>CM068372.1:485105639-487773139 GCA_034769895.1 Magicicada septendecula
GCCGTAAATGAGAGCAATACTAGTGGGAGTTTCACCTTTTTTCAAACGTTTAATAATCTAAATTTTATGGTTGAGATCTAACACGACCCGTTTACGCTTTTCAGCCATTTTTTAGCTGTTGCACAAAAACAAAAAAGAAAAGAAACCTTAACAACAAAACTTACTGGTGTGAATTTCACTATCGTATGCCGAAACAATTAAGCCACTACGCGACAAATAACGTACAGCACCAAGCACAACAGCTTCTCAGCCACAACTGAAACTGACCATGTGTGCGATAGCTAGGCGGGCCAAGAATGTGACTCATCAATGGAACAATAGTGTGCCACTCCGGCGCCTCCGCCGCTCAGCAGTAAAGCGATTTTTCGTGGCAATGTGGGTACTGTATGTTATTATATTTACCAGGAAGCAATTACTGATAAAACAATGATCTAATTAAATGAATTGATATTTATTAGTACATTAAACAATACAACAAATCACTCATGACAACCGCACATGTAATGTAAATAATACATACATTGGGTTATGTATCTAGGATACATAACTCAATGCGACCGACATAGATGGCGACACACTCAAGTAATAAACAATGATTTAAACTGCATTCAAAGTAGATTATATAAAATAATAAAGTATAATAAAATAATTATTTATTAACACTCCTCCATAATAATTTTATTTGAGTAGCTCAAATACTTTCTTCGACAATGGTTTTGTCAAGACATCTGCCAACTGGTCAATGCTGCTTACTTTGTCCAAAAAAACAGTATTTCCAATGTGTTGCTATATAAATTTTCTAGGAATGTCAATGTGCTTCTTCCCTTTTGTTATTTTGCCTTCTGTAGTATTTTGTAACATTAAAATTGCAGATTGATTAAAATTGCAGATTGATACAGAGTCTTGTAGGAATATCCTTGAAATATCTAAGTTCGATACCAAGTCTCTTTATACAGCAAATTTCATCAAGCGATGAAACAGCAGCTCGAAATTCTGCCTCTGCAGTTGATGTAGCAACAAGTCCCTGCTTTTGGGTGAACCATACAATAGGACCGCATTTCATAATAATTACTCCAGTAGTTGACTGTCTTGAGATAATGTCTCCTCCAAAATCTGAATCTGAATAAGCAATGAGTTCAGAATCTCCATTGAAACTTATTCCAAAGTTTACAGTGCCTTTCAAGTATCGAAATACATGTTTTACCATATTCCAGTGCCGTACCATGGGATTGTTTGAATATCTACTTAGGTAGTTTACTGCAAAGCTGATATCTGGCCTAGATACTGTAGCTAAGTAAAGTAAACTGCCTATTGCCTCACGATATGGGACAGATTTATCGAGTGGCTGATCATTATGAAAATGTTGTTCTTCGGTTAACTTACCTATTTCCGTTGGAGTTGACTTTTGATTTGAATCTTCCATTCTAAATCTTTTCAATATCTTTTCAGTATAATGATGTTGGCTTACAAAAATTTCCTTATGTCTAATTTCAATTTCCATGCCAAGGTAAGTTAATTTGTTGTCTGACCCAGAATTATAAGTAATTTCAAATTCTTTGTTAAGTTTATCTAGTATATCTATCGTTTTATGTTTTTCTTTTCCTATAATAGCACCATCATCTACAAAAAGTACAATTATAATGCTTTTGTAACCATTATAATAAATACAAGGATCATCGTCAGAACAAACAAAATTTAATTTCCTTAGGTAGTTTGTGAACTTCACATTCCAATTTTTCGATGACTGTTTAAGTCCATATATACTCTTGAGCAACTCACAAACTACCTGAGCCGTCATCAAAGCCTACCGGTTGATACATGTAAATCTTCTCATCCAAAGATCCATGTTAAAACGCTGTCTGCACATCAAAAGTCATCAGATGCATTCCATCGGAGGCTGAAATGCTGAGTATCAGTCGAAAGGATGCATGTTTGGCAACAGGACTGAAGGTCTCAGTATAATGGATTCCTTGTTCTTGCTCAAACCCTCTTGCAACTAGCCTGGCTTTGTATCGCCCATCTTGTTTTTGGCATAAAACCCACCGACAAGTCAAAGCTTTTTCTTCTTTTGGTAGACTTACTAGTTTCCAAGTTCTCATCTTCATCAAAGATTCATACTCTTCTAACATTGCTTTCTTCCAGTTTTCATCCTGTAGTGCTTGTAAAATGGAAATATCTTCTACCTCACCTATCATGGCCATATTTACATTTTTGTTTCTGTTGTCTTCAACTACTGTTTCGAAGACTTCTTTTCTCTGGTTGAATACAAACAGTTTGATCTTGTTCCAAACACTTTACACAATGATTTTCTTGACATTCATTTTGCATATTATTGTCAGACACAGAGCTTTCATAAACACTTTCACTATCAGATTTTTCTTCTTCACTTGACACTATGTATTCCTTTTCTTCATTTGACAAGGTAGCTTCAATTTCTGTACAACTAGACTTACTGTTTACTTTTTCATCAAGTATCACATCTCCTGATGTTACAACTTAATTTTTGTCTCTTAAGTAAACTTGGTAACTACTTGAATCTAAACTGTATCCTAAGAAAATTCCTTTTTCTGATTTCTTCTGTGTTTTGGCTCTCTTAAAATCCTGAATGAAAACAACAATCACATCCAAAGATCTAAGCTTATTTACATCAATTCTGCATTCAAACCATAAATACACAGGACTTTTACCTTTCACAGAACTTGTTCCAGTCTGATTCAGTGTAAATGTAGCATAACTAATTGCTTCTGCCCATAAGTTTTCATTTAGATTTCTTGTGTGTATAGCTGATCTAGCAGATTCTACGATGGTTCTCATCTCTCTCTCAATTCGACCATTTTGTGGTGCAGTGTATGGGTTCGACTTAATGTGGAAAACTCCAAGTTCTTCACAAAACTTCTTAGTATCTCCATTTTTAATTTCTTTCCCATTATCAGACTTTAAAACTTTTATTTTCTTTCTAAACTGATTCTCAACTAAAGTCATGAAGATTTTAAATTTGTCAAAAGTTTCATTTTTAGTTTTTAAGAAATAGACAGTGCGAAAATGAGAGAAATCATCTTTGAGCATAAAAAATATTTTGCTCCTCCAAAAGAATTTATATTCATTTCGCACAAGTCTACATGAATTACATCAAGTACCTCTTTTGCCACTTCAAAATTTCTTGGATGTGGGAGACGATGGTGTTTGCCATAAACGCATCCTTCACACACATAGTCATCCCAATCGTCTACATACTTTATATTATTTTTCTTCAAAATGTCTCTTACATAACTGATATTCTGATGTGTTAATTTTTCATGCCGCTTTTTAATTGACATAGCAACAATACACTTTTCTAAGTTTTCATAGCGAAACATCATTCTAAACAATCTTCCATCTCTGTTTGCCATGGCTGTTAATTCACCAGTGTCTGAATCAAAAAAATACGAGCAATTTGTGTCTGCTTCCTGACGATAACCCTTGTCCAAGGCACTAGTGACGGAAAATAAGTTAAAGGGTATCTTTGGTGTATACAAAACATTTTTCAGTGTTATGTTACACCAATCTTGACCATTATAAGCTAACAAATCTATGTCTCCGACACCAACACCTTCTATAAGTGTTGAATCTCCAATCATGACTTTTTCTGGTTCTTGTAAAACAGTATAATTTTTCAACCAGTCATTCCTTGAAGTCATGTGCTGAGTGGCACCACAATCTTGGTACCATAGATCTTGATAGTCATTCTTCATTGATATATACAGTAGAACCTCGTTAACCCGGATCAGCTGGGGCCGGGGCCGATCCGAGTTAACGAAAATCCGGGTTATCCAGAGAATGAGGGAAAAACGATAAAAAAGAACATGTACTTACCAAAAATATTTTTAATGGAGTTTAAAAATTATTATCGGCACACTTTCACCTAAAAACACATAATATGTATTTACACTGTACACAATATAGGTACAAACTAGTCGGTAGTAAAAAAGGCAGTGAGCTTTTGGTGCCTCAGTTTTGTGTATCGCTTACGAGCAGCGCGATCTCGCATCCGCTTTAGCATTAGAAGCTCGTTTGGCGATGTTTCGGCTTGACTCTCGAAATAAACCATCAATTTATCTATGTTTGCTACTGCTTCTGCGTGGGTCATAACCACAGCTGGTTCATCAACACTGTCTGAATCCTCTTCATTTTCATTTTCTGTAACACTGCATGATGCAATAATTTCTTCCTCTGTGATCGCTTTATAACCTCCGTCATTGTCAATTTGCAACCAATTGTCAATGTCTTCTTCATCAACATCGGAAACAGCCATCGATATTTTTAAAAATGTCTATAAAATCTTCTTCCATACTTGTTTCTTCTTCTTCTTCTTCTTCTTCTTCTTCTTCTTCTTCTTCTTCTTCTTCTTCTTCTTCTTCTTCTTCTTCTTCTTCTTCTTCTTCTTCTTCTTCTTCTTCTTCTTCTTCTTCTTCTTCTTCTTCTTCTTCTTCTTCTTCTTCTTCTTCTTCTTCTTCTTCTTCTTCTTCTTCTTCTTCTTCTTCTTCTTCTTCTTCTTCTTCTTCTTCTTCTTCTTCTTCTTCTTCTTCTTCTTCTTCTTCTTCTTCTTCTTCTTCTTCTTCTTCTTCTTCTTCTTCTTCTTCTTCTTCTTCTTCTTCTTCTTCTTCTTCTTCTTCTTCTTCTTCTTCTTCTTCTTCTTCTTCTTCTTCTTCTTCTTCTTCTTCTTCTTCTTCTTCGCAACAGCAGGTGGGGTGAGTGCAATGAACTCGCCCGCTGGAGGCGTGGGGAGGGGAAGGAGAGGGTTGGCAGGTGGGGTGAGTGCAATGAACTCGCCCGCTGGCAAGTGAATTTGAGTAATGTACCTACTGAGAATAGTGATTTATCGTCTGTAAAACAAGTCTTCATTTACTACGCTAAACAACATAATTTTTTTTTCCAAAACTGGTCCGGGTTAACGAGGTTCTACTGTGTTGTATATTAGTAACAGACAATCCAACATTAATCATCAATTTACTTTTTGATGTAGATTTGTCTGACTTACTATCTACATTTTTGGTACAATTTTTGGCAAAGTGACCTTTTTCGTTGCACTTATTACACGGATAATTTTTCTTACAATATTCAATGTAACTTTTACTAGGTTTATTCTTGCAGTACTTCTTTATGTGCCCTTTTTGTCCACATTTAAAGCATTCCTTTACGTTCACTTGTTTTGTTTTATTATTGTTCTGTCCATTTGATATGAAAGCACTCTGACACTCATTATTGGCCTGTTCACTTTCTTTTTGCCTGTCTTCTTCAAGTTTCAAACGCTCAAACATGTTGTTAAACATTTTGTCTGTGGAAATAACATTATCCCAAGACGTTCTAAAATGATGCAGTCTTGTTGGAAGTATACCTAATATCCTTTGCATAATCCAGTTTTCTTTAACGCTTTCACCTAGTGCAGACAATTCATCAGCATATTGTTGAATTGTCATGCAATTTTCTATTACTGATTTGTGCTCATCATACTAATAATTAAAAAATAATCTTTGCAGGCCTTCAACTGAAACGTTTGATTTTTTTCTATATAAGGTTTCCAACTTTTCTAACATAGCATTTGCGGACTGGCACCTTGCAATTTTCTTGGCTATATTACTGTCAACATTCAAGCCAATTAATATTTGTGCTTCTAAATCCTTTTCAATCCATTCTTTTACAGCTGCGCTTGATTCATCTCCTTCAGGCTTAATTTTAACTCCCGTTGCGATTTGATAAATACCTTTTGATGTTAAGGTTGGGTTAAGTTTGAATATCCATGAATCATAGTTGGAACCTCCTTGCAAATCATCTTTCAACATTTCTAAATTTGATCTGACTAAATCCATTTCTATTGTTTAATGTAGATTCTTCTCTACAACTGACTTTGTGCACTCAATTCTTACTGACACGTGCAACAAAAAAAAAGGGTTCTTGCGTATTATTACTGTCCACAATTCAATTCAACAATGTGTTTTTGTTTTACTTCGCTGGGCCCATAACCTGTTATTATATTTACCAGGAAGCAGTTACTGATAAAACACAATGATCTAATTAAATGAATTGATATTTATTAGTACGTTAAACAATACAACAAATCACTCATGACAACCGCACATGTAATGTAAATAAAACGTAGGTATCTAGGATACATAACTCAATGCGACCGACATAGATGGCGACACACTCAAGTAATAAACATAATGATTTAAACTGCATTAAAAGTAGATTACATAAAATAATAAAGTATAATAAAATAATTATTTATTAACACTACAACTGTACATAGAGTACGGTACGGACCGACATTTAACAGAAACTGATGGTTAAAAGAGTGACGGTTAACAGAAACTGACGGTTAAAAGAGTGACGGTTAATCGAAGTTTCACTGTAGTGTAAAATAACGATGCAATGTAGTTGTAGCGCAGTTGATTTATAGTGAAATACAATTATTTTTTAAAGTGCCAAAGTAGAGAGAAATTATTTAAATAGAACACAACCTATTTTATCTTCGTGAAGCAGCCATAACTAGCTAATTACAAGTATAATCACTTAAGGGAGTCATAGCACCACAAATGCGGTAAGTTATGTCCACTAAAGTTCAGGCATTTAACTTATTACTTTATTTTTTTATAATAGAACCCATAGGAATACCATCATGAAATTTGGCCCATACATTCTAATAACATGTAGACGCAATATATATTTTTTTGAAAAAATTCAAAATTTCGTTTTTGTGTTTAAAAAAAAATAAATTTTGTAGATTTTGAACATTTTAAGATTGGTTTGGTAAAGTCAAGTAACATATCAAATTAAAGCCCTTGAAATTCTGAAAAGAATGGCACTATTTTGAGCTTTCTAGGGCAAATAGTTTGGAGCTATAAGCTTCGAATGTTTCAAAACGTGTCAAAAAACAGTCAGTTTTTGTATTTTTTAAAATTTATAACTCAAAAACTAAAAATGGGAAAAAATTCGAATTTTGCATTTTTTATCCTAACTGATAGTACTACATATGTACAAAAAAATCATTGATTTCTGAGACTTCAAGTTCCAGACCATTGGTTGATTTGACATGGAATGACCCTTGTACTACCCTCAAAACATGAAAAAAAGTAATTTTTGAAAAGTGTCTGTGTGTCTGTCTGTCTGTAGATTTTTTTCTATGGCAAACGATAACAGCCACAAATTCAAACAGAATCAAATAATTTTTTGCATACAGGCCTGATTTGTAGAGTTCTCAAGACCTATTGTTTCTAGTGAAGATCGGTTAAGGAAAAGGAGTAGTTTACCTGCCACATTTTATGTTTTAACAAGGGTAATTTTTTCTACGACGAACGATAACTGCCATAAATTCAAACAGAATCAAATACTTTTTTGCACAACTTGAAGTATTATTGGTAGTTAATAATTAAATTTGTCCCTGTTTGGACGTCAACTGAAGCATGTTCAGTATTTAGATATTAATTTAATACAGTAATCCCTTAACATTCGCGAAACTTAACTATTCGCGAACCTACTAATGAGAAACAAATTTAACATTCCCATATACGCAACTTGGTTATTCGCGGATTAAAAAAATAACAAAATACGTAAATAAAATTGTTTAAGGGGTATGAGTAGACTTTCTTTATGTAGCCGATTCCGAGAATTCCGGCTGACTCCGTGCCGCACACATTGTGTAAACAATTCTGAGAAAATAGACTAGGCTACGGTTTATGTACCCCTCTGTTTACATTTCTCTCAGTTGTTAGTAAGCGTGAGTGACAAAAGGTTCATGATGCCGCCTCCAGTGAAAAGAGTGAAAAAGGTTTTGCACCTTTCCAAAAAAATTAAAATATTAGATAGGCTACGAGCAGGAGAAAGTGCATCTGCTGTAGGTCGCTTTTTTGATATTAACGAGTCTACTGTTAGATCTATTAAAAAAAACTAAAAGGCTATAAGAGACAGTGTTGCAGCAAGTGCTCCAATCAGTGCAAAAACCGTATCTGAAGTGCAGAACAAGTGTTTGGAAGAAACTGAAAAAGCGTTGTGTCTGGATAGAAGATATGAACCAGAAGAAACTTCCGCTAAGTTCAGCTTTGATACGGGCCAAAGCTAAAAAAATATATGACCTTATCAACCTGGATCCTTCTGAATCATCGTTTAACTTCCAGGCGAGTAAAGGTTGGTTTGACAATTTCAAACATAGGCATAGTTTGCACAACATTAAGTTAGTTGGCGAATCGGCTTCCGCAGATCATGTAAGTGCTAAAAAATTTCCGGAAGAACTTGCTAAAATTATTGAAACTGGAGGATATCGTCCAGAACAAGTGTTCAACGCTGACGAGACAGGGTTGTTCTGGAAGAAAATGCCGAGTAGAACTTTTCTGTCCAAAACAGAACGTTCAGCTCCAGGTTTCAAGGCCGCAGAAGACCGAGTTTCTCTTCTGTTATGTGCCAACGCATCAGGCGATTTTAAGGTAAAGCCGATGCTGATTTATAGATCGCAAAATCCTCGTCCTCTCAAAGACAAAAAAAAAACCAGTTGCCTGTTTTCTGGAAATCAAATAGGAAAGCATGGGTAACTAGTGCATTGTTTCTGGAATGGTTTAATGACTGCTTCATTCATGAGGTGGAAAAATACCTCTCATATAAAAACCTTGGTTTCAAAGTTCTCCTCATAGTTGATAATGCATCTTGTCATCCATCTAGTTTAAAAGAGGCCCATCCCAATGTTGAAGTGGTTTTTTACCCCCGAATACGACGTCGCTAATCCAACAGCTAGATCAAGGAATCATAGCTACGTTCAAAGCCTATTACACAAGTAGATGTTTAAAACAAATTTTGAACTCCATCGAAGAAAATTCAGAAGCTACAGTAACATATAGTTGGAAAACATTCAACATAGCAAATTGTATTGCCGAAATCGATGCATCATTGATGGAATTGAAAGAAAGTTCAATTAATGCTTGTTGGCAAAATCTTTGGCCTCAAGTGGTACAAAAGGAAAACCAGATGCCTTTAATTTCCAAACAAGTTGAAGAGATTGTGGAACTGGCTCATCAGGTCGGAGGTGATGGTTACCACGATATGACGCGAGATGATGTTGAAGAATTAATAAAATCTCAAGAGAATGGTCTTACTGAAGAAGAACTAATAAAGATCATTGAAGAGACCGACAACGACACTGAAGACGAGACCGAGAATCCGGAAACTGAAGGTAAAAGTTTTTCTTTTTTTTCTGTAAAGGTTTTCTAATTGTTTTAAGTTTTCTACAACTTAACATTTTTTATTGGAGGTAAAATATTTTCTTCAAAAGTTATTGGAGAAATTTTAAAGCTCCAACAACAGCTTGTTGAGAAAGCCATAGAAAACGACCCTTCACTGGTGAGAAGCCTTAAATTAAAAGAGAAATCGAGGCAGCGACCCTTCCTTACACTGAAATGTATAATTGTTCTGTCAAACAATCACAGATCACAAAATATTTTCAACCATCAACTAGCAAATAAACTTTAACTTTCAATATGTATAAAGTACAGTATAATCAATATCTATGTATGTTAATATTACTGCTTAATAAACATAGTACGTACATATTTTTTTCGTTTCAATTAAAATTTTATAGAACCTAATAACCCCCTTTTATACACGGGAAGATGGTCTCAACATTCGCGATTTTGACATTTGCAGAGGTTTCCGCGAACGTAACCCTTGCGAATGTTAAGGGATTACTGTATTGATTTTACGTGTTAAGTTTAATCCAGGATGTCGTTTAGTGTACTTCGGCAGAGAACAATAGGCAAATACAAATAACAAAATGCGTATTTATCAAGTAAAATATAACATTATTTATTTTCTTTTGACAACATGAAACAGGCCATGAAAACATTTATTCCGCCTTAAAATATAAAACTGATCACAAATAACTATTACATCAAAATAGATTACGTATATTAAGGATTACGCAAACTCAGCACTTCTTATTATATGCATATTCTTCACTCACCCAATCATAGACACTTCCATACTTTTATATTTTATTGAGCTCAATTTATAAAATGCCAGTATTTACTTTCCTTTCATGATGCGTAGAGTTTTACCACATGGGACGTCTCCTTGTGCGTGCACTGTTTTGTTGTTTTATCGTTCTCACTTTTTACCTTTTTTGCAGAAACTGTCACTCCAATTTTTATTGTTCACTGATTATTTACATATTTATATTTTTTACGTTCAAATACTAGTTAAACTTTCACATTTTATGATTTGCGGGCGCGACGAAAACTATTTAGCCCGGCGGGCGAGCGAACCACGTCCGCTGTATTTAGATGTTATTTACCGACTGACTTTAGCATTAACATTTCTGTTTTGTGACGTCTTTAAAACCAGTTCATTTCGTCCCCCGCCATACGTATCGTCCTCAGTATTGAAAAGTTCCGTTGGGCTTAGTATCAACTTTTCAACTTGCCGCTCACAGATTTCCGTCAACAAAATTCTTTCAGTGTTAGTCACTAAACTTTCGTTATGCTTTATAACCATATATGGTTATGAAGCTCTCACTGGCAATTGCCTCACCTTAAGGGGCCTAATCTTCACATGTTAAGTTATTTATAAAAATTAAAAAATAATATTTATGTAAACTTTACCCCATTACAATACCCCCCCCCCCAATGAGAGGTTTTATGCCGAAGCATAAAGGCTCTCATTGACACTCTCATACTTCCTAAAGGGATCAGCATGGATATGTCGCCACAACCCCCTCTACGTTTTATTCGAAATCGTGGTTAACTTACCCCTGGTCCAGTGACTGTGACCGCACCCGAATGACCTTACTGGACTTCTCTCTCGAGATCCGGACACCACAAGGCCAGACAGGCACTTGACGCTCCTGCTCTGGCGTGCAGGCCAGCATAGGACCGCCACCACAGCATTACTAGACACTGAAACATGAAATCAAAATGTCAAATAGTGGCCTGGTATAATAACATATCCCTAACTGATCTGGTTCCCCCCTTAGCTGTGCTGGTTTGCGTTAAGAAGTACTGAGTTTTTTTTTTTTTTATATGGATGAATACTTGGTCTAACATAATACATTATAAGAATTCCATACCAACATTCTGTATAACCTTCTCTCGTTAACTCTTATCCCAACATGCAAAATTATTGCTCTGATTCCCATCAAAATTTAAATAAACATTTCCCATTACAACGTATAAATACCTTTCATTATATAAGTCACATTTCAAAATTAATAAACTCCTTATATAGGGTAAGACACATTAAATCAACTACATTAGAACAAATTATTTACTTAACAATCTTTAAACCTCTTCATAATATTCTTTAATTCAATACATCATTTAGCTATCTCATAAGATCAACTACATCATTGACATAATTTATTTTTATTCTCAATAATTCATTACTAGCAATTTAGTAACCTCCTTCCATTCTACATCAACTTATACTAATCCCCCCAACTTAAACTAATTTCCCTTAACCCCTGATACCCCGCGTTGCACATTTGTCAGTGACCTCACGGTTTTAGCCTATTTTAGTATGACACTATTACTCGGCCAATGAGGGCTAGGTCCCCAAAGACAGAGTTGCACCCTCGCAGCATGTAACGTTGCCACCGGCCATCCATCTCTCTATGTCCCCCCATGACTGGACTGTTGCGCCCAGTTGCTTCCACAAGGACTGAAGCGTTAAGGAGGAATTTTGTCATCTCCTGTCCTTGCTTCGGCGTTACAAATAAAAATTCAGATTATCTGACCACTAGGGTTCACAATACCTTACTAACTTTTTATTCATGTGCCCTTAAGACAGTTCTATCACCCTTTTTATGTTCCCACGTGAACGGGTGATAGCCGCTGTTCCATAGTTCCGGTTTGATTTCCCCTGAATCATCCCCCCTGTTAATTTCTGTCACACCAATTTTCAAAAAGGCAACCAACCATGGTCAGTTTACAATATCTGCCCACAGCTGGTTGTCAGCCAAAACCACGGTCAGTGCTGGTGAGGCAGTGACCGCCCGAAAGTGGGGATTCTATTTAAAAAACATACAATTCATGTTTAAGATCCATACACTTACATAATACAACATAATAAAACATAGTAAACACTCACAATTAACATTGCGATTATTACTTTAAAATAAACAATTCACCTTTAAGTTTGCATATAAAATTATAAACATTACACTTTAATTTCAATTGACCTTTTTACTAATCAACCATCAATTATTTATCATTTACTATACCATTAAATTCTCCAAAATTTTTTAATTTGTTATCAACATTCATCTTATACAATATTTCATTTATTATCTCCTTTCAAATTAATTCAATTATTTTATCAAACACATTTCATTACTTTAACAAAATTCACAAAATTGAGTATACTTCACCTTGCTACATCATTACATTTAACATCAATGCAAAAGTATATACAATCCACATTATTATCTGTTATCGTTTACCACAAATCATTTCATAAGGTAGTCCAATTCAAAACCACTACTCACATAGTTAAATGTCCATAAACACTAATTGTTTAACCCCCATCATCGGATAATAACCTGGTCTTACGTCTACACAATTCATTTTTTATTAAATACATTATATTATCTCTATCAATATAACAACTATTTAAATTCTCATACTTTTCCACAATACCAAAATAATCAACAGGATTATTCCATATTATTACATCATATAACTTGTCACCATCGAGTATAGTCAAGTCGCTCTTAGTATGATTTGTCACAATTAAGTCAATTATAATTTCATCATTATTATCATCTGCTGCTATACCAGTTTCACCACAAGGTAAGTAATCAATATCATCAACCTTATCATCATTTGCTGCACTAATTACTTCACAAAGTAAGTACTTAATATCACTAACTCTCTCAATATCTAACATCTCTACTAATTCGTTATAACGTCTATTAACCTCAAACAACTCTATCTTCCTCTTAAAATACCTCTCATCATAACACCATTTCATCCTTTCTCTATCATTCCATGCAGAGGGTACTAAATCATAAAAACACCTCCTGGCTTTTCCAGGAACATCACAAAAACTTAAGGGACAATTATTTGAAAACGCATCGTTTTCCAATAAGGGACATTCGCCCTTTAACAACAACATTTGTAAACATCTTGGTTCACAATAAACCTGGGGAAACTTTACCCTCTGCCACATATCCACAAAATAACTCTTCATACTCTCTCTCTAACTTATAAACACTGATTTCTACCCCTTCACAACCCCCTCTCATTTCTCTCTCACTCTCTCTTACTATCTCTATATTCTCATCGTCACTATTAATTTTCATTGTATCACCCTTAAATATCTCGTTTTCAACTATCTTACCACTACTACTTGGCAACTCATTTTTATAACTATCACTTACCTCGTTAATTATTTCTTCATTATTATTCGTCATCATATCATCATCATAATTTTTGATACCATTACCACCACTTACCTTATTATCTGTACAATTTTCTACCCCCTCCTTTCTCTCACTACTTTTGTTTACTTCGTCTTGTATTTTATTTATATTTATAGTCATTACACCTTTCATTCCAGCAATAATCTCACTCTGTTTCTCTAGTTTATTGTTTATTTCAACAAACTTCTCACTCACTCCATTAAAACTCTCACTTATACTTTTAAATTGATTACTCATACTTAAATTACTTATTTTTATTTCGGTTCTTATGTTCACAAATTCATTATTTATGTCTCCTAACCTTTCGTCTTGTTTGTTAAATCTATTATTTATTTCATTTATCTCAGTTTTTAACTCTGTGTTACTTGCATTTATCTCTGACTTGATTTCAGTTTTAAACTCATTCAAACTCGTGTTCAAATTATCATTATTCTTATTTTGTTGGTTAAATTTATTATTCATCTCTATGTTACTTGCATTTATCTCTGACTTGATTTCAGTTTTCATTCCTGATACCATTTCCATAATCATTGGTTAATTGCTTAAATATATCTACATTATTGCTTTTACTACTCTCGGCTTCTACCGTTTCAATTACATTTGCTATTTCGCTTACACTCTCATTAACATTTTCATTCGTGGTTACTACATCATCTTGTGTGACGTCCAGGATGGACCCCACAGCTATATTCTCACATAAATTTGCATTTGTATTCTTCTCTGCCATTTTCGACTAAGTTGTAAAATTTTTAACTTTAATTTACAACGTCCCTGTTAACGGGCGCCAACTGAAGTATTATTGGTAGTTAATAATTAAATTTGTCTCTGTTTGGACGTCAACTGAAGTATGTTCAGTATGTAGATATTAATTTAATATTGATTTTACGTGTTGAGTTTAATCCAGGATGTCGTTTAGTGTACTTCGGCAGGGAACAATAGGCAAATATAAATAACAAAATGCATATTTATCAAGTAAAATATAACATTATTTATTTTCTTTTGACAACATGAAACAGGTCATGAAAACGTTTATTCCGCCTTAAGACGTAAAACTGATCACAAATAACTATTACATCAAAATAGATTACGTATATTAAGGATTACGCAAACTCAGCACTTCTTATTATATACACATATTCTTCACTCACCCAATCATACACACTTCCATACTTTTATATTTTATTGAGTTCAATTTATAAAATGCCAGTATTTACTTTCCTTTCATGATGCGTAGAGTTTCACCACATGGGACGTCTCCTTGTGCGTGCACTGTTTTGTTGTTTTATCGTTCTCACTTTTTACCTTTTTTGCTGAAACTGTCACTCCAATTTTTATTGATCACTGATTATTTACATTATTTAAATTTTTTACGTTCAAATATTAGTTAAACTTTCACATTTTATGATTTGCGGGCGCGACGAAAACTATTCAGCCGGCGGGCGAGTGAACTGCCCACGTCTGCTGTATTTAGATGTTATTTGCCGACTGACTTTCAGCGTTAAAATTTCTGTTTTGTGACGTCTTTAAAACCAGTTCATTTCGTTCCCCAGTCATACGTCTCGTCCTCAGTATTGAAAAGTTCCGTATCACCTTTTCAACTTGACACTCACAGATTTCCGTCAACAAAATTCTTTCAATGTTAGTCACTGGCTATAAATAAACTTTCGTTATGCTTCATAACCATATATGGTTATGAAACTCTCACTGGCAGTCGCCTCACCTTAAGGGGCCTCATCTTCACATGTTAAGTTATTTATAAAAATTAAAAAATAATATTTATGTAAATTTTACCCCATTACAAACTTCCTCAATTATAGAGTACTCAAGGCCTGTTGATTTTGGTGAAGATCGGTTAAGGGAAACGGGTAGTTTACCTGCAACATTTTATGTTTTAAAAGGGTAATTTTATTTTTATGACGAACGATAACTGCCGTAAATTCAAAGAGAATCAAATAATGTTTTGCAAACGTTCCTGAATTGTAAATAACTGAAAGCCTATTGATTTTGGTGAAGATCGGTTAAGGGAAAGGGGTAGTTTACCGGCCACCTTTAGTGTTTTAACAAGAGTAATTGTTTCTATGACGAACGATAACTGCCACACATTCAAACAGAATCAAATAAATTTTTACATATGTGCCTGAGTTGTAGAAGACTCAAGGCCTATTGATTTTGGTGAAGATCGGTTACGGGGAAAGAGTAGTTTACCTGAAACATTTTTTGTTGTAACAAGAGTAAAGTACTTAATTTTGATAAATAAAGTATCCTGATAAGAAGATCTTAATAATCCACTGTAGAAACATAGATGAAATATCTATAAATGAAGAGGCTAGTTGAACGGGGTGGGAGTAATTTTCTATAAATGAAAATTATAGTTGAAGGGGGAGGTGATAATTTTTATATGTGTACTACGTTATCGGCAACAAAGTAGTAGTTTGTTGTTAAAATTCCTTCCCGGGCTGTTTGGGTGTAGTCCAATGTTTTCTGCAAAACCAGACGTTTCCGCAGTGCCGTCGACTGCCATCATCAGTGAAAATCGAGCACGATAACGTGTGGTGGTATACGTTAGTGACCACAGTACTGTGGTTAAGGCTGAAGCATTAAGTACATAGAAGTAGTTTCTATGGAAACATTTCATTTCGTAAATGATTTTAAATATAAATTTTAGAACATGGAAGTCATGTATTGCTCTCCACACCGATTTTTTTTAGAAGTTACATAATATTGAAATGACAGTGTTCTTGTGTTGATTTTTGCTGCTGTCATTTGGATCGTTTATGTTTATATTGCTTTTTTTATTGTGTTTCTAATTTTATAAGTGAGATTGTTGAATAAAGATAATTCTATGTTTATTTAGTGTGCTTTTATATGTGTTTTTGTTAAAATAACTCTGTACTAAATTCGAAAAGTTGATTTAAACTTTGGTGTTGCGTGAGTGGTTACGTTTCACCCTACCTACAGACTGTGTATTTTGTCACATATAGTACATAAATTTATGCTATTATCTTTTCTTCTGTTATAGACACAATTAGACTAATATATAAGGGAATTATCTATGGCAGTTTGGAGTGCCAGAGATTTTTTTTATAAGACAAGGAGTGGGTTGAATACAATTTTATCGCCCAAATAGCACTTTTATATCATTTTAATATTTTTGTTTAGAAAGTAATTAATATACTATATTATGTAGTCCCAAATTATACCTAAAAAAAAACACCATTTGTACCCAAGTATGTTTCATATGCTATTGTTAGCCATTACAATAACAGCAAAAATGGCATAGGTCTTTTGTCAGTGTAAAAATGCCGGTCCTCAAAGGGTGAAGTATATCTAGCCATAGTCTTAGCTTCATGTACAGTTATTAAATACACTTTTTTCTTGTACGCTTCCCGGGATTTGTTTGCTTTAACATTTTACACACTTCAAGTTTTTTTTGAGCCTTTGCACCACGTCCGTTAAATATGTATAGACAGTAAGAGTTTTGTTGCAGGTTGATAGCGAGATTCTTCCCATAACCGTCACTGTTTTCTACATGTAATTGTTAGTTCTATTGTAGTAATATATTTTTCTTTCCACTTTGTGTTGTAGCATTGAGCTCGCTCAGAAGAGTTTTGTTTCATTCCTTAAACTGTTGCCAAACACCCTTTTTATGGTTTATTTTATTTTGGAAAGAGTTATTTGTTAGTTCTATTGTAAGAGTTCTATTAAAGAGTATAATTGTTAGTTCTATTGTACTAATATATTTTTCTTTCCACTTTGCGTTGTAGCCTTGAGCTCGCTCAGAAGAGTTTTGTTTCATTCCTTAAACTGTTGCCAAACACCCTTTTATGGTTTATTTTATTTTTGGAAAGAGTTATTTGTTAGTTCTATAATAAGAGTTCTATTAAAGAGTATAATTGTTAGTTCTATTGTACTAATATATTTTTCTTTCCACTTTGTGTTGTAGCCTTGAGCTCGCTCAAAAGAGTTTTATTTCATTCCTTAAACTGTTGCCAAACACCCTTTTATGGTTTATTTTATTTTTGGAAAGAGGAAAAAGATTATACCTCTTATGTATGGCTGGTGGTGAACATGTAGTTACGGTGTCATAATTTTTTTTTATATACAATTCTTGAATGATAAATGTGTGTGCATTTACCTGTGCAAACCTGGCAACTTTCCAGCAATAGTTTCACAAAAATAGTGTGAAATCTCTGTATAGTACGTGTTATTGACTTTAGCATCTAGCGATAAAAATTCATGCAATACTACAGTCTTACCATCACAGTCTGACTCAACTTTCAAATATCGTTCAAATATTTCTACAGTTTTTAAACTGCTTGTTACTTGCACCTGTTATTCACCAAAATATTCGTACACAAAATATTCACCATATTCTTCAGCATTTTCACTAAATAGAGTAGTTTATCTGATTCTCAACAATCATTTAATGCAAATTCTCCAATGTTGTATTGTAGAATGTTAAAAAAAAATCACCAAGTACACCCTAGAATATAGTGTACTCAACTAGCTGTCAAATCTGAATTATGCGTGCAGTGTGGTTAAAAAAGTGGACAGTTGTTACAGATGAACATTACAAAAACATAGTGTGGAATGGACATTTTTAGCACGGGAAATCAAAATATCGGTATGGAGAACCATACATGACTTCCATGTTCTAAGATTTATATTTAAACTCATTTTCAAAATGAAATATTTCCATTGATACTACTTCTTTCTTCAGAAGTTCTGTGGTCACTAACGTATACCACCTCACGTTAGCGGACTCGATTTTTACTGATGATGGCAGTCGATGGCACTGCAGAAACGTCTGGTTTTGCAGAAAACATTGGACCACGGCCAAACAGCCCGGGTAGGAATTTTAACAACAAACTACTTCTTTGTTGCCGATAACGTAGTACACATATAAAAAATGATCTCCCTATTCAACTATCATTTTCATTTAAGAAAATGACCCCTCCCTTTCAACTATTCAACTACCCTTTTCATTTACAGATATTTCATCTACTTTTCTACAGTGGATTATTATGACTTTCTTTTCAGGATACTTCATTTATCAAAATCAAATACTTTACTCTTGTTAAAACATAAAACGTTGCAGGTAAACTACCCCTTCCCCGTAACTGATCTTCACCAAAATCAAGAGGCCTTGAGTCCTCTACAACTCGGGCACATATGCAAAAAAAATTTTGATTCTGTTTGAATTTGCGGTGGTTATTGTTTGTCATAGAAAAAATTCTACACATAGACACACAACAGACACTTTTTGGAATATGACTTTTCTTCATGTTTTGAGGGTAGTACAATCAGAATCAGCCCTTATCTCGAACACTATTTTTTCGCAATCACCATACTTCCATTTCCTTACGGAATATGGAAGTAAAATTGCACAGACTTTTTGATTAAACTTTCAATAACTGATAGCACAAGTTGAAATACATTTATATCATTAAAAAACAACAGAATTTACATAGAAAAGTATTATAATAAACATAAGTTTTTATAACCTGATAGTCTTTTAGAGAAATGTTGACTTAATTACAAGGTACAAACTTGAATTATTATAATCATATTATTTTATTATTTACACCATTAAAGAAAAAAAAAGTTTAAACAACTAGCCTTAATCTAAATATAAGGCTGTAGTCTGCATTGTTCACCCATATAAGTGTTATACGACCTTGTTTCTCGGATTTCTATATTTGACTTTATAAATGAGCCAATGCTTGAGTTTGTCGTCTAACACAGTTTCCATTCTGCTTTGGCTGATAGCAGCAATACGTAGTGATGAACGTAGATGATAGTAGTTGACAGTAATTTCATGATCTGCAGTGGAATTAACTAAATTTTCTAAATGGTTGAACCCAGTTTCTGGCCTTTCTATTTTTTTCTATTTCATCTTTTTATTACTTGAATGGTAACAAAAAGTTTTTGCTAAAAGTCTTGAATTATAATATATCAGCATAAAAAGTATAGACATTGAATTAAACTATTGAACATTGAACATCTCTTCACCTAGCATACTGTATAGTGTGTACCATTTGCTACTTAGTCATATTTCATGATGTCCATGAATGTTTAGTTGCATTACTTAATATTTGCTTAAATAGATTTACAGTCAGTGTTTGTCACGCAAATTACTGAAGCAATGCTTTACTTGCTTCTGATTGCACACCACACCACTGTATATTTTAAATGTTTTATGGTAGGAATAGTGGTATGATATGTGCATCCTTTTTCCATTTCAGACCAATTAAAGAGTAAGTAGTAGTAGTAGTAGTAATATTCATCCTTGTTGTGGCCTGTTTCTTATGTTTCCTCAACAGCGACTTTGTCTGCAGTTGAAGTAATACATTTGTGTTGTCATCTAACTTCAAAACAGCTGTCTATTTTGTTCAGTTGTAAGTTCTACCATCTTCTCCACTTGCAATTTTTTATGTCCTAGATGATTAAAAAAAGACAGTGTGACATGTTTTGGTGCTTTGATGGCTTTTTACAGTCTGACAGTTAAGGGTAAAAGGGTGATGGGTGCTCGAGTTTTTTTACTGAGTTTCAGCTCCCTGGAGTCTTTCTCCACGTCTGCTATCAAGATCCAATTTTCATGTATTCCTATATGGCAGTACTGGTAGCAATGTCAGTTTATAAATGTAGATATTTGTTCAGGATGTTTCACCTTGTGATCTAAGAATTTCTTGTGTAGCTTGTATAGCAGTAGCGTGGCATCCATGTTACTGCTGTTGTCGGTGGCAACAGTATAGAGAATGAAAGAAAAATAATGATATCACTCAGTAAATACTTTAATTATTGAATAATTTGAAAAGCAAACGATATTAGTAGAAAAACTTGAAGGAAAGCAAAGCAAAGCGTAGCTTTCGAACTGCTGGACACTTGCACCGTCATTTTGATGTTGTGTTGCCTGGGCAGACATCGGCAACGTTTTACTGCGGTATGGTCATTGATCTCGTAGTAGTTGTTACTGAGATGACAAGGGGGAGGAGACACACTCGTCCGTTCAGTGTGTTGCCGCTGTATAAACCGGCAAAACACTCAGTTAGCAGCTTGTTCATTTTCGGAACTGAAATGTACCAGGTTACTGCAAAACAATTTCTATTTTGTTCTTTTAATGGTGTGTTTCTCTGGTTTTCATTATTATTTTTAATTCTAAAATTTGTATTCTAACTTATTGTGTGTAAGTATAATGTAGTCGGATTCCGTTGAACCGGAACTTTCTTCTCCTGCCAGAAAAAAATAGAAAATACACTAACAAATATTTTGGCTCTAAATAGAATACTAAAAGGAATATTTGATACTACACAAAAAACGAATTAATTTTTATGGTAAGTTTATACCTAACTCAACCGGGTGCTACCCACCGAATTTACCCAGCCTAGCTAGTGGAGAAGGGGGTGGGGTTCCTTGATAGATATTAACACCACCTATGTCAGTATCAAGAAGTGTGAGTGGTAACCAGAAATCCAATTCACTTATATATAGTTTTTTTCTTTTTTTTTTAAAGGGCGCCACTCCGTGCAGGGAAAACCAACGGGCGAACACGGAGATTCAATCCCGTCCCAATAAGGTTGACCACTAAACCACTTGATAAGGCAGTTTGCTCAAATTTACTATACCAATCATGTAAGGTATACAAAATAAGAAATCATATTCTATTTTATTAAGTTTTGCTTGTATCTCCAAATAACAATGAGAGTAAATGACTGTATATCATTAGCTGATGCCGCAATAATAATAAATGTTTAAACTGACAACAACTTAAATCTAAATAACTTATGTAATACGCTATACTAATATATACAGTATTTATGTGGCGGAGAAGTGATAATCCCTCGAAGAGTAACTCTCCGCAAGTCCGTGTCGAAACACCCATCATGGCACAGTTTAGGAAATTAATCAAGGAAAAGATACACTCACCACAAGTTCTCCGCGTAATGCACGCACAATCGAACAGTAAGCGTATCGGAAGTCCAGGTCGGTCGCGGAATGCGGAAATCCGCGGTGGCGGAAAGAAGTCTCCAGATGACAGCACCAAGCCCCAGGTGTGAAAATGCTCCAAAGTAACAGCAATCAGGGTCCCAGACAGTTCAGGAATCAAAATTAAAACCCTTTTCGCACTTGGCTAAGTGCATAGATCCTCACGTCGAGAAAAGGTTTGTACTGCAGCGCTCAAAACGTTGACTCTCAGTAGTAGGCGAACTTGACCTGCCATGACTCATTTCAAGACTGCCACAATCTTGGGTTCCTACATAGTTAGGCTTCCTACCGAGTTGGGGTCTTATCAGTTGCTGATAAGAACGGACCATCTGGGTAGATCGTAACAGCTGTGCTCTAGATATCGACATTGTTTGCATGCACAACAATGATAACAATACTCAGGTTGATCAGGCCTGATTTTGACAAAGTATTGAGCTATTTTACTGTTGCACGGGAACAGCTGTTATGTATCCATGCCACGCTACTGTTCTATACAGAGGTTTTTTTTTAAATCAATGAGCAGACTGTATAATACAAGCCAAGAAATTAACAACCGAAACCATGAAATGCTACTTCTTTTAAAAGCTTATATTTTTTACAAGATAAACCTAGGATTGTATAAGTTTAAACTACACCATTTTTTAAGTTTTTAAGTAAAAAATTAATGTGCAAGGTTTGTATTTTGCAGCCAGAGAAAAGTTAAATCTTTAAAACAGTCAACAAAGGAAGCTGTGGCAAAAATAAAATACTCGGAGCTGGAGAAAGCTGGAAAGGAGATGAGTTTCAACGCTACGTTGTTAGCATACATTGAATTGTGTGTGAGTAGATGTGTCTTTTTTCTTACCATGTATAGGCCTACAATCTACAGTTTAATTCAAACAAAATGTAGTTGTTTATAATATATGATGCTTGATCCATTATCAGTACAGTAATACCCCGGAGTTATGCGATAGGTGGGACCAATGAACAGCACACAAGTTAGATTTTGATAAGTCGGGTTACAATGTTACATATAAATTTGAGTGAATTAGTATCAAGGGCTAAAAAAAACACTTATTTAAAAGAAAAGTATGTAATAAAAAATGTAGTTTTTCATATATATTAATACAAAATAATACTAAAATAAAAACGTTACATAAAATGAAGTTATTTAGATGTCAATGGCTTCATTAAATGTAACAAACTTGCCTGACGATACAATGACTTCTTTCTTCCATGCAAAATTTCTTCACATCAAGCTGCTAATTTTTTTGTTCCATGCCTAGTGGCTGTAACACACTCTTCATTGGAGTCTATATCCTCTAATACTTGTAATGCTTTTTCAATTGAGTTGTGACGAAGTGGTAGGGGATGATGTGGGAGAGGAGATGAAGAACCGCGTAACTCCGAGTTGGTGGAAGCTGGGGTAGCGTAAGTGGGGGTATCACTGTATTATTTTCTTCATTATGATTTAGATTTCTCTGATAAATTCTTTATTATTACTAATGTGGGCAATTGTTTAATAATAGTAACAACACAAGATTTGCTAACTTTTTTTTTAATTATTATGATTACAGGAAAGCTGCGGTTTCTTAAAGAGGGGGTTTTCAACTTTACAATATTATGTTAAGCGACCAAATTATTCCAAGAATGCGTCAAGAGTGTTCAGTGTGAAAATTTTTGAAGTGTTACTTCGAGGATATGCTTCTCTGGTATGTATGGGCTGAGAAAAGTTTGTGCTCTGCACATATACGCTGAATTAAATTACATAACCATGTGTTTCTGATTTTGTAGACACTTTTTGAGCTGTAAATACGTATATCACTTTTTGATTTAATTTCTTGTTGAGAAGTAAATTGTAGATATATATTTTTTATGTTTTTATAAATAATGATAGTCTACGTACGTTTGCTGAAAGTTTTGATAATGAAAATAAGAATATTTTGCTTTGTAATTCTGCCAATAGATGCTGTGATTCATTTTTTTGGTTCATAGATGTTTCTGGTTTTGACATGGTTTTGTAGAGTATTCAATCGCTGTTTCAGTTTGTTTGAAGGATCGTGTAAAGAAAGTTGTTATATAGAAGAAGCAAGTGTGCTTTTAGAAGACAGTTTAGCAACAATATTTTGTATACAAAAATGTTTGTATTTTGTTTACAAAAATGCAAGCATTTTGCAAATGTACATTTCATTAAATGAGAGATTATATAACGTACAATGATAGATTCTGATAGATTCTACCACTCAAGTCAAGAGTATCAGAACTCGTAGGATGGTGAAAGTGTGTTATTAGTAATGTGCTGTCAAATGATTTAATGAAGCTCAAAAGGTGAATGTGTTTCATTTTATTTTGAAACTCTCTCTGAAGCTACTCATGTGCTGAATAGTAAATCCTCTGAATCCAGTTTGAGTTGGCTTAATGTTGAGAAAAATTTCAACAAAAATAATCCATTTCTTAGGCCAGAAGTTATTGTGCTTTGTTCTTTGCCCTCTATGCAGTAGCATAGAATACAAAGAATAGCAGTGTCTCTGGGTAGAATTAGAATGTATAACAAAATTGAAAGTTAAGGGCATGGAAATGCGCGAAACATTTATGGTCAGAGGGGAATGGTGATGTGGTGGGACTCGCTTTGAGATGGGAGAAGAGAATTGTTGTTATAAGCGTCAATGCACCCAACACGTGAATATTATTTCGAATAGTAACCAAAACTCATGTGCAAGGTTTCTTAGTAATCTTGTGTGTTTCGCTTACCACGGATCTCTCTCTCTCTCTCTCTCTCTCTCTCTCTCTCTCTCTCTCACACACACACACACACACACACACGTGCACGCGTACACGCACCCTCTCTCGTCTGTTTTTTTTTTAAGTTCTGAAGTTGTCTGTTGAGACATACTACTAGCTCTTATTGGAATGGAATGGAATGTGCAAACTATGGACTTGAGCTCTTCTGCTCCTTAATTACACTTGATTATCTCTACAGTTTATCATAAAGGGACGACTTCTTCGTACCGGTATTAGCTTACTTGTGAAAATCGTTTAATCGTAGATGAAAAAAATCTGTTTCAAGCAGAAGGAAAAATGTTATTTTAATGGAGTACTTTATGTAAATAATATCTTTTAAGAACATCTTTTAGACCCACAAATGTTACAACTCATAAAAGTAACAGATAAACAACAGAGAGATCATTTATGTTTTACCAGCTGGCATAACAACCTTTTATTGTAAATAAAGTGAAAACTTAAGGTTATAATACGCGATAATCAAAATTTTAATAATTTTGTTCACTTCAATATTCAACATGAATTTATTATTACTCAAAACGATAGCGCGCGCACGCACGCAGACACACACACATTTTATATCATAATAGAACTAATATTCTACTATTATTTCTGTACTGTTTGTTTTATACTTATTTATTTTTATTTTAAAGCAAAGCAAGAAGTTAATAAAAAAACCTTCAGAGTCGCTCAAGTGTGCCACGGTTTCTCAAAAAAACCGGGCGACAGTATAAAAATATTATTTATAAATGTGAATTGCGAATTTATTATTTCACGATGTCAGCACGCGCCGTGTTTCGCGTTACTGCATGCTCGCGCCATCTGTTAGCGGAAGCAGGCAATTGTGTTCTCTAATCCAGCACTGCGGATTGCAAAGTAGTTCAGTTGGCCATCGTCTACAGAAGCGTAAACAGCCTAGTCTTTAAATATTAAGTAACCCGAAAAAAAAAGTTACAAATGTACAAATGGTAGCAGAGCGTGGTTGAAAATCTATGGTTGAACACGTGGGTCCTTTGGTGTGACGAGACTTGCAAACTTGGAAACAGTTTAAACAAAAAAAAAAAAATAAATAAAATAACTTAGAGAATTTAAGAGGGACTTAGAAGCAAGGTACCATCATACATGTCTATGTTTTGTGTTATGTTCAATGTTTAGGTTAAGATTTGAATAGTGATTATTATTGTTGATGTATGATTTGTCAGCCTGTTTTGAATTTGTATAGAGAGTAAGGCATTGTAAACTGGGTGCCGCCACGAGTCATGCATGCACATCAGTTGGAATATTTTCGGGGTCGTTGGAGACTTTTGAATTACCGGAGATCTGGGGCGTTGAGATGTTGAATAGACATTATTATTAATTGATATTAAAATAATATCGTGTTGGTTTGGCGGGATGTGGTATGGCCAGATCGGGAGTCGGTATTGTAGGGCATACTGACAGATAGTTAATTGTTTGAAAATTTTTTTTGAATGGTAGTGTTGGTCTTTGGTGGTTGTTGCGTATGTATTTGTGAAATTTGACATGTTGTGATAGGTGTTAGGTGTTCTTGATTTTTATGTATTGTGTTAGTGTCAGATATTATTTGTCCTCTTGTGTGGTGTTAACGGGAACTAGCTCGGGATAGTTGGTCGAGTCTTCGCAACGTTAGGGAGCCCGGGGTCACTTGAGGGAAATCAAGTCCTTCCTTTCTGTGTTGTTGTGATGTGTGGTGTTCAACGGTTGTTTGTGTTTTTTTTCTGCAAATATGGAAATTTGAAGGTAATAATTAGATTTTGGCTAGTGTCATGGGTAGCATCGGTCAAGAATGTCCCAGTTGTTTTTAGATTTGTTCAACACCGCATTTTAATGTAGGTGTCCCACGTCATGGCGATGTCTGGCTGTGCTGTAGAAAGTAACCCCCCTCTACAGTAAGGTTAACAGTTTGATAAGGCGATCTGGGATTGATGTTCGGCGCGGTCTTCTCTGCCTAGTTAAGCGGGGCCGTCCACCCTAGTGTAGGGAGGTGGATCATGCACATACCAAGGCTTGTAGTCGCCTTGTGGTGTTGTGTGTGCGTGGTTGGTCCACGAGGTGGATAGTTGGAGAGTGGTCACTCACATATCAAGGTCAGTGATACCTTGTTTGGTCCTTGGACACGTATGTGAGTGGCAGCAGTAGGAGTAGGTGGTGGTCACCAGTGAGGGTGACGTGTAGGGGCGGTCCCATGAGGTTGGCATGGCGGAGAGGATCGCACGGGGATGGTCGTTGTTGTGTTAAGAGTTGTTTAGTCCTGGGAGGGGGAGAATAGAAAACTGTCCTGGTTATTAATGGCGCTTGGTGTCTCAAAATGTAAATGGGGAGGCCTTAGGAGGTCAGAACTCAGGGAGCTCCCGAACTTCTCTTTCTTCTTTTCTTCTTCTGTCCCTTCTTGCTGTATGCTGACCCTGATCAAGTCAGCATGCAGTGCCCGCACACTTACAAAATACTTACATCCACACAAGTATACCCACTACACTTCTTCGTTCCATCTCTTTCGTTTTCCTTCTGAGCCTCTGTTCTCCTAAGTGCGAGTTTTCTTGAGATTCCCCAGAGAAGCTCTGTGGTCTAGAAGATTGGGGGTACTATGCTGGGTAAGTTTCAAGTGGTTGGCAACCATGTTGCCTTTTTGGGGTGGGGGTGTGCCGCGGTTTCTCAAAGAAACCGGGCGACAGTATAAAAATATTATTTATAAATGTGAATTGCGAATTTATTATTTTACGAAGTCAGCACGCGCCGTGTTTCGCGTTACTGCACGCTCGCGCCATCTGTTAGCGGAAGCAGGCAATTGTGTTCTCTAATCCAGCACTGCGGATTGCAAAGTAGTTCAGTTGGCCGTTGTCTACAGAAGCGTAAATAGCCTAGTCTTAAATATTAAGTAACCCTTAAAAAAAAAAAAAAAAAAAAAAAAAAAAAAAAAAAAAAAAAAAAAAAAAACTCCCACACAAACAAAAAGAGGGTTACACAAGTATGTGCTAAAGCTAGGATGAATAGTTCTGTTTAAATGATTAATATGAACTGTAAAACAATGACATAATTGATAATAGACTGAGATAATAATACATACTGAGGTAGTACATAACACAGTAATTAACAACGTAATTAAAATGTGACATGCATGTTGGCAACACCTTGCAGCTGATTCTCCGTTACCCTCCCACCATTCACAGTTTCAAAGTGGACTCGTCCATGAAGAAACTGGTTTCTGTGCATATGCCTTTACCTTTCAGTTTTGCTGTTCAACTAACTGATTTCAATTAAACTAGAAGGGATATTTGAACATTCCTTCCTTGGTCGAATTCCAGCTCCGTAGTTGGAACTACTGCATATTTAATATGAACGAAGAGGATGCAACAACAAGATAATTTTACTGCATATTTATAAAACTGTTTACAAATAAATTCCATGATCGGCAAGTGATTGCTGTATATTTCAGCTTAGGCTGTGTTGAAAACAGCCAAAAATAACTAGAATAATGATGGCATGTGTAGGGGAACACACGTAAAGTACAAGAACTGTGGGCAATGATGGAGTCTGCTGGCATCAAGCCATCCTTGAAAGCATTTACATCTTGTTTGGAGTCTGTTGTACGTGATACCAATTCATCGCAAGCTGACTGTGAACATAACTTATCGAAAATCTTACAAAGCATGGCTGAAAAGGTAAATTTCACTAAATAAAGTATATTGTTAAGTTTGAAGAAATAATTACAGAAAAAACTGAGAAACTTGTTTTTGTGTATTTGCATTCTCTGACAGACTTGTTTGTTAAAAATATATTTGTCAAAGGTTTAAACTGCACTCCACATTGTATCTTTACAACTTTCTCTGTCAAGCCATTTTGAAGAATGAATTCTTATCAGAGGCACCATTTTAATGTATAATAGATTCTGGTTATTTGTGAATATTTTGTGTGTTATCTGGTTTGTTCTGGAATGTGTATATGCTAGATTTCATGACTTGTGGGTACATTTGTACAAATAAAAATGAGTCTGATTGGTCACAGTAAAATTGAATAAGATTAGCAAGAGTTGTACATGACCAAAACACAGAAACTGTACATGTGAACACAGAAAAGTATAAATCCTTTTGTTTTACAAATCGCTGTAAAATTATTTATATTTAATAGTAAGAAATTTTGTTCATTGAAATAATATCCATTGAAATTTTGTTCATTTTGGTCATCATCAGTCAATCTAGAAGTGGTTTTTTTTTACGTAACCAACAGCTGTGGGTTACAGTGTTTGTTAAAGCTCTTGTGTAGGCTTTTAATGATGAAATATGTGTAGTCATAACTAATGTTATACATTACAACACTACATTAATGTACTCAAAATGTTATGACAGCTACTGACTTGGCATTTTGTCATTTGACTTCTCTCAGCTCTTGGTCAGTGACGTATTGAGAATTTTGCCTTGGATTGAGGGGAGGGGGGGCTGGTGAGTTGGTTTCATACAAAATAAAAAACAAGTTAAGACTAATCAATATTACTGCCTTTAAAGTGGCTGAAAAATGTGCGATACTGTCTGGAAATCAATCCCATTAAAGTATACGGTAATAAAACAATAAAAATACACATTATTAAAACAATGTATACAAGATACTTATTGACTGAATTGGTTTTCCACAATTTCATATTTGAAACATGTACACAAATGTGACGCAGGTTGTAATAAACAACCTGTTTATATATTTACAAAAGAGTTACTACTATATTAGGATTTACAGCTGGAAAACAATAAAACGACCTAATAATTAAAAGATTAACAAAATTTCTCGTCGACTTTTTTGTCATCACTCTGGGGGGGGGGTCACGTTTGTCCCCCCCCCTATAAGTAAGTGAGTTCTTTGTAAGCGGGTTATCATGTACTTTGCTCTGTTTAAGTAGTTGCCCTAATTATGGAAACCATCACATAAAGAATTTACATGTACATAGTCGAAGTAATATGAAGAAAATAGGCTGTTATTTCAATCATTTACAGAGGTTTATTTAAATAATTTAATAGTAAGTGAGAAGCAAATATTATTAATACAGGTATTAGCATTAAATACGTATGTATACATACTGCCTACTCTGATATTTTTAATATTCATATTGAAAGGTGTGCTTGAAAATTGTAGATAATGAACTGTTGTAAAGGAAAACAATAGTAATAAAGAAGCAGATTTTTTTTTTGAATTAGTATGTGTTAGGTTAATTTGTTACGTTATTATGTTGTTACATGTAGATTATACAGTTCTTGTTTTTTGATTACGTTTGGAGGCTATTTTTTCAGTGAGGTTCCAAATAAACATACGTTGTGACTAATTGTTGGTCAAAATACTCTTTATTTCGTGTTAGCCTAATGGCAGCTCAGAAACTAAGCCATACTACTACACTCGTTTCACTTGCTTTTCGTATAGTAGCGTAGCCTGAGAATGTTGTGGTGGTGTTTCATGTACCTCAAGGTATAATTATAAACTTATTACCAATGTACACAATATCTCAAGTTATAAACAAACATTTAGACTCATGATAATGTTTCAAGTTGTGCTGTGCCAAATTTTCAGATCTGTTCTAGCAGTGGTTTTGTGTATGTTTTTAACACTTTCAGACCTGGGCCTGTAAGGGGTGTTAACCCAAGGTGGCTTAGTGTTTTTTAGTGTATTTCATTGTTATACTACAACTTAACCAATGCTATTTTGTCAACTTATCTTCTACTGTCTTTTAGTACCATTCTTCCTCTTTAATCTGATGTATAACACTTTACACTTTTTTAAAATTTAAAACAAAAATTAAGTTACAACTGCACTAAAAAAATTAAAAACTTTTTTTAAGTCACAATTTTTTTTTATAACTCCACTTTCCAACACACATTTATGATTTTTATATAATTTTGGACACTAGTCTATATACTACACATTATATGAAATATAAAAGTAAAGGAAATATATTTTAGAAATATTTACGTGTAATTGACACGCAATAATGAATGCGTGTAACACTGAATGCAAGCATGTAAACAAAACACAAAATGTTTGCTGTTAATTCAGTTAAATGCATTCACCGCTATCTGTTAGATAAAAAAATAACTACAGATCAAATATGATGTGCTTCTCTCTAACGGCAAACTTGAAAAACAGTTTAAACATGTGTAAAAGTGATGCCCGTACGATGTTCGGGCATCGGCCAGAACGGGGTTACATTGTCCCCCCATTAAAACTGAAAGTGTTAAAACTGACTTTTGCGATGGCATGTGCAAAAGGGTAGTAGTGAGCCTCCGCAACAGCTCGCTTTTTGAACAGATGTATAATTTTGAACTAACTGATACTTTGTGTACAAAAATACTTTTCCATGTAAAGCATATTTCTTTATAATATAATACACTTAAAAATTACAGGATGAATTTTTTAGTTATGAACAAAGTGTAAACATTCAGTTTATTTGGGAATCTTGTACAGTAACACCTTGAATTGTTTGAATTCACTTATGTGAATTTATATTAATGCACTGTTTTTCACTTACAAAAACAGTATTTTTTAAAAAAATATAACTACAGTACTTTCTGTTATTGCAACATTAAGTAAATTTTATTCTGTTGACGTTCTGTAAAGAAGAATAGTTCTGTTTGTATTGAAACTATTATGAATACCACAGTAATTAGATCTGTACGTTCCATACAGCAGCATCATTTTTAAATTATAAATTTTAATTTTGTTATTATTTTGTATTTATAGTTTCAGTTGGTACTTCTTCCTTAATTCTTTATGATCTAATACGCCATCTTTTTTTACTTCCATATTCCTTAAGGAATGGAAGTATGGTGATGGCAAAAAAAATCGTGTTCGAGATTATTGCAGATTCTGATTCTACTACACTCAAAACATGAAAAAAAGTCGTTTTCCGAAAAGTGTCTGTGTGTCTGTCTGTCTGTCTGTCTGTCTGTGTGTCTGTCTGTCTGTAGATTTTTTTTCTATGGCAAACGATAACTGCCGCAAATTCAAACAGAATCAAATAATTTTTTGCATGCAGCCCTGATTTGCAGAGTACTCGCGACCTATTGTTTTTGGTGAAGATCGGTTGAGGGAAAGGGGTAGTTTACCTGCAACGGTTTTTTTTTAGCAAGGGTAATTTTGTTTGTTTGGCAAACGATAACAGCCGCAAATTCAAACAGAATCAAATAATGTTTCGCATACAGCCCTGAATTGTAGAGTTCTCAAGATCTGTTGATTTTGGTGAAGATCGGTTAAGGGAAAGGGGTAGTTTACCTGTAACGTTTTATGTTTTAACAAGGGTATTTCCTATGGCAAACGATAACAGCCGCAAATTCAAACAGAATCAAAAGATTATTTGCATACAGCCCTAAATTGTAGAGTTCTCAAGACCTATTGTTTTTGGTGAAGTTCGGTTGAGGGAAAGGGGTAGTTTACCTGCAACGTTTTTTTAACAAGGGTATTTTCTATGGCAAACGATAACAGCCGCAAATTCAAACAGAATCAAATAATGTTTTGCATACAGCCCTGATTTGTAGAGTACTCAAGACCTATTGTTTTTGGTGAAGATCGGTTAAGGGAAAGGGGTAGTTTACCTGTAACGTTTTATGTTTTAACAAGGGTATTTCCTATGGCAAACGATAACAGCCGCAAATTCAAACAGAATCAAAAGATTATTTGCATACGGCCCTAAATTGTAGAGTTCTCAAGACCTATTGTTTTTGGTGAAGATCGGTTGAGGGAAAGGGGTAGTTTACCTGCAACGTTTTTTTAACAAGGGTATTTTCTATGGCAAACGATAACAGCCGCAAATTCAAACAGAATCAAATAATGTTTTGCATACAGTCCTGATTTGTAGAGTACTCAAGACCTATTGTTTTTGGTGAAGATCGGTTAAGGGGAAGGGGTAGTTTACCGGCAACGTTTTTTTATCAAGCGTATTTTCTATGGCAAACGATAACAGCCCCAAATTCAAACAGAATCAAATAATTTTTTGCATACGTCCCTGAATTGTAGAGGTCTCAATGACTTTCGATTTTGGTGAAGATCGGTTAAGGGGAAGGGGTAGTTTACCTGCAACCTTTTACGTTTTAACAAGAGTAAAGTACTTGAAAATTTATTTAAAATTTTTGAAACAATGGTAATTGTTAAAAATAAAATAATTTTTTTGCCAGGCAATAAAATTATAATTTTTTTCATTTTAATGTAATATAATATTTTTCATTTAATACAGCAATAAAAAGGCAGGTAAGACACAGCCTGGCTGTTTGGCTGAAACTGATTTTAAATATAAATCTTAGAATATGGAAGTCATGTATGGTTCTCCATACCGATATTTACATTACAGTATTGAATTTATAACTTTTTACTAGGTAAATTTAATCTAATCATGCTATGCAAATTTCGATACTTTGCCATGAAACATGTCATCTAAGTCAGGGTCTTACCGTGTAGCCTTAGTTTATTAATCATACGCTATATATTTTCTTTTTAATATACAAATTTAAATTCCAATAAAAATTATGTAATACAGATTTTAAAAAATTATTTGATTTGCTGAAATGAATAAAGATCTGTCACATTAATGAAACAAAGAACAGAATAATTTTAATATTACACTAAAAAACTCGTTTATCAGAATCGCGTTTATCTGAAAATCCTGTTTATCCAAAACAATTTTTAGTAAATTTAAAAATACACAAAAGCATTTTCCTGTTGCTATAATCTATATTTAATAGTGTAGACAGGCGATACCATGTGGTATAAAGTAGAAAGTCAATAATCAGAACTAATTAGGATAAGGGGTAGGCCTACTCCGAATTATCAATTTGTTCGGTTTTTCGAACATAAAGTACTGTATACTGTTACGTATTATAACAGTACATTTCTGCTTCCTTTTAGAAGCTCAATGTGACACAATAACATTAGTTCACATAAAACAATCTTATGTTAATAAACAGCTGTAATGCGACCACCATATAAACTGTACGGTAATAAACAAAACAGCGGTCTGACAACCGCAAAGAACAGCAAATGAGCTTCAAAGCTTAGGTAAATAACTATGATTGATTACTGTACGAACAAGCAATAGGACTGTTCCAGAACTGTAGAAACTATAATTTACAGTGTGGTGCCGTTTTATAGTGTATGGTGTCATATTCACTGTAAGTAACTTTTAAATTATTATTATTAAATAAAGTTACTGTACTTACATATGTATAGAAATTTCGTTAATTACATATGTACTTAATATATTTAATATTTATAATGAATTTACCTCAAGATATTTTTTTCCTTATTAGGAACATGTTTCGGAAACCATTGTGTTTCCATCCTCACCCTTTGTGATGGAAACGAAGGCTGAGGATGGAAACACAATGGTTTCCGAAACATGTTCCTAATAAGGAAAAAATATCTTGAGATAAATTCATTATAAATATTAAATATATTATATACATCAAGAAACGGACAGTAGCAAAAAGTGTTTGAATATGTATTTAAATAGAAGTTTCGGTTTGTCCGAAATTTCGTTTATCCGAAACGGGCGCGGTCCCATCAAATTCAGATAAACGAGTTTTTAATGTATTTATTTATATGTGTTTGTGTGAATATAGGGATTCTCAGCAAATGATATATTTGAAAAGTGCCAGTTTGTGGGAGACCAGAGAGAAGTACTACTGAAGGCTGTGAGAATGATTCATCCTGACTTCACGCCAGAAATACCAGCTCCAGACATTTGTTATTCATGCTCATTACTTCAGAATATTAATGAAATGCAAGTAAGTTGTGTTCAGACATGCATTTGTTATTTATTTATTTTTATTTATTTAGGCTTCACATCCAGTAAAAGAATTTTAGCTGCTCTCTTGGGAGAGCTATTAAGCAATTAAATTAAGATCCTGTTTTTCTCCAGGGAACAACCCTCTTTGTTTACTTCTTATGCGTTGTAGATCATCATGTGCTCTTGTTCTGTATGTAATTTCCATCTGGTTTTTCCAGACTTGGCATTTTTATGTTCACTTTCCATTTCCTGTATAACCTATTTCATAAAAAGATAATTTTTATAAAGTCAGAAACAAAAATAAAAATGTCAGGGTTTTCTCAAATAATTGATCTAACATAATGGGATATCACTTCAAATAAAAATCTGTAAACATACATTTTTATAAAAATGAAACTACAAACATTCACGATTTGTATGTTACATTAGAAGCTTCAATAAAAAGTTGGGTCAGCTGTTTAGAAGTTGTCTCACTTTATGTAATAATTTGATTCTCTTTAGGAAAATTGAAACTAGCAGCCTCTGTATCAATTCAACTGACGAATGAAAAAATATCAATGATATATCATGATATATATGAAGTTTTCAAGGAGTCACCACTGTCAGAACTAGTTACCAGGGATTGTGGTGGTTTGGACATTTGATTTAGAATGGTAGAACATAGAACAATAAAAGAACACTTACAAACACTTGATATATGCAAGGAGAGACCAATAGGATAACCATGGAAATGCTAGGACAACGTAGAAACTAATGACACATGAAGTCTTCTGGAACAGTGACTCAGTTTAGGGAGTCGTACTGTAGGAGAATGTAATTTCGTAACAGTTAAACCTAAGATGAACCTGTAAAATTTTTTTTAAGTTTTAAATTTAGTTATAGCTTACTGGAATATTCAACATTAAACCCACAATATTGTATGATATGTGTGGGGTTTGTTTTTTTGTAAACATTGTGTCAACAGTTTTTTTTTAACATTGTTCGTAGGGAAGGAATAAACTATTGTCATCACCAGCAGAGGGTGTAACTACTGAAGAAGATCTCCATACGTTCGCCAAGGAACAGCTGCAACTGGAATTAGGTGCTTCTGTTTCTGTTAAATCAATAGAGAAAAGGAACGAACCAACTCAGATGATACTGCAATATGTGAGTAATTCGTGTATATTGATATAATACTTTTTTGAGATAAGTCGCAACATTCATTGTAAAAGTGACTTGTTGGAGTTTTCCTTTATCTAGTGCTGGATTTTTGTCTCTATCTAAAATCTGTACCTGTTTACTATCTATGACTACTTTTTTTACAGAGAGAGAAGCTTGAAAAGCTGAAAAAAATTTGGGTTTCAGCAATTGACAAGGGTGTGGAACGTGATCTGACGGCAATGACTGTAGTACATAACAACTTGAAGACGTACAACCATCTCAACATTTATCCATACCTCAAAGTACTTAAACCACACGTCTACACAGATCTTATCATGCAGGTGTGTATCTTGAGGGCCTTGGTTTTGTTGTTTTTTTATATTTTATCATGGTAATTCCTTTCTTATATGTTTTGTTTTAAATTAAGACTGGAAGAAAACTAGATACAGCAGTAAAGCTAGCAGCTTTAAATATCGTGGGATTTTTTTTAAGAAACGAGAGATAGAAGAGAATCAATAAGAGCAACAGAAGAATCAAACTATATTATGCAATGATCAGGGGTATATAAGTAACAATGAAGTAACAAGGGAAAAACAAAAAGAAAAGCATGATATGTGGGTGCGGATCATGTGTATTAATTAAGTGTATGAGTAGGGACATTAGGCAGGGTTAGATTAGAAATAACAAAAGAACAAAAAATTGGAATCTATTGAACAATTTACCCAGTAAACATGCTCGATGGCTGACTACAAAGAAATAACAATGCAGTAACTTTCAAGAGGATTTGGGAAGTAAAATCACAAGGATAAATGGAGAGATAGGGCATGTATTGAAGAAAATTCCACAGAAAAAGTGGATAACTTGGTTTGGTGTGTACAATATAGAAAGGTCAAACAAGTTTATACGGAATAATGAGTTTTCATTTAAACTGATCGTTACACCTTACCTGTGAGAAAGGAAGGAACTGATTTAAGTTTTATATATATATATATATATATATAGCCTATATATTAATTTTATTTTGATTAAGTTTTTGTTAACTGAATTTTATATTTTTCTTATATGCATTATTTACTGGGCAAACATCATCAGAGCTATTTTTTATGTGTAAAAATCACACACACACACACACACACACACACACACACACACACACACACACACACACACACACACACACACACACACACACACACACACACACACACACACACACATCATTAGTTTCAATCTTTCTACATATTACTTTTGAGTGTCATACCTTCTGTTACCAAACTGATATTTTGTGTTATATTCGATGGTATTTGTATATGGGAGACAGAGAGAGATGAAGATTTCTGGAGAGATAAAGATTTCTTATGACAGAATTTATTTATAGTATGATGAAAGTTTTTCAATTTTTTCAAAATGGATTTTAATTTTTGTGCTGTGTTAACTATTGTATATTTGTTGGATTATACAGTTTTTTGTGAATCATTCACGTAATAAAATAAAATCCATGTAGGGTAATTTTGCTGCAGGAAATATCAGAATTGAGGATGTTTTCTTACAGTCGATATACGTGTACTCTTAATATGTGTTCTTTGTTTTCTTGCTTTCAGGAAATTCGTAAATTAGCTGAAGGTTCAGAAACATTCAGTCCTACAACAAATATGCTGTACCGAGATATGGGGAACAAAGTTAGGTCTAGGTGAGTAACCACAAGTAGGGAGTTAGAAAATTAATTACTACTGTATAACCTCTGTGTGGTAATACAACATTGACTGAAAGGGAACTGTGTTGGTTGTATTCTGAGGACAAATGGTCTACTACTACTACTACTACTACTACTACTACTACTACTACTACTACTAATAGTGGTTTATGACAGAATAGTGAAAGGAGAGAAGTGACAGAGAAGATTTAATTTTTTAACTATCTTAGAATGTGGGATCTTAGAACTGCCTCACATGTATCTTCACAGACTCACAGGGTGCACTACTATTACTACACCAATACAAACCATCAGCATACTACTTTAGAACAGTAATCATATTCCACATAATCAGAAAACTGGAAAGAAACAAAATTGAGTTAACTTTACAATGGATTCCCAGTCACGTAAATATTACAGGTAACGAAAAAGCAGATGAGATAGCTAAGGACGCATCTATGCTGTCCCCAATAGAGTTAAGTGTAACATCACTACTGGCTGCCACTTTGGATTTCAACAGAAGACTCGCAGAAACATGAAAGGATGCATTTTTGAATTCCACCAAAGGTTCAACATACAAACAGCATGTCAGTACACAAGATATCTCCATAATAGAAACATCCATAGAAGTGTTCAAACTTTCGGCTCCAGAGGAAGACTTGGCCATATTGTAACCCAGTCATACTTGTATAAATTCAGTTTGACCCAAACTGCTACCTGTCTACTATGTTACAGCACATATTAGTGGATTGCCAGACAGACATCCCAGGAGTGCCAAGGCCGAAAACAAATATGGCTGCAATATTGAACGACAACTCATATTGGACAGTGGCGGAGAACATCTACAGGAGACATCGTGATATCGGAGAACAATCCAGAAACATGTAGTAATAATAAGAAGAAGAAGAAGAAGAAGAAGAAGAAGAAGAATGTGGAATACCGTTATGGAGAAGATCGAGCATGGAGTAGACAATAATGGTGTGAGGAACATGCCTTAAGGGAGAACACTATATGATGGTGATGTTGATTATGATGTTGTACATTATTAAAAAGTACAGTTTGTATAATAAGAATTATGTGAAGTAAGTTTCAGTATGAAACTGCTTTACACTTTATAGGTCAGCAGTGAAAAATTAAGTGAGGTTGAGCGCTACTCCCAGTAAACTGAACATAACATTGAATTTGGGGGGAGGAGTAGTAATTAGCAAATTGGAGACCATCCTTGTGTTTTTGTAAAAACACCAAATGAGGCCTTTTCTAAATTTCAGGGAGCAGTCAGCTATTTGAATTGATAGTATGCACACTACGTTAATGGAATTCATTTTGGCGAGCATTGTCAGCGCTTATCCATCATATGGTCATCATATAAACTACAAGGAAATAGAAGCCTACTTATACTCGTACCTGCTTCCCAAAAGGTTTGAGTCACTCTTAATGAAACCAACATAGTAATATTTAGCCGAAGAGCCTATGCACCAGTCTTGAAGACTGCAACAAGTGAAAACATACTTATCCCGTATCTGTAAAAGATAATTTAGTTTATTATATAGTTATAGCTATAATATGAGGGTCATGGGCGTAACTTGGGGCCTAACTTTGGCAGGGTAAAGCTTCATAAATTCAAGTGTGTAGCGAGACCATCTATATAATGAAATTAATAAAATATATACAAAATTAGAAAGTTTAGTAATAATTCTTAGTTAGTAAACGAGGGACAATTTTATTTTTTAATGATCAACAAACCTTTCATCATAAGTTGTACTTCCAGTTATGTTTACCTAGAACAAATATACTGTAGGCCTATAAACATAAACAATTTCAGTTCTTCCAATTCTTGTACCCAGTTTTCGTAAACGCATGCTCCGCCTTAGGCATACTTACACAAAATGCTCGGCAGTAGTAGCAATAAGCCGAATCAGTTACGACACAAAGAAATTTTCAAATTGCTAGTCAGGCAATTTTCATATAAATTAAGCCGTGTTACTCCTTTGCGTTTCTTATTTCCCATTTCCCAGCACTTATCAACACAAAAAACCAAAACAATCACAACAATAACGAATTAAGAAAGGGACAAGCAATGTGTACTTTAACGGACTACGTACACGGCCGAGTAACCGACCGCATTTGTAGCAGTAATCATTAACAAATAACAGTTCCAAACGACCGTCTTTTAAGATTCGTGAACAAAGCCATCGACATCTTGCGGTATTTCAAAACACGCCTTTGTTTGTGTAAAAGGCACGCATGGTATTCCAGTAAATTAGGTCTCTAGCGTTTGTTTTTTTTTTCGAACAGAAATATTATTTTGACGTATATCATTCAAATCTCTCAAACATTCCCCTTACAAGTTTCTTCGAAAGAAATAAGAATAATAAATTTATGGCAACTAGTCGTCTGATAACAGTACAGACATTGCTAAATAGTGCTTACTGTGCTCGCAAGCATAGAAACTGTCTCCTGTTTGACTATTTGTTAGTTTTTATTTATAAACAACTGGATACAAAATTTTTTAATGCTCGGAGCATTGGGGGGGGGGGCGAGTGCCCCCCTTCCCACTCCCAAGTTACGCCTATGATGAGGGTCATTTGGAAAATAAGGCCTAGAACTCTATTAAAGGAAACATAAAGTAACTCTATTATGTATTAATTAATTCTATTACATTCTTATCCTCTGTTGAACCTTACTCTTTTTTCAAAGGTAGTTACCACCATTGAGAAAATATGAGCTTGGAACAAGCTTAATTTTGTAAATATTCTTCATATCATGGAACAAGTTTCTTTAACCCTTTGTAAATAAGTTTGCCACCAATTTTTCAGCCACTCTTCTACCATACTTTTGTCTTAACACCGTTAGGTAAGGTATCAGAGCAAGTAAGGGGGACGGTAAATGTCCTTTGACACAACGATTGGATGAGTTCATGAACGATGAGCAAGATGTGACCGCCAAGGTCATCGTGGCCAATACTAAACTCCCAGCACTAGTTGAGCACTTACTCATCATCATATTTTCACTATACAGCTTAGTACATTTCAATTGCATTTACTGTTTGCATATACATATCAAAGGAAGGACTTCCTGCTTAGTGGGATTTTATATGAGACTACTCATTTGTATTTGTATTTGGCCAGTATTTTTGAACATAAGTCTTCTTACTGGTGCAGACTTCAATTCTGAATGGCCCTCTTAGAATTATAAAAGTAAATAATTTTTTCTTATTGTTTTTTTTTTAGGTACATACTGCAATGCAAGAAACAGCACGGGGTTATTGGTAAAACTCAGAAACTTTACGATGAGTATTGTAAATGGTACATGGATCCCAATGTTAACCGGATGCGTAGTGGTAATTCACGACAAGAGTGGCAGCAACTTGTGCATGAGAGTCAGGAAGGACCTTCTGTAGTAAGTACGCACACAAGCATGTAAACGTGCATGTGCATGCACTTAGATACACAAAATCATGTGTACAGCCACATTTTTTAAAGAGAGGAATCCAGTATGGACATCGGTGCACTAGTCAACTGGTATGTGAAATTTGACAATTAAAAATCCTTCTTTTGTTGCCTGAAACCATTATAACTCATGTCTTCATAAGCGGACTCTTCACAAGGCAATTATTCTTCCCTATGATTCATACCTTCTCAGCTCCAGCATTTCCCGTTACCTCTGACGCCCCCGGTCTTATTTTCTATTCCCCATAATGGTCTTACCTATACCATGTGTTATCATCCAACTACTTCTTTCCTCCATCACATGGTGTATTATTTCATTGGGATGGACATGTGTTACTTACTAGTTCTCTCCACCTGTTGTGTCAAAATACCTGTTGAGTTCACTTCGTATAATAATTAAATGGAATATTATGCATTTAAGATGAATATTATATTTTTGTCAGGTAACCAAGTAAGTCAGTTTTTCAAACGACTTCCAACAATTACCCACCAAATCAATTCATTACAAGGAATTGTTGACCAGCTGTTTCTTAGTTGAACAAATTGTATGTAATAATTTATACGCTTTCTGTTCTTAATTCAATCCTGATGTAATCAGGCCTATGTGATAAATCTGAAACGCTACTTTATGTTTGTTGCGATATTTAAATGGTTAATAAAAAAAAGCCATTAACTGGTGTTATCAAATATTTCACTGTCAGTCTGACACTGTCACACAAATTTTACTTTGGTCAGGACAAATTATTACGATTTATGTGTGTTTATTCAGTATCAATATTATATCCCCCTTTCTGTACTCCTGGCACACTATTTCAAGTAGCAAATAGCGTTTCAGATGTGTCACACCTGTTTGTTTACATCAGGATTAAGCTAAGGACAGAAACAGTATAGTCAAATGTGATCTGTTTTGCCTAACAAAATATTTGTTTTTTTTTTAATGTTAATTTGTTAATTGCATTTGATTATCATCTGATTAGTATGATAAGCAATAGGTTAAACCAGCAGTATTGGTGACCAATATGATGTTGCAAGGTTAGTGTAACAACAAAAAATCTATTATTGTCCCAAATCAAAATAAAATGGGATGGCCCTTGTGGATTACTATTTGGGTCTCCCATTATGTAACAGAACTCTCCTTTTCTATTAAACTTTGAATTTTCACCACTCATGTTTTTAAATTTTAGAAAGTTATGATTCATTACCAAGCATTACCATTGTAAGTGATATGGCTGGTTTAATTAAGTAATGTTTTTACACCGTTTCACTATATAAAACTTAAAACCATTTATATATATTGTAACGTTACATATTATCACCATACTTCTGAACCAAATTTTCAACCTAACAACAATTAAATGAAACAAAACGTACCAAGGATTAAGAATTGTGTACCAAGTATTAAAATCAGTTGAAAAATTAATAACTAAAGAACAAATTTACAAATAATGAATAAAAGTAGTAATGAGAACTAAACAAAGAAGAAAATATATTAAATGTGATTAACCCAATGACCCAATAGATTAGGTATGTTGTAATATACTTTACTCTTTTTACATTTAATTTATTTTAATTTTGATTTTGATTACTATATTCGTCCATAGTCCGGACGCCATCTTTACTAGTTACCAACAATGAGATATAAAATTTACTTACCTTTGGGCCAGGTTCAGTTAGGCGAACGGAAATAGCAGAACGGGTTATTTTCAGCAAATTGCTCTTGTATTTTTTGTTTACCAATGACATTTCCCTTTTATTCTTACTCATAACACTTGTACATTAAATCCTGCTTCGAAAAAATGAAAACATTATTCGGCCATGAGGCGCAATTTATAAAATCAAATTAAAAGTAATTATTACCATCAACATTTTACTCTCCCACCAAAATAAAGTATAATAAATCATCAATTTAAATTATATATATATATATATATTGTAATAATACGAGACGTCTGCCTCGTTCTAGCCCCGCGATGGAAGCCAAATTTGTAATAATACGAGACGTCTATGTCGTTCAATGTAAGAATGTGTGTAGTAACGTAGCTAATGTCTTCTAGTCTTCGTTATGCTCTCATTGTTGGTCTTCACTTTTGTAATAAAACCATAATATAATCGTAATTGTAGTAGTGTTCTGGTATAATATTACCCAGAATAATTTTTATGGTGTGTATGTGTAGTAGTGACGTTCCGCTCTGGGAAACGTCGATTTGGTAATGTTCCTGGTCTTTGTGGTTATCAAATAAACTCGGTGTATATTGCTGTGGTAGCAATTTGAAATAAAATATAAATTTAAAATTTATATTTATAAAAAAAAATAAATTCTGAAAAAATGTTTTCGGTGTATTTATGTTCTTAAAATTTAGGAATAAATCGAGGTTGTTGATTGTAATTATAATTATGATGGTATTATGTTTATTCTGGTAATAAATTTCCGTTCTGTAAATTTGTTAACAAGATAATCCAGTTAACTCCAAGTTTAGATGAAAACGGCTCTCTTCTTCTTATTCTTGAAAGGTGGTAGGTTCACCTATACTGCCTTTAAAGGTTATCTAGTTTTCTTGATTAATTAACTGTTATGTCCTTTTATAAGAGAAATCAACTTCAATTTACCAAAAAACAAACGTTTATTAAACAAAATAATAAATTTGGTTGATTAAATATCGATGTTACAATACCGTATCGACTCGCTCAGGGCCGGTCGATATAAGAATTTTACATTTGTATTATAACAATAGGTTCTTTAAACGGTTATCAATATAAAAAGCCAGAGAAGGTCAGGGACATGAAAGTATAACACAATTCTAAAAAAGTCTTAAATGTAAACAATACAATGGTAGTTATTAATAATAAAAGTTGATATATAATTTTATTCAAACCAAAATGCAGCCCACAGTCGTGTCTTATAGCGGTGATTATATTGGATCAAAATGGCCGCCTGACGCATGCGCGTTGATAGCTTCTAATGTTGACGAAGTACTTGTTGGAATAAATATGTCCTTTCTTCGGTTAAATGTTCTTCGCAATTGTATATGATCTTCTGGGGTATAGTTTATTGTCACTGGTGTATGATGGAATAGTTCACTTGGTGTAAAAATGTTGTTAAATGGGTATATCTACTGGTGTTTATGTGTGTCAGTTTAACCTCGAATTTTCACTTGGTATTTGGTGCGATTTCAGTGTTATTTCATTTAATTAGTTATATGTGATTCCGTTTATTGGTGTTATGTAGTTCATAGGTCAACTTCACCACTTCACAATAATTAAAATAGTTAAAAAATTTAATTTTACACAAAATGATTCCGAACTCTGTTATAACGTAACAGCCATTAAAGGTTGGTTCTATCAAATATTCACATTAAGTGCTCTCTTCGAGGTATAATAATGAACTGTCTGGATTTCCTTAGTCTCATGAAAATCTTAGACTATATAATATATCTCATACATTGTTTCAAATCATCTTAACTTCCGACACATTTTAAAATCGTACATTATGCTCAGAAAGTAATTTCGTTATTAGTTAACTGTTTGAAATATTAAATACATATTCGTTTTCACTATTCTATTCTACTTATTTTGATAGTAATTAAGTTAGTGTTACAAAGTTTTATCTGAAAATTATATTTCTTATAATTTTTGGGAGGTAGGCCTAAAATTATACTTCCTGTCGTCTAAGTAAATAATAGCCATTTTCCCTAATATAATTATTATTCTATTAAATCTGAAATTGATATAATTATCAATTCTCACTTATTTTATGGCAATTTAGTATATTAATGATGGTTTTTTAATACAATTCATTTGTATATGACTCACCCTATGATAATGTCAGTGAATCTATTTCAGTTTTAATGGTATTTTATTAGACAAATAAATAATTTTACTCATATAATGACCATATCTTTAGAAAGCCTTATTTACATAGTATATAATATGTTGAGTTTATCTTGCCTAAATATTGTCAGTTTATCTGGCTTATAAGATTAGGTTTGTTAATTATTCTGCAGTTTAAATTCATTATATGGCCTAGATTTGATGTGTGGCTAATTGCCAAATGTTTTATTAATGTAGTTATTTTATATCCTTCTCTGACTTCTGATTCTTATATATTTGATTAAAAATTAGTTCTTTGACTGGTATAACAGTAATTATTGATTATATAATTAACATATAACACCTCTCTATATCAAAACTGGTGTTCTGAATAACATTGTTTTGTATATCACCTAATAACATAAATAAAAAATATTCTATAACATCGGAATGATATCTATTTTTAGATAGGGCATTCCTAAATTAAAATGAACAATAAAATAACAAATTATAACACTAATATTTCTTATGAATAATCCTTACTTATCTAATTATTATATGTAATAGGAACCTAACATCCTGGTTACATATAATTGTTAACATCTTTTACTACTTCAACATTAACAGTTTGTTTTGTAATTCCCCATTTTACAGGATTTATGCCCCCTCTTTAAGTATAACCCTGGCTATCTAAGTTATATTCCATTCTATGGAATGTTCATACAGCTTTAGTAGCTTTTTATTAGTAATATTATTATTTCATTATCAAAGTAGACACTGTTCACAAAACTTAAAGTTTATTACTTTGTACTGTAACTCATGCACCTTTTTAAAGTTTATTAGTTATAATTTGATCACTTACACTTGTCCATGGTGAATTATTAATATATTTACTAGTCTTTTTCTAGTTTTTTAACATGAAATATTCAACCATGGGGGGAACTGTGAAGATTTGTTTATACAAACTAAACAATAACTTTTTGAATGCACTAATATTTAATACTACTAACACTTTTAGTTTTTGTCAGTTTTACAGTGATATGGTTTTTTGGGGTGTTATACTTTCTCTTTGGACATTCATTGATTTTGGGGTTTTTTGGGGTTCTTTCCCTATGGGGTTTTTGTTTTATATGGGTCGTCTCACTTCTTTCTTCTTTAGTTTTGGTTATTCTTCCTTCTTCTTTCTTCAGTAATTTTAGTTTTGACTATTCTTCCTTCTTCTGTAGTTTTGATTATTCTTCCTTCTTCTCTCTTCAGTAGATTTGGTTATTCTTCTTTCTTCTTTGAGTTTGGTTCTTCTTCTTTCTTCCTTCTTCAGTAGTTTTAATTTTGATTATTCTTCTTTCTTCTTTCTTCAGTAGTAGTAGTTTTGGGTTATTCTTCTTTCTTCTTTCTTCAGTAAATTTGGTTATTCTTCCTTCTTCTTTAGTTTTGGATTATTCTTCTTTCTTCTTTCTTCTGTAGTTTTGATTTTGATTATTCTTCTTTCTTCCTTCTTCAGTAGTTTTAATTTTGATTATTCTTCTTTCTTCTTTCTTCTGTAGTTTTGATTTTGATTATTCTTCTTTCTTCCTTCTTCTGTAAATTTGGTTATTCTTTCTTCTTTGAGTTTGGTTATTCTTCTTTCTTCTTTCTTCTGTAGATTTAGTTTTGGATTATTCTTCTTTCTTCTTTCTTCTTTCTTCTGTAGATTTAGTTTTGGATTATTCTTCTTTCTTCTTTGAGTTTGGATATTCTTCTTTCTTCCTTCTTCAGTAGTTTTGTTTTTGATTATTCTTCTTTCTTCTTTCTTCTATAGTTTTTCGCTGTGTATGCCTTTGTTTCTTCTGGTCTGGTTTCCTTGTCGGGGTATATTAATTGCCTGCTTCTATCTTACCTGGGTAATTTTGTTATTAACATTTTTAGTCTTCTGGGGTTTTAAATTTGCATTATATTATATTATTTGCAGAAATTTTCTTTATTTAACCTTTCTTGTGAATATATTAGTAAATAGTGCATTTTAATTGATTCTCATCTGGATATTCCATATATTAGAGCTTTATCAATGATCATTGAGTAATGTATTTGTGTGGATTATCTGTCACGCTACAATATATATATATATATATATATATATATATATATATTTCAATCACTTTCTGCTACAGTCCGTTTCTTGATGTATATAATACTATAATACTTATAACTATTTTACCTCAAGATGTATTTTTTCTTTAGGGACATGTTTCGGGAGATCCTGTTCTCCCATCTTCAACCTTCGCCATCTTGCTTCTGGTGCAGTATTTGTGTGTTGGCTTCTGGATGTTATTATGGTGGTTTGTTGGTCTTTGGTCCTTCAATGTTGCATTATTGTGTGTGGTTGTGGTATCTGTTTTTGTATTTTGTGTATTTTCGATGTTGAGTGCTTTGAATATTGTGTCATGTTTTGTATTGATTTGTATTTGTTCTGGTATTAATTTGTTTTGTGTTTTATGTTTGTAAATCTGTAAATTTTCCCAAATGTTCATTATGGTGCCTTTGTGTGGTTTATTGGTTATGTCTGGGAATTCATGTCCTGTGTTTATTGCATGTGTGGCTAAATTGGATTTATATATGTTTGGTTTTTTGTATGATATATATATAATTTTTTTGTAAAATTGAATGCCAAGATTGCAATAAATGTTATATAGGACAAACAAAAAAACAGCTGAAAAAACGTTATTTTGAACACCTAAATGCATACAAAAAACCAAACATATATAAATCCAATTTAGCCACACATGCAATAAACACAGGACATGAATTCCCAGACATAACCAATGTAACACTAATAAAACATATACCACACAAAGGCACCATAATGAACATTTGGGAAAATTTACAGATTTACAAACATAAAACACAAAACAAATTAATACCAGAACAAATACAAATCAATACAAAACATGACACAATATTCAAAGCACTCAACATCGAAAATACACAAAATACAAAAACAGATACCACAACCACACACAATAATGCAACATTGAAGGACCAAAGACCAACAAACCACCATAATAACATCCAGAAGCCAACACACAAATACTGCACCAGAAGCAAGATGGCGAAGGTTGAAGATGGGAGAACAGGATCTCCCGAAACATGTCCCTAAAGAAAAAATACATCTTGAGGTAAAATAGTTATAAGTATTATAGTAATATATATATATATATATATTGTATTGAGACTAGTATGAGCGTCTCGTTATTTTCACACAATGTCAGCCTATTCGTTGCTATGAACGGGTATGCTCCCCTGTCTCTACTCTCTTTGGTCGTTTTAATTTACTTCAATTATTTAAATATCTGGAGTTGTGGGATATAGTAATTTAATTAACTAATATTAACTTATCTCTCTAAGAAAAATATCAGTGTTAGTGTACTTGAAACTTAAATAATTAATGTGTTATTCTGTAATTTCGTTCAACCCTATTATACCTTGAAGAGAATTATGTAAAATTTTGTATTTTTAACGCTCTTCTCTTTGGTGTCGGAGAATTCCGCTATTAACGCTGTAGTACCGGGGCAACGAAACTTAGAGGTTAATTCACTGTTTACGTTAACCAATTATTCTATACTTAGTCAGTTACTTTTTTTATTCCCAACTCATTAAATAATACTCCAAATGACAAGATTTTGCAGCTATACAAAGGTTCTTTATTTGTTCACTTCTTCAGCATTGAATAAGATATGTTCCAATTGGCATATACAAAGGCTATAGATTGCGTGAATCGATTATTGATCAGTCCGATACTTTATTTAGATTCGGTTATATAATGTGTTTTAGTTTGTAATTAACTTAATTCAGGATGTGAAGGTTCTTGTAACTGTGGGGAAGATTAAAAATACATAGATAAGAATGCAAGATTTACAAATTTGAAGTGTGTTGTTAATATGATTTATACAATAATAATTTACCAGACTAGAACGAAGCGAATCGTTGTATTGTTACGTTATTTTTGAATTTATAAATACGATATATCTCACAAATGTGGTTATGTATACAAAACTAGGACGCCATCTATGCAATTAACTAAGTCATGGGCCAGAAGTTCGTTACGCGAAGTCATAGGAAACGGAAATTGCTTGAAATAACAAAACAGCTGTTCTAATTGTTACCAATGAAATACCCCTTTTTATTCTTTACTTTGTTACATAACATTTTTTAAAACCAACTGTAACCCTTCCAAAAACATAATGTGTAATAATAACTTTGATTAAGTTTAATGATTATATGTTTAAATGATTATACAATAATAACATGTATATATTTATATTTATATAGTGGTGCTCAACCCAGCACTTAGAATAATTACGCACGCACACAACCACTCACCCTTTCATTATCATGGTACAACTTATTTAAATTTTGGAGCTCCTTAAATTTTGATTGAAATTTTGAATAATTTGTTAAATGATTGATTTCTACAATAACATATATTGGGAAATAAAGGATTCAAAATATATAAGGAACGCTCTCACCAATTTCCGTGTTGGCTTCCTCGCACTGCCAGTCTCGTTCGTATATCGGCACAATCGGTGTATTTTACTGCGCTTGACGGGACACCTTTGGTTAACCCACGTAACCCACCGTCGTGGGACCGATTCTATACGTCGATCTTGTTTACGAACGACTTAATCGGTCGAGGACGCCTACACCAAACCGAACTATTACTTTCCTTAATACATTTTGATAGTAGATATTATACTGTTTATTAACCACCTACAGTGGTCTAAAAAGTTAAAATTCACTCGTAAGTGAATGGGCGGCCGGCCGGCTCAAATCAGAGCTGCAGATGAAATGACGGCAATTTCTGGTTGAAATCTGCGGAAGTGGGGTGTATTGACGTCACATTCCTTTGTCTAAATTGTTGACATCGCTGTTTGTAGTTGTCAACACATTCTCCGCCTCTGACGTAACGAAGGCTTGGCTCTGCTTATCTCAATAACTGCACACTGTTTTTGTGATGTGACACCGTTTTTTGTCATGAATTAGTTCAAATCCTGGCAAATACTGTAATATAGTCCACTCACCGTAAATTCTATATAGGGTGTTTGAGGTTGGGTTGGGTATGTCAAAAAATAGGAAAATACAATATTTATGATCTCGTTACCATATTTTATGTAATTATACAATGTACCATGATTGTACCATCACAAAACCCCCTCAATGAAAGATGGTGTGACGAAGCACACAAACTTTCATTGACCCTTTCATACTTCCTAAAGGGATCAGTCAGGACAAGTCGCCACAACCCCCTTACAATTTTATATAAAAAATAACAATAACTCACCCTTCGTCTGGTGATGAGGACCGTACCTTCATGACCTTACTGGACTTCTCCTGCGAGATCCCAACACCATAAGGCCACTTAGGCTCTTAACGCCCCTGCTCTGACTCGTTGGCCAGCTCAGGACCGCTGTCACACCCCAAACACTGAAACAATTTATAAAAAATATTAATATAGTGGCTTATTGAATCACTACCTCCTTAACTGATATGGTTCCCCTTAGCTAAGTGCTGGTTTGTGCCAATAAGCACTGGGTTGGCTTACTATTTATAAAATTATAAATTATATTAAATAAAATTAGAAAGTATAAAAATTATAAAAATAATAAATCTCAAGGATTAAAAAGAATATGAAAAAGGATTAAAATTGAATGAAATATAATTGAAAATATAAAATATATATAATATAAAATATAATTATATATCTCCCAAACTTGGAGAAAACAAATCAAGAAATTTAATAAATCGATTTATTTATTTATAACCCTTAAAATAAACTTTTATTATGAGTATTATTATTATTATTATTAACAGTTAATCATCTGGCTGATAAATATTATTAACAACGCCATTTAAAAATTTTTTTTTTTTTCTCTTCCTACACATATTATAAAATCATGTTAAAAAGTTTTCAAATAAATACATAATACATTAATAATTAACACTGATATATTAATAATACAGTTAATACATTTTAACTACTCAATCATATTCAATCATATCTTAATAAATAATTAAGATATATCAAAATTGAAATATCATTTAAAAATGTTAATTCTTTAGTTACATTAATAAATTTGTAGACACTTTCCAAGTCCAAAACATCACTTTTCTAACACTCCAGGAAAACAATGGATCTTCTGATATGCTTAGTTACATAAAAAAAATATAACTCCTTACTGAGTTAACCTCTTAAGTTACACAATTTTCAAATTTTATTCTATGATAAAATAAAATTTCATGGGATTAATGCCAAAAGATATTTTTTTTTTTTTTTTTATATCCCAAGAATTAGGGGTCCCCCTCCCCGTTCAATAATAAGATTAAATTTTCAAATTTCTACCAATTTTGTGTGGAGGAAGACCATCGTTGCTTTCACTTCCTTACGTCAGTTCCGCCAACCATGGTCCACCTCCCAAACTCCAAAATCCACAATCAGAGGTGGTGAGTCTGTGATCGCCCGAAAATGGGGGAGAGTCCCTTCTGTAAATCAATAGCTAAGTTAATACTCATATACTCCAAATATAAAACATCAATATAAAATAACTAAGTCGACCAGTACAACTTTAAATTTGTAGCATTGTGTGTTCCTACTATCTCTCCAGTTACGTTGTTCTGTAATACATAAGAATTTTGCATCTTAACTTCTATAATCTCATATGGCCCTTCGTATAAGAGAAAGAATTTCTTAATTTCTTTGTCTTGTGCACTCGATAAGTCATGTCTCTTAACTAATACCATTTGTCCTACATTATACTTAATCCACTTACCTCTTGCGTCGTGTCTACGTTTTCTCTGTTCACCCTTACTAATTAAGTGTTCATTCGCCAACCGGATTTTAATGTTTATATCAGTTGTTCTACCTTCAGTTGGATAGTCGAATAATTGTTCTAAGATTCTTGGGGGGCGTGTTCCCCTAACTAATTCATAAGGTGTATAGCCAGTAGACTTGTGGGTGGTACTGTTCAGCCAGGTTTCCACCTTTCGTACATACAACGGCCACTCGCTGTGTTTAGCGTGACAATAGGCTCTGAAGATCCTGCCTATTTCTCTCATTACACGCTCAGCCTGGTTGGACTGGGGATGATACACAGCCGTATGCTTCGTGAGGATGCCTTCCCATCCTAAGGTCTGACGCCATCTTCCGCTGATGAACTGCGGCCCATGGTCTGATAAAATCACTTTTGGCTTACCCACGTTAATCATATAGTCTTTAGTTATTTTTTCACTCAATACCTTACTGGTAGCTCTTTTTACGCTATACAATTTTACATATTTTGAGAAAGTGTCAACCAAGACAAATATATAAACTACTCCGCCTCTACCCTTCGGCAATGGTCCAAACAAATCCACAGCAACTAAATTAAAAGGTCGATCTACCTTAATATAATTTAACTCACCTTCTACTCTGTAGTTAACCACCTTCGACTTTTGACACAAATCACAACTCCTCAACAACTGCCTTACTCGCCTCTCCATATTTCTGAAAATACATGATTCTTTTAAAACATTGACACACTTTTTAGCCCCAAAATGACCATATCGTATATGACAATCCCAAATAATTTTCTCTTCCAACACTGCTGGTATCACTAATTTCCAGTCACGCTCACCCCCTACTACCTTCTTAAACAATAACCCTTTATAAATTTTAAAATATTGATTGTACTCAGACTCATCCAGCTCCATCTCTAAACTGTGTATTATTTTTCCAGACTTACCATCTGCTCTCTGCATGGTGTTAATATCCTTCAGCTCCTCTCCAAAGATTCTGTCTTCTCTACTAATCTGAAAAATTTCAATTTCTTTTAAGTCCCTACCTGTTTTGTTATTTTCACAATCTACTCTGGATAGAGTGTCGGGTACCTTATTTTCTGTTCCTTTAATGTACTCCCATTCGAAGTTGTACTCCTGTAAAACAAGTACCCACCTGGTTAATCGACTATGAGCCAGTTTACAAGTGTTGAGGAATGACAATGCTTTATGATCAGTCCTAATGATCGTTTTGTTTCCTAAGATGTACGTTCTGAATTTACCAACTGCAAACACAATACTGAGTAATTCCTTCTCGGTGGTCGTATAATTCTTTTCAGCTGGCAGTAAGGATCGACTAGCGAACGCAATTGTCTTATGTTCTTTCTCCTCATCTTCCTGATACAGCTCTGCTCCTACAGCGACATTGCTGGCGTCCGTCTGTAAATAAAACATCTTATCAAAATCCGGATGGTTCATCATAATCATGTCACTAAATCTGCGTTTTATTTCTTCAAAGGCTCCACGCTCCACTTCTCCCCATTTCCATTGTCGGTTTTTCTGTAATACCGCACTTAACTTTGCGGTTAGGTAGGCGTAGTTCCTCTGAAATTTCCTATAAAAGTTGCACAGCCCAAGAAAACTCTGAAGTTGTTTGATGTTTCGCGGTTCAGGGAAACGCATAATAGATTCGACCTTGTCCGGGTTTGCGGAAATTCCTTCCGATGTAATAATGAATCCTAAAAAATTAATCTTCGTTTGTAGAAATTTGGACTTATTCCAATTTACGGTTAATCCTCCCGCTTCTAATTTTCCTAAAACATATTTTAAATGTTCTAAATGGTCTTCAAATGTACGTGAAGCTATTAAAATATCATCTACATAAACTGTGAGAAAATCTAAATCTTTTGGTCTCAAAATTCTATCCAAACATTTAATGAAACTAGCTACGCTGGTATTTAGCCCAAATGGTAGTCGCTTAAACTGATAATTTTTTCCGTTAAACAAAAATGCTGTGTATTGCCTACTTACCTCTGCTAATGGTACCTGCCAATATCCAGCAGTCAGATCTAATGATGTCATAAATCGTACGCCACTAAACTTTTGAAAGATCTCATTTATAGATTCTGGTGATTCTCGGTCTGGTATAATAATTTGATTAATTTTCCTTGCGTCTAGGCATAATCTTACTCCTCCTTCCTTCTTGATTACCACCACTAACGGATTTGAGTAGTGAGACACTGACCTCTCTATGATACCATTATCTAACATCTTGTCCAACTCTTCTTGCACCGCTCGTCTTTTAGAGTAAGGCACTGGATAACTCCGCTGCATGAATGGTGTGTGTTCCTTTATCTGTAACATACATTCATAATTTTTTGCCCTTCCTGGAATATCGGCAAACACTCCCTTAAACTGCTCTATTACCTGCCATAACGCTCTACGTTGGCCACTCCTTATCACCTCACCCCCACTACAGAATTCATCCGCCCTTATCTCCCATACTTCATTATTAATATTACTCATTTCATTATCAACATCTTCTAAATACTCACCCTCTATACAAAAATTTACTTTAGTATCTAAGTGATTCTCAACTACTTGTTTCTGTAACAATTTCACACCAGTGGTTCTAACTTTATTTATCACATTTTCAAAATTAATTTTCACAAACCGATCACCCCCATCTAACTCCACCACTTTTTCTTTAAAATTTATTACAGCTTTATTTCTTTGTAAAAAATCATTTCCCAAAATGATGTCTAAACTTAACCCCTTGACTACCAAAAATGTATTATAAAATTCATATCTCCAATTGAGAAGCTTAAATGTATCTGTTTTGTCACCCTTTTACTACGTACCCCCGTTACTCCTATTACTGTAACCCCTGCTACGGGTAAAACTGGAATATTCTTATTCAATTCTTTCAATTCACTTAAAATGTTCTCGGCTATTACTGAAATTTCGCTCCCTGTATCGACAAGTGTTTTAAAGTTTCTATTATCTATTGTTACCTGTATTTCCGTGAGTCCAGCTCTCACCTCCAATGTCGTGTTACACTCCTCCTCCAATAAATCTGCAACGATGTCTGCTTTTATTACGTTGGATTGTAAGTTCTCGATGGGTCGGACCTCATGAGTTTCCCTGAACAGTGGTCGGGTCCTACTTACCACTGTTGACTTCAGTTTTCCGGCTGTGTCCTATTATGACTTGCTGATGGCACAGGGTGTCCGCGTGTTGGTCCCTGATGGTGGTACGGTGCTCCTTTGTTACTCGGGGCTCCTCTGTTCGCAGGTATGAATTGCTTTACTTGGTTATTTCTTGGTGCTTTACAGAAATAACAATGCTGCATGTGACCCCGATTCTCCTTCCTGCAACTAGAACAACTCCAACCGCCTGGTGTCTGTAAATCATTTCTAACATTATATTTATTGCCAGTATGATTAAAATAAGGCCTTGGCCGATTAAACTCATTGTTATTATTGTTATGGTTATACGTATTTGGTTGTATAGGGCGTCTACCCATTTCACGATCATTTATACTTTGTAGTATATCTAATACCCTTTCCAGTTCATCAAGATTTTCTATTTCTTTAGTCATCAGAGTGACCTGCACTTCTCTAGGTAAGTGCTTACTAACATACCTAACAAATGACTTAAATGGTATAGGAGGCTCTAAATATTTAGCTTCGTTGTACAATTTTGTTACATAAATAGTAATGTTATTATTACTAACGTTACGTCCCATGAAATTACCCGTTCCCATAATACGGCTTCTTAAAGTCTCCTGCTCTTCTTCTGTCCAATATTTACCCTTAAAAGCTTTTTCAAAAGTATTATAGCAATCCCATTCTAACCTATGAGCTTCAGCCCATATGACTGAGTTACCCTTGAAACATTTAATAATTTTATTTAATAATTTTAGTTAATTGCATAGATGGCGTCCTAGTTTTGTATACATAACCACATTTGTGAGATATATCGTATTTATAAATTCAAAAATAACGTAACAATACAGTTACTATAACATAAGGAATCGCATGGGATGTATTACTCTGTTTTCATGGCTAAAATTCTCTAGTTCTATTTCATTATAGAAATCTCTAGGTACTACTACTCTATCAGTTATGCTTGAAACATTTTTATTTATTTCTCCCCATAATTCGTTTTTTACACTGGTCAAATTATTTGCAATCATATCATATTTATCATGCACATCCATACTATTTTGTACAGTTAAGTCATCAATTTCTTTAATCTTACTTTGTAACAAATTAAATCTACTCTTGGTATTTTTCTCATGTTCAGTCATAGTACTATCTATAGCTTCTAAATTTTTAGTAATATCTATCACGTTTATTTCAATGTTTTCTAAATGATTTTGCAACACATTGGTTTTAACTTCTACTTGACTTTCTACAAAATGTAAACATTTCTGTTGCATTTCTGTACTGCTTGTCTCTAATTGACTTTTAATCGTTTTATTTACTGTGCCATAAACTAGATCGATTTTCGTGTCTCAATCATTTATGGTACTACTGAACTTGTCATCAACAATGGCTAGTGTATTTTTCTGTATGTTATCACAACGTGTTTCTACTGTGTTAATTCGCTCATCAAATTGACAATTTTGTCTTTTAATTTCATCTTTCATCTCGTTGAAATTAATTTTAAAACTACTTTGAATTTCTTTAATTTCGTTATTCTGCTCATCTAGTTTTTTATCTAGTTTTAATAACAATTGTATCATTGCATTAGTTTCATCCTGCTTACTATCTAAACTAGTTGAAATGGATGTATTGACTTTCGTTATTCCTACAGATACAGGCGTATGCACCTCGTCAATCTGACTAGTTTGAGGTGTTTGTACATCCATCTCGCCAGTCAAATTTACATTAGTTGTACCTATTTCTAACGTAATATTGTCATTAGTACTCATTTTGGCAATTGTGTAATGCACGCATGCATACAATTGTATAACCTAATTGTGGGGTTATGTTTACGAATTATAAAATTTTGTCTGTTACCTCAAGCAATTTTTTTCCCGTGTTCTTTCTAGGCGTATCCCATGTAATAATATACATACATAATATTACATAAGGTCCCTGTTCGGGCGCCATCTGTATTGTTACGTTATTTTTGAATTTATAAATACGATATATCTCACAAATGTGGTTATGTATACAAAACTAGGACGCCATCTATGCAATTAACTAAGTCATGGGCCAGAAGTTCGTTACGCGAAGTCATAGGAAACGGAAATTGCTTGAAATAACAAAACAGCTGTTCTAATTGTTACCAATGAAATACCCCTTTTTATTCTTTACTTTGTTACATAACATTTTTTAAAACCAACTGTAACCCTTCCAAAAACATAATGTGTAATAATAACTTTGATTAAGTTTAATGATTATATGTTTAAATGATTATACAATAATAACATGTATATATTTATATTTATATAGTGGTGCTCAACCCAGCACTTAGAATAATTACGCACGCACACAACCACTCACCCTTTCATTATCATGGTACAACTTATTTAAATTTTGGAGCTCCTTAAATTTTGATTGAAATTTTGAATAATTTGTTAAATGATTGATTTCTACAATAACATATATTGGGAAATAAAGGATTCAAAATATATAAGGAACGCTCTCACCAATTTCCGTGTTGGCTTCCTCGCACTGCCAGTCTCGTTCATATATCGGCACAATCGGTGTATTTTACTGCGCTTGACGGGACACCTTTGGTTAACCCACGTAACCCACCGTCGTGGGACCGATTCTATACGTCGATCTTGTTTACGAACGACTTAATCGGTCGAGGACGCCTACACCAAACCGAACTATTACTTTCCTTAATACATTTTGATAGTAGATATTATACTGTTTATTAACCACCTACAGTGGTCTAAAAAGTTAAAATTCACTCGTAAGTGAATGGGCGGCCGGCCGGCTCAAATCAGAGCTGCAGATGAAATGACGGCAATTTCTGGTTGAAATCTGCGGAAGTGGGGTGTATTGACGTCACATTCCTTTGTCTAAATTGTTGACATCGCTGTTTGTAGTTGTCAACACATTCTCCGCCTCTGACGTAACGAAGGCTTGTCTCTGCTTATCTCAATAACTGCACACTGTTTTTGTGATGTGACACCGTTTTTTGTCATGAATTAGTTCAAATCCTGGCAAATACTGTAATATAGTCCACTCACCGTAAATTCTATATAGGGTGTTTGAGGTTGGGTTGGGTATGTCAAAAAATAGGAAAATACAATATTTATGATCTCGTTACCATATTTTATGTAATTATACAATGTACCATGATTGTACCATCACATCGTGTAGGCTGTTGGTTGATAACTTCACTGTTCTGGATGATTATGCCGTACGATATTCTTTCTTCGGTTTAATAAAATGGAATTCTTGTCCTGTCCACCTCGGAAATACAGCTCCCTGGATTGATTTACGGCCAGATTGATGTTCCTTCTGCAATTCCTGGATCCAAATACGTTCTTCTCTCGGTTGAAGTAATTAGTGATGTTCCGTGTATTTGAAAGGTTATGAGTTCCAGTGTAGTGTATATTATTGGTTGTGATACAGTTAACTCTTTATATTGGGTTTAATATATCGTCAATTCCTTTCGGGTATAGGACAATTCAAGTCCTTCCTTGTATAACCCAGTTATTTATTTTTTATTGTGATATCATACTATAGTCTCTTTTGGTTAAACTGTACTGGCAAGAGTCAAGAATATTATCATTAAAATTTTGTGTTTTATAAGAGTATCAAATAATTTAGAATATTCCGATTATATTAGACATTTTCTTAGGTTTTTTAATCTCATCACATTCAGATCATAAAAGGCAATAATTGAAAATCAACAACTTCTTCATTCCCTGTAGTCCATAGCAACGCATTATTTTTCTTCCTTCTACATGTTTTGTATATAATGTTTATTTCATATATTTTTTCGTCTATTCCTTATTAATTTGCTATCATATCGGAATATAACTTTACCGATAGTTGGTTTATTATTTTCTACATATATTAGAACAATCGATATCATGGCATTGTGGCATTATCATAATTTGTATAAATTGAGATGGTTTATTATATATCATTACTTATTTAATGTTTTTTCCTAGCTCTTCGAACCGTATTCATTAATTATTATTAACTTACGTACCTAACCTTTATGTTATGAGTGGTTATATAGTGTTATTGGCTGTTAGGCCTTTTATTGTATACGGACCTACCTTTGTTTATAACTGGTGAACAACTATAGCCCTTTTACATAAATTCATATATATAATCAAATCTTAACTATTAACATTTACATAAATAATTATTCTTTTCATATCTAATGACAATTTTATCTTGATCTATGGATCACATATCAGAAAATTGAAATCTATTAACGCTAACTAGCTGCTTCCCACATCATTCTATAACAGTAATTGAATAATACATTTTGTTTCATTACCTTCCATTAACTCAACAAGTAATTGGTATAACATAACATAAACTTTATCATAACATTCGTTGTCACAAAATAATATCATTTAATTCAGAATCCTTACTTGCTATTGCTATAAGGTAAATTATTGTTTCATTTTTGTTTACTTTCATGGTCATTTACTTTGACAATTTCTGTACTATTCTACTTCTTACACTTCTCATTAGTATCATATTGATTTACTTTTCACTGAACATGGATCATTAACTATTGTCTAATTTACAGGTTTGTTTATTCTCGTTATTTCTACCTTGCATCCTTATTTATCTATATCTATAATTATAAATGTAATCATTAGACTTTTGTTTTATCATGGGGTTAGGTATTGATTTGCTTATTATTTTGTTAACATAATATTTATGTAACATGGATGACTGCATTTCTGTTGCGTTACAATATATATATATATATATATATATATATATATATATATATTGTTACGTGACATTTTTACCATGCCCTAGTAACATAAATATACCATGATTCTATTATTAAAAAGTACCAGGAGACATAATATTTTAAGAAAGACTTAATTGAATATGTTTAATTTTAATTGTTTATTTATGTTATGTTTATTATAATTAAAGTAAGAACTTACTTATGAAATTTGTTTTTTGTGTGCAGACTGTAAAGTTATAAACACAGTCAGTTAAGGGGAATTATAACATATTACTAATAATTATTAGTAGTCAGTTTTTGTCACATTTATTAATATTATGTATACTAGTGTTAATCACACTAATGTTAGTCTTAACAAGAAAGTACCAAAATCATAGTCAGTCAAATTATATGAATAAGATTTCTATTAAAATAATAAGGAAACAATGTCAGTTTATGTTAAAAGATTACCAAGTGTATAAAATAAATTTAAGAAAGTGAAAGGTACAAAAAAGAAATAATAAATAAGTTTGTAACAAAAATGAATAAAAAGTGAATCATTAACTCAGGAAATATAGATCAGAAAATAGTCAAGAGTGATGTCAAAATGATCAGTTTTTTATCAGAAGAACAAAGAAACAAATAAAAAGAAGATAAGAGCTTTTATAAAAAAGGTATATCCTTTTAAAAGAAAATGACATAAAATAATAAAAGGTTTGTTTATATTATTCTTATGATGTCACCAGGGTGATATAAAAATGTTATTTGGAAACCAAGGAGATATCTAAGAGAGGCCTTAGCAACATATATGTGGGAGAAAAAAAAATAGATTGATTCTAAGACAACTGAATGCAAAAAGGTTGATTTAAATACTTATAGTGAAAAATAATTTATAATATATGTGATATCAGTGCATCTCCAGATAAACAATTGAATAATTATAAATATCAAGATCAAAATAGAAGAAAGAATTGCTACAAGAATCAACAGAATCAAACCAGGACATTTCTGAAGAAATTGGACCAATTCACAACAGGGAGAGAAGTATTTTTTGATCTAAAATTAATCTGAAATATTCCCTGTTAAACCTGATCTAAAGGTTTCAAAAAACTTTGAATACACTCTTTATAAAAACCATAATTGACTTTCACAAAAATCAATAATTATTAATAATATGGACATAAGCATAAGCCACCAGTGATGTATAGTGCTAATATAATTTAAAGATATTTAAGTCTAAAAAACATTTTTATAACTTAACCTATACACTGAACTGTTTTACACTTTTAATATAATCCTTTTAAAATACATTGTGACTATTTCTCATCACATGTATTTTGGTAATTTCCCTGTCAATACTGTTGTTATATCGTAGTCGAAAGGACCTACAGAACATCATAATTGTATTTTATTTATTAAATACAAAATATAAAATGTTTTAAAAAGCCTTGAGATCTAAGAGTTACTGCTGCCACTCTGAGCTTATAAAAATACAGCTGGCCAAACTATGTTAAAAATTATGTTTTACATTTAGAACAAATTAAAGAATCAATAAAGGATGTGAGTTTACAAATTACAGAAAAAGGTTTATTTGTTTCTTATTTCACGAAAACAAAGAGGGTATGATATTCTGAACAAAATATCTGATACTGTGAGTTGACCTCAGTAATTAGATTAAGTTGGCAACACTCATCAATTGAAAATCTTAGCAGATTTCTTTTAAAAAATGTGGTGATGAGTACAAATTATCATATCCATTGCTGAAAGAAAAGAATAAAAGAGAGTTCATTACAGAATAAAGAGACCACATACTATTTACATAAATTTGAACAAAAATTTATTATTGATATTTCACCAATAAAATATTATTTGCAAACGGTGATTGCAAATTGGCGCTCAACAAACATCCCCCTGAACAGATACTCATCCTTAATTTAATATTCACAAAAATATATACAAATAATAACAGAATTAAACAAGACACAAATTCAGATAAATAACCATAGATTCGTGTCTAGATGTAACAAATTGGCTATCCTAATAGTGAAGCTAAATAAAATATAATTTAGAAAGAACGATTATTAGATTTGTAAGGGTAAAACAATAATACACGTTACAGTGTATATATATATATATATATATATATATATATATATATATATATAATAGATCACAACCCAGCGCTTCTTAAATATAGATTCTTTACATTGTAATGTTTAATTACTTTTATTATTTATAATTGAATTAAATACTGTTTACTTCTTATGGTAAACATTATGTTTGGGCGCCATCTTGTTACCAACAATGAAAACTCAAATATGCTTACCTTTTTGGGCCAAGTTCGGTTAAGCGAACAAGAAACAGCAGAACTTGTTACTTGAAATAAATCAGTTTTAATTTTATTATTTACCAATGACATTATCTTTTATTATCAACCAACATACAGTTAAATTTGATTCTACTTTGAAAACAATGCACACTACCCTTCGCCATGCGGCGCAGTTCATCTAATCAAGTTAAAATTTCTTTCCCATTAACATTTTTACATGCCCACCAAAAATACACATAATCAATCATATTTTTTAATTGCAGAATTATATATTTGCACAGCCCAGCACTTCTTAAATTTAAATCTTTCCCCATTCACGCAATCACACCCTCATTCATGCGGTACAATTTCTTTATTTTCAAATTGAGCTCACTTTACTGAATCTAATAAGGATATTGAAAATTCTGTATTTGCCCTTATTAATTTTTGCTTTTACCCCCATTTGTTACTTAGCTGGAAAATCAGTCCTGAAGACGTCCCATTGCTCCACTCACACTACGCAGATTGTTTTCACCAGATGTTATTTGAATTTATTTGATATATATTTAAACCAAACTGCTATTTCACTTTAGATTGATGTCAATTTATATATATTTCACATTTTACATATTATACGGGCGGATGTCCGCGATTTCGTTCCTGAACTTTTATATATGGCCGGCCGGCACAGATGATGTTACGTGACTGAGATCGAGCTGAACTGCTTCAATTCCGATGTGGAAAGGGCATCACGTCACCAATCTCATTGTGTTTGTTGATGACGTCTTAGTTTTTAAAGGCGCAGCAATTACGTCCTGCGTTCTTTAGATGACGTTTTTATAGGAGTGGCCTGTTGACAAGTTTGTCTGGCGAAATTGTGTTGTTGTTTTCGCACGTATACCACTGACCTTGGCGCAATTCCTGTTGCTCGATATTATGTCGTTTCACACTTTACAAAACTTTACCCACATGGATTATGATTTTTTGAAATTACAATAAAATTTATACATGTTATTTACCCAAAACACCTATACGTACCATATCGTACCGTTACAACATTCACACCGACACACACGCTTTCATGCGGTACATATTTTATATTCCCCTTTTTGAGCTCATTTTAGTAAAACATTTCTTTTAACAAAATTTAGAATGGTTTTTGAATTTATTTATGCCTGGCTGAAGAAATTATTTTATGCCTCGTTCTATTACTTATCTGGTTACCACAGGTAAGTCCATCTTACTGCGCACTTTAGACTATTTCTTATATTGCTTGGTTTCCCGCACTTTGCTGAAATAATCTACTTTTACATCATAACTGTTAATTAATATTTTGCAAAACCGTGCAGAGTTTTGTTGATACTTTCACATTTTTGTTTGGGTGCACCCGCGATTTCATTTCAGAACTTTTATTTGTGACCGGCCGGCACAAGGAGTAATTCGTGACTGGGATGAGACGAACTGCTGCAAAATCTAAGATGGAGGGGGTGTCACGTGACCAAATCTTATTGTCTTATTTGTATGACGAGCCAATTTCTGAGGCGAGGCTAATTACGCATTGCATTCCACGTGACGTATTTGCAGGCTTGGCCTTTATGTAACTGATGACTTCATCGGTCAAAGTTCGTTTGGCTAAATATAACTGTTGTTTTGCGTCTGCAAGGTTGACCTTGATACGATTTCATGCACTTGTCTGCGTCGTTACAAAACTCTACCATTATGATTTCTACTTTTGAATTATAAATAAAATTTATGTTTGTATTCCCCCAAAACACTAGGTGGGCTAAAATGTCCCGTTACAATACCCCCTCAATGAGAGGTTTCATGCCAAAGCATGAAAACTCTCATTGACACACTCATACTTCCTAAAGGGATCAATTAGGATATGTCGCCACAACCCCCTTTACGTTTTTTTTTTTTAAATCATGGTTAACTTACCCCCTGGTCCAGTGACTGCGACTGCACCTGAATGACCGCACTGGACTTCTCTCTCGAGATCCCAACACCGTAAGACCAGACAGTCACTTGACACTCCTGCTCTGACACGCATGCCAGCTCAGGACCGCCACCACAGTATCACCAGACACTGAAACATCAAATCAAAATATCAAATAGTGACCTTGTATAATACCATATCCCTAACTGATCTGGTTCCCCTTAGCTGTGCGCTGGTTTGCGTTAAGAAGCACTGGTTTTCCTCTTACCTTCTAGCATATATCTGTATACATAGTGAACATAACATAATATGATATAAAACACTTTTTTTTTTTTAATTTCCATACTAACATTCTGAACCCTTCTCTGGTTAAATCTTATTCTCAAAATACAAAATATTTCTCTGATTCTATCAGAATTTAAATAAACATTTTCCATTACAACATTACAAATACCTTCTCTTATAGAATTTATATTTCAAAACAATTAAATTCATTAATAAAATTCTTATATAGAATAAAACACATTTAAATCAACTACATCAGAACAAATTATCTACTTGAAATTGTCAATCATCTTCAATTATCATAATACTTCTTAATTCAATACAAAATCATTTAGTTATCTCATCAGATCAGCATCATCAACACAGTGTATTTAACATTCATTAATCATTACTAATAATTTAGTAACCTCCTTCCACTCTACATCAACTTATACTAATCCCCCCAACTTAAACTAATTTCCCTTAACCCCTGATACCCCGCGTTACACATTTGTCAGTGACCTCAAGGTCTTCACCCATTTTGGGATAACACTATTACTTCTGCCCATGAGGACAAGGTCCCCAAAGACAGAGTCGCACCCTCGCAGCATGTAACGTTGCCACCGGCCATCCATCTCTCTATGTCCCCCCATGACTGGACTGTGGCGCCCAGTTGCTTCCACAAGGACTTGTAACGTGTCAAAATTTGGTAATTTCATTTATTACTGTTAATGGGTATTTGTAGTTTATTTATTCCATTTTGCGGGATTTTATAAGAATATTGTGAAAATTTTATTGTACGACAAACGTTATTTCCATTGGAACAGAAACGTGGCAAGACACAGTGTTGAAACAAAGGCACGGCGCAATTTCTGTTGGGTAACTCTGCAAGGAATTCGTACCACCCTCAAATTCTCAGAAATTTGCATAAGTGTGACCACTCACGCACGCCACTACTCAAGTACGCGCTCGGAATGACGCCTTCAGCCTAAAACCAAGATGTCTAGGGAACGATTTTATTCATCGTCTCCTTGGACGAACTACAGGAAATAATGTCTAAGTCCGGCCCATCTCGTGACGTCAGCCAGTGCCTAGCTGAAATCGTCCACTATCGTCACTCCAACAACTACATGCATGGCATGGGACGAAACTTCTGCGACGAAGCCCAAGGCAGTGCTTTCCGTCAAAAGTATGAGATCACATTAGCAACACCTGCTACATTTTCGTTCCCAGTTTGTTAACTGATAGCTCCGGCGCCGGACCGGGCCAAGTAGGCTCGTCACAAATTTTTATATTTTAACAGTAAAAAGTTTAATAGGAGAAAAGTTTATGTGACCGCGGTCGAGTAAAAAGGGTAAAGAATGTAACTGTATAATTCTCGGACAACAAACAACAAGAAATTAACAGAAGATGAGTGCGCGCACAAACCACGTTGCCGGCGACTTTTCATTAAGGGCTGGGGCTTTGTTATAAAGGGTTATGGGGTATTAAAAATGTTTTGGGGGTTGCAATTAATAAATTTCATGTATGTGTGAGAGTGAAAAATTGCAGGCTAGGCTCTGTCTGCATGTCTGTTTATATAGTGATCACTAAGGTAAGATATTAGAGTAAGGTAGTATGTAGAAGACGCCAACAGAACAAAGAAACATGTAACTTAATCTGTAAAACACTGAGTAAAGTTTGTGGAACAAAATTAAAAAAAAATGATTCTGATTAATTAAAAATAGTAATTTCTCTTCCTAACAATGTGTCGAATCAGTTATTTCGATAACCTAAACACATGCTTGTATCTAACGTACTTGTGATTGGATCCTGGACCCTGATAGAAGAGATCGTGGCAGGTAGGTGGGAATTATATTGTATTTTGTATTTAATAAATTTAATTTGATATAGAGTATAACAGACTGAAGCGTTAAGGAGGAATTTTGTCATCTCCTGTCCTTGCTTCGGCGTTACAAATAAAATTCAGATAATCTGACCACTAGGATTTACAATACCTTACTGATTTTATAGTTATGTGCTCTTAAGACGGTTCTATCACCCTTTTTATGTTCCCATGCGAACGAGTGATAGCCGCTGTTCCATAGTTCCGGTTTGATTCCCCCTGAATCACCCCCCTGTTAATTTCTAGGTCACACCAATTTCAAAGGCAACCAACTATGATCAGTTTTACAATAATTCTGCCCACAGCTGATTGTCATCCAAAACCACGGTCTGTGCTGGTGAGGCAGCGACCGCCCGAAAGTGGGGAATCACGATGGTTTGACACCTAGTGTCATAACTGCCCTCAAAATCATTAACTTATAGATATTTACGAATACATATAAAATCCTCCTTATTTAAAAAATAATATACATTACAAACATTAATATATTATCACTGTTCATAAAGCAGTCTTAAGGCGTCACCATAGTTTCACTATGTTCTTCTTCAATTCACAACCACTGAAGGTTGTCACTTTAATACAATTTTTCGAAAATTTTTTAAATTTTCTCCAAGAAACGGTTGATTTTTTTAATGAATTTCACGTAATCAAATTTTAATATAGACATTTTTTGCAAGTTCCAGCTTTCACTTCTCAACAATACCTTCTCACAACAAGATAATAAGTACAACAATGGGTCATCTTACATTTCTAAATTACATTAATTACATTTCTATTTTATAAAGAAAAAAATAATTCCTTAATGAGTTAATGATTTACGTTACACAAATTTTGGGTGTTTTATTCCACAATTCATAAAAATAAAACTACTGTTCGTGGAAAATACTGCCAATCACCAAGTTGTTTTTGTTTTTTTCCACGAATCTAGGGGTCCCCCTCCCCGTTCTTGTAAACAAAGAATTGAATTTCTACTGTCACCCATTTGTGGAGTAAGACCATCGTTGCTTTCACCCCCTTCTTGAGGCTACCGCCAACCATGGTCCGCCTCCAGACTGCCAAAACCCATGATCAGAGGTGGTGAGCCTGTGATCGCCCGAAAATGGGGAGAGTCCCTTCTGTAAACACATAAAAACCAAATTAAAATTCATTCATACATCACTATTAATGACGATCACTTCTAAAGTTCCTAAAATGACCAATACAATTTTAAGTTTGTTGCATTGTGTGTCCCTATTATCTCCCTTGTCTCTCTGTTCTGTAGTACGTACGCATTATTCATCTTCACTTCTATTACCTCATAAGGTCCTTCGTAAAGTAAGAAAAATTTCTTAATTTCCTTGTCCTGAGCACTTGATAAGTCGTGTCTCCTCACCAATACAAGCTGTCCTACTTCATATTTCATCCACTTACCTTTTGCGTCATGTCTACGTTTCCGTCGTTCACCTTTGCTTAATAGATTTTCATTAGCCAACCTGATTTTAATGCTCACATCCGTTTTCTCACTCTCAGGTGGGTAGTGAAACAGCTGTTCCAAAATCCTTGGGGGGCGTGTTCCCTTTATCAACTCATGAGGTGTATATCCTGTTGACTCGTGGGTGGTACTGTTCAGCCAATTTTCAACCCTTTTTACATATAACGGCCACTCGCTGTGTTTGGCATGACAATAGGCTCTAAAAATCCTGCCTATCTCTCTCATGACACGCTCCGCCTGGTTGGACTGAGGATGGTAGACTGCCGTATGCTTCGGAATGATTCCCTCCCATCCGAGGGTCTGGCGCCATCTTCCACTGATGAACTGTGGCCCATTGTCCAATAAAATCACCTTTGGCTTACCCACATTTATCATATAATCCTTCGTCACCTTCTCACTCAGCACATGACTGGTACACTGGCACCTTCTCTCTCTTCACACTATACAATTTTACATATTTCAAAAAAGTGTCCAACATTACAAAAATATACATAACTCCTCCTCTACCCTTCGGCAACGGCCCGTACAAATCTACCGCAACTAAATCAAATGGCTTTTCTACTTTTATAAAATTCAACTCCCCTTCAACCCTATAGTTCACTACCTTTGACTTCTGACACAAATCACAACAACTTCCTAACCCACCTCTCCATATTCTTAAAAGCACAAGACTCTTTCAAGACGTTAACACACTTTTTCGCCCCAAAATGACCATATCTTAAATGACAATCCCATATGACTATCTACTAACCCATCTGGCACAACTAACCTCCAATCACGCTCACCTCCTTCTACTTTCTTAAATAGCAACCCTTGATATATCTGAAACTGATTATTATACTCTAACCCAGCTAATTCCATCTCTAAACTATTTATGACCCTACCTGATTTACCATCTGCTCTTTGCATGGTTTTGATGTTTTTTAACTCTTCCCCAAAAATCCTATCTTCCCTTGTTATTTTAAAAATTTCAATTTCCTTTAAATCTCTCCCCATTTTGTTATCTAATATGTCCACCCTGGAAAGAGTGTCAGGTATTTTGTTCTCTGTTCCCTTTATGTATTCCCATGCAAAATTATATTCTTGTAATACAAGTACCCACCTGGTTAGACAGCTGTGAGCAAGCTTGCATGTGTTCAAAAAGGATAATGCTTTGTGGTCCGTGCATATGACAGTTTTGTTCATGTATGTACGGAACTTTCCCACGGCGAATACAATGCTCAAAAGTTCCTTCTCTGTCGTGGTGTAGTTCTTTTCAGCAGACAGAAGCGACCTACTGGCGAAAGCGATGATAAGATGTTCCTTATCGCAGTCCTCCTGGTAGAGCTCCGCCCCTAAAGCTACGTTGCTTGCATCTGTCTGTAAATAAAAAGTTTTATTAAAATCAGGATGATTCATCATAATCATATGGCTAAATTTTCTCTTAATTTCGTTAAATGCGTCGCGTTCCGTTTCTCCCCATTTCCACTGCTTGTTTTTCTGGAGTACTGCACTTAGTTTCAATGTCGTGTGTGCATAATTCTTCTGGAACTTACGGTAGAAATTACAGAGTCCTAAAAAGCTCTGTAGTTGTTTGATATTTCTTGGTTCAGGGAAGCGCATAATGGAGTCAACCTTATCTGGATTTGCGGAGATTCCCTCTTGTGTGATAATGAAGCCTAAAAAATTGATCTCAGTTTGTAAAAATTTGGATTTTTCCCAATTTACGGTGAGTCCTCCTTCTTCTAATTTGGTCAATACATACTCCAAATGCTCCAAGTGTTCCTGAAAAGTTCTAGAAGCAATTAAAATATCATCCACATATACTGTCAAAAAGTCTAAATCCTTAGGTTTCAAAATTTGATCCAAACATTTAATAAAACTCGCTACACTTGTATTTAACCCAAATGGTAAACGCTTAAACTGATAATTTTTTCCGTTGAACAAAAACGCTGTATACTTTCTACTTTCTTTTGCTAATGGCACTTGCCAATACCCTGCTGTCAAATCTAACGAAGTCATGTATCTTACCCCGCTAAGCTTTAAAAAAATTTCATTTATGGATTCTGGTGATTCACGATCGGGTATTATTATTTGATTAATTCTTCTGGCATCTAAACACAATCTAACCCTACCATCCTTCTTTATTACCACTACCAATGGATTCGAGTAGTGTGACACTGACCTTTCTATAATACCTCCCTCCATCATTCGATCTAACTCTTCTTGCACCGCTCTTCTCTTGGAATAAGGTACTGGATAACTCCGCTGCATGAAAGGTGTGTGTTCCCGAACCTTCAATTCACATTCATACCCTCTTGCCCTCCCTGGAATGTCGGCAAACACTCTTCAAAACTTCTCAATCACCTGCCACAACGACTCACGTTGATCACTCCCTACAACATCACCCTCACTTAGAAATTTATCAGCCCTATCTTCCCACATTCCCTCACTACTTTCATCCATCTCTCCTTCAAAACTCTCTGCATACTCTCTCTCTCTCTACATTAATTTACTCTCGCTTCAGTGTCACTCTCGCCTACCCGTTTCTGTAATATTTTTACCCCCGATACTCTAACCTTATCTAACACCTGCTCAAAACTAACCCTGACCGACCGATCACCCTCATTGAACTCTACTATTTTCTCTTTAAAATCGATTACAGCTTTATTTCTTTGTAGAAAGTCATTACCCAAAATTATATCTAAAGGGACTACTTTACAACTAAAAATGTATTCTTAAATTCCGTTCTATTGATAAGGAAATTTAAATGTATTTGTTTGGTTACTCTTTTACTACGTACTCCAGTGACTCCCACTACTGTAACCCCTGCTACTGGTAATATTGGAATATTTTTATTTGTCTCCCTTAATTCTCCCAAAACATTTTCAGCAATTACAGAAATTTCGCTGCCTGTATCTATAAGTGTTTTATAATCCTTACCTGCTATTGTTACCTTTACTTCCGTTAATCCGGTTCTCATTCCTATTGTTTCATGATTCTCCTCCTCCAATAAATCCGTCACGATGTCTGTTTTTATGACGTTGCTCTGAAAATCCTCGTTTGGTTGGACCTCATTCGCTTCCCTTGATAATGGTCTGGTCCTCTCTACCACTGTCGGCTCTAGTTTTCCGCTCGGTTGGCATGAGTACTAGTAGTAGGTCCATTATGATTCCTTGACGGCCCATGGTTATTTCCAGATGTCCCCCTATTACTTGGTGTTTTGCTTGGCTGCACCTGTAACAGTTCCGCCTATTCGCATAATTTTCAAATCTACATCTAGAACATACCCAACCCTCGTTGTTATTTCAATTATTTGCTCGCGTTCCTCCATATCCGCTGGTGTTAACCCTGGTTGTGTTATTATGTTCATAATTATTAGTATGTGGTGGTTGATGGCGCCTACCCACTTCCCTATCTCTAATACTCTGCAAAACGTCTAATATTCTTTAAAATTCGTTCATGTTGTTTATCTCTTTCGTCATCAAAGTTATTTGGACCTCCCGTGGCAGATGTTTACTCACGTGTCTCACAAACGATTTGAAAGGTAGCGGCGGCTCTTAATATTTTGCTTCATTGTATAATCTGGTTACGTATATGGTTACATTATTATTTTGACTACCTCCAAAGTTCCCTGATCCCATTATACGGCTACGTAAAAATTCTTAGTCTTCTTCCGCCCAATATTTCCCTTTAAACGCCCTCTCAAAATCTTCATAACATCCCCACTCTACGCGATGTGCTTTGGCCCATATTGTGGAACTCCCTTTGAAACATTTTAAAATTTTCAGCAATTGCACCTCCCAATTACTGCTACTAAAACGATTATATTCTCTAGCTTGGTTAAGAAATTGCATCGGGTGTACCACCCGGTTGTCGCAACTAAACGTCTCTAATTGAACTTCATTGTGTAAATCGCGAGTGATTAATATCGTTTCTGTTACCCCTGTCAATTTTTTATTAATTTCCCCCCGTACTTCATCTTTCACACAGCTTAAACTGCCTTCAATTAAAGTACATTTATTATATATGTCACTATTAGTTTGAATATTACAATCACTTATTTCTTTATTTCTATTTCGTATAGTAATTATTTCATTACTAGTATTAATTTCATGCTCTGAGATGGCTTTATCAATTGTTTCGATATTCTTTGTTATGTTAGTCATACTAGATTCACATTTATCTATTTGATTTTTTAAAATCTCTGTCTTAATGTCTATCTGCTTATCAATCTCAATTTTGGTTTTAATTTCTATTTGTCTGTCAACTGCATTTAAACATTTACTTTCTATTTCTTTACTCTGCATTACAATTTGGCTTTGAACTTTCTCTACTATTGTTTCCTCTACTTTACTTATTTTGCTTTCTAAACTGTCTATTTGCGTACTAAACTTCTTATTGACTGATCCTAATATTTTATCCGTTATTGTTACAAATTTTTCATAAATTTTTTCTATTTTTTCATTTTGTTTATTCATGTTAATATCACTAACATCAAAACGACTGTTTACTTCACAAAATTTTGTCTCTATCATACTATACAAACGTTTCAACATATCATCGGCATCAGATTTTTTACTGTGGACCGGCGTTGATTGGTGTTCAACGTTTCCCATTATTTTTGACTCGGTTTTGCTCACATCACTATTTATTTGACTTTCCGTCTGGCTGTCAGTGAAGCTGACTTCATTGTTAATATTTTCATTCGTACTCATTTTGCTTATTGTTTTTTACTTATTTATAATACACATATATAAATAATAGTATAACATAACCCTATCTTTGTACGTCTATTTTCACGCACCTCAAAAATTTTTTATGTTATTTCAAATAACCATTTGTAACAGGACAAAAGGCCTGTTTTCATAATTATGGTGTTCAAGGATTGTGCATTGTATTTTTTTATTGTATTCATGCTTATAAAACATGGTTAGGTCAACTTCCCTTATGTCTACATAAACGACGCAGTTTCATCGATACAAGTCATCTCAAGGCCGAGAGCGTACGTGCAAAATGAAACGTATTCAATGGCTGTCCTGATCGACAAAAGCAAATTGGTATGACAAATTATGACACACGTCACAGCGATGACGAGAAACAATGCCGTCAGCTGCTGCAGACAAAGAGTTGATCACAATTGATCCCCTCCACCTGTCGACAATACGACACAATGTCTGCCCCACTCTGCAGAACTTTGTCATGGCGACAACACGTAAAATTTTCTCTGGCTCAAAATAGCCAGTTAAAGTGTGCATCTAAATCAAAATGTAATCAGAAGTCAATAGTGAACAATTAACAGTTACAATCATGTAAATTCAGTGAAAGAACAGACGAAAAAACAGACAGTACGACCAACAACTAAGTACGCCAGCCAACGGCCAGATCATGGAGAACGTCTGAACTCCAGAACAACAACAACCTTCAGGAAAGTCCTAATTCTTATTATTATTACTTTATCAAAATTAGAGCTCTAAATAATCACGAATAAAATTTTAAATGCACCAAAATTAATATCTGTAACAATAGTATGTGAGAGAGAGAGCGAAAGAGAACGCCGGCTACCATTAGACTAGGCATTGGTTTATGTGGTATAAAAGGGGTTATACAAACTAAATGAATTAATAAGATCGCAATTGCAAGGTAAAAATGTTTCTTTTGCACTATTATGTTCAAGTACATGATATGGAAAATAATAACGATAATTGATGAGGAAGAGCGGAACTGCATAGCTGCCATTTTGTGTAATATGACTCCAATTTGATTTAACCATTTGTAATGTAACTGAGCAACTATAGAGAATATTAAACCAGTGTGTTATTCTTAAACCAATGTGTATGAATCGTTATTTCAATAACCCAGGCTGCTTCTGTCTCTCGTTCAACAATACTTTGGAACCCTTAGGTGTAAATAAAATAACCAATGTTGACGATCTAAACACGTGGAGTAAGTCACATGACATAATTTGCATAGAGCATCAATTAAACGCGCGGCAGCACGCTACATATAATGCGACAATACGTTACGTTTGTACAGTTCACATAAGTTTCTTTTTGGTAACTACTATATTACTTTTTATAATATTTACTTGAGTACTTTATAATTTATAACAAATGTGTTACATTGCGTTATAATCGTTTATTTAAGTACTAAGTAGGCCTGTAATGAGAGCGCTGATGTTACTTGATATAGGCCTAAGTCTATGAATTCCTACCTGTGCTTCGGTATTAGGTTACTAATTAATGATGGCTGCATGTTCATAATAGTTATGTTATATCTTATAATGTGTATTTTATAATCATTTAAGGAATTTTGTATTCTGTTAAATAACCATATTTAATTACTTTTGTTCAACAATTTTATTTGTTAGTTTGTAATGCTCGTTAGTTAGTTTGTTCCCTTGTAATACTAAAACGGCTGGACCAGTTTTGATCCACGAGGTATGAAGTCACTTGTCTTGATTTTAGAAGTGTCAACAAAGATATAAAATTTTGGAAAACGAAATGGCGGATGCTACAAACCATATTATGTAAAATTTAGGCAAACCTATCAGGCTGGGAGTTATTTTTATTAATAAAGAGCGTATTAAAAGATGATTACAATAAATGCGTTGCGTTCATCAACATGAGTAAATGTGTGTTACACTGATTTTTGTAAGTATGTTACAATTGTTAGACTATGTCTTCATGTCAATGACCTTCACGTTAGTAATTTATTGTTTAAATTGCACAAGAAAAATCTATACGCAAAAGGTTATACGAATAATTCTTGCCTACGGGTTGCATTACGTTACTCAGTACTAATTTATTCTATCGGGTTGACTTCACAGTGATATTGATGGAGTAACCCAGCGCACAAGACACTCATTTTCGTCAGTTAAATTATCAAACAGAATTATCACTGTTGCACACCACTACAGAAAAATTATTCCGATTTGCGCTTTCAAGCTTCTCAGCTCATCTGACGATGAGCTGAGAAGCTTGAAAGCGCTAATCAGAACAATTTTTCTATAGTGGTGTGCAACAGTGATACGGATTTCCGATCTGACGATGAGCTGAGAAGCTTGAAAGCGCTAATCGGAATAATTTTTCTATAGTGGTGTGCAACAGTGATAATTCTGTTTCTGATTATAACCACTAACACAACTATCTTAAGTAAAGTTAAATTATCATCATACTCACTGAATATTGCCTTGTACGTCTCCTATAAATGCAGTAATTGATTCTTCAGGCCGTCCTCTAGAAAATTTATCCCTTTTGCCTCAAACCAATTCATACTTCTTTCCCCTATAAGATGTCGTTGGTACTGCTTTACATTGAAGCAAGACATTGCCCATAACAAGAACAGAATTGTTTTTAAGATACGGTGTCTCTACACTATTGTTCAAATTCTGGATCTCCGTACTGTAATTCGCAAAATTTTTCTGGCGAAAAAGTAAATTGTTCGTCGCCTGTACAAAAAAAAAAAAAAAAAAAAAAAAACCGAAGCGTTCTTAAATTCATGTCATTCAGGCCTATTAGGACTACCAGTCTAGCTTTTAATCCAGCTTGAGGAGTTTTGATAGTCGTGTCCCTCCACATATTATTCTGAAAGACTCCCATTAACTGTAGTGTTACAATTATCATGCAGGCTATTAGGCCACCATTTATTGAATACTGAATTTCCAGATGTTTCTTCTATGCCCACTACGACCATCATTAGTAGTGCAAGAACAAAGATAAAATACACATTATTAGATATAACATAACTACTATGAACATGTAGCCATCATTAATTAGTAACCTAATACGAAGCACAAGTAGGCCTACATAGACTTATATTAAGCAACATCAGCGCTCACATTACAGGCCTACTTAGTACTTAAATAAACGATTATAACACGATGTAACACATTTTTTATAAATTATAAAGTATTATACAATATAAAGTGCCCTGAGATTGTGTGACAGTTGCGATGAAACAAGACCTTCGCTTTAAACTAAAAACAAAGGGAAACGAAAAAACATGAGATAATTGAGACTGACATACATTATCTATACTATTCTCTCTATCTACCCCTGTCTCTCTTTTTCTCTTTTGCTCTCTTTCTACCTGTCTATTTACCTACCTATCACTTATATAACTACTTGTATAATTACTCGTATTATAAAGAAACATTTGGGTTGAAGGTACTAGAAGTCGCCGGATACCTGCACTGGTTGTAAATCCAGGAAAAGGTTATTTTATGATACTGTTCTCTGACATGTCTATTGTTACATAGCATGTGGGTTCTCCAAAGGTTATAAACGTATGTGGCTACCAAAAGTAGCTTGAGAGACATTTTTCATGCAGCCCGATATTTTCATGCAGAGAATGATGCAAATGATAAAAGATAAATGTTGTTACTTGTTTCAACTATTGCTTCACTTACTAAAAGCGGCCAGTGAGGACCTTGTCGTTTTTTTACATCTATGTTTATATCTTTAAATCTATTTAATTTTGTTTAACATTCATTCATCAGAGTTGTGCACATCCGTATCTTACTAAAATGGAATACAAAAGTGTTAATAATTTTCGGTGTTTCATTAAAAAAAAGGTTTCGGAAAATGTGTTTGTGATTTAAATCTTCTTCCGTTTTCAATAGAATGTGTAAAGTATGATGGTAATATGTTAAAAAATGTGAATGGACAAAAAAAGTCACCTTCGGATGTGGTAGACGGAATTGCTGAGCTACAGAAAACATACATGATGACACTTTTTTTGGAAAAGCGTGTGTTCCTGCATTATCTGTAGCCTATTCCGTGTGTTAGTCGCTTGGATTTTGAAATATCAAATTTCAGTCATTTCAAAAGAGCTTGACATAAACAGGAAAAATACGCGAAAATTAATAAAAGAGTTCAGGGAGATTCTTACTGTCTGGGTGATGGATACCAGCTTAAAAATTGGCGGCCCGGGAGATACTGAAATTGATGAAAATGCGTTGACTTGAAGGAAGTACAACAGTGACCGAATAACCAAAACTCAGTGGGTACTTGGGGGAATTTACAGGAGAATAAAGAAGTGGTTACTAAAGGTGGTGGATAAACGCGATGCAAACACACTAAATCGTGTAATTTTAAATAATATAGAACCAGGAACCACTATAGTTGCAGATATTTGGTGCGGCTACATCTCGCGAGTACCCATACATACCCAAATGCAGAGGGGCACCCAGGATTTTTTCGAGGGGGGATTGAAAACTTGCGAAAAAGGTGCACAATTTTGGTTTCCCTCATTATTTTCTCAACAAGCAGGGCTTGCTTTTTCCTAGAGGAACGACAACACGTAACTTATTGGGAGTCAATGCTGCAAGTGTAAGTAAAAATGATCCTTGCTCATGTATTTTCCATCTATAATGCCACCTATAAAGCTGGAAAAGAGTCCTTCTTACACATAAATATTGCACAGGTAAGAATCAACACACAATGTTTGTAGGAATCACGAGTAAAAACCACGTAATCACAAGGCTTAGTAATTTGCATGTGCTGACTGAATAATATAAATTACTTAATGAGTAGACGGTGACTTTATTGAAATAATAATACAATAATATAGTAAAATAATCAGACGTGAAGCAGTCGCGCATATTGTAGAGGGGATAAGGCGGGAACAATGTAATACACGTGAATATAGAAAGGCTACAGTTGAATATTAGACTGTTCCCTGAACGACAAGTCTACGTACAAGTACGTGACCAGTTTTGATTTTGATTTCTATTTCGACACGACAAACAATTCAAATGGACGTTTTGTAAGACGAAACAAACAATAGATACAACAGAGGGACCATACAAAGATTTCACCGATTTATAAAATGTTTAATGTTTAATACTGCAATTATAATGTAAACAGTGACTTGTCATGTTGTCTGTTACAGTGTTTCTCCTAATCTCCTAGTTGAGTCTAGACATTAACAAACATTGTATATTTTGGAGTATATAACACTTTGTTATCAGACATGTTACGATTTAGGAAAAACTTTAGTAATAACTATAGTATAATAAACTATAGTCAACATTGCACTGGCATCTTAATTTGTTTGTGTAAGTACGCATAACATCAATAACAGGCTCGAATGTGAAATGACTGTGACTCTGGGTGCGTGTGTGTTTTAAAAACAAGCAGATGTAAATTAACCATGAATAACAAGGCAGACAACATTAATGAAAAAATTATACTAAAACTATTTAAGTAATATAGCACATAATTACTTACAAACAATTACAAATATTACGTAAATACTTCCACACCTTATTGCCGTAATAAGTACGTCAATTTCCTTCACTTTTATCATCACTCAAATTGTCTTAACTGCTGCTATCCCATCGCTTATTAATTTAGAAACGATCTGTTACATTATACACTTTTTGGTCCGATCTCACATGCTCTTTTAAATTTTCAATTTAAAATTTACAATTTACAATTGTCACTGCTGTGACAGTGTATCTTATGTGCAAAACCTTTTTTTTTTACCTACAACAAAACAAAAAACAAAACAAAAAAATACAAAAATAAAAAACTTAAGAAAATGTGTTAGGAATTGGCCAAGATCATGTGCACGAAGACAACAAAGACAAAGACCAAACAAGAACACAAACAAACAGATAAACACTTAAGAACACCCCAAGACACAATCAGGAATCACCAAGCTGTGCACCCCCCCCCCCAGGAGTCCCGGCCTGGCAACCACACCAGAAGACCAAGATTTACAACAATAGTAAACACATTACAACTGACAGAACGTGTCCAACTAAGATTTTGAGGTCACCTCATCCATTTCCAAATTTCGGTTCAGAGGTGGCCAGGACTACGTCCAACCACGCTCTGCTACCATTTGTGAGCCGCTCATCACCAATGACGTCACAACAAAATTTTCAACTTTCCAAAATTTAACACATTTTTCAAGTTTGACATCCTAAACAAAAATTTAAAAAATCTACGACTTACCTGGATGACCGGCTCACTTGTTCACTTGAACTAGGAGAGGCCTCCTAGTGGAAGAATGTCCACATGCTGGGTAACCATTAGGGAATTCGACGAATGAGGTGACCTCAATTTTAAAATTCCGAAAATAACAAATTTATTGATTCTATACCTTGTTTGTCTTACAATGACTCATTTCATAATATCCAGGCTGTGAAGGTATTCTATTAGAAATATATAAATATGTGAAATATTTAAACTCTATTACATGGTATTCAAAATTTAAAATCTCAAAATATTCAAAATTTAATATTTAAAAAGCATTCCATTAGAAATATATAAAATCTGTAAAATATCTAAAATCTATTACATGGTATACAAATGACCATTGTCATGCAACAAGCATCGACAGTACCTTTTAACCTTCACCAAATAGAATTTCCTTATTTGGAAATAATTATATTAACATTAATAAGTACACAGAGTAAATCCGGAGGTTCTCGAAATATAACATTTAATAACAATAAGTCTTTTTTTTTTTTCAGTCCCCCTCTGGTTATACTATAAACACTTTCAATAATATAAACAATTTTATAAACCATTTAACAAGCAATTCTATCCTACAACAATTATTACAGCCACAACAATTTAAACAATTATATTACATAACAACATGCGCCCTCTGAAATCTAAATCAAAAGCTAGAAAGGAGAATCATATAATTAGGAATGTATAATGTAAACATAGGATAGGTGATTATATACTCTGTGTGGAATTCACAAGTGCGTGTGTGCTCACTTTTCCTTAAACTTGTATAAACTTGTGTAGCACCATGGCTTACTGATTTCAGAGTGCACCATTATTAAAAAAAAAAAAAACTATTAAATAATCAGGTATATCTCTCTCAAAAGGTAAAAATGTTTTGTGCATAAAATTATGAGCATATACATATACAAAAGAATTTTCACAGTGACTGTACATTGATAGAGAATTAAAATAAATATGAGTATATACATCTGCAAAAGAATTTTAACAGTGACTGTACGTTGATAGACAATTAAAATAACTATGAGCATATACATATACAAAAGAATTTTAACAGTGACTGTACATTGATAGAGAATCACAATAAAATTAAAAAAAAATCCCAAAGTGGAAATTTCATCTTGTACAAAAGTTCAGTCTTTTTTTTATTAACAGGCAGAATACTTCTGAATTACAGTTCTAGTACAGGGCAATGTATTATTACAATTGTAGGTGATCTGCAACTCTTTTCATAATCAGATTTATACGTTCCAATAAAAGGCAGACACAATATAAGTTCAACACAGATTATAGGAAAAAAAATGTATACTGGATATTACATGCTTTCACAATTCAAACACAAGACATTTATATGAACACACTGAATCATACAAAGAGAGATTAAGGAACTGGGCTGAATTTTGCTTCACTAGGCCCATGAACACACTGGCCAATTCCTAACACATTTTCTTAAGTTTTTTATTTTTGTATTTTTTTTTGTTTTTTTTTTGTAGGTAAAAAAAAGGTTTTGCACATAAGATACACTGTCACAGCAAACAGCAAGAGAAGCTGCTCATCATTTGAAAGAAATATCAGAAGCTAGTCAAGTTCAACAGACTTTGCTTAAAAAAAACTTGCGTTCAAGAATTGGCAATGACTGCAGAAACCTGCATATTATATTCCCAGTATACAGTGAAGTAAAAAAAAAACACCTCCAGAATTAAAGCAACTGTTGTTCTTTTTTTTTTATAGAACTAGCCAGGCCAACACTTGACCCCAAACACAAGCATTGCGAAAGCGCATCCCAGGAAAAATTTAACAATTTTCACTATTGCATACCTGTTCAATTTTGGCCGAGCACCTGTTCGGACCGAGTTCCTCACACATTACTTACACATAACATCTTGATCTCTTCACACGGTCACGGTTGCCAGGCGCCAGGGACCCCTTGGCAACCCTTTTTCTTAGCCTTTCATAATAAATTTACAAAACCCCGGCATAAAAAAACCACAATACTTCTCCAGCCCTCTAACATAACCACTCGTGGCGTCCACAGCTGACCAGGAACCAACAGCTGGTATCCTCCCACCACTCGAGTCAAAAAACTTCTCTCTACACAACGACAAACCCCAGCTGACCCACTACAAGAGTCAAAACCACATCTACTGCTACGACAACTACTGCTCCCAGCAGCAGAACCGAAAAGTCAAGTTGTCCGAAGTCTCTGACAGATAGCGTAAGGGTCCAATATCGCAGCGAGAGCCACAAACAAATTCCTAAGTTACCGTAACGCCTCATAGATAGCGAGAGTGTCCACGATAGCGTGAACTACACAGACGAATGAAACTATTGCCCAGATTCGATATAACAAACATTCGGATGTCGCCGTAACGACTAGTTACGGCACAAGGTAAATACACTCAAATTCCTTTTTTGCTAAGTTTATAACACTGTCTACGAAAATGAACTTTTTTTGTTTTAACATGCTTTTCCACAGTTGGCCAAATCAGTTCTAGGATTAAGAACCGGGTGATAGGGTGGAAGTCGTAAAATGGAATGTCCATAGTTTGCTGAAATAGTGATTATTTTAAAAGTTTTGTTATGTTGGGTTATTATTTCAGAAGATGGAACAACAAAGAATTACATAAAAAATAGGATACAACAGGGAAAAAAGGCTATTCGTTTGCTAAACTCGTTACTTTGGTCGAACAAAATGAAACTTCAACCTAAACTGACAATCTACACAACTATTGAGGAGCCCATTTTAACTTATGGCTGCTAATGCTGGCAACTTTCAGGTAAAGAGAAAAAGATGATAGAAACTGTGGAAATGGACTTCTTAAGAAGATCGTGTAATATTTCTAGAATGCAACATGTTAGAAACGAAGATATAAGAAGGAAAACAAGGCGCATATTTACAACAGCAGAAAGAATAGAATCCAGACAGTTGCTATGGTATGGTCACGTAATGAGGATGGAGGAGAAGCGAAGGCCAAAGAAAGCATTGACTTACACTCCACAAAACAGGAGAAGAAAAGAAAAACTGACAACACAATGGAAAACAGGAATTAGGAAATGCATGAGAGGTCGAGCTATTGAAGACGATGACTGGAAAGATAGGGAGAAATGGCGATTGAAATGAGGGATGCGGCATAGACTGTAGACCCCCGCTAATAATAATAATAATGTTGGGTTATTTTGTTTAGCCTAACTATTAAACAGAGCTCAGGTTATAACATAAATCGACTAAAGCAATCCCATTATTCAATAACCAGTTAATCATGTCTACCTTTTTGTTAATGATGTTGCAGGCGAATTTATTTATTTATTGAAATTTTCAGGCACTTTCGTCATTGTCTGTCCAAATTTTTGTAACCGATTTTGAACGGTGAAAACCAAAATTTCATCTGTGTATACTATGGACTACCGTTCTTCTCTGAATTGCTGTAATTTTCTTATATATCAACTCTAAAGATTTCAATGTCACGTTTTTCTATTTAAAAGTTTCCTATTGCTTTTGGTACGTTTCCGTCGAAATCCCATTTGACGAATAATGTGGTTCAGACTGGAAACACTACCATTATATTTAATTTGTTCTTTAAAATTGTTTAAATTACTTTTGAATGTTAATCTTTACCCTTCTATGGGTTGACTTTGGTGAATAATTAGTCGAGTAGTGCACTTGTCGAAATCGTTTAAATCAGTTTTTATTTCATTTTTTGAACATTTTTATGGAGAGTCCTGAAAGATTTTATATCACCCATATACCATGATGTTTCTTTAATAATTCTAGAAACACTATTTATAGACACGCCGCACCCCTGAGCTACCCGTTCCTGTAACTTTCTTTCTGATATATCCTTATCTTCCGATTTAATACACTTGTAGGCCTACACGTTATAAATTATTTTCCGACTGACTATGTAGGCCTATAACTTTCCTTTGCACTGAAGTCGACAGGCGACCCAGATTGATCCATTTCACTCTCCAAACCGGAAAATATAGCAATAAAGTAAACTCTATGCTTTTGATGAAAACCGGTGTTTTTGAAAAGTACTAACACAATTACATATCATGAGAACAGTTTATTCGTGTCTGGTAAGCTTACCTACGTTGTATTTTAGTTTATCTTATTACTACAGCCTTACTATTTGTACATTCGTTGACTACACAATTGTTACCATACTTTCGGTAGGTTCTAACCCCCCAAAACCCTCCTGGGTATGCCACTGCCCAAATGTATGGGTTATACATTTTCCTGTGAATCGTTCGCTTAATTTTGTATGTCCTCGCAATTTTGCTGTTCACACCCAAACGATCGAGAACTAATGGTCCAAAATTAAGCGTGATGTATGGAGAAGAGTCGGCAGAATGTCTGTTAGTACATTTCAGACGTATTTAATTGAATATATTTGAAGAGAAATGTTTTTCTGTAGGAGAATTGTTTAATGATTTTTTAGCGGCTATTCATTATTTTTACACGCAATTTTTAAATTGAATTAATAAATTAATTACCTTAATTATCCGCCGTCTGATTTCCTATGCTTCATCTATGACGCGTTTCGGAGCATATACTCCATCATCAGATATTAAAAGTTAAAACAGTCACTCATACGAGATCGTTAAAAAGTTAAAATGTCAAGATATGCATATGAACCGTATGCGGATTTGGGTGCGCACCCGTTCAAGTTCATTCTGCTACTGAGCGGTTGCTACCTTATCGTAGCCCCAGCGAGCAGACTCAAGGCAGTATCGTACAATCGGTTGGATACAAAGTTCAGGTGGTCATTTAGCACGATATCGCGAGACGTTGGGTTTGCATATGCACTGTAAATTTCAAATTCCTACAAGGCATTCATGAAACGGCCCTTATTACACACATGTAACGGTATTAAATTGGAATTAAAATCTGTGTAATTATGATTGTGTGAAGTCAGGTGTCGGGCGTAATTTGATTTGATGTTGTCAATATTTCTTATTTTCTTGGGTAAATGTTCTCGAAATCGTTTAAGGAAACCTCTCCCAGTCTGTCCAATGTAGAAGCACTCGCAATCATTACATGTTAACTTATATATGCCAGTTTTTTCTTTTGGAGGCGTGTGTTTTTTCGGTTTGAGAATATCCAGTAACTTATTATTAGTCCTGAATGAAATAGTGAAACTATTATTATTCAATATAGAACACAAAACCTTAGGCATAAAGCTAGTGTAATTAGTATGCCTAAAACCTTTATGCCTAAGGTTTTGTGTTCTATATTGAATAATAATAGTTTCACTATTTCATTCAGGACTAATAATAAGTTACTGGATATTCTCAAACCGAAAAAACACACGCCTCCAGAAGAAAAAACTGGCATATATAAGTTAACATGTAATGATTGCGAGTGCTTCTACATTGGACAGACTGGGAGAGGTTTCCTTAAACGATTTCGAGAACATTTACCCAAGAAAATAAGAAATATTGACAACATCAAATCAAATTACGCCCGACACCTGACTTCACACAATCATAATTACACAGATTTTAATTCCAATTTAATACCATTACATGTGTGTAATAAGGGCCGTTTCATGAATGCCTTGTAGGAATTTGAAATTTACAGTGCATATGCAAACCCAATGAGTCGCGATATCGTGCTAAATGACCACCTGAACTTTGTATCCAACCGATTGTACGATACTGCCTTGAGTCTGCTCGCTGGGGCTACGATAAGGTAGCAACCGCTCAGTAGCAGAATGAACTTGAACGGGTGCGCACCCAAATCCGCGTACGGTTCATATGCATATCTTGACATTTTAACTTTTTAACGATCTCGTATGAGTGACTGTTTTAACTTTAATATCTGATGATGGAGTATATGCTCCGAAACGCGTCATAGACGAAGCATAGGAAATCACACGGCGGATAATTAAGGTACTTAATTTATTAATTCGTACAAGTGATTTGGTTACCATATTAAACATGAATATTAAATTGAATATACAGTAATTTGTAGTTAATAAATTTAGCTAACGTACAAGTGAGTTAGACAAAATCTAAAAAATAAATAAAATTAAAAGAGATGTAAAGATATTAACATAGATGTGAAAAATGGCAAGGCCTTACTGACCGCTTTTAGTAACTGAAGAAATTGTTGTTGAAATAAGTATGAGCATTTCTCGATTTATTAGCGGCCGTGAGCACTCTCTGTAAGAAAATGCCTCTCAAGCCACTGGATGTAGCCACTACTTTTATAATCCGTGGAGAAACCACAAGCCTATATAACAATAGACATGTCATTGAACAGTATCATAAAATAACCTTTTCCTGGTCTTACAAAAAGTCCAGGTATCCGATGACTTCTAGTACCCTCAACCCGAAACATTTTAATACTCTCTCTCTCTCTCTCTCTCTCTCCCTCTCCCTCTCCCTCTCCCCCTCTCCCTCCCCCCTCTCCCCCCCCTCTCCCTCCCCCCCCCCCCCTCTCTCTCTCTCTCTCTCTCTCTCTCTCTCTCTCTCTCTCTCTCTCTCTCTCTCTCTCTCTCTCTCTCTCTCTCTCTCTCTCTCTCTCTCTCTCTCTCTCTCTCTCTCTCTCTCTCTCTCTCTCTCTCTCTCTCTCTCATATAATATAAATATTGTGGGTTAAAATTAGTGGTTATGTATCTTGTTTGGCCTAAGGGTACATAGAAAAGGATCCCACAGTTGTGTTTCTAGTACTTTCAATAAACATTGATGAAATTGATGCAAAAGTATTGGATACTGAAAACATAATTTTTTAGGTTTGGCATAAAGATCTTTGTTAAATTTCTTGTAAACAAATCAACGTCAAATAAAATTTATGGAATATCCAGTTCTGGCAAAATTCATATGAACAACATCAAGGAAAAACAAGCTTGAGACATTCTACCCAATGAAAAACAAAATGTGACAAAGTGTATTTTAAATCATACAAACTTTAAAATGCTGTGTGCAGTATACGATTTAGTTGTGTATGCTGTCTGTAATTTGCTTTCAGAAAGTCTGTGCTTTGGGAAAAGTAAAAATGGCTGAGACACTAGTAATTACTAAAAACTCATGATGTTATTATTATTTGTTATGGACCTATTAAACAATATCTTGCATAATGTTTCTACTATAATTAGTTATAAAAGTTACATTTTGTTACTTATCTTTTGTTATTGCATTGCATTGTAGTGCATTTTTATTTCTCTCTTTTTTTTTTAGTGAAATAGTTTAAATCATAGTTCAATGGAATTTTACATGTAACGTTTGCTGAGTTTTTACCAGCTGTTGTTACAAAAGTAAATGAAAATATAATCTAGTGGATGACATGATTACTATAAAACACGTTCTGTTTCAGAACAATTCCAAATATGTATTTATACACACAGTACCATATAGAACATAGTGAAACTGCAGGACATTAATTGATGTCAATAGGCATTCTTGAAAGTTCTCAAAGAAAGTCATTTGACTCCAACAGCATCAAAGTATTAAGTAACATTTAGCATCAATAGCTAAAGAAATTAAAATTGAATCTACTGGTTATTTACAAATTTTTCTGTGTTCCATTTTCCTTTTTTTTATCTTAATGCTTGTCAGCTTATTTCTCCAGCAGGCCACTGTTTTACTGTATATTATTAAATATACAAGGAAAAAATGCTCAGTTACTTACAATTTCAGTTAGTTAAAATGTAATAGTGAATGGATTACTTGTAAACTTTTATGTTAGCAACTCGCTGTTTTCACTTTACATTACATTTTTGTTTTTTATCCCATAAAACATTATTTTGTGTGCCCAGCTCCAAACAGTATTGGTATTGATTCACATTAACTTTCTTCATTAACTTGTTTTAAAATGTAACCATAATTAGGTTCATTTGGATATTTTTAGAACATCGAAGAACACATGTGGCCAAGCACGGTGCTGACAGCAGTTGGAAAATTTTTGTACAACATATTACTGAGAGACGTGAAGATCGATGTTAATGTTATGCGCACTGGCAACAACTATCCGTGAGTACTGTAGATTACCATTGTTTGTTGTTATTAATGTACGTTTCTAATTTGTACTAAAAGTATATTAATAGAGTAGGTTTTTGATCACATATACGTTCAGTTACTTAGAGGCAATGCCCATGCCAAAAGATTAAAAAGAACTGGTAATTGAATATTACAAAATGTATTTTTTAGTGACCTGAAGTAAAATTTTATTGTTCAAATGGATTTTAAATCCCACATGGATATATCATATCTAACTTTTAGTTGTAGTAAAAAATGAACAATATTGAAATTGTATAGAATTTTCAAAATAAAGCATTAAGGAATGTTGTTCATGTGTCTTGGTTTGTCAGGAACAGTAACCTCCACAAAAACCTGGAAACAGGGTTGCCAACCAATTGAATTTAAAGGTTTGGGAAAATTATGAAAAGAAAAATTTGTCATCTAATTATAACATTTTTGTGTACGGTGATCATTATTGTAAACCAGTGAAATGTAAATGGTGTGCTGTGAAAGTGTGTATATTAAAATTGAAAATGTTTATAAGGACGTGTCGCACATTTGCGGCCGATCGCTGGTGCGTGATCGAAAATGGGAACCGGTGAATTTCCATAGAAACTACTTCTTTAATGTCAATAACGTAGTGCACATATAAAACTTATAAAAAAATTTATATGGACAAGATTAATAAAGCAGGACCTCATAAAGTATTGTCGCGATTTACAATCCAAGAGGATCAGACGTCTTCGGAAGAGGAATGTATGAACAGCCTGAGAAAAAGCGCAAAATCAACACATATGATTGGTGAATGCATGCGCGCTTATGATGCGACTACATTTAACTTGTAATCTGTACATTGGTAAATGAAGAAAAATAAATATATATATTTTTTAGATTTATTGAAGCATTTTCAATGCCCTTCTCTGTGCATTGCATTTGTGCAATGCCTATACATTTTTTTTACACTGCTCTATTGGCTCTGTTATGATTTGTTCAAAGAGTCTCTGACGATGCAGACCTAATCTGTGAAACGTGTTTAGTACATATGATAATAATTTAACTCGCAGAATATATTAATAATTCATATTATAATGGAAGTATATTTAGTGAAATAAAAATTTAATGTATCATTTATATAACTGTATGATTGCAGTTCAGCACCTTTTAGTGTGGAGATTTTGTAAACCAATAATGACTGTAGGTTAGGATTGCTAGATGCACTGTATGTATGTGGTTATCTATATTTTTGTGGAGAGTTGGGACACCAAAAAATATTCTTTTGGATATGCAATATCTTGAATTTTGTTCAGAACTACTTGTAATAAAGTAATGTTAAAAATAGAGGAGCTTATATACAGCCCCTTTGGAAGACACACTAGCAGAAAAAGTTTTCATGATTTTATAAAACTTGTTTTGGTGCCTTTGACACTGGATGGACACATCATATGATTCTATTTTCATGAAGAAAGCTTCACCAAGATGGCAACAATTGGAAAAGTCATACTAAAGCCAATTTGTGTGGCTTTAAAAGAGAAGACTGTAGATACTGATGTTGATGGTGTTTTTATAGAATGGGGTAATCTTGAATTTCTTACAAACAGGCTTACAAGAAATAAAGACAACTGGTTCAATTTTCAAATTCACAGCAGTGAATTTCTAAATGCTTCTGAGCTTAAATGTCAACCCATATAGAAAGAATTTTTTCATTGAGTTCTTGTCAGTGGATGAAGGACAGCAGCTACTTAGAATTATGTAGAGTTGAAAGGTTTTAGTCAATGAAATGAATGTTCTGAATTCTACACGATGATTCAGGGGAAGACAAAAACATTTTGCATATCTGAGTTTGAACAAGTATTTTTTGAAAATGGGAGCCCTAATGTAGGTGGATGGGTGTACAGTGTATACATTAATATTCCTGTTTTGTTTTTTAGTTTTAAAAAAATTGGTTGTTTCAGGCACATGCTGCCAGCATTTTACAGTCTGTATCGGCAGCAGAGGTCACATCAAGTGGAAGAGATAAAGCCGCACCCAATCTTGTCACGGCTGTACAGAGCCACTGCTCAGGAAGAGCTGACATTTGATGTGTCAGCTGTGCCAATGCTGTCCCCTCCAGTCCCGTGGACAACTCCGTTAAGTGGTGGTTACCTTCTTACAAAAACTGACATTATTAGGTAATGTATGTATGTCAGTTCTTTCATTTATTTTGTGTATAATTGAATGAGGGAAGCAAGTTTAATTCGACTGTTTGGAATTTGTCTGTCTGCTGTTTGGGATATGACTCACGATAACTTGTGAACACATCAAACCGATTTTCATGAAACTTGGCACACATGGCCATACTTTTATTCCACCCTATTGTTTTCGAGTTTGATCCCCCAAATATAAGGGAGAAAGGAGACAAAATTTGTGAGTTGGTCCAAATTTTGAAAAAAAAAATTGCAGAAGTCAATGTGGGGAATCAAATTAAAGAGAATTTTAACCAAAATCTGAATATAATGTTCAGTTTCGGGAAGTGTATCTGGGGTTAAGAGGGGTCAAATGCCCTTACTCATGGATTCCGAAATAAACTATATAATATTGTTTCTTGAGCCTAAAAAAATGGTAACCCATGGTCCATACTTCGATTCTTCCCCCACCCCTACCAAGGGTATAACAAACCTGTTTTTCCTATTTTATTTTTTTTCTCCCCTTCTAGTCCATGAAAATTTTTGAAAAAAATCAGGTATATACTTGATTTCTGACCTATGTGAATTTTTTTAGAGGTCCATTTAAAAAAAAATTAGAATCTTTAAAATGAAAAATCTCTAAAAATAGCCCATGTAACAAAGGTTTTCTTTTTGTGAAACTTTCAGTATATTAACTCCAGATTTTTTTGGAGTGGTGGTTCCTGGTCAAAAACACGATTTTTCATATTTTCAGCTATTTTACCCCATTTTTTTTGCAAATTTTTAATGATTACCTTGACACAAACCCTTTTTTTATTGAATATCGGTTAAAAGTTACTTAATAGTGTCATGAAACATCAATATTTTAGTAAGCCATAGTTAAGAAAAAAAAACAGAAATAATCATAGTTATCAAAATCTCTTTTAGCACAGCCATATTATATTGTGAGCTCATATCAAATTGAAGAAGGATGTGACTTTTTTTAATCAAATACTAACATATAGAACATTATTTTAAGAAACTCTTTACACCTCAGCACAGTATCAAACCACCCTAAAACACCCCCTAAAGTTCGAAAAATCGGTTTTTTAATTATAACTTTTAAACAATTCTTTTATTGTGAAAGTAGAAAATATGAGCGTAAAGTAGAGACAATTTCAGATAGAAAATGTCCTTATAGGTTTTTCCAAAACTGAAAAGGTGGTAGTGGTGGGGGAAGAATCCAAGGTATGGACCATCGTTACTGTTTTTTTAGGCTCAAAAAACAATATTATGTAGTTTATTTCGGATTAAGGCCATTTGACCCCTCTTAACCGAAGATACCCATTAAATTTTGGGGCCCGAGGGCCAAAAAGTAGAATGAAAATTTTGAAAACTGCATTTAACAATGCTGTCGACTGTCAGACTAGAGAGAATTTTAACACAAATCTAATTGTTTGGAATTATAGCATTTATTGTATGATTGCTCTACAAATGGTGCTTTACTAAATAAAAAATACTATGGTAATTGGTATTTTTGTAATTTTTATGGTAATTGAAACATTATATGATTAGTTTATTCAATAATAAACATACTTAATTCAAAATGGTGTGTTCTGCAACTCAGGGAGCATAGTAGTATTGAAATCGTATTGATAAACATGTTCATACATTTTAACTGGTCACTTAAGAAAGATTCTCAGTTTGTGGGAGGTACACAAATAGATCAAGGCGACTTGCTTAATCCTTATATCTTTATTTGAAAATGCAAGAAAAACTGCTCGAACAGAAAAATATGAAGAATATTTAAAAGAAACAAAATTGTAAAAATTGAATGAGATGATGAACCATTTTCACTGTAGGCCTGGTATTTGTCATGAATTCTTTTTCATATATCTCCTTCTTTCCCATCAGGCTTTGAATATTGTGATCTGTTGTGCACCTTTGTCCAGCTATCTTTTCTTTGGACTTCCAATAATTCTTATCAGATTACAAACAGAAACTTGTTTGGTGTCCTGTTCTTTCTACATGGTCTGTTCGATCACGTCTGTATTGCTTTATCCTGTAGTTTAGGATGTATCCTCCCAAGGATATTCCTCATGACAATAATTCGTAGCCGGTCTCTATGTGATAGTCCCAGTACCGAATTTAAAATCTCACTTTACTAGCCTGTATTCAAATGTGGGTCTTTGAATTCAGTATTAAGTATAAGAAATGTATGTATCAGTATTCAGTATCAGTATAAGTATGAAGAATACTTAATAATAGATGTCTATTATAAATTTTTTTTTACTTTTCTCTTCAGTGTTCTTTGTGTCATCCTGTGTGTGGTTTGTTTTTTATTTTTCAGTCCACATTTGTCTCTCCTTTGGAAGACAAGTTACATCAGAAGCACTTGAATGAATGTACTTGCTCAGTTAATTACTAGTTACGTTCACTACTAGTTTACAGGTTACAAGAACACTTTCATTTTGGTGATGGTCATGTTTTCATCAGAATTTTCATTGAATACAGTTTCAAGGAACACTTTTGTTATAGTGAGTAAAAAAAAATATTATTTAATGGTTAGAGCAGAACACAACTACATCAGTGGCATGTACTATTCGTATACAGTTAAATAGAAATAATAATTGTATCTTTAAACTCCATCTAATCAATAAAATCCACATATTATAAACAAAAATTATTTTACTCATGACTACTGCTTTAGACTGAATTGTATGTACCTGAGAGGAATGTGAAGTAGACAGGGAGCGTAGACATGCGCACGCGTAGGCACGTGCCGTGGTATAAACAAACCAATGACTACTGAGAAATATCGATTCAGACTACATTGTAACGGTACGAACCACCCAGAGATAATTTTGTAATAATAATTGTAAATTTTTATTTGGAAATAATAAACATAGTACACAATGTGAACGTATTAGTGTCAAGGTCGAGTGAGTCAAGCTGCTGGAAGCAGTTGTTTTTAATAGCATGAACTATTAACTATGCACTGTAAAAGTCACGCCAGATGACGTCAAGGGCCAAACCTTTGTTTATGTCACTTTGGAATGTCGAGCGGATTAAACAATGCCTTAAAATCTGGCTACATAACACGAATAGAACAATAAAACGAGACCACGTGATCGTCTGTGCAGCAGTCAGTCGTCATACAACACCTAACGGCGAAAGACGCAGGCCGTGTGCTCGCCCGTAAATTCGCAAAAACCCAGTCGACAATATACTCTCGTGCTGTACAGCCGTAAAAAGTTCCAGAACAAATTTGCGGGCACCCGTACAAATGAAATGTGATTTTAATTCAAATTAATAATTTTAATAGTCATGAAGTGACATGAAGTAAAATGAAGTGACAGTTTCGGCGATATGTAAAACATTTTAAGCAAGAGAATTGTGTGGAGTGGACAGAAATACGTAACGTAAGGAAGCTGGACTGGTTCGAATCCCTAAAGAATGGCAAGATAAGTAACCAGCAAGGGGTAAAACTAAAGATATTGTCAAAATTGTAAAACCTTTTGGAAAAAAAAATGGTAGCCTAAAACATATCTATACATAAATTAAAAATATAATGAGCTCAATAAACGGGGGTTGTACAGAAGTGTAGAGAGAGAGAGAGAGAGTGAATATGAGAATATAAAAGAAGTGCTGGTTTGTATAAAAAAGAAAATAATAATCTACTAAATTACACAAATAATGCAAAGTATAAAAAAATTAATCATACTAGATTTCATTCATGAGTTTGTATCTATGTAATCCTCAAAAGTAGTTAAGTGAAGGAAAAGAGGATTTTATTTTTATTATTATTATTATTGAAGAAATAAAAAATTAGTTCAATGCGAATGTGAATTAGACTAATTACTGCAAATAACCCATTCTGTTCTGTAGTTCGTCTAACCGAATCCTGGGCATTGGTAAGTAGACTTTTTCATAGTTGGCAACACTTAAAGATGGCGTCCGAAATGTAGACCTAAACAATTAAGGTAAATAAATAAAAGTAATTAAAAGTTACAATGGCGCCCGAACAGGGACATTTGCATAGATAAATGTAGGCCTACTTTGGAGACAGAAGGGGTTATTTAAGGTAACTAAATAAGATACAAATAAATGTATGTATGATGTTGTTGTAATGAGGTAATGTGAAGTGCTGGGGAGATTAATTAAAATATTTTGGTTATGTGTTAAGTATGTATTGTATATGTTAATATTTTGATGAAAAGTTATAACTTACAATTAAAAATGGAAAATAATGAAATAAATCAAGAAAACACTCTGACCGAGTCAATGATTATGAGCGGAATAAACGCTGAATCAACGCCTACGGTCAGTAGAGTAGAAAAGTTGTCATTAGATGACCTGTTTAATTTTATGAAAGCTAATTTCAGCGAAGTAAAGAGTGATATTAATGCTGTAAATGATAGTTGTGAAAGTAATTTTAAAGAGTTAGAACGAAATATTGAGAAAATGAAAGAGTGGAGAACAGACATAGGTAAGTGTAATATAAAAGGAAATAACGAAATAACAGATGACAATGGTGTCAATACAGGTGAGAATAATGATGATATGACAAAAAATAACGAAGAAATAACTAACGAGGTAAGTGTTAGTCATAATAATGAGTTAACAAGTAGTAGTGGTAAGATAATTGAAAATGAGGTATTTAAAGGTGATACAGTGAAAATTAATAGTGATGATGAGAATATAGAAATTGTAAGAGAGAGTGAGAGAGTAATGGGAGTAGGGGGTTGTGAAGGGGTAGAAATCAGTGTTTGTAAGTTAGAGAGAGAATATGAGGAGAATTTAAGTAGAAGTATGGGGCAGAGGGTAAATTTTCCCTGGGTTTATTGTAAACAGAGGTGTTCATTGGTGTTTTTTAAGGGCAAGAGTCCTTAGTGGAAGACAAAGTGTCTTCAAATTGTCCCGGGAGTTTTGGTGGTGTTCCTGGAAGAGCCAGGAGGTGTTTGTATGATTTAGTACCCTCTGCATGGAATGATAGAGAGAAAATAAGATGGGGTTGTGTAAGCGATTTTGAGAGAGAGAGGGAGATAGAGTTGTTTGAGGTTAGTAGAAGTTATAAAGGGTTAGTTAAGAAGTTAAAATTTGAAGGAGTAGATTATATGAAAAACTTACCTTATGTAGAAATGAGTACCGTAGTAGTAGATGAATTTGATATCGAAGATAATATGCACTTACCTGGCGATGAAACAGTTGTAACAGCAGGTGAGAGTCATGATGAATTGATTACCTATTTAATTGTGTCAAGAGATAACAAAGGAGACTTAACCAAAAATACTGATGTAGGCAGGTTTTATGATAGAATAATATGGATTAATCCAGAGGATTATTATTCTAGGGTAATGGAACAATTTAAAATATTAAATAGTTATTATAATAATAATAATAAAATGTACCTAATTAAAAATGAATTGTGTATACGTAATATAACAAGATTATTGTTTGATGATGGACGGTAAATATTTATTGTTCATGAACATTTAACTATGTGAGTAGTGGGTTTTGAAATAGACTGAATTATGAAATGATTTGTGGTAAACAATAACAGATAATGATGTAGATTGTATATACTTTTGTGTTGATGTTAAATGTAATTATGTAGTAAGGTTAAGTATACTCAACTTTAATAATTGACAGTTGGTCATTTTGAATTTTGTTAAGGTAATTAAAGCAATTTGATAATTAAAGTAATTAAAATGTGTTTGATGAAATAGTTGAATTAATTTGAAGGGAGCTAATAACTGAAATGTTTGTATAGGATGAATGTTGGTAATCAAGTTAAATTTTTTGGAGAATTTAATTTTATAATAAATGATAAATAATTAATGGTTGATTGTTAAAAGGTTCAATAGAAAGTCAAGGTTGTAATGTTTGTAATTTTGAGGCAATTTTAGAGGTGAGATGTATATTTTAATGTAATAATGTTAATGGTCAATTTGAGTGTCTATTATGTGTATTATGTTGATTATATAATTGTGTAGGGGGATATTAGAAAATGATGTTGAAACTTTACGTTTCTCTGCGTAACTAAAACTTACTAAGTTTATCAAAATTTTACTTTTTCTTACCTTGTGCTACGTCCAGGGTCGTATAGACGAAAACAGTTGCAGAGGGATTATTTGGTTTGAGTTGCAAAATGATTATATTAACACAGTTTATGCTGACTAAACAAATTATTTTTCTTTTATTGAATAAAATTGTTATTTTCTACACCTATATAACAACGCCTCAGATTCTCCTCATTTCTTGTAAACTAATACATCTATTAAAAGTTTTTAGTTTTTTGTTGAATGAAAATAACGTATAAAGTTATCAGTATACAAAATGATAATAAAACAGTTCTTATGATTACTATTCTTACATGACTATAACAAGGTACTTAATATGATTAATGACCCAGTACTTTATCTCACTCACTCTCTCACCCTTTTACATTTTCATATTTAACCCCCGTTTATAGAGCTTTTTAAATCTGTATTTTTTCGATATTGAACTATTTATTTGATATGTTTATAAAATTTATTTGATAGTTTATTAGTGGTACTTAACCGATCTGAAGGCGTTCCAAACAGTTTCACCACCGCCACGTGTTATTTGCCATTTCCCTGGTCACTCCGAACTTCGGTGATTAAACAGTTAAAAGTTTATCACTGTAATTGTTTTATCACTCTAGTAGTTCACTCCGATATTAGAAATTACATATAACATTTTGTCGGCCGACGTTAATTTTGCTCGAGCATTTGTTGTTTTTTTATGGCCGCTGATTACTCGCACACTTTGCTAGATAGGCCGATTATAGTGTTTTCGGCCCATCTTCCACGCCCGAGGCCACCGTTGACTTACGCTCGCTCGGTTTTAAGCCTGCTTTCCGCTCTGCTGTTAGTCAACGACTGAGGTGTTAGGCGTTGGCCCAGCTGCGCGCCAATGTATGTGTTTTTGTATTTCACCTTTTCTGATTGGCCGGCATGTCCCGACGCTCAGCCCGGGAATCCTTATAATTTTTACTGCCTGTTGAAACTGGCGTTTTCCGTGATTCACGGCCGACACAAGCTTCAGGCGGTTATGTAACTCGTCTAGCCGGGCGGGCTCCAGACAAACACAGACGAGTGTTTAATAATAACATTGTATGTGTAGTTGGTTAAAACGGGGCACACCAAAGGTGAACCCTGACTGCTTTTCGAATTATTTTCAATTATTAAAATTTATTCCCGTCCCTGATCTGTCCCGTTACAATGTGTGAAGGAGGAAGTTGATTATAGTAACTGGGGTGAATGACCCTGTTAAATGGAGTTATCTTATGATGTAATTAAATGTTTCTTGTAGTGTTTTGAGGAGTGTTGTGGAGATGATTAACAGACTTTTAAGAAAGATATAAGTAAATAATTTGTTATTATGTAATTGATTTAAATGTGTTTAAGAGAAGTTTTATAATGACCAGTTTTGTTTTGCAAACCAGCACAGCTAAGGGGGACCAGATCAGTTAGGGATATGGTATTATACAAGGCCACTATTTGATGTTTTTGATTTTATGTTTCAGTGTCTGGTGATGCTGTGGCGGCGGTCCTGTGCTGGCCTGCGCGTCAGATCAGGGGCGTCAAGTGCCTGTCTGGCCTTGCGGTGTTGGGATCTCGAGAGGGAAGTCCAGTAAGGTCATTCAGGTTCGGCCAAAGTCAGTGGATCATGGGGGGTAAGTTACCCATGAATTTTAATAAAATGTAAAGGGGGTTGTGGCGACATATCCAGGCTGATCCCTTTAGGAAGTATGTGAGTGTCAATGAGAGTTTTTATGCTTCGCCATAAAACTTCTCATTGAGGGGGTATCGTAACGGTATGAACCACCAAGGGATAATTTTGTAATAATAATTGTAAATTTTTATTTGGGAATAATAAACATAGTACACAATGTGAACGTATTAGTGTCAAGGTCGAGTGAGTCAAGTTGCTGGAAACAGTTATTTTTAATAGCATGAACTCTTAACTATGCACTGTAAAAGTCACGCCAGATGACGTCAAGGGCCAAACCTTTGTTTACGTCACTTTGGAATGTCAAGCGAATTAAACAACGCCTTAAAATCTGGCTACATAACACGAATAGAACAATAAAACGAGACCACGTGATCGTCTGTGCAGCAGTCAGTCGTCATACAACACCTAACAGCGATGGACGCGGGCCGTGTGCTCGCCCGTAAATTCGCAAAAACCCAGTCGACAATATACTCTCGTGCTGTACAGCCGTAAAAAGTTCCGGAACAAATTTGCGGGCACCCGTACAAATGAAATGTGATTTTAATTCAAATTAATAATTTTAATAGTCATGAAGTAAAATGAAGTGACAGTTTCGGCAATATGTAAAAAATTTTAAGCAAGAGAATTGTGCGGAGTGGACAGAATTACGTAAGGAAGCTGGACCTGGTTCGAATCGCTAAAGAATGGCAAGATAAGTAACCAGCAAAGGGAAAAAAAAATTAAAAAAAAAAATTGTACATAAATTAAAAATATGAGCTCAATAAACAGGGGTTGTACAGAAGTGTAAAGAGAAAGAAAGTGAATATGAGAATATAAAAGAAGTGCTGGTTTGTATAAAAAAGAAAACAATCTAGTAAATTCAGTCGGGTTTATTATTTGTGTCGATAATGCTAATTATATAAAAAATTAATCATACTTGATTTCATTTCATGAGTTTGTATCTATGTAATCCTCAAAAGTAGTTAAATGAAGGAAAAGAGGATTTTATTATTATTATTATTATTGAAGAAATAAAAAATTATAGTTAATATTACCCCGTGTATCCGGGTACACTGGTGCTCCTCCTTGCAACTTCATTGATTTTAACAACTACGCGTTTCGGGACTCATGGTCCCATCATCAGGTTGGTAAAAACGAAAATCACTCACATGGAGTACGTCAAATTAATACAAATAAAAACTTTCACTTGCACATCAATCCAGCACATAAAGTCATAGTACTGCGTGTATACAATTACACCACTACACGATGCGCATCGTATCAGACCTCGTGAGTGACTCTGATACGATGCGCATCGTGTATCCCCTCTATCAGAGGCACAGAGTTCAGTCTCATGCAGTTATTATGCCTCTCGTGTAGTTTTATATGCCTCATTTCATTTTTTTCATGCATAAAGAAAGACAAAAATTAATATTCACTGCTCATGCTTTAGGTTATCGACACAGTCCGTACAACAGTGGGAACGACTGAAGGAAGTGCCTCTCCAACAGTTGTATCCGTCTTTTGATGCTCTTAACCAGTTGGCATCGATTCCATGGAAAGTCAATACTCCGGTACGTTGATGTTCAGTTTATACTGTATTATGTAATCTAGCTAATGATGTCAATCAGGGAATGGTTTTATTTTTCAGACAGACACAAATGGAATGAAACATGGTATGATAATGGAAAAGGACTGAGAAATTCTACAGACCATGCACTCTTATCCATATATTTTGTGATAGCAGTGAGGCAAATATCTGCTCCCCGGTACCAGCCTTGAGGTCCCTGCTAACACCTGGCGGCACGTGGATGAGGTAATAGTAAGCCAATCAGGGATCAGCAGAACTCTCGTAGGCTTATTGGCACACCAGCTTGTCAGGGCATAAAAGGAGCACCACTAGAATTTTTGGCACACTCCATCCCCACTCCATCGGACAGAACAGGAAGAAGAGAAGAGTGGACTTTCTTCACTTTCTTGGCCTGTGAAGAACCAGCGATGTACATCGACTGGGACAGCAGCGGGCTCTACATACCGATGGAGGACTGCAGTACGCCATGAACAGCGAGTGCAGCCGCCAAACATCACAGCGTGGGCCGGGCGGATTATACATCGGAGTTAGCGTTCACACCACACGGCCCTTCTAAGTGTCACAAAAAATGAAGAGGTGTACGATTGGTGCCATTTGTCCTGTGACAATCTGTTGCTTCACTCTTGTTGTCTAACTGATGTTACCCCAATAATTATGCCTTCCATTGCTGTTCTTTCAAAGTTTGCTCTAATTTTTTTAAAATCACAATATAACTGTGACCACAACACTTCTGTTATTTTTCAGGTCAACATAGGAATATCTTTACATTCTACACATAAGAAAATCACACACACACACACACACACACACACACAGTTTTACGAATGTGGTATTAGAATCTGGATTGGATGATTTCCTAAATTTACATGTGAAAAACTTATTTTTTTAGTTTGCAAAAGAATACACATTAAGGGGATGTTACACTGAAAAGGGTCGTTTTTTTAAATATGCATTATATAAGGTTGTACTAATTTTTTTATGTAAGGAATAGTGTAAAAAAAATACAAAAATATGAAACTTGACTTTTTTAAATTTTATCGTAGGTAAAAAAATTAAAACGTCGGTTTTTCGGCAAATTTGCAGAGGTATTTTTAAATTGATATTCCTTAAAAAGTACTTGATGGATTTTTTTCAAGTTTGTGTTATTTTAAAGAGTATGATGTCTTTTTGATATTTAGGTAGATTTATGGTGGTACAATGTGTAGTTTTTGTATGAGTCAACTTTAAAATTTGTTTTTTTAACAAAAATGTTGCTTTTTTTACCTATTTTTTTTTTTTTGGCTTGTAAGGTACTTACAAACATAAATCTACCTAAGTATGAAGAAAAACATCAGTAGAATAAGTGGTAAAAATTTCAGTCTTGTAGTACAAGTGGTTATTTAGAAATATCAATTTTTGTCTCAAAAAACACGGAAATTCAAACTTTCGGGAAACTGCGATTGAAGTAACGCTTGTCTAGTACACTGCATTGACACAGAAATAACTGGGTAGTTAAAGTTTAAAATGCTTATATATCACATAGGTCCTTTAATTCCCTCTATAAATATAATACAATTCAGGGCCTACATTTACCAGCAAAAACTTCACAGTGAAAGTTACAAAAAAAAAAATTGGCCAAAATAAAAAAGTTCAAGTCCTGTTCTTCACAACATTAAAATTCTCCAGCACCGTAAGTTCGGCCTTCTTTTTCTTTCTTCTCTTCTTCTTCCAGAAGTTGTGCTTGCCTCAGTTTTCTTCTATATTCTGTAAACTTCGTCTTTTTACGGATCTGAGCAAGTTTCAATCTCTTCGAATCAAAAGCCTTCGCAGTCTTTGCCGTAAGTTTTCTGGGGCTCACACACAGTGCTTTTTGTAGATCAGAAATAGTTTGCCTGTAGCCAGTATTGTATTGACACACTGCATCACACACTCCCATTTCTAGTGTTTGTCTTGAAGAGAAAGAAGTTTTTGGACACTTTGACCAAATGATGCCATGGAGCATTTGGCGTTTTGCGTTTTTCCTGACACGCATCTATCAAGCGAAGTGTCGCTGGCCAACCTCTGGTACAGTGGCAATATTTTTGCAACAACTTCTTCAGTCAAGGGTGTTTTGATTTTTGTCTGTGTGGTTCAGGCCTAATTTTTTTAGCAATGGCTCTATTGTAAAAACACCACGACTCTGTTCCTGTTGGGCATTTTTTGTGATTTGGTTTCTCGTCAGTTGAAGAGCAATGTGTCAGTGTGGCGAAAATAGCTGTTTTCATTTTATTTATATCTCCCAGATTACTTTGTATTCCATTTCTGTAATTAGTCAGCTTGTTTATAGTTGTTCCCTTCAAACTTCCATAGACTTTCCCACCCAGAGGTTGGCCTTTGCCGGTGTTTTTGGCAACAATTTTCCTCAAACCTGAACCAAGACGCTTTGCAACGTGGTTCAAACACTCAACCTTTTCAATTTTTTGGTCCTTGTAGAGATTCAAGTCAGTTAGGTGAGCAAAGGTTTTTGAATCACCATCAGACACTAATGTAGTGTATCGAAATCCATTTTTTTCTGATTGATTCCAAATGCGCCCCACCTCCATGGCCGGAGAAGATCCATTGTAGTTTTTTTGGCAGTTAGGCTTATGCTTTCCGTACCATACTCTAAACTTGGCGGTGCCTTTTCCAAGTTTTTTTCCTTTTTATCGCAAGCTAGGCAGTATTTGGATAATACTTCATAGTCGATTACTAATCCGGTAACTACATCAATGCAGCAACCGACTTCGTTCTTTGATGTGAATCCCCGTTTCTGCCAAGTTCCGTCGTAACTTACGGATATGTCGATTGGGCCAGGTTCATCAAGAGAGGTATTATTTAGAATGCTGTAAGCTTTGCAGACTTCTTTTCTAGCTTTTTGTAATGATTCCGTTGCAGTTTTGACATATCGCTTATACATAGTATTCATATGCTGACTATAACTAGTAATGTTCATAGGCTTCATATTCAAGCTCATGCTGAAAGACTCCATACCTCTGTGTCCTTTTCCCATGCTAGAAAAGCTCTGAACCATTCTACGATTCACATCATACGAAGGTCGTGTAGAGTCATCTTCACTTAGCCTAACTTGGTCAGAAGTGTCGAACGATTTGTGGAAATCACAGTCTTTACACTGAACATCGAAGAAGTTGGCATAGCCTTTAGGTGGCATCTGACTAACCTGTAAGGTACTAACACACACAGGACATGAAAAACCTTCTAAAAACTTTACAAGCCTATTTGCATCTACAAAAACATACTTAGGTGCATCGTCATCAACGTCCACTACAGACCTATAACTGTCATAAAGGGCAAAGCCAGTAGCCTTTTCAAACTTTTCACTAGGCCTACTTGTGCCTACTTCATTACCATCATTAGTAACTTCTGGTAAGTTAGTGCTTAAAGAAGTACTAGGAATGTATATCTTGTAACATAGGCCTAACCTCACTTTCATTTTCACCATCACCAATGCCCATTTCAACTGATAAAAATCTGTAGGAAGTATTTCATACCTTCTGGAAATGTTGATTTTGTTTCGCATAGCAATATTTTTCTTGCTTTTCTTCACTCTTCCCATTTTTGAAAAGTATTAGAAAAAGAAACACTGAACAACAACAAGCAGCTTTCCACAATTACACTATGACAGCTGACAGCAGTGAGCAGAACAACAAAATAAATCAGCTGTTTTTGTTTTGTCAAAAAAACACTGTCACATATATATATATATATATATATATATATGTTTATTTCAATCACTTCCTGCTACAGTCCGTTTCTTGATGTATATAATATATTTAATATTTATACATAAATTTACCTCAAGATGTTATTTTTCTATTTGGAACATGTTTCGGATACTATCTTGTTCCCATCCTCAGCCTTCCGGTTTTTTTGTCTGGAAAAAAAACATATACCACACAAAGGCACCATAATGAACATATGGGAAAACTTACAAATATACAAACATAAAACAGAAAACAAACTAATACCTGAACAAATACAAATCAATACAAAACATGACACAATATTCAAAGCACTCAACATTGAAAATACACAAAAAATTAACACATACACCACAATCACACACAATAAAACCAACTTGAAATACCAGAAGCCAACAGGAAGCCACAATTATCAACCAACAACACATATGTACTTCACCAGACAAAAAAACCGGAAGGCTGAGGATGGGAACAAGATAGTACCCGAAACATGTTCCAAATAGAAAAATAACATCTTGAGGTAAATTTATGTATAAATATTAAATGTAATATATATTGTGACATAGCGAGGCGAAGATCTGCTCTCGGCGCCAGCCGAGACGTGACACGAGAAGGCGAGGCGACCCAATCAAGGATCGGCAGCAGCTTGATTGGCCTCAACGTGACCATCTAACGTGCTCGAGGCGAGCCAACCAGGGACCAGCGGCACTCTGATAGGTTCGTGGCATACGACCTGTCAGGGCATAAAAACAGCGCCGCTAAAAATTTTTGGCGCACTCCATTGGACGTCGTCAAGCCAGCTGGAAGAAAAGGAAGAAGGAAGAATGGAGAACGCAGGAGAAGCAGTGATGGACATCGACTGGGACAGCAGCGGGCTCTACATACCGCTGCCGAAAGAAGAGAACCGCAGCACGCCCGGAACAGCGGACGCAGCCGCCGAACATCACAGCGCGGCTCGGGCAGCGTACGCAAATGATTTAGCGTACCCGACAAACGGTCCTTTTAAGGGCCTAAAAAACTATAGTGTGTACGATTGGCGCCATTTGTCCTGTGACAAGTGGCGCCCAACGTGGGGCGACGATCATCTTGCGGATGCAGGATCCAGCCACGCCAGAGAACTACCAGCCGGCACACAAAACAACATGGCGCCCAACAGCTACACCCAGCGGGACACCGGGTTCGAAATAGAGCAAGGCTTTGCGCAATTCGCCGCAGCTCTGAGGTGCACGTTGCCACCGGTGATCACCGCTACATACCATGGCCTCAAGTACGAGGATCCAGAACGATATCTTCAACAGCTAGAGCGACAGCTGCGGGACTACAGAGTCCCACCTGAACAGTGGGCAGATTACGCAGTGCGGCAGCTCCGAGGAGAAGCTGCCACGTGGGCAGAGAGATACACGGGATTGCAGATAAATTGGCCCGAGTTCTGCGACCGCTTCCGGCATCACTTCTGCGGGATGCAACGAGACGCAGAGCTGCTGGCCGAGCTGTACGGACAAACGCAGCGGCAGGAATCGGCGGAAATCTTCATCCTGAGAAAAATCAAGCTGTTTCGCTGTCTGTACCCCGGAGGTGACGAGAGGACGAGCATAGCCATGCTTACACAACAGCTGCAGCCACGCCTTCGACCTGCGCTGAGGTTCCCGCCGCCTATGACTTTAGAGGAACTTGTACAACGGGCAATGAGCATCGAGGCGGACTTGGATCAAGATAGTCGTGCGCGAGGTCGGGATGACTCTGCTGAAAACTCCCTGGATCGAGTAGGGGGGTCGAAGCAGTGTCGATCGGCCTCAAGCACGAAAGAGGAACAAAGATTGAACAGCCTAACGCCCAAGTGCCGCTACTGCCCGGGAAGACACTTCCATCGGGACTGCCCTGTGAAGAACCGGCAGGGAAACGACCAAGCGCCCCGGTAAATAGCCCACCGGGGCGCGTGAACCAACTAGGTGCGGACATACCGCGCATTCCAATAGAGATCGCCGGCCGAAAACTGACCGCAGCCTTGGACTCCGCCGCAAACTACGACTTCGTACGAGCCGGTCTGCTGCCCGGAGGAAGGAAGACGGAGCCCCGAGTTGTCCAGCTAGCGCTACACGGTCAGCAATGTCACTCAACGGCCACCGTCGTCGCAGACATTATAATTGGAAGTCTCGCGACCACCACCAGTCTGCTAGAAGTGCCCGGACTGCAAGAAGAAGTTTTATTGGGCCACCACTGGCTCACGGCCAACCAAGCAGTTGTGGACTACCGACGGGGCTGCCTTCACATTGGCAGCGAGAACCGACAGACAGTCTTCTGGAATGACCGCGCGGAGCCTGAGGAAGAGGACATTGACGAAGCTAGCCTTCAAACGTCAGCAGGTGGCCAACACCATAAACGGCTTCTGGAAATGTTACACCGTCATCGCAGTTTGTTCTCCCGTGGCCCGCTCCGCACTACATCTGCGGCCAAGCACGAGATCCGGCTGATAGAAGGTAGCCAGCCATTCCGGCTCCCAATGTACCGGTACTCCGACGAGAAGAAACGCACCATCCGGGAACAGGTAGAAGAGATGCTGAGGCAGCGTATCATTGAACCGGCCACCTCGCCATACAGCTCTCCGGTGGTGATTGTGAAGAAGAAGGACAGCACACCCCGGTTCTGCGTAGACTTCCGAAGGCTGAACGATCAGACCGAGGATGTGGACTCACCACTGCCGCTGATATACGAAACAATCAAGGACCTCAGCGGGGCCCAAGTCTTCTCGACCCTAGATCTCAAGAGCGGCTACTGGCAAATCCCGCTGGAGGAAGAAGCAAAGAAGTACACAGCATTCTCGGTGCCCGACGGAGGTCGCTACCAGTTCCGGGTGATGTGCTTTGGGCTGAAGAACGCGCCCAGCACCTTCCAACGGCTGATGCAGGATGTTCTCACGGGACTATTACGGGAGTGCTGCCTCGTCTATCTGGACGACATCATTGTCTACTCCCCCGACTGGGAAACGCACCTGCGACACCTGGATCAAGTCTTGGAAAGGCTGCAGATGCACCAGCTGACCTGCTCGCTCAACAAGTGTCACTTCGGCCGGGAAGAAGTCGCCTTTCTGGGCCACGAGATTACTCCGGACGGCAACCTCCCGCAGCAGCAACATCTCAGAGCGATTGAAGACCAGCCGGCCCCCAGCAACAAGAAAGAGCTGCAACGCTTCCTGGGAACCTGCAACTGGCTGCGAGAGTACATCCCCTGCTTCGCCATGATTTCGGAACCGTTAACGGACCTGCTGCGGACAAGAAAGTGGCATTGGGACGACACAACTCAGCGAGCCTTCGAAGAGGTTAAGGCCGCTTTCCGGCAGCCGTTAAAACTCTCACGACCGGATCGAGACTTGCCGATGTTTCTGCAGACCGACGCCAGCCAAAAGGGACTTGGAGCGGTGCTTTATCAATGCACCGAAGCCGGAGAGAGGCGTATCATCTCGTACGCCAGTGCCAAGCTCCACGAGGCGGAGAAGAACTACCACTCCAACGAACTGGAGTGTTTGGCAGTCGTCTGGGCCATCAAGAAATACCGGCCATACTTGGAGGATCGACATTTCACCCTAAGGACCGACAACAAGGCGCTAACTTGGCTGAAGCAGGCGACGGGGCAGAAGACGAAGTACGCTCGCTGGGCTCTACTGATACAGAGCTTCAAATTCACCGTCGTCCACTGCCCGGGCAAGGAGAACGAGTTGCCGGACTTCCTCTCGAGGGAACCTGGGCTTGAAGATACTGCCGGCGTCCAAGAAGAACCACGGATGCAGCCTGAAGAGAGGCCACTTCGCAGTGTTGCGGCAGCTGCACCCCGACTACAAGAAATCACAGCTGTCGGCATCCATCAGGCAGTGCAGGAGGCACAAGAAGGCGACCAGGAGTGCCAAGCGTGGAGAAACGACCCTGCGGCGGCTACAGCGAGAGGATACCGGGTGGACAACGGCCTGGTTTGGAAGGACAGACGCAACCAGGAACCAGGATTGTACGTGCCGCCGAGTGTCCGCATGGAGGTCATCAGGCACTTCCACGACTTCCCTGAAGCCGGTCATCCGGGGGCCGAAGAAACGTTTCGGGCCATCGGCAAGGACTTCGTCTGGACCGGCCTAACCATTGATGTCCGCAGATACGTCCGGAGTTGCAGAATATGCGCCCTACACAAGCGCGGCGCAAATCCCGAACAGGACCAACAGCGACCTCACCGACCCAGGAGATGTTGGAATACTGTCGCCCTGGACGTCATGGGACCATATCCGCTGACTCGAGCTGGCAACCGGTACATCGTAGTGGTCACGGATATGATGTCGAGATGGGTGGAAGCAAAGGCCGTGCGCAAGGCGGACGCCGACACCATTATCCGCTACCTGGAGGAAGAAGTGTTCCCTCGTTGGGGATACCCAGAGGCGTTGCTCACCGACAACGGAAAGCCGCTCACGGGCCACAAGTGGAAGCAGATGTGCGACAAGCTGCACATACGACCGTGGACTACAGCCAACTACCATCCCAGGGCGAACCCGACCGAGCGGCGCAACGGTGAGATCAAGAAGGCGCTGCGGATCCAGCTCCATGACTGCAAGGACCATGGCGACTGGGACAAGCGTTTGCCGACGATTCTGTTCTCGCTGCGGAATCGTGCAAACGCCGCCACTGGAGTGACACCGAGCGAGCTTCTGCTGGGCAGAGACCTACGCCGACCCGGCGACTGGAGTCGGCCACACGCAGAACAGGACGTCCGGCCAATTGAGGAACGAGAAGAGGCGGCCAGGTCACACCAGACGCAGTATCAGCGGCGGCGGTATCCGGAACGGAGGACCAGGACCCTACACTGGCCGTAGGGCAGCTGGTGTACGTCAAGAGCCACACCGGACCAGCCAAAGGACGGAGGTACCCTGGATGGGAGCCAGCCTGGGAAGGTCCCTTTAGCGTTGCCGCAACCCTCGGCGGGCAGATTTACACGGTGGAGAAGGACGGACGTCCATACAAGGTTCACCGCCAACGGCTCAAACCCGCCGGAGAAGAACAATGGGCTGGCCACCGGAGAGCATTCAAGACCCGGGGGAGTTGTGACATAGCGAGGCGAAGATCTGCTCTCGGCGCCAGCCGAGACGTGACACGAGAAGGCGAGGCGACCCAATCAAGGATCGGCAGCAGCTTGATTGGCCTCAACGTGACCATCTAACGTGCTCGAGGCGAGCCAACCAGGGACCAGCGGCACTCTGATAGGTTCGTGGCATACGACCTGTCAGGGCATAAAAACAGCGCCGCTAAAAATTTTTGGCGCACTCCATTGGACGTCGTCAAGCCAGCTGGAAGAAAAGGAAGAAGGAAGAATGGAGAACGCAGGAGAAGCAGTGATGGACATCGACTGGGACAGCAGCGGGCTCTACATACCGCTGCCGAAAGAAGAGAACCGCAGCACGCCCGGAACAGCGGACGCAGCCGCCGAACATCACAGCGCGGCTCGGGCAGCGTACGCAAATGATTTAGCGTACCCGACAAACGGTCCTTTTAAGGGCCTAAAAAACTATAGTGTGTACGATTGGCGCCATTTGTCCTGTGACAATATATATATATTTGTTATTTCTGAAATGAATAACTATTCAGAAATAACAACGATGTAGTGTACTTATTTACTGATCCTCAAAGTAACCGCTGCAGCACGAAAACTACCAGTCGCGAAAGAGTGCGCTTTCTCAGAAAAACAATTTTTTCTGGTAAAAATACAGGTGAAACATGACTTATATTGTATTTTTCTTGTGCAGGAAGACATGTAGAACAAAATTAGCAAAAAAAATTTTGTCATTTTTGGCCATTTTCAGTGTAACATCCCCTTAAAATGCGGTAATTTACTTAAAAATACTTTAGTCATTTGTGTTTGAAATTTTCAACAATATTTGGAACTCTTTTTGTGGTAGGACACAAGAAATAAAGTTGGAAGAATTTGCGAAGTGGGGGTTAAAAATTTGCCAGATGAACAATTTAGAAAAGAGAACCAGAGAAGATTTAGATATTAGATTATGAGTGTTATCAGGCATTTAAGTAAAGGCTGTGTAATTTGCAAATTTTGTGACTTACAGGTATTAGATGTCGTAATCGAAGTGTTCAACAGTGGTGGTTCAACCAAACTGGACATCCCGCATCCACCGTCATCATGTCCACCACCTGATCCTATCACACAGCTGATGAACAAACAGGAACGATTCCAGGCGTACAGACAACGTATGCTGTTGCGCAGGCGTAAGGCAGAAATGTACAGCTTGTGGTGTGACGCTCTGTACAGACTGTCCTTGGCACACCATGTGAGTACTTAATACAGACATTCAGTATCCGAGTCGTGTGTAGGGATAAATGAAATTACCGATTTGTTTTTTCTGTCACTTTGTGAGGGAGTTTGAGACATTTGCCTTATTTTCATTGTTTCACCTCTGTTTTAACAGAAGCTGTTAAAATATTGAGGCCCATGAGTAAGATAAGTATGCATATAACATTAAATATACATAATGCAGATATAAATTTCCAGAATGAATGTGAATTACCATGGCAGTGTTATACATTTATGAAGTAGTATATTTACATTTTCCATTATCTTGTATACAGTATAGCATCGGTTATCCGAACCTCTTGGGACCAGGGCCTTTTCGGATAATAGATCGTAAATTGAAAACATTATTTCCCTTTACAAAAACAAAGCTTTTTATTACAAAATCATTTCTAACAAACTGTTATGTAATTACAGCAACCTGTATACTGTACTGTAATATATTACTAAGGCTAAAAATCATTGAATTAAAACTGAGTGTAGTTATTAAAAATAAAAAGTTAATTTAAACAAAATTAGAGTTTAATGACAAACACTGCACTATAAAATTAATTAAAAATTAAAAAACAGAACAAAACATACAGTACCATGGATTCACACTTGTTTTCCGCTTTATCACTGTCTGCTTCAAAGCGATACCCCGTTTCTCACTGCTAAAGACTGAAGTCGTTTAAGTTTCATAATCTGAATACAGTATATCTTGTCTTCTGTTTCAGCCCACTTTAGAACAGTCTCAAGTGCGTCAAAACCTTTTGCTGCCGTCGATGGTTTTGTATTAGTAGCATTCTCTCTGTCTTCATAGGCTGTAAGGCTGTATAGCTACAGTGTTTATTTATTACTGTACAGTACTGTAATAATTTATAGTACACAATTTTTTATGTTCAGTAAACATCCAATATGCCTACACATGTCCAATACATTACTGTACAGTACAGTACATAATTGTACTTTTTATTGAGTTCGGATAATAGATCATTTGGTTAACGGATGTTCGGATAATCGATGCTCTACTGTACTTGTAGCTAGGTCATATAAAGAATAAAGCTGGAAATTCAGCTAATTATTCACTAACATAGACAAGCATATTAATGTGGCTGAAGAATTGTAGATATATATGGAGCATTGAATATTAAAAACATTGGTGAATTCTTATAGTGAATTTATACAAGTGTATTTCTTGTCTGCTATAGGACTTGCTGGTTGTAGGCCACAAATTTTTGGCTAATAGATTCTCCTGAATGTTTCATATGATTTTTTTTAATCCTTTAGTTCCGAGATAGGATATTCTGGTTGCCACACAATATGGACTTCCGTGGTAGAGTGTATCCATGTCCACCACATTTGAATCATCTGGGTTCAGATATGGCTCGTTCCTTACTATGCTTTGCTAAGGGCAAACCACTTGGACCAAATGGGCTGGACTGGCTGAAGGTAAGTACATGCCATAGTTATGAAGTGTTGTAAGTAATCAGTTAATGTGAAAACAACTTTTGTAAGCAGAAACGAGAATATACTGTATATACGTATAAAAGATTTGTAACCAGTTGAACACAAGCAAGAAGGGTAACATTTGTTGCTCTCGGTATCTTTACTTCAAAAAAATGTTTGGCAACAGTGTTTATTTACAGATTCATAATGTTTACAGTAGCATTTGTGATACAGTAACATTTTGAAAAAAAATTTTGATTATAGAATTCTGTATTTATAATGTTTTACAACCAAGAGCATATAATGGTAAAATAGTTTTTATTTGTTGTTTCAGTTTCACAAATGTTCTAATCTAAAACTGTACCTTTTTAATCTCCATACATGTATACCTTGTAATTTTGTAAATGCATCACATTTCCTACATATAGCATACAACTGGTTTTCTTGTCATTCTCACTGTAGTTCTGCCTAGGCCTGTAGCCGTAGCCGTAGACCTGTATATGTTCACAGAGGTTATTATACAATCCTGGGTTGTACTTTGATTTGATTTTTTAATTGCTTAAGTTCTTGGTCTATATTAAAATTTTGGAATTGGCATAACCTTTTAAAGTTTTAACCATAATTTCTTCAGGAACTTCTGTGAAATATTCTGTTTGTAATGGTACAATTATGGTACAAATTTTAATTAACGTAAATATGGTATAAAAGACCATAAATATTGTATTCCTTCATTTGTAGTAATTTGGTCAAAATTAAATAAACCTTCAATAATCTTTGTAAATCTACAGTGAGTGGACTATATAAATATTTGCCAGGATTCTGACTGTTCATAGCAAAAAACGTGAAGCCCAGCAAAAAACCGTATTCTTCGTATTGTTTAAATTAGCAGCCATCCTTACTATTTCTTTTATAAATTTGCTAACTGTTATAATTTTTTATTGTTCGACTAAGCTTTTCGTCATTACTGACATCTTCAGGTCTTAAACAACGTCTATCAACTGTACGTTGTAGGCTTTTATACTTTAGGCCCCTCCCCTTATGTCATCGCCCCTCCTATTGGTTCTAGCTGCTACCGCTCTTCACGGGAACTTTGTCAACCTTTTTCCGTTAGGCATTTTTCTAACGTCCGTCAAATTGTTTTAAGAATCTCCCGTTAATTTTTTCATTCTTGATTTTTTTTTTTTTTTTTTTTTTTGGTAACCTTTTACATTTCATCATTTTTTAGTGTGTTATTCTTATTATTTTAATTTATTTTTGTTTATTGTTTAATATATAATAAAATATTTCTTCATTTGTAAAATCCACTTTTATATTCATTAATTTATTTTTATCTTCTTTTTTAACTTTAAGTATTTCTAGTTCTTCTATTAATTTTCTTTTTTGGGGATTGTTTTCTATTTTGATTATTTCCATATTTTCATTGGGATTTATGAATTTATGGCCTGATTCGTTGAAATGTCTTGCATACAATGAGTTCGTTACTCTAACCCCTTCTCCTTTTGCGTGTTCATTCATTCTAATTTTAAATTTTCTTCCAGTTTCGCCCAGATATATCTTATTACATTCCTCACATTTTAATTTGTATATGCCGCTTTTTTCTGTTAATGGAATTTCTTCTGTTTTATCATTTTTTATATATTCGAATACATTTTTCGTTTTCTTTATTCCTATCTGTATTTCATATTTTTCGAAACATTTTTGTAACATTTTTGTTTGATATCCTATGTATGTTATTGCTCCTTTATATTTCTTTTCTTCATTTGTTTTTTCTTTTTCGTTATTTTCTATTTCTTTATTTTCCTCTATTTTCTTAACTATTCTATTAATTATTTTAGGGTTGTAATTATTATTTTTTGCTATTTGTTGTATTTTCTTTAATTCTTTTTGTTTGAGTTCTTCATTTTCTAGATAATTTATAGCTCTATAGCAAAATGAATTTAATGCTGCCATTTTATAATTGACTGGATGATATGATTCTTGTGGAATTATTAAATCTGAGTATGTTTCTTTCCTATATATATCGAATTTGAGTTTGTTATCTTTAATTTTTATATTGATATCCAGGAAATTAATTTCCAATCCTCCAATTTCTTCTTGAAATTTTATTGTTTTTTCTATGTTATTTAGTTCTTCCGTAAATTTTTTAAATTCATTTACTTCACCTTCCCAAACTATTAGTATGTCATCTACATACCTGATCCATTTTTTAATTCTTCTTTCTTTATCTATATCTTTTAAAATTTTGATTTCAAAGCTATTCATGAATATCTCTGCCATTAATGGTGAAAGCGGTGATCCCATTGGTAATCCATTTTCTTGTAAGTAAAATTTGTTATTAAATCTGAAGTAGTTCTGGCTTAGGCATAATTCTAATCCTTCTATTATTTCATTTTTCCATTCTACATTACTTAATTTGTTTTTCTTTATTATTTCTACTGTTTTTGCTATTGGTATGTTGGTGTACATATCTTGTATATCTAATGACATTAATTTTGTCTTATTTGTTATGGTAATTTCTTTTAATAATTACATTAAATATTGTAATATTTAAGCGATATAAATTATACTGGGTTGTGCGAGAGATATGTATATCTATATTTATTAACTAATTATCTAATATTACATAATTACACATTTTATATTACATGTATCATGATTTTGGAGGGTTTAAAAAGTTCGCTGAATGCAGCATTATGTAAGATGTAAGTCTATAAAAATAAACAGGGTATATCATTGGTAACAATTTTAACCAGGTATTTTATTATTTCAAATAATTTCCGTTTCTCAAAAGTTCGCATAACGAATTCCTGCCCTATAGTATTTAGCAATGGTAAGTAAAATGACAAACATATGTAATCAAGATGGCGCCCGACTTTTGAAAACAGTGTCTGTACGTTTAACCTATATCGTATATCGTATATTTTTTTGCGCCAGAACAGGGACATAACTATTTGTAGCTATATTTTATTATAGTTACAGATGTCGCCCATAATAACAGGACCTGATATAAAATTTTATGTGAGCACGCCTATAAAGAGAGCGGAAAAGTTATTTGAGGTAATAAACGCCAAAATTTTAATACGTAAACATAACCCAATTTTACGAAGTTAGGTTATACTATTGTATGCATGCGTGTATTATAAATAAGCAAAATGAATACTAATGAAGATAATAATACCAAAGTCAGCCTAATTGACGAAACAGTTATGAGTGAGATGGACGTTGAATTAACCCAAATTAGTCAGATCAGTGAAACTAGAGTCACTGAGTTAAACACAGTTCCTTCAACATCCATGCCCGCTAGTTCAGAAATTAAATCAGATGGTACAGCTGCTTTGATGCAGCTCTTATTAAATAAATTTGATAATTTTGACAAAAAGTTAGATGAGCAAAAAAGCGATTCTAATATCAAATTTACAAAATTGAATGACAAGTTTGATAGTTTTGATATCAAGTTCAATGAACTAAAGAATGAAATTATAAACGGTCACGACAAGCTCATTAAGCAGTTTGACAAGGTCATTACAAAATTAGACGAGAATGTAATGCAACTAGAAAAACAGAAGGTGAGTGGTAATGAAAACAGTACGAAAAATGAAGTACTGATTACTAAAATAAATAACAATGATAATGTGAATAATGCATTTACAGGTAGTAAGAATATAATATTAGAAAATGATAATGAAAGTATTATGAGTGATAATGAAGTGTTTGAGTGTATTGAGTCAGAAAGAGAGTTTGGAGAAAGTATTTTTGTACAAGGGATGCAGGGGGTAGAATTTTCTTTTGATGTTGTGTTAGGGGGTGAAGAAAAGTCTTCACGTATTTTTTATAAGGACAAGAGTTCCTTCAATTTATATTTGGGAGACGAAAGGTCTACAAATAAAGTTCCTTTGTATTTTTGTGTACCTCATAAGTGGTGCAATAGTATTAAGTTAGGGACCCCTGCATATTTGGAGAGAGAAAGTGTAACTTGGTGTCATGGAGAGAAATATATTAAGAGAGAAAGTGTAGAGAGGTATTGTGAGAAAAAGAAAGTAATAACATTTTTTCAAGTTAATAGAAAGTACAGAGAATTGGTAGAAAGGTTAGGCATAGATAAGGTGGATGAAAATAATGAATACTTACCTTATAGTAACAATGATATTGAAATAAAAATAAATTATGAGAATAATGGTATTAAGTACTTACCTGTGGTAGAAAATTATGATGACAATTACAAATGAATAACCAAAGTATAACATATGATATTACTGAGATAGACGGTACCCTACTCGATCGTGACTTGAGATATTTGTTTGATAATTGTTTAATATATGAATATGATTATAATGTTTCTAATCATAAAATGTTTTTGTTAAAAAATAAGATAAATAGACGTAAGATTCGGATGTTATTCAACGATGGAGGATAGACTGTTTTAATTGTGTAATGAACATTAAATATATGTGTAAAGTGGTATTGAATTGGACTGCTATGGACTGAGTTTGATAAATAACAAAATAATGTGTTTGGAGTGTATATTTTTCATTGTTTTATATGTATTTATATATCAATATATTTATGTATTTTTGATGTTGTATTACAGGTATATTTTGTGTACACCAGTTATTGTGTATTTTAAGGATTAACACGTTTAATAATAAACAAGTAATTTTTTTTAAATAGTTGAATAACAATTAAAGAGTAATCATTCTTTATTATTGAATTAAAATAGTATAAAAGAAAGTTGTACTAATTGGTAACAGAAGTAAATTGTAATAGAAAGTTCTAATGAAGTAAATCATTATTTAATTTGTAATGAAGGTAATTCCTAATGAATCATAATACCAAATTTCTAATAATTAAATAAACGATTAAGTAAGAATATATTTGAGAGGTATTGTTATGAGTAGATGAGAGATGAATATTATAAGACAAATGTCAATGATTACAGTAAGGTAGAATGTTTAAACAGGAATAGAGCCTGGGTATAAATAAAACGCAGGTGAGTTATTTAATTAATGAAATTGGAGCTAGATAGTTAAGAATTTTGAAGTAAATAATATAAAGAAAGTATTAGATATTTTAGGGACACAGTAGTTAGTGATTATTTGTAGAGGTGAGTAAAGTCAAGGTTAAACATATATTTGTTGTTGATGATATTTTGTAGTGGGGGTGAGGTGATAAGGAGTAGCCAACGTATAGCGTTGTGGCAGGTAATAGCGTAGTTTAAGGGAGTGTTTGCCGAATTTTTTGGAAGGGCAAAATATTATGAATGTATATAGCCAGTTAGGGAACACCCATCTCTGTACAAAGATGCGCGGTGCTATAGGATTGAAATGAAATTAGTAAAGGTGTTTATAATTGAGATATTGGTGTCATGGTAGGTAAATTTGGTTGTCAGTTAGAAGAAGGTGAGTAAGATTACAATAAGTAAAAGCATAGTGAATATAAGAGTTACCCAGACTAAACAATGATTAGAATGTGAAAGGTTAGGTAGTTAGGTAGGTAGAAAATTCAGAGTACAGAGGTAATGAAAAATGAAATGAAATAATATTAATAATATGAATATTAATAATAAATTTGAAATGAATTTTATAAATTTTATAACTTAATAATAAATAATTGATGTATAATTAATGAAAGTTTAGAATTGTAACTTAAATTATAAATGCAAACTTTAAATAGAATACGCAAATATTAATGCAGATCTTAATCAAGATTAAATATTAATTTAAGATGTATTAAATGTATTAATATAATGATAATGTGTATTAATGTATCAATGTAAAATGTATTATGTATTTATGTTATGAAATTTTAACATGATTTATGGAAATAGTGTATGAAGGGGTAAATATAATTGGCGCTGTTAATAACAATTATTAGCTGTTAATACAACTATTACCTGTTAATAATAATAATAATAATAATAATAATAATAATAATTTTAAATAATCATAATAATTTTAATTTAACAATTCAATAAGATTTATGAATAAATAATACCATACAGATTTATTAATTATTTTGTTTTTCTGTAATTTGTTTTTCTCCATGTTTGGGAGATTTATAGGGGAATTTCCATATTTTCAATTATAATTTAATTCTTTTATATCAATGTGTTTCTTTTATAATTATACTAATTATAAAATGGAAAGAGTTAAATATTATCGATGGGAATCGAAACAATTTATTAATTCAGGGTAGTCCATATTGAGAAGGGAAATTCTATATAATTCTTGTGTGTTACATTTTTGTAATTATATTTTAGTAGTATTTCAAGCAAACCCAGTGCTTATCATCACAAACCAGCACCTAGCTAAGGGGAACCAGATCAGTTAAGGATAGAGTAATTTACCAAGCCACTATTTTAATACTTTTCATTTATTGTTTCAGTGTTTGGTGATATGACAGCGGTCCTGAGCTGGCCAGCGCGTCAGAACAGGGGTGTTACGCGCCTAAGTGGCCTTATGGTGTTGGGATCTCGAAGGAGAAGTCCAGTAAGGTCATGCAGGTACTGTCATCATCATCAGACCAAGGGTGAGTTATTGTTTTCTTTTATATAAATTGTAAGGGGGTTGTGGCGACCTATCCTGGCTGATCCCTTTAGGAAGTATGAAAGGATCAATGAAAGTTTTTATGCTTCGGCACAAAATCTTTCATTGAGGGGGTTTTGTAATGGTACAATTATGGTACAAATTTTAATTAACATAAATATGGTATAAAAGACCATAAATATTGTATTCCTTCATTTGTAGTAATTTGGTCAAAATTAAATAAACCTTCAATAATCTTTGTAAATCTACAGTGAGTGGACTATATAAATATTTGCCAGGATTCTGACTGTTTCATAGCAAAAAACGTGAAGCCCAGCAAAAAACCGTATGTTGTTTATTGAGATAAAAGCGACGATCCTTGATTACGCCAGCGACGAGGAATGTGTTGTTGAAACTGTAAACAACCGGACAATAGCCGGGTGACGTAGCTTCACCCCACCTCAGAAATTTGTGACAAAGGATCTGTGTCATTTTATCAGGGAACGTGATCGCAGCCGGCCGGCAACTCGTTCACGAAGAGTGAATTTTAACTTTTATACTACTAAAAGTGGTTCATTAACTATCTGAATACAGTGCTGTAAATCTGCTACTATAAAAATGTGACGGTAGCGTAATCGGTAAACTCGCGGTACGCGAAGTTTTACCGTACAGACAGAGAACAAACAACCGCAACAATTTGGTGAGAACGTTCCAAACATTATTGTACAATCAAAATTCAAATGACCAATGTAAATTTAAAACAAGATCTTTTAACTTAAAACAATGAGCTCATTAAAATAATAAATTGTATCAGCGTGAGAGATAGAGAGTGAGAGAGAGAGAGAGAGCGATATAAATTATGCTGGGTTGTGCGAGAGATATGTATATCTATATTTATTAACTAATTATCTAATATTACATAATTACACATTTTATATTACATGTATCATGATTTTGGAGGGTTTAAAAAGTTCGCTGAATGCAGCATTATGTAAGATGTAAGTCTATAAAAATAAACAGGGTATATCATTGGTAACAATTTTAACCAGGTATTTTATTATTTCAAATAATTTCCGTTTCTCAAAAGTTCGCGTAACGAATTCCTGCCCTATAGTATTTAGCAATGGTAAGTAAAATGACAAACATATGTAATCAAGATGGCGCCCGACTTTTGAAAACAGTGTCTGTACGTTTAACCTATATCGTATATCGTATATTTATTGTCAGCAATAAACGTATAGTTACATGTTTATGATGTTATAACGAAAAGAAATATCAGATATTACAAAATTATTTTTATAAGATCATCAATTATGATCTCATTGGATTTGTTAGTTTCTTTGAAGGCAATCATTTACATGTCGATAGATATATGTGAAAATCATCCTACTCGTATAATGGTTAGGCCATGAAATTCTTCATGATTTTTTGTAAAATCTCTGATAATGGAGTCAACAGAGATTCACGTTTGCTTACTTCAGAGTACACTTTAACAGCAGTTTTTTTCTGTTCTCTTTTCAGGTCATAAGTTCACCCATTTAATAGGAAGGTCAGAGACTTTTCCTGTTGTTGGTGATCCTTGGATAGTCTGTATGTCCTTTTATAAATACCAGTGGTGGCTGGTGGTTACAGTAGTTGGTTGATTGGATGGGAGAGGAGTTAAAAGACATTAAACTATCATCACAGTTATACAAAATTATTACTATAATATAAGCTCAAACTGATAACGTTTACCTTGAACCAACGTAAACACTAAACCTGACACAACTTACAATACAAATCGAGAACGCTGTGCTGATTTCATGAGACAACTAACTTGTTAATAATTAAAAATTACCTTATTAAACGTCTTGCGACTTCTTCTTATTTTGTTCTGAGGCGTTTCAAAACCAAAGGTTTCATCTTCAGAGGATAATCACTCTTCCGTCGTCAAACATTAAAAATTATTGACACAATGACACACATACACATAATTTACACTACAAACTTGGGCCTTTTCACATTGCACAGTGCGCACTGTATGGAGGTCCAGTTCATACTGTCAAACTTATCAGAACTCAGGTCCAAGGTGTATATTTATTAATGTTATCTAGTATTGTCTTCTGTCTCGAATTTAAGAGCTGTATCAAATAAATAATGTGATTTGAAAGATAACTGATCATTTACGACATTTCCAGGATTGGTTTTAAATGCTTTGTACATCTCGTATTCCTCGAGTGTGTCCATACGACGTCCCTTGGCACAATAATGTAAGGGCTTCAAATTGGTGTCAAAATCTGTATGTACATGGTTGGACTCCATGAGGTGACGAGCGTAGTTGGATTTAATATGTTCTAATTTTGTAATTTTGCTCTTAGGCAAATGTTCCTTAAACCGCTCTCGAAACCGTCTGCCAGTTTGGCCTATATATATTTTGTTGCAGTCATTACATGATAGCTTGTATACACCAGTTTGTTTCTCTATAGGTATTTTGTCTGTTGATTTAAGCATTTTTTGTAGGTTATTATTGGTACGGAAAATCACTTGGAAGTCAGATTTGTTTAAATTGTTTTTAAAAATTTTTTAAATGGTTGCTAGTGCCATTTGGTGCAAGATTGTGGGAGGTGCATCTTGCTTTTTCATATCAGACAGAAGGGAGAGATTGGTGTTGATAGTTACTAAAATACACCTTGTTCTTTTTATCGTACAATATGATACACAGTGAATTGTGAAACTACTTCACATTATGACTTTCATGGTTGAGTTATACTCTCTGTAGGAATAATACTCCGACCAATATTTAATTCATATATGCCTGCTATTAAAATTTACCTACTACTAGCTATAATCTACATACTAACTTATTTTTTATCAAAAACGACCCAGATTGCTCACACGCACATTCATACCATTTAATTTAAAAACCCCATTGTATTGATTAAGTTGTATTGATTAAGGATGAAGATATTAAGAAGGGTTACCACACCAGCGTCACTCCTTCGCTGCCATGTGCTGCGTGTGTTTAAGTTTGAAAGTTCACTATTCACATTTTTTATTTTGGCCCGTGGGCTCCACTGACTCGATTTTGTTGTTTTAATTCACTTTTGACTTTTGATTTCACTTGCTACATAATAAATTTAAATTTTATGTGCGCACGATTTTCGTAGTTACCGGCCGGTATACGAGCTTAATTCAACTGGGCAGAAAAATCGTCAAAAAATCCCCCACCAGGGACTAGGCATAACGGAATTACAATGCCTTCTGTGCTGAGTCGTTCGTCAATGTTCATTTAACACGTGGTTTTTACGTGTCAGGCGTTGACGAAATTACACTGCCACTGGTTACGTCACTGGAATAGGCGTGTTCTGAACTGTACATCCGTCTTGTACAAAGCACATGTTGAACAAAATTCACAGTCAAGCCATGTTGTTTTTAGCTTCTCTGCGTCATTTGCGCTCCGCAGGTGTTTGCGCGTTAGTGCGCGTCCCACAGCACTACAGTTCTCAGAATTCAAATGCGTCTTGCGGTCACACGCTGCATTCCGATATTTCGCCTACGTACAAACCTCGCTTCACTGTTCCTTGGGGTGGTGACAATTTTATTTCACATTGGGACTGACCACTCAGATGGAAAATAATTTTGTAGTACATGAAACAATTTTGTGCATTATAATAAAAAGATAAACACCTCCTTTTTGCCCCGTTACAGACATTGTCCAATGCCCAAACTCCATTGTTGTCTGTCATTGCAGTTTTCATCGTTTAGTCCTCTATCGCTCATTGATCTTCTTATGTCCTCTATCCATAATTTCTTGGGTCTTCCTTTCTTTCTGTGCTCTCTAGGTATCCATCTCATTCTTTTCTTTGGAAGTCGGTCTTGTCCCATTCTTTGTATGTGTCTGTACCAGATTAGTTGTTTTTCTTCAAATCAGTCGATGATTGTCTTTTGTACGCCCATTTCTTCTTTGATAGTTTCATTTCGTATTTACTCTAGCTTTGAAGTTCTAGCAGCTCGTCTCAAAGCATCCATTTCTGTAGCTTTTAACTTTCTTTTTACCTGTTCCTTTAGTCTCCATGTTTCGGATCCATACATCAATGTGCTTTTAATCATACTACTGTATATTCTTTTCTTCCTTTTTTTTCCAATTTCTGTGCTCCATAGAATCCCATTGAGTGATCTAATTGTTTGTTTTTCCAGTATTGTTCTTTACCTCTAAAATTTTACTCAGTTTACTATTTTAAACTAGCCTGATAAAAATGCACATAAAATAAAAAAAATTTTGGGTTTTGTAACAGTAAAATTAATATTATTAATATTCTTATGTATTATTGCATAATAAATTTATTTTTGCAGTGCTGTGTAAAAATATAGAACAATTGAAGAAGCATGTTAAAACAAACTATAATCTTATCAAGTAGATGTTTATAATAACCAACATACCATCTGTTAGATCTGGTTGTTTTAACACCACCATAAAACAGCAGCGCTTATTAACTTGCAGCTATATTTTTAATGCAGCACTGGCTATGGTAGAATAAAACAGTTTACACAAATTACAATTGATTAACGTGGGCTACAGTCGTATTAAGCACATTGTATATTTTGAAGTCAGACTACACAGTTGAATAAGGCACTGACAGTATAATGTTGCCTGAAAACTGTAATATTCATAGGCCTAGTGCATGAGTTGTTTATGATTCATTGCTTATAGATACATTTGGTCAACTTGACTGGTCTTAAAAAGCGAGACAGTATTGCAGACAGACTGAAATACGCCAACCAAGTGTTACCAGATATTTTGGATTCTGCAGAAAAGCCTTTAACGGTAAGTTATGTGATTAAAGTAAACTTATATTAGTTTTTAAATTGGAATTTTGTAGCGGGTCATTTTTGGGTATTTTTTTATTTTTAACAGTTAGGGGCATATGTATTTTTATGTATTTCATTTTGGGCGGACTTTTCATAAAATCATTGTGCAACCGAATTCATTTCATTTATAATGGACCACGTGTTAACAGAACGGTGTTGAGCAAGATTGGTTGAGACAAAGGCGATACACAATTTCCATTGTGCAACGCAACGAGCAAAGAATTCACCTCCACAAATTTCCAAGAACTATGCGAGAGTGTGGCATTGCGCTCCCATGCGCACACCAAGCATGGGCGCCTACCCAAGCGTTGGCAAAAAAGTAAGATGGCCATATAGTGAAATTTTCATCGTTCTGTTGGGTTCACTACGGAAGTGTCGTTTAGACCAAGCCCACTTAAATGACGTCAGCCAATGCCTACAGAAGATCATATGCGGCATTGACTTAAAAAAGCTACATGCAGAGCATGGGCTGAAGCATCGGCGACGACGCCCAAGGCAGTGAGTTCCAGTGTTGAAAACTGTGGAGAGGGAACAGAGAACCAACTTCTGCCCAGTGCGTCTCACCTACCGACCGCTTGCGGTCTGGTTAAAATTTTATATTACAAAATATAATTACATCGGCCGACCTCACAGTTAAAATCTGAAATATTAACCAACAGTGCACAAATGGAATACTAACAGTAATCAGTAAATCCAAGTGAACTAATAGTTTCTTTTCCGGGCACGTGAACGAGGACTGTGTACGGGCGGGATGACCGCGTGGTGGACATGGGGAATTTATAATTCAAAATGTTAAGGGTGTTATAAATAAGGCATGAATGTGTGTGTGGCAAAGCTGGGCGGCTTTTGTGTATTTTTGTGTTTATATTTGCGTTTGTGTCTGGTGAAACATAAGGTAAGCTATAGTATGTAAGATAAAACAATTGCACAACATGTAATAAGAAGACTCAACTTTTCAATATTTCTGAATATTATAAGAACATTTCAATAATAAAATATGATTTCTCTTCCACTCAATTGAGAGTTACATTCTTTCAATGCCTTATTTCGTTATGTGTATCGTCAGAGTTCGTCGAACGAAATGGGTTTCCTTACACTACGCGATCCGGCCAGATCCAAGTCGTAAGGTAAGTGGGAGTGTTAATTTAATTTAAATAAATAAGAAATATAAAAGTTACAGTTGGTGCCGTGACCAGGATTTAATATAACTGAAGAGGGGTTATCTTAACGCCGGCCTACATCTGACGATGCATAACGAAGTAGGGTTGTGAAAGTAAATTGATGTTGTAATATCAGTTTTGAAAAAAGACTGATCATTGGTAGTTGTTACGTAAGACAAAATAGATCAAATAAAAATGTCTGAAAACACAGAGAAGAGCAGTATAGTAGATTCAATTATGAGTGAGAGTGGCATTGGTTCGATGAACCCGTCACCAAGTGTGAGCGAAGTAAGTCAGTCAAGGCCAACAGCTGAGTTGAGCGTGCAATCAATAGTTAACGATGACCTAACTGGATCAATTATGGTCGATCACGCAGAAGCGAAATCTACCCCAATATTGAGTAAATCGAATAAAACGAAAGAGAAAAAATTGTCATTAGATGACCTATTAGATTTTATGAAAGTTAATTTCGATAAACAGAATAATGACCTCAATAAACGTTTTGATACTAATGACGAGAAATTTGAAATTTTAAGTAACGAATTCAAAGAGCAGAAAATAAAATGCGAACAGCAGAATATTAAAAACGATATTATTTTTAATGAAATTAAAGAACAGAATATTCAGTTTCAGCAAAATATAAATATAAAATTCGATGGTTTAATAAATAGTATACAAGACAAGAATGTATGTCTTGAAAATGCCAATGAAATGACAAGAAATAGTCTGAATAAAGTAGAACAGAGTAAGAATAATACAAACGAAAGTTGTAATGACAATGTTGTGTTAGACATTGTGTAATGTTGTGTGTGTTGTGTAATGACAATGAATTAATAAATAATAACGATAATAATGTCATTGAAAATGTAATATCGGAGAGTACTAATGAAGTTGTAGAATGTGATTATGAGATGTTAATGTGTGTTAGTGAGTTGGAGAGAGAGTGGGAAGAGAGCTATATTACAGGTATGAAACAGGGGGTAAATTGTTTACGAGGTAGAATGGGGGGTGAAGGAAGACCTTCACGTATATATTGTGTAGACAAGTGGGCTACAAATAATTGTTTTTTGAAGTTTTTTGTTTTTCCTGGAGAAGTCAGGAAAGATTTAATTGAATTTATACCCTCTGTCTGTAATACTTCTGAGAGTGTGATTTGGGGTTATGAAGAGAGAGATATAAACAGAGAATTGTGTGTTAATGAAGGAGCAGAATTATATAACTTAAATAGAAAGTATGATGAATGGAAGGAAAGTTTAGAAGTATATGTGAATGATAATGATTACAATGATGTAATAAAAATGATTAACCCAATAGTTAATGAATTTAATGATGGAGACTTGACAAAAATACCTAACGTAGACTGGTTTAACGAATATTTGAATAAGTTGATTGAAGTTAGTTTTTCTGGTTACAACACACAAAACAGTCATTTGTGTGCTGATAATATTGAACGATGTTATGTAGAACCAAGGTTGATTTGGAACGATGGAGGTTAAACTATTAAAACAATAAAAGACAGTATAAATATTTTGTTTTAATGGTTCTGACATGGCAAATCTGGACAAATGAAGTGCGGAAAAAACTGAACAATAAATAAGAGTTTGTAAATAAAATATAGTGAATTTATATGTGTGTATGTAAGATGATTGTTGTGATAATAATATTGAAATACTTGCAATTTAAATAAATAAACCAAATTAATTTTGAAAACAAGTAATCAGAGAATTATAATTGTTTGGATGGTAATGAATTCTATATTGTTAATAATTAATTTAATTAAAATAATTTGATATATTTTAAATATTTTAATTGATTATGTAAATGTTGTATTAATTTTTTTTGTAAATTCAGTTTGTTTGACGAGATGGAAATTTGGTAATGAATGATAAATTATTTAATTGAAGCTAATAAATTTTGTGAAATGTTTCAGAGATGATGGTGATTATGTTTTGTGTGTATATCGTGTTAAATGGAGTGTAAGTATGAAAATTTTATAATCATGTATAATAATAAAAAATGTTTACAGGTGTGATTGAGGTGTTAATGCAATTATTGTGTTGAATAAATATGATAATTAAAAAATTTTAATAATAAATGAAACGTGATATTTAATAATTATTAATAATAAATTTTGAAAATTTTAAGAAAGTCAATTGGTAAAAGGTTATGAATGGGTTAAATGGTTGTTGGTGCAAATATTATATGATAATGTATACGAAATTTTTAATTAGTTTTCAATTGTAATTAATTATTAAGTGGCTATTGTGGGGGTGGCCTGTGCTCTCACAAGTAGCGAAAAGGGTTGGGGGTAGCAGTGAGTGTTACCTCCATCGGAGGCCGAGCTGGCGATAAATGTGCGGCACACCTTATACGTGTAAAATAAAAATTTTACACACCATATTAAATGACCGTGTCGCACATAAAAATATTGATGTTTAACAGGCAGTGAAATTAGAGTTAGATTTCCTCGACTTTTCGGGCGGTTGCTGCCTTACCAGCACTAACCGTGGTTTTGGCTAGCGGTCAGCTATGGTCATACCAAGTCCCTTGACCATAGCTGACTTGAAATTGGTATATATTTGAAATTCAATGGGGGGACAATTAGAGGAAATCTCCGGAACTAGGGAACAGCGGCTGCCACTCTGTTCGAGGAGGAACAGCAAGACCGGTGGCAGATCCGTTTTTAAGGGTGCATGATTTTATAACAAGAACATTATGATGTTCACCAATTTAAAACTTAATAGCGGAAGCAGAGACACGGAGAGGTAAAACCCTGCTCCAAAATATACAGTCTCTGTGGAAGCGAAAGGGCGAGACAGTCCTCCATAACCTGAAATAGTGTGTGTGGCTGGGAGGTGACGCAAAGGAGTCACGAATTTAAAATTTTATGACATAAAGTTTTGCTTATTCAAGGTTTAATCCAATCAAAAATGCTTGTGCTCTGTCCACATAATTATATGCTCAGACTCGTAAATTAAGGTGTTCATGCTATAATTTTAAGTGTATTATTTTATTGTTGTCTATTAGATAAGAATATGTAATTTTATTATGTGTGTATTTTTTTTTAAGCCATAAGTAAATCGTCTGGCAGGTTAACATAAGCATCAGAATCAGAAAAATGGGAAACAATGAGGTGAGAAGGGAGAATAAATAAAAATAAATATGTATCTTCCATGTAATTTGTTCAATTTTAAGATGTAGTTTTATTGTGTTTTTATTATGTTAGGATCAGCAATACCATGTCACTGGTATATTGGTTTGTAAATGTTACAAGTAATTAATGTTTAGTGTACTACAGATATTTTGAAGTAAAGATAAAAAGAATATGAGAAATAAAATAATAATTTATGCCAATTAATAAAAGATAATTGATGGGTGATAAATGTTTTATGGGACAAATATATATGTCCCAATTGAATTCCAAGTGAAGTTGAAATAATGAATAGGATGTAATGTTGTTTTTGAGTTGATGTATGTTATAGAAGTTGGTGAAGCATTAATGTTGACACAGTGGTAATGGAGACTTTATGTAGATTTTGAGTGACATATTGTTGTTTTTATAGTTAATGAGGTTATTTTGTGTATTTGTAGTAATGTAATGAGTTTGAGATTTTTGGGAATGGCAATTTTGTATTAGGGGGTAGTGTCATGTATGAGTCCGCAACAAGGGTTGGGACGGGATAGGAATAGATTTTAGTGGGGAAGGGGCCGCCTTAGGTAGAACCAGGGGCCAAATAAGGGAATTGAGTTTTTGAGTAGGGGAAACACGTATCCTATACAAAGGGTTGGAGAGTATTTTTTTTATATATGTAGAGAAGGCGGCGAATTGTGTTAAATGGTAAATGGGGTTTAGAATGTCCTGATTAGTAGATATTTTTGATAGAGTTGGGTGTCATGAGAATGGAAGTTGATTAATATTAGAGTCAGAGGGAGAAAGTTTATATATGTATAGAGATCTAATACAGTAATTGAGAATAAATGAGTTACAACACCCAAAGTAATGTAGAATTAAACTGTTAACTAAAGAGAGGAATTTATAATAAGGAATATACAATTGTTTTTTCAACCAGTGACAGAATTTTAATAAAATTTGAAAATAATGTAAAGTCAAGAATTGTTTATTTTAAATAATTTAAACGTCAACTTGATTATTATATTAATATTTTGTTTATTTTAAATGTTGTATGTTATTAGGTTTTGTATGTCAAAGTTAGGATATTACAGATGTTCAATGTGTTTTCAGAACTTATACGTAACATATGTAGGTCAAGGGTTTTGGACTTGACCTAGTTACGATCAGCTGATGAGATCATACACCTACTAAGCTTGTATAGTAGGAATCCAATTTTAATTTGTTTGTTTAACTAATTCAAACCAATATTTGAATAATTTTAATAAATGTTGTTTAATAAATAAAGTTAATAAAATTTTTTTTGAATAAATTTCAAATTTTTTTTTTGAATTTTAAAATTTTGAAAATTTTAAATTTTTTTTGAAAAAAAAAAACTTGATTTTTCGCCTGCCAGCGAATGAATATGTTAGATAAGTATTTTTTTTATTATGTGTGCATTAACCATGTTTATTTTATTGTATTACATTTTATTGGTAGACTATAAGTGATTCTCATGTTAGAGTAAGAAAGTGTTTATATTAGTAGAAATGTTTAGGTTGTCATTTGAAACAAAAAATTAGAAAAAAGAGGAAGAGAATTTTTTTGATAAAAGATTATTTTTTTGAATTTTAAATTTTTTCAATTTATAATAAATTTTAAAAGAAAATTTTATTTTAATGCGCTATGGTAACATGTAATGTTAGTATGTGTGAGCCCAGTATTTGCTAAAGGCAGCCCAGCTTGCAAAAAGGGGATCCATATCGGCGGAGGAGTTGGGATAATTTTAGCCAGGGATTGAGGATTTTTGGGGGTAGCATGGTAAAAGGCGAGGTGCGCCGTGGAGCGAGTCTGATCGATTTCTCGGTGTTGGGATCTCTTACGGAGAAGTCCAGTGATCTTGTTCGGATGAGTCCATGGTCGCTGAGCCAGGGGGGTCGTGTACCCATGCAGATTAAGAACCAGGGGGTTGTTGGCACCAGTTCCTCACCGGTCCTCTTCGGGGTCATCGATGAGATTTCTTCTGTCGTGAACAGCAGAATTCTCATCGAGGGGGTATTGTAGCGGGTCATTTTTGGGTATTTTTTTATTTTTAACAGTTAGGGGCATATGTATTTTTATGTATTTCATTTTGGGCGGACTTTTCATAAAATCATTGTGCAACCGAATTCATTTCATTTATAATGGACCACGTGTTAACAGAACGGTGTTGAGCAAGATTGGTTGAGACAAAGGCGATACGCAATTTCCATTGTGCAACGCAACAAGCAAAGAATTCACCTCCACAAATTTCCAAGAACTATGCGAGAGTGTGGCATTGCGCTCCCATGCGCACACCAAGCATGGGCGCCTACCCAAGCGTTGGCAAAAAAGTAAGATGGCCATATAGTGAAATTTTCATCGTTCTGTTGGGTTTACTACGGAAGTGTCGTTTAGACCAAGCCCACTTAAATGACGTCAGCCAATGCCTACAGAAGATCATATGCGGCATTGACTTAAAAAAGCTACATGCAGAGCATGGGCTGAAGCTTCGGCGACGACGCCCAAGGCAGTGAGTTCCAGTGTTGAAAACTGTGGAGAGGGAACAGAGAACCAACTTCTGCCCAGTGCGTCTCACCTACCGACCGCTTGCGGTCTGGTTAAAATTTTATATTACAAAATATAATTACATCGGCCGACCTCACAGTTAAAATCTGAAATATTAACCAACAGTGCGCAAATGGAATACTAACAGTAATCAGTAAATCCAAGTGAACTAATAGTTTCTTTTCCGGGCTTGTGAACGAGGACTGTGTACGGGCGGGATGACCACGTGGTGGACATGGGGAATTTATAATTCAAAATGTTAAGGGTGTTATAAATAAGGCATGAATGTGTGTGTGGCAAAGCTGGGCGGCTTTTGTGTATTTTTGTGTTTATATTTGCGTTTGTGTCTGGTGAAACATAAGGTAAGCTATAGTATGTAAGATAAAACAATTGCACAACATGTAATAAGAAGACTCAACTTTTCAATATTTCTGAATATTATAAGAACATTTCAATAATAAAATATGATTTCTCTTCCACTCAATTGAGAGTTACATTCTTTCAATGCCTTATTTCGTTATGTGTATCGTCAGAGTTCGTCGAACGAAATGGGTTTCCTTACACTACCCGATCCGGCCAGATCCAAGTCGTAAGGTAAGTGGGAGTGTTAATTTAATTTAAATAAATAAGAAATATAAAAGTTACAATTTATAGCAAAATTGAAAGTTAAGGGCATTTGAATGCGTAAAACGCTTATGCTCAGAGAGAAATGATGTGGTGAGAGTCACTCAGAGATGTGAAAAGAGAATTGTTGTTATGAGCGTAAGTGCAGCCAACGTATGAATATAATTTTGAATAATTACCAAACTCATGTACAATGTTTGTTTGTAAACTGTGTTTAGCTTACCACAGATCTCTCTCTCCCCTCCCCTCCCCTCCCCTCCCTCTCTCCTGCTGTTGAGGCGTACTATCAGCTCTTATCGCAATGAATTGGAACGTGCAAACTATACACTTGTGCACTTCCACTCTTTAATTACTCTCGACTATCTCTGCCAGTTATCATCTCTGCCCTCACACACACATACGTTATATTTATAATAGAACTAATATTCTACTACTATTTCGGTACTGTTTGTTTTATACCTATTTATTTTTATTGTAAAAATAAGCAAGACATTAATAAAAAACCTTCTGACTCGCTCGAGTATTTGCGAAAGGTAGCATGAATAGTTTAGTTTTAAAAAAAGCTTAAGTTTGATTCAGTTGGTGTATTTTGACTATCACGTCTATCTTTATCCAACTTTTCTTAGAAGACGACGGAGGTTTCCTGTCTTTTCTAGTCGAGTTTGAAGGAGCAGTGTCCATTTTAACAAATCGCGTTATTGGGTGATAACACAAATTATGAAAACACATAATTACAGAATTAAACTATCAATTAAAATTAAAGAACAAAATTAAATGACGATTAAAATGAACTGCAAAATAATGACATAATTAATAATAATCTGGGATAATAATAAAAGAAAGACTGAGTTAGTATGTAACAAAATAATTAACTATAAAACAGGTTAATTACCTACCGTCATGCTTTTTGAAATCCGAAAACAGGATTACTCGAGTTTCGACACATTAAGTGTCATCTTCAGATCCTCGGTGAATATAAGTTAAAAATACATTTGTTGATGTATGCACATCCCGTCAGATAATAAAAACAACACAAACATAACAACAAAAATACTTAAATAATTTAACACATATTAAAACCGAGACAAAACAGAACGAAAACACGATACACGCGGCCGACGCGGATCTGCGCAGGAACACGTTATGCAATAAAATCAATTGATACCATTTTATTGCATAACGTGTTCCTGCGCAGGTCCGCGTCGGCCGCGTGTGTTTTCGGTTCTGTTTTGTCTCGGTTTTAATATGTGTTAAATTATTTAAGTATTTTTGTTGTTATGTTTGTGTTGTTTTTATTATCTGACGGGATGTGCATACATCAACAAATGTATTTTTAACTTATATTCATCGAGGATCTGAAGATGACACTTAGTGTGTCGAAACTCGAGTAATCCTGTTTTCGGATTTCAAAAAGCGTGACGGTAGGTAATTAACCTGTTTTATAGTCTTAAAACGCTTTTGGAGGCAAATACAATGTTCAAATAATTAACAACGTAACTAAAACATGACACGCATGTTGGGAACACCTTCGCTTCCATAGCACCTGCTTCTCCGTTACCCTCCCGCCATTCACAATTTCAAAGTGGACTTGTTCATGAAGAAACTGGTTTCTGCACATGTGTGCCTTTAGCTTTCAATTTTGCTGTACCTGTTAAGTCATGATTTTCATGAGAGATACACAGGATTACTTTAAAAACTTGAGGTTACTTGAGGGCCAGATTTGAGCCTATAGTGTAATATTGTCATTACTTTTTCCATATGGTATTTATTTTATATCGTACAGTATTATTAAAAAGTATGTAATTTAAATCTGTGCGCTTCCTTATGGTAGATATGGGAGTTCTACTTTTTTTTATGGGAACATTTTTTCATCAGCTTTTTGTTTAGAAGAATATCAACAACTATAATTGAAAACAAAAATTACAGCATCCCCAGTTCACCAGAAATTATCTCTCTTATATGTAAAGAATGTGTGAAAAGTGAAGTGTCATATTACTTTAATCAGAAACTGTAAAAGATCACAAATAACAGTTCGAGGCATTGAAATAATGGAACATCCAATCTTGATCAGATTGGAATGCTATTGTTGTTATTTCAACAGTTTCTTGAAAATAACAAATTGCTCTAAATTTTTTTTTCCCAGCGTCTTGGAAATTTGTGTCACTTAAGTAGTGTTAGTATTTCAAAGTACTTCATAGTAAATTGTAGTTTTTTATAGATGAAACGAATTCAAACAAGTTTTCTGTACAACATTAAATAATGTTTTGTATTGCTTGATAACAGGGTCGAATGTGGTGGAGTGAATCGGAAACACCGTGGCAGGCACTGGCATGCTGTAAGGAAATACATGCAGCTCTCCAACACGAAGACGGACCACAGAATTATGTGAGCCACTTTCCCGTACACCAGGATGGTTCGTGTAACGGTTTGCAACACTACGCCGCACTGGGTAGAGACAAAGCCGGTGCTGCCAGTGTGAATTTGTCACCGGCAGACAGGCCACAGGATGTTTACAGCTGTGTCGCAGCTATTGTAAGTAAATAAGTGCTTCATAATTAGAGAAAATTATAATTTACTTGTTGAAACGTAGTGTTTGGTATACGTTGTTAAGTACAGGCTTGGTAGATCAAGGAATTGTTTAAAATAAAAGATTTTGCATAGATAATAGCTGAAACAGTAGCAAACTTTTTTGGACACTAATGTATGGAGAAATATTTGCCACGAACTGAACTTCAAGATGGATAATGAATACCTTTTTCACTGCCAAAAACTAGACGTAAGCCTGCGAGCTGCAGGAAACATCACACAACACTCCATAGAGAGGATACAGCACAGTTGCTAAGAGAAGACAAGGAATATCTTTCATAACATACATGGACCGTATAGTAAATTAAGTAATTAAATATTACCTGAATGTGGTCTTGTTGTCTTGTGGTTCACTTGTTTTATATTAAAAATAACGCGTTTCGGAACTAAAGTTCCATCCTCAGGTTATTTTCCTCGTTAGAGGTCGTCACAACATTAAGACACAAAACACAAAAAACAACAACATTTAAAACACATATATAAAACAATCATTAGCGCGCGAGAATAACGGTGCGCACCGTGAAGAAGCTACAACGACACTGCCGTCTCTAGTCAACACATTCAATGTCTTATCTGTGACGCAAGTCTCGGACGTTCTGAGACTTGTAAAGCCGTATCATATAGTGCATTCGAGTGGAAATTCAAATGATCGTTTAATAAATGCTCAGGATATAATTTATGTGCCTTATAAATTTCGAATTCCTCAGCGGCATCCATATAACGGCCTTTTTTACAAACCTGTAAAGGTGTAAGATTTGTAGCCAGGTTTGTGTAATTATGGTTACTATCCATTAAATGTCGGCCAAAATTAGATTTTGTTTGACCTAGATCTTTTTTAGGTACATGTTCTTTAAATCGTTGTAAAAATGATCTCCCTGTCTGGTCTATATAAAAGCACTTACAGTCACTACACTTAATTTTGTAGATGCCCGTTTTTTCTTCCAGTGGTCTAATAATTTTAGGGCGAAGCAATTTATGTATGTTGTTGTTCGTGCGAAATGTGACCACCATTTTCAATTTCTTAAGTGTATTGGTGACGATTTGAGGAAGGATAGTGCCATAATCGTTTACTAGGTATTTTAGTTTAGTTTTATTTACTAGGCGCTTTTTCTGTTTGTTGTGGTGTTTCTTAAGTAACCTGTCTATCAGTGAACTTTTGTACCCATTGCGTGTTGCTATATATTTTATAATGTTCAATTCCCTATGGAAGTCAATGGCTTCCATTGGTGTTGTTACTACTCTATGGATAAAACTGTTGTATGCAGACATTTTTTGTGAATTAGGATGGTGGGAGTCTGCATGAATGGTGATATCTGTCGTAGTAGGTTTCCTATAGATTTGATATTTGAAACCGTTATTGACTTTTATAACCGTTAAGTCCAGAAAATTTAATCTACTATTATTTTCAGTTTCGCCCGTGAATTGTATATGTTTATTTATATTATTCAAATATTGTCTCAAATTATCTATCTGTCTTAATGTACCATTGAAAACTATGAAAGTATCGTCCACATAACAAGCATAAAACATTATTTGCGTGTGTAACTTATTGACGTCAGATAATAAGTACGTGTTCTCATAATGGTTCAGATAAATATCCGATAACAATCCGGACAGGGGCGAGCCCATAGCTAGACCCTCTTCGTGGATGAAATATCTGTTAGTAAACATAAAATAGTTTTGTTTCAAAATCACTTGCAAAAACTCTACACATTCTTTAATTTGTTGAGGACTTAGTGTATATGCGTCAACGAGCTGCTTCTTTAAAATATTAATTGTCTCCTGTACAGGTATGTTTGTGTAATTATTAAACGATCATTTGAATTTCCACTCGAATGCGCTATATGATACGGTTTTACAAGTCTCAGAACGTCCGAGACTTGCGTCACAGATAAGACAGTGAATGTGTTGACTAGAGACGGCAGTGTCATTGTAGCTTCTTCACGGTGCGCACCGTTATTCTCGCGCGCTAATGATTGTTTTATATATGTGTTTTAAATGTTGTTGTTTTTTGTGTTTTGTGTCTTAATGTTGTGATGACCTCTAACGAGGAAAATAACCTGAGGATGGAACTGTAGTTCCGAAACGCGTTGTGTTTTTAATATAAAACAAGTGAACCACAAGACGGACTATTCAGGTAATATTTAATTACTTAATCTATTTGTGGTTTGGATACGAATATGAAGTATTTCAAAGTATAGTAAATATCACAATTTATTAGAAAGGCCAAAAATAAAACATTATTTTGGGAGACATCCATTATACTCAAACACAGGTAAGAAAGCACTTGGGCCCGGCGAGACCCGGTGGGCGAGGAGGGTGGAGGGTAGACATTGACCTTCACACAACATCCGCTGACTCACAGGAATGACAACCGCATGACTGAAAGGGTGGCCGGTTTTAGTTGTTGACACATTTTATCGATCAGCCAAGTGCCTTCGTAGCTGCTGTGTACTGTACCTTAGATTTCCTATTGAAATTACTATTCATACGTTTTCAGAAATTTTCTAACTTTCCACTGCCACTTTCACAAGGACCTCCTTAAAACGCATCTGCTGTAAGAATTTGATTACCAGTCTATAATATGAAACCACACATTTTCTTATGTGCTGGATTCATCAATTTGCAAATTGAATTAACATTTTAATTTTTAATATGGTAATGTACTATGTTAATATAAAATAACTTTATTAAGTAACAGATCAGTTTTGATCCCTAGAGAAACATCTGGCTACTAGTGGTGTGTTGTTTTCATTACTTGACATTATTGAAAGTAATTGTGTTGCTGGTACATTGACCTCTTTAACAGTAGAGTTTCAATTAATTGGAACATCAGTTAACTGGTACACTTCTCTTAGAGATTTCAGTATAGGAGTAATTTTGAAGATGATACACAACGCAATTCAAAGAAAATGATGTAATTGGTTTTGGTAGGAATGGTATAATATTCTCTAGTAGGTTGGAAGTTCCTTAAATTTTAGAAAAGTTCTCATTCGGAAGCACATTTGCATCATGGTTTGCACCTATTCCTCCTTTGTACACAAGAGGAATTTAAGGAATTCAATGCATTAAAAAGATTTAGCAATGCAAAGCAATATACGATTGATACTGTAAGAGGAATCGCATGTATTATAATCTTAACTCCATGGAATAAATCATTAAACAGCAAAAATACCTAATATTTTACAAAATAAAATTGTCCTCTTTTAAGAAATAAAATTAAAATTAAAATTTTTATAATATATTTTTTTTAAAATAAAACATGCTACTGTGCATTTGATTCAGAAACATGACCCGTTTTTCTACTACATCGTTATTTGGTAGAAGTCGAGTTTCTCAAACCTGTGTTTTTTATCAATTTTCTTAGAATTACATTCTCTACAAGTCTGACTACACAGTTTTATTATGTAACTTGGGAAAATTATTGTATACCAAAGCCAAAATTCGAAAAAGCAGGATACAGAATCGCATACTAAACTACAAACAAAACAGAACACACACTATCAAAACACACACACAAAGCACAAAACAAATTCGATCTACCTGGTGTTTATAAACCAAATTGCTCAGATTGCAACAAATTCTATATAGGCCAGACAGGACGTGGCTTCAAACAAAGATACATTTAACACACAAAGGCACTACACTCCACTAGGTACCGAATCCACCTTTGCAAACCAACTCATTGAAGCAAACCATACATACAAAAACATCGACAATAACATGGATATTGTACACGTACACACAAAAGGCCGAAAACTAGACACTCTTGAACAATTGGAAATATACAAACACATAAAAACGACATCCTAAACAAAGAGACAATTCAAATCACATCGCATTATTCGAACATATCACACCCCACACACACAACATCGATTCTTCAAAAGTTGACACCGTCACCAAGAACAAGATGGACACTGCTCCCAGTGGCAGCCTAACCTTTACGTTTTTACCCATAAAAAACTTTGTGTTCCGAGTGGGTAGTGATTTAATTATATTTAGTTAATCAACAGACACGTCATGGACAATGAAATCCAAGAATCCAAAAATTCAGTTTTTGTACTCAAATTTTTTATACTTTCCAGAAATTTTCTTGCAAAATGCTAAGATAGAGCTCTAGGATCATTTTCTTTTAATATCTCAAGTCAAACAACATATGAAACCAGTAATTTTGCCCCATAATTTGTCTTCCAGGAATTCTTATATTGCATTATTACTCCTTTGGAACAGAAATATGAATTAAAATTTTACCTATTGGTAACTCGAAAACAAAGAATTTCCAATCCTATGTTTTTATAATTTTTTCTTATTTTAGTTCTACCATCTTCTGAAATATTTCCCTTTTCTCCCGGAACACTGTGTATAATATAATTTTTCCATTTTCTTCTTACATATTGATTACTTCTAAAAGTTCTTGTAGCGGGGCATTTTTGGGCATACCTGGGGTAATAACAGAATTTGTATTTTTTCATAAATAATAATTAACTTGTTGAGTGATAGAAAAATGTTATGACCGAGAGGTAAATTTGTTATGGGGAAGCGATCCCAACAACGGCAACACTGCTTGAGGCGTTGAAAACAAAGTTATTAGACAATATTCATATAAACAGTTTTAATAACCGGCAAACTGTACCAAAGTCAGTTCAAGGACAATGACGAACACGAAAAACGTAAACACGTTATGTAACAACAAATGACATAATCGTGTCAGGCGATGTGTTGCGTCAGCAAATTATATAACGATGTGTGTCACCAGTTTTGTCAACAAGCCAAAAACAGTCCACTGGCGCAAGGATACAAACTGAAAACCAATAAGAGTTAGCGAACAACAGCCGCTTCACAAATCAGCGCAAGTAGTTCGCCCCAGTCTAAATTCAACGCTCGCGTGAGCAACACCGATACAAAGTTTTGAAACGTAAGTGCGGGCCCGCATACAATAAAAAATGTGAATTTTTATATGTACATCTAAAATACAAACAGTCTTTGGCCAAATATTCATCCAAAATTAACAGTTCGGCAGTAAAAGGTGATAGTGCGAACTATAAAACAGGAAAACAGTGCACGCCATGAGGAGACACTCCAGGTGCCGACTTCTACTCGTAAACAGGAAAGTAGCCATTAAAAAATAATAATTAAAAATGCTGGTTTTTTTTAAAATAAAATGGGGAAATAAATTTTGAAATATTTAAAAAATGAGATCTCTAAAGTAGCTTTGTGTGTGTATGTGAGAATATAGTATTATTATAGTTTATCGTAATAAGAAGGCTGGTTTGCGTTCCCATTATTATTCTTAATAAATAAATGTAGTTCAAGAACCTGTTATTGTATTGCGAGTAAGTAAATTAAAAGAGATTTAAGGTCATTAACAACTATTATTCACAAATTTTGTCTGTACGATTTTATTAATATGAAATACGTAAAAAGAATAAAGTATTAATAACATTTAATTATTGACGAACATAAATGATTGTTATTATTTCAGCAACCACATTCTGTTCTCCTAGTTCGCTGATACGAACCTTGGTAAATTATTTTCTTGCAGTTGGCAAGATGGCGCCCGACAAAGTAGATAGTACAATTTTGACAAATTAGAAATCACATTATATTTAGTTATTAATATCAATAAAACGAAATATCACATTTGGCTTCTGGAACAGGGACAATTTTATATCAATAAATTTATATAAAATACGGCCTACGGGGAGAACAGAATGATTGTTTGAGGTAAAATAAATTTTTTTTGCATACGTAAAATAGACGTATAGAATAAGGTTATGTCATGTTTTGTAGTATGAGTGAGCAGAACATTTTTTTTTCTTTTCTCAATAATAATTATGTATGACAAAACAATATTTTGCTAAGAAATATATATAAAAAATTTTTTTTAAGAAAAATGGCAGACAATCAGGAAACTGTCAGCGTCACTGACAGTGTAGATGAAAGCCAGATAAGCATAACTGAATCTCAAATCATGCATGAAGGTGTTCACTCAACACCAGTCGCGAATAAAACGGCTGAAGATAATGATATGATTAAGATGATGAAATTGCTTTTTAATGAACAGAAAAACGATATGCAAGAGTTCAAAAGTAGTATCAATGAAAAGTTCGATATTCAAAAGAATAGTTTTGAGGAGTTGAAATATGAGATTAAAGAGATTAATGAGAATTTGAACCAGATTGATGACATAATAAAAAACAGTTTGAATAAGTTAGAACAGAAGTTCGAGAAATTAGGTGACAATGTTTTAAGTAAGACAAAATGTAAAAATGACGAAATAGTAGACAAATCTGAGAGTATAGGGGGGGGTGAGGAATAATGTAGAAGCAAATGATGAAAATATAATAACAAAGAGTACGGATGAAGTTTTAGAATGCGATAATGAAATGTTAATGAGTGTTTATGAAGTAGAGAGAGAGTGGAAGAATAATGTAGTAATTAAATGGGGACAGAGGGCAAATTTTCCCCTTATTGTTGATAATGATGATGATGATTTAATGTTGTTTTTTCAGGGCAAGAGACCCTTATTGTTAAATGAATTAATGTTGTATAATGTTGTACCCTCTGTCCGTAATAATGGTGAGAGTGTGATGTGGTGCTATGAAGAAAGAGAGTTATATATTGAGAATGAAATAGAACTATATAAGTTAGAAAGAAAGTATGATGAATTGAGAAAATTAATAAAAGGGGTGATGATGAATCATGTGAAATACGTACCTGTTGAAAGAGAGACAGAAAATAATTTTGATAATATCTTACCTGACTATAATGACTTACCTGACGTAGTAGTTGAGGAATACAAAGATGAGAAAATTTACCTGACATTAACAAATAACCCTGATATAGACTGGACAATCCTAACTTATGGTAACAAGATTTCTAGTGGTATAATGGATGAAATAGAATGGATGGATTATTATGATAGTAATGATAACAAATTGTATGTTGATAAAAATGATGAATGTTACAAATACACTAGATATATATATGACGATGGAGGATGAGCTAAAAGATCAGTGTTGGGACGTTTTTAAATATTGTAAATTTTTGGTAATGACCTTGCTGATTTGGACATCTGAAGTGAGATACACTTGAACAGTTTTGACGCATATTTTGTAAATAATATTGAATTCATTTGTGTGTATTGTGAAATGTTAGATAAGTAATGTGTATGTTTTAGAAAATGTTGTGTTAATAATAATAATATTATTAATATTTTTGCATTCTAGTTAAATAATAAAATAATTATGAAGACAATAGTTAATGATTTGTAGAATGTTGATAATAATTGAGATATGTTATTTTAATAATCAAATGAATATTCAATTTTAGTAATCAATTGAATTAAATAATTTGAGATGTTTAGATATTGTGATTGAATGTTATGTGTTTGAATTTTATAAGGAATTTAAATTGTGTGATGAGATTTTAATTTAATAATCATGAATAAATAAATAAATGTTAAATGGTTTATTTGGTGGAATTTTGTGGAACATAATGATTAAAAATATGTGTTAATAATAAATTTAGAATTTTTGAAAAGCTGACTGCAACACAGGATAAGTCAATAATGATGATAAATAAAAAGAGTTAATGAAACATTTTAAATAATAATGTTTATAAATTTTTATATAAATTATTTAAAAGAGAATTGTTTGTTTGATGTATACTAATAATCCAGGTTTATTGCTATTTGTGTATTGTGTTATGTGATGTATTATAATAGTGTGTGTGGCTGGGAGGTTATCCAAGGGGATAACGTATTAAAAATTTGATATATTTTAATTAATAATGATGATTTGCTACTCAATAATTTTGTTTGAATTTAAAAAATAGATGCACTAAATACTTCTTATATTGTGTTATTATGTCTTATTGTGTTGATTGCATTAGTATGTTAGGAATAAGTATTATAAAAATATAATAATATGTTTTCAATGTGTTTATAGATTTAAAAATAAAATGAAAAATAGTTGTGATAGGTAAAATTTTCAATGGGTTGTAAAAGATAGAAATGGGTGATAGTAATTAGTTGAATAAAATGTTTGAGTCAATTCAAGTTGAATTTTGTGGGACATATAGATCTGTTCAAATCGAAGTAAAAGTTAAAGAGAATGAGAGATGAAAATAATACAATGTTGTTTTGAGTTAATGTATGTTATAGAATTTTGAGAAGTATAAGTGGAGACACAGTAGAATGGAGAATTTATGTAGAGATTTGAGTGATATATTGTTGTTTATTTGTTGATGTTAATTTGTTGTAATTGTAGTGAGGTTATGAGATTGAGATTTTTTGGGGATGGCAATTTTGTAGTAGTGGTAGTGTAATGTGGGAGTCCGCAACATAAGGGTTGGGACGGGATTTGGTATAGTTTTAGTGGGAAGGGGCCGCCTTAGGTAAAAATCCAGGGGCCAGAGAACGGGAATTGAGCTTTTTTGGGGGGGGAAACACGTATCCTATGTACAAAGGGTTAGAGAGTATTTTTTTTTTTTATAAGAGTAGAAGGTGGCGATTGGAGTTAAAATAGTAAGTAGTTAGAGGTAGAGAAGGGTTAGTAAAATTTTGATAGTGGGGTGTCATACTAGTTAAAGATTTTGTAAGGGAGCGTAATGAAATGGAATGAAAGGGGAAGTTTGTGAGTAAATGCCAAGTTGATAAAGTAAATTATAAGGAATAACGTAGAATCACCCAAAGTAATGAAATGGAATAATGATGGCCAGAATTGAAAAAAAAAAAAAAAAAAAAAAAAAAAATGTAATTTTGAGAAACGAATTAATAAGAGTAAAGCAAGTTTAAAAGTAATTTTTTGATTTTATATGCCAATTTAATGATGTAAAGTGTGTAACATTTTAATTGTAAGTTGTTTATTTTAAAATGAATTATTAATGTACTATGTTTTCTTATGTTAGGTTATGTTAGGTATTCTGATATATATATGTTAGTAATAAGTAAGAAAAAACAAAACCAGTGCTTCTTAGCTCAAACCAGCACCGCTAGGGGGAAACAGATCAGTTGGGGATATGGTGTTGTATAAGGCCACTATTTGATATTTTGATTTGTTGTTTCAGTGTTTGGTGATGCTGTGGCGGCGGACCTGAGCTGGCCTGCGCGTCAGAGCAGGGGCGTGGAGTATCTGTCTGACTCTACGGTGTTGGGATCTCGAGAGAGAAGTCCAGTATTGTCATGCAGATGCGGTCACAGTCACCGGACTAAGGGTGAGTTGATTATTTTTTTGTGTAAACCATACAGGGGGTTGTGGCGACATATCCTGGCTGATCCCTTTAGCAAGTATGAATGTGTCAATGAGATTTTTTATGCTTCGGCATAAAATATCTCATTGAGGGGGTATTGTAGCGGGGCATTTTTGGGCATACCTGGGGTAATAACAGAATTTGTATTTTTTCATAAATAATAATTAACTTGTTGAGTGATAGAAAAATGTTATGACCGAGAGGTAAATTTGTTATGGGGAAGCGATCCCAACAACGGCAACACTGCTTGAGGCGTTGAAAACAAAGTTATTAGACAATATTCATATAAACAGTTTTAATAACCGGCAAACTGTACCAAAGTCAGTTCAAGGACAATGACGAACACGAAAAACGTAAACACGTTATGTAACAACAAATGACATAATCGTGTCAGGCGATGTGTTGCGTCAGCAAATTATATAACGATGTGTGTCACCAGTTTTGTCAACAAGCCAAAAACAGTCCACTGGCGCAAGGATACAAACTGAAAACCAATAAGAGTTAGCGAACAACAGCCGCTTCACAAATCAGCGCAAGTAGTTCGCCCCAGTCTAAATTCAACGCTCGCGCGAGCAACACCGATACAAAGTTTTGAAACGTAAGTGCGGGCCCGCATACAATAAAAAATGTGAATTTTTATATGTACATCTAAAATACAAACAGTCTTTGGCCAAATATTCATCCAAAATTAACAGTTCGGCAGTAAAAGGTGATAGTGCGAACTATAAAACAGGAAAACAGTGCACGCCATGAGGAGACACTCCAGGTGCCGACTTCTACTCGTAAACAGGAAAGTAGCCATTAAAAAATAATAATTAAAAATGCTGGTTTTTTTTAAAATAAAATGGGGAAATAAATTTTGAAATATTTAAAAAATGAGATCTCTAAAGTAGCTTTGTGTGTGTATGTGAGAATATAGTATTATTATAGTTTATCGTAATAAGAAGGCTGGTTTGCGTTCCCATTATTATTCTTAATAAATAAATGTAGTTCAAGAACCTGTTATTGTATTGCGAGTAAGTAAATTAAAAGAGATTTAAGGTCATTAACAACTATTATTCACAAATTTTGTCTGTACGATTTTATTAATATGAAATACGTAAAAAGAATAAAGTATTAATAACATTTAATTATTGACGAACATAAATGATTGTTATTATTTCAGCAACCACATTCTGTTCTCCTAGTTCGCTGATACGAACCTTGGTAAATTATTTTCTTGCAGTTGGCAAGATGGCGCCCGACAAAGTAGATAGTACAATTTTGACAAATTCGAAATCACATTATATTTAGTTATTAATATCAATAAAACGAAATATCACATTCTCAGAACAACCATTCTGAATATGGCTCTCCAATTATTTAGAAAAGTTGTTTACCGAGAAAAACACTGACTTCGATTACAGTGCCCAACTCTGTTTGTGCCTAATTTTAATAACACTGAATAAATTACCATTGATTTATATAAAGTTCACCAATGCAACTTCGTGCCTTATAGACCTACTGTGACTGAATATGTTTGTAAATAAAATCTATTAGATTTTAATCTGATTTCATTATGTTAGACTGAACGTATATGACTTTTTTTTGTACAGGTTGAAAGAGAAAGATCTAAAGACGCTGCAAATGGAGTGAAGGTTGCTCAGGTATTGGATGGTTATGTCCGTAGGAAGGTGATAAAGCAAACAGTTATGACAACCGTGTACGGAGTTACTAGATTTGGTGCTCGGCTTCAGATTGCAAAACAACTTAAAGGTATGTTGAATAATTTCCATAAAGAAACACGAATGGTCTTTATTTGGAATGTTTGTACCCTGGAGCATCTGAATCCTTGTAACGATACAGAATTGGGTGGTAAAGAATTTTAAAATGTTGTCAACTTAGTCAGTGTTCACCTTTGGTGTACCTCGTTTTAACCAACTACACAAACAATGTTATTACAAAACACCTGTCTGTGTTTATGTCTGGAGTCAGCCAGGCCAGACATATTACGTAATTACATGCAGCTTGTGCCGTCCGTGAATAACAGAAAACGCCAGTTTCAACAGGCAGCAAAAATTATAAGGATTCCCGGGCTGAGTGTCGGGACATGCCGGCCAATCAGAGAAGGCGAAATAAAAAAATACATACGTTAGCGCGCAGCTGGGCCAACGCCTAACACATTAGTAGTTGACTAACAGTAGAGCTGAATAGCAGTCTCCCATCAGAGCGGGCGCAAGTCAACGGTGGCCTCAGGCGTGTAAGATGGGCCGAAAACATTATAATCGGCCTATCTAATAAAGTGTGCGAGTAGTCGACAACACTCCGTTAGACCGCGCGGTCAAATAAAAATAAGTGCTTCAGAAAAATCAACGTCGGCCGATGAAATGTTATAACCCGTCAGTTATAATTTCGGAGTGAACTAACGAAGAACGAGTGAAACTACCGTGAGAAACTTTTAACTGCATAAACACCGAAGTTCGGAGTGATCGGGGAAATGGTAATTAACACGTGGTGGTGGTGAAATCGATTGGAACGTCTCCGGAATGGTTAAGTACCAAGAACAAATTATCAGTTAAATATCTTAAGCATCTCAAATAAATAATTCAATATTGAAAAATAAAGATTTAAAGAGCTCTATAAACGGGGTTAAAAATGGAATTATAAAAGTGAGAGAGTGAATGAAATAAGGAAAAGTACTGGTTGAGCAATCATGTAAATTACTTTGTAATAGTTATGTAAGAATTGCTCATTTGTTAATTTTATACCTCTAATTTTATGTTTGAGATAAATGTTTTAATTTATAAGTAAAGATAAGAATTTGAGTAATTGTCATCCAAGGGGGGAAAATAACAATTTTACGTAATAAAAGAAAAATAATTTGTTTTAGTCAGCATAAATTGTGTTAATATAATTATTTCGCAACTCAACCCAAATAATCCCTCTGCAACTGTTTTCGTCTATATGACCCTGGACGTAGCACAAAGGTAAGAAAAATACATAAAGTTTTTATAAAATTTGTAAAACTTTATTAAGGCATAAAATTCATAAAGTTTCATCCTGAGCTTACATTGCATGACAATGTGTAACATTGGAATCATCATCACTCTTACCTCTAACTGCTAAATCTTGTCTAGTTAAAAACATTATAGTGATGAAAACAACCATTAATGCTTCTCTTGCTTCAACAATTTCTTCGCAGCTTTTAATCTGCAGCTCATTTTATATATTAACTTTAGCTACTGAAACTAATTTCTTCATAGCTGCTTCAGTGTGGCACTGAGATTTTTCATGGGCTGAAAAATTCAATCACTGCACGTTGTTTTAGATGTGTTGACATAGCTGGTGTACTCGAGTCCATAACAATGGCGACTGACAGAAAAATGAGAAGAAGTTGGTCAAGGAGATTTGGGACGTTTGTAATACAAGAATGTTGCTACAAGATGGCAGCATGCATCGTGTTGTACATCGTTTTGTTTTCCCCTTATATGCAACTGTGCATTACTTATCAGCTGCCCCTCATATAACACCAAAGACGGTGCTTATCTGAGTATACCTGGATTGCAACAGTAGTGGTGTGATTTAAGAAATAAAAATGCTGCAGTGAATGAAATAAAAATGTGTATGTGTTCATGAATGTTGTAATTCATGAATAAATTTATTTTCTCTGTAAATTTGTTTTCATGAATAAAATGTTTGGTTCTCTGTCCTTTATGAATTCATAAAATTTGTTTTATATGTACATTTATATTTGTAATTTAAATGTTTAGTTATAATTTTAGTTGATACTTATAGCAGTTCTGTGGACAAACCTTTGAGTTTTACAAGGCATTTTATGAGTAAACATTATATTACCTAATAATAATTCGTTCATTAATTTTTTGTGTGTAGATATTGATTCATTTCCAAAAGAGTGTGTGTGGTCTGCTTCAATGTACTTGGTTGGAAAAACGTTTGAAAGCTTGCGAGAAATGTTTACTTCTACAAAAGAGATCCAGGTGAGAAAAGATTTAAATGTTACCTTTTATGTACTACATAGTATTGCTATAGAATATAATTTTCAGTATAAAATTGGAGGTTTCTGTAGGTTGTTCATTAATAATTGCAGAATGATTTTGTTGTGTCCTTTTACATGTATTAACACACCAACCAGTGTTCTTTGAATATATTTGAGGGATGTGATCATTTGATGTAAAAAAATAAAATCATTGTTTAATATTTATATTGTTGTTTTTGTTTGTTAAATTGTTTTCTATTATGAACATATGTCAGAATTTATTCAGAGAGAATTTGTTAAGAATAATTCATTGAGAAAATTAAAGGAAATTGTTAATTATTATGTATGAGTTTTCAGTTAGGCAACTTGGTTAATTATTATGTATGAGTTTTCAGTTTAGGTAACTTGTTATGACAACGTGAATTTGTTTGTTTAGGATTGGTTCACGGAATGTGCTAGGATGATAGCTCAGGTGTGCGGACAGAATTTAGAATATGTTACACCTTTAGGACTGCCCGTAGTGCAGCCATACAGCCGTCACAAAAAGTTGGACGTGTCTAGCCAGCATGCCCATGGCAGACTTGAAGAATGCTTCAGGACAGATATGTTTGAGTAAGTAGTACATGCTTCCATGTAATGTGGAAGTCGTCATCATATGACACACTACTGTCATCTGTTCCATCTAAGCTTGAGCCTCTACAATTTCATATGATGCCCCACATTGTACATCATCAGAGGGCTTTAGTCTTCTTCTCTCTCCCTATCTTCTTCCACTGTTTCCTCAAAAACAGTTTACAATCCATTTGCTCATATGATATGTTAAATCTAGTTTGTTTCTTTATAATCCTCAAAAGTGTTGTACCCTCGTGTTTTTTGTTAGACTAAGTGGAACTTTTTTTTATATATTGTAATAAGAAATTATTGTAAGCATTGATGGTACTGTTGGAAAGACCTAGGCTTGTATTCATAACAAGAATAAGAGTAATAATTTTATTTTATTTTTTTTTTGGAGGGCATGATCAGTTGTTGTTCTGTATTTTGCGTCGTGCAAAATATTTGCATAATGGAACTTGACTCGTGTGTATATAGATCGACTCATGCATATGTGGATTGACTTGCACGCCCACATCGACTGCATTTTTTCAGTGTGCTTCATGCGGGTGTATACTGTGCATGTCTGTTCAGTTCAGTCTTCGCCATCGAAGGAGTAGCATGTAGTAGGGACTGGCTCATCAACACTTGGACTGCATATTCGCACTCAACAAACCAGGTTTTTACATTTGCTCCCCCCCCCCAAGATCATCTCTAAATTCTTTATTTTTCTACAAAGGGATGTAGATAAACCCTTTTATTTCTTCCACCCTTGTGTCCTAAAGGAACCTGCTTCCCCCAGGTTTTAAACCTTCTTCAAAGTATAGGGAATTTGAAATAACGTAAGCTTAATCTGTGATTTAAAAATTCTTTTGAACAGCTCACTACTTGCTTGAGTTTCACTCCGAAGTGTATTATTAACCAGATAAGTCTATTATTAAATTGTGCAATTTTACAGTAATACAGGAAAAAGCGCGAGAATATAACATAGACTTATATATACTATAAGTAGACTTCAACAAGCTTTTGATAGTGTTAACAGAAAAGAAATGCTAAATGACCACCTTCTTGGGAATACGAGCTGAATATGTGAGACTAATAGAAGCGACTTTGGCTGGTTCGAAAGCTGCAGCAAGAGTCAATGGAGATTTAACCACTACTTTTGGTGTTATATTGGGGTGCGACAAGGAGATGTTTAACCTAGTTCTGGAGGCAGCCATTCGAAAACTAGATGTTTCTGGACACATCGGCATGAAAACCACACAAGTGTGTGCTTATGCTGATGATATAGCTATTATCAGCAGAAATAAAAGAGGGCCAGAGGAAAATCTACTAACACTAGATAGTGAAGTGCATAAAAGAGGTTTAGAAGCCAAGACCAAACACATGGAACTTCAACAGAATGTCACAAACAATCAGGCATATTTGTCAGTTGGCAATTATACATTTGAATGTGTTTTCTTTCGTAGGTTCAGAAGTTACTCAGGCCAACACTTGCAACAATTAAATAAAGTCCTGCATCGTTCGTGGCAGCAGGTGTTACTCCTATGAAAAGCTTTACAAATCCAGCTTGTTAAGCAAAAAACGTAAGTGACTACATACAAGTCTTATATGACTGGTAGTAACATACAGATGCAAAACCTGGACATTAACCAGCACAGGCGAGTAACATTTAAAAGTCTTGCAAAAAACTTTGGAGCTCTACAAACTGAAGATGGCTATTGGAGAATTCGAATTAACTGTGCACTGACCAACTAATTCAGGGTGCCAACGTAGTCTGGTTTATTAAGAGTAAGAGGCTTGAGTGGGTGGGCCATGTAGGGCGAATGGATGACAGAAGAATGGATAAGAGAGTTGCAGATTGGAGTCCAGTAGGAAAAAGAATTAGAGGCAGACCAAAAAAGAGATGGTTGGATGACGTGGAGGATGATTTGAAACGTATGAACTCAAATCATGAGGGGATGGAATTGGATGTGTAATGAGAAAGCGGAATAGAAGAAAGTCACTGAGCAGGCTAAAACCCACGGTGGGTTGTAATGCCAGGAAACGAACAGTTTTACATTACGTGAGGTTACTGTAATTTTTACACAACTAAAAAAACCTCACAGTTGTACATTTTTATTTAACTGGATGTTTCAGCTACATCGGAAACAGACTTCGCTGAAGTATACCATCCTGGTGGCCTATATTGACCTTTCAGGTGACAAACATGTGCTCACCGGATCTTGCTGGCTTCTTGTGACTATTACACAATTTTATGGTGATTTTTAATTGGCAGTTGCCAAGATGAATCATTTGGCATATTCTGTTACCACCAATGAAATAATTTTTTGTTGATTCCTGTGGCAGATGTTCCATATTCAGTGGTGAAGGCAATGACTTTGTGGCCAGAGATTATCTTAACAAATTTTCAAATTCGTTTATGTATGGTTGAGGTCTTTTATATGTAAAATGCAGATATTGGTACAAAATTTTGTAGATTTCAATACCTTTGTGCAGAAGTACAGAAAATGTTAAATGTTCCAAGAATGCCGTTTTATCTGATATCTTCCCCTAAACTGTTGTTTTATGCTATCAGTCATTCATGTAAGTTTAAGTGATTGATTGATTATGTATGTTGATGGTTGGTCAAGAACTAAGTCAAAGCATAATATCAGTTAGTCCTTAATATAGTTTGTTAGCAAAACACCAAATATACATAAGTTCTTAGTATGATGATAAATGTCATCAGTTGTCACTGAGAGATGGCAACCTTCCTGTACCTTCATGGAGGCTGTCAATTACCTTTGATGTGTTATGTATATCAAGATAAAATACAGAAGAAAACTGTGAGAGATTGTATTCTCCATCATGGAAATAACATCAAACCATTACTTGCACCCCCATTTACATGTTTCTTAAATAAATACAACAAATACAATAAAACATAACATAAAACAAAAGTTTGGTTCGACAGTGGACCATTCAATCATTGTGCTGAGTACTGAAACATCTTGTAACATTATTTTAATAATTAATCTTTGAAAAAATAAAAACAACACACACATATAACTCCCAATATTTACTTTTTAGCTCTTATCTTCACGTTGGTCCAGGATTCTATATACGAACTCGTGACCTGTAAAAGTGGTTACTGGGTTTTACTGCATAATAATTACTAACACCTTTTTCTGTTAAACCAAGCTCATTTTTTATTTATTTCAAATTAGTATTTCTTTATATTGTTGTAACTTTCCGTTTTGATTACTTTACAAATAATTGTGCAACGTGATGTTGCGTCACTCTAGATCTTTAAACTTACAATTTCTTCCCGTAGCAACAGTTATAAATACAATCTTACGTAACTAGTTTTTTAAATATTTTATTTTTTAAAGACAAACCAGTGCTTTCATGACATTCACGCTCTCATACTTTTCACCCCTCTAAATTAGAGAGCTCTTTAAATTTTTAAATATTTTAGTAGGTCGTTGTTCAATTTATTCATATGTTTAAAGGTTTTAACATTTTCAATAGTACTCATCCTGCACGTGCTCCATTGTTACTCCACCGGTTATCCGCCACTGTTTTATACTGTCTGGCCGCGATTGGAGTGCGCAGGGTAGGTAAAGTGGGGGAACGTACTAAGTAGTAACAATGCATCTGCCGGTCTAGTGGTGGGGACGCCAAGCCGCGCATTCCAATCGCGGCCAGACAGTACTTAAATGTTCCAAAAAATGGTTTTAATACTGTTTTGGAATTGTAACACTGTCTCTCTGTTGTTGTTATCACACACTCCACTATGATTTACTGATATTTATAAGCACATTTTGTTAGTTGACTATATTTTGGCTCGCGAGAACTATTACATGGAACTGCGTGGTTCAAAGAGGTGACGCCAACTGCGGCATCTCCAAAATGGCTAAGCGTCTCTGCCAGTATACCGGCTCCCGATTTCAACCGGAAACAGGTCCATACTCCTCTGTAATTGGGTGGAAAATTTCATAATTAGCATGACATACCGGAAGTCAGTTCAACACCATCGCCTCGTGGTAATTTCTATGTCGCAAAAGGTGGCACACATGCGCGCTCGTACACATTCCAATGTTCTATTGGCTTTTGTACCTTACCCGACCTGGTACCGAAATGACTACCGGGCGTTCCCCAAAGTCACGCTTTTGGTGCTCTAAAAGTGTTGCTCAGCATGGGTTGCTACAGACTGTTACAATTATTATGAATTTAAAAAACCCTTTAGTTTGCCCCGTTACAATCTCATGTTCAAAACAACACATTCTTCTAAATAATTATCCATTTTGATAAAGATAAATGCAATTTCGGTTGCTTTTGTCTTTTACATAGTATCCTTCATTGTCTGGTCAGTTTTCCTTATAGGTTAATACAGATAATTTAATTTCCAAATGGGGCTACCGTAACTTTCTCCGAACCCCACTCCTGCTTTCCACCATATTCTCTTCCCCTGCATATATTTGGTGCAGTCAAAGAAGTATTTAAGCACACAGCTTAATCTATATAACATGCGGTTGTACCTACTTTTTTACAGATGTGAGTGGTGGACATAACAAAATGAGGTATGTAGTGGGTTGTACCGAACCTTACTGTGCAGGAAAGGAAATGGCGACATTAGACATAATTAAAATTATACAATTTAATGAAGAAATAAAGAGATGGAAAAAACTGGAAAGAATATATAAACAGAAGTAACGAAAAGATTACAACCAAAACTACTGGACACAAAAAGGAAAAAAGATAATAAACCATTTTTGGCATAAGAATATTGGCCAACCTAGAAACAGATGGTTTCAGGAAGAAACTTGAAGGCAGAAGAGATAAGAGGCAGATATTGGTATAAATCTGGAGTTTGGCGATGATGAATCCCTAGATTATAGGGACCACCAACAAACTTAACAAGTCCTTTGTGTTCAAAATATAAGAAATATGAGAAAAAGAACACTAATTTGAAATATTTAATAGTTATAAAATAGCTTCATCAGTCATTAAGAGGTACCCCAATAAAAATCTTTCAGCGAAGTATTTAAAAATAGTATTGTTTTTAGTTGGTGAGTGTGTTTTGAAAACCACAAATTTTGTTCCCCCAATAATGATTTTTAATTATTGTTTTTATTTAAAACCTTGTTAGATCAGTTGTATTCAGTTTTATATGGTGTGACAGTATAAGTCAGTTTTTTCACCTCATCAAATAATTACATTTGTTCTATTGCCTTTGTTAATAATTATACAAACTGCAAATAGTAATATTTTATAACATGATTGTTATGTATTTTCTTTTTTACAAGCCTTTATGTATTAAGAATGTATCTCTTAATACTGCAAGCATTTACTTTTTCATAACAAATTTATTAATTACTTGAGAATGTATCATACTGAAAATAAAATATAAGTTATAATAGAATTGATAAATAATGAGAAGAATAGTTATATTAAAAGCTAAGGAATTCAGCTTATACGTAGGTAAGATTACTTTGAAATTCTGAGCAGCAGGATGGTAATGAAAAATCAGCTGTTATACAAATCTCGTCAAGTGAAGGTGCTGCTAACATCTGTAACATGTTTTGGATTGTGCTGGTTAAAATATTAAATTTTGATCTCGCGTAGCTTGTGGTATTATTACGTCAATTTTAATCTTACATTGTCTTTACTGATATTATTAAAACTAAAAGAAAATTTAATAAAAATTAAATATTAAAAATACAGTGTAAAAGAAATGGTAGACTATTGCAACTTGCTACTTTTTTGCCTTGTTTATAACAGAAAAAACACGTATATCCCAGGTATGGCTGATCTATTTTGTTTACTAGTTCTACCAGCTGTGGGATTCTTTTTCAGCGATGCAACAACCTAGTGCAACTGAGTCAAGGCTTCCTTTAACAGCCTCCGCCAATTGTCCCGATCAAGTGCTTTCCATTTCCGGGTCCCAAGGATATGGCGCGCATCATAGCTCACACCGCCTTCCCAACGTAGTTTGTGTCTACCAACTCTCTTGGTGCCATAGATCTGTTCTGTGAGCGCCTTCCTGGGTATTTCATTCTCCCCCATTCTGATCACATGTCCAGCGCACCTGAGAATACCAAGTTTTATAGCTTTCACAATATCTGGTTCATTCAGAGAGTGATCAGTTCTTGGTTGGTCCTTTTCCTCCATTCACCTCTCACACATATTGGACCAAAAATGCTGCAGAGGATTTTGGGTTCATGAACCAGCAGGCTCGACTCAAGACTTTCTAGAAATGGTCCAGGTCTCAGAACCATATGTGAGAACTGGGCAGATCAGTGTTTTATACAGAAGCAGCTTGATGCTCCTGGCAATTGTTCTGCTCTGGAACAGGGGTCTGAGACCAAAGAAGCGCCTATTAGCTGAGGTGATTCTTCGCTTTATTTCTTCTGTTGTTTCTCCATCGGAGTTATAAACAAAGTTGTTGACTTTTTTTGAATGAATAGATGCCAATTTGAATGCACTCTCCTTCTCTAGCTTCCTGCCCTGTGACCATGTATTTTGTCTTGCTTTCGTTTATTATAAGACCTAGCCTCCTTGCGGGACCTTCAAGAGCAAGAAAAGCCTCAATGACTGCTCGAAGGGACCTCCCGATTATATCTAGGTCATTGGTGTATCCTAGGACCTGCACCAACCTGTTGAATACAGTCCCAGAGGAATCTATTCCAGCATCTCTCATAGCTTTTTCTAAAACAAGAATGAAGAGGAGGCAAGCAAGAATACCAGCTGCCTTGGATTACCAGCTGTGGGATTAGTAAACATTATTTTATGGTTCTAAAGAGTTAACCTTAATTCTTTTGTTTTTGCCTTTTTCTTGTGGTATTAAAGTAGGTTTCTGTTGAGTAGGATTTAAACCTTGTTCACAAGTAAACAACTAGTTAATGTGAACTAGCCATTCCCACAGTTCACAGTACATTCATTTCCTTGGCTTTAGTTTTTAATGTAACTGTACTTGAGATATATACTGCATTTAAGTGGGATATGCTTTGAGATTTTGTTTTTGCAAGAGAAGGATTTCTGGAATTTGTAAAAATTGTTCTAAATAACACAATGTTTTTTTTTCTTGTAGGCGGCCAAACGTTATGAAACAGAAAAATGCATTCCCACCAAACTTTATTCACTCATTGGACTCCAGTCATATGATGCTGACTTCGTTGCACTGTGAACAACAAGGGATTACGTTTGTGTCAGTGCATGACTGTTTCTGGACGCATCCGAGCACTGTACACATCATGAATCAGGTAAGTTTGAACATGTCACACAATATGCCCATTGTTGCCAGTTGTACCGTAATTATTGTACTACTTTATATAGCATTACAGTGACTAACTAATTATAACATTCCCGTTGTATCAGATGTTTAGGTTATGGTGATACAAGATCTGTCATAAAGTTCATGAACTCACTCCAATATAATCTGTGCATACCTTATGTCTAAATGCCACTGTGGTTCCTTTGAGAGCAGTCTATTTGAAAGGCAAGTTAGTGAAATGATGCGAAACCACTTTTGCAACCATTTTGAGGAATCACCTTCGTAGCTGATATTCTTTTCCTCTTGATAAGAGTATGATCAAAATGCATTCCTTTAGTTTTTCTTTTATATTTAGGAAAAAGAATCACGTGGGCCATCTCATGTGAACAAGTGTAAACTGTACGACAGTGCTTATCCTCCTCTCCGTCTCTGAATTATTCTCCTCACTCTTAAAGACTGGTACATTGTCGTAATGCAAGCTCAATGAATTGGTGGTGAGTAGTTGGATTTCTGTGTACACACACGATCTTTTCAGGACTTAAATATGATGATATTATGAAGCAACATGAAGTTAAGAAACTTGATCATCATACCTTGTATCCTAATGATTGTCATTTGCAAGCATAATTGATTTCTTTTAGATAAGTCTTCTTCTTTTTCTTCACTCCATGGCTTGGGCTATAGCCCGTTCTGACATCACAGAGTCTTGACCATTTTTTCCAGGGTCTTCCACGATCTCTCGTCCCCATTGGTGCTTGTTCAGGAATACGCGTGTCTGCCATGCGTTCCACATGGATTTCCAATTCTGCCTGTATTCCTTTATTCTCTCCAGAACCAACTGTAACTTCAGGTCTTTCATGATGTCGTCGTTTCTTAGACGATGTCTAACTACAGCCCTTAACTGCTCTTAAAAATTTTATTTCCGAGGTCTGTGTTTTTGAAATATCTTTTTGGAAGACAGTTGATACATACATTAAAGTCGGCACACCACGACCTTATAGAACGTTAGCTGTGACTCCTCCTGCGTTTTATTCTTCAGTAGTCGTCTTATTGTTCCACAGGTATAACTAAATTTATTTAACTTTCTCTCGATATCGTTATCCTTCCTATATGAGATATCACATCCCAAATAACTAAAATGTGATACCTGCTCCTGCCAAGTCGTTTTCATGTATATCCAGCCGTTTTTTAAATTTTCTGTTGAAGTATTCGAGTAAACTAAATTTTACATGGAAGGGTTGCCAGCCGCTTGCACAACCCCCACCTGGAGGATCAGGTGCATTGATTTAGGGGTACACAACCACTAGACCGGCCGGCTTCTCTACGGCTGATGAGCCTGGTCTGCCCATTCTAAACTAAGAAATTAGAATGAAAAAAGAAAGACACTCTTGAGTACTCTAATATTATCGGCGTCAGAAAGAACAAGAGTCAGTCAAGAGAGACTAGTTAGGAAATATTAAACGAAGGGATCTCACCCAAGACAAGTTGAAGCAGAGTGAGAATCCAGTTAGGGCACATCGGGATTGCCAAACCCATATCCACTAGATGTAAACCCCTTTTAGATAAGTGTGTGTTAATATTCCCTAAAACATTTCTCAGGGTAAAGGGGCAGATCTGGCAGCTATCTTAATTATTTGGCAGCTGTATCAAAAGGTTAATTAAACAAGCGCATGTGTTGATGATACTGATAAGCAAAATGACAAGAAACATGGGTAATTTGGCTGTAATCATAAATAAATAAACTGGCTTTGGGCAGTAGTTTCAAGGTACCACATTTGAAACGTGTATGAACAGAACACATGACTGCCATCATAATTTACCAATGATCTTCGTGTGGAAACGTTGTAATAATACAAATAAAATAAATATTAGTGTAAGTGTGTTGATGATAATAAGCTATTGTGGAATATGTGACTCCGATGTAATCAAGTCCAATGTAATATGTTTAATTGGTGTTTAATTGGTGTGTAATTGGTGTGGCTCTCGACGTCTTACTGGCCTGAAACACTTCCTTAAGTTTCCCAGCTGGTCGAGTCCCAATGGTAGCAAGACCGGTCGAGTAGCGTAAAGTTGATGAAGAAATATATATGCTTGGCTTCGCCGAACGTTTCAAAACAAAATTTATTGTTTTGAAGGAAATTTAAAAAAAAATTATGTTTATAAAAAAAAATTATTTTAATTTTATTAATTAATTAATTAGGATCAATTAATTAATATAGGGCTGTGAAGTTTTAAACAGTGTAATGCTCTTCTGAAAATTTTTATTAAAGTTTTAGTATAATTTAAATAATCTATCACCACTCATAAGACTGTCTGTAAACCAATCGATATTTGTTTACCTTTCTATTTTTTAGGTTATCTTCACTTACGGGTGGTAAAGTCCTTGTAGATTATCAAATAGAATTATATTATTGGTAGTTAGTATTATTGAAGAAATAAAGAACTATTAAGTATTGAAAAGTATTAATATTTTATTAAGTAATAGCAATGTTGACTCTTATCGATTAGTATCGATTCTCAGGATATCGAAAAAAGTTACAAGTATATGATATAAAAATTATATAGGGTTCTTTAAACAGCCAGTTATTACCAAAGTCAGAGAAATCGGGCTTATATTTAAAAAGTATAACGTTACAATCAAATTAATAGTTATTAATAAACACAGACATTGAATAATAAATTGTAAATATAATAATTGTTTTCACCAAACAGCTGTGATGAACCAAGAAGAGGCACTGGGTTTGTCAAAGAAAGATGGCTGCCGTGAAGTTAGTGAGATGTCATTCGTATATTGGACGTTCCAAATAAAAGATTTTCCTGTAGTATTCCTGTTCTGATGTCTGCGAATCTCTTGTAAAATGTTGTGTAGTGTCTAGTGTACTGTTTCTGAGTTGTATTTAGTGTATTCGTATAATTATTAGTTCAAACACTTTCCCCGATTCCATCACTAATTTGGGTTAATGTATTACACAGTTTTCTAGTGTTTTGTGGTGTTTTTCAGAGTAGATTTATATTGTTCTGTGTTATGGAGTGTTACTTGATCGTTTCTGTTATAATATGATAGTTTCAGAAGTATTTTACAAGTCACTCGCGATTTCACAATAACTCACTATACACTCGCTTTGTATGACGATTATAGGTTAGGTTATTCACGTTTTCAAAGGTATGTCATGTTGTCCGTTCAACTACCAATAATTAACTAACTGTTTCCTTCAGTTTCAATTAAACTCTTAGCCCATATAATATTATCCTTAACATTGTTCAAAAATATTTTCACATCCTGTGTACATTTTACTATTTCACTATATGAATGCCTAAACTTTGGTTATTTGTCAATTTTATTCACTAGATTTGATTTAAATTAATCTTTCAGTTCATTCTGGTTATTTTCAGATTAAATAATGCCATTTTATAGTGTTTTCTGTCCAAAAAATAGTAATTTTACTTTCAGTTTGGGTATACTCTGAAGAGTCCAAAACATCAACATTTACTTCCTGTCATTATATAAATTCAGCCATTTTATCAGTTATATTTAATATTAATAATCCTATATTGTATTAAAAGGTTCCTATTCCCTTATTTTCTGGTAATTAATTGAATTAGTTGTATTCTGAAACATTATTCTGAAATATATGACTCCCATGTCTAAATTTCTGAGTTTAGTCATTTTATTTTTATTTATAATTCTGAATATAATTTATTAAAATCTCTCTAAATGGTATGTGCAATTATATGGCATGATCTCAAGTTTATTTTGTCTAAACCCCTTTTGTTTATTTGCTTTTAAATGAGTAATTTCTCTGTTTTGATGAAGTTTGGTTTCCATTCTTTTGGCCTATGATTTTTTTTTAACAATTTTTCTTACAAAATAATTTACAAACAATATATGATGTGTGATACCCTCTCTGACTTTTTACAAATAGTATTATAAATTAAACATGTTTTCAAATTACACAAAAACAATTAGTATTGGTTACAATACTAACAATAGTTAACACAAAATAAAGAACATTTTTTTTTAAATAAATGGTTGTCTTCAAATCAGACATTTTGCAACAAAATTCCCATTTCCAACATGGAAATATGGTTTACAACAAAGGTTTTTTACTAACTAACATCTTAATTACTCTCTACTATTTACAAGTGGTAACTATTTTTATAGTTCTGATGTTAGTTGTATCAGACCCAAACAAATGGCCTTATATCTAAAACATTTTTAAACATTCTTGTACTATATACATAAAAACCTTATATTTATATTCTTATTTCTAACTATTATTATAAGTAGGATTCTACAGTTTTTATACAGTCTTTTATACATTGTCTTTGGGTAATTGTACCCTGTCATTAACAAATAAATAGTATGAATTGTTCAAAAAGTATAATGACATCTGTTTTTCTTTTTTCATGTAAAACAAAATGTTATTTTAAACAGATTCATGTCTTATGAACAACATATTGTCACAGTACATATTTTAAGTCATTGAAAAATGCATATTTCATTGCATCCAATGTTTGTGATTGCCAAGAATGAAACACAAGGTTCATTTTTTATAATACCCAAAACTATCACTGGTTCACTTTCACTTATATATTATGTTAATGCTAAATGGTCGTATAGTCTTATCAACATAATAAATTGGTTAGCGTTTTTCAATGGAGATTTGTTCCATGGGTACTATATTATTGTTTCATCTCAGTTCACAAGAAACTTTTACTTTATACACTCCTCTCTCTTAAATTTATATACACGTGGTTTTTATTTCGTTATACTTTTGTTTTTAGATATTTATTTTGGGGATATAGGGATTTGGGTGTCTTTTATAAGAGCATGACATCTTCTTCAGGATGCTGCCCTCTTCTTCTTTCTTCAGTCTTCTTTTCTCCTGCCTTCTGGGACTGGTATCTTCTCCATCTTCTTCTTGTTGCCATCAGGTTTCTTGGGATCTTCTCCATCTTTTTCTTTATTACAGAAATACACAACCTGTATTGGTTGATCTTGGCTTATTTTAGGGTTTCTCTTCTATTTATTCTCCCTCGTTGTGGGTTTGGTCATATTGTGTACTGCTTTGTTATTTACTATTTTACCTTCCTGGGTTATACCTTGAAAACCTTTGGTTATGAGACTGGTTTTGGATGACTCATCACTAGTAACTCCTTTTATTTTAACTTGTATTTTCTTTATAATAATGATTTCTTTCCACAGTTGCTATGAATTAATTAATTTATATTAAACTTAATGCTTTCTTCCAAATTTAAACATTATAACTTCATTATTCTAATGATCAATTGCCATTCAATATTATGCATACATCTGTCACGCTACAGATTGCTCTCCTCCAGAAGTAATTATTTCAGACATGTTTATGGATGAAATAATTTCTTATGATAATTTCATCATTTCTTATAATTCATTTTCTTCTCCATTTTTATATCGACTTTTTATATTAGAGTTTTATTAATTTTATATATATGGTTACTTGTCTTACTACTGATCCTTTTCGGATAGTTAGTGTCTTCTGAGATATATTATAATTGTAATACATTTTCTTTCTATATCAACTTCGTGTTGTATCCTTGGGATATTAATTCCCTAACATTCCCTATCACGTGGGCTGGGGCAGATCAGAGGGGCACTGTACGCTACTTCTCTGCTGGCCATACACCACTTCTATAAATTGAGTACAGGGGCATATCCATCCCTGCTCAAAAAACATAATGCTGCTGGAATTATCTTCAGTCAGTCATCGAATAAATAAATAAAAAGTAGTCTCATTTTCGACTAATAAAAATATCTTTGGATTCTCCACTTCGTAGTCTCTCAGATTATCTCACATTTTCTATCTTAATAAATCTTCATAATCATTATTATACTCATTACATATATATTTTTTCAAAACTCTTAACTTGTCTGATATATTTAATTTAATTATGGTTGAAAACCTTTCTTTTAATAATTCTGGTTACTGTTTACAGTGTAACTCTCTTTCTTCTTCATCTGAATTCTCTTTATACTTTCTTCTGGTTATTCATAGTATTAGCATGGTCTCTATATATAGTCTTTCTTATTCATTATTTGAATGGTCTTATTATATTATATTTAATTTTTTAACATTGTATCTTTACATTAGATATACAGGTTGTTATATTGATCATTTTATTTAAACATTTTGGTTGTTTCCTTTCTCTTAGAAAGTTACTAATCCGCCTTCGCATTCATTAACATTAATTCATTTATATCATATTTCATGTGGTATTTCTTCTCTTTGCATTCCATATAGGTCTTATTATTATCATTGGTTCAAAATCATCTTCTCCATCTGTTTGGTATGAGTTGTTCTTCTTCGCTCTTAATTAACTGTTTTCATTATCGTTTCATAGGTAAATAGTCTCGTTGCTTCCAAATTTTTTCCTTCTCTGGCATATTACACTCTTTCTTGTTATTCTTCTCTACTCCTTCAAATGCTATTGTGAATGTCTAGCGTTTATTCTGGATTAAAATTAATTCTCTTTTCTGAATTAATCACTTTATTTTCTTCTCAATTCAATCATAATTGACACATAATTATTTTTTGGAACTTGGTTAGTTTTAATGTAAAATTCAAACTATTCTTTTTATTTAATTGAAAAATATTTCTCATAAATCCTTGTAATATGTTGATCTTATCTTGTTTCAAAGTACTGACGTTCTATCAACATTCAAATTCTGTTTAATTCATTTATTCCCAGAATTGTTTCATTCTGAATTGTTTATAGCACGGTGATCTTACTATTATTTCTGAATGTTTTGGTATTTCTCCAAATTCAAATTCTTCTTAATTATTTACCATAAAGTTTTCTCACAAACTTAGTTATAGTAAGTTGGTCTTACTTTATTTTTAAATTTTTTGTATATTAAGTTCAAAATTCTCTCTCTTTCTCTTTCTTCCATAAAGTTTTGTTCTAAATTATCAGGTTGTAGTAAGAAGTACTTACATATTTTAGAATAAGTTATATTCAAAATTCTTTCTTTTTCTTTCTTCCATAAAGTTTGTTCCAAAATTATTAGGTTGTAGTAAGATGTACTTACATTATTTTAGGATTTTTTTTTTTTTAAATTAAATTAAAAAATCCTTCTTCTTATAATTCTCCAAAATGTTCTTCTCAAAATATTAGGTTGTAAGATGTACTTACATTATTTTCGGATTTTTTAAAATAAAAATTCTAAATCTCACAACTCATTCTTCATAATATTTCTTCATAGAAGCTTGATTGTACACTCCTTTGATTCTTCCTGAAACGATTTCCCTCAACTCATATGTATTGTTATGTTTATCATTTACCACAACATATGGGGTTATATTGTACTCTACACTGGCCCATATTATTTATACTTTTGTAAGCTGATCTTCTCTTTTTCTTTCCTTATAAATGCCTTTTCTTTTATATACCCAGGAAGATGGACGATTTTCTTTATGTCGTTCCATTGCTCATATTCTTATTTATTTATAATGTTCATTTTCTTAAATAGTCTTCATTCATAAAAACCCAGTTTTGTTTCTATGTTTTATTATTCATATCATTTCCTTTCAATGATATTTATTTCGTCTCCTTCAACATTGTTTTTCGCCGTAGTCGGTTATCAGGATCCGTCCCTTTTCTTGATGTCGTGTGGCATTTGTGTCAACCAGGGTCCATCATCTCAGTTGCTCTTATAAAATTTACCCTAGGGCGCGACACTCGGTTATTATTACTGTTATTATTGTTATTACTAAAGTTATAATTATAGTAATTTCGGTTAGGTGGGTAAGGGCTGTCATCATTATTGTTGGGATATGGATTTCTCTGACTGTATGGGACATTATTATGTTGGTATAAATTGTTTCTATTGTATGGATAGGGGTTGTTATCCCTAACGCCGTTAGAATTACCGATACACTGGTTATTACACGGCGGGTTGTTAGGGCCGTCGTAATTACTGGGTTGGTTCCCTCTATCATCATATTGTATACACCAATACTTTTCTGGTCCATGTTTTGTGTTACTTGACAAATATCTGTGAGGATCTTCATCTGGGTTATCACTTATTATTTGTTTATCTGAAACACCATAAGCTGGTTTACCATCACATATCCACTCTGAAGGAATATATTTTAGTCTAACCGTACCCTGGAACTGTCCTGGATGGCACGTTAATGGAATACATTCTGGTGATTCATCTGTGTCATCATTACAGTCTGGTACGATATCACATTTCCATCTTTCTGTAATACACTGTCCAGTCCTGCGCTGAAATTGATCTTGTCCACATGTCGTATTCTGTTTACCTCTGGTCCTTTCCCATTGGTACACTACTGTCTTGTGGTAAATTATTTTGGAAATTACTTCGATTCTCCTTCTATAATTCCTGGAATTCATGATGTCTTTGTCATAGGTAATTGGGATATTATTGCCATCAATCAACCCATGTTTCATCATCTCCAACTCTTCCTTAGTTTTTATCAAATTTCTTGGATACATTCTCCTTTTCCTTGGTTTAATATCTTCCTGGTTTCGGTTAGTTTCAATTTCAGGTACTACCATTACTAGTTCCTGCGTTTTGTCATTTATTACTTCTTCTGGTTCTGGTTGACTATCTTCCTGCGTTTTATCATTTAGTACTTCTTCTGGTTCTGGTTGGCTATCATTTTTTATTTCTTCGGTCTTCTCCTTTCTTAATTCTTCCTTTTTTAATCTGTCCTCTCTTCTTTCTTTAATCCATTTTTGATGCTCCTCTCCCCTTTTTAATCTGTTCTCTCTTATCTCCTGATTTACCTCCCTTAACTCTTCTCTTAGAATTTGATTGTCCTCTCTCAATTCTTCCAATTTCTCCCCCATCTTCTCTTCCAACTTCCTGTTATCTTCTTTCAACTCTTCCTTCAATTGTCGGTTGTTCTTCTCTATCTTCTTCCTGGTTTCATCTATTTTCTGATTGGTATTTTCAATTTTATTAATCAACTCTTCTTTAGTCGCCTTGAATTCTTCCTTGAACGATTGGTTGTCTTCCTTCAATTCTTCCATGTTCTTGTTCATCCCAGTCAACTCTTCTTTTGTGGATTGATTATCCTTCTTCAATTCTTCTAACTTTCCTCCCATCCTCTCTTCCATCTTCTTGCTGTTTTCTTCCATCTTCTCTTCCATCTTCTTGCTGTTTTCTTCCATCTTCTTCGTCAGGGACTGATTGTCTTCCTTCAATTCTTCTAACTTCTTCCCCATCTCTTCTTCCAACTTCCTGTTTGTTGTTTCGATTTTATTTCCTAAATCTTCTTTCAAGGACTGGTTATCACTCCCCATTTTCTTACTCAAGTCTTCCTTTAATTCCTTACTATTTTTGTTTATTTTCTCTTCCATCCTTTGCAAGAACACTTCCATGTATCTGTCCATTTGATTATCCTCCGTTGTCTTGGATTTCTCCACCTGCTTCTCCTGGAGATTAACCTCCCTTGTCTGTGAGGATATCTCCGGTTGTTCCGTTTGTTTGGACAACACCGGTGGTAATACCTCTTCCGCCTCTACTGGCGTCGCCTCCTTGTTGTCCATGTCAACTTCTATTTCTTTCTCGGCCTCCGCCGCCCGTTTCTTGGATGTTGCACGTCGTTGCATTTTCCCTTGAAATTCTCTGGCTTTGTAGCTGTTGCCTAGCTCCAACTAGTGATTGGGCAGAATGTATTGATTGGAAGGCCAATCGCTAATTAAAGCCCCTAAAGTTGTGCGCCAATTTGTAATAATACTAATAAAATAAATATTAGTGTAAGTGTGTTGATGATAATTAGCTATTGTGGAATATGTGACTCCGATGTAATCAAGTCCAATGTAATATGTTTAATTGGTGTTTAATTGGTGTGTAATTGGTGTGGCTCTCGACGTCTTACTGGCCTGAAACACTTCCTTAAGTTTCCCAGCTGGTCGAGTCCCAATGGTAGCAAGACCGGTCGAGTAGCGTAAAGTTGATGAAGAAATATATATGCTTGGCTTCGCCGAACGTTTCAAAACAAAATTTATTGTTTTGAAGGAAATTTAAAAAAAAATTATGTTTATAAAAAAAAATTATTTTAATTTTATTAATTAATTAATTAGGATCAATTAATTAATATAGGGCTGTGAAGTTTTAAACAGTGTAATGCTCTTCTGAAAATTTTTATTAAAGTTTTAGTATAATTTAAATAATCTATCACCACTCATAAGACTGTCTGTAAACCAATCGATATTTGTTTACCTTTCTATTTTTTAGGTTATCTTCACTTACGGGTGGTAAAGTCCTTGTAGATTATCAAATAGAATTATATTATTGGTAGTTAGTATTATTGAAGAAATAAAGAACTATTAAGTATTGAAAAGTATTAATATTTTATTAAGTAATAGCAATGTTGACTCTTATCGATTAGTATCGATTCTCAGGATATCGAAAAAAGTTACAAGTATATGATATAAAAATTATATAGGGTTCTTTAAACAGCCAGTTATTACCAAAGTCAGAGAAATCGGGCTTATATTTAAAAAGTATAACGTTACAATCAAATTAATAGTTATTAATAAACACAGACATTGAATAATAAATTGTAAATATAATAATTGTTTTCACCAAACAGCTGTGATGAACCAAGAAGAGGCACTGGGTTTGTCAAAGAAAGATGGCTGCCGTGAAGTTAGTGAGATGTCATTCGTATATTGGACGTTCCAAATAAAAGATTTTCCTGTAGTATTCCTGTTCTGATGTCTGCGAATCTCTTGTAAAATGTTGTGTAGTGTCTAGTGTACTGTTTCTGAGTTGTATTTAGTGTATTCGTATAATTATTAGTTCAAACACTTTCCCCGATTCCATCACTAATTTGGGTTAATGTATTACACAGTTTTCTAGTGTTTTGTGGTGTTTTTCAGAGTAGATTTATATTGTTCTGTGTTATGGAGTGTTACTTGATCGTTTCTGTTATAATATGATAGTTTCAGAAGTATTTTACAAGTCACTCGCGATTTCACAATAACTCACTATACACTCGCTTTGTATGACGATTATAGGTTAGGTTATTCACGTTTTCAAAGGTATGTCATGTTGTCCGTTCAACTACCAATAATTAACTAACTGTTTCCTTCAGTTTCAATTAAACTCTTAGCCCATATAATATTATCCTTAACATTGTTCAAAAATATTTTCACATCCTGTGTACATTTTACTATTTCACTATATGAATGCCTAAACTTTGGTTATTTGTCAATTTTATTCACTAGATTTGATTTAAATTAATCTTTCAGTTCATTCTGGTTATTTTCAGATTAAATAATGCCATTTTATAGTGTTTTCTGTCCAAAAAATAGTAATTTTACTTTCAGTTTGGGTATACTCTGAAGAGTCCAAAACATCAACATTTACTTCCTGTCATTATATAAATTCAGCCATTTTATCAGTTATATTTAATATTAATAATCCTATATTGTATTAAAAGGTTCCTATTCCCTTATTTTCTGGTAATTAATTGAATTAGTTGTATTCTGAAACATTATTCTGAAATATATGACTCCCATGTCTAAATTTCTGAGTTTAGTCATTTTATTTTTATTTATAATTCTGAATATAATTTATTAAAATCTCTCTAAATGGTATGTGCAATTATATGGCATGATCTCAAGTTTATTTTGTCTAAACCCCTTTTGTTTATTTGCTTTTAAATGAGTAATTTCTCTGTTTTGATGAAGTTTGGTTTCCATTCTTTTGGCCTATGATTTTTTTTTAACAATTTTTCTTACAAAATAATTTACAAACAATATATGATGTGTGATACCCTCTCTGACTTTTTACAAATAGTATTATAAATTAAACATGTTTTCAAATTACACAAAAACAATTAGTATTGGTTACAATACTAACAATAGTTAACACAAAATAAAGAACATTTTTTTTTAAATAAATGGTTGTCTTCAAATCAGACATTTTGCAACAAAATTCCCATTTCCAACATGGAAATATGGTTTACAACAAAGGTTTTTTACTAACTAACATCTTAATTACTCTCTACTATTTACAAGTGGTAACTATTTTTATAGTTCTGATGTTAGTTGTATCAGACCCAAACAAATGGCCTTATATCTAAAACATTTTTAAACATTCTTGTACTATATACATAAAAACCTTATATTTATATTCTTATTTCTAACTATTATTATAAGTAGGATTCTACAGTTTTTATACAGTCTTTTATACATTGTCTTTGGGTAATTGTACCCTGTCATTAACAAATAAATAGTATGAATTGTTCAAAAAGTATAATGACATCTGTTTTTCTTTTTTCATGTAAAACAAAATGTTATTTTAAACAGATTCATGTCTTATGAACAACATATTGTCACAGTACATATTTTAAGTCATTGAAAAATGCATATTTCATTGCATCCAATGTTTGTGATTGCCAAGAATGAAACACAAGGTTCATTTTTTATAATACCCAAAACTATCACTGGTTCACTTTCACTTATATATTATGTTAATGCTAAATGGTCGTATAGTCTTATCAACATAATAAATTGGTTAGCGTTTTTCAATGGAGATTTGTTCCATGGGTACTATATTATTGTTTCATCTCAGTTCACAAGAAACTTTTACTTTATACACTCCTCTCTCTTAAATTTATATACACGTGGTTTTTATTTCGTTATACTTTTGTTTTTAGATATTTATTTTGGGGATATAGGGATTTGGGTGTCTTTTATAAGAGCATGACATCTTCTTCAGGATGCTGCCCTCTTCTTCTTTCTTCAGTCTTCTTTTCTCCTGCCTTCTGGGACTGGTATCTTCTCCATCTTCTTCTTGTTGCCATCAGGTTTCTTGGGATCTTCTCCATCTTTTTCTTTATTACAGAAATACACAACCTGTATTGGTTGATCTTGGCTTATTTTAGGGTTTCTCTTCTATTTATTCTCCCTCGTTGTGGGTTTGGTCATATTGTGTACTGCTTTGTTATTTACTATTTTACCTTCCTGGGTTATACCTTGAAAACCTTTGGTTATGAGACTGGTTTTGGATGACTCATCACTAGTAACTCCTTTTATTTTAACTTGTATTTTCTTTATAATAATGATTTCTTTCCACAGTTGCTATGAATTAATTAATTTATATTAAACTTAATGCTTTCTTCCAAATTTAAACATTATAACTTCATTATTCTAATGATCAATTGCCATTCAATATTATGCATACATCTGTCACGCTACAACGTTAATAAGAAGAGTAATCAGCCCCACTATGAACATTACATTCTTTATTAAACTAACAACTGTTAAAGAACCGACTTTGTTGTTAGCCAATAATTTCAAGAATTTAATATAAGAGAAGACACGTATCCAACTACTCTAATAATAAAGTACCAACTGTAAACAGTCATAGAGAACTCAGGCTGTGTCTCTGTTTTAAGAAGCTTTAATTTGGGACTGTTCTCTATTGGGAAGTCCTATGCACTGGAGAGCCTTCTTAGCCAGTGATAGTCAATCTGTAGTCAGTTTTCAAGCTCCAGCAATAAGTTGTAGTGTTCAGTGAAGAGCAGTTCTTTTTAGTGATAAAATGTCATGTCTGAACCTTCAACAGAAAGTTATAGCCTTGAAGATACTCATCAGGTTATAACACTACGGATGCCTGTATAGAAGTTGAGAGACAAGATGTCATGTGGCTGTGTGTTAGCAGTAAACCAGTATTGCTTGGTGTGGTGAGAAGAAACGGAGAATTCAGTTCTCCATATGTGCCCCGTATTCCATGAAAACCCCTGTTGCACATCTGTCTCAACATGGTTCACCTTTGTGATTCTTAAAGGGCCTGTTCCATAAAAATGATCGGCAGTATGTGTTCTTTTTAGATAGTTAAAAGCTGTGTTTTCCAAATTGGAATAGCATGGGACTAATATTATAATTTTTTTTTTAAGATTTATAGAAGACATATGTATTAATCTCTTGTAGTATAACAGTTTAACAGTTGAAAAATTCTACAGTTTAAAGCAAATAAAATCTTTTATTAATGGAAGTAAAACAGATCAACTATGATATTGTTACAACAGTTACACACATCGCTTGTTCTTCAATGGATACAGAATAACTGACGTCATTGAAATCACTAATTACAAACTTTAATTACGAGGGTCAGTTGAAAAGTTCGCAGAGCGACATCCATAGCTTAGCAATAAAACTAAAATTTCTCGTATGCTGCAAGATTTGTATTTTATATGAACTCTTGTTAATTTACAAATCTGTCTATCAATTTATTTGTTGTTTAGAAGCTGTTTAAAATTGACTTGTAATGTGTGTTCTGAAAAACAGACAAAATCAAACATCATGGTGTGATTCTTTGTTAAAAATTATTTAGTGCCAATGGAAATTCAGAACAAAATTGTAAATGTGTCAGGAGATGCTGTACCTTCAAAATTTGTGACTTCAGGTTTGTAAGTAGGCACTTAAGTTTAAACATGGTTGTACGACCATTAAAGATATCCCCCCCCCGCACTGGATGCTGTAACGGGACAGATCAGGGACGGAAATAATTTTTAATAATTTTAATAAATGTTAATACAACCTAATGTACAACCTTTGGAGAACCTCTTTTTTAACACACCTGCTTACAATTGTGATGAAACATCAGGCTGTGTTTGCGTCTGGAGTCAGTCTGGCTAGACGCGTTATGCAACCGCCTACAGCTTGTGCTGACCGTGAATCACAGAAAACGCCAGTTTCAACAGGCAGTAAAAGTATAAGGATTCCCGGGCTGAGCGTCTGGACATTCAAACTAATCAGAGCTCAAATTTGTGGTCAGGTGACCGACCATACACCAGTTTAGTGCGTCAGTGGACTTTCGACTCCAGAACCGCGCGGTTCCGTGAATCAGTGCTCTGTCAATAAACTTATTAATGTCCCTAATTCTGGTCGTCATTTGTCAATGAACTTACTCATACACAAAATTTATTTAAAATTATGTATGTATACTTATTACCATAATATGGTACATACATATACTTACTGATTTCAATCATTGCCGGGCTCGTACTCTTCTTTTTAATATGCTTTTTACCTAAGGGGCCAGGATTCATTAACAGCGAGATTTTTGATACAAAGAAGGTGACACAAATGATAACACTGTTTTATATTGAAAGTAACTATCAAATTTTTAATTTCCCAAATAGATTTTGCATATACAACCATGTGGTCAAAATGGCGTCATACAATGTTATAAAAACAAAATGGTGGCTATTTTAATTTACTCTGTTAATTCTTACGATTCTCATTTTATCTCCAAGCAAGGTTATTATGTACTCTTATCTTTAGCTGCAGCTCTAATTACTTATTATGCTTAAATCTCATTTACACACAAACCAATGCCCTCGGCATATATGTTCATGGCCATGAGCTCACTCATACACATTCGCCCTATTACCAGTACATTTGTTCAGTTGTTTTATTTTGGATTAATGAGCTCATTAAAATAATAAAGAAATGATAAAAGTGGACTTCTCTTAGTTGTGGTCTACGCTGCTCCCTCGCTGTTGTTGGGTGGTTCCAGGGTGCATGGCCGGTGTTCGCCTCATGTTTTGTTGTTTTTACTTAACGATGTTTACACTGATTCTACATGTTATGTTCTAACTGTTATTACACTTGAGCATCTGTCGCTCCACCATAAGAATTTTACTTGAGGAATTAGTTGTTTAAGCTTTTAATTTGAAACTGATCAAACAGCGATACATCGCTGGTGATCCCTTGAAGAACTACGCTGAATTGAGACAGAGGCAAATGTAAATTTGCGCTTGTGTGTGTGTGTATTTTACGTCATCAAGCTTTGTCATACAGGACAACGCCTCGTTGCATGCGTTGTAGTCAGTGCGTCATTGTTTTTTGTTATGACGGAACAGTGTTATTATCCAATCACAGTGCATATTTAAAGTCATTCGTCACAAACACCGCCATGGCTTTTACCGGCTCCCGCACGTCCAACGGTGACCTTGGCATGGTACTCTTACTGAATCTGCGTTGTTCCTTCGTATATATGGACAATGGACCTAACCATTCTGTATTTTAATGATTAAACAATAAGACATAAAAAAAAAATACCTTTAAATCCCATAATTTTGGTATTGGGTCATTATGTACTGTTACAAACCCCCTCAATGAAAGATTTTGTGTCAAGACACAAAAACTTTCATTGACTCATTCACACTTTCCTAAAAGGATCAGTCTAGATATGTCACCACAACCCCCTGTAATGTTACTATATAAAAATTTATCATCACTTACCCTTGGTCCAATGATGTTGGTTGCACCCTCTGACCTTACTGGACTTCTCCTGAGAGATCCCTACACCATAAGGCCATGAGGCACTCTACGCTCCTGTTCTGACGCTCCAGCCAGCCCAGGACCGCGGTCACAACACCACAAAACTCTGAAACATTGCATACAAAAATTTAAAATAGTGGTCTAACATACTTCCATATCTACAACTGATATGTTCCCTTTTAGATGCATTGGTTTGTGTTCGGGGCATTGGTTTGTTCTAATTTAAAAGTTTAACATAACAACAACAAGACTTTAAAATGTATATTCTTTTACCACCACCAAACTCAGTTTCTTCCTTGTAAGAAAAACAAACTATATATATAACTACAAATAACACCATACATAAACAATTCTTTAATATTCCCCAAAACACCTTCACCTACTTATTTCTACAAATTCAACCTACAACTACTATGGCAGACAAGTTTATTATTCAAATTTTATTACTCAACTTATAATCATCTATCTATTGCAACAGGTATCCTACTATATCTTTGCTCAACTTCATTTGTACCTTTAGACTTTCAACCTTTAAAAGCTACTATTCTTTGACATTTGTTACCGTCATTACCAATAACAATAAAACATCATAAAATATTAGACATTACACATTAACATTGTTACATTCACATTACATTAAACAATTTACATTTACATGTCTTGTACCAAAACTTTATCACATCATTACTATCAACAATTCTCTATTAACTCTTAATTATTTAACATTTGTTTATCATTAGATTCTATAAAACAATTTAAAATTTATCCTTTACCTTTCCAGTTACAATTACCTTCCTACCATGAATTTTCCTTTTTTCTAACCCTTTTATTCTTACTCGTTTGGGTGACTCTCTATTATTCACTATTTTCTCTATATCTTATTTTGGCATTTGTCAATCTAACCTTACTAACCCCTTTTTAACTACTAACCGCTTCTAACCCTTAACATAATATGACACCAATATCTCTATAATAACCCCCTTCACAAATCCCATTTAAAACCTCTGGCACCGCTCATTTTTGTACTAGTATGTGTGTTCCCTATCTATGCTCATTCCTTTATTGGTTCCTGACCCTTTCAGGTAACCCTTTCCGGCACACAACGGTCCCTTCCTGTCCCAACACCTTTCGTTGCAGACTCCCTACACCAATACCCTTATTACAAAATATCACCATCAACAAATATATATATATATATATATATATATATACCATTCACATTACTCAACTCTCTACATATAATCACTAACCACTGTGTCCCTAAAATATCTAACACCTCTTTATATTTTATCCACATCTCAACACTTTATTTTCCCTAACTCCCATTAACTCTATTTAACTAACTCCAATGCCCTTATTTATTCTATCATTATTACCCAAACTCTTTTACAACATTTCACCTTAATATATCACTAGAAAATTCATCACTTATCTACTAACAACAATACCTCTCCATATCCAAATATATAATCATTTACTAACCATTAGAATCTGAATCTCATAATATCATTTAAACTTTCTTCAGTTATTTAAAATTCTACAATACATGTTTACATAAAAAATACACAAAATACACAACAGCAAAAATACACAAATACACTGCCATTAATACACAAAAATATACAATTCACATAATCAATAAATCATTTACCAAAATCAGTCATAAACAGTCCATTTTAAAACGCTGTCCACATAATTAAATGTTCATAACACAATAAAATAATCAACCTCCATTGTCAAATAATAGTCTTATCTTACGTATACATAACTCATTTTTAATTAAGTACATTATATCATCTTTTGTAATATAATAACTCTTTAAATTTATTTTGTCCATTATACCATAGTAATACTCTGCAGGATTACTCCACATTACTATATCATAAAACTTGTCAACATTCGGTATGGTCCAGTCACCCTTAGTGTAATTAGTCATAATCAGGTATTTTATCAAGTCATTATTGTTATCAACATCATCTCCTACTGCTGCCATATCAGCTTCAACCCATGGTAAGTATTCATTATATTTATCACTTCTCTCTCCACCTAACCTTTCTATAAACTCTTCATAATTTCTATTTACTCTATATAACTCTATCTCCCAATTATCACACAACTCTCTTTCACAATAACTCCTATCATAACCCCAAATCACATTCTCTCTCCCAATATATGCAGGGGACACTACAACTTCATTCTCGCACCACCTATCAGGTGCACAAAAAATCCAGGGACAACTATTTGCAGACCTTTTGTCTCCAAAACCTACATCGAAGGCACTCTCGTCCTTCCTAAAAACATGTACATCACCCCCAAATACACCATTAAGGGAAAAATCTAACCCCTGCAATTCTTTTACAATTATGCTATCTCTACTCACTCTCTTCAACCCTTCAACACACATTATCATTCCATCATTATTATATTCTATTCCCCATAAAACCTCATTATTACTACCCCTGTTTACCCAATCATTCTCTAACATCATACTTTTATTTATATTATCATAATTTTCTACCCCACTTACCTTGTCTTTGTTTCTATCTAATTTGTCTATTTCTCTACTCTTATTTTCTAACTGTATCTCATTAATTCTCTTGTCTAATTTCTCCTCTACTTGATCTAATCTTCCGTTTTGTAAGGTATTTTGCTTCTTGAGCTCATTCTCAAAACTATCTAATTTTACATTAAATATACTATTCATTTGATTGAATTTGTCTTCAAATTTACTATTCTGTTGTTCAAATTTGTCACTGATTAACGTGAATAAATCTTCTAACGAGATTTTATTTTCAACTACTCTAGGTGTTGAGCTAACATGTTTTTCTAATAAAATGGATTCCGTGTCTGTATTGTCCATTTCCAGACTATTATTATTTTCTACCATCGTTAATTTAATTATTTAAAAGACTATTTATTTTTTATTTGTACTCAACTATGCAATTACTAGTTACTTTACTTCGTCAACATAACCTCTCGTGCATTAGGTTATGTCCCGTCTTATATCACCTTCTCTGTTTCTGAATCTGGCCTGTTTTATATAAAGTAATTTTATATAATGTCCCTGTTCGGGCGCCATCTGTCAATGAACTTTATAATGTCCCTGTTCGGGCGCCATTTACCAATAAACTTATTAATGTCCCTAATTCTGGGCGTCATTTGTCAATGAACTTACTCATACACAAAATTTATTTAAAAGTATGTATGTATACTTATTACCATAATATGGTACATACATATACTTACCGATTTCAATCATTGCCGGGCTCGTACTCTTCTTTTTAATATGCTTTTTACCTAAGGGGCCAGGATTCATTAACAGCGAGATTTTTGACACAAAGAAGGTGACACAAATGATGACACTGTTTTATATTGAAAGTAACTATCAAATTTTTAATTTCCCAAATAGATTTTGCATATACAACCATGTGACTACAATGTTATAAAAACAAAATGGTGGCTATTTTAATTTACTCTGTTAATTCTTACGATTCTCATTTTATCTCCAAGCAAGGTTATTATGTACTCTTATCTTTAGCTGCAGCTCTAATTACTTATTATGCTTAAATCTCATTTACACACAAACCAATGCCCTCGGCATATATGTTCATGGCCATGAGCTCACTCATACACATTCGCCCTATTACCAGTACATTTGTTCAGTTGTTTTATTTTGGATTAATGAGCTCATTAAAATAATAAAGAAATGATAAAAGTGGACTTCTCTTAGTTGTGGTCTACGCTGCTCCCTCGCTGTTGTTGGGTGGTTCCAGGGTGCATGGCCGGTGTTCGCCTCATGTTTTGTTGTTTTTACTTAACGATGTTTACATTGATTCTACATGTTATGTTCTAACTGTTATTACACTTGAGCATCTGTCGCTCCACCATAAGAATTTTACTTGAGGAATTAGTTGTTTAAGCTTTTAATTTGAAACTGATCAAACAGCGATACATCGCTGTTGATCCCTTGAAGAACTACGCTGAATTGAGACAGAGGCAAATGTAAATTTGCGCTTGTGTGTGTGTATTTTACGTCATCAAGCTTTGTCATACAGGACAACGCCTCGTTGCATGCGTTGTAGTCAGTGCGTCATTGTTTTTTGTTATGACGGAAGTGTTATTATCCAATCACAATGCATATTTAAAGTCATTCGTCACAAACACCGCCATGGCTTTTACCGGCTCCCGCACGTCCAACGGTGACCTTGGCATGGTACTCTTACTGAATCTGCGTTGTTCCTTCGTATATATGGACAATGGACCTAACCATTCTGTATTTTAATGATTAAACAATAAGACATAAACAAAAATACCTTTAAATCCCATAATTATGGTATTGGGTCATTATGTACTGTTACAGCTTGAGCAAATTAAAGTCGGCCGACTGTAAAATATAAGGTATACATATTAAACCAACGCAACAAAAGTGGGATAAAAAAGAAATAACAAACTAAAAAACGTAAATGTCAGAAAACTAGTGTCATAGTGTGTCAAAAGGAAGAATGTGGTTAACACGAAGTGGTGCAACAACCCAGATGAGCACTTGGCGGATGGGTAACTAAACGCACAGAATATTAATAATTGAACCAATTTCAAGCAAATGTTAATTTCTCATTATAAAATGAAAATTTAAAATATAAATCCATAAATAGAGATCTCTGGGGGAAAGTGGGATTATAAAAGTAAGAGAGTGTGTGTGGAAGATATAAAGAGTACTGGTTCGTCTAGTAAAAACGTAATTAAAGTGTAGTTAAGGAAAGTTGTTTTTGATATATCACTGTTTTCTTTTGTAATTATTATTAGAGAATGTAAGCTTGTAGCATGAAACCATATGATTTTTTCTATGTGATATAAGAGTTGAATTTGGAATAGCAACAAAAAGTAGAGACAGTAATATTAATGTTATGTTATTAATCAACAAAATAAAGTAGAGAAGATTTTGTTTAATAAAAGAGAAATAATTTGTTAAAATCAGAAAAACTGTGTTAGCATAATTATTTCGCCACTCAAACCTAAATAACCACTCTGCAACAGTTTCGTCTATAGAACCCTGGAGGTGACCCGAAGGTAAGAAAAGTAAGAAATTTTATATATTTGTGTAAATTATATATATTGAAGAGTTACAATGCCTTAAAAATGCTACAACTCCAGATGTGGCAGCCATCTTGCACAGCGCTTTTTCACACAAAGTTCTTGAGTTAAAGTATGATGCACACGCTTATATGAGATGCCTATGATTTCAGCAACATCATCCACTCCTCAATCTGTGGTCTTCCAACACCCTATGAAATTTTTTCAATAATGTCATTTTTTGTTGCACTTTTTGAACCTCCACTGCTGGGATTGTCTTCAGTGCTTGTACGACCACGTTTAAGCTCAAGTGTGCCCCACTTACAGTTGTTTCTGAAAGCGCAGCGTCTCCTAACACATTTACAATTTCGTTTTGATTTCCCATTGGCGCTAAAACGTTTTTAACAGAGAATTCATCACAACATGATGTTTGATTTTTATACATTTTAAAAACACCCGTGACAAGAAAATTTCAAACAGTTGGTAAAAAGTGAATAAATTGACAGATATATCTGAAAATTAACAGGTCTTCACGTGAAATAACGTCTTGCAGCACATGAAAGATTTTAGTTCTACCACTGACCCATGGATGTCGGTCCGTGAACTTTTCAGCTGACCCTTGTAGGTACAAACAGCAGGCATAAATCAACAAAACACTTTTATACAATAATTCAAGTTAAATTTACCCATAAAATGTATCACCTTATTACAGTTTTGTACTAATTAAAATAACGATCACTTGCCACTAAACTGCCCCAGCAACGCTGAACCGCGCTTCTAAAATTGCCAAGTGTAACTAAACTGGGCCAATTCGAAATCCAGTATTTTTGCCTCCGCTGCCTTACATTGTAGTGAGGTAGTGGGCCTTGATGCTGGTTGGGTAGTTGGGTATCGTTTGTAAGGGCATTACATAATTCTGTTGCATAGAATGATCTAGAAACACCTGGAACACCCTTGTTCCACAGCATGCTAGAAGTCACATAGGCACTCAGTGATCCTGTACTATTTATTTCCTCAGTGTAGCATATGTACCAATATAAAAATTGTGATTTTATAACAGATATAAAACATTAATCTCATCATCACAGGGTTTTATTTTATACAAACAGGACACACGGTCAGTGGGATAAGTGTAATTGTTTACAGTCCCTCACTGAACGTAGTTATGCTGAGCTTTAATATCAAATCATATTATAAATTCTGTCACCAGACGTTACGTCTTTCATTCACCATTAGATTACAATGGTTATCTTATCCTTTTCCCAGTCCACACTTAGAAACTTAGCTTGATATGTTCATAAAGCAGATAGACTTCTTATTAAAGATCATAGTTTTAATTGCAGTATTTAAATCTGAATTTGTTACAGGTTTGCAGGGAACAGTTTGTAGCATTACATTCAGAACCGATATTAGAGGAACTATCCTCTTTTATGGTTAATAAATTCAGCTACAGGAACTCGTAAGTACAGCTTTATATTATTTCATAGAATACTAAACCTATAAGTTACATGTAAATTCAAATTTTCAACATTCCAGTTGCTTTTACAAGTCTGAGCAAAAAGTTACTATTTAACTTAACAGTGTCTGACTAACCCATTTGACACCTAGTAGCTTCGGACCCAACCCTGAACAAAAATTATCGAGACGTATTTAATTATGAGTTAAGCAGTAAAATTAGGGAACACATGTAGTACATCAGTTAACTTTTGAAATGTTGTGAGAGGCGGGAGCCTAGCCGTACCATCTAGCCAGCTTCTCTCAGTCCTGTGTTACATACCATTTAGTGAAGATTCATGTCTTGTATCTGAAAATAGTATATATATTGCAATGTACAGGTGTCGCATAGAATAAGTAGTTGGTAAACTGTGTTTTAGAATGCCATCAGATTTTTAATGATTTACTACAAATTGCTCTATTTTATTTTAATACAATTTATATAATAGAACAAACTAATTATTCTGTCTCTGTTGACCTGAATATAAATTAAAATAATTTTTATCTCTCATAAACTAATACATCAACATTTTTTAAAAACTTTTTGTCTCTTTTGTTTAATATGTTTATTAAAGTTTATATAAAAAAATAAAGTCCCTTATAACAAATGTAGACAACAAATGACAATGGTAAATTTATGACAAATGTAGATTTACCGAGATGTTGATGATCCAGTCTGGATACTGATGCATTGATATGGATTCGCTCTGTATGCTGATGTGAGTTCTTTCTGGTGTCCAGTGTTCAGGGTCGTTCTTGGGTTAAAACAATTAAATAAATTGCAGTTAATTAATTTTGACCATATTGATTTTTTTCTAATGCAATTTTGTGCATTTGGAATTCACTTATAAGTCTAGTAGAATTGAAGTGTTTTTAATCGCTAAATGGAAATCTTCCACTTTCCCGGATTAGCACTATTTAAAATGTATGATATCAGCAACTAGCGAACTTTTTAACTTGTGTTCGTACGCCTAGTAGACCAAACGTCTAAAACTAGTACACACGTCCACATGTTTTCTAGTTTACAGAGAGACTGTCAGTTCGACAAGAAATTAGAATTCAATACATAATTCTAAATTATGACTTCTCATACACTGATTGCTTAATTCGTAACCCTTCTCTGCGTCTGAGGCTAAGATAAAACTATTCTTGCATAAGATTGTTCGAAAGCAATGCATGGCCTGTCTAAAAATAACCAGTATGATTTTAAGATGTATTTAATGGGCCATAAAACTTTCTTTACTAAAAGACTCGTACATTCGGTTCTTTAAATTACTAACAATTACTGACATGTGATATGTCTTTTCATTAGGCGTATTCTGGTAAACTCTCATCTCATATCCACCTATAACAAAAGTTATTCTCTTTAATATGTTTTTGTTTTTATTATCCTGAAAATAACTAAATATTCTCGCACACGCATACTCACCACACTTCTACGTATCTTTTTGCACTATTTCACAACACTAACAGTTTTACGACTTCACAACAATTATGTTGTTTTTTGTGAGCTTAGTGTGTACTTATTGTGGAGCATTGAATAAAACAATATGTGAAAATTAACAACCCACTTATATTCAGAATGCCAGAATTACCTGATTGTCATGTGACTCTCCCGACTGCTCAGGTATGAGTATAATCTACCTCAAAAAGTATGAGTTTTGGGAAAAAGTACTTGAATGCAAAATTGTTGGCCATAAAATAAAAACTTATTCTTAAGTAAATGAATTCTTTTACACTTGGGTCTTATAAACACTCAATATTATTTCTGTAAATTTTATCCTTAAATTCCTAGTGACTATCAATCAATCAATTTTTCAGTGAAAGGTTAGTGAGGATCGGTCAAAAATAACACAAATTTTTAACTTATTTGTGTCGACGTTTCGACAATGTTTATTGTCATCATCAGGCCTGTGTATGAAATACAAAAGAAATGTCAGACACAACAGAACAATTAAATATTTAATGAAGAAATTTGTGTTAGTGGTTAAAATCACAATCAGAATTATCACTGTTGCACACCCTATATAAAAATTATTCCGAAATTCATTTCCGATCTGACGATGAGCTGTGAAGCTTGAAAGCGCTAATCGGAATAATTTTTATATAGTGGTGTGCAACAGTGATAATTCTGATTGTAATTAAATATTTGGGTGAACGTGTTCATGTATGTGAGTGTGTGTGCGTGCGTATGTATGTATCGATGTATATGTGAAGACTTGAGATAGTTTGTTTACATCTTCCAATATTATCTTTAAGAAAACGAGAAAATTATAGTATGACAGAACTTAATTTATACACTATTACAATTTAAATTACTATATTGTAATGATATTTTAATTAATTAAACAAACAGTAATCAACAATTGGATATTAGATTGGTACACAAAACGTTTATACATACAGCAGTCAACATGTAGCATAGTAAAATATATATTACCTATAACTAAAAACAGATTAGGGGATGTTCAACTATGTAATTAATAAAGTTATTTTTAACGTGTTTCACTCACTACTGGTATTGAAACACAATCATAATTTAGAAACATACAAATTACACAATAACTGTAGAACTTTACGACCTTACATCAGATAGTTGACATAAGGTAACAAACAAAAGTTTATGGTAAATTTATCTAACAAGTAAACTTGGATAATAATTGTAATCATATTGTAAATTATAGTCAAGAGTACTATAGAATATTGTAAATTTATGTATATGTCCACAATCACACCATCTCTCTCACCCATTCTCCCCCTACCTCTCCTTCTCACAGCCTCTCACTCTAACCTGTATCGCTCTCTCACTCACTATCCCTCCCACTCAATCTCTCTCTCTTACTACCTCTCACTCACTGTCTCCCTTCCTCCCTTTCTCACTCTTCCAACCTTCTCCCTCTCATTATCCCCCCCCCTCTCTCTCTCTCTCTCTCTCTCTCTCTCTCTCTCTCTCTCTCTCTCTCTCTCTCTCTCTCTCTCTCTCTCTCTCTCTCTCTCTCTCTCTCTCTCTCTCTCGTGTCTTTGTCAACAATTGGCACTCTAAAACACTCACCATTTTTATTACACTATCGTCCTCACATAAATTAGAGAATTATGTACACGATAACAGTATAGATTTATCAACTTGCATTTAAGGGTTACAACTATTATAACACAGCATTATAGATAACAGATCTATTATATGAAAATGGTTATTGCTTAATATTTACATTTTGTAAAATGTTATTTCGGTCTCGGTCAGTTGCGAAGAAACAACGTTTTTACCTGTTCTTACACGGTCAATTGCGCCCTGCACTTTAACTTACTGACCGAATCTGTCATTTAGAAACGTTCCTATTTTGAATTTCGATGAGATTTTAATTCATTTGTGCGAGTAACCTCTTTCTTCCAATATTCTTGTTACGTTAGGTTAGGTTAGGTATGGTTAGGTTAGGTTCGGTTAGGCTGGGAATGGATAGAATTATAATGGTAATTCCTGTATTATTATAATAACATGAACATTCAATTGGTCGCAACTGACCGGGTTGTATACGAATGGGTCGCAACTGACCACGGTCCTGTTATTTACCTAGAACTTGGTCTATACAGAGTACCATAGTCTCATGTAGTTCATATATATGTCGGTCATCTCTCTCTCTCTCCAAGTTAGAGAGAGGGGGAAGTGAATGAGAGGGAGAAGGTTGGAAGAGTGAGAGAGGGGGAAGGGAGTCAGTGGGTGAGAGGTAGTAAGAGAGAGAGTGGGAGGGACAGTAGTGAGAGAGCGATTCAGGTTAGAGTGAGAGGATGTGAGAAGGAGTGGTAGGGGGAGAATGGGTGAGAGAGAAGGTGTGATTGTGGACATATACATAAATTTACAATATTCTATAGTACTCTTGACTATAATTTACAATATGATTACAATTATTATCCAAGTTTACTTGTTAGATACATTTACCATAAACTTTATGTCAACTATCTGATGTAAGGTCGTAAAGTTCTACAGTTATTGTATAATTTGTATGTTTCTAAATTATGATGGTTTTTTAATACCAGTAGTGAATGAAACATGTTAAAAATAACTTTTATTAATTATATAGTTGAACATCCCCTAATCTGTTTTTAGTTATAGGTAATATATATTTTACTATGCTACATGTTGACTGCTGTATGTATAGACGTTTTGTGTACCAATCTAATATCCAATTGTTGATTACTGTTTGTTCAATTAATTAAAATATCATTACATATAGTAATTTAAATTGTAATAGTGTATAAATTAAGTTCTGTCATACTATAATTTTCTCTTTTTCTTAAAGATAATATTGGAAGATGTAAACAAACTATCTCAAGTCTTCACATATACACGATACATACATACGCACACACACACACACACTCACATACACAAACACGTTCACCAAAATATTTAATTGTTCTGTTGTGTCTGACATTTCTTTTGTATTTCATACACAGGTCCTGATGATGACAATAAACATTGTCGAAACGTCGACACAAATAAGTTAAAAATTTGTGTTATTTTTGACCGATCCTCACTAACTTTGTACTGAAAAAAGTGTCTGTAAATTTTAAAAATGTATTCTCCTCCCTATAAAAACCACAACTTTCATGTGTATGGCGGTGCATTGTAACTAAGCAAATGTGATACAGTGTTTTACTTCAGTATTGTGTTACAAATACACTAAAATCTCGTTTATCCGAATCGTGTTTATCCGAAACAATTTTTAGTAAATTTTAAAAATATACAAAAGCATTTTCTGTCGCTATAATCTATATTTAATAGCGTAGACAAGCGATTCCACGTGATATAAAGTAGAAAGCTTAGGCAAAAAACTATGATTGATTACTGTACGAATAAGCAATAAGACTGTTCCAGTACTGTAGAAACTATAATTTACAGTACGGTGCCGTTTTATAGTTTATTGTGTCATATTCACTGTAAGTAACTTTTAAATTATTATTATTATTAAATAAAGTTACTGTACTCACATATGTTTATTTAACTTGAATAGAAGTTTTGGTTTATCCGAAATGGGCACGGTTCCATCAAATTCGATAAACGAGTTTTTAGTGTATTATGTAATACAGTAGTTTTAGTTCATATTGGGTAATGCTGTCGGTAGTCATATGGTGAAGCATAAACAGTTTGGATTTTCACAACTAAATTTTTTTTCCAGAGAAATTATCGGCGATCCAGATTCAGTGGCGAACCACTCTAAGCATCAGTTGAACAAAATTTTGGGAAGATTGCCACCGAAAGGAAATTTCGTGCTAGAAAATGTCTTAGACTCCGTTTACTTCTTTAGTTGAATAAAGAAATCTGATTCATTGGTAACAGAGGATTTTCTTATTTGTTTTGATAATTTAATAAATTATCATTTAGTAATTAAAACAAAACAAAAAATAGGTATTCATCTCACAGAACATGAGTGTTACTAGGAAATGATAATGGAAAAGAGGAAGTATATGTATGTTTGTGCAGTTTTCTGTGTGTGTAGTATGTACATACTTAAGGAGAATAGTTTTTTTACCATTGTTGACATAGGGGACAGTTGTGTCATATCAAGGAGATATGAATGTCAGTAGATAAATAGTGACTACTTAATAATGGAATCAGTGCCTGGTGGTAAAGAGTATTGTTGGTTGATAGTCATGTGTATGTACAATACTTCTGTTATTGTTAACAATAAATATTTGTACACTAGGTGTGTTTTCTTTTTATTTCTTTTGTTTTGGATACATGTTGTGTGCTGTTTATTACTGTTACTGTCCTGACCCATATCCCAAATGTTCTAGGTTATGGTACAGTATGTGAAAGGAGTGGATATGTTATAATCAAAAATTATACGCACTGTTTAGAGATACAGACAAAACGTATTAAATGTACTGGTAAACATGATTTTCTTCACAAGAAAACTAAATGGTAAACCTAGTACATTTTAAAATCCTGAATTCAGATAGGCCTATGTAATTAGAATTTTTTCATCATGCATGTATTCTGTGTGGCAGTTACTTTTTTAAATTGGATTGTAACATTCTTTTTAACCTGCCATAGGAATCTTTAAATTATATCTACCTGTTTTATTCAAGATGTCTTTAAGGAAATTATGTGTTACTGAATTACCAGAAGACAAGATTGTGCATTCATGTTTTCACATGTCCAGAACTGTCTAGAATGTGGACTTGCAATGTAAGGAGGCAGTCAATATTGAACTGGCATATTGACACTTTCTTTTTAGAAGTGTATTGTATGGTTTAGACTAGTGCTATGTTGGTGGTGAACAAACCTTTTGTTCTCAGAGGCAAAATTTCATACCACTTGTAAAAAAATGTTATGCGCTTTACTTAGGCTGTCAAATTGGTGATTTTGTTAAGAGCTGAGCCTTGAATGTATGCTGTGTGTCATGTGTTAGGCAGGCTGGGCTAGTGAGCTGAGCATATTTATGTCTTTTGGTGTCTGCACGAAGTTGTTGTCTGACACCACCAGCCAATCAGAAGAAAGACAAGTTCCTATTGGTTCATCACAACTCACGTCCAAAGAGTACTCAATGAGAGAGACTCACCCCGCCGAGGCATGGTAATAGATGCATGTTTCTGAATCTGGACAGGTTCCATATGCAGGCGAAGGAAATATACGAACTCACCGACGACAGAAGCCTCATCTCTTCAAAGAGTATGCGATGGTCGGCATTGGCGAGTGCGTGCTCCGCTATAGCAGACTTTTCTGGCTGCCTCAAACGACAGTAGCGGCTGTGTTCATCAATGTCGGCATGGATACTGTGTTTTGTATTTCTGATGTACAACTGGCTGCATTAGCAAGGAACTCCATAGAGTCTCTGACTCGTTAATTATTTTTTAATTATATTTAATTGCTATTTTTGTTTACCTATCTATAGGCATGTCTTACACATTGAAGAGCTTCCTGTACCAGTATATCCAGAAATGACTTTGAGTGATAACTCTGATCCCGACATGTGTAATACTGAGAAAAATATCAGACAATGTTAGAAGTGATTCTACATAAAAGCAAGTTGTCCATCAGAACCTTACTTTCTGTAGTGAATGTCAGAATGTTATAACATATCAGAACCTTTCTTATGTAGTGCATACCACTTATATGAAAGAGACATATGAAAATAATTTTGGAAAAGGTCCAATATGAAAAATATAACTGGAATGTCTGTGGAGATTTTACGGTCACTGCTTTATTGCTTGATTTGCAACTTGGGTACACAGAATTTTGTTGTTTCTTGTGTGAATGGGATAACGGAGATAAGAATATCACTGGATTAGAAAATTGTGGCCTGAACATGAATCTCTTATCCCTGGGGAGGAAAACGTGTCAGACACCCCTTTAGTGAATCCTGGAAAAGTATATTTACCTCCATTGCATATTAAATTGGGAATAGTGAAACATTTTGTGAAAACAATGTGTAAAATTTTAGCACTTTAAGCATTTACGTTCTTGAAACTGAATGTCGCAAGGTTAGTGATGCTAAACTGAAAGAATGGATTTTTATAGGGCCACATATAACATAACTAATGGATGTTTAATGAATAAATTTGTGTTAGTGGTTGAAATCACAATCAGAATGATCACTGTTGCACACCACTATATAAAAATTATTCCGATTAGCGCTTTCAAGCTTCACAGCTCATCGTCAGATCGGGAATAGACAGGAAATATGTGAAACCCAACCCTTCACCCCTCTCCCCCACCCTGCTCACCCACAACAAACTAAAAATTAATGACCCTTCCCCACCCCCTAAACTCCGTCTCACCATATGTACAGTTACATATTTTTCTAGTAAATTCCTTGTGTGTGTGTGTGTGTGTGTGTGTGTGTGTGCATCCTTTTAAACTACCCTCTTCCTCTCCACACACGTGGGTCAGTCACACACCCTTATTTTAAAACAACCAATTAGTACTATCCAATATAATTCTTAATCTTATCTATCTGTCCTCTCTCATTTACTTCTTAATCATGTTATAAAATATTTCTTCATTATCAAATTTAATTTTAATATTAATTAAATTGTCTAACCCTTTTTCTCTTTCTTTCAATATTTCTAACTCCTCTCTAAGCTTCCTTTCAACTGTGTTATTTACTACTTTTACAATTTCGTATTCTTCCAAAGGATTAACAAACTTATGGTTGTCTTCTATGAAATGTCTTGCATATAACGAATTGGTTGTTCTATTACCTTCTCCACGTTTGTGGTCAGACAACCTGCATACGAATTTTCGTCCTGTCTCCCCTAGGTACACTTTGTTGCAGTCTTTACATTTTAATTTATAAATTCCGCTTTTCTGTAATACTGGAATTTCTTCTATATTCTTATTCCTTATCTTATCAAATACCGTTTCACATTTTTTAATAGCTATATCTACTCCATATTTATTAAAACATTTTATAATTTTTCTAGTATGTGAAACTATGTATGTCAATGACCCTGCATAATTCTTTTTTTCTGGTTCTATTTTAGCTTTTTGTATGTTGACCCTTTTCATAACTTTATCCACTATGTTGGTGCTGTAATTATTATTCCTTACAATTCCCTTTATCGTTTTTAACTCCCTATCTTTTGATTCGGTCTCTTTTAAACACTTCTGAGCTCTGTAACAAAAGGAATTGATTGCCGCCATTTTATATCTGTATGGGTGGTAAGACTCTCTTGGTATAATTATATCAGAATACGACTCTTTCCTAAATATCCCAAACTGTAGTTTCTCATTATCTTTAATTTCTATGTTTAAATCTAAGTAATTTATTTGCTTACCTCCTATCTCTTCCTTAAATTGTAAGTTTTTATCCTTATTATTTACCTCCTTTATAAACTCATGCACTTCTTCTATGTTTCCTTCCCAAATTACTAATACATCATCAACGTATCTAGACCATAATTTTATATTGTCTTTATACCTAGTGGAAGTTATTAATTGCTTTTCAAAATCATTCATGTATATTTCAGCAAGAATAGGGGATAATGAAGACCCCATAGGTAAACCTTTTTTCTGTATATAAAACTTGTTATTAAACCTAAAATAGTTCTGATTTACACATTCTTTAATTACTTTCATCAACTGCTTTTTATACCTGTATTCTCCCATATTATTATCGTTTATTAACTTAATAACTTTATTTACTGTGATATTAGTAAACATGTCCTTAACATCCAGTGATATCAATTTTGTATTTACATTAATGCTAATATTTTCTAATTTTTCTATCAATTTTACATTATTCTCTGTGTTGTATTTTGTCCCAAATTCATATTTCTCTTTCAGTACTCTGCTAACTTCCTTTGATAATTTATAAATAGGTGCATTAATAAAAGAAACAATCGGTCTAATTGGTTTTCCTTCTTTATGTATCTTAACCTGACTTTTAAAAGTTGGTGCTGTTGGATTACTTTCCAATAAATACTTTTTCTTATTTTCTTCTATAAATGTTATCTGTTTCATCATTTGTTTTATCCTTGACTGGTACTTACTTGTATAATCATACTTTATTTCCTCGTATGGTCCTTCCCTTATAAATTCTTCCGTTTTCTTTATGTATTCTTCCTTTCTCATTAGTACCATTGTATTTCCTTTATCTGCCTTCGTAACTATAATATCATTCTTCTTTATTTTATTCTTTAGTTTAGTTACAGTTGCTTTGATTTTTTGTTCATTCTTTGAATTATACAAACTTTTCTTAAATATTTTATCTACTACATTCCCTACTTCCCACCTTATTCTTTTTTTATCATTTTCATTTCCTAGTTTTTGTATTATGCTTTCGCATTCAATAATCGTTTTTTCTTGATTTAATTCTGGTGGCGGTGTGTATTTTAAGCCTTTCGCTAACATTTCTTTTTCTTCCGTATTGAAATTTACATCTGTAAGGTTTATTACTCTTTTTTCATAGTTATTCTTAGAGAGGTGTTCCTTTTTTACTTCGTTCTTTCTTATTAATTTATTTAACTTATCTACCATTTTTTTATTTTTATTTTCCAATTTCTTTTCTACGTACCCCAAACCAAAATTATATAATATTTCTTCTAACTCTACATACGAGTATATTCTTAATAATTCTATGTGTCTGTCGTATAATTCCCTATTATATCTATTGATTAAGCCGTAGAGTGACCTTATTTCCAGTTTTATCCACAACTTCTCGCTTTGTTCTTTTACTTTTTTGGCTACACTGTTCTTATTTTTAATTTTAACTTGAGCGTACTTTGGGATGACATTATTATCCAGACATTGTTTATTAAACCATATTTTACTTAAAACCCTCTTCAATTTAACTTTTAACTTAAGATATTTAAAAACTTTACTTACCTTATTGTTGTCGTTTATTACCTCATTGTTGTTGTCCATTACCTGTAGTTGATTGCACATCTTAACAGACGTTTAATGAATAAATTTGTGTTTGTGGTTGAAATCACAATCAGAATGATCACTGTTGCACACCACTATATAAAAATTACTCCGATTAGCGCTTTCAAGCTTCACAGCTCATCGTCAGATCGGGAATAGACAGGAAATATGTGAAACCCAACCCTTCACCCCTCTCCCCCACCCTGCTCACCCACAACAAACTAAAAATTAATGACCCTTCCCCACCCCCTAAACTCTGTCTCACCATCTGTACAGTTACATATTTTTCTAGTAAATTCCTTGTGTTTCAGTGTGCGTGTGTGTGTGTGCATCCTTTTAACTACCCTCTTCCTCTCCACACACGTGGGTCAGTCACACACCCTTATTTTAAAACAACCAATTAGTACTATCCAATATAATTCTTAATCTTATTTTGTTGTGGGTGAGCAGGGTGGGGGAGAGGGGTGAAGGGTTGGGTTTCACATATTTCCTGTCTATTCCCGATCTGACGATGAGCTGTGAAGCTTGAAAGCGCTAATCGGAATAATTTTTATATAGTGGTGTGCAACAGTGATCATTCTGATTATAACTAATGGATGGTGAATATTCTGAAAGACTGTTTAAGCCACTGGAAAAGCAGCCTGAGCAGTCATTCCGAAATATCTGTTGCAATTTTTTTGAAAATCAAAGCAGAAAATTACTGTTATACAGTGGGTAATCTTGTGAATTTATATAAAGTTATGGAATGTAACGTGTCTAAAAATTCACTTTTTGAACTCTCACCTAGACTTCTTCCCAGAAAATCTTGGGGCTGTCAGCAATAAGCATGGTGAGTATTTTCATCAATAAACTTCTACAATGAAAAAGAGGTACGGAGCCGAACGAATCCTAGTACGCTGGCTGACTATTGCTGGATAAAGACGAGAGATCCCAGATGCAGAATATGTACATAAATCATTATCTACCATTTTTCAGGAAATCCAGAATGAGGAGTATATTGTTTTGAGTTACATATTTGTTAATTTTATAAAACTTGAAATGAATATCATAAAAATGTCCTGCCTGATAAGGAAAAATCTGAAGTATATTTGAATTCAACTTGAAAATAACTTTTAGATTCAGTTGTTTTTGTTCTGGTGAAAAAAAGAAAGTTCATTTTTGTAGACCATCGGATGAGGATGCCAGAAGGTGATATACCAAGGAAAGTCTTGGTGATGCAGCTGTATGGAAGAAGAAAGAGAGGCAGTGATGGATTGATAATGTGAATAATTAAATCCTTAAATTCGTAGTGACCGTCAGTCAATGAATTTTTCTGGTGAAGAGTTTGTGAGGATCAGTCAAAAGATATAACACAAATTTTAACTTATTTGTGTCGACGTTTTGAAAATAAACATTTTTGTCTGATGATGACAATAAACATTGTCGAAACATCAACACAAATAAGTTAAAATTTGTGTTATATTTTTTGACCGATCCTCACAAACCCTTCACTGCAAAAGAAAGTGAATGATGATCCCAAACTGTTTGGATTGAGAGATTGGAGAGCCATAAAGTCAGATTGGGACCGTTGGAGATGGCGTCTGGAGGTGAAGACTCAGCCATGAGTTATAGCACCAGGGATGGTGTACTTCTAGTATACTAGTACATGAAACTCATTTAAGTGAGTTGTAAAATCAACACCATCCTCTCCGCTTCATTTCTTATCTGTTATCGTCTCTGTTGACATCTGTTTGCCTTTTGTAGGAACCCAGTTCTGGTCTTGTTTCCAGATGTCTTCCTGTTTCATACAAACCTATTTAATCTTTCCAGAAATAACAGCAAAGTTTTGTCACATCATTAATTTGTTGATATTGTTACAACAGTCTACTGATCATCATATGGTACAGTGGAAAACAAAATACAAGAAACAATTACGTCACTAATCACCAGCTTTAATTATCACAATTAAACAGTTTGCAATCAACAAGATAGTCTCTTATAACAAATCAAATAAAAATTGTTCACATGCAATAAAAATGTTTACTAATATAAAACACAATTGTATTACAATTGTCCCGCACAATTGTAAAACACATAACACTTTGCCACAATACTACGAACCGCACTCCAATAAATCGCAACTCAAACTGACTGCTAAGCACAACTGTCGTTGTTGAAATAGATAGCAGAATTGTTCCAGAATAGTCGATACTACGCATCAGCAATGAAGGAAAACATTAGAGTGTAATTCATTGCAGCCTTGACACAGAGCGCGCATCTGCGCGAATTCTGGCACAGTCTAGCTAATGCGTTGAGAATCACGTACGCACAACATTACAGCCGGAATAGCCTAGAAACACGTAGAAGGTTCTGTACTGGCATACACTTTTTCCCCATTACGTAACACTATATAGTACATTTGTTTTGGCAAAACACACATGCACACATCCTTAGCCTAACTATTTTAGTCAGTATGAGGATGGTGGTGAGCACCACTGGACTATTTATGCAAATAAATTGTCAATGTAACAGTTGGTGCCTTTTTTCTAAGATGGAAAAATACCACAAGATCTGTGCATCAAACAGTAGATTTTGTTAATCTTCCCACTCGGGTCAAACATTTTAAGCTCTTCTCTTGTTGCTGCATTTCTTATGTCTTTTAATTCATCATTTACTTTTCAAGAAACCTCGACTCTTGGGCTCGCATCCTTCTTTCTTGCATTTTTGTTGCAACCTCTGTTTCACTGCCATGAATGAGTATATGTACTGCCAGTATGTCATAGAACCTTTCTCTTTCCTAGTTTTATTAATTAAACAATGGCTGATAATTGTTTGATAAAACCACTAAATTATTGATGTGTGGTTCCGTACATTAAAATCCCTGACATTTTCGACAAGGGCGTTCTCTTTCTGACTCAGTTGTTTTGCTAACAACTCGTCTGGAAAAGTAGACTGAGAAGAAAGACCATCCACTAAAGATAACTTCTGCATATAGAATTAAAATGTGTGAGAGTTAAAACAGTGGATCATGAATGGTTACAGTCTAATAGTGTTGTCAACAGACAGTTCACCTGTGAGAGTGCAAACACTGTGATCATTGCCAAATAATGCACAGAAAATATTAAAAGTTATTTTTAGTCTATTTGGAATCCAAATACGTAAAATATGTTGATTGTTACAGTGTCCTGTGTCCTAAATTGATCTTATAGGTTCAACTGTGAAGAAAACCTAATCTTTGTTTTGTGATTAAGATTTTGTACAGTGGCTTCTCTCTTAACCAACTGTTTCACTAGAGAGGCTGGAAAAAATGAACTATACATATGTACACTATTAATACGTTATTAATCATTTTTTAATAAAGATTATGTACATTATATTCTATTAACGATGAAATACTGTGCTATGCTTAATGATTACCACTGTTAAAATATTTTACTGTGTCACAAATCAGTGTGTATTTTGGCTAACTGACATCATAAACAAAAGCATTTAGGTAACAACTAGAGTCTTGAAAATGAGTCATGTGACTAATCATTTGTCCTCTTTCCATTAGGCTTAATGACATCAGTTTTATTTTAGACACCATGCAGTTATCAACGTGTTTGAAGAAATCGTACAGTTTTCGTGCGTTCAATTTACAGTAAATTGAAAATTTTAAATTTGTGAGTACTCTAAAGTGTTTGTGTGTACTGTACTAAAATTTAATTTCCATACTGCTTGTTATAAACATATCTGATTAAAAAAAGCACGTCGTCTTTTCATTAGAGAAAATTTTGATGCATTGGACCGTTTAGAAAAAGGGGAGTTGGTTAAGAAAATTGTGCTCGACTTTGGGGTCACGGAAACCCACTGTAAAAGACTGGAAGTAAAAGTGAACATAAAATCTTACTGCTCCAGTGTATCAAGTGAAACATCTACCGCTTTAACATCTCGTTTTACACTGAAGAAACCAAATTTGGAAACACTAGATAATGCTCTACGACTGTGGTTCGTTCAACAACGACACAAAGGTGTGCCTTTGAATGGCCCAATAATTCAAGAAAAGGCTTTACATTTAAATAGACCGCTTAATGGTGATGCGAATTTTTCAGCAATTGACGGGTGGTTAACAAAATGGAAAAAACGACACGGTATACACGTTTTATCGATTTGAGGAGAAAAGTTATCGGCCGCTACTAATTTTTCAAATCGGTTTATAAAAATCATTACTGATGAAAACATGGTGGCTGATCAGATTTATAATATTGATGGAACGGGAGAATTATAGAATGCTTTCGCGACAGACTTTTGCTCAACATGCAGAACTAAATGCGCCAGGTCATAAGTTGTCTAAAGACAATTACTATTGCTAATTGCTCAGAATGCTTCGGGATCACATAAATTGCCAATTTTTGTTGTTGGAAAATGTATAAAACCTAGGGCTTTCAAAAACAAATCATCATCTCTACCCATTTATTATCACGCTCATAAATTTGCTTGGATTGATTCTTTTTTTATTTCAAGACTGGTTTGATACTGAATTTGTTCCAAAAGAGAAAACATTTCTTAAATCAAAAAAGAAAAGGGTCAGCCAGCCGTCGTTTGATGGTGGCCTAAATGTTCGCCGATCTGGCTTATGGAATTGCCACGAGTTGATGAAGTGTGCAGCCCACTGCTAAAATGCCATGTGTTCGCTGTCATCACTAAGTGGTGACCGAAGAGGTTTTCCTGACTTGTTTTGGATGCAGCCATTGAAAGACTCGAACAAGTTGTCACACTTTTTAACAAATGCTGCAGTTGCCATAAGAGAAGGTTCTACAAATAATAAAGATTAAAAACAGATAAGAAAAATCAAATTATGTGAATACTAATACAGAAATAATTAATTTTGTATCGTATTAATTACATAATATATTGTAAGGACCTAAGGTGCATTACAATATTTTTATAAACTCTTTTATGATCAGTACTAATACACCACACATGGAAAAAATTAGGCAGTTTATGCCTTTTGATATTTCATATAAAAGTTCCTGCTTCCATGTGCATTACAAAGTTGACTCGAATGGTGTATTGTAATGGGACAGAATTGGGAAAGTTTTCTTTCATGACCCAAGTATATTTGGTGAACGGACTATAGCCACGGGACTGTCGTGGTGAGGCACTGGAATGCAGACTATCAGTGAGGGTGCACGGACGCGGGCACCGGTCGGCCAGGTTTCTCACGATGTCACGTTCGAATAAATTCCTTCTCGCCTAAGTGCGCAGAGAACTGTCTGTTGTCTCACAGCTGCGGCTCCGGCCGGTTCAGCATTAAGGCTTGCGAGCCGAACTCTATTAAAACTTAAAAAAAAAATGTGTTCTAAATATAGCAAAAAGTGGTAAAGGCGTGCAAACTACAATTAAAATCTAATACAGTGTAACCAGAACAGTGAGAAAAAATTAAATCAGTGAAAACATATTTCGGAACAATAGTGAGCAAAAGACCGGACTGAGTTCGACACGTGCCTGAGGCGACCACAGGAAAGTAAAAATTATATAAATCAACAATTGCTATTAAAATAATCCAAAATAAAGGTCATAATAAATGAAGAGATCTCTTAATAAAAAGGGGGGGTAAAATGTGTGAAAGTGAGCGAGCGGGTACTGGGTTATCTTATAAAATAAGAGAAATATTTCATTTAATTATAATAAGTAAATATATTAATTTTTCTATGTTATGTAAGAACCAATAAGGAAATTTAAGAAATAAAAAAGAGTATACAAAGAAATGTTAAATAAAACTGAGATAGTTAAAACATGCCAAGAGAGAGTAATTATTATAAAATAAAACCCTAAATCACTTGTAGGTTGCGAGTTCATGTGACGACCTTGGGACCCAATAAAGGTAAGCGGTTAAAAAAAAAAACGATCACAGTTGGCGCCCGAACAGGCACTGTTTGTGCTAATTTAAAATTTGTACAGACCACGTCTACTCGCAGATATAATGTGATTTAGAGGTTAAGCAGTAATTATCTTATTAATTTACCTTATTTCCGTCTTGTGACTTATTTTTCCTGTTGTAGGTTACTTTTGACGCGTTTCGGAGCTCTTCAATGCTCCATCTTCAGAAAATCCGTTGCTTAGACTTCGTCACGTTAATATTATAATCTGGTATTGAAAACATATGCACAACACTAAACATGTATACATTTACACAATGGTCACATACATGAAACTACATAGTTCGGGTGCACCCAACACTGTCACATGTTAGACTGTCCGGTATCAACTACACTTTGTCTCTTAGTTCTATTCAAGATTGTATCGTATAGATAGTGCGATCTAAAGTCCAGTTGCTCGTTCAAAACATTGTCGGGTTTATATTTGATTGCCTGGTAAATTTCGAATTCTTCAATAGCATTCATGAATAGTCCTTTATCACATATATGTATGGCTTTAAAATTCGATTCAAAATGTTTGTAATTATGGACTTTAGATATTAGATGCTTTGCGAATTGAGAGCGGTTCGTGTAAATATTATTTTTGGGTAGATGTTCTCTAAATCTCTGTAAAAAACCCCGACCTGTCTGACCAATATAGAATTTATCGCAATCGCTACAATTTATTTTATATATTCCGGTTTTTTCGGTAGTAGGTTGACGTGATTTAGTTCTTAGTAAGCTCCCTATGTTATTGTTGGTACGGAATGATATAATGATATTTCGTTTTTTGAACTCGTTTACAAGAGCTAAGGCAGTTCTTCTTGAATAAAATGTGGATATGTATTTCATTTTTGTATCTCCGCTGTTTTTATGGTTGGTTGCATGTTTGTATAACAATTTATCTATTAAAGTTGGTTGGTATCCATTGACAATAGCAATATGTTTAATGATGTTAAGTTCTTCTATATAATCGTTACGTTCCATCGGTATTGTTGCTAGTCTGTGTGTAAGACTATTAAATGCCGCTATGTTTTGTACATATGGGTGATAGGAGCTGGCGTGTATAACCATATCAGTGGAGGTTGGTTTTCTATATATCTTGTAACGGAGTTTGTTAATACGTTTTATTAAAGTTAGATCCAGAAAATTTAATTCATTGTTGTACTCAACTTCAATAGTAAATTTTATGTTGGGATTAATACCGTTCATGTGCATTGAGTAATTGGTGTAAGTGTCTTTCGGTGCCATTAAATATTACTATGGTGTCATCAACATATCTTTTATATTATTACTAAAATATTACTTATTTATATTAATAAAATATTAATACTATATTATTACTTATTACTAAATACCTGATACCCTCTTTGTACCTAGGATGTGTGTTCCCTTCCCGTATACTCATTCCCTTATTAGTTCCTGGCCCTTTCCAGGTAACTCCGCCAAACCCCATTTAAATCGTTCACCTCCCTCCATAACGCCTGTCGTTGATGACTCCTTACACCTCCACCCTCACTACAAAATTTCACCACCATTTATTTACTCTCCATTTACATCACTCTCACTTTCTCTACATACAAGCACTATCGCTACTGTGTCCCTACTACTAACCCGTTTCTGTATTCCTTTCCTTTAGAATTCATATTTTGTCTAATACTCATTTAAAATTAACTCTGACTTTCTCAAATGACTTATTGAAACAATTATCACCCAACTCTATCTTTTACCACCTTTTACATTAAGTTAACCATTGAAAATTTGTAACTTTTATTCTTTTTGGTTATATTGATATTTATAGTTTACTTACATTCAACTTCATACATACCGTTTAGCAATGATCTGGCCGGATCTCGTAGTGTAGGCAAACCCATTTCGTTCGACGAACTCTGACGATACATATAACGAAATAAGGCATTGAAAGAATTTAACTCTCAATTGTATGGAAGAGAAATCAGATTTTTTTTTATTACTCAGGAATGTTGAAATGTTAAATCTTCTTGTTACATGTTGTGCAACTCTTACACCTTACTGACTATCGCTTACCTTATCATGGACAATTATATAACTTCATTCACACACATATACACTTAATTCAGCCCAGCATTGCACACTCATCACTCATTCACAATTTAAAATACCCTTAACATTTTATTATTAATAAAACTTCCCCCACGGCAGCCACGCGGTCTTCACGCACAGTCATCTTTCTATGAAATGTTATAATGTTGAGGTCCGAAATAACACTCGGTTAGTTTCTACCGCACGGATGTATTATCGTCACATACTTTTCTTCACTGATATTTGAATTTAAAGTGAAAATAATAGAAAAACTTTTGCGTGTAGCCTAATTCGTTCCTAGCCGGCAGGCTTCAGTAGTGTAACTGCGTAATGTGCTGGGTTAAACTGGCGGAAGCGGCAATTCAATGCCACCAAGTTTTAGTCGCCGTATACTGTTGATTGTGTGGGATAACCACTTTATACATGGATTATAACTGGCATGTGTGTGTGTCCAGAGGCCGATATTGGCATCTGCTCTGCTGATGTCGCTCACAGTAGGCGGAGTTTGACGCTGTTTTCCGGTAGCCGGTCGATTGGAACTACTAACTGTTCGTCCTCAACTGTCGTGTCTCTCACGGCGTCAGTGCCGATCCCCGCCCGGCTGAGTTGCATACGGGCGTCAAAACACATGCACAGAGTTCTTAGAATTTTGGTGGAGGTAAATTCTTCTGCCGTGTTACACCACTGAAATTGCGCATTGCCTTTGTTCCAAACGCTGTTTCTCAACCTCGTGCTGTTGCTTGGACAATAACGTTGCACAATACAATTACAGTTTTTTCCAATTTATTATACCAGTCCGCCCGAAAACGAAATAAGTAAAAATATAATAATGCCCCAAACGGTTAAAAATAAAAACACCCAAAAATGACCCGCTACAATACCCCCTCGATGAGAATTCTGCTGTTCACAACAGAAGAAATCTCATCGATAAACCCCGAAGAGGACCGGTGAGGAACTGGTGCCAACAACCCCCTGGTTCTTACTCTCATGGGTACACGACCCCCCTGGCTCAGCGACCATGGACTCATCTGAACGAGATCACTGGACTTCTCCGTAAGAGATCCCAACACCGAGAAATCGATCAGACTCGCACCACAGCGCGCCTCGCCTTCTAACATGCTACCCCCAAAATCCTCAATTCCTGGCTAAAATTACTCCAGCTCCTCCGCCGATATAGATCCCCTTTTTGCAAGCTGGGCTGCCTTTGGCAAATACTGGGCTCACACACTCTCACGTTACATATTACCATAACACATTAAAAGTGGAAAATTTGCTTTTTAAAATTTATCAAAAATTTAAAAAATTCACAATTCAAAAAAAATAATTGTTTATCAAAAAATTCTCTTCCTCTTTTTCTAAAAAATTTTTTTTTCAAATGACTTAACCTAGACATTTATAATAATATAAACACATCCTTACTCTAACATGAGAACCACTTATATTCTACCAATACAATGCAATACAATAAAATAAACATGGTTAATGCACACATAATAAAAGAATAATTATCTAACGTATTCATTCGCTGGCAGGCGAAAAATCTTTTTTTTTTTTTTTTTTTCAAAAAAATTTAAAATTTTCAAAATGTTAAAATTCAAAAAATTGAAATTTATTCATTAAAAAAATTTTATTAAATTTATTTATTAAACAACATTTATTAAAATTATTCAAATATTGGTTTGAATTAGTTAAACAAACAAATTAAAATTGGATTCCTACTATACAAGCTTAGTAGGTGTATGATCTCATCAGCTGATCTTAACTAGGTCAAGTCCAAAACCCTTGACCTACATTATGTTATATATAAGTTCTGAAAACACATTGAACATCTGTAATATCCTGACTTAAAATACAAACATAATAACAAAATATTCAAAACAAACAAAATATTATTACAATAATCAAATTGGCATTTACATTATTTAAACCAAACAATTCTTGACTTTACATTATTTTCACTTCTATCAAAATTCTGTCACTGGTTGAAAAAACAATTGTACATTCTTTATTATAAATTCCTCTCTTTCTTTTCAACAATTTTACTTTAATCTATTGTGGGTGATGTAAATTATTTATTCTCAATTTTCTGTATTACATCTGTGTACATATATAAACTTTCTCCCTCTGACTCTAATATTCATCAACTTCAATTATCATGACACCCATCTCTATCAAAATATCTACTAATCAGGACATTCTAAACCCCAACTTATCATTTAACACAATTCGCCGCCTTCTCTACATATAAAATACTCTCTAACCCTTTGTACATAGGATACGTGTTTCCTTCCCAAAACTCATTCCCTTATTTGGCCCCTGGATTCTACCTAAGTCGACCCCTCCTCACTAAAATCTATCCCTATCCCGTCCCAACCCTTGTTGCGGACTCCTACATTACACTACCCTCTAATACAAAATTGCCATCCCCAAAAATCTCAATCTCATTGCCTCACTACAAATACACCAAATAACCTCATTAATTATAAACATAAATATATATCATTCAAAACTCTACATAAATTCTCCACAACTACCATGTCAACATCTATATTTCACCAAATTCTATAACATACATTAACTCAAAAACAACATTACATCATATTCATTATTTCAACTTCACTTGGAATTCAATTTGGACAGGTCTACATGTCCCACTAAATATTTATCACCCATAGATTAGCTCTTAGTAATTTGCATAAATTATTGTAATTTTATTTCTCATATTCTTTTTATCTTGACTTCAAAATATCTGTAGTACATTAAACATTAATTACTTTTAACATTTACAAATCAATATACCAGTGACATGGTATTGTTGATCAGCTGATATCCTAACATAATAAAAACACAATGAAAATACATCTTAAAATTGAGCAAATTATATGAAATATACATATTTATTTTGATTGGATTGAACTTTGAATAAGCAAAACTTTTACGTCATAAACTTTAAATTCGTGACTCCTTTGCGTCACCTCCCAGCCACACACACTATTTCAGATTATGGAGGACTGTCTCGCCCTTTCGCTTCCACAGAGACTGTATATTTTGGAGCAGGTTTTTTACCTCTCCGTGTCTCTGCTTCCGCTATTAAGTTTAAAATTGGTGAACATCAACATGTTCTTGTTATAAAATCATGCACCCTTAAAAACGGATCTGCCACCGGTCTTGCTGTTCCTCCTCGAACAGAGTGGCAGCCGCTGTTCCCTAGTTCCGGAGATTTCCTCTAAGGTCCCCCCATTGAATTTCAAATATGTACCAATTTCAAGTCAGCTATGGTCAAGGGACTTGATATGACCATAGCTGGCCGCTAGCCAAAACCACGGTTAGTGCTGGTAAGACAGTAACCGCCCGAAAAGTCGAGGAAATCTAACTCTAATTTCACTGCCTGTTATGCATCAATATTTTTATGTGCGACACTGTCATTTAGTATTGTGTGTAAAATATTTTTTATTTACACGTATAAGGTGTGCCGCACATTCATCGCCAGCTTGGCCTCCGATGGAGGTAACACTCACTGCTACCCCCAACCCTTTTCGCTATTTGTGAGAGCACAGGCAACCCCCACAATAGCCACTTAATAACTACTTACAATTGAAAATTAATTAAATTTTTGTATACATTATCATATAATATTTGCATCAACAACCATTTAACCCATTCATAACCTTTTACCAATTGACTTTCTTAAAATTTTCAAAATTTATTATTAATAATTATTAAATATCACGTTTCATTTATTATTAAAATTTTTAATTATCATATTTATTCAACACAATGATTGCATTAAAATTTCACTATTGCATTAACACCTCAATCACGCCTGTAAACATTTTTGTTACACATGATTATAAAATTTTCATACTTACACTCCATTTAACACGATATACCCACAAAACATAATCACTACCATCTCTGAAACATTTTACACAAAATTAGTTTAAAGTAAATAATTAATCATTCATTGCCAACTTTCCATCTCGTAAACTAAATTAAATTCATAAAAAATTAATTAATTAACATTTAAACAAGCAATCAAAATATTTAAGCATATCGAATTGGTTTAAATTAATTAATGACTGACAATATAAATTATATAGTTATCAAAACAATCACCATTAGTCAATTACTGTTTTCAAAATTAATTCTGGTTTTTATTTAGATTGCAAAATATTGATATTATTATTCTCACAACATTTTCTAATACATATACACATTATTTACCTAACGTTTCATAATACACACAAATGAATTCACTATATTATTTACAAACTCTTGCTATTAATTATTCAGTTTTTTCCGCACTTCATTTGTCCCATTCTGCCATGTCACAAAACCATAAAACAAAATATTTATACTGTCTTTTATTGTTTTAATAGTTTAACCTCCATCGTTCCAAATCAACCTTGGTTCTACATAACATCGTTCAATATTATCAGCACACAAATGACTGTTTTGTGTGTTGTAACCAGAAAAACTAACTTCAATCAACTTATTCAAATACTCATTAAACCAGTCTACGTTAGGTATTTTTGTCAAGTCTCCATCATTAAATTCATTAACTATCGGGTTAATCATTTTTATTAAATCATTGTAATCATTATCATTCACATATATTTCTAAACTTTCCTTCCATTCATCATACTTTCTATTTAAGTTATATAATTCTGTTCCTTCATTAACACACAATTCTCTGTTTACATCTCTCTCTTCGTAACCCCAAATCACACTCTCAAAAGTATTACAGACAGAGGGTATAAATTCAATTAAATCTTTCCTGACTTCTCCAGGAAAAACAAAAAACTTCAAAAAAAAATTATTTGTAGCACATTTGTCTACACAATATATACGTGAAGGTCTTCCTTCACCCCCCATTCTACCTCGTAAACAATTTACCCCGTTTCATACCTGTAATATAGCTCTCTCTCCACTCTCTCCCTAACTCATTAACACACACTAACATCTCATAATCACATTCTACAACTTCATTAGTACTCTCAGATACCAATTTTTCGACTACATTATTATTCTCGTTATTATCAACATCATTATTATTTATTAATTCATTATCTAATACAACGTTGTCATTACGACTTTCGTTTATATTATTCGTACTCTGTTCTACTTTATTCAGACTGTTTCTTGTCATTTCATTGGCATTTTCAAGACATACATTCTTGTCTTGTATACTATTTATTAAACCATCGAATTTTATATTTATATTTTGCTGAAACTGAATATTCTGTTCTTTAATTTCATTAAAAATAATATCGTTTTTAATATTCTGCTGTTCGCATTTTATTTTCTGCTCTTTGAATTCGTTACTTAAAATTTCAAATTTCTCATCATTCGTATCAAAACGTTTATTTAATTTGTTGTCCATTTTTCGTAAAAAACTCATTATATCTAGTTCCTCTGATTGTTTACTTTTATTAGTTGACACGGGGGTCAATTGAATCCCCGAATCAACATCTGTTTCGTTTGGTTGTGGTTGAGACGCAATCGGAGTGGAATGAACTATTACATTACTGCCGATAACTGTTTCTGCAACAGTACCCGTCTCCCCCCTCAACATACCACTTTCATCAAGCGATTGCGACTCAAGGCCACTTTCACTCATAATTGAATTTACTATACTACTTTTTTCTGTATTCTCGGACATTTTTACTTTATCTATTTTGTCTTACGTAACAACTACCAATGATCAGTCTTTTTTTTAAAACTGATATTACAACATCAATTTACTTTCACAACCCTACTTCGCTATGCATCGTCAGATGTAGGCCGGCGTTAAGATAACCCCTCTTCAGTTATATTAAATCCTGGTCACGCCGCACCAATTGTAACTTTTATTCTTTTTGGTTATATTGATATTTATAGTTTACTTACATTCAACTTCATACATACCGTTTAGCAATGATCTGGCCGGATCTCGTAGTGTAGGCAAACCCATTTCGTTCGACGAACTCTGACGATACATATAACGAAATAAGGCATTGAAAGAATTTAACTCTCAATTGTATGGAAGAGAAATCAGATTTTTTTTTATTACTCAGGAATGTTGAAATGTTAAATCTTCTTGTTACATGTTGTGCAACTCTTACACCTTACTGACTATCGCTTACCTTATCATGGACAATTATATAACTTCATTCACACACATATACACTTAATTCAGCCCAGCATTGCACACTCATCACTCATTCACAATTTAAAATACCCTTAACATTTTATTATTAATAAAACTTCCCCCACGGCAGCCACGCGGTCTTCACGCACAGTCATCTTTCTATGAAATGTTATAATGTTGAGGTCCGAAATAACACTCGGTTAGTTTCTACCGCACGGATGTATTATCGTCACATACTTTTCTTCACTGATATTTGAATTTAAAGTGAAAATAATAGAAAAACTTTTGCGTGTAGCCTAATTCGTTCCTAGCCGGCAGGCTTCAGTAGTGTAACTGCGTAATGTGCTGGGTTAAACTGGCGGAAGCGGCAATTCAATGCCACCAAGTTTTAGTCGCCGTATACTGTTGATTGTGTGGGATAACCACTTTATACATGGATTATAACTGGCATGTGTGTGTGTCCAGAGGCCGATATTGGCATCTGCTCTGCTGATGTCGCTCACAGTAGGCGAAGTTTGACGCTGTTTTCCGGTAGCCGGTCGATTGGAACTACTAACTGTTCGTCCCAGCGCCATGTTTGTCTCAACTGTCGTGTCTCTCACGGCGTCAGTGCCGATCCCCGCCCGGCTGAGTTGCATACGGGCGTCAAAACACATGCACAGAGTTCTTAGAATTTTGGTGGAGGTAAATTCTTCTGCCGTGTTACACCACTGAAATTGCGCATTGCCTTTGTTCCAAACGCTGTTTCTCAACCTCGTGCTGTTGCTTGGACAATAACGTTGCACAATACAATTACAGTTTTTTCCAATTTATTATACCAGTCCGCCCGAAAACGAAATAAGTAAAAATATAATAATGCCCCAAACGGTTAAAAATAAAAACACCCAAAAATGACCCGCTACAAATTACACTTGAAAACTCATAACTACCTCAAATTAATTTCTTCGTTTAATTTAAACCTTTGAAACTCATTTAAAATTTATGATTTAAACACTAAACATTTTACTTTCATTCAATTGCATTATAAACTTCATACTTACATTACATCATCCAATTGAATAAACACATGATTCCTGTCATAGACACAAAATTGTAAACATTCATTACAACAAATATATAATATCCATATGTACTTTCTGATACATTATATATCCCACCATATACACACCATATGACTCCTAAACTAAACACATTTTACATTTATTTACTATTTATTTTCAAGTTCAAATCTTATAGAAATAATTTAAATTCATTATCGAAATTTATTTCTACCACATCTACAATGTATGAATCCACAATCTACAATTTATTTTAATTCAATCAGTTATTTAAACACAATATTACTTTAATTACCTTATTTCAAAACAATTACAATTCATATATTACTACCACTCGTTATTTATTTAATCTGATAAAATATTATTATTATTATTATTATTATTATTAAATCAATTTCTACTGCATACACACATTGTTTATATAAAATACATTTTATAACACAAACACAATTAATCTCACTATAAATTTATTTACAATTTTTTGTAATTATTTTTCTGTTTACCACACCTCATTACATAATCTAGCCAAGCCGTTACCATGAACTAAAATAATAAAATGTTCTATTCTTCATATTGTTTAAATTAGCAGCCATCCTTACTATTTCTTTTATGAATTTGCTAACTGCTATAATTTTTTATTGTTCGACTAAGCTTTTCGTCATTACAAAAAGTTAAACAACGTCTTAGGTTGTTTAAGACCTGAAGATGTCAGTAATGACGAAAAGCTTAGTCGAACAATAAAAAATTATAGCAGTTAGCAAATTCATAAAAGAAATAGTAAGGATGGCTGCTAATTTAAACAATACGAAGAATAAAACTTGCGAATTGCAAGCAGATAAATATAAAAATGTAAGGGAATTTTTTAAGTATTTAAAAATTAAAGCAAAATTGAAAAAATGCTAGGGAAAATTTGGTTTAATAAACAGTGTTTAATTAATAAAATAACTCCAAAATACGCAAAAATTAAAATTAATAACAAAAGCAAAGTAGCAAACCAAGTGAAAGGTTGTTTAAGACCTGAAGATGTCAGTAATGACGAAAAGCTTAGTCGAACAATAAAAAATTATAGCAGTTAGCAAATTCATAAAAGAAATAATAAAATGTTCATCCACTCTTTCTAACCCCCATCATCGTATATCAGTCTGACTTTTACATAACAATTATCATCTTTAATTACACTCCTATCGTTATTATGATTTATATAATAACCCTTGAATATTAATTTATCCCCTCTATCACAAAAATAATGCACCAGATTATTCTCCCCTATTAACTCATAAAACCCGTTTACTTTGGTATTTTTGTCTTGTCTCCGTCAGTATTATTGGTTAACATAAGGTAAGTGATATTGTCATATTCCTCCACTATATCCATCACATCATAAGGTAAGTGTTTATTATCGATAATGGTATCATCAAAATAACATCAATATCTATTTCACAAGGTAAGCATTTCATATCGTCTATTTTCTCCAGTTCTAACCTCTCTATCAACTCTTTATAATTTCTATTTAACTTAAATACCTCTATCATTCTCTCTCTCTCAAAATATCTCTCATCATCATAACACCTGTCACAACCCCCCTGAACTACTTCACTACATGCAAAAGGCACAACAAAGGGCATACTTACTATACTTCTTGGCTCTTCCAAGAACACCACAAAAAATTAAGGGACTATTTGAAGACACCTTGTCTTCCACACAACTACTGGAGGAAACTCTGTCCTCATAAAACACTTGTGAAAACTCTGTTTCACCATATACTTGGGGAAAATCTGCCCTTTGCCCACCTAACCTCTCTTCACACACTCTCCCAATCTTTTCAGCACTCGTTAACACATTACTAAACTCTACTTCAACAAAATCTTCATTATCACTCTCAACATTAACCATCTTACTCTCTAGCACCAAATTTTTAATTATATCGTTATTATTCTCACTTTTTACTTCAATATTGGACTCATTATTGTAATTACCATCTAGCTTGTTATTAATTGTTTCTTCACTATTTTTGTTCTTGTTACACTCACCTGTATTTATTTTCCACACTCCCATTTTCTCAATATTTCGTTCTAATTCGTTAAAGTTACTTTCAAATTTATTCTTTACATCATTGATATCAATTTTAAGTTCATTAAGTTTAATATTTACTTCCTCAAAATTTCTACTCTGTTCATCAAATTTACTATCGAATTTCTTATTTTGTTCTTTCAATTCATTAACATCACTGCTTAATTTATCAAATTTTTCATCACTACTATCAAAACGTGTACTCATAAAATTCATAATATCGTCCATTGACCATTCTTTTTCTTTTATTTTTGTTACTACGGGAGTAGATTTTGCTTCTGCATTATTTATTATTACAGATTGTGTCAAATTATTTTCGTTTATCAGGCTTGAAGTTGTCTCTATTCCTGAATCATTTATATCATCTGATTCGTTTACAATGCTTTCTTTTACTGTATTTGGGTCTAAATTCATTTCTACCTCCCCCATGACAGTTAATGTAAATCATAATGACTTTATTTTCGTTATTTTCCATTTCTATTTTATGCAATTTTCGTATGCTAACAAAAATTCACACTTACTTATTTTTCTACCACTCACTTAACCTAACATCATTTTATGTACGCAACTTATACGTATTACTGCTTAACCTCTAAATCACATTATATCTGCGAGTAGACGTGGTCTGTAGAAATTTTAAATTTGCACAAACAGTCCCTGTTCGGGCGCCAAATGTAATAGTACAAACACCTTACCACATTTTAATTAATAATAAAGCAACTTACCTTGTGTAGGCCAGAGTCCTTCACACGAACCTGTGGACTATAAACGTGATTTAGGGTTTACGTCATTAATATACTCGACTCTCATTTCTTGTTAACTAACTCAGCTTTTATTAAACATTTTTATGTATTCTCGCTTTTAAATTTCTTACGTTCTATCTTCATTTGTTAGAACAATTAATGATTCTTATGTAACATAAAACATTGACATATTTACTTACTATAGTTAGCTTGAATAATTCTTGTTTATAAGACAACCCAGTACCCACTCACTCATTCATACTTGCCCCTTATTATATTTTATCTTCCCACCCCCATTGTAATGGACTAATTTTTTTCCATTTAACATGAAATTCTTTCTAGTTGTTGGCCCAAATATTGAAATCAGTTATTCTTACTCCACGTGCTCACTGGTTCTGCGGCATGTTGTCCGCCACAGTTTTGTGTGAATGTTCTGAAAGTTGTTTTATCAGGTTTTTTAATTTTGACACTATCTTGTCGTCGACACTATTTCACTCTAACATGATTTCCGTATAGTTATAGACACTTTTGGCTTGCGAGCCTTCCTGCTGAACCGCGCCGTGAGCCGCAGCTGTGAGACAACAGACGCCAAAACTGTATTTCCAAGATGGCCAAGGCGCCTTCATTCTGACCAGCTTGCCCTGTGATTGGCTAAAAAGGGAATCACGTCACACAGTCATTCTTTCTCACGATGTATAGTGGATTCACTGTAACTGACCAGTGAGCCGAGTACGTGCTTATTTACCTGTACTGACACGCACTTCCGCACGCTCTCACATTCCAGAGCATCAGAAAACTGTGCATGTTGATAGATTTTCTGGACCAACATGCAGATGGGCGTTCCCTAACAGGAATGTGTATGGTTAAAGACTGAGGCCCTTGTGGGTACTATTTTGCGTCATATCCACCATTACATTAAAATCCCTCATCCCATTTTGCCTCATTACAGTATTTGGTAAAAACAAGTTATTTGTTCTAAAATTATTTTTGCTAGATATAAAAAATTCTTCAAGTTTTTATAAATTAAATTATCAATTAAATAAAACTTTTCAACAAGAATATATTATACTAAAATAACTTTACAGCATTTCATAAGTTTTAATAGTCCGTAACTGGTGAAATAAATACTGTCAAAATAATATCAAGTTTCTGTTAAAAATGTATGCTTGTTGAAAACCGTTACTTTTTATGGGAAAATGGAATTCTGCTTAATATTCTACAGTTATATTTGTATTCTGTGCTCGTTGCCCAGGGGTGGGACAGTTAAATAGGAGTTTTAGGTAGTACGTTTTGTCATCTGCTCAAAAGTTAACAACACAGTCACAACAAGTGGTTGGCGGCATTATTTCTTTGGCTTTGCACGTGGAAGAAGCCTGCTCGTTGCCTCCCTGGCACTGTTGCAGATGCACTAGCATCCCCCAACTACCTGCCAAGCATAGTTCTCACATCTGTATAGGTACTACGGCAGCTACTGAGATCCTTACCTCTGTCTGCTGCTATTATCGATAACACATAATTACAGGCATGGATCCAGAAATTATTTGGGGGGAGGGCAAACTAGAGCTATACTCCGGGCCACCTTTTGAACAGACTAAAGTGGAAGTGATGTCGTCGCCTCGTCACACTCGCCTTGGTTGCCAAATGAACCGGTGCGCGATTCAAAGTTGTGCTCTAGCACTACAATACAGCACAGCTTGCACCCATGTGGGCAAGATATTCACAGAGTAAGTAAGTGCGGCAGCTTCGCCTTGGCGACAGCAGTGCCATAACTCATGCTGACAGGCGTGCGCCCCCTGCCCCTCTCCTACCATCTGACACCGTAGGCGCTGCCCCTTTCACCCGCACCTTCCCCTGGCCTACTCCCTCACTTCCACTTTAGTCTGCTCAAAAGGTGGCCCGGAGTATAGTGGACAATTCAGGGGAGGGGAGGGGTAAAAAAAGGAACAGTGACTTCTGCAGATTACAATAGCAATTAAAATAATAATAAAAAGATATTATTTTTAATAATAAAATATATTTGTGTTACAAAAATTTTGATAACAGTAGCCTATATTATAATTACAATGTAAACTCGAAACGATGGTTTCTTAAATCGGCATACATATCAATTACATTTACTATGTCTATACTTTCATTGTAATGAATATACATTAAAGCAAGCCCATTGAGCCTTTCTTGGCCCATAGAAGATCCTAGCCATGATTTCAACAATCTTAAGCATGAAAATACACGTTCTGCTGTTGCTATCGATATGGACGGGATTGGGGAGGCAAAAATCGATGACGGCAACCTTTTTTCTCTTTTTTTTTTAAGCAAACCGAGGTGAATGCATTCTGCGTTTATTGAGGAAACGACTAGAAAGGCAGGAATTGTTAATGGCGGTGTTCAGGTGGAGGCATTGGCATTACCCCAGGAAGACACGCTGGAAACAATTCTAATCTGTAACGGGCAGAAAGATAGGTAGCGAATTCTAACCTCCAAACGGGCGGAAAGCGGGTTAGCGAGAATGCTAACCTCCCAACAGACAGAAAGATAGGCTCCTAGCCCGCCTTTCTGCTCGTCTATCTGCCGACTCTGAGGTTATATTTTTTGCTAGCCCTTCAAAAGACACACGCATGCACACAAATATGAACAAATTAAATAATCTGAAGGGAGCCTCGGTTATTCTGCTGCCTAAGGGCCCCCAAGATGGTTAATCTGCCATTGGATGTGATAATTCCTGGAGGAAGTACTTTATTTTACCATGTGACTAACTTTACATTACATATAGCATAGCTTGAATAAGTTAAACTATGCAAGAAAACTAGATTTGAAAAGCGTTCCAATGCCATGTCAAATACTGCACAAAGCTACGGTTCACTGATTTGTAATTTATTGATAGTATTGGGGGGGGGAGTGCGTCCTCTTTACATTATCTTACAACATAACCACATTACCAAATTATTAAACAAATTTCAAACACGAAAAAAACAACTAATGAACACAAACATGAATATATACTTCAATAGACATTGCCAAAAAGCATAAATTAACACCTAAATACATCAACATAAACACAAACAACAAAAATATGACTGCACAAAAAACAATAATACAAGCACAAAGATTATGGATACAAAACGAAATTAATCAATTAGGCTATATATAATTTGTTTAAGCATAAAAGAAGGCTTAAAGTTCTCAGTGTTACCAAAAATATGATTATAAGTGGGTGCACACCCCTACAAGTAGTTCTGCCATGCACACCCCTACAAGTCTAATTAATTTTAAAAATCTAAAAGGTTAAGTTAGATAATTAAACGTAGACACAACCTCCCAAAATCGTCTCTGTACGGTAATTATGTGCGATAAATGAAAACTAATTTCTGTACTTCCAATAAATACACCCTTTTAATAAAATATGTACCAATAAACCCCAATAAAATATGTACGAATAACGTAGCCTACTAGGTTATACGTTCTAAATTGGAAGTAGGTTTTAATTCCGGTACTTCGAATAAATACAGCCTTTAATGTATATACAGCCTTTTATCCATACAATAAATACAGCCTTTGAATGTACACTAATAAGGAAATGTTTGTTAAGTCTAATTAATTTTAAAAATCTGAAAGGTTAAGTTAGCTAAATATCACTATTTGACGACTCGGAACAACAAGAACAACCTACGGCAGCCTCTGATGAAGCCTTCTAAAGGTGAAAGCCGGTTTAGGCTGTAAGGTAAATCTTTACGATTTTACTTATAAAAAACTTAGTGTTCCGAGTCGTCAAACAATAGTGATATTTAGTTAAGTAACGGACACGTCATGGACAACGAAATCCAAGAGGTTAAGTTAGATAATTAAACGTAGACACAACCGCCCAAAATCGTCTCTGTACCGTAATTATGTGCGATAAATTGAAACTAATTTCTCAGGGTGTCCACATTCGGGAAAGTCAGGGAAAAAAAAGTTGGTCAGGGAAATAAACAAAAAATCTGGAAAGTCAGGGAAATCTTCCCCGATGACAGACTTGAGGGTAATTTTTTACTCTAGTCTGCCGCAACCCGTGAAAAATCTGAAAAGTCAGGGAAATCTTCCCCGATTATGGATTTGAGGGGAATTTTGAATGCTCTAGTCTGCCGTAACCCAGACTATTGTAGACAATTATATATTTTTTGTTGTGCCCTTGTGTCCTTTTTTCAACCGATTTAGCTAATTCTTTTTCTATTTTCAGTTTTTTTAGGCTGCTGACTTAAACTCATTACAATGGCTAACAAGAAATGTTTGTTTAATAAACTTTGGCTGGACAGTAAAGTGTTTCCGGAATTTAGTGGTTGATTGGACTTGGTGGTTAGTGATGCAAATTCGGCTTATTGTCAAGTGTGTCTCAAATCTTTTAAACTAAGCAATATGGGGAAACAAGCAATTGTTTCTCATGCTAAGGGACCAACTCATGTAAAAAACATGAGAGCAAAGGCTTCCCAGCCGGCAATTTCTTTTTTTACTACTCCATCTCCATTAAAAGATGTGCAGCCAACACCTTCAACTTCAGCTACAAAAGAATTATTAGTAGTGCCAGGAACAAGTCAAACAAGTTTAAAGAGTTTCAGTGTGAATGAAGATGGTGTTACGTCAGCCGAAGCAATATGGGCTCTCCACGTCATCACTGGGAAAATGTCTCTAAACTCTTGTGATGAAACCTCTGCAACCTTCAAAAATATGTTTCCAGACAGTAAAATCGCTCAGAGCTTTTCTATGGGCAAGACTAAGGCTTCCTATGTAATAAATCATTGGTTAGCCCCATATTTTCAAGAAATGTTGCAAAATAACACGAAACAGTGCTCTGACTATGTTGTTTGTTTTGATGAATCTCTGAACAAATTTGTTCAAAGAGGACAAATGGACTTGTGTGTAAGGTTTTGGGAAGTAAACCTTCAGAAAGTTTCAACATGATATTGGAATAGTGTATTTTTAGGCAGGGCAACTGCAGATCACTTGTTAGATGGGTTTATTCAAGGGCTCTCCTTACCTTTAGGAAATATTTTGCAAATCTCAATGGACTGGCCGAATGTTAACCTCAGTTTTATGAAAAAACTCGAGAGTCATTTGCAAGTCTTAAATCCAGAGGGAAAGTCCCTTCTTGATATTGGCATATGCAGTTTGCATACAGTTAATGGAGCCCTGAAGACTGGGATCTCCAAAACTGGTTGGGAACTTTTTCACTTTTTTAGATCTCTCTACAGTCTTTTCAAAGATAGCCCAGCTTGGCAAGCAAAATACTCAGATATTACAACCAGCACCTCTTTCCCTTTTAAGTTCACAGCAGTAAGATGGCTGGAAAATGGTCGCTGTGTAGATCAAGCTCTCAAAATATTTGATCATGTCGATAAATTTGTAAAAGAATACAATGAAAAAGACAACAAAAACCTGCAATACCTTAGAGAAGCTATGAAAAATCCAATTTTTAAGGCAAAACTAAGTGCTTTCAGAAGCATATTGTCAGACGTTGAGCCGTTCCTGAGAAGGTTCCAAAGTCAGAAGCCTATGGTCCCTTATCTCTTTACTTCACTTGAACAACTTATGAAAAACCTAATGATGAGATTTGTGAAAAAATAGCTGAAGCAAGTACTACTCAAAAATTAATGAACTTGGACTTGCAAGACAGTGCCAATCTGGTTTCAGTAGAAAAGGTGGACGTTGGTTATGCTGCAGAAAGCTTAATGAAACAAATTAAATGCTCAGAAAAAGAGAAACTTGTTTTTAAAAATGAGTTCAAAAATCTCCTTACCACCATGATAGAAAAACTCAGAGAGAAAAGTCCTTTGAAATCACATTTAGCACGAGGCCTCACTGCCTTAGACCCTAAAATGATAATGCTCAAACCCAGTTTGGCAATAAAAAGGATTGATGTTGTTCTAGAAAACCTGCACAGCCATAGAAGAATATGTGATAAAAGTGCTGAAAAGGCCAAACGATAGTTTTCTTTGCTAACTGAAGAAGCTAACGATTTCATTTCCAAAACATCTGATGACATGGGATTGGACGAATTTTACTACGGCCTTTTAGGAGAAGATAAGAAATATGAAGATCTCTGGTCTGTAATGAAGCTGTGTTTCATTTTATCCCATGGTAATGCATCAGTTGAATCTGGCTTTTCTGTCAATAAGCATTTACTAGTTGAAAATCTTCTAGAAGAATCCCTTGTGTCCCAAAGAGTTATTTGTGGTAGCATAAAGCATCTAGGTGGTTTGAGGAATGTGACTATCAACAGAAGTATGCTTACCTCGGTCAGATCTTCAAGAAGAAGATATCAATCATATTTGGAAAAGAAAAAAGAAATGCAGTCAGAAGATGAAAAAAAGAAAATAGAGAAAAGGAAAATTGAATTACAGTTGAAAGAGTTGGAAGAAAAAAGAAAAAAGTTGAAACTTGAAAGAGAGAAATGGAGGATGTAGAAATTGGGGAAAAGAAAAAAACTGCTGGAGAACATGAAGAGATCACACTAGTAAATTTTGAAGGAGTGCATATTTTCCTTTTTCATTCTCATCCTGTCGGACTGGTTCATTTTCAATTTTGAAAGCTATAGCTGATTATTATAATTATTTGTTACCATGTAAGTTGTTCTATTAATTAGTCCATTTTATCTTGTTCATATATTATTTTATTAAGTTCTAGTGAAAATACTCTCATTCTTACGTTACTTAAGTGTTACCTTTAGGTGATAATGGAAATATTTATTTTTAAAATGCCATCAATGTATTTGTATTTTTCAATAAATAAATAATAAAAAATAAATAAAATAAAAGAGGAAGAAAAAAGAAAGTGGAGAGAGAATTAGGCCAGCTATGGGGAAGGTGGAGGCTGGGTTTTCTTTTTTCTTCCTTGTAAAATATAATGCTCAAAGAATTAACGTACTATGCATTTTAGTGAGTCAGGGAAATTTCTGTAAGTAGGTCAGGGAAAGTCAGGGAAAATTAAAACAGAATTTCTGTGGACACCCTGTTTCTGTACTTCCAATAAATACACCCTTTTAATAAAATATGTACCAATAACCCCAATAAAATATGTACGAATAACGTAGCCTACTAGGTGATAGGCCTACATTCTAAATTGGAAGTAGGTTTTAATCCGGTAATTCGAATAAATACAGCCTTTAATGTTATATACAGCCTTTTATCCATACAATAATTTAATGTACACTAACAAAGGAAATTTTTGTTAAATGTAATTAATTTTAAAAATCTAAAAGGTTAAGTTACATTGTTAAACGTAGACACAACCTCCAAAAATCGTCTGTGTACCGTAATTATGTGCGATAAATGGAATCTAATTTCTGTACTTCCAATAAATACATCCTTTATTGTACACTAACAATGTAAATTTTATTTATGTTACATTGTCGTACATAACCTCCATAACCTGGCATTAGTTACTTGTGAAGAAAACAGTTGGATGTACACATCGGACACCGAAATACAGTACACGCGCGGCGACGAAAGTTACATTTTGCCGCTGACTATTCCCCAAGACCCGCATCTTTCTCTAATCTGTATGTATGTATTTAAAAAAAAAAATAAATTATGTTTCAAGTTAACCTAGGCATCCATAACTTGATAAAAACAGCTGATTTGTATTAGTGTTTCAAGTTACTCCACCTTGCGGGGTAACAAGAAACAAACAAAAATAAAAAAAAAATTATGAAAGAAAAAGTAATTACTTTTAACATGTTTTTTTAGACCAAGACCGATATTTTTGAATAAGAAAGAGACAAAACAATCGACCCTATCCAAAACTATAGAACTTTGAATTTTAAAAGTGTTTCAAGTTACCTCATTTTACGGTACATTGTCGTACATAACCTCCATAAGCTGGCATTACTTACTTCGAATAAATACAGCCGTTAATGTTATATACAGCCTTTGAATCTACATTAACTAATTAAACCTTTTTTTAAGTCTAATTAATTTTAAAAATGTAAAACGTTAAGTTATATTGTTAAACGTAGCCACAACCTCTCAAAATCGTCTCTGTACCGTAATTATGTGCGATAAATGTAAACTAATTTCTGTACTTCCAATAAATACACCCTTCTAATGTACACGAACAAAGTAAATTTTATTTAAGTTACATTGTCGTACATAACCTCCATAAGCTGGCATTAGTTACTTGTGAAGAAAACAGTTGGTATACACATCGGACACCGAATAATAGTACATGCGCGGCGATGGAAGTTACATTTTGCCGCTGACTATTCCCCAAGACCCGGATAATTTACTAGTTGATTAACTTTGTAGTTAGTTTACCGTTACATGTTTTAGGTTTAATGACCATAGGTTTCCGTCTGTATATTAGTTACAGGTCGTTATGCTCATTATTTACGCTATTGGTTTAAAACTACGTATCAAGCCATCGCTATATGTAGGTATAGTGTAAACAATGGAGGCTGTATTTTAAAGTTCACGTTTTGTTCCTTACTTTTTGTAACTTATTAATTTGGATACTTAAAAACTATTTTAACGACATCTAATCCTTTTCATTTTTCTCTACACTTTCTATTTGGGGTAATCGTACGGATAAAAGAATTAGTACCACTCAACAATTTACTGTATCTATTAACGGGTACCCCTATTAACAAGGTTAGTATGATTTCATGAAAGTATTATTAAGTACATCATCATCATTGTAATCAATAACCAACCAATCGTAGTTTGCATAGCCGACTGTTACCTACTATTAGACTCATTATGTCTCAAGATGGTGATACGATCTTTAGACTTGACATATTTCCAAATGTGAACTGCTTTAGAATAAACTTAAAAGATACGCAGTTAGACTAATGCCAGTTGTTCCTCTAAATTAGGGTGACCAGACGTCCCGTTTTTAACGGGATTGTCCCTTTTTTTCATTATGTGTCCCGTTGTCCCGGCAAATTATTAACGGGACGTCAAATGTCCCGTTTTTCCGTACTTGCAATAACGGATAACCTAATCTTTTATCTTCGCTTCGTTTTGAGTTTTTATTTGTTTTTGTGTCATTTTGGTCTCGTTCGTTTAAACTTTCTTACTGAGGTCAAGACGGGTCTCGAATGATTAAGGGAACGCAATCACGAAAAGAAATGATGATCTCTGGTTTCCGCCAGAGTGCGTCAAGGGAGAGTGAGGCAATCAAGGTAAACTTTTTTTGTTTGGTTAATTTTAACGCTTGGCGTGGCGAGCTTGCTCCATTGTCTGTTGTTCGCTTGGTTCGAGATACACGTGCATATTAATATAGGGAAAAGAAAGTGTACTTTCTCCAAAACCCTGAAAGAAGAGTTTCCTTTCTTGAAGGACGACACCACATCTACAAAGGTAGAATGTACTTTATGTCGTTCAGTTTTGTCCATTGAACATGGAAGACGTGCCGATATTACACAGCACATTAAGAAAAAGAAACACATGTTGGCAGTTTCCGCGAGAACTTCCAGTAGTATAACTTCCTTTGTAAGTAGGAATGGACTACAAACTGAGGAAGATAAACGTATCGCTGCTGAAGAAGGGCTGTTTGCATTTCATACTGCAAAACACAACCATTCTTTCCGGTCAATGGACTGCACATCTCTTATCATCAGAGAACTATTTGAGAAGAAATTCACGTGTTCCAGGACAAAGTGCGAGTCGATTTTAGTGAACGTTTTATCGCCGTATGCAATGCATGAAGTGCAATCAGAACTTGAAGATGCTAAGTATGTGCCTGTGATGGTTGATGCATCAAATCACAAAAGCTTAAAATTAGTGCCGATCCTAGTTAGGTATTTCATTCCTACCAAAGGTGTTCAGTGCAAAGTAATCTGTTTTCAGAACGTTGGTGGAGAAACAGCAGAATTATTAGCTAATCATGTTCTGGACATCTTAAAGAAACATCATTTAGTTGACAAGATCATCGCGTTTTGTGCAGATAACTTTAACACTAACTTTGGTGGGTACAAGAGGGAACAAACAACGTTTTTCCTAAATTGAACAGTGTGCTCAAAATGAATATTCAAGGCACTGGTTGTGCAGCTCATATGGTACACAATGGTGTACAAACAAGTGCAGACATTCTTCCTATCGACATAGAAACAGTAGTGAATAAAATATTTCAATATTTTCACATTTATACCGTGCGTGTGGAGGAATTTAAATTATTTTGTGATTTTGTTGCTACTGAATATAAGCAAGTTCTGGGTAGTGTTAAAACTAGATGGTTGTCATTGTTGCCAGGATTTACAAGGGTTATTGATATTTATGAACCTCTAAAGTCTTATTTCATGTCTCAGGATAGGTGTCCTACATTGCTAAAACAATTTTTTGAGAACCCACAGTCACTTCTTTGGCTTCATTTCATACAAAGCCAACTGAAAATGTTTTCAAATTCAATCCAAAAGTTGGAAAGAACCAACATTTCAGCCACTGAAGTAGCTGAAGAATTAGAATTGCTTACAGAAAAAGTCAATAACAGGAAATGTAGTAAGTTTCAAACTTCAGTTGTTTCTTCAATTTTAATTAACTTAGAAAATGAAGGTCTTTTCACCCAATCGAAATATGAAACGGTTACCAATTTATTTTATGACACTTTTAAGTTATTTAAACAAGTGGGTCTCTCCATATCAGCCTCTGAAATCATTTCATTGGATAACATTGAAAAATTCTGTATCTTGGGATGAGGTTTTAAAAAGTCTGAAAATTCTTAAGACAGTAGATTCATGTTCAACAATTCAGGTACCTGAAGATGAATTATTTGATGAGATAGGACATGTGAACAAAGTTTTATCCAGAAAATTTGAGGAATGGGAAAAAGTTAATGTGGAGATTGATAAGAAATGGTGTGATGTCTTCCACATACTTAAAAGTATAAGCATTCCATGTAAAAACATAGAGGTGGTTGTGAATTTTGCTCTGGCTGTAAAAGGCACAAATGCTGTTGTGGAAAGAGTCTTTTCAATTGTGAAGTCCCTTTGGATTGATGAAAGAAACCGTTTTACTACCAAAACTATTCAAACAATTGTAATTTTAAAAACTCATTTTCAAGACCTTAGCTGTAAGGAATTCTACAACCTGCTATTAAGTAATTCAAAGCTCTTGCGAGATATCAGGTCTTGTGATAAGTACAAAGTTAATAGTGATGTTCCTGATTCAGAAGCCACAAGTTCATGTTCAGCAGGTTGTTGATATCTATGAATCACATCCATGTAATTTTATAGTTGTTAAGAATTTGCATATTTATATTTGAATAATTATAATTTTATAATTCTTGAAAAAACTTGATCAATTATAATATGATCCAGTGCCATGATAAGTATGTTTTTAAGTTGGTTATTAAAATATATGACTTTTTAGGTGTAAAAAGTAGTTTTTATTTGTCTTAGTGAAGCAGTGCAGTCATAGCAGTCATATATGAAGCACATTTTCTTTGTAACTCGTGTCCTGTTTTTTAATTTCCATATTTCAGAAATGTCCTGTTTTACGTCATAAAAAATCTGGTCACCCTACACCCTACTCTAAATTAAAAAAAAAAAAATACAATCAATATTAAAGATATGTACTGGATTGAACAATAACCCTGTACAAATTGCATCTTAACCTTATAATTTTGACTTGCCTACCCGTTCCACTCCACTTTAATTTCAGCATTTTTGCTTACAATGCGAGCTGACAATGTGTATGGTGTTATTTGTGGCATTTTTTACAACACTAAGTATCTCTTGTTATTGAATACTATACTATAACCTATAAATAAAAAAATTTTAAAATTACATTATTCTAAAAATTTATAGTTGATCATTGTGCGGTATCATTAAAAAAATCAGATAAATATTAAAAGTAAAAACGGTTAATATTCTAAATTTTTTATATCTTTTAAATAAAAACTTTTTATTTCGGTCAGTTTTTAAAACATTTTTATAATTCTAGTAGACAAATGTTATTAGTAGAATAACTACAAATTTTAACTTCCTATGTTATAAAGGTAATTATATAATTCTCGAAGATAAGTAATAAACACAATTGAGTATAAATTCATATCATACCATTTCTTACATTTATTACCCTGAATTGTATATTTTGTTTCAGCGTTTATCACTCCAGAAACAAAAATAATTGATTAAATTGCCTCCAGAGAAATACGAAACCAACCTGCGAAGTTAGTGCACAGGTAAAGAGGAGTTTTACCGCAACTGATTACAGCAATATTTATATCAAAACCAACATTGTGAGTACAAAAAACTGAACTTAAAAACCGGCAAAACAGTATAAAATAAGTTTTCTTAATAAACGTGTATTTCATATACTAATGACGACGATGTAGTCAAAAGGTTCATATTTATCTGGGGAGCCAGTGAAATTGTGTTTGTTTCTGGAGGAAACAAAGGTTAAAACAAAAACTACAATTCAGGGTAATAAATGGAGTACAACCATATTGTTAAATTAATTCTATATTATGTTTTAATATTTAACTGTGACCACAATCAATATTCATTTTAATATTCAATTCATCCGCTATGCACACAGGAAAACCCCGATTTGGATAAAAATACGTGGATTTCATTATACACGTAAGTGTGGAGTGTGGGTTAACGAGAGAGTAGACTAGACAATAGCGGCAGACGAACAGTAACGAAGTTGCCCGAGTGGCTTCACGCTGTCAGTCTGCAGACTCAAGTGTATATACCCACCAATCAATCTAAATTCATTCGCAAATACATGTCGGAGCTGCCCTGCCCAGGAGCAGTAAGGGTTATAAGGCATGATTGAATATAAATGAATTACAGTAAATCTAAATTGTTATTAATTATTATTATCTTACTTAAAAGTTACTGTGAGTGTATTACTTATAACATATGAGATTATAGAAAACTTTATAAATGGTAACAATGTACCATTGTCCAAGTCAGTATTGTGCTTAATAAGCAGAATTTCTGTGACATGACTAGGCTATTGCTATAAATAAGTTGGGAATTATTTCTTTATATCCATAGTGCTGACTTAACTTCCATCATGTCTCTCTGTGGAACTTTACCCCTCACATGCTTTAGGCTCACAGGCTTTAGGCTCTATCTTTGTTGATTTAATTTGTTAGTTCTTGTTGCTGCCATCCATGTAGCCTGTATTCATTTCTTTCTGTATTTACTCAAACCTCCATTGGAAAATGTATTTGAATGCATTTTAGTTAGGCGTGTATTCGCCTTTGTATTTATTATTTTCCACTACAACTGACAAAGTTGTACAGGTTGAATCTGGTTGCCATGACTTCCACAACTTGTCATCTCTTGTGGATTGGCTCAGTATTCTTTCCAACGAATAATTCTTCAGTTTAAAACTGCCAGTAATAATGTGTAAGTTTGGGTAAAATAAAACAACTCAGAATTAAATCTATTTTCCAAATGTAAAACGTATTGTTGGACTAACGTAAGTAAGCGAGTGTGAAACATAACTTTAATAAAACTAAATTATTGTAAAGTACTAAAGCAAAACATGCAAGTGTCACATTACAACATATGTATACATTACGATAAGTAATAGGATAGCCTACAACATTTACAATGTAATTGATACCTGTACTGTAAACTGACGTAAACTTTTCAGTACAGAAGAAGATAGGTAATAATTGAAATTCAGACCTTTCTGTACATAATCAAATAGGCCTATGTTGTTTAATTACGTTGTTATTTTTGTTTTCGTATTCTGGTATAATTACAGTTAATAACTATAACAATTACAATAAGCAGTTTAAGCATTACAAATCATTTTGCAACCAGACAAGGTGGATGTGGTGAACTTAAACTACCAAATTAATAAATACCTTTTTCTTTATCCGTGCTGCGACTACGTCTTTGATGTCTTACGACATGTTTCGGGAACACGTTTCCATCATCAGGTAAAATCGTTTTTTCTTCTAATTCATAACGAACATGTCAAGAATATAATAATTAAAACACATTAATACACAAACACATAACACAATGAGTACGATAGAACTCAGTCCACGTAACAGTGCGCACTGCCGTACTATAACTCAGTACGTACATTCTATCGTACTCATTGTGTTGTGTGTTTGTGTATTAATGTGTTTTAATTATTATATTCTTGACACGTTCGTTATGAACTAGAAGAAAAAACGATTTTACCTGATGATGGGAACGTGTTCCCGAACATGTCGTAAGACATCAAAGACGTAGTCGCAGCACGGATAAAGAAAAAGGTATTTATTAATTTCAATTTCACTGTGATTGGAGACCAAATATAATGAATCTTAAACTACCAGCTTATGTCTTAATTTCAGGTTGCTTTGTCAGAAGTAGAAGTTGGCATGATGGAAGAGGATGTTCTATATGAAACGTATAAAACAGATGTTGTCGTCAAGCAAGAACCTTATGAGGAATTGACAAAGTATCAGCATGAAGATCAGGTACGTTATGCATGACAGTTTTTATTCTGAGGTGAAGAATGGCCATCAGTTATTTAAATTTAATTCTTTTTTATTGCAATAATAACATGAAATGTATTTTTATTTATATACATGTTTGCACGTATGGACACACACACACACACACACACACACACACACACACACACACACACACACACACACACACACACACACACACACACACACACACACACACACTTTTAGTACTGTCAGACTGTTAGTACAATATGTGAATGCATTGCCTATACTAGCCTATTTTGGGGAGCCCGAGATTTTTTTTTTACAATCTGAGGATCAAGTTAAATACAATCAAGTATTGGATTAACAGTTAGATAATTTATTAAATTTTTTCAATATTTTATTTTTCAAACTAATTTATAATTTAGTAAAATATTAAAGTAGGATTTTGTACAACCAACATGACTTTAAAAAAAAGTACTTCTTTCATACTTAAGTGTATATAATATGTGCAAGATGATGAAGAAAACTTACAGTCAGTACAAAAAGAAAATGGCAAAAACTGATGTTGTTTATCACACATGCCAGTGAAAATAATGCTGGTTCCCAAAGGGTAACGGAAACTGCTAACAAACTTGTTGTGACTCAGAATAAAAGTATGTTACTTCTCCAGTCGTACAGCTGCAACCAACATATTTTCCCAGGATTTGTAGAGTTTGAAAATCTTGCATGACGTACTTCCTACTTTACAAACTGTTATATTTCATGTTATATAGCTTAGTACTGTACGTAAGAGAGTAACCTTATGATATCTGTATACTCCTTGCAGCCCGCCGTGGTCAATTTTGTATTTTGTACTGTATGTCCTAATGTTCTGAAAAAATATGTAATGTATTACATATGAAATAAAATTTTGAACTTTATTTAGTAAAATGTTTGTCTTGACTAAAGTAATAACTATAAAATAGGTTAGTTACCTTCTGTCAACATTTCTCAGAATCTGAGAAACGTTGACAGAAGGTAATTAACCTATTTTATAGTCTTAACCGTTTCTGGAGGCAAATAAAATGTTTAAAATAAAGTAATAAGCAATAAGAGGGAAATATTGTGTGTTAACAAATCAATGGAACAAGTACACGTTTTTAATTATCTAGGCTGTCTGGTAAATTTTGATGTCATTTATGATTCAGAGAAGAAAATATCCATATTTCAAGCACCCGAAAAAATAAACTTGCAGAGACGTGCTGCTTAAGATTTATAAAGTGATGGTGTTACTTGCTTCAGTCTGTGGTGTGAACGTGGACTCTATGAACAACTACCAGTGTACAAAGGCCACGGAAATGAGATTCCTCTGAGCTGCCACTGGGTATAAACTAATCAATCAGCAGAAGAATGTAGATATCAGCACTGAACTGAGTATATTTAGTCTTTGTAGTAAAGTAAAAGAATATAGACAGGACTGGATAGGCCATGTGCAGAGACAGCCGTCATCAACTAACATAGCTAGGTGCTGCATTATGTTGCATGAGGGTGGTGAACGTTGGGACGGCCAAGAACAAGGTTTATTGAACAGGACAAATGAAGGGCAGTGGAGCCAAACGCTTAGAGTAGATGACAATGATGACAAATCTTAAATAAATATAACAATTGTAAATTACAAATCATTTTACCACTAGGTTAGTCAGAACTTAAACAGCTAACTGGTGTCATAATTTCCAGGTTGCTTTATCAGTATCAGACGTTGGCATGAAGGGAGAGCCTATCCTACATGGACCATGTGAAACAGATGTTGCCATCAAGCAAGAACCTTCTGAACAATTGACAGGAGACAAGGTATGCAGAGCCTGATTGTGTTTTTTAATGTATTTTTTTTCTTATTTCTTTTATCCACTCACACACTAATGTTTATAACTTTGAACAAAAATTACAGCCAGTTAAGGCCTTTATAGTTATTATAATAGTAATGCTCACATTTTCACCTATCTCATCCGTTAGAAGAAATACTTTTACAATGGCGGTGTTGTGGTTTGGGGTTGTACTACTTCCGCTCCTCACTCTGTCGCAGAAGGAATTGTAGAATTACACCAGCCCAATGACATTGTTGAGAGTTAGTGTGGGGTTGATGGTGGGGATTTCGCCTGCGCATGATGCCAGGGGGAGGAGATCCCGATAGGCAGTCAGTGTGGACAGCTTGCTCGGGTCGGACTCTGTATACGCATGTTCATTATCTATATTATCTATTATATTCTACTGTATATTGTTGAGGTTATACGTTTATACAGTTTATTAAATCTTTAAACTTAATATGTTTTGTTTTTGTACGGATCCTATAAATTAAGCAGATGTAATGGTCAACGCCTTTGAGCTGAATGCGTTTTTTTAAAGTGTCACTCAAAACTTTTTCATTTTAGTTTTTTACCGCTCTGTTTAGGTTACCGTCTACCAGTAACTCACTGCTTATAATGATATCCGTGCCACAGTAAGAAACGCTCCCGAGCAAGATTACAGTTAATATTTCATCGAATTATTATATTAAGTTTTTTTAGTCCAAAATATAGGAAACCATTACAGGTCCCACCATTAAAAGATTAGCAATAAAGAATTTTCATGAACACGATTTCCTCAACATGAATTCCTTAAAACGATCACATGTCATGAAATTTGTTTGTTAATTTGCGTGTAGTGGAATTTGCTGCATGTAAAAAACTTTCATTTTGAGACATAGCTATATGGTGTCAGCAAGTGAAATTTAGAGAAAATTCCAAATTCTATTTTGGTTTTTGCTTAAATTAAAATGCTCTTTTTTGTTTTTGAGATATTGGTGGTTTTGTAAAAAATTTGGTTGGTTGGCACATGATGTCAGGCGCATCAGTGCTGTTAGTACGGTATAAACTATTTCTTATTATAATGATTTTTGTTAATATTAAATTTTACTTTATTATAATAATCTTCTTCTAATTTGCAAATACAAGGTTGGAAGCCTATTACATCATCTGTTGTTACAATTGATCTATAACTTTTCGTTGGCTGTCCTAGACTTCTATCTTTACACTTATGTGTGGTATTCTTGGTGGGTCCTATATGATCAAACAATTTCTCTCTACATTCCCTCACTGTGTCATTCACTGGTTGCTAATCTAAGGAGCCTCATCTTCGCATTTTGCAGTCGACTTTAATGCGTATTCATCATTGTCCATGTTTCACTACCATTTGGACAGCTTGGAATGGACAGTCTTGTAAAATTTTAATAACATCTCTTGCCTAACCATATTCCTTAAGATATGCTTGATAGTGCCATTCATCCTATTAAAGTCTTTTATCTTTTCCATACATCAACCTCTCCAAGATGTAATGTATTGCATCCTAAGAAATTAAACGATAAAACTTGTTCAGTAGTTCTGGTTTCAATCCCTTTTTGTCTTCTTTTTGGAAATGCTACACAGAAACCATTCTTTAGATTTTCCAACAGATAAAATGTAATGTGTTAATTTAATGTAACACAATCTGTTTGATACGAATTTTAATATTTATTATATTTAAAACACAGAAATTTAGAACACAAAAGTAAAACAGCAGCGGCATCACATCACATAATTTCATATTACTCTCACTACATTATGAAGTATAACAAATTAAACGTTTGAATATCTCTTATTTTTGTACATCTCTTTTTGAAAAAATGAATATAGTTGTATCAATATTGATAAATTTAATGTCCAGTTTATCGCATTAACACTTTGACACCAATGGACGTCAATTTATGTCCATTGAAAACTTCCGAGAATGCCGATGGACATCAAAGGACATCCTGAAGTTTCAATGTGTTTTGCATGATTCCATATGTATAAAGACGTCCTTGGAGCAGTTTTGAAATGATGGCAGGTCTTGTAATACCCAAATCATGCGCTAGATCGCATATGCTTTCACTTTCGTAGATACTGGTTGGCTAAACACCACTTAACATGTCAAAATGTCAGACAAGCGTTTCTTGTAAAAAATTACAAAAGTACACCTTTATAAACCAATATATATTATAAACATTATGTAATGTATTGTTTAATCCATTTCTAACAAGTAAAAATAAAATTGCGAGTTTCTAGTAACAACGTGTTTAGGCCAATTTTTTTCCTTCCGAAATTGAAAATTAGTTTCAGGGAAAATAAACAACACAATGACATACTGTATACACCATTTTAAAGAAGACACTTAGATCTTCATAAAAACATAAATAGCATATTTTTTTACCATAGAGTTTAGAAGATACAACATTTTAAATATATGCAAAAATGGCCCGGCATGGGCAAAGGACCACTATGTTAAGGGCCCGGAGCATCAAAGTGTTAATACTTATTGTAACTATATTAAACTTTTATAAATGTAATACGCCAAGAGTTTACCTACCTTGCATGATCTTTTCACTTCTCGACTTACCTTCAAACACCATCATCAGAAAATTTCAGGGCTGCCAATATATTAATTCAGGCTAATATATAAACCTTTACACTCTTACTATGATAAAAAAAAACTTGAATAAATTTGACAATATTTAATTACGTAATTCAGAAGATCTCCCAGGCTCGTTAGACAAGTTTTTTAACACAGAGGATTGGAAATGGTAATGAGGCATAATGACTAACACATGGTTGTCGTCAAATCAAATATCACTTTCTTTTATTTAAAAAAGTACTTCAAAATTCTGTTTCTTTTTTACTGGTTTTGAAAATTCTATTTTGATTATTTTACATGCGATTGGACAACATGATGTATCACACCAAGTTTTACTCTTACAATTTTTTCATCCACCAATAGTTATAAAACATTATCTTACGTAATTAGTTTTTAGGTACTCTCTGGCCGTAATTTGAAGATCGAGCAGTGGGTAAGGTGGGAGAAGCATTCCGGACACTATGGTTGGCTAAGTGGGGGTGTTGTAATCTCTAAGCTGAGAACATTACCTCGTCAAACTAGTCCCTCACCCCTCCCGGCAATTAGCGCGTCTCTTGATCTCTTAATGTGTTCACGCATTTCTCGCGTGGCTTTCATTAGATAAATTTGTTTGCGCTCTTCGAGAACACTTCGTTGTTATCATTATTACATTTATTTTTTACTTCGTTGTTATCCTTTAAAATTTATTATTACTTTGTTGTTATCGTTATTAAATTTATTATTTACTTTGTTGTCACCAAATTTTAAACAGTGAACTGTTATTTTTGTGCGTTTTCAAAACATGGAACAACAAAAACTTATGTCAACACCTACTACTAGCTTCAGAACTCCGAAAACAAACCGGAAGGTAATTCGCAGTAGGGAGCACACCGTTGTCAGCAACATAATAGAAGCATGTGTACAGGAGGCTAGTTCAGGAACTCTGCTGGCACCTATTACTTGCCCTAACAAGAGAGCAGCCCTTTATACGAGAAAAGGGATAGCAACTATTGGACGAGTTAGGAAAGAAAGAAAGATTCTCCAAGAGGTGATCTAAAGTCACCACAGACACCACGAACAAGGGTGCCTGTTGTGATTGACAACTTTGAAAATTACAAATTGTGCCTTCCGTCAGGAAACTGCTGGCTACACTGAAAGAGAGAATTAATTTCCCATACGGCAAAACAAAGCTTAGACAACTATTACACGATATGGGATTTAAGTGGAAATGGTCCTGCAGTAAAAGAAAAGTGCTAGTAGAGCACAATGACATCATTGATTGGTGGTGCAGTTATCTGATGAAAATGAAGAGGTATCGAGAAGAACAGCAACAGATTTTCTTCCTCGATGAAACTTGGGGAGACTCAAATATCACGTTCCGGAAATGCTGGCAAGGGCCAGGTGGAACGGGCGTCGCCGAAAACATTAGTGGAACCAGTAGATTTATTATTGTCCACATTGGTTCCAAAGATGGTTTTTTGCCTGGAGCGGAATTGATTTTTAAGGCTGGGAATACTAAGGGAGACTACCACGGCCAAATGAATTCCGAAAATTTTTCAAAATGGGTGAAAGAGAAAGTGATTCCTGGTCTTCCTCCTCAAAGTGTTGTAATTATGGACAATGCGCCGTACCACTGTGTAGAACACAACAAGCCGCCCACAAGATCGTCGACTAAAATGCAGATGATTACTTGGTTACATCAGAATGGAATTGTAGCTGATGAAACCTTCAGGAAAACTACGCTGTACGAGCTAATAAACGCGAAGAAACGGCCGGAAAAGGTTTTCAAAATAGATATGGTGTTCGAGACCCACGGTCACACTGCGACCACCGTACAACCGCGACCTCAACCCGATGGAACTAGCTTGGGCGAAGTTGAAGCGACACATCCGCTCCAAAAATGTTACAGGAGAGTTGACCATGACGAAACTGAAGGAGCTAATTGATGAAGGTAAGCTGAACAAAATCATATTACCATGTACTTTAGAAGCAAATATAGTGGAACTTGTTCATAACGAATGCGTAAATTTCTTCCTTGTAACCGATATTCGTTTTCCCCGCGAAATACAGAAAATTTTCCTATAAAGAGATAGGCTTCATATTGACAAAAAAAAATTAAAAAAAAAGATGTATGAATTACAGAATTTAATTTCAAAAAATAAATTAACTAAGCAAATGCATAAACTACAAAATTTAATCATGTAAATTAACATTTATGTTTAGTATGCTATACACTAAAATAATTTAGTTACCTGTAATTCACTACAGTTCACTGTAGTGCACAAAAGCTCGAGTAAATTTAAATCTAATGTTATAATTCAAATGCCGATAAACAGTATTTCTTAGACACTGTTGAATTAGAAGTACTGCTTCCTAAAGCCCGAGTTAATCGTACTTTTTCATAAATCGTTAAGATTTAACGTTTGATGCCTGATATTTTATGAATTTTAAATACAGTAGACTCCACACTAACAGACAGACGGAAGATTCAAACTAAATGTAAATGAAAGTAACACTGTAAAAATAAACTTAATAAGGTCTAAGAATAGAGTGCCTATTCTTAGGGCTACGCGACAAAACAACAAAAGATACACAGGTAACGAGTATGAGTAGCAATCATTTAAGAAATGGATAATTCCAACAAATACGACATGTCAATCATTCCATGTGAAATGTGTGGTTTTATAATAGAACATACACTATGGTATACTGTATGTACATTACAAAAGATTTTGCTTATTTATGGAGTACATTCGTAGAAGGATAATTAGTGTAGGCTAAAAGAGTACTTTCATTATCAGTTTGTATAAGAAAACATACCGTATCTGAAATAAATTGGTCGACAGAACCAAAGATGAATCTGTAAAACAAAAGCAAGATAATTATTAAATTATCTAACTGGAATGTTATACGGAGACAGTCTGGCGACAGGAAGTCAGATAACACACAAACACGGCACACATATTTGCGTAGGCAAACCAAACGGCTAGTACATGTATTTTACCCGACATCGCTTACAAGTGGCCGCATGGTGGGGGAGAGCTGCTTCAATCATCCGGTCGCAGCCAGACAGTATACTCTTTTTATAGACAAACCAGTATTTCGTTTTTTATCTCACACACTTGCACTGTCACTCTCCTTACTTTTCCCAACCCCCCGTTTTATTTATGAGCTCTTGTTTATTTATTGTTTACTTTGAAACTTTGGCCAAAAATAAACTTGTTTCCGTACTGTACTTATCTGAATTCAGTATCCATAACTGTTACGCCACATGGTGGTTTACGTCTTTCCACAGAACTACCACAAACTCATTTTTTCACTGTTGTTTTTGTTGAATAAAACTGTTTACTGTTACGTTACGTCGTCACACACGCTTTGGTAGACCTACTTTTACATTTTTCAGTCTGCCAAAACTCTCCCGAGGCCACCGTTATTTTTACGTCTGTTCACTATGAAATGGTCTCGTCGACTGACGCCACAAAGATGGTGAGATGATGCCCTTACTTAATTCCTCTCGTTGTCACACCCAGACGTCTTCATCATTCCAGCGTTCTTATTGGTTCCTCGCAAACTGCGATATCCCATGAGATTCACAACTCGCTTGCTGATTGGATTCTCGCCGACTTTTATATCCCACGAGAGGTGGTTAGCAGTTCACGCAGCTAACAAGTGGCCAATTTTGCTTCGCACAATCATGCTCTTTTTCATGAGTCACGCATTCTTGGCGAAGTCGTACCTGGCTCCAACGGTTACTGGCTAAGCCACAGGGTGTTTAAAAACTTTAGTACAGGTTTTTCGAAAAAAGTTACACTTTGCCCCGTTACATTATTAATAAAGCAACATATTCTCACATGGCCTTGATTACGCCTGATAACAAGCTGTCGACACTCAACACACAATACTTCCTCCTCTGCCAGACTGTCATTAGCACGGGGATGTATTAATTACAATTCATACCACAATGCAACTAGGCTTCCCTATTGCTTTTCTTTTGGTTCCCTGAGTAGGCCAGTGTGGCATTCGACTGCCTTGTAAATTGGTAATGTTCTATCTCTCACCACCCATAGATTAAACTTTTCTATTTCACAATTGTGTACTTACGATTTTGTAAATCCCTTCTTAGAGATATTTTTATTGATTTGGATATTATTATTCATAATAAATATACCCAAAAAACACTCTGGACTCGTCTACATTTCCATAACAACTTTGAACGGCCTTTGGACATAACAGTTGTAATAAAACAAAATATTTTTACTGAATGAATAATAGCTGTTTAATAAAATTTTATTTTCTTATTTTTTTATTATATATATATTTTTTTTATATCAATTTAATTTTTATTATTTAATTATGTTAAGCATTTTATTATTTTTATTATTATTATTATTATTATTATTATTATTATTATTATTATTCAATTAATTAAAATAATAAGCAATAATTGTGTATGAGTTGGTGAAGAAATATTTGTTTCACCGAGTTAAATAGATTGTCGTAGTCAAATCGATTGAATGTAGCGGTCAATTCAGTGTCTTTATTTCTTCTTCTGCTCGTCTTTTTCCTTTCTGAAGTCCTCGTTTATAAATTGAGAATTGATATATTTTAATTTAGTTCTTAACTAATCAATAAAACGACAATTTAACACAAATAATTAATTTTATTATTATCAATACGATTATTCGACTTGCGTCGACTATTGCTCTCGGAGTCGAGACTGGATCTCATGTCGATTAATACATTTGGTTTAAATTATATCAAATTAATTTATTATTTAACATGGATTCTTTTAACTGTCGAAATAGTCAGGAAAGGCAAGTTAGAGAATTCAATACTTACAATTAGAAAAAACTTATTCATTAACATATAATTATTAAAATATAGGATATATAAGTAAAAAGATATTCGAACCACAAGACGATTGTTCTGACGTCACGCAGTCGTTCTCTTGGCTAGCTGCTCCCTGCTGAAATTAAAAGATGGCTGCCTCCATGCGTTGTACTATGCTGATAATCTGTCTCTGAGATTTTACTTCAATAAAATGCAGTAGTTGATAAATTCCTCTTCTGTGATGTATTTATTTGAAGATTTCCAAGTGATGGTGTTTAGTTTTCGTCCTCCACTGGATTTCGTTCGGTAATACGTGTGAAGTGTTGAATGGTTTCTTCCAATCAGTTGCTGTTCATGAATTGGTTAGATTTATAATTCCACTATGGCCATTCGTTCTGATAGTTAGCTTAGTGTTATTTAAGTTTGTTTTGTTTATTCCACCGATTATTTAAATTGGATTCATTGCTTTACTGTTGATACTTCATTCATTCATAATTTCATATAACATTGAAATACATATTGCTTCTTCCTTTTATCTTCTATTTGGTCTTAAATTGTAAATAAGGCAAAATTTCTGGTATGCTACATATGCCCTCCTGTAAAAGTGATTAGTTCAGATCATACGCTTAGTATGGATGAAATAATTGCTTCTGACACTTGTATTTATGATATTCTTGGTTTTGTATACACTTATATACCCGCTTCTTCATAGTTGAGCTCTAAGTTGATATGTATATTTTCTGTTTTCATTTTCTATTTCACTCTTATTAGATAGTCATTTTTAATCTGATTTATATTATTATTATTATTATTAATAATATATATTTTTCTTTTCTTACTTGGTGCTTCCATCCTTGGGATATTCACTCCCTAACATTCCCTATCACGTGAGCTGGAACAGTTCAGAGTGGCACATTTTGGCTACATTCTCTGCTGGCCATACTTCACTTATTTGAGCTCAGAGGAATCATCATCTCTGCTCAATTATAAAACTGGTGGAATATATCTACATCCAGTCATTAAAATACAAATTATAAAAAGTAGTCTATTTCGACTAATAATAAACATCCTTAGATTCATCACTTCATAATTGTTCAGATTAATTAATACTTCTATCCATTTGGTTCTTCTTACATTTTAAAGCTCAGTTTATATTATGTATCACTACAAGGTAAATAAGCCTACAGTGAAAAAACGAAAAGTGAGGTTATAAAACAAAGCAAAAGAGAAGCAAGATGGCGAAGGTGAAGATGGGAGAACAGGATCTCCCGAAACATGTCCCTAAAGAAAAAATACATCTTGAGGTAAAATAGTTATAAGTATTATAGTAATATATATTGTTACAGTACGGGTTACCTCTCCTTAAAAACCCCTCTGTTGTATTTGTCAATTGTGTTGTATTAATTTAATTGTATAAATTCTCGGAAATATTTGGAGTTGTGGAATATATGGATGTACTCAATTAATGTTAACTTAACTATTTAATAATTATCAGTGTTAGTGTGCCTAGAACTTAAATAACTTAAGATTTATTCTACAATTTCATCCAACCCTATTATGCCTTGAAGAGAGTTCTGTCTGATTTTATATTTTTACGCTCCCTCTTTGGTGTCAGATAATTCTGCTATAAGCGCTGTAGTATCGGCTCAACGAAACTTGTAGGTTATTCGATGTTTATATTAACTATTTATTCTCTACTTATTCAGTTACTTTTGTTCCAGTTCACTAAACCATACTCCAAATAACAAGGTGTAACAAATATATAAAGGTTCTTTATTTGTTTATCAATTCACATTAACTAAGATATATTCCAATTAATATATGTTGGGACTATAGATTCAGGTATCGATTGTTGATTATTTGATCCTTTGTTTATATTTGGTTATATTTTATATTTGATTTGTATTTTATTTATTTCAGGGTGTGAAGGTTCTTGTAACTGTGGGGAAGACTAAAAATACATACTAAGAATGCAAGATTTACAAAAATTATGTGTTGTGTATTTAGTATGATTAATATAATATAATTTTACCAGTCTCTAACGAACCAAATCACGTTGGCAGTTGATCGCTAAATTCGTTGTTCTGGTCAATTATGAAGCACAGTTTTCTTTCTTCAGTTTAATAAAAGTAATCCTTGTCCTGTCCACTTCGGAATACAGCTTCTGAATTGTTTTACGGCCCGATTGATGTTTCTTCTACACCGCCAGGATCCAAATAGGTTCTTCCTTCGGTTGAAGCAGTTAGTGTTGTTCCGTGTATTTGCAAGGTTATAATTTCTGGTGTTGTGAATATTATGGGTTGTTATTGTTAACTCTTTATATTTGATTACTATTTTTCATCAATTCCCTTCGGACATGGGACAGTCCAAGTTTCTTCTTGTAGAATTCAGTGATTTCTTCTCGATTATTATTTCGTAATGTATCGTTATTTTATTAATCTGTGTTAGTGATAGATGTAAGTATTATCATTGGAATTTTATCTTTTTTATAATCGTATCTCTTGATTTCAAATATTACGATTCAATATATTCTTCTTGGGTTTTTTTTAAATCATCACGTTCAGTTTTTACAAAAGCAATTCTTGTTATTTTTTAAAATCAACAACATTCTTCTTAAATTTTTCCCTAGCAACCTATATTAATTTCCGCTTCCACATGTTTGGACTATATAGTGTTTCTTTCATATATTTTTTTGTCTATTCTTTGTCAATTTGCTGTCCTATCGGAATGTAAATTTTACCGATAGCTGGTTTATTATTTTATACACATCTTCTACTGGTTTTTTGATATAATTCCGTTTTTTTCCTTTTTTATTATATTTAATCCACCTTCGATATTATTTTTTACCAATCGATATTATGGCATCATGGTATTATTATAATTTGTATAAATTTTATTAAATATTATTATTAACTTAATGTTTTTTCTTCTTTCTAGCTCTTCATAGTGTATTTATTAATTATTATTAATTGATGTATCTAACCTTTAAGTTATAAGTGTTTATTTAGTATTTTTGGCTGTTAGGCCTTTTATTGTAAATTGATCTACCTGTGGTTATGTCTGTTAGGCATCTATAGTCCCTTTTATATAAATTCGTACATACAATCAAAACTTAATTATTAACATTTGTATAAACAATTATTTTTCTACATCTAATAACAAATTTATCTTGATCTCTCGATCACATATAACAAAATTCGAACTTATGAACATTGGTTAACTGCCTCACACTTCATTCTATGACAGTCATTGAATAACACTATTTGTTTCATTATTTTTCATGAACTCAACACATATTTGATATAACATCACATAAACTTTATCATAACATTTTTGTCATAATATAATACCTTTTTAACACAAAATCCTTATCTGTTATTACCATAAATTAAGTCATTGTTTCATTTCTCTGTTTTGATTTTTATTAAACATATATCATTAGCTATTATTTATTTTACAGGTTCCTTTATTCTATTCAACACTACCTTGCATTCTTATTTATTTTGTCTATGACTATAATTGTCATAATTGGGTCTCTGTTCTATTTTAGGATTAAGTATCAATTTATTTATCAATCTGTGAATCTTCTTTTATGTAGCATAAATGCTATCATTTTTGTTGCAACTACATATGCTTCCCCTCCTAAAAAAGTTTAGTTTACCTGAATGAAGTTTAGGTCAAATAAACTTGCCTTTTTCACATGCCTTTTCTTAATTTCATTGTTAATGGTTGACGATGGTCTTCTCAATGTAACTTCATTAGACTAGTACTAGTACCTTTTTTATTTAATAACATTTCATCATTTTATTTAACATTCTTGATTCTTGATATTTTTTTTTTTTCTGTACACATTATTTGTTGGTAACTGGCTACACTATTCACTGATACATTAGTTTTACATCTCTCCTATTTATAATTACTATAATTACTGCATTTTTCATTATTCTTCTGTCAACTCGCTTCTTTCTGTTTTCTTCGTCCTATTCCTTTGGAAACTGAATTTATTTTTGCAACTATCCTAATATTCCTTAAATATTTAATTTCCCTAACAATCCCTAACACATGCGTTGGTACAGTTCAGAGAGGCACTGTTTGGCTTCATACTCTGCTGCCCACACTACATCTTAATATAGTACTGCTGGAATTCATCTACAGTCAGCTATAAAATATAATAATAATCTCCTAATAATCTCTTTAATCATTTAATAATAAATATTTGGGAAAAGATTTTTTCTTTGTTGCATTTATATTTTTTCATTACTATTCTTCATATTTCGTAGTTCCATTTTAATTCCTTAAACATTCGTTAATATTGACTTTGACAGTTATCAATTGTAATCATTTTTGTTTTCATTTTTGTTGAGATTGTAATGTTAAGTATCTTCTTCGTTTTTTTTTTTTTTTTTTTTTTTTTTTCTGATCTCAATATTTTTTAATCAGTTGTTGTGTGTTGATCATTATAATTGTATTTCTTACTAAATATATTCCTTATACTTAATCATTATTCTTCTTATCGTATTTCACTATTTTGGCTGTTTATTTTTTAATGAATTATGTTCATAAATACTCTTTCCTTCTTGTCTTCTTTAACATTATATTAGTTACATTCAATCGTTTACTGAGATTGTTCCATCATGTGGCAATGTAGTATGTATTTTAGGTCATATGATTTTTTTTTCTTCTTTATTTTGGATAAGTAGGTTTGAGGTAATAACTTTTATCTTGGGGTTCATTCTTCATTATTCACACTATTTCTTTATACACATAATAATAATAATTATCGTTTTCTTCTGTAATCTTGGGGTTTGTTATTCATTATACACATTATTTCTTTATACATATAATAATAATAATTATCGTTTTCTTCTGTAATCTTGGGGTTTGTTATTCATTATACACATTATTTCTTTATACACATAATAATAATAATTATCATTTTCTTCTGTAATCTTGGGGTTTGTTATTCATTATACACATTATTTCTTTATAAACATTTAACAATAATTCTTGTTTTCTTCAAAATCGATAATACGTTGTTCTTATTGTATTTCAGAATTTAGTGGTAGTATTCAACTCAAATTATTTTTAAATTCCAAGTATTTTTCTTCAAGATTGATAATAAGTTGTTCTTATTATTTTTATAATTTATTCATTTATATAAATTCTTTTTCTTTTTTTTTTTTTAATCCAGAAGTTGTTCAAATATAAGGTAATAAGTTGTCCTTACTTCATTTTAGAATTTATTCATTTATATAAATTCTTTTCTTTTTGTTAATCCAGAAGTTGTTCAAATATAAGGTAATAAGTTGTCCTTACTTCATTTTAGAATTTATTCATTTATATAAATTCTTTTTCTTTTTGTTAATCCAGAAGTTGTTCAAATATAAGGTAATAAGTTGTCCTTACTTCATTTTAGAATTTATTCATTTATATAAATTCTTTTTCTTTTTGTTAATCCAGAAGTTGTTCAAATATAAGGTAATAAGTTGTCCTTACTTCATTTTAGAATTTATTCATTTATATAAATTCTTTTTCTTTTTGTTAATCCAGAAGTTGTTCAAATATAAGGTAATAAGTTGTCCTTACTTCATTTTAGAATTTATTCATTATATTTCTTTTGGATTTAGTAATTTTTGTTTCTTACTAAATTCGTTTTATATATAATAGTTATTTCAAATAATTTTTTGTAAGTTGGTCTTACTGTCTTTTAGAATTTTGCTGATTTATATAACATTCCGTATCTTGTCAATTGGTTGCCTGGTCAGTTTTCATAACATCAGTCCCATTTTTCTGGTTGACTGCTTCTTTTCTAACCATGGTCCATTAATTCGACTGCACCCGTTGTCCGGATGACTGCAGTATTCATACCAATTTCTACACTTTTTACATATCTCTTGTGCATGATACAAAGCCAGTACTGTAACTCGGCTGATGCAAAGTCTTCACTTAATTCAGGGTATTCAGTTATATTTAGCTCCCTTTGAGTTATCAGGTATCGTATCTCCTCTATTCTAATATAATTACTTGTATATCCTATCTTTCCTTTCCCTTTGATATCTGGACTATTTACTAAATGTTTTATGGGTATCTTCCGTATTAATGATGTAATTGATTCGGTCATATACTTTTTGATTGTTGATTTATTTAAATGACATTTAAATTTATTTAATGTTTTTTTAATTATTCCATGGTGGTTCATTTTGGTCATTTTCATGAAGTTTCCTCTATATTTCATGCATTTACATAACTCCCTTCGTTCATTAATTGGGATGTTAAACGCACTAATTAATCCACCCTTCCTCATCTCCATTTCTTCTTTGGTACTGACTATGTTCTTCCTGCATGTTTTTCTTATTTTCTGGTTACTCTCTTCCATAGTTTGTATCTTCTCCTTGTCCTTTCTATCCTTATTTTCAGAGAGCACTGTCTTTTGGTCTTCTCTAATTTCTGTTTCTTTTCTACCTTCAGAAGTGGTTTCTAGTGGTTCATTCATTTTCTTGAAACGTTCTATCCACTGTCCAAGTTGTTGTCGCTCCTCATCACTCATTTTCCTATCACATTCTTCGATTACCTTACCGAATTTTTTTAAAAATTTGTCCCACCATTCCTCGAAGCTTTCCTCCTTCTTTTGTTCTGGTATTTTCTTCTGTTGCTTCACTTTGACTATTTTTACTTCTTTTTGTACATTGGATTGTGCTAGCTTTTTAATATTTGGCATTGCTATAAATTCATCTATTTGATTGTGTTCCTTCCTCCATTGACACATATCTTCTCGGGATAGTTCAAACATCACCCTGATCCATTCTCTTAATTCTTTGTTTTCTGTTTGTATTGGGTTTTCAGGTGGTCTTATTTCTCTTTTCCATTGTTCATAATCTTCCTGAGTATATTGTTCTGTCACCTGGGCGTATACTCCTATTCTTTCGGTTTTCATTTTTTCTTCATTATTGTCCCATCTTTCCCAATCTTCTTCAGTCATCCTTTCCACCTTGTTATCGTCTTTTTCGTTAGTCGTCCCAATAGTCTTTTCCTTATTACACCTGGCATCTAATTCCCATAATTCATCATAAATCTCTCTCAATGTCATTTTGTCGTCTGGTGTTCCCAACGCATTCGCGCGACTCATTTGCGCTCTTTCGTGATCATTGGTATTCTTTTCTATGTATCCCATCTCTTTGCTGAATTTCTTAAATAGTACTGTCGTCCATTCCGCGTAACTTAATCGTCTCTCTTGTCCTTGCATTTTCGTTTCCTTTTGTATCATCTTTCTCTATTGCATTTCTAGTCTCCCACAGTTGCCTGCTCTGGTTAAGTAATATTAATATGGTTACTGTTACTTAACTTAAGCCCTACACAAGTTGAGCGCCAATTTGTTACAGTACGGGTTACCTCTCCTTAAAAACCCCTCTGTTGTATTTGTCAATTGTGTTGTATTAATTTAATTGTATAAATTCTCGGAAATATTTGGAGTTGTGGAATATATGGATGTACTCAATTAATGTTAACTTAACTATTTAATAATTATCAGTGTTAGTGTGCCTAGAACTTAAATAACTTAAGATTTATTCTACAATTTCATCCAACCCTATTATGCCTTGAAGAGAGTTCTGTCTGATTTTATATTTTTACGCTCCCTCTTTGGTGTCAGATAATTCCGCTATAAGCGCTGTAGTATCGGCTCAACGAAACTTGTAGGTTATTCGATGTTTATATTAACTATTTATTCTCTACTTATTCAGTTACTTTTGTTCCAGTTCACTAAACCATACTCCAAATAACAAGGTGTGACAAATATATAAAGGTTCTTTATTTGTTTATCAATTCACATTAACTAAGATATATTCCAATTAATATATGTTGGGACTATAGATTCAGGTATCGATTGTTGATTATTTGATCCTTTGTTTATATTTGGTTATATTTTATATTTGATTTGTATTTTATTTATTTCAGGGTGTGAAGGTTCTTGTAACTGTGGGGAAGACTAAAAATACATACTAAGAATGCAAGATTTACAAAAATTATGTGTTGTGTATTTAGTATGATTAATATAATATAATTTTACCAGTCTCTAACGAACCAAATCACGTTGGCAGTTGATCGCTAAATTCGTTGTTCTGGTCAATTATGAAGCACAGTTTTCTTTCTTCAGTTTAATAAAAGTAATCCTTGTCCTGTCCACTTCGGAATACAGCTTCTGAATTGTTTTACGGCCCGATTGATGTTTCTTCTACACCGCCAGGATCCAAATAGGTTCTTCCTTCGGTTGAAGCAGTTAGTGTTGTTCCGTGTATTTGCAAGGTTATAATTTCTGGTGTTGTGAATATTATGGGTTGTGTTATTGTTAACTCTTTATATTTGATTACTATTTTTCATCAATTCCCTTCGGACATGGGACAGTCCAAGTTTCTTCTTGTAGAATTCAGTGATTTCTTCTCGATTATTATTTCGTAATGTATCGTTATTTTATTAATCTGTGTTAGTGATAGATGTAAGTATTATCATTGGAATTTTATCTTTTTTATAATCGTATCTCTTGATTTCAAATATTACGATTCAATATATTCTTCTTGGGTTTTTTTTAAATCATCACGTTCAGTTTTTACAAAAGCAATTCTTGTTATTTTTTAAAATCAACAACATTCTTCTTAAATTTTTCCCTAGCAACCTATATTAATTTCCGCTTCCACATGTTTGGACTATATAGTGTTTCTTTCATATATTTTTTTGTCTATTCTTTGTCAATTTGCTGTCCTATCGGAATGTAAATTTTACCGATAGCTGGTTTATTATTTTATACACATCTTCTACTGGTTTTTTGATATAATTCCGTTTTTTTCCTTTTTTATTATATTTAATCCACCTTCGATATTATTTTTTACCAATCGATATTATGGCATCATGGTATTATTATAATTTGTATAAATTTTATTAAATATTATTATTAATTTAATGTTTTTTCTTCTTTCTAGCTCTTCATAGTGTATTTATTAATTATTATTAATTGATGTATCTAACCTTTAAGTTATAAGTGTTTATTTAGTATTTTTGGCTGTTAGGCCTTTTATTGTAAATTGATCTACCTGTGGTTATGTCTGTTAGGCATCTATAGTCCCTTTTATATAAATTCGTACATACAATCAAAACTTAATTATTAACATTTGTATAAACAATTATTTTTCTACATCTAATAACAAATTTATCTTGATCTCTCGATCACATATAACAAAATTCGAACTTATGAACATTGGTTAACTGCCTCACACTTCATTCTATGACAGTCATTGAATAACACTATTTGTTTCATTATTTTTCATGAACTCAACACATATTTGATATAACATCACATAAACTTTATCATAACATTTTTGTCATAATATAATACCTTTTTAACACAAAATCCTTATCTGTTATTACCATAAATTAAGTCATTGTTTCATTTCTCTGTTTTGATTTTTATTAAACATATATCATTAGCTATTATTTATTTTACAGGTTCGTTTATTCTATTCAACACTACCTTGCATTCTTATTTATTTTGTCTATGACTATAATTGTCATAATTGGGTCTCTGTTCTATTTTAGGATTAAGTATCAATTTATTTATCAATCTGTGAATCTTCTTTTATGTAGCATAAATGCTATCATTTTTGTTGCAACTACATATGCTTCCCCTCCTAAAAAAGTTTAGTTTACCTGAATGAAGTTTAGGTCAAATAAACTTGCCTTTTTCACATGCCTTTTCTTAATTTCATTGTTAATGGTTGACGATGGTCTTCTCAATGTAACTTCATTAGACTAGTACTAGTACCTTTTTTATTTAATAACATTTCATCATTTTATTTAACATTCTTGATTCTTGATATATTTTTTTTTTCTGTACACATTATTTGTTGGTAACTGGCTACACTATTCACTGATACATTAGTTTTACATCTCTCCTATTTATAATTACTATAATTACTGCATTTTTCATTATTCTTCTGTCAACTCGCTTCTTTCTGTTTTCTTCGTCCTATTCCTTTGGAAACTGAATTTATTTTTGCAACTATCCTAATATTCCTTAAATATTTAATTTCCCTAACAATCCCTAACACATGCGTTGGTACAGTTCAGAGAGGCACTGTTTGGCTTCATACTCTGCTGCCCACACTACATCTTAATATAGTACTGCTGGAATTCATCTACAGTCAGCTATAAAATATAATAATAATCTCCTAATAATCTCTTTAATCATTTAATAATAAATATTTGGGAAAAGATTTTTTCTTTGTTGCATTTATATTTTTTCATTACTATTCTTCATATTTCGTAGTTCCATTTTAATTCCTTAAACATTCGTTAATATTGACTTTGACAGTTATCAATTATAATCATTTTTGTTTTCATTTTTGTTGAGATTGTAATGTTAAGTATCTTCTTCGTTTTTTTTTTTTTTTTTTTTTTTTCTGATCTCAATATTTTTTAATCAGTTGTTGTGTGTTGATCATTATAATTGTATTTCTTACTAAATATATTCCTTATACTTAATCATTATTCTTCTTATCATATTTCACTATTTTGGCTGTTTATTTTTTAATGAATTATGTTCATAAATACTCTTTCCTTCTTGTCTTCTTTAACATTATATTAGTTACATTCAATCGTTTACTGAGATTGTTCCATCATGTGGCAATGTAGTATGTATTTTAGGTCATATGATTTTTTTTTCTTCTTTATTTTGGATAAGTAGGTTTGAGGTAATAACTTTTATCTTGGGGTTCATTCTTCATTATTCACACTATTTCTTTATACACATAATAATAATAATTATCGTTTTCTTCTGTAATCTTGGGGTTTGTTATTCATTATACACATTATTTCTTTATACATATAATAATAATAATTATCGTTTTCTTCTGTAATCTTGGGGTTTGTTATTCATTATACACATTATTTCTTTATACACATAATAATAATAATTATCATTTTCTTCTGTAATCTTGGGGTTTGTTATTCATTATACACATTATTTCTTTATAAACATTTAACAATAATTCTTGTTTTCTTCAAAATCGATAATACGTTGTTCTTATTGTATTTCAGAATTTAGTGGTAGTATTCAACTCAAATTATTTTTAAATTCCAAGTATTTTTCTTCAAGATTGATAATAAGTTGTTCTTATTATTTTTAAATTTATTCATTTATATAAATTCTTTTTCTTTTTTTTTTTTAATCCAGAAGTTGTTCTAATATAAGGTAATAAGTTGTCCTTACTTCATTTTAGAATTTATTCATTTATATAAATTCTTTTCTTTTTGTTAATCCAGAAGTTGTTCAAATATAAGGTAATAAGTTGTCCTTACTTCATTTTAGAATTTATTCATTTATATAAATTCTTTTTCTTTTTGTTAATCCAGAAGTTGTTCAAATATAAGGTAATAAGTTGTCCTTACTTCATTTTAGAATTTATTCATTTATATAAATTCTTTTTCTTTTTGTTAATCCAGAAGTTGTTCAAATATAAGGTAATAAGTTGTCCTTACTTCATTTTAGAATTTATTCATTTATATAAATTCTTTTTCTTTTTGTTAATCCAGAAGTTGTTCAAATATAAGGTAATAAGTTGTCCTTACTTCATTTTAGAATTTATTCATTATATTTCTTTTGGATTTAGTAATTTTTGTTTCTTACTAAATTCGTTTTATATATAATAGTTATTTCAAATAATTTTTTGTAAGTTGGTCTTACTGTCTTTTAGAATTTTGCTGATTTATATAACATTCCGTATCTTGTCAATTGGTTGCCTGGTCAGTTTTCATAACATCAGTCCCATTTTTCTGGTTGACTGCTTCTTTTCTAACCATGGTCCATTAATTCGACTGCACCCGTTGTCCGGATGACTGCAGTATTCATACCAATTTCTACACTTTTTACATATCTCTTGTGCATGATACAAAGCCAGTACTGTAACTCGGCTGATGCAAAGTCTTCACTTAATTCAGGGTATTCAGTTATATTTAGCTCCCTTTGAATTATCAGGTATCGTATCTCCTCTATTCTAATATAATTACTTGTATATCCTATCTTTCCTTTCCCTTTGATATCTGGACTATTTACTAAATGTTTTATGGGTATCTTCCGTATTAATGATGTAATTGATTCGGTCATATACTTTTTGATTGTTGATTTATTTAAATGACATTTAAATTTATTTAATGTTTTTGTAATTATTCCATGGTGGTTCATTTTGGTCATTTTCATGAAGTTTCCTCTATATTTCATGCATTTACATAACTCCCTTCGTTCATTAATTGGGATGTTAAACGCACTAATTAATCCACCCTTCCTCATCTCCATTTCTTCTTTGGTACTGACTATGTTCTTCCTGCATGTTTTTCTTATTTTCTGGTTACTCTCTTCCATAGTTTGTATCTTCTCCTTGTCCTTTCTATCCTTATTTTCAGAGAGCACTGTCTTTTGGTCTTCTCTAATTTCTGTTTCTTTTCTACCTTCAGAAGTGGTTTCTAGTGGTTCATTCATTTTCTTGAAACGTTCTATCCACTGTCCAAGTTGTTGTCGCTCCTCATCACTCATTTTCCTATCACATTCTTCGATTACCTTACCGAATTTTTTTAAAAATTTGTCCCACCATTCCTCGAAGCTTTCCTCCTTCTTTTGTTCTGGTATTTTCTTCTGTTGCTTCACTTTGACTATTTTTACTTCTTTTTGTACATTGGATTGTGCTAGCTTTTTAATATTTGGCATTGCTATAAATTCATCTATTTGATTGTGTTCCTTCCTCCATTGACACATATCTTCTCGGGATAGTTCAAACATCACCCTGATCCATTCTCTTAATTCTTTGTTTTCTGTTTGTATTGGGTTTTCAGGTGGTCTTATTTCTCTTTTCCATTGTTCATAATCTTCCTGAGTATATTGTTCTTTCACCTGGGCGTATACTCCTATTCTTTCGGTTTTCATTTTTTCTTCATTATTGTCCCATCTTTCCCAATCTTCTTCAGTCATCCTTTCCACCTTGTTATCGTCTTTTTCGTTAGTCGTCCCAATAGTCTTTTCCTTATTACACCTGGCATCTAATTCCCATAATTCATCATAAATCTCTCTCAATGTCATTTTGTCGTCTGGTGTTCCCAACGCATTCGCGCGACTCATTTGCGCTCTTTCGTGATCATTGGTATTCTTTTCTATGTATCCCATCTCTTTGCTGAATTTCTTAAATAGTACTGTCGTCCATTCCGCGTAACTTAATCGTCTCTCTTGTCCTTGCATTTTCGTTTCCTTTTGTATCATCTTTCTCTATTGCATTTCTAGTCTCCCACAGTTGCCTGCTCTGGTTAAGTAATATTAATATGGTTACTGTTACTTAACTTAAGCCCTACACAAGTTGAGCGCCAATTTGTTACAGTACGGGTTACCTCTCCTTAAAAACCCCTCTGTTGTATTTGTCAATTGTGTTGTATTAATTTAATTGTATAAATTCTCGGAAATATTTGGAGTTGTGGAATATATGGATGTACTCAATTAATGTTAACTTAACTATTTAATAATTATCAGTGTTAGTGTGCCTAGAACTTAAATAACTTAAGATTTATTCTACAATTTCATCCAACCCTATTATGCCTTGAAGAGAGTTCTGTCTGATTTTATATTTTTACGCTCCCTCTTTGGTGTCAGATAATTCCGCTATAAGCGCTGTAGTATCGGCTCAACGAAACTTGTAGGTTATTCGATGTTTATATTAACTATTTATTCTCTACTTATTCAGTTACTTTTGTTCCAGTTCACTAAACCATACTCCAAATAACAAGGTGTGACAAATATATAAAGGTTCTTTATTTGTTTATCAATTCACATTAACTAAGATATATTCCAATTAATATATGTTGGGACTATAGATTCAGGTATCGATTGTTGATTATTTGATCCTTTGTTTATATTTGGTTATATTTTATATTTGATTTGTATTTTATTTATTTCAGGGTGTGAAGGTTCTTGTAACTGTGGGGAAGACTAAAAATACATACTAAGAATGCAAGATTTACAAAAATTATGTGTTGTGTATTTAGTATGATTAATATAATATAATTTTACCAGTCTCTAACGAACCAAATCACGTTGGCAGTTGATCGCTAAATTCGTTGTTCTGGTCAATTATGAAGCACAGTTTCTTTCTTCAGTTTAATAAAAGTAATCCTTGTCCTGTCCACTTCGGAATACAGCTTCTGAATTGTTTTACGGCCCGATTGATGTTTCTTCTACACCGCCAGGATCCAAATAGGTTCTTCCTTCGGTTGAAGCAGTTAGTGTTGTTCCGTGTATTTGCAAGGTTATAATTTCTGGTGTTGTGAATATTATGGGTTGTGTTATTGTTAACTCTTTATATTTGATTACTATTTTTCATCAATTCCCTTCGGACATGGGACAGTCCAAGTTTCTTCTTGTAGAATTCAGTGATTTCTTCTCGATTATTATTTCGTAATGTATCGTTATTTTATTAATCTGTGTTAGTGATAGATGTAAGTATTATCATTGGAATTTTATCTTTTTTATAATCGTATCTCTTGATTTCAAATATTACGATTCAATATATTCTTCTTGGGTTTTTTTTAAATCATCACGTTCAGTTTTTACAAAAGCAATTCTTGTTATTTTTTAAAATCAACAACATTCTTCTTAAATTTTTCCCTAGCAACCTATATTAATTTCCGCTTCCACATGTTTGGACTATATAGTGTTTCTTTCATATATTTTTTTGTCTATTCTTTGTCAATTTGCTGTCCTATCGGAATGTAAATTTTACCGATAGCTGGTTTATTATTTTATACACATCTTCTACTGGTTTTTTGATATAATTCCGTTTTTTTTTTTTTATTATATTTAATCCACCTTCGATATTATTTTTTACCAATCGATATTATGGCATCATGGTATTATTATAATTTGTATAAATTTTATTAAATATTATTATTAATTTAATGTTTTTTCTTCTTTCTAGCTCTTCATAGTGTATTTATTAATTATTATTAATTGATGTATCTAACCTTTAAGTTATAAGTGTTTATTTAGTATTTTTGGCTGTTAGGCCTTTTATTGTAAATTGATCTACCTGTGGTTATGTCTGTTAGGCATCTATAGTCCCTTTTATATAAATTCGTACATACAATCAAAACTTAATTATTAACATTTGTATAAACAATTATTTTTCTACATCTAATAACAAATTTATCTTGATCTCTCGATCACATATAACAAAATTCGAACTTATGAACATTGGTTAACTGCCTCACACTTCATTCTATGACAGTCATTGAATAACACTATTTGTTTCATTATTTTTCATGAACTCAACACATATTTGATATAACATCACATAAACTTTATCATAACATTTTTGTCATAATATAATACCTTTTTAACACAAAATCCTTATCTGTTATTACCATAAATTAAGTCATTGTTTCATTTTTCTGTTTTGATTTTTATTAAACATATATCATTAGCTATTATTTATTTTACAGGTTCGTTTATTCTATTCAACACTACCTTGCATTCTTATTTATTTTGTCTATGACTATAATTGTCATAATTGGGTCTCTGTTCTATTTTAGGATTAAGTATCAATTTATTTATCAATCTGTGAATCTTCTTTTATGTAGCATAAATGCTATCATTTTTGTTGCGCTACAATATATATATATATATATATATATATATTGTAACATACCACCTTGGAGTGTAAGTTTTCCGCCTCTCCAAGAGTGTATGGCAATTACGGGTTTATAGTTAATTCAGCCCCAATGTTGGGTTTGCCAATCTGTAACGTACCGCCTTCGAGTGTTTGTGTGACGTCCGTCTTTTTACGGTCTCGGATCGGTCAGAACACCTCTTAGCAATCGCCACTTATGAATTATAAATACTGAGGTTTAAATAAATTTGGTGGTAATGTTACCCAAACGAAGCAGAAATCGAGTGTGTGTGATTTGGGTTAATTATGGAAGCTGTTTAGCCTTCTTTTGAAGAGAGAGCAAGTACCGTTTGTTTACCCTCGGAGTAGACGATTTCCTAAATTTTCAAATATTTGCCGTGAACCGAATCAGCTGATTTTGACATTAGTCTCCAAATATAGGTTAACCAAACGACACTGTTGCTGAATACTACCTGGTAGCTCGTCCTCTTCTTATTTTTACTGAAATCTACCGCAACTACCCGCTACAATAAAGGAAACACATTTTATTATTCAATATCATTTCTTAATAATATTTATTTATAATATTATTGTTTTTTCTCATCCGCCAACATACAAATATTACAATCGATACTTTCAGTAACTAGTTCATGATATCGACTTCATTGGGCAAACATGGAATTGTCATAAAATCTGGTTTTTTCTGATTTTACAATTTTATCTTTTATTTAAACATCAATCAACATATAATTCTTTTATTTATTTCCCCAGGGTTAAGGGTAAGTTCTTTGTGTTATGAGATGGTCAGAAATGGATAATTATATACTACGCTTTACAAAATAGAACAACTTCGAAAATTTGTTTATTCTTTTAGTACGTAGTTCCGGATTTGTCCGTAAGAGAGCAGATTGTGTTTTATTAAAACATGTGATTACACTTTAAAAGTTTCTGTACTGCACGACAATTTGATTTGAGGTTTTCTTTATTAAATATTAAAAGAAATGTTTATATTACCTCTTTCCACGAAGTTCTTACTTGTGTGAAGCTGTTTCTCAGATGGTGTTCTTAGTTGTTTTGCAATTTCATGACCGTCTGTCAGATACTATCTCGTCAAAAAAACTCAAAACACGGCTTGGCTAGGCCTGATCTTCCAAATGGTTTTTCACTTTTATTATGGAGTAAAGCAAGTTACCTTTGATATTTAAGGTAGTGGTACATAATGTTTATACTGTTAGTTAAATTTTGTAATAATTTTGTACTGTTCAAAAGATTTCTAAAGGTTTTTTAATACAATTTTTGTCTCATAACGTTTTCCAACCGAACAGTTTCCAATCTCAAATTCGATTAAACAATACTTGTTATTTCGTTACTCTTAGTAACCCATAATTTTTATATCATTTTTTATTGGTGCTGCTATTTACTTTTTAGTATATAGGCCGTTTTTAATTATTATACATTTATTTTTTATTTACAGAAAAATAATTCTTTTTAATTTTGGTTTCTTTCCCAATTTGATTTACATAATAGGTTTTTGTTTATTTTCTTATAACTTTAGATATAAGTCTTTAATATTATTATTAACTTTAAATGAATTTATATATTATTTATTAATCTCTTATAGTATTCTTACACTGCACTATTTTCTTCTGCCATTTTCCTCATACAGTATTATTTTATTTTTTATTATCATTTGATATTTAAATCTTTTACTTTTTTAAAAACCCTGGGGTATCTTATATAATAACACAATTATTTTATTAAATATAAAATTAACATAGGTACTAAATTTTGTTGCCTACACAATATAAATCCTACAATAACTAAACAAAATACATAATTAGTTAGTAGCATCACAGTCTACTATTGTAATCTATAATTCTCACATCTACAGCACAATTCTGTAAGAAGTTCCCTTCACCTTCACTTATTTCCTCACTGGGTACACTATAACTCACTTGTCACTGTATATCACTTCAATATTGTTTATAATGTTTAGTGATATAACTTAATTTTTAGCTAGTTATAGTTTACCCATTTCTGACCTTTATGGTAGTATAAGAGTTATCATTTATTGGGACTGGGTTATGTACCGTTACATAAAGCCCCCCCCACTAGAACAAATTTATTTTTGTTTTACTTGTTTACCAAAATAAATTGTTGATCGTTTCAATTTTCATAATATTCCTGGTTTTATTCTTCATAATATCTTCCTTCATTTCAAACTGGTTATATACTGACTGGTAATTCATACTGGTGGTAATTGCTGTTTTCTTACTCAACTCTCTCTCTCATGGAGGCAAATTCATTATTGATTTATTTCTCTGGGTAGTGGTACTTCCACATTTTATTTGATAAGGACTGGTCACACTAATCATATTAAACTTGTTTTAACACTGATTTCTATTTACTTCTATAAATTAGCTTTATCAATTAAGCTTTTGTCTGCTATCTTCCTTCTATTTTCTTCATCTATACTTCTGGAATCTAATATCACTCTTTTCAGCTATTTTATAATTATTATCCCTTAAATATTCAATTTCCCTAACATTTTTCCCAATCCTGTGCGGTGGTACCAGTCGGGTGGCCACTCTTGGGTCCATTACTCCGCTGTCCATCCTTACACCTTCTGAGACCAGGGGAACATCATCCCTGCTCATAAAAATTATTGCCGGAACATTTCTACGGTCAATACCTTAAAATAAAAAAATTATAAGTAGTCAATTAGCGACTAATACTAAACACCTTTGGGATTCTTCATACAGTTGCTGTTTACATTTATTTATATATTTCTTCTTCTTCTTGATTCCTTCTTCTTTTCCATTAACTAATAGCACATAACATTATTGATAGGCATTATTTTAAAATCCTTTTTACTTTCCTTCTTGTGACATTTTTCTCCGTATCATTTCTTCTTATATAATCTTCAATTCCGAGAGATTCTAAATTATTGTTGTATTAATTATTATCCTCCTTCAGCTTCATTTAGTCCTTAAATTATTCGTTATTCTTCTTATTTGAGCACATTACCATAAATTGTTTTTATTTATATATTTTTCTATCATTCCATTTTAAATCAGTTCTTTTATAAATATTATTTAATCATTTGTCCTTACATTATCTTGGTGGTTTGTCTTTTTATTTTAAATTATATTGTTTCGAAATAAATATTTAGTAAGTTGTTCTTACAGTTGTTTAGAATTTTGGGGTTTAGTCTCTTTATTTTAAATTATATTGTTCGAAATAACTTGAGTAAGTTGTCCTTACATGCTTTTTGAATTTTGGGGTTTTCTTCCGCTATTCTATGGGTTGCTTGGTCGGTTTTCAAAATTTCAGTCCCCTTTTTTTCTGGTTGGTTATTACTTAGGTTAACCATGGTCTATTAACTCAGGTACTCCATGTTCTCGGATTACTGTGGTGTTCATAATGACTTTTTGTCCTTGTTAAATAGCTCTCTATCATCTGATATTGTAACTCGGCTGATACAAAGTCTTCATTTAAGTCACGGTTTTCGGTCATATTTAGATCCCTTTTAATTGACAAGTATTGTACCTCCTCTAATCTAATGTAATTACTCATATATGTTACTATTCCATTCCCTTTTTCCTCTGGATGATTTACCAAATTTTTTAACGATATATTCCGTCCTGATGATATGACTGATATCTTCAGATGCACTTCAATCTTTGACATATTTAACTGATATCTAAACTTAATTAATTCCCTCTGTTCATTAATTGGAAGGTTAAATACATTAATTAATCCACCCTTCCTCATCTCCATTTCTTCTTTTGTATTGAATATTTTCTTTCTCCATATTTTCCTTATTTTCTTGATATTCTCTTCCATGGTTTGGATCTTCTCCTTGTCCTTTCTATTCTTATTTTCAGATAGCAATGCATTCTGGTCTTCCCTAATTTCTGTTTCCTTGCTACTCTCTTCTGTGTTTGGACTTACTATAAAACCTTCGGAAGTGCTGTCTAACGTTTCATCCAAATTATTAAAACCACTGTCCATTTGCTTATTTGTCTCCTCCTTGTATGTATCTGCTTTTTGGATAAGCGTATTAATATTTTCAAACTTCTCTCCGAAAGTTTCCCATATCTCCTTATTGAACTTCTCCATCTTACCCTCAATCCGCTTTAAACTTTCTTCGTTTATTTTCTCCATTTGTTTTAAACTATCCCTCAAGATTCATTTTGTTTTAATTGTCTCCAAGTCACGTTACTAATATTTAGAATTAATATTAGGCAATTACCTGTATTAACTTCCGTCTTGTGACTTCTTTAGTTTTTTCCTTAAAACAACGCGTTTCGAGAATAAATTCTCATCATCAGGTTTTTTTTAAAATTATAAAAACATCAAATTCACCCAAAAGGGGTCGTTAACTATTTAAAATACACAAACACAAAAACACCACACATAATTAAACACCGACACCATTGGTGTATAATTTTTAAAAAAACCTGATGATGAGAATTTATTCTCGAAACGCGTTGTTTTAAGGAAAAAACTAAAGAAGTCACAAGACGGAAGTTAATACAGGTAATTGCCTAATATTAATTCTAAATATCCCTCAAGGTTTCATTTTGCTTCCTTGAGTTCTCTTCCTGTTTCTTAAAATTCTTATCGATTTTGTCAAATTTCTCGCTCAAGGTTTCATTTTGTTTCCTTGAGTTCTCATCTATTTTATCAAATTTTTCCTCCTGTCTCTTAAAATTTTCTTTATTTTCCTCATTGGTTTGCTTTGAGTTTTCCTCCTGTTTCTTAAAATTTTCATCTATTTTATCAAATTTTTCAGCTATAAATCTCATCATGTCTTGCCAATTTGGTTCTCTCCTGGCTTCCGCTTTGTCTGGTTGGTCTCCTTGGGCATCCTCTTCCACTATTTCCTTCTCTGTGATAATTGCTTCAGTTTCTTCTTTATCACCCATTGTTTGTTCCATTTCACTGTCCGTAAATGTTTCTATCTCTCGTTCCTGTCCACCTTCTTCCTTCTCCTTCTCTTCTGCCCTCTTCTTTGATCTGCCTCTGGTATTATGCATTTCTTGTTTTCTCATAACTGCCGACGATAATTAGGTTTTTTGGTATATTAATTTATGAAATATATCAAAATTCTTTTCCAATTAACAGCCCTTTTACGTTGAGCGCCAATCTGTAACGTCTCGCTTAGAGGTACTAGTGTACTACAGTTACAGGTATATAGTTAATTCAGCCCCAATGTTGGGTTCGCCAATCTGTAACGTATCGCTGGTATCAATGGTTTGACCTCCGTCTTATTCAAGCTCCACGTTAGTACGTCAATTTTGTAACGTCTCGCCTCGAGTGTGTCTCTTATCCGTCAGAACACCTCTTAGCAATCGCCACTTATGAATTATAAATACTGAGGTTTAAATAAATTTGGTGGTAATTTTACCCAAACGAAGCAGAAATCGAGTGTGTGTGAGAGAAGAGAGAGCAAGTACCGTTTGTTTACCCTCGGAGTAGACGATTTCCTAAATTTTCAAATATTTGCCGTGAACCGAATCAGCTGATTTTGACATTAGTCTCCAAATATAGGTTAACCAAACGACACTGTTGCTGAATACTACCTGGTGGCTCGTCCTCTTCTTATTTTTACTGAAATCTACCACAACTACCCGCTACAATAAAGGAAACACATTTTATTATTCAATATCATTTCTTAATAATATTTATTTATAATATTATTGTTTTTTCTCTTCTGCCAACATACAAATATTACAATCGATACTTTCAATAACTAGTTCATGATATCGACTTCATTGGGCAAACATGGAATTGTCATAAAATCTGTTTTTTTCTGATTTTACAATTTTATCTTTTATTTAAACATCAATCAACATATAATTCTTTTATTTATTTCCCCAGGGTTAAGGGTAAGTTCTTTGTGTTATGAGATGGTCAGAAATGGATAATTATATACTACGCTTTACAAAATAGAACAACTTCGAAAATTTGTTTATTCTTTTAGTACGTAGTTCCGGATTTGTCCGTAAGAGAGCAGATTGTGTTTTATTAAAACATGTGATTACACTTTAAAAGTTTCTGTACTGCACGACAATTTGATTTGAGGTTTTCTTTATTAAATATTAAAAGAAATGTTTATATTACCTCTTTCCTCGAAGTTCTTACTTGTGTGAAGCTGTTTCTCAGGTGGTGTTTCTTAGTTGTTTTGCAATTTCATGACCGTCTGTCAGATACTATCTCGTCAAAAAAACTCGAAACGCGGCTTGACTAGGCCTGATCTTCCAAATGGTTTTTCACTTTTATTATGGAGTAAAGCAAGTTACCTTTGATATTTAAGGTAGTGGTACATAATGTTTATACTGTTAGTTAAATTTTGTAATAATTTTGTACTGTTCAAAAGATTTCTAAAGGTTTTTTAATACAATTTTTGTCTCATAACGTTTTCCAACCGAACAGTTTCCAATCTCAAATTCGATTAAACAATACTTGTTATTTCGTTACTCTTAGTAACCCATAATTTTTATATCATTTTTTATTGGTGCTGCTATTTACTTTTTAGTATATAGGCCGTTTTTAATTATTATACATTTATTTTTTATTTACAGAAAAATAATTCTTTTTAATTTTGGTTTCTTTCCCAATTTGATTTACATAATAGTTTTTTGTTTATTTTCTTATAACTTTAGATATAAGTCTTTAATATTATTATTAACTTTAAATGAATTTATATATTATTTATTAATCTCTTATAGTATTCTTACACTGCACTATTTTCTTCTGCCATTTTCCTCATACAGTATTATTTTATTTTTTATTATCATTTGATATTTAAATCTTTTACTTTTTTAAAAACCCTGGGGTATCTTATATAATAACACAATTATTTTATTAAATATAAAATTAACATAGGTACTAAATTTTGTTGCCTACACAATATAAATCCTACAATAACTAAACAAAATACATAATTAGTTAGTAGCATCACAGTCTACTATTGTAATCTATAATTCTCACATCTACAGCACAATTCTGTAAGAAGTTCCCTTCACCTTCACTTATTTCCTCACTGGGTACACTATAACTCACTTGTCACTGTATATCACTTCAATATTGTTTATAATGTTTAGTGATATAACTTAATTTTTAGCTAGTTATAGTTTACCCATTTCTGACCTTTATGGTAGTATAAGAGTTATCATTTATTGGGACTGGGTTATGTACCGTTACAATATATATATATTGTAACGTAACCACTTACAGGTGTGAGACGTCCGTCTTTTTCAAGCCCCAATGTTAGTACTTCATTCTGTAACGTAACGTCGTTCTGATGTGTGTAAAGTCCGTCTTTTGACAGTCTCGGAGCGGTCAGAGTACCTTTTCGCGATCGTCACTTATGAATTATAAGTATTAATGTTTAAATAAATCGGATGGTAAGTTTACCCAAACGAAACAGAAATTGAGCGTGTGTGATTTGGTAGAGATTAAGGAAGTTGTTTAATCTTAGTTGGAAGAGAGAGTAAGAACAATTTGGTTACACTCAGAATATAAAATTTCTTATTTTCAAATATTCGCTCTCCATAAGATCAGCTGATTTTGACATCAACCTCCAAATGTTAGGTTAACCAAACGCCACTGTTCAGTAATACTCCCCGGTGTATAGTCCTCTGCTTGGCTTACTAAAATCTAGAACAAACTACCCTCTACAATAAAGAGTACACATTTTATTATTTGACATAAAATATTAAGAGTATTTATTTGTATGATATTGATTTCCTCTTCTTCCAATATACAAATATTATAATCGATCTTTTCAGTCACTAATACATCGTATCAATTTAGTTAGGTAAACATGGAATTATCATAAAATCTATTTTCGTAGTACGTAGTTCCGGATTTGTCCGCACGAGTGCAGGTTATTTCTTTATTAGACACATGAAATCATTTAAGAAATTTCTGAACTGCACAACGATTTGATATGAGGTTTTCTTGGTTAATTATTAAAAGAAACGTTTATATTACCTCTTTCCTCGAAGTTCTTACTTGCGTGGAGCGGTGTCTAGTGCGGACGTTCTAGTTGTTTTGTAATTTCATTGAATGTCTTTCAGATACAATCTCGTTAAAAACTCGAAGTGCGGTTCGGCTAGGCCAGATCTTGGAATGGTTTCTATCACTTTGTTATTGGGTAAAACAAGTTATATTTGATATCTGAAGGAGTTTGAACATAAAGTGGATACTGTGAGTTAATTTTGTTCCAATTTTGTACCGTTTCCGAACGTTTTAAAATGTTTTTTAATACAATTTTGGTGTCATTACTTTTCTCAACCGAACGGTTTCCAATCTTTTTTACAATTAAACAATATGTTGTTATCCTGTTACTCTTAGTAACCCATAATTTCTATATCATTTTTTATTGGTGCTTCTATTTACTTTTGAGTATATAGGCTGTTTTTAATTATTATAAATTTATTTCTTATTTATAGAAAAATAATTCTTTTTAATTTTGGTTTATTTTCCAATTTGATTTATATAAAGGTTTTTCGTTTATTTTCTTATAACTTTAGATATAAGTCTTTAATATTATTATTAACTTTAATTGAATTTATATATTATTTATTAACCTCTTATAGTATCCTTACACTGCACTATTTTCTTCTGCCATTTTCCTCATACAGTATTATTTTATTTTTTATTATCATCTTATATTTAATTCTTTTATTTTTTAACCCTGGGTTATCTTATATACAAACATAATTATTTTATTAAATATAAAATTAAACCTAGGTACTAAATTTTAGTTGCCTACACAATATAAATCATACAATAATTAAATAAAATACATAACTGATTAGTAGCATCACAGTCTACTATTATAATCCATAATTGCTACATCTACAGCACAAGTCTGTAAGATGCTCCCTTCACCTTCACTTATTTCCTCACTGGGTACACTATAACTCACTTGTCACTGTATATCACTTCAATATTGTTTATAATGTTTAGTGATATAACTTAATTTTTAGCTAGTTATAGTTTACCCATTTATGACCTTTATGGTAGTATAAGAGTTATCATTTATTGGGACTGGGTTATGTAACGTTACATAAAGCCCCCCCCACTAGAACAAATTTATTTTTGTTTTACTTGTTTACCAAAATAAATTGTTGATTGCTTCAATTTTCATAATATTCCTGGTTTTATATCTTCATAATATCTTCCTTCATTTCAGACTGGTTATATACTGACTGTTATTTCAGACTGGTGGTAATTGCTGTTTTCTTACTCAACTCTCTCTCTCTTGGAGGCAAATTCCTCAATGATTTATATTCTCTGGGTAGTGGTACTTCCACCTTTTACTTGATAAGGACTGGTCACACTAATCATATTAAACTTGTTTTAACACTCATTTCTTATTTACTTCTATAAATTCGCTTTATCAATTAAGCTTCGGTCTGCTATCTTCCTTCTATTTTCTTCATCTATACTTCTGGAATCTAATATCACTCTTTTCAGCTATTTTATAATTATTATCCCTTAAATATTCAATTTCCCTAACATTTTTCCCTATCCTGTGCGGTGGTACCAGTCGGGTGGCCACTTTTGGGTCCATAACTCCGCTGTCCATCCTTACACCTTCTGAGACCAGGGGAACATCATCCCTGCTCAGGAAAATTATTGCTGGAACATTTCTACGGTCAATTCATTATAATAAAAAGATTACCAGTAGTCGATTAGCGACTAATACTAAACACTTTTGGGATTCTTCATACTGTAGCTGTTTGCATTTAAATATATATTTCCTCTTCTTGATTCCTTCTTCTTTTCCGTTAACTAATAGCATATAACATTATTGATAGGCATTATTTTAAAATCCTTTTGACTTTCCTTCTTGTGACATATTTCTCCGTATCATTTCTTCTTATATAATCTTCAATTCCGAGAAATTTTAATTATTGTTGTATTAATTATCATCCTCCTTCAGTTTCATTGGAGTCATTAAATTATTCTTTATTCTTCTTATCTGAGCACATTACCATCAATTGTTTTTATTTATTTATTTTTCTTTTTGTTCCCATAAAAATATTACTTTTTCCTATTATTTCATTTTAAATCAATTCTTTATGAATATTATTTAATAATCTGTTCTGCCATTTTCTGGGTGGTTTGTCTTCTTATTTTAAATTATATTGTTTCGAAATAACTTGAGTAAGTTGTCCTTACGTGCTTTTTGAATTTTGGGGTTTATTTTTCCAATGGGTTGCTTGGTCGGTATCAGAAAATCAGTTCCCTTTTTCTGGTTGGTTATTATTTAGTTTAACCATGGTCCATTAACTCATCTGCACACGTCGTTTGGATTACTGCAGTGTCCATAATGATTTTTGTCCTTGTTAAATAGCTCTCTATCATCTGATATTGTAACTCTGCTGATATTGAATTTTCATTAAATTCAATGGTTACCATCGTTTTCCGAACTCTTTCTTTCTTTGTAACATATTCTTCTACTACCATGTCTTGTAATTTTTCTAATACACTTATTTCTATCATATTTATATGTAGTCTATTACACAAATATGTTGATGATATATCATTTACTGGTGATGCCACTGACCTTTTATTTACTGGTAAATTTAATTTAAATATAGATTTAGTTAAGTTTTTTCTATAACTTTTCAAAACAGTCAATTCTCTGTAATTAACGATTGGGAGATTAAGTACATTAACCAGCCCACTCTTAATCATATCTACTTCTTCCCGTGTATTTTTCCTTTTGTTAAGACGTATTATTACTCTTTCTTTCGTTTTCTTAATTATTTGTTTCTTTACTCCCTTAATGTTAATTTCTATGGGCATTATCTTTTCTTTCTCTCTGTTAGGTTTATCTTCAGATAACAATGCACTTTGGTCTTCTTTAGTACCTTCGGAAGTGCTGTTTAGTGTTTCATCCAAATTCTTGAAACCACTGTCCATTGTTTCCTCTAACTTTCTGAAACTTTTATCCATTTGCTTATTTGTCTCCTCCTTGTATGTACCTGCTTTTTGGATAAGCGTATTAATATTTTCAAACTTCTCTCCGAAAGTTTCCCATATCTCCTTATTTAAATTCTCCATTTTACCCTCAAATTGTTTTAAATTTTCTTCATTTATTTTCTCAATTTGTTTTAAACTGTCCCTCAAGGTTTCATTTTGCTTCCTTGAGTTCTCTTCCTGTTTCTTAAAATTCTCATCTATTTTGTCAGATTTCTCGCTCAAGGTTTCATTTTGTTTCTGTGAGTTTTCTTCATTGGTTAGCTTTAAAGTTTCCTCCTGTTTCCTAAATTGTTCAGCCATAAATTTCATCATGTCTTGCCAATTGGGTTCTTCTCTGACTACCGCTTGTCTGGTTGGTCCCCTTGGGCATCCTCTTCAACTATTTCCTTTTCCATGTTCATAATTGCTTCAGTTTCTTCTTTATCACTCATTGGTTGTTCCATTTCATCGTCAAAACTATTTCTTTTTCTCGTTCCTGTCCACTTTCTTCCTTCTCCTTTTCTTCTGCCCTCTTCTTCGATCTGCCTCTGGTATTATGCATTTCTTGTTTTCTCATAACTGCCGACAATAATTAGGTTTTTTGGTATATTAATTTATTGAATATCTCAAAATTCTTTTCTAATTACAGCCCCACGTTGGGCGCCATTTTGTAACATAACCGCTTACAGGTGTGAGACGTCCGTCTTTTTCAAGCCCCAATGTTAGTACTTCATTCTGTAACGTAACGTCGTTCTGATGTGTGTAAAGTCCGTCTTTTGACAGTCTCGGAGCGGTCAGAGTACCTTTTCGCGATCGTCACTTATGAATTATAAGTATTAATGTTTAAATAAATCGGATGGTAAGTTTACCCAAACGAAACAGAAATCGAGCGTGTGTGATTTGGTAGAGATTAAGGAAGTTGTTTAATCTTAGTTGGAAGAGAGAGTAAGAACAATTTGGTTACACTCAGAGTATAAAATTTCTTATTTTCAAATATTCGCTATCCATAAGATCAGCTGATTTTGACATCAACCTCCAAATGTTAGGTTAACCAAACGCCACTGTTCAGTAATACTCCCCGGTGTATAGTCCTCTGCTTGGCTTACTAAAATCTAGAACAACTACCCTCTACAATAAAGAATACACATTTTATTATTTGACATAAAATATTAAGAGTATTTATTTGTATAATATTGATTTCCTCTTCTTCCAATATACAAATATTATAATCGATCTTTTCAGTCACTAATACATCGTATTGATTTAGTTAGGTAAACATGGAATTATCATAAAATCTATTTTTTAATGATTTTATAATTATATCTTTAATTAAACATCAATCAACATATAATTCATTTTATTTATTTCCCCAGGGTTAAGGGTAAGTTCTTTGTGTTATGAGATGGTCAGAAATGGATAATTATATACTACGCTTTACAAGAAAAAAAATAATCAATTTCGAATTTTTTTGTTTATTTTCGTAGTACAGTAGAACTTGGCTAATTCGAACGTGCATAATTCGAATTCGTGGATAATTCGAACTTTTACCGTGGTCCCTTGAATATCCTATGTAAAACCATGCAAAAACTTCGTCTGTAATTCGAACTTTTTTTGTTTAATTCGAAATAAAAATTTTGCTCAAACTACAAAAAATCTCCTGCTGTATGGGCTAGACCACGTAACAATAGAGACACGACTGGAAACAGACAAGCAGGCATCGCCCTTTGTGAACAGACGCTTGTCCTTTGTGTCAAATTCGTGGAATTGCCGTCAGTATCTGGCGATGACACATGAGTGGCTCGTGTAACGGTACCGTCCGCCATTGTCCCTGGTTCCACGCCTCGTCAGTCAGCCACCCTCACTGTTGCTTTCAGTTCAGTCTGCCTGCATTCATGGAAGTGTTAAGTCTTTTTGAGTTTCTACTGTGCGAGCTGTGTCCTGTAGTGAGAGACCGTTCCTTTCTTTATACAGTATTGTATATACAGACTGGTGTGTTTTAGTGACGCTTATTGTGCAGTTTTATTGTGTTGTGTGTTCATCATGGGCCTTTCAAAACCAACACGGACCCAATACAAATCATTGACATTTGCTGAAAAAGTTGCCGTTATACGGAAAGTGGAAAAGGGACAAAAAAGAAATCTGAAATTGCCAAGGAATTCGCGATACCGCCAAATACGCTGTCAACATATCTAAAAAATAAAGAGAAGATTTTGAATAGTGTGTGTAAAGCCAGCGACAAAGATAGGAAAAGAGCGCGAGGACCAGAAAATCCTGACGTGGATGAATGTGTAGTGAAGTGGTTTAAGCAAGCAAGGGACAAAAAAATTCCAGTCAGTGGGCCCCTCGTCAGAGCCAAAGCTGAGGAATTCACATCTAGCTTAGGGAAAAATGATTTTAAGGCCAGCACTGGTTGGCTCGATGGTTTTAAAGAAAGGAATTTCTTTCAAAACTGTTTGTGGGGAAAGTGGATCTGTTGACGTTGAAGCTGCAAATTCATGGAAAGACGATTTGTTGCAAATGATTTCTGATAGAGACACTAAAGACATTTTTAACGTAGACGAGACGGGCTTATTCTTCAAATGCACCCCCGACAAAACACTTGCTTTTAAAGGAAAAAGTTGTAGTGGCGGCAAACACAGCAAGGAGCGCATAACACTTTTATTCGGAGCAAACATGGATGGCTCGGAAAAACTGCCTTTGCTAATGATAGGGAAGTCAGCCAACTCACGTTGTTTCAAAAATGTAAAAACGAAACCAGTTGAATACAAATCAAACAATAAAGCTTGGATGACAGGTGAAATTTTCGAAAGATGGCTTTTGAAAATCAACAGGAAATTTTGAAATCAAAACAGAAGAATCGTCTTGTTTATTGACAACTGTACAGCGCACACACTATTCCTCTGATGGAAAATGTAAAGGATGTGTTTTTCCCTCCAAACATGACTTCAGTAGTTCAACCTATGGACCAAGGTGTAATAAAAAATTTTAAGCATTTTTACAGACGGCTTGTGGTCCAAAACATTCTGTCAGATGCTTATTTAGATGAGCACGAAAATATCAAGATTAACATCCTTCAAGCTGCCCGCATGTTCAGCAGTGCTTGGGACTAAGTTACGCAAAAAACAATTGCTAATTGTTTTCGTAAAGGTGGTTTCTGCCACATTGAAGGTGAAGAGGAGAATAAAGCTGCTAGAGAAGTCGTACCCACTACGGATAACTGGGAAGATGTTGGACATGATGCAGGCATTCGTTACGAAGGGTTTGTAAACATGGATGAAGACTTGGCGGTGTGCGGTGAACAGACAGATGCGGAGATCATGGCTGATGTTATGAACATAAGAAATGATGGTACATCTTCAGATGAAGAAGGGGACCAGCTAGACTTCCAGAGATACCGATTCCAACGGCTTCACAGGCATGAAATTACATTCAAGACTTGAGACGGTTTGTTGAAGGACAGCAGAACGTAAGTGACGCTATTTTCCAAGCACTTAATAAACTTGAAGAGTTTACTACAACTCAGTGTATTAACTGCAAAATGCAATCAAAAGTTTCTAGCTTTTTTAAAAAACTGTGAATGCTATATTTTGTACTGAAACGTGTTTATACGTTTGTAATACATATGTATAAGGAAATTGTTTAATAAAATAACATATTGCTTTACTGAATTTCGGTTTTTGATTTGATTTTTCTACCCTTATTAAAAGTTTTCCTAATTCGAATTTTTGGATAATTCGAATTTTTTACTGGTCCCTTCAGCTTCGAATTAGCCAAGTTCTACTGTACGTAGTTCCGGATTTGTCCGCACGAGTGCAGGTTATTTCTTTATTAGACACATGAAATCATTTAAGAAATTTCTGAACTGCACAACGATTTGATATGAGGTTTTCTTGGTTAATTATTAAAAGAAACGTTTATATTACCTCTTTCCTCGAAGTTCTTACTTGCGTGGAGCGGTTTCTAGTGCGGACGTTCTAGTTGTTTTGTAATTTCATTGAATGTCTTTCAGATACAATCTCGTTAAAAACTCGAAGTGCGGTTCGGCTAGGCCAGATCTTGGAATGGTTTCTATCACTTTGTTATTGGGTAAAACAAGTTATATTTGATATCTGAAGGAGTTTGAACATAAAGTGGATACTGTAAGTTAATTTTGTTCCAATTTTGTACCGTTTCCGAACGTTTTAAAATGTTTTTTAATACAATTTTGGTGTCATTACTTTTCTCAACCGAACGGTTTCCAATCTTTTTTACAATTAAACAATATGTTGTTATCCTGTTACTCTTAGTAACCCATAATTTCTATATCATTTTTTATTGGTGCTTCTATTTACTTTTGAGTATATAGGCTGTTTTTAATTATTATAAATTTATTTCTTATTTATAGAAAAATAATTCTTTTTAATTTTGGTTTATTTTCCAATGTGATTTATATAAAGGTTTTTCGTTTATTTTCTTATAACTTTAGATATAAATCTTTAATATTATTATTAACTTTAATTGAATTTATATATTATTTATTAATCTCTTATAGTATCCTTACACTGCACTATTTTCTTCTGCCATTTTCCTCATACAGTATTATTTTATTTTTTATTATCATCTTATATTTAATTCTTTTATTTTTTAACCCTGGGTTATCTTATATACAAACATAATTATTTTATTAAATATAAAATTAAACCTAGGTACTAAATTTTAGTTGCCTACACAATATAAATCATACAATAATTAAATAAAATACATAACTGATTAGTAGCATCACAGTCTACTATTATAATCCATAATTGCTACATCTACAGCACAAGTCTGTAAGATGCTCCCTTCACAGTCACTTATTTACGCACTGGGTACACTATAACTCGCTTGTTACACTGTATATCACTTAAATATAGTTTATAATCTTTGGTGATATAAAGTAATTTAGAGCTATTTATATTTTACCCATTTCTGACCTTTATGGTAGTATAATTAAGTTATCATTTTTTTGGGACTGGGTTATGTAACGTTACAATATATGTATATATATATATATATATTTTTTTTTTCATTTGTTATTTAATCAATTATTTTCATCGTGAGTTCCTCAAATTATAATATTTAAAATATATAAACAATCTGTTCTTTTATTCCCTTTTTCACTTAAAAGTTCTGTAACATCTTTGTTTCAAGAATTATTTCATTTACATAGTTGTTGTGAGTTGTCACTATTTAGCCTTCAAAGTTGTGATAATTATTTTTGGTTCTTCCCTTCAGAACTGGTTCATATAAATCACTGGTGTACTTTTTTTTTGTAATGCTGATAATCTTCATGGATATATATATTTTTTTTCTTGTAAGATTATTTCACTCAATTTATTGACATAAGTTGTCCTTATTATTTAGACTTTTGAGATTTTATTTTTATTCTTTCTTTCTGAAACAATCTCATTCAAATTATTTCTGTTATTTGTTTTTACTATTTAAGAATTTAGATGGTTTATTTTCCTTTTCTTTTATTATTTGATTCAAAACAATTTCTTTGAAATATACTGTAAGATGTTCTTACTTATTTTAGAATTTTGATGTTTTATTTTCCTATCCTTTATTATTTGATTCAAAACAATTTCTTTGAAATATACTGTAAGATGTTCTTACTTATTTTAGAATTTTGATGTTTTATTTTCCTATCCTTTATTATTTGATTCAAAATAATTTCTTTGAAATATACTGTAAGATGGTCTTACTTATTTTGGAATTTTGATTTTTTTTTTATTCATCAGAATATGTTTTTATTGATAACTGATTATACGTGCCCTTTATTTTATGTGAATTAATATCTTTTAATTCATAAGTGTTATTGTTATTATCTGTAGTAATCACATATGGTCCGGTATACAGTAGTAATAATTTCTTAGTAATACCTTCCGTAGTACTAGGTAATTCACGATTCTTCAGTAGTACTTTCTACTTCTGCCATTACGTAAATTATCTCATTGTTCTGACTGTTAATCCTTGTATCGGTTTCTTCTAATAAATCGTTTCTAATATCCTTTAGGTAATTATTGTAAATTATCGTGATTTTCTGATTATCATTAGTTTGGTTCGACTCTCGTCCATACCCAGTACATAGGAGCAGTGAAGGGTTGTGATAGTTTATCACTGCCTCCTCTCGTTTAAATGTTGGGTGTTATCATTAACGGGGCCGACTGCAACTTCGGTCTGAAATCCTTGGACTGGTTCCTGCTGTTCAACGCGATCCTCAAAATGTACTTCATTCCTCGGTTGTCTGTTTTGATCATCAAGGCTAGAACTTCGCCTGTGTGTATAGTTCCTATGATCATTATCTTCATGGTTCATCGGTGGTGTTCTATACTCATGGAAACTGTTCCTCCTTTTGATGTTGGTACCTTCGCTGACCACTTCCTTCTGCTCTTATATAATTCACCCTGGGTCGATATGTCCTGTTATTATTACCACCTTGTTGATAATTTCTGTTGTTATTGGGATAATGATTATTATTATTTTGGTTTGTGTTTCTCTGACTATTTCCATTATTTTGACTGTTATTATAATAATTATTTCTATTTGGCTGGTTGTTATAATTACTACCATTATTATTATTATTGCTGTTATTATTATTATTATTATTATTATTATTATAGTTACTATTATTCCGATTCGTGGGGTTATAATTATTATTATTCCCGTTAGAATGATTATTATTTGAGTAATTATTATTATTCCTTAACTCAGGTCTATCGGTTCTCCTTCTACTCTGTCGGTAATAATCTTCGTGCTCGTACATCTCGAGTAACTCCGTCATAGCTTGTACAGTTTTAATCTGACTACGTCTGCGTGCTCTAATTATATCCTCTTCATAATGATATGATAATTTACTGACCAGGCACTCCTCGGGTATCTTAGGCTCTAGGTGTTTGGCTACGCACACCTTTCCCAGGAAATACGCGGTCAAAGTATTACCTCAATATGGGTTATATTTCCCATGACATATGTTGTCTCTTGCTATGTTTTGTGTGGATTCTGACCAATACTTAGCTTTAAATAATCTCTTAAACTGTTGGTAGTCCGTGATGTCATCCCTGATAGCCATCCACCAGTTATCCGTCATTTCTGTAAATGACTCGTCGAGTATTTCTTTGTTGGTACTCCAGCGGTTACCCCGATGTTTGGCGAAATATTCTTCGATTCTAGCTATGAACTCCATGGGTTTTCTCTGGTATAATCTGAAATTAACCCATTCCCGATTTTCAGTAGTTGGAAAACTAGTAATGCTAGTCGGTCGACTCAGACAAGTTTCTATATCTGCTTGGTTTTGGCGTACCTAACCATTTATACTGGTAACAGCAGCTTCAATCCTGTCACATTTTTCTGTGAATCGGTTCTGCACCTTCTCCCATTCTTCACGTGCTTCCTTTTGTTTCTCTTCTATATTTGTAACCTTGGTGTTGACTTCTGCTTTAAAACTCTGTACTTCTCGCTCAGTCTGACTCCATCTTTCGTCAGCTTCAGTAATTTTTTGTTCTATCACCGTCATTTCCTCTTCTACCTTCTTGCTGGTTGTTTCATTATTCTCTACCATCTTCTGGCTCAACTCTTCCTTTAATGATTCCATCTTTCCGTCTAATCTGTCCATATTTTTCTGGTTCACCTCCCTTAATTCTTCTCTTAATAGTTGGTTATTCTCATCCATTTTCTCCTCCATCTTCTTGCTATTTTCTTCCATTTTCTGGATATTCTCCCTTAACTCTTCCCTCAACTGTTGGTTGTCACTTTCCATCTTCTTACTATTTTCCTCCATCTTCTCTTCCATCTTCTTACTATTTTTCTCCATCTTCTCTTCCATCTTCTTACTGGTTCCTCCAATTTGGTTACTCAATTCTTCCTTTGTCGATTTGAATTCTTCCTTTGTCAATTTGTTGCTCTCATCCATTTTCTCCTCCATCCTCTTACTCATTTCCTTACTGTTCTCATCCATTTTCTCCATCATTTGTAATAGTTCGTTTTTGTATAGCAAATAATAAGCTTTATTAACTTTATAACAACTGAGTTTTTATCTTACCTTCGGGTTCCAATCCAGGGTTCTACAGACGAACAAGTTGCAGAAGGATTATTTGGGTTTGATTGCAAAATAATATTAACACCATTTATTCTGACTAAAACAACTTACTTTTGGTTTATTATGTGAAATTTACGTTATTTTCTATTTTCTACACTTGTATGACAATTCTCCAGATTCTCTTCTACTTTATGTTTGACACGCTACTCCAACCCTTTTACAACATCAAATTCATCAACATACATTTGCAATCGCTTAATCGCTATCTATTTTAGACAAAATTAATTAAAATAGAGTTATTTTATAACAACAAACCAGTACTGTTAATGTTTTAGTATTATTCCCCACACACTCTCTCACGCTTATGCCCATCATACTTTTACAATACTCATTTCTTATTAATAGAGCTCTTTCAAAAACTTTTAGTTTGATGACAAAAGGTACTTTACCAGTCTGTGTTTGTACTTAACCAGTCTGTAATAGTATCCGAGCTGTTGCACCAGTATTGGAGGTTAACAACGTCTTGCACTTCACATTCCGGAAATAATTTCGGCTTTCAAAAGCTGGCGTAATTGTTCTGATCATATATCGAACTAGATTTTCACTGTAACTGAGTTGTATAGTTATATTTTTAGTTGGCCGACTGTATTTTTACTCGAGCCCTGCTTAATTTAAGACCGCGCGGTCTGAAGAAATTGCGTCGACTGCCTGTTAATCTGGCGTTAGGGTACTGACTAACAGGTGTAAGACTGGTCACGTGCTCGCCAATCGGGGCTCCGATTGGTTGGTTTAAAAGATTCTGGAAGCTGGGACGGCGGATTCTGCAACATTTTGCCTCCTGGTGAAATCTACGCCTTGGCTTCATTTTTTCCGTGATCTACGGGTGGCACAAACTGGATGTCATTATGTAATCTGTCCGGCCTGTCTGAGTCCAGAGATAAAACGCAGATGTGTTGTTTTGTAATAACACTGCATGTATAGTTGGTTAATACGAGGTACCCCACAGGTGAACACTGACTACTTTAAAATTATTTTCAATTATTAAAATTTATCCCCCTCCCAGATATGTCCCGTTACAGTACCCCCCCAATGAGAGGTTTTATGCCACAGCATTAAAACTCTCATTGCCTAAAACCTAAGAGGATCAGCGAGGATATGGTGCCGCAACCTCCCTTAGATTCTTACTAAAATCATGGGTACTTACCCCCCCCAGTCCGGTGGCTGTGGCTGCACCTATCCGACTTTACTGGACTTCTCTGCTCGAGATCGCAACACAATAAAATCAGACAGGCCAGTCACCACAGTATCACCTGACTCTGAAACATTCAATTAAAATATCAATAAATGGCCTTCCATTATTCCATATCCCCAACTGATTTGTTTCCTCTTAGTCGTACTGGTTCATTGTTAGCAAAGTACTGGTTCGATTTTGTTTCAGAGTACTGGTTTTAATCTGAGTTGTTAGTATACAACAGCCCTTTATGGTACATTGTTAAACATAATACAACAATAAAACAAATCTTTCCCCTTTGAATGTACATGATTACCTCAAATTAATTTGACTACATTGATTACCAAGATTTACACATTTTACATTGGTTTCAAAAAAAACTGTAGCTTACAATGTCTACATGGCAGTATGAACTTGCTGTCTACTTACATCGAGTACATGAAAATCCCATACAAGTAGTATATTGGTAATTTTTCCCCTAGCACACACTATTCCCCACCAAAATTACAAATTGATTACATAAAATACAAATAAATCATAACAACCTTACTATATAATACATATTATACCCTCAAGAATACCTTGTCCTTAGGCTTCTTGACCATCGCCGGCCTCATCCTAGCCATAAACCACATCTCCCTCATGGCCTGTAACTTGGTCACCCCCCATCCACATTCACTATGACCCTCCCTGGACTGTAGCACCCAGTTGCTTCCACAAGGACTGATGCGGAAGGGGTGAACATTTTTTCTTTTATTCCACCCCATCCTTTCTTCGGCGTTACAATAAAAATTCAGTATTATCTACTTACTATTCATGATGAATACACCCCTAATGGACTACCACCCCTATATGGGTGAAAATAGCCATGTTCCAAAATTTGATAGATTCCCCTAAAAATAACCCCCCAACTAAATCTAACAAACCACCGGGTTAACAAAACAAAAACAAACCACAAGCCGGTTATAACAATTAAAATTTATGATTTGCTATAATTAACTACTTTCATGGTCATGATCCGGTGAGGTCATGACCACACTTAGGTGGGGAATCTACAGTTAAACATAAAACATAGGTTGATTATTTATACCTGTTTACATCAACAGTTGTATACACATCTTATCTTACAAACACCATCTCAACATAATAAAGTCCTTTCACATAAATTTTAACTACATTCACAAAAAGTTAACTCCATTTCATAATAAAATTTAAATTATTCATCAATATAAAATATTATTGTTGTTACCTCCATGATAACTGTGTAAACATTAGTCACACAAAATACAAAGTACATCTCAACAACATATCAGCTGATACACTACCAAACTATCAACATACACATTTATTTACAAAATTTCGTCATATCCAGTTATTAGTTAACACACTTCATTACCTAAATAAGTAATTGTACCATTAACTCAAATAATTAAATGTTCATTCATTATTTATCTAACCACCATCGTCAAAAATTAGTCTTATTTTCATATAACATTTTTCGTTCTTATTTACATACATCTTATGATTACCATTTGTGTGATAACCATTTAAATTTGTTTTTTCCATTATACCATAATAATAATGCTCAGGGTTACCCCCCCCATTACTATTCTATCATAAGCCAAGTCTACATTATTATTTTTTGTCCAGTCTCCATTAGTATTTATTGTTACACCCAGGTGAGTTACATCATTATCACAATTATCTGCTACTACAAGTACACTAACTCTTCCAACAAGTAAATGTTTATCATCAATATTGATATCATAATCGTCTACTACTGTACCAGGTAAGTCTACATTGCTAATAATATAATCATTTCTCTCAATATTTATTCACCCTACTAACCCTTCATAATCTCTGCTTAACCTGAACAACTCTATCTCGCTCTTCATAATCACTCTCCCAACCCGATGTCACATTTTCACTCCACACAGAGGGCAATACCACTTTATTATAACTCCATCTGGACTTACCAGATAAACCACAAAAAATCAAGGGACATTTTGGAGACCATTTGCCTCCCACAAAAACTCTCGAGGAACCTTTGTCCTCCAGCAACATTTGTGAACCCTTTCCTTCACATATACCACAAGAGAAATTTGCCCTCTGTTCATACTCTACATTTAAACTATGTCTCCATTCTTTCTCCAACTCATAAACACTAACTAGCAATCCTCTAACCTCAACTAATTTTACACTCTCAGTATCACCACCACTATTACTCAATATATCACCATTATTTTTATTCAATAATATTTCATCATTACTTATTTTAACACTGCCACTTACCTTATAATTCATCACCTGATTTGCATCTAAACTATTACCATTACTATTCGTAATTATTTCCCCCTTATAATTATAGTTGTCACTATTATTTCCACTTACCTTTTCAATTATCACCTTGTTTGCACTTAAACTAACCTCTTTCTGATTATCACTTGTATTCACCTCACCTACCTCATTTTTTATCTTTACTGCACTTAAACTAGCACTATTTTCCGAAATCACTGATACCTCACTACCCGGGTCTACTAAAGTTTTTATTTCCTTACCTTCAGTTTGGATTCTTACTTTGGTCAATCCTGTCTCTAATCTTGCTGCCTCTGTGTCATCCTCCTCCATCAGTTCCTTGGACAGGTCGGTGCGGATAACGTTACTGAGATAGCTGTCGTTGTCTTGGACCCCGCAGTCCTTTGTCGACAATGGTGGGGTCCCTTCACCCACTGTCCTTGCTAGTTTTCCATTTGAGTTGTAGCACGGCCTGGAGTATACCCACCACGGCCTCTGTTAGAATTCCACTACTTCCCAGTGCTCCTCGGTTACTGCTACCTCCTCTCTGTTGTTGATTGCTTTAGTTATACTTTGGTGTTACTTCGTTGACAGTTCCTCTCTTTATTGCACCTATAACAGGTTGTCCTGCTGGCATAATTTTCACAATGGCACTCGGCACACCGCCAGTCCTCGCGTATGTTGTTATTATTGTTACCTCCCCTCGTCCCTCTATATGCGGTTGTTGTCCCACTAGATCTATTATGATTGTCATTAGTGTGCAACACTGACGAGTTTGGGCGCCTACCGATCTCCCGGTCCCTGATATTCTGGAAAGTATCTAATATTTGTTCCAGGTCGTTTATGCCCTCCACTTCCCGCGTCATTAGGTTAATTTGCACCTCCCTTGGTAAATGTTTGCTTATATGGCGTACAAATGATCTAAACGGTAATGGCGGTTCGAGATATTTGGCTTCATTATACATTTTCATCACGTAAATGGTGACATTGTTACCATGCATCCCGAAATTACCCAACCCCATTATCTTACTTCTAAGCACTTCTTGGTTCTCTTCAGACCAGTATTTGTTTTGGAAGGCTCTCTCAAAACTTTGATAATCTCCCCAATCTGCTTTATGTACTTCCGCCCACACCGCAGAACTCCCTTTAAAGCATTTCATTACTTTTAATAACTTAATCTCCCAATTACTATGGCAAAACTGATTATACTCTTTTACTCTGTTTAAAAATTGCATGGGGTGTACCCAGGCCCGTATTTAGGTATTGTGCGCCCCTGTGCTCTAAGTAATATGCTGCCCCCCACGCACCACGCCCCCACACCCACACAAACTTACAACTCAAACAAGGAAACAAGCTGTGATTTTACAGACATACCAGCTCAAGTTGAGTACATTATAATAGGTAAACATAAACATATGATGGCAGTCTGTTGTAGCGTTGTAGTTATTACAAGTTACAACGTAATTTTAAATGGTGTAATTCTCTCGACATTGACATATAATTCATGTAGGATGTATCTACAGAAAATTTATTCTTTTTACTCTTAATCACAGTTATGTCATATTTTTTTATATTTCACAATTTCACTTAAATTATGATGGTATTTCGTAAATATTTACTCTTAACATTGTAATAATTAGACACGGAATTAAAAAGTAAGCAGTGTTTTTGACATTGATTATTTTTAATACATTACGGAATTACAGTAAGTTCAGTGAAAAGCATTTAACCAAACCTGATAAGTAAAAATGTATCTTAGCTTACATAATGGACGGTTTTCGTCTGGCTTGACTGTGAGTAAAATCATTGATTATTTCATCAAAACTTAGCCTGTTAGTTATATCTGACTCAATACACAGAACTGCTGCACTTACAAGTCGCTCTTGTCTTTGGCTTGACCGCATGTAGTCGTTCACTCTGTAACAGTACATAATTGCCCAATACCATAATTATGGGTTTAAAGGTATGTTTCAATGTTTTATATTGTTTAATCATTAAAGTACAGAATGGTTAGGTCCATTTTCCCTATATACGGAGGAACAAAGTAAATTCAGCAAGAGTATCATACCAAGGTCACCGTTAGAACGTGCGGGAATCGGAAAAGGCCATGGCGGTGTTTGTGACGAATGACTTTAAATATGCATTGTGATTGGATCATAGCACTGTTCCGTCATAACCAAAAACAATGACGCACTGACTACAATACGTACAACGAGGCGTTGTCCAGTAAGACAAAGCTGGATGACGTAAGAAACACACACAAGCGCAAATTTATATTTGCCTTGTTCTCAGTTCAACGCAGTTCTTCAAAGAATACACAGCGATGTATCGCTGGGTGATCAATTTTATAACAAAAGTTTATTATAACTAGAATCAAAATTACCAGTATAATAGTGGAGCAATAAAGGCTCGAATTTAATAACAGTATGAACTATAATATGTAGAATCAGTGCTTATATTTACTTCATTAAAACTCAGCAGAACTAGAGGCGAACACCGGCCATCAACATGGGCATCAACCACCAACAGCGAAGGAACAACACCGAACAACAATAAGAGAAGTCCAATTTTACCTTCTTTCTTATAGTTTAATGAGCTCATTAATCAAGAATAATTAATTAAACGAATGTACTTGTTCAAGGGTGAATGTGTGTGAGAGTGAGTGAGTGAACTCATGGCCATAACTATATATGCCGAGGGCATTGGTTTGTGTGTAAATGAATTACTAAGTAATAAATGATTAAAGCTGCAGCAATATAAACGTTACAATGATCTTGATTGAGAAAACAAAAAAGAAGTATTAAGAATAATGTTGGATATTAAACTAACCGCCATTTTGTTTTTGGTCATCTTATATGACGTCATTTGACCGCATGGTCGTGTATGTAAAACATTCTGGAAAATTAAATTTTGATAGTTTTTTTCAATAATACAGTGTTATCATTTGTGTCATCATCTGTGTATCAAAATCTCGCTGTAAATGAATCCTGGCCCCCCTTTAGGTAAAAGCACATTTAAAAAAGAAGAATATGAGCCCGGCAGTGACTGAAATTGGTAAGTACCCAGAAGTACCATATTATGGTATTTTTATAAATATAAATATCAATATATGTGTAGTAATAAATAATAAAGTAGGGGGAAAGTCACAACTCTTCTTAAAACAGAAAACTGTTCACTCTTCTTAAAACAGAAAACAATCTTTCAGCTGAACAGTTGGTTGCAGCTGTGGAGTTATAAATTTTCAGCGCAACACAAATATTAGGATAAACTTCTTGTAAGTTTCTTTCAGTTAACATTTTATTCAAACTTGGCAAAGTCCAGAGTTTTTCTACTTTTTCACCTTTCTTGTTTAGCACTTCACGTTTAATATTTTTTATGAAACCTTTTAATAAACAAACTTAATCGAAATAAATTAAACTAAAAATACTGCCAGAAACTTACCTGCGATCTTTCCACTTACCTACCTTTTTAAATTTTCAATCAGAAGCCCAGAGTCGCCACGATATTTTTTGGTTATAATATCGAAACCTTTACACTTTACCTTAATAAAATATGGGCAGTTTGTTATATAATAAACTTGTCCCTGTTCTGGCACAATAAAATATACGATATAACGTCTTTGCTTTAATTTAATTTCAAAGGTCGGGCGCCATCTTGATATAAGTAAATATAGACGTAAATAACTTGTAATTTTACTTACCTTTCAAAGTCACTATAGGGCAAGAATTCGTTTAAGCGAACTCTTGAGTAGCGGAAATTGTTATTTGAAATAATAATACCTTGTTACAATTTTTACCAATGATATACCCAATTTATTTTCCAAAAGACTACGTACATATTACGCAATAGTGCGTTTAGCAAATATCAAAGTAAACATCAAACCCTCCAAAATAAACAATAAACATGAAACATCTGATTAATGATTATTAATCATTAAACATATATATATATATCTCGCACAACCCAGCACTTAGAAGATGTAAGTCACTCTCTCTCTCTCACTCTCTCGCTCTCTCTCCCTCTCTCTCTCTCACGCTCTGGTACAATTTATTTATTTTTTGAGCTCATTTAAATAAAATGTTGTTTAAAATTAGTCATTTTAATAGTGAATTTTAAAATTGGTCATTATAATATTGAATGATGTTGTTTTACGTGAAATAAAAAATGTTGGAATGTTCTCACCAAATTTTGGACAGGTCTCACCGCACTGCTAGGGTCGTCCGATCGTGCACAGTCTGTTCCTACTTTACATCGCTTTTAAGGCCCACACCGTCGTGTCTGCCCACGAAAACACTTTGGGCAGATTCTACATGCACGCCGTTTCTGGACGATCCATCGGCCGATGACATCTGTACAAGTTCTTTATCGCCCCAACATTTCCGAGATTTTATATAGTTAATTAACCACTTTTGTTGGTGTAAAAGTTAAAATTTACACTTGGTGAACCCTTTTGCCTGCCGGCTACGTTCACGCTTTCGGATGAAATGACTTAGACTCTTTGTTTCACATTGCGTAGGTGGGGTCACAGCGACGTCATCAGGCTTTTGTTCTTTGTTTACAGCTTCGACTTGTTTATGGAAATATACATACCTTACCACTGACGTCATCAGGGCTTGTCTCATTATTGCTGTTTGTGACATACGTTTTTTGCTGAGTTTGTCGTTTTGCAATGAAAAACGGTCAGAATCCTGTCAATTCACATTTGCGTATTATAAAATATTTATATAGTCCACTCACCACAGCTTCACAGGGATTATGAAATATTTAAATAATTATTACCAAATTGTTAAAAATAAATGAATACAATAATTATGGTCTTTTGTACCATGTTTTTTATTAATTTAATATTGCACCAGAATTGTACCATCACAAAACCCCCTCAATGAAAGATTTTGTGCCGAAGCAAAAACTTTCATTGACCCATTCATACTTCCTAAAAGGATCAGCCAGGATATGTCGCCACAACCCCCTTACAATTTATATTAAAAGAAGTCAATAACTCACCCGTGGTCTGATGACGATGACAGTACCTGCATGATCTTACTGGACTTCTCCTTCGAGATCCCAACACCATAAGGCCAATTAGGCGCGTAACGCCCTGCTGACGCGCTGGCCAGCTCAGGACCGCCGTCATAATATCACCAAACACTGAAACAATAAATTAAAATATCAAAATAGTGGCTTAATATATCACTCTATACGTAACTGATCTGGTTCCCCTTAGCTATGTGCTGGTTTGTGTTAATAAGCACTGGGTTTGCTTGAACTACTAGAAATATAATATAAAAAATGTAACATACAAGAATTACATAGAATTGCCATTCTCTTTATGGACTACCCTGAATTATAAAAACTGTTTCGATTCCCATCGATAATAATTAACTCTTTTTGTTTCATAATTATTATATAATTATAAAAGAAACAAATAATTATATGAAAAAGAATTTACTTTAAATATAAAAGAAAACATGGAAATCCCCATATAAATCTCCCAAATAGTCAAACATGGAGAAAAACAAATTATAGAAAAAACAAAAATAATTCAGAAAATCTTATTGAAATTAAAATTATTATTATTATTAACAGGTAATAATTGGCGCTGTTAACAATATTTACCCCTCTTTCTCCTCCACACACACTATTTCCTATACATCATGTTAAATTTTCATAACATAATACATAATAATACACATTATCATAATATTAATACAGTAATACATTGAAATGGTTAATTCACATTTAATCTTGATTAAGATTTGCACATTTTATCTATTTAAAGTTGCATTTAAATCATTTAAGTTACAATTTCAATTAATTCATTAATTAATTCTAAACTTTCATTAATTAGTCATCAATTATTTATTATAATTATAAATTTATTTCAAATTTATTATTAATATTCATATTACGTTATTATTATTTCATCATTCCTTTCTTATTACCCCTCTACTCTGAACTTTCCACCTCACTAACTACCTAACCTTTCGCATTCTTATCATGATTAGTCTGGGTGACTCCTGTATTCACTATGCTTTTACTTATTATAATATTACTCACCTTCTTCTGACTAACCACCAAATTTACCTATCATGACACCAGTATCTCAATTATAAACACCTTTACTAATTTCATTCCGACGATAAATCCTATAGCACCGCGCGTCTTTGTACAGAGATGGGTGTTCCCTAACTGGCTGTATACATTCATAATAATTTGCCCTTCCAAAATATTCGGCAAACACTCCCTTAAACTACGCTATTACCTGCCACAACGCTATACGTTGGCTACTCCTTATCACCTCACCCCCACTATAAAATATCATCAGCAACAATATATGTTTAGCCTTTACTTTACTTACCTCTACAAATAATCACTAACTACTGTGTCCCTAAATATCTAATACTTTCTTTGTATTATTTACTTCAAAATTCTTAACTATCTAACTCCCATTAACTTCAATTAAATTCACGTACCTTCATCTATACCCAGGTTCTATTCCTTTCTAAACACTTACTGTAATCATTGACAATTGTCTTATAAAATTCATCTCTCACCTACTCATAACAGTACCTCTCACTTTTCAAATATATATATTCTTATTTAATCATTTATTAATATTCATTAGGAATTACCTTCATTGCAAATTAAATAATAATTTAACTTCATTATAAACTACTATGACAATTAATAATTTACATCTTCTGTTACAAAGATAGTACAACTTCCTTTTGTACCATATTAATTAAGTAATAAACCTTTAACTATTATTCAAGTATTAAAAAAATTTTACTTGTTTAGGTAAACAAAACATGTACATTGTTAATTATTAAACAATTGTTAAAACATACATGGTGTACACAAAAGTTACCTGTAATACACAACATCAAAATACATTGACATAAATACATATAAAACAATGAAAATTATACAATCCAAACTCATTATTTTGTCATTAATCGAAATCAGTCCATATGCAGTCCAATTCTAAACCACTGTTCACATATATTAAATGTTCATTACACAATTGAAACAGTCTATCCTCCATCATTGAATAACATTCTTATCTTAGGTCTATTTATCTTATTTTTTAATAAATAAATTTTCTTGGATTTCGTTGTCCATGACGTGTCCGTTACTTAACTAAATATCACTATAGTATTGATGACTCGGAACACTAAGTTTTTTATAAGTAAAAACGTAAAGTTTTACCTTACAGCCTAAACCGGCTTTCACCTTTAGAAGGCTTCATCAGAGGCTGCCATAGGTAGCGTTGTCCGTCTTGTTGTTGGCGACGGGATAGTTCTTCGAAAGATTGAAGCTGTGTGTGTGTGGTGAGATGTGTTCGAATAATGCATGCACTTTGAATTGTGTCTGTTCGTTTAGGATGTCGTTTTTATTTGTTTTTGTGTGTTTGTATATTTCTAATTGTTCTAGAGTGTCTAGTTTTCGGCCTTTTGTGTGTACGTGTAGAATGTTAATGTTATTGTCGATGTTTTTATATGTGTGGTTTGCTTCAATGAGGTGGTTTGCAAAGGTAGATTACACACAGCCATCAAACTGAGGGAAAAGGCACACAAACACAACATCACATTTGTAAAAGCTGACAAAGGCAACACGACTGTAATTATCCCCACAGACAACCTACACAAAAAAGTACAAAACTTCATGAAACAGAACAACATCACAGAACTAAAACACGACCCCACCGACAGATACCAAAACTCAGTAAAACAAATAGTCAACAAAGCCAAACGCATTATGACACGTAAACAAAAGCCCTACATGAAACAAATCCGACCATCAGCACCTACACTCCAAGCGCTTCCCAAAATCCATAAAGAAGACATTCCGATCCGCCCCATTATCAACTACCGTAATGCCCCTGCACACAAACTGGCAAAATATCTAGACAAAATTATTAGACAACACACACAAATAGACAACAACATTGCAGTAAAAAACAACACTGACCTAGTAACAAAAATAAAAGACATACACATCCCCCATAATGCCACATTAGCCTCCTTTGACATTAAAAACCTGTACACAAACATCCCAATCTCTGAAACAATCACCATCCTACAAAACAAACTCAAACAGAACAACACACCAGACGAACTTATCAATGAAATAACAGAAACTCTGAACAGTATCACAAAACAAAACTACTTAACTTATAACAACAAATACTACACACAGAACGATGGCCTACCCATGGGCTCCCCCATATCCAGCATTCTAGCAGAAGTCTTCCTCCAACACTTAGAAAAAACAAAAATACTCACAAACAATGACAGACACTCACATAAAATACTATATTGGCACAGATACGTTGATGACATTCTAATACTATACAGGGGAAACAAAAGACAGTGCGAACAGTTACTAACGCACATAAACAAAATACATAAAAACATAACCTTCACTGTCGAATACGAACACAACAATACCATAAACTTCTTAGACCTCTCCATCACAAAACTAGAACACAGGCACAAATTCAGTATATACAGAAAACCAACTACAACTGACACACTAATACACAACACCTCCAATCACCCAATACAACACAAACTAGCTGCTTTTAGAACCATGATACATAGACTTAACAACATCCCCTTAGATGAAATAGACTACAAAGACGAACTAAACACGATAAAATATCTAGCAGAATCTAATGGTTATGACAGAACAATAGTCAGTAAACTCCTACACAAAACACAAAACAAACAACAGACAAAGACAGAAAACAACAAATTCATAACACTAACATAAATCAACAAACAAACTGAAAAAATTGCCCACAAATTCAAAAAAGCAGGATACAGAATCGCTTACAAAACTACTAACAAAACAGAACACACACTATCAAAACGCATGCCCAAAGCACAAAACAAATTCGATCTACCTGGTGTATACAAGCTAAATTGCTCAAATTGCAATAAATTCTACATAGGCCAGACAGGACGTAGCTTCAAACAGAGATACATTGAACACACAAAAGCATTCCACACCACTACAGAATCTACCTTTGCAAACCACCTCATTGAAGCAAACCACACATATAAAAACATCGACAATAACATGAACATTCTACACGTACACACAAAAGGCCGACAACTAGACACTCTAGAACAATTAGAAATATACAAACACACAAAAACAAATAAAAACGACATCCTAAACGAACAGACACAATTCAAATCGCACGCATTATTCGAACACATCTCACCACACACACACAGCTTCAATCTTTCGAATAACTATCCCGTCGCCAACAACAAGACGGACAACGCTACCTATGGCAGCCTCTGATGAAGCCTTCTAAAGGTGAAAGCCGGATTAGGCTGTAAGGTAAAACTTTACGTTTTTACTTATAAAAAACTTAGCGTTCCGAGTCGTCAATACTATAGTGATATTTAGTTAAATAAATTTTATTATTGGAAACATTATATTCATAATAATTATCAACTAATTCGTATTTATTCACAATTTCAATTTCATATATCAAGTCACGATCGAGTAGGGTTCTGTCTACATCAGTAAGATCATATGTTATAATCTTGTTATTCATCTTGTAATTATCATCATAATTTTCTACCACAGGTAAGTAATTGATACCATTATCTATTATTATTTCAATTTTACTGTTACTACAAGGTAAGTATTCATTATTTTCATCCACCGTATCTACCCCTAACCTTTCTACCAATTCTCTGTACTTTCTATTTACTGTAAAAATTTCTATTACTTTCTTTCTCTCACAATACCTTTCTATTCTTTCTCTCTTTATATATTTCTCACCATAACACCAAATTACACTCTCTCTTTCCAAATATGCAGGGGTCACTAACTCAAAATTACTGTACCACTTATGAGGTACACAAAAACACCAAGAAACTTTATTTGTAGACCTGTTGTCTCCCAAATATAAATTTAAGGAACTCTCATCCTTATTAAAAATACGTGACGACTTTTCTTCACCCCCTAATACAACATCAAAAGAAAATTCTAACCCCTGCACCCCTTTAACAAAAATACTTCCTCTCCAAGCTCTCTCTCTGACTCAATACACTCAAACACCTCATTTTCACTCATAATACTTTCATTATCATTTTCTAATATCATATCCTTACTACCTGTAAATTCATTGTTCAGATTATCACTGTTACTTACTTTATTAGTCAGTACTTCGTTTTTCGTCATATTTTCACTACTACTCACCTTCTGATTTTCTATTTGAATTAAACTCTCATCCAACTTTTTAATCACTTTATCACACTGCCTAATAAGATTATCATTACGAATTTTAATTTCGTTTTTTAATTCATTAAACTTGATATCAAGACTATTTATGATTTCATTTTTCTGCTCATCAAATTTGTCATTTAAATTAGTAAATTTTTCATCAAATTTATTTAATAATAGCTGCATCATTGCAGCCGTACCATCTAGTTTACTTTCTGAACTAGTTGAGATGGAGGTTAATGGAACTGTGTTTAACTCAGTGGCTCTGGTTTCACTGATCTGACTAATTGGGGTTAATTCAACGTCCATCTCACTCGTAACTGTTTCGTCAGCTATGCTGACTTTTGCATTATTATCTTCATCAGTATTCATTTTCCTTATTTATAATATACGCATGCATACAATCTTATAACATAACCTCGTAAAAGTTGGGTTATGTTTACGTATTAAAATTATGTTTATTACATCAGATAACTTTTCCGCTCTCTTTGTAGGCTTACCGACATAAAATTATATGTCGTGTCCCTGTTCGGGTGCCATTTGTTATATAATAAACTTGTCCCTGTTCTGGCACAATAAAATATACGATATAACGTCTTTGCTTTAATTTAATTTCAAAGGTCGGGCGCCATCTTGATATAAGTAAATATAGACGTAAATAACTTGTAATTTTACTTACCTTTCAAAGTCACTATAGGGCAGGAATTCGTTTAAGCGAACTCTTGAGTAGCGGAAATTGTTATTTGAAATAATAATACCTTGTTACAATTTTTACCAATGATATACCCAATTTATTTTCCAAAAGACTACGTACATATTACGCAATAGTGCGTTTAGCAAATATCAAAGTAAACATCAAACCCTCCAAAATAAACAATAAACATGAAACATTTGATTAATGATTATTAATCATTAAACATATATATATATATATATATCTCGCACAACCCAGCACTTAGAAGATGTAAGTCACTCTCTCTCTCTCACGGTCTGGTACAATTTATTTATTTTTTGAGCTCATTTAAATAAAATTTTGTTTAAAATTAGTCATTTTAATAGTGAATTTTAAAATTGGTCATTATAATATTGAATGATGTTGTTTTACGTGAAATAAAAAATGTTGGAACGTTCTCACCAAATTTTGGACAGGTCTCACCGCACTGCTAGGGTTGTCCGATCGTGGACAATCTGTTCCTACATTACATCGCTTTTAAGGCCCACACCGTCGTGTCTGCCCACGAAAACACTTTGGGCAGATTCTACACGCACGCCGTTTCTGGACGATCCATCTGCCGATGACACCTGTACAAGTTCTTTATCGCCCCAACATTTCCGAGATTTTATATAGTTAATTAACCACTTTTGTTGGTGTAAAAGTTAAAATTTACACCTGGTGAACCCTTTTGCCGGCTGGCTACGTTCACGCTTTCGGATGAAATGACCAAGACTCTTTGTTTCACATTGCGTAGGTGGGGTCACAGTGACGTCATCAGGCTTTTGTTCTTTGTTTACAGCTTCGACTTGTTTACGGAAATATACATTCCTTACCACTGATGTCATCAGGGCTTGTCTCATTATTGCTGTTTGTGACATACGTTTTTTGCTGAGTTTGTTGTTTTGCAATGAAAAACGGTCAGAATCCTGTCAATTCACATTTGCGTATTATAAAATATTTATATAGTCCACTCACCACAGCTTCACAGGGATTATGAAATATTTAAATAATTATTACCAAATTGTTAAAAATAAATGAATACAATAATTATGGTCTTTTGTACCATGTTTTTATTAATTTAATATTGCACCAGAATTGTACCATCACAAATTTTGCAATCTGACTACCCCCCAATGATAATTCAGAAGAAATCCGGGAACGTTTAGACGAATCTTGTAGCACAGAAATGAGGAAGTGGTAATGACGAAATAACTAAACTAACACATGGTTATATTACGTAAAACAAGCCTTATTTATTAAATGTTTTTCATTTATGAATCATTACCTACGTCCTTCTCTACATTCTTTTCATGAACAAATTAATGTTTAATATTTAATAGAAACCCCTACACTTCTACCTACGTGTTAATTAATTTAATTACGTATTTATTAACTACAGCCCAGTATTTGCGCATTCATACTCTCTTGCATACAATTGACAACCCCATTTTTTAGAGATCTCTTTAGCATCAATTCAAGTTTATTTGAAACGTTTGGCCCACGACTAAATTTGTCACTGTACTTAACTGCACGTGCTATTCCCCGGGTTCCACCATTACTCGTAGTTCACTTTTACTTTTCCGTCTCCCCACGAACTGTTCTTCTTCGCATCGATTAACTCATGCGCCCGCCGTATCTATCTCTTCCTTTGTATTAATCTCCTTTAGCACATATCACTCAGTTTCGGTAGGCTTCAGCTACTTTACTCGCTTCGGCCTACCGAAATTCCGAGGCTACGATTATCACGTCTGACTAGGTTGAACGTATGCTACCGACAGACTGACGCTACTTGCGGCCGGACATCACTGCCTTGCCGGCGAACAAATTTCGTCGTCTCCGCACTGCCTTAGTTGTCAAAGTCTTGATAGTTGTTCACCTGACACATAGGATTTACGTGTGCTGTACGTCGACGATATTTAGGTGCATACTGGTTGACGTCACAAATAGGCGGGACTTAAGCTTATATCTGCCGTCTTAAACGCACATGTACGATAAAATTCTCCTACAAGCCATGTTTGGTTTTGTGCTTCTTGGCGTGGGTCTGCGCACATGCTGGTGTAGTGCGTTTGGGCGCGGGTCTCACACAGCCGCAAAGTTCTAAGAATTTTGTCACTGGCACATTCCTTTCCAATTGTTTCACAACAGTTCCTTTGTTAGAAACTACGCTTTAGACTCAACCACGTGGCTGTACACACATATGAAATGACTTATGAATATTTTATAAAATGAAAACCAAAATGAATAAAAATAAAACCCCTCATATTTCGTCCCGTTACAATACCCCCCGAATGAGAGGTCTTCTGTCGAAACAGAAGAAATCTCATTGCTAAAACCCCTAAGAGGACCGGTGTGGATATGGTGCCAACAACCCCCCATTTGTTCTTATATATCATGGGTACACAACCCCCCTGGCTCGGCGACGATGGCCGCATCTGAACGACATCACTGGACTTCTCTATGCGAGATCCCAACACCATAAAATCGAATAGACCCGCACCACAGCGCACCTAACCTTCTAACATGCGACCCCAAAATCCAAATCCCTGGTCTTATATCATGCCACATCCTCAACCGATATGTTCCCCCTTATCATGCACACTGGGCTGCCTTTAGCAGTTACTGGGCTCGTACACACACTTATAACTACATCCTAGCCAAAATTTCCTTCTTACCTTCAAAAATTTATTTAAGTTAAAATCAAACAGCTATTTTCATCAAAATCAAAAATAAAATCTTTTATCTGAATTGATTAATTCTCTTCGTTATTATTGGTAATTAGAAAACAAATAAATTGAACATTTATTAAAAACATGAACTTCCTTATCCTAACATGTGATTATACATATATCCTAAACAATACAATTCAATAAAAAAACACTATTAATGCATGCAAACAATAATATAATCAAAATTCAAAGCATCAATTAGATGGCAGACACAAAATTAAAAAAAATTTTTTTTTTTCATAAAAATTTAAATTTATTAAAATATATTTTTTCTCAATATTAAAATTATTTAAATTTATTTAAATTAATTAAGAAACCAAATTGGCATCACTTCATTGCCAAAACGGGTCTAGTATAGAACATCACCCATCAGCTGATCAAACTGGGTCAAGTCCACAACCTTGACCTACATAAGTTATACATACGTTACATCAGAAAATGCATTAAACTTCTTTAAAAGTTTACCTTCAAACATAATAAAACATAATAAAATAAGACCTTTAAAATCACCATAGTATTAATACAATTAACAAATAAATTGACATTTAAATTACTCAAAATTACACATTTTCCAACTTTACTTTATTCTCAAATTCTATTAAAATTGTCACTTACTTCAATTAAAACTTTATGATTTTACTATGACTCTCTATCTTTTAACATTCTCATTCCCCGTTAGTTTGGGTGATTTAATTATTTATACTAACTTGATTTACCACTTGATATGTATACATTTATAATCTTTACCTCTTTTGACTCTAATATCACTAACAGCTTTAACTAACATGACACCCATCTCTATCAAATACATCTATCAAACCCTCTAAACCCAACTTACTACTCAACCCAATTCGCATCATTCTACTCTTATATAAAAAAAATACTCTCTACCCTTTGTATGCAGGATGTGTGTTTCCCTCCCAAAGCTCATTCCCTTATTTGGCCCCTGGATTCTACCTAGGCAACCCTTTCTGGCGCTAAACGGTCCCTTCCCGTCCCAACCCTTTTGTTGTGGACTCCTACCACCCCATCCCCTCTTACAAAATTCCCATCAACTAATTACCATTCTCATTACATCACTTCAATTACAACAAAATATCATCATTTACTTATTACATCAAAATATCAATCAATACTCTACATATTATCCTCATAGCTACTGTGTCACCATTACATCTCAAATTCTACATTACATTATTCAAAACAATATTTATTCATCTCTATTACCACTTTAAACTCAACTTGGACTGATCTACATGTCCCAACAAAATATTAATCACCCAAAATCTACCTTTTACTATCTTTTACAAATCATTTAAAATTCTCAACTATATCAATTCAATCTATCATTCAAATAAAAGCTTTAACACATTAAAATTATTATATTCAAGCATCAGTTACCTTGGAAATTGGCAAACAATTTATACGTGACATTCTACAGCGGATCAGCTGATTTCCTTAGCAAGGTGAATAACCTTACTACAGATGCATTCTACAATTTTCTGAAATACGTATTTTTACAATCCTTATATCTAACATACTACACATAATTAGTACCCATCTACCTCGCTTCATTGTTTCCCCCTTTTCTGATTCTGGTACAATTCGGTAAACCACCTGCCGGTCGGTCTAGGTATTTACTTTGTTATAATCACATTTCAAAATTATATAAATCTTACTTCACATAAATTGTATTAGAAAATTGATACTTACAATATATTATTCACCTACTGACATAAACACAAAATATACACACCATACACACCAATATCTCCACGTAACCTCTGAAACATTTAACAACAGTGTTATTTAATACCAAACAATTTATCATTTATTTATTAATTACTCATTATCAAATTCAAATCTCATAAAATATTTCAAATTATTAGAAAAATTCAATTATACAACATTTAAATCAATCAAAAATATTTAAACACCTCCAATTATTTTAATTAACTTAATTATTGAAAACACAACAATTTAAATTACTCTCACCAATTACAATAACTACGATTCATTTGTTATCCTCTTCCAAATTATTCTTGTTATTTATTTAGACTGCTAAATGTTATTATTATTATCACAACAATTTCCATTACATACACACATTGTTTACCTAACATTCTACAATACACACAATTAATTTCACTAAACATTTATTTACAATTCTTCATCATTATTATTCAATTTATCACACTTCATTGTCAAAAATCAGCTAGGTCATTACCATATATTAACATATTTAAACTGTTCCTTCCCCGATTTCTTAATTCATCCTCCATCATCATGTATATACCTAACATATTTATAGCATAAATCATTTTTATCCACATACAATTTGTTATTATTGTTCTTATTGTAAACCATTACCTCTATGTCATTCATTATCCCTTTTATTATGTCATCAAACCTGTCACTATTATTTATTTTTGTCCAGTCTCCGTAAGTATTTTTATTCAACATCAAGTCAGTTATTTTATCATTTATAACAGTTTTATTCCAATATTCCTCTCTCTCTCTCTATATCTAACCTCTGTACTAACCTTTCATAACCTCTATTTATCTTGAACCACTCTAACTCTTTCTCTCTCTCATCACAACACCATATCCCTTTCACATTCTCTCTCTCACTCCATGCAGAGGGCAATACCACAAAATTATTTAAATACCATCTGGCCCTACCAGATAAACACAAAAAACTTATATGACCTTCTGAAGACCTCTCGTCTTCTACAAAAACTATTGAGGAACTCTTGTCCTCCATCAACACTTGTGAAGTCTCTGCTTCACTTTTAACCCCATAAAATTTTGCCCCCTGTTCACCTTCTACATCTATATCATTATTATTCTTATTTAATATTATTTCACCATTATAATTACTTATATTAACATCACCACTTACCTCAGAATTGTAATCACCATCATTATCTTCACTAGTCAACACTACCTCTCCCACTATTTTGTCACTGTTATTTATGAATTCATTATTAGAATTATCGTTATCACTCACCTGGTTAATTATTCCCTCACTATCATTAACAACATTATTATCACTTACCTGTTTTAATTCGACTGTATTCTCCTTTAATCGGTCTGTCTTTAGTTCCCGCAACCATTCAGCCAATATTTTGTCACTTTCGTCAAACCGTTTATTCATCATGTCAAAACCCTTGTTCATCATTTCCATAATCATTTGCAACATGTTCATCTTATAATCAGATTCACTCATATCATCATTATTTACCTTATTCTCTGCCACCTGATCGTCTTTATTTTTGTTAACTTGGTCTGTCTCTCTACCTTTATTTACCACCACCACACTCTCGTCATTATCACTAGGCCTATTTACTGCCTTATTTTCTACCACCGTTACTTCAACTATCTTACCTTTATCGTTCATCTTACTACCAATATCACCACTGTGCTTTTTAATTTCAGCAAATATTCCCTCTTCTTGTTCTGCCATCCGTGTTAAATTATTATCTAAATTACCCCACTCCTCGTCTGTCATTTCACCTACAACCCCTCTAAATTCGCTTTCCCATTCATCCCACGCGAAACCAATATCATTATCTTGTACTTCACCCATATTCAAAATTTATTTATATAACACCTTTATGAAACTACCACCCCTCTATTGCTCAATAATTATACATATTAACTACAAATACCCACTACATAAAATCATTATTATTACGTGGAAATAAACCCAACATTTACGCTACCAAAACATAACCTAATTTTCACAACGTAATTATATACGATTATTTCATACATTACCATATCCTATTTTCTGTGCTTTAAAATAGGTCTACCTCGTATAAAATTATCAGGATCCTGGCAGCTTAGTCACCAATTGTTGATAAACAAACTTAATCGAAATAAATTAAACTAAAAATACTGCCAGAAACGTACCTGCGATCTTTCCACTTACCTACCTTTTTAAATTTTCAATCAGAAGCCCAGAGTCGCCACGATATTTTTTGGTTATAATATCGAAACCTTTACACTTTACCTTAATAAAATATGGGACAATTTTGCAATCTGACTACCCCCCAATGATAATTCAGAAGAAATCCGGGAACGTTTAGACGAATCTTGTAGCACAGAAATGAGGAAGTGGTAATGACGAAATAACTAAACTAACACATGGTTATATTACGTAAAACAAGCCTTATTTATTAAATGTTTTTCATTTATGAATCATTACCTACGTCCTTCTCTACATTCTTTTCATGAACAAATTAATGTTTAATATTTAATAGAAACCCCTACACTTCTACCTACGTGTTAATTAATTTAATTACGTATTTATTAACTACAGCCCAGTATTTGCGCATTCATACTCTCTTGCATACAATTGACAACCCCATTTTTTAGAGATCTCTTTAGCATCAATTCAAGTTTATTTGAAACGTTTGGCCCACGACTAAATTTGTCACTGTACTTAACTGCACATGCTATTCCCCGGGTTCCACCATTACTCGTAGTTCACTTTTACTTTTCCGTCTCCCCACGAACTGTTCTTCTTCGCATCGATTAACTCATGCGCCCGCCGTATCTATCTCTTCCTTTGTATTAATCTCCTTTAGCACATATCACTCAGTTTCGGTAGGCTTCAGCTACTTTACTCGCTTCGGCCTACCGAAATTCCGAGGCTATGATTATCACGTCTGACTAGGTTGAACGTATGCTACCGACAGACTGACGCTACTTGCGGCCGGACATCACTGCCTTGCCGGCGAACAAATTTCATCGTCTCTGCACTGCCTTAGTTGTCAAAGTCTTGATAGTTGTTCACCTGACACATAGGATTTACGTGTGCTGTACGTCGATGATATTTAGGTGCTTACTGGTTGACGTCACAAATAGGCGGGACTTAAGCTTATATCCGCCGTTTTAAATGCACATGTACGATAAAATTCTCCTACAAGCCATGTTTGGTTTTGTGCTTCTTGGCGTGGGTCTGCGCACTTGCTGGTGTAGTGCGTTTGGGCGCGGGTCTCACACAGCCGCAAAGTTCTAAGAATTTTGTCACTGGCACGTTCCTTTCCAATTGTTTCACAACAGTTCCTTTGTTAGAAACTACGCTTTAGACTCAACCACGTGGCCGTACACACATATGAAATGACTTATGAATATTTTATAAAATGAAAACCAAAATGAATAAAAATAAAATCCCTCATATTTCGTCCCGTTACAAGATACACTCATTTATTAGACTATCCTCCAAATCCGTATTGTACAGTTCATACAGTTCTTTTGCTGAATTCATTATACTAGTAGGTTCAAAATTTGTAAGTTTGGAAATAAAATAAAATCTAGACGCAAAATATGTGTACACAGATATTCTTTTTTCCAAATCCTCCTTCAATGTGTCAATTATAGCAAAAAAACTTGACTTAAGCTTTTTTTCATTAAGTGTATTTCTTTTGATCCTTTATCTTCATGTGTAGATAAATTATCACCTTCCTCTTCCTCTTAGGTGAGGTCATATTAAGTTCTGATGATGTTTTATTTAGTGTTATTGTCATTGTCTCATTTATCTTTTTTACAGCTTGGGATTTGTATTCATGGTACAGTTCCCTAATTTCTTCAAGTAACCAATCAACGATTCATAAAGTTCCTTGGCAGCAGAGACATCCAAATCTTCTGCTTGTAGCTTTTCCATTATCTTCCCAAACTGTTGGAATGTGGCACCCCAAAGGCTAGACATAAATGCTGTGTCAATATGAGTTAACTGCTTAAGTAAACCTTTAGCTTTGTTTCGGTCCAAACATTTTTGGGTGGCATCTTCGGAAAATGACTTAAGAGCATTGAATATAGCTGTCCCATCTAAATTTAGACTTTTACACGCTTCTTCTCGTACACTCCGAGTCTGACTTAATGATTTCAATGTTGACCTTTTGGGCCAAAATATGATAAAAGCGAATTCCATCTCTGTGTCGAACTAGAAAAAAAAAATTAAAAATACTCTGCAAGACGTCAAAAAATGTTACAGACTCCCGACAACACTCTGCTGCTCGAGAACCACTCAAATTTGCTGAATGGGCAGCACAGGGAATATAGAAAGCTAGTGGATTGATTGCCTTGATTCTGGCTTGCAAACGAGAATATATACCTGACATGTTTGAACAATTGTCATAAGTTTGACCCCTACAATCAGATATCTCTAGATTTATACTTTTTAAAATCTCCAATACTGCGTCTGCAAGGTTTTCACCTGTGTGCCCAGGATTTTTGAAGAAGGTTAAAAATCTCTCATGTGTCTCCCCTATCTCATTTACATAACGAACAATGAAGGTTAATTGGTCGTTATGAGTAATGTCTGGAGATGAGTCAACTATTACTGAATAATATTTACACAACTGGACCTCTTCAACAATCTTAGAGACTACTTTCTCTCCCATAATTTTAATAAGGTCATCACAAATTACTGGACTCAAATATGACGTCCTTCCGCTACCTGGATTTCCATAGCGTGAAATGTGAGCAGATAGAAAGGGGTCATACTCAGCTACTAATTCAAGGCACATCATAAAATTGCCATTATGCTCTGACCCAAACACTTCGTTATCTCCTCGGAATGCTAGTCCTCGAGAAGATAATTTTTTTAAGACAGAAATTACCCTCTGTAGTACATTCCTCCAATACTGGACCTCTTGCTCAAAAACAGTTACTAACTTTTTGTCAATTCTAAATAATTCATTTGCTCGGGTTTTAAATGTAATTGCACAATCTCTGTGAGAGGATGAGTTTTCATGTTCGGAGATACGTTGTACAGCGTGAATTCAATCATTAAACCCTGATTTTGAAGCAAACCCAGATAGGCCTCCAAAAAGCGTACAAGGAGCACAATATAGAGACCCCTGACTTGGTGAATAAACTAAATATTCTCGTTTTACAACATTCGCATTCAAAAGCTTTCTTTTAAATAAACTATCAGTACAGTACTTCTTCCTACCATCATGATATAGACGAACTGACTTTGAAAAATCAGAATCGTCATTTTGTTTTATACCCTGTTTGATTAAGAAATCAATGGTTTCATCAGTAATGACCCACTGATATGGATCATTGTCTGGAAAACAAATTATACTATCATTATTTTTGTCTAGACCAGGAGATGCCGATGTTGAGGGTTCTGGATGAATCTCATTATTTTCATCAGAAGTGCTAGAACCTTGGTTGGTTGTTTTGCATTCATTACCAGTACCACCAGTATTACTATTACTTACATGAATTTTTGGTTCTTCAGAAATTTTGTTTTCAGTTTTTTCATAACTAAAAAACGATTCTAATTTTCTTACTTTTTTAAGGGTGTCATCTTCTTTTTGTTTCTTTTCTTCTGCCTTCCATCTATATGCCGCCCCACTTATTCTTTTTCTTCCGTCCATTTCAATTTTATACTTAAATATCAATTTGCAATCCAATAAAGAACTAAAGAAGTAAAAAATAAACTCATACTTTTTTCACTTCACATCACAGTTCACAGTGTAATAAAAACTAACATAACCTAGTTGAACAGAATAGGCACAGAGCGACGCGCGAGCCAGACCAGAGCATCAGCCGACAGCGCAGTGTTGCCAACAAAAACCTTCCCTACCTCATTTATACAGACTAGTAGCACTAGTAGAACAGCAGCGGAATACAAATCATACCCCGCTTTGCGCGACCCCACATAACACGAATTCGCTATAACGTGTTTTTTTTTTCTAAGAAAATATTTATTATACATATTAACAATTACAATTACAGTACCAATAGTATTGTATATATACGTATCAACGTATCATCGTAAATGTAATGAATATGTAACAACTAAAGTTTGCGTATTTTATTTTTAAAATGACAAATAAACACATACAGTACTGTAATTACATTACTGTATTATTTTTTAAGGAGTACGAACACGTCAGCCTACCAACACGTTTGGTGGAAACGTAAAAACAGACAGCTGATTTGTACAGATAAATAAGAGGTTGCATTAGGTCAGACGTAGATCTGTAATAAGTGTCAGGCAAAACAAAACGTTTTGTAAACATACATGGCTGTGCCATTACACATTATAAATGTTATTTGACCTTGAATACTCTCGTTGGCGGGATTCTGACGAATGAGAAATCGTATCTCTGTGCTGGAGACCAGCAGTGACGCTGAATAGACATAACACATTTTCACTACACACAGCAGTGGCTGACGTTTATTAACCATTTCTGAGTTCCCGATGCCACAACTCAGATTAAACTGTGCACAATGTTTGTATAAAAGGCGGACGTGTGTGATGTAGGCGTTAGTTTGCAGTGGAAATATCCTTTCATTGTGAATCTAAAAAATAAAAATCCAAAATTTTGCCGCCCCCCAAATCTTGCCGCCCTGTGCGCAAGCACAGAATAGCACGTGCCTAAATACGGGCCTGGGTGTACCCCCCCTACTGTCACAATTGAACGATTCTAGCTCAACTTCACTACTTATATCACGGGTCATAATTACCCTTTCAGTAACATTATTTATTTTCTGGCCTATTGCCATATTCAATTCATCTTTTACGTTAACAATGCTCTGTTCAATAGACATGAACTTATTCTGATTTACACTCTCAATAACATTTACTGTTTCTTGGATTGATTGAATATCTGTTTTACAAATATTTTCTATCTCATCTCTAACATTTTTAACTATCTTATCATACTTTTTTCTACACACATTACTACTTGTGATTCTAATTCACTACTGTGGTTATCTATAGTGCGTATAGTGTTATTTATGCACTGCATCTCACTCTCGATACCCTTGAGTTTATTACCCGCTTTACTTACAAAACTTTCTAATTTGTCATTTACTGTAATTACTCGTTTTCCGAGTTCTTTTTGGTTAGATTCTAACATGTCTGTCTTATTGTCTAACACACCCACCTGCTCTCGTAACTCGTCAGTTTGTCTGGTAGTTTCGCTATGTATTTGTTAATTCGTTCATCAATAGTACACAGTGAATTAGTTAATTCGTCAAGCTTTATGTTTATGCTATTCTCAAATTTCTTTGTATTGTTCAAATTTAGCATCATGTGTGTCAAAGCGTTTATTTAATTTAGTCTCGTTTATGTCAAAATGACTATTTATGTCGCTACTTATTTCATCGAATTTAATATCAAATTTTTCATCACTATTGTCTAAATGATTATTTAAGGCATTAAACTTGGTATAATTCATGTCAAAACGATTATTTATTACATTAAAGTTTACCTCCAATATTGCATTTTGCTTTGCCAAAAGTGATTACATCATATTCATTATATCGTTACTATCAGATTGTTTATTTTGGATAGGCGTTGAATGAATCCTGGCGCCTTCCATTGTCACTGACTCGGTTAGGCTTATTTCGTTTACTACCGTTTCGGTTACTATCATATTTACTTGATTGTCTGTACTGGTACTAGGTAAGTCAATGCTGTCGACTTTGTCACTATTACTCTCCATTTTTGTTTTATATTATTGTTTACATATACAATTATGCTTACTAAACTACACAAATATGCTCACTCTCACTCCCAAATAACCGTTCCTGCAACTAGAATTAGGTCTGATCTGTGTGATTAATATAAATCACACAAATTGTCCCAAGTTCGGGGGCCACATGTAACCGTTCGTTTTTGTATAGCAAATAATAAGCTTTATTAACTTTATAACAACTGAGTTTTAATCTTACCTTCGGGTTCCAATCCAGGGTTCTACAGACGAACAAGTTGCAGAAGGATTATTTGGGTTTGATTGCGAAATAATATTAACACCAGTTATTCTGACTAAAACAACTTACTTTTGGTTTATTATGTGAAATTTACGTTATTTTCTACAATTGTATGACAATTCTCCAGATTCTCTTCTACTTTATGTTTGACACGCTACTCCAACCCTTTTACAACATCAGATTCATCAACATACATTTGCAATCGCTTAATCGCTATCTATTTTAGACAAAATTAATTAAAATAGAGTTATTTTATAACAACAAACCAGTACTGTTAATATTTTAGTATTATTCCCCACACACTCTCTCACGCTTATGCCCATCATACTTTTACAATACTCATTTCTTATTAATAGATTTGGTACTAAATATTTGGAATTATTCCTTTTAAACATATTAATAGAGCTTTTTCAAAAACTTTTAGTTTTATGACAAAAGGTACTCTACCAGTCTGTGTTTGTACTTAACCAGTCTGTAATAGTATCCGAGCTGTTGCACCAGTATTGGAGGTTAACAGCGTCTTGCACTCCACTTTCCGGAAATAATTTCGGCTTTCAAAAGCTGGCGTAATTGTTCCAATCACATATCGAACTAGATTTTGACTGTAACTGAGTTGTATAGTTATATTTTTAGTCGGCCGACTGTATTTTTACTCGAGCCCTGTTTAATTTAAGACCGCACGTCTGAAGAAATTGCGTCGACTGCCTGTTAATCTGGCGTTAGGCTACTGACTAACAGGTGTAAGATTGGTCACGTTCTCGCCAATCGGGGCTCCGATTGGTTGGTTTAAAAGGTTCTGGAAGCTGGGATGGCGGATTCTGCAACATTTTGCCGCCTGGTGAAATCTACGCCTTGGCTTCATTTTTTCCGTGATCTACGGGTGGCACAAACTGGATGTCGTTACGTAATCTGTCCGGCCTGGTCTGAGTCCAGAGACAAAACAGACATGTTGTTTTGTAATAACGCTGCATGTATAGTTGGTTAATACGAGGTACCCCACAGGTGAACACCGACTACTTTAAAATTATTTTCAATTATTAAAATTTATTCCCGTCCCAGATATGTCCCGTTAAACATTAGCCTGAAGATTTCTTGCATTGCCACGTTCTCTGTTCGTGTGGGTTTTTCTAACTGTTTCTCCTGGAGTGCGGGCTTAGTTAGTTCCGCCGGAGGTAATATCATCTCCGTATCTTCCACTGGAGTCACCTCCTTGTCCTCCATGTCTATCTCCTTTTCGGCTTCTGCCGCCCTTTTCTTTGACGTTGCCCTTCTGTGCATTTTGATTATTTTCCTGACCTGTTAACAGCTGCCAGCTAAGATAGGAAATTGGGCAAATTATCTTTATTTTATTGGCCTATCAATCCCTACTTTTAGCCCCTAAAGTTGAGCACCAATTTTGTAATAAAACAAAATTTTTAATACAAATTATTTCGTTGGGGTTATTCAGCCACATGTTGGTAGCGTCAATATTGTAATAAAACAAAATATATATCTTTTATTATTATTATATATATATTTTTTATATCAATTTAATTTTTATTATTTAATTATGTTAAGTGTTTTATTATTTTTATTATTATTATTCAATTAATTAAAATAATAAACAATAATTGTGTATGAGTTGGTGAAGAAATATTTGTTTCACCGAGTTAAATAGATTGTCGTAGTCAAATCGATTGAATGTAGCGGTCAATTCAATGTCTTTATTTCTTCTTCTGCTCGTCTTTTTCCTTTCTGAAGTCCTTGTTTATAAATTGAGAATTGATATATTTTAATTTAGCTCTTAACTAATCAATAAAACGACAATTTAACACAAATAATTAATTTTATTATGATCAATACGATTATTCGACTTGCGTCGACTATTGCTCTCGGAGTCGAGACTGGATCTCAGGTCGATTAATACATTTGGTTTAAATTATATCAAATTAATTTATTGTTTAACATGGATTCTTTTAACTGTCGAAATAGTCAGGAAAGACAAGTTAGAGAATTCAGTACTTACAATTAGAAAAAACTTAGTCATTAATATATAATTATTAAAAATATAGGATATATAAGTAAAAAGATATTCGAACCACAAGACGATTGTTCTGACGTCACGCAGTCGTTCTCTTGGCTAGCTGCTCCCTGCTGAAATTAAAAGATGGCCGCCTCCATGCGTTGTACTAGGCTGATAATCTGTCTCTGAGATTTTACTTCAATAAAATGCAGTAGTTGATAAATTCCTCTTCTGTGATGTATTTATTTGAAGATTTTCAAGTGATGGTGTTTAGTTTTCGTCCTCCACTGGATTTCGTTCGGTAATACGTGTGTAGTGTTGAATGGTTTCTTCCAATCAGTTCATGAATTGGTTAGATTTATAATTCCACTATGCAACAGTGATCATTTTGCTTGTGATTTCAACCACTAACACAACTTTCTTCATTAAAATTCCACTATGGCCATTTGTTCTGATAGTTAGCTTAGTGTTATTTAAGTTTGTTTTGTTTATTCCACCGATTATTTAAATTGGATTCATTGCTTTACTGTTGATACTTCATTCTTTCATAATTTCATATAACATCTTGGTTTTAGTTAGTTAAAATTGATTTCAGATTTTTCTCAATGGTAACACGTCCGTTCTGCTTGCAGTTTAACAATCAACTAACTTTTATTTGTTCCTTCATGTAGAAAATCCTATAAGATTTTGGTCTCATTTTTCATTGTTCACCATCAGCTGTTTGCGTAATTACCGATTCAATTTTATGGAAATAAATGATATTTTTTATATTTTACTGGCTATAATTTAGTTATTTAGTATTTTTATGAAATTTTAATTACATGACTATATTCCTGCTTTGATTTTATACATATTAATATTAAACATGACCTATTTTGGTTTGAATTAAACTCAAAAATTACATTCCTTGAAAGTTACTTTTAGGCCTTATCATGATTCATATAATTACCCATTAAATGGTTTACAGTATGTTTTATAATAACATTGTCCTCAAATAAGATTACTAATTAAATCTATACAGTAGAAGCCCGATATAGCGCGGTTGTCGGGTGACATACTTTCCCCCGCGTTATAGGCATAACCGCGGTATATCGGAAGGTGACCTGTACAGTGACAAATGATGGGGAGGGAGGACCGGGAAAAAGGCTACAGCATAATGCACTACTATATACTGTACGTAAATTACGTCACCAAATGTAGAAATAAAAAATAAGAAAACTGTATTTTAATCCAATATTTAATCTATTTTAATCCAATGGAATATAAAATACACTATTTATACATTGCTCACTCAACCTACTGTAGGCCTAATTGTTGGTCTTAAAAAAGTCCGTAATTGTTGTTTGACGGGATAATGCACAGCGTTTCTTTTCCGCGTATTGTTTTATAAACGCGAGGTGCAGCAGATGAACATTATTAGATTCACTTTGCCTCTCCATCCACGAAATTACTTTGTTTATGTGTATTATCACTTCACTAACATTTGGAATAACTTCTTTCACTTCCACCCCATTTTCATTTCCATCATCGTCATCGTGTTCTTTTTCTTCGCAATTTGCATTTCGGACTGCATCAATGATATCTTTATCTCCTATACATTCTGTAACAGGCTCACCGTTGTCAACTTCTGCCCAGTCATTCAAGTCATCTAGAGTGAAGTTGCAATGCAGAGCACTACTCGCAGACTGTACATCACTATTAGTGAATCCGGCAACAGAGCAATTTCCATCGGCGATGTTTTGTTCAAAGGAACATTTCTTCCAGCAATTCTGAATCATAGCCGTACTAATACTTTCCCATGCAAGACCTATTGAATATGCAACTGTTTTCAGGTTTATTGACTTAAGGTAAATTTCCATTTCCTCATCAGAATTCACTATAGCACTCAGAAGTTCACGGCGGTAATGCGCTTTAAATGCTTTTATGATGCCTTGATCTAATGGCTGGATCAGTGCTGTAGTGTTTTTCGGCAAGAACATGACTCTGATTTTTCCATCTCTTGACCGTAGCATATCAGCAGGCGGATGTGCTGGACAGTGGTCAAGGGTCAGTACAGCTTTTTCTTCAAGGTTGAGTGACCGCAGGTGGCTTCCTCACAGATGGAACAAATTCTTCATGGAACCATTTACCGAAAATATCACTTGTCATCCAAGCATTTTTTGTATTACGATATGTGATGGGTAATGACATCATGTTAACATGTTGAAAGCATCTAGGATTTCGGCTTTTCCCTATACAGAGAGGTTTAACTTTGTGGCTGCCTGATTTATTTGTGGCAAACAGGAGGGTAACTCTATCCTTATTTATTTTTAATCCAGATTTATTTATTGAATTATTCACATCCAGAGTTCTGGTAGGAAGCATTCGAAAATACAGAGCAGTTTCATCACAGTTATACACGTGATGGTCATTTAAATCGTTATCGATCATTACTGTGTTTAATGCATGAGGAAAAAGTGCTGCAGCTTCACTGTCACATGATCGTGCTTCCCCTTCAATGCTTATCTGGCTTATACCATGACGAGATTTCCATCGCGAAAACCACCCATCAGATGCATTAAAGTCACTGTTACCATGTAAATCACTATGGAATTTCACAGCTTGAGCTCTAATAACTGGTCCTGACAGTGGCACACCTTCACTTCGTTTTATTAAAAACCACCTGTACAGACACTCATCTAGTTCACTATCCTTACCTACTTTAGTCTTTTTTCTTTGCAACCCCACTTCACTTTCAACTGTGTTCACAAAACTTTTAAGTTTATCTTCTTCCTTCATCCACCCTCTAATTGTTCCTTCTGGGATACCACACTCACGTGATAAACTTGCCTTTGACTCTCCGTTCTTCACACGATGAATTATTTTGAGTTTATCACTCACAGAATATGCTTTTCTTTTCTGCGACATCACAAAACTCTACACTATGCGAATTTATGACAAAGACTATACACTTTGATAAGATAATATCAGAGTATGATCTTATACTGTACTGTAATATGAGGGAGAGAAGGGATTTAGTTGGCTGCTTGCCTTGGCATGAATTCTTAGAAACGTGGAGACTGTAAATAGCTCGGGCAATTGTTTATGTCTACAGGTACACTTGAACTGGCAATTCTGGCTGTTGTTTACAACGCCGTTTCCAACAACAAGCCTTTGTTTACAATAAACGCAACGCATTCCAATGTGACTACGGAAGTCACGATAAACAATTCATAATTTACTCACTCTCTACAAGTAAGAATTTTCGCTAATAATGGGCGACATACTCTTCACCGCGTTATATCCGAATCCGCGGTATATCGGACCGCGCTATATCGGGCTTCTACTATAATTTGTCTTTACTACTTTGTTATTATACTAAACATTTACTGATTTATTTACATTTTACTTATATTTGGTTTACAGCCTAGTCATTGTATTGTACAATCACTATTCAAGTCAATGTTATTCTCTGGTCCTTTTAATTACTACTACAGGTTGTTGTTATCATTATAATAAAGTATGTGCATGTTAAAATGAATAATTTATATTAATTTGGTCCAAGTTTTCACTAATTTATCTCCTCTGATTTGATTACAGGGTAAAAGTTGAATTTGGCTTGATTATCAATTTTCAGTTTTCCTATCAATATTATAATTATTTCACATTATTATTATTTTCTCTTCTGAGTTACTATTTATATGACATTTGAATTAATATATTGCCTTTCCTTCCTTAACAAAATTCTGACATAAACTATCATTCTTTAAATACAATAAACACTTATTCTCTAACATCTACTATGTACTAATATCAACATGGTAGGTATTGAATACCCAGATAATAATTAAACATAATAATTAGATAAATAAACAAATTACGGTCTTAGCCTAATTTCAGTCTTTTGCTGTCCTTTCACAATTGGTTTGGGGCGTTTCCCCTTAATTATACACGGTCTTATTTATAACTAACTTTACATTAGATCAGACTACTGGTATTGTATTCTCTTACTTTTTTATATGGGTTTCTAATTTTTTGTATAATAATCATTTTTTAGTTCACTGATTTATTTTGATTGACTCTTATAGAGTGTTCTGTCTTTAAAATAGGTTTTGTCCCTTTGAGATTTTTATTTTAATTAATTTGTTCCTGGTTATATTTCCTTACTGCTCCTTATCTTACTGGGTATACTGATGATGTTACTGGGATAATAATCATCCTATATGGTTTAACACTTTTGTTCTGAATTGAATGTGCTTAATTTCTTTGGGTTGAGAGTTTTTATCATTCTGTTAAGGCATTTTATTTATTATAGTGATTGTTTCTTTGATGTTACTTTTATTTAGGTTGATTTTATTCATTCCCGATTACTTCTTCCTTTTTTCTTCTATTTGGTCTTAAATTGTAAATAAGGCAAAATTTCCGTTATGCTACACAGTGCACTGACACAAACCTTCATATGAGCTCGGTAATATATCTTCTACCATAACAAAGTATATGCTTTTAATTATCTAGACAGCCTGGTAAGTTTTCATGTTAATTATGATTTGGAAAAGATAATATCCGTATTTTGAACGTGTGTGGCACAGTTATAAGCACTGTAAAAAATAAAAGCTTGCAGAGATATGCTGGTTAAGTTTTCTAATGTGATGACAGTGCCTTCTTTCCTCTGTGGTGTGAAACATGGACTTTAACTCAGGAGGACTACCAGCATATACAGGCTGTAGAAATGAGATTCCTTCGAGCTGTCACTGGGTATAAACTAATCGATCAGTAATGAACGTTGATATCTGTGCTGAACTGAATAATTTTAGTCTTTGTAGTAAAATAAAAGAATATGTACAAAAGTGTATAGGCCACGTGCAGCGAAAACCATCATCAACTAACATAGCAAGGAAGGTGCTATATTAGGTTGCATGAGGATGGTGTTGTTTCGGACGGTCAAGAACAAGGTGGATCGAACAGGACAAATGACGCAGTGCAGCCTAATCTTTGGAGTTGATGACAAATCTTAAATAACTTATACAGCTACCTTGTGTCTTATTTCCAGGTTGCTTTGTCAGTATCAGAAGTTGGTATGAAGGAAGAATATATCCTACATGAACCACATGAAATAGATGTTGTCATCAAGCAAGAACCTTCTGAAGAATTGACAGAAGATGAGGTATGTTGTGCCTGATATTTTTTTGTCTCTTTTTGAAATGCCAATACTTTTAAATTTACAATTTCATGTTTTTCTGTGGCAGAAGGAAATAAAATGTATTTTCTCATGTGTATGTACACACACATACAAATGCCCAGTGTAAAATATTAGAAGAGATATGGTTCATATTCTTAACACGAAAGTGTCCTGTAATCACTAAATGGGTATAAGTTTGTGGAGTTTATTCTACATAAATTATTGGGTTTCTGTTGATGTATTGAATAAATTGTTGTACTAAAATTATTATTAATTATATAAAGTGACAAGATATATTAGCAATACATTCAAGTCATTATTAATCTTCACTTTTTTTCTTTTAAAGTAGATTAAAAGAAGACGTATAATTGGTGGGGATAAAAGTGTTAGCAAAACCTTTCACAAAAATGAATGTGAGACATGTACCTCCGTTAATATATTTAATACTTTAAGTCGCAAGCTCAAGCATGGGTTCTCATTTGTATACTTTATTTTCTACACCTGTATCTACTAGAAATATTTGGGCAGAGTGTATCTAGTGTAAACCTTTGGAGTGGATACTTCACATTGGGGTTTAATGTATTGGGCCATTTTCAAAGTAAAAGCAAGAGTTTATTGAGAACATGTGAACTTAGTAGAGTTTCTGTAAGTACAGTAATAGGTTTCAGTAGCTAATTATTTTTTCAATATGATGTACATAATATATGCTCACTTTTTATAATTATTACGTCATTATAAGTAGGAGGTATCACTTTATATTCAAGTAAAGTTAACAAAACTCTTCAATTGTTGGTACAGAAATAGGCCACCATATTTTTCACAAGTCAGCAATTTTTTTTAAATCGTCATGTTCTTTAATGATTTAAAAAACAGAAATGAGTCATTAATAGGCTATTAACGTGCAACAATAAAATAAAAAACCCAGGGTCGATAGCTGCATTTGGATTGTCTGTGATACAACACCTACAATGCAAACCCTCCACACCCGTTATATGAATTCAACTGAACAATAAGAATAGGTTGTGATGATGATGATACAAAAAACAAATTACTCACATGTACATTAACATACACTTTTATTCTGATCTTTGAGTAAAATTTCCAGGCAAGTGGCTGTGCCCTATGATAAAAATGATTCTTTGCTCACATTTTGACAGCACATATACAAAGTGTGTTAAAAAAGAATTGTACCTTTTTTTCGTATGCGATCAAATGAAGCATGGGTGTTGACCTTGAGTACATGCATGCAGCGAACCCTAGCGTGCAAGCGCTGACTTCCACCATCCCGCTACAACGAATCTGTCGCTGCCTGGCTGCATGTCAATAAGTATGAGTATAGAGTGCCCATCGGATTTCATTTATTGTAAAATGACAGAAAAACTTGAGCAGCAGTAGGCCTACTGCATTAAATTTTGCCAACGACTTGTTGATACCCAAGCAGATACTATTCGAAAAATTCACCAGTCTTTTGGGGACGATGCTATGAGTGTCACACGTATTAAGAAGTGCTATAATCGCTTCAAAGATGGCTGCACCTCAGTGGACAGTGAACCACATTCTGCCAGGCCCTCAACAAACCGTAATGATGAAATCATTAACCAAGTGCAAAGCAAACTTTGGTAATGGAGGATCTTATCTTTGGGGGGGGGGGTCTGAGAGATTGCAGCGGAGATGGGAATAAGCATTAGTTTCTGGGTATGTAAAGAATGTCTGCAAAATTTGCACCAAAGCTGTTAATGATGGAGCAGAATGGACTCCATTTAGAAGTTTCGCAGGACATATTGAACTGTGTAAAAACTGGCCCAAACTTTCTCAACACTGTGATCACTGGTGATGAGACATGGGTTGTGATGGCAATGAGGCAAACATCTGCTCCCAGTACCAGCCGTGAGGTCGTTGCTAACACCTGGCGGGCACGTGGATGAGTTTACAGTCCGCCAATCAGAAGAGACCAGAAGATATCAGCCATCTGATAGGTTCGCTGCAACCAGCAAAAATTAGGAATAAGAAGAGCATGGCAGGGGAAAAAATCGCCATTCCATCAGATGACGCGAAGCCACCCAGAAGGAAAAGGAAGAAGAGAAGAATGGAGAAAAAAGAAGAACCAGTGATGGACATCAGCTGGGATGGCAGTGGGCTCTACATACCGCTGCCGAAAGAAGAAGAGGACTGCAGTACACCATGAACAGCGGGTGCAGCCGCCGAACATCACCGCGCGGCTCAGGCGGAACATACATCGCAGTTAGTGTCCTCGCCACACGGCCCTTCTAAGGGCCACAAAATGAAGAGGTGTACAATTGGTGCCATTTGTCATGTGACAGGGTATGTGGGTACGATCCCAAAACCAAAGTTCAGTCTTCATAATGGAAACATTCATCATCCCCGCGGCCGAAAAAGCAAGACAAGTGTGCAGCAAAATCAAAGTCATGCTGCTTGTGTTTTTTAACTCATGTGGGATAGTGCATCATGAATACGCACCACAAGGCCAAACAATTACCAAAGAATACTATTTAGAGGTTATGCATCACCTCCACGTGGTGCTGTGCGGTGCAAAAGGCTAGACCTGTGGACAGCACAAACTTGGCAACTCCATCACGATAATGTAACTGTCCATTCTTCTCATCTAATTCAGACTTTCTTGGCAAAAAATGACACTCCTCAGCTACGCCAGTCTCCTTACTCTTCTGACATGGCTCCCTGTGATTTTTTGTTGTTGACAAAGTAGAAAATGTTGCTGAAAAGAGCCCGATTTGAGTCAAGAGAAGACGCTGTACAAAATATGACAAAACAGCTGTACTCCATACCTAAAGATGCCTTCCAGACATGTTTCCAAAAGTGGCAAGACTGCTGGAAGAAGTGTGTGCAATCTAAATGGGAGTACTTTGAAGGGGATAAATGTTTAAAACCTGCAAATAAATAAATGTATTTTTCCTGAGCAAAGGTCTGATACTTTTTGAACACACCTTGTATAGTTTTGGGCCCTTGTTATTAGTGTTGAGACAGTTTTCCACGTAGTTTTTCACTCTGAAGATGGCAGCTCTGCATTATGTGAAGTACTAGGAAGGAGTATTTTTCATATATTTATATCATATAATATAGAATATAGAACTTTCACTTGTGAAACTTACTTGTTTTTCTTTCCGTACACGTTTCGGCGTGGTGTTCGCCTTCATCAGCAGTTTGAGACAGATTGGCCAGTAACACGTAACGGTTTTTGTTTGGAAGGTTTAGTGGGGGTGGTGTGTGGAGGAAGGGGATTGGCGCGGGGATCCAAATTATTGTTAGTTTTATGTATAATTGTGTCACATCAATGATACAAACACGGACATAGACAAATACAACAAAACAGGTGTTTACAAATTAAATTGTAATGATTGCAATAGTTTCTATATAGGCCAGACAGGAAGATCTTTTTCATCTTGTTACTCTGAACACCTAAAAGCTTTATCCAACAACAATATACATTCTGCATTTGCCACACACATACACACAAAAAACCACAGCTACACCAACATAGATACTAATCTTGAGATATTACACTACTTACCCAAAAGTCGAAAACTTAACACAGCAGAACAATATGAAATATACAAACACTACAAAACACAACCAAACAACATACTTAACGACCAATTAAACTATAAATCACACACACTGTTTGACACAATTATACATAAAACTAACAATAATTTGGATCCCTGCGCCAATCCCCTTCCTCCACACACCACCCCCACTAAACCTTCCAAACAAAAACCGTTACGTGTTACTGGCCAGTCTGTCTCAAACTGCTGACGAAGGCGAACACCATGCCGAAACGCGTACGGAAAGAAAAACTAATAAGTTTCACAAGTGAAAGTTCTATATTCTATATTTTTAGTACTGTGAAAAAAGAGAAAAAAGAAGATGAACAATCAAAACAACTATTTATATCATACTTTGACTATAGACTTTGTCTGGCTATTAGATTAAAATTTTGGTTAATTTTTTATGTTCGCTTAAGCCAGCTTTTGCTACATAGGTGAGGGTAATAGGTTTAACTAAAATTGGTGTTCTGTGGTCAGAACAGTAGGCCTACAATACTTATTATTAATACTCAGACATGCCTTGGAAGGAATAATTTTATTCACAGACTGTAGCCATTCGGGCAGGAAATTGTAGAATGACCAGACCAAAAGCCTACTGTAGTTTAATAAATTTTTATTATTAATTTGAACATGATTATTGGAGCATAGTGTGTCCTCAGTTTTAACTTGACCGTTTGGCATTTGTCTGTCTATACCTGTCTGGTCTATCTATGTATCTTTGTCTGTCCGCCTCTGTTTGGGTTATAGTTCACAATGACTTTTGAATGCATGAACTGATGTTCATAAAATGTGGCATCCATGTCCATACTTTTACCTTACAGGACCCAATGGTTTTTGAAATTGATTCCCCCCAAAATAAGGGGGGGAAATATGAGGGTGATACAATTTTAATTTCACATATAGTTTTATAAGTAAACTTTGTTTACAAATATACACTTTCGGCTAGTGTAACCACCATGTTGTTTAATACCAACCTTGAAAATTCACTTACCAGGTCCAGGTTCGAGTTGAAGAGCTGAAAAGCAAGATGGTTGTCTGAAATAACTCAATAACTTATTTGTTCCCATGAATTATTTATTATTTCTGTATAACATTATTTCTTTCCATTTCAATACTAAATTTTGTTTCTTTTTCTTTAATTACTTTCTTCAGAAGAAAAACAGTTTTTTAAACCCTTTATTTTCCATCCCAACACAATACTCTTTTACCTTACGAACATTGGTAATTAACCATATTTATATTCATTTAATTATACCTTTTTCCTATATATGTAAGTTTAATAAAATAAAACAAAACCATATGATATTTATTACATTAACTACTATATCTTTTTTGCAAACCAGCGCTCCTTATGTATTATCTAATTTTCATTCACTCACATACACACACCCCATGCCCGTATGAGATCTCAACTTAAAACTTCTTTCATTAAAATCAGAATACCTGACATTGAACTTTATTTAATCTTTTTAGAATTTAGTTTCACCCCGATTGTTACTTATCTTGCCATAGTCCAGGAGACGTCAAGCCATTTTGATGCGCATTTTTGGGTTTTCACATATATTCATTCACTATCCGTCGTCACTAATTCGATTCACCTGTCATCGGCTATTGTAGTTGAAAAAACACTGTCTACTTCAATATTGTTACTTTTGTTTTAAATATACTTTAATAGTGGGCCCACTTGAAATTGCGTTAGTTCACATCTTACAACTTGTTAGTTTTTTTTGGGCGCGCCTGAACATTTTGTCCGCGGACTTATACGGCCATACAGTACGAGTTGTTATTGCTGACTGGGGTGAAATTTAATGTCTTAATTTCTGAAGTGGTGAGGGAGTCACGTGATTTCAATCCTTTGTTCTTTTGAGTTTAAAGTCAGTTTTGACGAGAGTATTAATTTGACTCTACATTCCAGCGACGATATGAAGCTGGGTTTGGCTCTGACGTCATATGGCGTGACCTCTTGATTACATAGGTTACAGGTCATGTGGCTAAAAATAACTGTTCTTCTTGCGTTCTGGAGTTGACCTTGACACAAATTCACTTACACTGCATATTACGTTTCTTGTTCCCAAATAAAATTTACCATTATTATTTCTTTTATATTTCCCCAAAATATTCTTATGTGGGCTGAAATGTCCTGTTACAAGGGGTTAAAATTTTGAAAAAATCACAAAAGTCCAAGTGGGTGTCAGATTAAAACAAACTGTAACAAAAATATGAATTGAGTGTTAATGTTTTTTAATTTCAAGACATCAGGGGCCGAAAAGTGGATAAAAATTGTGTTGAAACTGCAGAAAACATTTTGGGACACCAGGCCCAAAAAAGTGGGCAGAGGTTTGGCAAAATTGGAAAATCCATGTGAGACATTAAACGAAAGAGACTTTTTTTCTACAAGACCCAAAGGTGGGTTCAAAAATATTTCAAAACTTCCAGTTGGGTGTCAGACTAAAAGGAATTTCAACACAAATCCAGTTGTTTGGATTTTTAGCGTTTATTGTGTGATTGCTCTGGAAATGTTACTGTGCTAAATAAAACATTAGGGTAATCAGGGTTTTCATTATTTTTCTCGTAATTTAAAAATCGTCTAATATCAAACTTTTTTCCAACAATAAGTGCGCTTTGTTCAAAATAGCATGCAAGTTCTCCAGATCAGGGAGCATATTAGTATGACTATTTAACACACTTACTTTTTTAAATATAATTTGATTTGTTATATGAACCGTTATCTGTTGTACTGGCAGAAAGAGAATTATAACATAAGAGGAAAGCTTACATATTCTGAGTCCATGTAATGTGGAGACTGCTGTTGGTTACAAGCACTTCTTTTATGTGATTGTTAAAATAATCTTTTGGGGATCGGCATTTTTACACTGGTACTTGTAAAAAGCCTCGGGCCGTTTTTGTGGTGGCTGTGATTTTTCTTCATCATCTTCCACATATGAAACATACTTGGGTAAAAATGGTGTTTTTTTTAAGGTATAATTTTGGGATACAGACTATAGTATATTAATTACTTCCTAATTAAAAATACAGTAGAGTCTCGATTAACCGAGTTAATTGGACCGCGCCAACCTCGGATAAGCAGAATCTCACATGAGTCACTAAATTTTTGAGGAACAATAAGGGATACGGCTGAATGGTGCGATGTAAATGAAAACCGCTCTTTTATTTGCGTCAAAATTACATCACATACTTCTTTAGCCGCGATCGTCCTATTAGCATGACCGCCTTCTTCATGTCTTGCTCTTTTGCGGTGTAGAGGCATCTGGTCTACAGGCACTGAGTTCATTTTTTCTCTTTCTTTCTTTATTTCCCTCAGAAAGGTTTCCACGTCCTTTTTTGTTCGCACAGGATCTGTATAGGTAAGCTGAATTTGTCTGTATAAAATGTCGACGTGTGGCATTATATTATGGAAAACTGGAAGCCAAAACACAAAAGTTGGGTCTTCCAGCATTCGCCGGATTGCTCCAGCTTTGGTAATAGAAGATTCTTGTTTAGAATCTTGTTGATTCTATTTCCTCCATATAGGTAATAAGGTCTTCCCGATGTTCGAATACTGTATTTACATTTCTGCTTTTAAAATTCCATCTAGTGCTTGAAGCTCGAGGGATTTTTTTCCCGACAATATTATCCAAAATTTCTGCTCTTTGAGGTGAATTGCTGAAAAAGTTTGTTACATCACTCAAATTCGCGAAAAATATCCGCACTTGCTGATTTTGGCTAGCAGCTCGAGTAATCACTAGATTTAATTGATGAGCATAGCAATGGATATAAAAAGCATACTCGTAATGTCGTTGAATAATTGTTTGTACACCGGTTAGGTGTCCGCTCATCACGTTTGCTCCATCATAACTCTGAGAGATTAACTTTTCCAGCTTATCAACAACATTTTTTAGGGCGCCAAGAATGCATCCAGCGGTCGAGTCTGAGTCGTGTCCGGGGGGATGTATAAACCCCCAAAATCTTTCTACTGGTTCTCCATTAGGTAATACGTAGCGAAAAACAATAGCTAATTGAAATGTCAAACTAACATCTGTGGTCTCATCAGCGATTACAGAGAAGAAATCTGCAAATTTTATTTCCTCCTTAATCTTTTCCTGGCAAACAAGAAGCATACAATCGAGCAGGTCGTTTTGAATTTCTTTTGATGTTCCTTTAAAAACGGTTGCATCACGTAAGTGTTCTCTTAGTGAGGCATCAATCTGAGCAGCAAAATCCACTAAGCCTCGAAAAATCCCAGGATTTGAAGAATCATCTCCTTCCCTGTGTCCCCGAAGTGCCAGTTCAAAAGCGCCGCAAAATTTAATGCAGTCAATTATTTTTGATAATGCATAACGATTTTTCTCTACTTTTTCATTATGTTCTTTTACATTCCTCCGATAAGCGCTGTTCAACTGCTGACGTATGTCGACTTTACCAAGCAAGTTAAACTCTAGCAAAGAGTTCAAATGAGTTTGAGAACATTCATGTTTTTTAATTTTCGAGAGTAAATGACCTAAATCATTCACACCATACTTAATCCAGTTTAAGTTTTCAGAGCTTTGTTTTGCAAATAGCAGACAAGGGAAACAATATAGTTTATTTGTAGCTTCACAACCGCAGAGCCAAGAAGTCTTTTCATATAAAGTTTCTTTAAATTCCCTTTTGAAATCTCTATCTTTACCTTTGGTCACTTGTACGATATTAAGCTTTGGGGTCGGACGACCACGTTGTTTTATTTCGAGTTTCTTTTCTAATGAAATACTTGAAAAAATTGTTTCTTTTAACACAGACACAGGGGTAGCAGCCATTGCTAATCTAATCGATCACCAACATTAACACAACACAAACTCAACTGCACTGGGCGCGAGCGACACTGGGAGAGCGAGTAACGTGACGCCTACAACAGCTAGAACAGCACTGGTTCACAAACCGAATGTGCACACATTCTTTACATGGGAGAGGTTTGCCCCCACCACTGCGCCAATGCCGCATCACATCAACGCTCTCATTTGATCCAGCAGCGCACGTACAGAGCTGTGCGCACACCTTACACTGCGTCGACTGCACGACTGTTTTACCAGAACGAGCATTATTGCATCATAAAACTAAACCAAATTATTTCCCGTTTATTTAGTGTTTGTTAAAATTAATTAATTTATATTTATTTATGTAGGGGGTTCACGTGCTCATGTGCACCAATTAAGAAACCGCCACTGGTTGAAGGGGGAGGGGAGATTTTTTTATATGTGTACTACGTTATCGGCAACAAAGATGTATTTCTTTGTTAAAATTCCCTCCCGGGCTGTTTAGCCGTAGTCCAATGTTGTCTGCAAAACCAGACTTTTCGGCAGTCCATCGACTGCCATCATCAGTGAAAATCGAGTGCGAAAACGTCAGGTGGTATACGTTAGTGATCACAGTACTGTGGTTAAGGCTGAAGCAATAAGTAGAAAGATGTAGTTTCTATCGAAATATTTCATTTCGAATATGATTTTAAATATAAATCTTAGAACATGGAAGTCATGTATGGTTCTCCATACCGATATTTATAGTCATAACCACTTCTGGAGGCAATAACAATGTTTAAATCAGAAGCCAGTCAGGCAAAGATTGCCTATCAGTACAAGAATATTAAGTTGAAACTACTAAACACAGCATTAAATATCAAATACAATCGCAGTCCTGTACAGGTCGGCAATGTTCGCGTATCGTGTTCCCTATTTATTTTGAATGTTTTAAATGTTTTGAGTGCTTAAATGTTTTTGTCCCTTCGTGTGTGTTGTTGTATCGTTTGACAAGATGTGTGAACATCAATATATGTAGTTTCAACAATATTTTAAGGATCTGATGATGACATAACAGTTTGAAACTCGAGTTATCCTAAACTTGGATATATAAGAAGTGTGACAAAAGGTAATTAACCTATTTTTATAGTTACAATTTTTATTTAATTAAAATAGGACTTTTAAGGCATTCAGTTTTTGTGCATCGTTTTTCATAAGTTTGTTGCTCAGCTCCTCGCCTGCCTTGTTTGGTGATAAAATACGTACCGTGATGTTGATACACATGGCATGCAAAATTCAGAAATTCTAGTTTCTTGTTCTTTATCACAAAAATGCATTTCAACTATGTTTAGAATGACAAATATGTTGAGGATAAAATAAGTCAAATTAGGAAAACAAAAATCCTGACTATAGAAAAGGTTGTAGTATTTAAAACTTTCATCTCATACACAGCTATAGGAGGAAACAGGATCAGCATTAAAGATATTTTATGATATTAGAATAACTTTAATAAAGCTGGGGTTCAAACAACAAAAAATATATTTTATTTGAGAACTCAAGGATATATTGTCTGTCATCTACTGTTCGTTATTGTCTAAAACATTGCATACCATAGTGTTGGATGAAAGGAAATGACAAGAGTTGTTTGACTGACAATTACTATAATCTGTGTATCAAATTCAGAGTTACAGATGCTGAAAACAAACATAGTAAAAGCAACAAACTCATAACCTTTTTCTCTACATAGTTGGGCAGTCACTGGTTCATCAGAATGAATTGTCTCAATTAAATGTTGTTAGCATTAATAACCTCTTATGGATGTGTTTGTTTCCAACGTGAAGATGAAACAGGTATATTTTCCTCAATGTTTCTTAAAATTTTTTTTAATTTTTGTGTTATTACGGTGTCTGTTATCTCGTATTTTCTTTTTAGGAGTCCATATTTATCCAGTACACTTGCATATGTGAGAATTCATTGAACCCTGTTTTGCCGAAATTGGTGTTGTGCCTTCTTTTACTTACAGGATAGTTTACAAACATGTAACTCACGTTCTTCTATAGATGTGCAATAAAGACTGTCATTTAGAATAGGTGTACCCTTCAGGTATTAACAGATGGAACTAATGCATAGGTGGTAAGCAGCCATGAAACTTAACATTACACCAAACAGTCTTCGTAATGAAATTTTATAAATTACTAGGGCTGACGATATGAATTTGTTGTTCAGGAGTGTTTTTAGCCTTTCAAGTCAAACTCATGGGGTAAAATATCAGTGAATTACAACAGATTACTGAATATGAAATAGTAGACAGTTTAAAAACATCAAACACCAAAATACTGTTATGTAATGCAGAAAAAGTGTTGTCATTACGGAACGTTCTGGTACATTGGAGAACGATCCCGCAGCTGTAATGCATACCTGACACTTGACATGTGAGGCAGTATTACATAATTTGGCACGTCTCGTGCGTTCTGGAAGCATCTCAATTAGCCCAGCGGTGCGTATTTCTGCGAAGGTCGCGCTGAAGTGTCCTCTAGAATTTTCGATGACTTGTTAAGGACGCATGTTATGGAACACTGTAGACTATAAATAGCCCATACCTACTGCTTAGTTCTCAGTTTATTGTCGGGCGATTGCAAGTGATTATCGAGCGATATTACTGTGAAGTGCTGCGTTTTATAATCGGGCGGTATATTGTAATACAATTTTGTTTTAATATTAGCTGATATTTAGTGCGTGTGAACAGTTTTTATTTGATTTGTTGTAAGAGACTGTGTTGTTAATTACGAACTGTTTAACTGTGAAAATGAAAGCTGGTGATTAGTGACTTAATTGGTGTCTTGTATTTTGTTTCCACTGTACTTACGACGACCCTAAGTAGACCGTCGTAACAGTGGTGTCAGAACTGGGATAGAACGGTTAACAGTGGAAACAGTGGACACTTTGTACAAGACGAGTGCAATTCATAATTAATCAATTTTTACTTCCATGTTCCTTAAGGAAATGGAAGTATGGTGATGGCAAAAAAAAATCGTGTTCGAGATTATTGCAGATTCTGATTGTACTATACTCAAAACATGAAAAAAGTCATTTTTCGAAAAGTGTCTGTGTGTGTGTCTGTAGATTTTTTTCTATGGCAAACGATAACAGCCACAAATTCAAACAGAATCAAATAATTTTTTGCATACAGCCCTGATTTGCAGAGTACTCAAGACCTATTGTGTTTGGTGAAGATCGGTTAAGGGAAAGGGGTAGTTTACCTGCAATGGTTTTTTTTTTAATCAACTGTAATTTTTTCCTACAGCAAACGATAACAGCCGCAAATTCAAACAGAATCAAATAATGTTGTGCATGCAGACCTGAATTGTAGAGTTCTCAAGACCTATTGTTTTTGGTGAAGATCGGTTAAGGGAAAGGGGTAGTTTACCTGCAACATTTTGTTTTAACAAGGGTAATTTTTTCTATGACGAACGATAACTGCCGTAAATTCAAACAGAATGAACTACTTTTTTGTGTACCTTTTTGAATTATACAGAACGCAAGGTCTGTTGATTTTGTTGAAGATTGGTTAAGGGAAAGGGGTAGTTTACTTGCAACATTTTATGTTTTAACAAGGGTCAATTTTTCTATGATGAACGATAACTGCCGTAAATTCAAAGAGAATAAAACAATTTTTTTGCACACAGCCCTGAATTGTAGAGTTCTCAAGACCTATTATTTTAGGTGAAGATCAGTTAAGGGAAAGGGGTAGTTTACCTGCAACATTTTATGTGATAACAAGGTTAATTTTGTCTATGACGAACAATAACTGCCGTATATTCAATCATAATCAAAAAAATTTTTGCATATGTCCCTATAGTGTAGAGAATGAAAGGCCTGTTGATTTTGGTGAAGATCGGTTACAGGGAACATTTTATGTTTTAACAACGGTATTTTTTTCTGTGACGAACGATAACTGCCACATATTTAAACAGAATCAAATATTGTTTTGTATACATTCATCAATTGTAAAAGACTAAAGGTCTGTTGATTTCGGTGAAGATCGGTTAAGGAAAAGGGGTAGTTTACCTGCCACATTTTGTTTTAACAAGAGTAATTGTTTCTATGATGAACGATAACTGCTGCACATTTAAATATCGGTATGGAGAACCATACATGACTTCCATATTCTAAGATTTATATTTAAAATCATTTTCAGCCAAACAGCCAGGCTGTGTCTTACCTGCCTTTTTATTGCTGTATTAAATGAAAAATATTATATTACATAAAAATGAAAAAATTATAATTTTATTGCCTGGCAACAAAATTATTTTATTTTTAACAATTACCATTGTTTCAAAAAGTTTAAATAAATTTTCAAGTACTTTACTCTTGTTAAAACGTAAAAGGTTGCAGGTAAACTACCCCTTCCCCTTAACCGATCTTCACCAAAATCGAAAGTCATTGAGACCTCTACAATTCAGGGACGTATGCAAACAATTATTTGATTCTGTTTGAATTTGCGGCTGTTATCGTTTGCCATAGAAAATACGCTTGTTAAAAAACCTTGCAGGTAAACTACCCCTTCCCCTTAACCGATCTTCACCAAAAACAATAGGTCTTGAGTACTCTACAAATCAGGGCTGTATGCAAAACATTATTTGATTTTGTTTGAATTTGCGGCTGTTATCGTTTGCCATAGAAAATACCCTTGTTAAAAAAACGTTGCAGGTAAACTACCCCTTTCCCTCAACCGATCTTCACCAAAAACAATAGGTCTTGAGAACTCTACAATTTAGGGCTGTATGCAAATAATCTTTTGATTCTGTTTGAATTTGCGGCTGTTATCGTTTGCCATAGAAAATACGCTTGATAAAAAATGTTGCAGGTAAACTACCCCTTCCCCTCAACCGATCTTCACCAAAAACAATAGGTCTTGAGTACTCTACAAATCAGGGCAGTATGCAGAAAATTATTTGATTCTGTTTGAATTAGCGGCTGTTATCGTTTGCCATAGAAAATACCCTTGTTAAAAAAACGTTGTAGGTAAACTACCCCTTTCCCTTAACCGATCTTCACCAAAAACAATAGGTCTTGAGAACTCTACAATTTAGGGCTGTTTGCAAATAATCTTTTGATTCGGTTTGAATTTGCGGCTGTTATCGTTTGCCATAGGAAATACCCTTGTTAAAACATAAAACGTTACAGGTAAACTACCCCTTTCCCTTAACCGATCTTCACCAAAAACAATAGGTCTTGAGAACTCTACAATTAAGGGCTGTATGCGAAACATTATTTGATTCTGTTTGAATTTGCGGCTGTTATCGTTTGCCAAACAAACAAAATTACCCTTGCTAAAAAAAAACCGTTGCAGGTAAACTACCCCTTTCCCTCAACCGATCTTCACCAAAAACAATAGGTCGCGAGTACTCTGCAAATCAGGGCTGCATGCAAAAAATTATTTGATTCTGTTTGAATTTGCGGCAGTTATCGTTTGCCATAGAAAAAAAATCTACAGACAGACACAGACAGACAGACAGACACACACACACAGACACTTTTCGGAAAACGACTTTTTTTCATGTTTTGAGTGTAGTAGAATCAGAATCTGCAATAATCTCGAACACGATTTTTTTTGCCATCACCATACTTCCATTCCTTAAGGAATATGGAAGTAAAAAGAATTGAATAATTTTGTGCATACCTTCCACAATTGTAGATAGCTCAAGGTCTGATTTTGTTGAAGATTGGTTAAGGGAAAGGGGTAGTTTACCTGCAACATTTTATGTTGTAACAAGAGAATGTTTTTCATGAAGAACGATAACTGCCGTAAATTCAAACAGAACCAAATAATTTTTTACATGCATGGCTGTGTTGTAGAGGACTCAAGGCCTATTTATTTTGGTGAAGATCGGTTAAGGGAAAGGGGTAGTTTACCTGCCACTTTTAATGTTTTAAAAAGAGTAATTTTTTCTATGACGAACGATAACTGAAGCACATTCAAACAGATTCAAATAATATTTTGCATGCATCCCTGAATTGTAGAGGATCTAAGACCTTTTGATTTTGGTGAAGATCAGTTAAGAGAAAGGGGTAGTGTAGGCCTACTTGCAACGTTTTATGTGATAGCAACGGTAATTTTTTTATGACGAACGATAACTGCCGTAAATTCAAACATAATCAAATAATGTTTTGCATACTACCCTACATTGTAGAGAACTCAAGGGCTGTTGGTTTCGGTGAAGATCGGTTAAGGGAAAGTGGTAGTTAACTTGCTACATTGTATGTTGTAACAAGAGAAATTTTTTCATGACGAACGATAACTGCAATAAATTCAAACAGAATCAATTAATTTTTTACATATGTGCCTGAGTTGTAGAGTACACAAGGCCTATTGATTTTGGTGAAGATCGGTATCGGGGAAAGGGCAGTTTACCTGCCACTTTTAATGTTTTAACAAGAGTAATTGTTTCTATGACGAATGATAACTGCAGCACATTCAAACAGAATCAAATAATGTTTTGCATGCATCCCAGAATTGTAGAAGACCCAAGACATTTTGATTTTGGTGAAGATCGGTTAAGGGAAAGGGGTAGTTTACCTGCAACGTTTTTTTATCAAGGGTAATTTTTTCTATGGCAAACGATAACAGCCGCAAATTCAAACAGAATCAAATAATGTTTTGCATACAGCCCTGTATTGTAGAGTTCTCAAGACGTAATGGTGTTGGTGAAGATCGGTTAAGGGAAAGGGGTAGTTTACCAGCAACATTTATGTTTTAACAAGGGTAATTTTTTATATGACAAACGATCACTGCCGTAAATTCAAACAGAATCAACTACATTTTTGCATACCTTTTTGAATTATAGAGTACTCAAGGTCTGTTGATTTTATTGAAGATCGGTTAAGGGAAAGGGGTAGCTTACCATCAACATTTTATATTTTAACAAGGTTAATTTTGTCTATGACTAACGATAACTGCCGTATATTCAATCATAATCAAAAAATTTTTTTGCATACGTTCCTGATTTGTAGAGAGCTCAAGGCCTGTTGATTCTGGTGAAGATCGGTTAAGGGAAAGGGGTAGCTTACCTCCAACATTTTATGTTGTAACAAGAGAAATGTTTTCATGACAAACGATAACTGCCGCACATTCAAACAGAATCAAATATTTTTCGCATGCTTCCCTGAATTGTAGAGGACTGAAGGTCTATTGATTTTGGTCAAGATCGGTTAAAAGAAAGGGGTAGTTTATCTGCAACGTTTTATGTTTTAACAGGAGTAAAGTACTTAATTTTGATAAATAAAGTATCCTGATAAGAAGCTCATAATAATCCACTGAAGAAACGTAGATGAAGTATCTATAAATGAAGAGGTTAGGTGAATGGGGTGGGGTAATTTTCTATTAATGAAAATTATAGTTGAAGGGGGAGGGGAGATTTTTTTATATGTGTACTACGTTATCGGCAACAAAGAAATATTTCTTTGTTAAAATTCCCTCCCGGCTGTTTAGCCATAGTCCAAGGTTTTTGCAAAACCAGACTTTTCGGCAGTCCATCGACTGCCATCATCAGTGAAAATCGACTGCGAAAACGTCAGGTGGTATACGCTAGTGACCACAGTACTGTGGTTAAGGCTGAAGCAATAAGTAGAAAGAAGTAGTTTCTATCGAAATATTTCATTTCGAATATGATTTTAAATATAAATCTTAGAACATGGAAGTCATGTATGGTTCTCCATACCGATATTTATAGTCATAACCACTTCTGGAGGCAATAACAATGTTTAAATTAGAAGCCAGTCAGGCAAAGATTGCCTATCAATACAAGAATATTAAGTTGAAACTACTAAACACAGCATTAAATATCAAATACAATCGCAGTCCTGTACAGGTCGGCAATGTTCGCGTATCGTGTTCCCTATTTATTTTGAATGTTTTAAATGTTTTGAGTGCTTAAATGTTTTTGTCCCTTCGTGTGTGTTGTTGTATCGTTTGACAAGATGTGTGAACATCAATATATGTAGTTTCAACAATATTTTAAGGATCTGATGATGACATAACAGTTCGAAACTCGAGTTATCCTAAACTTGGATGTATAAGAAGTGTGACAAAAGGTAATTAACCTATTTTTATAGTTACAATTTGTATTTAATTAAAATAGAACTTTTAAGGCCTTCAGTTTTTGTGCATCGTTTTTCATAAGTTTGTTGCTCAGCTCCTCGCCTGCCTTGTTTGGTGAAAAAAGACATAGCTTGATGTTGATACACGTGGCATGCAAAATTCAGAATTTCTAGTTTCTTGTTCTTTATCACAAAAATGCATTTCAACTATGTTTAGAATGACAAATATGTTGAGGATAAATAAGTCAAATTAGGAAAACAAAAATCCTGACTATAGAAAAGGTTGTAGTATTTAAAACTTTAATCTCATACACAGCTATAGGAGGAAACAGGATCAGCATTAAAGATATTTTATGATATTAGGATAACTTTAATAAAGCTGGGGTTCAAACAACAAAAAATATATTTTATTTGAGAACTCAAGGATATATTGTCTGTCATCTACTGTTCGTTATTGTCTAAAACATTGCATACCATAGTGTTGGATGAAAGGAAATGACAAGAGTTATTTGACTGACAATTACTATAATCTGTGTATCAAATTCAGAGTTACAGATGCTGAAAACAAACATAGTAAAAGCAACAAACTCATAACCTTTTTCTCTACATAGTTGGGCAGTCACTGGTTCATCAGAATGAATTGTCTCAATTAAATGTTGTTAGTATTAATAACCTCTTATGGATGTGTTTGTTTCCAACGTGAAGATGAAACAGGTATATTTTCCTCAAGGTTTCTTAACTTTTTTTTTTAGTTTTTGTGTTATCATTATGGTGTATGTTATCTCGTATTTTGTTTTTAGGAGTCCACATTTATCCAGTACACTTGCATCTGTGAGAATTCATAGAACCCTGTTTTGCCTAAATTGGTGTTGTGCCTTCTTTTACTTACAGGATAGTTTACAAACATGTAACCCACGTTCTTCCATAGATGTGTTATACTGTCATTTAGAATACCCTGCAGGTATTAACAGATGGAACTAATGCATAGGTGATAAGCAGCCATGAAACTTAACATTACACCAAACAGTCTTCGTAATGAAATTTTATAAATTACTAGGGCTGACGATACGAATTTGTTGTTGAGGCGTATTTTTAGCCTTTCAAGCCAAACTCATTGGGTAAAATGTCAGTGAATTACAACAGTTTACTGAATATGAAATAGTAGACAGTTTGAAAACATCAAACACTAAAATACTGTTCCGTAATGCAGAAATAGTGTTATGTCATTATGGAACGTTCTGGTACATTGGAGAATGATCCTGCAGCTGTAAAGCATACATGACACTTGACATATGAGGCAGTATTACGTAATGTGGCATGTCTCGTGTGTTCTGGAAGCATCTCAATTAGCGCAGCGGTGTGTGTTTCTGCGAAGGTCGCGCTGAAGTGTCCTTTAGAATTTTCGATGGCTTGTTAAGAACGCATGTTATGGAACACTGTAGACTATAAATAGTCCATACCTGTTGCTTAGTTCTCAGTTTATTGTCGGGCGATTACAAGTGATTATCGAGCGATATTACTGTGAAGTGCTGTGTTTTATAATCGGGCGGTATATTTTAATACAATTGTTGTGTTTTAATATTAGCTGACATTTTATTTCGTGTGAACAGTTTTTATTTGATTTGTTGTAAGAGACTGCGTCGTTAATTACGAACTGTTTAACTGTGAAAATGAAAGCTGGTGATTAGTGACATAATTGGTGTCTTGTATTTTGCTTCCACTGTATCTACGACGACCCCAAGTAGACTGTTGTAACAGTGGTGTCAGAACTGGGATAGAACGGTTAACAGTGGAAACAGTGGACACTTTGTACAAGACAAGTGTAATTCGTAATTAAATCGGAAAACAATGGATGCCAGTCAGATGAAGAAAAATTTCCAGGCACTGCTGTTGCAGACAGAGGAACGACAACGACAGGAAGCAGAGAAAAGACGCCGACAGGAGGCAGAAGAAGCAAAAGACGACAAAAAGAAGAATGAAGACCAGAAAGAGAAGAAGCAGAAAAACAACAGGATGAGAAACGCAGACAGGAAGCGTAAGAAGCAGAAAAACATCAGGATGAAAAACACAGGCAGGAAAGAGAAGAGGCTGAGGAAAATCAGAAAGCACTTATGCTAGAAACAGAAGAAAGTCAAAAAGAAGAACGGAAGCATGAAACAGAAGACATCAAGGAGTTAATACAGGAGCAAAAGCAGACACAAGAATAAACCACTTCAGAGTTGGGTCTCCTACGAGGTAAGCTTAATAAGCAAGTTACTAAATTATCGGAGGTACAAAAATCAATGACATTAAAAATAGCTGAAGTACAAAAATCTGTTTCGAGTGTTGAAGAATCAATGTCTACAAACAGATCTGACGTACGAGAATCCATGTCAAATAAAATAGCTGAAGTAGAAAAATCTGTCTTGACTGTGGAAAAAGCGATGTCAACAAAAATATCTGCAGTAGAAAACTCAATGGCAAACATAAGAGATCAAATTAAAAGTGAAATTGAGCACTTTATAAAGATACAACCAAAGCAAATTTCTGAACAGACTGTACTAATGATAAAGACAGAGAAAGACACAGAAAATAAGTCAGTAGAGAAGGTCACCTCCCCTGCGATTGGGACAGTTCATGTCAAGTCCCCAACTTTTGATGGAAGCACGCACTGGGCAACATATTTACTCCAATTCGAAGCTGCTGCATGTGCAAATAATTAGACAGAGAAAGACAAGGCTGTTTCACTCGTTCTTGCATTAAAAGGACCTGCGGCAGAATTACTACAGAAAGTGCCACCTGACAGCCAAAACACCTATGCTGAATTGGTAAAAGCTCTGGAATTAAGGTATGGTGATAAACATTTGCGAGATGTGTACTACGCTCAGTTGAGAACAAGACAACAACCTTCTGGGGAGAGTCTTCAAGAGTTTGAAGCAAGTATCGACAGACTGATTAGATTGGCCTATCCTGAAGCACCAGAAGATTTTCAAGTAAGGTTTGCGGTGCAGACATTTATTGATGGCATCGGAGATTGTGAGCTTCAGCAAGTGTTATGAATGGCAAGACACCGAAATAGCTCAGAAGCTCTTGTTAACGCCCTAGAGTTTGAAGCTGCCAAGTCAGCGTCCCGCTACATTAATGGGTTTGTGTCATCACATTGCAGTCAGAAGATCCCTGTATCACATTGCCGAAAAACAGTGTTGTCGGACAAACAATTCAGAAGGGGGTCGCAACGATTTGAACGATTGGATAAAGACAAGACCGAAATGTTACAACTGTGGAAAACGTGGTCATCTACAGGTAGACTGTTGGGAGAAGAAGATACCGAGAGAACAGAGTGTCGCATCAACTGGAGAAGTAAAGCCCCAGAACAGCACACAGTTTCCACGCTACATAAAACCATTGGAAACTTGATCGTTAATGGATTTGCGGAAGGTAAACCAACATCATTTACAGCTGACACGGGGACAACAGTGTCTATTGTGTGCCCTGACTTAGTCAGCAACTGATGGCCTCAAATTAGCTCTTGTACAATACAGACTGTGACTGGAAGTCCCGTCATTGTGTTAGGAAAGATAGCCGTACGTGTACGCCTGGGTCTTCTCGAGTTTAGCCACCAAATGCTTGTTGCAGACATTATCGATGAAGTGATTCTTGGCACGGATGTTATGAATACGTACGGATTCGTTGTGAACTTAAAAGAGAATGTCCTGAAGGTTAGCCAAGAGAAGATAAAGCTTTGCATGGCTAAAATTACAGGGTCTACAAGCAAGTGGCATTGGCCGAAGAAAAAGTTAACAGGTGTGGTCAAGAGGAACCCTCCCTATTGCAAGTGGAAATGGAGGAAGAACTAGCGGAGGAAATACAAATAAATGTAACGACACAAGAAGTGATTCTAAAGCCAACTATGGGTGTCGAGACAAAACTGTTACTTGTTCCTGAGCTGATAGAAGCGGCCGAGGGAAAAGTAGCTGAAGATAAGGTTACGCAAGAGTTTGTTGACGAGAACCAAACAGACTTGGATCAGCCAGTGGTGTTTAGGTCATCAGTACATGACGGAACGTGAGTGATTCCAGCAAAACTAATGGTTGAGCAGAAGATTCGTCTTCCTGGGGACTTGATGTTTGCATCACCTGAGACTCAATCCCAAGAGCCAAAGAAATATTCCTCGCAATTAGACAACCAACTGCGAGAAATAAATCGTTTGATAAGAGCACGGCTGAAGATAGCCAGTGATAAAATGAAAACTTGGTATGACATTCACAGTAATAGTGTGAGTTTTCAAGAAGGAGATCAGGTTTGGTTGTTTAACCCAAAGCGCCGTCGTGGTCGCTCACCTAAACTTCAGACTAATTGGGAAGGACCCTACTCTGTAAAAAAAAGAATCAACGATGTTGTCTATTGGGTTCAACAGGAAGGACAGCGGAAGTTCAAGGTCGTCCACCTAGATCGCCTGGCCAAGTATTACTTCAGAGACGGTTTGCCAGTTCGGGACGAACAGGCTTAGGGAGGGGGCAGTGTTACATAATGCAGAAAAAGTGTTGTCATTACGGAATGTTCTGGTACATTGGAGAACGATCCCGCAGCTGTAATGCATACATGACACTTGAAATGTGAGGCAGTATTACGTAATGCGGCGCGTCGTGCATTCTGGAAGCATCTCAATTAGCCCAGCAGTGCGTGTTTCTGCGAAGGTCACGCTAAAGTGTCCTCTAGAATTTTTGATGGCTTGTTAAGGACGCATGTTATGGTACACTGTAGACTATAAATAGCGCATACAGTACCTGCTTCTTAGTTATCAGTTTATTGTCGGGCGATTACAAGTGATTATCGAGCGATATTACTGTGAAGTGCTTGTGTTTTATAATCGGGCAGTATATTGTAATACAATTGTGTTTTAATATTAGCTGACATTTTAGTGTGTGTGAACAATTTTTATTTGATTTGTTGGAAGAGACTGTGTTGTTAATTATGAACTGTTTAACTGTGAAAATTAAAGCTGGTGATTAGTGACTTAATTGGTGTCGTGTATTTTGTTTCCACTGTACCTACAACGACCCCAAGTGGACTGTCGTAACAATACGCTACTTCTAAAGTCGGACAGATTACTGTTCAGGAAAACCTAATAAACATATTAAATTAGAAACCAGTAATAAAATTAAGATAAAATAATGATAATAAAATAGAAGGGCGTGTGTGCACATGCTTGACCTATTTTTGATCATTATATTTTTAACATGCAAGTTGCTTGTAGACATGTATTCCCACAATATATATTTTGTTAAAAAAAGTGGATAAAAATATGGACTAAACAATTGTTCCTCCATCTCTTGATTGAGGAATGTGAATGCTCACTTTTTACAAAACCATTTGGCTTTGTCTATCTCTTAGGGATATGTCTCTTGATAACTTTTGAACACAACCGATTTTTGCAAAACTTGGCATGTGTGTCCATAAATTTTCCCTACAGAATTCTGTTCTTTTTTACTTTGGCCCATCAAAAGATAGGATGAAAAGAGTCTATAGTCCATGTGCTGGTATCAAATTAAATAGAATTTTAACCAAAATATGAATTAAGCAAAATATTAAAAGTTCCAAATTTGGGATGACGGGCGTCAAAATAATGGCTGAAAATTTTGATAACACAAAATTGTATGTAGCATTCCAATTAAACAGAATTAACTGAAATCTGAATGTAGTGTTGTTTTCGAAATTCGAAAAAATTTTATAAGTCCCCTGGGGTGTAAGGCTAATGGGAATTTTGTTGTAAGTCGGATTGTATTAAATTTTTAGTATTTATTTCTTGAGTACTGTACAATTGTTACTTCAGTAAACAAAAATAATAGGGTAATCATAATTTTTGTAATTCTTATGATAAATGAAAACGTATTTAATATCAAAATTTATCCATTAATGCACTGTGTATAAACTGATGAATTCTGCATACTAGTGTAACTTTTCTTTTGAATGAGAAGTCTGCCTGAAAATAATGTTGTGTATATATTTTTCAGTGCATGCCAGATGGAAACAGAATCGAAACTAAACACACTAATGAAGGAGATATTTGTTATACACGTTCGTATGGACGAAAAGATCATAACTTAAGTTTACTGAAAGCTAATTGTGATTCATCAGAAATGTACAGTTGTGATAATTGTCACAAAAGCTTTAGAGACTTAAAAAAAAAGTCTCATCATGAATTATTGTGTAGTGGTTTAAATTCATACCAATCTGTCATTTGTAACACGTTTATTAATAAGAATAATGTGCCAACTTATAAATCAGTTCACAGTGAACTAAAGAAACATTGTGAAATCTGTAACAAAGTCTTAAGAAAGAATAATTTGTCTGCCCATATGTTAATTCATAGTGGAGTAAAGAAATATCAGTGTGAAATCTGTTGCAAACTTTTCACTACAAAGGGTAGTTTGTCAATTCATATGTCAATTCACACTGGAGTAAAGAATTATCAGTGTGAAATCTGTTGCAAACGTTTCTCATGTAAGAGTAGTTTGTCTGCCCATATGTTAGTTCACAGTCAAGTAAAGAATTATCAGTGTGAAATCTGTTGCAAACGTTTCTCACGTAAGAGTAATTTGTTGAATCATATGACAGTTCACAGTGGAATAAAAAATTATCAGTGTGAAATCTGTTGCAAACGTTTCTCACGTAAGAGTACTTTGTCAATTCATATGTCAATTCACAGTGAAGTAAAGAAATACCAGTGTGATATCTGTAACAAAAAGTTCACACAAAGGCATGGTTTGTCATGCCATATGTTAATTCACACTGGAGTAAATAATTATCATTGTGAAATCTGCAACAAAAAGTTCACACAAAGGAATGGTTTGTCAAGGCATATGTTAATTCACAGTGAAGTAAAGAACTATCAGTGTGAAATCTGTTGCAAACGTTTCTCATATAAGAGTAATTTGTCGAAGCATATGTTAATTCACACTGGAGTAAAGAATTATCAATGTGAAATCTGTTGCAAACTTTTCTCAAAAAAGGGTCATTTGTTGGGTCATATGTTAACTCACAGTGGTGTAAAGAATTATCAGTGTGAATTATGTTCCAAATTTTTCTCAAAAAAAAGTAGCTTGTTAAGTCATATGTCAATTCACCGTGCAGTATAGAATTATCAGTATGAAATCTGTGACAAACTGTTCTATCGATAGTATAGATTTTCAAAGTCAGTAAGACAACAAATTTGTGAAATCTGTAATAAAGTGCTCTTACAAACATATCATTTGTCAAATTATATCGTTTTTTCAGTCAAATAAAGAATTATCATGTAAAATCTTTTAAAAATCTCTTGTGAGGGTAGTTTGTTAAGACTTAATTCATAGTGGAATTGAGAATATCAGTGGTATCTCTTGAGATTTTCACAATTAAGCTCATAAAATAACTCACAGTGGATGAAAGAAATAGAGTGGCGTGTGTAACCATACCATCTCTGATAAGGGACGTTTATCAAAACACATTAATTGCTCAATGAATTGGTATTCATTTGTGATATAATTCTTGCACAAAATAATTTCTACTTAGTGTTTTGTTAGTAAAGAAAGCAATGATTAAAACATCCTGATCCTTAAAATGCATTCCAAGCGTATATACCAAATAAATGCAATAGCTATGAAAATTTAAATAAATTGTTAATCAACATAGTTTTTCCGTGAAATTATATTTTTACTCTTTCCTAAGCTTCATATCTCTTTCCCACTCCTTTGTTAACCCCCCACCCGCCTCCATAATTCCTACTTACTACTACCTCATCTAAACGCGTATGTATGCATGCACGTACACACACACACACACACACACATTTTCTTTTTGTTCCTTTAAGACACATTTTGTTAGTACATACACGTCCTTTTTATCTGCAAAGCAAACAAGTAACAATTTTGTTTCTAACAATGACGGCCCTTTGTGTAATGCTGTGTTGACTGTATGCAATTCACCCATGATATCTTATCTTTGTAGATACTCAGCAAGATGTATTGACATGTACCAGTTGTCTAAAATAATTTATCTTCCATGCTGGAGCAAATTTTTGGCCAAACGATTACTACATGCTCAGATGCCAGTAAATGAGAACTGTCTGGATACTCTTGAATTTTACATATATCCTTGCCGATGTATAAGGAAATATTCAAAGTACATCCCTGAAATATTTCATCACTCTGACACAAACAAAACAACTTGAGACCAGAACTGAAGTGTTTGTCCTTTACATATAGTATGATTAAAATTTTCATGGCAATCTCGGGACCTGATTCTGAATGAGAAAAAAGTTCATATAAACATAGGTCTGAAAACGGTTTGTTAGCAAGTTACAGCTTGCGAACCAGTTTGCCCTTTTTTCTGCTCCCATGGTAAAATGACACCATACTGAAATTCGTGGGTTATAAAGTGAAGGGTAAATTTGGTAGTTTCTTATAGTTTTTGACCTGAAAAATTGAATAAAAGAGGTCCCAGAGCTCTATCTCAATTAGTTTATAAGAAGAACTGGGTAAAACACAAAAAATTGGAGTCGAAAAACAAATATTTTTAGATATGGGATAAAATAACGTCACTCATTTTCCAATAAACAAATAAAAATTTCTAACTAACTTTGTAGAGAATTAAATAATTACGAGAAATTTGATGTGTATAATGTCTATTAAAAATAAGTAAAAATTTGAGAAATTTGACTTTAAATAGAATCAAAACATATCAAAATGCACCAGAAAAGTGTCACAATTTACAAGAAATGGCATTGTAAACTTCAAAACACCTACACTTGGGCAAATGAAAACCAACTAGACTGCTACAAGACATGACCAGCATACTTTTTCATTTAATGTGTGGTGCGGTCTTCTTGGAGATAATCTCTTAGGGCCTTTTTTTCTTACCACCAATGCTTAATGGAAGACAATACTTATATTTTTTTGCAAATGAATCTAATGGAACTCTTGGAAGATATTCCACTTGCAGATAGAGTGCAGATGTGGTTTTTGAATGACGGTGCATCTGGTCACTACTGTCGTCATTTGATGAACCATTTAAATAATACATTCGGTAAGCGATAGATTGGTCGAAACATACCAGTAATATATATTGCAACAGTACAACCATTAACGGTACTGTGCATTGCCAAAATAAAATAAATAAATATGGATTAATAAACATGATTCAGATTGCATAATCTGTATCGTAGTTAAAAATAGGGAGCACAGAATTCATGCATGGACACATATTCCTGGCACACCTGTCGCTAGCGTTGTGTACGCGCGTATTTTGTTTGTGTGTGTGTGAAGCCTGTCCGTTCCTGAAATATAACCAACCCTTTTCAAGAAGAATAGTTTTTGTTTTATTTTAATTATAAGAAAAATATGTACGGTATGGTAAAACAAAAGACACCAAAGTGTATAGAAATTAAAGGTGACCAAAGGGTTACAAGACCGTGCCGATGTGACGAAAGGTGCAATTACTATACGTAAAAAGTGAATAGCTCTTTTTGTAATTACAATAAAGAAGTGTAACTTACGTATAGTAAACATATAAAAATTAGTGATCGATTGAGCATTGAGTGATGTGAAACAGACTTCGTAATTTGCAACGATAGGTGAAAAAGTGAATTGAACCAGAGTGGGGGAAATGATGCTTTGACAAAATCCGACAAGTTAAAAGTTGTTCAGACTGAGTTTTTGCACGACCTGACTATAAATACCAGGTCACGCTAATAAAGTTTCTTTTTCTCGATTCAACCGTTGCCACAGGAGGCTACGTCAGTCGACGACGCTAATTTAAATCTATAGTAAGAGTCACAGCACATGCAGCAGAAGTCCAACCAGAGCAGCAGAGTACATACGAGGAGGTCTATGGACACACCTGCAGTGTATGATGTGAGGCGTGACGACTATTAAACAGCACATGCAGTAGAATACGACCAGAGGACCAGGAGGACATGGAGAATCCGACCAGAGGACCAAGAGGACACAGACTAAGGACCAAAGGAGGACGTACGGATGATTAACCATGTCAAACGAGCTGATGAAAAACCATTGTAATTACAGACATTTGAAAGACACTAATTAAAGTTAGAATGAAAGACATTCAACCAGTATTAAAATAACTAAATTGTACATAAATGTAAAAGCAGAGTAAAATTTAGAATAATATCTCTTGTATAAAAATTAGTAATTGAGAGTAATGTAAATGATAAGAGAAATATTTGATTTTTGAATTAATGTAATTAGTAAAGTCTTTGTTGATAAAGGAGAATGCATATGCAGTCGAAAGTTTTAAAACCAATTAATATTAAAGAAATTTGAATACAAGTAAATTCGTTATTGAAGCAAATTAACCAGCAATTGCAAAAGATGACCACACAATGAGTAATCCAAGAGCAAAAATATTTAATTAATTAAAATTAGATAATAAGATTTATATATAACCTGTTGTATATAATTTGTTAGCTATAAGTTGTGTACGAAAGAGTCGTACAAACGATATAATGAGTACTATTTCAATATGCGAAATGAAAGATTTTGTTTAAAAAAAATAAATAAATAATGTAACAATTTTAATTTAAATAACGTATCATCTTCTTATTACGATTACACCCTTGAATTCAATACATCATATAAATTGGCGCTCCAAGAACGTGGGGCTCCTCAAATCAAATAAATATATAATTTGTTGTTATGTATAAATTTGGCGCCCAACGTGGGGCTCCACATACCTAAATTACATTGAATGTGTGTTGTTATATAAATTGTCGCCCTGAACATGGGGCTACCCAAATCAATTTATATTAAACAATTTGTTATTGGACAGTTTGCATTTTACAGTTTGTATTTTAGTTTGCATCATATATATATAATCATATTTTTATTTTCTATTATTAATGTAACAAGACATTGTTTGAACATGATTTTAATTTACAATTAAATTTATGCATCCTGATTGGTCAAAACCAATCACCCCATTAGTGGGGGGCTAAGCAAAGTCTACAGGACAGAACAATTCATCAGTACTTACTCACATCTCATGCGTGGAAGTTGTTAGGTCAAAGCATGCCTATACAATACATTTGTGGCATCACCTTACTTCACGTTTTCATTTAATATATTTTTTTTTACATTCAATTAACTTCAGTTCGCCAACAACAGTGCGCGTGAACATTTCATGAGTACAAATCGTACATGTCAATTTAGTGTTTTATAATACATCTAGTGGCCTCGTTAGTGAAGGATCTGCAGCAACATCCACAGCATCCCTTTGGGAAGGCCTTCCCTAACAATGCCTCTAACCCCTTTCATCTCATCATCCAGCATAATGACCTCAGGCACCATACTGCGTGTACGTGAGTTCAGCATTTAAAAGAAACTCTACCGACACAAGGTATGTATTATACTTTATTCAATCATATAATGTAATTGACAATTTATTAACTATATCTTTTGCAAGCTACATAAAATTCCAGTGTTCACATTAGAGGGACCGGCAATTGCCCCTGAAGTCTATCGCTGTGGGGTTAAGAACCTATTCATATGTATGACAACAGTAAAACCTAAGAATGGCAGCATTTCTCGTACTTTACAGGTTATAAATAACTAAAGTGTAAAACACAAAACATTACACAACATATTTCTGGTCCTCCGGGCCGTATTTCTCTACTGTGAGCAATACGGGACATGCTTAAAAGACAGTTAATTTGAGTCAGTTATGTTCATTATAAGCAATACTGAACACATTACGAGTGCACGTTGGAAACAAATATCTATTGTGTTTTGAACAAAACTGGACCTGTGTGCGTAGACAGTGCAAGCGCCATTTTCTGGTCTTGATAACATTGTTAGGCTGTTCATTTCAATAAGTAAACATTATACTCAGTGAAGCATAATTTTATTATCTTTATTTAACAATTCAATATCTATACCGAACAGTTCAGTAAATCAAAGTGAAATACACTAGTTTCTCTCAATAAGGTAAATTACTTCTTAATCGCGAGTAATATATCTCAACATACACAAACATTAATTGACATTTACGAATTAACAGAATCAGATAAACAAAGGGCGCTAACCCTATATGAGGAAACTTGTGAAAAACATAAAAATTTTGAGAAAAACTTAGAAAGATTATTTAGCAATGCTACTGTGCTCGACAAAACAGAAGAATCGGATGTACAAGATTTAAGTAATCAAATCAATGATCTATTTATCGAAATAAGCAGTAAATTACGTCCAATTTTACCATCCAACGAAGAAAACAACCACAACAGCACAACACAGTCAAACACGTTTTCTGGAAGCAGTATCAGATTACCTAAAATACAACTGAAAACGTTTAATGGCGATATCTCCCAATGGATTGCCTTTTTTAATTTGTTTGACACAATTGTGCATAAAAATCAAAGTTTAACCAACACTGAGAAATTTCAGTTTTTGATTTCTTCACTTCAACATGAGCCGTTGAATTTAATACAATCATTACCTCTTACTAATGAGAACTATCTTATTGCATATGATATTCTAGTTAAGAGATACCACAATCCACGAATATTACAATCATTGCATTTAAATCATTTAATTGACTTGCCTACTTATCACGATATTAATGCAAAAAACTTGCGAGCTTTCATATGCCAATTTAACGAATATGCAACAGCTCTAAATAGCTTAGGATTGGATGTCCAAGACAACAATCCAATCTTAATAACATTACTTTTACGAAAGTTCGACTTCTCACTGTGCACACGCTTTGAGTCTAAGCGAAACAATTCACTTGAGTTACCAACACCAAAGGAATTCATTAAATTTTTAGAAGATGAGTGCTCCCATATGGAGAATGCGTGTTTAACACAAGTGCCAAAACCAAATTTTCAAAGACAACGTGTTAACAATGTTTTTAAATCAACCAATGTTAAAAATAAAAATGTAACAACACACAGTACAAACTAGTAAATTAGAATGTTCGTATTGCAAGGGAGAACATTTAATTTTTCAGTGCCCTAATTTTCTCAAATTAAAACCTGAGCAAAGGTTTACTTATATTAAAACAAGTGGTTTGTGTATCAACTGTTTAAGTGACCATACTTATCAAGATTGCAAATGTAAGAGTACATGCCGCCAGTGTAACAAACGTCATAATACGCTATTACATTTTACAAAAAAAACAGCGTACTCAGTATGTAACGATAACGGTGTGACGTCACAGTCAACATTGCCAGTTGCTGTATCACAAACAGCTGATTCACAAACAACATTGCACTCTGTTCAAGCAATGAAGAACCCTAGTTATAACAAAATACATCACCCTTTTGGGCACAACTCTTGTAAAATTAATGTCTTCAAACAACAATACTGTTATAGCAAGAGCTCTTATTGATTCGGCTTCTTGTTGTTCCTTCATAAATGAGGATATAGCTAATAAACTCAAAATAAAACGTGAGTTCTCTAACCAAGTTTGTAACGTCAGTGGAATTTCGGGTGCTTCTGTTAAAACTAAGGGTAAAACACATTGATTTACTCACTCTTGACAACAAACAAATATGCACGCCTCTTCTAGTCCTCATATTGGACAAAATCACTGGGGAACTGCCCTCTTGCACCATATCTCCAGAAATCAAGGAGAAACTACTTCATTTTAAACTAGCAGATCCCACGTTTTTCAAATGCTTATAGGTGCAGACATTCTAATGGAGGTAATCAAACCTGCAAAATACAGTTTAGGTGAAAACATGCCCTATGCTTTGGATACAGAGTTTGGTTTCATCATAATAGGTAAAGCCCCAATCGTCAGGACAGACAAGTAACATTACTACACTATTCACAGTTCATGAAGATCCTCTGCACAAACTTATAACTCAGTTCTGGCAAGTAGAACAACCGCCTGAAGTAGACCATTTTACACCTGATGAAGTTGAATGTGAAAACCATTTTCAAAAAACACTCTAGATGTCCTGTCACTAGGAAGTATACTGTCAGACTCCCATTCAAACAAAGTTCAGAACTTCTTGGTGACACATCAAGCATTGCTAAAAGAAGATTTTTTGCATTAGAAAAGAAACTTCACTCTCAACCTGGGCTGAAAGAATTATACTGTGATTTTATGAATGATTATTTAAATACAGGACACATGAAACTGTGTACCAATGTAGTTACAGACAAACCACACTATTTTTTACCTCACCATGGTGTTTTTAAACATAACAGCACCACTACACGTCTTCGAGTTGTTTTTGATGCAAGCTGCAAGACGAGTAATAATGTATCGCTTAATCAGTTACTTCATGTTGGTCCTAAATTACATAATGGCATTGCTACTATCATAATAAATTTCAGGCATTATAAATATGTATTTACTTCCGATGTAAAGCAGATGTTCCGCTCTATCGACCTTGACGAGCAGGATAGATGTTACCAACTAATCTTTTGGCGTGACAATCCTCAAAGCCAACTACTAGTTTACCAACTCAACACTGTTACGTACGGCATGGCTTCAAGTCCATATTTATCTAATAAGGTAATACAACAACTCACGGAAGATGAACACAATCATCCTTTGGCTTCAACAGCCTTAAAGCGCCAAATTTATGTTGAAGACTTAGCACTGGGACATGACAATCTTGAAGAAGCTTTAACGTTACAACATGACGTCATTCAACTACTTCAAAATGGTAACTTTTACGTAAGAAAATGGACAGCTAATCATCCAAAATTACTGAGTGATATTCCAGCAGAACACTGGATCATCAAGAAACCCCTATCTACTTTCGTGATCCAGGTCACCCACTAATAAGCATATTAGGTTTACAATGGTTACCAAACACAGATTGTTTTACCTACAAAATTAGCATAAATGACAATTCAATTGAAACCAAAAGAACAGTTCATCTACAATTGCTAGGTTATATGACCCATGTGGTTTTTTATCACCAGTCATATTTACTGCTAAATCTTTTACACAACTCTTGTGGACTTTAGGTTATGAATGGGACACACCCCTTCCTAAAGAGATTGCCAACAAATGGAATACTTTTCTACAAGAGTTGCCTGTTTTGGAGAAATTATCAATACCTTGTCATATAGGTGTCTCTGAGGCAACAAACACAACTGTTTTTGTGATGCTTCTGAGCATGGTTATTCAGGTTGTGTGTATTTACGTACGTGTGACAGTTTAATTAACATCAAAATCACTCTCATTTTAGCAAAATCCAAGGTAGCACAACTTATGAAATATTCTATAAGTATTCTTTCCAAAACAACTTCTATCAATTCTGTCCATGCATGGACTGATTCTAAAATAGTATTGTGTTGGATATCAACACCACCATACAAGCTAAAAACATTTGTACCGAACCGTGTAGCTCAAATTCAGGAATATCTACACCCTACTTTCTGGTCTCATGTACAATCTATGCAAAATCCTGCTGATTGTGCCTCTAGAGGCTTGCAACCAAGGCAACTTATTCATCATAATATTTGGTGGAGAGGTCCCTCTTGGCTAAATGCAGATATTACTAAATGACCAAAGAAACCAGAAGATATACCAGTTTTTGATCAGCTTCCAGAAATTAAAAATACACATTTAAATGTTTTTATATCTGTGAAGGAGACACAATCTATGTCTGACATCTTGCACAAATATTCCTCATGGAGTAAACTTCAGAGAATAATCGCGATTTTGGAACAATTTAACTTCCAAAATTAAATATACAGGAAATCTAACGGCACATGAGATTCAACAAGCAACATATCGGATTTGTTGTTTAGTACAACAATCTGAATTCCTTTCAGATATTAACAACATCAAGAGAGGACAGCAATGTAGTCTTAAATTACAGCGTTTATCCTCAATCATTGGAAATGATGGATTGATAAGGGCAGGAGGCCGTCTTCAAGACTCCAGCTTAAATGAAGATGCGAAACATCCTATTTTACTTCCAAAAAAAACATTTTGTTACAGATCTCCTTGTCAATTACTATCATTTAAAGTATTTTCATGCAGGCCCACAACTGCTTCAGTCGCTACTCAGCAAACAATACTGGATCTTATCTGCCAGGACCCTTATACGATCATGTATTCACAAATGTATGCAATGTTTTCGAGCCAAACCAAACACCGTATTTCCAAAAATGGCAAGCTCGTATTCGTCCGGTGCCATCTTTTCAGAAAACAGGGTTGGACTATGCTGGTCCCATGGAAATAAAGGTACATACACTGAGAAGAGCACAAGTTGTCAAGGCTTATCTTGTTTGGTTATGGTTATGGTTAGGTTGCATATTCGTTTGTTTTACAACAAAGGCAGTCCATATCGAGATTGTGACCGATCTCTCAACAGAAACTTTTATAGCAGCATTATCATGCTTTATATCTCATAGAGGACTTCCTTCCGATCTGTATCTAGATAATGCGACCAATTTTGTTGGTGCACAAAATAAAATAGATAAAATTATTAAGCATCTTTTGCGTCAAGAGGATACAAAAAATAAATTAAATGAATTTTCAATTCACAACGCAATTAAATTTCATTTCATCCCACTCACAGCACCTCATATAGGTGGTTTGTGGAAAAGTGCTGTCAAAAGTGCTAAAACATTTAAAAAGAGTAATTGGGAATCAAATATTAACACTAGAGGAGCTTCAAACTCTCACTTGTCGAATAGAAGCAATATTGAATTCTCGGGCATTATTGGCATTGTCTATTGAAACAAACATAAATTAACACCTAAATACATTACCATAAACACAAACAACAAAAACATGACTGCACAAAAAACAATAATACAAGCACAAAGGTTATGGATACAAAATGAAATTAATCAATTATACATTAAGAAAAATAGCATAACAATAGACATATATAAACTACACTTAGAGCTAACAAGTTTATTACATCCAATTACATGGAATAATAAATACAATAACATAGAAAATAAAATAAAATTTGAAAAACAAAGGCTATTACAATCAACAAAAAACTCAACGCATTAAAACACAAAATGAAAATCAAGAACAAAAATAAACATACATTTTACACACGAACTATTAACCTAAGCAATACAGAATTTAACAAAAAAGAAACAGAATATTTAAACAATATGTCAAAAACTAACCTAACTCAATACATAAACAAACAGCTAGAAAATTTAATAGTAGAAACAGAATTTGCCATTAACCTAATAGAAAACAATATACAAGAAGAAAAATGAACAGAAGCAACACACATAATTAAAAAAATAATCACTAGTGAAATGAAAAACAAATATAAACAAAAGAATGACAATAAAACAATAAAAGAAATTAAAAATAAAGTAAAGAACAATATTTAATATTAACTAAAGCAGACAAAAGTCAAGCAACAGTAATCATTGACAAAGTAGACTACATCAGAAAAACCGAAGACTTCATCAACAATAATAAATGCTTACAACTAAATAAAGACCCAATAGAAAAATATCTTACGCAAACAATAAAACTAACAAAAACAACTAAAAACATTTTCAACAATAAAAACACTGACATATATATAAATAATAATCCAGAACTACCTAAAATGAATAGCCTAATAAAAATACACAAATTAAACAACCCAATGCGTCCATTATTCAACTTCAAAAAAGCACCTACATACAAAATTGCAAAAATAATAGCACAAAAACTAAAAAGTAACCATCTAACAAATAATCATCATAACATAAAAATACATATGAATTAATAGACAAACTAAAAATAATAAATACTGTATAAATGAAAACACATTTTCACATCATATGATATCACAAACATGTACACCAACAATAGATGAAACAATAGACATAATAATAAACAAACTTAAAGAACAAAATTACTTTGAATTTAATAGCAAAATTTATCAACAGCAAGAAGGTTTAGCAATGGGATCTCCATTATCTAGCATAATAGCAGAAATATTCCTACAACACATAGACACCAAAATACAAAATATTATAAAATCATTTGATCCAAATGGCATATGGATAAGATATGTAGATGATGTGCTATATGTATCAAACAACAAAAACACAAATGCAGAGAACATACTAAAACAAATCAATAGTATACATCCAAAAATACAATTCACAGAAGAAAAATAAAAACAACAAAATCAACTATTTCGACATAAACATCACAAGAAACAACAACCACATACAATATGCAATATACAGAAAACCATCTTCTACCAACATCATCATACCTAACCATTCTGACCACCCACCACAACATAAAATGGCAGCATTCTATTCGCTATTTAACAGAATGTACAAAATCCCCCTAAACAAACAAGAAACAGACAAAGAAAGAAATATAATATACCAAATTGCTCATGAAAATGGATACAATAAAAAAAACTATAAACAAAATAGAAAATAAAATCAAATATAAAATAAAAACTGAACAATTAAGAATTAATCAAAATGAACAACACATAAATAATAACAACAAAAATGGGCCACATTCACATACATAAACAATAAAATGACAAAGCTAACAAAATTATTTAAAAACAGATATCAAAATAGCATACAAAACTAATAAAAATAATTTACAAAAACTAAATAACCCATACAACAAAGATAATACAACTACTAACGATATATACAAAATTGAATGCCAAGATTGCAATAAATGTTACATAGGACAAACAAAAAAACCCAGCTGAAAAAATGTTATTTTGAACATCTAAATGCATACAAAAAACCAGAAATATATAAATCCAATTTAGCCACACTTGCAATAAACATGGGACATGAATTCCCAGACATAACCAATATGACACTAATAAAACACATACCACATAAAGGGACCATAATGAACATTTGGGAAAATTTACAAATATACAAACATAAAACACAAAAACTAATACCCGAACAAATACAAAACAAGACACAATTTTCAAAGCACTCAACATCGAAAGTACACAAAATACTAATACACACACCACAATCACACACAAAAATACCACTTTGAGATACCAGAAACCAACAGGAGACTACAGTGGCGACAGACCAACCCAAAGGTACTTCACTAGAAGCAGAATCACGAAGGCTGAAGATGAGAGCACAATAGCTCTTGAAACATGTTCCTAGTAAGGAAAATAAAATATCTTGAGGTAATTTCAATATAAATAATAAATATATTATACAAAATCAAGAAGCCAACTGTAGTAAAAAGAGTTAGAATATATATATTGCAACAGATCAAATTTTATTACACTAATAAGGATACAGTGAATGTATAAAAATCACAAACAAGTCTATTATGGAGGAGATGAAAATTTATTTATTATACACTCAAATATAGTTTTTAAAGAGGTATATTGTATTATAAATTGTCATGTATTGTAATTTGTTATAATAGCTTATAATGTTCAAAATATATTGGTTTTACTTGATTGAGGCTATGACCTCAGTACGTGCAATTCTCCGCTTACTACAGCCACTCCCATCCTCTTCGTCCAGCGTCCTCTGCTCAAATATGTTAAACACACAATGCTTATTATTTTCCCTAGAATAGTTTATTATTAATTGATATGTAAATTTTATCAATCTCAGGGTGAATATGGGTATCAATTTAATAAGGTGTATTAGTCGTACACCTTCCACGCAATCTTGAAGTGTCTTAAAATTCCCTAAGCGGATATCTTAACTTACACAAAAAGCACTATACTATATTATAATTCTATTTAAATAATTGACCCACTCAGCTCTGTACACAGAACTTCGTACCGAATACCAAGGATTACGCTAAGTTATACTTTTCTATGTTCGCTCGAGAAAAACTCTCACGCACGAGCACAACTTCACCTTGCAACTGCAACAGACAGACTGTGTCAATCTTTACTCTACAGAGAATGAATGTTACTGAATTTAGTGTATTCCGATTGGCTAAACCCAAGTCACATGATTAATTCTTTCATCAGATATAAACTTTTCCAGAAAGAGTTTGTATAAATATGCACTAACTTGCATTGAATTATCTACAAATTTTTATGACCCTATTAATGATAATTGTTTCAAATTGAGGGTTTTCTACTTAAAAAACCATATTTCTAAAATAGTTATGAACCATAGAGTACACATAAATTGAAGCTATTTACATAAACAATTCATTGTCAAGGTTTCACGTCGATTGGTTAATTACCGCGGAAGATATAGCGATCACACGTTATCAAACCCGCACATGGGCATGCGCACAAATTCACTCAAAAAATATATGACAATACAGAACATCTTTTTATGAAGAATTTGCTATACCCTAAACGCTTATCCATTTCTAAATACAAAACTTATGGCTAAAAGACAAAGTATTACATAAAACCAATTTAAACATGAAAATGCTCGTCATCCATGTGCTCTGATATAAACAACATAGCTTATCATCCTGTGTTCCGTTGCAATATATATATATATATAAAATAACGTTACATAAAGTAGCCCATCTATAAAGAAGAAATTACCATTTAAAAGAAAAATAGGTTACAACATTGAAGGAATAAAGAAAAACAAAGTATCAAAGAATTAATGAATAGGAGTACTAGAATGTAACAATACTGATATAGAAACTAGACAAAAACTAAGACAATGACAAAACCCAAGTGATTGGCAGAGAGAAAGATGAAAATGAATAACTTTCTGACCATAGCACAACCTCTCTCCAATAATCTTAACATAGTAAATATAATAATGTTAGTACAAAGCTCTAGTTAAAAATATAAGTAGTTCCATGTAAAACTATCAATACATAAATGTAGATTAAGTAACGATAAGTAATATTGTTATTAAACAAAAATTAAGAGAATAAGATTCTTATAAAATAAATACACAATTTTAATCATAAGGTGAGTTGTGTGGTTAGATCAAAGTAAATAAAAGGAAGAAAAATAGTGAATAGTATAATCTTAAAGTGCATAAAAAAACCAAGAAAATTATACTAACTGAAAATCAGTAGTAGTAATAAAGTGTAAAGTGAATAATAAATAATGCTTGATGAAAAAATGATAAATGTATACGATGAAAAAACTAAGGCATAATCAGCATATACAAGTGAAATAGGTAGAATTAATGTTCATGTTTAAAAAAAAAGAAATAATAGTTAAGTAATGGTTACAGTTATTTGTTTGTGTTAAAAAGAGTATATAAGTGTAAAAAAGCATGTTTAATGAATGATAGTTAATGGGAGTAGGAATGTATATAATGTATTAAAGAATAGCATGTTAAAAAGAATAGTATTATGTTTTAAAAATGATTATGAATAATCAAATGTTATATGTTAGTTTGTTATAGTTGTGTTTAAAATAGTTCAGTTTCATAAAACCAAAGGAATCTGTTATAATAACTGTCTAAAAAAATCAGTTGGATTAGGCATGAGGAGCCTATTGTAAAAAACAGTAATTTTTAAAATTTGATATTATAACAGTAGTAATTAAGGGCAAAATGTAGGTAATACAATTAGGTTTGATTATATAACTTTAGAGACACATAATGTATACCAAAAGAATCAGTTATAAATTAATTAATATAAAAACAAAATTGTTAAACTAGTAACTTGGTAAATACTGAACAGAAAATATTCGTGTTTGGTTTCTTATTAATTTATAAAAGAAATTCAATGCAATAATGTTATTATCTTGAGAATTCATAGTAGTATAAGAAGATTATACTAATTTAAAAATATTTGTTAATTTTGTAGAAAAATCAGTAGCCATGTCTAACAATGTAAACAATTTTTTCAACCAATAGGAGTATTAGGCTTCCTGCCTTGACAACCAAACATTAACAAAAAAATTCGTTAGTCTATTATTGGATTCAGAGAAGAGAAGATTAAAAAATCCATGCAGCTCAATATAATAATATAAAAGAAATAAATAATAATAGAAATGAGATAGTAATGAACTAAAATGATACTAAGTATGGTAATAGTATGACTAGAAGAAATATTTAAAACCAAATCACTTAAAATTGAAGGAATAAATCTGTCTTACAAATTATAAAAGAAAATGAACATGAAGTGAAACCTCAGATGTGAAGGAATGTGCTAAGTATAAAATTGAATTAAAAACTAAATAAGATAAGGACTAGTCTACACTTTGACACTTTTACACTCAATTAATGAATAAACTAGTGACAATCAGTTTATATCTTTATTCACTTTTTAATTTATGGTGATCAAATTATTGGACATTGTAATCTTCTCTTAAAACGAACTGTTAACCTAAATTCACCAACTTTGATCCAACACATACCATATAACCTAAGAATTAATTTATTAAGAAACTGTATATTATTTAATTATGTTTTATGTGAAGTTTTGTACTTTCTAAAGATCTTTTGTTAATTTTTCTGTAATCACAAGAACCCAACTCATTTAAAATAACCGAAATAAAACATAGTATTTTATTTAGCAAGGCCCTGGTCACTATTGCCAACCACTGAGCAAGTAAAAAACAAGAGCTGGAGCAAAAATTATATTATAAAAATATTTCATTTGTTTAAAAAAGAAAGATGTGATCTATCAACCATATTTTAGTTTTCTTCTCCTTTTTCTTCTTCAATTTAATGGTTTTTAGGTGCTGCTCTTGTCCACTTAAATTTATGTTATTATACCCATTACTTTCATTCTTTGTCTTAATGTTAGAATTAACATTTACTTTCAGCAATATACCAACCACTGGTTGTCCTTTAACCAATACTCGTTTTGGTAGAGGTTCATGTTTTAGCTCTGTTCATCAAAACTTGTGAAGAACATACATTAAATGATTCATTAAAAGAAGATGATGTATATCATGATTTGCTAAAATCCATATTTACTTACCCAATGATTGATGTGAATCCCAAGCTTATCTTTTGAATACTACAGCTCTTTAATTAAACACAAACTTGAACTACAATTCTTATGTTGAAGTATTTCAGAATTATAGATCTTAGACAGTATACTAATGTACTGATTTACTTTTTGTTTTAGGCACTACAAAACTTTTGGGAAGCTAGAACGTCGTGGCTTCCAACTTGGAACAGTGATACAGCGGCGCTATACATTGATTCTATCACAGTCACTGCATTATAAACCATAATGCAAAGGATGCTTATGTGACGATTTAAATTGTAACAATAATCGTAAAATAAAAAAATTTTAAAAATTAAGTTCGCGAGCGATTAAGCCATTTAAATCTCACTATAATACCTAAAACCCCTGTATGTACTCAGTATGAGAGGAAGAAGTAATTAATAAGCCCAAAGAAACATTAATAAAAAGGCAAATTGTAAAAGTTATTATCGTCATATTTAACCCTTTGCTGTTATCAGGCGGTGACCTGTTAATTCCGGACTCGACATGTCTTCTGAGTCGTCTGTAATTTAGAATAAGAAAAAAAAACCTAAGGTTAATAATTAAAAATCTGAAGACACAGATAGTCCCTAAAGTAACTTACTTAAATTATGTATGTTTATTAAATGTTTTAGTGGATGGTTAGTGAGGATCGGTCAATAATACAACTTTTAGTTATTTTGCATCGACGTTTCGACAATATTTATTGTCATCTTCAGGACCTGTGTATGAAATACAATAGAAATATCAAACATAACGAGACAATTAAATATTTGGGTGAACGTGTTGGTGATGTGAGTGTGTGCGTGCGTATGTATGTATCATTTTTTTATGTGAAGACTTATGATAGTTTGTTTACATCTTCAAATTATCTTTAAGAAAGCATATTATCAAAATATGATAATTTGAAGATGTAAACAAACTATCATAAGTCTTCACTTAAAAAAATGATACATACATACGCACGCACACACTCACATCACCAACACGTTCACCCAAATATTTAATTGTCTCGTTATGTTTGATATTTCTATTGTATTTCATACACAGGTCCTGAAGATGACAATAAATATTGTCGAAACGTCAATGCAAAATAACTAAAAGTTGTATTATTGACCGATCCTCACTAACCATCCACTAAAACATTCACTGATTGACGGTCACTAAAAATTTAAGGATATGTTTATTAAGGTATAGTTTTTGTAATTAAAATAGTTAACTTAAATATAGTTAGGAACTATATTCTCGCGGAGTAGTTGCCCCTCTCCCTTTGTTAGGTACCAGTCGAAGCGAGCAAAAAGACACTCTCTCGCAATGTTGACTTCATGCAGTGCAGACGTGCGAGCGAAAGCTCTGACACAACGTCGCTAATTCTTTTGTTTTAACTTAAATATTGTAGATGAGATATTGCTACTAAAAGCGTGTGTTATGTATCAATTAGAAAAAATGTGTGATAACAAAAGGACATAAAATGTAACACAAAACACTAAAATTGTGTTAAACAAGAGGACTACTCGCTTCAAGAAGTAACTACACATTCAACATCATTCCTGAAGATGCGATCTACCAGAATTTTATAAACACTCATATACCGACAGAAGATGCAGATCAGGACAGCCGAGAATCTATGGATAATTACACCGTAGAAGCTTCAATATACTCTGAGGAAATTCGACACATTATCGACGAAGACCCGACCGAGATGATGACGGCGCATTCAAGGATTCCCAAGACGGACACCCCAGGACGAGGTTTCTACATTCCATTCTAAAGGTGACTCGATAGCCTGTCTATCGAGGGTTACTAATATTTGTTACACTACACAACTTTAAAAGAGACTTTTCAAAGACTATTAATTTTACGTAAACATTAAAAGAGTAAATCTAAAAGTTTTATTGTAACTACTCAAATATCATACGTTGTAACGGTTTATATGTTAATGTATCGTAGTATCATTTCAAGTAATAGTACCATTCTTCAAATGGTTAAAGAAAGCCTTGCAAGCTAATATCATGAATTGAGTATAATTAAAAGTCTTAACTACAAAGTACAGAAAGTTAACCCGGATCCGAGGTATAGCTATATAGAATCAATTTGATCCCAAAGTTTGATGAAAGCATTGAAATAACTTTAAAATTAATTAGTGATGTCATGGGATCTGTCAGTAAATGTTGTCAAATAAAGAGAAGTCTTCTTGTTACACACATATAATGAGTGCGTAAATCAATAAAATACCTTCCCTTGCTTCCTTACACAGTTTGTAAGTAATTTGTTCAGTTAATAAGTGTGAATACATTTCGTTACAACGTAGGCAGCCCATATAATTGACAGAGGTCAGTTAAGATGGGTTCCCTGGATTTGTAACGCGGCGATAGGTTACAAAATTGCGCAACTCTGCTTTTAAAGAAAAAAAAAAGGAGAGAGCTTTATTCGTGTAGAGAGTGTCACAAACAAAATTGCGCCACTCTGAATTTCTTATAAAGGTTGTAAGCATCGTGACGCAACAAAATTGCAGCACTATGCTTGGTTAAATTTTATATTCAGTTATTGATCTATGCACTCAGAAAATGTTATTAATGTAACTTTAATTTTAAAACATATCTCATATTTTACAAAGTTACGTAAGTGATAGTCTGTATAAGTTGAAATATCATTAGCTTCATACAATGCAAATAAGCTATATGCAGGTACCTACTTGCATACGTGAATTGTGACCAAACATTACAATTTTGGTCAACTGAGCAATCTGTAACAGGTTTGTTTTATGACAATCCATGACCTGTTGTTTCTTGAATACTTCTGCATAGTATATGTTAGCCATACACCAATATGTGTTATAAATAAAAAAAAAATTTTTGTTAATAATAATGCTCCTGCGTAATGTAGACCCAGGTAATTAAGTAGAAAGAATTTCGTAATTTGAAATTTGTGAGCAAAATAATTAATTGATATAATTGGGAAAAGTATATGAATGAATAGAGTCGAAGTGTTACAAAGCGTAATAATAGAGTTGTTGAATAAGATTCTCCCCATGCGTGCCAGCCAGCGCGCACCCTTTCCGCTAGTCCGGACCTGTTCAGGAAATAATCGGCAGCATTGTGTAGACAACAATGCGTAAAAGCGAAACCCCCTATTCTCCCTGACACACTCAGCCTTCTTTGTTAACTAAATACAGAGGGTGACCTACATTCCAGAAAACAGCTGATCGGCTATTTAACATTGAAAATATGTGTGTGGAATTTCTGTCTCTCCCTTAGAAGAGAAATTGTTCTTTTCTAATTTGTGTAAATTAATTACTTAAGAATTTATCCTATATATGTGTAACATATGTGTAGTGTTGTAGAATTAATTTTAAGTACGTTTTAAGGTGTTAGAAAAAGAAAATGGCCCAATTTAACCCGGATTTGTTATTAAAAGACGAGCTGTCTTACGAAGCTCTTTTGCGTGGACTACCCCATGCGAATGTAACAGTCGCGGAATTACGTAGGTCAATTCGCGAATGTGGATTTGATACACCCGCGCAATTAAATTACCTAAGCGAACTCGATTATGAGAGCGAAAGAGAAATTTGTAATGCCAAGTATAGTGAGCTTACCTTATTGTCTCAAACCCTCCAAGACGAGAAATCTCCGGCAATAATTTTGCGGACTACCCAGAGAATAGAGCATTTGACCAGGCGAATGAAAAATTTGTTGATCTGGCCTAATCTCACGGAAATACCAGTTGACGTACAAAACCTAGCAGACGAAGCTCTACGCAGCTTACCTTCAATTATTAATGACTTAAGACGGAAATCCGACTCATTCAGGATGGACGAAATAGAGAGGTCCTTAATGAAATTACACATCTCCCCAGTACAATCTCCCAATACTGAATTACCTCCGCATAACACAAATCGGAACTCACCCACCGTATCGCAAGTGCAAGCGAACCAAGAGCAAAATACTGATAAAGATATAAATGCCCCTCCTCCCGAGCATTTTCAGTTTCGTCCCAGAAATCATGAATTGACTACCACCTTCAATGAATCGAATCGCCCTCATAAATGAATGACACCTATAAACTATAACGCGGACCTATACAGTAAAATGACTCATCCTGTGGAGAAAATCTTAACCGAAATCCCTTACACAGATGGATTAAATGTCTCCAAACTACTAACTTTCATTAGTTATCTCCTGCAGATAAAAGATCTACAGCAGCTGAATGACTGGCAAATTTTGTAAGTTCTGTTACCAAAATGTAAACCCCCGTTGAAGAATCGTGTTCTAGAAGCTCTAACCTCTACATTTCCAGTAGAAGAGCTACATAGCTCTATAATAAAATACTTTATTCCCACCGGCATCTATGAGGAAATAAAAAGAAAGACAGTACTCCGAGTACAAGGAAATCAGGAGAGATTAGCTCATTACATCTCCGACATAAGGGAGTCATCTCGACTACTACGTGTAGACTGGAATGAGACACAACTGGTGGACACCATTTTAATAGGAGTGTCACCTGAAGAAAGATCTCGTCTATCGTTGGTAAATAGACCCAATACAATTGCGGATCTAGAACAGTGCAGTATCCATTCTTCAAATGTATGGTACTCTGATCAAAATCGACAAGCAATGAAACCCACTGGAACTAATAGAAATGAATTGCAAGCAGTAGTGCCTGATGTAACCACCTCGTATGAAAGACAAGTTTTTAGTAGACCTCACCAAGTGCGCAAATCTGGTAAGTTAAGTGTAACTCCATATAAAGCGGAAACAAAGTACCCACCTCGCGATAAACCCACCTGTTATAATTGTGGAAAATATGGACACATGAGAAAAGAATGCAAAAGTAAGCCATTGGAATGGAATCAGCCAACTTCAAAAAACATGTAAGGCAGGGAGACCCGAAATCCTGTGTCTTCCGCAGCAACTCGAAATCTGGTGAACGCAAAGAGATTAATACTAATAATAATAATAATAAAATATTTTGTAACCAACGTGGAAAGAAAAGAAGTCCGAAAGAAATAGATCCCTATGTGAGAGAATTTCGTGAAAAATGTAACGCGATTAAAAAATGTAACTGGAAAAAAATCTACTACCATTAATACGAGTTGACTTAGGCGTTACATCCACCGTCAGTTTAATTGATTCGGGATCTAGTAGAACTTTAATCAGCCAAGAATTAGCGGACATATTAGGGAAACACCATGTAGTAAAACGGAATCAACCGGTGAATATAAAGTGTGCTACCGCCGATAAACGTAAAATAAACATAAACCTGAGCATTACCGTTAAGGTTAAAATCAAAAACCTAACCTGGATATTTACAATGTTAGTATGTAAGGAATTAGGACCTGACTTAATATTAGGTGCAGACTTTATTAGTAAAACAGGTATGATTCTTGACATCTATGAGCAAGTATATTATTTCCGATTTGACCGTACACGGAAATATAGATTTGATAGTAATAAAGAAAAATATAGTTCATCTACTGCACATGTAATGCACCAAGACTCAGACTTATCTCACCTAGAAAGAAGAGATATAGTGAGAATACTAAAACTAATAAAAGAATTTTCCTCAGTTCTTACACCTAAACTAGGACTCACTAACCTAATAGAGTATAAAATTAATCTGAGTGATCAGAAAGTAATACGTCTACCTCCGTACAAGTTGTCGCCTCCCAAGATGGAAGTAATGCGAAACCATAACAAGTTATTGGACCAAGGAGTCATCGAACCCTCTACGTCCCCATATTCTTCACCCTCCTTTTTAGTACCAAAAGGTCAAGATAAACACAGACTAGTTGTGGACTACAGGCAATTAAACAAAAGAATAGAATTTGAATCAATCCCTCTTCCAGACATCCATAGTGCCTTTCATTATTTCACTAAAGCTATGGTCTTTATGGTGATGGATCTGAATCAGGCTTTTCACCAAATACCTCTTTCAGAAGAATCAAAACGTCTCAACCGCGTTTGCAGTTCCTTTTAACTTGTACCAATTTACTAGAGTACCCTTTGGAATATCTCAAGGAAGTTCCGTATGTAGTAGACTGTTAGAAAGGATATTTCACGATATTAAATTTAAATATGTGTATCACTATTTGGACGACATCGTTATATACAGTGAATCAATGGAACAACATCTCAAACATTTACGCGAAGTGTTATCTCGGTTACTAAGAGCAGGATTAATGGTGAACCCAAATAAGGTAAGTTTTGCCGTCCCTCAGTTTTCTTTCTTAGGTCACATCGTGAAAGCGAAAGGAAAAGTAAGCATTGACCCCGAATGAACCCGTGCTATTAGAGAATTTGCACACCCACGAGATGCAAAAGGTATAGCCCGATTTTTGGGTATGGTGAATTATTTCCACAAATATATCCCCCATCTTGCCGAAATAGCAGCACCCCTAAACTCCTTACGAAAGAAGGGAACGAAGTTCGGATGGAGCTCACTACATCAAAACGCGTTTGAGCAACTTAAAGAAAGTATTATATCTCCTCCAGTTTTGCAACTAGCGGATTTCACAAAACCTTTCGTAGTGCAAACTGACAGTTCCAGTGTAGCGTTAGGTGCAGTGATATATCAGGAGATAGATAACTGTAGACTACCAATTAGTTATGCATCACGAACACTGAGCGATCAGGAAAGAAAGTATTCTGCATATGAATTGGAATGTTTAGCAATTGTTTTTGCGTTCGAGAAGTTTAAACCCTTCCTAGAACATAAAGAATTCCTTTTGGAAACCGACAATCAGGCGTTATCTTGGTTATTGAATCACCCTAAACAGTTAGGACGAATTGGAAGATGGATATTAAAATTAAACTGCTACAAATTCAGAGTGCAGCATATAAAAGGTACGCAAAACGTAGTCGCTGATACCCTGTCCCGTATATTCCAGTCGCCCACTAAAACTCCCGAAAACAAAGAGAATCCAGAAATAGCATTTGCTAACGCCGTAATAACGGAATTCCCCCTTGCCTTTACAAATATAGCCCTGTATCAACTCCAAGACCCCTTGCTGAAACCTATTATAGAACAACTTACGCAAAATATTAAATCCGAGAAGTACGTATTGAGTAAAAATGTACTGTGTCTCAAGATAAGAGACGGAAAGGAATTAAGAATAATAGCCCCGGATGTAATTAAGCCCATGCTGATGGAATACTTCCATTCATCTACCATAGGAGCCCATATGGGAATCAATAAGACGATACATCGTATTCGAAAGGAATATCATTGGAACAATATGAACAGCAAAATAGCCAACTTCGTAAAGAAATGTACATTATGTGCCCTCAGTAAACCAGCCAGGAATACTCAAGTAAGCCAACTGATTTCAGAAATCCCTAAGACCCCTTTTTCTAAACTTTATCTAGATTTCTCAGGTCCATATCCACGATCGAAATCAGGGAATACCATGTTACTGATCTGTGTAGATTCATTCACCAAATTTGTTTGGATGTATCCCATGCGACGAGCATTAGCGTCGACGACTGTTAAAATATTGCAGGAAAGACTATTTAAAGACTACGGTACTCCAGTACGGATAGTATCTGATAACGGTCCACAGTTTAAAGCGAAAGAATTTAAGAATATGTGTTTCAAGTTAGGGATAGACCATATAACCACTACAGAGTATCTACCGCAAGGCAATATTGCTGAAAGGTATCTTACGAAACCTCAAATCTGCGCTGATCGCCTATCATGCGAACGATCACACGTCGTGGGACCAAAACCTATCCTGGATTCAATACGCTTTTAATTCAGCTTATCACGAAGGTCACAAGTCGACCCCGTTTGAGTTACTATACAAATACCGACCAAACCACCCTTTGTCCACAAGATGGAATATACACGATCTGCTGCCTCCGCAAATAACGGATAAGCAGATAAAATGAATATGGAATAAAGCCCGCTCTAATTTAAGAGCAAACTTAGAAAAATCCAGAAGATACCATGAGAAAGGAAATCATAGCAATTCAATTAGGTACCAAGTAGGTGACTTAGTAATGTACAAGACTCACCCCACTAGTAGTGCGATTGATAAGACCACCTCTAAACTATCATTCCGATGGTGTGGCCCTTACCAAATCCAGAAGTACCTAACTCCCGTTACAGTAGCCCTGTGCGAACCTGCAACTCAGAAATATGTGCGGAGAACGCATATTTCGCAGCTAAAGTTGTATAAGAAGAAGAGACGGAATAGTATAACCCAAAATGGAAAAGGGAATACTAGGCAGTGAAGAAAATTATATTTCTGAAACCGTGGAAAATGTAAAACGTAGAGTTTGGAAACGAGGCCTGATCAACCTAAATTCCAGTCCTGCGAAGCATACATTAATGAATACTAGTTAACTAGAGGAGAACTAATACTCATTAACTAGATGAGTTATCTAGGACTCAGTGAAGACAAGATAGAATTCTAAATAGCAAGGATTTAGAAAATTACTTGACAGAGAGAGAGTAAGACAAACAAAAAACCGGTAGTAGATTTAAGTGATAGAGATAAGAAATAGTTTTGTGTTTTAAGTATGTAAATATTAAGTGTGAATAGTATGTAAAAAAAAAAAAAGGTAGTTAATAAGAATATATGAAGTATATTGTTGTAACTATGTGAAATAACTATGTGGACAACGTTGTAAAGTGTCCAACTATGTGAAAGAAATTACACACACTGACACCATTCATACTCCAAGTCCCCAGTTGTAAAAAAAAAAAAAAAAAAAACCGTAACGTGCAAATTAAGCGGTGGAGTATGTGACGATTTAAATTGTAACAATAATCCTAAAATAAAAAAGTTTTAAAAATTAAGTTCGCGAGTGATTAAGCCATTTAAATCTCACTATAATACCTAAAACCCCTGTATGTACTCAGTATGAGAGGAAGAAGTAATTAATAAGCCCAAAGAAACATTAATAAAAAGGCAAATTGTAAAAGTTATTATCGTCATATTTAACCCTTTGCTGTTATCAGGCGGTGACCTGTTAATTCCGGACTCGACATGTCTTCTGAGTCGTCTGTAATTTAGAATAAGAAAAAAAAAACCTAAGGTTAATAATTAAAAATCTGAAGACACAGATAGTCGCTAAAGTAACTTACTTAAATTATGTATGTTTATTAAGGTATAGTTTTTGTAATTAAAATAGTTAACTTAAATATAGTTAGGAACTATATTCTCGCGGAGTAGTTGCCCCTCTCCCTTTGTTAGGTACCAGTCGAAGCGAGCAAAAAGACACTCTCTCGCAATGTTGACTTCATGCAGTGCAGACGTGCGAGCGAAAGCTCTGACACAACGTCGCTAATTCTTTTGTTTTAACTTAAATATTGTAGATGAGATATTGCTACTAAAAGCGTGTGTTATGTATCAATTAGAAAAAATGTGTGATAACAAAAGGACATAAAATGTAACACAAAACACTAAAATTGTGTTAAACAAGAGGACTACTCGCTTCAAGAAGTAACTACACATTCAACATCATTCCTGAAGATGCGATCTACCAGAATTTTATAAACACTCATATACCGACAGAAGATGCAGATCAGGACAGCCGAGAATCTACGGATAATTACACCGTAGAAGCTTCAATATACTCTGAGGAAATTCGACACATTATCGACGAAGACCCGACCGAGATGATGACGGCGCATTCAAGGATTCCCAAGACGGACACCCCAGGACGAGGTTTCTACATTCCATTCTAAAGGTGACTCGATAGCCTGTCTATCGAGGGTTACTAATATTTGTTACACTACACAACTTTAAAAGAGACTTTTCAAAGACTATTAATTTTATGTAAACATTAAAAGAGTAAATCTAAAAGTTTTATTGTAACTACTCAAATATCATACGTTGTAACGGTTTATATGTTAATGTATCGTAGTATCATTTCAAGTAATAGTACCATTCTTCAAATGGTTAAAGAAAGCCTTGCAAGCTAATATCATGAATTGAGTATAATTAAAAGTCTTAACTACAAAGTACAGAAAGTTAACCCGGATCCGAGGTATAGCTATATAGAATCAATTTGATCCCAAAGTTTGATGAAAGCATTGAAATAACTTTAAAATTAATTAGTGATGTCATGGGATCTGTCAGTAAATGTTGTCAAATAAAGAGAAGTCTTCTTGTTACACACATATAATGAGTGCGTAAATCAATAAAATACCTTCCCTTGTTTCCTTACACAGTTAGTAAGTAATTTGTTCAGTTAATAAGTGTGAATACATTTCGTTACAACGTAGGCAGCCCATATAATTGACAGAGATCAGTTAAGATGGGTTCCCTGGATTTGTAATGCGGCGATACGTTACACTTACTAGTAGTTATTTCTTACACAGACTCTAAAGGTGGTGGACTTTCACTACACAAGACAAAAAGGTACTTAAAACTGGGATTGCAGCTTCGCTTAATCAAGATCTACACAGTATTAGTCCATTTTGTACTTCTTCCATTAAGATAACACACACTTTCCATGTTATTTTAATTTTTAAAAAATCATCAGCAGCCGTAAGTATAACCACATTTTTGTATTTGTATTTTTTGTGTTACCATAGACAAAATAGTCCATGACATACCATAAACAATGTGCAACTGCATTCATTAAATATATCAACATTTCAACAGGAAACATATTTTACTGATAACACTACGTTTGTTATTCATTATAATATTCAGGCCTGTTGACTGAATACCCTCATACCAAAGGCTCAAGGCCATTAAGGAAAAGTAAAATTTATTTTGTATGTATGAAATCAATTAATTTTCTCTAATTTATTATTATTATTCATAACCCCTATTACCTGTACAGTACAATACTGAGGAAGTATTGAAGGAAGCTGCAGGTTTGATGAAGAGTGACAAATCGCCAGGACTGGACAGTATTCCTTCAGACATTCTGAAGGTGATTGCTCGTTCCTGTCCACAGGTACTCCTTAACATGTATAACAGGTGTATAAAGCTAAGGGAGGGAATCTTTCCCAAATGGTGGAAAGTGCAGAGATTGGTGCTTATCAGCAAAGGTAAGGGTGCCCTGGGCACATCTTTGTGCATGCTGTATACAGTTGGAAAGTGTCTGGAAAGGTTGCTGAAGCCTTTCCATCTGTTAGGAGTCTATTTTTAGGAATCAATAGGCAAAAAACAGGCAGTGGAAAAGGTATTCAGAACTTTCCATGCAGTCCAACAGAGAAATCATTATTCAATTATTAGGCTTATTAGACTATTGATTTATTATTAGACTAATGCTTATTCAATCATTAGAACTTAGACTTATAAATAGTCCTGTTGGATATTAAGAGCATTTTTAATTCTGGCAGTTGGAGTGACATGCTTAGGGGCTCTGGAATACTTCTGGATCACACAGTACTTCCTCCAGATGATGGAATACTATATGAGTGACACGGTATTTACACTAGAGTCTTGTTTAACCAAATTTGATGGGACCAAGGGTGATACGGTTAAACGAAAATTCGGTTAAATCAGAAACATAGTATTGTACTATAATTTACATTTTTTTAGTGAGAAAAATGCTAAAGAACAACAAGCGCCTTTCATTGTTTTTTTGGGAAACTAGCAGTACTCATGTGCCGTTATTACATACTTCTATTAAAATGCAGACGTCTTTAAAATCAACGGGCTTTAAATACTGTAATTAAATCATACAATATTACTGTATACAAATTTAAAATGACAACTTTATTTTAATCAAACTAAAAACTATTTTTCAAACAACATTTTCAAATACAGTAGTACATTTTAAGTCATAAACACTGTAAAATTTAAAATATGCTAACGTCTTGAAGAAAGAAAATTACCATGTCATCATTCAGTTAATCCAGAAATTCGGTTAATCAGGAGTCTAGTGTGTATATGATACAACAGATGGACCTCATAGGAAAGAGATCACCACCGGGACTGCCCAGGGCTCAGTTTTGTGCCCTGACTTCTGCAATGTATCCTACAATGGAATTTTATGGATTGAGATTTTTACCAGACACTTTCCTGGTGGGTTACATAGATGATATCATGGAAGTAATTGTACCACAGAACATTGAGGATGCACAAAGAAGTCTGAATCAGGTAATGTGGTGAGCAAACTCCTGGTCTGAAGAACACGACCTAGTCTTTAATGGCAGGGGAGAGGACTGAACAGACAGAAATAGTACTGCTCACCAGGTGACGTGTTTCCACAATCATACCGGTGCAATTGGGAGCTGAGGTTATATGACAAAAAAGCAGTTCAATACCTAGGGGTGAGGCTAGATTTGAAGATATCCTACTGGGAGCAAATCAAGTAAGCAGCTGATAAGGTGACTCACGTCATAACACAGCTCAGCAGACTTATGCCCAATGTAGGAGGGTCTTTTCAAGCATGATGTGATTGTTAATGGCAGTCACAGAATCCCTCCTTCTGTATGCAACAATACATAGTCTGGCAGTGTATTTCTTACATGGATTGTATATACATATTATTTATATTTGTAATTTGTATTATGGGGATGAAGAGCCTCCAGGTGGTCTAGTGGGTAGCACGGGAGACTGATGCGCTCATGGTTCCGGGTTCAATTCCCAGCGGAGGCTCCGTACGGTGTGCACTCAGCATCGTAAGGTAGAACTGAGTAGCTGACTGAGATAACAGCGGCTGTTATACCTCTGTAGATAACACCTCCTGGCTGTGAATACCACAACTAGCGGGTGGCGGTGCGTTGTACTGTCCATGCAACCGTCACACTAAACACAAAAGCCATGTGGTATGCCTTGGTCCTTTACGGACTGTTGAGAAGAGGTTTATTTTATTTATTTATGATGGGATGAATACCTGAGCAAGGATAATAAAGAAGATTTGATCCAGCAGCTGAAAGGAAAAAGGAAATGGATTATTTTAAACGGAGGATGAGCGAACAGAAATACCTAAAACCATATGGCTATTTGCAAAAACTCAGATTGAGTTTACAAGACAAAGAACAATCTATTAAATTACTTTTATTAAAAATATACAAAAATAAAAATCTAATCAACAGTCTGTATAGTAAACATGAAATGTCTTGAAATAAGATCGAATTTTTTCTTATTAAATAAAGCTATTTTATAAATAGACTTATTATAAAGCCCATACTTTGATGTGTTCAAGTTCCATAGTTGGTTGAATCTGCCATGTGGGGTACCAGTCACTTTTTGCCTTCCAGAAATTGAGCTTTTGCTATAAACATAAAACAAAACATTTGTAAATAAGGAAGTAGCACAACTGTGTGTGTGTGTGTGTGTGTGTGTGTGTGTGTGTGTGTGTGTGTGTGTGTGTGTGTGTGTGTGTGTGTGTGTGTGTGTGTGTGTGTGTGTGTGTGTGTGTGTGTGTGTGTGTGTGTGTGTGTGTGTGTGTGTGTGTGTGTGTGTGTGTGTGTGTGTGTGTGTGTGTGTGTGTGTGTGTGTGTGTGTGTGTGTGTGTGTGTGTGTGTGTGTGTGTGTGTGATTATATCACAATCATGCATGTATAACAATTTTTTTTATTTTTTTTTATTTTACTCATTGCAACTAGTTACAAACTATCTAGCTATTTAATTATAATACATAACTTAAGATTGTGTAGGATAAGCTCCCACCAGAACATTTCTCAGCATAGTTATATACTTTGTTCATGTGCGGATAATTACTATATATATTTAGTTATATACAGGATGTTGCAAAATTATGTTCCATAACTTTAGGAAATGATCGAACATGAAAAAACAAAGAAAAAACTTTCTAATAAACATATGCTTCATTTTCCGTCTATCTTTATGTGTCTTTTACAAAAAAATTAATACCTCAAGAATGAATTAAGGTGAAACCTTTAAATTTGGCATACTCATTTATATGACAGGTATACATAATAATTAAAAATTTAATTTCGTTATTGTTAACCATTTCAAAATGGCGGCAGTTTGAAATGTTTGATGCCAAATGTCATGAAAACCGGTTTTGTTTTCTGAAATTCTACAAGAATAATAAAAGATGCGGTTTGTTGTGCAGAATCCATTGATGGTGTTATTTATTAGTATTGGACCATAAATAACGGAAAAATCAACATTTTATGAACATGGGTAGTGGTGATTTCATACACATAGAATTGACTGCATATTACATGTTCTGTTTGTATTTGCATTGTTGGTTAAATTTATTTAATGAGATATTAATTCTTTTTTAAAAAAACACATACAGACAGATAGATGGTAAACGAAGCAGTATAAGACATATGTTTATAGGAAGTTTTTTCGTTGTTTTTTTCATGTTTGATCATTTCCTAAAGTTATGGAACATAATTCTGCAACATCCTGTATATATTTAGTTTAGTAGTTCAAATGGTTTCTGTCTCTGTAATCGCCAAATGAGCCAGCATTATCAAGCAGTTGTAGCGCTCCAATGTTTTCATGATCGTGAAGTCTCTTCTTTCATATTTATCCGCAACCCGTTTAGTCTTGTCAGCAAAGGTAGGCATTTTCAGGTCCCGATGGATGTCATCATTTCTTATTTATTTTATTGTAAAATAAATTTAACAAGCAAGTATTTGTTTATTTTACTTTTATATCTAATTTTTTAACCTTACCGTTCAACATTATCAGATTATCTGTTTACTTGTAATCGTACATAACTATTTATTCATTAGAAATAAACAGTTATTACTTCAGATTCTTGGATTTGTTGTTCATGCCATGTCTGTTGATTAACTAACTATAAGTATATAATTGTCTTGTTGATACATCCTCTTCATTCACTTTTTTAAATATTATATATATACACAACTTTCACTAGTGAACAAACTTACTTTTAGTTTTTTGTCCCAAACGTTTTGACGTGGTGTCCGCCTTCCTCAGAGGGATTTGAAATACAGAATGTCTGTACAAAGTAACCGTTATGGGTTGTAGGTGTGTGTGGTGGGGGTTGCTGGTGGGAGGGAATTGGCGCTGGGATTCAAAGTGTGTGTATGAACAAGTGTATCAAAAAGTATATGTGATCTATAGTGTAATTATACACAACTTTCACTAGTGAACAAACTTACTTTTGGTTTTTTTGTCCCAAACAAATAATTATGTGTTTGTGTGTGTATGTTGTCTATAAAAATGGTTAACTGACAAAACAAGTGAAAACTGTAACCACAGTCAAGTATGTAAGTCAGAACCATCTCATTGTCAGAAATAACCTTCCGTTATTTGTAAGACAGATCTACAGATGGCATAGGTACTATGCTGCCTCTCACAAGAGTCAAATCTGGTAAAAACGACTTAGACACCTTTGTTTGGCTGGACATAACGCTTGAATGAGTGAACATAATATTTCCAAGATGCTAATATCATAGCAACCAGGTGAATCACTCAACCAAGGCTCCACTAGAAAAAGATACTGTGAGTTAAAATGTTGAAAATTCAAAGAGGTTGTGGAACTGGAAAGCAGTAGCATAGGATTGACCAAACTCATGGAGTTGTCTCCTTCAGGATGACGCCACAACTCACTGACGGTTTTTACTAGTGGTTTGATGGTTTGTACTGATTGTTTGATGGTTTGTACTGGTGGTTTGATGATGGTGATGATGATGATGATGATGGTTCATGTAAGTGTAAACATACACATTTTAATCACATGAATGTGTTAAAAATTATATTAATTGTCTTTTTTATATTTATAATTATATAATGCATAATTACTATAATTATATAATTTATAAAAATACAAAATTTTAAGTCATATTAACAGGTTCTGGTAGAAAACTGGTCTTGTGAGTAGCTTAGAATTACTAAGAAAATCTAACTGTTGGCATACCTAAATATCCAAATTTTATAAAGTTTGTATTTTTTTGTACTGACATGGACAAAAACACAGCATTCAAATAACCACTTTGTGTATTTAGATAGAATAAAAATTCATAGATATCGTCAACACAATATTTTGACACTGCACCACAATAATTCTGTTTAATACGTAAACATGTCTTACCTTGACCTCAAACATTTTCCAGGGTTTGCCACTGCATGTATCTGGGAAATCCCTCACTCCACCAACAGACACACCAACAGAAATGTAAAACTGAAAGATAAGAAAAACGTTTCAAAGCAAAGTAATAGTATATATAATAAACCTTGTGAACTTGTAACAAACTTACTAATATACTGGCTTTGTGTGAACTGAAATTGGACCATTGTTCACCCATAAATAAAATAAAATTTTTTTATGAACCATAAATTTTCATAATAAGAAAACTGTAATTGAATACAACACAATTTTACCATGTGTCATACATCATTTTGTCATTTTATAATGAAGCATTCTCAGTAATTGCTGAGAATTGCTGAGTAATAGACTGAGATTACTATGATATGACACCATCACTAATGTAACGGGATGAATTTTGAGGGGTTTTTATTTTATTAAATTTGGGGATTTATTATAAAATATTTGAAATTTAATTTCCATCTGTGTATACGGCCACGTGTTTGAATAAAAGCATTGCACGAACCAAGGAACAGTACGCAATAGTTGTTGTGAAACCTTTGCAAAAGAATGTGCCAGGCGTCACTTCTTAGAACTTTGCGGGTGTGTGGCAGTTACGCCCAAACGCACTACACCAGCATGTGCGCAAACGACGCCACGGTAGTAAAACAAACATGGCTTAGAGGCGAAAGTTTTATTCGCCTCATGGTCCTGGACGGCGGATGTGAGTTCAAGTCCAACCTACTTTATGACGTCAACCAGTGCTCACCAAATGTCATCCACGTCCCCAACACACAAAAACACATGTGTTGAATGTGCCACAGCAGTGACGATCAGATAGAAGGCATTGCTTTCCGGCTTCTGCAACCAATAGATCGAGGAGTGGGGAACAGATAGACGCTTCCCAGTTCCTCGCCGACTTTCGCCTGCGCAGGCGGTTCGCCAAACAGGGCTCAAAAAATAACATTTTTTACTTAAATTAACAGTAAGTGCAGTTAACAAATGATGAAGAAGTGCGGCTAGTTTCGGTAGAAGAAGAACCAATATAAACTATCTTTCGGACACACGACTAAATTAAAAAAATGAGAGGCCACGAGTTTGGATGGACACCACGTTGCCGGCAGGGGTATTTCATAATGTGTTAAATGATTTTGTTAAATAAATAATAAGGGGAAGGTGTTAAATAAGAGTGAATGTGAGAATGTTGGCAGACTGGGCTGTTTATGTAAGTAGTAGATGAATAGTTAATGTGTTAATATAAGATGTAGGTTTTTAACTTTGTCAGTATAAGATGTTTTGCCGAAAAATGTACGGAAATTTTAATTTGGCTTGATTTTTTTATTGGAAAAGAATAACCATACAAAACTGAAATAAGTACATATTAAAAAATTTTTATTCTCTTCAAATCATGAGTTGCGTAAGTGATTTGTATAACATGAAAACCATGCTTGCTTCTACGTTCGTGTGACAAGATCCTGGCCCGATAAATTAAAATTTAATATAAAAACCACACCTACAAATAAGATGCAAGTATGGTTGGAGGCAGTGGCGGCTCGTGACTTAAGAGGCTGGAGGGCGCGGCCTTTAGGCTTCTTAATTATTTATCAACATTGAATTTAACGCACAATACAAATGCCACCAATGTTTTATCGCATAATTTATTAATAAAATAAGAATAGTAACACGTGCAGCATGCAAAGATTATTTAAAATTTTGAACTCACCTCAAATATTGTGAGCTGTTGTGGAGAGTCAGCAGTTTTATTAATAAACGTAACCACAAACTGTCGAAAGTGTCCACAAGAATGTCTATACTGTTTCCACAAAAAACTAATACACTATATTTACATTATATTATTTTTATGATACCTATACTTTAAACAGACCATTTATTTATATACAAAGTCCATTCGCCTTTCTTTTAAATTAACGAACTTTTCTAGCACTCTATCATCAAAGTCCTTCATTTCTTTAACAAGTTCCTTGTTGATAGATAACATCGCAAGGGCATTCAGTCTATCGTTTTTCATTGTATTTCTCAAGAAAGTCTTTAGTCTTTTCAGAGTCGAAAAGCAGCGCTCAGGTTCGGCAGTTGTCATGGGCGTTGTTATGATAATTTTCAGAAGTTTCGACGCTTCTTTGAAAACTGACGTAAGATTGTTTTCTTCTATAAAGTTGAGAAGAAGTTTTATTGCACCTTTAATATTAAAATCATGCCGCCTGTATAATAGTTCCAATTCACTCCGAAGTTTGTTTTCTTGTAAGAAAGGGTAATGCTGAATCACTCGCTTGAATTTTTCTTCCGGAAAGTTAGTAGAAAAAAGTGGAAATAAGTCAGCGGACATCAATGAAGCTGCTTCTAGGTGACCCGTGTAAGTAAACCTATCTTTTACGTGAGTTATAATGATGTCACATACTTCTTTTGCATCCCCTATTCTAGTGCTGCATCCAACATTATTGGTCCTTTTTCTTGGTTGCTCAGGGAACTCTTCATTTATTTGTGTTTCTATTTCATTTATTTTCTCCCCCTCTTTCTGCAACTCATTTTCAAAAATTCCGATGTCACTTTGCCACACTACACTGTCTTTGTTCCTACTTTGTAGTTGTTGGTACAGTATGTCCACATGGGGTAGAATTCTATAGAAAAAAGTTAGCCAGAACATGAAATTTTGGTCCTGAAGAGCCCTTCTGTGACCACTTGCCTCATTAACTGTGAGTCTGTTTGTACACTTTTCTTCAAGAACTTCGAAACATTCCTCCAACTTATATCGGTTTTCGTACACAACGTTGACTGTACGAATGTTGTAGTTCCATCTTGTTATAGAAACTCGGGGTAACCTGGTTTGCACTACTTCCTCTAAAACATTCGTTCGTAGAGATGAGTGTGAAAAAATGCTGGAATGGCAGATAGATTTGAGAAAAAAACTCTAACTTTGATGTTTACACTTGTTGCTTTTTCTAATATCAAATTAAGTTGATGAGCATAACAGTGTACAAAATATGCGAACGGATACACTTCTCTAATTTTTGCCTGTACACCTCCAATAGAACCACACATAACATTAGCGCCATCATAAGTCTGAGCTATTAACTTTTCCTTTGATGTGTGCAGAAGAGGATTGATGTTGTCCATGATGCACTTTGCTAAGGTTTCTGCACATTTACCTTCAGGAGCGAGAAATCCCCAAAACCTTTCGTATGGCGACCACTTAAACACATACCTAAAAACTAATACCATTTGACAGTGGTTTGTCACATCAGTTGTCTCGTCACATTCGATTGCCACAAATTCAGAAGCGTGTATCTCCTTTTCTATTTCTTCCCTGCAGACACTAAGCATACAGTCCAATATATCATTTTGTATTATTTAAGATGTACCTTTGAATACAGTAGCCGATTCTAAATGGTCTTTCATTACAGAATCCAGCTCCGCAGTAAAATTAATTAACCCTTTGTATACACCCGGATTTGTAGACGATGCTGACCTCTTAGAGGCAACTCAAAAACACTACAGAATTTGACACATGAAATCAGCCGTTTTAAAATATGTATGTTTTTGCTGACTTGAATATTTTGCTTTTCAATGTTTAGTCTATATTGCGAGTCCAGACTAGACAGTATGTTTACTTTGCCTAGCAAAGAAAGATCAACAACAATATTCATGTGGTTGACGGATATTTCATGCTTCTTAATTTTTTCTGTAAGATGTTTTACATCATTAACCCCTTTTACAGTCCACAAGCACTCACCACTGTCTCTGAGAGAAAATAAAATACATGGAAAACAGAACAAAGATTTCTGAACGTCACAGCCACAGATCCAGTCATTTTTTTGGTATGCATCTTTCGAAAGCAGTTGCCTTCTGAAAACACGATTCTCACTTTTCTTATTTTCTGTTTGCATCACGCAGAATTCAGGAGTTGGCCTACCTAATGACTTTAGTTCAATTTTTTGATCAAGAGTTAATCTTGCAAAAGTTATTGCTTTAAGCGCCTGCACTGAATTATCCATGTTGGATAAAATGTTAAAACAAAACCTAATAATTCGACACTACAATATTTCCCTAAACTATTCGTGATTATTCAAAAAAACTAAATTATTAAAAAAACACTCAAACTCAAAACCTAAACACTAAACAAATGCCCGCACTGAATTAACCATGCCAGAGAAACTATAAACACTAAAAAAAAGTAAATCTTATTTTATCAATAGTCTGCGATTAGTTGTACTGAGGGATTCACGTCACTTTCTACTGAACGCGGCGTGGAAGCCTACGCGCCCGAGTCAACAGTGTCAATGCGGGCTATAAGCTTACAAGTTCATTCAACTTTGGACAGAGTGATGGATTGGAGAAATGGCGCGACTGACAAAGCGCCGTGAGAGGCATGCTGTTCCAAAAACATTTGTGCTATTACCTAACACGAAAACATTTTCTTGTCCGAAGTATTAAAGAAATATGTGATGAATTTCACGATTAGTGATGTGATAATAGATTGTTTAATGATACGATTTAAACTGGGGGGGGCGCGCGCCTTAGCGCCCTAAGAACGAGCCGCCCCTGGTTGGAGGGTTAAATAACGGTACGTAACAATTATGTAAGGTACGTAAGTCTAAGAGCAGTATATGTAAATTAAGAAAATTAATAAATTTATAATATAAAAATGGCAAATAATAACGAGAATGTCAGCTTCTCTGACAAACAGAGAGTCAAATAAATACCGACTCAGGTATTCAAACAGTCACTATCAATAGATGACCGTAATGTAGAAGAATCTGTAATTAGTATGCCAGGAGCAATTTCCACTCCCGTAACAATTAAAACAAAAGAAAAAGAGATGTCCATGAATGACTTATTTAACCTTCTCAGTAAACGATTTGATAGTAATGACAAAAAATTCGATAAAATAGACCGTCGTATTGACGTTCAAAATCACAAGTTTAGTGAGAAATTCGATGTTCAAAAGAATAGTTTTGATGAGTTAAAAAACCAAATTAACGAAATTTATAAACGTTTTGAAAATACTAATGAGATAATAGAAACTAGCTGTAACAGATTAGAACAGAGTATAGAGAAAATGGTAGAGTCAGTAGAGAAACAAGTGTATAAAAATGTGGTATTAGAGAATAAGGTAACAAATGATAACAATGATATTGAAAATGGTAATATAATTGAAAAGGTAGTATCAGAGAGTGATATGTTGAAAATAGATAGTGAAATAGTAAGCGAGAGAGAGAGAGTAATGGATTGTAATGGAGTAGTAATTAGGGTTGATGAATTAGAAAAAGAGTGTAAAGAGAGAATAGATGATTATGTAGGGCAGAGGGTAAATTTTCCCCATATTTATGATGAACCAGTGTGTTCACAAGTGTTGTTTTTGAAGGGCAAGAGTCCTGTGTTATTGGAAGATTTGAGTTGTTTCCCATTTTTGTATAAGTTTGTACCCTCTGTGTGGAATGGTGTTGAAAGTGAGAGATGGTGTTATGATGAGAGAAATTTAGATGGAGAGTGGTGTATTGATAGAGAGATAGAATTATATAAATTAAAGAGAGATTGTAGTGAGTTGAAAGAAATGTTGGAAGTGATAGAGATAAATGGTATTAAATACTTACCTGATAAAATAGAGAGTGAGAATTGTTTTAATTATACATGTTTAAATAATAACAATTTACCTTATGATGAAAAAATAACTGACCCGATATTGAATATAATTACTAATGGAGACTGGACAGAAATAAATAATGTTGACTTGGTATATGATTATTACGGTAAAACGAAGGAACTAAAATTTTATGGTTACTACACACAAGATAGCCATATGTGGAATGTAAATAAAATTGAAAATTGTTATGTGAAACCCAGACTAATTTTTGACGATGGAGGCTAAACAGTAAAGCAATAAATGGACAATTTTAAATATTTTGTTTTATGGTTCTGACCTCGCAACTTTGGACAATGAAGTGTGATAAAACTGAATAATTAATGATGAAGAATTGTAAATAAATGTTTAGTGAAAGTAATTGTGTGTATTGTAGGATGTTATGTAAACAATGTGTTTATGTAGTAGAAATTGTTATGATAATAATAATAATAATAGTACTTTGCAGTCTAAGTAAATAACAAAAATAATTTGGAAGAAGATAATAAATAAATTGTAATTATTGTAATTGGTGAAAGTAATTAAAATGTTGTTTTCAATAATTAATTTAATTAAACTAATTGGAGGTGTTTAAATATTTTTGATTGATTTAAATATTATTTAATTGAATTTTTTCTAATGAATTTAAATTATTCTATGAGATGTGAATTTGATATTAATTAATAAATAAGTGTTAAATTGTTAAATGTTTCAGAGGTTACGTGGAGATATTGGTGTGTATGGTGTGTATATTTTGTGTTTATGTCAGTAGGTGAATAAAGTACTGTAAGTATAAAAGTTATAATACAAATCAGATGGAGTAAAATGTTTACAGGTGTGAAAAGATTTTGATTCAATAATGAAAATAATCTGAGATAATTGTGTTAAATAGAAACTCATTAAAAAATAATAATAACTGAAAGGTAATATAAAATAAATGTTAATAATAAATTTGAAAATTTTAAGGAATCTAATTGTAGAAAGTGATGAATGATTTAAATGATGATGGATAAAAGAGTTAATGAAAATTTCACATTATAATGTTTTATAATATAAAGTTTTAGTTTAGTTAGTAGTGTGTTATCGCTGTGGTGGCATGTGCCACAGTGGATAGTGGAAGGTGTTGGGGGTGATAGAGAGTATTACCTCCATCGGAGGCGAAAATGGCGAAAATGCACGGCACACCCCTTTTTTACAATTTTATATTGTACATTGATAAACTGCCGTGCCGTGCAGATAATGACGATTGTAACATGCCTGAAGGTAAAGATGATTTCCCCGACTTTTCGGGCGATTACTGCCTTACCAGTACTAATCGTGGTTTTGGCTAGCGGTCAGCTATGGCCGTAAATTAAGTCCCTTGACCATAGCTGGCTTGAAATTGGTTTATATTAGAAATTGATGGGGGGTGAAACTAGGGGAAATCCCGGAAACTACGGAACAGCGGCTGCCACTCTGTCCGAGTAGGGACAGCATAGCCAGGTGGTAGACCCGCATTAAGGGCGCATAATTATATAACAAAGATATGTTGATATCTAAACCTTTCAAATGTAACGCCGAAGCAAGGACAAGGAGATGTTCAATTCCTCCACCTATGCCGTCCTTGTGGACGCACATGGGCGCCACAGTCCAACAGAAAAAACAATAGTGTGTGTGGTTGGGGGGTTGCTCAGGTGAGCAACGAATTCAAATTTTATAACTTAAAGATGATAACTCACTTTTGCACTAATTAAATGCTTGTATTATGATTTGGTAAATAGGTGTTCACATGTTCATTATACTGTGTTTATTCTGTTTTGTAAATGTATTATTTTATTGTGTTAGAGATAAGGATTGATAAAAATAGGTATTTCATATAATTTGTATAATTTTGAAATGTGTTTGTAGTAAGGTCATTCACCTTGCTAAGAAAATCAGCTGATCAGCAGTAGAATGTCACGTATAAATTGTTTGCTAATTTCCAAGGTAACTGATGTTTAAATATAATGATTTTAATGTGCTAAAGATGTTATTTTAAATAATGGGCTGAATTTGATATAGTTAAGAATTTTAAATGATTTGTGAAAATTAATAAAAGGTAGATTTTGGGTGATTGATATTTTGTTGGGACATGTAGATCAGTCCAAGTTGAGTTTAAGGTGGTAATAGAGAGAATATTGTTATGAATAAATGTAATGTAGAATTTGAGAAGTATTGATAGTGACACAGCAGATATGGGGAATATATGTGGAGTAATGATTGATATATTGATGTAGTAAATAAGTGATGATATTTTGTTGTAATTGAAATGAAGAATGAGAATGGTAATTAGTTGATGGGAATTTTGTAAGCGGGGATGGTGTGGTGGGAGTCCGCAACAAAAGTGGTTGGAACGGGAAGGGACCGTTTAGCGCCGGAAAGGGTTGTCTTAGGTAGAATCCAGGGACCAAAATAAGGGAATGAGTTTTTTTGGGGGGGGGGCACACATCCTGAGTACAAAGGGTTAGAGAGTATTTTTTTGATAAGGGTAGAAGTGATGCGAATTGAGTTTAGTAGTAAGTTGGGTTTAGAGATTGTTTGATAGATGTTTTGATAGAGATGGGTGTCATGTTAGTTAAAGTTGTTAGTGATATGAGAGTCAAAGAGGTAAAGATTATAAATGTATACATATCAAGTTGTAAATCAAGTTAGTATAAATAATTAAATCACCCAAACTAATGGAGAATGAGAATAGTAAAGAAAAGAGAGTCATAGTAAACATATAGAATTTTAATTGAAACAAGTGACAATTTTAATAGAATGTGAGAATAAAGTAAAGTGGTAAAATATGTAATTTTGAGTAATTTAAATGTCAATTTTATTGTTAATTATAACAATACTATTTTAAATTTGAATGTCTTATTTTATTATGTTTTTGTGCTTAAAGATAGAATTTTAAAGATGTTCAAGGTATTTTCTGATGTAACTTACGTATAACTTATGTAGGTCAAGGTTGTGGACTTGACCCAGTTTGATCAGCTGATGGGTGATGTTCTATACTCGACCCGTTTTGGCAATGAAATGATGCCAATTTGTTTCTTAATTAATTTAAATAAATTTAAATAATTTTAATATTGAAAAAAAAAAAATTTTAATAAATTTAAATTTTTTTTGAAGAAAAAAAATTTTTGTTTTTATTTTGTGCCTGCCATCTAATTGATGTTTTTGGATTTTGATTATATTATTGTTTGTGTGTATTAATAGGGTTTTTTTATTGAATTGTATTGTTTAGGATATATGTATAATCACATGTTAGGATAAGGAAGTTCATGTTTTTAATAAATGTTCAATTCAGATAAAAGATTTGTATTTTGATTTTTGAGATTAATGGTAATATAGATTTGGTTTCAATTTAAAGGAATCTCCTAAATTTGATAACAAGATTTGATAGGATGTAGCAATAAGTGTGTGTACAAGCCCAGTAACTGCTAAAGGCATCCCAGTGTGCATGATAAGGGGGAACATATCGGTTGAGGATCTGGCATGATATAAGACCAGGGATTTGGATTTTGGGGCGGCATGTTAGAAGGTGAGGTGCGCTGTGGTGCGTGTCTGTTCGATTTTATGGTGTTGGGATCTCGCATAGAGAAGTCCAGTGATCTCGTTCAGATGCGGCCATAGTCACCGAGCCAGGGGGGTTGTTTACCCATGAAGTATAAGAACAAATGTGGGGTTGTTGGCACCATATCCTCACCGGTCCTCTTAGGGGTTTTAGCAATGAGATTTCTTCTGTTTCGGCAGAAGATATCTCATTGGGGGGGGGTATTGTAACGGGACGAATTTTGAGGGGTTTTTATTTTATTAAATTTGGGGATTTATTATAAAATATTTGAAATTTAATTTCCATCTGTGTATACGGCCACGTGTTTGAATAAAAGCATTGCGCGAACCAAGGAACAGTACGCAATAGTTGTTGTGAAACCTTTGCAAAAGAATGTGCCAGGCGTCACTTCTTAGAACTTTGCGGGTGTGTGGCAGTTATGCCCAAATGCACTACACCAGCATGTGCGCAAACGACGCCACGGTAGTAAAACAAACATGGCTTAGAGGCGAAAGTTTTATTCGCCTCATGGTCCTGGACGGCGGATGTGAGTTCAAGTCCAACCTACTTTATGACGTCAACCAGTGCTCACCAAATGTCATCCATGTCCCCAACACACAAAAACACATGTGTTGAATGTGCCACAGCAGTGACGATCAGATAGAAGGCATTGCTTTCCGGCTTCTGCAACCAATAGATCGAGGAGTGGGGAACAGATAGACGCTTCCCAGTTCCTCGCCGACTTTCGCCTGCGCAGGCGGTTCGCCAAACAGGGCTCAAAAAATAACATTTTTTACTTAAATTAACAGTAAGTGCAGTTAACAAATGATGAATAACTGCGGCTAGTTTCGGTAGAAGAAGAACCAATATAAACTATCTTTCGGACACACGACTAAATTAAAAAAATGAGAGGCCACGAGTTCGGATGGACACCACGTTGCCGGCAGGGGTATTTCTTAATGTGTTAAATGATTTTGTTAAATAAATAATAAGGGGAAGGTGTTAAATAAGAGTGAATGTGAGAATGTTGGCAGACTGGGCTGTTTATGTAAGTAGTAGATGAATAGTTAATGTGTTAATATAAGATGTAGGTTTTTAACTTTGTCAATATAAGATGTTTTGCCAAAAAATGTAAGGAAATTTTAATTTGTCTTGATTTTTTTATTGGAAAAGAATAACCATACAAAACTGAAATAAGTACATATTAAAAAATTTTAATTCTCTTCAAATCATGAGTTGCGTAAGTGATTTGTATAACCTGAAAACCATGCTTGCTTCTACGTTCGTGTGACAAGATCCTGGCCCGAGAAAACAGTTATAAGGTAGGTGGAAATAAATAAATAATGTATTTGTATTAATAGATAAATAACTTCACACTAAGCATCCAATGATGATGGCTTATTGAAGAATGGGGAAAACATTCAGTATTAACAAGATTAACTGGAAGGTTTAAAAACAGTCTTGTTCCTGAAAGTACATTTTTTGAAAATATTTCACTTCAGATGAAAAATGAAGTTTTGAATTTTTTGGACTTCTTTGGTTTTACTAACAAATTGAATTAAAAGACAGAAAGTGAGTTGGTTTCATAGGAAACAGTTTGATTATCAAAAAGGTAACCAATCATGGAAGGAAAAGGACAAGAGTTTTAGTTACCAAGGCTACCAGGAATGTTCAGGGATTGTGGGTAGAGGATTAGAACTTACCAATTACCACAAGAGAAGATGACTGGAGCATTGGTGACAGAAACCAAAAACTGAAGAGGTACAAAGGATATAAATGATTATGTAAAGATATATTGCAAAATTTAAGAGAATATTAAAGCATGGGGTTGTTATTTTCACTGATAGGAAGTGGAAAATAAAAATAATTTTCTTCTTGTAGGTTATAATTTTGTAAACTAATGAATTGTAGTTGCATGCTTTCAAATGGGCAGGGGTATGTCTAGCTTCTATATTTAAGTACAGCTTCTTTCAAAAAAAAATTTTTTTTTAAAGAAGCTGTAATTAATATAGAGGCAATGGGGAGAGGACTGAAAACAAATAATAATAAAACAAAGTATAACAATATAAATGCAGAAGATGCAATTGAAAGAGAAGTTTTTTGGGCAAAAGTGTTAAAAATGGAAGGAGTCCAGGGTAGGAGAGAGAGAAACGCAGGTTCAAAGTGGATTGAAGACAGGAAGGAAAGACATAGTGAAAAGATGAAAGAATATTGGAGAAAAAGAAAACAACAAGGAGTAAAGAATTGAAATTGGCATGTGGTCCTCAGATGGCCGATACAAATTAAAAAAAAAATATACGGACATAACAAGACTATCAAGTAACAGACAACCTGTAGAATGCAAAAATCATGAATTTTAACACACAAGTGAATTTTCCTACCTAGGCTTACAAATAACACCAACACCATACACAATGATATCCAGGCGAGAATACTTAGTGATAACCAGTGTTACTACGCCTACTCAAAATTAACGAAATCAAAAGCACTGAACAAATCATTAAAATAAAAAACATACAAGAGCATAGTTAGACCCTTGTAACACATGCATGTGAAACCTGGGTATTAACACAAAAAGACAAACAGTATCTAAGAATATTCAACAAATTTGAAAAATGCTGAGAAATTTTTTTTGGATTAGTGCAAAATAATGACAGCTCATGCAGGATATGAAGGAATCATGAAATAAAAATTCTAATACATGGACCTGGTATACTAAGGCTTATAAAGAGTAGAAAGATAGCCTGGCTGGGACACACAGTGCCAACTGAATAACACACAATTCCCAGAAAATTTCTTGAATGGAGACCAATAGGCAGGAGATGGAGAGGAAGAGGCAAGGAGGAGATGGATTGAGGAGAATGTGAAGGATATGGCATAAGAAGATGGAGAAGACTACATAACGAGAGGACTGAATGGAGAAAAATTGTTGAAGAGGCTAAAACCCATACTGGGCTGTACCACCAGTAGAAGAAGAAGGATAAAGGGGTCTATGGACCAGAAGATGGTAAGATACAAGAAACAGAACTGTTTTATTAACAGTTGGAAGCAGAATAAGATAACAAAACACATCACGTAATAGCGGCAGAAAATGTTTAATTCTAGTATGAGAAATATTTCAATATTGAATATTGTTGGTAAGTAGATGAAGCTTACATGAACGGAGAAAATAAAAGCTGCAGGACTTTATAACTTCCATGACCTGAAGATAATGAATACTTTCACAATAAAAAAAGACATAAATATGCCTGGTAAACTAGAGGTTATAGATTCTATTATAGGCTATGTTATCTGTATTAGGCTACAGTGATAACCTGACCCAAGTAAGAGACATCAACATTTTTAGAGGACGTGAGATAAGTAAGGATCATTATTTAGTTCAGTCTGAAACAGATTGTTTTGGTAAGAGTCAGAAGAGTAAAGAATAGAAGGAAAATAAAAGATAAAGATTAAAGATGGGCACAAAATTTAATTATTATAAGGGGAAGGCATACAAGGTTTGTATCAGGAAAGGCTTACTTGGCAGTAACTGTACTGGACAGTGTGAATGATCGTAATGGGGTGTCTTATGTAGTGGGATTCAAAGTATTAGTTTCATACGTAAAATGTAACATTGGACTGCATGGAATCGGTGTATGTGACTTGAGCCTGGGAAAGTTTGCATCGTCTAACGTGTGTATATGCCCAACACATAAGTGTGCACGCTCGGGAGTGCTGAGTCAGGTGAGTTGGCTACACAGTGGTTCACGGTTACCATGCTAAACTGGGGAAAGAACCAATTGCTGGGATCAAAACCCAAACAAATCAGATTCAAGAAGGCAGTGACTCACTATACGATCTGACAAGCTATGAATACGAGCTGTATAATCCAACATTATATAAATATTGAAGAAAAGAGAGAGAAGAAGAATCCCAGAGAATTATTGAAGAATAAGCCTGCTCAATACCACACATAAAATGATGATATAATATAATTAACAATAGGTCCTGTAAAGGGCCTATTGGGTCATGTTGAGGATGGAGAGAGAGAAGGTTGCCAAGGGAGGGTTTCAATTATAAATGCCAGAGTAGAAGATTTTCATTTGTAGGCAGTGATAGAAATAACGTGGAACTGAAACAGGCTTAGAGGACAGAAAAAGAAGAACGTGAAGAGAAATAAAGGGAAGAGGAGAAGGAGAAGGAGAATACATGAAATGCTACAGACTATAAGATATTGACTGTATCCATGCTTACTTCATCATCAAAAGGTGCCAGTTTTGAACTGGATTCCCAGATCTTTGCTTCTTCTTGGCTGAAGCCCAGTTCTTCACTCAGTACTCCATTCTCTTGTATCAACGACTGCTGGTTTTCACCATCAATTAGAAATGACAGATTGTCTGAAAAACATACAGAAGGCTGTGTATAATTCTTGTTCTTTATAACATTCAATGACAGATATGATTCAATCAACTGATTCTTATTGTAATATTCAAACATTCACTAGGGTTATGCGGTGCAGGTAAGTAAGAACATTTAGCATTATTTCAGTGTGACTATCTGGTCACTGTGGCCTATGCGGAAGGAGACAAAGATAGGACTGATGCTTTTGGAATGTGATTGTAGATAAAAGTGAAGCAAATAAAAAATTGTATAGTAAAAATTAAGAAAGTTCTGGAAATAATTAAGGAAAACTGAACACTTTCACAACCCTGAAGAGGAAAGGCAACTGAAGGGTACAGTGGTAACAGGTGGATGTAAGAAAACTAGATAACAAGTCTGGGAATAAGTAGGTAAGACACAAAAGTGGTGTATGGGACCTGGCATCAAATGATGATGATGGAAAATTTAATAAAAAGCCACAGAATTTACACACACAATTTGTCATCTTTATCTGTACTTTGTAAAAAGTTGCTTTATGTACAGTAATACAGGATTCTCTTATACAACACATACTTAACAGAACATACTAAATTATTGACATTGACACTAACTAATACGTTTGATAGAAATAATTTCTGTCTTAGCTAAGATTGCTTCTAAAGAATGGAATGTGTAAAAAAAAAGCAGGAAAGATTACACATTTATATATAGTATGGCTAATTTTTTAAATTTCTGGATTCAGTTTTCAAAAAGTCGACTCAAATTTCTGGTCTTAATTTACAAACTAGTGTACATTTGAGGTACGTTAAGTAAGATTGGTGTTATTAGTTATTGAGAATTTTGTGTCAGTTTTACAGAGAAATTATAGTTTGCAATAAAACAAATGGGGGTCAGTAAACTAAGTGTATAATAAGATTAAAATCTGTTTTACATGATTTTCCAGAGTTTGCTGTGTATGCTTTTATTTTGCAAAGTGTGAATGAAAATAACATTTTTTTATAACCTCACCTTCTTCCTGTAGAAATATAAAAATATGATTTTTATAATTTTATAGTTTCTAGGGTTTAGGTAGTGACACCAAATACTTTCATACACTGCTACTATGGTGTACAGCCCAAAGTTGAGCTCTGGCCTCCTCCAATTTCTGCTTCCACTCAACTCTATCCACCACTGCTATTTTCCAGTTCCTTATTCCAAGTTCTCTTGCATTCTCTGAAATTCTCTCTTTCCACGTTTTTTGGTCAGCGTGTTGGTTTTTCCTATCCACTTGCCCTGTAGTCTCATCTTGTGGTTTCTATAATATACGTGGGTTCCTGTACCATCCTTATCCATCTCAGTTTTTGTTGTTTAATAAACTCTGATAGCCCTGTTACACCGAGCAATCCACTCCAAGGTTGTGGTAACCAATCCCTTCGGTGGAGTGGATTGGTAAGCAAACGAGAGATGGAGGTTCTGTCAGGGCAGTCTGGGGGTATCCTGGGTTCTGGTCTGGCAGGATGGTGCACATCGGCAGCAGGATGTGCATCTAGTGTTGAGGCAGAGGAGGCTATAGTAGTCCAAAGGGCTGAGTCAGTTAGCCTACTGTGACCGAGCAGAGAGAGCTTGTCAGCTGAGGTGAAAGCAACTCTTTCAATACTTACACTTTCAATAATTGGGTATCTAATCCTAGTTTTATATAAAAGTTTCTCAGACATAGAAGTAAACACATATTTATACATTATTCCACCAAAATTTAAAAAACTTAATATTAACATTTTTTTAACATTAAAAATTTTAACATTTTGGGGGGGGAAGAGCACCCCAAAATCAAAGTTCCTGGTCCTCCAGGTTGGTGGTTGGATTGGAGAATTCACATATGCCATCTGTCTAACCTTTTTATGTGCAGAAACCTATCAGTTTCTCAGGCAGTCAGTTCTGCACTTGACCGGGACAACTGGCGGAGGCTGTTAAAGGAGGCCTTGACTCAGAAATGGGTTGTTGCGCCGCTGAAGAAGAAGAAGAAGAAGAAGAAACGCTGATACATGTAATTTCTTATAATTTGCTATTGAATTTGATCCTTCAGAGTCCATTGTTATTAATGGACAGAATTATAATACACTACACTTATAATTCACACTATTTAAGTAACAAGAAACAGAACAACGTTTCACAGTTTGCAAATACCAAACGGACCATAGACAGGGGCGGATTTACGCACAGGCAGACTAGGCACTTGCCTGGGGCGGCAAATTTTGGGGAGCGGCAAAATTTGAGTTAAGAAATGATATTTTTAGATCCAAACAAATTTACAAGTATAAAAGCCAGTTGAATTAAGCACACACGAATATAAAAATTATCTTCACTTAATTTGTAACTATAACGCAGTTATCGTTTTTCACCCAAAAGTAATACGGGCGAATGTTTATGTTTTCAACCGTTGAAATATTTGGCGTTGATCATCCGAGAGATTTTAGGTGTTGGCAATCCAGATCAAAGTGAGAAATGTAGATCTGTCTATGTAATACCGAATTGTAGGTTGGTTCCAGAAACCGAGGCAAGCTAATATTTAAGGAATCGAGACAGTCTAGTGATACCGACAATAACTGTGATAGCAGTGAAGGTGAAGATACTGTTCACACAGTTCAGCCAGAGAGGTCCGTCGTGGAGAACCTTCATTTTTGAAGAACGAAGAGCCAGTTCACGTCAAAAATCATGATGAAATGTCATCAAATCAGGTAGGGAAGGTCTTAGATCTGATCCTATTAATTGGCAAATGAACGAGAGCACACGCAATTATGTAGCAAAGTTTGGATTTAAACAGAACACTAGTGCGGACTGTAAAACCAAAGAGGGAATATAATGATGCCCCCCCCAACAGAGATTTGTGGGAGGGGGGCAAATTTATACTACCTACGGGCGGCAAAATGTTAAATCCGCCCCGACCATAGAGCTCATTATTTTCTAAACAGTTGGTGTCATTGGCAACACGTTATAAGGGCTGTCAGTTCGTCCTAATATTCTTCTAAGGATTAGCAAATATATTTAAAACAACTCTAAAAAAACATTTTCAATTTTATTAAGATTTCCATTAACGACATCTTTCGCTGGCATGTGAAACTACTGTTTTTACCTGAAGATATGAACTAGGATTATTATTTTTTGCCATATTAATAATATGGCACTGATGCAAGCACAAGGAGAAAGCCCAATCTGATTGACTGTGCCATGTGTTATCTTGGTTATTAAATCATACAACAGAACTTAACAATCAAACATGTTTATTAACTACACCTTGTACAAAAGTTATATCTGAAAGTTACCTGGAAATCCACTATTCTGTCAGCCTTACTATTTAATACATAACTGTTTTTAATATAGCAGCCACAGAAAATACACAGAAGTAAAGTACATGAGATCATTCAGTCTTAGGGGGACAAACCTAAGATGCTGGTACTGTTATGTACTGTATTCTGTTGTGTACTGTCACAAACACTTCACACACACACATTTTGGACCAGTATGTGTAAACACTGACAAGTAGAAGGCTTAACACCAGTGGCGGCTGGTGTGTCCTGAGGAAGGGGAGGCTACGAGACAGTCACCTAAGCCGCGCTCAGTCATAGAACCCCTCGCCCCCCGCCTAGACACATTATTTCACTCTGAAGTATGGTAGAGCTATCTTATTTTTACAGCATTTGTAAGCTGTGATGAATTTACTTGTAAACCTTCAGCAGACCATACAGTCTTGTTTGTGCTTAACAGTAAGCAGAACCAGCAGAATAACTTGGAGTTTACTCTACCACCTTATAGCCATTTATGTTGGTTGTACCATGATGACTGGAAAGTACTAGATTTGTTATTGTGCCTTTTAAGAAATAAAAATTTTGGGATAGGTCAACCAGTTTTCAGTATTTCATTTCTCTCAAAGTCACTCAACCGGGAAAATGTTTTTTTCAGTAGTGTTGTAATAATGCATTTGTTCGATGCTGCAATATCACTTTCATTTTCTTCTGCTAAATCAATTTTATCTCATAGTAGAGATCACAAACACATGCCAAGAAGAGATAAATAATAAACATACACGCACAAGGAGCACGAGAAAGTAAAGACTGCGTAAAACTAACACAAACCACATTAACCCGTGCTGGGAGGCTAACTCACTCATTGCCTCCCAGGCATGGTTACAGATGCACTAGCGTACCCCCACCACTTGCTGGGCACAGTTCTCACGTAGTTGTACCAGTACTATGGCAGCTACTCATATCCCTGCCTCTGTTTGCTGCAATTCTGTTCTATTTAAAGCGCGATTTAAAAATTTTGTGTAAGTAATCAGATAATTTAAAGCCAAACTTACATATTGATTATGGGCTCAGTTACAGTAAAAAATAGAGCCTATTACGAGTTGTTTGTTTTTAATTATTATTATTATTAGCGGGGGTCCTACAGTCTATGCCGCATCCTGCATTTCGATCACCATTTCTCCCTATCTTTCCAGTCATCGTCTTCAATAGCTCAATCTCTTATGCTTTTCCTAATATCTGTTCTCCATTGTATTGTCAGTCTTCCTTTTCTTCTCCTGTTTTGTGGTGTGTAAGTCTATAGAGCCATCGCTTCTCTTCCATCCTCATTACGTGACCATACCATAGCAACTTTCTGGATTTTATTCTTTCCGCTGCGCTCTCTTTCCTTCTTATATCTTCATTTCTAACATGTTGCATTCTAGAAATATTACATGCTCTTCTTAAGAAGTCCATTTCCTCAGTTTCTATCATCTTTTTCTCTTTATCTGAAAGTTACCAGCATTCACAGCATAAGTTAAAATGGGCTCCACAATAGTTGTGTAGATTGTCAGTTTAGTTTGAAGTTTCATTTTGTTCGACCAAAGTAATGAGTTTAGCAAATGAATAGCCTTTTTGCCCTGTTGTATCCTATTTTTGATGTCATTCTTTGGTGTCCCATCTTCTGAAATAATGCTTCCCAAATATTTGAATTCGCTACAGTTTCCGATTCTATGGATTTGCAGATCTGGGTCTTCTTCTTGCATGTCTCCTATTTTCAGATATTCTGTTTTAATAAATTATTTACTTTCAATTATCCGCCTTGTGATTTCTTGTAATCTCGTCTATGACGCATTTCAGAGCTTATGCTCCTTCATCAGATATTAAAATTAAAATAAAACTATCACTCTTGCGAGATCGTTATATAGTAAAATGTCTCACAGAGTGGCAGATTGAACTTGAACGGGTGCGCACCCAAATTCGTGTACGGTTCACATGCAAATTTTGACATTTTACTATATAATGATCTCACAAGAGTGATAGTTTTATTTTTATTTTAATATCTGATGATGGAGCATAAGCTCTGAAATGCGTCATAGACGAGATTACAAGAAATCACAAGGCAGATAATTGAAGGTAAATAATTTATTAATTTGTACAAGTAATTTGGTTACCGTATTAAACATGAATATTAAATTCTGTTTTAGTAGTGTTTATGTTTAGACCCCATTTCTCATACTCCTCTTTCAATTTTCTAAACATATAGTCTGTGTCGTCCTTGTCACACGCTATAATTACCTGATCGTCGGCAAATAGGAGAGTTGTTAAGCACTGCTCATCCATTTGAATTCCCATTCCTGATGTTTTTCATCTCCAGTTACTGATGGCTTCTTGGATATATATTTTAAACAGGGTAGGTGACAAGCTGGGGAGGCTTGTTTGTAATATTTTTCTAAATTTCACTGGGGAGACTTGGTCTCAATTGCCTCCTATGATGAGCCGCCGCTGCTTAACACGTGTACTTATTTCTACAGTTTGTAACAAAGAATTAAAATAGAATCTGCACCTGGTGTCCAGATTAGTGTATAATTGTGAAACTTGGCCCTCCACTCCTGACTGTTGTTTCTTCCTATTGTTTGGGACTTCACGTTTAGACTGTCGTCTGCACCAACCACAACACCTGATTCCACATGTTTGTTACCCATGTCAGTGCCATTACATATCAATTCACGGTTGCCACGAGCCATAGCGACGCAGATTCTGCCCGACTTGTAGCCTGGTCCGTATTTGTTGTTCTTGGGCTCCAACCATAATTCTGTCAACACATTAGAATTTGTTTGTTATTAAAAATCATATGGAAATAGCCAAGAAAACGGATACATCTGTACTGCAGTGGAACCTAGGCCACTATATTATTTATTTATTTAAGGTGTGTGTATAAGATACCTTTGATAATATGATGAATCTTTAAATTTTATGTCCGTCATTATCTTTATGCCAAGAATAAAATAGGACTATGAGTGATCTTGGTATCAGCAAGGAGGTGAAGACTGACTCCATAATCTCTTGGCCTACTAGTATCTACTGGGCTGTCACTACCGTCACATTCCCAGTGATGTCTTGAAGGCTATACTAAGTAGTTACTTCAAGAACAGTACATTGCATCATTGATATATCCACTGATACTCCTTTTTACTATAAGGTATGTTAAAAAAGAATCAGACCTTTTTTTTCATGAGCAATCAAATGAAGCATGGGCACTGACCTTGAGTACTGGGATGGAATGAACCCTGGCACACAAGCGCTGACTCCCGTCATCCCACTACAACGAATCAGTCACTGTCTGGCTGCATGTCAGTAAGTATGTGTATCGAGTGCCCGTCGGATTCAATCTATTATAAAATGACAAAAAAACTTGAGCAGTGGTACTGCATTAAATTTTACCAACGAATTGTTAATACCCAAACGAATACTATTCAAAAATTCAGCAGTCTTTTAGGGACAATGCAATGAGTGTCACATGTTTTAAGGAGTGGTATCGCTCCAAAGATGGCTACACAAAGTGGACAGCGAACCGTGTTCTGGCAGGCCCTAAACAAGCCATAATGATGAAATCATTGACCAAGTGCAAACATTGGTCATGGAGTATCATCGAATTACTGCCCAAGAGATTGCAGCAGAGAATAAGCAAGGTTCATAAGCATTGGTTCAGTACATTCCATTCTGACCGAAAATCTGGCTATTGTCTGTGAAATTTGTGCCAAAGCTGTTACCGTCAGAGCAGAAGGGACTCCGTTTTGAAGTTTCACAGGACATGTTGGACTGTGTAAAAACTGATCCAAGCTTCCTCAACACTGTGATCACTGGCGACGAGACGTGGGTATATGGGTATGGTCCTGAAACCAAAGTTCTGTCTTCACAATGGAAACATTCATCATCCCTGCGGTAAAAACCAAGACAAATGCGCAGCAAAATCAAAGTCCTGCTGATTGTGTTTTTTGATTCATGTGGGATAGTGCATCATGTTGACGCACCACAAGGCCAAACAATTACCAAAGAGTACTATTTAGAGGTTATGCGTCACCTCTGTGATGCTGTGTAGCACAAAAGGGGAGACCTGTGGAGAGTGCAAATTTGGCAACTCCATCACGACATTGCACCTCTCCATTCTTTTCACCTAATTCAGACTTCCTTGACGAAACACAACACTCCTCAGCTACACCAGCCTCCCTACTCTCCTGTACCTGTGATTTTTGGTTATTTCCTAAATTGAAAATGTTGCTTAAGGGGATCCGATCTGAGTCAAGAGAAGACATCATACAAAATATGACAAGACAGCTGTACTCCATACCAAAAGATGATTTCCAGACATGTTTCCAAAAGTGGCAGGACCACTGGAAGGAGTGTGTGCATTCTAAAGGTGAGTACTTTGAAGGGTATAAATGTTTAAAACCTGCAGATAAATAAATGTATTTTTCCTGAGCAAAGGTCTGATACTTTTTTAACACACCTCGTCTTATTTCTGTTTTACCTGTGGTATAATACGCTCATGACATATACCAAATCACACACACACACAAGTTAGTGAAATAAATTTGCTACTGTGAAAATAAAACTTCATTTAAAATATAGAATACATCCATTAAGGCAGAATCCATTTTACTCTGGAATTCTTATTGTAGTAAAAGCCTGTTTAACTGAACTCGTCTTATCCAAAACCTGGGTTAACCAAAACAATGTTAGAAGAAAAATTGTACCAAATGAAAAATGAAAAAAATAAATTCTGGAAGATTGATGAAGAACAAGAAGAGGAGAATTACACAAACTTGGTAGAAATGGCTAAAGGAATTTCAGGGTGTGAAGAAATAGAAGAAAGTGAAATTAACAAATGGCCAGAGACAGATGGTGTGGAACTAGAATTGACTGAACAGAAATTGTGGAAGCTATGATAAGACCATATCCTGAAGCAGACGACACAGACCAGGATATTCATGACACAGACACAAAACATGTGACAGCAGACTACGGATTTAAAGCCTTGGAGGTATAAACGTTTTCTTATTTTCATTAATCAATTATTTTTACTGTTATATTAATGCATGACAGATTCAACATAGCAGCTTTATTTTTATAGGTAGCTTTATGTTTCGTGGAACAGGCTGAGCACCATCAGACATCTTACTTTTAAAGAGATGGTGTGACATTGCATTGCGCAAACGTTGTGAAGAAACTTCAGACAAAAATTACGGACTTTTTAAAATAAAACTATGTAACTGTGAACATTGATTACAATGTACTGCATGTTTATAATTTGAACTTTTATAATTAAATACTTTTACTGATAATTTTGTGGTTTTTATGCCTTAATAAATGGAAATAAACTCCATAAATTATCCAAAAAAATGTGTTATCCAAAATGGCTGCGCCCCCTTTAGTTCAGTTAAAAAGGGTTCTACTGTACCAATAATCCATCAATTAAGGGGCAATAAAGTAGGGAATCTGTGTATGAGATGAGATATCGTGGTCTGCTTTGAACAAATAATGAGCTGAAATGTACCCAATCTATTTTTTTTTTTTTTTCTAATCATAAGATTATACCAACTCATTCTTTTTATTTTAAAAACCTGAAATATTTTTAACAAACAGTTTTATTTTAAACATTTTTCATCACGTAAAATTAATAACAGTTTATTTTTAATCCATGCTGTGGACACTGTATGGCCTCTATAACCTCATTGGACATGTCAGCTATGATAGCATACATGGTAGCATGGGCATACCTGAAACTTATTAATAAATACACTACATTTACAATTCATGCTATTTAAGTAACGAGTTACAGTAGAATGTTCTACAGTTTGCTAATACTAACTGTAAAGCTAATTTTATTTTCTAAATAGTTAGTGTCACTGACATAAAACATATTTATCACTGTCAGTTATCTTAAAATTACTTGGAATATAATACTATATTGTGTTTAAGACTGTAATTATATAAAAATCTGAAACAATTGTCATAATTTATAAAATAAAATTACAAAGTGTTACAACAGTAACAAACTACAACAGTTACAAAGTGTTAATTATTATTTTTATTTTTATATGTAAAGTATTTATTTAAAAATAAGACCCCTTTTTCTAGATTTTTACTCTAAAATTTTGGAGGTTCGTACATTCAATTTGGGTCACATAATTGCATATTCAGAGATGGGCAATAAAAATAATAAAGAGGATACAACTGAGCAATGGTTTCCAATCAGTGGCGGCAGGTGGTTCCAAATTTTGGTGGTTGCAGTAGTTGGTTGAGTGGATGGGAGATCGGTTAAAAGACATTAAAATATCATAATCACATTTATACAAAATGATTACTACAATTTTATAACATCAAACAACAGATAACATTTACCTTGAACCAACGTAAAACTAAACCTGACATAACTTGTAAATCAAGAAGGCTGTGCTGATTTTATGACACAAAGTTGTGCTACAATGCTATTAGCGGAGCGTTACAGAAACTTTGCAACCGCCTAGCTAACACTGAGAACATACGGCAGTTGTGAAGAGTAGCGGACGTCCTCCCATATGTTTGTGTAGTAAGCTCTGCCATATACTGTTCAAGTTGCAAACGGCTTACAACCACCAGCCTGCGCGCCATTTGAATTGTACGCGAACATTACCGCATAGGATCTAATATGCTCTCCATTGAAATTTATGATACTTTTAGCTACTTAATGTTTTCGTATATTATTTTGTATTTTAGTTATTCTATATTGGTGGTTGTGCAATACTGCAACATAACACCAGCTGCCACTGTTTCCAATATAATTACAACAAATTGTATTACAGCACAAATGTAATACTATTCTGGTGATAGCCCAATAATGTAGGCTTAAGACTAAAATCAGGAATGATTTTTTAAGCATTACCCTAAATTTAGATGGGTTTTATAATCAAGGAGGTTATATTTTCATATAGTGTGTGTGTGTGTGCGCGCGCGCGCACGCGTGCGTGCGTGTGTGCACGTTTTCATACCACAAATGTGTATGCATGTGCACAAATATTTTTCATACCAGGTACTACCCAATCGCCCAGTGGAAATTTCGCTCTGAAATTGATTTGACCGTAACGAAAACTGAAAGACTTTCTGGTTGTCAACCTGGCTGAAGTGGCTGGAGGAAGGATATTGTACACCTGTGCCTGAGCAGAGCACTCTTGTGTCCCTACTTTTCCTGTACACCTAAAAAATAGAATCTGATTTAAGTAAGAACACTACATCTGGCTCAATACACTATTTAAAAGCGAGTGAAGGAGACATTATTACTTCTGAATATTATTATGTGATTTAATTCAATGTACACTAGCACAATGTCAGGCTACATCTTCTATGCTACAACACATTTACATGTATTACAAGTGATGATGTCTTACAAGTACAAATTATTTGTTACACAGTTCATGTTGAACAAACACTTGTAAAAGAACAACTCTGTTTAAGGCATACTTTATTTTGTTCACGCCAATAGTTTTTGTTTCTGAATGGAGAGTAATACAATACAAAAAGGCTTTATATTACAATCCCAAAGATAACAGACATACGGATAGGACACAGAAGAAAGAGGTGGACCATGGAGTAATAACATGCCAAGGAGGCGCAGGCAATATTACTGACCAAATGTTTCACCCTTTTTAAGACGAAGATGCTGATTTTCAATTTATACTTTGAAGAAGCACTGCAGGAATTGAGGCAGGTAATTTTTCGAAGAGAAGTTTATGCAGAGAGTGTAAGGATGTTGAGATCTGATGATGATTTTGGTGTGATGGAAGAAATTAAAAAGTAATTTGAAGACATGTTGAACAGATTTTGCAAAAATTCCTATCGGCTGAGAATTAACAAGACTACGCTGATAAATTATATCAGATGATAAGCAAATAATGGTCTGAACATTAAAATTAGAAATAAAAAGGTGTCTGGACTTTAATATTTAGGGAGTAAAATATGAAAGACGGAAGAAACAGGGACAACATAAAAAGTGGGGTTACATAAGCAAAGAGAAGTGTCTTTAAGAAGAAATGCTTACTGATATCAAACATGCATTTAACTATTGGGAAACAATTTCTGGGCTTTTTATATGGAGTAAACTCTGCACCTAGGGAGAAATGAATAGTCTGAGAATTCAAAATGTGGTGCTACAGAAGGATGATGAGAATAAGGTGGATAGACAGAGTGAGGAATGAGAGGGGTTTTGGAGAGAGTTTAGAGAAAAGAAGTTTACGGAGGACTCTTATTTTGAAAAGTGATAGGTTGATAGGACATATCATGAGGCACCCAAGCTTAGTTAATATACTGGTGAAGTGAATGGTGAGTGTCAAACAATGATTATTGATGACGTGGGCTGAGGTGAAGAGACTAGTTCATGACTCGGACAACTGAAGGATCACATCAAACTAGTCAGATAATTGAACATTAGAAGAGAAAACATGTTGACACAGATTCAGCAGATCAACTAATGCCTTCTGAAGCAGTCTCAGTCAAGCCGTTGAAGATGACTCATTACAGATTGGGCAGAACATTCAGTGTTAAAACACTTAAATCATATGTTAAATCATAAAACGGAGTTATTCTCAATCATGAAAATCACAGTTTGCATATGAGAATATAAAGTATTGAATGATAAGTCTAATTGAATTTTGGAACTAGTATATTATACTTCAGAAAGGCTTACAGTTTTTCCACCATCTGCTGAAACTAGTTTTGTGTAGTGATTCAGTTTCTCAATGTAAATATGCTCTCCCCCAATAGGAGCTGGAGGGATTTGGGAGAATCACAGTGGTCCCAGTGTCACAATGGTGATGTTGAGGGGAAGTAGGCAGAATAAGACACTAAAAAATATTCACCCACCTAAATATTAGCAATAATGTTATGTATACACATTTCCAACACAGGACACTAATATTTTAGATAGAAATTTAAAAAAATTTGTTTCTTTGTCTTAGCCATTGTGAAGTTACTAGGAATGCTGTCAGTTCTGTTATTGGAGTTAGTGTTGTGTTGTATGAATTGGTTAACACGTCATTCTTGTATGTATAATGTTTTCAAAGAATATTGCGATTTAAATTGCGTCTGTTCATTTAGAATATTGTTTCCATGTGGTTTTGTGTATTTGTATATTTATTTTGTATAGTTTTTTTAGGTGTCTGTAGTTTTTGACCCTTTGTATTTATGTGTAAGATTCCATGTTACTTTTGATGTTTGTGCATATGTCATATGTTCCAATGAGGTGATTTGCACAGTGGATTCAATGGTGGAGTGTAATGCCTTAATGTGTTCACTGTATATTTTTTGAAGCTATCCCATGTCTGGCCTATGTAGAATTACCACATTGTCAGCACTTCAGTTTGTAGTCCCAAGTAAATCAAATTTGTTTAACTCTTTGTGTTTTTTGAGAGTGTGTATATTTTGTTTTGTTTGTGGTTCTGTATGGAATATTGTTACCTGATTTTTTAAATTTGCTGACTATTTTTTTAATGTGGTCGTTAATATAGGTGTGTTACAGATCTGTTGTTGTTTTCTGTCTGTTTCTGTTGTTTATTTTGAGTCTGTCAGAACTGAGTTAGTTAGAGTTCTGTTGTATCCACAACAAAATTCAAAAAATATTTAGCAATAGTGTTTTATGACAAATTTGGCAATAAATTATTGAATTTGACAAAAAACATGTACCTTTTATAGCTTTTATCATCTTATTTCAATTACTTATGGCTTATGGTGTTGTATTTGGAAATTTGTATAGCCAAATTATGTCCTGCAATTCATACAAACCAAGTTTTGTCCTTATTAATAAATAGCCTTATTTAGTACCAATGAAGCTCTTTAATAATAAAGCTATCATGTACAAACTCATAAATAAAGTTTTCCTGAATAAAGACAAAAACAAAATTAATTTGAAAAAGCAGCGTAAGCCAAAAAGTTTGAAAAACACTGGTGTGAAACAGGGTCATATTTATGGGGGGGGATGGACAGGACCAGCCCCCCCCCCCCAAGAAGGTAAAAAAAGACGAATTTTGTTAATGTCTTAATTTTTAGGCTATTTTGTAGTTCCTTCGGGTGTGAAAACTAATATAGTAGTAACTCTTTTTATTAAATACACAAAGAGATTTACTGCACAGGATTTGTGTATATGTTTGAAATGTGAAATACAGGAAAATCAATTCAATCAATTACGCATATTTTTATTGTGTTATTATCGTTTACTTTAATGCAGTTAATTTCACACATTTTTCAGTCACTTTAAAGACAGCAATATTGATTACTCTTAACTTGTTTTTTCTTCAGTATGAAACCGACTCAACCGGACCCCCCCCCCCCCCGGGTAATTCTAGATATACCACTGGTGTGGAAAATCCTTAGATATTTGTGACTGTCTAGTTTTTCCAATGTATGGAAATACATGAAGTTGATGATAATCTGTGTTAATATTTTTTTTTGTACAGAGTATAGATGGTAGGCAGCTATAGACTACTGTTTACACGCAATTCTAGTCTTTACTCTCAAAAACTGGTAACAATGTAGCTCTGAAATGTTTGATTATCAGATTCAGTAGATACTTTATTTATTATTGAAAACAGTAGTTTACTAAAAGCAAATGTGTGTGCATGAGCACACACACACACACACACACACAACAATGGGATCATGATTAAACAAGAGTGAAACTTGGTTTATGGTGTTATCAATACATTATGAATATGCAGATAAAAACAGTATGTTTTGGAAGAGCCACAATCTACTGTACCTTGTGCCGAGGTCTATGTTACCATTCTTCACAACATCATCATCCACCACTGCTGGTGTTATCTTCAGTCTGCCATCGTGGACAACAACATTGGAAGGATCTGAAGTGTACATCACAAACTGATAGTCCTGTAAACAGAACATTTGGTATTATATATTGTATTTGTGTACACCAGTTATGATAGTATCGTTTGACACAAGTGTTCACTTGAAGTTTTTGATATAGGACTCATTATAAATATTTTTTAATTCTTCTTACCATTGTCATCTATAAACTATACCATCTATATTGTCATATATAATCTACAGAAATTAACATATATGAACAATTACTACGGTATATTACAACTGCATACTTATTTAATTTAACTGCATTTACAATTAAGGAGTGTGAACAGGTCATTTTTCTTATATATTGTCTGGTACGTATCACCAGAGCTGAACCTAGGAATTATGCTGTCCTAAGCAAAGAGCAAATGTGCTGCCCATCCCTTCAAATAAAAACAAGCAATGTATTGTACTATAATTGAAAGAGAAATCAGTATTAGCTGTATTTTTAATGTACCTTTATTAAACACATAACTTATTATGGCATCTACTACATTACACTTGAAGTCAATATTCTTCTACTAGAAGTCTACAGCAAATTTTCAATTGTTAAAACATAGACAACAACATTTATTACACATTACAATTCGATCATTCAAACTGAATTACAAAATGTTTTCTTATTTGCTGGTGTATCTCCCCAGCACTTTTTAATATGTATTTGGACAATGTCGTTAAAAGAGCGAACAAATTTGGAATGTGGTATAAAGCTTTCACCACAATATAGGTTAAGTAGTATTCTATATGCAGACAATGTTAGTATACAACAGACAGACGATGATTTACAGAGAAGAATATTGTTACGGCATCACAGAACAATCTACGTGTTTGTCGAATGTGCTAGAAGAAACTTGATGTAACGCGTGTGGCGTACGTGCTTGTAGACACATATACGAGAAGTTTCTTGAAGGCGCCAGCCGCGCGGACTGTGTCAAGGCCGGAGTTAATTACATAGTTCACACGACCGCTAAGACGCAGTTTCGAAGCTTCTGGTTTGTGAGGGGGACTATAAATACATGGCGGCAGCGGCCTTAGTTTTTAGTATCAGTTGTGATTTTGGATAGTGCGGTTCGAGAATTATAGTAGCGATATTACTGTGCGCGTTCAAGTGGTTATTAGTTAAGAGTGGTGTTTTATAATTGGATGGTATAATTGTAATACAATCGTGTTCAATTTTAGTGGACATTTTATTGCGTGTGAACAATTTTCATTTGGTTTGTTTTAGAGACTGTGTTGTTAATTACGAACTGTTTAACTGTAAAAGTTAAAGGTGTGATTAGTGACTTAATTGGTGTCTTGTACTTATATTGTTTCCACTGTACCTACGACGATCGAGTAGACCATCGTAACAATATTCTTTTTGGAATACAGAGGAGCAGAGGAATACTGATTGACAATATCTCCACACAAGAAACAAAAGTAATGGTTTTTATGATAAAACATCCGGTAAGAACTAAAATGGAGGTAAATGGCAAAATTCTTGAGCAGGTGTTCTGTTTTAACTATCTTGGGTGTGACATATCACCCGCAGTATATTGTTATGTTGAAAATACACTTGATAGATTGAAACATATTGAAACCTGTGGAACCATTCATAGAACATCACGATATGAAACTAGAAAAGAAACTAAACTAAAGTTTTACAAGGCAGCAGCAGTAGGTCTGGCATTATATGGGAACAAGACACTTTCAAGTGGACAGTGTACTTTCAAAGAAAGATACAAGAAAAATATATCAGCTGAAATGAAATTTCTTAGAGCTGTAAAAGGTTGTAATTAACAGACAGAATAAGTAACACAAATCAAAGACTAAAATTGCAAATTTTCAATTTGGAAAAGAAAATTACTGAATATAAAGTCAATTGGTACAATCATTTAGAAAGAGTGCATCAAGACTGTATTGCCTGAATAACCCTGAATTACAAGTACAGAGATCAGCAAAGTGTGGGATGTCCAAGGACAAGATGATTTCTGAAACAGGCGGTGCTGCATTAGCCATGAAGTGGAAATGAAGAAAAAGAAAAAGAAGAAGAAGAATTTTCTTACTAAACAGGAAATTAAGATTAGTGAATGAAACTAATTTATTATTTAATATAACAAAATGAATAACACTGCATTCAAAGAATGCTTTCAAAATAAAATAGTACCTATGAAAAAGTAAAGTTAATTTGTGGATGCTGCTGAAATGACAATTTGAATTTAGTAAACAAAATTTTAAGAAAACTTGGTATGTTATTTTGATGCAGATTTTGGTGCTTACAGCTTGGTAAATCATGCAATCGGTTCCTTTAGTCCAATTTTTTTTCTTTTGGGGGGGGGCTAACTTGTTTTTCATTTTGTATTGTGGCCAGTTCAAAAAGTCTTTTTTTATTCAGTGAATTATGAATGTAAGATTTTGTAAACTCAAGTTTAAAATTTACGAAAACTCCTGTCACTACTTGCGACAGGCATTGATAAAGTTGGAAGAATTCGAACAAACTTGGAGAACTGGTTTCCAGAATGTGTTCACAGATGACGTCCAGAACATCTTCAGGAGCTGCAGCTGCAGGAACACGATGACGTATACTTTTAAGTTCAGAGCACAGTCCTATAGCATCAATATATTTCAGTGAAGATTCACTTGTCTTCACATTAAAGAAACTGTAAAGCTTTTGCTAAATTTGAGCGCAAGCAAGCATTATTTTCTCAGTCACGAATCTTTAAGTTATGTATGTCGTGCAAAATCCAAACACTGGTGTTATCTGATCAAATTGAGTGGACCTGTCTTGAACAGAGTTGATATCACCATACACAATGACAAAATAAAAGTCTACTTTAGACTTATATTTAAGTGTTTTCATATACAGTGTATTGAAACATTGAACAAATGTTTTTAAAATTGCGTGTAGTTAAGCCTCACAAAATCTTCCATAATTTTATTAATTATTTATGGGCACTACTAAATTAAATATATAATTAAATAAATAATTACCTTATTTTATCCACAAAGTAATCTTCTTTTTCTTTTTTAATTACTACATGTTTCAGGGCTTATATCCCCATCTTCAGGTAAAAACAAAATCTACCATATTGTTAGGGTTTCGTTAAAAATTCACAAAGACACAAACACATAACACACTTAAATAAATAAACATAGAACATTGAATTTGCACTGGTTCGTATGTAGTGCGTTCCGATACAAATTCAATGTTCTATGTTTATTTATTTAAGTGTGTTATGTGTTTATGTCTTTGTGAATTTTTAACGAAACCCTAACAATAGGGTAGATTTTGTTTTTACCTGAAGATGGGGATATAAGCCCTGAAACATGTAGTAATTAAAAAAGAAAAAGAAGATCACTTAGTGGATAAAATAAGGTAATTATTTATTTAATCATATACAGTGATCTGGAGACCATACAGTAACTATGTATAAATATATAACTTCTAGTGCTAAGCAACTTTTGACTCATTCTATATATTACCCACATTTTTTCAACCAGATTTCAATTATGATTTTCACTTATTTTCCTACTGCTTTAAATTACCATAACTGTATGGAAAATAAAACTCGTCTTAATGTAATTGCAAGTTTTTCTTCTGCACTAATGCACAACGGTATGTTTGTTTCTGAGATGACATCTTTAACAACAGACAAAAATGTTACAAATGAACTAACAGACATTCAATAATTGCAAAATTTGTCTGGATTTTCTTTTGGGGTATTAAGTAGGAGGACAGACTACCTGCAACAGTACATTATGCAACTTATTCCGAAACGTTACATACCCTTCTGTTAAGTTGTCACTTAATATGGCGTAGATCCAAGAAATTGACATATATGAACAATTGCTATATTACAACTGCATACTTATTTCATTTAACTGCATTTACAATTACAAAATGTATGCAGATGTTAAATGTATTCACCAGTTCACACTCCACATTGCTATAGTAAGATTCCCAGCAGTATTTTCACAAAGTCACTCGTAATTTGGAGGAGAAAGAGTAGGCTGAGGATGTAATGGATAAAGAAAGACTTACTGTTTCATTGTGTACAATAATGTGAAATCAAGGAATCCAAGATATCTAGAGACTAGTGAGTTGCTGAGTGATGGATGGATGACCATCTCAATCATAGAAGTATGGGGGTTGAATTTCTTGTAAATGGCCAGCTAAAAAAGAAACCTAAGAAGTAGTCATCTTGTGGAAGGATCTTGTTTCAATAGCTAAGCATGGACATAACAAAATTAGTTTAGTGTATAAACAGAGTGCATCATATTTTTGCTTAGCATTTTATGCTGTATCTGTAGTATATACTACTGATTCTCTCTCTCTCTCTCTCTCTCTCTCTCTCTCTCTCTCTCTCTCTCTCTCTCTCTCTCTCACACACACACACACACACACACACACACACACACAAATAAATATAGATAAATTTGTCTTTATTGTCTCCATTGCATACATGCTGTGCTAAAATGCATGACCACTTAAAACAATACTTTCATACTATTGTTTTAGCATTGAAACTCGGTACAGTAGTGTTTTTGGATTTGCTTTAGAGTCTACTCACAGGCTCTTCAGCAATTTTCACCGTGTACTCCCACTTTTGTTCAGAAAGTGGTTCTTCAAACAATTCTTTGAATATCTGTTGCTTTCGACACGGTCGTCTTCCGTTGGCAGTGGTAACTGACAGATCACAGCTAGTCGAATCTTTGTCTTTCTCTTTATTTTTATTGTTAGATTCTAGAAAAATATAGGATATATGAATATAATTTTATATAATATGAACTCATAAATAAATGTGACATACACAGACACATTGATAGGTATGACATACATATTTGTGGTAACTGTGTATGTTGTCTTTACAATTATTATAGTGACCAAAAAAAAGTTTCATCTAGAGTTTTGTCTACATCTAAGACACATCATCTTGTGCTACTCGTCGGGTCTCTGGTTTATGTCTGAACATTCATTCTGATGGTATATTATGTTATTAAACATACGAGAATGTGAAACATATTAAAAAACCTATCTGCTTCATTGACAATACATGTGTGTGTGTGTGTGTGTGTGTGTGTGTGTGTGTGTGTGTGTGTGTGTGTGTGTGTGTGTGTGTGTGTGTGTGTGTGTGTGTGTGTGTGTGAATTATACTCAAACATAAAAATGTGATTTTTAGTCTACTTTATGTAGTTTTTAATTATTTCTTATGTCCTGTTTCTTTCACTCTTTCACATATCAGAGCACCTGTCCAAGTATTTGGTATTGTACTTTTTATAAAATGACATCACTGAAGTCGGTTTAGATCAGTGGTTCCCAGCTTGAAGCATCTGAGGGCTACACTTAAACTCAGGAACCTTCCAGCGGGCTGCATCATAAGCAATAAATTTTCAAAAAGTAACAAAATAAAAAAGCAGTATTTAATTGTAAATAAATAAAAAGAGTTTACACACACATTTAGTGAATCTTACTACACATAATTAATGGTACAGCCTTTATTATGTCACTATAACAATGAAGATATAAAAAAGATATTAAACTATGTATATTTACATAAAATCTTCAATGTTGGAACTGAGGTTAATATGCTGCAACAAACTAAAGCAGGAATCTCCACATCGACCTGAAAACATTTAAATGTAACTCTGGATAATACATGTGACTGATTACAGATTGAGGATGGGAGAAACAAGCATATCTCTTAACCCAGAGGGATGGAAGGAAGTACTGGAGCTTGTAATATGATGAAAATAAAATACTGGATATGGATACTGAAAAATACTGTATATGAAGACTGGAAAGTACTAAATATAATTATTTCACTACTGACTCGGAACACTAAGTTTTTTATGGGTAAAAACATAAAAGTTTTACCTTATAGCCTGAACCGGTTTTCGCTTTTAAAAAGCTTCTTCAGAGCTGAACCTTTTTAAAAGCAAAAACCGGTTCAGGGTATAAGGTAAAACTTTTACGTTTTTACCCATAAAAAACGTGTTCCGAGTCGGTAGTGAAATAATTATATTTAGTTAAGTAACGGACACGTCATGGACAACGAAATCCAAGAAATGGAAAATACTGTATATGAAGACTGGATTAAATACACATGCCATTAAACAGAGAATGTGAAATCTACAGTAGACTTATTAGTGAATCAGTGAAACAGATTTGTTCTACTGGATCATTCTTAGTGAAAATAATACTTTACTATTCATTTACATATGGAAATAAGTAGAGTTAATTATTAAACTGGCTTTCCAAGGTAAGGTTGCCATAAGTTAGAAATCACTGCTTCAGATCTAATGTTTAAACAATTAAATGCATAAAAATGTAACATTTTTAGTTTCATAAATTTTTTAAATACAAGATTTACACTTTAAAAAACATTTGTTATAGGAGAGGTTTGTTCTCTTCAGTTGAAAAAAAATGTGTACATAATGCATCAATTCCTTCTATATTAACCTTCTACGCATCAATTCACCTGTCAATTTAGTGTGAGTAATTTCATTTAGCAAAGAAATAAAACCTCTGTGAACAGAAAAAAATCAATAAACTGGCTGGTGAATGCCACAGCCCAGCAATTGTATTATGACAGTAGTCTTATGCTGCTTAAATGATACTATCATTCAGTTACTATGATTCAGTCAGTACTTAAGTTACAAGGCTCACAACTTGGTGAAGTTTATAAAATTTCAGAGGTTTGTATGGGTAGGCTACATAGAAAGGTCAGAAGACAACGGAGACCAAAAACAGTTACAAAGATGAAATTTCTGAGAAGAATCAATAAAGGAAGATCATAGAAACAATGGTTGGACAAAGTCAGAAAGTATACTGTGTGTTCCTCTATGTCAGCCAGTGTCAAACAGTCAAGATGTTTGGAGGCAGAAGTTGAAAGGAGCTATGGTCTGACAAAGGTCTGTCACACTATAAGAAGAAGAAAAGACAATGTTACAGCAATGATTAAGTGACTGACAAACTAACTACACCTGTTAAGTGATTTTTGTCTTTTACAAGAAACACAAAAAACTGATCAATTGTGGAGTACGACAAGGGTGTCCATTGTCACCTTCTCTTTTTAATTTATATATTGACAATGTCATACAAAACTGGCAGATGTGTCTTCCAGAACATTTTATGATTGCCCACTCTACAACTGAACTTTGTTGTTTGCGGACGATTCTGCGGGCTATTCTGCCGGACTCTGAAAACAGAGATTGCAGATGGGTATACATTTGTTAAATCGACTCTGCAAAGACTCTGGATTGCAGATATCCACACATAAAACCAAGGTGATGGCTTTTCGTGGAACTGATCCCGTATGGGCAAAAATTGTTATAGATGGTACTGTCCTGGAACAAGTTAGCAGTTTTGAATACCTGGGCTACAGTGTGTCTTATAATGCATGCAATAACACTGTGAATAAGTCGCATAAGTTGAACCTTATGTGCGGGACTATTAGGCGAAGCCTTAAGTCAGCAAGTAAAGGAACACACCTAAAATTCTAAAAGGAGATGGCTCTTCCCACACTTCTTTATGGGTCTGAGAATTGGACTTTAATGAAAGGCCAGGCCAGTCGCATTCAAGTGGCTGAAATGAGATTTCTCAGGCACCTGGCAGGGTATACTCTCCATGATCATAGAAGAAACACAGATATACGGCAGGAACTGAATATTATGAGTATACTCGACAGGATCGGCTGAATTGGTGGGAACATTTTTGCCAAATGGATTACTGCTGCATCCCCAAACAACTCTGGAACTATAAGCCAAGGGGACAGAGAGGTGTGGGACGTCCAAGGAAGCGCTGGAGTGACCAGCTCTAATCTTTGCCTATTTGAGACCGGAACAAACCATCCTTGGTTTAATCTGTGATGATGATGACGACGACGATGACGATGATGGTGATGATGATGATGATGATGACGACGATGGTGGTGATGATGATGATGGTGGTGATGATGACAAAAATTGAGACCTTTTAGTAAATAATAAGACTGAACAACATGTTCTTGTTCCTCATTATATCGCCTACAATATATTTTATTAAAAATTTTTTATAAATATGCAGATTATATGTTACAGCACTGACCAGGGCCACTGCCTCCTTTACCAGTACGGTAAACATTCATTATCCAGTTACCACCACACACTTCTGTCTTGTCTCCAGCACATGGAGTCGAACATAAACTGTCAGCCACATCAAACTTTGGAGGGGGCCGTTGGTTGCCACAAAAACACTCTGTTCTGCACAGAAAAGTTAGGAGAACATGCAAGTTACACTGTTTGTTTACTTGTAACCATTTTGAAGAAAAACCAGGCCATGAAGAAAATAAAAGTTGGTTGTTTTATGCTCTTCCAATAATCTTTAGGATAACAAAACATATCATGAGACAGTTACAAACGAGTATTTAAATAACACATACCTGAAATTTCTTTATATTAAAAAAAATTAGAAACTACAAAATTAATAAATAGTATTAGTAATTTTAGAAAATACAAGTTTCAGAGGTTGTAAGTAAAAACTTTAACTAACATAATTAAGTTTACTTTGGCAAATCTGTTACAAACAAGTAGCAGCTATGATACTATGCAATTATTAAATAAATAATTTATTTCTTGATATGGTTTCCTTATCCTCAAGCCATAAAGCCTCTCCTGAAGCCACTGAACCTGCTTGCAACAAAACAGCTTCCGACATTTCAAACTGCGGATGCGCTGGATTCTAACCACACAAGGCAGGGAGTTCATATTATAGGCCCGCCAGCCTTTCCTGAACAGTCATCTGCGCTGACTCAATGCATGAATTACCCCCATTTTCAATTATAGCTAAGTTATGTAGAGAGAAGAGAAGAGAGACAACGCTATAACGTTCACTGTCTCACTTCCATATTATTTCCCTCTCTGTCACACACATGCTTCCGTTGTTCTCGCCAGTCTTATTGCAGCCGATATTCACGCTATGAAACACTGCATAAAACTGTTCTGCGCAAGTACGAAGTGAATGAAAATTTTGTTAGCCTCACAATGAGGTGTTTGTCTACTGCGCACCGAGACCCTAGTGTTCAATTTACATCGTCCTGCCTCTACACTATGTGTCCTTTCGTTCTGATTTTCTCATATGTTGTGTATTTATTATTATTATTAATTGCTATTGAGTGTAAAATGGAAATAAGTGTAGTTGTCGTTGAAACTGAAATTGATGCAAAATAATGGATGTCAGGAACCCGCGAACCACACACTTTTACAGCTCACAAACTGACGAGAAATTGTGTTGTAGTGACCCAATGTTGCAACCCTCTCTCTCTACCGAAGCGACGCTTTGCAACACGATGAGTCAAAACGGTTCTCCGGTCGCGAAACAAACTGTAGCTGAAGTGTGCGGCCGGCCTTACAATCAGTACCTGGTTTGCCATTTCGGCTGGGCTGATACCTCAGGCATTTGAAACCGTGAGTGTGCAAGTGCCTAATTGTGGGGGCCCATCATTACGGATGACTCGCCTATGCTCGGTCGGGCCTATCGAACAAACAACCTCTTCTCTAAGCTCCTGCGGAAGCCACGGAGTCCCGTCACCGGCGTGGAGGTAGGCTGAAACAAAATTCAGAATTCTCCTCATACACACTAATTGTGTATAGGAGGCTCCCACTCTGAGTCCTTGTGCTGAGAAAACTATTATGCTGCATCGTTTGAAATTGGCGTCCATCGGGCTTCTGCCCGGACAACGCACAAAATCCAGGGCGTAAGACTCCCCGTGCATCTTCCATCTGTCTTTCTGTCTATCTGTTTTCTGATCACCCAATGTTCTGGTGTTACTATTTTATCCGGGCTTTATCCCCATCTTCCTCCATTTCGTTTATACGTATTTACCTTTTTCTATCATTCCACTAACAGATACCAATTTCCAGTAGCGTGGCGTCCATGTAACCGCTGTTGCCGGCAGCAACAGTACTGGAAGTAAGCAAAAATAATATTAATTATATCACAGAATAAATACTTTAGTTATTGAATAATTTGAAATCTGAACAATATTAGTAGTGAAACTTGAAGAAAAGCGTAGCATCCAGCATTGCTTTCGAACTGCTAGGCACTTGCACCGTCTTGTGTTGTCGGCTCAGACGTCGGCAATGTTTTACTGCTTACAGTCATTGACCTCGTAGTAGTTGTCACTGTACAAACTGTGGAGGGGAGACACATTCGTCCACCCAATGTGTTACCGCTGTATAAACCGGCAAAACTCTCAGTTAGCAGCTATGTTCGTTTTGGAACCATCGTGCAGCAGTTCCTACCTACCTATTTGTGTTTTATTTATTTAATTACCTCTGTTTGTCTTTATTATTTTTAATTCGATTATTTGTGTCCTGATTTCTTCTGTGTAAGTATAATGGAGTCAGATTCCGTTGAGCCGGGACCATTTTCTTCTGCCAGCGATTGATAGAAAATACTCTAAATAAATATTTTGGCTCTAAAAAAAACACTTGGTACTAGAAAAATTTTGAATTAATTTTTAGGATAAGTTTTAGGACTATCACAAACTGGCAACAGCTGTTATGTACCCACGCCATGGCACTGTGCCAATTTCATTCAATTTTCTGGCTTACGTATGTTACTATCATCTGTAATGGAACGTTACATTTCCTTTCACAGTGGGTTGGATTTCATTCATATTTATTTGTATGGCCTGAATTATAGGCTAATAGCTAATTAGTATTAAGAAATTACTAACCCGTACTGAGTTCCGGAATACTGGTAGCCCAGTTTGAAGCAGATGTTGAGACACTTGCCCGGCGTATTGGTCTTCTCAAGATCGACTTTGTAGCCGTCCAACAGTCTAGCGTTCTCGTCATCACGGAAACAACCTATGTACTTCCCCGTCGTTGGTTCAGCTGAAAAACAACGGATCTACATTAATTAAACGTCAGGATTGCCAAAACAACAAGAGAAATTACAAGATTTTCGGGTAAATTGATCGGATTAGTTCGAGTTGTTGAGGACAATTTTAATGTTAACCAAATTTCCTGAGGATTTCTGGTGGGTATAAGTCTACATACATTCGATAACTATGTGTAGGCCTATTTAATGCCTGAACTAACTAATATGCTTCTTAAACCAGTGATTTTTAAAGGATTGATAAAATAGGGGAACATGTTTGGTTGATACTGGATATAAAATATATGCAAGGATCATAAACCACCATCTGCAGACTACTTCCGAGCATCTTTTTTTGGAAGAACAAAACGGCTTCAGGAAGAGTAGATCTTGTGAATACAATGCTTTTATTATTATACAAATCATTGAGAAACATCGCGAGTTCAATAAAGAAACGCACATAGCTTTCACTGACTTTGAGAAGGCCTTTGAGAGAGTAGATAGAAATTTGCTGTAGCAAATATTAGAAGAACGGGGATACCTTCAACAACTGATAACGGAACAAGCTGTAATAAAAATAACGGAGCTATAACGGAGCTGTTAAAAATAATTGTAGAATATCACAACAAATATCTGTCAGTCAAGATGTTAGACAAGGATGCAGTATATCACCTACTCTTTTTAACATTTATATTGACGATCTGGTAAGGAAATGGAAACGTCTAGTGAACCCTGGTATGAAGCTATCACGGACAGATATAAAAAAGAAGATACATAAATTTAGGAATATTTGTGGTATGATTCATAGGAATCTTAGAAATAAAACAAGACACAACAAAAGGATTAAATTTTATAAGACAATTGCAATACCCACAGTGATTTATGCGAGTGAGGCGTGGGTCATGACAAAAAAGGAATGCGGCAAGAGTATTGAAATGCAGTTTCTCTGAAATACTTTTTTAAATTATACATTGCAAGACAGAATAAGGAATGAGGATGTGAGAGCAGAACTCGAAGTAAAGGACATAAATGAAGTTATTTCAATTTACAGAAGACAACGGTGGGATCATCTGCGAAGGATGACAGAGAATCGATTGCCGAAAGCGGCACTGAACTATAAAGCCACTTTTCTTTTATAAAATTGCTAAACTGCTATAATTGTTTTTATTATTTAGACAAAGCTTTTCGTCATTACTGACATCTTCAGGTCTTAAACAACCTGAAGATGTCAGTAATGACGAAAAGCTTTGTCTAAATAATAAAAACAATTATAGCAGTTTAGCAATTTTATAAAAGAAAAGTAAGGATGGCTGCTAATTTAAACAATACGAAGTATAAAGCCACTGGTAAAAGAGACGTGGGTCGTTCGAGATGGGTGCCAATACAGGTTTATATAACCTAATCCTTGAAGAAGGAGAAGAAGAATAAGAAGAAGGAGGGGTGGGGTGGGGGAGGAGGAGGTGTATTAACATAACACCCTCTAGATAATTCTCCTTTCCAGCCCTGTGTTGTCTTCGCTGTGTATACCGATTGACAAGTAAGGGGAACAGCACGGGTTCCCACCCGATGCCTCGTCAGAGTGTTTCACCCGTACGAAAAAGTCTGAAGACAATCGATTGTCTATGCGTACATAATCTTGCAATATTGGCCGCACAAAGTTTTATCAAACGTAACAGATAGTAGTGCGGTTAGAGTAACTCTTGTACGTTGGCGAGGTCATACACATGCAGGCCGACGCTGGGAATTACCCGGACCGGCCGTGCGAATCCGCAGTATACACACAATAGCAGCTGATACTGACTAGTTCGTCAAGTCAATGTAACTGAAAAAAATTACAAAGTATTTATAAAAAATACCATACATGGTATACAAAGATGATGATGACCTATGGATTCATTCTGAACATTTTTGAAGGAAACGTTTGGTTAAGATACGGAGAGTAGGAAATATTTGGGCAACTTGCAGACGACGATGCGAAGCGGACGGTATTATGCATTGAAATGATTGGCGGAATTCCTGGTGGCAACATGTGTAGACTTTAGACGATGAAGGAGATTCGTGAATTCGATACACACAAAATCTGAACTTCATGGTTTGCATGGTTTACCGTACCGGGAATGTCCGTTTCGAAGACTGCGATCTTCCAGTTTCCGCCGCACTCGTTCTTCTCGCTGCCGTGGCACTTAGCGTTGCATTCGTTGTTGGAGAACTTCTTGCTGGCGGCCCTCTCGTCACCGCAGAAGCACTCCCTCCTGCACAAAGTCATGTGAAATATAAATAAACTGTTTACCTCTGTTTTACTGAAGACTATTAAGTACCACTCTTATTCAGCCACACAGTCAAGACACTTTACACCTGATTGATACACCGGTTAGCACTCCAAAATAGTGGAGTCACCAAAATATGTTGCACAGTACAAGGTAGGCAGCAACTAACGAAAATAGGTGTGTCGTGGGACAGACGCCAGAAGTGAGAACTTCAGTGTCGAGTGGCGAGTGACCTGATTCGACGTGTAAAAAGTAATTATAAATATATCACTACTGACTCGGAACACTAATTTTTTATTGGTAAAAACATAAAATTTTTACCTTGTAGCTTGAACTAGTTTTCGCTTATTATAAGCTTCGTCACAGGCTGCCGCTAGGAGCGCTGTCTGTCTTGTTCTTGGTGATGACGCCGTCGTTCGAAAGACAAATCTTGTGTGTGTGTGTGTGTGTTTTGTGTGATTTACAAACCACCTTATTGAAGCAAACCACACATACACAAACAGAAACACGGAAATTCTACACGTACCCACAAAAGGCCGGGACACTCTTGAACAACTAGAAATATACAAAGGCAAAAAAACGCATAGAAACAACATCCTAAACGAACAGACACAATTCAAATCACACATACTATTCCAACATATCACACCGCGCGCGCGTGCACACACACACAACATCGATCTTTCGAACGACGGCGTCGTCACCAAGAACAAGACGGTCAGCGCTCCTAGTGCCAGCCTCTGACGAAGCTTGTAATAAGCGAAAACTGGTTCAGGCTACAAATTTTGCATTTTTACCAATAAAAATTTAGTGTTCCGAGTAAGTAGTATTATATTTATAATTACTTTTTACACATTGAATTTTGCATGCCTATATTATGTAGATTGGCAACTGGATTTATAATGGACGGACAGACGAATGTTAAGACAATAATCTACATATAGAACTCACCCGTCTTCCAGGCCGGCGTGATAGAAGCCCATCCGGAAACACAGATTTATGCATCTTTCTTTCGACAACAGATCTTCCCAGACCACGTGAACACCTTTCAGAACTCTGTTACGAGGAGAATCTTCGTAGCACCCGACCAATTTGTTTTTACCTTAGTAAAGGAAAAAAAAACAAACAAAATGTATTACATATTCTTTGTACATATACGCAATTGAGGTCCAGTATTAACTAATAGTACTAGTACATTATATAATATCGGTATTGAGAACCATACATGACTTCCATGTTCTAAGATTTATATTTAAAATCATTTTCGAAATGAAATATTTCCATAGGAACTATTTCTTTCCACTTCTTGCTTCAGCCTTAGCCACAGTACTATGGTCACTAACGTATGCCACCTCACGTTAGCGCACTAGATTTTCACTCATGATGGGAGTTGATGGCAGTTTTGCAGAAAACATTGCATCATGGCCAAACAGCCGGGGAATGAATTTTAACAACAAACTAATTCTTCGTTGCCGATAACGTAGTACACATGACATATAAATAAAAATATGCATAAAATTAATGGCTTGTATAAGTTAATGTTTGATCTCCATTTAGTGCTCAAGTTTCCAAAGTTTTAATATTATGATGTACGTAATTAAAACATCAGAGCAGGTTTAGTGTGTATGAGGGTACAAAAATTTTCAATATTCCCTATTGAGCGTTGCTCAGAATAAAGCTGCGAATCTACAATGTACGTTTCACAGAACAAACACGCGGAAAAGAAGGAGCGCTCCGAAGTCACTCATGGACCCTAGCATCTTACAGAGGGTTCATTCCCTAAAGACGGAAAGTCTGTCTATAAACCGTTCCTCTGTAAACACGTGCAGTTACACTGCCCACCGATCCACAGGAAGCAAATCGCTATCCACGCTGGACACTTTTTCGGCTTGCATGCGTTGTGTTGGTGTGGGTTTCGGCACATTCCATTTGAAAAGCGTGCAAATGTAAGAAAATACACATGAGTGAGGCAAGAAATAACGTGAATTGTGTGTGTGTGTGTGCGTGTGTGTGTGTGTGTGCGTGTGTGTGTGTGTGTGTTGCCTGCCTATTTATTGCGGTAATCATAATAATAAAATGGAAACGTAAACATTACATAATTGAGATATGCTTGCCTGCCACGAACGATATAGTTTCCCCCATACATGATTTAAATTATGTTGCCTGGCAGCAAAATGATTTCATTTTTAACAATTAACATTGTTTGAAAAAGTTTAAATGAATTTTCAAGTACTTTACTCTTGTTAAAACGTAAAAGGTTGCTGGTAAACTACCCCTTTCCCTTAACCGATCTTCACCAAAATCAAAAGGCCTTGAGTTCTCTATACAATTCAGGGATGTATGCAAAAAATTATTTCATTCTGTTTGAATATGCGGCACTTATCGTTCGTCATAGAAAAAATTACCCTTGTTAAAACATAAAACGTTGCAGGTAAACCATTCCCTTAACCATCTTCACCAAAAACAATAGACCTTGAGTACTCTACAATTCAGGGCTGTATGCAAAAAATTATTTGATTCTGTTTGAATTTGCGGCTGTTATCGTTTGCCATAGAAAAAATTCTACACACACGCAGACAGACACACACACAGACACTTTTCGAAAAATGACTTTTCTTCATGTTTTGAGGGTAGTACAATCAGAATCACCCCTTATCTCGAACACGATTTTTTCGCCATGACCATACTTCCATTTCCTTATGGAACATGGAAGTAAAAAAATTTGTATAAACGATTTTATAAAATTTTCGAAATGCTACAAACCATTTCTAGAAGGTCAGTGTCACATATAAGATATTTTTAAAACACAAGACATGTTGTAATTCTTTTATTTATTGTCTCAGCTTTACTCTTCAGGTCTCAAATTATAAAATTCCCCCTCGCTTGTGTTTAGATTTTCACAATTGTCACAGGTGTCAGGTAATGAACCAACAGTATCGGAACACTTCGGCACCAACTCAACCGCAGGGGGGTCGCTCGTAAGTCGAGGTAGACAGAACTTCGTCTTCTATCGAATTATGTATTCACATCACACCACCATAGAAAAATAAATACCGTTTACGAATGTTCGCGATTCGTGGATATGTCTCTCCCACCATAACGGAATGTCTATGGAACATCACTTGCTTCTCGTTGAAACTGTCGAAAATCTTCAGCTTATTTTTGAACATATTTTCCATGCGCTACTTTATATTGATACTGCTACTATTGATTTCATAATAACTTTACGTTTTATCAGTATGAAGCGACGACGCCTAGGAAAACGCAACTTTTAATTATCGCTGTATCCCCACAGCCAAGTTTCAGTAGCATTCTCGGTTCTTCTTGCAAATGATTATCGAAACGTGAATTAAAAATCGGTATGGAGAACCATATATGACTTCCATGTTGTAATCTATATATATAAAAGAGAAATACCACTGACTCACTGATTCATCACGAAATCTCCGAAACTATAACACCTAGAAACTTGAAATTTGGCATGTAGGTTCCTTATGTGATGTAGGTATCCGCTAAGAAGGGATTTTTGGAAATTCGACCTTTAAAGGGGGAAAAAGGAGGGGGAAAGTTTGCCTGACTAACTGACATAGAATCAACGTAGAGCAAAAACTACTGAATGGATATCAATGAAACTTTGAACATAGCTTCATCATAGGTCTTAGGTGCTCACTAGGAAACGGTTTTAAAAACTTTCACTCCTAAGGGGCAAACCCCCCCCTATTGTATGTATGTATCTATGTATGTATGTTCCACATCTCCTCCTAAACCACTGGACCGATTTCAACCAAACTTGGCACAAACATTTTACGCGACGGGAGAACCAACATAAGATAGGTGTTTTTTCGATGGGGTCCTTTGGGGGTTCTTTGGGGTCTTCCACATCTCCTCCTAAACCACTGGACCGATTTCAACCAAACTTGGCACAAATATTTTACGCGACGGGAGAACCAACATAGGATAGGTGTTTTTTCGATGGGGTCCTTTGGGGGGGTTCTTTGGGGTCTTCCACATCTCCTCCTAAACCACTGGACCGATTTCAACCAAACTTGGCACAAATATTTTACTCAACGGGAGAACCAACATAGGGTAGGTGTTTTTTCGATACGATCCTTCGGGGGGTCCTTTGGGGTCTTCCACATCTCCTCCTAAACCACTGGACCGATTTCAACCAAACTTGGCACAAATATTTTACGCAACGGGAGAACCAACATAGGACAAGTGTTTTTTCGATACGATCCTTTGGGGGGTCCTTTGGGTCTTAAAAACTATTAGATCTGGTTACTATGGCAACCCAATAGAATAGATTCTGGTTACCATAGCATCGGTGGAAGTCTCCCGCGTAGGAAATAGCGCGGGAGTCGTCCGACGGGCCTTCCCCGGAGTTCATCCACGGAACCCGGGGAGACTTAGGTCGGATCCCGCGAAAGACGGCGGGGCCAGAGTCCACGGTTCTTATAAAGATATAGGTTATGATATCAAAGGTGGTGTATGCATCTTAAGAAACTTCTTAATAGTGTGTGAATTCAGAGTTGTTTCGGTTTGAATTTAAAGTGGGTAAGTTAAGATCGAAGTAAGTTATAAGCGAGTATAAAAAACAAAGTTTTGATAGCAAATGTATTCAGATCATAGTGTTCAGACAATATAAATGCACTTGCTTCAGTTTGAATTTAAAAATTGATAAGCTGAAATCTATAGAGGTATTGTATTGTTAGAATAAGTTTAGGAGACACTAATTTAATAAATGCCTTATTTCAACATTAACACGATGAATTATAAAAGACAGTAAATACGCAGCGCGTGCAAGTACTGTAGACATTTTATTGAAAACTAATTTAACTGTTCGCACTCTCCCAGAGTTAGAAATCGAGCAGGAGCATCACGCGCAACAGAATTCTTCTCCAGATATAAGAATACAGTTTATGACATGTTCTTAAACAGGTGCGCTACAGAGTATTCCTCCAGTGAGAATGCGAATGTAACAATATAAGGAAGATTATACAATATACAAGTAATATAACGTTAGAACAAGAATAGGTGCCTATGAGCCTATGAATAAATTATGAACCCAAGCAACGCTGGGTAAATCGGCTAGATATAGATATCTATATAAGCCAAATACCACTGACTGACTCACTGATCACGATATCTCTGAAACCACTGAATGGATATCAATGAAACTTTGAACGTAGCTTCATCATAGGTCTTAGGTGCTCACTAAGAAATGGTTTTAAAAACTTTCACTCCTAAGGGGCAAAAAACCAAATAATGAAATTTATCGCGGGAATTGCATACTTTGTAAATGAAGTGGTTGACATCTCAGTTTATTGGAAACCCCGAATACATTTAGTTCTGAGTTTTTGATCATTGTTTTAAATTGAAAAACTTCGTTGTTTGCAGGTTCTTATAGTCGAGAAAATTTCGAAGTTCAATTAATTAATAAATGTATGTCCTTTTTTTTCTCGGAAACGGCTCTAACGATTTTCTCGAAATAAATAATAAATAGCTGTTGCTATGAATGTAAATAAACAAACTAAGAGTTGAGAATTTGTACAATCTATCTAATCCTATACTATTAAGCGAGCAATAATTGTACAAACGTGAAACTCCGTAGCGAAGCACGGGTATTTTGCTAGTTAATTATAAAATTATTTTTAATATGTTGGCATACACTAAGAACAAAACCAAATATATCAGCATGCTTTTGGTAGAAACTGTGCCTAGTTGTTAATATTTAAAAAATAAAGAATTCATTTGATTAAATTACCTTTTATTTTAACAACGCGAAAGAAAGGAAATACCGCCCAGCGTTTGTTATCTGTGAATTCCTGAAAACGAAAAAATTATTTTTTTTACGTATCCTTGGTTGGTGACATAGCATGGAACGATATCAACGGTAAATTTTTTATTGAAATTTTAAGTTTTCGGTCGAATAAATTTATAACATCAATACTAAAAATTACCCCCTCCTTCTTAAACAACCCTTTTCTTTTATAGATATTTCATCTATCTTTCTACAGTGGATTATTATGATCTTCTTTTCAGAATCCTTTATTTATCAAAATTAAGTACTTTACTCTTGTTAAAACGGAAATCGTTGCAGGTACACTACTCCTTCCTTTAACCGATCTTCACCGAAATCAATAGGCCTTGAGTCCTCTACAACTCGGGCACATATACAAAAAATTATTTGATTCTGTTTGAATTTGTGGCAGTTATCGTACACCATAGAAAAAATTCTACACACAGACACTTTTCGGAAAATGACTTTTCTTCATGTTTTGAGGGTAGTACAATCAGAATCACCCCTTATCTCGAACATGATTTTTTTCGCGATCACCATACTTCCATTTCCTTACGGAGCACGGAAGTAATACAGAAAGTACAACGTAGTATAGATCAGAGTCTCTAAATGAGGAGAAACCCGAAATCAAAGTTCCTAGTCCTCCACGTTGGGGGTTGGACTTAGGACCTATTCCGGAAAGAAAAAAGTTGACATGAAAACCAGAAAGTACAATAATCTACCATTCCGAGATACGACCGTCGAAAAAGTGCTAAAAGCAAACGAAATGGTTGAAGGCTAGCAGCTAGAATTCCCAGGAAACAAATTGCCAGTCGATTACAGGTGACGATAAATTATCACTGGTTTGCTTTAACCGTTAATATCAATCAGCGAAAGCAATTGTTATCAGTCGTAATTATTTTTTAGCTGCACTAATCTATGTTGACGTGATTCTGTACAGAAATTAAACAAATTAACAAAATAACAGGCTACACCGAGAGCCGAATGACGACGACATGGGGGGTTGGTTTCAACGAAGTTGATAATTTACATTTGACGATTGCTAATTGTGGCACTCCGCGTCCACGTGGACTAAAGATGACGACGTCACTTTACTGACGTAACGATATAAGGCTGGTTTCACACGAAACCACTCAGCAGCGCCACTGATAAGCGACAGTGGCGCTGCACGATTTTAACGCTTGTACAAACGCTCGTATGTAAAGCCACTAACGTGCGTCGATAGCGCTGCTCGGCGTCGGCATTTTCCAGTGTGACAATGGATGTGGAAGGTGACTTTCTGTTAGCAATGTTACTTATTCGGAGGAAGAAACGGCGCGAAACAGGGGAAGAAGGTTTTGGGTACACTCGTTGGTTTTAGAAAGGCGAAATCGAGGATTATTCCATACGTTATTTGATGATTTAGAGGATGATGATTAGTTTTTTTCATATTTTCGCATGTCAAAATACACGTTTGAAGAACTTCTCTCTGGCATTGCAAGTGATATAACAAAACAAGACACTGTCATGAGGCAGGCCATACCTCCAGCTGAAAAACTAGCTTTGACTCTAAGGTAAGAAATAAGTACAACTGAATTATGAATTTCTTTTATATTTAGTACGCTTGTAGGCCTTGTTACAAAAAAACAAAAAAAAGAAAGAGTAATTAAAAAAAATTGTTTATAAATTACTTATTTGTAATGAGTCAACATATGAAAGTCACAAAAATACTAAGTTTATCTAAAAGTTCACTAAAATAATTGACTGCATTACAATCCCAATAAACTTTTTTGAACTAAAAGTTAAAGTTCATTTGATAATTTGATTTAATTCAAGTAAGGATTAAATGCACATAGAATAGATAACAGCTGAATATAGCGCACTTTCAAAATACGTCAGTAGACAATTCACTGTTGTTTGAAGACACGTCATCTGGACTTTGGGTATTTAGTGTTGCTCTAGACCAAGAAAAATCCAGGTTCTGCGTCCGGTCTTGAAATTGTTCATTCCCATAATTGGGCGGTTGAACATTGGAGGACCGATTCACCATGGGCGGTTGTTGATACTGAACTTGTGGCATCTGATACTGCGACGTCGATGGAAACTGATGAACTGCGTTAGCAGATGCGTAAGCCGCTTGTTTGGCAGAAGATATAACTCCAAGTATCTGGGATTTCACATGAAGCTTCATGTGATCGGGTATTGAGCTTAAGTCTTTACATAGGGACAGTAGAAATAACTTATCGTCATTATCATCATCTTTGTTTAGCCGCATCTCCATCTGACAGTACTTCTTCTTAAGAATGTCTAAGAATTCATCATCTGGATGACGTTTCTTAGTTTTCCCTTTGCCTTTTCCTGCTTACCAGTATTCTCCCCATCAACTATTGTACCTTCTGTCGCATTTTCTTCACTTTCGTTCAGGTCAATACTATCCTCTGTCGGTTTTGTAGTTGTGTCCAAAAATTTCAGTTGCTCAAAATATAAATACTTCCTCCTGTATTTTGTTGCAGAACCCGATTTCATTTCATTCCTCTGCTTTGCCAGCTCCCGTGTATATGAATCACGGAGACTTTTCCAGTTTCGTTGATATGAGGTACCTGCAACAAAAAAAACATAAATAAAATACACATACATACATACACACACACAGGTGTATTAATATAAATATTGCTTTTTCAGATATCTTTGATCTGGGTATACGATGAGCGATCTTCATATTGACTACCGCATTGGGTTATCGACGATTTCAAACATCATCCGAGAAGTCTGCGGATCTCTCTGGTCAACATATAAGAAAAGCTGCTTCCCACGCCTCACCGAACAATTACTAGAAAATACTGCAAAAAATTTCGAAGAAAGAGCTAACTTCCCACACTGCATTGGAGCTATTGCTGGAAAGCACGTACGAGTAATTAAACCTGTGGGCAGTGCATCAATGAACTTCAATTATAAACGTTTTTTTTCTATTCTCCTACTTTCTGTGTGTGATTCAAATTACAAGTTCTTGTACATAGACGTAGGGGCACCAGGAAAATCAAGTGATTCAACCACCTTTAAGAACTCAACACTGTACAAACCGTTGCAAAGCAACACAATCAAACTACCATCTCCCAAACCTGTTTCAGAAAACAAAGTTCCTTATGTCCTAGTAGGAGATGAGGGATTTGGACTTTGTCAGTTTCTTCTCAGACCATTTACGGGAAAATATCTGCCTGTCGGTAAGAAAGTGTTCAACTACCGCTTAACAAGGGCCAGAAGATACACCGAGTGCTCTTTCGGGATAATGACCAATAAGTGGAGGATTTTCCATCGTGCGCTTAATGTGGAAGAAAGCCTGGCAGAAAGTTTAATAAAAACGTGTTGCCTTCTGCACAACTTTGTGAGAGAAAGAGATGGTTATAATTTTGATGATATAGTCTGTGTTAATGGGCTCGTTGATGACATGCGAGTTGACAACTCCCAACCGGGAAATGCAACTTAATGTGTTAGAACAGTACTCACTGAATACTTTTTAAATGAAGAACAACTTCCGTGGCAAATGAAGAAAATCTAAGATTAACCTAATGTGCATTTACCATGTTAAAAGCTTGTGTATTGTGTGCACTGTTATTTAAGCTTGTTGTTTCAATAAACAAAGTTTTAATATTACAATAAAGATTTTGTTACTTACCAATCACTTTTTTTCAGCCTGACATCTCACTAAAATTTGGAACAAATTTCGCAATCACAGCTTCCCAGGCATTTCTTTTTGCATTTTTATTACTGTAGTCGTCATTCTGAAGGTCCCATATTGCCGGAAAGTTTTCAATTTCACTGATGAAATCGTCAGTATTAAATTTTGCACTTGTGCAATCGCCTTCGGACGCCATCACTTCAGAACACAACACAACAAACCAACACAACTTCAGGACACAACGAACTCGTCAACTACCAAAGCAAGACTGGCATTTCGAGCGCCTGTGAGCAGCGCTACGAACGGTCCACGAACGAACCACGGAAATAGTGGCGTGACTCCAGCCCCGTGTGAAACCTACAATCTTATTCTGGGTATCATGATGAGTGGCGCCACTTTTGATCGCCGACATCTGCGGCGAAGGCGACCACCGTCATCGCCTACAGCGCTGCCATTCTGTAGCTGTGTCTGTGTGTGAAACCTTTCTTATCTCCCCTGTATTTGCCGACGGCAGCGCTTCTGAGAAGCGCTGCTGAGTGGCTTCGTGTGAAACCGGCCAAACTGGTGCGGAGAGGTAGTACCACAGTTTTAAGATCATGTTGTTACAGCAAAGGTTCCGACTGTCAAGCTTTTGGCCTACGCAAGTTTTGGCACGGAGACGTACAACGAATGGGCAAACACAAGCTCTCATTATCAAATTAAACTAGCAACCTAGCGTTACAAGGAAGCAAACAAACAAAGCTAGTAAGGCGACACATATGAGGATATAAAACGAAATCCGTTGAGGATGGTTTACTGCAGTAGCGTGGCGTCCATGTAACCGCTGTTGCCGGCGGCAACAGTACTGGAAATAAGAGAAAATAATATTAATTATATCACAGAATGAATACTTTAGTTATTGAATAATTTGAAATCCGAACAATATTAGTAGGGAAACTTGATGAAAAGCGTGGCATTGCTTTCGAACTGCTGGGCACTTGCACCGTCTTGTGTTGGCGGCTCAGACATCGGCTGTTGCCGCTGTATAAACCGGCAAAACGCAGTTAGCAGCTATGTTCGTTTACGGAACTGACGTGCAGCAGATACTACGTATCTATTTGTGTTTTGTTCGTTTAGTCATGTGTTTCTCCGGTTGTCTTTATTATTTTTATTTCGGGTTATTTGTATTCTGATTTATTCTGTTTAAGTATAATGAGAGTCAGATGCCGTTGAACCGGGACCCTCTTCTTCTCCTAGCGAATGATAGAAAACGTTCTAAAAAGAACACTTGGTACGAGAAAACATTCGAATTAACTTTTAGGTTAAATTTTAGGCCTGTCACAACCGGCAACATGTGTTATGTACCCACGCCACGCCACTGGTTTACTGTATAATCAGAAAGCTGGAGACTGAGATGGGAAAAAGGTAGAGAGAGTTTTGTATATGCACTATCGAACGGACAAAGCGAATCCTCAGATTTGACTCGACCGTTTGACATTTGTCTATCTCTTTGTCTGAATGGGCTATGTCAGGCTTAAGGGGAATTTTAACAAAAATCCAAATGTTTGGAAATTTTTGTAATGTATGATTGACTGCTCTACAACTGTTTTGTAATGTATGATTGGCTGCTCTACAACTGCTTTGTAATGTATGATTGGCTGCTCTACAACTGTTTTGTGATGTATGATTGGCTGCTCTACAACTGTTTTTTTACTAAAAAAAGATAGTAGAGTAATCGGGATTTTCTGATAACTGAAAAATTATCCAATATCAAAATCTATGTAATAATAAATGTAGTCAGTTCAAAACAGTGAGGGAGTTCAACACCTCAGAAACCTTATAAATGAACAGGTACACTACAGTGGCGTGAAGAAAGTTGACTAATTACTTAAGTGTTGGTGTAAACTTTAGTAGGCCTATAAACTTTTCTACATCGTGTGCAGCTTACATTACTTACGCGTTAGATTTCTTTAAACGCGCACTCGTGAGTTCAAAAACTACCATTTATTGGCAAACGCGAGTGGAGCTGAGACGTGCGATGAATAGAAACGCCAGCGTACGTGTAACAAGAGAACGTAATCTCTGTATTCGCTACACACGCCAAGTAGCAACGCGCAACTTGGAACCGAATGACGATTACAATATTAGTGTCACATTGGTTATGTCTGGGAATTCATGTCCTGTGTTTATTGCATGTGTGACTAAATTGGTGTGTATAATAAAACATATACCACACAAAGGCGCCATAATGAACATTTGGAAAAATTTACAAATATACGCGTGTCCGGAAAGTAAAGATACAAAGGTCGTAATTGGTCTAAAAATATTTATTTACAAATCATTAACTGACAGTTACGTAAATACATATATCTTTATTTCTCTACATAATTACCGCCATTATCCAAGCACCTATAAGTCTGGGAACCAGCTTTTGTATCCCCGTGTCATAGAAGTCTGCCGCCAACCCTTTGAACCATGTCATGACCTCTTCTTTTACCTCGTCATCGTCATCGAACTTTTTTCCGGCCAGATATTGTTTCAGGTGAAAGAACAAGTGAAAATCACTGGGGGCGAGGTCCGGGCTATGCGGCGGGTGATCCAAAACATCGCATTTCCAACTGCCGAGCAGCGCAGAGGTCACGCGTGCAGTATGCGTGCAGTTGGAAATGCGATGTTTTGGATCACCCGCCGCATAGCCCGGACCTCGTGCCCAGTGATTTTCACTTGTTCCTTCACCTGAAACAATATCTGGCCCGAAAAAAGTTCGATGACGATGACGAGGTAAAAGAAGAGGTCATGACATGGTTCAAAGGGTTGGCGGCAGACTTCTATGACACGGGGATACAAAAGCTGGTTCCCAGACTTATAGGTGCTTGGATAATGGCGGTAATTATGTAGAGAAATAAAGATATATGTATTTACGTAACTGTCAGTTAATGATTTGTAAATAAATATTTTTAGACCAATTACGACCTTTGTATCTTTACTTTCCGGACACACCTCGTACAAACATAAAACACAAAACAAACTAATACCTGAACAAATACAAATCAATACAAAACATGACACAATATTCAAAGCACTCAACATCGAAAATACATAAAATACAAATACATATACCACAATCACACACAATAATACAACTTTAAAATACCAGAGACCAACAAGAAACCTTAATAGCATCCAGCCAATACACAAATACTTCACCAGACGCAAGATCGCGAAGGCTGAGGATGAGAGCACGGGCGCTCTTGAAACATCTTCCAAATAAGGAAAAATAACATCTTGAGGTAATATAAATATAAATTTTCAATATCTTATATGTCCGGAAACGCTTTGTAAGCGAGTTACGGCTAGCAAAAATTTCGCCCGGGTTTCGGTTCCCCGGGTAAATGAAGACTTTCTGAAATTCTGGGAAGGTAAATTAAGGGGCGAATTCTGTTGTTTCTTATGGTTTTTGACCTGAGAAATGGAATAAAACAGGTCGCAGAACTGTATCTCCCATAACTTTCATGATATCCGACGTAAAACAGAAAAATCTTTGCCTAAAAACGTATTGTATTGTTTTTAACCAAAATTGGAATTTTTTGTTGATTTTTATTGACTTTATTTACACCATTTTTCTCAGAATTAAATTCTTTACAAGATTTGTTTTTAACTTTTATGCATTTATTAATCATTTAACAAAGTTATTGTACTTCTAACCTAAAAACACGTTAACTGAAGGAGATTCATGCACGCTACGATAGTAGTACACTTGGGACTGCGGCATACAGAGTGTCAGGGGGCACGCTGTCACCATGGAATGCGTTGTTACTGGTGACTGCTACGTCGAATGACTGTTCACTGCATGCTGCCACTGAACAGAAAAGATCCCTTGTTTTTTCTTTTGTATGAAGCCGACCCGACCCCGGATCTCTCCCCGGAACCAAATTCTAGATACGCCACTCCCGTGAGCTGGTGACAGGGAAACCCAAAAGTGGCGAGAGTTGAACGGCGAAATGCTAAGAAAGTAATTAATTAAATGGAATTGACATCGATTAAGGAAATAAAACATCACGTGTGAATAACATGCGCATAAATGTTACCTTGTGGTTCCCCTCAGAAGTTAATTCCCTGCGTTGGTTAGATTCTGAGAAACGGAAGTGGGAGAACCGCGTAATCGACATGTGGTGGCCTTCCGAATTTGCTTATCACTCGTCAGTACCAAACGTAACTGGAATACCACCGGGTTATATGTGGTCTCTCTCTCTCTCTCTCTCTCTCTCTCTATTGTTTATACAGAAAAGCGATAACTCATGCACATACACTCATCACAAATAAAGGACTCTGTATCGTAATTACTTTTGGAATGACACAACGGTACCGTTTTAGACATCATTCAGCACAAACAAAACCGGTTTCCAGTCCATTAACACGTTGTAAATACCGAACGTGAAGTGACACCTGCAAATTTGAGGACGTGACCGAGAAACCAAATGATGAGATATGTTTTAATATGTAAACGACTGCCGTGTAATACTTAAACAGAATTTGATTACAACGGAATTAAACGAGGAAATAGTTTGCCGAAAATTCGTTTCTAATTACATGCCATGGACGTGACAGAAGGCCGAAGGCCGTACCCCGTACCACACTAACAGAAAACGAAATAAAGTGATTCGAGATACAATTTTTAACAGAACGATTTGAGTAGGTTGAGCACCAAAAATCAATATCAACGAGAAACAAAATAAACTGATAGCAAAATAAAAATACATTAAAAACAAGAACGGAACATTAAAAAGTACAAAATGTAAATGGCAGTTTGGTAAGTACACAAAACGGAAATAGTGTTGACACAAAGAACAGTCACGAAAATTGCGTAGCATATAATAATAATTCAAATCCATTTTGAGAAAGGTAAGTGTAAAATTTTGAAATCACTAAACAAAGGCACAAAGACGACTTACTTAAGTCAATTTCTAGGCCTCTTCTAACATTTTGTCGACAATCCCAATTACTGATAACAGTACAATTTATGATAACAAAACGATTTTTGATAACAGGGATTTGGACTTTGGAGATACTTGAAGATGGAACGGGAAATGTCTGATTCCTGTAACGAAGATGAAACAGCAAAGCAGAATGGGAAAAAGATGACACGATACAAATAGGAAATAGGGCATACTATGCTAACAGTAGACTATGGAGAAACAACCCCATTGGGCGCAACACAAGAATGAAAATATATGAGACACCTATTGGACAAGTTGTTACCTATGGATGTGAGACGTGGACATTAGCGAAAAAGAAGGAGGGATTGCTGAGAACGTTTGTACGACGTCTTTATAGCCCAGTTAAGGAAGATGATGAATGGAGAATAAGAAATAACCACGAGACAGATGACCCACGGAAGCATGAGGACACTGCAAGTCTTGTAAAGGCCAACGAATCCAATGGACACAAAGGTCGTCTGGAACGGATGGATGATCAGCGTATGCCAAAGAAAATCCTGAGGACACAGGAGTATAAAAACAGAAAGAGAGATCAATCTAGGTTGCATCTCAGAAGAATGGATGTGAGGGATTACGCTGAGATGGCCAGGGATAGGAGACGTTGGAGAAGATAGGTGTAGGCCTATGAAGCCGGGATTCGGGTTATTTTTTGTTGTTGTACGTGCCGAGCTAATGCCATCAAGTGTCATTAATTGTATTTATTTATCAAATCTCTAACAAAATGTTAGATTTCTTGTCAGCCATGAGTTTTGTTTACTTTAAACAATAAAGCAGTAAACCAAAACATTCTGACTTAACCTCACACCACGTATTGTCGCGTTACATCCAGCTACAGAAACGTCTACAATTAGTGCACTTCTTCTTCTTCACATCGTGGTATATCGATACTACCGCGTACGCAAACTAGCGTCTACCTGTACGTCTTCCTATCCAGAATGTGAAGCACAATAGTGAGGCGAGACGCCGGGGGACAACACTGCCACTCTATCCCCGAGTCTAACAACTACGTCAACAGTGAGAGATTTTGTAAACTTTCCTACGAGTGTCCTCTCGTGTTTATTAACAATTTCATTTAATCGTAGAAGATTGAGTAACAGCATTCTCAATTAATTATCTTTTGTGAGTCCCAGCATCATCCATAGTTACAAAATGAAATTATTTAGCAATTGATTCTGATTTTGACGGAAAACTTAAAAGTGAACTATAAAAACAATGATAAATAACCAAAGTGTTTATTAGAACTACTCGTTTTTTTATTTGTTTTTTGCATTAGTTAATGTGACATTATTAGTAGTAATTTTTTCATTAATGTGCAAATCATCGCACTATAGTTATTTGGTATCCAGCATAGCTTTTCATAGTACTTCCATCAGTAGGATACATACAGTAATTGTGAGTAGTAAAGGAACACAATTTAATTTTAATAAATCAAATATAAATATTATAAACTGGAATTGAGATTATATCATGGACACACTGTTACCATTTCTGACATCACCACCGAAAGAAATATGGCTTATTTAAAATTGTCATTTATATTTGATTCGGATAATATTAACTACAAATCACAAACACATACCGAAATGGAGTTCAAAATAAACATAAAAATTTTAACGAAAAATGTCTTAGTTTCATTTTCAGGTTGGCCGATACAGAGTTTTTTATAATCAAGTTATATGACCAGTTCCCCATAGAAACAGGCTATTCATCTTTTACAGAATTTATTAAACCACCTTATAACTGTTTAGGTATTTATATTTATTACTTAACTAGACATTAGTAATAGTTAATTTACTCCAATTTCCCTTGTTAAGTCAACTGAAACGGATCTATTTATAAACTATTCGAAATTTTCGCAGGTGGCCATGCGTCCTTCACAGATTCGACATTTCGATATCTCTTATTTTGTACAACAAACGCTGCATTTTAAACAAATTTAACGAATTAAATAAAAAAAAAGCAACCTATTCTCACCTTATCTTGAATACTTAGAATTTAAAACTTCTCTAAGCGGTGTTTTTTTCACAAAGGAAAACATATAATGCTTTGACATTTGTTACATTAGGGTAAATTTGAACATCAAGGTGCGCTTACAACAATAGTGTATAGCCCAACCAAACTGATACAGCAGACACAGTGACTGTGTTGTCTCCCCCCCCCCCATTGTGCTACTTCACATTCTGGCTAGAAAAACGTACATGCAGACGCTAGTCATACTCAAAATGTCGAAAATGTAGTGTAGAACGGTTATTGGAAAAGTACCCATTTATGTAAAATAACAAAATTGTCTTCCGCTCAATGGAATTACATCGGTTGTTCGTTAATTTATATAAAAACCTCTGAAGATACAGACCGAATCTGTGAAATATGGGTCAGGTGCAAATATAGTAGCCTAATATAAACAGTAAAAAAACACACATGCAGAAGTAGTAACCATTCGATAATACAATTTGACGTACAGTGTAACATACATGTGTTATGTATTCATGTATACAGTGGAACTCGCGAATAACGAGAACTCGGATGTAACGAGCAAGAGTACGAGATTTGTTTGGTTTTGTATCTTAGTAATGATAATTTAACTCGCTTTTAACGAGTAGGAACGCATTAGAGACTTGGTTATAACGACCATTTTATCGCAGGCTTGCTTGTTCATGGGTTAATGTCTAAAAAAAGTTCGTTACAATACAGCATTTTAAACATTCGTTTAAAATCATTAATGCAATTTAGTGAAACAAATAATGTAAGTGATGAATTCGCGAAACGTTTAAATAAATTACAAAACTGTTTTGATATCTACAGATTACTAAATAAACAAAAATAGATGACTTTTTTAAGTTTAATTAAGTTCTGTGTTCGAAATATAATTTTGACGATTCCATTTAGAACGAAGAACAAATAAATTAGAGTGAATTTTCTTGTAATTTAAACGTAATTATTGTACATGTTGCATAGCTAGTTTTGCGTTTTTTTGCCGGATAGCCGGTTGATTTTTGGTAAGTTTTTACCACACATTTCGCGAACTATATTTACTATAGTTACTTTTACTATATTTCGCGAACGCATTATACGCCAACATTCAGCAAAGAACGTTAGCTTTTAAAAAACGTTATAGTCTAAATTTCACTTTTAAGCGTAGAATATAAAACATGTCAACATTGTATTGTGCAAAGCCTCTTCTATAGTAGACTTTTTTTATCGTGTGTTCGATAATCACGGTATAAAAATTTAGTCTTGCGAGTCGACAACTCGGATGTAGCGAACACCCGGTTTTAACGACCACATTACTCCGGTCCCTTGAATCTCGTTATAAGCAGGTTTCACTGTATATTGTAAACGGTACGTGAACGTTTTTACATCACGGCGTGTGTTTTTATACCGCATTGTAGTTTCTGTGTTTTTCTTGGGCGTGTATAAAATATAATTACCTCCTGGGGCTTTTTACGCCGAACAACCCACTCAACGAACGAGGTAATCAACCCCGTCGACGAAATGGGTGGGTAATCCCATAAAGTGCCCATTTATGTATAATAACAAAAGTGTCTTCCGCTCGAATTAAATGTGTTAAGGTGTTACGAGCTCAACTCCTGTCATAGGTCGTCTGGTTTTTAGTAATTAATTTATTTATGTAGGCTATTATTCTGCAAGTACTATGGCTATATCTACATTAAATGGAGTCCTGTGGTATAAGCAAATTACAGCAGAAACTAAAACCAAAATATTTGTAACCATTGTTAGAAGTAGCATGACTTACGGCTCAGAAGTTTGGACTACTAATAAATACACAAGAACAAAATTAATGACAGCAGAGATGGACTTTTGGAGACGTTCGGCAAGAGTATCCAGATGTGAGAAAATTAGAAATGAAGTCATTAAGGACAGAATGAATTTGAAAAATTCAATTGTTGATTTTATCCAAACAAAAAAATTACAATGGTAGGGACACATGAAAAGAATGGCACAGGAAATATTTCCAAGGAGAGTTATGGAATGGACCCCACCAGGAAGAAGGAAAAGAGGAAGACCATCTATCACCTGGATAGAAGAAATTCAGAATATATTAAGGGAACGAGAAATTGAAGAAGATCTTTGGATGGACAAGCAGCAGTGCAAGATGAGAATTCAGTCACTTCTGTAATCTTTGGTTCCGGAAAATGTGTAAACATTGTACAGCCGGAATAACAAAATTCTGTAAGTACTTTATTTTATTAAATATTATGCCTATAAAATATAAAATGTTATGTTTCTATGCAAGTATTTGTTTTATTTTAATTATTGATAATTCGTTGAACTTTGTTGTTCAGCATCGTCAGAGTAAATGTAAAAGTTTTACTTATAATAATAAAATTGAATAATTGTCTATAATTATTTAATATAGCCTACTTTGATTATACTGTAATTCAGTTGTTACTACTGTGATATACCTGATTTGTATGTTACTGAAGATTAGTTTTTGCAATTTCCAGGAAGTCAGAGTCAAAGCATATTCTATTTTTCAATTGAGATATTCCGCAATTTTAATTCCGCATGTTAAATAAAATTCTAATTCAAATGGATTTCAAGGACAAACACGAAATTTTATTATATACAAACTCGGTTCCCACGTTAAATTAACGACCGGGATGACGACGTTTGTTCCAACCTCTAATCGTTAACGTTCATTCTACAAATCTTTATATCAAAAGTGAATTATGGAACTATCAAACCCGTACTGTAATTCCCAAACCGTGTAACGCAGAAGTTTAGAGCTGATGTATCTTATAAGTAAAATGTTCCTCTGGGAGAGGAACAAGCTGAACTTACGAAAGGTCGCTTCTGCAGTGATAACATTTTTAGCATTAATCGTCTATTACGTGAGGCATGACAAAGGGCCTATCTGCCGATTTTGAGTTAGTGTCCATGTAATTTTTTGATTCCTTTTGCTATCGCTTCCTAAAAGGTTCTAGAACAAAGTTAAGGACAAATTTTAGCCCGCTCTCACCCCTAAAGTGCTGAAAATATGAAACGACGCGAGGATGTATTTTGGAGCCCTGAAATTAGGTACTTATAGGTTTTTTGGGGGTGCTAATTACGATTCTGACGTCCAAAATTATATTCGACGCAAACGTAGTTTTAAAGGGTTGAAGCAGACTACAATCAGGGTGTGTAAGTATTAAACTTCGCGAGAATGCCTGTCAAAGCCTCTAAAGTGAGTACCTATAGGTTTTTGGGGGTGCTGATTGCGATTTTGACGTCAAGGGTTCGACTTGAAAGGGTTGAAAACCACTCCTAAAGGGTTAAAAACATGAAACAACGCGAGGATGTACTTTGAAGTCTAGAATTGGGTACCTATAGGTTTTTGAGGGTGCTGATTACGATTTGACGTCAAGGAATACATCCGACGCAAGGGTTACACTTGAAAGGGTTGAAAACGTGAAACAACGCGAGTATGTACTTTGAAGTCCTGAAATTGGGTACATTAAAAATTAAAAATTAAAAAGTTCAAAATTCAGTCGAAAAAATATATATTTCATCCATACTTATAAAATTTAGTCAAAGAAAAGTTGAACCATAAACATTATATTATTTTATTAAATTAAATATTCGATTGATATAACGAACCACCAGTACAGACAGTGACAAATTGCAACAGATATTGTTTTGTTTACAATAGACGTTAAAAAAATAAAAATAATACTTATTCTAATGTCAGTTTGAAAAAAAGTTTAGTTTAGTATAAATTAATAGGCTCTCAGGACCGCATCCGAACATATAACGTACGATAACAAAATCTAACTGTTGGAGCGCGTTTACATTTTTGGTCATAACACGGTCAATATTTAAGAAACAAATTTCAATCAGAATGCATTTTGCAGAAAATTTAAAGAGCTAAAACTATTGTCCTATGCAGTATAGTAAAAAAACCTACTGTACACTAGATATTCCAAAATCTGTATATTTACCTTATTTCTTCCGTCGTGTGACTTCATGTTGCGTTCGATTTGATTAATGCGTTTCGAAACATATGTTTCGTCTTCAGAAATAAATAAAAATTCACTCTTAGCGAGGTCGTTACATATTAAAATTGCAAATATTGGAAAACGATTCCACACATATCAGCGTTACATGAGTGCGCACTCGAGTCGGACCGATCGGACACTATGTAACGACCTCGCTAAGAGTGAATTTTTATTTATTTCTGAAGACGAAACATATGTTTCGAAACGCGTTAATCAAATCGAACGCAACACGAAGTCACACGACGGAAGAAATAAGGTAAATATTATACAGATTTTGTCAATAAGTGACTTGGATACCAATTCAAACATGTCTTTCAAACTAGATATTCCGCCCAGAAGTAAAAAATGTTTTACACGATGTCGGCAAAATACACTTCTAAACTGCTTTAACTCATCGAGTTTTAGTCATAAAAGAATGAAACAAAATTTAAAAGTTTTGTTTTTCTATAAGCTTTATTTTTGATTCATAACAATTTTTCGATAAAACGTATCGTTACTGAGATATTTAATAAAAAACCGATTTTGGCGAAAATCCAAAAACTTTCGAATTTACTTAAAACGTTACGTGTTACTGTATAGCAATAAATATATGGTTAAAAAAAACTGAGGACATTGCTAATATAATGGACAATCTAAAACTACAGTATCTCGACTTAATATGGATATCTGACCAAATGGCGGACGTCCGTTTTTAAATCTCTTGGAAAAAATTTGCAGAAATTATGATATTTTCCTACATAACTTCGTAATGTTTTAAGCTACACAAGTAATTAACCCAGAATTTTTAGGAAATTAACAGAGCTTTTATTTGATACTAATTTGGTTAGATCGAACAATTTTTCACCGAGATATATCAGTTTTAACCACGTAATTTGATCAAAAACCGGTGAATCGCTATCTTGTTTTGGCTGTCTCAAGAACCATTTGACATAAGGAAACCAAACAATGTGGAAAATGTTCGCCTGGTAATAAGCTTTATGTTCGAGTTATACAAATGTTTCGCAAAATGGCGTCGTTTTTTAGTTATTCGCAGATTAATTTTAAAACGCTTTTTTTTTGCAAAACTTTGAACCCTTGTAATTCGCAAACGCATTTTTTTTTCGAAAAAGTGTATACCACCTTCTTGCTTAGAATTTAATTCTATATCGGGTTTCGGGGTTAATTAAATTCTGTTTTTTCACCCCCAAAAAAGGGGTGAAAACAACCCCTAAATTTAAGAGTGGGCCAAAAAATTTCCTTAACTTTATTTTATAACCTTTTATGAAAATTCTGCAAAAATCAGAAGGATCCATGGACACTAACTCAAAATCGGCAGAAAATTCCTCACGTAATATACTACAAAAGAATTTTAGAAAAACGACGAAGTCAATTTGGAAAGTCATGTTCCCTTTGTTGACTTAGAAAAAGCTTTTGACTCGGTCGTTAGAAGTAGACTATGGACAATAATGGAGGAAGGGGGATACCCTGTACATCTTATAGAGACAATTAAAAACCTTTATAAATGTACTAAAATAGTTATAAACACAGGCACTTCAAAAACGGAAGAGCTAATAATAAACCAACGTGTTCGACATGGGTGTAGTATGTCCCCAACTGTTTTCAACATCTATATTGTGGACCCCATACGGAACTGGAAGATTGAAGTTGATCAAGTCATACAGCTGAAAAGGAGTTACCACTTAAATGTTTTGCTGTATGCACATGATGTGGTTATACTACTAAATAATGAAGCAGACTTACAACGCTCTGTGTACGGACTACATAAACTGGGACGACAATACTACAACCTAAAGTTATCTACCAACAAAACAAAAGTTATGGCTCACTACGGAAAATTTTCAGTACTCTCTAAGATTATTATTGAGGATAAAGTAATGGAAAAGACCTCAAAGTTTAACTATTTAGGTTGTGATATAAGTTTTCATGTTGACAAAGGTATACAAAGTAAAGTCAATAGATTTCAACACATATGTGGAACTATAAATAGAACACTGAAAAATAAAACGAGATGTGAGACAAAATTACAATTCTACAAAACAGTGGCTGTTCCAGACCTATTATATGACAGTGAATCCTGGATTACAAAACAAAGAGATAAAGCAACATACAATCAACAGAGTTGAGATTTTTAAGAAGGGTTAAAGGGTGCACAAGAAGGGATCATATAAGAAATGAAGATTACGGGAAGAATTAAATATATATAATCTAAATAAGAAAATTGAAGAATACAGGGGAAAATGAAGGCAGCATTTAAGTCGCATGAGTGAAGATAAAATACCAGTAATTGTGAACAAGTACAAGCCTTCTGGAAGAAGGGATGTAAGAAAACCAAGAAAGAAATGGATCTGATAATTTGAAGTCGGAACAGGCACGTTGCCTAATCCCTGAAGTGTAGAAGAAGAAAATGTTGACAATGAAATTCACTTTTTTGAAAAACAAACTGCAAACTGAATTTAATTTCCAAACATTACAAGTGCGTCTCATATTTTACAATTGTGGGTCTCTTTTTAAATAATTTTTTACAATTTTTTGTTCTTTTTTTCAATAATCAAACAATTCCTTTCTACAATAAAATGTCAAGGCTTTTACTAGTTACGATGATTTCGCTATATTTTAATGTACCGGTAGTTAAATTTATCAAGAATAAGAACACTTGGTATTTTATTTTGTAAAATATAACTCTAATAATTGTTTCCACAGGTCTGATAATCTTCAAATAGTATCAAGTGATGTTATTCATGACAGTAATTACTACAATATTTCATAAAGTACGATAAATGTATAATTGAGATAAAATAATTAGGCCTACAATGTTTTATTGATCGTCGAATTTTATTGTGACCAAAATTTAAAAAAATGTAAAGTACCGTTTACCAAATGGTAAAAGCTTAAGAGCATGATAATGTCTTTCAGCCGCCAGCTAAACGCAACATTATTATGGTTACTGACTGACTGATTGGTTACATACCTATCTACAGCTATGCAGTGTTGTTTGCTTGTTAGGTCTTTAATCTGCGACGGACGTTAGCACGTTAGCGGTCGCGGTTTTAGTTAACGATTCCCGGCTGGTAAATGATGACGTCATGCAGCGTGATGCGTTACAGAAATTTTCAAATGACCCCCAGCCATAAGACATTATCATGTCAAAAAAAATTTCATCATAACTAGTAACAAAACTACATTTCATGGATATTTAGACAGATGCTGCGAGGACTGATCATTCATTCGATACTTTAGCAGACCAAGTTTCAATAAATTGTGTTTACAAAATCTTACCCAGCACACCGTGTTGAACCACCGCACACACAAGGAAAACGCACACTACAAATACATGTTGATTGGCAGGCATTTCGTCGCCGACTGACTACAAGCGCAAGCGTAAACTTTATGACTACATGACCTTACTTTATAACAAAACTGAACCTCTCTGCGTCTGATTCGTAGAACTGGTTTCACGCGTAGTATATACACACAAGTGATCTTGGGTGCGACGCCGATGCTGCCGAGCTTCACTAAACCTTAGCCCCTGACGCATACAGACTGCTTCGTTTATGTTCGTGTCTTTTCGTAAGTGTTCGTACAGGTTGATGTGTTGGAGCTGTCAACCTGACGTGCTGAGAGCGAACATTTATTGAACAACACGGTTTTTACGGAACTTCCTTCGCGCCAAACTAATACGTATACAACTGAATCTATATTCATGTATGTATTGTTTAAAAATGCTTACCTCGTTTGACAGTTTTTGTTCTACTCGCAGCTGATATGCTCCGGTTACGTAAGACTGTACACATTTCGAAAGCAGTTGATCCAGGATGAATCGTCTAATTGTTTACATACGTTCGCATACGCGCGACAATCAGTTGAACGAAAACACATCGATAATTATTTACAAAAAACTACACTATTAAATACATAGTCCTATATACACATCAAATACACACGCGCTGAATATTTCATAATTCCATGAATAACGAATGTATAATGATACTACAACTAACAAACTTAAAATTTATTAAAAATCTCTTAACTTTATAACAATCTTTTTTTTTGCAGCAACGACAGAGCAGTGTTCTGTATGTCGATTTCATTGGGCTTTACCATAACAGTAACGTGTGTTAATTTCCTTTTTTTTGGTGGAATAAAGTCTCCTCTGTGGCACGATATTTCTTTTCTGAGACGTCGAGCAGCTGGACATATTTTGAACTGCAACGCGAGAGCCAATTGCACTTAATGTCGCTTTCAAAGTAGCAGTTTGTCGTTTAATCACTGCCAGTTCTTCTAATGTGGTTACGCTGTTAACAAATTCAATTAAATCTCCTTTGAATGCTTCTTTTTGAGTCTCCATACATGTCAAGAAACTTTCTTTTTAGCTGACTTGGAATACAATTTTTTGTTTTTCCGTCGTATCAATTTCGTTCTCCGTATCCACAGACAATCGATCGTCACCATCGTCTTCGTTACTATTAATATTCGACTGCAATCTACGCCCTGCTTTGTTAATCCTGCAGACAGCATGAATACGTTTACACATATTCCATTTAATACATGAATCTACACACGTGCATGAATATTTCTGTACACACATCACAGTCTACACAGATCAAATTACATTTGCACTGCACTTCATTTTCATGTACTAAATATACCTCTTTCACGCCAGAAGACGACGGTACTTTCCACCCGTTGTCTGTCTCTTCTCTGATAACTAAGTTACTGTCGATTTCTGTGATGGACTTATGTTTTTTTCTAATGTCTTTCAACTTTGTGGTTAATTTGTCTTTGCTCAAGACAAGAAGTCTATCAAACAACTTATCACGGACGAAAGACATTATAGCAATTATCGCTTTGTCCAAACGTTTTACCTTTTTGCCGTGTAAATATATATTAATTTAATGTTAAATTTATGATGTATAAATTTGTGATGTTATTCAATTTCTTTCTTCTGCAAGTAGTATAATTCGTATATTCTTTTTAACACCTGACGCACGTTTCACTGAAAAATATCAGTATCATCAGAGGTTTCTAAGTAAATTAATAACAATCGAAATAATTCTATTAATATAAAATTAACGAATAATCGAATTTGTATAGATTTAAATGTAAAATAACTGATAATCGATTTAGGTCGATTAGTTAACGATTGTTTTAATGTTTATTTTCTTCAGCAGCTGTTTTCTCGGTTATATTTTAAAATTTGTTGTTTATATTTTATTCATTTTTATTTTTTAGTAAATTTATAATTTTAAATAGATCGTCTTGTTTTGTTTTTATTTGGGTTTGTTCTTTAATTAATAAATTATTGTTATTGCGTGTGTAAATGTTAAGATTTACCCAAATATTCATTTATATATTTAATTGTATATGCATGTTGGTGTTCAGACCTTCTTGAAGTCGATGACAGTAGGCCCAAGACTAAATATTTTTGGAGTATGTTTGATCAAAATAAGTGCCGAATTCAGAAGTGTCTGGATCCTCTGTACCCCTGTACCGTGGGATTCACGGTCAATGTGTATCCATACTTAAACTGTTTATCACAGATGTTACATTGATGTGTAGTGACTTCAAGCTGCTCAAAACCGACACTTCACTGTTTACTTTTCCGGGATGTAATTTCGAATGTTGGCTAAGATTCTCTACATTTTCACAATCCTTACCGCACTCGAACATAAGTATTGTTTAAGCTCACTCGCTTTAATAAACCAAAAATTAAAAAGGTATAAAAACTAGATTATGAACACACACAAAATTAACAAATGAATATCACACAACAAACTCGATGAACACACGCACGGATAATTTAAATGAAATAAAAATGTATATTATAAAACGAACTACGGAGACAGTTTTATTTTATAATCACAGTGATATTAAAGACTAAAATTATAATTAATATATGATTGTCACACGCTGTTAATTAACACACCCACAGTTAATTAAAATAAAACAGTAAAGCAATAATTTAAAAGCGAACTACTGTGGCATTTTATTTACAAACATGCTGGTGTTACTAATACTATAATTACCGACACACTGTTACTTAACACACACACACACACACACACACACACACACACACACACACACACACACACACACAGTACATTAAACAACACGTTGTGTGTTCTACTGTACATTTCCCGCCTAATTCAACATCTGAGGATTTCGTACATTGGTCTTAGCATTGGGTAAAAATTGGATATTCGCGCCTTACTCAGCTCTACGAAGAGTTACGGAAATAAACGAAGCATTCGGTATGCGTCAGGGGCTAAGGTCTAGTCCGAACTTCGCCGTGGCTCCGTCAACATTCGTGACAGGCGCCTGTCATTCGCGCATGCGTCAAACTGTTTGCTGGTTTTATAGTGTTTCTTTTCTTCACGCGAGTAAATTACTTTTGGACCGCTTCGTACGCACTGATTATAACATTGATAAACAGAGGCGGATTATAAGCTCACGGTGCCATATGCTGCCATCAGACTGGTTCGAAATTCAACTTTTTATCCATTATGTACACTGATAAATAAATGGCACACACAATTTCGAAAGTAAACAATTATTATTTTATTAAACTCCAAATTACAACAAGTATTTAGCTAAATAGTGATTACAATGAGCATAGTAGTACATAAGCTTAGAAAATACTAATCGATCTAATTTTTGCTTGATTTTGCCTTAAGAAAGTCGTGCATAATTCTTCTAAATCGAGCGATTCAAGTATCTCGTTTTTAATATTCAACCTTACTAACGAAGATAATCTCTCATCTCTCATAGTTGAACTCAACATATCTTTAATGCGTTTTAACACGAAAAATGATCTTTCAGATCATCAATCATCAAAAGCAGACGATACGCAGTAGGCCTATATTATATTCGAAAATACATCAATCATTTTACAATCAATAATCCAGTTTAATACTTTGAGCGGACAAACTGGTAGTATCATGGGATCTATCATCTTCATTCGAACGAATTTAAAAAAAAAATTTTCTTTCTTGCAATTCTCTCGTGGCACAAAGTACTTCCATTCTATTAGAATCAATTCGTTCTAGTAAACTTCTATAAGAGATTTCACTTGATTTTCCAACTGAACACTCTGCATGGTTAATAACTGCGTAAGAAACCAAACAATTGCGTAATGTGATCATAACCTTTCCTGCCCTTAGTCAATTCAGCTATAAGTTTGTCTATTATTACATAGAAGGATTCAACTCTAATTTAATTACCTTGTATCCGTCAGTGGCTTCGTTCTAGCGTTTTTTATATAGACGCGTTTCGTGACATGTGTCACATCATCAGTAATCCTCGTCAAATGATAAAATTCACATAAAACACATAAAAACACATTTGCACATATTTACTAAATTACAATAACGACACACACATAACACGATGTAACTTCGGATTCGTTGGACCGGTCCGACCGCGCGTGTAGTTGCCAAGCCACTAATTGAACTAAGTCAATTCTTATCACCAGTCATTACCGTCATGCGCGATTATATTTAGGGCTATATCATATAGTGAGTGAGATTGAAACCTTAATTGTTCGTTTAGTATACTGTGTAACGTCACAGAACGTTCCATAAAGGAAATCATTTACATAGCAATTTATCATAAGAGGAAGGTGAGGTGAACAGTATCGAACCCAAGTAGTCCTAAACAATTGTGTAATATTGTCTAATAATTATTACTACTAACATGAAAAACGACCAGACTGTGACTAAGACACAAACCCCATATATATTATTAAAGTGAATAACAGTGAAAAAACCATAAGATACTATAAGAGAGACAAATAATGTCAGAATCAACCAAAATGAAGTCATTTATTATTAAGTTTTATAACTCTGAATAGAGTATTAAGAACTATTTTTTGTGAATGAATGGACATGATCCATTATTATATTATGTAATGTAAATAAAATAAATTTATTAAATGACTTAAATACATTATTAGAAAGAATCTAAGTTAAAATAAAAATTATATATTTGTTATGACAAAAAATATTAATGTGTTGGATTTGAGACCAAACACTCAGATTTCATGAAAAAATTAATTATTATCAGATTGAAATAAAAACTATATGTAATTGTCAAGCAGACAAAAGTGAACAATTTATCTTAAATAAAGAAAGCTGTCAAATGAATAAAAGTCAGTCAAAATAGCCAAAAACAGTATTAACTAAAAACATGTGGTAGGCATATAATATTGTATGATTTATGGATTTAATGTTGCCAAAATGCAACCAAATTGCATTAGAAAGTTGAAATATAATATAAAGCGACTATACTAATATATTTGACTAACTTTAACATTGTAATAATCGAGTTAGCAAAATATTTACCTATACCATGTATGGCTGGATCCAATCAACCAGTACAAAAATAGTCATATCTGGCTAAATATTTACAAAATGTTGACAAAAATAAAATAGAATGGTACAATACTTCAGTATACCTTAAAAACGAACAAACTTAGTTGAAAATAAGATCAATTATGAAAGAATTTAACTTATAAGAGTGAGATTTGTCACACCATGAAAAAGGGCATCTCAAGACCAATCAATATGATGCTATGTTATCCTGTAATAAAAATAATATGTGTAAAGAGTAACCAGGTATCACAAAAGACAGACAATATAATAAACTCTGAGTGTACACTAGTGAAATACTACATATATGTTAAAGAAAGAGACTAATTATTGTGTTATAACATTGACAAAACCCTAGGCCATGGACAGGGGCCAGGTAAAATTGTAATTATCTATGTATTATATATGTTAAAATTTGTTTGTTTTGTTATAGGAAGATAGTAATGTTATATGTTCAGATTGTGGAAGAAACATAATAGTTCCACAACAATTTTTTGTTCTAAAAAATTGAATTTCAATGACAACAACCCAAGGTGAGAGTTGTATATTGTGTTACTTATTAGAGTTAATTTATTTAAAAACCAATCATAATTAGTATCACTAGATTCAGTTGAAAACAGAGAATCTAAATGTAATAATGGCATACAAATTGTGAGTACTAATGTAAAACTGTTTGATAAATACCAGAGCAATTTTTGAAATATCCTTAGTATGAAGAATAAGAAATTTGTTCTAAAAGCTTCGACGGAAATGAAATTTGTTCCATGATGTTCCATTTCGTTTATTCTCGAACAATCTAGAAAGAATTTTTACACAAATATACCAGAAGTTCACAAACTCAATCAGCCTGAATTAGTATAAAAGAGAGACCAAATTCGACCCAAGAAACACTTGAAAGTTGAACTCCAGAACAGATGCATCGCCCACGACACTGATCAACGCAGCTAAGGCGAAACCGAGAGGCGAGAAATCGACAAGACCCGAAGAAAGGCTTTTCCCGTACATTGACAAACAGACTGACATAACCTCTACAAGAATCTACGCCAATGTGTTGCTGAAATAGAGCAGCAACACAGCAAATTTTAATAGAAATCACGCAGCCAGAACGTCAACGGCCCAGGAGGGACCAAAACTTTAAATAGAGAACCAATTCTGCTGTGTTCGCATAGACAGACTAACTTGACAATAACCCCCTTAACGTAAACAAACAAACACAAAGCCTTTCTCGATACTGCAAGGGAATCAGCGCTGTGGTGGCCAATTTGGGAATCAACGCGGAGCAGCTGATTTGTAGTGGCGGGGTTTGAACGAGAATCTACTGCCAAACGTTTTCACAAAAAGTGCGGAAATTGTAAATGATCGCAATTTTGACTTAAAATAGATTCAGTGCACACATGAAGAGGCGAGATTGAAAAACTACCCGAGAGGAGTGTCCAGTGCGAGATTAATTAACCATTGGAACGTGAGTTACCAAAATTAAAGTCATTTTTTACCTGGTTACATTTATCACACAGTTGTACTACACATGCCACACACACCTTCAAATCACTTAATTTTCCTTGTAAGGCATCTTATTGATATGTCTTGGTAGTTCAAAGGAGTCACGTCCTGAGAGTAAAGATTTTTTCACGTATTAAACTCATGCTTTTCAACTGAGTAAAAAATTGAAAATACTAGCCGATACTTGATTGGATAAATAAAATTGTCAATAATAATAATAATAATAACTTGTGAATTTTTTTTTCTTTAGTAACTCTGCAATTGTATAATTTTTTATGAATGTTAGTCCTTCAGACGATTTGTTTGTTTTTGAAGAATCATTAAACTTACCTGATTTTTTTTCAAGCTAAACTGACTTGTTTATATTTTTTCATAGAAGTAAGATTTAAAAATTTTAATTTCTATAATAATCACATGTTATTCTTGGAACAAACGATTCCAAGTGGCGCCCACAAAAACATAGTATTAAGTTGTGTTACAGGACTACATCACCCCAGAGGATCCAGTCAACAGTAAGTAACAAAAAGTGCGCGGAGGTAACGCCCGACATTTTACAACACGAACAACATTTTTACATTCACTATATATCTTATTCTTTTTGTTATAAATTGGCAGCCCAACTAGTGAGGCTTGAAAAGACGGAACAAGCCCGGCAACTACCAACAGATCAAAATGCCGCAACCTAAGGGAAAAAAAGTGAAGAAGAATGTGGAACCCGAGTTAAGTGTGGAAGACGGAGAGGCAGTACGAATGGAGGAAACGGAATTAGAACCGCCTACACTAGAAATGGAAAGACCGGTACAAACGGCAGATCAAATAGAGGAACAAACGGGAGAAGAACCCATACAAATGGTAGAACAAACAGAGAAACCCGAACCAGAAAAAATAGCGAGCGTTGACATGAATGCAATAATGGTGATGCTCCTAGGAATGAAGGAGGAGAATAATAAAAATAGACAGGAAGACAAGGCGGAAATAAAAGGCAGTATAGAATCCCTGAAGGAGGAGAGTAATAAAAATAGACGGGAAGATAAGGAGGAAATAATCAAATCCCTGAAGGAGGATATGAACGAAAATACTAAAAAAAGTAATGAACAAATGTTCCAAAGGATGGAAGAAAATATGAACAGAAATAAGGAGAAATTAGACAAAAACATAGAATCTTTAAGGAAGGATATAATCGAGAAAATAGATGACAATGGGAAAAAACTGGAGATATTTCAGGAGGAGAATAAAAAAATGTATAGAGTCCCTGAAAAAAGAAATTAGCATAAAGTACGAAACAGTAAACAAAACGATCAATGATAATAAAATCGATAGTGACAGGAAGGTCGAAAACATGGAGAAACAGTTGGAAAGGTTACAGGAGGGAAACAATACACGTTTCGAAAATATAGAGGAACAAACAGTAGAGACCAAACAAGATGTTAGAAATCTCGAAAACATGGTAAGGCAGAACCAAGACGCCATCATGCAGGAGGTGGGAGAAGTCCAGAAAGACGTTAGCGAGAGGATGCAGAGAACATATGACATCGCTAACAGGCTGGACGAACAAATAAAAACTAACAAAAATAGCATACTGGAAATAGACCAGAGAGAGAAAAACCTGCAGGAAAGATTAGAGGCGCTGAGAGACACACCTATGTTAAATACTCATACGTGTCATGGTGAAAACAGGGAAGTAATCAACTTCCAAAACTATCGACGAAACCCAATGGAATTTTTAGAAAGAATGGAGGAGTTTATTGGGAGAAATAGAGAAACAAGATGGGACAGGATACGGGAGATGCTAGACGAGACGTTTAAGAACACTAGGGATAACTGGTGGATAGCGGTACGACCCGAAATCACGAATTTAGCCGAGTTTAAACGCCAGTTTAAGGAAAAGTATTGGTCGGAGACTGCACAAAACAGGGTAAGAATGGACATATTCTATGGCAAATACGACGCGTCCAATGGACAGTCCCCGACGTCTTATTTCCTAGGAAAGGTATGTTTAGCACGGAAGTTGATACCGCCGATCCCAGAAGAATGTTTGGTAAGGCAGTTAGCTGGACATTACAGTTATGGTATCAAAGATGCCCAATTATACCAACAGCTCAGTAAAATAGCCGATCTGGCCAAATTATTAGAAAATTGTGAATCCACTGGAAGGTTCCAGGATTACCAACCCCCCAATCGTAAGGTAGAATACAATAACAACAATAACGGACCAAACCGGAATGGAGGTGGAAACGGTAACAACCTGAACACAAATAGTCAGAATAATACCCCACCAAATGGCCGAAGTGATAACACTCAGGGTCCAAATAACCGCAACTATCCGGGACCAAACAGAGGTAATTACACCGGGAATAATTACGGTAGAAACTACCATCAGGGAAACAGTTATCGCGGGAATAACTATAGGGGAAATAATTATGGTCAACGTAATGGTTATCGTAACGGGGGAGACCAAGGAGGAGGCGATAGGAGAAACCAAAATGAATATAGGCCACAGGTAAATTATACAATGGCCAATAACCGACGGCCATATCCACCCAATGTACCCACTTACATGTTTTACCCACAACAGGCGCCAGGTAGCCAGGGTAACACGACGAATAGCCAACCTATTAATGGTAATCCCGAGGTCAGGCAGGAAACACAGACGGGTCAGCAACCCTATGTTCCGGGAGACCGGGCCAATGAGATCGTGGCTCATTTAAACTAAATGCGGCAGTGGAAAAGGAAAACCGCCCTTCACTGAACCAATATTATGGGGTGACTAGTTACGAACATAGACAGGACAAAGACGGGACTATGATATTAAGAATAAACAATTATCTTAAGGATATTAGAGAGGAGTTATTAGAAGAGGGTGACAATATCGTTAAAAATAGTAATCAAGGGAATAATAGTATCGTGCAGATCAAAGCAAATATCAATGGCATAGAAGCAATATTACTCATTGACACGGGGTCAAATGTATCACTTATCGATAGTGTTGAGTTAGAGAGGATCAAACAAAATAGTAATTTACCAATACCCACTCTGCCTATAAATAACATCATTTTAGTCGGAGCAACGGGGAGGCAAAATAAATCAATAAAGAAACAGGTGTCATTATAGATGACTAGTAATGGGGTAATGATACCAATAGGGTTATTAGTGGTGAATAATTTACCCATGAGTATCCTAATAGGCTGCGATATACTTAGGCCATACAATGCAGTAATAGATTTGGAAGGTAAGGTGATAACTTTAAAAACTAACAAGGGAATTTGGACCAATAATTTAATCGATGTGCAAGGAAATGGTACAGACAACACACCTTATCAAGCGATAGTGAACCATTATTATTGCGCCGATCGTCCAATAAACATGCCTTTATATCAGGAGGAAAACCCAGAGTTGTGGTTAGAAAAATTAGAAGAAATACGGGATTTCCAAAGGACGAAAGCAAGGGGCCTGATCAGCGAAACACAGGCGGAACAATTAATCAAGGTATACAACAATTATAAACACATATTCTCGAACGCTCTAGGTAAAGCCAGAGATTATCAATGCACCATAAAATTCAAAACTCCGGTGGAATTTAACAGGAAATCGTACCCGATCGCCTACTCGCTAAAGAACGAAGTCAGGGAAGAATTAAACAGGATGATAGAGGACGACATAATCGAGTATAGTCATTCGCCCTTTACCAGCCCAATCATAGCTGTGCCAAAAAAGAACGGAAAGGTACGTATATGTCTCGATGCTAGGGAGATCAACTAGATGATTGTTAACGACCGCACATCACCTGCGGAGATAGAGGAGATATTGAAAAAGTTTCACGGAACCAAGTATATAAGCTCATGGGATACCGTATGCGGTTACTGGCAGGTAGAACTCCACCCTGATAGTAGGAAATATATGGCATTCATATTCGAGGGCAGAAACTATCAGTTTAAGCGGTTACCCTTTGGCTTAATAAATTCTGTGGCGGTGTTTGTAAAGATAATGGACAGAATATTGGGGCAGGAAGTACTGAAGTTTACGACAGTATACGTCGACGACCTACTGGTAACTTCAGCGAATTGGGACGACCATTGTAATAGGGTTGAACAGGTGTTAGAGAAACTATCAGAGAATCATATCACCCTCAAATTAGACAAGTCCCAATTCATTGCAAATGAGGTGAAATTTTTAGGCTTTAATTTAACAGAACAAGGGATTACTCCACCCAAAGAGAAGATAGAGGCCATACAGAAGTTCCCCACCCCAAAGAATAGGAAACAGCTTCAGTCATTTTTAGGAATCTGTAACTATTACAGAAAGTTTCGGTCCAATTACTCAGAACTAACTGCCAGGTTCCAAAAGCAGTTATCAGCTAAAGACAAATGGACTTGGGGACCAGAGCAAGATGGAGTGCTCAATCTCATAAAGGAAAAGTTTTTAGAAACAGTAATGTTGCATCATCCCGACTTTACAAAACCATTTTTTCTAAACTGCGATGCCAGTAACGTGAGTTTAGGTGCAGCCCTATATCAGGAAGATCAGGACGGTAACCATTTAGTAATTAGCTTTGCTAGCCGCGTGCTGAACAGTTGCGAACGAAACTACAATACTACCGAAAAAGAATTGATGAGTGTAGTTTTCGCATGCGGTAAATTTAGGACATATATATTAGGGTACCCAATAACAGTTAGAAGCGACCACAAATCTATATCATTTTTAAAGCATTGTAAACTGAACCACGGAAGGCTGACGAGATGAGTTTTGGCCTTGCAAGAATATAATATCACATGGGAATATATACCCGGCAAACAGAACGTAGCAGCCGACGTCTTATCTCGCGTCAATATACCAGACCAAACCTTCTACGGCGAAAAGGAACAATTAGCAAAGGTTTACCACATTATTAAGAGCAGGGAAGATTTAAAAAATATTTTAAACGATATAAAGTCACAACAAGAGGCCGATCCAAGATTAGGGGATATTAGAAAAAGGGTACAGGAAGGCGATGAGGTCATAAATAGATATTACTGTTTACACAACGACACTTTGTTTATAAGGAATACCCCGCACCAGGAGAATTGGAAATTAGTAATTCCACCAGCGATAGAGAGACCGCTAATAATCGACTATCACGAAAGATACGGATATATGGGTGCCCTCAAAGTAAGGAAGGCATTGGAAGAGCAAACATACATCAAAGGGATGAATAAGAAGGTGCAACTGGCGATACGGTCGTGCGATATTTGTCAAAAAGTAAAGTGTGATAACGAGAGAAAAGAAGGGGTCATGATACCCATATCATCCACCGAAAAATTGGAAAAGGTATTTCTCGATATCTGCGGACCATTTCCACGCAGCGGTGGGAGACACCGATATAAATTTATCGTAATCATCTTCGACCATTTTAGCAAATATACCAAGCTATACCCAATAACTAGGGCAACGACCAGGAAAATAATAGACATCATAATAGAGCGATATATAACGGAGGTAGGCCGACCGTATTCTATAATTACGGACCACGGTACCCAGTTTAGGGGAAAACTTTGGAAGGAAAACCTGGGAGAACACGGAATAAAAACGTTCAAGACGTCTGTATATCACCTGAATAGTAACCCAGCCAAGAGAGTGTTAAGGGAGGTAGGACGGTTACTGAGAACATACTGCCATAACGAACAGAAAAGATGGCATGAATACTTAGCATCAACCGAGGATTTTCTCAATTTCTCACATCACAATACCATCGAGGTGTCGCCATACACAGTTATGTTCGAAAGACCCCCACCACGAGAGATAAAAGAAATTATTAGTTTTCCCGACGAACCCGCATACCAATTTGAAAGAACCAAATTTTATAACAAGGTGTTAGAAAAACGGAACAGCAGCGGAAAAAATATGTCAAATCACAGCCCAAGGCAATTAAATATGAGGTAGGAGAAAAGGTGTTAGTTAAAAATAGAGAATTTCCCAGTGCTATACAAGGCATAACGAGGAAATTGCTACTCTTATATACAGGAACTTTCACGATCACCAGAGACAATAAAAACAATACCTACGAGGTAACTGACACCGTTAGTAACAAAGTAAAAGGTACGTATAACCAAACATCATTGAAAAAGTACCATGATTAAAAATCACAAGTCAAATACTCAATCAGTGACCAAGTACCATGATCAAAAACCAAAGTCAAATACAGCATCATTGAGAAGGTACCTTGACTAAACATGTTAACGTGAATTTTTCAACTTACCCAGAATTAGAAAGGAGGTAGAGATTATTAAATAAATATAAATATTATTGTATAATGATTATTATTAATAAATATTACGAGATGGACACTTAGTAAAGGAGAAAAGAAGGAGAAATACTGTCATATATTTGATACTAAATGGAAATGATAAATGAAAAAAAAAGAAGAAAAAAAAAAGGAAAACAGTGTGTTACATAAGGAGGTAATGATGAATATGAATATAGCTATTAACATTGAATGATTTTAAACGATAATTTTACCTGCGGAGAACGATATATTAATATAATTATGAATTAATCAGAAGAGTTTAAGAAAGGGAATTTATGTGTAGGAGCCTATGATCTTTGAATATTGTATTTTTTTTTTATTATTATTATTATTATTTGTTGCGAAGGTGCAATTATTATTTTCTGGACAGGGATGTGTTGCCTCTGATTTCAGTAGTTATAGATAGGGAAGGTCAGAGAATGTATGCCATAGCGAGCCACTCTGACTCCCAAACCTCTATGAAAGTTAGGGAATTGATAGGGAATTATATCAAAGATTAATTAATTAACATCAAGGTAAAAAGGAAAGGAATAGGTGATACGACAAAGAACGAAACTAGGAATATTGAGTTGGATTAATATATTAAAGGAGGAGTACAGGAATTTAATTATAAGATAAAAGAATGAAATATAAAGAAGCTAATAAAAGGTTAATATAGATATGATAATTTCATCAAAACCAAAGATATGTTTTTCAAAAATTATCAATTTTAACGGCGAGGCATATGTAACGTCACAGAACGTTCCATAAAGGAAATCATTTACATAGCAATTTATCATAAGAGGAAGGTGAGGTGAACAGTATCGAACCCAAGTAGTCCTAAACAATTGTGTAATATTGTCTAATAATTATTACTACTAACATGAAAAACGACCAGACTGTGACTAAGACACAAACCCCATATATATTATTAAAGTGAATAACAGTGAAAAAACCATAAGATACTATAAGAGAGACAAATAATGTCAGAATCAACCAAAATGAAGTCATTTATTATTAAGTTTTATAACTCTGAATAGAGTATTAAGAACTATTTTTTGTGAATGAATGGACATGATCCATTATTATATTATGTAATGTAAATAAAATAAATTTATTAAATGACTTAAATACATTATTAGAAAGAATCTAAGTTAAAATAAAAATTATATATTTGTTATGACAAAAAATATTAATGTGTTGGATTTGAGACCAAACACTCAGATTTCATGAAAAAATTAATTATTATCAGATTGAAATAAAAACTATATGTAATTGTCAAGCAGACAAAAGTGAACAATTTATCTTAAATAAAGAAAGCTGTCAAATGAATAAAAGTCAGTCAAAATAGCCAAAAACAGTATTAACTAAAAACATGTGGTAGGCATATAATATTGTATGATTTATGGATTTAATGTTGCCAAAATGCAACCAAATTGCATTAGAAAGTTGAAATATAATATAAAGCGACTATACTAATATATTTGACTAACTTTAACATTGTAATAATCGAGTTAGCAAAATATTTACCTATACCATGTATGGCTGGATCCAATCAACCAGTACAAAAATAGTCATATCTGGCTAAATATTTACAAAATGTTGACAAAAATAAAATAGAATGGTACAATACTTCAGTATACCTTAAAAACGAACAAACTTAGTTGAAAATAAGATCAATTATGAAAGAATTTAACTTATAAGAGTGAGATTTGTCACACCATGAAAAAGGGCATCTCAAGACCAATCAATATGATGCTATGTTATCCTGTAATAAAAATAATATGTGTAAAGAGTAACCAGGTATCACAAAAGACAGACAATATAATAAACTCTGAGTGTACACTAGTGAAATACTACATATATGTTAAAGAAAGAGACTAATTATTGTGTTATAACATTGACAAAAACCTAGGCCATGGACAGGGGCCAGGTAAAATTGTAATTATCTATGTATTATATATGTTAAAATTTGTTTGTTTTGTTATAGGAAGATAGTAATGTTATATGTTCAGATTGTGGAAGAAACATAATAGTTCCACAACAATTTTTTGTTCTAAAAAATTGAATTTCAATGACAACAACCCAAGGTGAGAGTTGTATATTGTGTTACTTATTAGAGTTAATTTATTTAAAAACCAATCATAATTAGTATCACTAGATTCAGTTGAAAACAGAGAATCTAAATGTAATAATGGCATACAAATTGTGAGTACTAATGTAAAACTGTTTGATAAATACCAGAGCAATTTTTGAAATATCCTTAGTATGAAGAATAAGAAATTTGTTCTAAAAGCTTCGACGGAAATGAAATTTGTTCCATGATGTTCCATTTCGTTTATTCTCGAACAATCTAGAAAGAATTTTTACACAAATATACCAGAAGTTCACAAACTCAATCAGCCTGAATTAGTATAAAAGAGAGACCAAATTCGACCCAAGAAACACTTGAAAGTTGAACTCCAGAACAGATGCATCGCCCACGACACTGATCAACGCAGCTAAGGCGAAACCGAGAGGCGAGAAATCGACAAGACCCGAAGAAAGGCTTTTCCCGTACATTGACAAACAGACTGACATAACCTCTACAAGAATCTACGCCAATGTGTTGCTGAAATAGAGCAGCAACACAGCAAATTTTAATAGAAATCACGCAGCCAGAACGTCAACGGCCCAGGAGGGACCAAAACTTTAAATAGAGAACCAATTCTGCTGTGTTCGCATAGACAGACTAACTTGACAATAACCCCCTTAACGTAAACAAACAAACACAAAGCCTTTCTCAATACTGCAAGGTAATCAGCGCTGTGGCGGCCAATTTGGGAATCAACGCGGAGCAGCTGATTTGTAGTGGCGGGGTTTGAACGAGAATCTACTGCCAAACGTTTTCACAAAAAGTGCGGAAATTGTAAATGATCGCAATTTTGACTTAAAATAGATTCAGTGCACACATGAAGAGGCGAGATTGAAAAACTACCCGAGAGGAGTGTCCAGTGCGAGATTAATTAACCATTGGAACGTGAGTTACCAAAATTAAAGTCATTTTTTACCTGGTTACATTTATCACACAGTTGTACTACACACGCCACACACACCTTCAAATCACTTAATTTTCCTTGTAAGGCATCTTATGGATATGTCTTGGTAGTTCAAAGGAGTCACGTCCTGAGAGTAAAGATTTTTTCACGTATTAAACTCATGCTTTTCAACTGAGTAAAAAATTGAAAATACTAGCCGATACTTGATTGGATAAATAAAATTGTCAATAATAATAATAATAACTTGTGAATTTTTTTTTCTTTAGTAACTCTGCAATTGTATAATTTTTTATGAATGTTAGTCCTTCAGACGATTTGTTTGTTTTTGAAGAATCATTAAACTTACCTGATTTTTTTTCAAGCTAAACTGACTTGTTTATATTTTTTCATAGAAGTAAGATTTAAAAATTTTAATTTCTATAATAATCACATGTTATTCTTGGAACAAACGATTCCAAGTGGCGCCCACAAAAACATAGTATTAAGTTGTGTTACAGGACTACATCACCCCAGAGGATCCAGTCAACAGTAAGTAACAAAAAGTGCGCGGAGGTAACGCCCGACATTTTACAACACGAACAACATTTTTACATTCACTATATATCTTATTCTTTTTGTTATAACTGTTATTGTTGATATTCTTGTCTTTAAATGATTTATAAATCTCAAACTCCTCAATTAATTAGGTAATTAAATTATTGTGAAAAAGTGACTTGGATACTATATGAAAACAAAATTCAACTCTAAACTTATCTGATGCCTACAAATGCTCTTTGTTCCTTTGTCTGATAGCTTTCTCGTTATTTCCTTTTTTCTTTCATCAGAATATTGTCGAAAATAATAATAGTCCAATTACCTAATATTGCAATTAACTAATAGCCTGAATGACTAATAGACCAATTAACTAATAGCCCGTTTGTTATAAACAATTAATTGGACTATTAGTTGTTGGGGCCATTAGTTAACACGGCTATTAATTAATCGGGCTTTTGTTTAATCTGGCTATTAGTTAATTGTGCTATTAGTTAATAGAATATTAGTTAATTCGGCCATTAGTTGAATAAACTATTATTTAATTGGCCTTCTATTATTTTCAACTATTAGTTAATTGGGCCGTTAGGTGATTTAAATAATATTTAATTGGTCTACTATTATTTTCAACTGTTAGATAATAGATCTATTCGTTAATTGGGCTATTAGTTAATAAGACTATTACTTACTTGGACTATTTAGTTAATCGGGCTGCCTGTTAGATAATGGGGCTATTCGTTAATTGCCCCATTAGTTAACCGGGTTATTAGTTAATATGTCTATTAATCGACCTATTAGATAATTGGAATATTAGTTAATTGTGCCGTTTGATGATTTAAAAAATATTTAATTAGCCTACTAATATTTTCAACTATTAGTTAATTGGGCTATTAGTTAATTCGGCCATTAGTTTACTGAACTATTATTTAATTAGCCTACTATTATTTTCAACTATTAGTTAGTTTTGCTATTAGTTATTCGGGCCATTTTTATTTTGAACTATTACTTAATTGGGTATTTGTTGACTGGACTATAATTTAATTATCCCATTATTATTTTCGACGACTAGATAATGGGACTATTATTTAATCGGGCTAATACGTTGCTAATTGTACTGTTTCACAGAGTGAAGCTGTAGTGAATTTTATAAGATTATACAAAATAATGATGATATTATTAATAAAGCTGCATAGAGTAATAAATACAAATCAGATGCAGCAGGACCTTCCAGTGAAGCAAATTAAATAGTCCTACAGTAAGTTAACTAATTAAGAAGCAAACAGTAAAGAAGTTTATAATTTAATGTTTTATAATTACATAATGTTTAACAATCAAATTAGTAATGTTTATTAACAACAGTGATATTATTTTAATTTAATAAATAATATTGATATACATTTATAAATCTTATAAATAATATTTTATAATTATAAATAAACTGTGAAATGATAAAAATATTGGTCAACACTACACCAATTTTACCGTGTCCTCGTTTTGGATTTCAGAAATATTGTAATCCTAGTTTAATCATGTCATAGTGTCCTACGATATGGTATATATTCATATCACTGACTTACACCATTTTTGCCTACAACATTAATGTTTTGGTTATACGCTCACATGAGTACTTGCTTTTAGGTAGTGAAGATCAAAATGTAAAATCTAAAATTTCTAAACTAAATAATAAAGATGAATAAACTGATAGAACTGATAATCAGTTGAAGAGTAAAATAAGATATGAAGCAAGATGGAAAAGAAACGTATAGAAATTTAAAATAAATTGAACGAATTACAAGATTCTTGAAAATTCAGTTGTTCTTCAAATAAATGTTGCCACACAAAAATGACAGAAGAACAGAGAAAATTATGTTTTGATTCTTTTTGGAAAATGGACAATTTTTTATAGCAGAATACTTATATTTACGGTGTAATGGAAAAAGAAAGTATTAAACAAAGAATGAAACAAGACGCAAGTAGGGTTTGAAAAGATTGCACAAATACTTTCTTGATGTTAACAATAATAGTGTGAATGTTGGTATACAATATTTTGTGAAGACATTTGAAATATTTGCTGGCAGAATGACTCGTACATTAAAGAAATAAAAGGAAGGTATAACAGGAGAATATCTGAGGAGAAAAGCATCAAGCATTAACTCACTGGGCCAGCAATAAGTGTCGTCTGTCGCCTGAATTGGTACCGGTAGCTGTGCCACAACAGATTAAATCTTCATCCCCTGCATCTAGCGAATAATCGTGTTGGCAGTTTCGCTTCCCATATTAGAACCTGTTGACTTCTGGCAGCCATCGGAATAAATCTAGTGACATCAGAACTGATGAAGTATGGAAACATATCCTTTCTTTCCCATCATACACTAGTTACTGTATCAGAAAACGTAGTCTTAATCAACATTATTTAGACTCAAATTTAAATATAGGAAAAATGTACAATTTGTATGTAGAATACTATGAAGAAAAACCACTGTTCCTGTTAGTGAGACTTTTTATCGCAATATTTTCTCGAAACAAAATTTATATTTACATGTCCCTTAAAAAAGTCTCATCATTGTGACAAATTTAATTTGCACCTACAAACTACAGACAACTCTAAAAATAAAACTTCCTTAAAAGTTCAATATGAATTACTTTAAGAAAAACTCATTTGGCAAGGGAGGCAATGAAAGATGACGCACTCTTAACAACTCGGAATGAAGATTACCATGTCATTTCTTTTTCTAACTTACCATATCTATTGCTTAATATAAATGGAATTAATTCTGTTACAATTTGGGAGTATGGTATACGGTTTAACTGAAAACCCCATGCATGTGTTGGATGAACCTGTAGTATCGGGGGGATCACAGGAAATAACATCTTGCCTGTTAGTTTATGTAAGAAATGATTTGCAAGGAAAAACATCTTATTGCATTTAGTGATATTTACATAGGACAAAATCAGAACATAAAATTGCGCTAACATGAATGAAGATTGCGGAGGATCCCAGCAATAATATTTCTGTAATAGATCACAAATTTCTTGCATCTGGGCATTCATATATGAAAAATGACTCCGAATCTGGTAATACTGAATCCGCTGCAAGAAGAAAGTTCACTTTGACCTGTCAAATGTGTATCAGAGCCAGAAGAAATAACAAAGAGGAATTCAGGTCCACAGCTTACTTTGAAAAAGCAATGATAAGAAAGAAGAAAAATGCATCAGGTTTACCAGTTAATTGGCTTAAAATACAGTGGATGAGATTCACAAAGAACAACATGTACGCAATATTTCATAAGAATAACCTGAATCATGACATAGGGTTTGAAAACTAATCTTGCCACCAGACAAAGAAAATCAGCAGCCATTCTTATCCATCAAGCAAAGGAAGCTTCATAATATTTGTAGACCAGTAACAGTTCAGAATAAAAAAGATACGCTTGATCTTCTTCCACATATACCTTCAATACATCACAAAATTTTTTAAATAATCGTAACAGATATTAAATATATTGGACCATTGGAAAGTATTGAAGAAGGGGATAAATTGTCAAGCAGATTTGTAACATGATAATAAAAAAAAATCAACATATTTCACTTATGTTGTGTAAATAATTTAATTTAATTTTGTAGGATAATTTTAAAACATAGTTTTTTACTATTTCACGAACTTATAATTTAATGTTTTTTATTAATTTTATAACTTTGATCATTATTTTAATGAAATAATTCAATATTAGACTTTGTCCAATTTTTACTATACTTCAGTTATTAACAGATTTTTTTATTTGATATTTATACATTTGTAACACTTTCCTGTATTCTGGAATAATAAATATTTTATTTTTAATGTACAACAATTATTTTACACCATTTGTTTAGTTTTTAAAAAATATTATGTCTTTACAGTTTTAAATGAAAAAGTGGTGTAAGTCAAAAAATGTATGAGGATTGTTCAATAGAAACACGTTTGACCTCCGCAGCCATGACTTCATCACCGTGGCAAGGGAATTCATTTGTTTATATTGTCTGTTTAAGTACTAGTGACGCGTCTGTCAAAAATATTTGCAGTTTGCTCTTTTCTAAGCGTTGTGACTGGGTTGAAAAATGGCATCTATGATAGAAAATCCATCCAAAGATAATCAGCATGCCGTTATTCAGTTTTTGGCTGTTGAGGGGCATCAGCCAATGGAAAATGTATATGAGAATGAAAGCTGTATATGGTGACTATAGTTATTCTCATACAGCAGTGGTTGAATGGTGCAATAAATTTTGACAAGGAAGAGAATCCACTAAAGATTTGGCCCGTCCCGGACCTGCAAGTGTTGCAGCATCAGATGAAAATGTGAGACAGCTGGTAACTGCTTTTACGCACAAATAGGCGCACCAAAGTTAGAGAACTCTCTCAAATGTTGAGCAACAGTGTGGAAACTGTTCATTCCATCGTTCATAGTCTTGACTATCACAAAGTTGCTGCTCAGTGGATTCACGACTGCTTACTGATGAGCAGAAAAATTTGCATTTGGCCTTATCATTACAGCATTTGATGCATTATCAACAACAAGGTAATGCCTTTCTACACCAAATTATTGTTGGTGATGAGTCTTGGTGTTATCACTTGAACCAGAATCCAAACGTCAGAGTATGCAGTGGAAGCATGCACAATCTCCAAAGGCGAAAAATTATGGGTCCCAACCTTTGGCAGGAAAAGTGATGGTGACCGTATTTTTTGATTATCAGGGTGTGCTGCTCTTAGATTTTAATGAACCTGGTGTCAACATCAATGCTGAGTGATATACAGACAGCTTAAAATGGTTACGGGTCAGCATCAAGAATAAATGTCCCGGGGTGCTCATAAATGGTGTCATTCTTCTGTATGAAAATGCTCGACCCCATGTAGCCCAGACGATTCAAGACCTGCTTGGTCGTATGAAGTGGGAAGTTTTACAACATCCATCTTATAGTCCTGACTTGTCACCATGCAATTATCATGTTTTGGCCCATTAAAGAAATCACTAAACGGATGGTGGTTCAAATCGGACACTGAGCTAGAGTTTGCTGTTAGCCACAAACAGCCATAAGAATTTTATGAGCAGGGAATCTACAGATTAGTGCAACAGTGGGACTCATGCCTTAATGTTAATGGAGATTTTTTTTGAAATCGTTGAATAAAAATGCTTTACAGCCTCTAAACATGTTTCTATTGAACAATCCTGTTAGATCTGTATTATTAGATGACTAAATTTTTTTTTTTTTTTTTTTTTTTTATAGAGTTGCACAGAGTATATGCTGGTAAGTTTTTAAAGAAATATTTTGTTGCACTTTATCTTTAAACCTTTGTGTCTAAACAGTAAGATTTTTACTTACAATATGTTTGTTCTCAGGAGCAAAAGGAAGAGACCATTTTTATTAGGTCTACTAGTGGAACAGACTTCTTCCATTACTGATTTTTTTTTACATAAATCAATGTTTCAGCTACCCAACAAATTGGTAGCTGTCTTCAGGCAAAAAAAAACACTAAAACATCACAAATAAGAGACGACAAGAAGTCGGAACACCATGAGGCGGAATCGAGGACAACATAGTCCTTTACGTACATGGTGTATTAGAAAAAATTAGGAGGATAGCAGCTGAGTTTAGGATGCATACTGCATTTCACACCCACCATATGTTAGGAAAACCATTATGTGGTAGAAAACCACCTGATCCTGTGTTTGATACAAAAAATGCGGTTTATAATATCCCGTGAGAATCTGGTTGTGAATATGTGAGTGAAACTTGTCAACCTCTCCCAGTTCGCCTGAATGGACACAGAATGAATGTGAAAAAATGAAAATATATTATGAACGAGGTTGGCTGAAGGAGCAGCACAAAGTAGGAGAAGCAGCATGAAATCTTATTGGATGAAGTGAGAGTTATTTGTAAAGAAAATAATAAATTGTTCAAACAGTAGATTTAAGGAAGCTGCTTTCATAACTACTAATAGTAACTAATTAGTCAGTTAATAGCGGGTTCATACCTATGTGTTACTATCGTTTAGGCGTTAGTTTGTGAGGTGGGGAGGAATGTCTTCCTAGTTGACTATACAAAGAGGTGTGACTTGGTGCCACCTGTAACAGTTTGTACTTGAGCTTGAGGCATGCGGGTTCATGCGAGTTTTGTGCATCTTGTATATTCAGTGTGCACACGCGCACATGTGTTACATTTTTTTAGAATTTTAGTCAGTGCTGAGGCTTTGTCCTTCTAGTAAACACATTTACATACATAAACTAAGTTCACCATGTTATATCATGCACCTATTACATATATGCATACAATTTTCAAAATGTGTTCCCTCTTGATCAGTTTTTGCTACCTTTGCTTGTCTTCAGTATCTTCTGGGTGAAGACCATACCATGAAGAACTTTCTTGTTTTAGTTTTGATTAGCACTTCCAAAGAAATCATAAAGTTCTTTATGAATGGGTTCATTAAATTAGTATAATTACACAACACACACACATTCAGACACAGAATGTTCAACATAAGCTAATCTGGAGCTGCTTGATTTGGTACTTTTGATCCCAATTTAACTTTTCATGGCAGTAGTAAATGTGTGTGTGTGTGTGTGTGTGTGTGTGTGCGCGCGCGCGTGCGTGCGTGTGTGACATACAGAATTCATTAGTTATGTTTAAAAAAGGGGCACGGAAATAAAAATTCATTTTTAGTGCCAATTAAAAGTTGAGTTCTTGGATTTCGTTGTCCATGTCGTGTCCGTTACTTAACTAAATATCACTATTGTTTGACGACTCGGAACACTAAGTTTTTTATAAGTAAAATCGTAAAGATTTACCTTACAGCCTAAACCGGCTTTCACTTTTAGAAGGCTTCATCAGAGCTTCATCAGAACTTATAAAAACTTAGTGTTCCGAGTCGTCAAACAATAGTGATATTTAGTAAAAGTTGAGGTTTTTTTAAGTGTGCTGATGTGAAACACATGTTACTTTGAATAGGAATTCGAATCAAAATATATTTTTGAAAAATATTTTGCACCTCACTATTTTGACAGCTACAGTAAATTAAAACTTTGATGTATAAACACTATAACTTTTGAATCACTTCATCAAATTTCATGATTCTTTTTTCAAAATGTGCTGTATTTCGTGCTCAAAGGTTGGCAGCACTCAGCTGTTCAATTGCAATCAGCTGGCAATTGTTAAATCGAGTGTGTTAAAGATTAGGTGTACATTTGTACATGTTGGAGTAGCAACACAGAGCTTGAAATTTACTGCGCTTTCTGCAATTTTGCAGAAAAATTGTATAATCCACCTGAAATCGAAATGACAGAATCTAACTTGAAACTGTATGATAGTAATATTAGATTAGTTTATGCACAAAGGTATATTGGTAAGGGACAGATAATTGGTAAGTGTTTGTGGTATTTTGAATCGTCCTCCACCTCCTTCCAAATTCAAAAGGTATCATCACATTCTGGGTTGATCTGCTGGAATTGTTGCCCAGAGAAGTATGTCACAAGCTGTTGTGGAAGCAATTGCAGAAAATAGCCTAATATAGCTGGGAAAATCCCAGGGATTTATCTGTCCCTTTCTATAGCACTTGGCATAAAAGAGGCTTCAAATTGCTAAATGGAGTTGTAATGTGTGGACAGGCATGGACAGCGAGAAAGTATTAGATGTATATGGTATGTTGTATATAAATTTTGTAAATGTCAAGATAATCATAGTGAAAACTGCTAGAGTAATTGTAAGGGACCAAGTGGTTGTGGTATAAGATAGAAGTGGTTGGTATAAGATTTTTTAGGATATCATTGAAAAATACAGTGTGCTCTACATCAATTACTTGGGTGATGGAGTCACTAAACGTTATTCAGCAGTAATTGAAGATAAACCTGTAATGACCAAGAATTTTAATTTTTTTAAATTTTAATCGAAAATACGTTACAACTAGCCAAGACACCCCAACACGAGCCAGAAGCGATAAATAAGGAAACAATTTAACGAAGTGTCAACTGAACGTTTGCTAGGAACAATACGAGTACGCTTCACATAACTTTACAATAGGCAGTAAGGTTGGCCTGTGACAGACTTGACTCAACCGAGATTTACAGCCCACAAAAAGCCGGACAAAGGAAAACTAGGACAGTAGCACTTTACGGAGAAATTGTAATGAGCACACACTGCAAGGTTAATTTGAAGTGTGCCAGCAGTAAAAAAGGGTGTAGTTGCACAATGGCACTTACCCTGTACGAGAACAGACAACGATATCTAATGAATAGGATCGAGTCTACACACAACGGGAGGACATCTTACTGGCGACAACTGATATTTACGACAGGGAGAAGGAGTGCCGTCTTGTAAAAGATGACACGCTGTGTCCGGATAGCTAACGGAAAAGGGTCATGGATAGTCAGACAATAACAAAATATGACACATTGTTCGCGTGAGAACAGCAGCAGAGTTCCGGAGCACACTTAGACAAAGACTTGATCGACAGCCGAGGAATTGCTCTTGTTCCAGGAAAAGGGTACGGAGGCCTTCGACGCGAACTTGGAGGGAGACAAGATACCCAACCAGAATCCAGCATCTACCCAGAGTACAGGTGGAGAGGACTGTCGTCATCATAGAAACGCGAACAACGAATGAGAAGTGGAGAACCATAGTCTTGCATAAGGGTAGGAGTTCATCTGACCTATCATGGTTGACCAGAGGCGTGTTGGCTAGGAGATTGCGTTGTGGTAAACGATGCTTAATAAAAACTGTTTACAGAGCACGCGAGAGGGTAGTCTTCATCAAATTTTCAAACTTATTCTTTGAACAGTCTTCACGGAACTTAAATCTTAAATTTTCTGTCTTAATTCAGTTCAGTTAACATACGTATAGCAGTTGGACTTTGAAACTCTGTTACGCGGTATTTTAATCAGTTGACTTAAACATTTCGATATTGGCGAGTTATTCGGTAATAGTGTATCTACAGCCAGTGATTAATAACTCTCAAGTACTTTATCTTACTCAGCTACCGCTTATAAAAAATTAAACTAATCAATCGCAGTTTCGTCAATAACAGACTCGCCGAACTTGTGTTAATACTTTACCGAACAACGAAATCATTGCGTTGTACAGTGCGAAGCGATACAATACCAATTGGAACAATACACCATGTTATCAAAGACACGATACATTAATGTACATAAGAAGAAGTTCAATAATAGAAAGTCAGATATATACACACTAGTTAACGATGAACTTACTCACACGACACATGATTTCATAGACTCTGACAGTAACGGTCGACATCAACAGAAAACACACACAGCGCGTGTGAATCTGATCCGCGTGTGTTAAGTGTTAGTGACATCACGGCTACGCAACTTCGTACATATGGACCACCAGCGAGAAGGAGTTACGCCGATGGAAATATTGGATAATCCACTTTACAAGTAATCTTTATGTTATTCTTGTCATAAGAACTCTACTGTCCTGTCTCTTTTCAATAAAACACCCTTGAGAATTTAGATTAAACATGGTAAATTTAAATAACGCTATTCATCTGAGGCAAGAAATGAACGCATTAGTATAAGATTTATATGTTGACTATTTATGTTTTTATATGTTGATTGTGTTATATATGTATGTGTATGTTTTTCAGCAAACAACGTACTGGATTCGTATTGTCATTTGATATATATACATGTGTTTTTTATAAATGTATTTACAGGGAATCATTTATATTTATATATATTGAAGTTTCTTTACTTGAATGATGTTAATAAATAAGTGTTTATTTTACTCAGAATATATGCGTTCATTATTGTCAAATTTACCTCAGAACAGATATTAACGTCACTTGAATGATTTATAGTAGATTTTATTAATTTATACAATAATTAGAGTCTCAGTGGAGTAATCATGCTAACATCAAATAACTAATGTATCACGTAGCTTCAAACAGTTTGGTATAACTAGCCTAATTGGGTGATTACATGATCACATTCTAAAAATTAGTATAATTACATAATTAATTATGCAAACTTAATTTGCATACTCAAACAAAATTGCATTTGGCTCCCAAAGAACGAGGGGCACTACAAACATCAATTACACCCATTTAATTAACTACACCCCCTAATAAGTGTAAACCCTATGGCAATGCTGAGGGCATGTAGAGAAGCATATGGGAGCTGGGTAAGAGTTTGAAAAATCAAATTAGAGGTCAAAGATTATCTGACGCTCTCTCTCTCTCTCTTGATGGTAAGAATCGACTTATGGACAAAATTATAGACCAGTTACAAAGTAGTTAATATGGCCTAGCAATTGAAAATAATTTACATGATCTGCTAGCTATGAAAAGAGCAGTGTGAGCCATATGCTTTCACAGACTGTTTACTGATAAAAGTCCAACTCATGGTTTGTATCCCACTGGTAATGACTCTTGGTGTCATTTCAACAAAACAGTTGCCGTAGTAGAAAATTACAGGCACAAAAACAATGTATTGAAGTCATAATCAACCAACTTTCAGAGATCTTAGTAATCCAGAATTACTGAAAAAGCATCTCCACGGAAACACTCAAAATGCCAGTGAAAGTGTAAATAACTTGACTTGGACATGTGTTCCTAAAAATATATTTTTATCAAAGAATACTTTTTGATTCGGTGTGTTTGAAGCAGTAGCTTCCTTCAATAATGGAAACAGCATAAAGTATGATATGTTAAGTTTTGTGGATATTCAACCTGGGAAAAGGACTGTTCAAGCAATGAATCATTTTGACAAGAAGTGAGTTTGTGATGCAAAAATTATATTCATGAATTTGACCAGAAAGCTGGAAGACAAAAAAAAGGAAATTGAAGGACGAAATACCTTCGTGTAGCCCTGGAATGTATTAAAAGTAAGTTCATTTTTGGAAAGTTTTAGTTTTTCAATTACCCAAAAATATGGTTTTTCGGTAGGCCTAACATAAGGTACATTTTCACACCAACCACTAACTAAACCAGTAACAGTAAAATTTTTTTCACCCACTATTCACAGTTTGTGAATACACATACTGAGCTTTTCTGTCAAGTTAAATGCAAATTTAGACATTGCAAAAATAGTTTTCTTGAAAATTCAGTAACTTTTAAAGGTTGAATGGGAATAACATTTTTTTCCTATACTATACTTTTTAACAAAAAAAACTAAGGTCTTGTGAAAAGATCTTCTGAAACTACTGTAAAAATTTCAAACAGATTAGTGCAGTCGTTTTTTTAGAAAATGTTTCTTATTATGTTAACATTGTTGAAGATAGGGTTTCTGTGTCCCCTTAAATGTTACCTGAAATTGTATAAGACTTTTTAAATTTTACAGTGTCAAGTGTAGTGAAAAACAGTACTTACATTTCTTCACTTGTCGGAAGAACCCCATCTTGAGGTTGCCCACAGCAGCAATAAAAATGACACTGAAAAAGAACCATTTATTAAGTATGGTACCGATATTGCATTTCTGCTAAACAGTGTAATCAAATTATCTACTTGTCTGAGTTGTATTCACTTAACATATTTTATGACAGTATTTTTTCTATATTTATTCTGAGGTATATTGGAAATTGTGTAATATGAAGTTAATTTAAACTGCCTTTACTAGTGAATTAAATCATTATTATAATAAACCTTGGTAATTTGAACATATCCTAAGTATATTACACCAAATGTACCTAAAAATTACAAATGAAATTGCAACATAGGTACCGTAAGTGTAAAGAAGGTTTAATGTATCTTAAGTAAATTTTGAAGTACTTGGTTGTAAATAAAGAAAAATGTAAACTGAGAAAACAAAAATGAATCCTAACGTGAAAAGAAAAAAAAATACAGCATATATATTTTAAACAGCAACATGCACTGAATATATGATTATTATTATTTGTAGAAAACATAAGACAAAGTGTTATTTTTATTATATACAGGTTTTCTGAGAACTATTTTAGGTGTAAATTTATTTATTTATTATTTTCTTTTTTAGTAGATCAATGAACCAAACAATACAGATAAAAAAATGAATAAAGCATAAAGACCTGAATTAGCTTTTATGTTTTAAATTGTTATAAGTACCTATTGTAAATTTTAAATGGATACGAATTTTAAGTATTTTAAATTATAGTGTTTCAAAAATACAAATTCTTTCTTATGTTTAACTTTCCTTTACTTCCTTTAACTTACTTCAGTACACAATAATACTCTAATATTTATCTTCCTTTATTTAGAATTCTACGTACATGTTTGATAATCCAAACTGCCCAATTAGTTTGGAACATCAAAATTATACTGAATGATTGTTGTTGTTGTTGTATTAAATCATAAGTTCATTGTAAATATGATTTTTTTATCACTTTGCATATAATATTAAGGGCATAGTAGGCAAAGTGTAGCAGAGTCACTAAATTAATATTACATAAAACTGCAGAACATTCTACGTAGTAGTATAAAGTATATACTATTATGCATTAAATGAAAATACTAGTCAAGGCTTTAGCTAGTAAACTGGTTGCAACAATTTCTCAGTTGTTTTATCTCAGGTCAACAAAAAATACCCAGTACTTTGAAAGGCATACAAAACACAACAGAAAAACAGTCCAAAGGAAGAAACATTCCAGACATTTCTAAATTTTGGAAAGTTAAAACAGGAGTTAAACCAAATTAGAAAATCATTCTAATAGTGACAAAAGAGAAAGAACTGCACATCAGTGTCATGTGGTCCTCTAATATGAACAGTGAAACCTTGGAAATTTGGCCCGCTCAGGGTTCTGGAATTTTCAGTTTCTGGGAAAAGCCAGTGGTAAGTTAAGAATAGGAAGGAAGACAATACAGGAGGATAGAGACAAAAGAAACAATGGATGGTTTACAAGAATAACATCCATGAACAAGCCTACTTCCAAAGTAGAAGAGAAAAATTATTTTTTCTAACATGATTCTTATCTCATACATGTATATGTAGGGATTACTAAGTAGCAAAATATACTTGTTATCAGGTGAAAGGAACAGAACATTATAAGTATTTAAGTTGAAGGTTACAAAATTGTTCAACAAATAATAGGAAGCAAATATTGATGATAATAATAATAATAATAGTAACAGTAGTAATAATAATTATTATTATATTTTTTACTTTTTGTACCAAATATATATATATATATAATTTGTATACTTATTCTTGGATTTCATTGTCCATGACGTGTCCGTTACTTAACTAAAATAATTAATTCACTACCGACTCGGAACACACACAAAGTTTTTTATGGGTAAAAATGTAAAAGTTTTACCTTATAGCCTGAACCGGTTTTCCCTTTAAAAAGCTTCTTCAGAGGTTGTCGCTGGTAGCGCTGTCCGTCTTGTTGTTGGCAACGGTATCGACTTTTGAAAGATTGATGTTGTGTGTGTGGGTGTGATATGTTCGAATAATGCGTGTGATTTGAATTGTGTCTGTTCATTTAGGATGTCATTTTTATGTGTTTTCGTGTGTTTGTATATTTCCAATTGTTCTAGAGTGTCTAGTTTTCGGCCTTTTGTGTGTATGTGTAGAATGTCTATGTTATTGTCGATGTTTTTTTGTACTGTACTTATAATTCAATCACTATGAAATATAAGGTTATATAAGGTTAAAACAAATACAGAAATTCAAAATAGGTTTTGACATTAAGACATGGAGATAAAAATGAGTCCCTAAGGCTATTGTCTGTTTAAGGTGAAATCAAAAGTATAAATGTATGTTTTATACAGAATTTTATGTTCTACAGACCTATATTTCAATTAAAAACTATAATAAATAGAACACAACTTTATGTTTAGCTTATAACTTTAAAATCTCAATATGATTCACCAGGACAGTTATGAAAAAGAAAACTATTATAGACGGTTAAAGATAAAAGAAAAATTAACAGTTAATGAGAAAATATGTAATAGCCTACTATGTGGAGAACTCTGAAAGGGAAAACTATGAGGCATGTTCTAATTGTAAAAAGTGTTTGCCTTATATTTTTAATTTATTTATATTTATACTAACCTTAAATTTCTGTTTTATGTTTTATCCCACTTAAATTTTAAATTATATATTTATACTTTATATTTTAAACTAATATCTTAAGAGGAATTACAAACAGCTACTATAAAAGAAAAATGCTTTCTACTAAAAAAAATTTTAACTATTACCATATAAGCAAATTTTATTGTTGTTTTTATGGAATTTGTTTTGGATGTGTTAAGCTACTTTTTTGATTTTATATAAATTTACAAAATATTCACTTCTTCTGATCAAGCCAAAATCAAGTAGAGGGGATAAGTATTCGTGTATATGAAATTAGTTGCTGGTACTTGAAAATAGATAAGGTATTAAAGGAAGTGGTTTAGAAGAATATAAAAATATCGTTATGACGGGGTCTCAAATCGTCATATGATGTAGTGGAAAACAAAATACAGACACCAATGAAGTCACTGATAACCAGCTTTAATTAGTAACAAATAACAATTTGTAATCAACTAGACAATAATTCAAGTTAAATTTGTCCGCACTCAAAATAATGTCAACTATAAAGAATTCTGCACTAATTATAACGCAACAACTACTTGATTTCACTTGTCAAATCGCCAGCATAAACTGACTGACAAAGCCAGTCTCTTTTATAGGTAGCACTCGTGCTCCAGAATAGTTTTCCATCCTTACTCCATGCCAGCTTAATGCGTATCTCAAGTATACTTGAACACTCTTGAATGTACTTGAGTGCAGCCTTGACTGAGGCTACACCTGCTCGACTAGCGGAGGGACAGTTGGAGGATGCTCTCGGCTGTTACACTGCCCCTAAGCCTGTTCATTCCAAACCGGCAAACCATCTCTGAAATAATACTTGGCCAGGCGATCTACTTAGTTGGTCTACTTGTGAAGGATAATTCTCCGGCTCTTTGAATTCATTCTCGTGTGATCTGAACATCAAGTCCCCAGGAATAAGAGTCTTCCGCTCAACCACTAGTTTTTCTGGAATCACTCCCATTGCATCATGTAATTATGACCTATGTGCCATTAGCTGGTCCAAGTCTGTTTTGTTCTCATCAACACCTTCTTGTGTAACTTCATCTTCAGCAACTTTTTCCCCGGGTGCTTCCATTAACTCAGGAACAAGCACGAGTCTTTCCTTGACACCCATAGTTGGCTTTCCATTCACTTCTTTTGTTGTTTTACACATTGGTACTTCCTCTGCTCATTCTTCCATTTCTGCTTGCAATAGGAAGCGTTACTTTTGATCACACCTGTTGACTTCTTTTTGTCGGCCAATGCAACTTGCTTGATCGAATGGTTAGCAGACCCTGTCATTTTAGCCATGCAAAGCTTTATTATCTTCTCTTGGCCAACCTTCAGGACATTCTCTCTTAAATCCACAATGAATCCGTAGGCATTCATAATGTCCATGCCAAGAATCACTTCATCAACAATATCTGCAATGAGCATTTGCTGGCTAAACTCAAGGGTACCCAGGCGTACATGCTTTTCCTAACAATTTGACGAGGCTTCCAGTCACAGTCTGTATTGTACAAGAGCTAAATTGAGCCTGTAGGTTGCAGATTAAGTCAGGACGCACAATGGTCACTGTTGCGCCTGTATCAACTGTAAATGATGTTGGTTTAGCTCTGAGTCTGTCAATGCTTGCTTCAAACTCTTGAAGACTCTCCCCAGAACATTGTCGCCTTGTTCTCAGAGAAAATTTCATAAAAATTATGCGAAATATCACCTAATTTCTCAGCTGTCCATCAGAGCAAAGATATTAAAGCATCATTGGGTTCATGCCGTCCTCCATTCAAGAAACATTCCTTTGAACAATGCCACTAAAATTATGGAGGTCAGTGCTAATAGCTCGTGCCGGTGTTGGTTTTCCTTCGACCAACATCTCCACAAACACTAACTACAGAAACCAACAATCACACTGACAACCTCAAAAATTCTGAGATCTTCTCGACATTCCACATAAACCAGCACAATTTTGTCGACAGTTGAAGGAATAATCCATTCTATGAAAACCCACCACCTTTGAACACGCAACATCTTAGAAAGAATGAATCACACTTGCTGCAGTCATCAGAAACACTCAAAATGGTAGTACTCATGTGAGGGTGGGTGGTTTGAATCCCTGTGCTCTATTTTGGTCAATCAGTTTTTTCTCTCTCTTAAGTGTGTGCCATAGGAACTGTTGCTACTTTTAGTGTCGCATTTTTTTTTTTTTTTTCATGTCAAACTAATATTGATGATTTGATGGCTATAAAAATTTATATTGACAGTGTGTTTCTAACTAAACTGCTTGGTTTACTGTGCTGTATTCCAGCATAGTGTTTACCTGAACACAACTGATTTGCAGAACAGAAACTGGAGTGAATCAGATTTTAGTGGTACCATTGTTGACAAGTTTTACAGACATCATTAGAAATTCCTAATTATAGCAACCACTGATCTACTCATTTTACTTTCACCAGGGTTTGGTGGCAGTAAAATGGTTCAATATCTGTTTGTCCTTTCCAGAACTCTGCAGCCCAGGTTAAGTGTATTTCATCATGTACAGAAGTATATACTTCTGTATTCTCTAACCTACAGAGACATAGCTTCCTTAAACCTATCCTTCCATCCTGAGGGAGTTTTGTCTTTCTGGAAAACAAACGTATCCAAACCTTACATAGGAAATACACATGGAATTATGAAAGGAAGTATAAGCTTCCCCAAGGATAACTTCTTTAATGAGATCATAGTCTTAGCGAGCAGGCTCAAGGTGGTATCATACAAGTGGTTGGATCCAAAGTTCAGTACTACGATAAAGTCTAACAACCGTTCAGTATAGCAGATTGAACTCAAACGGGTGCGCACCCAACATCGCGTACACTTCTTATGCACATTGACATTTTATTAATTAATGATCTCCTAAGAGTGACATAGTTTCATTTGATTTTACTATCTGAAGATGGAGCATAGTCTCCGAAACGCGTTATAGAAGAGTTCTATAAGAAGTCACACAGCGGATTATTGAAAAGCAAATTATTTATTAATTCGATTAAGTGACTTGGATACCAGATTCAGCATGAATATTAAAATGTAGAGACAACTGTGAAGTTTTGTACATTTCAACACAATATGAAAAAAAGGTTGATTTTATAAATAAAAACGCCATACACCAAGGAAACCTTTTTTTATAAGGAAATTACAAGGAAAGAGAAAAGACTAGCCACATGTGTGTTTTTTGTTTGGACTTCCTGCATTGTGTCGCGGCAAGTGTTTCAAAACCTATCACAAGTGACAGAGACTAACATTTGAAAGGTTACATGTAAGTTTCATTTGACACTTTCTTCTTAAATTACATTATATATTGTAATTTTTAGTATTAGGTATATTACTGACAACAAGTAAATTCACTATTAAAAAAATTCATGATCTAAATGTATGTAGGCTCTTTACATCTAACACACCTATGTTGTTCAAATGTTCTTTCAAAACATTATTTAGCTAATAAATTTTTCAAACCACTTCATTCTACCAATGGTGCACATGATTGAAATAAAAATGCTCTGACTGAACAATATCAATTACATTTTACAATCTAATTATGTGTGTATTTATAACATAGTTACAAACATAGATAAATTAGAATACCAACAAGTTTTAAAAAGTACTAAAAATTAAAACATAAAAACTAATCTATGTATACAAGCAGGACACATATGTGCCAATAAAATGGGTTTTCTATTAGACACACAAGTGCATCCATAGCAAATGATATCAGGAAATGATGTGGTATGCTGTGGATGCACTTATGCATCCTGTATAAAAATACTGTAAATATATGAATAAAAAGTAATGTTCACCTACAGGTCACTTAAATCCCGTGTTTGGCTGCTCTGCGGGTGTCCGGGGGCTAGCCGTATTGCAATGTAGGTCTTTTGCTTTGCAGTATTACTCCTAGGCGGGGTTTGCTAATCCCCCATCAGGTGCCTCCCCAGGTGGTGGATAAGTGGAATGCTCTCTGGCTCCTTGTGGGCTGGGGGATACCGTTGAATTAAAACAGCCGGGGTGAACCAAAATTGGAATGGGTAGACCAGGCTCATCAGCTGTAGAGAAGACAGCTGGTCTAAAGGTTGTGTGCCCCAAAATCAATGCACCTGGTCCTCCAGGTTGAGGGTTTGTGAGGGGCTGGTAACCCTTCCATGTGAAATTTAGTTTACTCCAATACTTCAACAGAGGAAAAACCTGGCTGGATGTATAGGAAAATAACTTGGTAATCCTAAGTCTAAAGCATTTGGAATTTCGGAAAAAGTAAAAGTAGGTATCTGGAATGTTAGAGGTCTTGCTAGAAACGAAACTGAATTGGTGAAAGAACTGGAGGAGAGTCATGTTAATATCTGTGTGTTGTCAGAGATGAAAAAGAACTCGAGGGGAACACAGACGATAGGCAATTTTACAATGATATATACAGGCATTGATATGAATAGGCAAGCTAGCAGTGGTGTGGCAATAATGTTGGATACACGGTTCTCACAAAGGCTAGAGAGTTATACTTATGTAAGCAACCAAATAGTATCAGTGAGGATTAAAATTAGTAGAGCTTTTATCACCATGAGTGGAGTATATGCACCAGAAGATGGAAGAAAAGAAGAAAAACAGAAAAATGTTGTAACATGTTGCAGAAGGAAGTTGATAAATCTGTCAAAACAGATCATTTAATCATAGCAGGTGATTTAAACACCAGAGTTGGCAATATACCCATTCCAGGTGTGGTAGGCACACAGGGTGAAAGAACTGTAAATGAAAATGCTAACACTTCGAGAACTTTTGGCAATTTAAATAAATTAAAAGTGACTAACAGTTTTATCAGAAAGTTTATTCACAACAATAAATATACATGGAGTGCTAGAGGTTCTAAATCCATTATTGATTATATAATAGTAAATGAGAAACTGGCCGCATTAGTAGAGAATACTCATGTTTACAGGGTATATATTCCGACCACTGTTTAGTACTTTCAAAAATCTGCTTGTTGGAGAGATGGAAGAAAGCTACTTTTAAAAAAAGATAAAAATACTGATGAGGTTTACAAGGTGTCCTACCTTGCAGGACACTGTATCAACCAACATCCTCATCATCTGGAGACAGAGGAGACATAGAGTCTGCGTGATACATGATACAGATAGCCACAAAAAAGGCGGCAGATGAAGTATTGGAGAAAAAGAGGAAAGTTTGCAGGTTTGGGATGAGGAGATAGTAACAGCAATAAGGGAAAAGAAGGAAGTATATCATAGACATCTGCAATTGCAAATTCCAAACAGAAGACGCAAAACATATCTACCGAGAAAAGAAAAATTTTGCCAAGACAATAGTACGCAGTGCATATGAAAGATCTTGGGACCGATTTATTGCATCAATAGAAAATGGTGTTCATTGGCCATCAAATGATTGCCTATAAATTGTTAAGGCACTTTAATAGTACTGAAAGAGAGTAAATTAACAAAAACTGAGGTGACCAAAAGTTGGAAGGGTCATCTGAGATTAATTATGACATGTTATAAATTGTTCAGACTCAACTATTAAACTAGCATAAGTGAATCTACTTCATAGTGCCATAGGCACATAGAAGCCTAGGCCTAACATATGTGTTTTGGGCACAATTGTATGTAAATACTGAATAATAAGAGTAAACAAAGGACTTGGCATGCATTATCTCTATGAGATATGATAACCAAATGTTAATTTAAGTCAAATAGTGGATAAGTTTATTAAAATTTGTATTAATCATAAGTTCGAAAAGTGATCTTCATTGATAATGAACAGAAAGATGTACTGTGAGATATCAAAATGCTTATCTGAACAATTGCCAAGGCATGGTAAAGCTGTATTATAGCTCACAACTCGCATAATGAGTAATTATTAGTTTTAAAGCATTTTCATTATTTTAGACAAAATATTAGGCGTCACTTTTTTAATCTCCAAATGAAAGACCCACGCTTTAAAGACAATTAAATAGTTTAGTAAAGAGGGGAGTATGCACACACAAAGGAATGTCATCAATTTTGGACCAATCAAATTACATATATCGAGAGGTGTGAGGCGAATGTTTTAGGAACAGCGAGAACCAACACAGAAAAAATTGGACACTTCTTCATTGTTATCGATGCAAGACAGACGACAGCTCTGCGCTAATTTAAATCGAGACAATACCCATCATGCAGTGCGGAATTCGAATGTAAATACAGGTCGATCTAACCAAAATTACTCAAAGGGTTATAAAGTATTAATTAAATAAAACAACGAAGTTTAGTGAAGGTGTAACCATGAAAAAACGATTGCATAGTGTATAATAATTTGCAATTGCGTGAATTAAGGGAAGTATGGTGACAATTAATTATACTTATAAGAATTATCAACTTATACGATAAACGTATCGAACATAATGAATAATATGAACTCTAAAAGGGCTTTGAACCTTATTACCTTTGTAAACTTATTTATTGTTAAAAGATTTATTCACAAATCAAGGTTAACTGGACATAACCTCCGACACACCAGGTTTAACCTAAAATGTTGATGCTAGTCGTCTTTTTGAATTTTATGTTATTAGTAGTGTTGTGGATTTAATCGGTTATTCGAACCGATTAACTGATTAAAATTTGAACTTCGATTAATCAATCAAAACTACTTAATCGAATAATAGAGTCGATTAAAATTAATCGGTTGTTGAAATTTTCTTTTATGAGAAGTTGAAGCTTGTCCACCAAATAGAGTTATGTCTTGTCTCTTGAATGAGAGTCTCGTTATTTTAAATCATTTAGTACTGCTGGAAGTTCCCAGAAAAACACTGAAAGAGAAAGGGTGGTGTAGTTGCAGTGGTTTTCAAAAGCCAAGTAAGCGGCATGTCAGATTTAGTCCATGTACGATAAGATCTACAATAGAAGGTTGAGTCAGGTGCCTACTACTAATTGTCTGAGAGGGGGTGAGTATGCTAAAAATAAGAGTCCCACAAGAGCCTGTACTCTCATCCTAACAATGGGCGACCTATAATATAGTAAAATTTAAAGTTAAGGGCATATGCGCAGAAACCAATTTAAGAATTTATGGATGGATGAGTCCACTTTGAAATTGTGAATGGCGGGAGGGTACCGGAGAATCAGCTGGTATGCAAGTGAAGGTGTCGCCAACTTTGCGTGTGATGTTTTAGTTACCCGTACATTCTTAGTTGTTGTGTAACGTACTATCTCAGTTGTGCATTTGTTATTATTATTTCAATTTATTTTTAATTATATCGTTGTTTTACAGTCATTCATTTTTATTAGTTATTTAATTTTTTAGTTAATTTCTATTGGTAGTTTTTATTCTGTAATTACAATTACGTATTATTGTAATTATTTGTGTTATCATCAGTAACAAGATTTGTTAAAATGGATGCTTTTCCTTCAACTAGCAAAGACAGGAAAGTTATTCATAGTCAAGCACGGGAAGTTATAATACACAGTTTTTTGTTGTCAAAGATAAAAAGATTCTTGCAATTAAATTAATACAAAGAATGCGTTCCTTTACGTAACGAGAAACTGTATAGATAGTCGGGTTTAATTAAGGAGTGGAAACATGGGCGTATCCAGGGGGGCAAGGGAGGGCAGCTGCCCCCCTTCCAACAAACTGGAAAAAAATTTAAAAAGCAATTTGTAAATAATTTATTAACAGACTGGTTGTTGATATTTCAAAATGAAAGAAACTAATTACGAAATAGACACTCGCATCATCTATGAGAAGTTATAAGAACTATAACCTTACGATTTCTCATAAGATTAGCTTATATAACTCGCAACTCTTACTGTTACACGCCATGACGCCATCTCTGAGAAGTGAGAAGTGATAAGAACTACAACCTCTTTTTCTTATTAGAACACAACTCTTACAGTACTTATCGTTAGAGTGAGTGCGGCGAAGTTACTTTCGCAAGTAACAATTTTTACGACATTAAGAAGTCAATTACCACAATTTTTACTACACGAAGAAGCCATACACTGAAAGATAAATGGATATTAGAAAATTTTGTGGTAAGTAAGGACTTTTATTTGGCTATCTACACTTGTATGTGTTATTTAGGCAAAAAAATTGGGCATGTGGGCAAAATAACCAATATTACAATTTACATATATATTTAAATGTATAAAACGGAAACGGTATTATCCTGGACATTGATTTTTCAACCCTATAATTTTCGCTCAAAGTACTTTTTCACCCTTTTTCGAGTTTTTTTTTCACTGGTATGTGTATTTTAAAACTATCCTAACCTAACCTAAACGGTGGTTTTGCGAAAAATTTGTTTTTTAACCGAATTTCGTCGTGGACAAATCGGGACATGGCTCCTGAATAGTCGCGTTTTACGTAAAAGAGAATCCACAACCGTCTCGGAAACTCCTAAATGTCCTGGAAAGTCCCATTTCTCGCTAATGTATGATTTATCATTATGAGTACATAAAAGCATGAGTTATATTTTTCAATTAATAAAATAACCAACTTCCTGTAGTCAGTTTCACTCATGAGCCTAACCAGGGGAGGTTTTGGGGCTTATAACGGTGTAACCTATCCTTGCTCTCAAATAATTGCTAGAATAAAATCCGTAAGTGCACGTTTAGCCCTACCAATTATTCCGTTCCAAAACCCACAATTATCAGCTTTTTATTACACACGAGATGTATCTAGCTATACAACAGTCAGAGTCAAATATTGACTCATGATTATTCCTAATATGCGAATGACGAAGAAGCGTTGCAGTATTAATTAAAGGAACCACTTAAACTATTTTTTCTATTTAACAGTTCATTGTTCATTTGCTTAGTTATAAGATGATCTCAGGTGATCATTAAAACACAAATGTGAGCTTACATTATTGGTTTTTTTTTTTAAACATAAGAACTGAAACGAACAATCACATAGAGGTTAAAACGTTGAAGAAGTTAAGCTATTGTTGAAGAAGAAAGGCAAATTGCGTGCTTTACTTTGTCCAATTTTGCACAAAGGAACAACTTTAAGTATGTTCTAGCAATCATCAACGTTTATTTTACATGATTAAGCATGACTTTGGAAGTTTCATTTATTTATATAATTAAAATTATTTTTCTAAAAAAAATGTTATAAAAATTATACAATTATACTTTAGCTTACTTTTAGCTTATGCAAATACAATAGTTTAAAGAAGCTTAGTATAAATTATTCTCCAACGTGCTTTCGGTCAGTTACTATGTGTACCATATTTCACCTAGTTAACCTATTAATACCTCTTGGTAATCTTACTAAATTTTTTATAAAGGCATGGACCAAAAAATGCGTCATACCGATCACCTATCATTCAAAATGAAATAATTGATCTCTGTGGTGCTATAATCAGGGAACAAATCATCACAAGGGTTAAAGAAGCTTGCACTTACAGCATTCTAGCTGATGAAACCGCAGATATTTCTGGAAAAGAACAGCTGTCTATTGGATTACGTTTCATTGATGAAAAGGCCAACGAAATCAAAGAGGAATTTTTAGGCTTTGTAGAGATTGAAGGACTTGATGCCAGAAGTATTGCCAAAGCTATTGATGATTTAGTTACAAACTTAAATCTAGACCCTGATAAGTGTGTGGGATTAGGTTTCGACGGATGTTCCACCGTGTCTGGCAAAGAAGGGGGTGTGCAGGCAATCTTGAGGCAAAAGTACAAAAAAGCCTTATACTTCCATTGCTCCTCGCACAAGCTAAACCTGGTCATGAACGACTTAAACCTTATCCCAGAAATTCGAAACTGCGTTGGAACTATCAAGGAGATAATCACATTTTTTCGTGAGTCCATTTTACGACGCAAGCTTATTGCAAACATTCCTAAATTGTGTGAGACTAGATGGTCAGAAAAGTACAAGAGCATTCATGTTTTTAAGGATAACTTCGTCAATATTGTTGAAGCATTAGAGATATTAGCTGAAGAGGGAAATGTAGCAACCAGAAATAAAGCATATCAAATGCATGCATCGGCGTGCAGATTTTCATTTATTGTCTCAGTAGCATTAATTGCAAAGTATTCTGCTATACTGCAACCCATAGCAAATACACTTCAATTATTGAAGACACTTGACATAGTCAAAGCCAACCAGCACATTCAAACTATTCTCGACATGCTAAGAGATCATCGGAAAGATGCAGAGAGCATCACAGATGACGTTTTGAAAGGAGCATATGACATTGCAAAGCATTTGAATATTGATATAACCGCCACTCGCGTTTCTGGCCGACAAAAGCATAGAAGTAATCCTCTTGCTGAAAATCTATCCGAATTTTGGAGAAGGTCTCTAATAATTCCTTACTTGGATTCCATCATATCATCTTTACAAGTTAGATTTTCTTCAGACAAATCGCTTGCATTTTCATTGACACATTTCCATCCGAGTAACATGAGAGATGCTTCATTGGAGGAATGGAAAGAAAGTACTGCATCTTGTGCAACATTTTACAATTTGGAAGGCATCAACGGGGAAAGGGAATTGTGGTTTAAAATGTGGAATGAGGTACAAGAAGCATCAGACATCACTGAAGTTTTAAAAAAGAGCGAATTGTTTTTCCCGGCCATTAGAAAGGTGCTACTGATATTGCTCTCACAGCCCTGCACAACAAGCAGTATAGAGCGTTCATTCAGTTCTCTTCGCCGAATTAAAACATGGCTAAGAAGTACTATTGGTGAAAATAGATTAAATGGATTAGCCATGCTAAGCATTCACCGTGAATGGGTTTTAGTAAACAAGGAGCGATTAATGGAAGCAGTAATTTGAAAATTTGCAACTAATCCTCGCAAGCTATTGTTCAAGAATTAATTTCTTTTAATAAATGGTGTTCTTCCTTTTATTATTGTTTATTAAAACATGGTTAAGAATAAGTATTGGTAAAAATAAGTTAAATGCTTAGCCATACTAAGCATTCATCGTCAACGAGTTTTCGCAAAAAAGGAACAAGGAGCTGTAGTTAGAAAATTTGTAACTAATCCTTAAAAACTATTGTTTAAAAAATTTTTTTTAATAAATGTTATTCTTCCTTATGTTATTGTTTATTATATAGTATGGCACTATGGACCCTCCCCCCGCCATCAAAGAGGTTGATTTTCGAAAACTGCCCCCCTTCCGTTTTGAGCTGGATACGCCCATGAGTGGAAGCGTACAGTTTGCAGATTCCGTTGCGATAAGAAAGTCAGAAAGGCTGTAGTTTTTTACGTCTCAGCAGTACACAATGACAGACCAAACAACACTCAGATATGTTTATAAAACAGTCTGATATGTAAAAGAATGTAAATTCTCACATCTCACAGCGACTCCCTCCACATAGCCTTTCCCCTCTAACCGCAAGCGTTTCGCAAATTTCCATGCCCTTAACTTTCAATTTTGCTATAATAGTAACAGTTGGACAGGTGGCGTGTTACAGTGTGTTTATTTAGGTGAGGAAAACTTGTGTTTTTCAAAGAGGCTACTTTTTGTGTGTGTGTTTCCTGATACCGTGCGTGAAATCTGTGTTATGGCATACGAAGACTTACGAAGAAGACTCTGTGGAAGTTTTGGATATAAATTGAACGACAGTGGTAAAGTGACGGACAGGAAAACCGTTTTCTATAAGCTTTGTGGAAAATCATTTAGCTACAGCGGTAGCACTAGCAGTTTGCAATACCATTTAAAATACGACCACCCCTTACAAAGTGTTGTTGAATCATCTGTTGTTAATGCAAGTTCATTTCAGTCGAACTTGAATCATTTCATAGTGGAACCAATCTCTTCATTAAAAGAGAGACATTTGCTGAACTAACAAATAAAATTGTGAAATGGATAGTAAAAGACAGTCGACCTATCAATATAATTTCGGATTAAGGGCTAAAAGAAGTTTTAAGGGATGCTGTAGGTAGTAGTTCTTATAATCTTCCATCTAGAGACGTTGTAACTAGACGGATTGAGAAACTTTATGACGTCGAACGACCCAAGCTGCTAGACAAACTAAAAGAAACTGAATTTGTTGGCCTAACAGGTGATTTCTGGACATCGATAGCAAATCAAGGTTATTTGGGTGTTAGTGCTCATTGGATTGATTCTAACTGAGCGTTCTGCAGCGCTGCATTAGAAGTGAAACATGTGGTGGAGAAACATAGTGCAGCAAATTGTACGGAAGAATTCGAACAAGTTGTGTCTGACTGGAATCTTCAAAGCAAAGTAGTTGCAATATGTACAGACAATGCCAGGAATATTGTTCTTGGTGTCGAAAATTCGAAATACGATAATGTTAGGTGCACTGCTCATACCCTGCAATTAAGTCTGAATACAGCAACTGAGAATGCGTCTATAGATAAACTGCTTTCCAAATGTAGAAAAATGGTGGGTCATTTCAAGCACAGTCCTTATTTAGAAAATCAGCTATGCCAAAAACTGAAAGAACTTAATATTCCGCAGTGCAAACTGAAACAAGATATAGTCACCCGATGGAATAGTACATGCCTTATGTTCGAGTCTCTTCTGGAAGCCAAGGAAGGAATTGTAGCTATAATGTCCACCAATCCATCAAACATCATTCCATTAACTGAACTGGAATGGGAAATGACACAAAAAAATGTATAAATGTCTTAAACCATGTTTGGAAATATGTGATTTTCTTGGAGGAAGTAAATACGTGACGGCAAGTGTTGTACTACCTGCCATAACTCATTTAAGAGTAAGTCTAAAAATTACTGACATGGATCCTGGTTACGTTACTCAATTCAAAACAGCTCTGTTAGATGATTTAACGGAAAGAGTAAATGCCTGGCCTAAAATAGAAATGTATCAAGAAGCTACAGCTCTTGATCCAAGATTTAAATATTTGAAATGTCTTCCAAGAGAAGCAAGAGAATTAGTGTGGAACAGAATTTCCAATAAAGTTGTGACCACTGCACAAACAGAAATAAAACAAAATATGAAGAAAAGAAAACTTGTTTTTGAAGAAAACGATGATGACAAGAGGGAAGAAACAGCTCCATTAACACCGCTCGCAACAGAGGTTGATGTCTACAGATCTTTGGCAGAACTGGATGATGACTTTGCAGACCCCTTACTGTGGTGGAAAACACATTCCATTCAGCTTCCACTTCTTTCATCTGTAGTGAAAAAATTGCTCTGCGTTCCAGCTACATCGGTTCCGTGTGAACGAGTGTTTAGTGACGCATGCAATATTGTTACTAAACATAGAGCAGCCTTTGATCTGGACCATGTCAACACACTCACATGCTTAAAATCCTGGTTGAAGCAGTACTGACTAGGTGAGTCTAATGTTATACCATATCCTTACCTTCAAATTCATATTTGTCACTTAGTCTCCTGATAACAGTTCATAGTATTAAATCTGTTCATAAATATTATAATTATATTATTATTATTTGAATGTAATGCATGCTAATATACTGATTTTATAAGTTACTTAAAAACAAAAAAAAAACAATTAGATACATCTATTAAAATTAAATTTGTAAGCCATTAGTATGATAATTTTTTAGTACCCAAACTCGATTAATTGATTAAACCTTCTTGATTAACCGATTAAATATTTTGATCGATCAAAACTAAGTTATTAGTTTAAAATTGTCTTTATTAATGTAATCACTCTCCTACTACTCAATTGTTATAGTAGTGTAACTCTTTTAGTTGCGTATTTTACATTTAAAAGGACCTATTTTAGATTCAAAACACTTAACCAAATGTTCACTAACACGGTTTCTGAAAACAGAATGACCACCCTGAGAAAAGAGTTTTATAAAATTAATTGTTATTGTAAATGAACGACAACCAATTTTATTGTTAGATAAGATAATTCCACAAGAATTATTAATGAATAAACTGACTTTAACCAGATAAAGGAGATCGTGCAATTATTTCTTTAGACTATATGAATTCAGGTTATATGAGCAGCGGACATCAGTTGGTAACACTCACCGGCGGCAATGAATTTATTTAAATGTTTTAGCTTGTCTTCTCGACTCTGACTTGTTGACATGACAGTTAACAAGGGAGATCGTCATTCAAAGTAAGTACTGAAGTATAATAAACCTCATTCTATTGACTATTCAACTTACAACTCTGAACCAACATAGAGAGACGGTCGAATGGGACGAGGTCATCCGAAGAAGACGTCAGTTACAATTAACACATGCCAATGGTGGAATTTCATCAATTTGTCCAATTAAAAGAAATCAAATCAACCAGCAATAATAACAAAATAAAATTTAATAACAATTAAACCACACTTCATACTTTAATAATAATTTAATCATCACAAGAGTGAAGATAATAACGAAAATAAATCGAAGAATAAAAAGACTTTATAAATTGACGCAACCAACGTGTGGCTTTTAACCAAAACAAAATGGTAGCAACCGGTACAACTGGTATAACACAGAAAATCTCGGAAACTAAATTAAAATTCGTTATAAAATTGGCGCTTCCAACGCGAGGTTTCATGCATCATCAAGAAAGCATTAATGAATAATAATAAATAAATATAGGACGTTCATTTATGAGATACAACGTCGAGACACAATAACACACACACACACACACACACACACACACACACATATATCTGCAAGCAAATAATGGCAATTGGTGTTTGAATGGTAGGGTTGTTATCAAAAATTTTAATGGATTTTTTATAGACTCCAGTCACTAGTTTTACAACATACAACACTTACATTCCAACGAACATTTGTAACTTCTCATCAATATTGACCCCCACTCACAACTTCTTCCATGTCTTTTGCTTCAAAGAGTTATTTATATGTTAAAATGCTTTTGTGACTATCTAAACAATGCTACCTTTTACTTTTTGATTCTCAGATAATAATAATAATTTATTATTCCAGCTGTACAATGTTTACACATTTTCTGGAACCAAAGGTTACAGGAGTGATTGAATTCTCATCTTCCACTGCGAAAGATCTTCTTCAATTTCTCGTTCCCTCAATATAGTCTGAATTTCTTCTATCCAGGTATAGGTGGTCTTCTTCTTCCTGGTGGGGTCCATTCCATAACTCTTCTTGGGAATCTTTCCTGTGCCATTCTTTTCGTGTCTCCATACCATTGTAAATTTTGTTTGGATAAAATCAACAATTGAATTTTTTACATCCATTCTGTCCTTAATGAATGACATTAGAAATTTTATGAATTAGAAAATTCATTTCTAATTTTCTTATGTCTGGATACTCTTGCCAAACGTCTCCAAAAGTCCATCTCTGCTGTCATTAATTTTGTTCTTGTGTGTTTATTAGTAGTCTAAACGTCTGAGCTGTAAGTCATGATGCTTCTAACAATGGTTTTAAATATTTTGGTTTTAGTTTCTGCTGTAATTTGCTTATCCCACAGGATTCCATTTAATGTAGAGATAGCCATCTTTCTCAAATTAATTCTGAATTGTATTCCTTTGTCTTGCTTCCCACTGGCCGTAATGTTCACCCCTAAATACTTGTATTCCTCTGCATATGAAACCTTCCCCATGTCTTCCTCCAATATCAAGTCTTGATGAAGGTCACCTATTGCTATGTATTTTGTTTTATTCATATTCATCTTAGTCCCCAATTTCTGATATACCTGTAACAATTTTCTAGTCATGTACTCTATGTGTTCAAAATCTTGAGCCAAAAGTAATTGGTCATCAGCAAATTATAATGAATAAACTGTATCACCATCAAGTGGAATTCTCATGTTCCTGTACATCTTTTTCCAAGTCTCTATTGCTTTCTCTGTATAAATTTTGAAAAGCACGGGCGATGGACAACATCCCTGACATAAACCTTTGGTCACTTGAAACCCTGGTGATAAATTCTTTCCTATTTTTATTCTTGATATTGAATTGTTATAGAAATTTTGTATAGCTTTTATGATAATGGGGTTGATACTAGTTGATCTTAAAGCTGTTCACAGATTGGCTAACGGTACATTGTCATAGGCTTTTTCAATGTCAATAAAACTAAGTGAAGAGGTTGTGATCAAACTGTTTTCTTTTTAATTATTTGCTGTAAGGAAAAAATATGATCTATAGTTGATGTACCAACTCTGAAACCCGCTTGTTCTTCAGCCTTCATTTCCTTATACGGTACTCAGCTTCTAAAAAATGTTTAAGTACTCTTCCATAAAGCCTACTTAGTGTGCTAGTAATTATGCCTCTATAATTTTTGCAATCATCTTTGCTTCCCTTACTTAATAATAATAATAATAATAATAATGGAACTGTAATCATGAATGAGGGAAAATCACTGGAAGAAAGAAGTGATGTTTGGAAATGGCGTAGCTGAGAGAGTAAAGTGCCGCTCAAAAGGCAAGCAGTCACAATATGCAGTACTGCCTTTTTGTGCAATACATCCTAAAAATCAGTTCTAAAAACATTTAAAGACCAGGCTGCTGCTTTAGCAGCTCTGACCATGTAGTAGGGCTTAACCATGAAACACTGTTTTAGGTCTTGAGTTTCTGCTTATAACATAAAATATGTACTGCACATGCTGATAATAGGTTTATAATTTAGGATTTGAAAAATACAAATCTAACATATTGGTGACAATAGTAGCAGTAGTAGTAGGGCTGGTTTTCGGAGCCATTGTTTTGTCTATGATCTACTAACAATGTACCTCCCCTGTTTCATGGTTGCTATGTTATATATTACAGAATGCATTCTATAACAGTTCATAGTTTTGTGCATGTTTGTGTAAAACCATGTTTTTTGTTTTTATAATTATAATACCCTGACAATTTTCTTACTGCTGCACGATGTGATTTCATTACTGATGCATTGGTGAATTTCACAGTGCAATTTCCGTAAAGCATTCTTCCATACACTTATGAAATTTTCCTATGTATTTGCTATTAGTAGTTCCAAGTAACTGACATAAAGTAATACTGCCTTGGTCAAAAGAATGCCAGTCGGAAGCCTTTGATGTAATAACATGTTCTTGAAAGTGCCGCACTTCCTGACACTGTCTCTGCTCATTAATCAGATGTACTGTTAGTAAGATGAGGTTATGTTTTGAGTCCCCAGTGATACAGGTTTGCCACAATTAGTATTCATAAACCTCAGCTTATCAACTTCACTGGAGCCAACCAATTGTGTTGTCATTATTCTGCTGGCGGTGTAGCTGTTCTGTAATGGGGCGCAGAAACGTGTCAGCAACGTAACTACACCGATGCGAGATAAAAAATTAATTACAACTCATAGCAGTTGCTTTGATGCTGATTGGTAACCGTTTAAATGTGGAAGTTATACACATATCCCCCACATAGTACGCTTCGTTAACATAGCAAGATACCATAATATGGTCATCTTAATAGTAAACAATCATGGAACACAACACCACAATCATTATCTTTGACTGAACAATCACTTTTATGGAAACATTTATACACTATAATGGTGGAAATGATACAAATATATCATGTTTACCATTAACAGTTCATGCCAACTACACTCAAAAAGCTCTTTACAAATTTGTCACCACTTTAGAGAACTTTGTTTCATTATTAAAATCAAATTAAATGCAAGCTCTTTGATTTTATGTTCTGAAATATTAAAAAATAGCCTACGACACAAAACACAGCCTAATGAATTAGCTGCAAAATCGAACTGAAGTATTCGATGGAGCTAACATTTGAAGTGTACCAGTATCACATAAAACGGTATTTTTATTAGGACACTTCTAACATGGGCAATTCAAAAATTACCTTTCTGAACAAACTGACGCAGAATAATTATTAGTGTCATTTACTCAATGTTTCACTTCTATTGTTAAAACTGTAATTTAAATGGTATTACTTGTGTCCCATACCAGTGCAACTGGAAGTTATGAGAAAAATTAGTGGGGATACAGATATGGCTGACAGTTTAGAACACTTAATACACTTTTCGGAAAACATGACTTTTTTGTTACTAAACTCTTGGAACATTTAACATCAATGGCATCAGCCATGTCTCTGATGAAGACAACTGCTCAAGCCGTCTACATGTCAGGCAATAACAGACAGACTTTCAGAGACCATGTCCAAACATCCTGGGAATTTTACTCCTACAATTCTTTATAATTAAGGTACTGACAGAGTAAACAATTCAGATAAACTGTATGTAATGTTTGCATAGCGTAGGTGCCAGCTCAGAAATTGCTTCTCTGTATAACTCTCGACTGGAGAGCCATTTCTGTATCCACCATTTATGGACCCAATACATAACAGGACCAGGTAACTAGAGTACCCTGCATAGAAGTAGTCCCGTCAAGGTCATTCACTTTCACTGCTTCTCCCTGTCACCTCCACGCCCCTCGCCCAGCGTTGTTGCCGGCTAGTACAGTGTGTAGCGTTTTAGCAGTGATACGTAAGCAAATTTCATACATCCACCTTATATGGCTCGTTTCAAATTTATTTACCCGTATCACATAAATGAATTTTTTTATCAGTAATAATTAGTTGTGGGTAACATAACTCAGTTAAATGCTGGGCGCCTATATTTGAGCTATAAAAATTTCTATGAGTCGGCAGTATAATTTTTGTTGTCGCGTAAATATCTACAGAATTTCTCTCTTTTCGTTTCTTCTCTTTCTTTGGCATCTTTTGTTACGATTTGCACTTCTCTGAAACTACGATTTATACTGCGATGGTTTTTCTTATCTTAGAATCTAAAGTTTTTAGAAATACACACCCTAACTTTACGAAGTACCATTAGGTCAGTTACTTTATGTTTTCCGTACAGTGAACTTACTTATTTAAAGTTTTACTGTTGTCTTCATGGCGGTTATCCTACAGACTGACAGTTGTCTGAGAACGCTGACATTGCCTGCTGTTGTCGCTTTAATTATTCATACTCACGGCATTTTCCGTTTTGTAAATGAACCTGTTTTAGTTCTCTGCACGGTCGCTCTTAAGCCATATGGTTCGGAAGTTCTGTTAGGTATATGTACACTTTTGGTATGCAAATTGTGTGTACCCTGTCAGCATGTCTTTTCGGTAAATATTGCTGTCTGACAGTTTTATTAATGCCTTTGTCATTTTTACACTCCCCTCAAAACTGTGTATGTTTACTGGCCGTGCTACTACCTTTCTTCCATTGCACAAAGATAAATAGCACTGAGCAATTTCTGTAAACAAAATTGTCGCTGTTGTGCCAAAAACCGCGTTTATACATACTTTTATTTTTATGCTACTTGTGCATGTAACGTCTTATACTATAGTGCTAATTTTGTTACTTAATTATTAATGACAGCAGCGCAGGAAATAAAAATAGAATATTTTTCGGAGTCACAAATAGTGCGGTGTTTGTTCAATAATTAAACGGCGCAAGGTTAGGACACATGATGCATACGAAAATTCGTTCAAACAAACTATAGCTGACACGTCGTATTGAATGTTATGTATAAGTTATGGAAATTCATTGTTAATTAATTATTAACAATGTATTAATTGTAATGAAATTATTATTAACAATGTAACAATGTATTCTAATGTACGTATTAGAAACTTTCTCACTGTAAAATGTTATGTAAAAAAAATACAGTAAAACGCAAGTTAACCCACGAAAATACGATTATCTTACATTACACTAACTTACAAAATCAGAACAACTGTGTGACACTCGTAAGGTTTTAACATGATTTTTACTTTAAATAACATTAAATTTTATCTATAAAATGTCTGCTGTAAGCATCTATGAACCTTCAAAATATGTCGTTTTTTCAGTCTTCTATTGTCATTGATTTTAGAATTTTCAACAGTTTTAGGTACAAAAAAATTATTTTAATTGTGATTTTATTGGAAGCCACATTGACATCAAGAAAGTAAATATTTAATTTAAAAATAACTTTGTTATATTCTTTACATTAAGTAGGCCTACTTATTAGTGTAACATTTTTTGGAAGAAAGGGAAACTATTGCTCAGTGGCAACGCTGCAAGCGGTGTGACCTTGACGGTACTACTTCCATGCAGTTCACTATAGTGACCACTAAGAATATATTCCTAATGCCTTGTTTTAACAGAATTGTAACATTATTATGCAATAAACACTCTTGTACAGTAATACAGACATCCCACAAATTGAAACTTCTATTAATAAGGGTCATTAATTGCTCAAAAGCAAATGACATATGATACTATTTATACTTTACTTGCCCACGCGTGCGTGCGCACACACACAACATTTTGTTTAAGTTTGCCTCCATTTGATTTTATAGCAGTGAATTCTTAACTTTGAAGGAGCAAAAATGTTAATCAAATCCTTGAAATTCATATTCGTCGTAATACATATTTCAGTACTTAACAAGATTATTTTTACCAGTAAACTTTTCCCCCTTTTCTAATTTTTTATTTATTTATTTTTTTGCAGCTAAAATGCTCCTTTCTTTCTGATGTGTTCACAAAAGTACTAGTTTTAACAACATTTCAGTTAAACTCATTAGAATCAATTATTAAACTGTATCAATCAATACACTGGTATATTGGTACTATTTCCTAAGCTCCACAAAACTGTTCATAAACACTTTAACAATGTTTGGCAGTAATCCCTGCTATCCTTTGGCATGCTCCTGTGTCATGAATGCCTGAGAAAATGTCCAATTTGCATGTGTATAAAAAGGTGAACCTGCTCAATAAAAGGCATGAAAAATAACACCATTGAAGACAGACCAGCTTGCGCAGTCTCAAAAAACAACCAGTAACCATAGCTACTCATTGGCAGGCCCGGATCTGTATACCTGCAGACCCCGTGGTGCGGGGGGGGGCCACACCTCTGAACGGCCCAAGGGGGCCCAAAAGAAAAAAAACCGAAACAAAGGTTTAAAAGGTGGTGGTAGATTACGTTGCAAACATTTTTATTTTTCAAGAATAATTAAGATGTACAAAACATCACTTCCTTCCGCATTTGTAACAACTACTTCAGCTGTTAATAAATGCGTTTCGTTTTACTAGGAAATAGTAATTTATATTTCTTTACAAGAGCGCTGTCGTAATATCAACACTATGATTAACTCTGCACGTGTGCGCATGTCATGTTTCTTTGAATTCCCCTACTCCTGCCCCCTCGCACTCAAGCCAAAACAATTCCAAAATTACAGTTGATTGTCAAAACAGTGTTACTCGGTTAATACACTAATCCTGAATTAATTTTTCTTATGTGTTACTCGACTTGCGACTTCTTATACAACTAAATGATGGATCGCAATCATAAATTGAAAGCACTAAGTGGTGTGGCAAAAAGAAAAAAAAGAAGACTAGAAGATGAAAAAATTGGAAAGTCTAATAAAAGAATCACAAGTTTTGTAGTTATAAATCAGGGAGTCCATGAATCCATTTCAAGTACTGATACAAACTCATCTTCAGGTAATTAATTTAATTATTTTATTTTTATTTATAGTTAAAATTAGTTATTGTATAGCTATTAATAGCTATAAAATAACTAAGTTTTGTTCTGATTTCTAGCGTGAAGTTATTATATAGTATTAAGTTATCACTTCGAGAGATCACAGTTTTGAAGAGTTTAAATTTGATGTACTAATGACATGTCTAATGTTATTTCTAATTTGATAAGTGATCACACATATACCGATTTTAAAATTATTACGATTATTTCATATTGTTCTCTATTGTTTCCCCCTGCACTTGTAAAAAGACATTCATGCTTCCCTCTAGCCAAAGATAACGCGTATTTTAAAGACCGTTTTAAACTGGTGTGATATATAGGCCGAGCAGTAACACGTGTCGACCATACGCCCGTGTGTACTTAGCCAGTGAGATTTTTGTTTTCTTTATTATTATTCAGTGACACTGTTAAAATTCAAGACCAAAGTGAGACAAAGAAGGTTATATATTATATGTTCATGCGTGTAAATGTTGCAAACAAAAATAAAGACAAACTAGTACTGTGGCTTGCAATGTTTGTTGCAAACACAAAAGTTGCAAACATTTGTTCACAACAGTCGGTGTAAACGTGCCTTTAGTCACATTATTTCTCATTACCTGAACTAACCTCTCACAGTGCACTTATTCGTCGAACGGACTTGGAAATATTCTTCTGATTTTTTGTGCAAGTATTTTAATTATTCTAAATTGTGTTTTATTAAGGTAAAGTGTAAAGGTTTTCATATTTAACCTTAAAATATGATGGCGACCTGATTAATGTTTTTATGTTTTGGGGGGTTAAGTCTGGCAAGTCAGTAAAGGGTACAGGGTTTTAGAGTATTTTAATATTTTTATTACAGAGTTAAGGGTTTGTATAGTAAAAATACTTTAAATTTCAGATATCTCCAGTCAAATAAAGGATACCAGGGAACCTGTGGTGGATTTTGACTCGGCTTCAGCCGAGCTACGCGTCTTTCAAAATACCTCTCCTCTCTCTCCTGGTTGCAGCACATACGAAGAAATATCAAGAGAATCAGGTACCGGTACCAGTACTTATTCCTTCGATATTGATATCGATCATGATCATGAAAAAATCCATTAAAAATTACAAGTAAAAATCTTGAATCATCCACTTCATCTTTACTGATTGCAAATGAAATTAATGATAACTATATTTAATATTACCTTGTGTATCCAGGTACACTGGTGCTCCTCCTTGCAACTTCAATGTTTCTTTAAAAACTACGCGTTTCGGGACTCATGGTCCCATCATCAGGTTGATAAAAAACAAGAATTCTTTTATCAACCTGATGATGGGACCATGAGTCCCGAAACGCGTAGTTTTTAAAGAAACATTGAAGTTGCAAGGAGGAGCACCAGTGTACCTGGATACACAAGGTAATATTAAATATAGTTAGTTATATGCAACTTGGAGACCACAACACAATATGTATAAATTAATGATGATGAATTAATCACTTCATTGTTGAAGTGTAAAAATCCAACTGATAAGGCTCATTTTGATAATTTAAAGTTATCAGGCAAGCTTAAACTCTTTATTGTCAAAACAGGAAGCTGTCAACCAAAAGGACCATTTCCTAAAAATGACAAGAATAGATCATTTTCCATTGTTTACTACAAAACAGTTACAGTTGGAGGACAGTCGTTACATAATAAGTGGCTAAACTACTCGCAAACACTGGACTGTGTGTATTGCCTACCTTGTTGGCTGTTTACAAAAATAGGAGCAAAAAAAGTGGCTGGGTCACTGGTATTAAAGATTGGCAGGGCTTATCTAAAAAAATAACAACACACGGCAAATCTGAGCAGCACATTTGGGCCTGTATAACTTTTCATCAGTGGGAAGAGATGAAAAGAATAGATGATACTATGGATTCAGAAAGAAAAGCTGAGCAAAAATTTTGGAATCTGGTCTTGGAGAGGCTCATTGACATAACCATGATGTTCGCAAAAAATGCCCTTGCATTTAGAGGCTCTAAAGAACACAGTGGGAACTACGATGGGAATTTGTTATCAACTGTGCAGCTATTAGCTAAGTACGATCCTATCATGGCCCAAGTGCTAAGTACACCAAAAGGACATACAAAGTATTTAAGTCACGACATACAAAATCAAATTATAAGTTGCGTATCTTCTCAAATTAAAACTGAACTTATTGAGAAAATACAAAAAGCACAACATTTTTCAGTAAAAATTGACACAACACAGGATCTGTCTAAAAAAACACCAGATGAGTTTTGTAGTTCGATATGTCGATTTATCTCAAGCTGTAGACCAAATAAGTGAAGGGGAAGGCGTTTTTGAAAGGAAAAAAGGAAAAATTAAAGAATCTTTCATAGGATTTTTTCATGTGAAAGACCCTACTGCCGCTGGCCTTTCGCAGAAATTGTCACCAGTTTGGAAGGATGGGGTTTAGATATGAAAAAGTGTAGAGGACAAGGGTACGACGGAGCTGCGGTGATGAAAGGAGCTTATTCCGGGGTACAGAAAAGATTGAAAGATATTGAAGAGCTGGCCGTATATGTTCATTGTTCAGCACATAATCTGAACTTAGTAATCAATGATACAGTTGGAAGCGTCACAGATGTAGCCAACTATTTTGCAATATTGCAGTCTTTATATGTGTTTTTTGGTCAGAGTATTAACCGATGGGACGTCCTGTTATCTTTAACAGGTGAATCTGATGTAACGCTCAAAAAGCTTAATCCCACAAGGTGGGCATCTCGCCATGAATCAATTTTAGCAATCAAGTTCAGGTACCCTGATGTTATGAAAGCCCTGAGAGAAATTTCGTTAAAGAACAAAAAGAAGGAAGAGATATCAGAAGCAAAGAACCTTACAAAGCTTCTAGAAAGCTACCAGTTTGTATTTTTAACTGTTCTTCTGTCAAAAGTGTTCACACACACAAATGTTGCTTCTAAATGCCTTCAAGGAACTGAGATGGATATTGAAAGAGCAACAGCCGTTCTCCAAAGTGTTGATTGTAAGTTGAAGAAATTGAGAGCTAGCTACTTGGAAATGAAAGAAGAAGCTGCAGGGGTTGCTGCAAAATGGAATGTAGATGCAATGTTTCCAGTCAGCAGACAGCCAAAGATCAAAAGGCACTTTGATGAGTTAGCAGAGGATTACAGGTTTTGTGACAGTGAACATAAGTTCAAAGTGAATGTTTTTTTCCCTCTCTTGGACAGTGTAAATGGACAAATTTCTGAACGTTTTTCGTCTTTTCGAAATTTAACAGAAAATTTTTCAGTTTTGTTTCCTCAAGTTTTACTTGCTTTGTCAGAAGATGAAGTTGTTTCAAGGGCGGAAAGACTGCAAACCAAATACAAAAGTGATATTGATCCGACTCTTCCTTTAGAACTAGTTTCACTTCGAATAGGCTTACAATCCGAAATTAAACAGTTGAACTCAGCATATGATCTTGTTAATCTTCTTTACACAAAGCTTGACACAATAACGTCTAGTTAGCCAGAAGTTTTGACTGCCTTGGTTTTATTTATAACCTTGCCCGTCACAGTTGCGGCAGCAGAAAGATCTTTCTCCATTTTGAAGAGGGTGAAAAGTTATTTGAGATGTTCAATGAGCCAAGAAAGATTAAGTGACTTAGGCATGATTGCAATTAACCAAGAAGTTACATCATCACTGGATAAGAGAAAACTGATCGAACGTTTTTCTTTAATGAAAAAGAGGAAAACTGATTGTTTCTGAATGTGCCCCAAACCGAATTGTTTAATAGTCATAAGTTTCTTTTTTAACAATAATTCTATTTATGTGTTAAAAATTATATTTCTATTTTTCAATACTTTTCTAAAAAAAAAGTACTTTTAAAAATTAAACAAAATGTAGTATTTCGGAAAGGTTATTTTGTGGAAAACTGTTCTTTTATAGTTTGCAACTAATTTTGTTCCTGTAAATAAATGTTTTCATATAAAATGCAAATTTTATTTCATTTACGCCTGTCATATGCTATCAGTAAACACACACACACACACACACACACACACACACACACACACACACACACACACACACACACACACACACACACACACACACACACACACACACACACACACACACACACACAGTGTAGCTTTTATAACTGGGCAGATGCCCAGGGGCTCACAGAAGGGAGAAATTTTAAATTAAAGCCAACAGCGAGTTTAGTGAAATTGGGTTTTTTAATGATCTGTCGATCAAATACAGTAATACCGATTTTTGTAACAACGTTGTGAATACAGCCTAATACAGGCCTACTTACATAGCTAATTTAACTTTTCATCACAACTACCAATGCGTTACACACGTAAAACCTCTGTGTGAGTTAACAGTCCTGAGCCTGTAGAGCAGGTCACACACACACACACACACACACACACACACACACACACACACACACACACACACACACACACACACACACACACACACACACACACACAGTGTAGCTTTTATAACTGGGCAGATGCCCAGGGGCTCACAGAAGGGAGAAATTTTAAATTAAAGCCAACAGCGAGTTTAGTGAAATTGGGTTTTTTAATGATCTGTCGATCAAATACAGTAATACCGATTTTTGTAACAACGTTGTGAATACAGCCTAATACAGGCTTACTTACGTAGCTAATTTAACTTTTCATCACAACTACCAATGCGTTACACACGTAAAACCTCTGTGTGAGTTAACAGTCCTGAGCCTGTAGAGCAGGTCACACACACACACACACACACACACACACACACACACACACACAATAAGCGTAGCGTTCAGGTTTGGGATTGTTTTCATCATACAATTAACATACAAATAATTGTTGCATGTATTTGCGTGATATTAGTGCAGATTTTCCAATGCACAGTACTATTTTGAATTAAACGGAATAAATCCTATTGTAGTCCCAAGCCACGTGTTTGTTAACCAAATACACTGCACTCACCGTCTATGGCTTTTTTCCGTGATGTTTTGTCCAGTTTACATGTTTCAAGGCACTTGCCTCATCATCAGAACTTATAAAATCAATCTATGTCATAAAAAATGACATTTGTCAAAATATTAAAAACACAATACGGTAATTAAACTATGTACATAAATTCGTTTTAAAAATGTTCGGTGTGCCTTGCAAGACAACACGCGCCGTACTCTTGAGTACGGCGCGTGTTGTCTTGCAAGGCACACCGAACATTTTTAAAACGAATTTATGTACATAGTTTAATTACCGTATTGTGTTTTTAATATTTTGACAAATGTCATTTTTTATGACATAGATTGATTTTATAAGTTCTGATGATGAGGCAAGTGCCTTGAAACATGTAAACTGGACAAAACATCACGGAAAAAAGCCATAGACGGTGAGTGCAGTGTATTTGGCACAGTACTAGTACATATTTGTACTGTTGCAATATATATAAGAGTTGGTAAGGCAATTGATGAAGTACTCAAGTACTCGTGAAAAAATTGGTCGGTTTTTTGGCTATAGGGTGGGGGCCCTTGCTGATCTTTTGCAGGGGGGCCCAAAATTTATAGATCCAGGCCTGCTCATTGGCTTTTTGAAGAGATTGAATAATTTATGTGCAGTTTCTCAGTGTCTCACTTATCCATATAAGACACACATACACTCTAACAAAACTAGTAGGTGAGTAAAAAATAAAAAACACAGCATTCTGAATAAATGTACACATTATATCTCAAAAAAAAAAAAACATACAAAAACTTGTATTTTCATGACATGAAGAAACCTTAACTAATGACTCTTTTTACAGTATTCAACTTCTTTCTGATGACAAAATATACATTACACGTATTTTCACTTAACATAAAGAAAAAATAAAACAAACTGTCAATTAAAACAACAGCTATCTATCAGTATATACTATATATATATGGCGGCTTTGTTATAATTATATAAACACTTTTGGTAATTTTTCAAATACATTTAAATCTTTCTCTATCTATACACATATTTATTTTTTATATATTTATATATAATATAACGTACTTATCATTTTTATTACACTTAGTCTAGAGCTGAATCACAGTTCTTTGTCAAAAAAAAAAACAATAATAATGGAAGACTACATACATATTTGTACAAACAATATTGTTGACACTTTGCTAATACTGACTTCAACTACAGTGACGAAGAAAAAACTATTTACTTCATAAATCTATTAATGATACTATTTATGACGTACTATAAAGTGCAAAATTTAATGTAATAAAATAAATGGCTGCCTGTGTTAACTAAAAAAAATGATGAAACTATGATTATTCTCTCTATATCTCTTCCGTCTTCCTCAATTGACTCGACACAAAATATTATAAACATCAACATTATATATTATTTACAGTATTAAATATTTTATGCTTAATAAAACAACTAAAAGTTCTTCACACACAAATCAACCGAAATGACTTTAATCGTTTCTGATTTGTTATACACTCCCTGTAAATATTAAACACAATTGTGTGGGACATCATTGAAAAACAAAATCAGCTAATTACAGAAAAAAATCATTAAAAATTACTTTGAAAGAATACAGAACTTAAAACTTATAATCAAAAAGAGACAAAATTATATTGTTAAAAACATCTTTGATCAGTTTCACTAAATGGGATCTGTTGCTGATGCTATTTCTAACCAGTGCATTGAAATGAACTTGTACAGTATATTAAAAAAATGTAAAAGAAAATTTGATGAAAATTATGTTTCTAATACAAAACATACTTGGATGCCCATAATGAATTACACACATCTTTTTCGGAATATCATACAATTATTATCATAAATAATAACATATTCCTTATTTTTAATTCGCCCCTGTCTCGTTAATGAACCAAATATACATACGTATATGGCCATCATTTACAACACACCTGTATGTTTTCAAAATGTATATCTTCATAGTAATTATATTAATAAAGTTGCCATAGTGTTGTCATGCACATGTAACTCATCGATTTTCACCAATCACAATGGGTTGGATGAAATGAAGACTATAGATTACATTTATTTGTAAGATCATGTGACTTGCTTCAGCTTGCTTAAGGGTTATTTCTATTGTGTAAGTACTTTAAAATCTCATGCTAAACATCTGGCAATAAATGTTTATGCATACGAACCATACACACAGGTAAACAAAAAAATGTTTAATGTTATAAACTGCAGTTGGTGATCATGGATTTCAAGTAACGTTTTTCGGTAAAGATACTCCAGTTAGCATCAGAAATATCATGTGCATGGTACACTTGGCACACAGTAGAAGTATCTTCTGTATAAAAGAAATACATATTTCCATATATTTTTTTTTTAATTTAAGGCTGCATTATGTACTTTAATTCCTGTACCAACAGTTTCACTTGGAGCATTAATTAAAAATAAAATAGTAATTATTACTATTTAGTAATTAATTAGTATTTAGTAATTAATTACTATATTAAAATAGTAATTAATTATTAAAAAACATTAATAATCAGAGCATTAATGATTCAGAGAAATAAATAACTAATATAATACAATGTATTACTTTTTTAATCCTTACAAAACAAAATCAATTCTAATCAATAATCTTAATTCAATAAGAAAAATTAAAACTTGCAAACACAAAAATTATAAAAATTGCTGTTATTTGCAGCCAGAGTGAACAAATTTTCTAATTTCCCTGTCTAATCTTTAATGAAACCCACTTATTGTTTCAAACGTATTTACTTTGCTCCTGAATGCAAGCAAGACAGATACTAATAAATAAGTCGTTAATGCCTTAAAAGACTAACAATACCAGTAGCAACGATAGCACAGAGCTTGATTGATAGTGAAAGCTCATCATTATTTCTGAACTTTAAAGCAGAAGATCTCTCTCAGTCATACAATAAGACACACTAGATGTGGAATGGGGATGGACCTCTTCGGTTTGGAGGACTATGTGTAATAATAACATCTGGACATAGAAAAATTTCCAAAATTAAACAATAACATACACAACAATAATTTATATCAAACTGGACACTGATTAAGTTTTTATGTAATAACATAATTTCAACATTTAAAAATCTGTAACTCTCGATCAATAATATAGATTGTTAACAACCACATACTGTGTTACTTTGATGAATATAATGTATAATATAACAAATGTATTGTATAAAGTGGTAACACCATTTGCTAACTACACACAATAACGCAAACGTTAAATATAATTAGTGTTAAAACGATATTCACATGAAAGAAACCAGCAGCTCTTACATAAAATGCCATTAATTAGTGTCAAAACAACATATACACAACAGGAAAACATGACATACCTACAATGCTTACATGTGTACCAGGTTATTACACACAAACAGATTAATATATATTGAGAAGTTTAACAAACCAACAGAATAATATAGTAATCTAAACATTTTGAGCATTACTCAATATTTTTTTACAAACTCATACATGTTTCACTTTCAGACATACGATTCCTCATCCATAAAAGTCCTTGTTACCACATACCTTTGCGACTGACTGCAATCACCCAAATAGTACGACGTGATTGGTGCTCTGCGATTTTGTGTGTTTGCAGGCGGTGGTGGCCTGTACGGAGGCGGTGGCGGTAATGATCTTGATCTGTGTGCTGCTCTCTCCTCTTTGCGTTTCAAACGGCCTCGAACGAAACACGTGTCGACATGTACAGGTGGCAAGTGTCTGAGTTTTGTTGTTACTTCGTTGCCTCTTGAGTTTGATCGAGAGACATGAGGCGTATAATCATCATCCGACAGTGTGCTAGAATCGTCACACTCAGAACCCCGCACTTCGTCAATATCCTCTCTCACTGCATAATAATAGTCTCCAGCACCAAAACCCAAAACGGTTTTATCTGTTAAGTTCGGTGAGCCATAATTCTGTTCCGAAACAACCCTGTTTTGCCTAGGAGAATCGTTAGATCTTGGGGACTGGTTTGATCTCGGTGACTGGTTCAATCTTGGTGACTGATTATTATAACTTTCACTATGCCTTGGCGGTGTTGAGAATGACTGGTCAAGTGATCTTGAAAAACTCTGCTCTGATCGCACTGAGCTATATGACGACTCTTGAATTCTTTGCGGTGAATAACTTACATCGCCCGAACGAACAGAAACAAAACTCTGCTCCAGTGATTTTGATGAGTTATAACTCAGTTCTGCACTACTTAACGACAACTTCTTAACACCATTTACACCATATTGATTGTTCTCTTTAAACTGCATTCTAGACGACTGGTCAGAAACGACTTCGCAGTGCACCGCAGTCACCTTCCTCAGCGGAGGGTGCCTACCAAATTTATCTTCTGGAAAATTCACTGATGTTGTGATGTCCCTTATTGCTGGCTTTATCGTTAATTCTGTTTTAAAGTTTTCTGCACAGTCCTGGTTCACAATGATTTCACCACACTTTCCATTCATATCACTTGGTTTTAAAGGTTCACTAGATTTTCTTGGCGGGTGGACAACTTCTGGTATGGTTTTTGGCACATCTGGTACTACAACTTCTGGTTTGGCTCTGCGAGGGGGTGTAGGCGGTGGCTGCATATCAAGCAGAGACTCTTCAGAGGCACTACGACGCACTGCTTCTTCAATGCTCTTGTTGTTGGGTGTGACTGAACTCAGCCTGCGTGACCTTTGTCTGAACCACGCTTGACGCTGGAAATTTGGATTCAAACGTTCTTCCCAGCCACCATAAACTCTTACATACTCTCCAGGGACAGACAGTGATGGTGTAACCTAAAACAAAAAAATAAATTGACTTGTTATACAACTTTTGCTATGTAACCTCTGATTCTAAATTGAAGTAGCATAAGCCACCATTATTATTAGTAGTTTGTCTCAGATTTAAGCTAGCAGCGAAGAAAGATAGTGTTTTACACAGCAGTGAAAACAAAATACTGTTAGTTTCAACCCATTGTACATCCAGATTTTACTATTATAATTATAAAATATGTACACTAAGTTAGCTAAAAGTACTAACTCTGTCACTGGAGAGATAGAATACTGTTTATGTTACCTTCCTGTTATATCTCTTACGTTTCTGCATTAGTTTAGCTTGAAGATGGCTAACGATTTCTTGTGTACACAAAATGTTGGTATAGGAGTGATTTGTCTCCAGAAAATTTAATATTTTAATAGCTAGTGTACTGAGTGTAATTTCTGTCACAATTTTAAGTGTTTTTCAGTAGCTTTACAGTAACCACTGCCTCAATTTAATAATCATAACTAATAATGGGGTAAACACAATGGAAGCTGTTACACCTCAGCGATAGACTAGTTCAGCAGACACAGAGTGATAGATGGAATTAATGTTTCAACCTCCCTCCTCACAAATGCACAAAAAATCAGTCACAACCATTTAGCAAGTGTATAATATAATCATGAACACAAATTTTTAAGACAACGGGTAAATAACATTAGATTTATTTCTAGTTTGGGGAGACCTGAGAAACAATGAAGAGATCAAACTGAGCAGCAATACTTCACAACACCATACAGATCAAGCTCCCAATATGAATCCAATATGACGGAAAGAAAGGCGTTATTTCTTTAAATTATTTCTTTAAATTTAAAAATTTTAACTGAAGATAATATTTCTCATATTGCAAAGAAAAATTAAAAACTTGATGCCTTGTGTTTCTTTAGCTATGTAAAACTTATTTACAATATGTACTTTAGTTCACACAATGTTCAGGAAAATTAAAAAAAAAAAATGTCTTTTTAAATTAAAAATCTTAATTATTATGTTCAAGAGATGTTCATTTCCAACTCAAACACGAGCATCAGTTGAAAAGTTTGTGGAGTAACATCTATAGCTCAGTGGTAGAACTAAAATCTCTTGTGTGCTGCAACGTATATTTCATGTGAACGCCTGTTAATTTCTAGATATATCTGTCAATTTATTCACTTTTTACCAGCTGTTTGAAATTCTCCTGTCACGTGTGTTTTCAAAATGCACAAAATCAAATATTGTGTTGTGATGAATTCTCTGGTTTAATCACGAAAAATTTAGTTTTACCACAAAGCTACATTTGTCGCTCTGCAAACTTTCAACTGACCCTCGTATAAGTGTTTCCAGATTTCCATATCTATACTAATTGAAATTTTATCCTTTCATACCTTTGAGAGGGTTTCAGGATAATATGTGTCTACACTAATTTCTCCAACTAATAAAGCCAGGTACCCATTAGTTGGGCGAATTCAGAGTCTGTTTAGTCATCATGGAAAATAATCTAACACAAAATCAGAATCTTGTCTACTGTAAAACTATATCTCACCTTGGTATGAGGATCAAAGGCCGGATCATAACCGCTGGAACTGGTAGACCCGCTTTCCTCTTCATCCGGAGTGTACAGCTGTGAATCTGACATGGTTAGACCAGAATCTCTACTCAATGACATTTTGTCTTTACGAGGCGGAGGACTACATTCTAAACTGTCTATAGATGAATCGTCCCTCCTCAAAGCTGTAAACAAATTATTTTGTTGTTATCATCAATACAAAATTGACAGTCTATTAAAAAAACTATTTGTCTTTGGTCTAATAGAACCACCAGTCTATAGTCTAATAACTATTTTATGGTTTCATACATAAAAGAACCATATTAGTTGTTTTACATGATAAGTACTTACAGTCAGATTCTTCAGTGCCAGAATCTCGAGGATCCCCCAGCAAGTGTGGAACGTGTGTGCCACACAGGACTTGACAATGGGTTACCAAACACTCAACAAGTGATGGAATAGCCCTTAGTTCTTCACCAACTATTCCCATGTCAGACCACAACAGAGATGGACCAACGCAAACTCCAAGATTGGCAGCAGACATGAGGTTCTGTGAAGACCGCCGTGAAATATGATGAAGTACACAAAGGAAGTGCGAGAGAAGCGTGTGGTTGGGCTTTGGTAGTTGCTGAAGTACCCTGTACAAGAAATCCCAATTTTTATGTCCATTTATAAATACAGCTGGTTTATCCTATTATTTATATTTTTTAATAAATTAGTGTTTATAAATTTAATTGTTAAATTCTTGGATTTCGTTGTCCATGACGTGTCCGTTACTTAACTAAATATCACTATAATATTGACGACTCGGAACACTAAGTTTTTTATAAGTAAAAACGTAAAGTTTTACCTTATAAAAAACTTAGTGTTCCGAGTCGTCAATATTATAGTGATATTTATTTAATTGTTATTGTGTTTATAAAAGATCATCTATGTGTTTAATGACAGATAAATCTAAAGAATTTAATTTATTATCCATTTCGGTTTCCAGAGTGAATTGAATGTTTTTATTGATACTTTCTTTTCACGCTGGAAACCGAAGTGGATAATAAATTAAATTCTTTAGATTTATCTGTCATTAAACACATAGATAAATTGAAATTTAATATTTATAGAAAACCGACCACCACTGATGTGACAATACGTGCTGACTCTTATCATCCCTTTTCGCAAAAGGTTGGCAGCTTATAATTACTTTATCCCCAGGTTGTTGGCAGTGCCTCTCAGTGATGATGATTACCGTGAGGAGTTGAATACCATTAACCATATAGCCTTAGCTAATGGTTACAAAAACACGTTAATTGATAATCTCATCAAGAAACATAAAATTCGAAAATCCAAGCCCCCAGTAGATAAGGATACAAAAATAACACTTATTTCTACAACATACACAAATATAATGCCAATGATTCTAACCTCCATATTTAATAAATTGAATATTACCGCTACCTTCAAAACAAACAATAGTCTATTAAAAATACTACGTCACAGAAAACCCATACCTTTAGAAAAGAAATCCGGCATATATAAATTATCATGTAACGACTGCAACAGTTTTTACATTGGTCAGACAGGGAGAGGTTTCCTCAAACGATTTAAAGAGCACACACCAAAACATCACCTAAATAATCTCACTCTGTTAAATAATATCAAGTCCAACTTTACCTGCCACTTAATCTTACACAATCATAATTATACCAATTTCAAATCTAATTTGATACCCCTACATGTGTGTAACAAAGGCCGTTACATGGACGCAATAGAAGAGTTCGAAATATACAAAGCATATAATAACATAAACAGACGAGACTTCATATTGAATGACCATTTAAATTTTTAATCCAACCCGCTATACGATACAGCATTGAACCTGCTTAGGCATAATCACTCAAATAATAATTCAGTGTCCGATCGGCTTCACTGTGGTGCGCACCATTTAGAAACCGAGTGAGTTACATTAGTTGACAATTATGTGTAACATGTGATTTTAACTGTTAACGACCTCAATAGAGTGATTTGATCTGATGATGGAGCATATGTTCCGAAACGCGTCATTTTAATCGACGTATAACGAAGTCACACGACAGATACAAGGTGATTTATTTATCTATAATCTACTTTTCATTACATAGTTCTATAAAGACTTTATTGTAGTTTAACATTCTATTTGTCTGTCACATTCTGTTCAGTATTTATTAAACAGAGTATGTGTGGTTTACAGTATATTTGATTGTATTACATACTCACCCTTTCAGCCTTAGAAGTTTGTGATGTGTATTGGGCGTATCAAGCGCAGACTTCCATTGTGGGTACAAGTTACTGGTGAGCAGAGGATCAGGAAGTGACCTCAGGAAATCCTTTAGCAGGGCTGCTGTCACTAAAACTGGCACGTGTTCCCAAGTGACTTCTTCACCGTTGTCCAACTTGTCCCTTAGTTCTCGAACTAAACGGGCATTTGCAGACTTACGAAAAATACCTTGAGTAAAAGGTCCTTTAGCAAAGACTTGCTGCAACATTGCCTGAAAAATGCAAAGAAAAACTGATTCATTAATGCGCATATAGTAAACACTATAAAGTTAAAAAAGCTGTGCGAAAACACAATTTAGGTACTTAAAAGTAATTTACAGACCTATTCTAGTAACATTTAGTTGTGCGTTCCTGAGTCTTGACAGAAAAACAAAATGCCTTCTTAGGTCCCATATAAAGTACCTAAGGAGAATTACAGGAATTCAAAAAAGGTAATAAAAAATGAATTAATTATAAGTACTCAAGTACCTATCAGCACTTAAGTATACAGAAAGTGAGGTGAAAGGGTACACTTATAATGAATGAAAGAAATAATACTAGTAAGACAAATAATGGGATGTGAAGTTGACTGGGTTTTCCAATAATTTAAATGATATGAACACATCCAATCCCCTGTGAGAAAACGAGGAAGAAATAAGACTGATTTCGTTAATAGTCTTAACTGGATTGTACAATAATGAATTGGGTGAACACATCATGGTTCTAAACTTCAAAAATGTTATTAAATGAACAAAGAGCTTAAAAAAAAAAGACTAATGCAGTTTTAAATTGTCATTAAAAGTTGATGATTACTGTATACAGTGGCATCACTGACAGTTGTATCAAGACGATGTGATGTTATAAGCCTTGAGGAAGAGATTCCAAAGAAAGCTATAGGAATGTAATAATAGACACATTAACGCAAGTGCATGGACAAACAGGAATTTTAAAGAACTGTTTCAAGCTTTCTTGACTTATACCAGCTCTCCAGTGAACAAGACGCCACACGTTTGGAAGCCTGATATCATATTGCTAGGGCAAAGGTATAAAAACGTCTCCACGCTATACGCAATGGCAGTGCCACAAGTAAGATTGGGACCTCCTTCTAGAAAGGAGGCTGATGTACTTTGCTATTGTGTGAGAGGGGAAACAAGTATATAAGGCAAGTTTACCTTTTCCAATTGGTCTAAGTTCTTACCATAACAGGTCGAGGTAAGTTATCGCCTTCACAGATTTTTGCCAAAGGTAGTCCAAACAGGCATCCGCTACTGTCCTTACTAAGGCTTCTGCGGAATACCTGCCCGATTTTCATTCGACCACTGCTCTTTTTCCCAGACTTTTTTGTCTCACTGTCTGGAGGTTTACAAGTACTCCTGTAACAATACAAAATACTTGTTTAGAATTCTACCTTTACTGAATAAGTATTCTGTGACTAATCAATTTACGTATTTCAGGATTTTTTTATCATTACAAATTGGCAAATGCCATAGTTTACTGTTATTTTGACGCAAGGCAGCCACATTATTTTTAAATTTAGAATTATTTCAACGATCATATTCAAATTCTCTGCTTCCAACTAAAACTACTTTTTATTACAAGCAGAATTATCACTGTTGCAAACCACTATATAAAAATTATTCCGAAATTGTTCGGAATATTTCATCGGAATAATTTTTATATAGTGGTGTGCAACAGTGATAATTCTGCTTGTGATTTTAACCACTAACACAACTTTCTTCATTAATTTTTATTAAATGAATACAAAGAATATTAATTATTATTTTCACAATTCAACAGAAACAGCTGGTAAGAAGTAGGTACAAAGTGTAGAATCTATAGCAACACAACATGACTTCTGAACATGAATGTACGAAGATAAGATGAAGATACTGGAAGAAAAGGTAACCATACGATGTAACAAGAACAAACAAGGTGATTTGTAATATTGTAATACTTTGTACAATGAACAAACAATAATTATGATAACAAGATCAAGAAATGGAGTGCTCTGTGTCATGTAGAGGGTATGGTGGTGAGAGGAAGGTCTTGAAAAAGGTGAAAAAGAGGGATGTCAAGAAATGAAAAAGTAATGGTAAAATCAGAGAAATTACGGAAAGAATTATAAATCTTAGAGTCTGATTGGAGTGCCCCCCCCTAAAAAAAACTAAACATTCATAAAATAGGTGTATAATCAAACACGCACATATAAATTTTTGTGTCTGATAACATCTTACCTGAGAATGAAATGACACCTCGCCAAAGGATCGTGTACATTATTACAGTGATCAAGATCGAATCCTTCTTCCGAGCTAAGACCTTCACGCAGACAACTAAGTTTGATGGCAAACGGACGTTCATGACCAATCAGAGGGTAAGGAGCTTCTTCCCTGGCAGTCTTTGCCCACAACTGAAAATGAGCAGGATCCAAACCTCTCATCTCCAAGTGTTCAAGCGCCAGTTTTATACAGTCACGAGCTGTCTCCTCGGGGCCCACGCTGAACGTCTTGCACTACAAAATCAAAAATGGTTTATTAATATAAACGTTATTTTAAATGTGTAAGTTCTACATTATCAACAAGAATAACAAGAAGATTTTGATGCGTTTTTTTACGTGATTTGCTTTAAGATGTTTTTCTATAGTTAAACAATTTTCTCCACTATATTATGGTTCAGTGAAAGTATTTAACAACTCATTTCCTAAAATGATGTTTTTCAGTCGGATGGGTCCTTAAAATCACAGTTCATCATAAAGGACTTCGATTAAGCCTTTTAAACTTTTGAATTTTGGTGCTAATTGTTCTTTTTTTAACTGGAAAAAATCAATAATATTAGATGAAATACTCTTGCATTTAGTAGCTGTGTATTCAGCTTAGGGCTTTACAAGTCTGTCCGCCATCATACACCAGACGACTGTATTCTTTACAATTTAATCAAAGACTTTTATACATTTTTGTATCACATTTAAAACACATGCGCACACACTTTTGTTTTCAATAGAAGCACGACGAATAAGAAAATCCTAAAACTAAAAACGTCTGTACTGCTACTAATGCTTAGTATCATAAACCCGTCACTTTTGCTGTGATTTAACTGGGTGTTAAGGCTGTGTCTTATTGTTAGACATCTTCACCAGGGACGGATTAACCATTAGGCTGACTAGGCTGTAGCCTAGGGCGCAGCACTTTGAGGGGCACAAAATTTTACAGCTAAATGTAAAATTGGTAATAAATTACAAGGATAAAAGTTTGAGTTCATTTTGAACACAGGCGCCTGTTTGCGAGAAATTATGGTAAAACTGTACATAAATAATAGAAGTGCTTTCCAAACTGTTTTCTCCGGTTATGAGTCATCGAGTCGTCGGTGTAGCCCTCTTCTTCATTGAAAGTGACTTTCTGCAAGGACTTGATTTCAGTGAGGTGATTAAAACGATTGCTCAATCTAAAGCGAGAAAAAAGAATCTAGCTTGAACTTTACATGAGTCTTAACAAATCCACAAGATATTTAACTGATTGTCTTCTTTGTGTAAATGATGTTAAATGTACTCTTAATAAAACTGTTATAATTCTGTAACTACTTAGTTAATTTTTTCCTTATAAAAGCCATGCAAACTACAAATGGTTGAAGGTGTAACTCTTAAATAATCTCTAAAAAATAGCCTCAGTATTCAATTCTTGAGACTATTTCCAAAAACAGTAAGATATTTGAAATATTCCTAACTAAGAAATATATTGTAGGGTGTTTAAAGCTTCATTCAGCCCCTTGGAAATAAACATAAGAGTAGCCTATGGGTGATGGGGGGGGGATAAAATATAATTAGCCTAGAGCGCCAAGGTACCTTAACCCGGCCCTGGTTTTCACTAAACATTTGACTTCACTTCTGTAGTGACTGTCTTGAGGTTGTTAACGACAATAATATTCAGGCATCATTGGTGACGACGCCAAATCAGTCACTAAGGATCAGCACACAATCAGCTAAAAAGTCTGTCAACAAAACGTCCAATAATAGACCTAACTCCACCCCCCAATAATAGTCCACAGCCTAACTCCACCCCTCCCCAAGTTATGTCATAGTAAATGTGAAGATTAAACTTCTCGCCATGAAAAAAATAAGAATAACATAATGTACACTTACGTATTCGATGGAGGTGTTGAGATCGAAATAGACGACCTGTATGTTGGTGGAGCAAGGTTCCTTCTCGCGTTCTGTCGCCAGCACTTCGTTCAGTTTGTTCCACCAGAGATCTCTGGCCGCTTGCGTACTGTAACACAAGAGAACCACGGAAACTTTAGAGCAAGCCTATAGGACAATTAGTACTACTACCGGGTGGAGAGGAAGGGCGGAAACAGGGAGGCATGGAGGAGTATTGTTGAGAAGGCTAAAGCCCACCAAAGGTTGTAACGCCTGATGAGAAGAAGAAGATGATGATGATTCAGTGGCGTACCTAGAATCTGACCTTGGAGGGGGGTCCCGACGAGTCGGCTTCATTCAAAAGAAAAACAAAAGTCAAGCCTAATCAACATTACTATCTTTCAAGTGGTTGAAAAATGTGTAACGACATTCTGAAACCAATCCCATTAAAGTAAATTGTATAATAGAATAAAATCTTCAAATAAATACACTGCAAGTAGGTTTATTTTCACCTGACGCACGTTTCACAGAAATTATTCTGGATCTTCAGAGGTTTGTTCGAATTGTAATAGAATGTTTCGCTTACATTGTAATTGTAAGCGAAACATTTAATTACAATTCAAACAAACCTCTGAAGATACAGAATAATTTCTGTGAACCGTGCGTCAGGTGAAAGTAAACCTACTTGCAGTGTATTTATCTGAAGATATTACATGGGAGACCTGCAGGAAACGCAACGAGTTACTTACAAAAAAGAATAATACAATAAAAACGCGCGTTATTGAAACATTGTTTAGAAGATACTTATTGACTGAATTGATTCTCCTATACTTCACAGTTCAACCTGTTTGTATATTCAAAAAAGAGTTAACAACATATTAGCGTACACAGTGAAAAAATAATAAAATAGTCTAAAAATTAAGAGTTAACAAATTCTACAACTTTTTTGGGCCCTTTGAAGGGGTGCGGTCCCGCTCGTCCCCCGGTACTATTTCGGATGCCGCAGCATTTCAAGCGATTTTGAAATGGTGTCGGGCGTCGAATGTCGGCCAATCGCTGGTGCCCTACAACCATACTCCGCTGAACATCAGATCCGTCTCGTCGAGAACACTTTAAGCACCCTACATAGTTTCTTTTTAACAGGCGAATACTAGCGTTTGATTGACAACCGAGGGTAGGCCTATAGCAAAATGTAGCTGTATGTTAATGTCACCAGCACAGGCATCAGACTGTGAAGGTGTGGACGCCGCGCCGACGCGACACTACTCACACGACGTCTTCATCTCATTACTCCCCCCCTCTCCCCGTAGTAAGCACGAGCTCACATAAACGGCACTCGTACGCTACAAGTATGCACAAACTCATTCCAAATATTCCATTCCGATTTCGTGCAATACAGATTAGGTACCGTATGCTAATGAAGATACAATGGTGGGGAAACAATATGACGACTGCATACAGGCAACACACTCCTACATCGTAGTGAATCGGGGATACCGATCGAACGGCTGCAGAAACCAGCCGTCCATCGCAAGACGAAATTCAGGCCATGTCTAGAAAACCACGAGTTCCGCGGCGGGAGCTCTACAAGTAGCTCGGGATGTAGCGGGCGGCGGGCTTCCCCATCGCGTCGCACTGACCAATATTCTACCTACTGTAGTAACCGTGCTGGTATACAGACAGTAAAATAAGAAAGAAACCGAGCTGGATGACACTGACAGACCTGCCGTGGAAAGTCGAAATACACAAACCGTAGGGGGGGGGGGTCTAGAAAATTAAGACGAACAAGACTGCGTTCACTGTACGACTGCCGGAGGTGTTGAGGAAAGACTTTTATGACCATCAAGAAAGACGCTGGACAAATAGAGGCAACGATGGATGGATGACGTGGAAGAGGACTTAAGAAGGATGAAAGCGGCCGGTTGAAAGATGGAAAGACGGTTGGATGGAGAAAAAGCTGTTGACTGGGGGGACTGTACGGGAGAGCACGGTATAACATCTACTGAGTATACATAAATACAGTACGTATTGATCAGAAAAATGTGCCTGATCCTTATGAAACACAAAAAGGAAAAGCCCAAGAGGTTGACTAGGAACTAAAACAATGTACCAAGTGTTTTTATTGGTATCTGAGGTCTATCTGAACGTTCGTTCGCTACGCTGTCATCGAGCAGAGACCAGATTAACGAGAAGCAGAAACAAGAAACGAACGAGATGGCGTGAGAACTGGGTGCGATCCGTTTTCAAAAACACGAAGACGACAATCGACACGTCGTAAAAATAATCGATCCGTACTAAATTACAGCGAGACCACTGTGCTAATGATTGGTCGTTTGCTGCGGACACACGCACTTCCTGTCACAAATATACAGATAACGGTACAAACACAACGATACAATAGCCAAACACACACACACACACACACACACACACACACACACACACACACACACACACACACAAATACGATATGTGTAAAACGGCTCAAAAGACCGAAAGCATTTCCGGTAATAAACAAACAATAAACCTACAATCAAGTAAATACGTGTAATGAATTCTGTGAATACCTACACCAGTGTGCAAACTACTTTTGGTTGTTGTGGATAATGAATTTTCGTTACTTTTGGCTAACCAGACTAAGAGACAAGATAATTACACAAATCAGAAAAGGAGCCAGCTAAATAACAATGTATATCATATCAAGATGTATTGCCAAAATCGTCAGTCAAGACCTAGAACTATGTAGATCTATCTTAATTTCAAGGCCCCCTGAAATTTTGGCAAACTGTACTCTGCAGAGACAATTTTACATAAATGAAACGTTATTTTCTAAGAATACAGTTCTTCTCGGACACGATACAATGAATAGGGCTACTGCGAAATAGCAGGTACCGGTTTATACATGCTTCGAACAGGTAAACTTTAAAATAATCCAGGATGGAAAAACCCGCACGTACGCTATAAAAGGTTCACGTATTTAATACCTGAGCGTGTACAAAGAGGTTCAAAGTTAGCAACAACGACCACCGTTAATTCCATAACACTGCTGTGGACAATATAAAACTGGTTTCACCGAAACGATAAACAAATGTAGGAAGGACGAACAATCGACTGAAGTACATCTTAAAGACTTTGAAGCAGTTCGCGGAGATTATGAACCAGAGAATCGTGACCCCACGAGAGGATTCGCTACGTTTTCATCACAACGTAATATTCCTTTAAATGTAGCCTACTATGTTTTACGACCAATACTGCAATAAACCACATGCAACGAGAAAACCATTATTGTTAAGAGAAAACCAAATGCAATAAACATTAATTTTATACAATAAAATGAATACATTTACCAAAAATTGCAACGGCGTGGTAATACGTATGTTACGTTTAAGAAACTGATGAAAAACTTGGACTCGATTAGATTCACACGAAAAATCACCAGCAATCTCCAAAAACTTCTTCTTTGGATGTTGAGTGCTTTGAAACTTGTGTCACATCGAAAATACTCAAAAAGCTAATAATACGCCACAATCACACACAATAATACCAGTATAAAATACTAAAAAACCAACAGGAAACCAGAACAACAACCAACCAAAACACAAATACTCCACAAGATATAGAATCAGGACGCCTGAGGATGGAAACAATAGGATTCCCGAAACATGTACCAAATAAGAGGCAAAAACATCTTGAGGTAAACAATTTATAAATATTAAATCAATTATATATGCATCAAGAAACACACCGTAGCAAAAAGTGTTTAAATTATAGATGTATTGGTATTACTAAAATTTATATTATACATCTATATTATATATAAATGTAACTTTAAGTTCATTGAAGAAACATAAAAATGAAACGAAAAGTTATCCACAAGTTAATTACGGCGATCGGAACGATCTTCAAAATCTAACACATTATTCCGCCCGGGTTTTCTGTTTGCCTAACTACTGATAAACCATATCAGACCTCACAAAGTAACAACTTACCGACTGGTACGCAGCAGCCGACACAGTAAGTTGCTTTTGATGTGCATACGTCGCTGTGTCACCTACACGACCATACACAATGAGACAAAGAAGCAAAGTATCACGCTCCCCCAACAGACTCGAGTGGCCGGCCACTCACTCACAACTGATATCGCTCGGCCGCTGTTCGCGTCAGATACGAAGCGATAACATCTAATCAGATGCGTGCAATATCTGGCCGAAGTTACATCAGCGTGCGACGAGATAAATCCGCTTTCAATTGGCGATAAGTAAAAAAGCGGAATTCCTGTATACTGCGGGGGAAAAATTAATTTCGCGCACACAGATAGATTAAACTACGGGCCTGGTCTAAAAATAAAATCCCATCATTATCAAAAAACAACAGTGTGGCGCGTTGTCGTTAGATAATCGCAAAACTCGTGCGCACACAACAGTAGGTACTTGAAACTTTGTTAACATAACTTTCCATACGATAAACGAAATATCAGATAATGCTATGTTTGGACAATGTATTTGGATCGCGTTACAATAAAATATTAATTTTTATGCCGAAAAATATTCCACCATTAAGCAAGGAACAGACTAAATATATAAGAAAATGTTAATTCAGTAATCACTACAGCCAAGTGCATATCTAGGATTTCCTTCTTGTGGGATGTGTAACATTAAAACCTTTCATGTTTTTAATGCTCCAACGATGTTAAAAGTTTATGTTTCAAAATCTACACAAATCGATAATTCCAACTAAGTTCAGTTCGAACTATCGACTCTCTACTGTACGCGTGAAAGGTTAAGTTTATGAACAGAAATTGTTAAATATTGGTAGCATTAAAGACAGCAGACTGGCAAAAAGAAGAAGAAGACCAGAGTAAATAAGTTTTATGTTCGAAGATAAAATTCTATTCAAAAATTCAAATTGTTGAAAGATAAATTTTGAACACGTAACAAGAACAAAAAAACGAATTAAACACAAGAAAATTTACATGCACATACATACAAAACACCACGAACGAACATCCAAAACGTTCTTGGACAAAATGACTACTTCGCTCATCCGTAATATAATTACATTAATCAAAGTGTAATTAGTATTACAAGAGATCACAACATCCACTTACAATGACGATATACCTTATACAGTCACCGCCGGCGGAACCTGTAATCTTTTTGAGAGGACACGATACTCGCGGATCGGAATCGAAAGAGAGACGCCTGTAGGTACCGTCGACGACGTCATCGTTCTCTTTGCTGTGCCTTCTGTTGGCGGCGGACCTGTGACGCCCGGACCAACATCCCACCGGAAGCACGCGACAAGAGCGTCCCGACAACATTGCAAACATCGACACAACCCGCACTACACTCTCCACTACTAAAGAGTTGGTGAATTTAATATTTCCGAACAACACTTCACGTACAAGGGTAGTAGTAAGTTCAGGGTAGGGGTGGGGGTACGAATGTACCGTAAGACGGGCGGAAGGGACGAGGGCGCACGTTAAACCGCTCGGAACTAACGCGTCTCAGGTGTTGTAACACGCATCCCGGGGGTTGTAAATTACAACAAATATTCCCGACTACACACAAAGGCGAGGCATAAGGAAGCAGCGACGTTGGACAAAACTTACGGAAAATGCATGCAAACCAGTCAGCTAACTGTAAATAATAACACACGCACTGAATGAATAATCGCACGCCGGCCGCTTCGGCATCAACGAACAGATAGAAATGATTAATATTACGGGAGAGAATGCATCTGATGTACATGTGGAATGTAAAAGTGTACATCTTTTACTCGACTTCAGATTTTGCCTTTCCTGTTATAATTGTTTCTCTTTCGTTTCCAATATTTTAACTATATTACTGAAACACGTGTAGGTACGCTTTTTCAGTTTTAACACATTTCATCATCATGATCTTCACTACGACAAGTTTACGCAACATTTCCATTCGCCCAGTTTATTCACCATCATGATCTTCACTACAAGTTTACGCAACATTTCCATTCGCCCAGCTTATTCACCATCATGATCTTCACTACGACAAGTTTACGCAACATTTCCATTCGCCCAGTTTATTCACCATCATGATCTTCACTACGACAAGTTTACGCAACATTTCCATTCGCCCAGTTTATTCACCATCATGATCTTCACTACGACAAGTTTACGCAACATTTCCATTCGCCCAGTTTATTCACCATCATGATCTTCACAACACAGCATAGGCAAGGTGCTGTGTGTTCCGCCTTCAAAAATCCTCCAGCCCGGGCGGATTTCTTTCTGAGGCCCCCTCCCATAAGACGGGTGTTTATGATCCAATTTATCTTTAAGTAATACATAGCAAAAACACTTTACTATTTTATATTTATTGTCTAATTACTGAATTGATACATCTGGTTAGGGAACTTTATATAAAGTAATGTTTGGAATAAAAATCTACTTTCATATTGTAAATACAAAGTTTAAAAAAATATTATAAGTAGTTTTATTTACAGACTGCATTAAATTTATTACAATACTTTATAATACACAAAACAAGTATACTTTAATATACTGGAAAACAAATTTTATCATTGGTACAAACAATAGTTTTTTTCAAGTCAGTTAACAGTTTTAGTGCAAATAAGGTGAACTTTCTAAAATGGCCGTTTTCTAGTTTTGACCTCGGAAAATTTTCTTATTGTAGACGCTTCTGTTTAGTATGAATATATTTCTAATACTAAACTTACCTTTATATGTTTTTTTAAATATTTGTAAACCCTTTAAGAGGTAGGGGATGTAAGGTGGATTTAAAAATAATATGAAAAATCTTTGCAATCGATCGATTAAATCCTGGACCTCTCCTAGTGTTACGTTTCAGGACGTGACAATAGAACATTTAAAATCAATTAAAAAATTTACCAAAGAAACGTAACTTTCTATATAGGGAGAGCCCTTACTAAGTGGGGCCCGGGGCGGTCCGCCCCTCCGCCACCCTTTAGTCCCGCTACTGCTCCAGCCGTATCTTCCTGGGTCTACTCACACACCTGTGTCCTACAGGTTTGTATTTCCAGACTTGTTTGGCCAATCTGGAATCTGACATTCTTTCTAAGTGTTCTTTCCACTGTTATTTGTAATCTTTTAATTTTGCATTCAAGTTAAAAACTAGTAACTCTTCTCTTATGTCCTCATTCTTCCTACGATCAAGTTTAGAACACCTTTTAACTCCTCTTAAGAACGCCATTTACGAGGCCTGTATTTTCTGTCTTGTTTCTTGGTTGTTGTTTATAATTCACACCCATAGGGCAGTACAGGGACTCCATAACTTTGTAGAACTTTAATTTTGTATCTCGAAGTACCCTGTTTATAAAAATACAGTTAACTGTCCCACACAACGTCTGGAACTTATCTAACTTAACGTCAGTATCATGAATCATATCCAGTCCCATTTGGTCGCTAATCATTATTTCTGTTCTTATTGACTCCTTACCTCGAAATGCCGTTACCCTTGTTTTTATAGTGTAGATTTTCGTACTGTATTGTTTGGAAATCTGATGAAGCTTAAAACAGATTTTTGCAATTCGGATTCTGTGTATTTTGATCTACAAGCAAGTTGTCAGCAAACACCAGCGCATTCAAATATCTGTTTTGTGATAACTTAATACCAGGGTACATTAAATGTTTCCATTTCTTTACCAGATCGTCAATATAAATGTTAAAAAGAGTAGGTGATATTACTGCCCCCTTGTCTAACACTTTGATTGACAGACATTTGTTGATATATCCTACAATTAATTTTAGCAGCTATTCTTGTGCCATTATATAGGCCTTGTATACTTTCTTATACGTTGTTGCCAGTTTATTGTATCCATTATTTGTTTACATAGTAGGCTATGTTGTCGCCACTTCTCACTCGACACCCGACGATTCCTGTAGGGCTGTGCTGCTATCCTGTACGGTCTAGCTTCTATAGTATACTTCAACCTGCTGAAGAAATTTCCTAATGCTTTTAATTTTTTTAGTGTACACAATAAGTGTATATTCAGCGATTAAGGTTTAGTAAAGGTAGTTATAAACCAATGAAATTCGTTTCCATTAAGAGAATTAAGCGATCCTTGTTTTGAATATGTATTTATGTAAATGAAATATTAATTTAGAAGAGAAGCGTGAGTTCAATTATCAATGATAACGAAAAAGAGAGAGAGAGAGAGAGAGAGAGAGAGAGAGAGAGAGAGAGAGAGAGAGAGAGAGAGAGAGAGAGAGAACGAGTATCACGGGAGGAAATGAGCCGCAGCGCCTTGGGCAATACGTCAAGCAACCAGCACTCCGCACAGATAATATAATCATGTATTACGTCCTTTGTGCAAATGATTAAACAGTGAGAGATTCGTAATCCGTTCGTGCTTCCTGTAATGACTTACGGGTCCGTTACAATATAGTTGTTAGCGAAACATTGAACTATATTATAAACAAAACATTCAATTACAATTCAAAAACCTCTGAAGAAACAGAATAAGGTAAGGTGAAACGTGCGTCAGGTGAAAATAAAACTACTTGGAGTTGTATTTAACTGAAGATATTACATGGGAGACCTGGTGTGCGTGTGTGTGTGTGTTATAAATTGTGTACATAGCCTATGCATCAGATGTTTGTAACATTTCCCCGGTCGGCAATTTACACGTTAAGAAAATTTAGAGAAATGACATCGTCTTTATAAGCGACTTAAAAACTCGTTAACGAAATGACAACAGTGGACGTTAGGACCACAAAGTCTGGGTTACAGTGGACTCCACACACACATAAGGACGTTAAATTCAAACATATTTTCTATAAGTACACGTGAGTATGACGCTTATAACATTACACAAACGACAGCAGACAGGAAATCGTTTTTCGAGCAGCTCAACTCAGGTAGACATAACTCGGAACAATGATCGTAGTCTGAATGCGGCGGTCAGCGAGCGTCTACCTGAAACACGGCACGTCGTCGGCAGCGTACTGGGAACGGGTTAATAACTTAGTTAGCACTTTCCAGATAAATCTACAACTCTCAGAATTTCGCTGTGCACGCAAACTTAACAAGCTATTGCATTAATGTTTCCTCAGGTCCTTCAAGTAGAGGTCTCCCTTTCAAGATTTAAAGAACTTTTTGGAAGATGTTTGTTTCTCTTCATCTCAAAGAGAAGTGTGTCGTCGCTGACTTTCGTCTCATTTTCTTCAGCGCCGTTTTCATCACCTCGTGTTCACGCCTGTCACCGGCTCCGTCACAAGAAACACCGAGTTTAGTAGCTGCCACTGTATCTTTTCTCTGGTTTCATCCTCTTTACAAGCTTCTGAAACTACATGCTCGGTGAGATCACCTAATTCTTCCTACAGCATTCAAGTCTTGACATTTCCAACGAAAGCCCCTCTCCATTGTCTTGCTTGTTGGAACGGCTGTCGGAAACACAACATAGAGGGAAGGAATTTTTGGGACAAACTTCAGCTACCTAGATGGTTCATGCGTCGATCAAATAGCATCCCTGAAGGATGTGCTGAACAATAGTGACATGGATACATTAACTAGACACAAATGATGAGTTTATTCATTACTTAACGTAGATTATAATACCCAATAAATAAATTCCGAACTGATAACAGTCTGACTCTACTTAACTTCCTATTTGTTGCTGTGCATATTTCTCGTCTTATTCAAACGTATTCTCGGAAGCTATTAAATACCCATTAACCCTTCTACACAATCCAGACTAAATTCCCTTTCTGAAAACTTAAAATACCGATTTTCACAGACATTTCAATAATTGTGTGATACTATATTTACAATATGGTACGATAATTATATGACATTATGTTAACGTCTTATAACGATAATAATAACTAGCAAGGTCACTGGGCTGCAGAACTCACACTCACACATCTATAATTTTTGCAAAATTTTGTATTCTATTTTTAACTCGTGCTGTTCCTGAAGGAAAACATTTTCAAAGCAGACGGTATATTCAGGTATGGCTTAACATCATTTTCTTTATTCCGATGTTTATCACGAAGTTTCACAACTTTTAAAAAATTTTAATACATTTTTTGGTGTCTTAAAATTAAAAAACGTTTAAACCTAAACAGTATATTCAGACTGTGATTAAAATTAATTGTGATCTGATATCCTACTTAGATTTTGCCATTTTTTTCTACATTTCGGTACGCTTTTGGATTCTGTTGATCCAAAATTTTGAAATTTTCAAAATTGAATACTATATTGTGATTGTGGTTAAAATTCTATAAACTTTAATACACCCCCCCCCCACATGAGAATCTTACAATTTTTTTCGAAATTTTTACTCCTCATATTTTTGCCTCCTGCACCCTATTTTTGGCGGCCGGGGAGGGGGGATCAATCTGAAAATCATCGTTCTGCAGGCTAAATGTACGGACACGCGTGCCAAGTTTACGAAATCCCACACGCATCAGGTTTTACGATTGATGCATTCAAAAGCTATCGTGGAACATACTCGAAACAGACAAATTTCAAATGGTCGATTTAAAACCGAGAACTCGCTTTCGCTCGTTAAATAATAATATTCACAGTCATCATTGTCATCGTTACGGCTTAGTTTAGTAGCGATCGCGAAGGAAGTGAATAAAAGAAACTACGAAAGTGAATCCTAATGATGATAATGAAAAAATGTTAAAACGTAGACACAAACGATTTTAAAAATTGTATCTAATCACTGATCGAAACTGACGAAATTCATGGTCAATTATTATTATTATTATTATTTATTTTTTTTTTATTACACGAGCGTTTATGACATTTACAATTCTAGGACACCAAGGTGAAGATTCAGAGGATGTGCAGATCTACTGAAATAAATCATGATGATGATGGTGATCCCCTCAGTTATTAGATCTATGGGCTACAGGGTAAAGAGAGAAAACGAAGCAAGTATACTGAAGATGAGACGATGTCACTGTACAAAATACTGAAGAAAACGACCGCTTGTCTTCTACTGTTGCTAAGCAAAAACATGTCAAAGTTATAAATATAATTTATTTCATATTTATAATTTCTTTACCTCAAGATTTTTTCCCCTTACAAATATATATTTTATTTTTTAAAAAATACACCGCACCCCACATACAATAATACCAAATTAAAATACCAGAAACCAACAAGAAACCGTAGCAACAACAACCAACCAGAACACAAATATGCAACTAGATCCAAAACTATGATGGCTGAGGATGGGAACAATAAGTCTACCGAAACATGATCCACACAAGAGAAAAAACATCTTGAGGTAAATAAATTATAAATATTAAATAAATTATATATGCATCAAGAAACAGACTGTAGCAAAAAGTGTTATAAATATGTACAATTCATTTTACCAGTATACATTGTATCACTTATTCATGTTCAGCTGCAAGTTCCCAGTATAGTGTGCAATATAAAACATACCCAATGACGAAACCTCGAAAAGTAACTTCAACCCATAATAATTGGCATATGAAAAAAAAACATCACTTACAATTATTTCGTGTATGTACGAATTTTTTCTCCCTCGTTAATTGTGCTGGTGGTTCGGCAAAAACGCACCCACTTGCAGCACCAATCGTGCGTGAAGGACAGACAAAACAGCAGCCGCCCCACTGGGTCGAAGAACTCTGTGATGCAACCTCACAATAAAGGGATGATAGTCTGCGTAGGAGGACAATGACCCTAGAATATCATCCCTCTACGGATTGCAGGATGAGTCATATATCGGGGAATGTGACAAGTACAAGGTATATTCAACCTTACAATAAAGGGATGATAGTCTGCGTAGGAGGACAATGACCCTAGAATATCATCCCTCTGCGGATTGCAGGATGAGTCATATATCGGGGAATGTGTTAAGTACAAGGTATATTAAGTGATTTTCACTGTGCGTTTTGAATTTACTAGTCAACGCGTATTTCCTGAAAATAGCTATTTTAAAGATGATGTGATTTAAGGTTTTATTTAACTGAAATTACGAGTAGATTCTGTTACTCTTTCCACAGGGGCTGGATCGACAGCACACGTACACAAATGAAGCGTCTCGCTCGACGCCACGACTCACGTATTGGTCATCCTTTTGTGCAACAACTTGTTAAGTACTCGATGGAATCATAAAATCCTTGTCATTATCGAACTGTAAATAAAAATTCAAGAAAAACTGTACCAAAGACGATCCGAAAGTGACGTAAAAGATTTAACGTTCTCTCCGTTTTAAAGCGCCCTTCGGTTTGTATTAACCGTCACACAATTTTGTACAATTGTCTAACATTATTTTCTTTACCCACATAAGTACGTAGTAATAAGGTATTTCGGTCGTTATTTAATGTTAGTTCCTACACATTACTGAAACTGCTCCGACATGTTTCATAGCTTTGACATTTTGTAAATATTCATCATTTTGTGTTAATTCATAATTTTGTTTAGGATTAACTTGATTACTAAAGTCATCTCCTTTTATTATTACAACTTTAACAACAGTATTTTTTTCTATTTGTATCGGCTATCTGAGGACCACATGCCAATTTAAATTCTTTATTCCTTGTTCTTTTCTTTTTCTCCAATATTCTTTCATCTTTTCACCATGTCTCTTCTTCCTGTCTTCAGTCCACTTTGAACCTACGTTTTTCTCTCTTCTATCCTGGACTCCTTCCGTTTTTAACACTTTTGCCCGAAAAACGTCTCTTTCGGTTGCTTCTTTTGCGTTTATAATATTTTTTCTAAATCCTTTTTGACTTCTTTAATCCAACTTGATGTTGACTTCTTTCCCCACAGATATTTGAAGATCTGTTTTACGATTTGGCCTGTTGTCGTCGTTCTACACAAATTTCCAAAAAATATTAGTCTTTTTTTCTCACGATTTGTACTACATTTTCTAAACTTTGATATATTTCATCATTAGGCCTACTTCTTATTTGCCAAATTTCTGAAGATTTTCGTGGGCCTAACACCAGTATTATTTTTTACATTAATCCAATTAATTAATACATTAATTACTATTTCCCTATTGCCATTGAATGCATCCAATGCAGCCAACATTTTGTAAACGGTTCATTTGTACTGTTCCGTTTTCATTTTGTGAAAATTTGTTGTAGGCCTATATTTCAGGGAACGCGTTTACTGACGTATAGGAATCGGAGGATAAGAATGGAATGATTAATAAAATCAGGAATGTTCGAGATATCACTGTGATCAAAGAACAGAGCGACGTTAGCGCTACTGAATGTGTAGTTGTGTAGCGGAAACTTCAAGCCACACAACTTACACACTAAGTCACTAAATGTATACAGATTTAAAAAATATTAAATACTAATTTAATGTCTCAAGGACACACGTCTATGAGACACACCTTGTTAAACAGAACGTGGTCCAAACAGAAAACAATAATGTTACAACTTCTTTCGATAATTTATTCACATTCATCATAGATTAAGTTTAAATTTAAAAAGTGAGTTGTAGAGATTGCAGAGATTAGTGAAGTTGCTTTGGTCCTCTTGCTTGGGGTTCAAAGGGATGGATGTGACTCAAGACCTGATGAAGAAGATCTCTTACCCTACTCAACTCTACTCTCACCTACTCGTTGGTGGACCCTGTTAAGTCGAGTATCCCATTCCAAGATTGTGGTAACCAATCCCTTTGGTGGAATGGGTCGACGAACAAACGAGAGATGAGAGTCCTGGCAGACTTGCATCTACCAGGATGGTGTCTGTTGGCAGCAGATTAGACACCTAATGTGGCGGCGGAGTAGGGTGGCACATACAAAGCTGAGTTAGAAGGCTTACTGCGTGGGTAGACAGGCCTCACAAGACATGGTGAAGGCAACCTGTCTCAGGGATGGTAACCCTGAAAAGAAAACCCCGGTCCTCCAGGTTGGGATTATACAGTGGGTTGGTATCCCATCTATGTAAAAATTACAGTACTCACAAGTTTCATAGGAAAAAGCTGGATGGATCTAGTGGTAACAGACAAGTAAAGAAAAAAGGAAAACAATTTGGTATAATACACACTCTGAAGGGAAGAAGAAGAAGTGAAGTTGCTTATAATCAGAGTATCTCCTAAGAGACAAAGAAAAACATTCTCTCCCTCTCCCTCTCTCTCTCTCTCTCTCTCTCTCATTAAATAAACACTCCTATAGTTTTCTTTCGTCACCTCCGACACTTCACTACAGCTTGTAACGACTGCCGATTGTAGGAATTGTTACTTTTAACTCTTTCTATGATAATTAGCTTGATTTTCACCTTTGTTTGTTAACAAATACCGATAACTACAAAGCATCAATATTAGCGATTGAAATTGTCGAAACGCCCGAGTAGCCCGGCCAATTAATTTACCCACTTGCAGATCGTGAACGTGGGCAACGCTGCTACGACAAGCCGGAGGAAAGTGTCATCCAAAAAACAGGAACAAGGAGGAGAGAGCTTCATGAGTAGACTGACCAGATTTCCTTCAATCGACAGTTCCCCGTTGAATCGACCACAGTCTAAGTGTGCATACAGTGCAAATGTAAAACGAAGAAATTACTCAAAAGTGTGTTGTACAACAGACGACCTTGTAAAACGATAACAACCCGATACCGACCGTGTAGAATATGAAAACAGACGCTTTGTGAAACGCACGGAGGGAGACGAACTCGCGTCTCTTTTTTTCTTTCTTTTAATTTCGCGATTACTGACGAAAACAATATACACTATATATATATATATATATATATATATATATATATATATATATATACTGCAATAAACAGCAAAAATACAAATTACACAGCTCCGGTGGGAAATTACATACGCCATCTATGTATACGCAAACTGTTGATGTAAAACAATGCTGGGAGTATTCTGTAGAGTTCACACATACTAAAGTAACATGAAGAAGAAGAAGAAGAAAAAACGCTGACTTCCTCTGGTGGGTGAATGCACCGCGGCCACCATCCCGTAGTAATTAGTACCACATTATTTTCATTACGTTATTGTTGATATTATTCAGTGTGCAGTGAAAACTGACGAGTTTTCTCACATTCCTGGAATAAGGCGACTGTGCGAGCGGGCGGCCAGCGTTTTCCTGCTTTTATTGTTTCATATCTATAAATAAAACAGTCGTTCGCTACCTTTAGCACAATGTTATATTTATACACTGTTCAGGAGCCGTACAAGACTGAGAAATATCCGTTTCCCGCTACTGCTGCTACCCGACTGAAAACTTGGAAATCGATAAAAATGAAGTACAAAACAAGACTATAAAATTCCAGTTCTTCGGTTTGATACATTTCAAGTACATGTGACACAAAAACTGAGTTGAAAAATATTTATGGACTTTAAAAAAACACATAAGAGGGAACGAAGGAGCACTGGCAAAGGAGGGAAGAACTTCACAAAATAAAGAAAAAACCACTCTTCATGTCTGATTTGATATGTTATAAAACAAAACATGTCCTTACACGGAATGTATTTACTCCTTATAGAAATGTCTTTCCTCACTGTTGGACTTGTCAGAGGACAAGAAATAAAACTGACAGCTTTGAAATAACGTGCAGAAGAAGAATACTGCGGTCTGTTAAAAGAACTAATCATTGCATACTGGCAGAGTTGAGAATCAAAGACCTATCGACCACAACAATAAAACTTAGAATTATGAAATATTTCGGACGCACAAGAAAATACGGGCTAAGAAAACTGACGGTACAATGTACACGCTACTACGTTTACAAACTCGATAAAATTGTTATTACCTACTTTTATTTCTTTGTTGTGTTATTTATTGTTACATATGAATCGAGAGTTCCTTGGCATTCATTGCATGTTATTACGCGACGGGGAGAGAACAAATCCCGAACCCCGTATAGCCTTATGATAATAAAACGTGTGTTTACCGGTGAGAGACAAGGCCGCTATGAGGTATTCTGCGTTCGTTTCCAACAATTGCGACAGACGCGGTTAATTTAACCCGCCCGACTTGAAGTCGGAGGGCAATTCTCACGATTTAATGGCGTTGCGTGTTGCATCCGATTTATTGTCAGCTGAGTACGCCGTAAAGAAGGCGTAATAAACGGGGTCGTTTACGGTTTCCTTTTGGCCTCTTTTTTTTTACCGTTCTGTATTTCAGTCAGTGGAGACATTAAAAATGAAGTATTAAAAACGGGTGGGGGCTAAAGGTTGGTAAAAGGTCTCGGAGGATGTATACAATGCCGACTAGTATACAGCGGTAAAACTCTGACAAACGCCTACTGTTTCTGACCAATGCGTCAGAGGTTCGAGGATTCGAACTCAGCTCTGCCAACAAATCCTACTCGAAGACACGTGTCCCGTAGCCCCTGGGTACGTGGCGCGCAATGGATGTACGTTATGTAGCAGACGAGAGAGGGTGAAATGGCTAGATTCCGGCGCCTGGAACATATCGGTTAAGGGAAGACCACAATGGCGGTGAAGAGTAACTTTGGTACGGCGGATCCGGCAGTGGTGGCACCCCAGCTCTTAGGGGTAAAGCTAGAGCCCCTGCCAGGGTATGGTAAAGCTGCTGCCTTGCAGTTAGATGTTAAATCACCACAGGCTAGGCAGAAAACCTTGATTACAAATAACCTGGTCCTACAGGTTGGGGGTTGTGCGATGGGCTGGTAACCCATTCACGTAAAAAACATCATATACTTATAAGTCTCAGAGGAATAAGCCGGATGATGGTTGGATGACTTCCATTGAGACTGATTTGTAAGATGTAACAGATTTGCGGGGAAAATCAGATTAACATTTCACACGCGCGCGCGCGCGCCCGCGGTGAGGGAAAATCGAGAAGCACGACTGACAAATGTATTTACACTCTAATACCATACCACGGCGATTATCCTTGATGGACGTGTAATTCGTTCTTATCGGCAAATACAAATGTGAATGAATTTTCACTAACACGCTCCCCTACCCAATCCTGTACACTTTCCGACGTATCCCAGTCTCTTTATTGATTCATTTCTGTATAACCGCCGATACAATTAGCCATCCCTTCTTCTTTTTCTACAATTAGCCAAAAGGCCCCCTGTTACGGTTTTCAACAGTTTATTTCACCCTCAAGTAAAGAAATATAAATCGAATGGTGAGAGATGCTCAGAAAGACCCAGTAAGAGATGGATAGAACAAAAACGCCCAAAGGAGAAGAAGAATAGTCGACAGCAAAGCGCAGAAATGACGCTCATTAGATCAGTAGCCGCGTATAACAGGTTAGATAGGAAAAAGAATGAGGGCATCCATCATGAGTTAGTTGTCCGACCAGTGAATGACACGAACCAGTGGGACGACCGATGAAGTCAGATGTAACGACGGACGACGTAACAGCCTCTGAGCCTTATACTTACTACGAAGTAGAAGAAGAAGGAGGAGGAGGAGGAAGAAGAAGAAGAAGAGGAGGAGAAGAAGACGATTTGATGTCTTCTCCATCTAATTAATCTTTTCCCTTTTCCTCTACAACCTCACATCACAATTTGTTAAACGTCTTCTTTCTCAGTAACCACATTTTACTGGTGACAGAATTCTATTTTGGCAGACAGTTCTGTAGGACCAACGTTTGGTGTCTGAGCAGGTAACCGCCCTTTCCCTGCGTAGAAAACTTCTTTTCCTTTAATATGACTGCATCTTACATCGTCCTTGTGCATAACATAACTGAGTTTTACCGTCTCAAAAAATTACACATTAAATTATGCGACGTGCTACATAATCCATTGAACAATCAAAACATGCACTTATAAACGAAAGGTATTTACAAACCCAGGTTATAGTCTAGATGTCCCGAGTCGATTCCGGCAGTACCACAAAAACCAAGGCGCGTTTATCAGCTGCTCTAGGTCGCCTCAACCTATGAAAATGAATAGCTAAGATAACGTCCTGGGGAATAGTGCTGGCCACGCTACCTTCCTGTTGGCAGCCTATCCGGCCTGGTACTCCTAAGCTACACGGGTGGTACAAAAAAAGAGGATACCACCACCAGATTTTGCAAGTTGTACGACTAGACCACGTCCTAACAATATGAGTATACATCGTCATCGTCATCATCTCCACTCCAAGGACTATGCCTTAGACCTGTTCCGGAACCCATCTCCTCCTTGGTCTACCGACATCCCTCTTCCCTAGGGTGATAATCCAAGGCAGCCACAGGTAGACGGATATCAGGCATGCGTTCAAATGTTCACAACATCTCCTTCTGTGGTCTTCAATATGAGTATACAAAAATGTAAATTTCCTAATCTTTTACGCTCTGTATACACTCTGTATCTGTTACGAATGTAGATATTTCCGGATCCGGCGTCCGGTCATCAATCCAGGTTTTGTGGTTATCAAACGAAAAGGTGATAATGATGTGATCAACTGACGTCCGCGTAATGACGGAACAGGCAACGATGATCGAAACCTAAACACGTGTGTCATCCTGAGTGAATCACATCGATTGTTTACTTAACATCCTCTCTTCAATCGGTTCAACAGGTGGAAGTCATGCAGTGAATCACAACACCTGTAGTGCTGTATAGCTCTCCCCCTGTGTGAATCAGTTACGTTAATATAATTAATTCAGTTTTATACTGAGGAAAATGGTGAAAGGAATACACGTACTTTCCACAGAGAGTCTCCTATTATCAACACAAGAAAAATGTGAACCTTTATATTATGTACACTTGAATCGTTCTGTTAATTAAAGAAAAAATAAACGCGCGCGCGCGCGCACACACACACACACACACAAGAAACTGATAAATACATGATTTTTATTATCACAATTATGGGTAATAAAAATGATTTTATGACCAGGACTTTTATTATTAACGGTGGGTTTATGTGGGTTTTATTAACTCGAATCATTGCTAGGCACGTGAATCAAAATTTTTTCTTCGTATGTAATTTAAATTAAAAGTCGTATTACAGTTAGGTAGGCATGCCAAATATTATTGGAAAATTATTACGCTCAGGTTATGTTAGGTAATATATTACCTATTAGTACTATTGTAGGTGTAAATGATCGCGACATCAATCAGACCGTTATCTCGTATCCGGGATTGAGCAGGCGCTAAAATTAACAAAACACAACAAATATTAGCACAGGGAGGGAACGAACAGGTGTTCGCTACAGCTGATGTACGCGTCATGTGACAACTGGGTCGGTAGCGGTTCTACGCGCGCATGAAAATCGTTAAAACATGATCACAAACACGTCACCATTTGTTTATATACATTTATAGACAACACAACAAAAATAATTTGCTGACATTCGCGAAGGCCTGAGGCACAATAGTGTGTTTATCGTCTGGATTAACAGTACCGGTTAGTAAAAGTCAAAAAAACGTTCAACACTTTCAGACAGGAGCTACTTAACTCCCTTGCAGAATGCTGATGGTATTTTTTTTAGAAATAGTAGCGTTTTGAACAGTAGAAGGTGCACGCAATACATCATTGCACAAAATAAAGTTTAATATTACACAAGAACAAAAAATGTTTGGTACTTTCTAAAACGTTACACACTTCTGAATTCATTATTTAAATCTGAAAAAAAAAACAGAAGTACAGTAGCTCCTAACCAAAGCAGGAGGGGGCTACTAACCAAAACACTTCGGTAACCAGGGGGAGGGTCGGAGGGGATCGGCCCTCCTACCGAGAAACTGAAGGATGCCGAAAGCTATTATAACATTAATGATTAAACAGTCACAGAAAGATGGGATTCACGATAATCACCCACCTTACATTGTATATATTTTTTAATGTTATTTCATTATAGGCTTATAGAATGTCATTAAGCAAACTTTTCAAGAAGTACAATTTGGAAACAAAAGGCCATTCAAAATTTTTTTATAATAAATGTCAAAAAATTATGATTTAACATTACGTCATGCTTTATCAGACTTCTGTAGCAGGAATTATGTCTTAGATTATACAGACTGAATAAGTGAAATTCAGATTTTAAAATACACTTTTGTTTATTCAGATCTGTTAGGAAAATTAGAAAAAAAAGTAAATGCTTTTTTTATTATGTCGTTCTGTTTCTTTAATTTCTCGGTTCCAGAATGTCCTAAAATCAGACTTTAGGTCCTTATGCCTATCTTGTTCCGGGGGAAAATTTGGATCCCCCACCTTTCTGAAACGAAACGCCCTGGAATGGTATTCTCGACTTTGATTTCACGCCTCCAACCTAATCTGAAAAAAACTTAGCTACGTTCCTGACGGTAACGATCGAAAATTGAATTAAACTTCAAGCACAACTTTCCAACTTTCAAACAAAGATTTCTGAAAGTCGCACGCACGCATAACATTTGTTACTCCAAGTGTCAGCCACAAACAAATGGTTTGATTTCACGATTTATAAACAATTTTTTTTTTAATACTTTAAATTACCTAATACTGACCTTTCTTATACAAAACCTATTGAACTTTGCTCCCAATAAATTTCACTTGAATCTCTGGTATTTATTTTTAAATAAATTAGAAAAACTGGCCTGTGTAAATTGATTTTTTTTAACGATAAACTCATTCATTGAAATGATAAACAAGTAATTGCAGCGATTTTACGTAATCCGATCAATATGCTTTATATGAATTATATAACCTTCGATCTGACACTGTTATCTCAATACTGCTTCCATCTGTGGTCCAAATATTTACGATTCCGTGTGGCACCATTTTGGCATCAAACAAAATTTTTGCATTACTGGAACAACATCTTTGCATTACTGGAACATTTTCGCATTAGTCGTTTCATCTAGAAATCACTTGGGTCTTGAGATGAAGAGTGTCTTCTGTGGAAAAAACTACTTTCGTACAACCTAGGAAAGGGTTTTGTTTCTTCCTTCCTCAGGTATCATTCTGCCATGCTTTCCATGTGTCTAGGTCTCTGAAACTTACAAAGTTCAAAAAGCTGTAGTCCTGACTTCTGATGGTCGCACGATCAGGGATCGAATACAAAGTGACAAAAATATTTAGTCTACAAACGATGGAACAGAACATCGTTCCATCCATCCAGTTTAGAGAATTAAACTGGAAGGAACGTGCAGAAAGAAAGGCAGGACATTGGATAGTTAAACAGGTTGTACCTTATAGGGTGAAAGGGAAAAACGATGTATGACGGTCCAGAAGAAAACCGAAGCGAGAGGGGGCTTTGTGAAAATCAAAACAGACTATAAGGGTATATTCTAAATTGAAGAGGAAAAGAAGACTTCCCACGTTATCCACTTCCCTGTAACTTTGTCAATTTTTTATTTTTTTATTGTATTCTTTTTATATAGCCTAAAGGTACCATATAATGTTATTATTTATATTCTTAAAGTGATCGATTTCGGTCACAGACCATCGTCAGGTTATATAGCACATTTGTGTTCACAATATTATAAAACACTCTTTATGTTTTCGTCACGTGTTCCAGAACTCTCTTTCCAGGGCTAAATGTACTACTTTAAATACTCATCTTCATCATCATCAAATCACTGGGGCGACCGCGACAGTCCGAATCGGACCTACGCCTCCAATCCTCTCGTTACGCAACCGATCCTCCAATTTCATATTCTTAAAAGTGCTTTGCTAATTTTATTAATGGAGTCTTCCCAACGTTTCTATTGTTTTCCGGGGGAGCAGTCAACCTTCAGTTTTTCCTTGTGCCTGCCCATCTAAGTCTCTGAAACTTACAAAGTTCAACAAGCTGTGGTCCTGACTTCTGATGGTACATATACCTTTAAATGTCCTAGATAATGGTTGATTATTTCTGGTGAAATCTCCTCCTGCACTATGTAAGTTTTTCTCTTATCATGTTTCAAGCGGTTAGGAGTTTTAAAAACATCCTTCAAGGGCTACTTTCAGATTCTGAAAACAACCGCAGATTCTGAGGGTCAAAACATTAAGAGAGAGAGAGAAAAAAAATTACAATGAAGGTAGTTCAGGAGGAGATTTCACCAGATATCTTGCGTACGATGTAGGTCGTCCAAGAGTAGATTGCACCATATATGTTTCGTACGATGAAGGTAGTCCAAGAGGAGACGCCTGCACTCTACAGCTAACAAAAACTTCACTTGACAGACCTAACCCCAACGATCCTGGGTTCTTTACTGCTATATAATCACAGTGACAGCAGTGTTAACACAACATAATGCTAAGCACGGGTTGGTGTTAAAAATACTTTGCAACAATGTATAGCTGGTGATGTACGTATGTTTGAACAGGTGCTCGAACACTCCCGGTGTACTTCAATAGATTTAACAGAAAACACATTCCGCGACGACTCATTGCATTGCTTCCAGCCCTATTCTGCTTCCGATTCTGAACCGATTCCAAACAGCTATATTAAGTGTATCGGTCTTCTGTTTCCAGTCTGTGAATTCTCATGGCAACAAAACAAACTATCAAATCTTTCAGAAGATCGTTCCCTTAGACTGGACCATGGGGGGGGGAAGATTAGAGGGGTTCATTTCTCCTACAGCAGTGGTTCCCAAAGTGGGGTCCGCGGACACTTTTAAGAAAAAATAGAATATACCGTAATTTTGTCAGGTTTTTTATGCTCTAAAATGTAAATTTGGAATCTTAAAACAATTAGTAGAAGATTCCAGAAGATTTCTACTTTGTTTTTGCTCAAACAAATTGTAATTATAAAAGTAATTTCAACTATGGATTTTATGTTTTTAAATCATGTCGTATAGCAGATCTGTTTGTCAGTCGAACTGACTAGAGCGCCGCATCAACGCAGAACTAATCGCGCTGTTTTAGTCCACTTATAAACTACTGTATCTAAGCAAAACGTTTTTCCAGAAAGCTGGTTTTACGCCTAAGTAGTTGGATTTCGACACGTGTGGCTGGAAAGATAGAACCGAGGTTGGCAAAGTTAAGAAATAAACTTGATGTCGAGAGTGAGTTAATATTGAAATTATCAGACATTAAACCTAATGTTGTAGAGCTAAATGTTCAAAAGCAGCTTCATTCTTCACACATTAAACTATGTTTGATGTAATGAATATTATAATTTTGCAAGTGAAGAGAATTTTGATTTTAATACATTTTAATTATAATTTAAGAGTGTATCACATTTACTTTTTGTTTTATTTCATAACTCAGACGGGGTCCATAAAATTTTTAATTATTTGGGGGGGGGGGGGGGGTTAGCGGACTGAAACGTTTGGAAACCACTATCCTACAGTATTTCTTGAAAACCATTTGACCATCCCTCATTCCTCGTCATATTCCCATTTCTTCTTTCTTATTAAGTTCCCGAATTATCAACTTTAACAGTCATGCAGAAAAGTAAATTACAGCAAACTTTCCAACTAAAGAGAAATAAAATCTCAGGGAAACTACTGATGTTATTATGTTTATAACAATGATGATTACTACTGTTTTTTTTTTAGAGATATAACCAATAAGCTGATAAGAGAAATTTAGGGAATTTTAGTATCAGATTATAGATAATATCGAAGTATGGATAAAACTAATATGAACGCACAACGAATGGCCAAATACAGAATACTAAGCAAGCGTTAAATGATCAGTAAGAAGGCAAAAGGAGGCCAGACAAATCAAGGTCAAGGTATAGACAAGTACGGAAGCATGAGAGCGATCTTCAGGATGATTTAAGGAACGACTGAGAAAAGGGCCGACTACATATCGGAAAGATACGGAGGACATTGTAAAATGATTTGTGTATGTCTAAATACACTCACACAATTACGTACGCCTACACTGTCACAAACTATTTAGTTTCTTCCGCGAGTATAAAATAATCTTGTCTTCGGTACGTTGCACTGAATTATCATCTGTATCGTCAGTGTCAAAACAAGACTCAGCACAAGAACTAAATTTTATAAAACAATTGCAATACCCACATTGACATACGCGAGTGAGGCGTGGGTCATGACAAAAAAGGAATGCGGCAAGATTCAGTTTGCTGAAGTGCAGTTTCTTCGAAATACTTTAAATTATACATTGCAAGATAAAATAGGGAATGAAGATATCAGAACAGAACTCGAAGTATAGGACATAAATGAAATTATTTCAATTTACAGAAGACAATGGTGGGATCATCTGCAAAGGATGACAGAGGATCGATTGCCGAAAGCGGCACTGAACTATAAAACCAGTGGTAGAAGAGACGTGAGTCGTTCGAGGATGAGATGGGTGCCGGGACAGGTTTATATAACCTAATCCTGGAAGAGAAGAAGAAGAAGAAGAAGAGAAGAAGAAGAAGATCCACAGTGTCTAACAGTATCAACGAATAGTCGAACTAAATTCTTGCACACATTATTTTGGTCGATGTACTGTTGAACTTTAGTGCCTTATGGGTTTGCAGGACCAAAACTGCACAACCGTTCCACTTGAACCCGAGATCTACGAGCACAGTTTGACTATAACGAATGAAGGTTCCAGTTACCGATTAAGGAGACATTCACTCGTTCTGAAAACTCTTTATTCTGATGGATTCCAGTAATTCAGCAATCGTCGACTATTCAAGACCTAAGGAAAAGATAAACGTCTTAGACGAAGGCTGTGAGTAGTAAACAATAAAAGACACTGGACGATCATGATACACCATGAGTATAAGGAAGTGCGCCTATCGGAAATTATAAAACTACAAAAGTTGAGACAGGTATGTAGTCAGGATGGATCACGTAGAACCCGGGCACTGCGCAGGACAAGTGGATGGCCGACGACATAGAAAAACACGAGAGAGGAGGGAGTCGCAGGGATAGTTGGGAACTAGGAACTGGAGGAGGTTAAGTGGTACTCACGTGAAAGTAGCGACGACGTTGGTGGTGGGCCAGCCGATGACGAACGACGTGTCGGCCGACTTATTGAGCTCCGTAACGTCGTCCAGCGAGCATCTGGTCAGCCACAGCTCCGACACCCGCACCTTGTCCTTCAGCTTGAAGTTGCCGCCGGACCGCGCCTTAGCTATCAGCAGCAAGTCGTTGAACAGGAACAGGTGACGCTCTTGACTCTGCACGCCCTGCAACGGAAACAGAACACTTTACAATGTCGTCCGGTCAGGGCATGTAGGACCGTTGTTACAGAACAGGAAAGAATCCCCACCAGGAAGTTAAAGAAGGAGAAAGACACTGATGATATAAAAAGAATACAGAAGTAAGAATGAGAAGTAGCGGGAAGTCACGGGAAGTTTGGTGATGTTGATGTTAATTCCCCTGGGACTGGAACATGCGATTTACCCACAGAAAAAGGAGAAGAAGAAGTAGAAACACTTATGAAAAAACGGTATTTGCTACTCGACTATATTGCTTTTTAGCTGAGAGGTTCAGTGAGTGTTACAAGTACACAATAATAATACCAAATAACAGTTCATTAAAAAAAGAACTGGAAAGGATAAAAAAGGAAAGGTCAGAGGGAAAATAAAATGGAGGAAAAAGAAGGATAAATGAGCTGAGGGAGAAACAAAAAGAAGGCAAATTGAAAAAGGCGACAAGAAGACAGAAAGACAAGAGAGGACAGACACAAAGAAACACGGAACAAGAAAGAGAAAAGGAAGAAGGAGGAGGAGAAGGGAACACAGAAAACAGAAGTCTGCTTACCGTGGTGAACTGGACTGGAGCCTCCATGAGGAAGACCCTCTTGTCCGTGGTGCCGGGCGACGCTCTGGGCGGTGGCGGCGACTCCGGCCTCAGTGACTTCGCTGACAGCGCCCTCTGGAGCCGAGCGGCGGTGCTCGACCGCTTACGCATCAACCCTTTCATCTTCTGCAACACGACAAACGCAAAACGTAATATACCAACATACCACAGTCAACACATTTTGTGCGTGCGCGAGCGTGCGAGAGAGAGATTGTAGGCAGTCTAGAGAACACATGCTACAAAAAGTCTATTATGATTATTATTATATCTTTCCTCTCACGCGCAGTGGTTCCCGCATTAGTATACTTTTTCCTTCTCTAAGTAATTATAGAGAGCGAAACTCCGTGTAATTATGTAATTAACATAATACCTTTCACTAAACCATCAGTAATATATATATATATATATATATATATATATATATATATATATATAACCATCAGTAATGTAAAATAACGGATAATCGATTTAAATCAATTAGTTAACGATTGTTTTAATGTTTATTTACTTAAGCAGCTGTTTTGACGGTTATACTGGAAATATTTAATGTTTATATTTTATTTATTTTTATTTACTTTAATTGATTTATAATTTTAAATAGATCATCTTGTTTTGTTTTTATTTGAGTTTGTTCTTGAATTAATAAATTATAGATATTCTGTTTGTTAATATTAAGATTTTCCCAAATATTCACTTTTTGATCTTTTTGTCTTTTGTACATTTTTAATTAATTTTATTTCAATATCTGATGTACGTTTTACGGAAAAATATCATCATTATCGTAACGCATTGATTTACCATTAAAATCGAAACAAATTCGATTATTCCTTAGCGTCTATATTAACATAGAATTATTTCGATTGTCATTGATTTACTTACAAACCTCTGATGATGCTGATTTTTTTTTCACTGAAACGTGCGTCAGGTATTGAAACGACAAAAACGCAATACACTACGCGCAGAAGAAACTATACTGAATAATAAAACAATATTATACTGTACATAGGCCTATATATTACTTGTCTCATTCAGCACACGCTTTTACGTGCCAGCGCTCACACACGCGCGCGCGCGTGCGTATGTAGGTTATGCATCCTTCATCGATGCGCAGCGCTAATGTTTAGGCCGTTTAGTTCGTCTTTGTTTTAGATTTATTTCATTGTAATTGTAAACCACAGGGTGAGGTTAATGTCATGAAAGTTAAGGGGGTGGGAGTAGCACTTGTAGAAAATGGAGAAGAATAAGAAAATCGATGAACAGATTGGTACTGAAAATAGGCAAAATTGTTTACCTCAGAAAGCGGCTTTGACGCTACACCTTAAAGGCAATGCAAACAATGCCTATGTCTTAATGCCTATGCGCTGCGGGAGGTCTTCAACAGTTAGGCCTACATGTCGCTTTAACACATGTACGATGACACAACGTCACTGCTGCTGTTACTATTAGAAATACGAAAATTTGCCAACGAACGACTGGTACCCCAATAGTGTGCCGGTAAAATATTCCGTGTAGGTTTGGCTGATAGCGTAGGGCGACTTCCTCTCATTGTTGCCGAGCGGTGCTACGAATTCTGATGTGGGAATAACAATGGTGCGCCGTCGTTGTTACTCAGTTGATGAACTCGACGTTTCGGCCACTATAACCGTCATCACTACTACGCTACTACCCGTTTGCCGTACTTTCGTTACCGCGTGTCACTTCAAATTTGAAACTGAAATGTACGTATTCCAAATACAATACTGTAACAAATACACTGGGAATACGGGGGCGATGCCAGAGGCGCGCCAGTACTGTCCGCCGTCTGTGTGCTTACCCTCTTAACAATAAAAAATCGCTTTATAAAAACGTATCAGTGACTACAAATGAAATATATTAATTATTATAAGTTTATTAAACAAAAGCCAAGAATTACAAGAAAAGCTATAAAAAACAACAAACATACAAGAAGAGTACAAAAACAAAAAACATTTAAAAAATGGAAGAAAATAAAGCAACTTATGCTATTTGTCATAACAACCCGTTAGTTACAGCCATAGGGATACGAAACCGTTCTGAGCACTTTACCAATTTAAAATGACGCGCGACTTAATACAGTCATAAACATTTGGCAAGAATACCCGTCTAGAGCACCGAAAAGGTTAATACAATTAATTTTATTAATAATATTTCTGTTTGAAATATTTCCTCCTAGGCTGAAATTGTTGGCGCCTTTACTATCCTGACGCCTGTGTGCGCCGCACACTGTGTCGGCGCGCCACTGGGCGATGCTACACGTTGAAGCGAAGGCGGTGGAGGGTTCTGAGTGTTAAGAATGACCGTCAGTGGCCATATGTTTTCGTCCTCGAAAGCGTTAATTTTAAACGCCGTTCAACGTATAACACGTTGGATCGGAAGTACGAATAATAACAAAATTCTAACTCGTTCGATTCTTAGGTTCTCTACAAGTAGGATATAAAATTTGTGAATGGTTTTATGAATGTGTCATGGACCACGATGAAAAATCAAGGAAGTGTGAGAGACTTCCGAGACGTCCGGCTGAAGAAGATTCAGAATGTGGAAGATAGGGTGAAGCACTGAGGCAATATACATAAAACGAAGACTGTAGAAAGGATAAGACAGAACAAAAACATACTCAATGCTGGTAAGGTAACTGTAGAGATTTTATTTTTGCGGAAAGAAACCGCAAACATTTGGGGATACACCTTCGGCAAAATGTAGTTAATTTCTACTTATTCAATTCGAATAATTCGAGAAACATTGCCAGCAAATGCTACTTCCACGTCCTCGAGGCGATTGCACATGATGCATGGCGTCATACAAGTGACAAAAGAGTAGGGGCGCCCACAGTATGGTGCAAGTCGCATCACTGAGCTTTTTGGGTGGGCTTTTACAAGGTGATTTTTGTATTGATAAAAAGAATAATATTAGTTTTTTGATTCCAATAATTGGTTAAATGGCTATAGTTTTTCAAAAATTTTTGGACAAAGTCCCAAGATCCACTGTTAACTGGAGGTTATTCCATACCCCCATATTGTGACCCCCCCTACCCACGAAATCAAACTGGGTGGGGATTTCGGAGTACTTGGGGGGGGAATTGCACTATGGTCTTTGGGAGGGGGGATAGGCACATCTGCAAAAGAGGGTGAAAGGCAAGGACTTTACAGCTCCTTAAAACAGGAACTGGTGCTTAATGGCGAATAACTTTGACCAAACATACTTTGCTTAAAGGCATAGTAGAAAACTCAGGAAAATTTGTATACAATCACGATTTTGTTAGAAAGCCGAACAGATCTTAAGGAGAGGGGCGGATCGGTCCAGGGGAAGATGGTTTTTGTGCAAATCGGAACTGGATGCAAACTTGTACACTGACAAGCAGTAAATGTGACGGAAACACAGCTGAAGGTAAAATAATTACATTCGAGTGGTGTCAGACGAGACATTTGTGGTGGGAAGACTAAGGAACGTTGAAGGAAGACTGGGGGAAGACTAAAGATCAGGCCTTTGGATTAAGTGGTTGAAAAATGGGTTTGCTGTGCGGGAAATAATGGGACTGATCGGGAAGGGGGACCAGTGTATACAAGAAAACGACCTACTAGTCGCTAGTCGAAGGAGTCTGATGGGGTAGGAGTCTAAGTCACTCAGTAAATAACTCCATTAATGTAATTATAACGGCAACGTTACTCCAAACTTATACATAATGTCTAAATTGTTATGATAAAGAGTCGGAAGAATAATTAGTACCGTGGAAGGAAAACAACATATAGATTAGTGCGCGGAAGTACGAAATAAGAAGTATATTTATTATGTGCGCGTAAGTACGAAACAAGAAGATATTTATACATATGTGCGCGTAAATACGGAACAAGAAGTCTATTTATATCTATGTGCGCGTCGATTGTATAACGCGAACGTATGTTACAAAAGTGATAAATCAAAGGTGCTTATTAGTGGAGTGAAGTGTATTGATCAAAGTGGAAACACCAGTCATATCAGAGGAATCCTGCAAAACAAGTAACAGAATTCTATAATAACAATTTATAACCAATTATTTTCAAACATAGTAATTAATGCCTACCGAACTTAACTCATCTCATTCTAAAGACCCCACAACAGTTCGTTCAGATCCTAAGCAAAGTAATTTATGTATTATGACACGGCAAGAAGAATAATAAGTAGATATGTAGATATAGCTAAGTCTCTATATAACAAAACGTAATAAATAAATTCAGACACAGTAACCATTGGAAGTAAGTAAGAGGCTAATTTACACACAACTGTTAGTATGTTAAGAAATTCATAATGGTTGATAGAATATTATGATGTGCCTTAAAATGATATCGATTAAATATTTATGTTGTGTGAGTAAATGTAATTTTGCAAACTAGTAATTCAATTTATATGGTGAGAAATTGTAATTCTGAAGATTAGTGAATCAAGTAACCTTTGTTTTAATAAGTAATTATCAGCTTGACTGATAAGTCAATTGAATTGAATTGATAAGTCAATTGATACAATATAAAGAATGTGTAGTATGGAGTATTAGAATTTTAATTCACATGTCTGTATTATGAAAGAATCAATATAGAGTATTATTAGAATCTGAACGAGAAAGTGTCATTATTTGATCAACCCTGAGGTTATCTGCTCTGGCGCCCAACAGTAATTATTGATTTCACAAATTAAACGAGCAGATATACTTAGTTGTCACACGCAATCACACTGTAGAATTAAGAATTTTTATATTTAGCACAAAAGTGAAATTAAAACTCTGTATATTAAAAACTCCGAAAAGAAGGGGACCCCAAAAGATTGTTATAATTGTCGCCATCAACGTGGTGAAAAATTAAGAACGTTATATTTGTCGCACCAATACGTGGCGCTAGTTTCGAAAACGTTATAGACCTCAGCACGAATTCAAAATACGACCGTACACCAATTTTCGCATTCAGGTCGCAAGAACATGCTCAAATGAAACACTAAAATAATCTGAAGGTTGTAAAAAATAAGAATGATATGTTATCGAGGGCGCGCACGCGCGTATGTGTTTGTGTTGAGAAGGAAGACGACGCTACACTCACCATGGTTAGTACATCTTTGTCGTACAGCCTGAGACAATCGTTCGGGAAGAGATCTTGGATTCTCTCTAAGTCGCTCTCTTCCTGACCTCTCTTCACAGCCTGTCAACAGAAGAATATAATTTCTGATTAGATGTCAAGAAAAAGAAAACTTCTTGTTATAAACATAACTAAATATAGTAAAACCAGTGAAATGAAATAACAAATCGTTATAGTTAGTGACCAGTCTGAATTAGTTATTTATTTTTTCACAATGATAATAATAATAATAATAATACTGTAATAATAAAATGTTACTATGAAGGGTTTGCGAGACTCGATGAGAAAGTATAACACAAATTTTTAAATATTTGTGTCGACGTCGACAATATTTATTGTCATCATCAGGAAAACAGTATAACACAAATTTTAAATTATTTGTGTCGACGTTTCGAGAATATTTATTGTCATCATCAGGGCAATTGTTTCTGAGTTGTTACGTCGACCCAAATAATTTAAAATTTGTGTTATACTTTTTGACCGATCCTCGCAAACCCTTCATAGCAACATTTCATTGATTGATAGTCACTACGAAATTAAGGAATAATAATAATAATAATAATAATAATAATGACAGTGATACGAAAGCAAACGTGACTCTGGTTGTCTGTGTCAGCTATGTTACTGTCACGGTTGGGGGGGGGGGGGGTTGACCCATAGTAACACAATACTCAACTAGTACTTTATACTCAACTATAACTCACTATACTATTTCTTTTATGAATTTGCTAACTGCTATAATTTTTATTGTTCGACTAAGCTTTTCGTCATCACTGACATCATCAGGTCTTAAACAACGCAAAAGTCGAACAATAAAAAATTATAGCAGTTAGCAAATTCATAAAAGAAATAGTAAGGATGGCTGCTAATTTAAACAATACGAAGAATATAACTCACTATAACTACACCCATACATAACAAATAACAGCATGCTCATACTACAACTCAAAAAAGCTGAATGGATATTTATGAAATTTACTAGAAATACACTTCTTCTGTGTGCCAAATACGTGTTGCAAATTTTGAACTAAACTATAAAAATGAACACAACAAATCTAAATTTCTTTCAGAAGTCGATTGTATTGTATTGCTCGCATTCTATTCATCTCGCGGGTTTTCTTCTTCTAAACGCAGTTCCTTTTTGTGCACTTAAGTCGATTACAACGGAAATCGCTAGGATTTTTTTATTGCGTTCGCGTACTCGGTGAGCGGAACAGTATAGAATAGCAATAATTCTTTCCAAAAATAAATAGGCTCTTCAGAGAGAATATGTAACGTAAAGTAATTCATATCTACCTCATTTACCGTCGCGCGTACATCCAATTTGAGTTTAAATAAATTTTATAATATACAGTGGAACTTGCTTATAACGAGATTCAAGTGACCGGACAAATGTGCTCGTTAAAACCGGGTGCTCGCTACATCCGAGTTGTCGACTCACAAGATTAAATTTTTGTACCGTGATTATCGAACACATACCAAAAAAAGTCTACTATAGAAGAGGCTTTGCGCAATAAAATTTTGACATGTTTTACATTCTACGCTTAAAAGTGAAATTTAGACTGAAACATTTTTTTGACGCTAACATTCTTTGCTGAATATTGGCGTATAGCGCATTCGCGAAATACAGTAAAAGTGTGGTAAAAACTTACCACAGCCGGCTATCTGGCAAACAACGCAAAACTTTCCATGCCACAGGTACAATATTTATTTTCAAATTACAAGAAAAATCACTCTAATGTATTTGTCTTTTTGTTTTTCGTTCTGAATGGAATCGCCAAAATTATATTTCACACACAGACCTTAACTAACCTTAAAAAAGTCATCTATTTTTGTTTATTTAGTAATTTCGTATCTTTAGATATCAAAACAGTTTTATAATTTATTTAAATATTCCACGAATTCGTCACTTACATTATTAGTTTCACTAAATTGCGTTAATGATTTTAAACGAATGTTTCAAATGCTGTATTGTAACGAACTGTTTTATACCTTAACCCATGAACAAGCCTCCGATAAAATGCTCGTCATAACCAAGTCTCTAATGCGTTCCTACTCGTTAAAAGCGAATTTAATTATCATTACTAAGACACAAAATCCAAACAAATCTCGTACTTTTGCTCGTTACATCCGAGTTCTCGTTATAAGCGAGCTCGTTATTCGCGAGTTCCACTGTATATAGATAGATTCAACTCAAATGCTCTGTTTCATTCATAGCTGTCAGATCGTTACAAATCATTTTCACCACAGCAGCCGCGTTACCCCTAACGACCGTGTCTTTCCAATATTTACTAATACACGGAGGAAAAGGACTGCAAAGCGAACCACAGTTATTTGTTGTTGGTCAGGTCGAGATTCGGGGCGGGGGGGGGGGCGAAAAAGAATTCCAATTACTATTTTAATCGTTGCTCGGCCGCTGCTTGCTACACATTAAAACAAGGAAGTGCTCCATTTTGTACAGTTATATTATTATCCTGGCCGGACGTCGAGAGTGGTAGTGGTTTAACACACTATCGGCTATTGCTTGCACAACTCCATAACGGCATGCCTTACCCACTGTCCCGCAGAACTTCAGTCTCTCTTTCCCTCTGCTGTTACAGCTAAAACTTCCCTCACTTTATACAATTTCCTTGTACTTCTCGACTTATCCTCATACTTTTTAATTTGTTCAACAGTATTTTGGATTAGATAAAATTATTTTACTTATTACTATTCCTGCTGTACAGTGTTTACACATTTTCCGGAACCAAAAATTACAGAAGTGATTGAATTCTCATCTTCCACTACTGCTTGTCCATCCAAAGATCTTCTTCAATTTCTAGTTCCCTCATCATAGCCCGAATTTCTTCTATCCAGGTGACAGGTGGTCTTCCTCGTTTCCTTCTTCCTGGTGGGGTCCATTCCATAACTCTCCTTGGCAATCGTCTCTGTGCCATTCTTTTCGTGTGTCCATACTACTGTAATTTTTTTTTTATAAAATCAACAATTGAATTTTTCACATTATTCTGTCCTTAATAACTTCATTTCTAATTTCCTCACGCCTGAATACTCTTGCCGAACGTCTCCAAAAGTCCATCTCTGCTGACATTGATTTTGTTCTTGTGTGCTCATTAGTAGTCCAAACTTCTGAGCCGTAAGTCATGATACTTCTAACAATGGTTTTAAATATTTTGGTTTTAGTTTCTACTGTAATTTGCTTATTCCACAGGATTCCACTTAATGTAGATATAGCCATCTTTCCCAAATTAATTCTTACTTACTTACTAGCCAACGCCCACCCTTGGCTGTTGAGCCATTATGCGACGCGCTGACCAGTAGCGTCGGGCTTCGGCGATCTCGGTGTCTCGTTGAACGGGGTGTGGTCTAAGGCCGGGCAGTCTCTCAGATGGTCGGCGTCCATCGTCGCGTGGCCGCACAGCTGGCACTCAGGGGTTGGCAGAGCGTGGAGGCGGTGCAGATGTGAAGCGAGATAGTCATGTCCGGTTTTTAGTCGGAAGTTGGCGACACACACTGCACGAGGGAGGTTGGGGTTGATTGGACCCTCGGTGACGAGGCTTTCCCATTTTTTACCGGCGGCCGCCTCAGACAGTCTTCGCTTATTCCATATGCTGACGGTGGCGTTTATTTGAGCTTTGGAAGATTGTAGGGGCTGCGGGCGGGTAGGCAGGGGTAGGGTTGTGCCTTGCTTGGCCAGTTTATCGGCCTCCTCGTTGCCCCAGATGTTGACATGACTGGGTATCTATTGGAGTTTTAGGATCCACCCTCGACTCGCCAGGGTCTTCCTTCTACAGTCGATAGTTCTTTGGCAGTCGGTTTGAGAGATCCGTGATAGACTGCGTATTGCGGCCTGCGAGTCGACTAGGAGCACGGCTTTTGAAGGGGGAGTGATTTTTTCCAGTTCATCAACGGCAGCGTGAACTGCTTCGATTTCCCCATCGTAGTTACTAAGGGGGCTGCCCACGGCTAAGTGTCTTTGGAAAAGGCGGCTATAGTACCCAGCTCCTGTTTTTCCATTGCCCGGAATTGATGAGCCGTCAGTGTAGATATGGATCCACTTTTGCTCGGGATAATCTTCGTGGATGGTTTGCAAAGCTGACTGCTTTAGTTCTAAATCTGTGGATGCATGTTTAGGTGCTGATTGGTTCTTAAGATGGTAGCTGGCTTGGGGTAAGAGACTGAAGAAGTCCTGATGGGTATTCAGCGGCGCTGTTTCTGTGAGGGCAATATCGTATTTTTCGGCGATGTTTTTGTACATGGTTAATGGGGTTATTTGTGTCTTTAGTCTGGGAGTAGGTTGTCGGTAGTCGTTCCATAGACGCTTGTAGACACGCCTGGAGCGCTCCCAGAATCGCAGTGCTGACCTTTCTCTATATGACTGTAATGGTTCTATCTGGGTTTGTGCCTCCATGGCCTCGATGGGGGTGGATTTTGCAGCACCTGTTATTATTGGATTGTATAATAATAATAATTCTGGATTATTATAAATTAATTCTGGATTGTATAAAATTCTTTCAGCTGGCATAAATAATCTGTACGGATATTCTTTGTTTGAAAATACAACTGTCAAAAGTAATTATGTTCTTGTATAGGCTATCAAAGTGGTATACGTAAACTACCGCCACTTTAACCGTCGTCAAAGTAGTCAGACGGAAATCAGTTTAACACCACTGAGCCAAATGTAAATAATCACTGAATGTTACGATAATACATAAAGCAGGAATGTGTAGGCAGTTTATACGTGTTGGTTGCGAAGTAAGCGCACAAGTTAGGAGGTATGCTGCAACTCCGGTGTCTAATATTTGACTATAAAGCTTTTTCAATGCTGTCCAAGTCTATAAGGACCTATTGTCTGCCGAAAGGATCAACCCAACAAAACTGAGTCAATGCCCCGCTGGTTTCTGACGACAGTTGGAGCTCGAATAATCGGAATCAACTCTGGCAGCAACCATACTTCCCCTCACGTACGTGGTCTACGGATTCCCGTATGTTATGTAACTGTTTCCCGGCACTTTAAAACTGTCGCAGTCGCCTCGGCTAAGGGAGGCATCTCTGGCAGAAAAATCGCGACTTTAGGTAAGACAGCAGCCGCATTCTCTTACTATCTGGCTAAAGAATGGTAACCCTTTACCAGGGAAACGTTTGTACACTCAACATTTTCTTAGGAGACCGGAGGGATTTCAGGGGTCGCACGTTCAGGGATCGAATACGAAGTGACAAAAATATTTAGTCTACAAACGATGGAACAGAACAAAGGAGAACTAAAATGGAATGGACGTAGAGAAAGAAAGGAAGGTCATCGGATAGTTAAACACGTTGCAGCTTATAGGGTAAAAGGGAAAAACGATGTACAGTGGTCCAGGAGGAAATCGAAGGGGGAGGGGGGCTTTGTGAAAATCAAAACAGACTATATTCTAAATTGAAGAGGAAAAGAAGACTGTGTCCTTCCCACATTATCCACTTCACTGTAATTTTATACGTTCGTGAGGTTTTTCTGGCGCTATTACGTTTTAGATTCTGCTTGTCCTTTCCAGAACTTTCTTTCCGGGGCTAAATGTACTACTTTAAATACTCATCATCATCATCATCATCATCATCACTGGGCCGACAGCCCGAATCGGACCTTCGCCTCCTGGATATGAAGCCTTTATTCCTGTCGGTTCTTCGACGTCATCCTCCAATTTCACCCAACGTTTCTCTTGTTTTCCGGGGGTGCGTCACCCTTCAGTTTTTCCTTTAAGTGTGCGTTTAGGAATGTTTTCCTCTGACATTCTTTCCACGTGGCCAGCCCATCGCAGCTTTTTCTCTTTTAGAGTAATGATTACACAGACTTCAGAATCATCAAACATTTTATACAATCGTATAGAATCCATCTGCCTCCTTTATGCACAAGGCCCAAAACCGTCGCCCGTAGGTCCGTTACTGAAAGGCATCAATGCTTGTTAAATTTACAAATATTAAGGCGTATACTGGGAATACAAAGGTATTAGCCGAAACTGCTTTTACTGTCAATGAAGCAGTTTGATCTTGTCAAATTTTTTTAGTTTTTTTGTTGTTATTCTGGCTTTGAACACTCTCAGCACGCACATCCCGCCGCTGCAGCGTAGATACACAGTTCGTTTACCTCATCGTAATTTGCCACCCGACTGATATTGTTTGAATTATTGCTGAAAATATCAACAATCATAGCCCTTGTGAAGGCTTGATTACGAACAGCAAAGTGTGTCTGGTTGCATTATGCAGTTAATTATAGTTATAATCATACTCATTTACAAAAGAGTAAATATTTAAAAAAAAATTTACACTCGTTTATAAAAAGATCTGAATCGAGGACTCGTAGAAAAGATTTCTGACGGAAGTCTCAAAAATTAAGTTCCTCCTATCGGTATATAAGACTCGAGTATAACAGAAACGACGGGACACGACGGTGATTAGGAATAGCAGGAAAGAAAGATGCAAGCACCGTGTTACGCGTAGGCGTACGTCGCAGGCAGAATACCGAGGGTACGGCGGTGAAATCGGAACAGACAATACTGTACTGCCTAAGCGAGAAAAGTTACTAGTAACTTATAAGTCTCATTTGGACAAAATGTGGGTAAACACAGAATACAACTCTTTCTCTCCTTGGACGTGGCCATTATACATGTAAACAAACACTTCTGCGTGTCACAGTCAACACATTACACTGCAGACACTTCACAGATTACGAGTACTGTCCTGTACTGAACAAACAGCAGTCTAGTGATGTGGACAGTCAGTAATTGATTCCATACAGAGGTAATGTAGTTGACGATCTTGACATTATAACATGAACACATGGCACAACGCTTCGATAATGTCAGCCTTCCTTATCGCTGCTGTCCCTTCCGGTACGTCATATTCAAGGAACATTTTGTTATGTTTAATAACGCGAGGTAAACTTTGCTCACGACAAGCTGACGTTTCCAACGATAATAGTATAATCCGCTCGATTTCGAACAAGCAAAAACGAAGTGGCATGATACCAGGCGATCGGTACGTCTATTATCATTTCAGTGAGCCAACAGTGGAAATCCACATTACGCTGAGAAGACTGCAATGGACTACATGTGCTGCGAGAATGACTATGGGCGGATATCAAGACGGGTCCATTAGTCATTGTTACAGCAACCGAGAAAAAAGAAAAGAAACAGAACAGATATAAAAAATGCCGGACAACAAATTGAAGTGGAACCTAGGAGGATTTCAACAATAGACAACAAAGTAACATAGGAGACCCTGGTTCAGTACATAAACGAAGAACAGACTGGCAGATACCTAGTAAAGCAAGGTGGCTCCAGATGGATGATTTTGGCACAGGATATAGAAAAACGGAAACGGCCACAAGTTGCAAAATCGGGGGAATAAGTCTTTACCGACGGGCAGATTGATTTACCAGAGATAAGTACAATATTGATGTACAAGAACACCTGTGTTCTACTGGACTGAAGTAAGCCCCAGTTAAGTTCATCATTATTATCTTCTTAACGGTTTTAGGCTTTAGTGGCCTGTTCCTATTCCACAGTCCCCACCTTGTCTTACGTCCACCAACTTTTCTTCTGCCTCTAGGGATGTAATCTTTCGCCATCTTCGGTATTCTACTTTCTTCCATTCTATTGATGTGTTGAATCCATTTTCTTATACATTGTTTAATCCTTTCATTAACTGCAAACATATCTAAATCACTTCTTATCTCTTTATTTCTTATATGATCTCGGGTATTACAACTTTTAACTGATCTCAGAAATTTCATTTCTGCTGTTTGTATCTTCTGTTCATCTTTTTCTTGGGTTTAAGACCCAAGTTTCAGAACCATACAGTAGTGTAGGTATTGCCATTGTTTTATAAAATTTTATTCGGGTTTCTTTTCTACATTTATTTCCCAACGTTCTCCAAATCGTTCCACACATATTTCTGAAATTCGTCACTTTATTTTCTACATCTGTGTCTTGATCATAAGTAATGTCACATCCAAGATACCGTTTTATGTAAGATGTATATTGCTCGCTGGAGATTGTCTTCTGAAGTGGCGAATATAGTTTGGCCAACCGCGAAGTGAATGGTTTTCAAGCTTTTAATTAGGTGGATTTTAATACCGTCAGGGGATTGTTGTTTACATTTTTTGAGATCATCTGGATAAAGGTTAAAAAGTAATGTTGTCTTACGCCTTCCCAGCATCTCCCAGTTAAATCCCGATGATCTCGGTCTTCGTTGACATCAATCGATTCCGTACCAGCAGCACGTAAATCCCCACAGAGAAAAGAAAATCTATTAATACGACTGGCGACAAAGATACCACCAACACATAAAACACATTACAGCGCATTCGTAAGCGAGGTTATGAACGATTTCGTCCGTCAGAACGAACAACGAATACCTGATGAGCTCCGCAGAGTGCGAAGTGAGAGCCGGCCCATCTCTCTCTTCTCTCTCGTCAGGAATGTTAATTAGGTACAAACCCCTGCGCAACCACTAATGTCAAGGTCTCTCTCTCTCTCTCTCTCTCTCTCTCTCTAACACCAACCGCGATTTATGTACGATATCGTATTCCTCTGTTTGACTTTACTGACATTTATCGCCCCCACGTTCTGCGCCACTTCTTAAAATTCTTATCTGTCTGGCCAACAATCCCGATTGATACAAACATGTTAGCGTTCAGTTATCGCGAATTTATTTTTCATCAAAGCCAGGTGTCCATTTCGGTAGTACAAATTGTAGCCTAATACACTGATATGGGAAAATTATTTTCCTCTGAAGGAAAAAAAGCACACAGACCTCACATTACGAACATAGTCAAATTACGACTTAACTTACAGAATCTAACTGAAGCTCGTCGTGGAAATAACCGACGAGGAAGAAAATAAGTAATAAATGCTATTTTTTACTTTACTGGAGGAGCATTCGGTATACTGACAGAAAACAAGACTGTCTGGATATGACAAGACTCCACGTTGCTACATTCCAACTACAAAAGAATGAACAGCACGCAAATACATCGTTATTGCATATCGCTTGGTTATTGAATAATTAATTTCAACGTGCAGTTTTTACAGCTGTCCACGCTCTTACATATACCAGCGCGCGCGGATACATAATCCTTCACACACAAAAATGACCATAATTTGACTGCTGACTGGTGAAAGAAAGACGAGACAAAACTGGACAGCGTATTTTGTTAATAATTTTGGTTTCATGATTTTGTATAAACAAACGATGCAGTCTCTTTAACGAAAAGTTACAGCCAAAATTTTAATGTCATACTGACTTTTTTCAATCAGAGTTAAACTGAATGAATGACGTGCACCTTCAAATCCTCAGATTTGAAGGACCTCCACCGGTACGTGCGCTAGTCCTAAGGGTCAGAGGAAAACTCTTGACAGAATCCAAAGCAACAGAATTCCAAACGGCAAAGGAAGTCTAGTGTGACGGTAGCAGCAGAGAAGTGGGTAGTGGGTACAGGTCTAAGACATGATTATCTTTGTTGTGTTACTGCCATACGCAAGCAGTTAATTACAAACCACTTCTTCATACTAATCTGGCCGAGTTACGCGTGTCGGGATCATACACGGTAACACCGTCAACACGTAGGTATTGTATAATTGAGGCCAGGCGCGCGCGCACGCACACATTAGCGTTAATGCTGCAAGTGTATGTGTGCTCTACATACAAACAATAGCAAGCGGCTCCGTTCAATACCTAAATAGCGGCTACCGATCCTTATAGTTACGGCGATAATTAGATTTCATACACACGCATTATACAATGGGAAATAATAACAATAACAAAACATACAGACGTAGAGGAACACGCCTAAATAACGTAATAAGATTGTGTGCTCGTTTTCGTAACAACCAGATGGAATTAACAGCACTTTCTTACGATGGGACTCAACGATTGAGTATCCATCGGTTACGAATGGCTCCCCCCTCACAATACTTCCATGTTTCCGTTTGGCTACGTCGCGGGCGCAGCATACAATCAAGATGTGTTTTCCAGCCCTCAGGTCGACTCAAGTCTACGCAGATGCGTGTCTGGAATCACGTCCTGAGACGACAATGGGCGGCTGAAAGGCGAACTGCTGGCTCCACCACTTCGAAGATACAAACATGAGTCATCATCAACATAACACGGATTAGCCCTCGACCTGTTCCGGAACCCATCTCCTCCTCGGTCTACCGACATCTCCTTTTGCGTTAGTTTAAGTCGTTTTGCCGTATTTCCCATCCGACTTCCCAGGCTCGTATTAGATCTGTAAGTAGGCCTACATATATTTTTACTTAAGCAGATTACTGGCCTGCTGTAAAACCCCCAACCTGGAGGACCAGGAACTTCGATTTCGGGCTGCTCTTCCCCTACAGAGTTGCTTTCACCTCAGCTGACGAGCTCTCTCTGCCCGATTGCAGTAGACTAAATAATGGCCTACAGTAGGCTCCTCTGCCTCCACACCTTGCTGCTGATGTGCACCATCCTGCCAGGATACCCCCCACCTCTCGTTTCCTTACCGATCCACTCCGCCGAAGGGATTACAGGAGTCATTAATGTTATTATTATTACAACATAGTTTTGGTAAACAGAAATCAAAGAGACGTTTACAGGGTGTCCGGCAGGTTGCCTATGCAAGTTTGGCAGTACAAGCCTATTGGACAACGAAGTACAGGAAGACCTAGGAAGCGTTGGTGAAGTGGATGTATTTCTTTGGCCGGAAGAAGAAGAAGAAGAAGAAGAAGAAGAAGAAGAAGAAGAAGAAGAAGAAGAAGAAGAAGAAGAAGAAGAAGAAGAAGAAGAAGAAGAAGAAGAAGAATTTCTGTAAACATGGGCTCCTCAATAGTTTAAATACCGCCTTACATGCCAGCGTACGACAATGACACTTTATGATGATGACATAATAATAAATATTTAACCAACCTTTATTAGTAGATTGTAGAACACGACTTATTGCACCGCATTAGTGACTCACAAATAAGCGCTTTCGAACGATTTAGGTCATCATCATATCGGAACAGAAACCGCGTATTTCCGGTCTGGTTTTACTTTTATATAGAAAAAACTTAGGTTTATACTAGTCAAAAACAACAATGCGGAATAAAGCGTAATGTCGGGACTAGGGTATTTGTCTGTGTGACCGCCATTTTACGTCATCGTAATACATTTACGATATTATTTTACTAAAACTGTTATCATATTGTTGGCTGTTGGACCAGGAGTATAGTTATGAGGTGTGTTCGGGGGCGCGCGTGCGCGTTCATTTGATAATTATTACGTACCAAAAAAATTAATGGCACAAAGTAATAACAGTCAATGTCATTCCATAATAATAACATAATTTCTCAACAACAAAAATCTTCCCAGTGATCGATTAGGTAAAACATTCGCATTATTAAATACGAGAGGTTACGGTTCGAGTTTCGGGGGGCGAATGCTGTACGGTCTCCAATCTCCAGTCAGCTCCGTGAAGCCAACTGAATCAGCCACTTTCTAACTAGCCGAGACCCAAACGAGCTGTTACAGAATGTCTACTAAAAGCGAAACGACAGCGGTGTCCCCGTGTTAAAACTGGGGACCCACTTTTATACCCCCCTCATTTGTCTACTTTGACGTGCTTCGCCGTTTCCTTAAGCATCTCGTTTGGCATAATTTGAATTGTCAAATAAGTAAGTGAACTACACACATGAATTACACCGAAACCCGTTACTACACCTACTTCTACACGACAATATGCTAACAAGATTTGAATCTTTAATAACTTTCTTTATTCAAGCAGACGAGTATACGTGGTGGGAGAGATCCCCTCGACGGAAGGGACTCCATCAGGCTAGTGGACGACCGATGGCTTACATAAAAATAAAGTAAATTACGGATGGACATATGTAAAAGAAAATAGCTTACTTTGTACTCCAAAAAAAAGTTGAGTTTGAAGTCCTGCGGCGTGTTTACTTCGCTGTATTCAGGCTCCTACAAAGTGATGAGCGCGGTCCGCGCGCGCCACACGCAGACGCACACACACAATGTTCTCGCTGCAACGAATAATCTGATACAATTCATAAACAATAACATTAGACCGGATATGAACGCATACTATGATGGCATCAGCGCCATGCCGGCCAAACAAACGCACTTCTGCCACATTATGGTACGCGCGTACTGTTTGTTCACGACCAAATCATATAAAACTATGAAAATCGAAAGTTTGTAGATAAAAAATGACATTTTTCAAAATTTTTACCGATCACAATAACTACTCTTAGTTATTGAATAAATAAGAAAATATTAACCGATTTAGAAAAGTTAAGTGATTAAGTTGCAGGTGGTTTAAAAGATCAATTTCAATCGTTTGTTTAAACAACGTACCTTTAAAAATCGTACAATGAAAACGTAAAAACTGGGCAGAAAATAAACAAAACCAACGAAGAGAGAGAACATCTTTTCCTGCCACCTAGCTACGTGGTGATATTGTGAATTGAAAAAGAATTAATAATAAACCAGTCTCTAAATCTGTTATACGTTTGTGTCTACCATTCAATAAAATCAAAAAATTGTTGTGCGAAACGAGCTTACTATACGTTTTTATCCTACACATTGGGAATCAGTCGTTTGACCATCACCACAGCATCCGTCAAAGCAACAACATATTGCTAAAACTCAGGTATAAAACGAAACGTGGAAATGCGAAGCGACCACACGGGAAACGGAAATGATTAACGATTTTTTTTTGTGCGAAATATATAAGGTATAAAAAAAAACATGAAATAAAGGAATCAATACAAGAAACAAATGAATGAACATCGACACTGGGGTCCATACAGAAACACATACTGTCAGGACATAATGGCTCGACAGATGTAGATAAATTCATCTACACATACGACTTAATACTGTCGTCTTTTACACACTTGTTTTACGTTTCCATGTCCGTGTAATTTACACTGTATCTGATGCCGCAGATGACTTTTAGCCGAAACGTTGCATTTAAAGTGTACAGTGTGACGGCAAAAATTCTTTTAATAAAAGCAACATTAATAAAATCATCGAGAAAACAAAAGAATAATACGTTTCTACATTTTTGTAAAATATGAAAATTAAGTTGTACAATTAAGTCTATTATTACTAAAACAAAATTATCGAATTTTATCGACTTACCAATGACGAAACACATTCACTACACTACTGGCGACTTCAACAACACAGAGACCATAACCGGCAAAGAGGTAATCATTTACATTTCTGGCTCGTGTTAGCGAAAGTGGGTGGGTGTTGGCACCGCGAACACACTATACACCCTCTCCGACGCACCGGGCACTGTACTAGTAATCACTTAAAAATAATACTACCGTGTTTGTGTGTGTGTATGCGCGCTCGCACACACGCGCATGTGACAGAGACGCTTAAACAATGAGTTCAACGGATTGAACGTATTTTCCACTGTGAATAATAAGAGACGATGATTAACAGAGACAGCCCCAAAATTAGTTCACGCTAATAGAAATAGTGAAATGATTTCATTAATGAGCGAATTTGGCGGACGGATAGGGAGTACAATCAACGCGAACACGTCACTTTCGCCCCCTACAGCTTCCTACGTCTTTAGGCGTGTTTACGAGGGCGATAATCTGTTTTCGATTGGGAGATTTTTTTGTATTTAATTCCATAGGATCAGGCAAGCTGGATTTTTGTGACCGGTACTGAAAACAAATGTGTGTTGTACTTGCAGAATATGTAGCTACAAGTAAGCATTTTGTACAATTGACTAAAATTTTATTAGGCGTCTATTGTAATAACAATATTATAAGTTTACAAAAATTATTAAATACCTAAGGTTTTAGTGAGAGGTGTCCATCCTTCCCAAAGGTGCAATTTCCCCCCCAAATTTAATTTTGTGGGTAGGGAGATCACAATAAAGGGGTATGGAATAACCCCCGGTTTACGGTGGATCTTGGGGCTCTAACCAAAAATTTTTGAAAACTAAAGCCATTTAAGCAATTATTGGAATAAAAAAATTGGTCCCGACCAAGGCTACAACCTTGGTGAAGGTGATATGCGCAGAACCCTGTTTTTTGTTAGTGTAACGGCACAAGTGTGAACTTTCGAGGTAGCTTATCATGTTTAAGAAAAGTTATTATAAACTTAAGGTTTAAATGGAAGAAGATTAGAAAAAACGAAGTGTATTAAATGAACGGAAAGAGATAAGGGCAAACATAATTGAATATCTCAGGAAAATAAAACAATTCAGGACAGAAAAGCGGCCAATTATTTATTATTTACATTATGTAACAAATAACACTGTTCTGGTACTACAAATTCATATTTGATACAATTTCGAGTAATATTGAGTAAAATTACAAATAGTAGTTAATTGAATGAAATCCGGAAATGTCAACAATGTGTAAAGCTTGATTTGTAATAATTAAATAGTTAAGGCACCCTTAAAGCCGGCTGTAGCAACAGTAAAACGGACGTTTTTGAAGTGAAGTGTTACAACTGAGTACACTTAAGTCTTCCCACTGCCTTCACGTTTCGCGCAGCTATGAAGCGGCCACCTTGAAGTAACGCGATTGTACACTGAATAGACGGTGTGATGGAGGAGAGACTAACTGGGGTGCGGAACTGGAGAGCGGCAGCATGGAATCGACCAAACTGGTGGAGACCAGGACTTATCGGCGGGTTGTATCGCCGTTGGATGTTACGATTCCTTACTTACTTAAACTAAAATTTGGCTTCTTCGTACATCATTTTAACATTACATTTATGTACGTGCCTAGAACAGTTTGCATAATATTGGAGGAGCCAACGTACATAATCGAGCCAAAGTAGGCTATATTATATTATCATCCGTTGAAAAGGTTTGGATACGCTTGCTTAATATACAGAACCTTGTGAACTTTATATGGAATTTTAGTTAACAGGTAAACACTGTGTAATGGCAAAACTGCTTTAAAATCATTTGAGCGAAAAGTATTGCGTACGTTTGTGGGGCAGTGAGAGAAGAATGCAGTTGGAGAATGCGCAACAACAATGAACTACAGGGTCTCATGCATGGAAAAGATATAGTGAAATTCATCAAAGCAAAGAGGTTGCGTTGGCTGGGACATGTGGAAAGAATGTCTGAGGAAAGGATGCTGAAGGCACACTACTAGACGTAGAGGCAGACAAAGGATGAGATGGTTGGATGGCGTAACAGAAGATCTTGCTAGCATGGGAATTAAGAGGGTGGAGAGGAAAGGCTGTTGTTGAGGAGGCTAAAGCCCACCAAAGGCTTTAACGTCAGATAAGAAGAAGAAGAAGAAGAAGAAGAAGAAGAAGAAGAAGAAGGAGAAGAAGAAGAAGAAGAAGATAAACACTGTGCACTGAAGTGCGGAATGTGAACAGACCGCACGATCGCGCGCACTTTTATACCTCAGCTCGCAATATTTCGCTGACAAATGAAAATTTATAAAACATTCGTACATACATGTTATGTTTTTAAAAATAATTTTGTTTAAACGCAGAGATGAAGGCAACAAAAACAATGCCAAGTTTACTTTTATTCGAATTAACCAAGACGGGAAAGATCTGTAATAAAGACAAAATATTTTATCTTGCATCTTCTACCTAGAACGCTCAGGAAAATGATTCCTTAAAATGGTACAGCGATCAGAAAACACGATTTTATTTGACAATATTTTCAAGTGGAAATGATATCGTACGGGTAAAAACTGTTATAGATGGTACTGTCCTGGAATAAGTTAGAAATTTTGAATTCCTGGGCTACAGTGTGTCTTATAATGCAAGCAACGACGTTGTGAATAAGTTGCATAAGTTCAACCTTACGTAGGGGGCCATTAGGCGAACTCTTAAGTCCGCAAGTAAAGGAACACGCCTAACATTCTACAAGGTGATGGCCCTTCCTACACTTCTTTATGGGTCTGAGAATTGGACTTTAACGAAAGGCCAGGCCAGTCGCATCCAAGCGGCTGAAAAGAGATTTCGTGCCAGGGTACACACACAGATTTTACTGAATATTATGAGTCTACTCGACAGGATTGCCCAGTATCGCCAAAATTGATGGGGACATCTTTGCCGAATGGATGACTGCCGCACCCCCAAACAACTATGAAACTATAAGCCGAGGGAACGGAGAGGTGTGGGACGTCCGAGGAAGCGCTGGAGTGAGACCGGAAGAAACCATCCTTGGTTTAATGCTTAAAGATGACGATGATGAATATTTTCAAGTGTAATAATATTCTCTAAGAAAGGCGACGTGTACTCATCATAAAGTACAGAAACAAGTCCATTAACATTTATTAACACATCTGAACGCAAACTTGAAGTATTTAACCTTTATGCAATTTACATTTGGATAGGTTAAATCGTTTTCGATGATGTCTAAATTTGAATATGCAACTTTGCAACGGACAGTAACCCTTATGTGCGCCCTGAGGACAGGAATCCTGCACACAGTACCCTTGGTTATGTTTTCGAACACGACAATATAATCGAATGTTTTTCGACAGTATAGTACAGCGTACCCAATATGTATTGGGACCGCCTCCCACTCAGACGTCAAACAACACAGAATATACTATTACATTTGATATACGCTGAATGTAACGGTTGGTGAATGATGCCACAAGGAAGACGAACACACCAACTGCGCGCCTGCGTGTACGCGAAACGTTACCTTCTCACACGGGCACGAATCCGGAAAGGAACTGTGAGCACTTGAAGACCAAGTGCCATGCACGATGACAGATACAGGCAGAAACTATATCCTTACGATGCGGGTATACGTTTGCTTGCATCCGGCTTGGCGTATATATTAAGCACCCTTCATCGCTCATTTTAATCCCGCGCGCCTATTCTTTGAAAGCTCAAGGGTTGAATCGAAAGCCGGGCTCAACGAGCGTGCGAATAAACGCCTGTGAACTCGACAATCCAATCGGAACGAACCCATTATTACACTTCATATAGAATAATGTAACCAGTGTGCAGTGTAGTGTGTAAAAATGAAATTACGTCGGCAGCGCAACAAGAAAGAAATTATGTCCGCAACGCTGATTCCCTAAAGAGACTTTCAACTGTGTTCACTAACATTCGACACTAGACGTGAGGCTTTTTTTTATAAAATATGACCTTCACTGTTGTAACAAAGAACGCGTACAATGATACGCAAAGAAACAAAGTACACTACACGCGCACGAGCGCACACGCACCGACTCGTATTAGAAATGTTTCGCGCGTACAACAACAATCTGACGTGGCAGAAACTGTCTCGAATACGGTGTCACTGGAGTGTTAAGGTATCGAAACCCATCCGACCGAAAATACAACTTAAAAAGCACTTTTACTCATACATTTTCCATTGTTGTTAGTTTGTAAAAATTACAAGCGTTCAAATGTGTATGAGAAAAAACAACATTAAACAGATTCGAAATGCCGTAAAAATACGTTTCATAGCTATTATGCACAACTTTCATTTTCATTTCCTTTCTACTACTACTCAAATAGTTTAAAATCTATTCGAAACGTAAACGTAGTGGTAGAAAGCAATAACTAAATTTGATTATGTAGCATGTCTTGAGAGGAAATTTCCGGCCGACAGTTCCCACTAATCTATACCTAAGAAATAAATGCTAGTAAATACGTATATAAGTTTTTATCCAGTTTTTCCGCTTCCCGCCTTGTTTAAATTATTTTTGTAATCACAAATACTTTCTGTGTCTATGTCCTTCGTAAATTGTAGCATCATAGTTTGAGACGGATCAACGGCATTAGTTAGGTTCAGCCACGATTCGATTGCGTATGACCAGATTGTAGCATCATAGTTTGAGACGTATCAACGGCATCAGTTCGGTTCAGCCAGATTCGATTGCGTATGACCAGATTGTAGCATCATAGTTTGAGACGTATCAACGGCATCAGTTCGGTTCAGCCACAGATTCGATTGCGTATGACCAGATTGTAGCATCATAGTTTGAGACGTTTCAACGGCATCAGTTAGGTTCAGCCACAGATTCGATTGCGTATGACCAGATTGTAGCATCATAGTTTGAGACGTTTCAACGGCATCAGTTAGGTTCAGCCATAGATTCGATTGCGTATGACCAGATTGTAGCATCATAGTTTGAGACGGATCAACGGCATCAGTTCGGTTCAGCCACAGATTCGATTGCGTATGACCAGATTGTAGCATCATAGTTTGAGACGTTTCAACGGCATCAGTTAGGTTCAGCCACAGATTCGATTGCGTATGACCAGATTGTAGCATCATAGTTTGAGACGTATCAACGGCATCAGTTAGGTTCAGCCACAGATTCGATTGCGTATGACCAGATTGTAGCATCATAGTTTGAGACGTTTCAACGGCATCAGTTCGGTTCAGCCACAGATTCGATTGCGTATGACCAGATTGTAGCATCATAGTTTGAGACGGATCAACGGCATCAGTTCGGTTCAGCCACGATTCGATTGCGTATGACCAGATTGTAGCATCATGGTTTGAGACGTATCAACGGCATCAGTTCGGTTCAGCCACAGATTCGATTGCGTATGACCAGATTGTAGCATCATAGTTTGAGACGTTTCAACGGCATCAGTTAGGTTCAGCCACAGATTCGATTGCGTATGACCAGATTGTAGCATCATAGTTTGAGACGTATCAACGGCATCAGTTCGGTTCAGCCACAGATTCGATTGCGTATGACCAGATTGTAGCATCATAGTTTGAGACGTTTCAGCGGCATCAGTTCGGTTCAGCCACAGATTCGATTGCGTATGACCAGATTGTAGCATCATAGTTTGAGACGTTTCAGCGGCATCAGTTCGGTTCAGCCACAGATTCGATTGCGTATGACCAGATTGTAGCATCATAGTTTGAGACGGATCAACGGCATCAGTTCGGTTCAGCCACGATTCGATTGCGTATGACCAGATTGTAGCATCATAGTTTGAGACGTTTCAACGGCATCAGTTCGGTTCAGCCACGATTCGATTGCGTATGACCAGATTGTAGCATCATAGTTTGAGACGTTTCAACGGGATCAGTTAGGTTCAGCCACAGATTCGATTGCGTATGACCAGATTGTAGCATCATAGTTTGAGACGTATCAACGGCATCAGTTCGGTTCAGCCACAGATTCGATTGCGTATGACCAAATTGTAGCATCACAGTTTGAGACGTATCAACGGCATCATCAGTTCGGTTCAGCCACAGATTCGATTGCGTATGACCAGATTGTAGCATCATAGTTTGAGACGTATCAACGGCATCAGTTCGGTTCAGCCACAGATTCGATTGCGTATGACCAGATTGTAGCATCACAGTTTGAGACGTATCAACGGCATCATCAGTTCGGTTCAGCCACAGATTCGATTGCGTATGACCAGATTGTAGCATCACAGTTTGAGATGTATCAACGGCATCAGTTCGGTTCAGCCACAGATTCGATTGCGTATGACCAAATTGTAGCTTCATAGTTTGAGACGTATCAACGATATTAGTTCGGTTCAGCCAGAGATTATAACTTTATATATAATTAGTTTACTCTATAATGACAACTGGGGTTGGTCTTCAATTAGCCATACGCGATTCATGTCTGTGTTCTTTATAAGGTCAGGCCTAACTGCTGGCTATTTGCTTTCATCATATGAGTTCCTCGCGTAAATGTTTTGTGCAGGTCTATCCGTATTTCACAGTGGTCGGTCATTTTCTTCTTTATCTTTATTTGGATTTTGAAAAACAAAAGACTATACCAAATACCGCATATTTTTATGCTCCACAGGGTAGTCGTACTGTAGGAAGACCCCCCCCCCAAAAAAAAAAGTTTTCCGACTTTTAATTAAAATTAAATATTTGTAAATTCAATTAAAAATATTTGTAACTAAATATTTTAAATTCACAATATAAGGCTTCTGAAACCGTAAGTATGTTTACATTTACTCCAGGACGGAAGAAGAAGAATGTTTATTTGTTTTTGAATGTCAATATTCGGAAATCCTTTCCTTCTTCCTTCGGGTGTCTATTTACTAACCTATTTGGTCGCCCATTTGTGGGGTTAGTTGGCCAATACCACACACACACACACACACACACACACACACACACACACACACACACACACACACACACACACACACACACACACACACACACACACACACACACACACACACACACACACACACACACACACACACACACACACACACACAGAGGTTTTGAGTCTTGATGCCTTTTGATATTCTACTGGACTTTCATGAGTCGTGTAACGTTGTGTTTTTGTTCCATGTTTTGCTGTCAAAATACCTGCCGCCTTTATCTAGTAGTCCATCCCCATTGTCTACAAACGGTTTTGTTTACTTTATTGACTTCGAATCCAAAGAATAATTCCTATGTAATATTAACTTATTCCTGTTACATTAGCAATACGCTATAATCCATCAAGATTATTGTCAGGACTGTGAGTATCGATGTTATTAAGTAATAAATCGTCGTCGTCATCCTTCACGGCTTAGGCTAGTAGCATGTTCCAGTCTCAATGGAAGTCATCCAACCATCGCTTGCGGGGTCTTCCAACACTTCTCTTCCCCCTTGGATGTAGTCAAGGGCTCTTCTTGAAAATCTAGTTGGATTAATTCTCTTTACTTGTAACCGCCACTCCGTTTTGTAACGTGAGATTTTCTCATTTAAGCTTTCAGCTGTGCCTAGCTCCATTCTAATATGATCATTTCTGATAACATCTCTCCCGGTACAACCTTTTACAGCTCTCAAGAACCTCATTTACGCTCCTTGTATTCTCGTACAGATTGTCATCCAGGACTCGCCAATAGAACAGGTGCCAGATTTCAAGTATCTAGGGTGTAGCATGACACACCAAGATGATAAGGAGGTTGAAAGCAAAATTAGTGTCTTGTAGTCGCTTTGTAGCTGTATCATTAAACATTTAAAGAAGAAAACAAGGAAAGAGACGCAATTGAAATATTATAATGTAATGGCCATACCTCAACTACTGTATGGTAGTGAGACTTGGACTAGAAACGCCAAAGATTAAGTAATAAATGTAAATGTTAATAAATCATAAATTATTTATTTAATTGGAATAGTACCTGTTTGGCTTTTGCTTTGGCCCTGCTGATGTCCTCATGGTCGGCATGGTCCGCGTTGGTTTCGTTCAGCAAAGACTGGAAGTAATGCTCATACTGAGCCAGCCTTTGGACCTGAAATCAAACAATTAACATTAGCAAAATAAAAACAAGCATGGACAAACATTTGTACACAGCACACATACACCGGTGGTTCTTAATACTTCAAATTGCATCCAAGCAGATACTCCCTGTATGTTTAATTAAATTTTTCCGCACACGCTATTTTATAGAACGTCGAGTCTCTTCAGAGAAATACGATTTTCTGAGTTCGAAAATTAAAAACAAAAAAACAATGGCTTTCCTGAGGAAAAGCCTCAACGAACGAAAATCGTAAGGAACGAAGAGTAAATTATGGAATAAATTTTTAGTTATTTTTGTTGCGAAATAAAATATATAAAAGATCGACTAGATGCCAGACCAAGATAATTTTAACCGTTTTTAAAAAGACTATTAAAAAATAAGAAGAGACAAGAGAAACAGCTGAAGGTTATATGCAATGTGGAATGATTACTATATTAAGAATGATTACATATTAATTAACTTGCGGACTGTGTTTGAATTAATATACGGATTCTGAAATGGTGAAAGGCGTTTCTTCTAAAGTACAAGCGTTCGAAACGAAAATTTTAAGATTCGTGAACTCACGATAATCTTGCAAGGTGAAATCGCGGCAGACCATGGTCCGAAAAAATGTGAAACCGGAATTGCGTGAAGCCCAATATAAACCACGAGGCGAAGAATAATACAAAGAAAAGGGCATATACACACACGCGCACGCGCGCGCTAACTAAATAATTATTCCACAGAGGTCTAGGCGTGAGAATGGTTGAACAGCAATACGTATTTGCAAACAACTGTCGCTTTCAATAGCACAAACTGGTCGCTACGACCAGCGTATTAATGCGATAAACGTGCTCGTATAAATACATACAAAATACCGAATGCATAATTGTATATATGTACACAAGAGGTTAAGCGAAGGGCATGGTGGTAATGAAGACGTATACTGGAGCCAGTGGCAGTCAGCCAGCCATATGTCAAGGTACAGTACCGAGGGGACAGCCGGGTGTGGTCGGTCACATTCAGTCGCTTCCTGTTCCGGTCTCACAACAATACCTACTACTACTGCTACTACGATCACGTGACAACAACGCCTAAAACAATGTTTACCACTGTGATCACTTCATACCCTGTAAAAAAGGTCTTCTTTCGGTTTCATTCCATACCTACTTTACGTTTACTGTACTACTACAAACGCCCAGAAAAGAGAGTTCATAGAAATTTACATTAAGTCGTTTTACACACGAGGGTCGTGAACATCAAGTAATTCATCTACATTAAATAGTCTTAGCCAGACTAAGCTTGCACTCAATAAGAAAAAAATCCAGTTTACTTTGAAGAATAATAGATAAAGGTGAGGAAGAACTTTGGCTTGGCTCTGTGACGTGGCGTGAATATGGAAACCCGGAGTCTAAGTGTGGTACTACAGAAGAATTATGAAAACAGAAAATAGGCTGGAGAGAACTTTCTTGAAGAGTTCGGGAGAACAGACAGGCCTACTTCTAGAAGAGTTTGAAAAGGAGAAAAATCCTGTAATTCGTACACTTCGGCGCAATGAATTTACAAAGAAAATACTTGAAGGGGAAATAGAAGTCCGTATTAAACCAATTCTCGAAGTAACTTCCCGCTGGCATTGAAATGAGGATATCTAAATACATAAATTCCCTGACTTGAGTTAACTTTTCCACATCCGATCTCACTAGATTTATTTGCGCCCCATCACAAGTATCCTTCATCGCACTAACTTTTAATTTATTCATTATCAGCTACACTTGTCTTGACGCAATCTACTCGTCTGCTTCCCTGAAGTTTCCAGACCTGTTCCTTAGTTGTCCCTATTCCTTTATCATCACCTGAACATCACGTTATTCATTATCAGCTACACTTGTCTTGATGCAATTTACTCGTCTGCTTCCCTGAAGTTTCCAGACCTGTTCCTTAGTTGTCCCTATTCCTTTATCATCACCTGAACATCACGTTCAGTAAATCCACATTATTTATCATATTTTTCTGTACGTTCCAAACTACAAACATTTCCATAATTCTGCACAGTAAACAAAAATTATGTTCGTAATGATGACAGAACGTTCATAATGAACGTTAAGTTCGTAAACGAATAGAGTGACAGAAAGCAGCCGTAGATACGGTCTAGACATCAATGTTAATGAAACGAAGCTAATGATTGTATCTAAGAACAAGTTCACAAACTACATCCTTAATATAAACCAAAGGCCAGTTGAACGTGTAAGCAAATTTACATATCTTGGTACTTATAGTCAATGAACAATACTCAAGAAATAAAGAGCAGAATTGAAAAGGCAAGAGCAGTGTACACTAGAATGAGCAGTTTATTCAAAAGTCACGATTTATCAATAAACACAAAGATGAGAGTTTTACGCTGCTACGTATTATCGGTCCTCTTCTACGGTGTAGAATCTTGAACTTTGACTGAAGCCACAACTAAAAAAATTGGAACTTTCGAACTTAAAACATGGCCTGAACTTGCAACAGATATGTCAATTAAATTAGATATTATATACTCTTGGCTCTATCACAATAATCTAGTACTCAACATAAGCAAGTCTGTCTTTATCACCTTTGGAAATTATAGAGACTCTGTTCCGCATGACTTAGAAATCAAGATAAATGGTCAAAAATTGAAAAGAGTTAAAACTAGTAAATATCTAGGAATAACATATGACTTTAACATGAAGTGGGATGTACATGTGGCTAACATTGTAAAAAAAAACCAAATACTTAGTCTACGTTTTTTACAGACTTAAACAAATATTATCAAAAAAGCAACTACTACAAATATACTATGGACTATTCCATAGTGTGGCAGGGTATGCTATCATATAGGCTGGGGGGGGGGGGGTATGTATAAATCATCTCTAGACGCATTGGATCGGCTGGAAAAGTGTATTCTTAAAATTATAGGAGTCAGTGAACAAGATTCGGATAAACCAGTAAATATTAAACAAGTGTTTGTAGTGAATTCTATAGTTTATCAATACAATGATCTAAAAAGTGAGTTTTTACAAAATCAAATAAACACACGGTATAAAAGTATTATATTGCCGCGACACCTATTAAGTATTGGGCAAAGAAGCTATGTGTATTATGCCATAAAATATTTTAATGAATTACCTAATGAACTGAAAAATCTAAGTGTAAATACAAGTGCTAAAAAAAAATCAAAGAAAAAATTAGGAACATTGTTATTGATTAATAAAAAAAAACAGTCTATTATGATAGGGACCTTTTTTCTCTTTTTTTTTCATTTATTTATTGAATTGTATTATAATACAAACTACTTTTTTTTCATTTATTTATTGAATTGTATTATAATACAAACTAAAATTTTGTTGAAAATGAAAAATACTTTATTTTTAATATATTACTATGGTCGGTGAGGTAAAACTCACAATTAGTATTAAGTATATAAATATTAATTCTAAGGACCAACCTATGTACGAGCATTTATGCCCCCTATAGGTCCTTTTTTGTATAATTTTTATTATATGTAAAGGAAAATTGGCAATAAATATTATTATTATAAAAAAAATGTGGCTTTACCGTAGAATACTGAGCATTTCATGGACAGCACATATAACTAATGTTGAAGTTCTTAGGAAGATGAAGAAAGATAGGGAAGTTATTAACACATTGCAGATAAGAAAGTTTCAGTATCTGGGACATCTCATGAGAAATGAACAGAGGTTTTACTTATTGCAATCCATACTACAGGGAAAAGTACTTGGAAAGAGAGGAGTTGGGCGACCGAGAATCTCATGGCTGAGAAATTTAAGGACCTGTTTGGCAGCAGTACAGAAAGTTAAAATAGTTTGTATGATATCCAACATCCGAAACGGATAGGAACTATCAGAAGAAGAAGAAGAAGAAGAAGAAGAAGAAGAAGAAGAAGAAGAAATGATGACAGCTTTGATTCGGAAAACAGTAGGGAGTGACTTTTCGCAACGACACACTGGCATTGGCATTGAACCCCCGTCCTCGTGTTTACACTATTGGCACTAGGACGACGCGTGATCTCGGCTGGATATCATTACTACTACTACTACTGCTACCATAACTGTACAATATAAACAATTTCATTTAATTAATAACTTTAAATTTTTGTAAATAACGCTAACGAGATTTCAGTCTCATGCAATATGTACAAACGGTTGCATTATAAATATGGAAATCCGTACGCAAACCGTTAAAATATGTTAAAACATATTTTAATGAACATTAAAACATATCTTGTCTGTCCATTAGGACATATTTTGAACCTTACATAATTTGAAGACAGTGTTCAACGCGGCCATTACAATCTAGATAATGTCAACACGACTCGTACAGATAACGTCCAGCAGGCCGAGAGACTAAACATTACGCGGCTGTTACTTGTACGCGGAAACGGGCACACTTCTTATCTCCTGACCTACGACGTCCTTCTAATCGCGTTTATGTCACATGTAAATGTTCCTGATTAGTGCCAAAACGATTACAGCAGTTGATAAACAGATAATACTTGTCTATTTAACATGGCATTACAGGTAAAGGAAAAAAAGAATAACAGGCGGACGAATAAGAATAATTATTATGGGGAAATATGAGAAAAGAGAAGACAATGAGAAAAACAACCGATTTCGTATGGACACGTACAACGAATGGACGAACATGGAATCGCAAAACAAGCTGGCCAGACAGACCAAAGAAGACATGCACAGTCAAATGATGGAGAAGAACTTTGGAGAAAGATGGAGACTGAAAATAGGAAAACCGATTTATGAATATGATGATGAAGACAATGGTGATATGTTCAAGTGATATCTTGGAGGTCTTTGGTCAAGTTAAACACATAACTTATTCGCATATCTATTTCACAAAGATCTGGACCAAAACACACAGTCCATGTTGTTCACGTGATATCTGTGTTGTACTAATTTTAGTGTAATTCTATGTTGCAAAGCTTTACTGGAAAAAGAGTAGCAGACGCATTTATAACACTTGTTTAGCGGACGAAATTAAGATTATAGATAACTAGTAAGATCCCTGAGGTGCAGAACTCACTCACTATCTTAAACGAAGTAGATAAATTATATTATTACATCATGTTAGTAGACTATTTACAATATTAGATAAATTTAGATGTTATAGAAACTTCGAAATCCCGGCCATACTATTTTTTGCGAAATAACAATTGTAGAGCAGACAACCATATAGCAAACATTAGGATTTATATTAAACTTCCAATTAGTCTGACACACAGATATTTTTTTACAATTAAAAAAAATATATTTGATCCCTTTTTTGGGTCTGGGGCCCAAACATGTTGAAAAATCTTTGACTGTATACTACTGTACTGTATTCCAGTACTGGTTAAAATTCTCTTTAATTTGACACACCACATGGAATTTGCGATTTTATTAAAATTTGCATTAACTTTTTGGGGGTCCTGGCGTCCAAAACTTTTGAAATTTTATAACATTCATTTCAGATTTTAGTTAAAATTCCCTTCAATTTGATACCCAACACGAATTTTGGCGATTTTATCAAAATTTCCACCCACTTGTTAAAATTTTCACCCTGACGCCAGAAATTTTTTAATTTTCAAAAACGAACACTAAAATCAAATTGTGATTAAAATTCCCTTTAATTTGATACCCCACACGGACTTTTGTAGATTTTCACTACTCGTCTGACCCCCATGATTTTTACCTCCCGCCTCCTTTTTTTTTTGGAGGATCAAGCCCGAAACCAACAGGGTTCTGTCGGATAAAAGTATGGATACGGATGCCAACTTTTATGAAAATCTGTTCATGCGTTCAAAGTTATCGTGAGACATCCCCCGAACATATCGACAATCGATAGACAGCCAAATGCCAAACGGTCTAGATGAAACTGAGCAGCCGCTTTGCTCGTTCAGTGCTTTCTTTTTACTGCAAAAAACAAACGACAGGAATTCTTGTTCTTTTGTCTGCGTTAAGTACACAACTATAATAAGTACCTAGTTTAAATAGGCGTCCTTTACAAATGTGTAGAATCGCAGTAGGCTATCGCGCTGCTCAGGCTGCCCCGCTTCGCTCTCGCGACTTCTAAGTAGGGGCCTCAGTTGGTCAATCCATATCAGTCTACATACTGTAAATTTAATTCTGACTCACTAACAACAGAGTATCGGTCGACAACCAACGTCAAACGTTTGTCCGTTCTATGGCTGGCATCTTCAGCGGTAAACGATTGCTGGCAATATTATCAGATAAACGCCGTTGTTAATCGAACATTGTTGCTATTACGTAAAAATAGCTATCGCGCAAGAACGCGCATGAAAATAGACTTAAATTTCTGTTTCGCTACTGTCCGTTGAAGTTACTGACCACAATTTTTTCGCGTAACGAAGATTATACCGTATAACGGTTTTGCACGAGAGAGTACGGTATTTCATCCGCAATGAAACAAATAATTTTTTTTTTAAATGAGTTTTTTAAAAAAGAAGAGAAGAAGATAACTGAAGTACAAATATTATGAGAAAATCGTCACGTGTGGTAACGTGGGGCAGTACTGGCGCCCTTTAGCAGGTAGGCTATACGCTCCGTGTGTCACGTACACGTCACGTTATCTCATCCAGAGAGAGAGAGAGAGAGAGATAATTCCGTAATTAATTCGGCGGAGTATATTCAATCAGTAGCAGCAGCAGCAACGGCGGAGAATCTGATCTTATTGAAAAGTTAGCACGGGGAAAACAAACTGGCCGCGGCGGAATGCAGAAAGCCCCCGGGCGACACCGACATTCCGCCGTAACCTCACACACACACACGCACACGCATGCCGAAATACGCAGAGCCCGTTCTGGACTAACTGACTGCACCCATCCGTCGTTCCACTGTATTATGTGCTCCCAGGACAATCGTCGCGTGTTTATGCTGCCCGTGATCTTACCTAGGAAAACTAATTCAATTATCTACTTACTTTAAGAACGACATGAACAGTAAAATATTATTTTGACTGGGAACGGTCTTGCAGGATCAAGCTATGCAGTGATAAACAGAATTAAATGATTCGCTCATAAAACGTACAGTACATTTCACATTATTTAATGGAAAGTGTATTTCCAATAATCCTTTTTCATCACCATCAGCCGTGGCTCTGAGCCGATTCCATTCTTCCCCATTGCGTGCCCTGACTTTCCAGTTTCTTATGTTCAGCTTTCTGAGACCCTTCTCTATCTGGTCTCTTTAACAGTAGATTTCACATTATTTAATGGAAAGTGTATTTCCAATAATCCTTTTTCATCATCATCAGCCGTGGCTCTGAGCCGATTCCATTCTTCCTCATTGCGTGCCCTGATGTAATACACTACTTGATAGGCCTTTACGAAAGAGTTAAATTGTTGATTTGCATATTATGTTGGCCTATGAGCATATAAGGGTTTACAAACTACTTTAATCACCGATAATATTAATATTTCAACTCAATAGACTATAACACTTACTCCAGTGTACCGACTCTTTATTGTACCTCAGGGCGCCAGTAATAATAAACACAAATTAAAATATATCAATCAACTTTTAATGATTCATTTGCATTTATATACTACAAATTTCTTTAACATGACTTGAATAGTTTTGCCTTACAATTTGAATATTATTTCGTGGCAATGAGTTCTTTTTAGACAAATTGAGTCACTATATTTGATTACAAATATATATATATTTATAAAACAATATTGAATAAAATGTTCATTTATTTGTTACTTGCGTGGAGAATCCTTCCGATGTGCGTAGTCCTTAAGGTGTTGCATGCCGGTGAGTCGTCAGCAGCTGTTTGTTGCGTGTTAATCCTGGTTATGAATGCACTAATTCACTTTATCACAGATGTACACTACACTTGACACATTGGTGATAAATACAATTATGTCGTATAATTATACACTTTGGTTTACAACGTATTCTTGAATTTACATTAAGTGCATCTAACACAGTTCGCGTCGCCTGCGTCTCGATTATCTCATACCGTCGTGAATTTAACCCGAACTAATTCGCTTTCTTCAGTGATTTCACCACAACATATCGTATTGATGAACATTTATATGTAGTATTTACTTCTCGTTGTTCGTTACTACTCCGAACATTCACTCATTAACTTATTACTGTATATTAAACTTTATAAATTTAGCGTTAGCAATTATCGCGTTCCCGTACTTCTGTTTACTGCTGCGAATTTACTTTATTCTTTAAATTACTAATACAATTTATATCTATATAGTTAACGCAAAACAGCGCACGCGAGTCTCTTCAGTGTAGTTTCGCCGATATAAAGAAGACTGCCTGATTTCTCTCCAAATTCATATTTTTATACTAGGCTTTGAATTTCGCTTACCAAGTCTCGATAGAAAACAATCCCATAGGTTTAGACTAGCGCTAAATACAAAATCGCCCAATCTCCTTACCGAAAACCTCCCGCGCAACACATGACGCTTCCTCTGATTTGCCGAACGTTTTTCGCGTCTCACGTGCTTAAAAAACTAGCGTCACCATCTATCTCACTCTAACATCGCTCTCTCGAACATAACGGTATCTACTGTTACATGCACTTAAAGTTTACAACATTGACAAACACCCCTAATATCCTAGCGAATAATACATTTTATGATAGTTATGTCCCAAAACGTGACTTAGCCTAATATTACCTCCCTTATAGACGTCAGCCCCAAGGCCGGCGTTGCTAACCTACCGCTATACTCTACAGCTTTTTACAAGTTAATTTCTTTCATGTAACGACGCCTAACGGTACAGGCGTTTCACTACCTCCCCGCTTTCTAAAACACACACATTTCTTTGCGTTCAGCATAGTTTGATTTCGTAAAATTTGCGATTGCTCAATTTTTGCGTTACACTGACTTTCCAGTTTCTTATGTTCAGCTTTCTGATACCCTTCTCTATCTGGTCTCTTTAACAGTAGATTTCACATTATTTAATGTAAAGTGTATTTCCAATAATCCTTTTTCATCATCATCAGCCGTGGCTCTACAACCCTTGGTGAGTCTTGGCCTGTTCCAAGAGCCGATTCCATTCTTCCCCATTGCGTGCCCTGACTTTCCAGTTTCTTATGTTCAGCTTTCTGAGGCCCTTCTCTATCTGGTCTTTAAATCTACTTCGGGGTCTTCACCTTTTTCTACTTCCCATTGGTTTCTGGTAGAAAATATGTTTCGTACGCTGTCCTTCCTCCATTCTCTCTATGTGTCCAACCCACCTTAGCCTGTATATTTTGATTATCCTGACAATGACCGGCCCTTTGTAAAGATGATATAGTTCATAATTATATCGCCTGTGCCACATTCCATTTTCTTATACTCCTCTAAATGTTGTTCTTAGAATCCGTCTTTCACAGCAATTTAGAAGTCTCTCGCTATTTTTTGTCATTGTTCAGGTGTCTGAAGCATATGTCAGCACTGGCCTGTTAAGCGTTTTGTAAACTGCCTAAAATGCAATTTCACAAAACTGTAGTTACTCCGTTTTTTTTTTCCTATAAAATTGCTAAACTGCTATAATTGTTATTATTTAAACAAAGCTTTTCGTCATCACTGACATCTTCAGGTCTTAAACAACCTGGTAGTTCATGGTTGTTTAAGACCTGAAGATGTCAGTGTGATGACGAAAAGCTTTGTCTAAATAATAACAATTATAGCAGTTTAGCAATTTTATAAAAGGTTGTTTAAGACCTGAAGATGTCAGTGATGACGAAAAGGTTTGTCTAAATAATAACAATTATAGCAGTTTAGCAATTTTATAAAAGAAAAGTAAGGATGGCTGCTAATTTAAACAATACGAAGAATACTCCTGTTTTATACTGTATGGTATTATGTATGGGTCCTGTATGGTGACATGGATCATAACCACAAAACCGAATCTAAAATACGGTATTTTGAGACAAAGTTCCTACGACGCTTGAAAGGATGTATGAAATTCTGAATTAGAATCAAGACATTCGCGACGAACTGAATACAGGACACGTCGGAAGAAAATGGAAGATCATAGACAAAAATGAACATAGCGGATAGAAAAGAATAATAATAAATAATAGCTCCCATGTATACCAACCAAAGTAGCTTACGAGTAGGCAGGGTAGGCTGGCTAATGTGAGCCGTACGGCATACAAGGAAGGCAGTGTGGCCAGCACTACGCTTCAGCCGCCCATTATTATCCCCAGGATGTTATCCCAGGTACTCATTTTCAACAGGCTGAGTCGACCTGGGGGCTGAAAAACGCACCTTGATTTTGTGGTGCGGGCCCGGGAATCGAACCCGGGACCTCTAGATTAGTAGCCAGGTCCATACCTACTGGTCTACTAAGCCGCCGGACAGAAAATAAACCTAGCCTAATTGTAAGACGACCAAATAAGAGGTGGTGGTCAGCCACTCGAAGGCAGAACAGAAAAATGTCAAGACCGTACATATAAATGATAGCGTATTTTTCTGAAGCGATTATATTTTAAAATTTCACTGACACAAGATTGGATGTCTCCCCACGGAACCAAACCCTTCGAAACTCTCACAAACGTATTGTCGATTCTCTCGACGCCACAACCGCCAACCGCCACGGCTTCGATGACATCATGCGACATTTCTCATTTTGTTTATTATTAATAATAATGATCGCTTACGTCTCTGCTACATATGTTCCCGTGAGAAACGACATACGGCCTATGCATAATCAAATTAAAAAAAAATGCCACAGGTTTATACGAAAATTTATGTTTATAATTTATTTTTCGAGATGATGCGCGCGCGCGCGCGCACACACACACACACACACACACAAACGTACAAGCAGTATATTATATCGCTTCTTCATGTATTATTTATAAACACCCATATTAATATTTACATAATTTTTACATAACGCAGATTTACATAATTTTTACATATTACGGGGCAGAATACAGCATATAATTACGAAGTAAATAAATTATTTTACGACGACGACCGAATTCAACTTGTGTCAACGTGAACTGGGCCGCAAGACTGCGGCAACCTCCCCGCTCTCACTGCTGCAGTGGTTACAACACACGTGGCCATAACCAGAAAACCGTACCGAATCTTATACCCTTACGAACGTACAGGCCCCGACCACGCGGCCATACAAAAATTGTATTTTATTAACTACAATTCGTAAAAATTATCATTCTATAAATTTTAATTAAACAATTTTACAAAACGCAATGCCACTACATCAGCAGCTAGTGTCGGAGTTTATTTTTTGGTATTGCATTTGAAAATTAAAAACGATATTAACTTATTATACACTTACAGAGACGAGAAAATTTTTTTAATTAAATGAAGATGCTACTGAATTTCATCTCCTTTCGCACATATAATCAGTTTACATTTCTTTGAAGAGTCAGCGGAACGGGAGGGGAAGACTGAAGCTCTTAACACCATACGATATGGATATCGTACGATGAGATGAAGACTGACGCCAATATAAACGGCGGTGGTATCTGGTGCCGGTGATAAATTTTTAATGATCACTTCTATGACGGTGTAATATCAAGAAAAACTCTGCTTGATAACCACAACGGCTCATCTGAACCCACGACGAATCAACCAACGAGCCACTTAATTCTTCGTCATAGAATGAATGGCCGATACGTTTGCGGCTAACAAAAGCGAAATATGTATTATGTATTAACTTCCTTCAAAAAGAAAAGTGCTCAGACGGCAGTCTGAGATGTCGTCAGATTATCATTCAAACAATGCCGGTAATTTTCCTTCTTCACTGGCCAAAATGAAATTATATTGCGTCACACAGTATTGTGGCGCGCACGTATGTTTGAAAGGACCAGCAATTCAGAGAGCAGTGTGAGCCGAACCGGCCGGCCGGCGGAACCGTGAAGACAGCCGCGAGGGATAACTGTAACACGAGTCGCTGTTGCTGCTGCTGACGATGATGGTCATCTCGTCCGAGAGTCAGTCAGTTGGAAATTATTGACACGGCACGCACAACAGCAGATGTTTCTAAGTGTATTATCTAATGTTTAACATCACACCATGTGCGATCCCCGGCTACTAGCTGCACCGCATCGAAACTCGAATGCACCACATTCACATTCCTGTGAACACCATACCTGCTCCACACGTTACTTTAGACACATCGATGTGCGTTCGATTCCCTTTTGGCAGTGAGTGAATTCGCGCGCGCGAGTTTCACGTGTTCGATTACGGTTTACCACTTATTGGCGCACACGCTATGGTTCGATTCCCGGTTCGCTAATGTGCACAAATCACGCTCGGTTCATTTTCATCTTGTCGAATGCTTTGCTTACAACACCACGTCATGCCTCGATTCTTTTATCGTCACTTACATACATGCCCAAAACCACGCTTTTGATTCCTTTATTTTAGCTACTTATATGCGCGTCATGCGTTCGATTCCTCTTTCCTTACTTGCTAGTGGACGGAATACCTTTTCAATTCCTGCTTTATTGCAAGATACAAAGTACGGATTCTGTTTTCATATTTTAAACAGAGGGAATCGTATCGCGAACTACCACTTGTACTGTATACGACAACCTCTGCTGCCAAAGCCTTTACTAAATTCACTTATTAGTCACAAAACACTACAAAACGTTAGGAAAAGTTCCTTGCGTCTGCAGAGGTACGAATAATTAAAAATATTACCAACCAAGTTTCACGCTTATTCCGCGGTAAAAGTGATTACGCGACACTTAGAATCGGGAGCTGTAGGAAAAACCAAAACAGAAAAATTGAAACAATCTAAAGTTAAAGAAAATCGATGGTATTTCTTGATTATCAACAAAACGAGACGGACACGATAAGAAATGAAATATTTACAGAGAGATGTAGAAAAAGTAGGGTTTAAGAGAAAAAACAGAGGTGAGAGTACACTGAAACGGCTGGCCACATAACGAGGTGGGAGAGATACGCTCCGACAGGTGTTACAAGACGGAGGAAGATAAAGAAGATTTCGGAACAGACGCAACGCCAACAGCCTTAACCCCCTGAAGGCAGAAAGGGCTCAAGTATCCGGTGTAAATCAAATTTCGGTTTGGCAAGTCATCACTCTCGAAAGCTTGCGCGCGCTCCTTCGCGTGTGTACGCCAGCCGTAATTAATAGCCACTTTGCAAGAATGCATAACTCTTGCTTGCTGGCTCGAGCGCGCGCGCGTGTACAAGTGTTTCACGGTGCAAGTTTGTTGACCGCGTTGTAAGGAAGAAGAAAACAACTCTATCTTCTGTCAAACACACACACACACACACACACACACACACCAATTACAGCCTTTCAGATACTGTTATAACTACCTGGCGTCATAGTACGAACGAAAATTACGTACCCCAGTCGGCGTTAAAGCAACTTATTTAAATAATTCTGGCTGGGGTCGTCTATGTACGCTCTCGGTAACTCTGTTAATATGTGCTGCAGTAAACCGTATTCTCAATGCAACGCGGAAGTGAGTGCGGGCAATTTGTACTTTACGCATTAATAAACTTTGTGATGCAACGTAATGCGCGTGTTTATTTATTATGAACTCGAACGTAATAATATTTAAACCACTTCGAAGACGCCGACGGAACACCAGTCGCCTGGGAAGATGACTGTCGCCGACGTAAACGAAACGCCCGCAAACGAACAATCTTGGTTTATCTCCCAGTGGCCACCGGTCGTGAAATATTGAAAGTTATTACGTAGTAACATTGGCTTTGACAGCCTCCGCAGGGACACTACGTATCTGAAGCTGGCAGGTCGGAAAGGAACAGAAGATTTCGAATTTGTCGTCAGAGTGTCATGAATAGGACGCAGAACGAACTGTTCCATATTACATGAACTGCAGGCAACTGCCAGTGTACTGGAGCAGACCGTCGCCGTTTTCCTTGATGTCGAGAAGGCTTTCGATCGTGTTTGGCATCCAGGCCTACTTTACAAACTCACGGAGATTCTGCTTCCGGATTGCTACCTTCATCTGATTGCTAGCTTTCTTCGGAACAGAACCTTTCGCGTGCGAGTTGATAACACCCTTTCTTCGGAAAGGGCTATTACTGCTGGTGTACCTCAGGGAAGCGTCTGGGGCCCCTGCTTTTCTCTGTGTACGTCAACGACGTGCCCAAGTTGCCTGGCACCAGGTTGGTCATGTTCGCCGACGACACGGCAGTGTATGCTGTCGATCGTCGTGCTGAGACGGCCGTTATCTGGCTCCAGGAACAATTGGACGAATACGTTGAGTGGGCAGAGAAATGGAGAGTTGCCATCAACGCAGCCAAGAGCACAGCAGTAGTCTTCTCCAGACGCTTTAGCCTCCCCGACAGACTCTACGTAGGCGACACACTTCTGCCCTGGTCTCGTGAGGTCAGGTACCTCGGGGTTCTCCTCGACCGACGTCTCACCTGGCGGACACACTCAGCGCAAGTAGCCCGAAAAACCGCCCATCGTCTATACCAACTCCGCCCCATATTATGTAGCAACGCCATGACCCGCCGCCTAGGGAAGCTCATCGTCTCCACATATGTGGCGCCGATGAGTACCTACGCGATACCCGTTTGGGGCTACTTGGCCAAGACCCATAAGCAAAAGCTTCAGTCTCTCCTCGACCGAGGATTGCGCTGGGAATTCAAAGCCCACTATCTGACATCAAACAAAACTATCCGTGACTCCCTGCGTGTCCGTTCCCTGGACGCCACTATACGGACACTGTCCCGCAAATTCTATCGTCGCTCCGCCCGATTCCAGGGCAACCATCTCATTAGCGCCCTCGGTCGCTACCAATCTGTGCCAGGGGAATCTTGGACCCGGCCTCGGCGAACACTCACCCTCAATTAAATAATTAATTGAAAACCCACGGCCACACCCTAAACCCAGAAAATCAGTAGTCCCTACGGCAGGAGCTCTTTCTGAAGCTCGGGACGTAGTACACGAGCGGGCGACGGGCAAGCCCTTCGTTCCGCACAGCCACTGACCCTGCTGCAACTGCCAGGTTATTGAAACAGGTTAACAGGTTAAGCCACTACACAAGACGGGCAAGAACGTTATATTGTACTGCAGAGTGTGCGATAGAATTTCAGTAAAATTACACGACTTTTACAAAGTAAGGATTTGGCGTATCTAAGTGGAAACGCCGAAGACAACGGATTGTACTATAAAATCATAGACCGCAAGACATTCGCAGGTTGATTACCAAAAAATAAGGCGGCGTGAACCAAAATGTGAAGGGGAAAATTTTTGAGAAAACAAAAAAAATCCATGTGGGGTACTAAGTTAAACATAATGTTAACTAAAATCTGAATAAATTTTTCAGTTTTGAAAATTTCAAATTTTAGGACCCATAATTAGAAAAATTTGTAAAAGCCATGCCGGATTTTAACAGACTAAAGTCAATGTATCAGATTGTAATGAATTATAACCCAAATTATAATTGCGGTGTTCATTTTAAAACTTTTTAACTTTAGAGGCAGTACGAGCCAAAAACGAAGTAAAAGTTTTGAAAAAAAAATGTAAAAGTCCATACCGGTAATGAAATTATGAGGAACTTTACTCGAAACAAGAACAAGGCATTTGATACCGGTACCGCTAAAGCTGAGAACCGCCGTGCATGTGCAGAACATTACTTACAGCTTTGAGATCATTCTATCTAATACTAAATGTACTTCGTTCAAAATAGTTAAGAGAGTTCTGTAGCTTAGGGCAGAGGTCTCCAAACTTTTTCACTTGAGCGCCTAATTGAAAAATCTTGGAAGTCAGGCGGGCCAACAATATAAATATAAGTGAGTGTGTGCGTGTGTGTGTGTGTGTGTGTGTGTGTGTGTGTGTGTGTGTGTGTGTTTTAAACTTTTTTTTACTTCCATGTTCCATAAGGAAATGGAAGTATGGTCATGGCGAAAAAAATCGTGTTCGAGATAATGGCAGATACTGATTGTACTACCATCAAAACATGAAAAAAAGTCATTTTTCGAAAAGTGTCTGTGTGTGTGTCTGTCTGTCTAGTCTGTGTGTAGAATTTTTTCTATGGCAAACGATAACAGCCGCAAATTCAAACATAATCAAATAATTGTTTGCATACAGCCCTGAATTATAGAGGACTCAAAGCCTATTGAGTTTGGTGAAGATCGGTTAAGGGAAAGGGGTAGTTTACCTGCAACGTTTTACGTTTTAACAAGAGTAAAGTGCTTAATTTTGATAAATAAAGTTTCCTGAAAAGAAGGTCATAATAATCCACTGTAGAAAGGTAGATGAAATATCTATAAATGAAAAGGGTAGTTGAAGGGGGAGGGGGTAATTGTTTTTATAAATTAAAATGGTAGTTGATGATGGAGGAAGTAAATTTTATAAGTTTTATATATGTAACACGTTATTGACAACAAAGAAGTAGTTTCTATGGAAACATTTCATTTCACTTTAACAAAATTCTATATGTTTTCATTTTAATTTAAATCATGTATGAGAGAAAATATATCGTTCGTGGCAGGCAAGCATATTTCAATTATCTAATGTTTACGTTTCCATTTTATTATTATGATTACCGCAACAAAAAAGCAGGTAACACAGACACACACACACACACACACAATTCACGTTATTTATGGCCCTCATTCATGTTTATTTTCTTACATTTGGACGCTTTTTAAATGGAAAGTGCCGAAACCCACACCAACACAACACTTGCAAGCCGAAATAGTGTCCAGCGTGGATAGAGATTTGCTTCCTGTGCATCGCTGAGCAGTGTAACTGCACGTGTTTACAGAGGAACGGTTCATAGACAGACTTTTCGTCTTTAGGGAATGAACCCTCTGCAAGATGCTCAGGGTCCATGAGCGACTTCGGAGCGCTTCGGAGGAGGGACGATTATCTGCGTAGTTCGGTTTCTTTATAAGAATAAAGTAAGCCTACCTAATTTTTATGGATAAAGTGACTGAAAATAACATTATATTAAACGACTACCGCATAATAACAAAAATATCTATAAATAGTGAAATTAGTTTGAGGGTGGGCGATATTTTTTTAGAAATTACCGAACCGAATTCAAGTAAATTATTTTAAACATAAATATTACAACATAGAAGTCATGTATGGTTCTCCATACCGATTTTTAAGTTTACGAAATAATCAAACCAATAAAATAGGTATTTAAATAAAAATTAAGCAGGATTATCCAAAGAAAACAAATTCATTTATTCAAAATAATCTACATAAAAGTAAGGAAAAAATAATATTCAAAGATATTTCTTATGTATTAGTTTTTAAACTTTTTTATGTACGTATGGGATGTGTGGAGTTGCTTCTGACATATAATGTCTGGTCATTTTGGGTCAAATTTTGATGCTCCTATCACTAGAATGGATTTCAAGTGTTCGTCTGACAAGTTAGCCCTGTACTTTGATTTTATACTTATTTCTTGTTTAGTTATTTAGTCAAATGTTATAATATTTGAAGTTTCTGACGATCTATTTAAAAACTCCACGCAGCCTCGGCCGGGTTGTCGCGGGCCGTAGTTTGGAGACCCCCACCAAGCTTAGGGAGCTCAGTGAGAAAGCATAAGACTGGGTGTGATGGACTATATCCCTACCTACGTGGGCAATTAATTACCTACGTCTGTGACACTGAGTGCGATGTTACTGTAGCAATGTGTGCCAAACACTTCAACGTAAAATGTAAGTACGTACTTACAAGAACTGACAAACAAGCACTGCAGGTTCTCAAAGGAATTGCCTTAATTCTGTTCCACCGAGCCATGACGAAGATAAAACGGTGTCCCGCTGATAAAGCATAGAAGTAAGAACGGCGGAAGCCACAGAGAGACACGCTCACACAGGTAAAGTAATAAAACGGTACGAGAAAATGACAACAACGTACGAGCGCGCTCATGCGTGTTTACTACGCTGATCCTGTGCTGAGCATACGTATTGCCTTGTAGTAGAAACATGGACAAAACTCCTACAGCAGTCGTTTAGCACGTGAGATAACTTCAATGTGTAAAATTTCCCTTTTCCACGTAACACCTGGCTCTTCTTCCACTCACGTGAAGATCGTCTGGTGTACGAAGCGCGCTTAAATTGTTTGCCGTTTAATGGACAGTTTGTGTACTCGGTCCTCTGCTGTTTTTCAATCGTAGTTGATAAAGCGAATCGGAGCTGTGACTTCTGCGTGTAGGCGATTGGTAGTTCAACAATGAAAAACCAAGAGAACTTCTACGAACAATAGTCGTTGTGATTATTTTAGTTAATTGTTATATTAAGAGAGGAATCGGGATATTTGTAATTTTTGCATAATTGAAAAAATATCTAATAACGAAATTTATGTAATAATAAATGTACTTCGTTCAAAGCAGTGAGCGAGCTCTGCAGCTCATTGCATCTTAACTTGGATGGTATATCGAGTCTACCTTGTATATTCCCACATGTTTTATGGGTGATTTGTACTACTCCTCTGGGAGTATAAGCACAGTATAAAGGTGGGGACTGGAACCAGCTTGCGATAAACGTGTAATTAACGTGGAGATGTACGGTGTGTAGCACGACTAATGGAGCGGTCAGTTATCGTTGCATTAACGACCTAATATTAATATTTATAATCATAATGATGGCCCGTTTACACGCGCTGCGTTGTTTTATGATTTGTTTGCTCTCGCTATGGTTGTGATGGCAACCTCCACCTAAAGTGGACGGCGGCAGTTCTGTCTAAAAGTACCGTCTTTCGTCGATCTCAAAAATCGAATAAATTCAAGAACAAAACGCCGTCGTCATCGTGATCCTTTACGCCTTAGGCTAGTAGCGTGTTCCAGTCTCAATGGAAGTCAACCAGCCATCGCTTACGGGGTCTTCCCACACTTCTCTCCCCTCTTGGATGATAGTCAAGGGCTCTTCTACTTGGATCCATTCTCTCTACGTGTAACCGCCACTCCGTTTTGTACCGGGAGACTTTCTCAGTTAACCTTTCAGCTATGTCTAGCTTCATTCTAATATGATCATTTCTGATAGTTTTTTACGGGTAAAAACGTAAAAGTTAGTCTCTTGCAGTCGCTTTGTGGCTGTATCATTAAACATTTAAAGAAAAAACAAGGAAACAACCCTTTACAGGCCTCAAGAATCTCATTTCCGCTCCTTGTATTCTAGATATATCTTTGGGGTTTCTAGTCCAAGTCTCACTACTATACAGTAGTTGAGGTACGGCCATTACATTATAATATTTCAACTGAGTCCTTTTCCTTGTTTCCTTCTTTAAATGTTTATTGATACAGCCACAAAGCGACTGGAAGAGACTAATTTTGCTTTCAACCTCCTTGGTATGTGATTATACACACTAGATACTTGAAATCTGGCACCCGTTCTATTAGCGAGTCCTGTATGACAATCTTTGTTCTAATATGATTTGCCCCAGAAAAAGCCATAACTTTTGTTTAGGATAAGAAAATCGTTTGATTGTAACATGCCAGAATGTCAGTAAGATAAGAAAAGAAATTTGGAGGTCATTTTCATTCTCTTGGATAATCAAAGATCGTCTCCCTTTCAGACGCAAAACGCATTTCAGAAAGTCTAGAGCGGGTAACAGAGATACCACCGACTAATTCCTCCCGGCCTTCAGTTCCCCAGCAGTCGCCGTACTACCAAGAACAAGGCACGCCATCCGTCCGACAAATCTTTCTTCAAGTACGGTACAACGAAATTAAACTTAACAAAAATAAAATTAAAAAAATGTAGACGTAGTCGGTGGTAAGCTTCCGACATGCAGTGAACACGTAACGATTTATTACCAGAATCGGTCACGAACCGACTGCGGCATTCCAGTTCGCGCCGTGAGCTGCTGTATGTATCAATCAGCTGACGTCATACATATAAATATAGAACGGGTCATTACGGTTGTTGTTATTATTATTATTAATATAGTCGTGCTCACGGCATCGGCATCCGAGAGTCGCTGGGTAGTTGTTACTTCATTCCATTTCTGAGAAAAAATAAACAAAAAAATGTTTAAGCGGAATTCTGTGTCTTGTGTGTCGAGCGCGCGTTTGGTTGAGATCAGATAACGTTAACACGTAATAAATATAAAAGAACACATTGTTTGAACGCGCAAGGACATTGTACGATGCATGATCGTATTATTAAAGACAACGCACGAAGGAAACAAAAGCGCCTCGGGAAAAACCAGAAAAAGAAGTGTGTGTTTAACGGCAAGGAAAATTACTGGGGCCGTAAAAATTAAATATGAACTATGACATCTGGCACGCGTAACGTACAGTACTGACGTGCAGTTAAAAGGAATCACGGGGAGGACAGGATCGCTTCTACAGCTAACCATCGCAACTAGCGTCTAGAAGATCCCACACTAGAGGTGGGCCGATATACATATAGGCCTAACAGGTATTTTGGAACGATTATTTTTGTGGAACGGATATAACAGTGACTGAACGGTTGAAATACCTGTTCCGATTCAACGATAACTGAAAAGTCAAAATATCCGTTCCGATTACTCGCGGCCTCGCGGTTCGAATCGCGGAACCCCTCTATGCAACTAACGAATAAACGAGTACTACGAGTATAAAGTCACGGTTACTGGTGCTGAATACCTGATTCTGCGCATGTGCCGATTGCCATACAAGTACGAAACGAACCAAAACAGAGAGGTTTAGAATATCTCTGTGCCAAAGAGACAAAGCTGTTTTTAATAAATGAAAAAAAGATTCATATTGAAACTGCCTCACATTTATTCTCCTGTGTTATGCAGATATATAATACAGATTATAATAACACATTATATATTATACTAGTCGCCAACTCGGTAAATTTTGAAAAAGCGAATTATATTGTGTTATGAGAGAGAGAGAGAGAGAGAGAGAGAGAGAGAGAGAGAGAGAGAGAGAGAGAGAGAGAGAGAGAGAGAGAGAGAGGGGGGGGAGGGAGGGAGAGGGAGAGAGAGAGAGGGAGAGAGAGAGAGAGAGGGAGAGAGAGAGAGAGAGAGACTGTAGGCCTATATAATTAACTAACACATACACAAATCCTGTGGCGGTTACACTACAGAGAATGGTTCCAACTCGACTTTCAAGAACAGCCCTTGACTATCATCCAAGAGAAGTGTGGGAAGACCCCGCAAGCGATGGTTGGATGACTTCCATTGAGACTGAACAGGCTACTAGCCTAAGCCGTAAAGGATGACGACGACGACGATACACAAAAGGTGCAGTCGTCAATGAGTGGATTGTAATAACTGAAACAGAACGCTGATACCAAAGGAATTGGTACCGTTTCCAACTCAAAAACTGGTGTCATTCGCAATTCCATTTGGCCGCATTATCAGCAGCGTTACCTGGACCCTAACGGTCTTCAGTTCCAGAAACAGCAATAATTCAAAAACTTTGCACTTACTCTCTCTTTAACTCGGATTATATGTTAATAAACACTTAATGTATAACCATTCATAACGTATACAGTTTGCTTTTTTAATATCTCCAATTCCTGTACCTTTGAAAATTATGAGTGCCACCTGTTTGGATTTCTTACTATCAACAGAACGCGGAAATTAAAACGGGCTGAAAAATTGGCAGCCGACACCGTTGCTCGAAGACATTCATTTAAACAAAAGCAAATATAATTTAAGCACGCTTCGTGCGCCAACGAATCCTTACGTGGAAAACAAAACGAATCAGTTATTACGAGGAAGGGAAAAGCGAAATTTCACATATCAAAATTATCTAACTAGCCAGCAGCTGCCGAAATTATAAGGAAATTGAAAACATAAGATAAACAACAGTAATTACTTTCCGTGTATTAGCGAAATTCCGTGTTAACCGCCGTCTTCCGGTCGAAAATACGCTTTCCTGTAAGATAATGGACTCGCTTACCACAGATTTATACCGACAGCTGACCACTCCGCTAACAGTGAGGGTTTCACGCGCAACTTTTATACAACAAATGTTCATACAGACTAGTTCGGGATTCCAGAAGGAAAAGAATGTAGACAGACTATCTGAGATACGAAGTTTAAGTACAGGTGGGGGGGGGGGGTACGCATAATAAATCGACAGAATGTCGAGGACTGGGTGTAATTCTCTTTACACCAGCATGTTGTACGTTATGCGCTGTATTTTCTCTTAAATATAGGCCTAATACGTTCTTATGTAATTAATAATTTTACACAAAAATAACTAACACGATTAATCGTGGAAAGATGAGGACCACGAGAATTCTGGAACGTACATCAGACACCAAAAGCAAGCCATCCAGAGAAAGGCCAACTCCAGAGTCCAGAGTCAACAGATCACTCCAGAGGGAATAACACACACACACACACACACACACGCACGCACGCACGCACGCACGCACTTTTAATTACCCAGCCAAAGTCTCGTCAAACCTGCATCCTGCAGCATTATTGTACGGAACCGTTTCAGACACTTTTTCTTCATATTTGAAACTTTGAAACATCATAGAAATTTTTTACCACCATGAAAGACGGGGGAAGAAGAGTTAGTGTCGGTAGATGGAAGATAGATAGAGTGCATCAGGTTTGTAGACGATATGGTGTTGTTTGCCGTAGAAGAAGAACATTAAATGGAATGCTAGTCAACGTAAACAAGACAAAGAGCACGGTCGTGAGCAGGACTGCACAGATTGCAATGAGGAAATTGAACAAGTGACAGTTTTTAAATATCTGGAATGTTTAGATAGACAGAGCATGCATTGTGCTTAAGAGGTGAAATGCAGAATAGAAAGGATGGAAGGGTAGAACGGATGGATAGAGTGGCGAATGAAGAGATATTTGGAAGAGTAGGAGAGAAAAGAGAGCGTTGGATATCCTCAAGGGCGGAAAGAGAAATTGGTTTGGACACTATACGGTAAAGTCAAGTAATGTGATGGTCAACACACTGGAGGGAGCTAAACGCTTTCAAGATGAACCGGCGAAGGCGATGCTATCGCAAAACTAGACTGGGTAGAGTTGGGGATGTTGACTGACACAATAGATAGGCCTATACTGTAGAATCCACGATAAGGGTTATGCCTAAAATGTCGGCTGATCCCTGTTGGTAAAAAAACCGACAGGCAACCGCGTGAGCGCTAAAGACGACCGTGCCCGGAAAGAGATACTGACGTAGTTCAGAAAGACACCAATATCATCCATTATGAATATATTTTTTTCCATAACAATTCAATTGTGCAGCTAAAGTAATTACACTCTAATACACACTTTTGCACTTTAATACAATTAAACGATTATACTTGCCCGCTTAATTAAACTATAGTAAATTATGCGAGGCGAATGCAATAGATCGTCCGCGGACGATCGTATCTTCTTCTTCTTCTCCTTCATTACATGGCTTGGGTTATAGTCCGTTCCGACTTCACACAGTCTCTGACCATTTTTCCAGGGTCTTTCACGATCTCTCGTCGCCACTGGCCTATACTCAAACGCTTGTTTAGGAATACGCGTGTCTACCATGCATCTCACATGGGGTTTCCAATTCTGCCTGTATTCCTTTATTCCCTCCAGAACCGACTGTAACTTTAGGTCTTTCCTTATGTCGTCGTTTCGTAGATCATCTCTCAAACTACATCTCTTAACTGATCTTAAAAATTTCATTTCCGAGGCCTGTATTTTTGAAGTAGGCTATCCTTTTGCAGAAGCCTCCACGTTTCACATCCATACATTAAAGTCGGCACAGCCACTATCTTATAGAACTTTAGCTGTGTGTGTCTCCCTCTGCGTTTTATTCTTCAGTAGTTGTTTAATAAGGCAGGTGAAATTAGATTCACGCAATTGAATAAAAGCTTTGTTTATTAAAGAACATGTTACACGTTTATGCTTGTTTACAACGAAATGTTTAATTTGTTTACAATGTTTAAGAATTCGTTTAACTGTTAAAGAAAAGGCGTTTAACTGTTTATAACCCGTCTTCACTTTTAAAAATTACTATAAAAAACTTACGTTTATTTATTTTGTTACTAACGAATCGAAAACACATTAATAATATATATGGTGTTTTACAAAGAGATCGTGATGCGTACGAATTCGGATCGCGGGCGCGCGTCACAGCACACACTTCTGGAACGCTTAACAGTAGTCGTCTTATTGTACCACAGTTATCACTAAATTTATTTAACTTTCTCTCGATATCGTATTCCTTCCTATAAGAGATATCACATCCCAAATAATTAAAATGTGATACTTGCTCCAAAACACTATTATCAATTACAATTTTTGTTCTTACATGGTTCTTCCCTATGAAGGCCATCACTTTTGTCTTAGTATTTCAGATCATAAAGTTGTATTTCTGGCAGATTGTATGCAAGGTATAAATAGACCTTTGTAACTCGTTTTCACTCTTTCCTATAATTATTTGGCCATCTGCGTAGCAGTAAGTGATCCCTTATCCGAGATTCATACACCTGCAGGACAGACGTTCTTCCGTTCTAGCAAAATTTCGTCAATATACATATATTAAATAAACTTGTAAAGAGGCTACAGCCTTGTCTGATACATTGATTTTTTAACGCCGTTTCAACCTTTGTGTATTTCATTAGATGACCAACGGCCGTAGCTGTTTCGACCTCGTAGTACTGTAATTGATAAAAACGTTAGGTTGAACAAGAAAAGAATATGTATAGCGTTCAGCTCATCGAACACTCGCTCTCGTTTGAACGACAAAGAATCGAGCGTACTACATACGGTATTATATGCATGTAGTGTTACCCAATCGTAAGGAACTCAAAGAGACAACCGCATTCTTCGGAGTCGACAACATTTAAAGGTGAAACCGCGGCGAAGCAGCGCGCGAACGCAGCAGGGCAGGGGTAGCCCTCTCGCGCACAGAATGTTTTGTTTTAATTGACTGCCGGCACTAGCGGGTAGGTATGTTGCACGCAGCAGCCCTGCCCTGAGACTGTATGTGGCAATGCCAGTAGGAAATCAGGCCAGAGACATTCCATACCGCAACAAAGAAACCCTCAGCAACGACAATGTAACACGCCACTATTATTTTATTTTGTTAATACATTAAACACAGCCAATGATAAATAAACTAGAAACTCGGGTTTTCGCGATTGCAACTAACTCACTCGTCAGAACAAAAGGTTAAACCCATTTACTTCTTTTTTTTTATTTCGGCTGTACAATGTTTACACATTTTCCGGAACCAAAGATTAAGAAGTGATTGAATTCTCATCTTCCACTGCTGCTTGTCCATCCAAAGATCTTCTTCAATGTCTCATTTCCTCAATATACTCTGAATTTCTTCTATCTAGGTGATAGGTGGTCTTCCTCTTTTCCTTCTTCCTGGTGGGGTCCATTCCATAACTCTCCTTGGCAATCTTTCCTGTGCCATTCTTTTTGTGTATCCATACCATTGTAATTTTTCACATTCATTCTGTCCTTAATGACTTCATTTCTAATTTTCTCACGTCTGGACACTCTTCCCGAACGTCTCCAAAAGTCCATCTCTGCTGTCACTAATTTTGTTCTTGTGTGTTTATTAGTAGTCCAAACTTCTGAGGCATAAGTCATGATACTTACTTACTTACTTACTTACTTACTAGCCAACGCCCACCCTTGGCTGTTGGGCCATTAGGCGGCGCGCTGACCAGTAGAGACGTGAGAGCCTTGCCGTACCATCTTCGTCTTGGACTTGCGTGTCTGACATCAAGGCTGGACATGCAATTAGGTGATCCGCATTCATAGAAGCGTATCCACAGAGAACACATTCAGGAGACGACAACACGCCAATGCTGTGCAGGTGGGAGGCCAGGTAGTCATGACCGGTTGTAGTTCTAAAAAGAGCAACACTAGTTGCTCGGGGTAGAGTTCTGTTGATGGGGCCGTCCGTAACCAATGTTGCCCATTTTTTTCCCACACAGGCTCTTAATTGTTTTTCTTTTAGCCATAGGCTTATTGAGGAGTTTATTCTTGCTTTCGCAGATGCATATGAGCTGGGGGTCTCCGGCTGAGGTAGTGCTGCGCCCATTTTGGCGAGGATGTCGGCTTTTTCATTTCCCATGATGTTGACATGGCTGGGTACCCATTGCAGTTCAATCTGCCAGCCTAATTGTACAAGGTTCTGCAGTTCTCGCCTACATTCAATTGTCAGGGAGCGGTTTGTGTCACCATTTGAGGTCACGTTTTGAATCGCTGCAGTCGAATCTATGAGGAAGACGGCTTTGTTAGGTGGTGAGATCTTGGCAAGCTCAATAGATGCTGCCTTTATGGCTGCTACCTCTCCGTCATAGTTGCTTAGGCCTCCTACAGCGAGGTGGCCTTCAAATAGAGAGCTGTAGAACCCAGCCCCTGTTGCCCCTGTAGATGGTATACAGGATCCGTCTGTGTAGATTCGTATCCACTGCTCAGCGGGAAAATGTTTTTGTACAGTGTGTAAGGCTGCTTGACGAAGCTCGGCTTCATTCGACTCTGTTTTTGTCTTAAGTCATGATACTTCTAACAATGGTTTTAAATACTTTGGTTTTAGTTTCTGCTGTAAATTTGCGTATCCCGCAGGATTCCATTTAATGTAGATATAGCCTTCTTTCCCAAATTAATTCTGGATTGTATTTTTTTGTCTTGCTTCCCACTGGCCGTAATATTTACCCCTAAATACTTGTATTCATCTGTACATGAAATCTAAACCCATTTATTTACTACTGAAAATAAATGTACTATATTTACCGGTGGCGCACTGACACAGTGTGCAAAGTGTGCGGCTCACACAGGCGCCAAAAATTTCATTCGAGGAGGAAACATCTGAATTATTACTCATTAAGTTAATTGTATGAATCTTTTCGGCGCTCTGTACGGGTTCATTTTCTTTCTGTTCAAATATTTACTTACCATTTATTTACTAAATAATGTTTGTAATGTGTTCCTATTTTATATACTAGTAAATTTATCGGTTTCTTATTTATATGATATCTATACAAAGTAAAAACGTCAAAATGATTTTCTTGCCAAATAAAATATAGTCAGTTTAATTATGTACCAAAAAATATTTAATATTTTTGTTTTTATAAAACTGTACTTTTTTTTGTCAATTTCCGTAAAACTATGTAAGGTTCAATTAGCAGATGATTTTCTTGGCACATAACATACACGTAAATTATTTTATTTTCATAAAAATTATTTTTGATGTTTTTCTTTTTGTACTCTTCTTGTATGTTTAGTTTTTTTATACATTTATTTGTAATTCCTGGTTTTTGTTCAATAAAATTGTAACTAATATATATCCTATTTCATTTGTACTCACTGATACGCGTTTATAAAGTGATTTTTTTATTGTGGGGGAGGGTATAGGGGCGCCAACTAAAGCTCTGCACACAGGCGCCGGACACTACTGGCGCGCCTCTGATATTTTCTATTGGAAAAAGAAAAAACCATTATTGGCGCACCGTATTGTTGTCTGAACTCAATTGTTGTCAATTGTTATAAAAAACTCAGTATCAAATTAAAGTACTTGTAACAATGGCAGTGAATTTTAAAATTAAACGTTACAGGTGTTATGTATGGAGGAAATGTTCACTTACCACGTCGAAAAAAGTAACATGTAATTCACTTTTGTAGGTGGCTTAACGGTAGCGAAAAATCATACTTTCTGAATACGGTGGAATATTATAAACTAATACTGTACATTGTAACGGTGGCCTCACTGATCGTCGTATAGTAGAAAACAAAATACAAGATACCAATGAAGTCGCTAAAAACAGCTTTAACCTCACTTCGCGCCATTTCATGTGCGTATCTCAAGTGTTCTTGAATACTACACTGGAACCTACTTGACTGGGGAACACTGGACGGGGGGAAGAGTGGAAAATGTTCTAGGATTCTCGTTACAATATGCTCCCTGAGCTGTACAAACTCGCTCACCGTTTTGTACGGAGTACATCGGTTATTACATACATTTCGATATTAAATGATTTTCAATTATCGGAAACGTTACAAAAAACGTGATTATTCTACTATTTCTTTAACAATATAACAATTGTAGAGCAATAATCAAACGATAAACGTTAAACATTCGGGTTTGGGTTACAATTCCTTTTAGTGAACACCCTGGTAGATTTTCAAATTTTTTTGCAAATTTCTTATCTATTTTGTCGGACCTAAGGTCCTAAAATTTTGAAATTTCCAAAACTTGATGCTACATTGAGCGCTACTTGAAATTCTCTTTAATTTCAACCCTACATGAATTTTTGCAATATTATCAAATTTTTCACCCACTTTTTGGGTCCTTAGCGTCCAAAAGTTTTTATAATTTGAAAAATTAACATTATATTAAGATTTTATTTAAAATACCCTTTAATTTGACACATTACACAAGTTTTGCGAATTTTTCACTATTTCGATTCCCTCACATTTTTCCCTTCACCCATTTGGGGGAGCGAACAATCTAAAAAAAAATTGGGTTCTGTAGGGCAAAAGTACAGGCTCGCATACCAAATTTTATGAAAATCGTTTGATCCGTTCAAAAGTTATCGTGAGAGACAGACACGCGGACAGACAAATGCCAAACTGTCGAGTTAAAACTGAGAACACGCTTCTCTCGTTCAGACTGCTAAGATTGACGGGGCTTACAAATGAGACCCTGAGATGACATCCTAGGATAATAATGCGCATTCTATCTGCGTGTACCACCTTCAGTGGCAGAAACAGGAATCATTGTCTCAAGTTCCCGAGTAATACGACCGAAAGGAAATTTGAAGAGATATTAGATATTAGAGGCCTAAATTTCAAGGTTCGTTGACTCCGCCATTATTAAGGTGTAGTGCTAATATACTAATGTATGTGTACATTCAGGTATTAGTGTATTACTAACGTGAGAAGGAGGCGAGTAAGGAGGTACATTAATGTTTATACATTAATTTTCTTATTTTTAAATTAATTCAATGTCATACTTTCATTAGAGATTAAAAACAGCAATATACGCACGAGCACCCAGAGGAGTTTCCATATACGCAGCTGTAACGTGCCCACCGCGCTTGCACTTTCATGCACGGACATTCCTCCTCACAGTTCACTGACCTGCGCGCATTACGACGATCAGCTGTTGCGTCTTATTCACGTGAGAGACTGTTATCAGAGCACAGATAACACGTGTGGCGGTGGATTAGGTCAAGATTTAACGCTTCCTCCACGCCACGATAAACGCCCGTAAACAAAGACGACTTATCAGCGTTTTGGTACAAACGACCACGAATCATTAGGCTATGTGTTCTAATGATTTCTACCGTTCACTGTACTTCACTCCAGTATCAAAAGAGCCTTAAGACGGTTTTTAATACTGACAATGTTTGATTAGAATTAAGCAAAATCGGACAAATTAGTAAAGTATCAAGAAGACGTTTAAAAGCTCACTTACCGAGAAAATCGGCTGAAAAATGCGGCCTAATTGTGCAAGCCGTCTAACCCATAAGGATTATAATCACGGTGATTGTGATACGAATGTCAGGCCTACTGTTCACATCAACCGCAATCATGAATGCAATCGTAGAATTTTATATTAAAGCGGTGTTTAAAAATTAAATATCAAGTGAACAAGTATCAATCCCCCCCCCAAAGAGCTATTAAAAATTTCAATTAATAGACCTATTCCTAAGCCAGTCGCGTGTGTTGAAATAGGTCTTATAAACAACTGTATAAAACTCCATTTTTTCCTCAGGACAAATGAGATATTTAAGAATCTTCCCATATAATTATTTATTGGTGGGGGAGGGTAGACTGAGCCTCTAAATCCCTTCCCATAGTTACGCTACTGCTGTCGACCGTCTTGTACGATCCTCTGTACACCACGTTACGTTTAATGCATGATCTTACCAGCTGAAGTTCACCCGGAATATAGACCTAATCTCACTCTACTACTACTAGAGCCCGGCCTCAACTCCTCTCTATCCTGTGCGACTCTTCGCCACCTTCTGATCCCCAGTCTTCTCATATAGGCCTATTCCTAAGCCAGTCGCGTGTGTTGGTGGGGGAGGGTAGACTGAGCCTCTAAATCCCTTCCCATAGTTACGCTACTGCTGTCGACCGTCTTGTACGATCCTCTGTACACCACGTTACGTTTAATGCATGATCTTACCAGCTGAAGTTCACCCGGAATATAGACCTAATCTCACTCTACTACTACTAGAGCCCGGCCTCAACTCCTCTCTATCCTGTGCGACTCTTCGCCACCTTCTGATCCCCAGTCTTCTCATATAGGCCTATTCCTAAGCCAGTCGCGTGTGTTGGTGGGGGAGGGTAGACTGATCCTCTAAATCCCTTCCCATAGTTACGCTACTGCTGTCGAAAGTCTTGTACGATCCTCTGTACACCGTTACGTTTAATGCATGATCTTACCAGCTGAAGTTCACCCGGAATATAGACCTAATCTCACTCTACTACTACTAGAGCCCGGCCTCCACTCCTCTCTATCCTGTGCGACTCTTCGCCACCTTCTGATCCCCAGTCTTCTCATATAGGCCTATTCCTAAGCCAGTCGCGTGTGTTGGTGGGGGAGGGTAGACTGATCCTCTAAATCCCTTCCCATAGTTACGCTACTGCTGTCGACCGTCTTGTACGATCCTCTGTACACCGTTACGTTTAATGCATGATCTTACCAGCTGAAGTTCACCCGGAATATAGACCTAATCTCACTCTACTACTACTAGAGCCCGGCCTCCACTCCTCTCTATCCTGTGCGACTCTTCGCCACCTTCTGATCCCCAGTCTTCTCATATAGGCCTATTCCTAAGCCAGTCGCGTGTGTTGGTGGGGGAGGGTAGACTGATCCTCAAAATCCCTTCCCATAGTTGCACTACTGCTGTCGACCGTCTTGTACGATCCTCTGTACACCACGTTACGTTTAATGCATGATCTTACCAGCTGAAGTTCACCCGGAATACAGACCTCTCACTCTACTACTACTAGAGCCCTGGCCTCCACTCCTCTCTATCCTGTGCGACTCTTCGCCACCTTCTCATCCCCAGTCTTCTCATATAGGCCTATTCTTATGCCAGTCGCGTGTGTTGGTGGGGGAGGGTAGACTGATCCTCTAAATCCCTTCCAATAGTTACGCTACTGCTGTCGACCGTCTTGTACGATCCTCTGTACACCACGTTACGTTTAATGCATGATCTTACCCGCTAAAGTTCACCCGGAATATAGACCTAATCTCACTCTACTACTACTAGAGCCCTGGCCTCCACTCCTCTCTATCCAGTCCGACTCTTCGCCACCTTCTGATCCCCAGTCTTCTCATATAGGCCTATTCCTAAGCCAGTCGCGTGTGTTGGTGGGGGAGGGTAGACTGATCCTCTAAATCCCTTCCCATAGTTACGCTACTGCTGTCGACCGTCTTGTACGATCCTCTATACACCACGTTACGTTTAATGCATGATCTTACCAGCTGAAGTTCACCCGGAATATAGACCTAATCTCACTCTACTATTACTAGAGCCCGGCCTCCACTCCTCTCTATCTTGTGCGACTCTTCGCCACCTTCTCATCCCCAGTCTTCTCATATAGGCCTATTCCTCAGCCAGTCGCGTGTGTTGGTGGGGGAGGGTAGACTGATCCTTTAAATCCCTTCCCATAGTTACACTACTGCTGTCGACCGTCTTGTACGATCCTCTGTACACCACGTTACGTTTAATGCATGATCTTACCAGCTGAAGTTCACCCGGAATATAGACCTAATCTCACTCTACTACTACTAGAGCCCGGCCTCCACTCCTCTCTATCCTGTGCGACTCATCGCCACCTTCTGATCTCCAGTCTTCTCATATAGGCCTATTCATCTATATCGTCTACCTATCTTCTTCTTGGCCTCCCTCTGGTCTTCTTGCTCCTGGTCCTGCAGTGGATACTTTCTTCACTCCTCTTTCCTCCACCTAATTCTGCCTTGTTTTATTGCTAGAACGGTGTCTGGTTCCTTGTTTAGATCGTACAATTCGGCGTTTGTCCTCATACGCCACATTCCAGTATCTATATCCTCCACAGAATCTTTCTTTCGCATCTTCTGGCTAATCTCACTCTATCATCTCTAAAACCTCTTTCTAGGTCTCTGCCCACCTGTTATAGGCCTAGGCTACTCTTTACCAGATTCTTCATAATCCTGCTGTCATGCGCTCTCTAAACAAGATACAACTAATATATGTTCTTTATTTTTTGCGGTATTCAGAAAGGCGTGGAAAGATGATATAGCTGGAAACATTAGGAAAACAAGCTTAGAATTCGAGAATGTGTGAAAAGACAATTCGCTGGAGAGATTCCGGTAGAATGGAGCACGCCAGTGCGCACTGTGATGTTTTAGGACGTTCTGTAAGCATACGATTGGTGTAAACGGTTTTGTAAATAATATGTTAATGTGTTATCTATATGTAATATTGTATTAATGCTTTATATATATATATATTGTCCACAGACTTGTAGATTGGGAATGGCGATCGAGTAATTAAATGAGAAAATCAAGAACGCATATTTGCGTTTATGTTGGACGTTTTCCGTGGAGGGTCATCCATCCATTCAGACTGGTGTATTATTTGATCGTGTGCAGGTAGCAATTTCTGTTTACTGTTTGGAAAAAAAAAACACTTTCCTTGCGACTGGCCGCCGCTGGTCGTGCACCGCACCGATGGAATTGTTCAGAAAACAAAAACACAGCGGTGCAAGTAAAACAACACAAAAAACCGTGAGCAGATAACAATTACCTACAAAAATGGCGAACGTTTACTAAAAACGAAGGCGTGTGTTCGGCTTTACAAGGAAGAAACCGAATATATAAGGCAGAGTGAACTGCAAATACACGAGAGGGCATAGCAGGGCAACGAGTGTGTGTGTGTGTGTGTGTGTGTGTGTGTACACCGCGATTATGAGATGGTAATTGACAAAGCAACACCTCCATCTCAATCTCTCACTCTCTCTCTCCTCTCTCAGCAACACACACACACACACACACACACACACACACACACACACACACACACACACACACACGTACGCTGCTCGCGCGAAACCGTTATGTCCAACTCTCTCGGAATCTGAGCAGTAAAACTGGCCACATTCCATTAGTAGTGCAGCGCGCGCGCGCGTGTATCAGCTACACTTTGCATGACGTAACGAGACCCACGACTCGACATGGTTCCCCCCTGCGAACACCGATCCGCACCGTTCCTCCTCTTGTACCAAATTAGAAAACCGCGCCTCGCTTCTTCGATTCCACGCTGCCTTCCTTCGTTTGATCACTGTCTTCCTCTACTACTGTACGCCCGCGTGTCATTATTATAACATCAACAACGACGGTCTCACACACTGCTCCTGGACCACCTGTGAGTATATATACTGTATTTTTAAAAACAATAATTCTACGAATCGTCTGCCGGTAGTAGTAGATAGTTGGTGCTTTATCTGATAGCGCGCACGTGATATCTCGACTTCGCTAGTCAGCTCGTTAACCCAACAGATCCACCCACACACACGGGAGCCAAGCGAAACAACAAAACCTTACAATCAACACAGAGAGAAAATATTCGACTTCTCTCTGTTTCAACTGGTATTCCGACGTTTCTTCGAATTTTGCAAAGAAACTGTCAAGACTGCAAAGAATTGAATGCCAGACAATTTACTCTTGTTTGTGTGGTTTTATACTCTTTAACAGAGTCTTCATAATCCTGCTGTCATGCGTTCTCTAAATAAGATACAACTAAAATATGCTCTTAATTTTTTGCGGTATTCAGAATTAGTCGTGGGAAGTTGATATAGCTGGAAACATTAGGAGAAGAAGCTTAGAATTCGAGAATGTGTGAAAAGACAAGTAGAATGGAATGGAATGGAATTTGCTAAATTCCACAAACGCAATGCGAACAAATGAGAAGACTCTTCTCCGTCGGCAAGAACAATCAGAGTAATTAAATTGTGATCCCGTGCTGTTTGGCTGCGCCATCGTCAGTGCCGCTAACGTAAGATGATATTTATTTTAACGTAATATGGTCAAACGTTCACTGGACCACGGTCACACAGCCCGGGATCACAGTTCAACAACATTGACTCCAGCAGTGTACGCCTTACAATCAAAGTAAGTTTTCATGGAAAGCCGTCTGTAGCCACTTTGTGCCGTAATCGTGACTCCAGAAATCTCAAATTCCTTCTTACAATCCAATTGTCAAGTAACTGGAAAACGGGAGAAAGCCAAAAGTGAGTTGATAAACACGAAGTACTGAAGAATTTCGAAGACAGTATTCCAAGACAGAGGAAGAAGGTAAGCAAAAGTAGTATCAACACTGACAGTTAAGAATATAAAAAAGACTGTTTTATTTCCCCTATAATATTTATTACGTTTAACTTTATCATCATCATCATCCGTGGCTCTACAAGCCTTGGTGGGTCTTGGCCTGCTCCAAGACCCGACTCCATCCCTCCCTATTGCGTGCCCTGGCTTTCCAGTTTCTTATGTTCAGCTTTCCGAGGTCCTCCTCTATCTGGTCTTTGAACCTACTCCGGGGTCTTCCCCTTTTTCTACTATCCATTGGTTTCTGGTACAAAATATGTTTCGTAGGCTGTCCTTCTTCCATTCTCTCTATATGTTCAACCCAGCTTGTGCCTATTTCAAGGTTTTGAAGGGTTGCGTTTAATGGTACAGTAGTTAGCAGCATACACATATTTTGTTTTCCCCAAGTTTATCTGCAGCCCTATTTTACTTGAGGCTTCCTCTAATGCTGTAAAGGCACTAATGAGATCTCGTTTTGACCTGCCAATTAGATCAATATCATCTGCGTGTTTAACTTCATAGTGCCGTCATATTAGTAAGCGTTCATGTTTAAAAACTGCCGTTCGTATTGTCGGAAGCAGACCCAACAAGTCAACTGACTTCGTGCCTGGAGTATCGGACTGAAGCAAAGAATCCACTGGACGTAAAGACAGCGATTGTGAAAACTAAAAATGTTTTCTTATTTTCTTGTTTTCCTCAGCAACATCTTCACCGCATGATTTAAGCATTTGCCTGTTCCATTTTCAAGTGTCTTTTCCTTCCAAGACATCACTTCCTTATTTCTTGTACTTTGTATCTATCAACTTGTGTACTCAGTCGTTCGTTACCGACGTTTCTTACGTTCTCTTCCTACTTTTGGCTATGAACTTTTCAGGGGCGTATTTACGGGGGGGGGGGCGAACGGGACCGGACTCCTCCCAGAGGGTTGAAAAAGTTGACGAATTTTGTTACTCTTAATTTTTACGCTGTTTTATTTATTTTTTCAAATGTTCTTAAATAAATGTCTCAGTCGTTCTTAAAACCACCGTACCGATATTATTTTTACTCAGACGTTGTGGGATAGTCTTTGATACAGCTGAGACCAGTCACATTTATGGTGCTTATGAGCAGTTCTTATTTATGGTTGGAACACTACCTCCAGCTATTTAGACTCTACAACGCGTGCAGTAGCACTAATAATATAATTATTCAAACTAAACAAAGTGAACCCTCGAGTCTGCGTCTTGTTCGTTGCTTTGTGTAACAGCACAAGTCCGCGATCGGAGGGAACAACAACAATTAAAGCGCCGAACGTTGACAAGGCGACCTCCTACGGACACTACAACAAAGGGTTAACCCATTTTTATTCTCTCAGTCGTCGTTGTTCATAGTTGGCCGCTTCGCTATTGTATTGAAATGTAATGCAATGCAAACCATTACCCAGCGGCGGCCGGAGGGGTAGTATGAATAACGACGGGTCTACATTACCGCCCCCCTCCACCACGCAGCCGCACTCTACGAGGCGTCTGCCCCTCGATACCTTATTGGGACGCCGGTATTGTTTTTGTAGGACGCAAAATAAGGTAGCCTACGCATGCTAATGGTTTAACGCGGACACCTCCTCCTCTCTCATTCAACACTAACACTTCAAAAATTAATTTACCGCCTACGAGAAACTGAACAAAAACACGGGCGCGTTAATCTGTTTAGCGATTCGTCACGCAATTTGACCGAGCGCTTAGATTGATTATGTAACCTCTTGCTATTTATGTTTTTCGTGTACTTATGTGCAGTGCCGGGTCCGCGGAGGTGGAAACAAGATACATTACCTACTTGCAATAAACGTAAAAAAACAAACATTCTCTACACTCCTCTTCAAAAAGCTATTGTATTAAGAATAAACTGAGAATATTTATCTTTTAAAGAAGGATCCGCTGAAGAACATCTTTAGCTGTTTATCCTTTAGCTGGCTGTACTGCCTTGTTCCCGCTCCAATGAAGATGGCCGCCGCTGGTGCTGCCGAAACGTCTAGCGTTTCAAGAAATGTGAATATTGGACCACGGCCTAAGGGCCCGATTACCTTTGTGTGCCAACTCCTGCCTTCACGTGGTACCAACGGCTTCTTCGGAAGGTGGACGAGCGGGTAGGAGTAGTGCAATCTCTTGCTCTTGGGGATAGAAATGGTGCCAAAAGGCGGATAAACGTCTGAGCATAATACACGCACCGGAGATGAGATTCTTGCAATCTGTTAGAGGCTGTACACGAAGAGATAAGACTCTACAATGAAGGCATTCGCAAAGAGGTGAACATTTTTAATATCCGAGATCGTATTCCAGAAAACATAGAAGATGGACTGCTCATCTGATTAGGATGCCAGACGGCAGGTTGCCTACGGAAGTTTTGCAATACCAGCCTGTTGGAAGGGTTGGGACGCGTTGTTGGTGACGTGTATGTATTCCTTTGCGGCCGGAGCAGGTGATTTGCCTAGTCCCTGATAGAAGAAGAAGAAGAAGAAGAACTTACGTATAATATTCTGTTCCGATGTAAATGAACTCGTTAATTCTTCCCAACAATTGAAATTACGAAATAGTTTGAAACGATTGCTGTGATCGAGCTGTACGATCTTATTCTGAAATGTAAAATAATAGATAGTTTCCTGGCCTAAATTAGTAACCTGCCGTGTTTCCTCGTATTACGCAATCGATCACGCACCACTGCCATCGCAACTATAACAACTAAAGTGACGATTCTTAAACCTAGCTACTATTTCTTGTAACTGCATTTTCCCCAACTGCGTCTAAAAGCCAGATGAAAAAATTTTGCTAGCCGAGGGAGCAGTCTTGTGCCCTGGTTAATCAGTATAGCGCCACGACCGTTTCGTAAAATACAAAATGCACCGGCAGAGATTGCAAAAAATGCGCACAATCGGTGCGAGCAGGCGTGCGCGCGTATAGCGGTACGAAGTATACACGGTTACCGGCTTCAGGCGAAATAGCTGTGAGAATCCAGGACACGGCAACAGCCTTCCAAGGTCAACATAACATAAAGGATTCTTTCTGTGTTTATTTAAATACCACACGCCCGGCACTGCAGCAGCTTCTAACGGGACGCCAAAACACTCACACACACACACACACGCGCGCGCGCGCGCGCATATACTTGCAACTACGTTTTCCGACATCTGCAGCTGTTTTCCTCTCGGCGTGCGTGAGTGCGATTTACGGCCATACGTTTGCTCTATTTTATTTTCACTCGTTTCCATTTGGTTGTGTTTCACGTGAACGCTTTGAACATGGAAGTTCAAATACCTATTGTATCCCCCTCCCCTCCCTGTCATTATCTATCTATGTTTCCCTTTGCGCTCTATCGTGTTTGTTTCGAAAAACAGTGATTATAGCATTTTTGTGTTCGAGTTACTTTTTTTTTTTTAATTTTACAGAGAAAAGATTCTACTGATCTGTTTGAGAGTCGTCATCAACCTTTGAACGAGTCAATTTGCTGGCGAGTTTTATCAGTACGTATCACTACACCTTTTTACGTTTATATCTCGGATGTAGTCTGGGAAGAGGTTTTCACAAGCATAAATGAGAGGAGTTAATTGAGAGGAGCTCAATTAACTTACAATCACACAACTGGCTCTTCGGGAACTAGGACGAAAAATGAACAGCGCATTACCATGAGATATACTGTTACTTTAACGAACCAAGGATAGAAGTGTAGGTAAAACTGAGGAGGATGCAATGGGCTGGGCATGTCGTAAGAATGGACGTCAGAGTCCTTATGCGGAGAAGAGATGGCAAAAGACCAAAAGGCCGTCCAAGGAAAAGACGGGAAGATACTGTCGCTGTGGATGCAAGAGAGATGTTGGGAGTGCGAGGATGGAAGTCCTTTGTTACTGATAGAGAGAGGTGGAGGGTCAGGATAGAGGAGGCCAAGCCTCGACTTCGGGCTGTAGCGTCATAGGAGGAGAAGGAGCAGGAGCACAGTACCGGTTAAGAGAACATCTGGAGAAGAAAGAAATACCAAAGGAGACACCGGATAACGCATAGAGTAAATTCCAAAGAGAAAAGAGTTAATTTTTTGAAAAGAAAAGAAGCTAGCACAAAACAGAAAAGACCGGAATAGATTTATTAGTAACTGAAGTCATTGGTTTTAAAGTAAGCCTTATGCATTATGGGTAATAAGGGAAGTAATAATGTCTGTATAATTGCCTCTCAATGGAAAAAATATCACACCACGGTCTGATGAAATAAAACATTTAGGAGGGGCGTTCAGAACGTTCAGTCAAATAATAATGATGAAATAACAGCCATTCAGCTTGTTGACCTCTATACCAGTGGTTCCTAAAGCGGGGTTTGCGGAACCGCGAGGGCGTCCAACAATGCTTCAGGGGGTCCGCTGACACTTTTAAGAAAAAATATAATATAACATAATTTTCTCAGATTTGTTACGCTCTAAAATCTAAATTTTAGTATCTTAAACAATTAGTAGAAGATTCCAGTACTTTGTTTTTGTTCAAAGTCATTGTAATTGTAAAAGTAATTTCAAACTAATGGCTTTAATAATGTCTTTAAATCATGCCGTGTTGCAGATCTGTTTGTGAGTCGAACTGACTAGAGCGCCGCATCAACGCAGAACTGATCGCGCTGTTTTAGTCCACGTATAAGCACTGTATCTAAGGAGAACGTTTTTCCGTGTAGCCGGTTTTACGCCTAAGTAGCTGGATTTGGACACGTGTGGCTGGAAAGACAGAGCCGAGGTTGGCAAAGTTAAGAAGTAAACTTGATGTCGTCAGTGACTTAATATTGAAATTATATCAGACATTAAACCTAATATTTCAGAGCTAATTGTTCAAAAGCAGCTTCCTGGCCTCCACAATCGCCTACTGTCCACGCGGCCACTATCATAGGTGTACCGTGGTAAAAAGAATTCGTCTTCGTAGTTTAGTTTTCTGGGGATCCTGTGTTCACGGCACACAGTTCTAGTCACACCACTTACTGGCTCACTGGTCTGTGGACGACGTTTGCACGTACTTTAAAACATGTGAAATCTTTTTTGATTAAAATTATTTCCCGGGCTGTTTGGCCGTGGGCCAAAGTTTGTGACAAACCAGACGTTTCGGCAGTGCCACTGACTGCCATCTTCAGTGGATAGTAGTAAACGCTAAAGTGCGATTATATACGTTAGGACCACATTACTGTGGTTAAGGCTGTGTCCTCGATTAATAATCTTAAGCAAAATGACACCGGCCGCGTAAGCCTTCGTATAACATTAGGTTAAAGCTTTGTTTTATTAATGGGTTCTTCGAGTTTCATTCACAACAGTCTCCCCTTTCACATCGTCAACCCGCCAAGGACATGCTTTCTCTACCACCTCTCTGTCTCTACTCAACAACGTGTAACGGACGAAAGAGGAAGGACGGCGACAAATAAGGGAAAACTAAATGAACACAGTAACTAGATAAGTAACAAAAACAATAATATTACCGCTAATGGTGTGACAAATGGTTGAGTAACGGTACAACAATGTGCGCAGACGGGGGACTCCGTTAGTCAATGGCTAGGCACTGGTTACAGTGAGCAATTAAACGGACACGGGGAGATCAATGCGCCTCCTCGCCACACAAAACAATAAATAACCACGACGCAGCTATTAGCTATTGTTGTTGTTAGCGCCGTTACCTGTTGCGTGTTGCGTTCCATCTCTCTCTCTCTCTCTCTCTCTCTCTCTCTCTCTCTCTCTCTCTCTCTCTCTCTCTCTCTCTCTCTCATCTAAAGGCACACAATCGATTATTTCTAAGACATTATTTACATTCAAGTTTACATTACACCTGCGGCTTGCAGACGGCTGAACACTCACTGAGTCGAATCTTCAAGAATTTCGGATTACAGATCTCCACATTAAAGACTAAGGGGGTGGCTTTTCACGGAGTTGATCCCATGGGAGCAAAAAACTGTTGTAAAAGGTACTGCTATGGAGCAGGTCAGTAATTGGGCTACAATGTGTCTTACATTACAAACAATGATGTGGTGACGAGGCTACATTAGTTCAACCATATGTGTGGCATCATCAGTAGATCTCTAAAATCAACGAGGAAAGAAACAAGGCAGAAGTTCTGCAATGTGATGGGCCTCCACACACTTGTCTATGGGACTGAAAATTGGATTTTAACGAGATCCCAGGCAAGTCGTTCTCAAGCGGCCGAAACGACATTTATCAGCCACGTGGCAGGATATGCCCTTCAACATCGCCAAAAAATGTCGATATATGGTAGGAAACGAATATTACGAGTGTACTCGATAGTATTGGCCAATATCGGCTAAAATGGCCGGAACATCTTAATCGAATGGATGACTGCCGCATCACCAAAGAACTGTGGAATTATAAGCCGAAAGGACGGAGAGGTGTGGGACCTCCGAAAAAGCTTTGGAGTGATCAGCTCTAGGCTATCCGTTTGGGACTGGAACAAACCGTTTTTGTTTTCATCCTTGATGAAAATGATGATGATGACGTTTAAAGACCTAACGACATATTTCTGTTCCACACGGTCTTCTTCATCTCCGTACAAGAACCACATCCCATGATACTGATCATGCTAACCACGTACGACAAACTAGGCAACACTGTTTCCCAATTAAGCCAATATCTGATCTCATTCCTGTATGATGCTATTCTCGCTACGAATGTATTCACACTATAAATAGTCATAGCTATAAAAATTAACAAATTTCAAAGAAGAGTAATGATACAATTTCAGTAACGTTACACGAACACCAGAGAAGAAGATGCATATGAGGACTTAACAAGATAGCCACGTCATATTAAATGGTTCGGAACGCTGTGTACCGTCACGGGTTTATAAGACTCCTTGCAGGCAAGCCAATGCAATGGAGTTCAAATTAGGGCGGAGGCCACAACGAGGAACGCAGTTACAAACGGTTCATATCCTCCCGCACAACAAATTCTTCTTACATTTACAACAGTTACTGTTTAATCAACGTGTAATTACTGCGACGTTACAAAACTGCAGACTGCCCAGACAACCGCTGACACGCGCGCGAAGTTAAAATTTACACACAATTTCACCAGAATACACGAAGACACGAACGTAAATGATTTAGAAAACAAAATAAATGTGTGGTAGAATCTTTGGCTAGAACCGGTGCCGGATTAAGGGGGACTGAAACAGAATGATTAAAAACGTTGGATTTGGATGATTTGATAACAGAGTTTGCCGAAAAGAAGAGCAGAAAGAAATATTTAAATTAAATTATTTTGTATTCTCTTATTTATTTCGACTGTTGATTATTGTAAAAAGATCTGCGAAATAAAATCATAGTAAACAGTTTCAGCATCTATTTAATTATTACAAAATAAAAAAAAATATGTGAGTAAAAATTCGGTTTAAGAACAATATTTTGATTATTACACTTATTAAATGGTCGTCTGAATAAACTAACGTATTGTGTTAAACGCGAAAATTTCATACATGGGCCCCTGCTCTTAAATAGCCCCCGACTCCCCATAGCCTTAATCCGGCCATGGCTAGAACAGATGTTAAATAAGAAAACGATACACGTTCCCTAAACAAAGGGGAAGACCTACAGTACAGCCCGCTAACGAGAAAACGTACACAAAGACGTCGAATGGCCAATAGGATATAGAACTGCTGTTAAAAAAGAGGAGAAGCTATTAGATAATCTGGAAAGATTGTTAGATTCAACCACAGCAACTGTCCTTTGCAAGATTGAGGACAGTTATGTAGCCTACGTGGTTGTGTACTGTGGAACTATGGACTGGACCGTCCAGGAGAATTGCTGGCCAGTCATTCACATACTTAACAACACAGTTATGGCAACGATAGTGAATGAACGGATTAGAACACCAGGCCAAAACCTAATCCTCCTCAATCCAGACCGAAGAAAATATCGGTATGGAGAACCATACATGACTTCCATGTTCTAAGATTTATATTTAAAATCTTTTACTTGAATTCGGTTCGATAATTTCTAACAAGTTAGGTGTGTTCCTTGTAAATCGAGTTTTATGTTGGACAAATTGAAATTAAATATTTCCATAGAAACTGCTTTATTGCCGATAATGTAGTACACATATACAAAATTATCCCTTCCCCCTTCATCTATCATTTTCATTTATAGAAAATTACCCCCTCCCCCTTCAACTACCCTTTTCATTTATAGATATTTCATCTACCTTTCTACAGCGGATTATTATGACCTTATTTTAAGGATAATTTATTTACCAAAATTAAGTAGGGGAGGGAGGGGTAAGTCCACGCTGTGGGTAATGGCACGCAGTTCTGTTACGTCGTCAAAATAAGCCAGAGATGTCACTGACAGGTGCTGCTGCATTCCTCTTACGGACTTCTGTGGAACTACGTCAACGGCAACCATTCTGATAGTTGTTTGTGGTCAGTGCGTGCATTATTGTTTATTCTCTGTTTTTGATGTAACTTTTCTACTGTCTTCTTTAAAGGTACGTTATGCTATTATCAGTAATAATTATACTTATTGTGTATATTGTGACTAGTGAGGTATTGACCAATAATGTGACATAGTTTTCGTTAGATTTCAACAAGTAGTTTTAACGATGTGTTACTAAAATGTTTGAATGGCGTCGGGGGGGGGGGGAATTGTACGCAGCTCGCCATAATGCGTGGTATTACCCTACTATGCGTGGTATTCCCCTTCGCGTTGTTTGTTGTAAAATTCTTTTAATTTAAAGTTGTCTATAGGCCTACAATATTACTAGAAACTCTTTTTTTTTTGTAGATGCCACGAAAATATGAAAGACAAACCGAAAAAGGAAAATGGACAGAAGAAACACTAAAGCAGGCGATAGCTGCGATAAAATCGGGAAGGAAAATTAGAGAAGTCAGTCGAGCATTTGGAATCCATGAAGCTACCCTGAGAACAAAAATTAAGAGTGGGCAGGTGGGACCCCCGAGACTCGGAAGAAAGACAGTTTTCAATGAAGTGCAAGAAAAAGAGTTGGCAGACCATATAATAAAATTAACTTTACTTTTCCATGGGTTGAATGGGCGCCAGGTTAGAAGACTAGCTTTTGAGTACGCAGACGCTAATGGTGTAGTTCACAATTTCGATAATGAAGCTAAAATGGCTGGTAGGGATTGGCTAACTTCGTTTAAGAAGAGACATCAGGGAATTAGTCTGCGAGAACCGGAACCAACTAGCATAAACCGAATAACAGCTTTTAATGAGGAGGACGTTAAAAAATACTTTGAAAATCTGAATTCCCTTCTCAAAAAATATAACTTTACTGAAAATCGCATTTATAATGTAGATGAATCGGGTATCACAACGGTACACAAGCCAGGCAAGATTTTAGGACCGAAAGGAGTTAAACAGATTGGAGCTACGGTTTCGTGGGAGCGTGGAAAAAATATTACAATAATATGCGCTTTTAGTGCTGTTGGTCACTATATCCCTCCGATGGTGATCTACCCTCGACAGAGAATGTCAGATCAGTTAAAAAAAGGAGGTCCAATTGGTGCTGTTTATGGTTGTTCCAAGAATGGGTGGAGCAACGAGGAACTTTTCCTCGAATGGCTCAAGCACTTAGCTAACTACACAAAGCCTAGCTCACAAGATCCGATCTTATTAATTTTGGATAACCATAGCAGCCATATCTCGATAGAAATCTTTGAGTATTGTCGAAAACATGGCATTGTCATGGTAACCATACCGCCGCATACTTCCCATCGATTGCAGCCCTTGGACTTGACATTTTTTGGACCGTTAAAAGCTGCGTTTAACAGAGAGTGTGAACTCTACTTGAGAGCACATGTAATGGAGAGGATTACACCCTATGATTTAGCCGAGCTGTTGAACGGGGCATTCAAAAAGGTAGCAACACTAGATAATGCAATTTCAGGGTTTAGGGCTGCGGGTATACAGCCCTACAACCCAGATAAGTTTGGTAAACAAGATTTTGCACCAGCAAAGCAATTTCTGCCCATTGAACTAGAAGAATTAGAAATTGATCAAGCGGAGAACAGTAACAAAAGTGATTCCCATCAACATAGGAAATTAATACGGGAGAATGATCAGATTGCTGGTTCATCAACAAGCAATGTGCCATTACGTGTCCAAGAAAACTGCACAAAACCAGTTAAAGTGACTGATATTTCTCCTTTACCTAAGCTTCAGCCTAAAAGAATGAAAGTTAGTAACCGAAAACAATGCAGTACAATTTTAACAGCTACACCTGAAAAAGATAAACTCATCGCTGCCAAAATAAAAAAAGAAAGTAGGATTTCAACCTTGAATAAATTAGGGAATAAGATGCCAAAAAAGACTTGTGTCATTAAAAAATTGTTTCTCACAAATACAGGTAAATGTAAACAGAGAAAAAGGCGAGTTTATGAGAACAGTGACAACAGTGAATGCTCTGAAGTTGTGGACGTTAAAGATTTGTGTGACGACGATGAGCTAGACGATATTAACCCAGAACGTGTTGAAGATGTGTGTCTTGTATGTGGGGAGTTCGGCCGGGATGGAGAAATGTGGTTTAGATGTGTTGTGTGCAGCTTATGGTCACATGAAGATTGCAGTGGCTGGGATACAGCTCAAAATTACACCTGCGACCACTGTTTACGCAAAGAAAGGATGTCTAATAAGACATAATTGAATAAATAGACAATTTGATGTCACTGTTTCTTAGTTTCTTTTATATGACATGCTATGTTTGGTTCATGTGTTAGTTTCATTTTTGTTAATTTTTTCTTTTTTTTTTGTTTATATTTATTGTTTCTTTGATTCACCTTTTGTCTAAACCATAAAATTCATAAAACTTGATAATTAATTTGAACAAGACAATTTTTAACCTAAATTTCATGTAGAATTTATGATAGGCTCTGTGCTGATAAGTAAATACTATGCATATTTTTATCCTTTATAAATAATGAATTTTTTAAATGTAGATTTACTTTAAACCTTACGCCTAAATGTAAATACATGATATATTACCAAATATGTAGAAAAATGTCAATTTATTATGTAAAGTACATATTTTTTTATCAATAAAGCTATGTTTTGAGTTCTCCTAACGTGCGTATTATTACCCCATGCCGTGCGTATCATTACCCACTAGGGGAGGGAAATACCACGCATTGCACCAATTTTATAAATTTGTAATAAACTTTTAATCACTGGTGAAAATATTAAAACGTAATTTTTTATTAACTATTTATATGTTGTTCTCTTGTTTATATGTTTTTATTATGACTTTTAGTGAACAGTTATAGCACAAAAAAATAAAACTCTTAGGTGCGTGGAATTACCCCTACTTTACTCTTGTTAAAACATAAAACGTTGCAGGTAAACTATCCCTTCCCCTTAACCGAAATCATTAGGCCTTGAGTCCTCTACAACTCAAGCACATATGCACAAAATTATTTGATTCTGTTTGAATTTGCGGTAGTTATCGTTCGCCATAGAAAACATTCTACACACAGACACTTCACAGAAAATGACTTGTCTTCATGTTTTGAGAATAGTACAATCAGAATCAGCCCTTATCTGGAACACGACTTTTTCGCGATCACTATACTTCCATTTCGTTACGGAACATGGAAGTAAAATCAATAATGAAAACGAATGGATTACCAGAGAGAAACCCGCAGAAACTAATGTGACTACGTTTCGGTCACAGTTCACCAGTGCTTATGTGAATTAAATAAACGCTAAGACGTAAGACGTAAATGACCTGACCTCGACACTCGCGTACAACCGCATTTATGCACACAATATAAAAACTATTTATAAAAATATGAAGTACACTGTACTGAGAGACGATTAAATGGTAAAATGCGTGTTTGTTTACTTTGTCACTTAACCTTCAGACGATGGAGAAGAGAGAAGGATCATCAACCTCCATTAACGGTTTGACCCTATAATTTTTAGCTATGATCCCGCGCGGGCACACACACACCTCTCGTCTATTGTAAAGTAACAACATGGCTTGACACTTGTTCGTTGACCTGCCTGGCTGCCTGCCTGTGCTCACCTTGTAGCCTAATACACTTTGTTTATTGGAAGATGATATCGTAAGTAGTGAAAGTTGGCTTCTGCTGCGGGGACAACGAACGCGCGCGCGCCTTCACGTCACATTATGTCCATTTAATTACCACTATCGAATTTTTAACACACAAATTAGTTAATATTAATAATATAAGAAAATGATACGATACGACAGGATTAATATGATAGGCCCTATCACACAATAAACATTTTTCGGCCGTCTCGGAAATTAGTTCTTCTTCTTCTGTCCCAATTATGCTTTACAGCGTTCGACCCTTCGTTCATTTTGTTACTACTTCTGGGAGGGTTCCTCCAAATGCCTCGCTTTTCCTACGTTCTTTTACCTTTTTTTAACAGTCTCATTGATTGCGTAGTCCCACAGAATTCATGTTCAACTCCCTACTCCTTCTTCCCTCTGTTGTCATGTCTTCTTGAGATATATTTGATGGATTCGTTTATAGCTGGCGACCATTTCACACTAACTGTTTGCTTACCGTTTCTTCTGTAAGGGACTTTATTCAAGACTCGAAATGTCGAACAACTGCCGAACAGCCTTAAAAGCTCACCAAAATCGGATGGAAATACACGGCTCATAATCGGTTACAACAGTCGACGTTGCATCCACACAACCGTCCAACAAAACTTTCCTCCCACTGGCGGTAAACTTCCCTCAACGGTAGACTGGAAAACTTACCGGACGACCCTCGTAGTCCTTGAGGAACAAACGTACTGACTACAAAAGAGTGATCAGTTTAGGAATAATTTTTGTTTTTTAATAATATACTTTAGTTAACTCTAATCATCAGTTTTCGGATTGGTTTGATGCGATCCTCCGGTTTCTACACCACAACCGTTGTCATCCTCTACACAGTTTCCCATCGACCAAAGTATTAACAAAGCTTTCATACCTCAGAATATGTCCCATCAAACTGTCTCTTCTCCTGACAAGAGTCTTCCGTGTCCCTGCAAAACCGCATCATTCCTCTCCCTACCTGTCCTCGAGAATATTCAACAACTTTTTGTAGCACCTTACTCTTAGCCTATCTGGTTCTCCCAAGGCCCATGCCTTGCTGCCATAAAGGGTCACACTATACATAAGTTTAAATTGTTTCCTAACATATAAAGCCATGTTTGATATAAGTAAGCGTTTCTTTTTAAAATAAACTCCCTTCTTAAGTTAACATTACAATTATTTTGAAAGCGGTATAGCCTATAGTTTACCTAATGTGAAGCAGTTCCTCGTAGAACGTTAAAATACACTTAGGTTTATAGACTACATAATTATAAGTTCACTAACAAACAAAGTTTAACATCCAACTACTAAACCAAGGGATGCGCAACTTCCTCGTATGATTACAAAGGGATAAACATTTGAAAACGTCTGAGAGCAACACACGTTTCAAACAATTATTATCTGCTTAAAGTAAAACAATTATTTTCTGAAGAAACTACGTTGTTCCTCTGCTATTCTATTTACATACTTGCGAGCGCGCACACACAAAATATGCAAGAATAATTCCATAAAATTCACGGACAGATGTGCACCTCGGTGACATATGCAGGCAGTAGAATGCGGCAAACGGGCTGTTTTGCATTCCACGGGACTGTCAACTACACGCACAACTTGTCATGACGGGTCGTAGTCGCCGTCCACCCACACGCGCAACTCAACTGTCAACGCACACCACACACTACGACGCACTAGAATACCTCGCGCGTATCTCCAACATTCTGGAATCCGGATGGTGTTGGAATCCATCTCATATCAGACGTCCACATTGCACTTCATCCAGTAACTGTTAGATACAGTTTTCCCTCCAACATACACATCAGTTGTCTATTCCTTCAAATGGGTCAGTTGTATAATATTAAATCCTTTTCGTCAAATTTTCTAGTATACGGTTCTCTTGAGCAATGTCCTGTCTCTTAGTTTCCCATGGGGTTCATCATTTCTAGCTCAACCAATTCTTCTGCCCATCAACATTTTTAATTTTTCGAATGACATCACCTAATTCTATCGTCCTGTCATTTCACTTACTTCACCTTGCTATTCACTGTAACGTAATGCGTATTTGTATCAAACGCACATACGTACATAACAGACACCCATATTAATATAGGAATATGTCCTGTGCTTTCGCGACTAGTCCAGCTTATTTATTCTACGTTTTTTTCTCTACGGGTTTACCGCAACATTTTGACAGATTCATCTCTGCCGTCGTCAGCCTGGAATTCTATTCTAGACTGGAATGGCATCGACAAATGATGACAATTTCCATCCTTTGCATCGCAGCTTGATAGCTGAAGTTGTCATAAATAAATTTGCCGAAACATCGCAGGAAACTCTTCATGAGAAAACCCACAACACGAAAACATTAAGGATTCAACCCAGGATACACTATATATCACACCCGCGAAGAATTATCACTTATGTACACAGGTGAGGGATGAAAGCGTTGTAAAATTTGAAGAATCGTGTTTATGCGCGAACACGTGAAACGTTTATCAGCACAGGAGTACACTAAACTCGCTCGCGCACAAACTACTCGTTGAATCAATTATGAGTAAGCAGTAGCGGTTACCAATTTAGGAATGACATTAGATCACGATCACGATCAAGGACGTCTCCGTGCGTGCATGCACGCGCGCGTTTGTGTCTTGTTAACAATTAGTATTCCGCGCTTGAGGCCTTACACTTGGCTGCTGCTTGTTGCTACGTATTCCTCGGCTCCGGTCGTGACTTCGCTAGCCTTGTTGTCTCCGCGTCACCACCCGCTCCCGTCGTCTCTCGTTTCTCAGTGTCCTCCTGACTTAACTAACCCGTCATTAACGTACGACGATTGTTCTCTGTCATTAGAAACCGACAAACGTACTAATTTGTATCACAGCCTTCACGATCTCCTTCCACTGTTTGACAGTGTACCTACGCGGTAGTTTTAAAATACAATGCCTGTCGAGCAAAAAATTTGGGGCCGCGGAACAGTCACATGTGAAAAGAATTTCATGTAACTTTACGTTTGTAGAAGATTAGGTACAGAAAGACACCGTAAGGCGTTACACACACACACACACACACACACACACACACACACACACACACACACACACACACACACACACACACACACACACAACATAAATTGATAATTAAACATGAAAAAAACACCAACAAATACGAACAACTGTTCTCATATAAAAGTTAAATAATCTGGTAAATTTATTTAGTGACCCTATCTGATGGTAAACGTACATTAATAAGAGAAGACGTCGTGACACGTTGGTCACAAACTTTCCAGTCACAGAAGCAGTGGAAAGGCGAGTAGTAGTGAAAGCTAATGGAACAGCGGGATGCCTTAAAGTCGCTGTAATATGAAAAATGAACTTCCACGTCAAGAAAGATACGCCGAGATGTATTGGAATAACAACAGACAACGCTAATCTATAATGAACAGGCTAAGTCCGATCCATAATGAAAGTGCTGCGGTACTTCAAATACGCGGGGAATACTTAAGAATATTACAATATAGGGCGGGCTGTAAAACTGTAGAGAAGGGCCTGGAGAACACAGCAAGGAACAAGAAACGTGCCGGGACTCGGAGCCGTGATCGACGATGTTAGAACAGATTTTGTATAGACAGAAAAATAAACAACAAAATTACACAACAGGCCCGCGATCGCACACCAATTTATATGGTATTAGTTTACAAACACTTTTATTTAAACTACAAAACATATTGTCTCTACTACCAATAAATACTGAATTAACGTTACGGTTAGTAGTAATTATTTCTTAACTTATTTTTCACAAACAATGAAACTTTTAACGAATAAAATTTATAGTAATCATCCGCTTGAACTGATTTTTTTGTTTATCTGTTTCATAAAAAATCTCAAGATTCAGACGCTTTATTTACTAATATCTCATCATTTTTAACAACAATAACAGTGCAGAGAAGTAGACTTCTTCTCGTGAACTATATTTTTTGCTAGTCTAACTTTTCCCATAAAGCGTCCTTCTCAGGTGAACACAATTCCGCGTTTAAAATTATGTTTGTATAACAAGAGCACTGTTAGACAGGCATCATCGACGCCGTGAAGTTGAGAGAAACAGAGAATGGAGAAATGGAAGAAAGTCAGCTTTTATAGAAACTGCAAGGTACGAGAGGACTCTGACAGTATTGGACTCAAGATATCGGCGATGTAAGACCGGCTTGTGTATAAACAGCCTCGTAAATAGCCAGAAACAAAAAGAAAAAGTGTCACTATAGTTACCTTATTTACGTGGGACTATATTTTTTTCAGTCTCATTTTTTCCATAAAGCGTCCTTCTCCAGTGAAACAATTCTATGTTTAACATTGCGAATAGACTATATATCTAGGTCCCTGGTGTGGGACAAGTCGTGAGAAGCAAAAGTATGGGAAGACCCAGACGGACAGTGACCAGCATACGGCGGCCAGACTGAAAGCCACGATCGACGGTGTGGCAAGAACTGGATGTGTGTAAGCTTAGTCGCAAAGAAAAATAATAATAATAATAATAATAACAATAAAAAGATACAGAAGTTGTTTTCTTTGCATATTTTTTGCAGCCCACTTTTTGTGTAAACCATCTTCTCTCCGGTGAAAACAATTCTATGTTCAACATTACTAGTATATCACGGATCCTACTACTCCCCCTATACAAAGAGAGAGAGAGAGAGAGAGAGAGAGAGAGAGAGAGAGAGAGAGAGAGAGAGAGGAGGGGGTATCACGTTTCGCATAGGACGTTGCTGGAGAATAACCTGATCGGTGGGAAATGGTAAGAGTTGACAACGCCGGCGACGAGTTTATTAAAACAAATAATACGCCAACAAAACTAGATAAATAAATAATAAAAACACACACACAGGCGGGGGGGGGGGGACGGCGAGAGTGTAACAAACAGTATTGCTAACGCGAGCGAGACCGGTGTAGTATTTCACTGTGGCGCGGATCTCTCGTCTCCTTCGCCCGGTCTTGTTGATTGATTACACCTGCTGCTGGATCATATCCGAACGTGTTGTTGTTGTCGTTGTTGTTCTACTAAAATTAAAAAATAACTACTAGTTATAGTGAGCAGGAAAACAGGTCTGGGGCCGCCGTGTAATGAAGCCAGTAGTCTAGAGACAGTAGGGTACACACAGCTACGCACAGGTGGGCCTGTTGTTGTGTGCCAGTGAAAGTCACCGTCTGCGTCTCCTGCCTGATGATGGTGAAGATAAATTAATAAGGAGACATCGTCGTGGGTCGACAACTGGGTCAGTCAGTCACTTTCCAGTCACACGTTTTACGTAAACATTCAACAGTCACTCAAATTAATTGCCGTTTTCTGGACGGAAATAGTTTTGCTTGCCGCTCACCGAAGATATCTTGTGTATTCTCGCCCCCGTGGTGTAATGGTTAATGTTCTAGAATCGTTTGGGAGTCTTAATAGTCGTCGTCGTCCTTAGGCTAGTAACCTGTTCCAGTCTCAATGGAAGTCATCCAGCCATCGTTTACGGGGTCTTCCCAAGGGCTCTTCTTGCTAATCTAGTTGGATCCATTCTCTTTACGTGTAACCGCCACTCCGTAACTTTTGTACCGTGAGATTTTTTCATTTAAGCTTTCAGATATGCCTAGCTCAATTCTAATATGATAAATTCTGATAATATCTCTCCTGGTACAACCCCTTTACAGCCTTCAAGAACCTCGTTTCCGCTCCTTGTATTCTAGATATACCTTTGGCCTTTCTAATCCGAGCTCACGCTGGCAAGGCGGACAAGCTGGCTGGGACATGTGGAGAGAATGCCACAGGAGAGACTGCCCAAGCAAGTGCTAAATGGAAACATGGAAAGGACAAGAACAAGGGGCAGACCCAGAAGACGATGGATACATGAGGTGGAGGAAGACTTAGGAAGAATGGGCATATAAAACTGGAGGAACGTTGCAACAGAGAGAGAATACTGGAGGCGAGTGGTGGTGGTGGGTGGGGGTCATCCCAGCTTGTAGAGTTCCGGAAGAAGGAGGAGGAGGAGGAGTATTACATCTAAGGTTTGCGACTATTATCCTGTGGGGCGACAGTACTACCAGTATATCGTTACCAAACCGTCACAAGGATGAGAAGACCGAAGAATGAGGACAACGACTCGTTGGCTGGGAACAAGCTAATCAGTCTTCTTTATTAGTTAGACAAGCGCCTGTTACGTCACTAGGCCTACACACTGCGTAAACAAACGCGTTTAAGTCCGAACAAAAGGTACGTTTCACGCTGTTTCTTCGTCATTAGCAATAAGCGCGGGCCGGAGAGCGTACGCAACCGAGGGCGTGAGCAGCAGTACAATCGAATGTTACACAAAAACGGTAGTCAAGTGAACGCAACGCCATCATCACGCTACATTGTCGAAAAAAAGAATGAAGTAGCTTGTGCCTCTGTTGGCGGCGGCGGCTGACTTTGACACCGCCCGGGGTGCGACAGAGGGAGGGTCGTATAACCCCCTCGTCGTCTTCTATTATTCACTGTCATAATTATAAAGTCATTCGTTGGCGACGAATTGTTAAAAAAAAAAAAAAAAAACACGAAGAATTACGTTTCAAGTTAACGATTATAAATGCTCGGTATATGAAAAAAAGTCGAAATTTGTGTGGGCGCGTCTGACCACCCAACAGTGAATGTGTTTATCCCCGAACAAGGACGCCACTAAAGACGAAAGAAAAATAAATGGGTAAATAATGTTTTGGTACTGGACTGGAGGAGAGCGCTAGGCAGTACGGCTGGACTGGGGTGATCGGGCCTAAGTTCACGCCGCATTTACCCGTGTCCGATACGTGTTTTCTCCTTGGCCGTTCACACGAACTGAACTGCCTCCTGCGCGCTACCTCTTTGCCCAAAACGGCTGAGTGTGCGTGCATTCCATACGTGGCCGGCTACAGCATGCTATACATCAACAGACGAGCATGCGTTCGTTTATTATAAACTTCAGTAGCCGTTTTTCTAATTATACAATAAAAGTAAACATTTTCGTAACGCAATCGGAGGGAGAGAGAGAGAGAGAGAGAGAGAGAGAGAGAGAGAGAGAGAGAGAGAGAGAGAGAGAGAGAGAGAGAGAGAGACCTTTAAAATGAGATTAATAATATCGTATGTCGATAATCCATCGTTAGGTTCGCACCAATACTCTATATTTTTATTATTGATGTTTTAGCTACCACAATGTAGACGTGTTAGAAGTACACTGCTTTAGGTATACTGACGACACTGTTCTATTAAGTGATTCAGAAAAAGAAATAAATATCTAACATGTTGATACTTTAATCCCAAAATTCTGTGACCGGAAGGTGGTGGCGGACCACTCAGCCGGATCGCACCTCCCCCTCCTATCAAGGGATTCATGCCACAAAAATTTTACAATTTATTTTAAAAATTATTTAAATTAATTACATTATAAATAAAATGCCTAAAATTTTGACCTTTTTACTTTAATTATTTAAACTGTCTTAATTAGTAAAATAACTGTAATTGTCATGGTTTTAGTTGAGACTAATTAATATGATTCTTGGAGCTGTATTTGTTGCACCAACTGTGGAATTCTTGCAGCTGGCGCCGTTGCAGAAGGCTAGTCGTGCCGATTTCTTTACTTGTCAACTAAGCTACTCTTTACATAAGATAAACTCACTTTTATAAACTATGCTAGATAATTTTTTATCTTCGTAAATACCACGGACTACTAGTTGGGAACCCATGCTCTAACGCAAACCAATGATAAAAATCACAAAAAGTAAGCTGGAGAGAAAAGATCAAAAATGGAATTGGACAATCAAGACTTTGACCAAGTGAAGTGTTTTGCTGCTTATTAAATATGGTTATATAGGTCTAGGAAGTGACGACAGGGGGCGTATGGGGGGGGGGGTAGTGAAAAGAATAGAACTGCTTCTTAAGCTGGCTTTTCAGAGTAAACACTCGTACAGGTAAATCATATGGATTTAGAAGTTGGTTAGGCTTTCGCAAAGCTTATGTTTGAAGAATCGTCCTTACATGGGCTTTGGGGAAGAAGAAAAAGGCCTGACCAGAAGTAGTAGTGACGTGCTTGTGGAGAAGATCGATACAGGTTATGTTGAATAAAAAGAAAAACAAAATATCCACTAATACATGGTAATTGCAAATTATGAAAAAGCGTCGCACGCCTCACATATCTTAAGGAACGAAACATTTATTTAGTCCTGACAAGGCAGATTCTATTATAATTATTGGAAGGCGAAAGTTTTTTTTGTACATTTCTTTCATAGAACTGAATTAGAGTTTGACTACTCTTCAACGACGTTTTCGACTATTTTAAAAATAAAACTAAATTTACTAGAAAAAATGAAATAATTTCTCTCAATAGAGTTTAAGGGAATCGCCACAATTATCAACTTCTAAGGATCAATCCAGCGAGGTTTGTTCGAGTTCTATTGTTATAAAAATAGTGGTCGACTCACAAACCGATCACTCCATCGCTTTCTGTAACGAGCGAGACTTTGCATCTTACCCTTGAGGTGTATATCTGAGGAAATGATGTTTTAAAAGACGTCTGTCAGTTGATCTGCTCAGACGCTCAAAATCCAACGTCTGCAGTAACCGTTGATAATTAAAATACAACAGACTTTGTCATCTGTAATTCCTAACGAATGATCTGTTGCCCGTTATAGGTCTTTCAGAGTACTTAAAAATCTCGTCTTAGAAGCCTCGATCTCCTGAGTTCAATTCACTGTAGAATATCTTTTTTTCTTCAAGATTCCCATACAATTTTTCCTTTTGGGCTAAACGGCAGCCGACCTATGATTCTCGACACGCTGCAAAAGGCTCGTCGTGCGGCGTGTGTCAGTAATTGGCACAACAACGTTGTGTCAGGTAAAGTAATTTAGCTTTAGGCCATGATGTGAACACGCACGCTCGCCAACCTGCAGTACTTCCCTCTTATGACCGACAAAAGCGTCACGCGATTTAAAATTACACTGAGACACGTTTCAATTATTAAGCGCAAACCAAACAAAGGTGAAGCCGAAATTACACGTGCATGCGCTCAGAGGCACAATTGTACAAGAACTGATAACCCCCGAGACGAACTTTTTCTGTGTGCACAACATTGACCACTGTTTTTCCTTTCCTTGAACAGCACACGTTTCTGTAATACTCTCTCCGTGATTGGACTATCCATGGCCGGCTCTAGTAGAAGGCCGGAATATTAAACGTGGCAACACTCGAACCAGCTGATATTTTGAGGTCGACTAGACGATCTCTTAATTTATGTATTTCAATAATCAAATCGCGTCATTTTTAATTGCCGGTTAACAGCAGTTTTATAATTCTTCATTTTTTTGCAAACTGAAAGTTTATTATGCGAAATACTGTTACATTATTTAAGAAATGTAATAATTAACTCATTCATATGATACGAATTCAATAAATCGAACTGAATTAATTCATTAGGCCTAACATTAATTCACAAATTTCTTCAACTTAAACGTATACTACTAAGTGCGCACAGATCTATAATTTAGATTTAGTTATAAATATGCCTACTCATGATAGTAATGCTGTGAAATTACATCAAAATATAACATGTTTACTTTAACTGTTTTATTACACTATGCTTATAGGCCTCAGACGCAACGTTGCCACGTTTAATATTCCGGCCTTCTACTAGAGCCGGCCATGCACTAATCCAATCTTCGTTAGGCTCTCTGTCTCTTTTACTTGCGCATTTCTCTTTTGGGTATTTCCATATCCTTTTTTCTTTTCATAACAGTTTCCGTAATCGTTAGGACTTCTCTAATTTTGTTTTTCTGTTTCCCTTAATCTTCACTAGGGCTCTTCTGATTTCTTTTTCGAACTCCACATTATATTTGCACAGATACCTTTGCATTCACTTTATCCAGTAGTCTGTACAGCAGCCGGGCATGTCGCTGTCATAAACGTACGATCCGCGCATATCCACAACACACACACACAGCTACGGTCACGGACCTCTCTTTATACTATTTAAAAGTCTCTTACTTGTTATCTGTTATATTTGGTTGTTACCTGTATCGAATTTTCTAATTTAATCTTTACTTAAGTCAATCTCCAGCGGATTTCCTCAGCACCAAATGGACCATTGCCACTTACCTGTAAACAAGAAAAATAACATTGAGTCTTGACCATCTACAAACACTTACGACATCATACAAGTTTTTAAACTTTAACTTCATTATGAGTTTATTTTACATCAAGCATTTTTATAGCACGCGGGGCGGGATCCTCTAATTGTCAGCGTATCCATCCAAAAACTATCAACGGATTTTTCTAACTTCCATACTGATAATAGTTTATAACTGCAATGTTTTCAAAACGGAGTTGCTGTTACGATGTTATTATGCTAATTACTATGCGAATTAATTAGTTAAATCAATTAGCAAATTGAATTACCAATTAGCATAATAGACAAGAAACTCTTTAGTAAATTAATCATGTTCTTAAAACTTTAACATGTGGGTTTTAGTAAAAATGAACGCATTTGTTTAAATGTACTTAAATGACTAATTTATTATTCATTAGGCCTACGTAAATTTATATTCATACACATACAAAAGTTTGCTGTACCTGTAAATACATCAAATAACACATATATCATAAAAACAAGTTTTAGCTTATATGATAGCTGAAAAAGACGTACATACATAAATCATGATATACAATAATTCAAATAATAATTAATTAATGCGTTCATTAATTCCAGATGGTTTCGCTTACTCATTCATTATTTATAACTTTAACTTTATTCTTTTATCAAATTTATTTAAAACTCCCAGGGTAGGGATTCTTTGAAAGAGTCAGGACAGTAGTAGTTACTAAATTAATAATTGTTACTTGAAATTAGAATATCCGTTATGGTCCAGCGGTGTTTGATCTCTTTGTTGTGGTGAAGGCTGAAGAACACATCTTGTTGGATAACGTTGAATGCACTATCACTTGTACACACCCACGTGAACTCGCGTCATTTATAGAGTAGTGTAGATATGCTATTGCTTTCAATGTCAGTTTGTGTAGATCAGTTCGCTTTATAATGTGTGATCATTCTAAAATGAGTGTTGTATGTTCACGTCCGCAAAGTTAATGTTGATATCCGTACATCACTGAAATTCACTTGACTTTGTGTTGATGTATATGCGTTTATACTACTTGGTTGATTAGTTCGTTCAAGTATCTAAATGTTCGGTTACATTATTGTAATTCAGTAACACTGGCTAACTTTAATTCTGTCTAAGTTGTACAATACACTAGTAATGTTTCGTGTATGTGCCGAGTACGTTTGAGTCGCTCGAATTGTTCACTCGGAAATACCTAACAATGTTACTACTTGACTAAGTTCGTTAATTCGCACATTTTATACTGTTGTGTTCGAATATTACTTCCGGTCGCACTTTGTATCTTACAATTTGAAATTACTAAGTCCGAATATTATAACATGGCGTTTTCACTAAGACTGATAACTTTTACAAGACCGAGCACAGTAATACCGAGTCAAAATATATGTTCAAAAAATGTAATAAGACTGCTTGACTAAGACTGCCTTTCTCCGTGTTAGACAGTTAGTTTTATCAACTTGTCCCTACTCAAATTTTGTCTTGGGGCCTGTCCACGCCTTTTCTTACTTGTGATAGGTCAGCTCAATATTTTCACAGAATATTTTGTCCCACTTCTCCAGGATCTTTAGTTTCTGTTCGATGATTCGCTTTGACTTTTTGGTTACCATAGAAACTCTCCTCTCCTCCGGTGTCTTCGCAAGACGTTGTACTCTGATAGGTTGTCAGACACCCCCCGATTCTTTCCGTTCGGACGCTGATCTTTTTCGTAGAATTTCTGGCTATTGCGCGCCTATCGATCACTCTTTTGTTTGGAACATACGCAATGTTGTTCTAACTTTACCCTTCTGTGTCCATGGTCATCTTGAAGTATTGTTTTATATTACACCCCTTTTTTTTGTAGCTATTAATAATTTCTGACATGCGTTGGCTGGTGAAGCCACCCCGACTTTCTAATCGTAAATTGTGTTCGTCACGTAAATGTCACCTCCCGCAGTGCGGCTTCCTCGAGTCTATTCAACTAGTTATTCCTTTCATTGTCTCTGTAAAGTGCAGCACACTCAACTCTTTTGTGAAATTCTGTCGTTTTTTGCAGTACCATCGTATTCTGACGTAACTCGAGCGGACGTTCGCCTTATTTCTCCGTACGCGTGTGAGTGCCCTAGCCTGCTTTGTGTCGTTTGTTGTGGGGTAATAATTTTAGCCAAGCTTCTCCTGTCATCTCGAACTTTCATATCTATTGTTGAGTAGAGCCTAACATCTTTCTATTGTCTGCTAGCGACGCTGGTTTGACATCTTCACATTAAGCCTTGTTTATTGCTTTAACTTGAAGTCGTTGACACAACTGCGCGTGAACAAAATCAGTCGAGAAGAAAATTTTAAATTTTTAAATTTTTTTGCTCGCTATACTGTGATCTTTTATAATTTTCACATTATTTTAACATTTTACAGTTTGATGATGATTAATTACTTTTGGCTCAAGATTTTGAAGACATAGAGTACATGACTAGAAAATTGATACAGGAATATCACAAATGGAGACTAAAGGTAAATATTAATAAAACAAAATGCATGGCAATAGGTGACCTTCATCTAGACTTGATATTGGAGGAAGACATGGGGAAGATTTCATATACAGAGGATGGAAGTATTTAGGGGTGAAAATTAAGGCCAGTAAGAAGTAAGACAAAGCACTACAATTTATAATTAATTTGGGAAAGATGTCTATGTCTACATTAAATGGAATCCAGTGGGGTAAGCAAAATGCAGCAGAATCTAAAACCAAAGTATTTAAAACCATTGTTAGAAGTATCATGACTTACGGCTGAGAAGTTTGGACCACTAATAAAGACACAAGAACAAAATTAATGACAGCAGAGATGGACTTTTGGAGACGTTCGGCAAGAGTATCAAAACGTGAGAAAATTAGAAATGAAGTCATTAAGGACAGAATGAATGTGAAAAATTCAATTGTTGAATTTATCCAAATAAAAAAATTACAATGGTACGGACACTCGAAAAGAATGGCACATGAAAGATTGCCAAGGAGAGATTATGGAATGGACCTCACCAGAAAGAAGGAAAAGAGGAAGACCACCTATCACCTTTATAGAAGAAATTCAGGGTATATTGAGGGAACGAGAAACTGAAGATCTTTCGATGGACAAGGAAATCTTTGCCAGTAGAAACACATCTGTCGGGAATTCACCACATGTGCTAAATATTGAAGACGGTTAATGGCTCTAACGTATTCATAATATACGCGCATAACTACTTATATATATATATATATATATATATATATATATATATATATATATATATATATATATAAATACCATATATATAAAGACCGGTTTCCATTTATAATTGCCGTTCAATGTCTGAAGCTGCGGACGGGGCAATCTAATTTCTTAATATGGAAGCCTGTAGTATGGACGCGCGAGTTCGATTCACTCGGTAACTATTTTTCTCTGCGTTTGTTTGTTTCTCTTTGCTTTAACACATTCGATAAATAAATAAATCCGCGCTGCCGAGACCAGACCAATTAGAAAGTAAACCGTTTACTGCTATACCACCGTTAATGATGTCAATAAATACACCGCTTCGCGTTTGTCCATTTTCAGGATTACCGCCGCGACACTACAGTGTTGGGAGCGAAACGGGTAAAACAGATCAGGACAAACAATGGAAGGGCAACTGCGACAAAAGAAATTAAGCTTATATGTTTTGTCCATTTTCGAGGCTCTGTGTGTGTCTCGCTCAGTGGCTTAACTAGGAACTGTTCGTGTGTGTGTGTGTGTGGGGGGGGGTGCGAGACTAGTTTATTGGGGGGGATGTTAGTTAAGTGATGATGACATTTCAATGTAATTTTTAATAGCTCTGGCTGTGGTGAGGGGCTGATCCCACGACCTCGCTCCCCGTAGCAGTCTCGGTCAGTTGCGACGAAACCTGTTCATACGCGCCCCGCACTTTCCGAATCTGTCATATCCTATTCTGAAGTTCGGTGAGATTTCAATTCTGTAAACTTTTCATTTGTGCGAGTACTTTTGTTAGGTTAGGTTAGGTCGGGTCGGGTTAAGTTCCGCTAGGAATGAACAGAATTATAATGGTAATTACTGTATTAAGTAATTAACATCATTAATCGCAACTGACCACTTCGGTCCCAACTGATCGGTTTTTGTACGCTTGGCTCGCAACTGACCACGGTCCCGCCGTACTTATGCCACTGCTCTCGCTCATAGTTATTTTTAACAGATACTGAAGCTTAATGTGGCGGGGTGGAGGACCGTCGCTTATTTTTATGTAGAGGTTGATTCGTTCAACCCGTATGTCGGTTTTAAAGCATAGGGTAACTATTCAGTGCATCCACTATCCAGTGGATGACCCAGCGAGAAAGTAAGATTTACTGGCAGAGGTGAATCCGATGTTTCGACATCTCATCACTCTTTCGGCGGGCAACTGCGACTTTCCTCAGACATTACTGTTCTATGTGCATAAGTAGCCAGCTCCCTCCCCTAGACTCACACATACCTCAACAAGCATGCGCTGTGGGAAGAGATAATAGAAAAACCGTAACTAAAAAGGAGCAAGGAAAGTAGATTAGAATTAAGAACAACATTTCTTGACAGACAAGAGTAGCGGAAATGGATCGGTGACCCAACTGGAATTACGAACTGGATAATAAAGGAAGAAGAAGACAAAGAAGTCGGAGTACTTCGTAGGAAACACGTAGTAAAAATCATGGATAATCCGCTGTCGGTCAATTACTACGAACAGTCAACGTCAGAACTTCAGAGAATTCGCGAATTATCTAGGCAATTGACCGTAATTGCTTGGGCATTGTACATAATGCCCAATACAGAGGGTTCTTCACCGTTTAATTCTTCTTAGAGTCTACTGTATTAACATTAATGTCCTTTTCAGCCTTTCTACACGTAGTTTCTGGCATTCGTTCCTATACTCGTACACCTAGAATACTAGGTCTTCTAATCTGCTGGTGTCACTTCCATCCTTACGAATAAAATTGAAAAAATTATGCTCATACAACCTGTTCATAAAGTTAGTTTTTTTTTTTGGGGGGAGGGGTAACTACATGTATACGGCCACATTTCACTGTGTGTTTTCAATAATCATACTTCACTTCTTCTTCTTCTTCTTCTCTTCAAGGATAAGGTTATATAAACCTGTTCCGGCACCCGTCTCATCCTCGGACGATGTACATCTCTTCTACCAATGGCTTTATAATAGTTCAGTGCCGCTTTCGGCAATCGAACCTCTGTCATGCTTTGCAGATGATCCCACCATTATCTTCTGTAAATTGAAATAATTTCATTTATATCCTTTACTTCGATATCTGCTCTGATAACCTCATTCCTTAGTCTATCTTGCAATATATAATTGCAATATATATTCAGCACTCTAAATCTTGCCGCATTCATTTTTTGTCATGACCCACGCTTCACTCGCATAAAATCATACTTCACACATATCCTATTTTCCTTTACTCTTTTACACTTTTCCCTCTTCGATTTCTTTTTGTCACTTTCCATGCGTGTAAATAATTCATTAAAAATGCAAAAGAGTGACAGATTCCTGTCGGGCAGAGTATTTAAACTACCCATTGTATATACGCATATAGGGTTTACGACAAAACACTTGCAGATATGCGGCCGCCAACATAAACGATGAAATAAATAAACCAATACACAGATAAAGCAGAGGCACAGAGGCAGATATTCTCTGTATTAGGCAAGACACAGATAATGACAGCAATAAACCTGTCCCGCGGTCGAGTTAAATACGTTTCTGCTCCTGGCCGGACACATGTACACGCATACACTGATAATCGTTTTTATTTACTCCAGAATAAACACACCGTGCATCCATTTAACGAATAGATTATACAAATTACGACTAGAGCAGACGGCTGCCACGTGGGTTCGGCCCGTCCGTCAACAACAGCCGATTGTCCGCTAATCTGTGAAGGCTTTTAACCGTACGTCGGCCGCACACTCAGTACTTTACAATTAAACGGAATTCAATTCCCCCCCCCCCCGCCTTTGACAAACGACTTTGCGTGTAAACAAGCCTTATTCAGTACAATAAATATTTATATTACCACGCGAACACGATAAACACGTATTTAAAATTGTTATCACTTGCGCTGAATCGTCGTCGTTCATCGTCTCCAGGTTTGGACACCGTCGCCGGTCATCGTATCAAAGCCTCTCGGTCGACCCACATTCCTGCTTCCATATCGGAGGCACACTCCCGTCTTTGGTTTCAGTATCTCATCGGACGACATGCTATATACTTTATGTCATTAGTCCTCCCGTCTCTTTTAGTAACGACGAGACGTGCTGGCAAGTTCTTCACCTTCAAACGCCGCGCGTATATCATCCATCTGTTCTGAATTTCAGTGCACCGATCCGAGGATAATATATGTGTACTCCTTCTATCCTATCTCTTGATCGCCTTCCTCTGTACGGACAATCCCAATTTCACCCTTGCGGCGGTTTTGTACCAAATTCTTTCCAAAATGATACCGTCTGTAATAGCTTCGTGCAGTGACCGTTGGTTCCTGAATTATATTCGTCCAACTCTACTGAAGAGCTATCTAGTCTTCTAATCTCCATTTTATTTTACTCTTTTTTTCCTTCTGTCTATGTGTTCAAACTGTGTCATGTTTGCCGTTGTAACTGTTTAAGCCATCAAAAATAGAATAGGCGTATATCATTCTCTACAAACACGAGTGTGCTTCGGATAAATAGTACATGTACCGTCCATGGGGGTTTTGTTGGCTTCGCTCCATGCATATCCAGGATTCCGGTTTTTGGGCATCTATTGACGTTTCAAACCTTATTTCTCAATCGTCTCCACCATTTCCTGATGGTATCAATCTCACGCTTTGCTTTAGATCTGCGTTCACGCCTCAGTTCCACAACAAAACGCTCACAACACCAGCACTCCACGAAACGTTTGTGAAGTAACTAAGGGACGATTCATCAGCGAACGCTGTCTTGTCCGTGCAAGACATCAGCTCGGATATATTTAAGCACACGTTTAAGTAGCCGAGTGTTAGACTCACATTTCTCTTCCCTCAACGCTGTGACAGCGACAGCAGTAGTAGTAGTCCAGATTATATCAGAAACGAGAGAAAAACAAAACCGAGGCGAGGCGAGGCGAATTAAAATTCAACAAACGCGACAGTTAACTCTGTCACATCCGATTTACTGATGTCATATCCCAACAGTTGCTCCACTTCACGTTCTCTGCATACTAATCTCTGTCTCTCTCTCTCTCTCTTTCGCTATCCGAGTATCTGCCACATTTATTTATTCTGTGTCGCGTACAGTGAAGAATCGCTTCCCTCTATCTACAATGCACGTCTGCCTGACTATGTCCGACTGTCTACAATAAAACCATTTCTATCTCAAAAGACGCGCATGCACACACACACTGGAAGTTTATGACAATCTTCAGTCTGCAGCAGTAAACTGTCGGAATAAACGTCCGACACTTCACGTTTCTATCGTTAATCACGGCTCTATGTTTTATTTAATGACGGTCCGATCTTTTTCGATTGCCGTTCGTTTCGTCTGAGTTCCACTTATTTGTTGAGTTGCCACATTTTGAACTCTATCTGACAACACGTTGTTGAAGTCTGACTTGAAGCCTTGCGTTCGTACGTAGTATATCGTGTAGCACTTTCACCCTTCTCGCTTACTACGATGAAGTGAAAAAAAAACCGTTAAAAATCTTTACGTCAAATCTCAGCGTCATTTTCACACGGTCGGAGTGACGTGGCTTGAGTACATAACACCTGTTGTCGGTTGTGATAGGTCTAAAACTTAACCTATAAATTAACTCGAATTTTTTCTTGTAGCAAGTGCTCTTTTTAGAGCATTTTCTATCATTCGCTGGGAGAAGAAGAGGGTCCCGGTTCAACGGGATCTGACTCTCATTATCCTGACACGGTATAAATCAGAACACAAATAATCGAATTAAAAATAATAAAGACAAACAGAGAAACACATCACTAAACGAACAAAACACAAATAGGTACGTAGTATCTGCTGCACGTCATTTTCGAAAACGAACATAGCTGCTAACTGAGCGTTTTGCCGGTTTATACAGCGGCAACACATTGGGTAGACGAATGTGTGTGTCCCCCTCACCAGTTTGTACAGTGACAACTACTACGAGGTACTCAGTAAAACACTGCCGATGTCTGAGCCGGCAACACAAGACAGTGCAAGTGCTCAGCAGTTGGAAAGCAATGCTACGCTTTTCTTCAAGTTTCCCTACCAATATTGTTCGTATTTCAAATTATACAATAACTAAAGTATTTATTCTGTGATATAATTAATATTATTTTGTATTTTTTTCCAGTACTGTTGCCGCAGCCAACAGCGGTTACATGGACGCCACGCTACTGCACGGTTGTCATCATAATCGTCATGTGATCGTCTCGTTGGGAGCTATGGTTGTACCATTTTCCGAATTCACCAGTCTCCAGGTTTCAGTCGTCTCATCTCCATCTCTAGATGTATTTGTCCTTGCTTTTTGCTCCTGGGCTGCACGGTTGTCATCATAATCGTCAGGTGATCGTCTCGTTGGCAGCTATGGTTGTACCATTTTCCGAATTCACCAGTCTCCAGGTTTCAGTCGTCTCATCTCCATCTCTAGATGTATTTGTCCTTGCTTTTTGCTCCTGGGCTGCACGGTTGTCATCATAATCGTCATGTGATCGTCTCGTTGGCAGCTATGGTTGTACCATTTTCCGAATTCACCAGTCTCCAGGTTTCAGTCGTCTCATCTCCATCTCTAGATGTATTTATCCTTGCTTTTTGCTCCTGGGACTTCGTTATACTATTTTCGCTATCCACCGCGATGGGTTTTCTCAACTTAAGTTTCCATTTTATATCAGTCGCTTTATGAAATATATAACATTCCACATTACATTACGTACTGCTGGCAAAAGTAATTTTAATATTTTTTTTAATGCGAGGGAGACCGTGGAAAACTAATGTTTGCCGTAGAAGAAGGGTCCGCACTCCTACCGTGTGTGGGACTCGCACTCACCAAAACCACAAACCCTATTGCCCACAGCATGGATCCACCTCGACACTCAGCTTTCGCAATACTTCAAGGCGGTGCCATTTGTACTTCATCCTGTGGACGTTCATCTGTTTTAAACCTTCAGCGGGTCCATGTTATCTGTTTTATGCTATTCTGTCAGCGGCCCTAGCAAGATCACTTTTCTGCTTCCTACTTTTCCCTTAGTACCTTCTCCATGTAGGATGCTATCTGATCCCAGTGGAATAATATTAATAATAATAACAACAACACCACCACCACCACCACCACCACCACACTAACACTAACACTACCATCACTACTACTACTGCCACCACCACCACCACTACTACTAATAAATAATAATAATAACAAACAACCACCATCGTCGCCGTCATTAACATCATCATCATCATCAACAACGTCATAATCGTTGTGTCGTCGCCGTCATTAACATCATCATCATCACACCATTGTGACTGTCTCGTCACCGTCATCATCATCGTCGCTGTAGTCTCATCATCACAATTACAGCAGTTGCTACCATCTGTACAACGCCCGCCGTACAACACGCTGCAGACAGGTTCTATTAAAATTGTTTGCCAAGTTGTTATCTACACTCGTCATTGTTGAAAACTACGCGAACGCTTTCGTTTTTCTTTCCGAATTGTATCAATTATTTAGTAATCTGACCTCGAACTATCCCTATCTGTGTTTGTAACACGTACTCAAGCTCACATACGCACAGATGTTCTCAGTGACACACATGCGCGACGGCAAATACCGGTCGGGAAATTATTTATGACATTTTGCAACCGGGTAAAGGTTAGACCCGTCGTATATGGGACAACTACTGCTGCCTGCTCCGTCAGCAATGACAACTGGTTGTGATTATCCAATGTTTGACGGCTACGCAACTTAAACAACACATTTCTCTCTCTCTCTCCCCCTACTTTCGTATACGTGTGTCATGTTACAATTTTATTTACACTGTGACTGCTAAATAATAATAACTGTGACGCATCTGTGGAACAATTCATAGGTACCTGAAAAATAAAACACTGAAGGATACCCGAATTAAATTTTATAAAACTGTGGCTGTCCCCATATTCCTGTGTGCTAGTGAGACATGGACTCTTGGTAAAAGGGACGTGCAGAGGATTCAGGCATCCAAAATGAAATTTCTAAGAGGGATGCAAGGTTGTTCTCTACCGGATCGAAGAAGGAACGAGGATATTAGACGCGATTTAAACACTGTATCATTGCACCAGAAGATTGAAGACCACAGGAGATGGTGTGAACACTTGAGAACCGCATGCCTTATATCCGTCTACCTGTGGCTGCCTTGGGTTATCACCCTACCGGGAAGACAGATGTCGGTCGACCGAGGAGGAGATGGGTTCCGGAACAGGCCTAGAGCCTAGTGGTGGTGATGATGATGATGACTGTGACGGCCTTCTGTACCAAATTCTACTGAAACAACTGGTTATTCCGAATGCGTTCGAAATACCTATACGTAATTACTTTACTTTGATAACTCAATTATAGTCTTCTTCTTCTGCTTCGTACTTTGGCTTCAAACCTGGGTAGGGTTAACCTTCTTAACGGTTTTTCCATCTGTTCTTTCTTCTACCCCTCAGTCCTGTGGTCCCTCAAATCGTCATCCAAAAAGATTTCCTTTCTCTGATCTATCCATTGTAGTACAGTACTGTATTCGTCTTGTCTGCGTATACCCGTGTTTACCTTGTTCCTATTGTGTCTGAAGTTGCGCGTACGCTTCCGCAGGTCTCTTTCTACAGTCTAACCTGATCGATTCCTCACCAAATCCATTAATCCATTGCTACCGCAACATTCGTCTTGTCTGCGTATACCCGTGTTTACCTTGTTCCTATTGTGTCTGAAGTTGCGCGTACGCTTCCGCAGGTCTCTTTCTACAGTCTAACCTGATCGATTCCTCACCAAATCCATTAATCCATTGCTACCGCAACATTCGTCTTGTCTGCGTATACCCGTGTTTACCTTGTTCCTATTGTGTCTGAAGTTGCGCGTACGCTTCCGCAGGTCTCTTTCTCCTCGCTCGGTACAGTCTAACCTGATCGATTCCTCACCAAATCCATTAATCCATTGCTACCGCAACATTGTGTCTGAAGTTGCGCGTACGCTTCCGCAGGTCTCTTTCTCCTCGCTCGGTACAGTCTAACCTGATCGATTCCTCACCAAATCCATTAATCCATTGCTACCGCAACATTGTGTCTGAAGTTGCGCGTACGCTTCCTCAGGTCTCTTTCTCCTCGCTCGGTACAGTCTAACCTGATCGATTCCTCACCAAATCCATTAATCCATTGCTACCGCAACATTGTGTCTGAAGTTGCGCGTACGCTTCCGCAGGTCTCTTTCTCCTCGCTCGGTACAGTCTAACCTGATCGATTCCTCACCAAATCCACTAATCCATTGCTACCGCAACATTGTGTCTGAAGTTGCGCGTACGCTTCCGCAGGTCTCTTTCTCCTCGCTCGGTACAGTCTAACCTGATCGATTCCTCACCAAATCCATTAATCCATTGCTACCGCAACATTCGTCTTTCTATCTTTCAGCACAAGTTACCCTTATTCTGATCCGTGCGTCCGACTGACCCAAGAACAGTATTGTAGAATGATGTCTTTGTATTAAAGTCTTATTTCGTTCGACCAAAGCAAATATTCGAGAACCGGACAGTTATCTGACCTTGTACATTTCTATTTTGTATTCCTTTTTCACCGATACGATGTGATAGAAAAATAAATATTAATAATAATAATAACTACCATTACTATGCACAAAGACGTCTCGGTGAATTCGTTCTTCTCTTGCGTCTTGAATGAATGAAAACTCTCAACAAAATTTTAACCAAATTAGATAAAAACTCAAGATAATTACACGTCTTTTTGTCGCCTTTCATCAGGATTCCGCCTCACGTCTGAACTCGATAAATACACGTATAACGGGATCTGTTGAAATGGTGCGTGTCTTATCGTGATGATGCAAGAAATAAAACCTGAAACGTACTCACCAAATTGGATTTTTTGATAATAATTAAAACTGGAATTATTAAAGCAGCAGTCTACACCAGCAGTGATCCACTTTTCCGTGACCCGTCATCGGATTAATTAATTCACACACGCGCGCGCGCGCTCACACACAAGGAAATAAACATACTACCCCCTCGTCCTTAGTACGGACTGGACGAACTGCAGACAAAATTATAAAAACTCAGCTGACACGTTTAGAATGCTCTAAATTGGTAACCAACGCTCCACCAAAGGCAACAACCGACAGATTATTTGAGGTTTTCGAATTATACCGAGACTGTTACTCCCACGTGGTGAGACAATGTATCGATTCCCGCAGAAGTAATATGTTTTAAGTATACAATGTGCGAACTCATGCGCGCGCGTCTTTTACAGCGTCCCTCATTCTCTTTTTGTCTGACTTCTTCCAGTTCGAATACTCTTCGCAACTTTAGCACAGATAACGCTCCAACCCGGTTGCCACAACTTGCTCCATCATATTACACTTAGAAATTATAAAAATCTACCCGTGTACACGAAAACCGCAACGAAGCAGGCTGGATAAAATTTGTAGATAACTATTCCTACGGATTTAAGTAAGAAGAGAGAATAAATACAACACACAGTGCTACGTGGTTCAAAGAAACAGAAAAAGACATCGAAGAACTCCAGATTACTCAACAAGACATTGAAGAATGCTTGCCACTCAAAAAGAAATTAAAAATATCAAAGGTTTTCATGAAAACTCAAGAAGAGGATAGGTGCCATCTGGACTGACGAAAAGAGGAACAGACATCGATCAAGAATGAAGGAGAAGTGGGAGAGAGGAGAAGAAGGGAGGAACCAGTTGAACCAAACGTAGCCCGTAGTGGCTCATACGCAAAAAAAAAAAAAAATACACAGTGTTATGTTTGGATTAAGTTGCTATAGAAGAACAAATAAAATCTGCAGTAAGCACTACAAATTTATATCGAAACAAATTCTAAAACGTTAATGTCAACTTTGAATATTTATATTACACAGTAGTTATCAAACAATAAGCATGTTTTTTATTATAATGACGAACGCGGCGCAGAATCATCATAGCATCAAACGATTGGATTCTGAACAGTCGGCTGGTCGTCCGATACGCGTATTGTGGTCAGAAAATAAAAAGCTGTCTTCAGTCACATTTCACACCTCTGCGGTGTTGTGGTCAGACTGTGAAACTGTTTTCGGCTGTGCCGTTACAAACACTCGACAGAAAAACGATCTACTTCGATTTCTGACTGAAAGGCCAATCGCGTTTTAGCACGATAAACGGGAATTATCGAACTGGTCCAAAAGTCAACATACTGCTCCAATTAACTAAGGGTAGAATTTTTTTTAGTACTGCTACCGTAAGAGTCGCTGTTGAACGAAACTGTCAAGAGCATTACGGGAGCCGCTGTTATATGTTTAACTAGAACGCTGAACAATACTGAAAGATTATTAATTAAACCCAAAGAACTGCCAAAAGACAAAATATATGCTGCTGAAGAAGAATGTCCGAGGAGAAATAGTCCCAAAAATTTAAGTCAATGGCAATGAATTTGAGAGAGTGGATAGTTTTAGACATCTTGGGTCCCTCTTGACGTCAAAACATCAGATGGCAATGGAAATTCAAAACAAACTGGCCACGGGAAATAGGTGCTGCTTTTCTTTGCTGAAAGGTCCCAAAGTCCAGAAACATTTCTAGAACCTCCAAGGCCCAGCTTTACTAAACTGTATTGCGGCCAGTAGCATTATATGCTTCAGAAGCCTGAACCATGACCTCAGCCCAAGAAGATATTATCAGAAGATGGTAAAGAGAGATTCTGAGGAGGATATATATGGAGGTGTACTAGGTACTGAAATGTGGCGTATGACGACAAACGCCGAATTGTACGATCTATACAAGAAACCGGACATCGTCAAGATATCAAGGACTCGCTTAAGTAATAAATTTATTTTATTCCTAAAACGGATTAACTTTATTATAACCTGTTAAGTATTTATTAGTTGAAAAGACTTTTGATCCCTATATAAAAGGGAATTTTCCCGCTCTACGGTCTGGGAAAAGTAATTCATCCCTATCCAAAATAATAATCAGCCACGCGACCATCACATCAGTTCGAAAGTCCCGTAACAGGGAGGAAACCAGTCTTAGGATCCACTGTTCTGTGGAACTTCTATTATCTTTGCAAACGAGTAGACATAATTTTGTCCTACATCAAAGAAATAATAAAATTACATGTATATTGTAGCCTAACGGAAATTTTGCCTTATTAACAATTTAATACCACCTAGAAAATGAAAGGAAGACGCAATCTGGAATGAGTAAAATAAACCTAAATACTGTAAAAGTAACATAAAAGAAATAATTACTATAATAAATAAAATACCGTAACAGTACGATAAAAACTCTCGGTCCAAAGAAATTAAACACATTCAATTCAAAACAATATGTGTTAAACCATGTAGGATGATTATTATCCCAGTAACATCATCAGTATACCCAGTAAGATAAGGAGCAGTAAGGAAATACAACCATGGACGAATTAATTAAATAAAAATATCAAAAGGTCAAAAACTATTTTAAACCCAGAACACTCTATCAGAATCAGTGTACATCAGTTAGATAAGAAGCAGGTAGGAATAAACAGGACTATGAGTAAACCAGCCACATTAAAATCAAAAGGTAGACACTCATATCACAACCAGACTACTTTATGAAGTTCAGGTAATATACTTAACTAAGACTATAGATAAGTACTTCCATAGAAGGGAAGAAGAATTACCAAATAAATAACCAAATAAATAAATGAACCTAAATAATAATTATTATATAAAAATTAGAAAACCATCAGAGAAAGTCAGAGAATACAATACCAGTAGGCTGATTTAATGTAAATCTAAGTATAAGTAAAATAGTTGAAATTGAAAAAGGACTAAAGATAATGTAGAACCTAACTGTTCACAAGACAATATTACAACAAAAGTGAAAGTGGAATTTGCATTATGACATAAAACTACTGATAGTGTAGCAAATAATATAAATAGAGTATATATATATATATATATATAAAAATTAGAAACCAATCATACATTTAAGAACCAAAGGTGAACAATAAGATAATAAGTAGTATTTAAAGTGAAATTATTCCTTTTTCTCCAAAAATTAGAAAACTTGTTACAAACTATGGGAGAGAATAAAGGGAATAGTGTGTAATTAAGGGGAACGCCCCAAACCAGTTTTAAAAGACAGCAAGAGACTGTAATTAGTTTAAGTTAATAGTGCGTTTAAAATGAGTTTCTTTATTCTCTAAAAAATATAAACTGTTTATAAACTATTATAGAGAATAGAGGGAATAGTAAGTAGTAAAGGGTAAAAAACCAAAACAATAATTTGAAAGGACAGCAAAAGACTGTAATTAGGTTAAGACCATAATTTGTTTAATTATAAGAAGTAATTTATTTGTTTAATTATTATATTGGTATTCACTACCTACAATGTTGATATTAGGATATACTAAATGTTAGAGAATAAGTGTTTGTTGTATTTAAAGAATGTTAGTTTATGTCAGAATTTTGTTAAGGAAGGAAAGGCAATATATTAATTCAAATGTCATATAAATAGTAACTCAGAAAAGATAATAATAATAATGTGAAATAATTATAATATTGATAGTAAAACTGAAAATTGATAATCAAGCCAAATACAACTTTGACTCTGTAATCAAATCAGAGGAGATAAATTAGCGAAAACCTGGACCAAATTAATATAAATTATTCCTTTTAGCATGCAAATACTTTATTATAATTATCACAACAACCTGTAGTAGTAATTAAAAAAGTCAGAGGATAACACTGACTTAAATAGTGATTGTACAAGATAATGCCTAGGCAGTAAACCAAGTATAAGTAAAATGTAAATAAATCAGTAAATGTTTAGTATAATAACAAAGTAGTAAAGGGAAATTATAATGATTTAATTAGTAATCTTATTTGAGGACAATGGTAACATAAAACATACTGTAAACCATTTAATGGGTAATTATGTGAATCATGATAAGGCCTAGAAGTAAATTTCAAGGATGTAATTTTTGAGTTTAATTCAAACCAAAATAGGTCATGTTTAATATTAATTTATATAAAATAAAGCAGGAATATAGTTATGTAATTAAAATTTCATAAAAATACTAAATAACTAAATTATAGACAGTAAAATATAATAAAATGTCATTTATTTCCATAAAATCGAATCGGGAATAAGGCAAACAGCTGACTGTGAACAATGGGAAATGAGACCAAAATCGTACAGGAGTTTCTATATGAAGGAACAAATTAAAATTAGTTGATTGTTAAACACCAAGCAGAACGGACGTGTCAAAGTATCGAGAAGAAATCTGAAATAAATTTTAAATAAAAACCAAGATGTCCTGGAAATATGAAGGAATGGAGTATCTACAGTAAATCAATGAATCCAATTTAAAAATCGGTGGAATAATAAAACAAATTTAAAAAACACTAAAACTAACTACCAGAACGAACGGCCATGATGGAATTATAAATCTAACCCAATTTATGAAAAGCGAACTGATTTGAAGAAGACACTCAACACTACACACGCATTACCGAACGAAATCCAGTGGACGACGAAAACTAAACACAATAACTTGAAAATCTTTCAATAACTACATCACAGAAGAGGAATTTATCAACTACTACATTTTATTGAAGAAAAATCCCAGAGACAGATTATCAGCGCATGGTACAACGCATGAAGGCAGCCATCTTTTAATTTCAACGAGGAGCAGCTCGCCCAAGAAGAAGACTGCGTGACGTCAGAACAGTCTGCATGCGGTTCGGATTTCTTTTTACTAATATATACTATATTTTTAATTATTATGTGTTAATGAATAAGTTTTTTCTAATTGTAAGTATTGAATTCTCTAACTTGCCTTTCCTGACTATTTCAACAGTTAAAAGAATCCATGTTAATGAATAATTTAATTTAATATAACTTAACCCAAACGTGTTAATCGATCTGAGATCCAGTCTCGACTCCGAGAGCAATAGTCGACGCAAGTCGAATAGTCGCATTACTCATAATAAATATAATTATTTGTTTTAACTTGGCGTTTTATTGATTAGTTAAGAATTATATACTGTACGTCAATTCTCAATTAAAAAACAGGACTTCAAAAAGGAAAAAGACGAGCAGAAGAAGAAATAAAGACGCTGAATTGACAGCTACCATCAATCGATTTGTCTATGACATAATCTATTTAACGCGGTGAAACAAATATTTCTTTAGCAATTCTAATTTTAAAAAAAAAAAAAATTCAGGCATAATTACTATTTATTATTTTAATTAATTAAATAATAATAAAATAATAAAAACACATAACATAATTAAATTAAATTAATATAAAGAAAAAAATAAAATGTTTTTAAACAGTTTATTATACTCATTAATATTTGTTTTATTACAAATTGATGCTACCAACGTGTGGCTTATTAAAACATCCTAATCATAGTGTTATTACAATATTTAGATCTGAACCTTAGCCTACTGTGCGAAACTAATTCTAGCGTTTAAGTTATGGAGTTTTTTTTTAGTGATATAGGTCTGTACCATTAACACCCATCAAAAATCAGATAACTAATTCCAATAAGCTTCATATTTGAAGCAACGTAGCTTCACTTGTAAACTCAAGCGTCATGTGCATAATACATAACGTACTTACTTCTTACTTCATCCAACGCCCGTCCGTGGCTGCTCGGCCATTAGACACCTTGCTGACCAGTAGAGTCTGGCCCGTCCTTGCAAGTTGTCGTCCACGATATCCAGGGCTCTGCAGCTTGCTTGTGAGGTGGTCGGCCGTGCCCTCATCCTCGGAGCACAAGGGGCACAGGGATGAGTCGGCAAGGCCGATGCGGTGCAGGTGGCTCTGGAGGTAGTCGTGGCCGGTGGTCATTCTAAACGTGGCGACTGCGACGTCCCTTGGCAGGTTGTTGGGGATGGCGTTGGATTTTACAATCGGCTCCCATCTTTTGCCAACAGCGGCTGCCTCCCAAGCTGTCTTCACCATTCTGTTGATGGATGTCGTGATGAGGCTGCAGATTACTGGGTAGCTAACTGGCCGGTCTTCTTGTGGGAAAAGGCATCCTGCTTTAGATAGTTGATCAGGTCTCTCGTTTCCCTCGAGGTCGCAGTGGCCAGGGACCCACTGCAGACGGACTTCTGATCTCGATTGCAGCTTGAAGAGGCGTTCTTGGCACAGCAGGGAAGAAGTGATGGCTTGTAGTGCTGCCATTGAGTCGGAGAGAAAAATAATTTTCTTTAGACCAGGAAGACCCAGCAGTTTGTCTGCAGCCTCGCTGATGGTAGCTACCTCCCCGTCGAAGTTTGTTCGGTTCCTTCCCACTGGGATGGAACCCTCGAGAAAGGTTGTGTAAAACCATGCGCTGCTTCCATCGCCCATTGCAGAGCCGTCGGTGTGGACATGAGTCCATTCTGCTCGTGGGTATTTGGTGGTAAGCATTTCCAGGGCAGTGGCCTTCAGAAGGTGCTGAGAAACGTCGGCTTTGCGTTCCGTTATCCCGGGAAGGAACAAGCGAACTTGCAGCTCGGGCTATTCGCGGACGAGTTCGGCCTTTCGGAACGGCAACCGTTCTTGGGCATTTATTTGATACTTCCGCCGGAGTTCCAGGTCTTTAGCCAAAGGTGTGGTTTGCGTCTTAAGCCGTGCGTTCGCGGTGCAGTAGGTTTCCCAAAATTTGTCACCGACTCTGCGTGATCTCTCAAAGAACTTTAGGACCGCTTTGTCTCGTCGGGCTTCCAGAGGTTCGGTCAGAGTTTGGCTTTCAAGCGCTGCGATGGGAGTCGATGTAGCCGGTCCACAGACCAGGCGCAAGGCGTTGTTCTGCACTGTGCTCAGTTTCTTTTTGGTAGCGTCGCTGGCGGTGGCGAAAGCTTCGCAGCCGTATTCCATTAATGGGCGGATGTACGTCTTATAGGTGCTGGATAGGACGTCTTGTGTGGCCCCCTACTTGGTGCCTGTAAGCCTCCTAAGAATGCAAAGTCTTTTAGTGACTTTGTCGGCTGTGCTGTCAACGTGCTGAGAGAAGCTCAGCTTGTTGTCTAGGGTCACGCCGAGGTATTTCGTTGCTTGGAGTAGGTGAAGGGGCGTTGAATCATATGTCAGATTGGTGGTGTGCTCCTTAGTGGACAATGTGAAGAGTTGGGCAGTCGTTTTGTCCTTGCTGACTATCATATCATTGTCTTTGCACCAGGCTTGGAGACGGCGAGGGCTTTGTTGATGGAATGCTCCATTGCAGGGATTCTGGTGCTGGTGGCCCACATAGTAACGTGGTCAGCATAGCAGAGGACCTCGATTCCGAGCTCTTTCTTCAGTTCGCCGATCAAATCGTTGATCACGATGTTAAAAAGCACACAGCTAAGTACCGCACCCTGAGGGATTATAATACATAACGTGGATAGGTCACCACACTGAGACTTGGTGGCTTGGACGTTTCCACTTGTAAGTGTACACGGAGAACGAATATTCAAATCGATTCGAAAATATTATCACAAAAATCATATACATTTTGTCTTCTTAAAAAGGAATCTCGTGGTCTTCACTAATCGTTAGAAAAAAGACACTCTCCAGATCTGCACAACAAACAGCTGACATTTAGCAACATCTCTGTCACTCTTGCGACTGACATCGACGTCAATATAAAAGCTCAGGGAAGATCGGCGCGACGATACTCGCAAACTAAACTGACAGTCTACATTAATCAGTGAGGCTAGTTGTCAAAGCCCGTGTTCGAGTGGATCAACTCCGGCTGTGGCGACTTCCTATTGAGGTAAGCAACCTCCGGCAGTCTAGGCCTCGTTATCATCGGATCGACTTTGTACGCCGACTTAGACGGTATCGATTTGCTTGTTTAATTCATTATATCCAGACTGTATGAGTAATTGCATTAATTACACAGTACTGAGTCTCGCCGATCAACAATCGATTGTGGGCGAGGTCGCTGTCGCAGTCTGTCGATAACTTCTTTACAATATTCTGATTGAAACGGTTTGCTTCTTCTGTAACAAGTTCAACTGTACAATAAGGTGTAACACAAAACACTTCGTAAAGATTACATTGGCAAAAACGTTTGAAATAATTTTCTTCATAAATTTAGTTAAACTCTATTTAATTTAGTTAGAGGTAAAATTTATTTAGCGCATACAGTTAGGAGTGTGTTATTTTGAACCACAAACGATGGAAACTGAGCTATAAACTCTGTGCTCTCCAAAACAGAAACTATGCATTTACATTTTATTTGTAACTCGCCCAACCCGGAATCACCGTGCTAGTGTTCCGCATTCTTCAAATTCTAAATTACAAATCGTTACCAAGCGGCTGAAATGAGATTTCTCAGGCACGTGCCAGGGTATACTCTTTATCACCATAGAAGAAACACAGATATACGGCAGGAACTGAATATTATGAGTATACTCGACAGGATTGCCCAGTATCGAGTGAATTGGTGGGAACATCATTGCCGAATGGATGACTGCCGCATCCCCAAACAACTGTGGAACTATAAGCCGATGAGACGGAGAGGTGTGGGACGTCCGAGGAAGCGCTGGAGTGACCAGCTCTGATATTTGCCTGTTTGAGCCGCAACGAACCATCGTTGGTTTAATCCTTTCAGATGATGATGATGATGATGAAGAATTGTTACCAGCGTATTTTATACCCTAAGTTTTAAGCAAAATTTCAGACCAATAATAGCTTTTCACATTTATGCTCAGTCACAGTATCCCAGCCGTTGAAACAGCTGTCTGATCTATAAATGTATTTAGAACTAAGTTTAACTCTGCCAACGGTGTCGTTTAACACTGCCGACCGCAAGCCCGAGGCTTCGTCTTGCAAATGATGAGGAAAGAGGAGCGGGAGGAATATCAACCTCGTTTAGAAACCTGGGTCCATCTGGCTCCGGATGGTAGCACCCAGTTATAGGACCCTGGGCTAGGGTAACAGGCGACAAATGGTCGACGGTCTCGTAGGCGGAGGAGGAAATTTTCCAACGGCGGAAAGAGCGGAAGAGCCTAAGGAGGTGGGTCTCCGAATGAAACCCAGGGCAGGTCCGGAGGCTCGAAAGTGGCAGTCCCATCACCGGATTTTCCGGCAATCGGGGTAGTAGCCCATTCGCGGGGATTTAAGCACCTTCAATCGTCTAAAAAGGGATGGAGAGATCAATTGTAACGACGGACAACGTAATTGGTTTTGAGCGTGAAGAAGAAGAAGTAGTACACCGCCTACCAACCTCAGCTCACATTCTCAACCGCCGTCTAGACCTACTCTAGTACCTATAAAGTATCTATCAGAAACTTACAGGTTTCTAACGTACAGGTGGTTGACGTCGGAGACCTCTACGCAGTCTACCCTGTAAAGTTGCGAGTGCACCTCATATCCACAAGCTACGCAATACTATACCTTCTCAAACGGCAAGCTAGCATGTGTACAAAGACCGCGCATGCAGCAACGGTAACACGAACCCCGTGACGAACAGACAACAACAACAACAACAAACGGATTAATGAAATCTGCTGCACTTGACGACGGAGAAAAAATATTCATTAGAGAAATACAACAGACGGGACGAGCATTCGTTACCGACGTCGCACTGTTTTCTCTTTATTCAATCCTCTCTTGACCGTTTTTTTCTGACTCTCGCATTAACGCCAGCGTCCGTTTTTTGTGTGAACATTTCGATTCGCGCGCGAATTTCGCACGGAAAAGATTCCGTGACCTCGACACAAACAAACAATCTTCCCAGATAATGACGATGCCGTTGATATTGCTGATTACCCAAACAGGTGTCGCCGAGATCGTGATTCGCCCGCCGCGGTTATTTGCTACTCCGTCTCTCTCGGTGGAGTACGAGCGTCTGCGCATTTATTTCAGTAAACAAACACTTCTCTCACGCGCATTCGGAAACATTTTAATGTGTTCGACGTTACCTTTCATCGGCGGTTGAAGTGATGTATTTGAAGTATGATACTGGGGAGGGTACACGGATTGTCATATCGAAAAGTACAGCTAGTTTGGTCATGTAGCCATAAGCTACTTTGGTTTTGAGACCTTAGACCTTCTATATTGCCAGCGAGTAAAGATTTGATTGGATTTCTTGTCTCCAGTGCATACATCTAATTTCTCTTACCCATTCTTCTCCTTCTTCTCCTTCTCCTCTTCAAAGATTAAGTCGGACGACCCACGTCTCTTCTACCAATGGCTTTATAGCTCAGTGCCGCTTTCGGCAATCGATCCTCTGTCATCCTTTGCGGATGATCCCACCATTGTCTTCTGTAAATTGAAATAATTTCATTTATGTCCTTTACTTCGAGTTCTGCTCTGATATCCTCATTCCTTATTCTATATTGAATTATATAATTAAAGTATTTCAAAGAAACTGCACTTCAGAACTCTGAATCTTGCCGCATTCCTTTTTTGTCATGACCCACGCCTCACTCGCATATGTCAATGTGCGTATTGCAATTGTCTTGTAAAATTTAATCCTTGCGCTGTCTCTTGTTTTATTTCTAATATTTCTATGAATCGTACCGCAAATATTCCTAAATTTATTTATCTTCTCTTTTATATCATATACAGATTCATAGCTTACTGCACAGCCGAGATATTTGACACTGCTCACTTGTTTATAACTATCTTAGTCCTCACTGGATATTTACCTTTAAAGGCCATGGTTTTGGTCTTTCTTACTGAAATTGTCAGTGAGTACTCTCTTGCCACTTCTTGTAATTGAGACATAACTCTTTGTAAATCTTCCTCATTTTCTTGAATATGAACTATGTCATCCGCATATAGCAGGGATCCCATACAAATTGATTTGTTAAGCTGTATTCCCGAAATCACTCTGGATTTCCATGCTCTCAACATGTCGTCTCTTACTCATAATCTTCAAAATTATTTTAAAAATCAAAAGTTTTGTGTGGATAATCTGCAACTACAAAAAACGGAGTTTCCTTGTGTACAACCATTACTAAGATATACCGCGTTATTATTGGGACCGTTGGAAGCGAGATTTACGCGGTCGTAACAGTGCGCGCGCAGTGTTCACACACACACACACACACACACACACACACACACACACACACACACACACACACACACACACACACACACACACACACACACACACTACTACGGCTCTGATCAAACAATAGAGGGCAGGAGACCTGTGGCTGCCTGCTTACGACTACGACTACGTTGGTACACAGAATAATAACAGTAATAATGACAACGATGATAATGGCGCGCTCTTATAATAGACACGAAGATCAGCAGCAGCAGCGGCGGTGTGAAGATCTCGATCTAACAACAACGTATCGATCGATCGATCGATTCTATAGCCTGCCGTCCCCAGGTGTCGTCGTCGTAACGGTACGGTATTTTGTAACGTATACATACACACACGTAGTAATGAATCGCAGCGTGAGGTAAAATCGATTAGCGCGTCTCTTCAACACGCACGCTGATGCAATAATAGTTAACGTACAAAAATCGATTATTCAAAAACCAACTTATCCCGGCTTTAACAAAGATGATGATGTACAAAACGGACGGTTAGCGTCTTCAAATCGTCTAATCGGTTTTTTTAATCTTCAAAGTAAATTTGTTTTCCACAATGGAATACCGCTACCAAATTGTTAAGTAAGTACAATGAACAATACACATTTTTACGGCCTCACCACTCGTACATATAAATACTATTTGCTTTTTTCTTTTATATTATACATTTCTTTGAGAGCTCAGTTTATATAGAGATCTACGAATACACTTTCCATTGCGAAAGGAAACAGGTCACTGTAGGGTATCGACTCCACGAAGCGCACGCACAGGTACTTTTCTTTTTCCTCTCTCAGTTCAGTATCACGCAATCGATTGTTACCGTCTTCCTATACACTGTTTACGTGGATTTACTCCATCCTCTAAAACAGTTTTCCTGTGACGTTTCATTGCAAGAATGTCGGTTGGTAGACCTCAAATAGGAGAATGTCGACAACAAAATTGCTCCAAGCAAGTAATTTTGTGGTTGAAAATCAAATGATTGTGTATCCAATTGAAAATATAAAATTATTAAAGCCGACGGTAATACCAACCAGAGCGAAGCAAGGGAGAAATAAGTGACATTAAAGGAAAAATGGCCGTACAGCGTAATCAATATAACAGTAAATTTTCAAAATAAGGATGTTTCACGGAATATTAATGAAGAGATGAAAAATTAAGAAAACAAAAAAAACAGGACGTCAAGTCGCTCCAGGTAGCGCGTGGAGATTCTTGTACTTTGGTCTTCTACAAGAGCTACGTCCGAGAGTAGACCTGAAGAGATCTGTTACTAACAGAGGTCTGTTACTACCATGAAGGAGTACTGGATATACTTTTCAGTATTCCTGACTGGTACTTTCCCTATTATTTTTACACATCACGGCTTTGTACAACCTCAGAATTGTACCCCGTATGACCATACTGGTTTTACTACAGACTTGTACAGATGGAGTTTGTTTTGTGTATTAGAGTACGTTTTGCGTTCGACGGCCAGATAATTTGGCGAAGTTAAAAAAAAATGATAAAAAATTATCACTGGATTCTGCTTCTCTCACGGATACACACGCTGAGAGACACGATGACTCTACACATCAACCAAACGAAATGTCAACACCATTACCAAATAAAACGCATTCCGCGCTTAGCGTCCACATAAACTGCGTAATTGGAAGCGGATTGAGGTTGTTTTCAGATTAAACATACTAATTTAATTCCATTAAAATAATTACGTTTTTTGGGCGACCGACCTAAACTTCTCTCTCTCTCTCTCTCTCTCTCGCACGCATTCACAATGATACACATTAAAACACTGGAGAGCAGTTAATCCGAATCCGTTTGTAAACTAGTTTGTCTGAACCCGTTACTACAAATGACATAACACCACTGCTCTATTATACAGCCATTTGAAGGAAACCGCCGCGGCCGTGTGTGTTTTTAGATTATATACCCGCTATCAACTTATAATAAACTGTTCTCAGGCAATCGTTACGACTCGACGCCGTTACGTCTATATTTACGAACAGGAAGCGAACGATGATACGTCGTCCCCAGGGGTCGGATCGATTCTACCATAAACATCCATCTGGTTGGTTGAAAGCAGTAAGTAATCGGGGTCTTCGTTGGCTGCGGCAGGAGCTTATCATGAGGACAATGACCACCGCATTGACATAACCTAATGTCTACATGGAGAGAGGTAAAAATAAGACGTTTGACAACCAATCAAAGCAAGTAGATTACTAAAAGTTCACAATACACGTTACTATCATACCCAATCTTGAGAATTCGGCACAATTATTTCTGATACTATAATTTTTAAATGAAAAGCGATGAAGTGCTCGTACTCGAAAGACAACCGACACACAGTTCGGACAGGTTAATAGGACGACAGAAAGTATAATTAAAAGACAGCCTGTAAAGCCAAGACGGAAGAAAAAGAAACTGGACACGGATACCAAGAAGAGCTAGGATACAGGGAACAAAATACGGAACACAGAACAGAGGTATAACCTGGGACAATGCAGGGATGTTCTACGGAACAGAGAGGTTTGGAGGATGTGTGACAGACGAAGACAACGTGACTACTCTGCATTTCTCTAGTGTATTACGTTTTATAGATTATACGGGTATAAAATGAGGATATTCTAGACGTACTATTGTTATGTATTTTTGGACTTTTATAATCTTTATGATTATGTATGGTATTATGATTTAGTATGATTCTGTATCGTATTGCGAATTGTGTTTTACTTCCATGTTCCGTAAGGAAATGGAAGTATGGTGAAGGCGAAAAAATCGTGTTCGAGATAAGGGTTGATTCTGACTGTACAGCCCTCAAAACGTGAACAAAAGTCATTTTCGTTAAAGTGTCTGTGTGTCGAGTCGAATTTTTTCTATGGCGATGGATAACTGCCGCTAATACAAACAGAATCTAATAATTTTTTGCATACGTGTCTGAGTTATAGAGGACTCAAGACCTGATGATTTTAGTGAAGATCGGTTAAGGAAGAGTGATAGTTTACTTACAACGAATTACGTTTTAACAAGAGTAAAGTAGTTAATTTTGATATAAAGTATCCTAAAAAGAAATTCATAATGATGCATTATAGAAAGGTAGGTGAAATAATATATATAAATGAAAAGGGTAGTTAAAAGTGAAGGGGGTAATTTTTTTCACGTTTGATATTCATTTAATGAGTTTGACGAAATTAAATAAAAATGCATTTAATCTTTATCAAACAATGGTAATTATTAAAAATAAAATAATTTTGTTGCCAGGGAATAAAATTATAATTTTTTAATTTTAATTTAAATCATCTATGCGTGAAGATCCGCAACCACGGCCCAGCAGGCCACAAAATAATTACATAATTATATAAATATGTAATTAATGCGTGATTATCTTCGTAGTTCAATTTTTTTATAAGATTGTTAATGGAATAAATCCGCTTATAGTCCAAGCCACGTATTTTATAATCAACTAAACGCTATGCAACTCACCGTCTGTGGCTTAAGTCTTTATAAGAATAAAGTACCTAATCTTTATAGATAAACGGACTCGAAAATAACATTGCATTAAACGACAACCCCATAATAACAAAAATATCTATAAATAGTGAAAACAGTTCAAAGGTGGGGGATATTTTTTTAGAAATTATCTAACTGAATTCAAGTAAATGATTTTAAATATAAATCTTAGAACAAGGAAGTCGTGAATGGTTCTTCATACCGATTTGTTTTATTCAGACAAGTAAGCCTATTTGTGGTATTAACACCGTATTTTGGTATCGTGACTGCCCCTACACCTGACGACAGAAGAACATCCAGATTATATAAACATTTTATTTGCATCATTTGTTTCCAGTTTTCTTCGCAGAGCTTCGCAAACGCTGGTCTACTTAAGTACTCTTCAGCCAAACAGCTGACAGTCGGAAGGCTTTGATACAATAATGTGATTTTAAAAGTGCGACATTGTCTACCTCCACCAATTAGAGTGTGCCGTTAGTAAGGTGACATTATCGTTTCGAGTCCACGTTGCCGCGGCGTTGCCACAATTAGTATTCATCGACCGCAACATGTCACCTTCAATGAAGCTGACCCCGTCTTGTCGTAGTCATTCCGCTGTAGGTATATCCTTTGTTACGTGCAGAAGCATGTCAACAATGTAACTACCCTGATAGAAGTAAAACATTAATTACGATTAATAACAGTTGCTTCGACTGCCGATGTTGACTGTTTGAAGGAGGAATAATAGGCTACGTTCCGTTGAGACTATTTGTCAGCTGACAAGACTTTGTACTACCATATTCTGGTGGCAATCTTCGTGAAAACCACACATTTTACTTGTAGCTGCTCAGCTCAATCAGCGCAGAAAAACCGCAACAACGTTGTTTTTCTCTACGCACGATAACAAAAAGACGACGAGAGAAAGTCCACTCCACGGCGAGCTGACGCAGAAGCAAGGCTAAACGACGACAAACACCACGTATCGATTTTAAATCAACATCGACTCTGGATATTTAAAAAATTGTTCAAGTTGTTGAACACAATTAGTTCAGACAAAACACCTGTGTTTGTCCTTGGGAAATACCGCTAATCGCCGCGTGTGAACCCTTCCAGTCCGTATATTTCTGCGTTATTAATAATACTACAACTAATTCCTTGACATTTCTGTATACACAAGCATGGCATGTGTGTGTGTGTGTGTGTGTGTGTGTGTGTGTACGCGCGCGCGTCTGTGTGTACCGCAGATACCGTGAGTACTATCTACGCAGTACCTGAATTTTTTTGTTCTGCGCTACGATTCTATTTCTTTAGGTTAAACACGCACACGCGGGGACGACGTAGCCAGAGAGAGGGTCCGAGGGATCAAACCCCCCCTCCGGAAACCTGAAAAATGATTACATTTACATTTCTTACTGTAATTTCATGATAGGCTTACAAAATGGCATGAAACAAACTTTTATCCAAGAAGTATAATATAGAAACATAAGGTTATTATAACGTTTTTGATTTTCAACGTCAACAAACAATGATATAACACTGGGACACGCTTTATCAGACTTACAGTAGGAATTACGTCGTAGATTCTACGAAGTGTATAACTCAAACTGAGGTTTTGAATTCAAATCTAATAAGAAAATTAGAACAAAATTGTAAATCTTTCTTATAACATGTTGTTTTTTAATTATACGGTTCAATAACGTCTTGCTCCAGTGGAATACTGGAGCCCCCACCTTTCTTTAAGAAAACATCCCGGAATGGGTATTCTCGAATTTGATTCCACGCCTCAAATCTAATCTGGATCCCCCCCCAAAAAAAAATTGGCTACGTTCCGCGCATGCCCAAGCTCATTTCTAAAAGATTCGCTCTTTACCAGTTCTCTCCCCGGTAGAAACGAACTGCCAGAAATGGTATGGACTTATACTAAAGTATATACCAGAACTTAAAATCAGAAAAACGTGTACGGGATAAACAAAACTGGTTACAAGGCTTTCACCAGACAGTACTGATGCACTGTGTCACAGTCGCCATGACAGGACAGTGTAGGGGGCCGTGACTATATACACAACGAAGGGGGAAAGCGAAAAGAAACTTGAACATGATGACAAACTGAAGAAACCGGGAGTAGCAAAAAGAGAGACACAGTAAATGGATAAGGGTATAAAGTAGAAACCAAACTGGTTAGGACACTTCAAAACGTAAAATAATTTTAAACCATAAAGCGATGAAGTCACGTCGCATCGCACAGAGGCCCGTCAAATCTGCCAGCGTCAATTATATTCTTTGACAAGTCATGGTGATAAGAGATAACGAGTGACGACGCGCGCGAAAAATGAAAGCGTGTGACCGAAATAAGCAGAGAAGTCACAGAAAAACTGACAGATCTGCTGTCCCTCCACAGAAATTGGACAGTGAATACTTAGACAACGAAATGATTACCTGTTACCCTCTTTCAACAGTAAGTGAACGCGAATCGTTTCGACAAAATGACGAGAGAAGAAAGCCAAACAACTGCTTACCAAAAAAAAATCATATGTAGAAAAGAAAGATGACCATGCACGGGCTGAGGGTCACGCGCACTATATTCGCTGACTGACACTATCCAGGAGAAAAGATCAACAATTGAGCGAGACCACTTTACAGCTTCAAAAAGGTCACCTAAAATTGCATTCTCGAGTTTTCATCTAAGTCTGTGACTCTTAAAGTTAAGAAGCAATTTGTAAAACGTTTTATATGCAGTGTCACAGGATATCGTTCAGAAAGGTAGATTCTGCGGAAGGCAGAAGTCGCAGAATTAAAAGCTTCTTATGAATTCGGTATTGGCGTTGAGTTCTCAGAATGTCATAGACCAATGACGTCGTAAAGTCGTGAAGTTCTACGGCGGGTAGGGTAGATGAATAGTTTCGGAGAAACAATAAGCAAAATACTGAACTCTTTTATTGGAAACTTCCTGAGGCTCCTCAGAGTAAGCAACGGAAGCAGTGATCGAAAAAAAACAGGCAATGGTAAATAAAATGGTTACGTAATCAACCTTATTGTTGTCACCAGAAACTGTTTCACATGCCTTCCTATCTCTCAACTTTTGAAAATCTGTGGCAGATTTGTCACTTGTTTTCCACCCAAAATGATATTCATGGCTGGATTTGATCAAAGCAAAGTCATTAATATCATTTCGCTTCCAGTTCTGTGGGCTGTTTTAACAGCTGACTGACCGCTCTTCCCCCCCCCCCCACCACCAAGATCGTCACTTGCAACTATGAGTTGGCTATAATTTCAGAAAACTTAGCCAATAAGCCGTAGTTAATTTACGATTTCATAACTACTTTTATTATCTAGCTCTCTTTTTTTTTTACATTAGGCTATAGTTAGAAATACTCAAAACTTATAGAAGTCTAACCTACGATTACGACGGTTTGATGATACCTACGTAGAAAGCTAAACACACAGCACGTGGCTCTCAGCGACGCAAAAAGCAGGCACTCTTTAGTAGTACTTTAAGCCACTAGAAGCACTAGCAGTGCCCCACAGGTGAAAATGCGACCATATTTTCCTCTTGTAGCCTATATTGTTTTAGTTGAAGTTAGCTTTTGGACTACAAGTTTCACAGCTTGCTAAACGCCACATTTTTTAATCATCATCATCATCTGCAAAGGATGGTTTGTTCCGGTCTCAAACAGTCAAAGAGTCTAGAGCTGGTCACTCGAGGGCTTCCTCGGACGTCCCACACCTCTCCGTCCCTTCGGCTTATAGTTCCATAGTTGTTTAGGAATGCGGCAGTCATCCATTCGGCAAAGATGTTCCCACCAATTCAGCCGACATTTTTAATCCCCATACTAATTACACTTGATGAATATTTTTCTCACAGCGACACAAACAGGCGCATACCTGAATATTTTTTCATAATTTTCTAGCGTTGGAATTGTATGTAAATGTTCTTATATTGTGCTTACAGTCGATGCTTGCCCTACCCATCGGGTCAGGAATCACAACTGGGGAGAAGTGATCAGTAAAGGTCGACATCCGTATCAAAAACCTATCGTGTAGAAGGAGCACACGAGGCAGCTGCCCACCAACCTTACGGTTGATCAAAAATGAAGGTATAGCATTTAAGTGAAAGTGATCTATAGTTGATCGTACGGGTCTAGCTTTAGACGACGTGTTGTTCCGACGCTCTACTTTATGACTTGATTAAGCGTTACAATTAATCACATTTTCTACCAACCGTTAAAATTATTTCCATTAGGCCCAGGTAGAGTCTATTAAAACTTATTTCAAAGTAACCGACTCCTACAATAAATTCATTGTGCAACAGGGGATGGAAAAAAACTTAAGTCGTTTCTTTATTACAACGCCACCACGGGTATTATAAACCTACCCTTAGCGAAGAAGGGAAAAAGTAAAATGAGTTACCGCTTGAATGCAAGAATTTCGTTGACGACAACAAAAACCAGAAACAAGAAAGACAGGCTTTATGCCTTCCACGATTAGCCGCCATTACGGTCTCTAGTCTCCGATTATCCTTGAATCGAATCCAACAGCCCCGAGTAGTACTGTCTCCCTCTCTCTCTCTCACTCTTCTCTCACTCTCTCTCTCTCTCTCTCTCTCTCTCTCTCTCGTTCTGTGTGTGCGTGATCAAACACGTAACTGTGACAACGCAGGCTTACCAACCTGTGCCGACGCATGCCATTACGTAACGACTTAATGTTTATGAATGTGTTTAGACATACACACAACTTGCCTGCCCTTCCCCCGTCCTCCGTACAAGGAAGTATAACGCGCACAAACCCAAGTCTTGTACGTACCGCGGACCCGCGAATGTCGGTCTTTTTACGAATAGACTTTTTATTATATTTAACTGCTCGACCTTTCAGCCGATGATAATAATTGTCAATGTATACAGCTCATGTAATGCCCAATATTACATTGTACCATTATGTAAGCTTTTGTTTTTTATGCACCAAAGTTTCGTCATGTAATCCACCAAAACGTCACATTAAACGATGTGTAACCGGGCCGTTTAATCACTTCCATCAGAACGTTCAATAATAAACTGTCTTAAGGAACTTGTTAAATGCTCATTATGGAAATTATACGGCAATCAATTCACTATTACTGATTTAAATTTCTTGGTAATCATTTAAGAAACTGACAATTCCATCATGAACTGATGCACAAGAACTGCTTACACTATCTACAACGGTCAAGCCGTACAACTAAAATTTAAAGCAAATAAATCAAAACTAGAGCTTAGTAGTAGACAATGCTGGCTGCTAATCTAGGCGTCCGCCGGGTTCCATTCCCGGGAGCATATAAAATCGAGATGCGTTTTCAGCCCCCACGTCGACTCACGATGTGCAATTAATATCTGGGTGTAACAACGGACGGCCGGAGCGTAGTGCTGGCCACACCGCATGCCCAACGGCTCACACAAGGGAGGCTACCCTGTCTCTCACCCAGACCGCTTGCGCGGTAGGAAAAGAACAATTATTTTATAAATCAAAAGTAAAAGTATAAACCACGCTCCGTTGCGCCAGCAACAATAGTTATACAAGAATGGTCCAATAAGTATATTAACTTCTTCTTCTTCTTCACTTCACGGAGTAGGCACTTTGCCTGTTCCGTCTTCACAGACTATCTCTCCATCTCACTCTTGGTCTTCCTACATCTCTTGTACCAAACGTTTGTAAGACTATGACACTTCCTACGCAAGTCTATGGGTGAGAAAAATTGACGCTACCAAAGAATTAAAAGAGAAGAATGGAAGGGACGAAAATGACGTTTTTACTCACTCACACACTAGACAGTCAGAAAAAAAAACTGAAAAACAACTTTCGGCAACTGAGTTAAGCACATTAATTCTGACCAATTGAGACATTGTTGAAATTAGTATTAGGACTATTATTAGCCGTAGTCCACAGTTGTCGTTATTGACAAATGTTTCGGCCCCACCCATCGGAAACCATCATCAGTATCGGCGTCCGACAGTTCACATAATAACCACAGCTGTGGACCACGGCCTAACAGCCCGGTTGTGTTGAAGCCGGGCCGTGAAAGCTTAGCAACTTGCGTAGCACAGGACGTTTGGAAGAACCAAAAGTTTTCAAAGTCCAGGAAGGCCGGGTCGGGCGCCCTCCATATCGCCAGGGCGATCAAATATGAAGTAGGCATAATGAGGAACAAACCAACAACGGTTAACTACCCAAGTTGACGATACATCAACTTAAAATACATGTGAATAAAATTATCTACATAACGTGTTAGTCAAATTATTCCCGTTTCTGATGTGTTTCGTAGGCAAACAAGCCGGAGCCAATGTTGTTAAAATTACTTCGCGGGCTGTTTGGCCGTGGTCCAAAGTTATCGACAAAACCAGACGTTTCGGCAGTACAATCGACTGCCATCTTCAGTGAAAATCGAGTACGCTAACGTGAGGTGGTATACGTTAGTGAGCACAGTACTGTGGTCGAAAACTTTGGGCCACCACCAAACAGCACGGGAAGTAATTTTATTGCCGTCTCTCTTCGCCAGACTAACTATTTACGAGGTTCCCACACGTGTTTCACACCTTCCCTCTGAAAACGCCTGGATCTTCTTTTTTTTTCTATATCTTCCAGGTTTCCGGAGGAAAAAAAATCTTTTAGCCTAACGCTTACTATGTTTCCTCATAAGTCGACTATATGTGGCGACGATAACGACGTGATGTCACAGCTTACCGAATCCAAAAAAACACATCTGGCATCTGGTTGAATCGATATACAGAGAACACAAATTTATGTGGTCGCGTGGACTACAACACTATAATGACACAGAGAATCATACTTATAACGATTTCCTCTTTGGACAATCCGAGGAAGCGTAAACAATGTTCACAACAACCCGACGCGCTGCACAATGAAAACGTGGATGGAAAAAACGCTGAACTTTCGCTTTTGTTTGACGTACACGCGCGCGCGCGCACAACCCAAACGATTTCCCGTTCTATCGTTACTAATTATAGGCTTACACGACGTGGCAGGGCGCACATTCCCATGTGAATTTCTTCAACGCATCCTCGGTACTGTGGTGGCGGCGGCACGAAAGACTTTCATTACCATTAACTGGCTACAAACGACTTTCCCAGACGCTGCTGGTTGAAATGCAAATAATGGCCCCCGTTGTTTTTTCTACACGAAGCCGGCTGAACGGACAGATAAAGAACACCTGACCGCTATTAACAAAAATTAAATATTTAACGTAGAAAAATGTGAATAACGGCTTGAAAATAATAGGCCTACAATTACAACTTTGCGCAGTGCAAAAATAATTCAGTCTTGTTTGAAAAGAGAGTTTTATTAGTATATAGGCCTACAGTGAAAAACATATTCACCAAAGACGAAATTCCAGTGAACGAAGTAAATAACTATTGATCGCTCGAGGCTTCCGAACGAAAGTACGGACTATGGAATTCTCATCTTTAGGAATAACTGCACACAATACGAACAAAATAAAATCCAAGCCGCCGAAATGAAATTTTTAAGAAATAGAGAAGCATAAACGGGAAAAGAAATGAAGACGTTAGAATCATTGGAGAAGAAGAAACAGAAGGAGAAATCTGGTATTTTTTAGAAACAGAATACGTGGCGAGACAAAGTTAAAGTTTTACAAAGTTAGACGGTCAATGTACTGTCCCATAGGTGTGAATTATGGACGACAACCAAGAGACAAGAAAGTAAAATACAGGCCTCGGAAATGGCGTTCTTAAAATCTGATCATATAAATAATGAAGACATAAGGGAAGAATTAGAAATATTTAACTTTAATGACAAATGAAAAGATTATAAACAACGGTGGAAAGAACACTTGGAAAAAATGTCAGATTCGAAACTGGTCAAACAAGTCTGGAAATATAAACCTGAAGGACACAGGTGCGAGGGTACTCCCACGAAGAGACGACTGGAGGGTCTTTGAAGGCGGCACAGTCAGCACTTTGGCTATGCCGTGTTATGAAGACGATGGCGAAAAGGAGATGGTGCCTAATAACCCATTACCAGTAGCGGCATTGAGATATCAGCCTGTCGGAGAGCGAGATATATTGACAGACCGAGGAGGGGAAGGTTTCGGAACAGGTCAAATAAGGCCTACTACTTGGAGCAATACAACGACAATGATGAAGTATACACAACGAGGAAACAGAGTGTATTGTGAAATAAGTAAAAGGTTTGTAGGAAAGCGGCGAAGTTCTCAAAACCAAAGTGTGCATGTAGAAAACCATATAGGCCTACCTACTTTCTGTCCTTGAGGGGACGACCGAAAATTTCGAATTTAGAATTTCCGCCCCAATATCTGAGGAAACTGGATGTGAGTGGGTAAGACTAGAAGTGATTAAGAAGCAGAAGCGTAGGAGAAAAGTCGTCGTCGTCGTCGTCGTCATCCTTTACGGCTTAGGCTAGTAGCCTGTTTCAGTCTCAATGGAAGTCATCCAGCCATAGCTTACGGGGTCTTTCCACAATTCTCTACCCTCTTGGACGATAGTCAAGGGCTATTCTTGAAAATCTAGTTGGATCCATTCTCTCTACGTGTAACCGCCCCTCCGTTTTGTACCGGAAGATTTTCTCATTTACGCTTCAGCCAAGCCTAGCTCAATTCTAATATGATAATTTCTGATAAGATATCTCCTGGTACAACCCTTTACAGCCTTCAAGAACCTCATTTCCGCTCCTTGTATTCTAGATATATCTTTGACCTTTCTAATCCAAGTCTCACTACCATACAGTAGTTGAGGTATGGCCATTACATTATAATATTTCAATTGCGTCTCTTTCCTTGTTTTCTTCTTTAAATGTTTAATGATACAGCCACAAAGCGACTGGTAGAGACTAATTTTGCTTTCAACCTCCTAATCATCTTGGTATGTGATGCTACTACACCCTAGATACTTGAAAGCTGGCACCTGTTCTACTGAAGAATCCTGTATGACAATCTTTGTTCTAATATGATTTGCCCCAGAAAAAGACATAACTTTTGTTTTGCATAAAGAAATGGTTTGATTGTAATCTGCCAAAATGTCAGTAAGATGAAACAATGACCTTAATATTTATTGTAAGATACAAAACAGCTGCGATCAGTCGTCAATGTTTTATGTTTACACTTTTTAAGGTGACCGAAACTGTTTTTGAGCGAAATAATGGGTGATTTAAGGATAAAAATTCGGTCCTTCGGTCCTCCTTCAGACTGAAGGAAACGGATTATATACCCAAGCGTATCTTATTCTGATAGTAAAAATAAGATTTACAAAAATGTAAAAGACGATTATCCTGACACAGTGACCTCGGAGAATTCCTAATTTCGTCAACAACAGCAAAACTCTGGATTCCTAAAGACAGCGAGTAAGCAGCAAGCCCGCGGCACCGAGTGATGTGCTGAAGGTGACCCAAAACGTCTAGTAGCAGCAGCAGCGGGATTCCAGTTCACAGTGGTGCGGTCCAATTAGTCCGACCTTCGCCTGCCTGACTGCCAGATATACGTTTGACAACATCGCAACCACAGCTATTTGGAAATATAAAAATATAATTGCGGAAAAAAATTATACACCTAACAGGGATTAAACAGAATGGATTTCCTTATCAACACGACTGCAGGGCATGCCTTTTCGAAATCTTCACTGGCATTCACTCAGCAGCGCATGGAATTCCCACACTCGGTATATGTTATTCTCTCGAACACAATTTCTTGCCTCAAAAGTTCCTTCGAATTAGTAAAAAGACAACCCAAGTATTATGCCCGGCAAGGAATGTCAATTAACCTTTAATTAATGGGTGCGTCAGCAAGTTCACTTATATAAATCACTATAATTCAAACAATATTTACTCAAAATGAGAAAAAGCGGGAGAAGTAATGGGTTTCATCGATTCTTAATAACAGTCGGATCGCACCGGGAATATAATTTCTGGCCGTGGTTTCGACGACAACGGGGCAACTGATGTACACCAGATTCCCTCGTTCCGACTGGTAATACTAACGTGAACTATTCCCAACAGAAATCTTTACTTACGTAAATCACCGACGCTAGAACACAATATCATCTGAACAATACTGTCTAATTTAAAAAAACATCAACAAGAAACAAAAAAGGATATTTAAATGCTATAGTACAAACTATTAAAACACATTGATCCAATGAATACGGTCACTGAAAGACAACAAAGAAAAGAAGCGCTAGCAGCAAGCGGAGCGGACTTTTTGAGACGAGCATCCGAAAGGAAAGGATAGTAAACGAAGGAATAATAGAAATTATGAAGATTGTGCTTTCGTTTAAAAAGGATACGGTATCATAAACATAGGAACACACGTTGGATTCTACTGTTAATAATAGTTGGGATAAGCGCGTTCGACACTTTCGAGCTCATCTTCAGATCATAAACAAAGTCACAATAACCCTTCGTTTAGATCTGAAAATGGGCAAAAAGCGTTTATTGGAAGTATTGCTGGCAGTGGAGTGGAAGAGGCGGGTTCAATGTTTGCGAAATGTGTAAAGCCACTATCATGTATAATATCAAAACGCACGGTCACTTTGGCATATGCATATAAATATAATATAAAAATATAAATATCTAAAAATAAACAAGTTACTTTGGCATGGGCATGTATAAAAAAAAGGCCAAAAGCCGTTTCCCAAAACAAGGGTTGAATCGGCAACACAAAGCGGACCAATGAAGCACTGAGTAAAGTTTGAAGACTAGGAGAAAGTGGAGAAGACAAAATTAGGAAGATTGATTATATTCAAAATTGGATAAAAATTAAAATTGTGATTCCAAACCTACAACGGAGAATGGTCGTTTGTTTCAGATTTAGTTTTACACATTTGAAAGACTCTGTTGGCTGTCTGATCCAATTCGGTTTTACTACCAAAAATAACACTCCATTTACTTTTAAAGTGCAAAAGTAACTCAATTCTGTCAACAAGAGGAATCTACACCAATCAATTAAATATATTCCCCTCTGTGACACAAGCATCGAAGAAAGTACGTGGGCCGAGGTGTCTTGGAAGTTTAGGTAAAAAGGAAGAGAACAGACCAACCAAATTACGAAAACAAACAAAAATAAAAAAACACAGACCTGTGGCTAGAAAACAGACACCGGAAGAAGTGATATCGTCTAACCATAACGTTGACGACGACGAACTTGACTGCTCCGCAAACTATGTCGGCCCGTGACCTCCGCGGAGAATTATCAGTCAGAAGAACTACAGACGGATAAATAAATACGAGAATGCACATAAAAAGGAGGGAGCTGGAGCGGGAGCGGGAGCTATTGTTTCGCTGGCTAACCCAGTGACACGGCACAGTGCAGTAGCGGTCCGATTGATTGGACGGGCGGCGTAGGTTGCCTGTATAAGGCCGGCCATCATGTCTACTTGACCTGAATCCGCTGCCGATCATCCGTCAATCCAGGTGGCACACGTAACAGTGCCCTGCAAGGAAGGCGTCGCCGACAAAACGAAATCATTCTTATTCTTATTCTAATTCTCGTTCTGGCGCTATAACCGCTGATGAGTTTTAGCCTTTCTGCTAATCATCCCGTTCAGTATCTTTCGTTCTCTTCTCTCTTATTTCCACAGCTACCATATTCTCTTCTACAGCATGCACCTTTAGTTTCGTAAAACTTCTTACGTTTCTCCTCTATGTTGGTTCCCCTACAATATTTTTCTGGGGGGGGGGGGGTCTTGATTATTGAGATATACTTCAAGTGTGCCGAGAATGATTCCGTACTACTACTACTACTCTACGGCGCTACAGCTCATGAAGAGCCCTGGCCTCAAGGATGACGTGCTTCCACTCTTCTCTATATCCTGTGCGACTCTTCGCCACCTTCTGACCCCCCCCCCAGTCATCCTCATATCTTCATATATATCATCCACCCATCTTCTTCTTCGCCTCCCTCTTGCTCTTCTTCCCCCTGTTCCTCCAATGAATATTTTTTTCACTGCTCTTTCCTCTCCCATTCTTTGTATGTGACCTACCCACCTAATTCTGCCTTGTTTTATTGCTGTGACGATGTCCGGTTCTTTGTATAGATCGTACAATTCGGCCTTTGTCCTCATACGCCACATTCCAGTATCAAGTACACCTCCTCCTCAGAATTTTTCTTTCCCACCTTCTGATCATATCTTCTTGGGTTGAGGTCACGCTCCCGGCTTCTGAAGCATATAATACTATTGGCCGCAATACAATTTTGTAAATCTGGACCTTGGAGGTTCGAGATAGGTTTCTGGACTTCAGGATATGCAGCAAAGAAAAGTAGCACCTATTTCCCATGGCCAGTTTGTCTTGAATTTCCATTGCCATCTGATTTTTTTACGTCAAGACCCAAGACATCCAAAACTATCCAGCCTCTCAAATTCATTGTCACTGACTTTAATTTTTGGGACTATTTCTTCTCGGAGAGAATATTTTCAAACTTAAAGCATCTTCTACAAGTATAACAAACCTGTTTCCCACATCCAGTTTCGTTTCCTTAGGAAGTCGTACAATATCTGCAGCAATTTTCTTTCATACATTCTGAATATAAATTGAAATATTAAAAACGGATTAATTAATAAAAATGTAAACTACAACAGGTGATATTTAGCCTATAGATTCACAAAAATTCGAAAGTAAGACAAGGAAAATAATTCGCTGACGATAAAGAGGAAAACCGAAAAGGCGATAACACACATTGTAATAACTTGCGGAAATAAAATGTTTACACTAAGGAGACTACTGACCGTAGGTAGACAAGGACTGCCGTCAAAGAAATGTTCATGTTAGAACGGGATTCCAATGAAGAAATCAGAATGGAAGCAAATGACACAGCTACAGAAGACACAACTATTGAGGACAAAGTTCTTAAACGGGCAAAAAAATGTATTGTCCGCGAAGAGAAACGCGGACGTCCTAAAAAAAAATCCTGGTTATCTGGAGATCCGAGCAGCTATGCTGGAAAGAAGGTTGGACGAAGATACAGATTATGACGCAGAAACTTGACCGAAGCCAGACAAGAATTTGTTGTATGATTATGATACATATAGGCCTAGTAGGCGAATGAGAATATTGTCTAAAGTACCAGAACATTCAATAATAAATGACTGTACTGTATAGTTTATATAATATAATCAATCCTTGTGTGTGTGTGTGTGTGTGTGTGTGTGTGTGTGTGTGTGTGTGTGTAATTGCATGAGCATTTGATGGACAAGTGAGCTGGACACCTGGCTGGGCGAGCAGAATACAAGATTGGCCGACAACCCTGAGGCCACAAAAAGGGTACGATGACGGCGCTTTACTACAAGGACCGACGATTTGGTTAAGCGCTGCGATTGATGAGGCACTGACTCAGCTGTGGGCAGTCACGTATCAATTAACGATGACAATAGCGACGTTACTGTCATATACTTACGTCGCACTCATTAAGCGACTGGATTTATTAACACGCGTGCCAAGTACCTACTAATACCGGAAAGACTTAAATGCTGGGTTAGAAAAACGCGGCGTTCAGTCTGAATCACACCGGCGCGGCGTCGGGACAAGTGAACGCGCCGAGAATCATCATATCCTGTTGAGTCGCGCGAACAGTGAGTCAGTCTGAAGACACTGTGTCTGAGTCAGAGAAGATACGCCCCCGGGTTGAAACGCGGCCAAGCTCACCGCCAGAGACAAACAAAGAACAGTTGGCAGTGCACCTTGATTCAATGACAGCATTGCCACGTTTACTGTACTTACGTTTGGGGGGGGGGGAGCTGTACGTATTTAAATGCCTTACGTGAACTTTTAGTATCAAAGGCAACATGCAGCATTACACGCCATCAACACAGAACACCCATTTCTAGATAAACAATGTTAAACTCATTCAGTCACTAGCAAAAGGTGAAAAAATGGACATTATTGGAGAACCTTTCAATGTATACAAAAATCATAAAAACAACAAACTAATAGATGAACACACAAATAAACACAGAACACATTATATTTGATCCATGAATAAATAATAATTTAACAATAACAAATTAACACATTAACAATACCGCCCTCCCACTCACACACAAATTAACTAGACACCCAAGAAAAGCAGGCAGAGCTTGCCATTAACTGAAGAAGGAGGGGGTATCGTCAGTCCCAGAAAGCGCTCTCCAAAAATAAAAATGTGAATGTTCTTGAAATACTGACAGAATAACAATATAATAATATCTTCAAGATAGGTGAAAGAAAGTGCAATGAAAATATGCGAAACAAAATCGATACACGCACATACGCGCGCGCGCGCGCGCACACACACACACACACACCACACACACATCTTGCTACAGTGTTTTTCTTGATGTGTGCATATTTAACAAGTTAACCGTATCATGTAGGCTATATTGAACAAGACTGGAGACGAAGCCATTCATTAGGTCGCTTCTTTACAATTCTTCTTCTTCTTCTTCTACTGGCGTTACAACCGACTATGGCCTTTAGCGTCTTCAACACTTTTCTCCATTCAGAACATCTCACTACACATTCTTGTCCATCTTCTTATCGCCACATTCCTCACATCCTCCTGAACATCCTTGTCTATCTCTTCCTTGCGCTTCCTATAGATCTCCTACTTCCTGGTTTCCAGTCTAGAATTTTTCTGGAAAGTCTGTGTTGTTAAGTCCTCATTGTGTGTCCCAGTCAGGCTGTCCTTCTACTCGTTATAAACCTTACTATGTCAGTTTCGTGTGCCAGATTATTTATTTCTTGACAGTTGCCTTACCAGAGGTCTGGTTCTTGCATCTCATTTACAATTTCTGACATCAAGCTCTGTATTTTTATTATACAACCTGACGGAACACCTCCTTACCCCCATTATTTATACACGGTCGGACCAACACAAAACTGATGAATCAACGTTTTATTATTTACGCGGCGCAATAATTATTTCTCTCATTTTGATGTTGGGTCATTTCTAAGTTTTTGATTTTTCTTAAGCCGCCTCTGTCGCCGTAAATAATTTTTCTGACCTCGACCTAATACCACGAACTAAAATATACTGTCGAAAGTAACGAGAACGTAAACTTTACTCGACTAAATAGCACACGTACTAAAGGTCCATGGACGCAATCTCCTATATGGAAACTGCAACACTGCACAACTTACCCATCCGTTGAATCATCGCTAGTGTAGTATTTCATGCCAAGTTCGTTATTTTAGAACTCCGACTCATTCCGTTTATTTGCTGTTCCAGAGCACCTGGCAAAGCGTGTTTTTAGAACAGTGATAGGTGGCCACACTCGACTTTGTTACAATTTATGCTTACAAATGCGCGCGCATGCAAACAGACGCACACTCACATAAACAGGCCTATAGCTTACACCTTACGCTACTACTATAGTTACAAACACAAATTTTGGTCAAACTCAGCACTCTATTACACGCGCGCGCCTGTGCGTGTATTCCAGTAATCTGTGTGACAATACCCGTGGACGTGAGCTTGCTGTGTAAATATGTATGGTGTATGGTGTACGGAGGAAGTACGTGTACGGTGCACGTGTGTGTAAGCAGCGAGGTATGCCGTGCGTGTGCTTGCCGATCTAACACACAGGAAATTACACAGAGGAATGTGTTAGTGTCTCACGTATGGGTCTCGAACGCGAAGCGCGGCCAGGCCAGCTGCACCTGCCGCTGACAAGTAGGAAGCATGTACTGCTGCGTTATTACATGTTCTGATGGACGGCGGTGCCTCACTCTGACCGATTGTGTACTACGGCCAACACGTAAGCATCCGCAAATGTGGGGGTCGGGGGGAATTACACCTTCTGTGATGCTACAGTTGATATGAATTTGATGCACTGGACAGAGACGTCGAATTACTGTTATCAAGATTAAGAACAGAAAGCATTACGATACAAGGGACGAGAAATCAAACAGGACAGAACGATAATCTCTGAGGAAGAGGTCAGGAGGGACAGAGGCAAGTACCGAGAGAGAGAAAGACAGAAGGGGAGAGATAGTAAGAGAGACACTCATTGCATGGCCACGTTCAATTATTAACGTGTGTATTTAAGAAATTCTATGAGTTGACCTGCCTTTCGGATCGGATAGTAACCTTTTGGAACGATAGTGGACAAGGCATGTGAATATATCAGCGAATTTTTGTAAGCAAAAATACTGACGAAGAAAAAAGAAAGACATGGACGGCAAAGAAATAAGAACGGAGAGAAAGGCAGAGGCAGATAATCACAGAAAGAGGGAGAAAAATAAACACGAAGAGAGAGAGGCGGTAAACTGATAGGAACAGAAAAACAAACCACTGAGAAAAGGGACAGGAATCCCAGATGGTACAGACGGGATACGAGACAAACAAGAAAAAAGAGGAAGGGAAAGACAGAGTAACAGATACAGCCAAGCACAGAGTCATGACAGAAGGGCCAGAAGAGACATCCTACGGGCTGGAAAACCAAAGAGAACGAGGAACACGCAGAGGGAGAGTCTGTACGCGACAGAAGACGAAATAAAGCGCGAGAGAAAAGAATTACAGACACAGTGGATAGAACAAATAAAGGGGATAAATAAAGAGAGGAAGAAAGTAAAAAGAGAAAGGGAGAGAAAAAGAAGAAATAAATAGTTGGATGGGGGAGTCGGAGAGAATAAGAGTTAATACGAGATAAAAAATAAAAGGAGAGGGGTGGGAGGGAGGGAGAGAGAAGACATTTGCATGGCCACAATAACCGGCAAGCGCGAGCACACGCGTTTTTGTCATCTGCACACAGTACACGATGAACAACACCCCACCGCTACGGCACGCTTTGGAATTTTTAAATAACGCTGTTAAAACACATTATTATTGCTACCACCACTACCGCTACCGCTACCAACACACACACACACACACACACACACACACACACACACACACACACACACACACACACACACACATTTACTTACATAATTTGAGCATACAGTCGGTTTGAGCAAGACATGTTGTCAGTTTGAGCCAAACGTAGGAACTCACCTGTAACAGAAATTAAAGCCATTGTGATTTTTTTTTTTAATTCATACACACATATTTCAACAAAATTATATCAAACACTTGATATGCATCAAGAATATACATATTTTCGTATTTCGACTGTCAGAAGCCAATAAAGACAATTCGTAAATAAATTCAGTAACATCTGTCACGGAATTTGAAGTTTCGTTATTACTGATGACGATGGTTTCCGGCTTCAAAACGTGGATTATCACTTAAAAAAAAATAAAACTTAATTCTTTCTGCAACTTATGTCTACACTACGTTTGTCTGAGGTACAAAATAAAATTTTATTACGAGGAAATGACAGTGGACAGAATGCTTAATATATGTATTTTGAAAATATGTATATTGCTCGCTGGAGATCCTCTTCTGAAGTGGAGAATATAGCTTGTTCATCCGCGAAGAGAATGGTTTTCAGACTTTTATTTCGGTGGATTTTAAAACCGTGAGGGGATTGTTCTTTCCATTTTTTGAGGTCATCTAGATAAAGCTTAAAAAATAATGGTGACAGACGACAACCTTGTCTTACGCCTGAGAAATAAATGTAGAAAAGAAATCCAAATAAAATTTTATAAACCAATGGCAGTACCTACACTACTCTATGGTTCTGAAGCTTGGGTCATAAAGAAAAAAGACGAACGAAGATACAAGCAGCAGAAATGAAATTTCTGAGATAAGTTACAAGGTGTAATAGACGAGATCATATAAGAAATGAAGAGATAAGAAGTGATTTAGATATTTTTGCAGTTATTGAAAGGATTAAAGAATACAGAAGTAAATGGATTCAACACATCAATGGAATGGAAGAAAGTAGAATACCGAAGGTGGCGAAAGATTACAACTCTAGAGGCAGAAGGAAATTTGGTAGACCTAAGAAAAGGTGGACTGTGTAATAGGAACAGGCCGCTAAAACCTAAAACCGTCAAGAAGATGATGATGATGAAGTAAATATGTAACCATTAGAAATAAATTATTTCCTGAAGCAGTTACCAAATATAATATATAATCGTACACAATATAATCGATAGTGAAAAACGACTTTTGTGTTTGACGCGTCAATTATTTATTCTTCAGAACATTTCATCTTATGACACTGTTGGACAAGTACGGTGAAATTTATGTCAGCCGTTCGATGCTTTAGAACATAATACAATATTTTTTTGTATAATTACTGTTACATCTGCAAGAAACTTACTAGCGTCTACAAACAATACAACGCAGAATAAATATATTCGACGACTTTCCCCTTGAACGACTACGGATTTATAAAGCTCGACTATGATCTATCTTCAAAACGTTCGTGATTATACCACAACACGGAAGTCACACGACGAAAAAATAAAACAGATAATTAGCAGTATTATTTAATATGTAGTCATGTGTGACTTAAAGCGTAATAATGATGTATCATGATACAAACACAGGCACGCACCACATCTGAATAATTACAGATTCCAATTTTAGTAGTTTCGATCAAAAGATGGATGTCAATCTTCTTATTATCCGCGAGAGCGGTCCAACCCTCTATTTATGATAATAAGGAAAGAATGGAAAGGCTTTTGCTCGGAACCAGTAGTAGGCCTTGGAAATTGTGCTTATTGTTCAACTACCGATTGAAACGCCTACACGATATCTTGTTTTGACATAAACAAACGGTTATGCAGAGCTTTTAAAGGTTAACGGAAATTCGTAGTCTTTTCCTGGTGGAATCTTGTGAAATTCTCGTTCAGGTGTTGGCGATTCGAAGAATCTGTACAGGACAGGGCGCGTGGTTACACAACCACACACAAGGCTTACTGTATTCAGTAACGTCATTAATGTATTCAGTTTTATGTTTAAAACCCATCTAGTCGTGTCTGCTTATCAAACGAATAGAACAAAAAAAAACGTACCCCCCATCGTTCAAGTGAGAATTAATGAATATTTGCACGGGGCCAACCCTCTGCATCTGCTCTCGAAAAGATTTTAATATAATTTCCTTGTTATTTCACACGAGCGTAGGCTACAATCTGTTATGCTACAAAATGCAACGAGTAAAGAGCAAATGTGTCACGAGTTGGAAATCATGTAGCGGTAGTTAACGAAGTTTATCTCGGAAAATCATCTGCCCATTGTCTTTTCAGCCTTTTATCTGGATGTCGAAGGAAAAATTATGTGACCAGTCGGTTTTTGGCAGTCTAAATTTCGCCTTGATCTGGCCAGATCTCATTCACGTTCAACGGATTCGTAAGTCAGCGTTTATTTGGTTTGATTACACTGAGAACGAAGACTGAAATTTACTTACTAGAATTTACAGAAAGAAAGACGATAATAGTTTTAGTTGATATTGAAGAACTTGACCCTGAAAGTTTATAGCTGGAATGAAATGTACCGAAGGGGTACGAGAGGTTTCGTCGTTTGTTCCTAAAGTTTTTCAACAGAAGAACATGAAAACTTCTTCTTCTTCTTCTTCTTCTTCTTCACTACATGGCTTGGGCTATAGCCCGCCGACTTCACAGAGTCTCTGACTATTTTTTCCAAGGTCTTCCACGATCTCTCGTTCCCACTGGTCTATATTCAAACGCTTGTTTAGGAACACGGGTTCCACATGGGACTTCCAATTTTGCCTGTATTCCTTTATTCTCTCCAGAACCGACTGCAACTTCAGGTCTTCCTTACGTCGTCGTCTCGTATGACCTGAAAACTTTTCTGTTACAAAAATTTTAACTCATACCTGTAATTCAGCGGTCTGACCACCTGTACTGTACAATTATACGTAGAACGACCTATCACTACACAATAGTACAATCACCAAACGAAACCTAATATCCTATAACATAACTGGAGATTGTACGATTGGGGGTCGGACGTTACCTATTCACTCGACTGCACAAGTAGTGTTTCCCATATAGTTTGCACAGTTTAATACCTGAGTTATAAATAAATGGCACAGTCAACTAACCCCATTAGTATACAGTCCAGTGAGATCTTTCTGTTGAATTCCGCCCTCTTCTAGTTTATCATCATCATCATCATCATCTTCAAGGATTAAACCAAGAATGGTTTGTTCCGGCCTCAAATAGGGAAAGATTAGAGCTGGTCACTCCAGCGCTTCCTCAGACGTCCCACACCTCTCCATCTCCTCGGCTTATAGTTCCATAGTTGTTTAGGGATGCGGCAGTTATCCATTCGGCAAAGATGTTTCCACTAATTCAGCCGATACTGGGCGATCCTGTCGAGTATACTCATAATATTCAGTTTCTGGCATATATCTGTGCTTCTTCTATGACCATGGAGAGTATACCCTGCCACGTGCCTGAGGAATCTCATTTCAGCCGCTTGGATGCGACTGGCCTGGCCTTTCATCAGTCTAATTCTCAGACCCATAATGAAGTGTGGGAAGAGCCATCACCTTGTAGAATTTTAGGCGTGTTCTTTTAGTAGCTGACTTAAGGAATCGCCTAATGGTCCCGCACATAAGGTTGAACTTATGCAACTTATTCACAATGTTGTTGCAGGCATTATAAGACACACTGTAGCCTAGGTATTCAAAATTGTTAACTTGTTCCAGGACAGTACCATCTATAACAATTTTTGCCTGTACGGGATCATCTACTTTATCATCAGTTTATAAATGTTGAAGAACTTAAAAGCCCACCAACACTCAACAACACTGTATCATACACACTTATGATAGCTGCATGCTTAGCTACTTATACCGGTACAAATTGGCGTGCAGGAGACGGGACGGCAGGTAGCAGGTCCCTCTGTTTGTTGCCTACAGATTTATTACCGTCATTATGTGCATACGGTAATTACCGGCGCGCGCGCTCGCACTCGTACGACAGCTGATTCCCAAACTAACCATCAATCTCGCCACTTGACAACGCTCGTCGCCTCGCCCCGGTTAACCTTGAACACAAAGACACACTGCACCGCGCGTTTATTACCGAACAAAAGATCACACTGCGAAAACCGCCGCGACCATGTAGTGTGTAAAATAATGTCGATCACTGACCGCAACACAATCACTAGGTGATACCGTGCCTCAGTGCTGCTTACTGTGGCAACGATTAGGAAGATCTTAAGGACGAGAATGCAGCAGAATAATGAAGGTCATTATTACTCCAATGCTGGGAAGTAGGAAAGAAGATGCGATTGGGAAAGCCTCGATGACGAGGGAGAATGCAGACGGTTCCCAGAAAAGGACAGACTAAGCAATGAGACTCAAAATCGTCATGACATGTCTAATAAAGACGACAGCAATTATCATTATCACTACAGTCGTCGTCGATACCAAGTAAGCGGACCTGTGGCCACGATCTACGTTCCGGGCGTCCTGTACGTCTTATTTCCGTTGGAGGCGGTGCCGGATTAAGGGGGGCTAAAGCCCCCGTCCCCCGCTTGTTGGGGGGCCCCATGCCCGACCATTTAAAAATTCTCATTTTCGAACGAATAAATAAAATTTTCCGAGCAACCGTACTGACAAGGAGAGTACCTGAAGTACGGATCACGGATTTAAATGAAACTTGAGGACATGTTTAGGTACATAAGGTTATGATAAAAGCCAAAGCAGTAAAGTTTAACTCTCGAAATTTCCCCAGTTATAAGCTATCACAATTGTTATTTTATGATGATTTTTGGAGAAGGCTCGAGAAAAATTAACGTCCCTTTGAAACTCAATAAGTCAGATTTTAATGTGCTTAGAAATACTTACTAAACACAAAATAAAAGTAGAAAAGATAAGCTTATTTGATTCTTGTCGAGTGTCGAAATATTAATTCTACGCGAAGATATAAAGATTTAAAATATGTAAGTAAAAATAGGGTTTATGAACAACATTTTGTTTATTATATTTATTAAATGATCGCCTGAATAAAGTAAAGTATTGTGCAAAACGCGAAAATTTCATACACTGATGTTAAATAGCCTCGGGTCCCCCATAGTCTTAATCCGGCCACGGTGGAGGGCAATAATATTTGTTATACTTCTGCTCTCCATTCGGGGCACAGGTTCCACACCCATGCTCGCCGATACTCTTTAATTTTATCTACCACACCGAACACTCGGAGTTCGGATACGGTATTTCACCGTCATTAGAAATACAGTACCATCCCCGCTGACCGTATTCTTGATGACCCACGCAATCGCTGCCGCGTAAAAATGATGTCACTGCCGTGGTTTTACTTGGGTATCTCTCTTTTACAAAGTCGATCTAACGTTCTTCGAATAGCACCACACATCCTGGTGAAAGTTGAAAATTTCATACCGATACCATGACCATTCCAATAAATAACTTTGCTCAAGTACCTCTATAAAAATTTTCACTTGCTTTACAACTATCCGCTTACACAAGTTTTTCTCTAAACTGCTCGTTTCCTTTAAATTCAATTATTATTATGTTGGTGGTGGATACGTCACCACAATTTTACACTCCTCTCCTACGCTGATAAAGAGATGAGCGCTGGAGATTGCTGTCTGGGGCAGCGAGGGGTGATCAGCCCTTAATATCGAGACATAGCCTGAAGTTGACAGCAAGATATAAGCTGATGATCACCTGTAAATGGCAGTGACCTAATACATGCGAGGGGGGAACGAAAGGCCCATGCTTCTCTCTAAAAGTATTGTCAGTGGTGAAGAGCCACGTTATACTAGAGGTCCCTCTGTCACGCAGAACACGACGGATTTAGACTAGAGAAGGTTAATAAAAAGACAGTTGGCACAGGGCTGGCACTCGGTGGTTTTAATTCTATGTATTCACAACTCCAAAAGATCCAAAGATCGTCGGAAAGGATGGAATTAGTACGACTGTAGTATTATAGAGAAAAATCGATTGGGAAAATTTTGTATACGTGGAACTGTTTCTAAGGGATGTCATGAAAGAGGTTCTTTGATCGACTGCTTTAAATTTCGATGCCTAACCATAAAGCAGTCGACACGAGGTTGGTACTCGGGGGTTTTTATTCTACGTATGTATGTATTTATTCGCGACTCCAAAAGATCCTCGGAAACGACGGGACTAATTCGACTGTAGTATTATATATCGAAAATCGATTGGCAAAACTGGTTCTAAGGGATGCCAAGAAAGAGGTTCTTGAATCGACTGCCTTGAATTTCAATGCCGAACCCTAGCAGGAATTCTGCGCTACACTGTTGAAGTCAAACAGCTTTTAAGAAACAAAGGAGAAATACGTATGGCAGGGAACTGCAGACATTAGCAACTCCGTCCGATAAGAGACGACACGAGTATCCTCACAAAGCTACCAATACTTTACTGGAAAACACATTTTCTCCGGCATTTCTCAATACAATGTTTACACAACAGGAGACAATACCAGTCTACACGGATATTATAATAATAAATTAGCGAAGTGACACAGTAACGTATGAAAATAGACTTACAAAGTCTACAAAAAGAAAAAGTGAAACGGACGCATTCATAGCTCGGCGTTATCACTTAGGGGCGTTAGACAGACTCGGTCAGAGCTAGTTAAGTGAAAGTATGCATAATTTTTGCTACACGAGTCGGATTTACAGTGAACGAGTTCGCGCGGGGCCGTGTACACGCATGCCGAGGGCCACACATATACTGCGCGCGTGCAACGCTATACAGCTGCCAGTTCGTGGGTTATTTATGGTCGGTCTGGATGGTTGCTGCTGCAGCAATATCGACAACACAGTTCGCAACGCCTTCGCCCAGTGTGTCGACAACGATAATTCAGTATCACAATACGGTCTGTTATTTATTTAAATGATTATCGTTGGAGGCATTTTTAAAAGGAATAAATAAGCGGCGTTGCCACGTAGAATGAAGCACGCAGAATTAGTCTTCGTTTCGGTTGGAACGTCTGACGAGGAACGGCCTCCTCCGGGCCCATCCAAACTTTTTTCGCTTAACACTATGGCCAACATCATCATCATCATCATCGTCGTCATCATCATCACCACCACTCCAAGGACTAGGCCTCAGACCTGTTCCGGAACCCATCTCCTCCTCGGTCTGCCGACATCTCTTTTCCCGGTAGGATGATAACCCAAGGCAGCCACAGGTAGACGGATATCAGGCATGCGATTCAAGTGTTCACACCATCTCCTCTTGTGGTCTTCAATTCTTTGGTGCAATGATGCAATGTTTAAATCGCGTCTAATATCCTCGCTCCTTCTCCGATCCAAGAGAGAAGAACCTTGCTTCCCTCTTAGAAATTTCATTTCGGCTGCCTGAATCCTCTGCAAGTCCCTTTTACCAAGAGTTCATGTCTCACTAGCATACAGGAATGTGGGGACAGCCACAGTTAAAAACACTATGGCTTAACACTATGGTACCATAGCTTACCGTAGCAGTTACCATAGCTTAACACTATGGTAAAAGAAAATTGTAGGACGTTGGTGCAAACATATATTTCTAAAGGATACTGAATTTTTAAACAGAGCAAAAGAATGATGTATAGTGTGTTTGGAATATTGCCATTCATCAATTTCCGGACCGCAGTTGCGAACATTTCTTGTACACGTAATCCTTAGCAGACAATATGAGGACCAACGTGCGGTATCCGTTCGGTGATCTGGCTAGTTCTATGTTTCGACAGTCTATAGGTCTATTATTAATATTGCTGCCTAGTCGTATTATTGGCATCGCTAGATCGTTATATTCACTGATCTTAACAATCGAACGATAAAACAAAACTGAGCACTGGAAAGATTTCCACAGACGGTCGCTAGATAGATTAACGGACAACAAAAAAGAACAAGGATTTTGGGAAGTAACTTAACGGGAAGAAGGCCTAATGTAGACACAGTACAGATGCCAACGTTTGGACGATAAAGACGGCAACAGGATTGTCAAGCACGTCTTCATATAGGCCAACACACTAATTGGAACGAGTTGGACGACATCTAAAGCGTTGGTCAGAGCAGTTTTCACAGGTCTTCGCCTCTTGAAGTTGATAATGATGACGCTGATGATCTTAACTGAAAAGTCATCACTCCATGGAAGAATTTTTACAATTCTGCTTCGCTATGAATCACTCCGCCATCTCTTTTATTGTTACAAGTTTCTATGCCACCCCACTCTGTCCACCCTTTTCTATCTGTCATCACTACTCTCTAATTTCGTTTCTCTACATCCGTCTGCACCTGATCCTACCAACGTGATTTTGGTCTCCCTCTTGATCCTTCCGTCAATGGATTTCGCTTAGCTGCCGACCTTATTATCGTACGAATGTTCTTCTCCATACGTTTCCACGACTTCAAACCACCCAAGTCGTGGGGTTTTTTACATTCTCTTCCTCCAACTACACGTCTTTTTTTAAATACTTTTTAGACCACTTAGACTAATACGTTCTCCATCAGGCGTTTTCTTCAGACAAGTAATTCTCCTTATTATCTTTCTTTTGTTTTGTTTTTTCAATTTATCTTCGTTGGCGATCAGACGGCTCAGCAGCACTGTCTGTCTGAGATTAACAGGTCGCCAAAACACGGCTACTCACCCGTCAATACTTACAAGCGGAGATAACAGGAGTCTACATCCGCTTATGGGGGTTTTCGCGAACCTTCACGTATCACACGGCGTAACCGGAGCACCGAGCGACCCGGACAGGACGGCGACACTCCGTCACGTGCGTCCTCTACTTCTTCTTCTTCTTCTTCTGCTCTCTGTTGTTGTTACTAAGTCGATTACGGAGACGCTCACCACGGCGTGAACAATGGCCGCCTCTCGCTCGCTCTTTATATTTACATTATTAACAGATCGCGCGCATCCAGCGGCGCAACGGGACCCATTCTCAAACACCCCGCTCCGCTCCTCCCCGCACGACTTCCTCCTAGAGCACTTACCAACAGCAACAACACTGCACACCAAACACTCCGGAGTTATTTTTATCACCATCATTATAACATAATTTCCTCTTCTTCTTCTTCGTCTTTAACTTCTTTTTTACGGTGGTTATTTGTGGAGAGCATTCTTCACTTTTTTTACGTCTTTGTTGAAGTACAAACACAGTGGCTTGCTTATCACAAAGATACGTTCGACAAACGTTCAAACAGCTCCATACACGTTACACCACTTGTAGGCCTATATCTCCTCTGTTGTGTTGTCTTTGTTGAAGCACAAACACAATGGCTTGCTCATCACAAAGATATGTTCGACAAACGTCCAAACAGCTCCATACACGTTACACCACTTGTAGGCCTATATATCCTTTGTTGTGTTGTCTTTGTTGAAGCACAAACACAGCGGCTTGCTCATCACAAAGATCCGTTCGACAAACGTTCAAACAGCTCCATACACGTTACACCATTTGTAGGCCTATATCTCCTCTGTTGGGTTGTCTTTGTTGAAGCACAAACACAATGGCTTGCTCATCACAAAGATATGTTCGACAAACGTCCAAACAGCTCCATACACGTTACACCACTTGTAGGCCTATATATCCTCTGTTGTGTTGTCTTTGTTGAAGCACAAACACAGCGGCTTGCTCATCACAAAGATCCGTTCGACAAACGTTCAAACAGCTCCATACACGTTACACCATTTGTAGGCCTATATCTCCTCTGTTGGGTTGTCTTTGTTGAAGCACAAACACAGTGGCTTGCTTATCACAAAGATACGTTCGACAAACGTCCAAACAGCTCCATACACGTTACACCACTTGTAGGCCTATATTTCCTCTGTTGTGTTGTCTTTGTTGAAGCACAAACACAGTGGCTTGCTTATCACAAAGATACGTTCGACAAACGTTCAAACTGCTCCATACACGTTACATCACTTGTAGGCCTATATCTCCTCTGTTGTGTTGTCTTTGTTGAAGCACAAACACAGTGGCTTGCTTATCACAAAGATACGTTCGACAAACGTTCAAACAGCTCCATACACGTTACACCACTTGTAGGCCTATATCTCCTCTGTTGGGTTGTCTTTGTTGAAACACAAACACAGTGGCTTGCTTATCACAAAGATACGTTCGACAAACGTTCAAACACCTCCATACACGTTACACCACTTGTAGGCCTATATCTCCTCTGTTGGGTTGTCTTTGTTGAAGCGCAAACACAGTGGCTTGCTTATGACAAAGATACTTTCGACAAACGTCCAAACAGCTCCATACACGTTACACCACTTGTAGGCCTATATTTCCTCTGTTGTGTTGTCTTTGTTGAAGCACAAACACAGTGGCTTGCTTATCACAAAGATACGTTCGACAAACGTTCAAACAGCTCCATACACGTTACACCACTTGTAGGCCTATATCTCCTCTGTTGTGTTGTCTTTTGTTTTTGAATAATCTTATTTAGGCAGTTCACGAATATATAGAACAGAGGTGCCCATTCCTCCCAAAGGCTATGGTGCAATTCCCCTCAAATTTGATTTCGTGGGTAGGGGGATCACAATAAGGGGGTATGGAGTAACCCACAGTTAATGGGGGATCTTGGGGCTTTACCCAAAAATTTTCGAAAAACTGAAGCCATTTAACCAATTAGGCTATTGCTTGGTATAATTATTTAAGCATTTAACTAATATTCTTCTTCTTATCAATACCAGAAGGTTTTCCCGTATGCCTAGTCAGTAACTAAATTATGAGAAGTGTAAAACCCTGGACACACCTGGCCTAACATAATTAGTAGTATATATTAAGCCTTATAGGATAATCTAGCTTGATTTTGGAATTGCATTCTTTTTCTTCACTGATCTGTTTGATTTACGACGCTTGTACGAGGGTAATTGAGCCCCTGGTTATGCAACTGGCATAAATTCATGTAACTTCTATTTCCAACAAGGGATTATGAAAGGGAAACGATGATTATAAAAAATCCCCTCCCAAAATTCCAGTGTTGCGACTTGCACAATTGCACCATGCTGTGGGCATCCCTCTACCCACATATGTTAATTAGTCCCTGTAACAATATTAATTAGAATATTAATTCACCAATTTAAGACAGCAAAAAATTATTAGATCACATTGTCATTATTAATATTCTTACTGCAACGGTGGGAATAAACTTGTTTTTTAGTGATCAGTCTCTTGGCGAAAACGACGCGCAGACAGAATAAGAAAGCGAGAGGTATTAAAATGAGACCACACGCAATTCCGGGACTTGTAAACAACAAGTGCTTAGCCTGCGATTAAACATCTCCCCCCTCTCTCTCTCTCACTCGCTCTCACTCTCTTCGCGAAGAGGACTCTCCCCAACTCCGAATTCGTCAATCGGTCTAACAATACGGCCGTTTTTGAGGCGACAAGGTCTATGGTGTCAATATTTAATGCATTATATAGAATCCACAAACATAATCACATGAAATCATTTAGAGTAATTAACGATCGACGAACTTCAACAAGGGATATTCCTGATGATGGGGCATATGTCCCGAAACGCGTTGAATTAAATATAGAGAAAAGGCCACCAGACGGACAAGAAAAAGGTAAACTCTTTTACTAATTATATACTATAAGTGGAGCGGTCGTGGCGTAGTGGCTAGCGTGTGGCGCTGCTACGCTGTCGGCGCGGGTTCAATTCCCGCCGGGGGCCATCTGATTTAGATACGACCGTTCCCCCTCGCAAGGCAATGGCAAACCAGCGAGAGGTATCCTGCTTAGTATAAACCTTCCCCAACTATGCCGTTCGGATCCGGCGTTAAACTGTAGGTCCCATATACCTGTGAGAGAATCAGTACCACACCCACCACGGGTATATGCGGGGAGGGTACAAACCAGTCGAAGACTGAAGGACTACGAAATACTATAAGTGGCCTGGGTACCGAAAAACATGGATCTAAAATTAGAGTAATTCTTTCGCGTATTAATTAGGTGTCATTTTCACGTAATGCCACCGCCTCTATGCTGCCAGTAGATTAAATAAAGTCCCGCTAAGTTTCGTAAGGTAATTAAGTGGGAAATTCGCTAAAAACCATAATGGTATCGTTGTCAGTAGGAATTACATAAATGAAGTAGTGAAGAAACAAACACAGATTCGGTTACAGGCCTATGTTGTGTGACGTCCAAACGCCACCCTTTCTTACTGTAGACTTTGGTCTTTGCGCAAGTTTCTGCTAGCACCGCTGCTGGTTAGGAATCCGCGCAGCAACACCTGTGAGAACTCCTCGGCTAGAGACAGACGTTACTTTATACACTCGGAAAAGATAAGTTAACTCCGCTGGCGCGGGCCCGTGTAACGTACAACAACAGATCTAATCCACAACGCATGACGCGTCCGCAGCAGCGAGGACACGTTGGCAGCCGGACTCCATTGTGCTGGTGACGATGACGCTAATGATAAATGTACACAATAACGCTAACGCGTACGTCGCGAAACCTTGGCACGGTACGCCAGCCAGCGACTCGCCTACGAGACGTGAATACGAAATTGTGCGCAGCATTCGTCTCACGTCGTCGCGAGCTCACAAATTTTCAAATGGTATGTTGAGTGTGTGTGTGTGTGCGCGCGCGCCGTATTGTGGTGGTATAACGACGACGACAAGCTATCGGACCGTGACAACGTCTGCGGCTGGTAACTGGACCGCGCCGTAACCCAGTCCGCAAACGGTCCGGATAACTACGCTGACTACAGCCTTTCCCCCAGAGTCTTAATCGCAAAATTCACGAAAATAAGTCATCATCATTTTCAGCAAGGATTAAAGCAAAAATGGATTGTTCCGGTCCCAAACGGATAGACTACAGATAGTCACTCCAACGCTTCTTCCCACACCTCTCCGCGCTTTCGGCTTTGGAGATGCGGCAGTCATTCATTCGGTTAAGATCTTCCAACCGTTGTAACCGATACTGGGCAGTCCTGTCGAGTATTCTCATAATATTCAATTCCTGCCGTATATCGACATTTCTTTGGCGATCTTCAAGAGTATATACCCCGCCTGGGAAATCTCATTTCGGCTGCTTGGATACGACTGGCCTGAAATTTCGGGAAAATCTAATTCTCAGACCAGAGAAATGTGAGGAGGGCAGGCGTGCCTTCTGGTGTGCATTTCATAATCCTCTTAAGAACATCCTCCTCATTCATTCTCTGTACATTTCCTGCCCACCTCAGCCTTGCTGTCCTAATCGGTGCCACAATAATTCAAACGGAGACCCCTTTTTTACACAGAACTAAGTGTATTTATTTACCTGAAGGCGACTCCCTCAAGTGAAGTTGAAAGGTCGTAATTTATATTTTGTAAGAGACGACAGATCGAAATCTTAAATATTGTAGCCTACAGTTATATAAAATAATTTACAAAAACTAAACGCTAGCTCTTTTTAGAAGCTTATTCCTCTCTTTATACTAACCGACTTTTATTTAAACAAGTACTGTAACGAGAGAGAGAGAGAGAGAGAGAGAGAGCGAGAGAGAGAGAGAGAGAGAGAGAGAGTACGTTTACAACAAGGTTGTCTATACTGACAGTCATCGGTCACGATATCGTTTTCGCTTTTTCCAAGGCGTCGAAGCCGCGGCCCTATACTTAACGTACGGGCGGGCTTACAAGAGCGGTTTTTTGCGCCAAACATCGGTTAGCGCAGCATTACTTGCAAAACATCGACTCGACAACGTGTGTTGTAATTATCTGCAACACACGTTGGACGTCAAAGGTTTCAACTATCTATACTCACGCCTACAGTAAAAAAAACACTACAACAATCAACCATAATGTCTTTCTATGTATACACATCTATGTTTTATATAACAATACACGTATTCAATCCGTAAGACCTTCAACCGATAATCGAAATACTGTTTGATCGACCGATAAAAACCTGTTAACTTTTTATACGTCTACGTAAACCAGAATGTTTACACAGAAGCATATTATACTATGCGTGTATTGATTGGAACATTTTGATTTCCAACAAAAAATTACTTATGAGAACAGTGTCGAATCGGGCACGATCTTCTTTCCGTAATTAATAATCGCTCCGAACACCGAGGACAGAGGGATGGTGATGGAAAGAGACCTCACAATAGCATTTCGCTGGTCGGTTAGTTGGCCGGGTTCGAACGCGTCCCGCGGATAGGTATTCTGAGCTAAAAGCTGCCGTCCTTGAAATCGCCCTGAATATGAGCGACCGGCAGCAGCAGATACCACCTAAATACTTCGCCTCATATTTCTAGTGCCACCCCTCCGCCCCAAACTAGGTGTCCAGTTTTTCACCAACTTTACTTTCGTTTTCTTCACTCTCTCGCTCTCCCTCCTGCCATGCCATTCCGACCGACCTGTCGCGCCGTGTTAAACCCAGACAAATACGATAACCTCTCTCTGGCGTTGACAAGACAACGAAAGTGATTTTTGGGTGGGTCGGCTTAAAATCGGCTTAACTGCACAGACTGGACGTTTTTATAGCTAGACCCATAAAGTTTTGATTATAGCCGGTCGTTATTCATTTATTTTTATTTATTTTTTAACAACCTTAAATGTAATACCCCTTCTGCCGTTAATCTTCTTCTTAATAACTAGTTAGTCGCACCATAATAACTATCTCTCTTTAGGTTTTGGTCTCCTCAACGATTCCACACCAAAGTCCACTACATTCCCGTCCAGTGGTCTTATATGTGGATAGGTCATTGTATTTTGGATTCGATTAAATCAAATAACGATGGGAGGCAGTAAATTAACATTATAAAGTACACACATGAACAGGCAATTATAGCAGACAGCGTAGGTGATTTACAGAAAATTATAAAGGTAAAGAAAAAAACCCAGCAAACATGATGATAAAGGAGTTAAAAACTAGGGCAAATGGAATCTTTTAAATGCTTTGCAAGTACAGCTGCAAGCTGAACGGAGGATATCAAAAATTGATTCACACAATTCTAAAAGTGGCAGAGTAAGAAATCTTCTATCTAGCAAAAGAACTGACACCGAGTAAAGAAAAAGATTTGTTGTTGTGTACGCAACACAGAGAAGGGATATCAGGAACAAGGAAACGAAAAGAGAAGATAACAGACGAGGAGGCATTAAGGAGAGTAAACGACAAAGAGGAAGTATGTTGGAGCTATTACAAAGAGGTTGAAACCAAACCGTCAGAAAGGAGTAGTTACATAAACGTTGCTAGGAAGAGGAGGATTTGACGTCGGCAAAAACCCTTCGAGTGAACCCGTACAGAATCATCCCCATCGACGTTGCACTCCTCCACAAACCCCGTCCTGAAGAACAGCAACTTTTCTACCGTTCCGATAGGACTAAAATTTACGGTTTTGGGAAATTGGAAAATTCTCATCACCAGAATCCATAATATGGCTTCATAAACCCTATGTATTATTAGTTTGTCGTCTGTCCGACTCAACTAATGGTATCCCACTGTCTTTTATTTTCATTAAAACTGGTCTGAAAGATAACCATTAATTATTTCTATTTCTAATCCTAACGCCTAAATACTTAAAAACTGGAGTTCACTCCCCCCCCCCCATAGCGTTCTACAAATTCCAGTTAATCACAACAGCGGCACTGCAGCACTCATTCCTCTTTCGTACTGTTACTAAACCCCCTTGGACATCTTCTATTAAGATTGTTATCGCCACGGTGTTGAACTCCTTGTCGGAGGAGTCTCCACGTCTAGCCAAAGTCACGAGGAGTGAGACTATTACAAGCGAACAGTGTATCATTTAGGCCTCTATTTTACGTAATGTTGTATGTGCTGACAGAAACTTTATGTTCTTTTTTATGACACTGTTTGGCACCGGATGTCATACGTCCAGACAGGTTTTAGTAAAGTAGTCATATATTTTTACTGTGTACCCTACTGATAAAAGATAATTTCTTTTCATTAGCTTAACATTAGTTTCAGGGAATCTGTCATTAGCTTAACATTAGTCTCACGGAATCTGTCGAACTATTAGACGAACGGTAAAGAACGTGTAAAGAAACCCACATGAAATTTTATAAGTTCACGAATTTATATGTCCGGTACACACACCTATCCTATTCTACGGTTCCTCAACTTACAACTAACGTTTATAAGTAAACTGCAGACAGAGCTGAGAGAAAGGATGTTTAAAAAACCAAAAAGATTAGCAAGACACAATAACTGAAGAACTAGAAGTTTCATCCTTAATCTTCGGGCTGTATCGGATGAGGTTGAAACCCAAGTCGACAAGATGCGGTAGGACAGACTCCCATCCAGATCTTAAACCTGTAATATCTTCAAATACATACAACTCCAACTAGGTTTACTTACACCTGCAAGCTGCATTTATTTGAAGATATCACATGGGAGACCTGCAGCAAACTCAACGAGGTACTTACAAAGGAATAATAGATCTTACACAGGTGGAAATCAGAACACGTGACGGTTTGCCTAACCTTAGACAGACGAATATATTGTACTGGTCATTAATACACTTACGTGCAACGCACCAACGTTATATCTCAGCAATAACGTCCAAGTTAAATTAAATTCGACAGAGAACAAGATTCACTTTGAAACAAACCGATTGTGACCGTCTCTGGAGTTGTCCATCCAAATACAGACTTCAGGCTCCCACACGCACACGTATCAGTACACACAATACGCGTTGTTGAAATAGAAAGTCGATACGCGTGTCGGTGTTTGTCTCATATTTCAGTAACAACACGCGGCCTGCCTTTCATTTCAAGGTCCGGTTTTCACATTTTCGCCAACAAACTGAATTCTCTAAACCCTCTTCCCATTATAGCAGTACCACTAGTTGCTGAGTGACAAATTTCTAACGAGTTTCGTCCAGCGTTGTGCGCTTGTATTAAAAGAAAACAAAAAACAGGACAGCTGTTCGGCACGGCATAAAAACTGAATCTAGTTTTAATTTATATTTATATTTGTGTTTTTACGGAAACGGGTTTTCGAACGAACGTAAATATGGTAGAGAAGCAAAGTTGTTGCCCTATGAAAGTCCGGTATATGCGATAGTTGTGTGTGCGACACGATCAAGACGGTACAACTACTCCTCACTACAATCATCATCATCATTATCATTATCTTCACTACGAGGATTATATACAAGATTCATTATATTATAGTCCCCAAGTCACGTGTATAAGTATTTAATTGTAATATTTGTAAACACTTGGTTACTCACCGTCTTGTGACTTCTTTAAAACTTTCAATAACAACGCGTTTCAAGGATAAATCCTCATCATCAGGTTGTATAAAAACACCAGTCCTTCTGGAGAAGTCGCCAAAAAATCGCGACGTGGCGTGAAGTGCATTGTGATGTTTGGTAAACATTTTTTGATTTTTTGACGACTTCTCCAGAAGGACTGGTGTCCTTGAAACGCGTTGTTATATAAAGTTTTAAAGAAGTCACAAGACGGTGAGTAACCAAGTGTTTACAAATATTACAATTAAATACAGTACTTATACACAAGGCCTGTTCCGATCTCGGGACATTTACGACAACCGTTTCTTGGGTCGACCTACTCTCTCTCTCTCTCTCTCTCTCTCTCTCTCTCTCTCTCTCTCTCTCTCTCTCTCTCTCTCTCTCTCTCTTTAATCTCGGATTATTTTGTAATTTTTCTTTAAATTCGTACAGTAGATGCACAGATAAAAAAAGCAATATTCAATTACCAGGTGTGAAATTGATAGGCCTACATAATATAAGCTTTACTAAATGAAGCCTTAACACAGCACCAGTAGATGGTAAATCCGTAGCAGACAAAAGACTACTCCCGCGAAAAAATGTGAGGCTGCTTACTCGATTGAAAACAACGAAAGCCTCGTAAAGTGCCGTGTACACAACACAGTCCATTGTGAAGAATGACGCTAAAAACGATCACAAGTGTTGATACGCGATTTGAAGGAGAATGGAGAGGGGTTTTTGTGGAAGATTAGAATAAGCAATAGTGAAGTATTTAAGAGGACACCTGAGACATATACACTGTAGTAAGGGCACATAAGAATGAACTGTCAATGGATGGGACACTAAATTTATCACAACAGGTAAACGATCTAATCTACGAGCGGAATCGACTACAAAAACGACATGAATCTTCTTGGTATTCAGCAAATTACGAAAGTGAAATCTTATAAACATAAAAACGCACAGAGGAACAGAATGAAAACATACGAACGAAGATATGCTTAAGTAATGACCGCACATCTAATTGAACAGTGGACTTGTACATCGAACTGATATAGTCTTACTGTGGAGTCCCACCGCGACAGGTGCAGCTGCCTTACTTTGAAATAAGCTACGTTTTCGGGTATCCACCCGTCTATACGGATATGAGTTTTGAGTATTAATGAAGAACTAAACGAGGAGATTAAAAACGGGGTTCGTACTAGTCACATATTCCAACGATGGAATCCTACACGATTAAAGATATTCAACTTAAACTAAAAATAATAGGCACAAAAAAAATTGTAAAGAATTTACAACACGAATGAAGGGGAAAAGACAATTCAAAATACAGATAGAAATGTAAACCAGTGGGTGAAAGCAGTATTTGTCACTTCTACAGGGTTGGTTTCAACAGGAGCTGTGAAGATGGAACGAACTGAATACCGGTGCAAACCCTACGGTGATAATGACGATGGAGATGAAGAAAACAATTCTAAAAATCGTTTGTATCGAACCTCGCTTGAAAAACAGACCAATCATTAGGGTGGGCCGAAAAATATTTAATTTTTTTTCGATTCGCTATACGGCGGAAAACTCGCCCCTAGAACAGACAGGTAAAATAACAAAAAAATAAATAAAAAATCGGTTAATATCTTCAGGTCGCGCATCCCGAAAATCATAAAAATTGATCAATTTTAACAATTTTTCGTAATTAAAAAAAACGAAACTTTTTCTACCCAAGTCAAACGCTACAGCTTTAGATAGGTAAAGAATAGCATACGTAGAAGAAGTTTCGTTATTTTAATTACGAAAAATTGTTAAAACTGATCAATTTTATGATTTTCGGGGGGTGATGCGCGACCGGAGGATATTAATCGATTTTTATTTCTTTTTTTATTTGCCTTATCTGTCCTAGGGAGACGTTTTCCGCGGTATAACGAATCGAAAAAAATAAAAAAAATTTCGGCCCACCCTATCAATCATGGCTTTACGAAGAGAAAACACGTGGACGATTGGCTTCTGAAAGATCTGCTAGACGATTGGATGAAATATGCTGGAGAATTTCGTTAAAGGACAGAGCGAAAGTGTTAAACCAGATAACAGAGTTATTACTGTCTGGAAGAATGAAATTCATTAAAAAAAAACAAGGATTACGCGAGAAAAAGTGTCAAGAACTCTCGAAACGCCAACGGAGAAATGAGAACCGAAGTCATATTAAAATATTTAACAATCCGATAACTAAGAAATTACCGTGTGGCAAGATCTGGCTACCTATACGCGAATAATCGATCATTTCAAACAATTAGATCTCCAATAACACGCTAATTAGGATCAGCAGTAGTAGAGTACGCTAGCTAGCGTGTATCGTTTACGTTATTTATCACCAAGGCAACGACGATACGAGCAAGAGATTATCTGAAATTGATTGCCGCGAAGCGCTGTTCTTTTTCATATAATTACAACCCCCCCCCCTCCTGCTCACCGCCAGCGGTTCAAACAGCCAAGTAACAAATTGCCGAAAATAAATATTAAAAACACAGGCCGCCGACGTCCGGTCTTCTTCAAACTCTGAATAACAACGGTTTAATGCCCGCAACCATTACGAGAGAACTGCATGCGGCGTCGTTAACAACAACAACAACAACAACAACAACAACAAAACAATCTTCGCCTTCTTCATCACATCAGACAGACACACGAATTACATACGGGCCCCGAGGCATCGTTGGTGCGTACAATCGGTACGCCGAAATGATTAGCGCACTTTGTTTTGACTTAACTGGACGTCAGACTTTGTCTGCGTTTGTACAGGAGTTAGACTACGCTTCCCGTCGCTAATCTCCACGCTACGCATTGACGCTACAGCGGTAGCGAATGTTAAACCTGAGAAACCAATACACACTTTTTCTTCTGCACGTGACAGAATAGGCACTTTGCCTGTTCCGTCTTCACAGAGTATCTCTCCATGTCACTCTCGGTTTTCCTACATCTCTTGTACCAAAGGGTCTATATTGAAACGCAACCTTAGGTAGTCGTCCATCCTCCATCCTGTCCAGACTCTGTAACCAATCCTTGCGACATGTCTGAATACCTGTAGCTCTTCTCCGATATCATCATTGCGCAAACGATCCTGTCCCGAGCAACCCTTTGTTCCTCTCAGAAACTCCATTTCCGAAGTTTGAATCTAGTTTTAAATCTTCTTCGTAGGAACCCTTGTTTCACATCCATATACCGTAGTAAAACAGCCACTGCCATTGTTTTATAAAATTTAAGCTTTGTCTCTTTCCTTGTGTTTGTCATCAACGTTCTATGTATGACGACACATCATCTGAAACCTCAATATTTTTGTCCGATATACACATTACCACTATCACTTTATGTATATCCACCCCCTCCCAGACTATGGTTAACATATTAGATACTGTGTAATCCAACTGGCACATTACCGCACGTGAAAGTCGTAAAATCAGGACACCAAATTAAAAATTAATACATCCGCAAAACAAACTCACATATTCCACTACCGCACTCCGACCACTACTGCCCAGAAACCGTGTAACTGAAAACTGCCATTTACAAAATCAATCGCAAACGGTACAACAACACGAGATAATCCAAACAACCTTATGTTTTTCCTGTAAAAACCAGTAGCGCGTCTACAATTTGGCCTTCGAGGGAGGGGATTCGGGGTCGGGTCGGCTTCATACTAAAGAATAAACAAATTAAGACTAATGAACATTACTACCTTTAAAATGACTAAAATCAGCCCCATTAAAATAAAAATACAGGTTACTGAAACACTGTTTACAAGATACTTACTGGTTGAATTCATTTTTCCTATAGGCCTATTTCACACTTCAAACGTACAGGCTAATGCTGTGTAATAAACCTGTTTGTATACTTTAAAAAAGTCACTACTATATTAGCGTAATAATAATAATGACTAATCACTACTGAAATAATAATAAAACTGCCTAAAAATCAAAATATTAACCAAATTCGATTTTTATCAACTTCTATACAAAATCAAGATGTTATCAACTTTTTAGATCCACTTGGGGAGTCCGGTCCCGTTCGCCCCCCCCCCCCCCCCGGCCGTAAATACGCCCCTGGTAAAAACATTGGAAGGAATGTCATGTTATATATACACATAAATAGCTGTTTACGAACATATATAGGCCAGTACGAGAGACCGATGGTTCTCGGAAAACAGTGATGAACCATGGGTTGAGCGCCACATCACGGGCAATAAAGACATGGGAATCAGAAGGACAGACTCGCGTAAGTTAGGTTGTAGATTTAAACATCTTGATCAATTACGTATGATGAAGGCGACATTCAATTTGAAACTATTTGAAAAGAAACGAAAGTGAAGGAAAAGGGGGATCGAGAATGTGGAGTATGACTTCAGAGTGATGGCGATGTGGATTGGAAGAGACCAAAATGAAAGAAAATTTTGATGTAAACCAAAAACCATCGCGTGTTGTAACCACAAGAATGGATTGGTGGCGCCCAGTGTTCAAACAATAATGGAAAGTTTTTACTTTTACTAGTTAGGAAGCTTTCAATCGATGTTCGTTAACACATATCAAGTTGAAGCTAAGAGATTCGTGCCTTATCATTTAACATGGAGTTCTTGCGACAAATTTATATGGCAACGCTCAAAATTTAATTTCTATGTAAAAATATGCATCTATATAAATATTCTCTCCCTAGTTATAACAACGTATCAAGCCAACACGTTCGCTAGTCAGTTTTTAGGAAGGAAGTCGATTAACGGCCACCGCCATCACAACCATTATTTCTTTGTACAACTCAAGAATTCGTTAAGACGAAAACAAAGAAACCGCGTTCTCCGCCCCCTAGATCTGCTTCCTGTGCGACGCGCGCGTGCTGTTCAGGATTTCGCCCCTGCGCGCATAAGTATATACCGCTACCACCACTTCCTATACAACGATTGTGTGTGAAAGGAAACAACGGAAGGGGTGTTAACGGACCGTGAAACGTCTGAACCCTAGAAACACTTGTTGCTACCACTTGTTGCGAACACCCGAAAACTACATCATTCGAAAAACATTAAATAGCCTACATGTTTCCCCACACAAAGCCAAGGTTATATGACGGACGTTATTTTATGAAAGGGTTCACGAAAAAAAATTAAAAATAGAAAAAACAATCGCGTATTGTATTAGAGCGAGACGGTAACGCATAATTTCCGATACCCTTTGCTGTGATCCGAGAACAGATGTGTGCAGTTCTTCAAACTTCCACATGTGAGGACCGTGTAACGCTCATTATATTTTTAGCGGCAAGAGAAAAAATACTATGTCACATATTCCCGCTTTTTCTCTCATTTTTGTCAACGTTAGAGCTTCATCCAACTTCCACATGTGAGGACGTGTGACGCTCATTATATTTTTACCGGCAGGAAAAAAATGCTGTCACATATTCCCGCTTTTTTCTCATTTTTTGTTTTGTTTTGTTAACGTTAGAGCTCCAGTTTAGAGAAGCAGGCCTCTTTTCGGTATTTCTTTAAAATGTCAAGACACCAAAATTCCTTGCCTGGCGTCTCACACTTACCGGTGTTCTTTTCGCAGGTCAACTGCAGCAAGAGTACCGATGGCATCATGACAAGGGTGAAAGAGGGATAGTTTAAGGACAGAAACGCTTTTTATCGACAAGAAATCAGCGACTAAAGATGAAGTTGTCTACGTGGCCGGAGGTACAAAGCTGGCGAACATCTGTTCCCACTTCAGTTTTATCACGCTCGTATCTGTATTCCGCAGAATGTTTCGTCCTTTCTCCTCGTCTCGTCTACCGTCACACCTGTTCCGGTGCGTACAGGTTCAATACCTTCTACTGTTCTTCTTCTAAAGGTAGTTTATTTCTTCGCTCTTCAATCGGTGATAAACACAATCGAAGACGTTACGGATAAGTGTCTTTCATGTCAACTCACTGACACCATCCAGTCTGCTTTCACCGTTCGAGTTCTGCCTAAAGAAATTTCTCTACTAGTAATTTTGCACAAACCACTATGTTGTCTTTGGTATTGACGAGCGCTTTCGGCAGTCAAGCCATCTTCAGGTCATTTACCAACTGCCGAAAGCGCTCGTCAATACCAAAGACAACATAGTGGTTTGTATAAAATTATTAGTAGAAACATTTGAGACCACTAACACTCTAATACAACAATAAAGAAACTTCATTTCTGAAAAACCGCAGGGGTGCAGAAAATGTTCAGACCCCTGAAATTTCCCCCGAACGCAATTTTCACGGTAGGAAATTTCCCCAAAACTAACGCGATGGTTTATTATGCTTTACCAACCAATTTATTGTATGTGACGAATGATAAAAAGGGAAATAATAAATACAGGTTGCAGACACTTAACTTACTCAAAAAATTATCTTATGAAAGAGAAATACATTAATAATCACTTGATTCTATGAGTCATTGCTCGCGAGGAATGATGTTGCTACCTTTGTTCTCATTAGGATGAATGTTTCTTTTCAAAACGTATTTTAAAGATTAATTATTCTAGTTAATAACTGTGAAAATGTTGTGAATTCAACATCAGTTGATATTTTCGTCGTGATTTCTATTTTTCGTCACTGATAAACATTTACCCGAAATTTCCCCCAAACCACGGTCATATTCTGCACCCCTGAAAAACCGTACCCCATTTTTTAATGTTAACTGCGTGCATAAATATTATTTATAATACTATCCTGTTATTTATGTTTACGTGGACAAATTTCCAGCGTCATTCACTTACAGTCAGCCACGTGAATTCGCTGTCCAGTAGAGCAGACGGGTTACTTGTACTTTGGTTGAATAATGTACTGTTGATTGGTGCTTCTGACGTTTTGTTGGTCGCATAAGTCTGTTTTGCGTTTCCAATACGTATAGTGTTTTAAAAAAGTATGTTGTTTTGTATTAACTTGTTTTTGTTCAGGTATTAATTTTTTGTTTTATTTTTGTAAGTACGTACGTCTTCTCAAAATGTACATATTAGGCTATTATTATTATTAGTGCCACGACATTAAGGTCAGGAAATCCGTATCCTTTGTTCAACATGGCAGTTTTGCTAAATCAGATTTGTAAATGTTCGATTGTATGTATCCTTGATATTGGCAACACTCTCACAATCACAAACAATACTATGAAGACTAAACTATTCAAAAGTACAGACATTACATAATTAATACGGAAACAAATAACACTTGTTCAACGACAATAACGTTCTTACAATGACGACATTCTAAATAATGAAATTTACGAAGCAGAATCAAAAGGTTCCAACAGATTTTACGTCGGGCATACCAAAAAGGTATCCATCTCATTACGAGATAAATCAATGAGATGGATATCTAGAGAGCACAGAAAGAAAGGAAGACCCAAGAAAACATGGATAGAGAGCATAAGAAGATCAATGAATGAACGATAGAGGACTAAACGATGAAAACTGCAACGACAGACAACAGTGGAGGTTGGGTATCGGACAACGTCGTAGGACGTTTTGATCCCGAATTAACACACATACTGCTGCTTAGAAGTTTTAAATGCTGATTAATTTTGTATTTCTATTATCGAACGACATTGGTTGAGGGAACGAGAGAAATTGAAGATCTTTGGATGGACAAGCAGCAGTGGAAGATCAATAAATTCTGTAATCTTCGGATCCAAAAAATGCGTAAACATTGTACAACCGGAATAATAATAATATTGAGTTTCGATATTCGGACGGTCCTAAGTCCGAACAACCCAAGAAAGAAGCAACGTACAACGGTTTGTTGTACAAGAAAGAAGTGACGTACAGAAGCGCAATTGTCGTACAATCCAGTAGTATTGTTGTTCTGTACAACAATCGTCTAGTCTACTACACACAGTGCAACAATCGATACTGGTGTTAACCGACAGATATACGTTGGATGCAACCGACAAAAATGTAACTGGCTCACGATGATCGTGTGAATCCGAACGCGATGACGCAACCACTCAGAAATTCCCATCCATTCTCTCTCTCTCTCTCTCTCTCTCTCTCTCTCTCTCTCTCTCTCTCTCTCTCTCTCTCCCGAAATGTCGCAAGAAGCGATCGTCGTCCGGCAGCAGCGCATCATTTATTAGCGACTACAACTAACTACTACCACTACCACCGCATTATCAGATACGTGTTATTAATCAGTGCCGTCCGTGCGAGTTACTATCAAAACTGACGCAACTACGAATTCTTCTTCTTGCGTGCGCGGACGCTTCTCTCATCGTCCCGTTCACCTTGACTGTAGACACCTGCGCCGCTTGACTGTATTTCTCCACCTGTTTTTTTATTTATTTCATTTTATTAACTCTAGAGATGTTTTTACCAAAAACCGCGCGCGCGTGCGCACGAACAAATTCGGTATATTACCGGGTCCACGCACAACACGATAAATATTAAAATCCACACCCGTGGCTGGTTTTATTAATTTATGAAAGACGTGTACGTGTTCCTCTCTCTCCCGCTGTATCCGTGTTCGTTCGTCATATTAAACTCTCTACGACCGTTTTATATTACTGTTTCTTTCGCGGCAGGTGGGAAACAAGCATTTTGTGCGGCCGAGGAGATTGGTTTCCGTCGTGTCTTGTACATTATGCTAAGTTATACCTCTCTGGTCTGTGTAAACATCAGTTAGTATCATCCGTTATTGTTCACAGTCCCACTGCATTCTGTCTACAATTTACTATCACTAACGAGACGATCTTCTTCTTCTGCCTTCCAGGATAAGAGTACAAGCCGGTTACCCTTTCCGCAGGATTCCACAATTGCGTCAGCTATCTACCAACGACTCTCCTGCCTCGGCGGCGTTTACAAGCAAAACTCCCCATGGCAACCTTCTTCTCTCTCCGCCCTCAGTACGTTCTCTTTCCGCTTATCCATGTTTGAACTCCTTCACCGGCCACGTTCCCAATTCATTTCTCACATCCTGATTCTGTATGTTAACCGCCCTGAATGACTCTCGTCATGAAAGCACCCGCGTTTTCTTACCAAGAAGTAATAGGCTACTGTATCACCACGTATCTGTTGTACAATCATATTTGGGTGTTCCTTCTTCTTAGTACTCTCTGTGACAGTTTTTAATCTATTAATTTTATTTCTTCCATCGTAATAGAAAATAAAAAGGAGCGAACAAGGCAGAAGGAGGAAAAGGAGTGTGGTTCGACCCGTAGAGAGCGAAAGCCCGACGCAGTCAAGTCAGGAAGATGATAGGTGGTCTTCCTCTTTTCCTTCTTCCTGGTGGGGCCCATTCCATGACTCTCCTTGGCAATCTTTCCTGTGACATTCTTTTTGTGTGTTCACACCATTGTAATTTTTTTGTTTGGATAAAATCAACAATTGAATTTTTCACATTAATTCTATCCTCAATGACTTCATTTCTAATTTTCTCACATCTCGATACTCTTGCCGACCCAGATGGTCTCTCTGTTTCTTGAGATGGTCACATCTCATTCCTGAAAAACCTGTCCCATCAGATCAAGAACTTCGGCTGAGATGTAACCTAACGTACGTAATGATGTCTTGCGATAGTCCCGCGGAGTCGGCATCGAAAAACTATATGTGTTACGGAGAAAGTCTTTAGTTGTCGGACCCGTGTCTGGGGAGGTCCACGTTGGCAAGAAGTACAGTGCTTTTTTCTTTTACCTCCTTCGATAAAGAGAAACACACACAAATCTTGTGAGCGAGAGGGTATGTGTGACACAAGATTTAAGTCATACTACGTACATCCTTATTCCACGCGCACCAGTCATCAGTCAAATATTTACTGTATACGGCTGAATAACGGTCCGGAATAACAATAACTGTGGTTCATTAACTCGAAAAATGTTTCATCAACAATCGGGTCACCGTGTAGAGAACACCATTAACGACGATACAGAGACGCTATCGTGTACAATACACGCATTAATAATAATAAAAAATAACGACAACAACGACTAATACGCCGGTAATGACCAGACAGCGTTAGACAATTAGACGGGGGATCACACCATTAACACCGCGGAGGAGACAACATGACCCATATAATACGTGTACTAACCGTTCGTTTTATCTATAAATAAACACAACACTAACGACCGTCAAGCCACGATGATCGTAGTATTATTTCGTATCACATACCGTAGACACGACGCGACGCGACGTATAAACAACACAACGTGACGCGGTCGTGTCACGTCATTAGCCCTGTCCTACGCGCGCGGACAATACGAGCTAACTGTACGGGTATCGTCACTGCACTGGTGACCGACACCGATGATGGGGATATGATAGCAGCGGTGGTGGCGACGACGGTAAATGTCAGAATAATTACACACAGTGACCGCGCTCTCGCAACAATAGAGTAAGTCAATAACGAGCTAATTATGACGCTAGGTAACAATACAAAATGTAAACGTAACAGTGTTTTAGAAACGGTTAACAATATTCTCTAACTCTGTGTATCTTCTTCTGATAGTTCCTATCCGTTTCGAATGTTGGATATCCTACAGTCTATTTTAACTGTCTGTATACTGCACGGAATAAGTCAGTTGTATCCATGCCAAACCAGGTCCTTAAATTTCTCAGTCATGAAACTCTCGGTCGCCCAACTCCTCTCTTTCCAAGTACTTTTCCCTGTAATATGGATTGCAATAAGTAAAATCTCTGTTCATTTCTCATGAGATGTCCCAGATACTCAAGCTTTCTTATCTTCACTGTGTTAATAACTTCTCTTTCTACCTTCAGCTTTCTAAGAACTTTAACATTAGTTGTATGTGCTGTCCATGAAATGCTCAATATTCTACGGTAAAGCCACATTTCAAAAAATTCCAATTTTTTTGTTGTGGCTTCAGTCAAAAAGTCCAAGATTCTACACCGTAGAAGAGGACCGAGAATACGTAGCAGCGTAAAAGTCTCATCTCTGTGTTTACTGTTAAATCGTGACTTTTGAATAAACTGCTCATTCTAGTGTACACTATTCTTGCCTTTTCAATTCTTGCTCTTTATTTCTTGAGAGTGTTCCCATTGTTCATTGACTATAGTACCAAGATATATAAATTTGCTTACACGTTGAACTGGCTTTTGGTTTATATTTAGGGTGCAGTTTGTGAACTTGTTCTTAGATACAATCATTAGCTTCATTTTATTAACACTGATGTCTAGACCTATGTATGCCGTATGGTAATATAGATTATTTGTTTTCACGGTGTATACTGATGACATTGTAACTTGCCGGAAATTCTATTACCTAACATTTGCTGAAATCCACCGTCATAACAGCCTAATCAAACTCCAACGATAGTTGAATACGATACAAGATTCGTTATAAGATGATTATGATGATAATTATTTTTCGCACTTCCCCTGTTTTCGTTACAAAAACTATCAATATAAATACAGTATACAGCAATATACATCATACAATAAACGTACGCTACTGTACAAGACATTCTACTGCTCTCATTACAGTCAGAACTCAAAAGTGAATACGGTAATTATTTTAAATAACAAAAACACAACAAACAAACGAACAGCGAATACGACGACGACCGATATCAGCATCGTACAAAAACCAGTTAAACTACTTTTTTCGTGTTGTTATAGTTGTCAGTTACGGCTGAACCTAACGGGTCTAGTTTACTTTAGTTTAGTTTACATATACAAACTAAATGTTGAATCTCTCTCTCTCTCTCTCTCTCTCTCTCTGTTCAGAAACGAGCAACAATGGAAGCAGCGCAGAAAAAACGCGACCGCACTGCTAGGAAACAACGCACCTGAGAGAACAAACGCCATATACGAACCACCATATGCACGATAAAGCAAATGTTACTGTGATAACAAATGAAAATATCGGTATGGAGAACCATACATGACTTCCATGTTCTAAGATTTATATTTAAAATCATTTTCAGAATGAAATATTTCCCTAGAAACTACTTCTTTGTTCAGCCTTAACCACAATACTGTGGTCACTAACGTATACCACCTCACGTTAGCGCACTCGATTTTCACCGATGGATGGTAGTCGATGACACTGCCGAAACGTCTGGTTTTGCAGAAACATTGGACCACGACCAAACAGCCCGGGAAGGAATTTTAACAACAAACAACTTCTTGTTGCCGATAACGTAGTACACATATAGAAAATTACCCCCTCCCCTTCAACTACCCTTTTCATTTATATTTCATCTACCTTTCTACAGTATATTATTAAGACCTTCTTTTCAGGATACTTTATCAAAATTAAGTACTTTACTCTTGTTAAAACATTGCAGGTAAACTACCCCTTCCCCTTACCCGATCTTCACCAAAATCAATAGGCCTTGAGTCCTCTACAACTCAGGCATATATGCAAACAATTATTTGATTCTGTTTGAATTTACGGCAGTCATCGTTCGCCACAGAAAAATTGCGCACACACACACACACAATTTCGGAGAATAAATTTTTTTTCATGTTTTGAGGGTAGTACAATCAGAAACAGCCCTTACCTCGAACACGATTTTTTTCGCCATCACCATACTTCCATTTCCTTATGGAACATGGAAGTAATACGGTATGGAGGGGAACCCTACATGACTTCCATGTTCTAAGATTTATATTTGAAATCGTTTACTTGAATTCGGTTCGATAATTTCTAAACAAATATCGCCCACCCAAAAAACTATTTTCACTATTTATAGACATTTTTGTTATTATGGGGTAGTCGTTTAATATACTGTTATTTTCTAGCCACTTTATCTATAAAAATTAGGTGCTTTATTCTTATAAAGAAACTAAACTACGCAAATAATCATCCCTCCTGCTCAACCGATCCCCACCATTAATGATATTTACACTTTCATAGAGTAATAGTTTTATCATATGTAATTTCTATGGTATCTTATCATTAAAAATTAAATATTCGTACTTTACTTGAGTTCAGCACAGCAATTTTCAAAGAATCACCCCCTCACCCATCAACTACCCACTCCATTTATAATTATCTCATTTACCATTTTACAGTGGATTAATATGACTTTATTTTCGGAGCACTTATGTGTTAAAATAAAGTACTTTACTCTTGTTAAAACACAAAACAATGGAGGTAAACGACCCCTCCCTCCTAAACGAACAACCTGGTTGCCTGGCAACAAAATTATTTTATTTTTAAGAATTACCATTGTTTGAAAAAAGTTTAAATGAATTTTTACGTACTTTACTCTTGTTAAAACATAAAACTTTCCAGGTAAACTAACCCTTCTCCTTTACCGATCTCCACCAAAATCAACAGGCCTTAAGTCCCCAATAACTCGGGCACATATGCAAAAAAATGTTTGATTCTGTTTGAATATGCGGCAGTTATCTTTCGCCATAGAAAAATTTCTACACACAGACACACACAAGGACACTTTTCGGAAAATTACTTTTCTTCATGTTTTGAGGGTAGTACAATCAGAATCAGCCCTTATCTTTTTCGCGATCACCATACTTCCATTTCCTTATGGAACATGGAAGTAAAAATCTATCGTGTGGTCAGCAGGGATCATTTTACTAAATGAAGAATTTAAACAATGTTAAGGTTTTATTATACAAAATTTAAAATTACTTTAGTCATAATCAGTGCGTTTCTGTGATTCTCTCTCTCTCTCTCTCTCTCTCTCTCTCTCTCTCTCTCTCTCTGCATACTCTTTTTTTATGGTAACTCTTCTATGTTACTTGCAGTTTAATATTTTTTTGTCACAATAGTGAATAACAACTTTCTTTTGCAAGTATGCACTACGATAAAGGAAAACATACAATATATATACTTGAAGAAAATGTGTTGACTCCTTAAACTTGGATGATTGACATTGGATACAGTCACTGACACCGTATATGTATGAAGTTTGCAACCAAGTTCTTGCTTATTCAGTCGGCAACGACCAAACGTCAATCAAGATTTGTGCAATCATTTCCAGCTATTATGGGAAATACGGTGACGAATATAATGAGAGGAAAAGAATGCAACAGAAACATGTTTGCATTGTACCTTAATTAATCGATAGATCTAAGTACACGTTTCATAACACATGATACTTTTTATAGCAATTTTTGTTTAATATTATCTGTGAACGTTTTAAATCACAAACGAACAATTCACACAGCTATGACATACCTTATTGAGCGATTCTCCGTTGGGAAACTTTAGGGAAGGACGATAAGCGACGGCCGACTGATCGCCGTCAACGCAGTCGTTGGAGTTAACCACGTCCGTGATGTGTCCGTTTACGTACACCCAAACTTGAGCCATCGTCAGCAGCAGCACAACACGCGCGCACAAACCACTTGGGGACGACAACGATTCCAACAATGAACAACACTGGCGCAGATCGGAAACACTACTCAATACGAATGACTAGCAAAATTTTGTTTCCAATTCACTCTTTAACTTTTATTTTTCAAAGAAAAATTTGCATAATCTCCGCCTCAATTTATGAAAATACCCTATGTAAGCTTTGTTGTCCACCGAACAATATTTGCGTAACCATTACGATACGCTGTTTGTGGAATAATAAAAACCAAGCACACACACAAATTTACAAACGATATTTACTCTTACTTTGCTCGAAGACCTTCACTGACACCACTTAAGAGGTCAACAACAAAACACTGTCGGTTGTTGCAAGACAAATATATATACCCATACACAAGAGAAACACTAGGCATTGTTGTTACACAACTCAAGCGAGAGTGACTTGACCAAATGTGGTCTCCGGTCGTCAAGACAAGTGCGCGGTGCAGCTCAGCCTTGTAATGAACGCTGTCATTACGTGCACATGTACAGTACCGATTCGTCACGCAATCTGCGATAAACTGACACGACGATCCGAGTTTCACTTTTCTCCAAAAATTCTACCAAAAAAAAAACAAAACAAAAAATATTAACATGAAGTGAGAAAACGCTAATGTTAATTTATGTTGAATTTTCTTCAACAAACAAAACAGCGATTCTCACTCCTTAACTGCCGGTAAACATTTTCCAGTTGTTACCTCAATCTTCAGATCAGACCGACTGATTAATAGTAATATTAAGGCTGAGGATTTACTACCAGGTTACAACAGGATTAAATGACTCGCCGATAGAATAGCGCGGGGAGAAAAGCACACAAATATTTCTAGCGGGGATTTGTGGAGCAGTGGGTACGCAACCTGTCTACTAACGTAGAGATCCGAGTTCCATTCCATAATAAAAAACGATTACAATTTTTATTGCACAAAGAAAAAAGGAAGATATTTTAGCTTCTGTAATCAAAATGTCGGTTGTGGAATGGAGACGGTGATTGATAAAGTGCGACTCAACGATACTACCTTACGCCGAGCGTGTTTCTTGTTATTTACTGGCAAGTTAATGTGGGTTCTAATATAGTTCGTTCTGAAGATGAGCTAACTGCTCGAAAACGCTTACCGGTAGCCATTTGAAGCAGTCGACAGCAAGATATATATATATATATATATATATATATATATATATATATATATATACACACATTCAAACATTTTTTGCTACAGTCTATAACTTGATGTATATAATATATTGAAAATTTAAATTTACTTTACCTCAAGATGTTATTTTTGCCTTATTTGGAACATGTTTCGCGATCCTTAGTGATCCCATCATCAGCCTTTCCTCAAAATTAGAAAGGCTGATGATGGGATCACTAAGGATCCCGAAACATGTTCCAAATAAGGGAAAAATAACATCTTGAGGTAAATTAAATATAAATTTTAAATATTATATTTTTTTTTTCAATAAAATTACGTTTGTTTTAAATCACAGTAAACTTGTTTATCTTTATGTTCTTCCTAATGTAATAAATAACCTTAAAAAATTACACTTTGAAATAGAAAACCGAAGGATACAAAACGATTAAAAATACTTATTTGCGTGTACGTTTAGAATTACTTCTGTAATAAATGGTATGTTTTGCAATAATACTCACTTAACAACAAAATATTTTTACATAAACCTCTGTAATTGACGCGTCTTCTAGATTTAAATTATTTAGAATCAATACTGTTTTAACAGCAAAAAACGTTAAACAAAGCACAATTTCAAAATTCATAAGCTAAACTTTTCAATTAACTCCTTAGTAATCCTACTCTGCGAAATTAAAAAAACAAAAGACCAAAGACGATTAATGATTAAATTAATAAATACCGATAGTCAATTACAGACTTAATTAATAGTAATAATTCAACGAGCCTTTACAACAATACTTATTTAATAATTGAACAGTTACGTAATATTTTAAATCTTATGCGTTTACAAAATTTAAATTTATTGAGAAATTAAATTTCCAAATCAGGATAAAAAAGATAACATTTATTATTCTAAAATACAAATTTGTATAGATTCAGATCTACTGATTAAATATTTTTTACAGGATATTTAAAAAAAGCTCCGTTCCCCATTCAAAATCTAAAATAACCACTAAAATTCTAAATTCAATAAAAACACAATAAATGTATATTACAATTCTGTTACGAAGTGAAAAGAGAAAACCCGATTACAAGAGTACAAGGTGATCACTATTACTTTCTGACAGCACTCCAACAATGGCACTCGGATTTTCATTGTTAATTTCTTTGTAACAACAAACACTAGTAATACACATTCACTACGGTCAACCTATCACTCGTATCTTCTCACACCGCGTCGTCTTCCTTTTTCATTCTTCGTACGTTCACCTTTAATTACTATCCCTGACCCAGTTAAACGACACAATAAGTACGCAGCGTCGTCGATAAGTAGCGAGAGCGCAGTAGCGACCGAACGTACGAACGGAGAATCACGGAGTGACTTCAACGCGGGTAACAACGAAGTCGTCCACGTCATTGATGAGTGTGTGTCCGGCGGTACACACGGATAATACTAATACAAACGGACAGAATGAATATCTGCCAAGCAGCGGACGCGCCGGGTCGTATGACATCATTTAAATCCGAATCGCCCCCACCTGTCTGTTTCAAGGAATTCCTTTGGACATTATTAACAACGTGGCCGGCACACAGTCAGTGGGTTTTCAAGGAAAATAAGCCAACACACACACACACACACACACACACACACACACACACACACACACACACACACACACACACACACAAAGCAATTTATAAAAGTGTTTTCGCCTACGTTATGAATGACTCACACAAACAGCGGTTGTTCGGCCCACGAACGCTACGTCTTTCACTAAACGTAAGACAGGTAGGTGAATCAATTTAATTGTATTAAAGTTCAGCAACAGAATCGCAAAGTAAGTTAGGTCAGCAGTCAGCACAATTGTCTCCTAGTCAAAGAGTCGTGGATCGAATCGACTAAAGTTCGATGGTTTAGTTCACGTTTAACACTACATGATGTGAAACTATAAGAACCGACGAAGGCAATTAAACAGAATATTATCCTACGTACGCTTGCCGCTCTTGCGACCCCAAATCCTGACAATACTGTACACAAGATATCGCTTCTTTTTCTCCTTGTGTACTTCAGTTTCAGGCCAGAGGCGCGCCAGCAGTGTCCGGCGCCTGTGTGCAGAACTTTAGTTGGCGCTCCTATACCCTCCCACCCACATAAACAATCACTTTATCCATGTTCTAAGATTTGTATTTAAAATCATTTTCGAAACGAAATATTTCCATACAAACTACTTCTCTGTTCAGCCTTAACCACAGTAACGGGGTCACTAACGTATACCACCTCAGATTAGCGCACTCGATTTTCACTGGTGATGGCAGCCGATAGCACTGCCGAAACGTCTGATTTTGCAGAAAATATTGGACCACGGCCAAACAGCCCGATAAGGAATTTTAACAACAACCTATTTCTTTGTTGCCGATAACGAAGTACACATACAAAAAATTATCCCCTCCCCTTCAACTATCATTTTCATTTATGTAAACTTACCTTCACTCCCTTCAACTAGCCTTTTCATTTATATATTTTATCTACCTTTCCATTAACTACCCCTTTCCATTAACTGATCTTCACCAAAATCAGTACGCCTTGAGTCCTTTATAATTCAGGCACATATGCAAAACATTATTTGATTCTGTTTCAATTTACGGCAGGTATCGTTCGTCATAGAAAAAATTACTCTCGCAGGTAAACTACCCCTTCCCCTTAACCGATCTTCACCAAAATCAATAGGCCTTGAGTCCTCTACAATTCAGGGATATATGCAAAACATTATTCGATTCTGTTTGAATTTGCGGCAGTTATCGTTCGCAATAGGAAAAATTCTACACACACACACTCTCTCTCTCTCTCTCTCTCTCTCTCTCTCTCTCTCTCTTCGAAAAATGACTTTTCTTCATGTTTTGAGGGTAGTAAAATCAGAATCAGCCCTTATCTCGTACACAATTTTTTTTTGCCATCACCATCTACTTCCATTTCCTTATGGAACATGGAAGTAAAAATTAATTTATAATAACAACGTATCAATGAGTAATATACGAAATATATTAATTATAAGTTTATTAAAAAAAAACCAGGAATTACAAAAAAAAATGTATAAAAAATTATGAGAAAAAGAAGAAGAAAAGGCATCTTGATTTTATGGTGAAGGCGATGAAATCTAGATAGCCGTCTGGACTTTTAACGCTTTCACAGTCATCATCAACAGTGCACTACGGCCCAGTAAAAAGGACAATATTTATTCAACACTACAACGCTACTTCTCGACAACACCGGTTCTTACAAACGACGCCGTCAATCACACCAGTAATCACACTTCTCTTATTTCTTTCCGTTTAATTTATGTAAAGTCTTCAAGTTCCCACCTGACCGGCCGGATGGATTAACTTGATTTCATCAATTCGTTTCTATTAAATCTTCAACACACGCGCACGCGCGTTCAAAATTACGGTTCTTTTTATTACATAACGATGGATTAACATCTACCTCAACAACAGACGTGAGCGCGACGAGGGTCAACATCGATTCACGAGTGACTGTTTTTTTCCTCTCTCGTCTATTTAATGATTAAGGCTATTCGAAAGGTTTGAAGTTAAAATCCTCTCTCACAAGAGACTGCGGTAATTTTATTTGATAGTTTATGTCTCCCCCTCCCAATTTGTTTACGTTTTATTTTATGAAAGTGTCGCACGTGCAAGCGACCACATATCTCTCTCTCTCTCCCTCTCTCTCACACACACATTGTCTATTACGCGTCGTCTGCATACGGACTTGGGAAGTTCGATTAAGTTTAAGGTCAAAGGTTTCTCCTTGCTCCTCGACCACGCTCGCTCGCCCGTTCGTTCTCTCTGTTGTCGTTGTTACTTACAAAGAATACGGCAATTAGTTTTCATTCCATGTTGTTTATCAATGACCGGTGTGTTCAGGTGTGACCCCGACGCAAACAGGTTAAGTACGGAACGTGATATCGCGTCTCCTTCGCCTACGCATCCGCCTTGTCAAGGCCATTCTTGCAGAGACGAGGCTGCTGCTGCTGCTCCCCAACGTACAATTAACGCTAAATACGCCCACATTAACAAAACAGCATTATTAAGCTGAACATAATGAAACGCTACACGGCTCGCTTAAAATACTGGTTCGCAATAAAACACATACTTTATCAGAACGAAGTAAATAGATGTAATAACAAGGGAACGAAGAGCTTTACACAGCTTTACTAGCCCAATACGGTACAGGAAATTCGGGTAACTTTGCCCCCAGGGGGCAACTTTGACCCCCTATCATGATTTTTTTTTACTGAATATGCTATGCCTTCAGAATTGGAGATTTTGTTTTAACTTTTGTAGCAGTTGGCAGCCGTGTTAATCAGCTGTGAAAAAAAACAACAACAACAAGAGTTTCTGGCCAGATGGTCAGCCATTGCAGTTTTAGCAGCACATGGTTTTTAGCCTATTTTGGATAGGTGTTTTCCTTTTTGTTTAATAAGATGATGTTACAATTCCACTAAATGTGTGAAATATTGAACTGAAAGAAGATTAATTGAAAAAGGAAGAACAACGGTCCTAAAGGGTCCAGATTGAATGTGTCTGACAGTGGCTGGGTGGATCTGTTTGTTTTTTAAGATTGGTTTGCTCAACATTTTCTACCAAAAGTTAGACATATCCCTGGAAGAAAAGTTATAATTGGGGAAATTTGGCTGCCCACTTAAGCTTAAATGTTCTTAAGTTATGCCAAGAAAACAACATTTCATTCATCTTTCTACCACCAAACTCAACACATTTCCTCCAGCCACTTGATGTGAGCTTTTTTGCCCCCTTGAAATCCCACTGGCGTCAAGTTTTAAATGAGTGGAGGAATTCTGCACTAGGTAGAAAGCTCATTTCAATGCCCAGAAGTGTTTTTCCCTACCTTATCAAGAAAACTTTGGACTTGTGTAAATCTAACGAGTCGGCAAATCTCATTGCTGGATTTAAATCAACAGGGATTTTCCCTACAAATAGAGACAAAGCTCTAAGCAAAGTAAGAAGTGTTGCTGAACCTCAAGAAAAGCAGAATCAAGTTTCCAAAGTAGTTGGATATCGGTTTATAAACTATATTGAAACCATGCAAGCTCAGATAGTTGCCCCAAGTACTAGAGGTAAAAGATTTGCAGTTGCAGTAGAACCTGGCAAAAGTGTGTCCTTCGAGGAGTTGCAGGTAATGGTACAAAACAGAACAAAGGCTGCAGAAGAAAGAAAGATGAAGAAAGATAACAAAAAATGTTCACAGAAAGGAGAATTGGAGAATGTTGCAACAAGTAGTGGAAAGCAAAGGGGCAGGCCAAAGAAGAAAGAAGAAGATAACCAAAAAGGTTTAACTAAAAATCAAGATAGGAAGAGAGTTCGATACATTGAAAGTGATGAAGATGAAGATGACCGAGATAAGAGTAGTTCTAATGAATTAGAGTATCCAACAGACCTTGAACATCAGCCTGACGTACCAGGCATAAACTCATCACTAACTAACATAGAAGAATTCAGAGCAGATGATTTTGTCGTGGTGAACTATGAAGGTTCCTTTTTCCCCGGTAAAATCAATGGCTTCCAAATAACTGATAAAGAAGTGAAGGTTTTGATTAGTGCCATGGCTATCAATGGAAAGAACTGGAAATGGCCAGACAACAAAGACGAAATCTACTACCATGAAAAAGACATTGTAAAGAAACTAAACCCATCAGTCATTGTGCCTGTGAATACTAGGGGTGACTTCAAAATTAATGACAGTTTTTTGAACGAGAAATGGTTTTTAAATTAAAAGACTTGAGACTGAGTGTTATAGTAGTTTATTTTTAAAGTGTTTTACAATGTTTTTATTATAAATAATACACTTTTTAAATGCAATTTATCAATTTTTTCCCTTTGTTAATGCTTCCCCGTGGCACGGTCGTTGGGAAACAGCAGGCCACTGTTTATTTAGTGATTGTAAAAAAACTGTAGTATAGTCATATTTTTTGTAAAACAAGACTATTTACAACTACTGAAGGGGTCAAAGTTGGCCTACAAAATTAAATTTGAGCTAAAACATTAGTTTAAATGGGAAATTCGATTGGGGGGGTCAAAATTACCCTAATAGTCAGGGTAACTTTGACCCCTATGTTTTAAATTTTTTTAAGGTACTTTGGTACTTTTAACAGGCTTTTTTATGCTTTCTACTAATTTTTCATCCTAACTCTCACTAAATAATACACTGCCAATGTTTCATACCAAATTGTTGACAAAATATTCTAGAAAAAACATGTGGAAAGGGGTCAAAGTTACCCGAATTTACTGTACGTGTTTGAAACGACGCGACGTAATGATATTCTCCTAATGCAATGAAACGAAGACTTCTACTTATTATCAGTTTTTTGTTTCCTACATTGCTCATCAGACTCCAAACGAAATACGCCATAAACAAATTGCACACAGTATATCTTCTTCTTCAGTAAACTGTCTACTAACAGCTAACAAAGAATCGTAGACACCATGTCTGTCCACTGACGTTCAGATCTCTACTATATCCCCGATTGACCTTCAGATTATCCAACATCCCCATCTGCCTATCTTCTTTTCAATTATCGTTCTCTGTATACAGCAGGAAGTTTCGATGTGTGCAAGAGAATCAGCATCAGTTTTCTCCTTTTATCATTATAATTATCCTACACTCTTTATCGAGTCTTCTCAGCACCTCATCATTAGTTAATCGATCTCTCGATCTGATTTTCATCATCTTTCTCCAAACTCATTTAAACAGTAGGCTATATTAACCCTGAAAATAATAGGCTACACTTAATCAGTACATTATAGTAATCAAATAATCGCGAAGACCTAAAAAATCGAGCACAGTTAACAATAATGCAGGCCATGCTTCCTTTGCGAAATAGAGTTTTGAGAAACAACAAAACTGGATAAACAAAGAGTGGAATTCCCCCAGGGTCTTCGAGCGGCATAGTATGGACTGCCTACCGAGGATCTGGAGAATACTGACATTAAAAACGTCACGAATGAAGAAATAAGAGACAAGACCACTGAATATTTACGGCATGGTAAAAAAATTAGAGATTTATGGTCCAAAAAACGATCAGAATGGCAACCACCCTCACGAAGAAAACGAGGACGACCGACGGACGAGTAAAGCTGGGCAAAGGAAGTTAGTTCTACATAACTGAGGAAAGACAGTTAAGCGATGAAGACTAGGGGTTGGCAGGCTGGTAAAAGAAGATGAGAAGTCGGAATTACCGATTATTCGAACACCAACAACTAAGAAATTTACAAAACGTGGTTTGCGATAATATTAACGTACGGTTCAGAAACGTGAACCTCTATCAACAACTGAAAATAAAAATAAAAATATTAAAAAAAAAAATTAAAAAAGACAGAAGAACTCCAGATTACTCAAGAAGACATTGAAGAATGGTTGCCACTCAAAAGGAAATTAAAAAAGGGCCAAAGTTTTCAGGAAAACCCCAAGAAGAAGAAAGGTACCATCTGGACTGACGAAAAGAAGGAGAGACATCGATCAAGAATGAAGGAGATGTGGGAGAAGAGGAAGAGTAAGGAGAAGAAGGGAGGAACCAGTTGAACCAAACGTAGTCCACAGTGGCTCATACGTAAAAAAAAAAATTATAATAAAAACTGAAGCACTTGAAATGAGATATTTAAAAGTAAAATCGAGTTGTAAACGAGACTGAATAGGATAATAAAATGAAAATTTTAAACAAGATTTAAAACAAAACTATGGGATAAGCAACACACTATGGGACAACTAACACGCTTTTTGAAGATTACGAAAGTGCGGACAACGAACCACAAAAATTTACGAGGTAGGACCAACGAGGAGAATGAACAGTGACAGAGCAACAAGAGAATGGATGGTGTTGACGACGAAGGCAATGACGAGACGTAGAAGACAGAAAAAACGGGTTGTCGGTACTGACCGGGGCCGTAGTCGTCCGCTTACATGCTCCTACCCTTCACTTCAAGAACGGTTATTTTTATGGCCACTAAAAAGGTACATCTATTGTTAAGAGGGTTTTACAGTAGATCTATTGCGGCGGCCCCGTCCAGCGGATTGAGTGGCATTTTCCGTTGCTTGTAACTTTAGTTGGCTCAAAAACATTTATTTTATTAACATTATGTTATATATTAATGATAATATTTTCGTTATATAGTAATAATAATAATAATTATTATTATTTTATTGTTAATACTTATTATTATTATTATTATTAATGATAATGATGATTATTATTTATTTATAGGCCTAATTTAGAACTAAAATATTTCTCTCATTTTTTTGATAAGAGAAATTTAATTTTGTTCACATAACATTATTACACAGACTGCGACATCTTTCAAAGGAGCTCACCGGGATCCTTCCTACCCGTCGCCTCATGTCTTTTTTTCAGTTTTGACCAGTGGTTCTTGATGTTCTGTGTATGAATGTTCATGTCACTGCAGTATACAGAGTTTAGCGACTGCTAACTCGCAAATGAGTACAATCTTTACTTTGTACAGAATTGTAGCTCCTCCACATGTTCGTAATTATAGTAGTTCCAGACTGAACGTTTTTCTCAGTTACATCCAACAAAGCGTTAGCATCCCGTTTATTTACATCTTTGAGGAAGAATTTTTTACTCCTTCTGTCTACCTCCGATTACCCACCGAATCTACACCAGTCGATCCCCGTTACACTTTCTCTTGCGGAACGCACTTTCGTCTATTACCACTGTGTGACCAACACCACCAATTTTTGTACTGTTCTGTGACAAAAATATAGTTAATATTTTCCGAAACTCGGAAATTAATTTTCTTGTCCTTTTCGTATTTAATTCGGTTTCTTTTGTAATTATAGAAATCAGGTATTAAAAATCCACGCAAATAAAACCCATTGCACGGGTTCTGTTGGATTCCGCCCTACGCCAAGAAACGTATTGTCTCGCTCACAGGTTCTTTTTTGATCTACACTGGTTTGTCCCGCACCTGTATATCACATTTTTATTAAAACCTTTGTTGAGATACATTTTACCCCACACTTCAAACATTCAATCCTGTTGCGTGTAATGTTTCAGTCTGTCATACATTTCCTTATTCCGTTGTCCGTCACGTAATTTCACAAAGAATTAGTACTTTTAAAATACAACACAGAAAATAATATAAACTCTTGAAACTTTGAATGTGATTATGAACTTTAAATACAAAAATAGCTGCTCGTGATTCTTATAGTATCTTATGTGTTGCACTTATGAGCAAAAATAGTAATGCTGAATGTAGTAGTGGTGAATGGGAGGGTGGAACGGACGGTTACCACCCCATCCAGTACCGAAACCCTTATACTTTATGTCTATAGTTATGCATAATCCCTACTTTAACACACGGAGCTAACTCAGGAATATTGTGATTATTGTGATTAACTCAGTTAAGTGATTATTGAACTTGGCTGACGCTGGTAATAGCATTGGGGAAGGAATTGACCCGCCTGATTCGCCCCCGTAGTTATGCCACTGCGACAGAATAATATTGAGTAACCAGCAGCATATAATGGATAATCTGAGCACTTGGAATACTGTAAACCTAGACAGTCATAAACGTATATGCATTTTGGAATAAAATAACTGAATATTCTCTAAAAATAAAATAGTGAATTCTTTGGTCTTAACAAAATTAAATTTTGAAACGTTTCGCATAACGTTACAATTCGGGAACCTGGTTAATTGGCTCAGGTCAATTAAACAGGCTGCCATAATCTTTACAAAATCATCAATACCTAATAAGTACACAAATGTTAAATAGGCTCCCGTGAATTGAGGAGTATTGACAAGGGGTTTGGTAGATATATTCACTCACCCTTTGGATAACCATAACATCTCTTTATTATATTTTCATTGAATAATACTTTAAATATGATTGTTATTTTGTTTGATTACATTAAACAAATAAATTACTCAAAAGTTGTGCATCAAATGCTCTTACGTCTTTTAACATGTTACTCTGGTGATCAAAATAAAATTATATATTTATTAACTACATCTAATACCTCGGATCCGGGTTTTAACTTAATAATGCTCTACAATAAGTCAACATTATGCAAGCTATTTGAATACTAGTTTGCTCAAATTTCGAATTACCTTTTACCTTTAACTATTATCAGATTACTATTTCATTTTTGTAATTACAGATACTACTATGTTAACATTTACATGATTAGAATAAGTCTTTGCAAAAATATACTGCTTTTGTTGCCATTGTTAAAAATATAATGGTTTGGTTTCACCTTGATACAATGGAATCAGCGGCAGGTTCTCTTGTGGTTACTCTTCACTTGGGTTTCCTCGAAGTTCTACGATGTCGTTCGGGTGTCTCCATTTATTTTGTAGATTCTTAGTTGCGAACATGACGAAAGGATGCTGTTACCTGAAGCTCATGAGTTTGTCGTCGTTACTTCACTCCTGATGTACGGTGTTCACTCTTTTACACTTTACATTTTGCTTTTAACTGCACTAATGTTACTCTATAATGTTTGGATGGAACATACTTTACAACTTAAACATTTCGTTTCCTTTTTTAAAAAGATCTGTCGGCTAAGTTAGTTACTTTTAGTTATTTCACCACATTTCAATTACTTGTGGAGTCTGTCACCATGAAAGATTACGTTCCGTTACATCGTCATTAATTTTTTATATTTACACTTTATTTTACGACACATGGTAAAGCTGTTACCTTGTCTCCGATTCTCGCTCGACTGGGTTTGGTTATTGGGCGGTGAGTAGGGAGAGGGAGCTGTTCGCGCGGAGAGAGAAAAATAGTTCGTACTTTATTATTATTATTATACTAATTAACTACTATTAATAATACTACATTTTCTTTATTGAGTTAGGTATTTCTTCTTCTTCTTATTATTATTACGTCTTTTTATTTAATTATCATAATTATTAATTTTCGCTTCAATACAGAGTAATTTTCATGTCCGTACTAGATTTTTACAAGTTGATACAGGCATATAAGTACACAGGGAAGGGTTAAATATTAAGGGGTGTTATCGCAATTTTATTATAGAATTCTTTTAGGTTTTAAAACTATTTATTTTGGGTATTATGGCGGGGTTACATTACCATTTACTTTAGGGGTTTACGTTCTGTTTTAATGTGAGATTTTAAATTTAAAATTTTTTTTTTAATTTCTTTTATTTCAATTTTTTTTTTAAATCGTCACAATTTCTCTTATCAAAAAAATTAAATAATTATTTTGTGTTAAATTAGGCCTATGAATAATTTATCATGATCATCATTATTATTATTACTATTATAAAACTGTATTAATATTTACATTAATATATTACATAATGTTATATATAATCGTGCGATATTAATATTATATAATAATAAAACAAATGTTTTCGAACGAACTAAAGTTATATGCAACGGATAATGGCACTCAATCCGCTGGACGGGGCCGCCGCAGTAGGTCTCTACTGTAAAACCCTCTTAACAATAGATGCACCTTTTTGGTGGCCATACAAATAACCTTTCTTGAAGTGAAGGGTACGAGCATGTAAGCGGACGACTACGGCCCCGTTCAGTACCGTCAATCCGAAAAAGACAAAAAGAATTGACGGAACGGAGAAGAAAGATGGAGGAAGGAGTCGCAATAGCAGACGCTATGCCAACAATCTTACTTAAGGCTGTATGTGAACAAAAGGCACAAGGATTAAGTAACAAAAGAATTTCTATAAAAAAACACATACAACGTCACCGTTCAAAACTACCTGTATGTTTATACATAAATATAGAATTGTTAAAGCGCGTTACAATATCGTTATGAAAATCCAATAAACAGTAAACAGACCTTTTGCACAGCCTGGAAATCACGTGTTTCTGAAAGACCTTCATTTACAACTACGTAAAAACTATTTATTTACGTAGTTATATACAAAAAGACGTAATAGATCGACTACGCAGTGTATTGGACAAATGCAGTGTACAACTTGGTTGAGAAAACTTCCGGCGGAGCTGCGGGCAAGGTCGACATCGGTGACGACGCGCGGAGAATTTTTACGAAACCGTGCCACGATTCATTTCGAAAAAATGTCGATTTCGTAGGTGTAGCCTATAGTTCTGCCCGTCCATATACGCTGACCGCACGAGGTCGACTGATTGTTTCTCCCCCAGCAGGAAACGATTTCCAAATTTTGCGACAAGGTCGTACTAGTGTATGTACATGTAATACATTAAGTATGCATTGTTTACAAGTAACGTGGGGAAGTGTATACCGTATTTCTCCTGTATAATGCGCACTTTTTTACTAGATTTTCTTCCCAAAATAATGGGGGTATCCATTATATACGAATAACATAACTTACAAGCCAACTTGTAGATCTGTACGTTTATGGTCAGCTTGTGCACGGCAGAGTTAGCAACATAGCTTAAAACTGGCAGGCTTGAGTCTAGTAATAGTAAAATAAAATTTACCGGTAATTTGGTACCGAGTTTCACAGATTTATTGTATAAGCTAAGCATACGAACAATTTCGATTCGCCTCAATTTGGAAATGTAGGCTGGTGTTTTGTCTTTTACGATATGGCAGTGGTCAAGAGTATGATAAAAAAGGTGTGAAATCTGTGCCCGTTAGATGAATAGCACACGGCAGACAAAGGTGCATTAGAAGAATCGGAAGACGAGAGTAATTCAATATTTTTAAGTAAATTATTATTAGACGGTAACCAAGTCACAGATTTAATTATCTTATTAATTTACCTTATTTCCGTCTTGTGACTTATTTTTCCTGTTGTAGGTTACTTCTGACGCGTTTCGGAGCTCTTCAATGCTCCATCTTCAGAAAATCCGTTGCTTAGACTTCGTCACGTTAATATTAAAATCTGGTATTAAAACCGCTCTCAATTCGCGAAGCATCTAATATCTAAAGGTTATAAATACAGAAATTCTGAATCGAATTTAAAGCCATACATATATGTGATAAAGGACTATTCATGAATGCTGTTGAAGAATTCGAAATTTACCAGGCATTCAAATCTGAACCCGACAATGTTTTGAACGAGCAACTGGACTTTAGATCGCACTATCTATACGATACAATCTTGAATAGAACTAAGAGACACAGTGTAATTGATACCCGACAGTCTAACATGTGACAGTGTTGGGTGCACCCGAACTATGTAGTTTCATATATGTGATCATTGTGTAAATGTATACATGTTTAGTGTTGTGCATATGTTTTCAATACCAGATTTTAATATTAACGTGACGAAGTCTAAGCACCGGATTTTCTGAAGATGGAGCATTGAAGAGCTCCGAAACGCGTCAAAAGTAACCTACAACAGGAAAAATAAGTCACAAGACGGAAATAAGGTAAATTAATAAGATAATTCAATATTGCTTTCTTCAGAAACAGATGATGTTAATAAATACAAATGCTATGTGCTAGTGAAAAACTAAAAATATAACAAACTAAACACAAACTATGACTTGTGTAAGTTTTCAGTTGTTTAATATGGTTTTAATATTTATGTTTTGTGTTTACAAATAAATAGGCATGGTAAGTACATTTTTTTATGTTATTTTGTATGAAACATTTTTTCTGCACAGTCTAATATTCAAACGATATGTTTTTTTTCTGCGTTCTAATAAATTTGTCAACTATATTTCATCACAAATATGGATGCGGGTTGTACACGAATTACATTTTTCTGCGAAATGTTACGAAAAAATTATACACGCGTTATACACGCGAAAATACGGTATGTAGCATTTCGTTTAGTACCGGAAGCCGTCTATTCCTGTGACTGAAATGATAATTGTAACTTCGCCCCGTTTGACGTGAAAATCTGCGGATATTTTCACAATTTGTAAACTTAAAGAAAATTGTAGTTTATTACTAAGGACCAGCGGCATTTTTCAAGTAAAGACGGCCGCTAGTTGGAAAAAATATTCTGTTTCGTGTTTTGTCAATTATTTACATGCTTTACACCGTTTATGGGAGACTGTTTACCAAATTTCCTAAGTAATATTTAAACTTCTGTTGCCCATTTGATCGCTTCGGATTATTTTTCTCAAAATGTGCCCGTCTACCTCTATCCAGTACCTCTGCCACACTCTATCATGCGCCACAGGTCTAACCTTTTTCTGGCAGACAAGTCATAAGCATCTGGAAGCCGACTTGCAAATTACTGAAAGTGTTGTATGTGTTTCTTCTTCTTCTTCTTGTGCACTACATGGCGTCGGCTATAGACCGTTCCGACTTCACAGAATCTTTGACCATTTTTCCAGGGTCTTCCACGATCTATCGTCCCCACTGGGCTAAAACGCACGAATCTCTCGTGTTCCTTTAAAACGCTTATTTAAGAATACGCGTGTCTTGGAACTTCAAATTCTGCCTGTATTCCTTTTATTTTCTCCAGAACCGACTGTAACTTCAGGCCTTTCCTTATGTCGTAGTTTCGTAGACGATCTCTCAAACTACATCCCTTAACCGCTCTTACAAATATCTTTTTGCAGGAAAGTCCATGTTTCACATCCATACATTAAAGCCGGCACAGCCACGACCTTATAGAACTTTAGCTGTGTCTCCCTCTGCGTTTTATTCCTCAATAGTCGTCTTACTGTCCCACAGTTATAACTAGACTTATTTAACTTCCTCTCGATATCGTATTCCTTCCTATATGAGATATCACATCCCAAATAGTTAAAATCTGATACCTGCTCCAAAACATTATTATCATTTCCAATTTTTGTTCTTACAGGGATATTCCCTAGGAAGGCCATCACTTTTGTCTTAGTATTTCAGATCTTAAAGTTGTATTTCTGGCAGATTGTATGCAAGGTATAAATAGACCTTTGTAACTCGTTTTCACTCTTCCCTATAATTATCTGGCCATCTCGGTACAGTAATTTGCTAAGTGATCCCTTATCCGAGATTCATATAGCTGCAGGACATACGTTCTTCCGTTCTTGGAAAATCCGTTGTATGTGTTTTTCCATTTAAATAACCTGTACACTGTACTCAATGTGGTGTGAAATTATAGAAAAAATAGTCGGCGTACTGTGGCCGTGGGGTTTAAAAAATGGGCCGTTGTGGCTCAATTCGTAAAATAGTAAGAATCGCATGTATCAGTACAAAGCCTGGACGGATGACAAGAAAGCGGATGATCTCCTGCCACTCGTAAGAGTGGAGAGGAGATGAATATACGGTTCGATTCGTTATTGTTCAGTATCTGAGCGTTTCTTTAGTTTTTCACTTAGCTTGAAATGTCCTCCGGGTTTCTCTAACGCGCTCAGCAACTTGTCGCGATTGACGTGGAAAACGTTGATCAGAGAATAGGACAATGCGAGCGATCACTCACTGCAGCGTACGGCACGCACAATGCGCTTTCCCTTTTCACTCTGTTAACGTATCGTTTCTCTTTTCATCCATGTCTCGCGTAAACTCTCCCTACGCCCGACATTATATACGACTCATATGCGTTATAATTCCCCAAATCCACAATACTTACTATACACTATCTAAACGTATACAATAATAGAATCCAGTGGCGGCTGGTGTTACGGTTGCAGCGTTACACAACCACCAATACAGGTTGGTGGTTGTAGGCCGCTAGCAACTTCAACAGTAAATGACAGAGCTTACTACACAAACATATTGGAGGACGTGTGCCATTCTTCACAAATTGTCCTATATTCCCAATGTAAGCTTGGTGGTTCCAAAGTTTCTGCAACGTTCCACCAGTAGCGCTGTAGCGCAACTTTGTGTCATGAAATCAGCACAGCCTTCTTGATTTATAAGTTGTATCAGGTTTGATGTTTTCGTTGGGTCAAGGTAAACATTAAAGGTAGTTGTTTCAGGTTATAAAAGTATAGTAATAATTTACTATTATCAAACTGTGATTATGACAGTTCAATGTCTTTTAACCCCTCTCCCATTCAGTCAGCCAACTACTACAACCACCAAAATTTGGAACCACCAGCCGCCACTGGTAGAATCGAACCGCACTGCCTCAAAGACTTCAAATGTTCACTTACGAAAATTTCGAACACGCAAAACAACGTGCATAAGTAATTCAAGTAAGGCAGCGACTTTGACATCGTACTATCTTATAAGTAACTTTCTCATTATAACGTCCGCTCTATTTTAAAATATGAAGGATCTGAAGACAGCAGGGCCTTCCTCAGTTGCTCCTTCGGGGAAAAGAAGCATATAATTCAACGCGTTACATATCAGGCACATTAATCCCCAACACGTAACTCTATGAAGTGAGTCATGGATAATGAGAAAGAGAGATAAAAGCCTCATACGACCAACGGAGATTAAATTTCTAAGATCGATCAAAGGTTGTTCTAAACAAGAGAACAAACAAGTTGATTAGAAATGAAGAGATTCGGGAAGAGTTGGAAATATACAACTTAAATGAGAAAATAGAGTTGCATAGAAGATACTGGAAGGACCGTCTGGAGCGTACGAATGATCGAAGACTACCAAAAGCGGCAAGTAGATACAAACCAGCTGGAAGAAGAAGCGTAGAGAGACCCAAGAAAAGATGGGAATTAATCCTACGAAGCCGACGAAACATATCACCAGGGACTAATCCTTGTTGGGGAAGAAGAAGAATAAGAAGACACATAAAACACGCGCATGAGCGCAAACACTCTGAATTACTCATACCTGGTTGGCATAAGCGATATGTTACTGCAATCTGGAACGGTTTTGCAGTCTATTTTCAACAGGAATTTCCCGGAACGGGCAGTGTTATGTAAACACCAATTAATTACTGGTTGACAACACAGCTGTAAGGGAAGAATTTGTGAAGATGAGTCTGGGTTCCTTTTTTAAAGCGCTTTCCCCATTCCCTTCGGTCGAGACGACATTACTCTTAAGTTTTTCTCTCCAGTTCTTTCAAGCGTTTCCCTTACTTCTCTTGCCATGCTTTCCAGGGCTGTCTCTGACTTCCGCTAATTCGCCTGATGTCGGTCGAACCATCTCGGTTAAATTTATTTGTAATTATACGTTACTTGTGTTTACTTCTTAATATATTTCTGCATATATTTTGGATTCAAATTATATTTTGTTTTTACAGACACTTGACCTTCCCTTAGCTCCTGCAACCCCCCTTCCGTCTTCACACCTCACACATGTTCCGATACACGCCCTAAACAGATGTCCACGACCACCCTTACATCCTCTGTTTAGTGTTCACTCACCTCTTTGACAATGGCTTCAGAAATCGAAACAGCTGTCAGAGTTAAATACAAACTGTGAAACGTACCAAGTGTTCATATATTTTTAAAAACCTTTGAATTAATACGTTTCACAAAGTGCCCAACGAGTCGTCAATTAATATCGTATGTGTTTAATGTCAGTGTTCTGGTGATCCGTACAATTGTTACACGTATTGCATTGATTGTCATTTTCAAATAATAGATAATCATTATACGAGATATGTGGCGTCAAGTGATTGGCCACGACGATACGCACATATGGTCAGAAAAGCATGACTATCCAACTAACTAGCTTTTTACGGACCAATTATTTCTTTCTTTCAGTCACCATCATCATCATCAATATCACATCGTTATAATCACGAGACGAGTTAAAACCCCCTAAAGGTTACCACCGGACAGGCAAGTAGAAATTCCACATATATTATTCAGTCCAGCGCCGACTTCTACCATTAAACTAAGTGAAAACGCATGAAGAAAAATTCCATTAATTACAAACTACACAACTCATACCGCAGCCAGACAGGCACTTTCTAACGCTGCCCGTGTACGTATTGCTATTGAATATTTTCGCTAAAATTAGAGCAGTTGAGCAGCAGCGCGCCGACAGGTTGGCGCGATCGCGAACGCGCGCGCACACACGGCTTTTAATGATTTCTAAAATATTTCACCGAAAGCAATGTCGTAACCGGATTTATATTCAATCATGTCGTAGGTGATTTCTGTCCATACATGCACGCGTGATGGCTGCAACAGCTGTATATTATGTAATTTTCCTTTAGTCGGATATAAACTGTTCGCTTAGTCTGTGGTCGGTGAGGCGCCGTGGTTACGAGTCTATTTTCGCCACACTCCCGACTTCACCCAGCGCAAATATGGACACCCGAGCTGAGGAAGTTAATAGCTATGTACGAGGGTCAGTTGAAAAGTTCGCGGAGCGACATCTATAGCTGAGTGGTAGAACTAAAAATCTTTCCTGTGCTGCAAGACGTATATTTCGCGTGAACACCTGTTAATTTCCAGATATATCTGTCAATTTATTCACTTTTTACCAGCTGTTTGAAATTTTCCTGTCACTTGTGTTTTTAAAATGCACAAAATCAAACATGGTGTTGTTATGAATTCTCTGTTAAAGACGTTTTAGCGTCAATAGAAAATCAAAACGAAATTGTAAATGTGTTGGAGATGCTGCGCCTTCAGAAACAACGGTAAGTGGGGCACACTCGAGTTTAAACGTGGTCGTACAAGGACTGTAGACGATCGTGGACGTCCAAAAAGCGCAACAACCCTATGACATTATTGAAAAACTTTCATGGGGTTTCGGAAGACCGCAGATTGAGGAGTGGATGACGTTGCTGAAATCATAGGCATCTTACGAGTATATGAGCGTGTGCATCATACTTTAACTCAAGAACTTGGTGTGAAAAAGCGTTGTGCCAGATGGCTGCCGCATCTGGAGTAGTTGCATTTTTTGGCGTCATGTGCTGGGGGGGGGGGGGAATCATCTTCAGTGTTCGTACGACCACGTTTAAACTCAAGTGCCTACTTACAAACCGTTGGTTTTGAAGTCGCAGCATCTCCTGACGCATTGCAATTTTGTTCTGAATTTCCGCCGGCGCTAATCAACTTTCAACAAAGAATCACACCACGATGTTTGATTTTGTCCGCTTCAAAACATGCATGTACGTCAATTTTAAACAGCTTGTAAAGAACTAATAAATTGATAGATCGATTTGGAAATTCACAGTTCACATAAAATACAAATCTTGCAGCATACGAAAAATTGTAGTTTTACCGCTAAGCTATAGATGTCGCTCCGCGAACTTTTCAATTGACCGTCGTATAGCCTATGCACTGTTTGTCATAAAAACGTGTTCACAGACCTACGGCAGTAATAATACATAACCTACTGTAAACTTATCCCCCCTACACCTACTAACTCTATCCTGCTATACCATGCAATAGTTTGGATCCTGGAATTCAGACATCCACCTGAACTAAACGGATAAATCAGCTCCAATGAAACCTACATTAAAAGGAAGATAATTTCAGTGCGTTTAGTCCTGTTATTTAAAAACTATTAATGTAATAAATTTTTCAACATTTTCTCACGATTATAACACACAACTTACTAGGAATTTTAACAATTTTTATCGGTATCAATATTTACGCATACCTATTTACATTAGCGTCGTCCAGAGTGTCCTACGTACTATAAATTACTACTTTCTAACTTCATTAAAAAACGATTTTGTATAATTTGTGTCAAACACGTTTTCTCAAGTCTGGTAATCCGGATAAAATCAGCCTTTAACTATGCATCTACACCAAGCGTTTTTAAAAACATCTTCTTCTTCTTATTCACGCGGTGCCCTTACGATCCGTTGCGCACTCCTTGGTCCGACCGTATTTTCTTTGGTCTTCCAATATTCCGACGTCCTTTCGGATTATTAAGCAAAATTTGTTTTGGTATCCTGTCCTTATGCGTCCTTTCAACATGGTCTGTCCAATCCTGTCTGTTTTGTTTTGGTACCCTGTCCCGTTTAGGTTGTATATTCCAAGGACGTCCCTTATATCATCATTTCTTAGCCGGTCCCTCCGTGATACTCCCAGTGTTGATCGTAAAAATCTCATGTCACTAGCCTGTACCCGGCTTTGTGTCTTTGCGTTCAGTCTGCAAGTCTCACTGCCATAAAGGACGGTTATAGCTATATCAAATTTCAAAAGAACATCTCTTCTTACCTTTCCAGTGAGTGTTTATACGAACATCACGCGTGTGTGTGTGTGTGTAATGTGTAGAAGCTCTAAAGTGATTATTTTTGTATACTCACACAACAAAACTCACAAACAGAACAAATAAAAACCATATGGTTTTGATAACGATTAAAAAAAAAACACTGAGTACACGTGGCAAGTTTGACAAAAAAAAGAACAGTCAGGCAAAACGAGGCCTGTCGTTGTCGTTGTCGTTGTGTTGTCGTTGAAAATCTGACAAGAAGCACATCACGATGAACCCGATGTGGGAGAGAGAGCGAGAGGACAGCCAAAGACACAACACGGGATCGCCCACCACACTCGCACTGGTTCCGTTCTTGACGTTTCAGAAATTGTTTAGAAGCCATTATCTGGTGTGGCCTACGTCAGCCTTGTCCGTGTCATTCTTCATTCCTCACCACACACATCCCAGTCCGCCTTCTATTATCCATGTTGCAACGCATAAAATTAAACATCTGACCCGTTCGTCCTGTTATTATTAACGAGACTCGTAAACGATACTGCCGTTGAAAACAAAAAATGAAACTCGGCCGTACGATGTATTAGTTATATAGAAACCTTTCCCATCAAGCGAATACAGCCGCCACGCAAATACGGTGTGTGTGTGTGTGTGTGTGTGTGTGTGTGTGTGTGTGTGAGCGTGTGTGTACGGAAGTGTTTGGTAATGAATAGAGACGGGCTGCGAGCATTGTCTTTCCCATAGTGCGCCGTACGCTGCGGGGGTCGACTTCCACAATGGCTTTTGATTAATTAATTGAAAAACGCAGGCGTGCCCTAACCTAACCTATCGCGGGGACCGAGTAGTGCATACATACATACCATAGTACAGTTATACAGTAGGCATACGCCTTGAGGCAATGCCTGTGTACTGGAATAGTTGCAAGCAGTACTTACCCGACTGTATCGTGTTTACACGGTACGTTCCTTCGTTTGTTTGTCACTATGTAGGCCCCTAATTCTAAAACGGCTGGACCAGTTTTCACAAATGAGAAACCGAATCACCTTAGGTGTTCATTGCCTGTGAACGGCACCCCACGCGAACACTATCCAGAAAATACTACCGCCCCGCTGCGCCCGTTCCCGGCGCAACCCCCTCAGTCAATCATGGACCAATCCTCGGCAAACTATGACTCCAAATTAGACGAAGTCTAAGGGAAACCCCCTCGGCCGGCAGCAGGGCTCACCCTCGCGCCAACGGTGGGAGCTCGTCTGAAGCTCGGGACGCGTCATAACGCGGGCGACGGGCTTCACCGTCACCTTACGCAGCCCCTGGTCTCTATCAGATGTCAAATCAGTCGTCTTGAATTTGCGGATGACAACGAGGATATGGAATTTTAGGAAGAAACAAACTGGCGGAAGTTACACAGCAGCAACACAACAACATCCATCCGTTGCGAGTCTCCCGCATGCTGCACATCAGAGGCTTCTGCTGTACCAATCACCACAATGTCGCGTTTTCCGCTTTTCCCCATCTATCGAGTATGTCTTCTTTCCACGATCTCCTGTGTGTGTGTGTGCCCCGTTTCCGTCGTCTGGTGGGGGCAACCTCCTTCGGATATGCCAGCTAAGGGTAGCACGTAGCTGCTCATCGGTATGCCTCTGAGTGAGTTTCCTGAACCTCACCCCTCCCCATCGGGGGCCACCCCATGTGATGGATAGCGGAGTATCACTTTGGTTCCTTACGGGTTGCAGTGGTATCAGCTTAGTCTGGGGTCAACCAACTCTATCGGCTTTCTCCTTCCCCTGGCGTTACTTCGGTTGGGGTACAAAAGTTCCAAACCGAAAGTTCCAAAAATATATTTTCCCAAAACAACATTAGTTCTAAAATATATAATTCCAATCATAAATTAGTACCAAAATGTTTATAAAATGTGTTTATAAAAAATCTCAAAAATGTAAATTGTAACCGACGGTTTTCAAATATCCAAGTATGTCATCTTCATGAACGAAATCTTGAAAATTGGAAACTATGTTGAATATTCTGTCTACAATAATTTGATGACGAGGCTCCCTAGGTTTTTTGATTTTTTGGCCAAGAGAAAGTTGTTTTACCATAGCTTTCGTATCCCCTTGTTCCTTTTGTGTCTCCGTTAAAAATGCATCCTCGGATGATGCCGTCCAACAACAACTAGAAAACGGTTGTGCCATACCTCAGAAGAATTGTTTGTCCTCGCAAAATGCTGGAGCACAGCGTCGTACTGATTCCATAACTTTGAGGATATCGTACTGGAACGGCTCTTCTTCTTCCTTGAGCACGTCTACTGCGAATGTATGTGAGCTCAAAATAATCAGCTATGGGAAGGAATTCCTCTGGAACCTCTGTGTAAATAACTAGTCCTTCCAGATTTTATTATTTCACCCATAATGTGTAAAAGCGTTTACAAATAATTTATCACTTATAAAATCAGATAAATAGTAGCCTCTAACCAACCTGGAAATTTTGAATTAGAACTTTTAGATTGCAACTTTTGACCACGTACCGTTACTTCTACTGATTTCTGTGCTCTGTCATATATTAATTCTACACGTTGCAACATCGCTAGGACTTGGGTAGGCCCCTGTGCGCGCTGACTTAGTCTCGGGCTTACTGTTTTTGCTTAAATAATAATGTGTGTTACAGATCTGAAATGCGGACATCATTGAAAAAAAATGTGTCACATACACGTTGCAGCCACAAAATTCTTTAGACACGTAAACGATTTTCAACATATGACAAAATTAAAAAACTATGTAATAACAACAGCCCACAAAGACGTGATAATCCGAACAAAGAAGAGGAAGTTAACCGATAAGGGTCCTATGGAGAGTATCTACCTCAAATTGTATTTGTAAATTAAAATATTCGAAAACAAAACTCTCCCCGGTAAACATAAGTAGCAGAATCAACTCTTCAGAATCAACTACTTCACCGTGACATGAAGTACTCGTCAGACGGAAGATGGCGAGAGTGTGTAGAGTAAATTCTGGAACGGACGAGGAGACCTGTAGAAGACAGCATGTAGTAATAAAGTAGAGTAGCACGCGACTTGAAGGTGAAGGAAAATTCGAGAGCAGCGTTATTAATAAACTCTAACGCCGAATGTTTCGTGTCAAATCCTGTTTATTTACACAACGATTCGGGACTACTAATGAATGACTTATTATTCAATAATAGCATCCAGCATGTTGAAGACTGTGCTGTCCTTACTTTCAACACACAAGTGGGCGGGCGGGAAATCCGGATCTTAACGACTAAGGTGAATGTCGTGGGGTTCACTAACAAATCGTAAAGTCCGTGTTGTGGCTATCAAATTAAATGAGATTTTAACCGCAATCTGAATTTAGCATTCATTTTTGAATGTTTCAAAACCGTGGGCCGCCGGAGGCCAAAAAGTAGGTGTAAGTTTTGATAAAATCGCAAAAAACCGTGTGTCGTATCAAATTCGGAATTTTAAAACTAAAACCTGAATGTAGCGTTACTTTATATTTGTATCTGAAAATATAAATATATGAATCTCAAAATGTTGGGACGTCAGAGCCTAAAGTGGGACAAAGTTTGATAAAATTGCAAATTCCGTGTGAGATATCAGATGAAAGAGAATTTTAACCAAAATCTGAATTTAGTGTTCAGTTTTGGAAGTTTCAAAATCCAAGTGTCCAAAAATGGGATCGAAACAATATTGTAAGAATCTAGCCGGGCGTCAAAGTAAAGGGAATTTTAACACAATCCGATTCTTTCCAATTTTATCGTCTTTCACTGCTCTGTTACAACTGTTACCTTACTAAACAAACAATAGCAGGGTAATCGGGACTTTAGTAAGTTTTCTGAATAAGAACTGAATAATTAACTAGTACAGAGAAATTTATCCAATAATAAATGTACTTCGTTCAAAATAGTGAGGCAGTTATGCAGCTCAGGAAGCATACTCTAGTAAGCATAGGCTACTCTTTAATTCTATCGGATTCGTTCACTGATATTTTTAAATTACGATTCGTTACGGAATGAGTTGGTGCTATTTTTTTGTTGAGGAAGATGATCTGAACGACAACGTACAATATATTGGATCAGTTTTTGTAGCAAATTTAAATAATTTACCTTATATTTAATCCGCTAAGCGATCTTCTGTTATTTATATGTACAACATGTTTCGGGGATAAATCCCCATCCTCAGGTAAAATGTTTATTCACCCTAATGCATAGGGGTCGTCGAAAATGTTAACACACATAAGCACATCACATATAACAAGTTATGAATAAATTAATGGATGAACGGAAAACACACAAAAGCGCGTGATATGTGACCCAGTGCACTGGTCGGCCTCCGATCGTCAACTAGCTTTTACGCGTGTTTCACTTCTTATCTTCAATGCGGTATCATAGAGCGTGTTAGACTTAAATATCAGCTGGTCATTAAGTAATTGTTCTTTATGTGTTTTTGAGGCCCTGTAAATTTCAAATTCTTCTAGGGCATTCAAAAGATGACCTTTAATACAGATGTGTATAGGTTCCATGTTTCTATGTTTTCTTTAAACCCAGTGTAATTATGGTTTTTATTTATAAGGTGAAGTGCGTAATTTGATGTGGTTGTGTTAGGGTTCTTCTTTGGTAGATGTTCTCTAAATCTATCGATGAATCTTCTGCCCGTCTGTCCGATGTAGAAATTATCACATTCACTACATCTAATTTTGTACACACCTGAACAATCTTCTGTTAACGTTGGAACTCGTGGTTTAAGTATATTTTTTAATTTATTAGTGGTCCTGAATGAAACATTGATATTTAACTTTCTTAACTCATTTTTTATTATATTAGGGAGTATATTCGTGTATATTGCTGAAACGTATTGAGTTTTACTTTTTGCAACATTTTTACTATTTAATTTTGTCAGGTGTTTATATATTATTTTATCAACCATTTCACTTTTATAACCATTTTTTATGGCTACGTGTTTCATTGTGTTGACTTCGTCATTATAATCTTCAATGTTCATAGGTATATTCACTAATCTATGTGCAAGTGCATTAAACGCTGCCATTTTTTGTGTATACGGATGATTTGAATTAGCATGTATAACCAAATCTGTTGTGGTGGGTTTTCTGTATATTTTGAAAGTGAGAAGAGTATTTTGTTTTTGTACAGATACGTCAAGGAAATTCAAGCAGTTTTTGTTTTTAATTTCCATGGTGAATTTAATGTTGTGATTAATGCCGTTCATAAATTTGAAAAACATATCTATTTGTCTGTGAGTGCCGTTAAATACTAAGAATGTGTCGTCCACGTAACGTGTATACGAAATTATTTTATCATAAAAACGGTTATGATCAGATAATAAATACTGTATTTATTTTCATAATAGTTAAGATAAATTTCAGCTAAAAGTCCACCGAGAGGTGAACCCATTGCTAATCCGTCCTCTTGGTTAAAAAACTTATTATCATAAGTAAAATAATTCTGTTGTAATATGATCTGTAATAGAAATAGGAGTTCATCTATTTGTATCTGATTTACAATGCCTGTCTTAATTAAATTGTTCTTAAGAATGTGTAATGTTTCTAAAACAGGAATATTTGTATATAAATTAACTATGTCCATGGAAACCAATTTACAGTTAGGTAATATCTCTAGTTTTAATTTTTTCTATGAACTATAAGCCGTCCTCTTGGTTAAAAAAACTTATTATCATAAGTAAAATAATTCTGTTGTAATATGATCTGTAATAGAAATAGGAGTTCATCTATTTGTATCTGATTTAGAATGCCTGTTTTAATTAAATTGTTCTTGAAGAATGTGTAATGTTTCTAAAACAGGAATATTTGTATATAAATTGACTATGTCCATGGAAACCAATTTATAGTTAGGTAAAATCTCTATAGTTTTAATTTTTTCTATGAACTCTAAGGTATTTTTTACACTATGAACATTTTCCATTTTTATACTGTTTTTGAGAATATGTTGTAATTTTTTAGCTGTTTTATAAGTTTGGGCGGACATGTAGTTGATCAAGGGACGTACGGGTAAATTTTCTTTATGTAATTTAGGCAATCCTGTAAACTCGAGCGCTTTAGGTTTGATGTGTTTGACATTACGTCTGGCTTGTGTGTCAAGCAAATTGACGCATTTATTGATTGCTGAATTTATGTTTTTTGTATATTTATCCGTGGGGTCATTATTTAACATCGTTATATTGTTATCATTAATGAAATCGTAACATTTTTGTCTGTAATCTGTTTTGTTTATAATGACTACTGTGTTCCCTTTATCTGCTTTTGTAATCATGGTGTTACTCTTTTCTATATTCTGTTTAATGTGTCTTGCTATTTTTAACTCTTTCCTATGTTTTGTGTTGTTTGTGCTATCTAATTTTAAAATACGATTCAATTTATTGTTAATTAACGACCGCGTTTCACACTGAATGTCCTGGTCTTTAATGCATTTAATAACCGCCTCAGCATTTGTAATTTCACGTATTAAAACGTTATTTCTAAAGTCGGGTAGATTGTATTGTAACCCCTTGGATAATAAAACTCTTGTTCCTCTGTAGGTAACATGATATTAGTATAATTAGCTACGCGTTTATAGAACTTATGTTTACATTCAACGTTATCTTGTTTGCACTGTTTATAGTATAATTTATCAAACTTCTTATTGTGTTTGGAGATAATGACTTTGGCGATGTTTCTAATTTGTGTTTGTATTAAGTCTAATACTTCGTGGGTTATAGCTGGATGTAACGTGTTTAAAACCATCAAATGTTCTTTGTATAATAATTGATTTAATCGATTTTTCTTTATATATAATGTTTTAATTTCTTCTTTGATCCAAATTTTCTGTGCTATTAATTTAGTGTTAAATGCTGCCGCTGCATTCTGATGTTCACAATTGCGAACTTCGGCGTTATGTTATAGCGTAAACATTTTTTTTTAAATTTAATATTGAGGTTGGTTTTCAACATTTTCGTCTTGATATTCTTATATTTATAGCCTATATTTGCTTGACTGCCTTCGAGATTCATTTTATGTATAGTCTCCAGACCGCGGTTAGAAACAAATTTAAATAATTTACCTTACATTTAATCCGCTAAGCGATCTTCCGTTATTTATATGTACAACATGTTTCGGGGATAAATCCTCATCTTCAGGTAAAAGTTTAGGGTGAATAAACATTTTACCTGAGGATGGGGATTTATCCCCGAAACATGTTGTACATATAAATAACAGAAGATCGCTTAGCGGATTAAATATAAGGTAAATTATTTAAATTTGTTTCTAACAGCGGTCTGGAGACTATACATAAAATGAGTTTTTGTAGGTTTTTTTCTAATAAAATACTACGTAAAAATAAATATATATAGGGCCTACTACAAGCAGAATCGTATAAATTTCTCACACACACACGCGCGCGCGCGCGTATTAATATAATACTGGATAAAAGGTAGAATATTTAAATATCGTCGGTTCAAGGAGCGGTTGCATAATAAATGTTGTCAAGTTCTTACGGCATCGTAGGGGTAACTGCAGTGTGAGCGCGCGCGTGCTATAAACTGTAAAGTATTATTATAATTATTGGCATCAGAGTGTTATGGTGTGTACGGTGAAGAGCAGCAATACAGGGTTAGCAGTTGGTCGAGAGAGAGAGAGAGAGAGAGAGAGAGAGAGAGAGAGAGAGAGAGAGAGAGAGAGAGAGAGAGAGAGAGAGAGACCCGCCGCTGCGCTATCATCTGACCAGTCAATAACATTGCAATACAATTATCCCGGCGGATCATCGCGAGTGCCACTACTAGTGTGTAAGTAAGAAGATGCAGAAGAAGCTGCTGAAGAGCCGCAGGAATTTCAAGGCCGGCCCCAATCTGCTTCAATTAACGCCCCGGCCATGTTGTTTACCTGCCCTGCACACGCACACATGATCGTAGTACGGTTTTCTTGTCGTGCTATTATAACGTCATCACATCGTATCGTCGATTAGCATACGATTAAAACAAAAAACAGACGCCGAGTGCTTTCGTGTCCGTTTATCTCGCGTCTTCTTCAGAGAAACCTTAATCGGTTCTGTATTTTGCCAGTTCGCATTGCTCGTATAGATTGTATCATATATTGCAATATCACTGTTTACACGTTATCACATGTAGCGCGCAGATCCGCTCAATCTTATCGATATACGAAGTTCGAGCAAAAAGATAGTGCAATTTTTGTTTACTTGAAAAGTTAAGCGGTGATTCCTCTATATTTGCGCCATCCCCTACAGAGCTGCTGTCTCAGTCGGATAAATCTCGATTACGCCAACGTCTTTTCAGAATTCAGAAGATTCCCTGAATCCACTGTTTGGTACACCCTTGAGGTCGCTCAGCGACTTTACGTCTTCAGCGGTTGTGCAACGCTGTCTTTTCGTGGTACAAAGTTTCCGCTGTTGGGATGAGGAAAGACCCCTCTGTTATCACGATGTTATTGTTTGCCTAAAATCCATGAACAAGCGGTGACGTTCGTCCTTTTATAATTATAATTAAAATTTTAAGCCGAAGACAATAATTTTATTTTATTTACGTAAGATTATAGCATACAGTATATACGAGAATTTTTAGTTTAAGCTCATTTTTCTAACAAAATATCAACCTCCATAATAAAAAGACTTTTGTTTATCTATGCAACCTATATGTGTCATATTGCAGTATACACAGGCAACAATCACCGGGGAAACAAGATATAAAACGCGCGCCGTAGCTAAATCAAGCCTTCAAAATGTTCCCGGACTACGGAACGAAACGTGGGCAATATAATCATCACACACCAAAAACGACCCAAAATACCCAAAAACCTGCTACAACATGTGTGTGTGTATATATATCATGTGTGCGCGCGCGTGTGTACTCACATTATTTTTGTTCTTTCAATTTGAATAAATAATGATGTTTTGTACTTTGACACAAGAATATATTTTATTGTTTATTATTTACATCAATGTTCCCACAGTTTTATAATGTACTGTCATCCTGCATCCATTTATTTATTTTGATTACAAATAAATTATACAAATTTTGATAAATTATTTATTTTGATAAATAAATTGATACAGAATAATATTACATTATTTTCACTTGTCGAAACATTGATGTAAATAATAAACAATGAAATATATTCTTGTGTCAAAATATAAAAACCATTACACACACACACTTGATTTAAAAAAATTTGTATGTTGAATTTATCAATTATATCTGATGATGGTAATTATATTACTGTAAAAATAATAAACATTTGTAATTTACAAAATAAAAAATAAATTCTTGTTAAGTCTTTCATTAATAATAATAATTTTATATATATTTCAAACTGTCGTGTACCCGAATAACGTTACGTTATGCAAATAGCAGTGGGTATTATGCCACGTGTTATGCCGGTCGCTGTTAATCGTTGTGCCCTCCAAAAGTTATTCAATAATTATAGATTACGTAACCGGCCACTAATGTCTCAACGTCCCCACCCACCGCGAGCGGGCGCGCGCGCTCTCTCGCATTGTATAACGCTCGCTCTCATTAATATTTACGCCATAAAAATGCTCGGCGGCCCGGCATTCCGTCCGGCCGGCCGGAGAACGTGTTATTAATTTTTTGGACACCACGTTTATTATGCGGCGAAGAGAGGAGGACATTAGAGGTTGCATCACGTCGAACACGTCGTCATTAGGAGCAATGAACAGGGGCGCTCACGGGCGCGAACGCCCCTTGTTCCGTCCGCCTTCGTGAAAATTATAAAATGAAAATTCCTGCCAATCCCGCATCAAAGAACACGGAGATGCGGACTAATTCATTCAAAATCAGGGGTGCCTACAGGGGGGGGGGTCGTGTCGCCATTGGCGACATTTAGAAAATTTTGGGGGGAAACTTTTTTTTTACTATTGCATGAAAAAATTTACTTGCTTAAAAAGTTTGTTAATTTTATGCAGTGAGTTGGAAGTTTTAAGCAAGATTCCGCACGAAGAAATCATTGACAAGTTTGCTTGCCTTTCCACCAAACAAAGACAAAAAATATTATTGAATAGTTAAAAACACTTACTTACTTTTATTATTATTATTTTTTTTTTTGCTTAGGCCTACTTATAAGTTACGTTTCAACTTCAGATACCACAAATATTGTGATTGTAAGCTTAAAATATTACATTGTTCATATTATGATAATGTAATTTTGAAATACATTTTATTTTTGATTTACTGTATGAATAAAGTACAGTGTGTAATAGACTTTGTGTTTATTTTTTTTTATTTATCTTGCTTTCTTCTACATTTTAGTACACTACGAAAAGGTCCAAAAACAGACTGAAATTTGTATAGCATTTTATCGATAAAAACAGATTTAAGTGAGACGTTTAAGTTGCAAAACTAAGTAGGCCCTACCTCTACTTAGAGTACTGGCATTGAGTACTCTAATAAAGTCATAGAGTACTGGTATTGTAAAACAAATGACGTTTCACTGAAAATATTAATTTGTGATTTATTATTAGAAACTCTTATTTTTTTAGTTTATAACTATCTACAATCAATATATCGTTTCAGTAAAATGTAACATTTTGTAATAGTTTTGAATTAGAAAGCCCCGGCCTTTGCTCGATTAGGTAAGAAATTTTACTGTAAAACAGAAAAAAGGTCTTGTCAGAAAAAGGGGGGATTTTTTTATAAAATTGGGGAGGAAGCGTCATAGGGGTTGGGGGGGGATCGGCACCCCTGTTCACAATAATCACACTTAGAAGCAAAACGCGTGACAGAAGCGGTTTTCTGAGAACAGCTCAGTAAGGTTGACTGACTCTCTGATAAGGAGCAAAGATGAGCAGACATGATAAACGTGGTCAGTTGCAAATACTTGGAAATAAGGTAAAACAGTGTAAAATAAAGTGACACCGAATTTAAAGGTCCGTGTGGAACGAACCCGTGTATCTGAAAACAAATTCCGTCTACAGGCTCAATTCTAAACCTAAAGCCAAAGAAGCAGAAAATGAAGAGAAGAAGGTGCATAAGGTTAGAGAAGAGAAAAAGGAGGAATAGGAGGAGAAAACGAAGACAATGCGCCTATACGTGAACGCACAGATGCTGATGATAACTCCTATCGTGTGTAACAATATTTGTATTATGACAGACGGAACACGCAACAACGATGGATACAGCCACGGAGTGCTGGTATAAAACAAAGCGTAATATACGCGTGACGTAGCGAAAACGTAACTGGATAAAGATGAACAGAAGAAGAAACAATAGGTGGGGTCGTTGAGTGATCGTGTCACGGCACTGCCCGGGGGGGGGGGGGGCAAGGCATACTTGATACGGAATTTATACTCGTTACGTCACTCTTACACGACGAACACACACAAGTGGCGCCCTCTGGCTCAACACGACAGGTGTTCGCTGTCATTCTGAAAATACAGTACTACCAATTTGGGCGTCTACAGAGTTCTCGCTTCAAAATATTATTAGTTTTATAACAACTCTCAAGACGATACATGATAAAGCAGTGAGATTTACGGCGGCCCGTTGTCCGAAATAATACGCTTAAACTTAATAAAACACTTAGATGGGGGTTATCGCCATACGATGTGGCAAGTCGCAGACATACCATCGTCTTCTACATGCGTATTACTCCGAAGTTGAGCCTTCATCTCTTTACACGGCAGCTAAAGCTGTACATCAACCAAAAGGTTGAATCTTCTCCTGTTTCTTCAGCAGTCCATTTGCCGACAGTATACGTTCAATCCAGTTTACCTTTCTCCTTTTACGCCCGAAAAAGTTCTACGTTCCTTGATTCTTCTGAGCACCTTCCTTGATTCATCGGTGCTTATTATGTCTACCCATGTCAGTTTATCCACCCGCCTCCAAGTCTGGCATTTCCTTTACTGCGCTTTTTTATTACAATTCTGTCGCGGCCAGAAGGATGACCAATCGGAAGTCTCTGATATAATCAGGCGGCTTTACCATTTTGTCGCCCGTAGGCAGATTTCTGTTAGTGGGAGGGGGGAGACTGCGTTTACGGGTTTAATTCAATCCTTCATATTTTCAGTTACCCTAAAATGTGTTCTTTATAACATATTTTCTTTTCAATTTTTCTTAATACATTTCTATAGAACAATTTACATAACGTACTAAGAAGAGAACAACAACACATTAAATTATTGTAGCCATATTTATTCCAAAACATTTTAACTGAACTTAAAACATAGCAATTTAATACAATTTTGTATGCAAGTGGTACAAAATTAAGACGATAAAGAGAGTTGTAATAATAGTCGTTGAAATTTTTAAACTTTACGTCGTGATTTTCGATGGGCAAAATTATTAATAGCTGTCAAGGCCATCTTTTTTAATAACTCTCCTTCAATGGACAATATAGCCAATGAATTCAAACGATCTTCTCCCATGTCCGCGCGCAGATAATTCGTTACTCTGCTGAGCCACGATAACGCTCGTTCAGCTGAGCAGTTGTTTTGAAAAGTTTCTTATCATATTGAGACGAAATGGAGCGGCATCTGAAACATCTCTTAGGTATAAAAACAATATAACGACCTTCAAAAATTTGCCGACCTATAAAAGTAGTTGCCTACTTTGCCTATGCATAAATCTGCCTCTGGATATAATGATGTGTTCTTAATAAGTGAGACTCTAACGACAGTCTCTGTGTACCAATCACATTGCACCGTTAGTAAGAGATGAGATCACCGTCCAGCGTCCACGCTGACGCGGCATCGCCACATCAACAGGAGCTGATTAGCTTCACTGGAATCGAGCATCATCTTGTCGTCGCCATTCTGCTGTCGGCGTGGCTGTTGTTTACTGATGTACAGAAAGATGTCATAAACGTAACTACACTGATGTGAAAGAAAAAATTAATTACGGTCGATAACGGTTGATTTGAACGAGGGAATAAAACACGGTGTTTACAAAGAACATTATTTCAATCACTGTCAGTTTGGAGTTTCTGTACACTGCTCAGTCGTTAAACATAAAAACGCTCGCTGGAAATGACGAAAACAGCAGTCGTCTCAGAAATCGAACTGAGAAAGTTCCTCAAGTTCCGTTCTCCGACCCGACCGAAACTACGTCGCTCCTACGTAATGTGGTAGACAATTTTCTGGTAATGAAACCGTGGAACACCTTTCGTAAATAATGTAGTTCCTATATCCTAACAAACACGTTTACTTGTGGCTTCATTACCTGATATAATGTGCTGGCAAATGAAGTTAGTATAGGCCTACATAACACCCAGCTGACAATTGGAGTACGATTAAATAGGCGAATTCTATAATATAATGAAAGTAGCAATTCGCATACTTGGGTTATAACAAAAGTACAACAAAGCGGGAGCCAAGCACAAGAGATTAGATTTCTAGTTGTAAACTTGAAAGACGCAACTGAGAAACATTTCAGGTGACAAAGGATTGAAAGTGAGGAAAGAGACGCTTCAACAATTTTCTGCGCCCAAGTGCTAGCCGTTCCTGCGATTTTTTTCGGGGGGGGGGGGAGTCAGAATTTTGGTTTCTCAAAAAACAAATAAATTATTGGGCGAACTGTGACTGTGGAGGTGAATGTTTTGACATTTCCACGTTTGGGCACGTAACGTAATGAAGATTATGTAGCGAACTTCAAAAGTTTAGATTGATAATATAGATAGTCTTTCCAGATTGAGTGTTGCTTTTACAAATTCTGAATCATACATACGACTGTATGATTCAGACAATTGACAAAAAATAGCGGGAGACTTCTAGGTTTCTGTGAAAGACAGATTCTAAGAACAATACTTGGAGGAGTACAAGAAAATGGAATGTGGCGCAGGCGCTATAATGAACTATACAATCTTTACAAAGAGCCGGGTATTGTCAGGATAATCAAAATATACAGGCTAAGGTGGGTTGGACACATAGAGAGAATGGAGGAAGGACAGCCTACGAAATATATTTTCTTCCAGAAACCAATGGGTAGTAGAAAAAGGGCAAGACCCCTATGTAGATTCAAAGACCAGATAGAGGAGGACCTCAGAAAGCTGAACATAAAAAATTGGAAAGCCAGGGCACGCAATAGGGAAGAATGGAATCGACTCTTGGAACAGGCCAAGACCCACCAAGGGTTGTAGAGGCACGGCTGATAATGATGATGATGATGATGACAGGACTGTTAGTCCAGACTGACGGTTGGAGCCGGAACGGGGATCTATAGGTGCAAACATTGACGGTGATGATGACAGGACTGTTAGTCCAGACTGACGGTTGGAGCCGGAACGGGGATCTATAGGTGCAAACATTGACGGTGATGATGACAGGACTGTTAGTCCAGACTGACGGTTGGAGCCGGAACGGGGATCTATAGGTGCAAACATTGACGGTGATGATGACAGGACTGTTAGTCCAGACTGACGGTTGGAGCCGGAACGGGGATCTATAAGTGCAAACATTGACGGTGATGATGACAGGACTGTTAGTCCAGACTGACGGTTGGAGCCGGAACGGGGATCTATAGGTGCAAACATTGACGGTGATGATGACAGGACTGTTAGTCCAGACTGACGGTTGGAGCCGGAACGGGGATCTATAGGTGCAAACATTGACGGTGATGATGACAGGACTGTTAGTCCAGACTGACGGTTGGAGCCGGAACGGGGATCTATAGGTGCAAACATTGACGGTGATGATGACAGGACTGTTAGTCCAGACTGACGGTTGGAGCCGGAACGGAGATCTATAGGTGCAAACATTGACGGTGATGATGACGACGATGACGTAATCAAACAAATATGAAACGATATGTAGCAACAAGAAAGGAGTTTTAAATAATTTACCTGAACAAGGAGACTACACTGAACGATATGAAACGGCAACGCGTGCGCGAGACTCTAGGTTGGCACTAAACGGTAAGACAATATAAATCGGAAGTAAGAAACCTTGAGGACGGAGAAAAAGATGGGAAACTTAACTGGGAAGATTCTGCAGAGTACACAAAGCACAGACAACTATTGTACTAAACGTGTTACGCACGCCTACACGGCAGGAGTCATTTTGACGTTTCTTACTGTGGTCCCTAACGTATAGCGCACTCGATTTTCACTGAAGATGGCAATCGATGGCACTGCCGAACGTCTGGTTTTGAAGTAAACTTTAGACCACGGCCAAACAGCCCGGGAAGTAATTTTAACCAAAAAGGCTAACTAACGTTTATGATACAACGTTCAGAATAACGCGGTTTTCGAACCGGCAGACCTCTGATCAGTCACCGAACACCGACTGCTCGTTCAGTTAATCGGATGCGTCAAGTCCGCGTTGCGTAATCAGTAAGAACCGGACCACCTCTCAATGCCGTCCGTAATCAACATATTTTGACAGCGGCCGTTTACAGGGAAAGGGTATCATTATTATTATTCGATTTCAACTAACCCAATTTATGAGACGATAATCGCCGTCATATCGGATAACATATTACGTCGATAATCTCCTCTCGACCTTCTTCATCACGTGACAAAACAACAAACGCACGCACGCACGCGGTAAGGACAACTACTACCAGTGTTTGTACCCGAGAGACGCGGTCCGGTTGCTGGAATCCGGTAGGACGTAGGTGCGTATATGTCGTTTCTCCGAGGCGATCGCGCACGCGCGTGCACACACACTCAGGTTACGTAGGACAGCCGCGTTACGAAACCTGACGATTAGGTAACGCACACAGACAGATAACGACCAACAGCAGGCGGCCCGCAGCCGTATATAACAAAATCGACGACTTCTGACAAACTGCTTTGTAATTAGACAGAAATATTGATATCGGATGTGATAACGCCGGTTTTCAAAAGGGCCGTCCGTGCACCTGTACGAAATTTTGTCGACTCTGATTTCAGTTGTGTTACGTCATATCGACCACAAACCAACCTCAACCAGCAACCGAATACTATTACAACAGTACGTCGGACATAAACATCTTACCTCTCAGTACACCGAATGTAGATTAATTTAAGGATACAGCAGCGCCCACAAAACGATTTACTTAATTTAAATTCGCGCTAATTTAGTCCTAAATGTGGCACCTGTGCTGTACTTATACTCGAAACACACCGTATACGAAAATTAGAACAAATCGAACTATCCTGGACCCAGTTATTTAAGACTATCGACTCTACTGTACTTTTGTTTTCAGTATTATTGGTTTCTTATAGTAACTACTTCATTCTCCACTCGCACACTGACCTCAGCACCGCAGAATTTACTTAGTTTTACTAAGGGAACGAGCAAAGAGAGCTCTTACTTATAACTCGACCGTCTGCCATTTGTCTGTCTCTCTCTATTTGGGGCATGTCTCACGAGAACTTTTGAACCGATTTTCATAAAACTTGGCACACGTGGCCGTACTTTTTTTAAACATACACAGCCCTATTGTTTTTGAGACCAATCACAGCAAAAATAGGGTGACAGGAGGCCAAAAAATGTGAGGAGTCAAAATTTAGAAAAAATCGTGACTTGACAATGACGGTATCGAATTGATGAAAATTTTAACGCTCTCAATATAGTGTCAAGCTTTGAAAATTTTTAAAATTTTCTGGCACCAGGGCCCAAAAAGTATACAAAAATTTTGAAATATATCTAAAAAATCCACTTTGGTATCAAAGTACCCAGAGTTTGGTGGCCCCCCCCCCAAAGCCATGGTGCAATTCCCCCCCAGTATTTTGAAATCCCCCAAAATTTGATTTCGAGAGTAGGGGAGATCACAATACGGGGGTATAACCCCCCAGTTTACGGTGAATCTTGGGGCTTTATCCAGAAATTTTTGAAAACTACAGCTGTTTAAGAAATTCTTGGAATCAAAAAACTAATGTTATTCTTTTTATCAATTCCGAAAGGTTTTCTGGTATGCTTAATCGGTAACTAAATTATGAGAAATGTAAAAGCCCGGTAAAACCTGGCCTAACATGATTAGTAGCACACTAGGCTTTATCAAGATAATATAACTTGATTTTGTAATTGCATAAATTTTCTTCATTGATTTGTTTGATTTACGACGCTTGTAAGGGGGTAATTGGCTCTTGAAAAATCCCCCAAAAATTCTAGTGGTGCCACTTGCATCATTTCACCATGCTGTGGGCACCCCTGATTTAAACAATATTAGTTAGTATCGTCTTTCAAAATTTATGTTGTTATCAGGAGGGTACTGTTACAAGACAGAAAAGCGTTAGTTTCTTCAGCGTAACAAAAGACGGTGTTATTATAATATGGGCATATGAATGTAAGGTCGGCTTCATAACGGTTTTCCCACCCAAACGACCTTGTCAACCTCAAAGAATTCAGCGATCGGTTGTTGTGTTCACTACGGTACTTGGAAATCGTAATCAAACAAAGCCGCCAACAACAGCATGTAGGTTCTTCTGACAACAACAATAGAGTAAACGGTAGCTGACCTTTAGGGGCTGACATCGGTGTAACTCGAGTCGGCAACGCAAGACAACTTCGACTACACCCAATTCCGGCATGTCTATAGTCAAACTATAAAACCAATTTTCTAAGCTGCGAGACTATGCCGTTTGGTGCGTTAAATGAGCGTGCACACGCAATCAACACCTTCCTGACACCATATGACCAGCAAATTCTTCTTCCCACTTCACATTTTACGCTTTAACACGTTACGATCGCCATTTCTGCTTATTAGTGGATCGCTCTCTCCGTCTATTCCTTGCAGGTCTTCCTTACTTAGTGGAAATTCAAACGGATTCCTTTTAGGAATTCAATGTGGTCAATTTTTCTAAACAATCTCTCCCGTTCTTTTTTCCTGGTCGATCCTGTCTTCCTCCTAAAAAAACTTCAACTATCCTGTCTGTGAATGATGTAACTTCGGGGGGGGGGATAAATTCCTCCCAGAGCTATTAAAAATTTAATTTAAAATCAAAAATCACTTAATATGTAGGCCTATTTTAAAGTCAGTTGCGTGTGTTAACGTAAGGCTTATAAATAACTGTTGAAATTATCATATGGGAAGAATCTTGATTACCTCAATTGTCCTAAAGAAAATGAGGAGTCCAACATGCGAGCAAGTCTCATCCTTCCAGAAATTAGTCTCATCCCACTCCTAGGAGCAACACCTAGTTACGTCAGTACTATCTGCGTCCTTCTTTCGTCCCGTTTCATCAGACACCAAGAGTTGTTGTTTTTCAGAAGGGATGCGATAGCCATAGTGGTGTAGAACTTCGTCATAAGTTTAATGTTCTACATATGGTGACGTTCAGGCAATTAAGTTGTCAATTTGATTCGCTACATCGGTTTCTCTTCTTCGGAAGAATAAAAATCCGACATGGCCGAGAACGTTGAACGGTGAAACGAAAAGGTTTAAGATCTTACGGCACGTGAGTAATTAAACACGACAAGTGAACGCCATAAAAACAACTATGGCACAGCTGAAATAATCAGACACGAAACGGTTGCCTGGTTGCGCTGTGTCAAAAGACGCGTCATTGCGCATGCGTAGCTTTGACTCGTCGTTTTCGGACCAATAATTTTGTGTTCACAACAGCTACATGGTTTATGTGTCACACGGTCGTATGCCATGGTTGGACACATGACACCACATACCCTGCACTGCCTTCCCTCCCACCCCATACGATCTGCGCAAACCGTTTCATGTCTTACTACAACTAAATACTATTTCAGAAGTAGAAGACTTCCAGTCAGTCGCCGATACTCCTCGACTTCTTCCGTAACCCTAAAAGAAACTGACTACAGGTTTTGAGACACAATAATCCATGCCGTTAAAATAAGAAAAACTAAATACAAGTTGTACACAATGCCTCAGAGGTGGACAGCTTTAATTGTGCACGCTAGAATAAAATGTAACATAAGCAATCCTACATAGGCCTATCCACACAAACACACGCTAAATTACATTGCTATTATTTCGGCTGTACAATGTTTTAACATTTTCCGGAACCAAGCTTACAGAATTGGTTGAATTCTCATATTCCACTGCTGTTTGTCCATCCAAATATCTTCTTCAATTTCTCGTTCCCTCAATATAGTCTGAATTTCTTCTATCCAAGTGATAGGTGGTCTTCCTCTTTTAGTTCTTCCTGGTAGGGTCCATTCCATAACTCTCCTTGGCAATCTTTCCTGTGCCATTCTTTTCGTGTGTCCACCATACCATTGTAATTTTGTTGTTTGAATAAAATCAACAATTGAATTTTTCACATTCATTCTGTCCTTAATGACTTCATTTCTAATTTTCTCACGTCTGGATACTCTTGCCGAACGTCTCAAAAAGTCCATCTCTGCTGTCATTAATTTTGTTGTTGTGTGTTTATTAGTAATCCAAACTTCTGAGCCGTAAGTCATGATACTTCTAACAATGGTTTTAAATATTATGATTTTAGTTTCTGCTATAATTTGCTTATCCCACAGGATTCCATTTAATGTAGATATAGCCATCTTTCCCAAATAATTCTGGATTGTATTTCTTTGGCTTGATTCCCACTGGCCGTATTTAAGAAACAAAAAGTAACGTCATTTTCGGAAAGTTAATATTTCACTGCCGAAAACACCACCGTTACATTCGTTTCCCAATATTCTCTCTCTCTCTCTCTCTCTCTCTCTCTCTCTCTCTCTGTCTCTCTCTCTCTCTCTCTCTCTCTCTCTCTCTCTCTCTCTCTCTCTCTCTCTCTCTCTCCCCCTCCATCCTTCTTTATCTTCTACTGCTACGAGAAGAACGAGTGGGGTAAGATTATTCATTCCTGTTCTTCACACGGCTGCAGTGTTTATTAGCTGCAGTCATATATTGCTATATAAATATTCACAATATGTACCGTTCGGTCGACTCGACCCACATAGGCTACAACGTGGCCTACGAGAGAGAGGGCAACACTAATACTGTATTACGAGGAAAGGCTATATTGCAGCTTATTAACCGCACCAGCGTTACCAAATAGTTACACACAGCTACAGCAGCAGTGATGAAAGGTATTCACGATATACTGTACCAGAATGTGCTCCGTCACCGCACCGCATTGCCACCGCTGCCCTCTACCACTCACTAATTACCGCTAATTATCCTCATACGGATGCAAAATTATAGCGCCGCGACTGAAGAGAACATCTGTGATGATGAGAATAAATATCGGTGTGGAAAACCGTACACGACTTCCATCTTCTAAGATTTATATTTAAAATCGTTTACTTGAATTCGGTTCGATAATTTCTAACACCTGTAAATCGACTTAAATGTTTGACAAATTGGAATGAAATATTTCCATAGAAACTATTCTTTGTTGCCGATAACGTAGTACACATTACAAAAATTATCCCCTCCCCCTTCAACTATCATTTTCATTTCTAGAAAATTACCCCTCCCACTTCAACTACCCTTTTCATTTATAGATATTTCGTGTACCTTTCTACAGTGGGTTATTATGACCTTCTTTTGAAGATACATTATTTATCAAAATTAAGTACTTTACTCTTGTTAAAACATAAAACGTTGCAGGTAAACTACCCCTTCCCCTTAACCGATATTCACCAAAAATCAATAGGCCCTGAGATCTCTATAATTCGGGCACTATTGCAAAAAATTATTTGATTCTGTTTGAATTTGCGGCAGTTATCGTTCGCCATAGAAACAATTCTACACACAGACACTTTTCGGAAAATGACGTTTCTTCATGTTTTGAGAGTAGTAGGCCTATAATCAGAATCAGTCCTTATCTCGAAAACGATTTTTTTTCGCGATCACCATTTTCTTACGGAACATGGAAGTAAAATAACGACACTAGTACGGTCTCTAAGCTGTAGAACACGCCCATTACTAGGCCTACATAATATATTATTACACAAATTTCGATAGTAGATAATTTTTAAATTGTGGGAAAAATAACAAAAACCCCGATTACTCTTCTACTATTACTTTAGTAATCGTGTAACAATTATTGTAGAGCCACACAACCATAAAATAAACATTCAAAAAATCCGAAACTTCCGGATTTGGGTTACAACACTTTCATTTAGTCCGACACCGGTGATGGGTTTTCACAATTTTTCCTCTTTCTTGGCCCCATAATTTTAAAATTTCCGAAACTGTTCACTATCCATTCAGATTTTAGTTAAAATTCCCTTTAATTTGATACGCCTCATTAAGTTTTACGATTTTATCAATTACTCACTCTTATGCCCCGGGCGTTCGAAATTATAAAATTTCAAAACTGAACAATAAACTCATTTTGGTAAAAACTTCCTTTAGTTTGATTACCCTACATGGACGTCGCAATGGACTTCACAATGACGCGATTTTTTCACAATTTTGACCCTCTCACATTTTTGCCTTATTTATGGAGGGGGGGGGGGCTCAAACAATCAGAACCAATCAGAACACATCTGAACCAAACAGAACCAATCTCAAAATGATAGGCAACCAATCCGCAAATACGGATTCCGTTCCGTTGTGTAAAAGTATGGGCATGGTGCCAAGTTTTATGGAAATCGGTGATGCGATCAAAAGTTGTCGTGATACATTCCCTGAAGCAGACACACTAATGCCAAACGGTCTAGTTAAAACTGAGAACTCTCTTCGCTCGTTTAAATAAGAAGGATTTGGGCGTGTCAGTCGCACACGTGTTTTAAAACTCGACACTAAACGAAACAAACATTGCGACAGTCCTCTTAATTTCGTTATCAACAACGCTAACTTCCGTTTACACAATTTTCATTTTATACGATCTGTTACAATCAATTATTGACCCGACAACACAACAAACGGAACGACAGCGAAATCAAATTTTCTTCACGTTGTCGTCAAACACGGTGGCCGAGTAAACACGGGCTAAGTGGAAGTTGACGTAACCGAGTAAAATGTAGGTAATCGACGACTAAACAACAGCTCTCTCTGGTGGCGGCGTCCGTAAACGCGTTCAATTACCGGAATCCGTCCACGTGTAATCGTTTTCTGTGTGTGAGAACTATGCGTTCGTGCGCGTGGATTTACCACAAGATAAGCGTGACCGTTCTTTAAACTCCCAAAGCAGGGTCGCGAAACGTGTCAGTTAAAGTGAAATAGAGTACAGTATAACGATAATATTACTATACTCGACTACGTCAACTGTAGTATATACAGTTTACCAGTGTACGTACAATTTCAGCGCATATTGAAACTCTGTAGGTATACGAAATACGGGATTGTCAAGAATTATTTCGTCTTTAAAAAGGTGTAAATATTACCTTCAGCTAACACAAATCTCGGTGATGAAGCTGGTTTCTAAGAATGGTAATAGTTTGTTTATTTATCTGGCACGATTACAATCTAAATAGTCTCCGCGAATAATGAATAGCTAGTAAATAAGAAAAATTAGCTTGATTCGGTCACCATCCAGTGATGGTACCCCTGAAGATGCCCCGAATTATGCCTTCTGCCCAGAGGAGATGTCTTCGGCACTGAGATCTTGGTATCTAAAAGTAATAGCGTGGGATCTGTTCTAACCCGTACGTCAAACCAGTCGTGTAGAGTGTGATTTGAATGTACTGGAAATTATTGGGGGGGGGGGCATTTCTGATTGGAAGTTGAGTCGATTCTACGAGTACAAAGCCTCGCTCTGCAAATTCATAGTTCCATTATTATTCCCACAGTACAAACTGGTTTGGTTTTAGTATAGACCCCGATTATTTTATCTCCTTCGGGACAGCTGCCACGAATTTTATGTTAACCGGTACGCGTACACAGACAGTGCGGGTGAAATGTAGTGCAAGCCGGAAGCCTCTCACAACCATAACTGGAAGAGAGTCTCCACGACTTGTAATTGTTAATCTGTAAAGAAGCTAAAATATTTTAAACCGCTTTAACGGGTGTCTGTTTGTTATTTAGCACACAGGTATTTCTGGTAATGTTTAGAGGTCCCCCCCCAAACCAAGGTTGAATCACCCCCCCCAGTATTCCGAAATCCTCCCAAAAAGATTGAGAGGCGTCAAGGTAGGCGGGGGACACAAAGAAGAGGGTTAAAGACTTGATAAGAAGGTAGGGAAACTTAAATTATTGTGTGATCAGGAAGGCTGGCAGGTTGAATATAGTTGTAATTTGGAATTAGGTACTTCCATATGTTTCTGTTTCTCTGACACCGACAGCGAGGAGTTCTGGGAGAAGATCCATCGGCTATGGTAAGGAGACGGTTTATGAGGAAGAAAGGTCTGCGGGTATTGTGGGTAGGTCTGTTGATGGAGATGGCTATGAATTGTAGGGAACTGCGTTGTGATTCTTTCAGGCTGCCACCTGTTTATATGAAAATTATGGTAAAAAGGGTCGGCAGTTGAAGAAATTCAATGAAAACCCATGAAAGTAACGAAATTACCGAATCCAATCTAACGAAATAATCGAAATCAGCGTGACTAATAAAAAACGAATATGATAGAAGAGAGCTCCCCCCGCCCCCCGAGAATTCCGAAATTCCCCCCAAATTTGATTTCGTCGGTAGGCGGGATCATAATACGGGGGTATGGAATAACCCTCAGTTAATGGTGGATCTTGGGGGTTTGTCCAAAAATATTTGAAAAACTAAAACCATTAAGTAGTTATTGGAATCAAAAAACTAATGTTATTCTTTTTATTAACACCAAAATGTTTTCTAGTTGCCTAATCAATAATTAAATTACGAGAAGTGTAAACCTGGCCTAACATAATTAGTATACGTTAGGCCTTATGAAGATAATCTAACTTGATTTTGTAATTGCATCCTCCCAAAATTACAAAAATCGCCCTGAAAAATCTCCCCAAAAAATTCCGGTGGTGCGACTTGGACCATTGCACCATGCTGTGGGTATCCCTGTAATGTGGTAATATAAAACTAGACTACAGGGTGGTTACATCAACTAGGGTAAAATGTAAAATAAAATAATTCTATTAAACGCAATAACAGCACAAAAACCACTCAATTTTACAGTGTAAACGATTAAATGGTGGTTAGAACGTCCGTGAAAAACATCTGAACACTAGATATCACTCAAAACACGATTCAAATAAACCGACTATTTAAACAATAATAATAATAATAATAATAATAATAGTAGTAGTACAAAATCCCAATTCTCATAATTTACGAAAATTAAGTTGACAGCTGATAATGTGAACGACTGAAAGAAAACAAGGACATTCAAAACGGGTACATTTGAATATGTACACGATGCAGAGGACTACAACAAAGGAGTTGTTCGTTACGGCAGTTCTAAGTAAACTTTCAATACACACAAATAACTTTCAACGCGGGTAAAAGCCAAGAAAGCAACGAAGTAGCACGTACGACGTACACACACAATGTGTATGCAAGTTATTTCTATGTACACGACGACGACTGGTGTTGTTTGAGTCGCGGCCATGAGACCCGGTCACGTCTTCGTTAATTTCCGTTCGTCCTTACAGTTTTTCTCGCTTATTTTTGTTATCGTTTCGTTAATGGCTGCCAGTCAAGTTAAACAATGGAAATCCATTACCTTAACTGCCTACACTGAGTTGCGAACAACGCTAAATGAAAATGTTTTAAACTATTTGGTATATAGGGTAATCATTTGCCAGGCTACGATTTTTGGGTATCACTGCGACAATTGTCCTATGGCCTAATATTATGATTTCCCATTACATATTATTCATTAATATAACGGTAATGTGTAATAATATAATATTATAATATTGCTGGCTATAAGCTCATTTAATTTTTTTTTGTAATTAATTCGATTGTATAAATGGTTTAGGAGCGTGCGGTTGCACAATTATATTACACCACTAACAGTTTTTTATTTAAAACGTAGCATTATTCAGTATTCTTCAAAACTCCATGTGTTTATAACCACAATTAGAGTTTGTAATTGTGTATTATTTTTAAAAGTAGGTACATTAACTGCGTGAGTCTTGCTACTACATTGTTACTTCCCAAATCTTGTTTTGGGAAGAACTAACCTGTGTTCTACCAAACTGTCGCGTGCATGACACTAAATTTAGACACGGGAATTTAATACCAAAAATGCGGAAAGGAATTCTTTTACATGAAAATAAAATAATTTACTTTTTCGTATTTATTAATCAAAATAAACTCATACTTCTAAATTACTTTTTGCATTTTCTTCGTTTAATAAAGAATTAACAAAAAGAACAATCCTGTGACCGCTATATATCCGTTGTGAAAGTAACATTCTTAAACCACTTATTTCTCCGTGAAATGTAAATCAGTTATCAGCATTGCGATAATTCATGAAGAAAAGGAAACACTCTTTGTAAAACATAAAAAAAAGAGTTTCCTCCGACTGTTTCCATGGTGAAAAGTAAAACGCATTTTCATGTGAACGCAGCAGATACAATACCCGCCAAACAAACGTAATACAATACCGCACAGTTGAACAACTCTCAACACATAACGTATACACTCTTCGCTTGCCGTCATGGTCTCGATTCCGTATACACAATACAAAACTCTTGTTGGTGTGTCTTGATACTGTGGCGTAATTTTATACCACACTCTTGCACTAACTTTTTAAATTACTTCAACTACTTTCTATTTCGATACTTTAAATAATATTAACACACAAATATTATTGTCTATATTGCTGATTTTAATAATCATTAGTATTATTGGTTTAAATAATGATTTAATACATACCATATGATGAGTATTATCTTTACAATTAGATTAGACTTAAACTGTGTTATAATTTTACGAAATAAACACCGGTTATTACATTTTACATCTATTTTAATAGTAATTAATTATTTTACTTTTATCGCAATAATAGATTAATACATATTTTGTGATGTACACTGGAACTCACGAATAACGAGCTCGCTTATAACGAGAACTCGGATGTAACGAGCAAAATATGAGATTTGTTTGTTTATAGTTTTGTATCTTAATAATGATTATTAAACTCGCTTTTAACGAGTACGAACGCATTAGAGACTTGAATGAGCATTTTATCCCAGGCTTGCTCATGGGTTAAGGTCTAACAAACGTTCGTTATAATACAGCATTTTAAACATTCGTTTAAAATCATTAACCCAATTTAGTGAAACTAATGACGTAAGAGATGAATTCGCGGAATGTTTAAATAAATTACAAAACTGTTTTGATATCTACAGATACAAAATTACTAAACAAACCAAAACATATGACTTTTTTAAGGTTAGTTAAGTTCTGTGTGCGAAATTAATTTTGACAATGCCATTTATAAGGAAGAACAAAAAGACAAATAAATTAGAGTGAATTTTCTTACGATTTAAAAATAAATATTGTACATGTGGCATGGAAAGTTTTGTGTTTTTTGCCAGGTAACCGGCTGATTTTTGGCAAGTTTTTACTAAAAAGTTAATTTTACTATATTTCGCGAATGCACTATAGGCCTACTCCAATATTCAGCAAAGAATGTTAGCGTCTAAAAAATGTTTAAAGTCTAAATTTCACTTTTAAGCGTAGAATGTAAAACGTGTCAAAATTTTATTGCGCAAAGCCTCTTCTATAGTTTGTTGTGTGTTCGATAATCACGGTATAAAAATTTAGTCTGGTGAGTCGACAACTCTGATGTAGCGAGCACCCGGTTTTAACGATCACATTTGTCCGCTCCCTTGAATAAGCAAGTTCCACTGTACATTACTTTACAAGGTAATTAAACTTGAATCGTACTCTTTCCGTAACGTGTAATACAAATCAACAAAGACAAAATGAATCAAATTTACATGACAAAACTAGCCCTAACCAACAATTTTTAATTTTTAACATGAAAACAATAATCGTAAAAACAAAAATATGTCGTTATACAAATGTACTGAGCAATTTCACTAGCATCGTAAACAGTACGGTTCTTTTCCGACTAATTCACATTTCGATTTCGATTTCAAATGTAGGGCTACACGTTAATTAGGCTGTCGAAATCTAAGTTACCCAAGAATGCTAAGTTAATCGAATTACAGAATAACCAACATATAGTATTTACAGACTAAACTGCGCGCGCGCGCGCGCACGAACACACACACACACACAGAAGAAACACTCATTTATTACGTGGCCTTATTGATTATTTCTGCATTCTCTACATACAGGTCTTGATGATGGCAATACGTTCAGTTGAAACGTGGACATAAACTGTTTTAGAATTGTGTAGGCCTATAAATAACGTTCGAATCTTCCAAAAACGTTTAATCGTTTACGAATTAGCGGTCACTGAAAAACCAAGAACAACTTTTAGTATCAAAAGACGAGGGTCAGGCTATTAAATAAAAATAACATAAAACGTAATAAAAGTAAGGACGAACAACAACAGACAATAAATACTAACGATAATAGAATTATCATTCGTTTACAATGAATGCTTGAAATTGTGCCTACTGAAAGGCTTCCGGTTTATACAGAACGTTGTTTTTTGTTTTTGAATACTTCCGCTGTAGTTGAAACAAACGCGCGACTTGCATAATCTGGTCGACGACGACCGCAAATTCAACAACAGCCAATGCCAACGCCTGAATTTAGTCTTCTTCTTCTTCTTCTTCTTCTTCTTCTTCTTCTTCTTCTGGCTTTCATGCAGTACGCGTGTAGAAGTACTATACCTCTGAGCACAGCTGTTTCTTCCGTATTATTTCGATTACGTCATCATTTTGCCCGAACAATTCTGCAAAATGAAAACGCAAAACAGACTTTGGAGCCGTGTGCAGGTGTTACAGGAATGCGTGGCAAACGCGGATACAATATACGTACCTATAATAACTGTATCGGGATTGCCGGAAACGCGCGCGCAGTGAGTGCGCAGATCATCGTGCGCAGTGAGTTAGCCAATTATTATTAGCAGCGTCATTAGCGAAGCTAAAAAATCCTATGCTCTAATGAAGACAGACGCTACATGACTTGGCAAGATGCGTATTAAGTATTAATTAATAAAATATTTCACACGTTGATTTACTCTGTACAGGCATCCAAGCGCTGCGTCTATCTAATACTATTAGACGTCTAATAATTATTTCTTAATGCGTTATTCCCAACTGAATCAGCTACACTATAATATCACTTGAATATTGTGCACGTGAATTTTCATTTTAACAAAACTTGCCAAGCACCGTACAAGGAAGCCGTTAGGCAACATAGCTGAAATTGTATACACACTGAATCTTCAGAATTTTAAACTGATGTCAATAATCAGCATAACAATATGGAAGAGGAGAAAGACTGTTGAGCCTTGACAACCCGATTTATCGGAAACGGGGGGTGGGGTGGGGGGTCGCGTTATCAAACGTGAAATTCCAGCAGCTAAATGATGGAAAGTAAATATTAAAGTACTGTCACGAGCTAAATTAACAACAGCCCCAAAGGAACAACAAACAAAAACATAATTTGCAGCATTCTGGTAAAAAGATAATCATTAGACCAGTCGACATAAAAAAAAGAATTTCGTCAGTAGGCCTATTAGAGTTCGCTTCGTTACACTTAAGAAACAAAAAAAGGCAAATTCAGTTCTTCAGATTTGACAAGCTTACTTTTTCTTCAGTTTTGTCCAGCAATAGAACGATTAAATTAGTAATAATTAAGCACTAATTAATAAAATATTTCACACGCTGAATTACTCTACACAGGCCTACAGGCATCCAAGCACTGCGTCTATACTATTAGATGTCTAATAATTATTTCTTAATGCGCTATTCTTAACTGAATCAGCTACACTATAATAGCACTGTATACAAGTGAATTTTAATTTTTAACAAAACTCGAAGTAAATTCGAAGTATCCAGTAAAACAATAGAATAATCGCTGACTTTCTTTCATACTCTTGTCTTCTTTTTTACTTCCATGTTCCATAAGGAAATGGAAGTATGGTGATAGCAAAAAAAATCGTGGTCGAGATTATTGCAGATTCTGATTGTATTACCTTCAAAATACGAAAAAGTCATTTTTCGAAAAGTGTGTGTGTGTGTGTGTCTGTCTGTCTATGTGTCTGTAGATTTTTTTCTATGGCAAACGATAACATCCGCAAATTCAAACAGAATCAAATAATTTTTTGCATACAGCCCTAAATTGTAGAGTACTCAAGACCTATTGTTTTTGGTGAAAATCGGTTAAGAGAAAGGGGTAGTTTACCTGCAACGTTTTATGTTTTAAAAGGGTAATTTTATTTTTATGACGAATGATAACTGCCGCATATTCAAAGAGAATCAAATAAGTTTTTACATACGTTCCTGAAATTGTAAGTACTCAAGGTCTGTTGATTTTGGTGAAGATCGGTTAAGAGAAAAGGGTAGTTTACCTGCAACGTTTTATGTTTTAAAAGGGTAATTTTATTTTTATGACGAATGATAACTGCCGCATATTCAAAGAGAATCAAATATTTTTTTTGCATACGTTCCTGAATTGTAGACGACTCAAGACCTATTGATTTTGGTGAAGATCAGTTAAGAGAAAGGGGTAGTTTACCTGCAACGTTTTATGTGATAACAAGGTTAATTTTTTCTATGACGAACGATAACTGCCGAAAATTCAAACATAATCAAATACGTTTTTGCATACATCACTAAATTGTAGAGAACTCACGGCCTGTTGATTTTGGTGAAGATCAGTTAAGGGAAAGGGGTAGTTTACCTGCAACATTTTATGTTGTAACAAGAGAATATTTTCATGATGAACGACAACTGCCGTAAATTCAGACAGAATCAAATAATTTTTTACATATGTGCCTGAGTTGTAGAAGACTCAAGGCCTATTGATTTTGGTGAAGATCGGTTACGGGGAAAGGGCAGTTTACCTGAAACATTTTTTGTTGTAACAAGAGTAAAGTACTTAATTTTGATAAATAAAGTACCTGATAAGAAGATCTTAATAATCCACTGTAGAAACGTAGATGAAATATCTATAAATGAAGAGGCTAGTTGAACGGGGTGGGGGTAATTTTTTTATAAATGAAAATTATAGTTGAAGGGGGAGGGGATCATTTTTATATGTGTACTACGTTATCGGCAACAAAAAGTAGTTTGTTGTTAAAATTCCTTCCCGGGCTGTTTGGCCGTAGTCCAATGTTTTCTGCAAAACCAGACGTTTCGGCAGTGCCGTCGACTATCACATCAGTGAAAATCGAGTGCGATAACGTGTGGTGGTATACGTTAGTGACCACAGTACTGTGGTTAAGGCTGAAGCAATAAGTGGAAAGAAGTAGTTTCTATGAAAACATTTCATTTCGCAAATGATTTTAAATATAAATCTTAGAACACGGAAGTCATGTAGGCCTATGGTTCTCCATACCGATATTTTCTTTTCAAATTGCATGTTTCAATTTCACATTATTTCTTATTATACTCTTAATTTAATTAAATCACAATAGTCTTTCTTTACTGATTTACGCGTCCGTGTGTTTCAAATTGCGTGTGTAAATTTTCATATAAACTGTAACTTAGTTAGACCGCGTTTGGGTTAACATCGTCACAATGACACAGTTAAAACCCCGATTCAGAAGCAAAGATTAATATAAGAAATTTGTGACACACAACCAGCTACTACTCCATACAGATCTGTAACCTACAACATTATTTTAAAAAATATTCTTTTGAGCTGTTTTAGGGTTCTACTTCTATTTTTGTTTAAATAAAATTCCGAGCCATCTAAGCAGCTGAGGAGAACATTCATAACATGCATATATTCCATTCATAACATGGAGAAAACAGGCGAAACATTCATAAAAATGAAACGCGTGTTAAACAGACAAAACAGAGTTGTTTTGATGGTTCATCCTCTTCATTCACGCACTTAATATTAGTGATAAACAATAAGAAACGTAAGTGTTCACAAGTGAAAGTATTGTTTATCACTAAAACAGAGTTGTTCTGTATGAAGGTTGTATATGCCTGAAGACGACTGTCAATTTGCAGAGCTGAAACGTTGGCGTTTCTTAATACACAGAGTCCAAAATCGGCGATGTTTTTACTTCCATGTTCCGTAAGGAAATGGAAGTATGGTGATCGCGAAAAAAAGTCGTGATAAGGGCTGATTCTAATTGTACGCCCTCAAAACACGAAGGAAAGTCATTTTCTGAAAAACGTCTGTATGTCTATGCGTAGAATGTTTTCTATGGAGAACGATAACTGCCGTAAATTCGAAAAGAATCAAATAATTTTTTCCACATGTACCCGAGTTGTAGAGGTCTCAAGGCCTATTGACTGTGGTGAAGATCGGTTAGGGGGGAGGGGTAGTTTATTCGCAACGTTTTACGTTTTAACAAGAGTAAACAACTTAATTTTAATAAATAAAGTATCCTGAAAAGAAGGTCATAATAATCCACTGTAGAAAGATAGATGAAACATCTACAAATGAAAAGGGTAGTTGAAGGGGGAATGGGCAATTTTATATAAATGAAAATGATAGTTATAGGGAAGGGTGTAATTTTTATATGTGCACTACGTTATCGGCAACAGAGAAGTAGTTTCTGTGAAAATACTTCATTTCAATTTGTCAAATGATTTTAAATATAAATCTTAGAAAACATGGAAGTCATGTACGGGTTCTCCATACCGATTTTTTATAAACAAATAACTCGCTCGTACAATAAGAGTGGTACGGCAGAGTGTAAACGTTGAATTTTCCGCTTTATACATAATTTTTTTTTACTATAATCACGATTTCTCGAATCAGCCGATGTTTCACCGCACGCGATCATTTTGTAGATATCGTCTTGGGACGTTAAACGCGTGGCATTAATTCCAAGTTCTTTTCGAAGCGATTTCGGTCCGCTTCTGCCGTCTTCAGGATGCTGACTTCTTGGGTTATATACGCGCTGTTAAATTCTAACTCCAATTTCCAAATCCATCTACACTGTAGTCTTGTGGCCACGTTACTATTATCGTAAAAATAATTCAAATTTCTTCTGCGAGTATAAAGTCGTTTTGTCTAACGCACCACGTCTTCCAGAATGACGTCTGCGTTGTGGGGAACTGAAAACGATACATACAAAATTCTGTGCCACGTAGGTTAGTCGGAAGAATAATTCTGTGCACTAGGTTCTGCAACATACTTGCAGAAGAAACTTAATATGTTTATTCTGTGCACTAGGTTCTGCAACATACTTGCAGAAGAAACTTAATATGTTTTCAAAAGTTTAATAATAAACACACTCGTGTGAGTATAAAACGATCTGTTTCGAGACGAGTCTCTTGTTGAAAATTCCGCTCACTTTTCCGAAGTGTTTGTCGCTTTTTGACAGATCGTCCGTCATCTTCAGGTTGACTCCTTCTCTACGATCGAGGGCAGGATGACACCATTAAAAGGAGAGATCAACTTGAAGACGGAGAAGTGGATCTGCCGGAACGTCGCACAAAACCCTTCGGGCAAAATAGAGTAAAATTCAAGACGCGGATCGATCGAAACGAATAAACATCATATCGCACCCGCGAAAATCCAAGCATTGTTCTTAGGCTTTTTTTACCCAGAGAAATAAACAGAATGCAATGTGAACCGAATAATATTGGAAACATCCCGCTGTCTTGATTACTAGTGGCACCACCCACCCTTCCACAATAATAATAAAAATTATTATTATTATGTATAACTGTAATATATACCATCCAACCGTAAATACGTACGTCTTTCAGAAAGTGCTCGCTCTACGAAATATTTTTTTCCTCACGTACAAATTAAAACGGTCGGTCACATGCCGATGAAAATCAAAACAAAACGATTGTTCATTAAAATTTAAGAAACTACTTACCTGATCTGTCTACACTGCTCTGAATGAAGGCGAACAATAATCACTAGAAAAACGTCAGCAGCATTCCAACGCCAGTCCAAGCGGAATTACTATAGGTTATAATATTGCAGTCGGTTCGTACATAACAAGACCAACAATCACAGAATAACCGATAACGCAAAGTTATACGTTCGCACTGACCACAAACAACACCAGTAATGTGATACGTTTTCCAAACACCATTTTTTTCTGGAACAAAAACTGTCAAAAAAAAACGAGGAATTTATGTTATATTATTATTAGTAGTAAAACGCACGCACGAAGCCCTTTCACCTAACGCGCCTCGGTACCCAACAACAACTGAAGCAAAAACTCTCGTCTCGCTGCACGCATTATGAACAACGAGCGCTACCAAGCGGCCAGTTCCGCCAACTTCCAGCTTGTTTACATCTCGCTCGGGTATCGGATCCAAGAATTCACCTGAACTTCAAAGCAACTAATTTCTATTCATAAGCGTCCGTTTCTCACCGTGCGGCCGACCCGCGAGTGGGAAGAAGTGGCCGTAACTAATGCTCTTTCTAAATATCGCCCGCTTAAAACCCAATAACGTAAACAATTTACGTTAACCACATTATGGTTTGATATTTAATCATTATTTTGCAACTATCTTTCTATACTCTTGAGTGTAATACGTAGGGGTTATGATGACGAAAATAGACATGTGGAGACTGATCTAGAGCAGTGTACTGATCACACTCCATAATGATTTGGCATAACCATAAGCTACAACCTATTATGATTGTAAAATAATTTTATAGTCTAGACAACGTCTCCAGTTTCTTTCGTCCTTTCTAGCCACCACCTGAGCTTTCAAAGTCCACAGATATATTTGATGGTCTTACATAATATGACGAAGTAATTCTTTTCTGAATGGGTTCGGTTCCACTGTATACGGGTTTCTCGACAGTTTATTTGTCACGTACCATAAAGCATTTGTAACAGTTCTGAAGAGTGGCGTAACTAGGGGCTTCTCCGGGGGGGGGGGATGGGACTAGCTTCTAGGGGCATCTGGATTCGAGATGTGCAGTGGACAAACACCTCGTTCCGAGGCTACCAACATTTCCATTCATTTCGCACATGCGCACAACAGTCTTGTGCAGTGTTTCATAGTGTGAACATCGTCTGAAACAAGGCTGGCGAGAACACTGGAAACATGTGTGTGACAGAGAGAAAATTAGCGCGTAAAGTGAGACAGATGGTCGGGGCCGAAGCACCACAGAACCCGCCACCACTCCCACGAAGACTTATTCCGCAAGGCTTCTGATTCCGGGCTATTTCCTAACATGTCGTCCCAAGCCAAGACGTCCAAAAACAGTGTCGATCCAACAACCATCTTTACTGTCCCCCCTAATACTGGGGGGGGGGCACTATTCCTCTTCATTCTTGACGGTCGACTAAGCCTCTGGCCTCTTTAGCTGTTTCTACTTTTCGGGCTACTCTTGCAAAGATTCTGAAATTCTCTGGATTCAAACAGATGGTCCCCGCTTTGCTTTCGTAGGGATGTTGTCTCCAAAAATCCACAAGGTCTGATCTTTATTCAACAAACGCAAGGGACTCCGCGAACATATGCTACGGGTCTCTTCCACTCCAACTCCACATATATGGAGCACCTAAAGGCCGCTAACTTTGCCTTAAAGTTGTAAAGACAACTTAGCTGTACTCTTGTAAGTGAGAGTAATTCACTCAATGCGTCGCCGCAGCTCAGCGCCCCAAGAATGGCTGCCAAGTTTCTACTGATGAGAGACAGAGTTTCAGCAGAAGCTATAATTACTCACTGTTCAATAATTTCAGCTCAAGCATAAAGGAATTTTAATATTTTCGTACGTAATACACAATTACGGCGACTCAGTGACATGACAGGCCTATATATATATCTAATAACGCATGTATCGACGATAAGGCCCATATTTAGAACAGATTATCTGAATAAGACTATTTTCACAGATAGCATATGAGTTATTAATGCAAGCAACCATACTTCCCACGCGTGTCGTTTTCTGTTAACGAGACCAATTAGCTACAGTAATTCACAGGCATTATCACACGCCTATTGACACAATACCGCGTTCAATTTAAATTTAGGACGATAATGTAAATTTATGTGTCCATTTGTTATCACGGACCTTCAACGGCTTTACGGAAATAGCTAAGGACAAAACTGTAAAACCTAAATGGTGTACACGTCGAAACGCCTGTTTCATGTTCTTTCAAGTTTCATGCCACAGTTTCAAGAGCATATTATTATATCAAAGGCTTTCGACTGTCTTTTTTTTGGGGGGGGGGCGAGGCAATACTAACGCATGTACTTGATTTATACGTATGTGGGATTCGTTATACGGAGTGAAACGTGGACTATGAGGAAGAAAGGCTATAGTATGAGTATGAGAATATAGTAGAGGCTTCTTGGTTTGCGGGCTCAAAGAAAAATTAAGAAAATAAAACGGATAGACGTAGTGAGTCATGAACAGAACAAGAAAAAACGGAACACTTTAAGCACAGTCTCCGAGTGGGGGGGGGGGGTTGGAAAGGACAGGCGAAAAGAAATAGTTACGACTATTCTTGAGGGCACAATAGAAGGGAAAAGGAAGAAAGTGATTAACGAAGAAACGGTAGACAATGTTACGAGAGAGAAGGAAAATGTAAGGGACAGGAATAATTGGAGACTGCAGTGCTGTTAAGCCAAAACTGCTGCATAAAAATACTTTCGAATTTTTATTCCAACCCAGTAGTGTTTCGAGTTGTTGAAGTACAACTGTATAAATAAATATACTTAAGCTTCTGTTGTTGGCTCCCTCATTTCAGGAAAACTGAATGAAGGGGAGGTAAATAGGAAAAAGAAAACAACTTGATGTTTTTTTCTTTTAATCTGTTCCGGAAATAAAGGAAATATCTCGAAAGGTTAGAAATGTGGTTTTGGCGAAAAAGTAGAAAATATTAAATGGAGATAGAAGCAACAAATTAAGAGATATTAAAGAGAACATATGTGACGAAACGAAATTGGTTGCCACAGTTAGGAAAAAAAAACTGCCGTGAGAAAGGACTGTTTTCAGAAACAAAATAGAATGAAATTTCAGAAAGAGAATGAAAGATTTTAGGGGAGAGAGCAAGAGGAAGAAAACAGTAAAATAAGCTGACAGACTGGTTGATCGGAAGAAATTACGGGACCTTTAAAGAAGATGCAGTGCAGGAATCGACAAAACAGTTCAGCCGAAACCGGGCTTCGGACAGAATCACCTGGCAGTAGACGGATGCGCCTGCACGCGCTCGAGTAGGCCACACTAGGGCACTTCAGACAATCACTACAATTACCTGTTCGGTGTTTTACAGCAGCATCACGTAAGTGACACACGGCCACTTGTCCCTGTCACAACTACGAATTAAACTAGTAAAGTAATACTGTAATTATATAACTAACGTCAGGTTACAGACAATAAACAACACGTGATACGTCTCCGACACTATCCTCGTCACGTGTATACGCATCGGTGTGCGTGATAATCGTCTAATAGAAACCAATTTTACTGACACACACACACACACACACTCTCTCTCTCTCGTCTGCACTTACTACTGACGCCACGCTAGTCATAAGTGCGTATGCGTGTACGATACTCAAACGCGGCCGTGCGTACTGTTACGCGTTCTTCATAGTACGTTCAAGCACAAACGTCACCTACAAAGATGACGTCTCTAGTTTTCCGAACCAGATGTTTAGATGACAAACTAGATCTCTACTTTTGATGTTGTACCCGTACAAATATAGGTCTACCATTATAACACAGTGTCTTATCAGAATATGGAGAATCGGGATATGAAGAATACGTCACAATGAGGAACTATACAAACTATAGCCCTATACAGACAATGATCTGGTCACCATCATCTAACTGCATAGATCGCAATGGGCAGGACACATCATTAGGATGGAAGGCAACCGAATGCCTAGGAAGGTACTGTTTAGTCAAATCGAGGGTAGAAGGCCTGTCGGAAGACCTAAGCATCACTGGATTGATGCAGTGGCGAGGGATGCTGATACTTTACTTGAAATAAAACTATGGACATCGATCGCCAAGGACAGGGAAAAATGGAGGCGGATGATTATGGAGGCTGAGGTTTGACTCCGAACTGGGACGCCATAGAAGAAGAAGAAGTCTTATCAGAGTAAACGTTTACGTTTGTTAATAACCAAAACTGCGCAAACCCTAGAGAAATACTAGAAGAAACAGCATAACACGAGGTGACGGGCAAACAATGGCACAGAACAGAAAAGAGGTGGACAACATCTTCTTCTTCTTTTCCTCCACAAGCGTTAGACGTAAATGGAACAGAATTAAATGGTCACGGTATAAAATAACACTATTAGAGATAACATCATCTCCTATAAGGACTATTACTTTTGTCTTTGATTCAGACATGTTACAGTTATATTCTTTTCCTATTTTATGTAAGACGTATATTGCTCGCTGGAGATCGTCTTCTGAAGTGGTGAACATAGCTTGGTCATCCGCGAAGAGAATGGTTTTCAAACGTTTATTTCGGTTGATTTTAATAGTGTCAGGGGATTGTTCTTTCCGTCTCCTCAAGAAATGGAAACAACAATCCCCTGACGGTATAAAAATCCAGAGTCTTACACCGTCTTACATAAAATAGGGAAATAAATAGCAGAAGACAAATTTCTGAAATCAATTAAAAGGCGTAATAGACGAGATCATATAAGAAATGAAGAGATAAGAAGTGATTTAGATATTTTTGCAGTTAATGGAAAGATTAAAGAATACAGAAGAAAATTGATTCAACATATCAATAAAACGGAAGAAAGTAGAGTACCGAAGATAGCGAAAGATTACAACCCTAGAGGCAGAAGAAAAGTTGGTAGACCTAAGAAAAGGTGGACTGTGGAATCGGCATAGGTCGCTAAAGCCTAAATCCGTTTAAAATGATGATGATGGGAATTGAAGAATCTGCAACACAGATCTAACCGACAGAAACAATTCTCAGAAGTTTTATAAAAGTAAATTATTGTGAAACATTATAATTAATTCACTACCGACTCGGAACACAAAGTTTTCTATGGGTAAAAACGTAAAAGTTTTACCTTATATCCTGAACAAATGAATATACCTTATTGAGAAACAGTTAACAAGTGTTTATTATTATAAGCAACTGCTATAATGTTTCATCAAGTGAAATACGAGACAACTGAGTTTTCGACCACCTGATTATAATTTTGAAACCATCGTCTCCGTGTCGCGGTTGATGCTGCTACTAACCGCTTCCTGTGTAAGTTAGGGGCGACGTGCTCAAGTTTGTGATGCACACACCCTCTCTGTAAATTATTTAGTGTGGGTACAGGTCCTCAATTTAAAGTCTGAACGCAGCCTGCACAATGATTATTGTTTTTGGTTGGTTAGGGCTAGGGGACGTGGGATTGAGGCATGCAGCAGCGAATACAAACGTCTCCTCCTCTCTCTTCTCTGAACTCTGGTGTTTCTCGTTAATAAATTCACTGAACAGAACTTTTTGTAGGCAGTACGTTATCGAGAGTCCAGTGAGTTGAACATTGTGCAGGAAATAAAATCACGTCCCAACTAACGCTGTGAGCCTACGTTTGTACGAGGTGGATGAGTAAACTCTTGTTTGTTTACAGAAACATGTGTTCTTGACTAAAGGAAACGTGTCCAATACCTGAGCACATTGTGCAAAATGTGCGACACACACAGGCGCCAAGATAGTAAAGGCGCCTTTTTCAGGCAGGAGGAAACATTTGAAAAAAATCATTATTCATTAAGTTAACTGTATTAACCTTTTCAGTGCTCTGGATCCTTATATAAACTTAAAATCATTAAAAACTACTGGTACAAGACGGACTTTCAAATCATCAATAAAGTCAGATATATTGGATCAACATGATATACACGATATTATTCGGAAGCTACGATATTTTCATTAATGGAAGCTACAAAAGTTCACCCCAACTTCGTCGTGCTTGTTTGCTAAATGTGTTACGATAAATCTGTGTAATTTAGGGCTTGAAAATGGTGGAAACACTGAAAGGCCTCGTCCAGAACATGAAATTTAGCAGTTTAGCACGACGAAGTTGGAGTTACAGACTGCTAATTCAAATAACAAGATTACAAAAGTTCAATTCACTAAATGATTTGTCTTTATGTTTAAATATTTACTTACTTATTTCTTTACCAAATAAGTTTATAATATGTTCCTATTTTATATAGGCTACTTGTAAGATCACCTGTTTCTTATTTATAAGATATCTATACAAAGTACAAATGTCAAAGTAATTTTCATGACAAATAAAATACATAGTAAGTTTAATTATGTACCAAAAAATATTTAATATATTTGATTTTATAAAACTGTAAGTTTATCTATTAATTTACGTAAATTATGGAAGGTGCAACTGAGAAATGTTTTTCTTGACAAATAAAATACGTTATATTATTTTCTTCCAAATTATTTTGGATGTTTTTGTTTTTGTACCCTTCTTGTATGCTAATTGTTTTTTATAAATTTTTTTGTAATTCCTGGTTTTTGTTCAATAAACTTATTATTAATATATTTCGTATTTGATTTGTGGTCACTGATACGTTTCTAAAAAAGCGATTTTTTTATTGTTGGAGGCGCCAACTATTTTTGTTGTATAGGGGGCGCCAACTAAAGTTCTGAACACAGGCGCCGTACACTACTGGTTCTCCTCTGCCTGACCATCTTCGTTCGTTGCAAGAAAGATTAAAGCGATTTTGTGAAACGCGGTTGATCGGACTGCGTGCGGACTGTAATGTTTCCTTGATATTTGTGGTATTAAAACTATTTTTTGTTACAAAATTGCAGGTCCACAATACTCGTGGTAATGATTCTATATCACTGTTATCCGTATCCATTTCAATCAAGCACAAAACGTTTTTAAGCGAAAAAAAAAAATTTGATTACGTTTAGTTTACAAACTAACTACTCGTTGTTGTTACGTTGCTATGACGACGGAGTTCTCATAGCCTGTATATGATACTAAACTCCTGCGCAATATTATTACCGCACTGTTGTATATGCAAGGCCGCTACGCAACCACCGTAGTATGAAAAGACTGGGTGTATAAAACGTTCTACGTTTCTGAATCGCTGATAAGCACAGAAATTACGACATTTATTAACAGTCATAGAAAAACGTAACATAAAAAGAGATTCTTGGATTTTGTTGTCCATGACGTGTCCGTTGATAACACTCTCGACTCGGAACACAAAGTTTTTTATTGGTAAGGACGTACAATTTTTACCTTATAGCCTGAACCAGTTTTCGCTTATTATACGTAAGCTTCGTCAGAGGCTGCTACTAGGAGCGCTGTCCGTCTTGTTTTTCGTGACGGTGCCGTCGTTTGAAAGATCGATGTTGTCTGTCTGCGGTGTGATATGTTAGATAATACGGGTGATTTGAATTGTCTGTTCGTTTGGGCTGTCGTTTTTGTGTGTTTGTATACTTCTTGTTGTTCAAGAATGTCTAGTTTTCGGCCTTTGTGTGTACATGTAGAATATACATGTTCTTGTTGATGTTTGGGTATGTGCGGTTTGCTTCAATGAGGTGGTTTGCAAAGATGGATTCGGTGGTGGAGTGTAGTGTCTTTGTGTGTTCAATGTATCCCTGTTTGAAGCAACATCATTGAAGCAAACCACACCTACAGAAACATACCAACATAAACAAACATATCACACCGCACACACACAACATCGATCTTTCAAACGACGGCGCCGTCACGAAGAACAAGACGGACAGCGCTCCTAGTAGCAGCCTCTGACGAAGCTTATAATAAGCGAAAACTGGTTCAGGGTATAAGGTAAAAATTTTACGTTTCTACCAATAAAAAACTTTGTGCTCCGAGTCGGTAGTATTATAATTTATAAAAAAAGATTTTAATTTCTATAACTATAAAGCAGTTTCAGTAATACAACTCTACTTACGACAGCGAAAATATACGTACATAATCGTACTCATACGCTTCATGGGTGAATAAAAGATACAGACTCAATAAACGTTACATTAACGACCAATCAGTTCGCTGCCATAAAACGTAAAAGGGTTTATCCCAAACAGACGAAACTGTGATAAGCTGAATGAAGCCCACTGAGACGGGGTGCCAAGGGAAGACCGAGCCATCTCATCAAACAAATAAACCACCCATCCCCCGTAAAATAAAAGGTGCCATAAAACTAAACGAGTCCAATAACACACTCCAGACTGACAGGGCGCACTTGACGCCTAATTAACTGCTACACACAACAACTAAATACTGACTTAGTTCACAAAATTATTTCTTTTTTTTTAACCGTGGCAACAAACAACCACATTTTAGCTTCCTCCCTCTCTACCTCCTGACAAGCAACACCTGCTACTACCGCCCTCACTCAATCTTACTTGCCCCTTATTTACTCACTACGATAGCTTCGTTTCAACTTCTCGTTTTCTAAACAAATATTATTACACTCCACTCAAACCCCGCGCGGTTACACAAATCGGTTCCACCAATTGCTGCAGATACAGCGACATCTTTTACTTTCCTCTATGTCGGTACTTAAAGACCCAACATTGTCGTTAATCGTTAAACTAAAAAAAAAGACAACACTGAGATTGACTGTAGTGAATGTTTTTAATATTGTGAATTACTGTTTACATTTTATTCTGTACTTTAATTTTGGTTTTCTTAACCTCTTCACTGATGTTTAATCGAACTTGATTTGGACCATCTGTTTCTGTGACTGCCGACATCTATTGCACTTGTATAGTGCAGTGTTTGGTATTTGGTGAATCTGCTCAGCTGATTTTGAGGGGAAGTTAATATTTTTAATATATTATTTTGTTTTCTATAATTTAAAGTATTGCGAAGAAACTGCATGTCAGCACTCAAAATCGAACATTTCAGAGCACTCAAAAGTTCTGCATTTTAGAGCAGAACTCGCAGTAAAGGACATAAGTGAAATTATTTTAATTTACAGAAGACAATGATGGGATCATCTGCACAGGGTGACAGAGGATCGATTGTCGAAAGCGGCACTGAACTATAAATCCATTGGTAGAAGAGACGTGAGTCGTCCGAGGATGAGATGGGTCCCGGAACAGGTTTATATAACCTAATCCTTGAAGAAGATAAGAAGAAGAAGAAGAAGAAGAAGAAGAAGATTTTGTTTTCTATTTTAATTTTAATGTGTGTTAATTATAAACTTTCATTAGGCATAATGCCTATTTGACGATTTTGTCTGTATTGGGCTGCTGAAGCCTTATGCAAATTAGTTTAAACACATAACAGGTTAATTTTTGTAACACCTGAAGACGATCACAAATAGTTATCGAAACGCGAAAGTTCGAAACAGATAAACGACAGCAAAACAAGCCTTTCAGAATAAACAGACCTTGCTGCACAATAAGCATAGGCTATTAGTATTGGTTCTGGAAAGTCTCTTTGTTAAATACTTTGTTTGGAGTGTATTGTTGTATGCATCTGAGTCTCAGATTCTGGGGGAGGAACAGGAGAGAAGAAACCGTGAAGCTGGTGTGGAAACGCGGTTTCAGAGGAGGAGACTCATCAAAACAATGTGGATGGTGAGGAGATTTTGTGTGAAATTAAAAAGAAAAGGGCTTTACTAAACGTTGCAGGCATTAGAGAACGGTTTCTTGAGGGGGACATTTTCATGCAAAACATTCTTGAAGGCAAAGTATTGAGGAATATAGATTGTAGACTAGAGGTGTGCTAAACTAGTATTTGAAAATAACAGGTACGAACGATACTGTTCCAAAAAAACACACGTACCTGTATGTATATAGTTATTATACATATACCTGTATTATATAGTATATAGTTATTACACATATACCTGTATTATATAGTTATTACACATATACCTGTATTATATAGTTATTATACATATACCTGTATTATATAGTTATTATACATATACCTGTATTATATAGTTATTACACATATACCTGTATTATATAGTTATTACACGCATACCTGTATTATATAGTTATTATACATATACCTGTATTATATAGTATATAGTTATTACACATATACCTGTATTATATAGTTATTATACATATACCTGTATTATATAGTTATTATACATATACCTGTATTATATAGTTATTACACATATACCTGTATTATATAGTTATTATACATATACCTGTATTATATAGTTATTATACACATACCTGTATTAAGTTATATAGTTATTATACATATACCTGTATTATATAATTTGTTATAAGAAATAACACCAGTAACGTTACAACAACCTCATTACTTACGTGAGATGTGCAGTGAAGTTAAAATCATCTCCGAAATCACATTAACACAAAGTACTATATGGCCTATCAGCCACTCTGTAGGTTATGTTTCGTTTCGTATTTGTATGGCAATGGGCACACGCAGAATGAAGTATTCAGCGCCAAAAAGTGGATTCGTACTCGTGTACTCGTAATACTCCTAATACTTGTAGTACTCGTTTAATTGTTGTTACTTGTGTAGCCGTAATACTCCTAATACTTGTAGTACTCGTTTAATTGTTGTTACTTGTGTAGCCGTAATACTCCTAATACTCGTAGTACTTGTTTAATTGTTGTTGTGTACCCGTAATACTCATAATACTCGTAGTAGGCCTACTCGTTTAATTGTTGTTACTTGTGTAGCCGTAATACTCCTAATACTCGTAGTACTCGTTTACTTGTTGTTACTTGTGTGTACTTGTTTACTGATTAGTTGCGTAGGGGGGTCTCGCGACTCGTAACCGCGAAGTTGCGAGTAATCGGAACGGGTATTTCGACTTTCAGTTATTGTTGAATCGGAACAGGTATTTCAACTTTTCAGTCACTGTTATATCCGTTCCACAAAAATATCGTTGCAAAATACCCGTTAAAGGTATATCGGCCCACCTCTATTGCAGGCGGCCTGAGAAGTGTGATCACCGAGTTAGGCTGTGGCTCTTATGTGCCGGTAAAACGACCGAAGTCGGCAGGGTTATGTAGATGGGACGACAGCTTTGTATTTACGGATAAGCCAGTGTGTCCAATTGAATATCCTCGTAGCAATCCATCGTCTGAAGTTAGGCGCAACTTTCGTCTGTGACTTCTGATCATGGAACGTTTGTTATACGCTCAGCATGGAACCTAGTATCGATTTCTTCCTTGTCTGGTTCTACAGACCTTGATGTCCGCACAGACTGTGGTTTCTTCCACAGTGTGCCTCTACCCTTCATCAGATCATTACCTGAACCACAATCTTTATCATATCGGCTTCCGAAACACCATCCAAGCATCTCTTCCCGGTCTCGGTCTGTTGCGACGAAACGACGTTTTTACCTGTGCTTACACGCGGTCAACTGCGCCCCACACTTTCACTTGGTCGCAACTTACGGAATCTGTGGCAACTAGTAGAAACGTTCCTGTTCCAAATTTATGAAGTTTTAATTCTCTAACTTTTTCATTTGTGCGAGTACCCTCGTTCTTCCAATATTTGTTTACGTTAGGTTAGGTTACTTTAGTTTAGGATGCGTTAGTTTAGGTTAGGTTGCGTTACGCTTAGTTAGGATACGTTAGACTAGGAATGAATAGAATTATAATGCCAATTTCTGTATTACTATAATAATAACATGGAAATGTTAGTAACAATTAATTGTTGGTGAACGTTACGACAGCGTAAAGTTCACTCTACGATAGCACAGAGAAAGTTGATTGGTCGTAGCGCATTAAGATACCACTCCAGGCGTCTTCATTTCTTTACACGCCTTTGATAGACGCAGTCTACGTTTGTAGCTTATAGGAAGATATTTTCTATCCCAATTGGGCGGGTCGCAATTCACCGGGTTCAAATTTCCACCTCGGCCTATTCGATTGGGTCGCAACTGACCGCGGTCCCTTCCCGGTCTCGGTCATCCACTCGTGCTTCCTCTCAGGGTGGATTCTTCTTGCTGTCAACGTGATACTACAACGAAGAACACTGGTACCATGTGGACGATCCTGCGTTTGAATTGGATTCACAACTGTATCCGCTATTTAGCGGACTGTAGCCTATATGTTACCGTTAAAGTGTATAATTCAGTTATTTCATGAATAACTAATAATTCACTACGTATTTCATGAATTACCTGACAATGTTAGGTAAAGTGTCAAATAAATAAACTATTTCAAATTTTACCTAGTTATTCCATGAACTAACTAGTAGTTTTATAAATTAAGTGATAATAAGTAGTTAAAGTTTTTAAAAAATAAATTTAATAAAACCAATATAGAAATATTGGAAAGACGAATTATTAGGAAAATATTAGGCCCACGAAAAACTTCATAAGGTTGGAAATTAAGAAGTAATTATGAAATATATCAAAGTATGAAAATATAACAGGAACAGTGAGAAAAAAAGACTAGTATTTTTTGGACATTTATGTAGAACGGACGACAATAGGTTAACAAAACAGATCTTCAAATATCTGTGGGGAAAGAAGTCAACATGAAGCTGGATTAAAGAAGTCCAAAAGGATTTAGAAAAAAATAATATACACGCAGAAGAAGCAACTGAAAGAGACGTTTTTCGGGCAAAAGTGTTAGAAACGGAAGGAGTCCAGGGTAGGAGAGAGAAAAGCGCAGGTTCAAGGTGGACTAAAGACAGGAAGAAGAGACACTGTGAAAAAATGAAAGAATATTGAAGAAAAATAAAAGAACAAAGAGTAAAGAATTGAAATTGGCATGTGGTCCTTAGATGGCCGATACAAAAAAAAAAATTAATATTACGGGTAGATAAGTTGGACAGTAATAAAAAAATACACAGTATTATGTAATAGTTCGTGTATATTTAACTGAATTTTAAGTTTCACAACTTAGGATTGTGTAAAAAATTACTATTTTATCAGCACAAATCGTTAAATAAATGATTTATAAAGTTTTACTAATGATTCATTAATTTATAAACTTTTTTTAAATTTATAATAACCCTTTAAATGTAACTCAAAATAAAATTTTTAAAAATACTGCATATCTAATTAAATCTTGAAAAACATCCGGAATAGTGCTTGCATTCGTCAATATCATAATACGAGTATATTTTTAATAATAATAGAATTTTTCAAAAGTTTATATTTTATATTCGTAATTGTAATTAGGCCTGCAGGTAAAAAACTTTTAAGCTGCTTAAAAAACATTACAACAACTTTATCCGAAACGAAAAGCATCAAAATAAATCAATATTTACATCAATATTACAGTAACTTCAATAAACCCAATAACTACAAAAATCTTCGTGAATAGCTCTTGGAAATGTAATTTTAAACAGAAATTTTTTTAATAAAAAATTATGTTGTTAATTCAGAAGTAAAATCTAGTTCACATGTATCACGTTGTTAAAAAAAAAAAACGCGACAGAAATTCCCATTTAAAACTTTTACGATAGGGCATTCTCGTTATTCTATAAAATAACTAGTTCAATTGTAGAATGCAATAATTTTATACACTGTAACTGATTCAGTTAGGTACGCAATTAATGAAATAACTAGTTATTTTATGAAACAACGGCTTCCATACTTTAACGGTAACATATATCCTACATTATTATCCTGCAAATCACAATATAACTGCAGACACGGATAATGGTTAATTCCAGCAATACGGTTCCATATAAATTGTGTGTGTGTGTTTTATTGCTGCAATGACCGACACAGTACACAAACACAGTAGCAGGAGGGAAACAGACACACAGCTACATACAGAATAAAAAAATATAATGGAAAACATATTTACATATGTACGTTATACAAGAACAAACAAATGGTGTAATTTGTCCCTTATTAGGAAAACGTGAACTCGGAGTAGCTGCAGCAGCAGTGGGTTTCTACATAGGTACGTAAATGTTAAGGTCGTACCGTGCATACCTTTGCCGGCGACCGAATTCATTCTCATTTGCACAGTGGTAAATACGTATATACTACGGTAGCGGTAGCGAGTGTAGTGCGGTGGTTTGGGCGGTATTAATCGGGAGCTAAAACTGCGCGCGCGAAAACTTCCCTACTAGAATAGGTAGGCCGACATACCTACAACAGGTATCTTGGAACGATTATTTTGTAAAGCGGATATAACAGTGACTGTAAAGTTGAAATAAATGTTCCGATTCAACGATAACTGAAAAGTCGAAATATCCGTTCCGATTACTTGCGGTTCCGAGTCGCGGGAGCCCCTCCCCCTACGCAGCTAACGAATAAACGAATACTACGAGTACAAATTCAGTTATTGGTGCTGAATACGTGCTTCTGCGCATGTGGCGATTTCTATACAAGTAAGAAACGAAGCAAAACAGCGAGGTTCAGAATATCTTTATGCCCAAGAGACGAAGTTGTTTTTAATAAATGAAAAAAAAATTCATACTGATGTTACATTTATTCTCGTGTGTTATGCAGATATATAATATAGATTATAATACCAAATTACATATTATACTAGTAACCAACTTGATAAATTTTTAAAAAGCGAATTGTGTTTTGTTATAACGTACAGAGTGGCTGATAGGCCATATAGTGCTTTTTGTTAATGTATTTCGGAGATGATTTACTGCTTTACTGCACACCTCACGTAAATTTTTTGACATTATTTGTTGTGCAATTCGTGCACTCTAAATTTCATTGCCTGAGTTTCCCAACTGATTTGTCTAACCAAAATGGAATTAATAATTTAATATTCAATCAATGTCAGTTTGTTTATTCCTAGTGAAAATTTAAATCAATAGGCTATTCCCAAAGGTAGATAGGCATATAAATTCTCTTGTTTCTTATTTTCTTTTAAACATAACAGCTTAATAAAGTCACAGTGCAAAGTAACTCTGTTAATACTCTTAAATTCAATTTTCTTATAACAAACTTATATAATACTGATATACGTATAATAGGTATATAACAACAGGTATTTCTACGTGTTATTTTTGGAACGGTTTCGTTCGTACCCAGTGGCGTACGCAGGGGGGCTCAAGCCCCCCAATAATAAAAATATAATATGCACTTCCTTAATTTACTTAGTCTCTCGTTTAAAATTACAAAATTGCATATTTCCGCCGATTTGGACGGGGATATAAATACTGTACTAACAAAATAAGTAGTTTACAATACCAATGATTATTTCAGTTATAATTTATAGTTCATTAAGCGGTGTATTACGCTGAGTGTAACGTTCAGTAAGTTACCTATTTTCTTTCTATCTCGCTCTCATTCGACGGCGCCACGCCGGCCCGGCCACTACTACTAGTGAACCCTAAGAATTTTTACTTAAGTATTAAGTAATATTTTTATCGAACTTAAATACGTACTTAAACCTTTGTCATAAAAATATTATTTAATACTTAAGTTAAATTCAGCACTTTTTTTGCAGATATCAGCCGATAAATAAAACAATAATTTTAATAATGTTCCTAATTTCGTATGTAGGCTACTCTATCTAATAATGATAGCGTATGTACTCTATCTTATACTATAAGTTGTAGAAGAGTGCTATATAAATATATGGACGGCTAAGGTTCAGCCCTCCCCCACTATTGATTTCTGCGTACGCCACTGTTCGTACCTGTTATTTTCAAATACTAGTTTAGCTCACCTCTATTCCCTACAAAACAGGAAACACGACCTGTTCCGGAAAATGTACCAACGGAACTGAAATTGTGCATTGCGCAACACGCTAAGTAAACAAGCGCACGGTTTTAATTAATTTGCGTGTGACGTTTCCTGTTTCCTGTTGTTATGATGGTGATGGCATTGACGAATGGAACACTATGTGCGAAAATAAACGAGTCATATAGGCCTACTTACTCCTGTTCGCATTTATAGTAGGCCTACTGCTACTAATTCCTGTCGCTCTCTGCAGAGCAAAGGGCCTCGATGAAGTACGCCAACGGACTCTATTTTGCGCGAGGACTCTGAGCTCTCCAAACGACTTACCCTCCTATTGTGCTTCCATCTCGACAGTTCTCCTCAGTCTCGACTGGTCTTCCTCCTCGCCTTCTCTTTCCCTGAGGGTTCCAAATGAGGGCTTGTCGCTCAATTGCATTTTAGTTCTTCCGCAAGATATGCCCAATCCGCCTTCACTTTCTCTTTTTGATCCGGGCGCCAATGGGTTCCTCGTTTGTCTTCCTACAGTGATCTTCATTTGAAACAATTTTTGGTCATAAAATTTGAAATATTTTCCTCAGGCACCTATTGATGAAGACCTGCAGACACTTGGTAATTTCCAATGTGACTTTCCAAGTATCGATTCCATACAATAAAACAGCTTTGTTATTTTTCTCATAATTAAAATACTATCTAATATAGTACTTTAGGTAATAATAAATGTACTTCGTTCAAAATAGTGAAGGAATCCTACAGCTCAGGGCGCATACTAGTAGGCCATTAGAATAGTGAGAGGGAAATTTCATAATGTCAACAATATCATTTTTCATATTTCACGTCCAGTTCTCTTTCCTTTTTCTACGTCTACCGTAACACCAAAACACTCCAAATATCAACGTTACAATAAGGACTCGTTACAAGTTAAGGCGACGAACCAAACAAATTGTTTTCTTCTACAGGAATTCCCAAAGGTTACGTGCATCGTTTGCGGTCAGCGATGACGAGGCTATTATCATTCCACGCATACAATTTCCAAACCTTCTCAAGAGGAAACGCACAAAAACACACTTTAATTAGAGTACCGTATCGTACCACGTGGTATAATAACGTCCCACAAAATTATTTCTACTGTCGCTGCTTAAATTTTTCGCCAAACCTGTTTCCACAATGCAAATAAATTAAACACACACACGCACGCACGCGGTAACATGCACACACACACACGTACACGCAGCCGAACAAATTCGAGCAGCAGCGACCACCGCACACTGTATAATAATAAAAATTAATTAGATTTTATTTTCGCATACCGGTGGTGGCAGAAACCAAACCAGAAAATACCAGCAAAACTCAAACTGTGGCTAAAAATTAGTTAAATTAAAAAAAAAAAAAAGAAAAAAAAAAGACGACGAGGCAAAAACCGGTTGTTTAGCCGTCAGTCAGTCTGGGTTGACTGAAGTAACGATCGGACCGGACCGAAATCGTGAAACAGCGGGCAGTGCCACACTCAAAGACCGACCGACCCAAAAATTGTTAGAATAGTCTGTTTGCCCGGTCCTCAACTGTGCACGAGCCTGGTCATAGTATACTAACGTATACTCGAGCGCGCACGTTATCTATATCATCACATGTGTCTCCAGAGCAGTCCTTGTGCAGTTCTCTGTGTCAAGAGACAGAAAAAAAATATGTACCTTAAAGGGCAGTAAAGTTGCAATCTGTCATCAGGTAGTTAATGAGCGAAAGAAGTTTTTAGCTGGCATAAAAGTGAATGTGAGCGAGACGTTGTTGTACCTCATACCTTTGTAGTATCCTACAAAGGATATATCTTCTGTAACACATGAAGGTTCCATTAAAAGACGAATTTAATAAGATAAACAACAGATAATAAGATTTTAAAGTCATTGTACTGGTATCCGCGTCACAATTATTATAATCAAATTATTTTACCTTAATCCGTCACTGTGACTGCTTGGTTTCTGTCTTCTTACGCGTTTCGGATTAAACTTAATCCATCATCAGAGTAAAAAACCCGTCAGTTATGACTTCGTTAAAACATTAAAAGGAGACACTAAAGTACGCGGACGCTGTGCTTGTATAATATATACATAGATGTACTTTAGTGTCTCCTTTTAATGTTTTAACGAAGTCATAACTGACGGATTTTTTACTCTGATGATGGATTAAGTTTAATCCGAAACGCGTAAGAAGACAGAAACCAAGCGGTCACAGTGACGGATTAATGTAAAATAATTTAATTAAGATAATAAGAGACTTTACAATACCTGTGAACAATACTGGCCAAAAATCAATGCTGATAAGGTAGAGTACCTGGTAACAAATTCAGAAGCGCAGTTCAACGAATTAAAACATCTCGGGATGGTTATCACAAATGAAGTTAAGGCCTATAGGAAACGCCAGAGGTACCCATTCCCCCCCCCCATAACAAATTTACAAGGCGTAGGATGTATGGCGCCCTCCTTTAAAAACTAATCACTTTATCACTTTGTTCATGTGATGCCTGTCACTTGACACACTACACTAAATCAAAAACAGCTTCATTCTGTTCAGCCTTCGCACAAGTTCAGAAGTTGCAGCGTCTCCACATTCTGGTGTTTAACGGCGAACGATATCAGTCTTTACAATCCGATATTTGTTGCTGCGTTTTAATCGCCGAAACGTTTACGGTAAAGTTCACACGTACGGAAGGAGTGAAGGAAACAGGGCGCGTGACAGGTGGTGAGGAGAGACGACAGGTGTCACACGCCGACTGAGAAATGCCAAGGAGACTGACTCTCCTGTTACGTGTCATAAAAGGTAATAACGAACAAGAAGAAGAAGTAGAAGTAGCAACTAATGATAGGAAACGCAGTAATGTGGACAGAATGTCAAGGCGTACGGGGGGAGGGGAGACGTTCCTACTCGACAAAATACTTTTGCCACGGTTCTGTCCACGGCGGCGCAAGAAAATGCAACTGAAAAACTATACCGAAATCCACGTACGGTTGTCACAATGAGATCTTACGGGGCCTCTTCTTTTCTTGTGAGCAGAAAAAGTAGGCTACAAACAGAATTAACACTATTGCACACCACTAGAGAAAAATTATTACGATTAGCGCTTTCAAGCTTCACAGCTCATCGTCAGATCTGAAATGATGAGCTGTCTGATGACAGCTTTGGATCTGATGACAAAAAGATTTCCGATCTGATGATAAGCTGTGAAGCTTGAAAGCGCTAATCGGAATAATTTTTCTATAGTGGTGTGCAACAGAGTTAATTCTGTTTGTGATTATAACAACACAACGTTATTAATTAGAAAACGTTCAGTTTTCTTAAGCGCACCTTAAATTTTCTATACCGTTGCAAAAACGTAAAAATACGTAGTAATCAGTGGCGGATGATGGTAGTGCCAAGAAGAGGGTTGCAAGTTTTCATGAACGTAGAATAACTGTCACTTTTTGTGTTCCCTCATTATGTGAACATAATTGTGAGTGTAAAACTCGGATACTGGTCAAGACAAAATATTTTTAACGTACACAGTTTTCATTCCAAAAATATCAAAATTTATCACTTAAATAAATTAAAAAAAATTTTAAATGTTGAATGTGTTGTAGGATAACTAATTATGTTATTTCTAGCTTTTCTGGTAGAAACCGTAATCTGAACGGCTTTTTCAGCAAACTATTACTGAATTCATTTTTAAATAGTAATAAATTTTCACTTATAATAAAAAACTGTCACTTATAAACAAAACGCAATACTCAAAATCATTTGCCTACGCCGTGATGTGAAGACGATGAAAACATTTCCTCACTATCCATAGTTTTCATGTACGAGTTGAAGTGTGGGTATTAAAGATGTCATGCCAATGAATTGAGAACGCCAGAATACAACGAAACACTGTGGTGTACTAAAAATGTTATTATTGTTATTATTATTCTGCCTGTATAATGTTTACACATTTTTCGGAACCAAAGATTACAGAATTGATTGAATTCTCATCTTCCACTGCTGCTTGTCAACCCAAAGATCTTAAATTTCTCGTTCCCTCAATATAGTCTGAATTACTTCTATCCAGGTGATAAGTGGTCTTCCTCTTTTCCTTCTTCCTGGTGGGGTCAATTCAATAACTCTCCTTGGCAATATTTCCTGTGCCATTCTTGTCGTGTGTCCATACCACTGAAATTTTTTTGTTTGGATACAATCAATAATTAAATGTTTTGTAATTAAAAGAATGTTTTTATAATTAAAAGAAAAGTCGTTACTCTTTAAAAACTGACCCGAATCTGACAAAAAAGGGAAGAAGTCAGAATAATTCCGAAAAGAGTACAAAGCAGTAAATTTCGTTGTTGTTTTTTTGCAATAATAGTAACAGGTGGCAAGTGACAATATAATCCGGTCATTAACTATAGGCTAAATAGTATAAAACGTATAAAACATTAGAAAACTCTTGGAGTAAACAAATGCGTTAGAGGTGGAGAGAGAGAGAGGGAGGGGGGAGAAAGAGAGAGAGAGAGAGAGAGAGAGAGAGAGAGAGAGAGAGAGAGAGAGAGAGAGATTTCGCTACACAGGTTTGAAGTACAAAGTAGTAGGCCTACAATGTAGTTACTCTTGTATCATATCGGATAGACCGTAGGGCAACTTGTGACAGATACACTCTGTGTGTGTGTGTGTGTGTGTGTGTGTGTGTGTGTGTGTGTGTGTGTGTGTGTGTTTTCATACAGTCTCACGCCTACGTGTAACTAGTCTAACTCTTGAGTTCTTTACTACGGATGGGTATGAGTCATCGGTTTGTCATCGACTCGCGAGGTGACACAGTAATTGACTGTATTCGTTGGTCTTGTCGCAAAAAAGTAATCGTAATTACGCGTATTTCTAAAAAGATTTGAGTGAACGTATTACGACCGAAAACAATTCAAAACTCAAGTGAAATCACAACAAACTTGGTGGTCCACCAGAATCCGGTGAGTGAAAGTTGATAACGACGTACAGACACAAGGAAATAAATCATAATTTCTCCGGATCCTTTCCTTCCGACCTTGGCAAAATCAGTCGCGTTACGACATCAGTTGTAACTCGAATTAGCCGTAGACGCACGTCGCGTATACGATCAAGGGCTGTAGCGATTAGGTGTGTTGCACACTATCGATAGTCAAACGCTCGCCGGTTGTAACGCCCAAACGTATTGACAGTCTTCCAGTATGTAGGCCTACCAAGCTTAGCCCCTTTTTATGCATCCGATTTGTATCGTACGATAACCTATGACAAAAACTCGTACGTCATGTAGAACAACAGAAACAAATGGACCGTTTTATGCACTGTCGTACTATAAATTTATCGTTCAGAACTCAAAAACATATCGTGGTGACCTCGGAAACGCATCCGATAAAATATCGGACGAGTTGCCCACACACGTGATCCGTAATGGTTCCGTTTATGCACTCGCACCGAGTTTTTTATCGTGACTTGTTTGTGTACTTTGTTTTCTGTGTCTCGTGTTGCAATTATCATCACGCAGCAGGGACTACAACTTATCGTTCCTGTATTCACAAATTTCAATTCACAGGTTCAAGTTTTAATTTAATTTCAGTACATCTTGTGGAGGTTAACTGTAACATGAACTCCGTACACAACGAAAAGATTCTTTTTCTTTGGAAAACTGCATAATTTAACGTGATAAAAACTACGATGTTTCTGGATTAAATTATTATACATTAATAAGTAATAATTAATAATAATAATAATAATAATAATAATAATAATAATAACAACAAGAACAATAACTATAACAACAATTCTTACAAGGATATGTGAATCCAAAAAAAATGGAGACATACAGGAAACGTAAACGTATGGCATCAGTGCAGAGAAGAGGAGCCCTCAGAGTAGCGTCCTCTTATCGGACAGTGCCAGACCCATAGCGGTAGTGGCGACGCTCTAGAGCGAAAACATCTCTTCGAAAGAAGAGAGGAATTTACAAGAGATGAGGTAAAATATGAAGCCAGGAAATTGACTCTCAGGTACTGGCAATAGATCGATGAAATAGTAAGGACTATGGAAGATGGGCCGCAAGGCTCGCACCGAACATGAGGGAATGAATTGACCTGACCGCCAACACGGTGAGAATAACTGCCAGCACGTCAATACGGTGACTAAGATGTCTTGCATACCTTTATCAAATGCTGCAGATTCACAAGAGAGAGAATGGCATTGGAGATGAGGTCCACGAATGCACACCTGAGAACGTGGTTGAGATTAGCCTTCGTGGCAAGGAGGAATGGGACGGAATTTAGTCGGTTCTATAAGAAAAGGAAAGACAGGCGCAACTTGCACCCAGCCGGCAGCAGCATAGGCTCTAAGGGACAATTAGAAGGAGTCCGACAAGGGCGCAGTAGGCTCCATCCTGAAGTAATGCAGTAAGACGATCCAGGATGGACAACAACGCATGAATTAGAGGGTTTTTAGTGGATGAAAGTCCCACACACCAGGAGACAGACGGTTTCCTGTGACGTAACATTTTCCCCTTTTAAAAAATTATTATTATTGTTGTTATTAGCAGCAGCAGCAATAGTAGTACATTATATTCAGAAAAGTCATTAACAATAAAGAGAGAAAACAGAACTAAATATCGGTATGGAGAACCACACATGACTTCCATGTTCTAAGATTTATATTTAAAATCATTTTCGAAATGAAATATTTCCACAGAAACTACTTCTTTTTATTTCCTTCTTCAGCCTTGACCACAGTACTGTGGTCACTAACGTATACCACCTCACGTTAGCGCAATCGATTTTCACTGATAGTGGCAGTCAATGGCACTGCCGAAACGTCTGGTTTTGCAGAAAACATTGGACCACTGCCAAACAGCCCGGGAAAGAATTTTAACAACAAACTACTTCTTTGTTGCCGATAACGTAGTAGGCCTACACATATAGTACACACGTAGTAGGCCCCTCCTCCTTCAACTATCATTTTCATTTATAGAAAATAACCCCCTCTCCTTTCAACTACCCTTTTCATTTATAGATATTTCATCTACCTTTCTACAGTGAATTATTATGACCTTCTTTTCAGGATACTTTATTTATTAAAATTAAGTACTTTACTTTTGTTAAAACATAAAACGTTGCAGGTAAACTGCATCGTCCCCTTAACCGATCTTCAGCAAAATCAATAGGGCTTGAGTCCTCTACAACTTAGGCAAATATGCAAAAATTATTTGATTCTGTTTGAATTTGCGGCAGTTATCGTTTGCCATAGAAAAAATTCTACACACAGACACTTTTCGGAAAATGACTTTTCTTCATGTTTTGAGGGTAGTACAATCAGAATCAGCCCTTATCTCGAACACGATTTTTTTTCGCGATCACCATACAACATGGAAGTAAAAACAGTACCTATACGAAGACATAAAGGTGATTGGTTAACTCCTATAGCGTGCGATTTTTGGTGGTGATCGAACAAATTATATAGTATTTTCTTTTTTAAAAATACAAGGAAAATAAAAAAGGAGTAAATCCACACAGCGGAGCAGAGACTGTCTTACGCACCGCGAAGTGTAGATACAATATGTTATCTTCGTTGTGGTGGTGGTGTGGGTGTTAATTGCCTGGCGTCCAGATTCACATATCAGCGACTTTAATGCCTTCTCCTCTCTGTCTAATGCCCGGCTGTCGAATGGATCACGGTTTTTATGGCGTTGTCGGTAAGATGTAATTTTCCTGTTAACCGTATTATTACTATGCACGCAGTACATAAACGCTGCTGCCAATGCTCTCCGCTCTCTCACACGTGCAGCCGGCATAAACAGTTTGTTAGTGTCGCACACACTCATATCTTATTGATACCAAACTGTACCAACCAAATTTTGCACAGGTAACCTTCCACACAAGGCGAACAATACTGTCTAACTTGGAATTTGATATTTGCCCCGTTCGTACGATTTAGCCCTTTGTAATTATGTCTTTTCGTTGACGCGTATAAAGATGTCAACAACACCATGGAGACGAGAATTAATTACCATAGTAACAAGTAAATAAACAAATGATATTTAGCGGCATCGGAACTGTATCTTTATCCGTTCCTGCAGTTTTTAATGCTTTTAATATGGGATTGTATCGATATATTTTGTAATTTTTTATACAGATACGTCTATATATTTTGTAAGTGTCTTTAACGATTATAAAATTTATGTTTAAACGTATTTCTGATGATGCAATGAATAAGTAATGAAATATATTAAATACTACTACTAAAGATATCGACAACACTATGGAGACCAGAATCAATTACCATAATAACAAGTAAATAAACAAAAGTTATTTAGCGGCATCGGAACTGTACATTTATCCATTCCTGCAGTACATTTTCGATGTTTTATATGATATGCGATTGTATCGGTATATTACGATGTGTAAAAGAAGAAGTGTACTAATTGTAAATTGTCCTATTACCGTACTTAATGCAAAGCGAAAATACGTATTTTTTTCATTTGTGAGGTTAGGTGACAACGGTTTTTGGTTTTTAGTTTACTGCTAAAATAAATAAAAGCCATGGTTGAGGAAAACATAACGTTTAATGTGTTTTACAATGCTTCTAACACAGTAACACTTAAAATAAAGAATTTAGCGTTTTTGATTTAACAGGTAGACTACTTTATAAATATCTCCAAAGGCTTTATAAACGGGTACTTTTAAATCTCCAAAGATTGTTGCAACAACATAATAATTTAGTACAAGTTAAAACAGTACAAGTGTTGAAAACAGCTTTGGAGAGAATATGACTAAGGAGTACAAAATTGTTATACGAGCTGACAGAACGCCATATAGACATAGACTATAAAAATTATATTAAAATACTTATTACAAGTCAAATATTCGCGTGCGAAGCCGCGGGTAACAGCTAGTATATATTATATTTAATATTTATAATAATTTTATCACAAGATATTTTTTCCTTATTTGGAACATGTTTCGGCAAACTTATGTTCCCATCCTCAGCCTTCTTAATTTTGAATCTTGTGAAGTATTTGTGTGTTGGTTGGTTGTTGTTATGGTTTCCTGTTGGTTTTTGGTATTTTAATTTGGTATTATTGTGTGTGGGTGTGGTGTATATATTAGTATTTTGTGTATTTTCGTGTGTCGAGTGCTTTGAAAATTGTGTCATGTTTTGTAATGATTTGTATTTGTTCAGGTATTAGTTTGTTTTGTGTTTGTATATTTGTAAATTTTCCCATATGTTCATTGTGGTGCCTTTGTTTTATTAGTTTTATTTTGTGTTTTATTAGTGTCATGTTGGTTATGTCTGGGAAATCATGTCCAGTGTTATTGCATGTGTGGCCAAATTAGATTTATATATTTCTGGTTTTTTGAATGCATTTAGGTGTTCAAAATAACATCTAAACGTATACAAAAAACAGAAATATATAAATCTAATTTGGCCACACATGCAATAACACTGGACATGAATTCCCACACATAACCAACATGAAACTAATAAAGCACATACCACACAAAGGCACCACAAAGAACATATGCGAAAATTTACAAATATACAAACACAAAACAAACTAATACCTGAACAAATACAAATCAATACAAAACATGACACAATTTTCAAAGAACTCAACATCAAAAATACACAAAATACTAATATGTACACCACAATCACACACAATATTACCAATTTAAATTACCAAAAACCGACAGGAAACCATAACAACAACCGACCAACACACAAATACCACAAGATTCAAAATTAAGAAGGCTGATGATAGGAACAATAAGTTTGGCAAAACATGTTCCAAATAAGAAAAAAAATCATTTTGAGGTAAAGTTACTATAAATATTAAATATATTATATGCATCAAGCAAGAAATAGACTGTAGCAAAAAGTGTTTGAATATATATGTGTGTGCGCGTGCGTGCGCGTGCGTGCGCGCGCGCGCGCGCGCGCGTGTGTGTGTGTGTGAGAGAGAGAGAGAGAGAGAGAGAGAGAGAGAGAGAGAGAGAGAGAGAGAGAGAGAGAGAGAGAGAGAGAGAGAGAGATTCAAACCGATCTCCAACGCCTTCCGATCTCCAAACTTTACCCCATTCTTCTGAGTCTAAGGTTTGTTCTTCGGCAATTCTCCCTCCCTTATGGCCCTTCTGATGTCGTATTCGTTATGTTGGACGGGATCACAAGGCAGTGCCACCGGTGACTTCAACGACAGCAGCAGAGATCTGAATTCTGTGTAGACCGCTACTTTGCTCGTTACCGTCGGTTCCTTTCGAGGGGTAGAGTCCGGTGGGTTTCTCTAGTCGGCTAATTTCTCGTTTACACATCCCGCGAGGTAGGAGAGTCGTTGGTAGGGCTCATAAATGGTAAGTCACAGCGACGAAATGGACGAATCCTGTGAAGCTCGATCAGGCTTATAGGCGTTACCTGGAAAGAGGAAGACGAAGAAAGAAGAAGAGTGTTGCGTTGGTTCCTTCCTTGATTAGATACGTGCACAGTGTGCCCGCTTTCTAGATGAAGATTCTTCTCTTGAGGATTCTCGAGAGTAAGATCACTGTTCGGATTCACCTGACGTCCAAGACGAGAATTTCTTCGCAGATCAATACTATTTATTACTTTCAGTATTCTCACTGTGTTCACGTAGGCCTATTAGCCTCTGAGTAAGGTTTTGCTTTATCCAATTTAATTCTATCTCGTGTTCTCTCTTTTGAATTTCTCCTTTATATCTGCAACGCCCGCTTGTGCGTTCTAAAATTACTTATATTACTTTTATATATGGACTATTAAGGAAGTGTTTATGACTAACGACAGGTTTTACTACGTTTTAACCCAGTTTTGTTCCTTCGAATCATATCCTTCAAAACAAGGCGCGGATCCACGGAGGTGGAACTGCGGAATCACTCCCCTTCCCCCAAATTCACTGTACACGGATTTTTTCGTCCTTTTGTGATTGTAGAATGATTTGGGGATTGCGAATACGATAAAAAAATCACGTTATGTAGGTTCATAATTTTAGTCTACATTTACTTTAAATCGTAACTCTACCGTACCAAGTTTTGTTTGTTACATACCATACTAACACTAGTGTGTGTAACACAGTACTGTGTATTTCAAATTTTAAGCGATTTATGAAAAGAACAACGGAGTGAGAACCAATTACTTTTGGCTCAAGGTTTTGAAGACAGAGTACATGACTAGAAAATTGATACAGGAATATCAGAAATGGAGACTAAAGGTACATATGAATAAAACAAAATACATGGGAATAAATTACCTTCATCAAGACTTGATATTGGAGGAAGATATGGGGAAGATTTCATATTACAAGTATTTAGGAGTGAAAATTACGGCCAGTGGGAAGCAAGACAAAGAAATCCACCCACAATTAATTTGGGAAATATGGCTATATCTACGTTAAATGGAATCCTGTGGGATAAGAAAATTACAGCAGAAACTAAAACCAAAATATTTAAAACCATTGTAAGGAGTATCATGACTTACGGCTCAGAAGTTTGGACTACTAATAAACAAACAAGAACAAAATTAATGACAGCTGAGATGGACTTTTGGAGACGTTCGGCAAGAGTATCCAGACGTGAGAAAATTAGAACTGAAATCATTAAGCACAGAATTAATGTGAAAAATTCAATTGTTGATTTTAATCAAACAAAAAATTACAATGCTATGGACACATGAAAAGAATAAAGATTGCCAAGGAAAGTTACGGAATGGACCCCACCAGGAAGAAGGAAAAGAGGAAGACCACCTATCACCGGGATAGAAGTAATTCAGACTATATTGAGGGAACGAGAAATTGAAGATCTTTGGATTGACAAGCAGCAGTGGAAGATGAGAATTCAATCACTTCTGTAATCTTTGGTTCCGGAAAATGTGTAAACATTGTACAGCCGGAATATAACGAAGTGAGAAAACACGGACACGATTTTATACTTGTGTGTTAATAAATTAATTGTGTCGATAATAACGAATACCTTCACTTGTTCTTGTCGTTTATACTTTAGGTCCTTAAAGATTGGTCTAACTTTTCATAAACTGTGTCATCCCCCCAAATTGCTTGCTGGATCTGCTCCTGCTTCAAAAGGCCTTTAAAAGAAAACGTCCGTTAGTTTTGCGGTTTATAAGCAGGAATCTAAAGAACACCAACTTCGTAGCGACGTGAACCGCCGACAGCTGCGCCGTATGAAATACAGTAATTTTCAGTGGTGAGACTAAACAGTGCGCCGTGTTTAATCGTGGCCAACACGAAATTCAATCAACTCGTCGTAGATCGAGAAAATATAATTAAAGATAATTACTCCCTCGGCAGTAATTAATGATACCCAATGTATTCTACAGACTACTTATACAAAAAGGTAACACGATATTCCTCTCCTTACACGATTAATTATTTACACAATTCGAAAGACCGGTCGGGTAATCTTTAAAAAAAAAGACGAACGCTACTGATAATCGATAATTAATTGTGTTTACTCGATATCGTGCCGCGTCGTCTTCGTAATATCTGTCGATTAATTTAAACAGAGTAATTGAATGAAACCGAGTCCGAGTGGAGTGAAGTAGCAGAAGCAGTAGCGAGTGCGCGGTGGGTGATATCGAGATGATCAACTGTTGCGTTACAAACTCGAGCAGTCGGCCAGTGAAGGACAACAAGCACAGCAGAGTAGACAAATTGTCTCACGTGGAAACGCGCGCGCTCACACAAGTCCACTGTTTCTTGTTTTTATTCGCTCACCAGACAGTGAACAGAAGAGAAGAGAGGAGAGACTGGCTGGTTGGCTATCTCAATCAGGTTCAACAATTCCCGCCAACAACTGCACTCGACTTGACTAATTGCACGACCATTAAACATTTAAACTCGGAGCATTGGCGCGTTTATAAAACTCTAATTTGACGATAATTGTTCTTACAATATGTATGTGTGTATAGAAACGTAGACCCATTGGTGATTGTCATAAACGATTCCTACTCGCACTGTGTGTGCGCGTGTGTGTTACTTCTATAGAAGTAATCACCTGTAAAAAAAAAAAATAAAACAGGCCTACCTTGTTATATGACAGGTTCACTCAGTACAGAAATGCTTATTTGAAACCTACACTTACACACCTAAATGACATTTAGCATACAGTACACTCGCTAGGTAACAAATTTCGATTTTCTGGCTTTGGAAATGTTAAATATATTTAAAGTATATAAACAGGTACGTGGAAATCTATGAGTGAGTGAGTGAGTGAGAGAGAGGGGGGAGAGAGAGAGAGAGGCAGTGTGTTAACACAATAAATGTAATTAATGAATGGTTTCAAACAAAACACAAAATATAACTCTAAATAATGATAATAACAAACATTAATAATAAAAATAGCGAGAGACTTCTACGTTGCTTTGAAAGGCGGATTCTAAGAACAATATTTAGACGAGTAAAGAAAATGGAAGTGGCGCAGGCGCTATAATTATGAACTACACCACCTTTACAAAGAGCCGGACATTATCAGGATAATCAAAATACACAGGCTAAGGTGGGTTGGACGCATAGAGAGAATGGAGGAAGGACAACCTATGAAACATGTCTTCTATTAGAAACCAATGGGTAGTAGAACAAGGGGAAGACCCCAAAGTAGATTCAAAGATCAAACAGAGGAGGAGCTCAGAAAGCTGAATAAACTGGAAAGCGACGGCACGCAATAGAGAAGAATGGAGTCGACTCTTGGAGCAGGCAAGGCTTGTAGAGCCACGGCTGATGATGAATAGCACCTATAGTTTAATGCCAGCTCTGACCGGCTTTACTAGGTAGAGACACCACCCGCTCATCTGCCATCGTCTAGCGAGGTGTGTCTGTTTATAAGGTTACAACTGCAATAATGACACGTAAACATCAACGAAAAAGGTTTAAATAATGTAAGTTAATCAATACAGTAAGAAATAATGGAGAGTGACGTACGGAAAATCAATTTATAAGTTAAAAATTAATCAAACGTGGTTACACTGTCGAATCGAATTTGCAAATTATCTTTCCGAATGTAACATATTCATGTAAAGCATAGACAACGATTTTGATTTTTAAGTCATTAAGTTTACATTACATTTCTTTACATTTATTTTTCATTTATACGTCTGCGGATATATCGCACGTTTGAAATCCCGACGTTTTCGATAATCCGAACCTACCAGTGACGTAAGTAGGAGCTCCACCTGGGGGGAGGGGGGTTGACTGAGACTAGCTTGAAGGTCGGTCTCCCTATTTTTGTCACGACAAATGAAGCGTTCAGGATTCTTCTCGCATAATTTTATCAATTCTTTGCGTCCCACAGTGTCTGAGTAAACCGACGCGAAGCATGTTGCAAATTCACACGTTATTTACCAAATGTTGACTGACTGTCATTATTAACAAAATGGGAACATTATTTTATTAATTTACATATACAGTATTGTAGTTGCTTTTAGTTCTACAAGGATTTTACATACGCCTTATTTTAGTACACGCAACTGAATTGTAAATAGGCCTACGTTACATGATTATTGAATTTCGAAGACATTTTTAATAGCTCTGGGGGGGGGGGGGTGATCCTTCTGCTGGTCCCCCCCATAGTTACGTCACTGACCCGAACCAACCACGGTTACAATCAGTTCGGATTACCCGCGTCATCTGTGGAACCATTCATAGGTACCTGAAAAATAAAACACGGAAGGACACCCGAATGAAATTTTATAAAACTGTGGCTGTCCCCACATTCCTGTATGCTAGTGAGACATGGACTCTTGGTAGAAGGAACATGCAAAGGATTCGGGCAACTGAAATGAAATTTCTAACAGGGACGCAAGGTTGTTCTCTCTTGGATCGGAGAAGGAACGAGGATATTAGACGCGATTTAAACATCGTATCATTGCACCAGAAGACTGAACGCCACAGAAGGAGATGGTGTGAGTACTTGAACCGCATGCCTGATATCCGTCTACCTGTGGCTGCCATGGGTTATCAGCCTAGTGGGAAGAGAGATGTCGGTAGAACGGGAGGAAATGGGTTCCGGAACAGGTCTAAGGCCTAGTCCTTGGAGTGGTGATGATGATGATGATTATCCGCGTTCCGCTGTATTGGAAATCGACGATTTTAATTCTCTCTTTCTACTTGTGTTTAATTGAATTATTTTATTTTTTGTTACCGGACATTTGGGACATTTGGACCAATGGTCGATTCCCACTCTGATGATCACGAAAAGTCGAATCTTAGAAACGTCTAAGAGATATCTCAATAGCGTCTTTGATATCTCAATAAGAGAGATATCGATTTTAACATCAACAATACGGCCGAGTAACTCGATAGTTTTAATAAAAATGGTTTGACAAACTCCATTAATCCTACTTGTGTTTAATTGAAGTACTCAACTCTAGCCGCATAACTATGGGCTGCACCTGAGGGAGGACTAATTTCTGAGGTGGGGAGACTAGCTTCCGTGGTGGGGGGGGGGAGACGATGCGACTAGCTTGAAGGTTGGATTCCCCATTTTCCACAGGACAAATGAGGTACTCCTTGCCAGGGTCCCACTGCCGTACCTTACCCGAAAGACCCCTGTTTTGGGACGCAGGAGATTCGCCCTCACCCTTATCTTTCTGAGATAGGATTTGGTGGCTTTGTATCAGTTATTCTGATACTGAACGTTTCTTAGTATTTCCAGTGCTCACCTATAGGCATCAGTAAGCGTTATAAGATACTAAGCCACTCAAAATTAAGAAATTTTCTTAAAATTGAAAAAGGAAGACACCCTAGCCCTCGATTATAAAACAAGACACAGCACAAGGATTAAATTTGATAGGTCAATTGCAGTATCCACGTTAATTTATGCGAGTGAGGAAAAAAAAGGAAAGCGGCAAGATTCAGAGTGCTGAAATGCAGTTTCTTCGAAATACTTTAAATTATACATTGCAAGATATATAAGGAATGAAGGTACAGAGCAGAACTTGAAGTAAAGGACATACATGAAATTACCGGTATTTAAATTTACGGAAGACAATGGTGGGATCATCTGCAAAGAATGACAGAGGATCGATTGCCAAAAGCGGCACTGAACTATCAAACCATTGGTAGAAAAGACGTGGGTCGTCAGAGGATGAGATGGGTGCCGGAATAGGTTTATATAACCTAGTCCTTGTAGAGGAGAAGAAGAAGAAGACGAATGAGGTATTCAAGATTCTTCCCGTATAATTATTTCTACAATTATGTCTATAAGCCTTATTTTAACAAAAGGAATAGACTAGAAATAGTTACCTATTCAGTGGACTATGGAATTTCACTGAACTTTTTAATAGCTCTTGGGGGAGGACTGATCCCTCTTCCCTCGTATTTACTGCGCCGCCTAACTCCCTGTATACTTACGATTCACCAGCAGCTGTACAATCAATGAAGGTCAATGTGTGTTAGTGTCACTCACCTGTAACAAATAAAGACAGCAGAATTACAAAACTGAAACAATACAACGAAGAAACGAAATACACAAGGCAAATTATATGATAGTACGTACTAAATCTAGGCGAGAGAGAGAGAGAGAGTGAGTGGGAAATATGCTAACAAGTTTGTTTATTACACTGTGAACGCGCACCGCGGTCGTTCGCAGAACACACACACAATATTATAATAACTATTATAGTACGTACAGAGCGATACGACTTCGAAACACGCGAACGGGTCTCAAACTACGAGGGATCCTATTACGTACAAACTGCAACTTTAGGAATTCGAGGACCCTATAACTTGGAAAATTATTATTGTTTCACGTTATCGAGTCAAGGAACAGTCTTGTATACTCACACGGATGCGTTCTCGGCGAAGACTTTTTGCTGTCGCCAGGGTCGAATTAGAAGCCCGCAGTGCCCTATGCTGCCAATAGACTGGTGCCCCCCCCCCCGATTCAAAATTCAACTTTTGATCCATTATTTACACTGACAAATGGCAACAAAGTTTTGAAAGTTAACAATTATTTATTAAACTCAAAAATTACAACAAATATTTAACTAAATAGTGATTACAATTAGCATAGTAGTAGGCCTACTTGAGCTTAGAAAATAATAATCGATCCACTTCTGTCTTGATTTTGCCTTAACGAAGTCTTGTATAATTTCTTCTAGATCGAGCGATTCAAGTATCTCGTTTTCAATATTCAGTCTTGCTAACGAAGATAAACTCTCATCTCCCATACTTGAACTCAACATATATCTGTAACGCGTTTTAATACAGAAAATGATCTTTCAGATTCGCAGTTAGCTATTGAAATCGTCAAAAGCAGACGATAAGCAATGTATATATTCAGAATACACCAACCATTTTACAATCAATAATCCAGTTTAATACTTTGAGCGGACAAACTGTAGTATCAACGAATGTATTATCTTGATTCGAACGATTTGAAAAAACCTCTTTCTTGCAATTTTACTCGTGGCACAAAGTGCTTCAATACTATTAGAAGATCGTTATCCAAATCATTCCAGTAAACTTCTATAAAAGCTTTCGCTTGATTTTCCAACTTGACACTTTCCATGGTTAATAACTGTAGAAGAAAACCAAACAACAGCGTAAATCGATCATAAGCTTTGCTTCGCTTATTTAATTCAGCTGGATGGTGCCTGGATGGCCCCCTCTGAACAGCTGAGTCCCTGGTGCCCGGTGCTGCACCATACCCTATCGTTATGGATAATCCGACACTGGTCACAGCCCAAGAAGAAATATTGTTAAGTGACGAACGCTGATGTTTTCAAGCACTGTTAGTACACAGAACACAAGTAGGAACCCAACACTGCTACAGACCAACGTGTAAGCAGATTCAACGCTCGTCCTAATGGTATGCATTTTCGCAAAGGCATGCTAACCGCAACTTCTGCTTCTCGCGTTATGATTACAGACGTAGGGCGGAGCTATCAAACGTATAGTTGTGTCTGCAGCAGCACATAGCTATTGGGCATGCACGACTCATTATTGTTGTTAGCATCCGGACGGCAAACAAAAACAAAAGGAATTAATACAGCGTTTCGCACCGCGCGGTGCGGCGCGTATCGATCGGAACGCGATTACGCGATCGTGTCGACTCCTACGTTGTTTATTAGCAGTAGCAGCAGCCAGACATAAGATTACTACGCGATAATTCTACGTCTTAGTATGATATATACCATTCTTGACGCTGCCCTTATGTTTATTACGGAAACTGTTATATCCGGCGACTGGGCAGACTTGGGCTCGCATAAAGCGGATTAGGGTTGTACAAGCTACATTTTATAAACAGAATTATCACTGTTGCACACCACTATAGAAAAATTATTCCGATTAGCGCTTTAAAACTTCTCAGCTCATCGTCAGATCGGAAATAACAACAACCGAGTAAAACAAACTCTTCACACCCCCACCCGCCCCAGTGTCCACAAACACCCCCGTAAACAAGCTATATGTCAAATGTCCCTTCCCAACCTCACCCTGTCACCCTCGTCTGTACAGTTACATATTTTTCTAGCACATTCCGTGTGTATGAGTGTTGTGTATGTGTGTGCATTCTTTTCAAAACCTAACGTTGTAAAGCCTTTCTCATTCACACTTTTGGACGCGGTCACTCACCCTTATTTCAAAAACGTCCACATATCCAATTTAATTCTTAATGTTATCTATCCGTTCTCTACCCTTTACGTCTTAATTATATTATAAAATATTTCTTCATTATCAAATTTAGTTTTAGTATTCATTAAACTGTCTAACCCTCTCTCTCTTTCTTTCAATATTTCTAACTCCTCCCTAAGCTTTCTTTCAACTGTGTTATTTACTACTTTTAAAATTTCATAGTTTTCCAAAGGATTAACAAACTTATGGTTCTCTCCTATGAAATGTCTTACATATAACGAATTCGTTGTTCTATTACCTTCTCCACGTTTGTGGTCAGACAGCCTGCATACGAATATAGATAGTAGTAGCGTTAGTTTGTCAAAACCAATGATTCATGATAACTGCCACGCCCTGTTCACAGTCAGACTTGCATCCACTCCCAAAGGCAATTAAACACTTTGTAATTTTACTGCAGTCTGGTACTCACCGTTGCAGGTGATAACAATATTTGTCGCGAAATTGGTTCTGTGTTTACAACTTAGAACTTTTCAAGTAGATGTGTTATAGTAACAGTAACAATACGAATTTGTGAACTGTCGTTTAGGATTAGTGTACTTTTAGTTACTTTCAGATAGTGAGTGAATTATCCTGTTATTTGTTTATTTGTAGCTGTCTATTCACAATGTCTCTTCAAGAGTCATCACAAGAAAGAAAATGAAGTTTTGTTGTTCACCGCAAAGGAAATGCAGTCCAGAATGAAAATTCTTGCCGAAAATCTCTTCCGGGAAAAACGTAAAACCTGTGAGAAAAGAAAACTGTTTCTTATCTTAATGAATCTGATAACTGTGTAGTAAGAAATATTGTTCAGGATTTTTATAAAAATCAAAATGTTGTGCTCACTGTTGAAAAATTCCAACGTATCGTGAAAGAAAGAATCCATTTCCCATGGGGCGCTAAATCATTAACGCGAGGGTTTAAAAGTGTGGGATTCAAGTGGAAGAAAACTGGAAGTAAAAGAAAAGTGTTAATTAAAAAAAAAATCAAGGCCTATTGATTTTGGTGATGATCGGTTAAGGAGAAGGGGTAGTTTACCTGCAACGTTTTACGTTTAACAAGAGTAAAGTACTTCATTTTGATAAATAAAGTATCCTGAAAAGAACCTCATAATAATCCACTGAAGAATGGTAGATGGCAATGAAAAGGGTAGTTGAAGGGGGAGGGGAGGGGATAGTTACTTTATATGTGTAGTACGTTACTGGCGACAAATAAGTAGTTTCTATGGAAATATTTCGTTTCAATTTGTGAAACATAAAACTCGATTTACAAGGAACACATCTAACTTGTTAGAAATTATCGAACCGAATTCAAAAAAGTGATTGTAAATATGAACATGAGAATCTTAGAAAAGTGAAAAGTGAATCTTAGAACATGAGAGTCATGTATGGTTCTCCATGTTCCAGTTTGTCGAATCACCACATCCTGAATACCCTGGTTTAATGAAGTGTTCTAGCGTGAGCGACGTTATAACCACTGCATCTGTATAATGGTATGGGGGACTGGTGGTATGAGATGGATCGATCAGAGAGTCGCAACGGACAGGAGACGAAGAAGATGAGACAGGTCGATCAGTGAGTCGCAACGGACAGGGGAAGAAGAAAATGAGATGGGGCAATCAGTGAGTCGCAACGGTACATGAAATAATGCCGGAATGACGTCATCCAGAAGAATATAAGGTGAGGACTCAAACTGTATTAACTCGTAACGGACTGAAAATTAGTAATTTCCAGCGGCGTTATCTAGCAACTGTGGGGTGCGTGATATCGAGCAGCGAGTGCGGCTCTTACCACTACGGACTTACGTGGTCGAAGCACGTGGATTACGTGCCCGGCAATAGTTTGGTGCCTCGGTGCCAAAACAAAACAATGGTGGCGGCCACACCACAACTATAAAAACTGCTCGGTGCCGGTACACGCCCATTCACTTCGTTTCAATTCACTCCTCCGAACGATTTACAACACAAACGTGGTCTGCCTGCGATCCAAGTCTCTATCTGTCCTTCACTCCGTCCACGTGTAATTGCCGTTTTAATTTATACACAACGCGCATTAAGGGACCAAAACTGCACTCTAAATTCCGTACACATCACGTACTTATTAAAATCTGCGTATTTTCATCAGCGATAAAAGCAAAAAACGTATTCAACCTCCAAAAGTATATCCCATTTACTCTAAAAAAAAACCGACCATTAAAATATACCTGAAAAAAATGACACATCCCAAGGACTGGCGAATCTACATATTCTGTCTCCACGTGCAAAATTTGTTTAGTGACGCCTTCTCGTTAGTCCTATATCAAAGACAAACCTGCACTGGCTTATCTTCTAACTGTATTTAACTTGGACTCAGTGACATACGTGACAGGTCTTCAGGGCCCGCAATGCTGAAGAGCCCAACTCAATAGGTTACGGTTCAAACTGTAAAAACTTGATTTTTCAGTTTTCATATTATTCCAAATAGTTTACGAAACTGTAGGCTCCTGGTCCCTTAGATTTTTAGTTTGCTTTTGGAAGTAACTACAAACTTCAATCTTTTTTACTTAATGCAACGTAATGCGTGATGTTACCAACTACCACGGTATAATCACGTGGTTGGCAATTTTAATCTACACTGCCTTGTAATGCTTTTCGACTGTACGTGGCATGCAACGATGAGATTAAAGTCTGTAACTTTACTCTGTGTAGCTTATATAATGTGGGACTGGAATGACTGGAAAATATATAGAGGAGTGTTTTCCACAACATAAGTGAAAGAAGATTAGTTAACACCAATTTCTCGCTTATACGACAAAATAGCAGAACAAATCTACACCTTCAGATTTCTCGCCTGTGACATATCCTCTCATGGCGAAGTTGATGTTGACAAGTGTAACGCCCGTATGGAGGACAATAAACAGACTGCTTAAGGATGAAGTAAGAAAGGACAGGAAGTAAAGGTTATATAAAGTATGGCTCTCTGCCCTTATATGGTTTATACGGAAGCAAAACCTGAACCCTAAATTAGAGTCCGCTCCGCTAGATAGTGGGCAACAAGACTTGAAAACGAGACAATCAAAGGGATTGGAATTAATAATGTGACGAAAGGAATCTAAGAATACAGAGAATATGGTGGAAGAACCATATTCCAGAACCATGTAGTGAGGAGGAAGGACGAGCGCTTTCTGAAAAGAATCCTAATTTATAGTTCAACAAATATTACCAGGCGGAAAAGAATATGAGATGGGTCGATCAATGAGCCGCAAGGACAGGAGACGGAGAAGATGAGATGGGTCGATCAGTGAGTCGCAATGGACAGGAGACGAAGAGAAGACGGGATGGGTCGATCAATGAGCCGCAAGGACAGGAGACGGAGAAGATGAGATGGATCGATCAGAGAGCCGCAAGGACAGGGGACGAAGAAGATGAGATGGGTCGATCAGAGAGACGCAACGGACAGTAGACGAAGAAAATGATTCGGCTACAAAGACTTTCGTACCTTCCGTAATGAAGCGCTCGGTAAGAATAACGAACAGAAAATCATGAGTTTCAGGAGTATGTTGTAGCTAAATAAAAATTTAACGATCTCGGTTGGCTGGAAGTCAACAACTTTTAGATTACATAAAACGTTTCTCATATTCGTGAATCCTCCTCTTACCCTTCCATTACTTCTTTTGATTTCCTCGGGCGACCTAAATCGCTATTCATCAATCCCTCTAGATAAACCTAAAAAAATCCTTTTACCAAACCACATTCTCCGTTATGTAATTTTGCTTCATCTGTCATTCCAGGATTACGCACAGTAGCCTGATTCAATTTACGATTTTCTTGTTCGGTGACCCAGCGGCCTGTACGTTGTAGCTTCCCACTGTATTCTTTACGCATTACGTAACAGTTTCCCTCAGATCTATGTTTACTTCTTTCTACGGTGCTGATGATTTCTTTATTGGTTCTATTCATAATTCTTGTTTTAGATCATCATTTATTATGTGGTATTGTATACAATTTTTCACTGCTCTGAGGAAGCCCGCTTCTTCGTATACCAATTGTCTAATCGCATTTCAAAAAACTACTTTCCTTTGGTACCCATGGTTCACATCCGAACTGAAAAGGCAGAAATAATATCGTTTTTTCAATTTTATTAGACCACCTCACATACTTTTTCCTTTGCAGAATTCGTCTTGTAGTGTAACATATTCTCTAACACCTGTTAACTTCTATCGAGAATACCTTTGGCCCTTCATAATTTATTACTTGCATGGCGTTAAGTATTAATTATATGGCGTTAAATACTTGAAATATGCTACAGAAGGCGAGCAGTCGGACAAGCGCTTTTACCCTTTTACGTATGTCATCCTGGATATTTATGAATCGAAGAGGTAACGAACATTTTCATTATGTAGCGTGGCTTAAATCTGAAACATTACTGAGGGTCTGAATCGTTGTTCATAACTTATGACATCGAGTACGATAATAATACCTTCTGGACTTACGACCTGAGGGATCGAAGCTCTAGCATCATGTTATCAGGATGGTTAGTACACATAAAGCGAGCGAAATGAATAGTAGTGTTGTAAGCGTCTACGCAAAGCCATAGTGTGTTGACGAAGCCGCAAATCTGGCATGGTGGGGAGCTTAGCTGATTATGCTACGAATTTTAACGAAGACGTCCGAACATTTTACCGCGCTTATTATAGCCTAAAGTACTAAGTGAAAGTGCTGAGTACTGAATGAAAGCACTGTAGCATTTTACATAACAATATTTTAATACTGTATTTTATTAAAATTTTCTATTGACATGTTAGTGTTTATGCCTAAATCCGATAACAGTAGGCCCATGATCTGTATTCTTTCTTATTAATATATTGTTTTATAAAATATTCATAAAATGAATGTGTTTCTTCATCATTAAACAATCTTCTTAAAAATTCATGGAGCATTAGAAATAATTACTGTAGTGTTCCGAGTCAGTAGCGATATATTTATAATCAATGGACAACAAAATTCAGGAATTCACTTACATTAAGGTACTACATGAAAATTGAAATTTTTATTATTAAATAGAATAATATAATAAATATTAAAATATGATTACGTTAAGGTAATATTTATTGAATGTTTTAGTGGATAGTTAGTGAGGATCGGTCAATAATACAACTTTTAGTTATTTTGCGTCGACGTTTCGACAATATTTATTGTCATCTTCAGGACAATTGTTGCTGACACCAAATACACAACTGGGTGTTTGGTGTCAGCAACAATTGTCCTGAAGATGACAATAAATATTGTCGAAACGTCGACGCAAAATAACTAAAAGTTGTATTATTGACCGATCCTCACTAACTATCCACTAAAACATTCACTGATTGACGGTCACTAAAAATTTAAGGATGTAATATTTATTGTTAAGAAAAATCGTTACAAGAAAAATCGCTGCATGTGCCAAACAACTAAATTTCTTACAAAACAGCCAATATCTGGAAAACGAAAAAGCCGATTTTATTGAAACAAAACCAAAATAAAATTTGGAATTTTCTATAAATTTCACTCGCTGACACCATATAGCTATCTCTCATAAAACGAAAGTTTGTCGCATGCCGAAAATTTCACTACATGCAAATTAAAAAAGAAACTTCATGACGTGGAACCGTCTGAAGACTCTGTTTTTGAAAATGGTTAAAACTGTCGGTTAAACTTTATGCCTAAAACCATCCTCAAACTTCAAGGAACACGGTGGTGAAAGAATTTTAAAAATCAGATCAGCTGTTACTGAGGTTATCTCGGACAATGAAACACATTCGGATTCTCTCGCGCTCTCCATCCCACCATGCCAGATTTGCGGCTTCGTCAACGCGCTATGGCTTTGCGTAGACAAAAAATGGCCGCGTTCAACAGTCTGATACACAGACTATACAGTGTACCTTTGGATCCAACAAATCACAAGGAGGAAATAGATATAATTAAACAGATTGCAATTGTGAACGGTTACCGCAGCTCATTAGTTGAACACTTGATGCTTAGACACAAACGCAGAACTGACAACCCTCACCGTGTCACGATGGACGCAATATATAGGGCGGTTGATTATACTAACAACTTCTCAATGCTCATTAGAAATACATTTAAAAAACATAACATTCACATCACATTTAGAACAAATAACAATATCCAAAAAATGTTAAATAATGCCACACAAACATGCATATGTGATGATATGTGATGACTGCGACATGTATTACATTGGTCAGACTGGCAGGGGTTTTTTCGAAAGATATAAAGAACACTTACCCACGAGCATTTCAAATATAAATAAATCAAATTACGCTAAACATCTCGTTTCATTGAATCATAATTACACAAATTTTGAGGCAAATTGCAAACCCTTACACATTTGCAAAAAGGGAAGATATATGGATGCAGTAGAAGAGTTCGAAATTTACCGGGCCTTCAGAAATAATCCTAATAATATACTAAACGAACAATTGGCATTTAAATCACATACACTATATGATAAGATTATAGATAACATAACCATAGAGTACACGCCCCAACATAACAATAGATAACATGATAACTTAAATAAACTGTGCAGTACGTCGTCAACCGGTGTCGAGTGCGCACTCACATCCGCGTACGTCGCTGTGTTTGTAGAACATATACATAAATGTCTTTTAGTGTCACTTTTAATGTTTAACGAAGTCATAATCGACGAATTTTTACTCTCTGATGATGGATTAAAATTAATCCGAAACGCGTAAGAAGACAGAAACCATGCGGTCACATAGACGGATTAAGGTAAAAAATTTTTAAAAATTTAATTATAATAATTGTGACGCGGATACCAGTACAATGACTTTAAAATTTGCGTAGACGCTTGTCCGTTTAGCCTATTTGTTCTGCTGCAGTTATCAGAGACTATTCTTGTTGATACTGGCGCCTTTTAATACACTGTGGTTTCTGTATTGATATTTCCAAGTTATAATGTAGCTACATATCACTGATGTAGTAAACAGCCGACTACTATAATTAAGAACTGTTGGATGTAATTATGAATAGGTACACACTCGTACAACGCGATACGTGCGCCGAATGCAAACGACACGAATATAGTCGGAGATTATCCACAGCTATGAAATCTAATGGAAAACGTTTTACTCGGCAACAATGTATAATTTGAAAATTACAACAAACCAGTTATCAAAAAACGAAACGATTTTCAACGTCGTCGATCCGATCCTCACACACCATCTACACGCACGCACAAACAATCGATAGTCGAGTATCGAAACGTAATAAATAACGGTCGAGACGTGCTTTCTCTGCGCATTGTTTTCATTCAGTTTTGCCATAGGCGACCGCTGTTTAGTTTCTTTCACTTTCAATTACCATTACCGACATCAAAAACGCCGACTAGCGTCTACACGAGTGCGTTTTAAAAAGTGGATTGAAAAAAGGGTCATCATCTGAGGCGAGACTTTCACTTCTCTCACCGTTTATCGTTTGCTCACACACAAACACGGCCGCATAAATATTGTTATCGTGCTGTACATCGTACAATTAGTGTAAGTGTTTAATTCTATGTAATTCGGTGACGATACCGCGGTGACGGCCGAAACAAAATACAATCAACTGAGCCCGCGTTCGATTCATCACAGACGTTTGGTAGAGAGGCCTGAAGGGTGTCGGACGCATGTCGCCCGAAATTTAACAACTAACTGTCAGTTAAGCGTTATGGCTCTCAGTGGGTTATTACTGCCTTCGTTAATGACCATCGTCAGAAGCTGCAATGAATGAAGGTAGAGGCACACACAAAAGCAACTTTGAAGTCGTAATTACAATCAAACTGGCATCAAATGGATGGCAGTTTCATTCATTCGTGAGTGCTCAATGCCTACAACCTTTTGTACGCATGCAGACATTAGTCAAACGAACCCGGATTCTGCATAGAAGTGCTTTCCGAGCGATGTATATGCAACAGAGGTTAGTGTAGTCTGTAGAAGCGACAATTCACGAAGAAATTTTAACTAATGTCAATTATTTCCATTTACAAACATTATACCTTTGTAAGTAACTCGTTCAGTTTCCTCCAGGTCTCCCATGTAATATGTTAAAAAAAAACACTGCAAGTAGGTTTATTTTCACCTGACGCACGTTTCACAGAAATTATTCTGTATCTTCAGAGGGTTTTTTGAATTGTAATTGAATGTTTCGCTTACAATATAGTTAACGGATAATCGATTTTACTTCGATTGTTGTAATGCTTACATAGTCAGCTATTTATTATATATTTAATGTTTCATTTTATTATTTTAATAAATTATGATTTTAAATTGATCGTCTTGTTTTGTTTTTATTTGAATCTGTTCTTTAATTAAGTTTATTATGTTATTATTATTGTGTTTGTAAATATTAAGATTTTCCCAGATACTCATTTTGTTACCTTTTTGTACGTTTTTAATTGATTTGACATTTTGAATGTCTGGTAATTTATGTTTATTAGTTGAACAGTGTGTGGCTAAATTAGATTTGTAAATATTAGGTTTTGAAAACGCATTCCGATGTTGAATGAATCTCTCGGACAGTTTTTCTTCGTCTGGCCTACGTAAAATTTACTGCAATCTGGAGATTCTATTTTGTACACTCCATTTTTATTATGAATGACGAATTTAGTTTTAGGTTTTATTTTACTAAAAAACGATATTATCTGTGTTATAAGATATTTTTAAATTTATATTTAAATATATTTAAATATATAGATATATTTAAATTTAAATATACGCAAAAAAATGATTCTGATTGGTCGGAGTTAATAAGACACCAAGAGACGTAGCCTATCATATGAAGACAAGAATCGTTCAATTCTGTTATTGCATGAATTTACGAACAAACATTTACGTTTGACAGTTATATTACTAAAACCCGGAAAAACACATCATAAGTGTCAGCCGTGCTTAGAATTCTGTTAATTCTTGTATTTTGCCGTAACGATAAAGTGTGAATAGTAAAGAAATGAGTTGCACGATAAGCTTTAACGTTAATAATCTCACATTAAAACATCAAAAAATTTTTGACTGATAAAATACCGAGGTTTCAGATGATGTGTGGTGTGATACATAGAACGTTGGGGAAAAATAGAAGGGAGGAGACATGGCTTAAATTTTATAAAACAACGGCAGTGCCTGTTTTACTATATGGTTGTGAAACATGGGTTCCTACAAAGAAGATTAAATCCCAGATTAACACTTCGGAAATGAAGTTCCTGAGAAGAACGAAGGGCTGCACGAGACAAGATCGTTTGCGCAATGAGAATATTAGAGAAGAGCTACAGTTATTCTCCATAAATGATAAGATCCAGACATATCGCAGGGAATGGTTACACCATCTGGACAGAGTGGAGGATGGGCAACTACCTAAGGTTGCGTTTCAATATAGATCCTTTGGTACACGAGATGTAGGAAGACCGAGAGATGGAGGTGAGATGGAGAGATACTCTGTGAAGACGGAACAGGCAAAGTGCCTACTCCGTGATGTGTAGAACAAGAAGAAGAAGATATATGACTGATGCTCAGGTATTGGTACTTTGTCACGTGACTAAATATTTTTCATGCGTCAGCATGTCGCATACGGTTATATGACGTCGATGCAGACAACGTGTACGGAAACGGAAACTGAACCAACTAATAATATCGAGCGCGTTAATCAGATAACTAGCCTTGTTAACTGGGCCATGAACGTGATGCCACATCAGTTAATAATAGTGATGCGTAATGTGCTGTAAGAACCGCACGTTTCAGAACATTCCACCACCCACGCTTGGGGAGAAAAGTCTAGTGTCGACGAGATTTTTTAATTAAACAGAACTCGTCAAGATTCTAACTGTCAACGTGACGAAACAATACATTAAGAAAAATAATTATAAAAATATGGTTAATCTGACGGACGCTCTAGTCGATTGGTGGACGAAGTAAATCTTTAGTTAAACAAGGAACACCGGATGTTACTACACATCGACTCAGGGTCGCGGCGCATACACAAAACTTTGAGGGTTATACATTTTTAATCCTACTGCACATTTAAGACGGGAGGAAAGAGAGGTATGGTTGAGCAGTTAGATAGATGCGTCTGAAAGTTTTTAAACACGTCCGCTTTGGGACCTGAGTTTGAATATAACAGGCTTTCAGCGTACGAGTTTTTTGCCATTTCAACGTCAGTTATCGTACGGATTCAAGACTTGCGTCTGTACCCCAGTGTTCTGACTCCTAAGCGATCACGAGCCTGTCATCCTCGAAATATCCTCTGACAGTCCTCTCTCCTCAGGCCCGCCGCTAGGGTGCTTGGCGCTCGTTTGCGGTTTTACCTTTGCCGCCCTCCTCAATATACTTTTCATAGCCCTATGTTGCCACACTATTTAATATTGTTTTAATAAAAAAATTGATACAGACATAAATAATAAAATTAAAAAAAATAAATATATTTTTCAAAAACGTATTTAGCTGAGTACCTACATGATGTAAGTGGAAGATGTGTTCGTAGAAGTGTTGAATACATTTTCAAAAATATAATAGGCTAGTTTATTTGCGCGATCGTCTTTTCAGAGTTTTTATAACACTATAGTTTATTAAAAGACAGCTTTTCGCGCTTTGCTTTTGAAAAAACGTTTTAATAACATTGCTCAAACTGATTGCCTCACACATTTCATGTTCTATGGATAAAGCAGCTAGGGTTGACAATCTTTCTTGACTCATCGAAGACCGTAAATAGTTTTTTAACAATTTTTAGTTTAGAAAACGAACGTTCGCCTGTTGTCACTGTAATCTGGCCGATGCCAGTACACTGCGGCAATACTAACAAAACAAATATCAAGAACAACTCAATAAACGTTAATGTCATATACCTAGACCTAGTAGGTATTAATTGTTTTAATTTATTTTGCAACATCTGCTGATGAATTTGGCAGTCTACGGCCGCCCCTTCGGTATGGACCCCCGTGTGAGGTGCACATATGGTAGCGGTGGCCCTGTCTCCCCTTGCACCTCATTTACAACTCGGTCTCTCCCGGTGAATTTGGCAGTCTACGGCCGCCCCTTCGGTATGGACCCCCGTGCGAGGTGCACATATGGTAGCGGTGACCCTGTCTCCCATTGCACCTCATTTACAACTCGGTCTCTCCCGGTGAATTTGGCAGTCTACGGCCGCCCCTTCGGTATGGACCCCCGTGCGAGGTGCACATATGGTAGCGGTGACCCTGTCTCCCCTTGCACCTCATTTACAACTCGGTCTCTCCCGGTGAATTTGGCAGTCTACGGCCGCCCCTTCGGTATGGACCCCCGTGTGAGGTGCACATATGGTAGCGGTGGCCTTGTCTCCCCTTGCACCTCATTTACAACTCGGTCTCTCCCGGTGAATTTGGCAGTCTACGGCCACCCCTTCGGTATGGACCCCCGTGTGAGGTGCACATATGGTAGCGGCGGCCCTGTCTCCCCTTGCACCTCATTTACAACTCGGTCTCTCCCGGTGAATTTGGCAGTCTACGGCCGCCCCTTCGGTATGGAGCCCCGTGTGAGGTGCACATATGGTAGCGGTGACCCTGTCTCCCCTTGCACCTCATTTACAACTCGGTCTCTCCCGGTGAATTTGGCAGTCTACGGCCGCCCCTTCGGTATGGACCCCCGTGTGAGGTGCACATATGGTAGCGGTGGCCCTGTCTCCCCTTGCACCTCATTTACAACTCGGTCTCTCCCGGTGAATTTGGCAGTCTACGGCCGCCCCTTCGGTATGGACCCCCGTGTGAGGTGCACATATGGTAGCGGCGGCCCTGTCTCCCCTTGCACCTCATTTACAACTCGGTCTCTCCCGGTGAATTTGGCAGTCTACGGCCGCCCCTTCGGTATGGAGCCCCGTGTGAGGTGCACATATGGTAGCGGTGACCCTGTCTCCCATTGCACCTCATTTACAACTCGGTCTCTCCCGGTGAATTTGGCAGTCTACGGCCGCCCCTTCGGTATGGAGCCCCGTGTGAGGTGCACATATGGTAGCGGTGACCCTGTCTCCCATTGCACCTCATTTACAACTCGGTCTCTCCCGGTGAATTTGGCAGTCTACGGCCGCCCCTTCGGTATGGACCCCCGTGTGAGGTGCACATATGGTAGCGGCGGCCCTGTCTCCCCTTGCACCTCATACAACTCGGTCTCTCCCGGTGAATTTGGCAGTCTACGGCCGCCCCTTCGGTATGGAGCCCCGTGTGAGGTGCACATATGGTAGCGGTGACCCTGTCTCCCATTGCACCTCATTTACAACTCGGTCTCTCCCGGTGAATTTGGCAGTCTACGGCCGCCCCTTCGGTATGGACCCCCGTGTGAGGTGCACATATGGTAGCGGTGGCCCTGTCTCCCCTTGCACCTCATTTACAACTCGGTCTCTCCCGGTGAATTTGGCAGTCTACGGCCGCCCCTTCGGTATGGACCCCCGTGTGAGGTGCACATATGGTAGCGGTGGCCCTGTCTCCCCTTGCACCTCATTTACAACTCGGTCTCTCCCGGTGAATTTGGCAGTCTACGGCCGCCCCTTCGGTATGGAGCCCCGTGTGAGGTGCACATATGGTAGCGGTGGCCCTGTCTCCCCTTACACCTCATTTAAACTCGGTCTCTCCCGGTTGACTTCGTCTTCGTCCTTGCGGTGAGCCTATCCTTGCCGAGTAGTTGTTTGGTTTTTATAAAATTGTTCTTTTCGAAGATAAATCTTCATCATCAGGATAAATAAAAACATCAATCGTTCAGCAGAAGTCGTCAAAAACCCTTAAACAGCGCATTTCCGGTCACTATTACGTCACTTCGCGTCGCGACGCGATTTTAAACGAAGTCACAACAAGACAGAAAGTAATCAGGTGAGTGCTAATATTAATACAGTTTTATACTTATACATGTGACTTGGTGACTAATTATGATGTATGTATAATTACAATGTGCTTAACTCGTATTCATTACCGCTGTTTATAGCGCATTTCTCATTTTCTCATGCTATATTCTATATATACACAATATATATATTGCAGGAGAACACAGGATGATAAGCGATGTTAACCGTATCTAAGCATGGATGACGAACATTTTCAGGTTTAAAATGGGTTTATGTAATTTTTTGTCTTTTAGCAGTAAGTTTTGTATTTAGCAATGGATAAGAATGTAGGTTATATCAAAGTCTTCATAAAAATGTGTTCTTTATTGTCATGTACTTTTTGTGTGAATTTGTGCGCGTGTGATAACTTGTGTTCGCTATATCTTCCGCGGTAATCAACCCATCGACGTGAAACTTTGATAGTGGATTGTTTTTGTAAGTAGCTACAATTCTTATGCACTCTGAGGTTTACAACTATTTTATAAATATTTTTTTTTTTTAGTAGGGAAAAACTCAATTTGTAACGCTTATCATTAATAGGGTAATAAAATTCGTAGATAAAATCAATGCTAACTCTTGCGGATTTATACAAACTTTTGCAGGAAAACCTTATATCGTTTGCAATCATCAACCATGTGACCTGGGTTTAACCAATCGGAAGACACAAATTTCAGTAATATTCATACTCTGTAAAGTAAGGATCGCTACAGTTCTTCGATTGCAGTTGCAGAGTGAAGTTGTGTCTGTCGTTGAGACTTTTGCTCGTACGAACATATAAAAATCTTAAATTACAATAAAACTTGGAACTCTTTGCGAAGCTTTGCGTAAAGAACCAAGCGGGTTAACAATCTAAGTAAAAATTATATTATATTAAAGTGCTTTTCGCGTTAGTGTAAGATAGTCCGCATAGGGAATTATTAAAAACACTTCAAGTTTTCTCGGAAGGTGTACGCCAAATACACCGCTTTTCTAATAAATACCCGTAATCAACCTGAGATTAATAAAAAATGAACGTGTAAAAAATAATGACTGTTTCGAGTAAGAACGATAACTATTGTGAACGATAACTAACGTTGCAATATATATGTTTTATATTATTAATAATAATATAAAATATATGTACAAGAAAAATGTAAGCATATATACATATATTTTCAATACTTTATTTTAAAACTGGACTGTTTATCACAACGCACCAAATACGTAACTATGTATATTAACGTATAATGATAACTATCACGTGAACTCGATGTGTTCAGTCATGAACTTAGAAGGTGGAATCAGTTTTCAACACGACGTGGATAAACGAAATTTGTTTATATAGTATGGAAAGCCATAAAAGCCTGCATCCGTAGTAATAATAACATGTTATTTACTCTGAAAGTACACGCGATTTTTTTTCTAAATCCAAACTTTTTATTTTCTCTTCAATGAGATTATTTCTGCCGAACTAAATAAATCCATAGATTGATCTAGGCGTATTTTTAAAACTTTGTAAAGTTTTTAAAACTAAATGTAAAATCAACAGTAGAGAATTCACGTACGTTATTTACACATAAACTTCGCATATTTGTTTAAACAAAAACTTCTTTATTCGAATGTTAAACAATTTTTTCTCAAACACCAGGTGATCACGTGATAGACGGCTGCTGTCGGTAAACTAAACAACAGGCGCCGCCGCCGCCGCCTTCAGTTCGATCCTTCCCATATATCAAAAAGAAGCGTTCACTCGCAGCTCGTTGAATTAACACGTGTTCACATTGTTTTACGCGACGATTATATATATAAACTTAGTAGAAATAAATAAAATATCAACATCCGAAGAAAGTTTCTCAAGGTCTTTCTGATCGAGATGTTGAATGAAATACAATCACTGTTTATAATAATAATTATTATTATTCCGGCTGTACAATGTTTACACATTTTCCGGAACCAAAGATTACAGAATTGATTAAATTCTCATCTTCCACTGCTGCTTGTCCATCCAAAGATTTTTTCAATTTCTCCTTCCCTCAATATAGTCTGAATTTCTTCTATCCAAGTGATATGTGGGCTTCCTCTTTTCCTTCTTCCTGGTGGGGTTCAATCCATTTCCTCCTTGCCAATATTTCCTGTGCCATTCTTTTCGTGAGTCCATACCATTGTAATTTTTTTGTTTGGATAAAATCAACAATTCAATTTTTCACATTCATTCTGTCCTTAACGACTTTATTTCTAATTTTCTCACGTCTGGATACTCTTGCCGACCGTCTCCAAAAGTCCATCTCTGCTGTCATTAATTTTGTTCTTGTGTATTTATTAGTAGTCCAAACTTCTGAGACGTAATTCATGATACTTTTATAACGATTATAATATGAATATATTGTCAGCTTTCATTTATATTCATTTCCAGGAGAGAGGGATGATTTATGTCTGTAATAACTTATCACTTTCAAATGGAAACCGCCACCTAAATTGGCGCATCTGTTCATTTACAATAATGAAAATTATTTGTGTTATATCTGTAAAAAAAATAATTATCTTGAAACTTATTTATCCCTAGAGGCAAGTCCTGTCGCTGTAGCCACATATTCGTATCTTCTGCACACGTTTCACTTCCTCATAAGGACTATATTCTACCTCAATCGTCATACTTTCCAAGTACTACCAACTAGCCCTGCCCCGCAATGTCACCTTCAAGAATGTTTTGCAGAAAAGTGTTATGCCGCAGCATGTGGACCCAAAAAAACGTTTAACAGAGCCCTGTGTAAGAATAAGGCCTTTCCATAAAATTAATTATTACTTTATGAAAATGTATTTAAGCCTCTGTACAAACTTACAGCGGCGCGGGCGCAACAACCCATTACTGAGTCAAGGCCTCCTTTAACACCCACTGCCAGTTGTTCCGGTCAAGTGCAGCTGCTCTCCAGTTCCGGGTCCCAAGGATATGGCTCGCATCATACCGTATTCCCAAAGTAGTTTGGGTCTACCAACTATCCTGGTGCCATGGATCTGTTCTGTGAGTGCCTTTCTCGGTACTTCATTCTTCCCCATTCTAATCACATGTCCAGCCCACCTGAGTCTACCAAGTTTTATAACTTTCACGATATCTGATTCGTTCAGAAGAGTGTTAAGTTCTTGGTTGGACTTTTTCCTCCATTCACCTCCCACATATATTGGACCAAAAATACTGCGGAGGATTCTGCGTTCATGAACCAGCAGTCTTGACTCAGACTTTCTAGAAATCATAGGTAACGGTCCACGTCTCAGAATCATAGGTAAGAACTGGGCGGATCAGTGTTTTATACAGAAGCAGCTTGATGCTGCTGGCAATTGTTCTGCTCCGAGGCCAAAGAAGCACCTATTAGCTGAGGTGATTCGTCGCTTTATTTCTTCTGTCGTTCCCCCATCGGAGTTAACTTGGCATCCTAAATAAACAAAGTTGTTGACTTTTTCGAACGAATAGATGCCAATTTGGAGGTGCTCTCCTTCTCTAGCTTCCTGTCCTGTGACCATGTATTTTGTCTTGCTTTCGTTTATTATGAGACCAAACCTCCTTGCGGGACCTTCAAGAGCAAGAAAGGCTTCACTTCTCGAAGGAACCTCCCGATTATATCTAGGTCATCGGCGTATCCTTGGACCTGCATCAACCTGTTGAATACAGTCACGGAGGAATCTGTTCCAGCATCTCTCATAGCTTTTTCTAAATTGTTTCTTTTTGTTCGACAGGCTAATATTTAACGTAATGTTGTCGTTTTTCTTTTTCTTTTTTGTAATCGGTTTTCCGTGTTCAACTATGACTTGTCGTTTAAATATATTTTCCCAGTCGTTTATTAAACGAGGTTGTTAAATGCCAGTCGCATATTAGTCGTAAATACCGATTCTACGCGCCTTACGCAATCGTTTCATGGGTTACGTGTCTTGTTTTCCTCCCAAAACGTCATACACCGTTTTTTTAATCATCGTTAATTGATAACTTGAACACAAACTGGATGTGTTTTTACAGATGCCTTCACCTTGACACTACACGAAACAGTGTTTTTGTGCTCGCATTCCCTACCAATAGGCAGGTAGTTCGGTTGGCAGAAAAACGACACGATACTTTTTGGAAAAAATATACCGTTTCCTTATCTTCTCAGGTATCAATTAGGCGGAAGATTGGTCAAAGAAGAAACGCGTGCGGGACGCTTGTGTGTGTGTGATTTTTTTATATCGCAACATCTCATTAATACTAGCGTGACCAAGATCGGTTATCTGACTTTTTTTACTATATTAACAATAAATAACCATAGGAACTGCTGCCAAAACTGTCAACAGGTTACAAACAATGCAGAAAACTGTGACATTTAGTTAACCAAATAGCTGACGTCAGAGGTGACATGTTTATATTGACTTGCAAAAAATAAACTTTTACTGTAGACTTAAGCGCGATTTATGTGGATGCGAAGCCGAGTACCACGACACTTGTACCAAGAGGTGAGTGTTTCAGTCTTTGAAATCGCAAAACTTCAGTTCTGTCGGGAAGTGCAATCAGCGGCGTACCTAGGCTATTTGGTACCCAGTGCGGAGCTCAGATTTCTCACCTCCCCATAATTTCTCACCCCCCCCCCTCCAAACGGTCAAACATTATTATTCAAATGATATTCAGATTTGAGTAAGTTAATAACCGAATATAATGTATTTATTTTCAACATAAATTTATTTTTTCTTTCAACAATGCAAGAGCAATATTTAATAATACAGTAACTACACAAACACAATATTAACTATAGTCGTGGTAGTCTATGCATATTTTCTTACATATTAAACTGTACTAACACAAGCCATTACAGATACTAAAAACTACACTTCAAACTACGCTAAAATTGTTAACAGCATCAATGTTCTGTTGCTGACTATTAGTAAAATTATAAGAACAAATAGGATCTTCATCAATCAAAATACACATTTCGATTTTTAAAAACTTTAATATCTTCAGTAATTTGGGATTTTGTTAATGCATGATTCATTGTAAATACATACATCACATCAATACTTCTCCATGATTTTAGAAACCTCACATTTTTGTCTTCCTACTTTGATTTCAGCAAATAATAGCCAAATTTTAAAGCCTAGACTTGCTCACAGTAGAACGGAGATAACTTTAAATCAACTTAAGTTTGGAGAAACTTCGTTCATACGGAGCAGTCGATACGCAAATTGTCAAATAGTCTTAGTGCTATATCCAAGTTTGGAACAGAGCCAGAAATTTCCATTTCAATTATGAATTCAAAAAATTTCAACGATAACCACTTCTTGCAATCTTCTTGGACGAAAAGATTTCAATAAGGTTTGATGATACAATTTGCAGATCTTCGTTTGGAACGCCGACTAAGTTATCTGGTTACAGAACAGAGAACACGTTTGACGATTTTTCCATTGATTTGGTCCTGTTATCAAGTTCTGAATGGAATCGATCCACACATTCAAACATATGTCTTTTAAATTCTTGTTTTATTGTTAAGACCAACACCCATTGAATAATAAACTACTTCTTTGTTGCCGATAACGTAGTACATATATATAAAATTATCCCCTCCCCTTCAACTATTATTTTCATTTGTAGAAAATTACTCCTCTCCTTTCAACTACCCTTTTCATTTATAGATATTTCATCTACCTTTCTACAGTGGATTATTATGACATTCTTTTCAAGATACTTTATTTATCAAAATTAAGTACTTTACTCTTGTTAAAACATAAAACGTTGCAGGTAAACTACCCCTTCCCCTAAACCGATCTTCACCAAAATCAATAGGCCTTGAGTCCTCTACAACTCGGGTACATATGCAAACAATTATTTGATTCTGTTTGAATTTGGGGCAGTTATCATTCGCCATAGACACACAGACACTTTTCGGAAAATGACTTTTCTTCATGTTTTGAATCAGAATCAATCAGAATCAGCCCTTATCTCGAACACGATTTTTTTTTCGCGATCGCCATACTTCAATTTCCTTACGGAACATGGAAGTAAAAAAAAAACAGGAAGCAGTTTAAAAAACAATATTAGAATAATTGAAATGAATATATCCTTTCCGCCGCTTTATCAACTTATCACTCGGTTTCTTTCTTTTCCTCTTTTTTCACAATGAGCGGGCGCGGACCCCAAAAGGGTAGTTTTGGTGATGACGATGAAACACACGAAACTGCTACACCTATGTTAAAACATAGTAACACCACCAGTACAGAGTAAAAGCGATCGCGTCCCAGTTTCGGTGAAGAGCACTTAGTCAGTAACTAATATTAGGCACTAACACTAGTTGACATTCAATGTGTGACAAGGCCCTGTCACGCTACACACAAACAGCCTTGGCTGTCACAATTTGGGCGGACGTGGGCTGCATAACGACAAGCTGAATACCTTGTCATAGTTTGGGTTTGGCTTTACTAATCACTGATACTCTATGACACGAACACAGCAACGATTAGTATCTGACTGATTTCAATTTAAGTTGAGAATCGTCAACGTAAGATGTTATCAATTATTTGAGCATATTCTTGGAACTATCGACGTCACAATTTCAAATTGTTTCTCTATCAGGCGTATTCATTACAGCTTAATGAGTTCTAGTAAACATTTTAAAAATCATTTACTATCTACCTCATTTCGTTCTGTTGCGGGAACTAATTCGAAAAAAAAAACACATGCAAAGTGACGTTCACAGAAGAACAATATATAGGCTTACGTGTTTTCATTGCCTTTTAGGCTATCTTCTTATCAAGGAATACGTAAATGTTGGTTAATGCGTGTCAAAAGACAACTTCTTTCGCAGCTGAATGTCTTTTCTGTCTTTTTAGATTTAATGTAAGTAAATTATTCGTCTCCTCTGACTGGCTTACAAAAATTTCACAACATTCAGTATACAAGTAGAACGCTGAGGTACCCAACAAAAAAAATAAATTTTTTATTCATATTACCTCGTCTACTGTTATCTAAATAAAACATTCTCTCTCTCTCTCTCACACGCGCGCGCGCGCGCGCGCGAACGCACACACACACACACACACAAGCCTTTATAGTAAACATTAGGCCTATATTAGTAGAGTACCACGTCGGTTAACCGGGTGTTCAATTATCCCGAATGTTTGCAGTAGGCAATTTTAATTTGCAGGAGACAAAAAAAAAACTGAAAACTGTAATATTCCTGTAATACTGCACGCGATTTAACAGGAAATCTATTTTAAATGCTAAAAAATAAATAACAATACACATCTGCACATCTTACAAATCGATGCACATTTGCATATTTTGCAATCCATAGTAGCGTATTGTATATAATAATCTGTTAATTGAGCATTAATCTGTTCGTATGATGAGCTTTAAGTGGAATTGACAGGAACAGAGACGAACTGTTGTGGCCAAGAAGCAATACGTTTCAATTGCTGTTCACGGAGCCGACTGAACGTTTAATCGAAATAAACGCGTTGTTACTTCCATGTTCCGTCAGGAAATGGAAGTATGGTGATTGCGAAAATAATCGTGTTCGAGATAAGGGCTGATTCTGATTTTGTTACCCTCAAAACATGAAGAAAAGTCATTTTCCGAAAAGTGTCTGTGTGAACGCGCGCGCGCGTGTAGAATTTGTCTATGGCGAAAGGTAATTGCCGCAAATTCAAACAGAATCAAATAATTTTCTGCAAATGTGCCAGAGTTGTAGAGGACTCAAAGCCTATTGATTTTGGTGAAGATCGGTTAAGGGGAGGGGGTAGTTTACCTCCAACGTTTTCAGTTTTAACAAGAGTAAAGTACTTAATATGATAAATAAAGTATCCTGAAAAGAAGGTCATAATAATCCACTAGATGAAAGGTAGATGAAATATCTATAAATGAAAAAGGTAGTTGAAGGGAGAGGGGGTAATTTTCTATAAGCGAAAATTATAGTTGAAGGGGGAGGGGATAAAAAAAATCGGTGATGGCAGAATGGTGATGGCAAAAAAAATCGTGTTCGAGATTATTGCAGATTCTGATTGTACTACACTCAAAACATGAAAAAAAGTCGTTTTTCGAAAAGTGTCTGTGTGTGTGTCTGTCTGTCTATAGATTTTTTTCTATGGCAAACGATAACAGCCGCAAATTCAAACAGAATCAAATAATTTTTTGCATACAGCCCTGATTTGTAGAGGACTCGCGACCTATTGTTTTTGGTGAAGATCGGTTGAGGGAAAGGGGTAGTTTACCTGCAACATTTTATGTTTTAACAAGGGTAATTTTTTCTATGACGAACGATAACTGCCGTAAATTCAAACAGAATCGACATTTTACATGCCTTTTTGAATTATACAGAACTCAAGGTCTGTTGATTTTGTTGAAGATCGGTTAAGGGAAAGGGGTAGTTTACCTGCAACGTTTTTTTTTTATCAAGGGTAATTTTTTTCTATGGCAAACGATAACAGCCGCAATAGAGTTCTCAGGACCTATTGTTTTTGGTGAAGATCGGTTAAGGGAAAGGGGTAGTTTTCCTGCAACGTTTTATGTTTTAAAAGGGTATTTTCTATGGCAAACGATAAGAGCCGCAAATTCAAACAGAATCAAATAATTTTTTGCATACAGTCCTGATTTGTAGAGGACTCGCGACCTATTGTTTTTGGTGAAGATCGGTTGAGGGAAAGGGGTAGTTTACCTGCAACGGTTTTTTTTTTATCAAGGGTAATTTAGTTTGTTTGGCAAACGATAACAGCCGCAAATTCAAACAGAATCAAATAATGTTTCGCATACAGCCCTGAATTGTAGAGTTCTCAAGGTCTGTTGATTTTGGTAAAGATCGGTTAAGGGAAAGGGGTAGTTTACCAGCAACGTTTTATGTTTTAACAAGGGTATTTTCTATGGCAAACGATAACAGCCGCAAATTCAAACATAATCAAATAATGTTTTGTATACTGCCCTGAATTGTAGAGTTCTCAAGACCTTTTGTTTTTGGTGAAGATCGGTTAAGGGAAAGGGGTAGTTTACCGGCAACGTTTTATGTTTTAAAAGGGTATTTTCTATGGCAAACAATAAGAGCTGCAAATTCAAACAGAATCAAATACGTTTTTGCATACAGCCCTAATTTCTTGAGTACTAAAGACGTATTGTTTTTGGTGAAGATCGTTTAAGGGAGAGGGGTAGTTTATCAGCCATGTTTTTTGTTTTATCAAGGGTATTTTCTATGGCAAACGATAAGAGCCGCAAATTCAAACAGAATCAAATAATTTTTTGCATACAGCCCTGATTTGTAGAGGACTCACGACCTATTGTTTTTGGTGAAGATCGGTTGAGGGAAAGGGGTAGTTTACCTGCAACGGTTTTTTTTTATCAAGGGTAATTTAGTTTGTTTGGCAAACGATAACAGCCGCAAATTCAAACAGAATCAAATAATGTTTCGCATACAGCCCTGAATTGTAGAGTTCTCAAGGTCTGTTGATTTTGGTAAAGATCGGTTAAGGGAAAGGGGTAGTTTACCTGCAACGTTTTATGTTTTAACAAGGGTATTTTCTATGGCAAACGATAACAGCCGCAAATTCAATGAGAATCAAATAATTTTTTGCACCCTTTCCTGAGTTGCAGAGAGCTCAATGTCTATTGATTTTTTTTGTGAAGATCGGTTAAGGGAAAGGGGTAGTTTACCTGCAACATTTTATGTTGTAACAAGAGAAATGTTTCCATGACGAACGATAACTGTCGCACATTCAAACAGAATCAAATATTTTTTTGCATGCTTCCCTGAATTTTAGAGGACGGAAGGTCTGTTGATTTTGGAGAAGATCGGTTAAGAGAAAGGGGTAGTTTACCTGAAACATTTTATGATTTAACAAGAGTAAAGTACTTAATTTTTATAAGTATCCTGATAAGAAGCTCATAGTAATCCACTGTAGAAACGTAGATGAAATATCTATACATGAAGAAGTTAGGTGAACGGGGTGGGGGTAATTTTCTATTATTAAAAGTTATAGTTGAAGGTGTAGGGGAGAACTTTTTATATGTGTACTACCTTATCGGCAACAAAGAAGTAGTTTTTTGTTAAAATTGCTTCCCGGGCTCTTTAGCCGTAGTCCAATGTTTTCTGCAAAACCAGACTTTTCGGCAGTGCCATCGACTGCCATCATCGGTGAAAATCGAGTGCGAAAACGTGAGGTGGTATACGTTAGTGACCACAGTACTGTGGTTAATGCTGAAGCAATAAGTAGAAAGACGTAGTTTCTATGGAAATATTTCATTTCGAATATGATTTTAAATATAAATCTTAGAACATGGAAGTCATGTATGGTTCTCCATACCGATATTTTTTTCAATGTGTACTACGTTATCGGCAACAAAGAAGTAGTTTCTATGGAAATATTTCATTTCAATTTGTCAAACACAAAACTCGATTTACAAGGAACACACCTAACTTGTTAGAAATTATCGAACCGAATTCAAGTAAATGATTTTAAATTTAAATCTTAAAACATGGAAGTCATGTATGGTTCTCCATACCGATATTTACTTTTCCGAATTTTTGAAAATTTTTTGAATTCAAATTTGTTGCATATAATCGATTTTTATATTTTTTTAAATAAATTGTAGTGAGCAGATTTTAAGACTCTAAGACATTTATCGGCATAACCTCTAAGTTTTAGATTTTTGCTGATGATCTTTTGTTTCTGTATGGTAGCCTACTATTGGTTAGCACTGTACGAGTGCTAACAAAGTTTGTTCTTAATTTTTCTTAAATAAATTAATTTTTTCCTACTTTTCGTATTCGTAATGCAGTATGACAATCGTTAAACGCTAGATAATGATAACCGATAGCCTACGTATGATATTGAATGTTCAATTATTCAGATTTGTTTATATTATCCGGATCCATCCTTGCAGAGGTCGGTCCGGACAATGGGTGTCCTGCTGTAATAAGGAATAAGGGTTAGTGATACACAACAACGTTACAATACACAAAATAGTTACGAAAAGCACACTGGAAATATGTTACAACAGTAGTTCCCAAAGTAGGGTCCGCGACAATGTTTCAGGGGTCCGCGGAGACTTTTAATAAAAAATAGAATATACCGTAATTTTCTCAGATTTTGTATGCTCTAAAATCTAAATTTTAGAATCTTAAAACAATTAGTGGAAGATGCCAGTACTTTGTTTTTGTTCAAACTAATTGTAATTGTAAAAGTAATTTCAAACTAATGGCTTTAACAGTGTCTCTAAATCATATTGTGTAGCAGTTCTGTTTGTCAGCCTAACTGACTAGAGCGCCGCATCAACGCAAAACTGATCGCGCTGTTTTAGTCCACGTATAAGCACTGTGTCTAAGGAAAACATGTTTCCGTGTATCTCGTTTTTTACGCCTAAGTAGCTAGATTTCGACATGTGTGGCTGGAAAGATAGAGCCGAGGTTGGCAAAGTTAAGAAATAAACTTGTCGAGAGTGACTTAACATTGAAACTATCAAACATTAAACCTAATATTGCAGAGCTAATTGTTCAAAAGCAGCTTCATTGTTCATATTCAATTATGACTGATATAATTAGTATTATAATTTTGCAAGTTAAGAGAATTTTGATTTTAATACATTTTAATTATAATTTAAGAGTGTATCATATTTACGTTTGTTTTATTTCATAACTCAGACGGGGTCCGTGAAATTTTTAATTTTTTGGCGGGGGGTCCACGGACTGAAAAGTTTTGGAACCACTGTATTATAAAGTTTGCACAGTACAAACATTCTTGCATTCCTACAAGTAAATTTCATAACTTACTTTATCCTCAAACGAAAGACGCTTTCTGTACAGTACGGTTAGCAGTATCGTATTTACTCAATTCTGATAGAGTACGCGAAACACCTTGGAAGAAGCATTTCTGGTTTAGCGTAAGAACAAGAAACGCGGCTACAAAATCTCTGTTGGCACGCACTCACACGCACAACGCGTGTCGCAACCGAATATTTTTCCACTTTGTTATTCACTAGTCGGAGGTTCTGAAAAATTTTGATAAAAACGGATTCTTTTAGCCGTTGATCTGGAAACGTAAGCAGCGTGTATCGTGTTGTTGTCCTGTCAACAACAACAACACGAAAACAACAACAAAAACAACGCAGGAGGAAAGAATGCGAGTAAAAAACAACACGAGGTGAGAGCAGAGCCGAACACGTGGTGCTGGGTTAACAAAGAATACCGAATACGCAACCAATTTAGTTTTTTTTTTTCTTTATAAATTCTGACTCAAAATACTAACGACAGTTCGCAGAGCGTAAACCTGACCATCTCGTCCGATCGGATCATCGCCGATAATCATTAATCATCGCCACTACAACGACCACCACCAAAGAAATTTTCACTTTCCTCAACATACAGTTAAATCTTCTTCTTCTCTTCTTTAACTTCCTTGTTAGGACTCTGTCCTATTCTATAACAACGGTCCTACATGCTGTCACTCCACCTCTTCCTTGGCCGAAGAATGTTTCTCTTGGTCTTTGATTGGCTATCTCTTGCCTTTTTCACTAGTCTTGTGTCATCCATTTTTGATACGTGCTCATTCCATACCTTTCTTCTTTCCGCGATCCAAGAATTAATATCTGTTACATTGCACGTTTCTCTTATATTATTGTTCGGCAACCTATCGTACCTTGTCTTTCCTAGTACCCTCCGTAATATAGTCATTTCTATAGTTTAACGTTTTCTTTGAGTTGTTGCTGTATCTGGCTTGGTCTCTGATGCATAAGACATTACTGGACGTATTGTACTTTTGTAAACCCCAGTTTTTGCTTCTTGCGTGAGGTATTTATTATTCCATATAAGGAATAATATATATGGAAGGATATAAGGAATAATGTATATAAGGAAGGATGAATTCATGCATCCACCAATTCTTGCTTTCCTCAAACGATGTTCTAGTTCTTCATCTGCCCTATTGTTACTTGTAAGCTTTGAACCTAAGTAGTCTATCTGGATTACTTGTTCTATTATTCTATCATTTATCACAAGCTTACACCTTAATGGGTTATGTGAAATTACAATTGACTTTTTTTCTCTTTCGCTATCTTCATGTAATATTTCTGGCATGCCTTGATAAAATTATACACAAGTCTAGTTAAATCTTAGTTCTCAAAACGGAAATGAATACATTGGAGCGTTGAATACATTAGAGCGAGGAGTTCTGTCTAAAGGCCTTCCTATAACAAATCTTACCCCGTTCGAATATACTTTTGTGTTATTAGACGCTTCGAAGCTTTCTGAAGGAAATAGTCGTCCACGGACCATTGTTATATTTTTGGTTTGCAAGCATTATGGGTGTGAATTATGGAAACATCACCTACATAAAAGGCTGACCATTGCGCTTCACAAGAATATTAAATATCAGTATCTGTGAGCTGAAATGTTAACAGGACAAAACGGTGGGCACTACAGTCAAAGAATGAAAGAAAGCCTGAAGAAGAAAGCTTTTGCTCTACTCAACAATATTCTATAGGATAACAATGTAATAAAAGCAAATTTACAATACAATAGTAAAAAACATAACTTTCATATCTTAGATAGGAGACCACTGACTGATTAAAAATATGAATTTTTTAAAAATCTTTTCTTCTTCTTATGAATTTGAAAGTGAAGAAGAAAATCTTTTCTTCTTCTTGGGGAGTTGACATCATCATGCTTTCCGGATCTTCGATCCAGCTGCCTTGACAGTCTCGCACGTTTTTCATCCACAAAATTATCGATCTTCCGCTTCCTATTTTCATTAAAGTTTGATTTACAGAATTTCATATTTGGGACCTCACAAAACATACCTGGGAAATAATATTGGCCGTGATAGAAATTATGACATTGATGTTAAGTTAGTAAGTTCCAGACAATTTGTGGAACAATCGACCGTATTTTTAGAAACGAGGTACGTCGAGATATAAAATTAAAAGTTTTAGAAAGCTATAGCTGTCCCTGTATGGCAGTCCTATGGACAACAACCACAAAACAAGACAGTAAAATACAGGCCTCTGAAATCGCATTCTTAAGAAGAGATAAAAGGTATTCTAAACTTGACCGCATAAGAAATGAGGGCATAAGAGAAGAGTTACAAGTTTTTAATTTGTAGGAAAAATTAAAAGATTGCAAACAACAGTGGAAAGAACACTTAAAAAGAATGTCAGATTCCAGACTGGCCAAAGAAGTCTGGAAATACAAACCTATAGGATACAGGTGTGTGAGTAGACCCAGGAAGAGATGGCTGGAGGATTTTTGAAGCCGGAACAGCCAGTACGTTGTCCGTGATGTGAAGATGGCGACAAACATGCCTAAAGTACATACTTCAGCTTTCTTTTATGAATACTATAAATAAGAACATTAGTTTTAAAATCTAATAAACTAAAATAGAATTTTGTACAAAACCTTAACAAAATCGGTTGTAAATTATGATGGTGAAATGTCGATCTCAAATCGAACAGGGATCCACACTCTCGAGATATACGAAGCCAGAATAACAAAGAGAACATGTCTGAAGGTCCCCCACGTCAAAGGAAGATGAATTTTCATAGACGAGGAAAACATATTTTCTAAAATCAAAAGAGTGTAAGGTTTAAAAGAACTGGCTGGTCGGGGCACTTGGAAGGTTTTCTGTGACACAAAATGTGTCGAGGCAAATTAGCAGAGAGATAATCGATAGTACACGAAGGAAACAGCACGCTAACTACAGAATGTAATGACGCACCTGTAGAATATAGGACTCGTGACTTGGTTGGCCAAGAAAAGGGAAGATTAATTTGTGTATGAGACCAAGTAGGAGCAATAAGTAAAAGCATTTAAGGAATGTCTTATATTAATCTCGCCGATTTTTCCTATCAAAGTCGGTAAACATGAGAAATCTCCAGAAACCCTACCGTGTGGAGGAAACAATTAGGTCTGCCCTGACAAGGTGCTACTCAAAATATATAGTTCGAGCGCCGCGCCGGTTAATTTACTTCACTTTCTGAACATGTGGAGCAGGAAATCATTCTTTTTCGGTCTGCTGACCACTGCAACCTTCCAAGGACCTTCTCACGTACGCCGCTCTTTGGGTGTCGCCGTTTCGGGGCAATGCACTACTAAAGTTCCCATCGCCTCTTCTGAAGTCTACGTATAAAGAGTGGCGTAGTGATGCGAATTTTCCTCCTTTAGTCCTTCTTCAGGCAATCTTGTCTTCTCCTCCTCCTTCCTACTAAAAGGAATTCGTTCGCCGCCGTCCTGAAAGTACGTGACCACTTTTAATATTACATTAACAGTTACTAACTATAAATCTTTATTTTAGTGACTGACTATATTATCACGCAGCTTCTTGTAGACGCGACAATGTAATATCTTAACTCAAAAACATATATTATCAGTTCACTTAAATGCTTACGTTTCCGGCCTCTGATGCAGACAATTTATAGAATATTACCTTGTTCTTTTAACATGAAGCCTAGGACTGTTGAATGTCCGTATCCTCGAGTTGTGTGATCGTCGTATTGGTCGTCTTCTGCCTACAGCCACTAGAAACACACACCTCTTTCAACTTCCCGTATTTTATTTCCCAACAACATTTTCCTCTAGTTCCATAATGTACGACCGCTGTACATTTTCCTTTAATCTTCATGATACACCTTTTTTCACCACTTATCCTCTTAAACCAATGGGGGACAACGCGCGGTTTATTCACGATAATTTTGTTTTATAAATTGCATCAACACTTGCGATGGTATTAGCTTTAACTCAACCGAATGTTAAACGAAAGTGATGGAATCATGCAATAAAAAACGGCAACCTGAACACATACGGTATCTGGAAATATATCATCGAATTCCATACGTTCTGTTCCTGCAAGGACTAATCACCGTATCTACAGGGAAAGTATGAGCGCATTTACATACCGTATGCGCGTGTTTAAGACGCGTATCGTTGTGTATACACATAACTTTGTGAGCAAGCATAACTTTATACCTTCGAAGCAGTAGGGATATGTTAGAAAATATAGAACGATCTTTATCTCTAGTACAGTGTTTTCATCTTATGTGCAGCCCTTTACTTCCCAGTCTGGTGCCAGCTGGTTCCCCTCCCCACTGTCTGTCTGAGCTCTCTGCTACCTGACACTCGACTACGAGAGATAACGTATGAAATATGAAGCCACACAACCATCTTCAAGCCAAAACAACGTGCAGCGCTAAAAAGTTATAGTATTACGGACCAAGACGGGCTCAGGTATAGAAATAGATAAGGAGATAATGAAGTGCTCTCTCCCCCACCCGCACCCTCACTGACAATTTTAACGTCTACACAGGATGAAGACATTTAGAGTAGAAAACGGATCTTGTGTTCAAGTAGGCCCAATACAAGTGTTTCGTTTTTTCTTGTTTATAAAACTCTTATTATCGTGAATTGACGAAATTGCGACGAAAGATTCGGTCAGTTTACCGGACAAGAATTAAAATATTTGTGCCGACTACTTGGCACTGTGATACGGCCGACATAACAGCTCGTCTTGTACTCGTGCTGAAGAACACAATCAATTTTGTCAAAACTCTCTTCCCCCGTCGATGTGAATACGACGAGCTACAATGTGGCTAGTAAATTTAATTTAACGTAAACAGAAATTCAGAAGATACTCAATTGAAAACGATTACTTTCGAAATACGTATAGTCCCAGCTTTTTCGTGCACTTTAATTCGGTGATTGTCCAAAACCATATGCAATTCGACGGTTTCTGGTGTTGTTGCTGTTTTTGAACGCCCTTCACGTGGATCATCTTCCAGGCTGGTATGACCACGTTTAAAGTCGGCAGCCCATTTTTTAACTGTTTAAAATTAAGGAGAAAAGTCCCCGTACACTTTACGAAATCTGAATAAATTTAGCTTGTTGTTAAAGGCTTCTTTCACAAAGAATTTTATGACCGCACGATACTTACTTTTCTCCATTTCAAGGAATATGGGTAACACTTCTGTTCCAAATGGCTGTCTAATACAAATTATTCGGTAGAATTATCAGAAATTGCACACATATGGTAACAGTAGATGCAGTACCAAAATAAGAAAACAAAATTCGCGATAGTGTTGCCGCCTATGGTCGAGACTGAGAACTTTTTAGACTGCCCTCCTATTTCTGTATAGTAATAATAATGAACGTTGTTTTAAAAATAAACACGTGTTATGTAGGTAGCTGTTAGTGGATCCGTAGTCTTTGAGGTATAGGAACAATGGGTTGGTTGGTAGGCTTTACTTTCAACGCTGAACATAGAGATATGTCGTACACACATACATACACACACACACACACACACACCCTCAAATTCCCATTTACATACGTAGGCTTACTTAGTACGTTACTATAAAATTACTTTCACCTTGGTTCGATTTTCAGCTACCCACTTGTTGTCGTTTTGAAAATAATTTATTATCACTAAATTACCTTATTTAAACAGTCACAAACAAAAGGCCGCCAACACCTTTTCACGAACGAGGGTTTAGATAATCTTTTAATTTTAAATGTCAAAACAGAAGTTAATTCGTTATTAATTTATTACGTTTAAGAAAAACAAAACAGAGGCGGAACGATGTTCGTGCGTGCGTACGTAGGGCGAAGAACGAAAACAAAAAATAATAAAATAGTTTTTAACTGTATAATTAAATTCAAATTCGTTGATCGTTGTCTATAGAAATAACAGCAAGGCCGATAATCTGTTGCTTGTAATCGATCGAGTAATTAGTAAGCGCTACCCCCTTGGATCTGGATCAAACGACGAGTGAGACGGAAGATGAGGAAAAATGAAAAGAGAGAGAGAGAGAGAGAGAGAGAGAGAGAGAGAGAGAGAGAGAGAGAATTCAACTCCTACAGTACTCGATGATTAGACCCTACATGTAGTCGCTGCCTTTAGAAGTCTAAAATCTGTTAACCATCATCGGCACGTGGTGATCTGGACAACTCTAAGAGTCAATGCCAGTCATGCCTGTCCTTCGTTTCTGTAATATCAAGCCTTCTCAGGCTATCCTCCACTTGGTCTTCCCCTGGGTGTATTCCACGTGCCCACTCCACCCGAATCTATTAATCTTATCCTTCCCTTCACTTTACGGATTAAACCATATTTTACTTAAAACCCTCTTCAATTTAACTTTTAACTTAAGATATTTAAAAACTTTTAAATATTTTACGGATTAGGCTGCACTGCCTGTTCGGCAAACCATCTCATCCGCGGATGCCCCACACTACGATACCCTGTGGGTTTATCAATTTTACTTGCAGAAATATTTATTACTGTATTTGAGGAGATACTCATTGCACGCGCGCGCGCACACACACACACAGGTATGTCGAGGGGTTAGAGGTAAAACTACCAGACTCCAATGATGTTTCAAAAAACACATTTTACCTTTTTCATTAATTTATATTTTTCTTTTCATTTTTCAAAACCTATTATTAATCTTAAAAATCAGTTTAATAATTTAATAGTTTATAATTGCACTTGAAAGCCTTTAATTTCAGTTTTCCGTAAATTCATCTAAGTGGCTTTGGTGACTTTACTGCTAACCCCACGATGTATCGTACATTCAATTCCACTCGTAGGTTCTGCTGTAAGAGCAGCCATCTGACGAGACGCGATTTGTTCGTAAGGTGGTGTCCTTACATTCTTTCTATTTTTCTTATGGTCTATAATCTTTCACTCGCATATTCATATGAATACTGTGAGAAAAATGGGCGGATTTGAAGACTTTACTATTTTTAAAATAACCCTGTCTCGTACGTGTACGCGTTCGTTACACAGCGTCATTTGCACACAATGCAACTGGTACTTTAAGTCGCGTATATTACAGCTTACTGCTTACCTGGTAATAATATTAATTACCAGTTGAAGTAAAATTACTTTCTAATAGTCGTTCCCACCAGAAATACACTAACTTCGTTGATTCATTAACCTGGAAGGTGTCCCTGGAAAGCTGTACTGTATACAGGCACCGTATTTATTTATTTATTACTACATTATTATACAGTACATTGTTAAATTGTATTCTTTATATTTGTTCTTTAAATTTATTTAAAGAATATTGTATTCTTTAAATTGTTTATTATATTTACTCTTTAAATTGTTAAATTGTACTTTATACTTTACTATTTTCCCGGTAAATATTTGCGTTAACACAAAAATTCTCAAAATGATCTTAAGCTTTTACGGCCAACGTCGACTCTGTTGAAATTTGATTGGCAGCTCTGCGGACTATTAGGCCGTAGTCCACTGCTGCCGCACCGTTGGAGACCATCTTCAGTATAACGACTCGAGTAACTGGGAAACGTCTTTTCCGCAGTACTGTGGAAAGCTGGTGAAGAACGTACCACTCGTTATACTGAAGATGGGGCCGAAACGCCTTGTTTCATGCGGCTTAATAGCCCGGAGAGTTATCAAACGAATTTCAACCAAAATTCTCGTGTCGATAGTCTACTTTCGGATTTCTTGGCTACGAAATATCCTACCACGGGGAAATTGATAAAAATACATAAATTTAACGTCACAATCAAAAGAAGGGTAAATGAAAGGGACAGGATATTAAAGTTCTATAAACTTACGGCCGTGCCCTGTGATCTATGGAAGCGAAACCTGGATGGCTCTAGTATTTGTAAGAAGTAGAAGAATTCTACGTCATATAGATGATGGACTGTTTTCGTCGGATAATGTTTCTAATATGCTTATATCTCGTTCAAGTCTACATGCAGCATATATCTGTTATACATAGTGGTATAATGCACAGTGGAAATTTCTTTGTACCATGGACACACAGGCAGAGTCCAGTCAGGCAGTGTATTCGATAGATACACAGAATTCATCATCATATACTAAACTAGGCATTAATTGTAGGGCTATTTCTGTTCTTCAGTCGTTCACATTTATCATACTGCCATTAGTCACTCAGACATCTTGAAATCACATTACCAGATTTCAAAAACGAGAAAGGCTACAATGAGCGCGCGCGCGCACACACACACACACACACACACACAAAAGCATATGTGCATCCTACACATTAGGGGCAAGTATAAGGATTTGCTCGTTTGGATTCCAATTCCGTGGCTCCATTAAGGATTCACCCGCAGGAGCTTAGAGTTGCACGACGTGGCCAGCCTTTTATGAACGTTTATGCCCTATCATAGGACTCCATCATCAGTGTCCGCCGATTCAGCCTAGTACTGATGTAGATTACAGTCTCTACCTCAGTACTGGCGGCGGACACCTGCCAAACATTTTCTGACACCGAAGGTAGCCTCTGATGGTGGAGGCGAAACATATGTCCACAACGACAATCGACCACGGCCTAACAGACCGGTTAGTAACAATATGGAAGAGTGTTTCGGCTATCGCGTACCGAATGATTAATAACTATATCTTGGTCTATACATGTGCAGCGTTTATTTTCGTTTTCAAAGTCTGTTGATACTGGGAACGCCATGACGTTAATGATTTGTGTATGCGTGTTGGTTGAGCTTAGATATTTAGGTGTGTGTGGCGGCAATATATCAAATACCAACGTATAACTAATTATGATTTATCGAAAGTTCTGTCCGTCTGTAAAGTTGTCTCCACTTTTATCGTTACCGCTCTTCGTATCTCTCACGTTTATTTCTGTCCCTTTCGTGGGGGGGGGGACGAAAGTACACGTGCTGCTGCAGGTATTTATGTATTCGACTTATAATTGTCTTGATTATTCATCTCTTCTTTCACAGCACTAACACTTATCTAAAAATGAAACTTTTTCTTGTGAACTTACTGTTTATTTATTTAACACAACTGAACAATACGAAATATATAAACACCACACAACACAACCAAACAACATACTTAACGATCAATTACAATATAAATCACATACACTTTTTGACACAATTATACAACAAAAAACAAACATTAAGTTGAATCCCCGCGCTAATCCCCTTCCCCCACGCACCACCCCCACTACACCTTCCACACAACAACCGTTACTAAATGATGGCAGTCTGTCTCTAAGCTGAAGAAGGCGAATACGTACGCCGAAACGCGTTCGACGAGAAGAGAATAAACAGTAAGTTCACAAGAAAAAGTTTCATTTTTAGATAAGTGTCGACTTATAATATGCTACCACAAGTCACGTGTAATTTCTTACATTTTTTCCTTTCATTTCTGACTTTTAAAAACGTTCATTGCAGTTTTGTTTAAAGAGCTCTCGCTCCTTACATTCCATGAAATAAGCAATGCTTGTGCTTGCACGTGCCAAGCTCAAAAGACAGTTGCAGTAGCGTGGCGTCCATGTAACCGCTGTTGCCGGCGGCAGCAGTACTGGAAATAAGAGAAAATAATATTTATTATATTACAGAATGAATACTGTAGTTATTGAATAATTTGAAATCCGAACAATATTAGTAGGAAAACTTGAAGACAAGCGTAGTATTGCAATCGAACTGCTGGGCACTTGCACCGTCTTGTGTTGTCGACTCAGACATCGGCAGTGTTTTACTGCGTACGGTCATTGACCACATAGTAGTTGTCACTGTCCAAACTGTGGGGGGACACACACACTCGTCCACCCGATGTGTTGCCGCTGTGTAAACAGGCAAAACGCTCAGTTAGCAGCTATGTTTGTTTTCGGAACTGACGTGCAGCAGATACTACGTACCTATTTGTGTTTTGTTCGTTTAGTCACGTTTTTTTCTGTTTATCTTTATTATTTTTAATTCGAATATTTGTGTGTTGATTTATTCTGTGTAAGTATAATGAGAGTCAGATCACGTTGAACCGGGACCCTCTTCTTCTCCCAGCGAATGATAGAAAATTCTCTAACAAGAACAATTGTATAAGAAAAAATTCGAACATTTTAGACCTTGCTGAATTATAGTCACCCTTTAGAGCTCTTCTGACTTCTCAGCCTCAGTGGTAATACCGAGTCACAGTTTTCCATTCGTCTTGACCTCTTTCACCAGCTTCATCCAATTATTTCTATATTCCCCTCCGGCTACGATACAGCTGACGTTATTTATACGACAGTAAATATCATTTTCTTTACAAGGTCTACGCGTTTGGTTTTTGCTTTATCTTTGAAAGGTTGCTAAGTAGTCTCTCGTTACCCGTCTTTTCTAAAAGTTGATTTCTTGCCTCTGATTGATTTTTTATTTTATTTTATTTTTGTTGTTGATGATGCACATGTTTAGTTCGTCGCTAATGCCTTGATTTTTAACTTCATGAGCTCTAGTGGATCTTTTCACGTTTCGTAATAACTTCATTTTCTATCTTCAGTATGTATATACCTCAGTCAAGGTCGCGCTCAAGTATGGTCCAGAGTACTCTGGAGAGCACTTGAAATATGCTGGCGTGCAGTAAGGAGGGAAAGCTTTTCTGGACCTCTGCGCGACCTATACAAACCACAGCAGCTGGCTTTGTCGACCGGTTCGTTGAGCGATTGTCCGTAGGGAGGATCGAGTGGCGATTTATTCAAGTGCGGCGAAGTGTTATTGTGTTATTATAATTAGTGTGGAACTCTATTATTTGACATTATTATTGCGTGTGAACCAATTTAACTTGGATTGTTGTACAAGCTGATTATAAACTGTTATTTGTGATTAATTAAAGCTGGTGATTAGTGACTTCATTATTGTCTGTCTTTAGTTTTCCATTGTACCAGTGAGACCGTCATAACAATATATATATAACACACGGTCAAACGCTACAACGCACAATTACTTACAGTACGATGACACCGCTGCCTCGACATTAACGTCACCTCGTTTCAGATTACAATGACACTCGGACGCACAGACACACAGTTTCCATTTCTGTTATGATTTATTATGTGCTCAACTCACTTCGGTTTATCTCAGCCTGCTTGTCTTTGGGTTCATTTGTAGACAATGCGTCTATGACACGCCAGCAGCCCATTACCCGGAATACGATAAAGATAACGCGACGCAGATAACGCCCGAGATTGTTAATCAAAATTCTACTACGCACTACCGACTCTTGACAAATGGAAAGACAGATTCACGCCAATGAAGTCGCTCCTGCTTATCTATAAGGTCGTAGTAGTTTTTTGTCCTTTCGGAACACTGACCTATGCTTCGTGGGAGGGGAGAGGAGGATTCATCATTTCCCCACCACGCTACAATCGGTCCTAATTAAACGCAACCCCGATGATCTTGATTACGCGCGTCCGTTAGTTTCACTTTTCCGCCTGCAATGTAGCATAGTTGCTTTCATAACCACGTAAACTCGTGTCTTCGCGTCTACACGCAGCCACAACACACATGACCGTACGTCGAGAGAGTTATAGTACTCAAGAACCGAAAACAGATGAAATTTCAAAGTCAAAGATGACTTGGGTATTTATTAGGCTATATTTGTCTCATAACTAAACCTGAAATTAATTTGCTTTATTGACAAGTAATGTTCGTATTTTTTACTCTAAACGAAGTCAAAATTTTGCACTTTACAAAGCGTTGTCTTTAAAAAGAAAAAAACACGTTTTCAGATCTGCATATATATTTACTTAGGTTTACAGTACGTTTCATATATTTAGCTTTCTGGGGAAAGAAGTTAAATAAATAAATCTTGAATAGTTTTTTGAAAAAAACAAAAACAAAAAAAACTGTACCTAACCGATAATTAACACGGGACTGGCCTTCACAAGAGAAAATACTCTCAATGACGAAAATTCACTCCGATGGTCATCGCATGAAGTAGCGAACATGAAGAAGAAGAGACCCTGCATTTCGTGACTCTATTATGTTCAAAAATCAACAACTCACGTACAACTAAGAACGCAAGTTTTCAAATCTGAATGTAATCCTTGTACCGACCCCGTCTATCGTACCGTTTAACAGTCGGACAGTGCAGGCGATTCGTAATTCCAGTTATGAAAGCAAAGAGTAATTTCCCACACGTGCACCAGCTATACTGCAGCAGCGATAACAATAACAACTCTGAACGGAAAATCCCCCGGAAATGTAAAAATTACATTCTTGCTCGCTGCACGGTGTTATTAGCTTGTTCGTGCGTGAGTGACACTAAGCTACTGCGTGAGTGTGTAACTATTATTACTCTCTCTCTCTCTCTCTCTCTCTCTCACACACACACACACACACCGGTAGTAACTGGATGTATAGACAGCAACCGCCACCAACTACCATTACCAGTAATCTACCCGGTACTCTGTTACTCCCATAAATTAAAAAATTGCGAAACTAATAATCGTTTAGGCCTACCAGTACCAAAACAACTGTTGCTGGTAAAGTGTCTACAAAAATGTCTAGACCCAAAGCCGGATACAGGCTAGTGAAATGAGATTTTGGTAGTGAGACTTGGATTAGAAAGGCCAAAGATATATCTAGAATACAAGGAGCGAAAATGAGGTTCTTGCGGGCTGTAAACGGTTGTACCAGGAGAGATCTTATCAGAAATGATCACATTAGAACGGAGCTAGGCATAGCTGAAAGCCTAAATGAGAAAATCTCCCGGTACAAAACGGAGTGGCCGTTACACGTAGAGAGAATGGATCCAACTAGATTTGTAAGATGAGCCCTTGACTGTCACCCAAGGGGGAAGAGAAGTGTGAGAAGACCCCGCAAGCGATGGTTGGATGACTTCCACTGAGACTGGAACAGGTTACTACCCTAAGCTGTAAAGGATGATGACGATGACACCAATAAATATTGTACAGAACCCCTATTCTACATAACATACAGACTCGACCCCGAAAAATCTTTATAAAAAAATACATCGCTTTAAATAAAAGCAACTGTATGCACAACACTATCTCTATGATATTTTTCCGAAGTGTAGGAAAAGTACTACACAGGATGTGGTTATCGTATAAAGCGATAATAATACAATAATACAGTATTTCTAATTATTACATAACAACAAATTATTCTAATTTCCATACGTGTTCCTTCTGGTACACATTTACTCTGTGTTCTCTACTTCCTTCTGCCTTTGACCGTTCACAGGGAAGCGGAGAACTGAGACAACAGACAAGACGTGTTAAATAATTACGATGTTTATTTATTTAATAATGATGAAAGAAGGTGTTATTCTTTTGTTGCGTATCCCACTTTCTCTCCTGCTTTTCCATTCTCACGGAAGAGGGAAAACGATGAAGAGAAATACGGTATACGATGTACAGCTGGCCTGGAAACTGTTTCTTCTTGTTCGAAATTCCCCACTGCCCCCTACTGTTAACGGATTGGAAAACATTTTTTTTTCAATTGTAGTTAAGACCTCTGAAATTCGAATTATATTGGGCGAAGCCAAGTACCAAGTCCTAATTATAGAATATTTTATACAAATACGTATTATATGCCAAATAATGAATAAATATTGTGTAAATTTTATCTGTCGGAAACGTCACTAAATAAATATTAAAAATTATGTAAATATTACTAGAAATTTTAACGATGAAGGGTTTGCGAGGATCGGTGAAAAAAATATAACACAAATTTTAAATTATTTGTGCCGACGTTTCGAGAATAAATTATTGTCATCATCAGGACCTGTGTACGGATACAAGAGAAAATCATCGCTGTATACTATATGGATCGCGTGCTGACAGGCAAAATGAACGGCAGAAAACGGTCCGAAGCACGTACAGCTTCCCACACAATGGTGGGCAATAAAGCGTTTGGCGCTAAGTTACCACGTGTATTAAACGAGTCATTCAGTCAGTAATGCACTTGTTTTGACACTTTACAATTTTATTACATTTGGGACAGTTCTACTGAAAATTTGTGCTTATGAAGATTTTATTATTATAACAGTTTGTTTTTACTTTTGCCTGACTGATAACAGATGACAATAACTTGAGCGTTTAAACTCATTTTACTGACTTTGTGTCAAGCGGAAAATTAATTAGAGCGTCATCAGACGTTTTACAGATAGCAAACTGTATGTATAATTTATTGATTATATCTGACAGTAAACTTAATAAAAAAAAAGATTATATCAGCTTGCAAAAACTTTGCCGGTACAGTGTTTAGAAAACATATTTCAAACAATGATTTTTCTTAAGACAGCCATGAAGTGAAACTTATCAAATTAATAGCGACATTATTTTATAAATCTTGTACTATGTTACTGCTATGGAAAGAACCGCTGCAGCTACCTTCTCTAAGCTTGGTGTCCGCCAAAAGTTGGGTTAATTTGTATTATTTAGTAATGTTTAATGTAAACAATTTTTATACAGTTAATACGTAGCTAATTAAATAAAAAAAATGTAATGTAAATTAGCATTGCTAATTGAACACTTTAACGACCATGGCGAGGTATACGCCAGCTTCTTTTACGCAATAAACATTTTAAAGTTTACGGCTCACGTCTTTTATTCTTTGTTTCCCTTATTCTTATCTTTATTCGTCTGGCTTCAACATTAAATGTCCATAAATAAGAACGCAACAGAACTGTTTATGAACGCAACAGAGCGACAAACTTAAATAATGTGTCAGTACACTGAAATCTTAACAGTGAAACAAATGTGTTTATTTTGGAAAAGAACTTATAAGCCACAAAAGCTATAACAAAGCAGAAAAGTCAGAATTTGTAGAAGTACAGTATATAGCATACGCAGTGTTCTTGCCCACCACTGCTGCAGCGGTCGGACCGAATTCAGTGAATGCAGCACGCGATCCATATAGTATAAAACATCGATGGAGAAAATATAAAACACAACAGATAAATTAGTTTCGTAAATGTGTTTGTGTATGTGAGTGTCCGCGCGTGTGTGCATAAATTCTTAGTATATAAATTATCCCTGTGGTATTATAATTTTCTCTTGTATTTAAGGAAAACAATATATAATAATGGAATTACTTTGGTGGTGTAAAACAAACTGTTTCAACTCTTCAGACATACACACATCCGCGCACACTCACATACACAAACACATTCACGAAACTAATTTATTGTTGTTTGATATTTTCTCTTGTATTCGTACGCAGGTCCTGATGATGACAATAAATATTGTCGAAACGTCGACACAAATAATTTAAAATTTGTGTTTTACTTTTCTGACCGATCCTCGCAAACCCTTCATCATTAATATTCATAGATTGACGGTCACTACGAAGTTAAGAATTCATTACTGGAAATGTATACTTAATGTACTTACTAGCTAAGAAATTACCGGAAGGATAAGCAGAGAAATGGCTAATACAAGCAAAATGTTAGAATACTCTCCTTTTATTTGTGGAACGTATAGCTTAGATTTTCTCACTTCAGCCACAAAATTAAAAAGCAACCGACCAAGAAACCGTACTCTACAACAAACCTATTTGAAGCTCGTTATACATTTTGAAAACAACTCACAAATCAATCTTTAAAACATTTTCACACGACGGGCATTTTCTAATCTCTACTCCCCAAAAGTTTAGTTATGTCACGAACAACTAAAATATGTTTAGAATAAAATCTATATGGGCTATCACTCGTATATTTTGGACTTGTGACTTCAGATCCCCAGCCTGTAACCATCACAAACCTTTCTGTCTTAATGTCTGATGTACACTAATTTTTTCGTGGCCTACTGCCTAACTTTAAAAAGCTAGTTTAATTTTTGAAAAACTGTTTAATACTTATCGCATAATAAAACTTCCTTGAGGTAAAAATTTAAAAACCCGTCTCGAGACGTTATAAAACGATGAATTAAATTAACTTATATGAATAAAAAAAGTCTGCTCGAATCCGTTAAGAATTGAAGACTCTAGGAAATCCTGAACAACCCGACGATTTCTGTACCACTACAGGACTTAATCCTGTTTTTTATCATGTCGGTAACAACAAAGTACAACTTATTTAATTTCGAAATACGTACACTTTTTTCGTATGAGCGTTCGTCCTAATGCATCTGCGGTACGGGCCAGGAAACAGTATTTACTGGTTGTTAGTGTTAGAGAGTTAAGTAACTGTCCAGAAATGCTCGTCACACTTATGCCTATAATAACGACGTAAAGAGGTTAATAACCTGCGTGTGTTAGGGGTAACGTGGCCATGGCCATTGTCCACTGCCACCTGTAATAATCCGTATTTGACATCGAATGTGTGACACACATAACTGTTGTTTAGTTTCTGTGTGTCAGCTGACCCGAGTAGCAGCAACAGAAGCAGCACGAAAATGCACACTTATTGACGGCTTCTGACGTCGGCTACGAACGTGTGTAAGCCTTGGGGTGGACGGACAACATACTCAGGAATTCGTTATTGTTTCGTTATTCACTCGTCACTTTTGCTACGTGCTTTTGTTTGTAAACGATCGTGCACATTTAATTTTATTAATGGTTTTTGTGATTGATTTACAGATAGACCTAATACGTTTACGTTAGTCAATAAAAGAAGTGTGTACAAGATTCGCGCGGGCGAAGCGGAATTAATAGACAGGGATGAAAAGATCTGTTGCCGCGCCACGATAGATATGTTACGTTTGGGGGATCTTTTCTGTGGGTGGGACAGCGGCGGTTCCATTACACGTGAGCCGTGGAAATAGTTGGTGTGTCACAATTAATCGGGTCCAATAAAGTAAAATAAAATTAATCTAAAGCATTATAATATGTAGGGGAAACTGTGTACACGACCACACAATGGCAGTTGATTTTCGAAAGAAAGGGATGTCAATAATTACTCTGGATCGTCACATCGTCGGCTATAATCACCATAGCATCAGCGAATCTGAAACAATTTGAATTTCTTCATGCCAATACTATACTAATCCCTTCCTACAATCATCCTGCTCAACGAACCTAGATAAAAAAAAAATATAAAAAAAATTGTGAAAATCCAGCAGTGTCTCAATCCTAAATCATCATGTTTCGAATTTGTAGTCTTATTTTATGATTGTGTGCTCTACAATTGTTATATTACTTTACAAAGTGATAGAGAAATGGGGATTCCTTTAATATTTCAATAAATGAAAAATTATTTAATATCGAAATTTACGTAATAATAATATAGACTACTTCTTTCAGAACAGCGAGCGAGTTCTCCAGATCGGAGAGCACAGCCTACTAGTTTATTATAATGAGAAAAAGAGTCTACGCAGGTTAAATGCACATACTCTTAGATTCGTTGAACAGGAGATCGAAACAAGACAGCATAACAAGTTAGTGGATTTTTAACTGGCCACACTACACAAAAGTAATTCGCGAGCTGGGAGCACCGGAAAGCGCGGGTAAATTGGGTTACGAGATTCTCACAATTACAAGAACAATAACCAGTAACGGAAACTCCACTGAACTCCATCTCTTAGCTAATGAGCTACTATAGTAGTGATCGTTATTTCGGATAAAATTATTTCTCCATTTTTTTCTAATTAACTTGCTGAAACGCAAAACGAGGCTTCCATTTTAACGGCAGGGTTAACAACTTATTAGGGAAGAAGATTGATTATAATTTGGTATAAGCTTCTTCATCGCTAAAAATTTCTTTTGTTCTCATATGCACCCGTGTTCTCACACGCTCACTCGTTATGGGACTTCATTGCAAGTAATTGTTACATCGTCATCATCATCATCGCCACCACTACCACCACCATCATCACCATCACACTACCACCATCATCATCATCGACATACAGTAATCATATCCCCTGCTGATCGAACGATTTCCCCAGCCAACAGTCCACAGTCTTTCCTCTCGTGTGTAATGTTCGTGTGGTTCACTGTACCTCAATACTTAAGCAGATCATGTATCTCCATATTCCTAAGAGGCATCGTTATGAACTCTTATTCTTCTTTGGCTTGTCCTCCATCTAGGAAACTTTGCGACCATCGCAAACGTTTACCCACATATCCTCCACACGTCTAATCTGATTTACCTAATTCCGTCAATGACACAATCTGTTTCGGTTTAGCTGGGTACCCACTTACTCGATACGCTCCCGTCATCCCTTCTTGTTCCTAGTTTCTGTACTGTCTTCGCACCTTTTGTATCATTTTCGTCTACATTTTTTAGGCTTTTGATTTATAAATATGACACTCCTTACAACATACACACACTCACACACAATATTCATAACTACTCGCAATTATTATTGTTATTAATGAACATTAATAATAAATATTTTTTCATACAAGAATATGGTTTTATTTATTTGTATTTTATACAGCAGAGTACTGACAGTTTTTCTATACTGGTCATTTCAGATATTACAAATACATAAAGAAATAATAATTTAAAATAGCTGGCAGATTTTACTCTAAGATCATTGATTTTAAATTATCACTTAATTATTTCTTTAATCAGTAGCCACATGAGCTTCGGATGAACAATCGGATCTCTGGGGGGGGGGGGACAGTTTTGAACAGTTATGAAGTAAAAGGAGTTAAAATAGTCTATATGATATCCAACATCCCAAACGGTTGGGGACTATCAGAAGAAGAAGAGAGTGAGCCATATGAAATCTTTAAAACATTTCGTAAATCGTTGCAGATTACTGTACGAAGGTTGTAACGATTCAGTTCGTCTTTCAAACACGTTAACTGTTCGACAACACCTCGGCTGAGATTTTCTTTTCAGTTCATCTTTCAAACACGTTAACTGTTCGACAACACCTCGGCTGAGATTTCTTTCCATAATACCAACAAGGTTTATTTAAAGGATGTAAATTTTCTACATCTTGGGCGTACAAAAGACAATCATCAACTCCACTGAAGAAAAACAACTAATCAGGTACTGACGCGTACAAGAATGGGACAAGACCGTATTCTGTGTTACTTGTAACTCTTGTTACTACCACGCGGTTGAGTATTCTAAAAAAGTGAGAATGGCTGCTCTAAGTTTGTTAAATCCTAAAGCTGAATTTGCTAGAGCTACACAAGCTTCAGCAATGCCAAAGAAAAAACAATGAGATGGATACCTAGAGAGCACAGAAAGAAAGAAAGACCCAAGAAAACATGGATAGAGGCATAAGAAGATTAATCAGCGATACAGGACTAAACGATGACAACTGCAACGACAGACAAGAATGGTGGTTAGGCATCGGACAACGTCGTAGGGCGTTTTAATTCCAAATTTAAAAAAAAAAGTACGTCTTTCTTATTCGTCTACCATTACACAATAACGGGTAAAACAAACAGTTTGTAATTAACACGTGCTTTGAACGCTCGCAACAAGACATAGCCTACTCCTGACATTCGCAGCTATTGAGGAAACTGCAAACGGAAGTAGCGTGCGGTAAGATGTACGAGAGCGAGGGGGGGGACAAAAAACAAAACTAAACAGACCGAACAAAATTCCACACGGATGCTGACACCGGCGGTAATGAGGTTTTAATGTGGTTTCCTCCTTTTCTCTGTTTCCATATATAATGATGATAACGCTGGCTGGCTGGCTGGTCGTGTATTCCCAGAAACTAATCCGCGCAAGTTGTCACGTTTACTGTATACACACTTGTCTCTGAATTCAATTATGTGTCTTTGGCGAATGGGTTTCCTTTGTATTCAATTACAATAATGGTAACAAGTATTATTTTATTAATGGAGTTATAACAAGTATTACTGCCTTATTCAAACCGTAAACTTCGGCAATGAAGGCAACCGTTATCAGTCTCCTCAACGTGTAGATATGAATTACGATGTCGTCGATATGTTTCCGCACAGCATCTAACAACTTTTAGCGGCTCAGTAGACCAGTGGGTATGGCACCTGGCTAGTAATCTAGAGGTCACGGAGTCGATTTCCTGGCCCGCACCATAAAATCAAGGTGCGTTTTTGAGCCCCAGGTCGACTCAGTCTGTTGAAACATCCTGGGGATAATAATGGGCGGCTGAAGCGTAGTGCTGGCCACAATGCCTTCCTTGTACGCCGTACGGCTCACATAAGGCAGCCTACCCTGCCTACTCCTAAGCTACTTCGGTGGTACACATGGGAGCCATTATTATTATCTAACAACTTTTGTTTTAAACGATAAATACAATTTAGTGGTTAAGTCTAACTTATGCTAAACTTGTGTTGCTACCACTAATATTCGCTTACACCTCCATGGGCGCTTTCAAGCCTCTCGGCTCATCTTCAGATGGAAACAACCCTTAGGTAGCAACACAAGTTTAGCATAAGTTAAACTTTCGTTTTCTCTAATCATAGTGAAAATATCATACAGAAGGAGAGAGTTGGTTACACCGTGCAGTAGTGTCCGTTACAGGGGGCAGTCCGCCCCGGACTCCTTCGTTTGGCATTAGGGGCGTCGTATAGCTTCCAACAAAGCTCAACTAGAACACTGTATGTCCGCTGTGTACGCTAAACCGGAAATTTTGTTTCGTTTCCGACCCTAAAAATTTGTTATTGTAAAGTGTAGGCAATGCTGCCTCGAGGCAGGCGTACGTGGACGAGGTGAACAGAAAATCCTAAAAATAACGTTTTTTTTATTCCGTCTATGACTCGGCCCCTTGAAACTTTGTGGAGTACAGATCACTTGTATGTCTTCCTTCAAGAATAACCTGTTCTGGTACTCTACAGAGATTATACATTCTTTCTTTTCGGTCTCTACGTACAGATGGGACCTGCGTTACAAAAGGTTGGGAGATATTTGAATAGACTGTGTGATAGCCGTTGGAGTGCTCATCACGATTCCGGAAAGCTGTACGAGACAAATAGTTAACGCTCGTAGAATTAATGAGTGATTCCTCTAATCAACAACTCTGCAATTGACATTTTGTTGTTTGTGGACGATCATGCTATTCTGTCCCAGACTCGGAAAACAGGTTGCAGGTGGGTATACATTTGTTAAATCGAATCTGCAAAGACTCTGGATTACAAATATCCACACTTAAGGCCGAGGTGATGGCTTTCGTGGACGAAAAGCAGCAGGAGGACGACCTCCATTGGAGGTGACAAGCTGCAGCTGATAAATACTAATTGTGACAACGCCGAGTCCACGTGGACTAAAGACGACAGTCATTTTCCTAATGATCTGATTGGTGCACTGACTACATAAGAATATATTACATCAAAAGCTTCCGACCGTCATGCTTTCGGCCGACGTAGTATTATATATATTTGTTTGAAAAAAAAAAAATTATATATACCGTATATATATATATATTACATTTAATATTTATAAATTAATTTACTTCAAGATATACTTTTTTTTTCCTTATTAGGAACATGTTTCGGGTACTATCTTGTACCCATCCTCAGCCTTCCGGTTTTTTTGTCTGGTGAAGTACATATGTGTTGTTGGTTGACTATTATTATTGTGGCTTCCTGTTGGCTTCTGGTATTTCAAATTGGTTTTATTGTGTGTGATTGTGGTGTATGTGTTAGTTTTTTGTGTATTTTCAATGTTGAGTGCTTTGAATATTGTGTCATGTTTTGTATTGATTTGTATTTGTTCAGGTATTAGTTTGTTTTCTATACATCAAGAAACGGACTGTAGCAGAAAGTGATTGAATACATATATATATAGAATGCCACATCAAAAAATCGGCGAAACGTATCGTATACATACACTGGTATCAATCCGGACATCTGAACCAATGGAATGGTCATCCGGACATCTTTTGTGGCACGGGAGCAAAGATCTTCCCGCGTACGATTACGCCCGTTGAGGCCTTTGTATTTATAAATTGCGACCTGTGAAAGACGCCAGGGTTCCGCTTACTTCGTTCGACGTATACACAGAGTGCCGTGTTCTTCCGGGAAAGTATACGTCGACGCCTCGAAACGCAGCGTCAATACTCGCATCGGCGTACACAGCCGGCACTGGCGTCTGGGCCATTCAACCGCAAGACTCAGGTTTACTGTCCAACGAAGGACATACAATCGTGTTTTGAGAGACCCAGGTTCTGTCCTCTACTCGGCGGTACTGGCTACCGCACAGTGTTGCAATCGTGGCAGTAGACCTACGCTAGCTGCTGACCTAGTGTCTAAATTTTCATTTGAGGAATTCCATGCTTCGTCCCATGCTTTCTGCTTAAAATTTCTGCGATGGTATTCCCCATTGATAACCTCATAGGGACAAGATCTTTTTTAAACTTCAGTGATCAGTAACTCACTGTCTATATAGACATTTTCCATGGCGCTGAAAGGTATAAAACGCAACTGCACAGAAACGTCCGTGTGATCAGCCTCGTGGGAACTAAAACGCAGCAGGTTGCGTTTCGACGCGGGAGACCTTGAAAACGGAGCAGCGTTGACGACCCGTGCGTCTTTTCCACGTCCGTGTGACAAATTTCATTGGCGCCTGTGTGTTAAATTCAATGCGTTTCCCAACCGCAGGTAAACGGACGGAGAAAAACGCTCGTGTAACCGTACCCCAAGTTACGTTACTGGGCAGGAGAGACAGACTTAGTAAAGGGGGACTCCGCGTGGCACGCCCACAAGGGGAATTCTGAAGGGGACGAAAGAACAGAAGTTGAAGCTTACTAGCACCGCCAAGCGGGATTAACATTTGGCCCGCGTACGCGTACGTCCACTCGGAGTGCCAACAGTTAATACGCACAATATGCATGCCACACGTGGCACCGGTGCTGGCGACGGCTGGCACGTGCCGGCGCGCCGCTGTACACAGCCTACTCTTCTATAGAGCTTATTACTATGTATATAATTACCATTACATGTAAACATCTGTACATAGCGTAGCAACAGTGACTCACCTCTTTCCCTATGCAAAAATCCTTATCAGTATTGAGAATACCATTTGTAATGTCAATGCTAATTGACACATTTTCAAATATGTAAATAATTTGTTTCTAATTACTCGAGATACGTAAATCGAGGTTTTGTAACACAAAAACCTTCGAATTTCATTTGCAAATGATTGCAGAGAATTCGTACTAATGGCGAGAATCGATAATTAGGCCTATATATAACTGAAGTTAATGATTATTTCCATTCTTATCGTCCTGTGACTTTTTTTTGAATGCGCCTTTAAATATTATGATTCTTTACACAACACTTCAAAATCTGTTCTGCTGTCTTCCTCAGGAGTCTGTTCTGCTGCTGATGGCCGTCCCTGAGTCTGTCATTCTTTCTAAACGTTATTCCCATTACCCTTTGCAATCCTTTAATCAATCGTTCACGTTAAAAAGCCGTAATTCTTTCCTTATGTCTTCTTTCTTTCTGCGATCGGGTTTAGTGCATCTTTTAACTTATTTAAGAACGCCATTTCACAGGCTTCATTCTTCGTTTCTTCATTTCAGGTGTACTGTTCATAATTCATTCCCACAGTATAGTACAGGGACCGTCATAACTTTCTAAAACTTTAATTCTGTCTCTCGATGGACTCCGTATCTAAAAATGCGAGATCTGACCGAAAAGTATTCGACCATTTTGAATACTACGGGAACCGATTGTGCGACTGCATTGTCACTCAGTAGCCAGTTTTATTGCATTGTATTTTCTCATATTGATTCCTTGCCTGGAAGGGCACTAGTTTAGTTTCTGTAGTGCAGACGTCAGCAGTATTATTGTTATTGAGTGTTCTCCCCGACAGCAGGTCGCTTGACTTGATCAACGGACTTTCCTTTCCATCTTGCATTTTCTTCATCCTTTAATTTGCACTACTTTCTTTTCTCAATTAAATCGCCCAACAACTGAAGTCTTATTCTTCCACGCTCTGGAGTCCATTTTAACTTTTCCTTTATGATATCACGCAGCCAGCAATTTCTTTTCAAGATGTGTTTAATCCCGTTTGACTGGACGAGGCGTTCACGTTCCGATGCTCACACATACGATTACGCTTTAAAACCGATTCTGTAAAGCGGCTTCCGCATCTTGAACAAGTCAGACGTTAGGAAACGCAGCACTTGTAACAGCATATTAGCGAATGTTTTTAAATAGTGTGTTTTACATTTTATTCCTATTTATCAGAGCGTATAATGTCTACTTCTCTACTATATAGACATAAAAAAAGAACTACAGTAAACAGAAAAGAGACTATCATTTTCATTTCTCAAACTCTGGGCAAAATTGAAAACAGTATGAATGCAGTTTAGGTCGCTGATCTCCACTCTACATGTGAACGTCAAAACGATTCCTTCGCGAGATAATACACTATTGTTTATTTATATATATTTATTTTTAAGATAATCTTCCTGCACACTGAGGCTAGGCTAGGCGTGGCGCCCGACTAATCTGCTGAGCGTATAATAGATTAGGGTCAAACCCAAATTGAATATTTTTTCATTTTGTATCAACAATACGAACGACATGCACTGTTGTTATTATTATTGTTATGGTAACAATATAATGGTCCGGTACTTACGTAAGGCAAGACGCAGCCATCTCTGACGGGTTCGTCGCTCACGGCTCAGGCGTTGTTCTGATCGCCTCCATAACGCAACACAACGCGGAGCAATTCATACACTGCTGTGCACATTGGTTGGGTCACAGCGCTTTTCGACATATCATCTTACAAGCTGTAAATTGTGCAATGGTACTCACTATATACAAATTACATACGCTAAACAATACGTATGACCTTTCAAAGGAGAAGAAACAGTTCACCAATTCATTTAAACTAATTTTATTAACAGAGTTAGGTCTGCTGCGCCCGGAGCGAACTTCAAGGGGCCAGTCCCATATGTAAGTAGGTCTAATACCAACAAACTCCAACCAAAGATATCCACTTATATAATAACATAAGAGCCAGTAGCGTGGCGTCCATGTAACCGCTGTTGCCGGCGGCAATAGTACTGAAAATAAGAGAAAATAATCTTAATTATTTCACAGAATAAATACTTTAGTTATTGGAATAATTTGAAATCCGAACAATATTAGTAGGGAACTTGAAGAAAAGCGTAGCATTTCTTTCGAACTGCTGGGCACTTGCACCGTCTTGTGTTGCCGGCTCAGAGATCGAGAATGTTTTACTGCGTACGGTCATTCACCTCGTACTAGCTGTCACTGTACAAACTGTGGAGAGGGGGGACACATTCGTCCACCCAATGTGTTGCCAGTGTATAAACCGGCAAAACGCTCAGTTAGCAGCTATGTTCGTTTACGGTACGTGCAGCAGATACTATATAGCCCTACCTGTTTGTGTTTTGTTCGTTTAGTCATCTATTTCTTGTTTGTGTTTATTATTTTTAATTCGATTATTTGTGTTCTGATTTATTCTGTGTAAGTATAATGAGAGTCAGAACCGGTTAAACCGGGACCCTCTTCTTCTCCCAGCGAATGATAGAAAATGCTCTAAAAAGAACACTCGGTACAAGGAAAAATTCGAATTAATTTTCAGGTTAAGTTTTAGGCCTATCACAACCGGCAGCAGGTGTTATGTACCCACGCCACGCCACTGATACAGCAAAGAAGACTAATTTCGCTTCCACTGAGACGAAAGTTACATATTCAAAATTTACATAAAATGGCAATATTTCAAGAAAATAAAATTAATTTCGCATTTTACATTGTTTTTATTATATCAATATTATAGTGGAATACGGCCTACATGAAAATTTCGAAAAAAGAGAAATTTCTCCTATTCGTCCCTTAATTGCCTAACATCCCTTAATTTTCCGTCCCGAGAACAAGAACGCAACCGGGAACCACTTCTATTTTTGTAATGGTTATTTTTATTGTCCTGTCTGCAGTATTTTTTTGTATAACTTATATCGCCTTCTACGTATCGAATAAAAAAAAAATCTTCAAGATTTAATTCTACAAGTTTGCACAGGACAGAACGTTCACAGTGCTCACAGAATCTACGAAATATAATAAACCAGCAACGAATAAAAATCTTAGAATTTTTGTAATCTGCTGGAAATTTTTGAAATTTACAGGAAAGACGCTAGAAATTGCAGAAAAAGTGTGTGTAAACTTTCACGCTCAAATATTACGTAAGTAGCCTACATGATTTTTTCAAAAATCGTTTAGTCGATTTTTATGTTCTAGCCATCCCATGGGAAAATAATTATTTTTTTATATGTAGCTCTTCAGTGGCGTAACTAGAAACCGCTCCTGCCGAGGTGGACGGATCTGTCTTGAAGATTGTACGCCCCCTTTTTCTCAGAACAACTGAGAAATCCACGTTTCCTCTCACACGATTTTATAAATCCTATGCGTCTCAAAGTTTCTAAGTAAACCAACGTGAAGTATAAAGACAGGGTTGGAAAAATAGGGAACGCGTGATTTCAAAAATAAAATGTTTGTGACATTCAGTCTACCCTCCTCAGGCATCAGACTGACTCCTGCCCGCACACTTCATTGTCAGCATTCTTCGTATATCTAACCAAGTCTGCCAATTTTAGTTTTACATACAAAAGATACACGTAACTCGTACACCTCATCCCAGGAAGTTTACTTGATGTTCTTGTAGAGTGAAAACTTTCGCCGAGAAAAGAAAGAGTAGGTTAATTTTATTACGCACGCCGCTTACACCACGTAAAAATAGAACAACAAGACAAAGTAGAAAAAGATTACAATAAAAAAGAGAAAATGCGACAGGTCTTGTCGTCTTACGCATAGTTTGAACGCGTTGGTCTACGAGGCAAAACGTTCAACGGGGACAAATGTAGGTCAAACACTTAATTTAACTGACGGTAGTAAGTACTATTCCGCCCGCCCGTACTAAGTAGTCAATTAGCCGTAAAGGTCACACACACACACACACACACACACACACACACCCGCCATAACGATAATGACAGACAATACCTACCGCAGCAGACACAGACACACACTTGCTACTCGGATTATACGCTAATACAAAAGCCGTTTGCACACAGACTGCATTAAGGTCACAATAATTCGCGGGAAATGTATAAAACGAAAGCTCAGTTCCCATGGCCGAGTGCTGCTGACACAGCTCCAAATGCACTTGTCGTCGACCGGTGCAATTAGAAGATTCGCTACTTGGGCCGTCTGAGTCACCTCCAGTTCCATACTGAACGTCACTATTGGGACGACGCTTGGCAAAGGTGGAAGGTGAGAACCACCGTGGTGAGAACGGCATTCTCTGTACCTTCTCGAGGTCAAATGAACAATGTGAACTCGTTTATCTTTTTATTTTGTCTTAGCGTCGCCGCAATATAGACGATGTTGTGCGACAATGGAAGGAAAAAATAACCCCGGAAATAAATTGGCATCATCCAATCAATGTATCAATACATTGTTATTTGGGGATGATCAGGTTATTATCCAAAAAAAAACAGAAAAAAAAAACAGTTAGCAGTTTTTCACTTAAGCCGAATGTGCAAAGAATATAATCTTAGAATATGAACCCAGAAAACAAAAGTTATGGCCTTCAGAGGAAAGCATCCGATACTTACAAGATAATTTTAAACAATCAGGCTATAGGACAGGTATCTCATTTCAATTTTCTGCGATGTAACTTATGAGTATGACAGCGACATCGATATAAAAATAAATAGATTTCAAATGATGTGTGGTACTATAGGCCTACATAGAAAACAATGTCAAAGTATTTAGTACTTGTCATTTCAAAGTATGTGGTACTTGTCTTGGAAATAAGACAAGGAAAGACACCAAAATAAAATTCTATAAAGTAATTGCAACACTTGTTTTAACTTATGGAAGTGAAACTTTGACGATGACGAGAAATGATGAACGAAGAATACAAACAAGTGAAATGAAGTGCTTAAGGAAAACCAAAGGTTGCACCCTTAGAGATCAAAAACGAAATGAAGATATAAGAACTGAGCTAAATGCATATTCTATGGCCAGCAGAATAAGGGAAGGGCAAATAAAATGTAGGCAGCATATCGAGAGAATGGAAGATACGAGACTACCTAAACAAGTAATACGATACAGACCTCACGGAAGACGTGACATAGGTAGACCAAGGTAGAGATGCCTTCAGTGAAGTTGGAACAGGCTGTAAGCCTATATCTAGACGTGGAGAAGAAGAAGAGTATCGCCGCAAAATCCCCTCCACCTGTCCAGTGACGACGACGTCTTGCCCGGAGAACAGGACTCTCTGCATTCGGGAGAGTAACAGCGCATTCGCCCCCTTGTACAACATACGTATATGCACGTTGACAATATACTGTCGGAAAACTGCAAGAGCTAACGCCTGGGGGCTTTAAATTACGATTATCGAAGACACAGAGCCTAGTTGCCAATGCGGACGAAAACTTTTTCCATGATAGTTAACGATAATATCACGGTAAAACAAGTCAACTGTTTGAAAAACCAATTTTGCTCACACTCGCAAAATTGTTTGGGAGAGAATGAAATAAGACAAAGAATTCACCAGACTCATCACTCCCTTAATTCCTTAAGGAGGGGTCGTAACATATATAGGCAAAACAAGAAAAGCCTTGTGCAGTTATGGAATTAAGGAATCCGAAGAGTGAGGAGTGAAAATGGGGAATTGAATATAGGGCTGAAGGGCTGACGGCGGTAGAAGTGGATTACCTGAAAGCTTACAAACTCTCTACGTTAGAACGGAGGACCGTCGAAGAAGTAAGAACCGTTACGTTTGCAGTGGAGATAGTAGCGGAACGAAGCAACAGGCAAAGGTCGATGTTTTGAACATGTAGTCAAACAGCAGATCGATTGTCAAATATGACAAACCAGAGGAAACCTCCAGGATGGAGAAAAGTTGAGGATGCGATGAATCGACTGATTCACCTGACTGGATTGATTGAGTCCTTCAGTTCCTCCTATCCTGGACCAATCTACAAAATCGTACATCCTTATCAAACCGCCTCAGGAACTTCTGTCTCTGCAGTCTCATGTAGTACTTCTCCTTCGCTGCATTTTTCACCACCAAAATGATTAATCCCGAGCACATAAAACAGCCCCTCTACACCCGTATATAGTGGGATTCTCTATCTAACCGAAAGACATACGTTCGAGAATTTCTTCCTAATTCCTATTCCAGAATCTGACAACAAAAATTTTTTCTTCTATCTCTCTCTTTCTTTAACTCCTCCCATACCCCCACCCACATTCACAGAGTTTACGAACTCAGATCTGTTCGTGTCGGGCTGACCGACTGTACAAACGTTAACGTTGCCCACCGGGAACCGGATGGATTAAATAAACTGGACGCCTGGGGGTTTTAAATTACGATTATCGAAGGCACAGAGCCTAGTTGCCAACTCGGACGAAAACGTGATCGTTTAACGATAATATCACAGCAAAACAAGTCAACTATTTGAAAAACCATTTTCGCTCATTGGCAAAATAGTTTGGGAGAGGATGAAATAAGACAAAGAATTCACCAGACTCATGACTTCCTTAATTCCTTACGGTGGAATTAAGGAATCCGAGGAGTACTTGCCTGTGTTGGTGGATTACATGCGTGCAGTTTTGAGGTATGGGCTCTACTAAATGGCTTTTTGAAAATACGACTGGCAGCAGCAAAAGTGGATTATCTGAAAAGCTGAAAACTGCTATGTTAGATCGGAGGCCCATCGAAGAAGTAAGCACCGTTACGATTACAATAGAGACAATCGATAGTCGAAGGTTGAAAATGTTTTGAACATATTTTGAACAGTCGAAAAATAGAAGATCGACGGTCAAAAATGACAATCCAAAGGAAACCTGCAGCATAGAGAAAAGTAGAGGATGCGCTGAATCAGTCACCTGATTGGACTGACGCAATCCTACAGTTTCTCATATCCTGGACCAATCGCTAGGTCTCCACCAATATTTAAACAATATTGCACATCCTCAACAATCTGTCTAAGGTACTCCTGTCTCTTCAGCCTCCTGTGGTACTTCTCCTTCACTACATTCTCCACCACGGAAATCATTAATCGTAAGTACATCAAACAATCCACATACAGTGCGATCTCCAAAGAAATAAGTTCAGGAATTTATTCTTCTTCTTTCATATAAGCTTAATTGTTTTTCTTCACGGATCAAGTGAATTCGTTAGAGATCGATTCCAAGTCCCGAGTCCATCTCTTCTGTGGTCGACCAGGATTCCGTTTTCCCAGCGGTCTACAATCTCGCACTATTTTTCATTAATTTAACATTTCATTAATTCCATTTTCGTTTTCGCCTTCCGACAAATTTGACATCGTCATTTACCGCTGACGTCTGTTTCGTATTCTACCACGTCTCGCTTTCCTACGCCTACTCATTTCTATCTTCCTAACAGTCGTTTTGTTCTACTAGAGCCAGTTCCGCAAGTCAGCACTGGTCGTACCATCATCTTCTGTATCTTCACTTTACCCTCAAGTCTGAGCTATTTGTTTTACCAGGTTACGTCCCTTAAATATCCAGAAATACGAGCTCCTTTCGTTGCCTGTCTTCTTGCTTCACCGTAGGTATTTCGCCAGCTAGAGACGTCTGTCCATAAAAATTGAAAGTCCATGACCTGCTATACAACTTTCCTTCCAATTTCCAGTTTACATGAAAACGGGATCTTTTGAAATTACCACTGACTTGGTCTTGTTAACTATAATGTTATATTTTGTTGCAGGAACGTTTTCCTAACCCCTAACCTAATATTTGACAAAAACAGTTTACGAACTCATATCTGTGTCTGTCGGGCGCCGCAAACCAAAGCGTGTCGCAGACAAACAGACAGGCGACCCACAGTAACGCGAGACACGAGCCCACAGTACCTACGTACATACGATGGGCCAATATATTTTTTGTAAACAATCAACAAAACCCTGACCCAACAAAGTAACCAAGTCGCCTAGACCCGTGTCGCCAGTCTAGTTAACAGTTTTACCTTACTTAATGAAACCAGTACACGGTTTTTGTATTTGTGTGTCGAAGTAGTAGTAGTTACCCTTTATGTGTGCGCGTGTGCGAGCGTATGAGTTTTGCGTCGCGCCGTGCGTGTCCACATACAGAGAAGAGACCTTGACACGCCTTTACTTTAAAAATAGTTTACATTCTTTGTTGTTGACCAACGCAACACGTAACAATTGTGTGAGTGCTTGTTTGTAAAAAAAAAAACTAACAAAACAAAACAACAGCTTAGTGAGTGAGCTTTATTGTTTTAATGGGTTTTAGTGGCGGCCGGTCGTTTTTTCTACGCAAGGCTGTATTGGCTACCTGTGGTGCTTGCTTGACAGCCGCGCGCGCGTGCGTCCGTGCGTGTCACGAGAGCCGTGATTGAGAGACTGTCTCCTGTCGTATACAACCTCACCCATAAGCAGGTGTAGCTTATAGAGTCATTACGTTAACTCTCTACCAGAAGCCGACGTAGACAATTATGATGAGGATATTATTATTATTCCTATTATTATTATTACACCTATTTGTATAGTGCCACGCTATATTAAGGGTATCCTTCATGCAAAGAAGTACGACGTGAACCGAAAAGCTAGGAAGGAAATATCAGGTTGGGTGGAAATCCGGCAGATGAATGAAAACAGCCTAGTCTGAAGTACTGTGGAACCTCGCTAATTCGTCTCCCTCTGTAATTCGTCACTCACTTAAGCTGTTTTTTCTTATTCTTTATTAACAAGCGAGTAACATATACGCTCTAATTATAGCCGGGATCAACCAGAAACATGATGATTGTGGCCGGGGTTCTAATAATAGCCAGAAGAACGGGTTGCGGAAAGGTATTGGTACCGAGAATGGGTACACGGCACAATAAGTGTTGTGTTGTGTAGTTACAGCGTAATGCGTTTCCGAAAATTCAGTCGGATTGCTGATGCCTGGGAAAGTATTCCGGAAAACACTCTAAAATCTGCCTGAAATAAGTTACGGCCATCTGAATTATTAATACAACCATCGTCTACAGAACCAGAAGGTCTTGACCCTACAACGGAACTGTTAGATACCTGCCAATCCATACCAGCATTGAACAGTTTGTATGAAGACGACGTCAAACATGGGTGTGAAACAGACTTACCGGATGTAGGTAATTCACAATCATTAATCAAGTTTTTTTTTTGCAATTACATTGCTTAACTTGCTTGAGTATGAAAATTTCCAGCAATAAATATGTTCGAGCATAACATTAGTACTGTACATTGCTAGTGTTGTAATAAACCATTTTATGTTGTCTTCAATGGGTTTGTTTCTTACTCCCTCACTAATTCGTCACCCCTTCGGTCCTGTATGTGACAAATTAGTGAGGTTCTACTGTACTGTGGTAAACGTTTACAGGCTAGATAGAGGTCATCAAAATGAGGTATTTTTCAGCCTTGGGCCCCCCCCCCATGCACGGGAGTATCTGGGCGCAGATTTTTCACGCGTCTCTGGAAAAAAATTGTCATCATTATTTGTTACTGATCAAGACAATAATGGACATAAGTAATTGATAGTACAGGAACATTGTAGTTGTAATAGCGACGAGAAATGTAAAAGTTTCGGCGTTATATACAATCTTGTAGAATCCATAAGAAACGATTCTAAAGAAACAAACTTAAAACGTTACGAGTCGGTAGCGGCGTATCTAGAATTTAGCTTTGGTGGAGGGGGAGGCGGTCGAGTCGCTTCATACAAAAGAAAAAAGAAGTTAAGAGTAATCAACATTACTGTCTTTAAAGTGGTTGAAAAACGTGTGATAACATCGTGAATTAAAGTAAACGCCAATCTGAAACATTGTTTACAAGATACTTACTGACTGAATTGATTTTCATAAATTTTATATTTCAAACGTATTCGCAAATACTGTGTAATAAACCTGTTGGTATATTTAAAAAAAGAATTTACTATATTAGCGTACACATCTGAAAAAAAAACAATAAAATAGTCTAAAAATTAAGAGATTAACAAAATTTGTCAACTTCTTTTGACCGCATGGGAGGGGGTGTGTCCAGTCCCCCCCCCCCCGTAAATACGCAGATGGGAATAGACTTGTCGACAGAAATTGAACACTGAGCTCGAGATGCGCAGTGGACAAACACCTCGTTTCGAGGCTAACAAAATTTTCAATCATTTCGCACATGCGCACAACAGTCTTGTGCAGTGTTTCGTAGTGTGAACATCGGCTGCACCAAGGCTGGTGAGAACAATAGAAGCATGTGTGTGATAAAGAAAGAATTAGTGAGTAAAGTTAGACAATGAACTGTTATCGCGTTGTCTCCCTTTACTCCTGTCTAGACAACTTAAGTGGGGGTAATTCGTTCGCTGGGTCTGCGCAGCTCTGCAACCAAGAAAGACTGTCACGTTCATACCAGTGGTTGCGAATCGTGTATGCTGACACATGGTTTGAAGAAACGGGTGGAAGCGTCCGAGAGATGAAGGAACAGCGGAACACTGAATGGATTATGAAAGTCAATGAATGAAAGTAATGAGACAGTTAATCAGTGGAGAGCGTTACGCAAAATGTGGGGGAAAACTGAGGCGTAGCGGCTGAGATGATCTGGTCACGCAGCGAAAACGGGCGAAGAGAGGACACCGCGTACGTCTGAACGAGAAACAAAAGAAGACGTGGACGTCTAAGAAAACCATGACATAAATAGCTGAGGAGAGGTCTTGACTCCTTTCAGGAAGAGAGGGAGAAGAACCATCCGGATTGACACCATACGTAGAAGAGGGTAAGTAATAAGTAAAAGCGAAAAGGACGACCATGGCTCAAGATTTTAAAGACACAGAGTACATAACTAGAAAATTGATACGTGAATATCAGAAATGGGGACTAAACGTAAATATGAATAAAACAAAATACATGGCAATAGGTGACCTTTATCAAGCCTTGACACTGGAGGAAGACTAGGGGAAGATTTCATATACAGAGGAATACAAGTATTTAGGGGTGAAAATTACGGCCAGTGGGAAGCAAGACAAAGAAATCCACCCACAATTAATTTGGGAAAGATGGCTGTATCTACATTAAATGGAGTCCTGTGGAATAACCAAATTACAGCAGAAACTAAAACCAAAATATTTAAAACCATTGTTAGAAGTATCAAGACTACGGCTCAGACGTTTGGACTATTAATAAACACACAAGAACAAAATTAATGACAGCAGAGATGGACTTTTGGAGACGTTCGGCAAGAGTATCCAGACGTGAGAAAATTAGAAATGAAGTCATTAAAGACAGAATGAATGTGGAAAAATTCAATTGTTGATTTTATCCAAACAAAAAAATTACAATGGTATGGACAGACGAAAAGAATGGCACAGGAAAGATTGCCAAGGAGGAAATGGATTGGACCCCACCAGGAAGAAGGAAAAGAGGAAGCCCACATATCACTTGGATAGAAGAAATTCAGACTATATTGAGGGAACGAGAAATTGAAGAAGAGCTTTGGATGGACAAGCAGCAGTGGAAGATGAGAATTCAATCACTTCTGTAATCTTTGGTTCCGGAAACTGTGTAAACATTGTACAGCCGGAATAATAATATAATGAAAAGAACGACCAATCTTCCCAGGCAACAGTGAAAGAAGGTCGAGTTCTCTACATACATAGTCATAGGCCTACTCGTTCGTGGTCAGAGTGGACAGAAGTACCAACTGGAACGTACAGGCTACATAACTATTGACGCAATCACTATTTTTAGTTTTGTTATCCTTCCTAGTTAACACGTAGCCTACGTTCGAAACGTGAACGGAATCCAGCTAATCGATTCTGGCAGCAGCATCAACAAAAACAAAGTGCTAATTTTATCTCAACCTCAAGCACATTTTTCGCATTTTTCACAAGTGTTTGTTTACGTACGCGCGTGATGGATTCTCTTTCTCTCGCACCACGCCGCTGTAGACATTTCCTACCGACGCCGCACGTATACAGGAAAATAATGAATGAAGGCGCCGCGGAGTCGTTCATAGCTTTATATAAATTACGTCTTACCGCGCTCAGTAAAGCATGATCATTCAAGGTATTTACAATTTACACTGTCATATCAGACTGTGCATAACAGCTCAGTTCAAAATCAATATTCACACTCCAACACGCTTTGAGTGGGGCTATTTAAGTAATAAAGAAACAGTGGTAATTAGACACAAAGGCTTACACATTTATAAACGGCCAGACAGGTCATTTGTTCACGTATGCCAAGAGAAATAATTTGGAAAGTCTAATGATGTGCGTGTGTGTACTGCACGCATAAAACTGTAACTGTAAATATAAGAATCCTTCTGTAAGTAGGACTACATTTATTGCTTTGATTTACGCACGTTTCGAATAAATAAACTGCATCTTCGGAAGCTACGATATAGTTAATATCTGTATTTCGACTGGTAGAGGACTAATGTTTGTTCATGCGGCTGCGGCCAGCTGTCGTTTGACAGTTATATTGGAATGCTTAATGTTTGTTGTAATTTTTTTTAATTTGGTGTTCTGCCCTAAGGCAAAAGGTTTCCAAGCTGTCCTAGGCCTATAGCATGCCAGTCTTTTCCTTCCTTCGTTGCAATTTAATAAACTTAATTTCAGTAATATTATAATTTTGAATAAACCATCGTATTTTAGTTATTTTCCACATGTACTCTCATTTTACGTCTTTTTCGTTTACATGTGATACTTAAAACAAATATATTTTATTTTTACATATTTAGGCCTTCATATATAAAACATATTACATACTATAATACAAAATATAATACATCAATGTAAATTATTGTATATTTAATATAACATTATATTATATAGGCCTACATTTTATATTATTATTAATAATAAAGCTTTTTTCAAGAACTATTTTATTTTGTAAATTACATATGTTTCAATAGTAATCTAACTATCACCATCATATACAAATTAATAAAGTCAAAAATTGTTTTAATCAATTGTTCAAAACAGCTGTTCTATATGTAGACTAAATTTATAATAATGTTTTTATAAGTGTATATAAAATATGTTTTATAATTCTGATGATGACAGCACATTATACAACTGTTGAAACACTTGTATGTTTTCATACAAGAGAGAGAGAGAGAGAGAGAGAGAGAGAGATAGTACTAATTTGAAAGTGACTACCATTGTAGTTTGTAATACAAGTACTAAATTTTATGTTGCCTGGCACATTAAAGTTAGTAATTGTTTGTTATCATGATTTCACTGGTTAGTTCTACAACTAAAGACTTGCCTGTCTTTTTTTCTTCACACTATGAATAGTCACACAATTATAGAAATAATCAAAAAGTAAAAAAGATATTGCATAAAAAAAAAAATTATTTATATAAAATATAATGAATTGAATTCAATTTCCAAGGCAGTATTCGTCTATGCTTCTAAAGGTGAAAGACGTATAGGGAGTTCTATTAGGAAAAAATGTCAATAACGGAAGTCACCACGACCGACCGAAAGCCCTAAGCCTACACTCTGTGTGTGTGTGTGTGTGTGTGTGTGTGTGTGTGTGTGTGTGTGTGTGTGAACACTTTATACAAGTGTACAGTCAATGCAAAATAATCCTATTTTTAAACGAAATTTACATCAAATTTTTTATTCGCTTTTCCTTTTAACTCTCTGGTCATAGCGCCTTTGTCGGCAAACTTATTAATGTACACTGTAATATAGTCTTGCATTAAAACAGCCACCGTATTCACACACACACAAAACTTGCTAGCAATTCTCCTACCTTACAGGCCAGTCGTACGTTACAACCGTAGATCCTTACCTATAACACACACAAAAATCGACACATTAGTTAATTCCACACAATCTTCATATTATACACAGAATTATATACATATATTATGTATACAGAGTTGAGAAGATCTGTACGATACAATTTTAAGTGAAATACAAAAAACAATCAGAACAACAAATTCTTGTTTGCTTTAATCTCGTTTCCGAACATCTGTAAACAAAATTTCTTTCGCTTTTCATAACTTTTATTAAAACATTTAAACCATCGTAATTTCAGTTGCAGTGGCGAGATTTGCCGGTTTCTACTCTTCTCGTTCGCTTCACCGAAAGTGCCCAAAACGTAACCCATTCCTCCTCCAGCGAAATAGGGAATAATATATGACATACGGTGTGAGGTGTCGTATAAAGAGCTGCTGAAGCGTCACTCTTTGGCGACCAGCGTCACACGTCCCAGTCTTGGCCGCCCCCCCCCTGCAAGAACGTCGCAGAAAAATATGAAGCAATAAACTCAATAAACAACATGAATAAATAAAGATGCCCCAGAACAATTATAACGGCCACATCCATCTATCTCTCCCGCTCGTGTATGGCTACACACTACACCTCACACAATATAACCTACAAACAGCACTCTCCCAACTAAGTGCCTCCACCTTCTCTGTGTTCCGGTCGTCTGGCGTACGTCCCCCAAAAACCCCTTACCCACACGGCTGAAGGGAGTTCGTCTCCAAAACAGCCCGAGTCCGACCATACTGGTCGGTCTCAAAAAAAAAAAACTCTTGATTCTGATACGAACGCAGACGACAGAGTCGACTGGGATCTGTCATAGGGTGGCATACCGCGTGCAGATGATGATGACTATCGATTTTTATGGACCAGGTGCGAAGAAGATTAAAAGAAAATTCGTTTGGACTAAAAGCAATGGAGGCGAATCAAATGAAACAAATATATAAGAAAAGTACATTTTATTTGCTACAAAAACTTACATTTATTTTTCCACGTAGTCACCATTTACAGCTACACATTTCTCCCAACGGTGAACCAGTTGTCTCGTCCCGTCAATGAAGAATGCCGGTGGTCTTTCCTTGATCCACGACCTCACTGCGTCTTTCAGTTCATCATCTGTGGTGAAATGAATAACCTTAATATCGCTCTTTAAATGTGGAAAAAAGTGAACATCGCAGGGCGCCAAATCTGGCGAGTATGGAGCGTGTGGAATGGGTTCAAATTTGTTTGCGTGGCACCCACCCCGGACAGATTTTACGGTAGCCCAGTTCTGCAATAATGTGTCCTGCTCGTTCTTTCGATATGCCTATCCGGGTGGCGATGCGTTTTTGTGTGATTCGACGGTCATTTTAAACCAATTAATTCTTCTCCATTTGGTGCTTCTCGTCGGTCGCAGAAACTAATCGACCATTGCGAGGTTCATCCTCAATATTCGCTTAGCAGCTTCCGATGTATGAAATTTTATCGCCCACCTACTCACGGTACCGTACTTCGATTAACAGTTTCATCACCATAAACGGCTTTCAGACGAGATGGACGTCACGGCGAATCGCTGGAGAAGATGGCGTGACTTTAGAAAAACTGACAAAATAAGGAATAAAAAATTGAGTACAAACGGAGATTGGTATGTTACCGAGACGAAAAAGAGTCTTTACCGAGTCTGAATAAGGCCTAGTATTAGCATAGGCGCATGAAAAGAAACTCTGGACAAAAAACGTGGCACTTTGCACTGGGAGGCAAAAGTAAACAGGAAAGTATCGTGGTAAAAGGGTGTGAAGGAAGCGATAGTGAGCCAGACACGGGCAGAAATGGAAGCCTCTTCTAATGGTACAAGCGGATTTTGGCAATCACATGGCCATCCAGACCTTCGATACAGGCGTCCTGAACAAGTTCTACTGGAACTAATCTTGCAGGTTGTCCAGCCAAAAAATTCTTCTCCGTCATAACGATATTTTGCGCTCTATTTTACCCTAAAGTATGACCCGTTGAAGTTCATATTTGGATTATAGCAAAAAACGTGCAAAGTACTTCAACTTTCGTTTCTGAACACAAAATATAAGTATGGAGAACCATACATGACTTCCATATTCTAAGACTTATATTTAAATCTTAGGACACGCAAAACAATAGTCGTATGTGTAATAGAATACCCAGAAAGGAAATACTGACAGGAGGTTTCACTGATACTTATTATTTAAAAGATCAAATAAGACTGATCAAACAACAAATACAGCTTAGCAAAATATGTTACAGATTCTTTTCGTTACAGAGATTCTAGCACAGAGCTTAAAATAAACATCAATTTATTACTATTTGCATAACACACGGGGTTGAAAATAATAATGACAGAGATACGGTTTGTCTTCCGCGGTGATGAGAATTATTAATAAATTGTCGCGGTCGGATACAAACGATCGTAGAAAAACCACTCGATCGTAAAAACCATAACGACTTAACCGTGCAAGCGCGCGCATGAACGTCACACACGCGAACGTATGTGGATTCTATAAATTCACACACACAACGGTCGTTTTGTGGTAGTGCTACAAGGAGCGTTCGGCACGCGGAGCCGAAGCACGCACGCGCGCGCGTTCAAACACAGAGTAGGTTAACGAGTACAGTACTCGCTAAAACGCACAACAATAATAACGCTTCATGTAACAGAGAACTTTTTTTCTTCCGCAGCAGCGGGACAAACTAATTGTCAACGTGTTGGTTATTATATGCTAACTCGCTGACACGGTGGTGGTGGTCCGTCTCTGTTGATAAGAACTACTGAACACGAACGAAGAATACGCAGAAGAAGGAGAAGAAAAAGAAAACTCTTTGTCATACAGTGAATATAAATTAACAGTCACACAAGCCGAAGACAAAGACGAAGAAGAAGAAGAAGAAGAAAAAGAAGAAGAGGATTACTCCTTACAGTGGAGGAGAGAAATTATCTGATCTGTGTGTGTGTGCGCGCGCGCACGCGCAGTTGGCGTATATATTATGTTATGCTGCTCAGCATGTAAGTTAGAGGAGATACGTGTGTGTGTGTTTTGAACTTATGCCAAACTCGTCGTTCGAGGAGTTGGGTTCGGCCGCTCCGCTTCGTTCGCTCGCTACACCTGACGGCGACGGCAGTGACTGCGCACTTTGAATCCATCATCGTTTACATCGTGGAATGTCTTTATAGTAATTACGTCATGCTTCGGTATTGTCGGCGGCGAGAACTGAGCTTTGAGAGCACACCTGACAGCCCCGGTGACGAGAGAGAGAGAGAGAGAGAGAGAGAGAGAGAGAGAGAGAGAGAGAGAGAGAGAGAGAGAGAGAGAGAGAGAGAATCGACGGCGACTAATTGATCCGGATCAATTAATTACGAATTTGTTTACCGAGCGTCAATCAGCTCTCGAGTGATTACAATGCTATATAGTGCGTGTGTACGCTGCCGACTGCGTAAAAACAAATGCACAATTAATTGTGTGTGAGTGCGCGCGTCTACATGTGGAAGGACAGAGCCCTACTTTGCTAATAGATATTTAAGATTTGCATTAGATTCGCTGCATCACCAACGCAAGCAACGTTATCCAAAGGGCCAAACGGCTTGTTCGGTAAGCGGACTACTTGGCAGCTTTATAATGTCAGTCAACAACAAATCTGATCTCTGCTGCCGCATCGAGCATTTCGCTTTCATTTCCTATCGCAGACTCGTTTCCTGATACGACTTACCAACTCGTTTTTTACTAGTTTGTGCCACACAAGCGAACGACACCTTTCACACGAATCCTCCTGTTCTCCTGTGCGGACAGTTTGTTGAACCCGCCAGTTGTTTTATTATCACATGATACAAACGTCTCACTTAAGAACTTCTACGAGAGCTGGAGAAGAATAAAATACAACTAACGACTTCATTTCTGCTAACGCGTTAAAGTCTCTACACGATTTCACTTTAATTAGCAGAAATAAGAGTTTCTTTAACGAACGAGATCTGTCTTTTAGAAAAAGCGTGAATATTTCGAACAGCGAACTACGTGTGTCGCTCTTCATGACGCGCGAACAGAAATAAGGAAGAAACTAACGATGAAGCCACGTGTGGCATTACGACTGTCAATCGTTACACGTGACCCAAAGTTACACGAACACTGAACGCGGGAAACAATCTGTTTCGAGGAACTAAGCGTCTTGATATTCACGAATCAGCAAATCGAAAACGGTGCCGCTTGGGACAAAGCGATTTCCGTCTGATTTATTCAAGTCAGCTTGGGCGGGATTTCACCTACGTGATTGGGGGGGGGGGTGCAAAATCTTCGGGGAATAAGAATCGACCTTTATTTTTTAAAAAAAGCGAGGTGAAGACGTTCTTCTGCCTTCATTGGGGAATGGACAGGAATTATTGGCAGTGTTCGGGTGGAGGCGTTGGCATTACCCCAGAAAGACACGCTGGAGACAGTTCTATCCTGTAACGGGCAGAAAGATAGGCTAGCGAGAATTGTAACCTCCGAATGGGCGGAAAGGCGGGCTAGCGAAAATTCTAAACTCCGAACGGGGCGGAAAGGCGGGTTAGCGAAAATTCTAACCTCCGAAGGGGGGGGGGGGTTAGTGAGAATGCTAACATCGAACAGACAGGCGTGAAAATTAAACTCCGCGAGAAAACTAGATTTGAAAAGCCTTCCAATGCCTTGTCAAATACTGCACAAAGCTACGGCTCACTGATTTATAATTTATTTGATAGATTTGTCCCCCTTGCCACCCCCGAATCCCGCTCATGCAAGTCAGCATACTCAACACATCTTTTAAGTGTTATCTACCAGGATAAAACACAAAGGCCTCATTAGTCAACAAGATAAGGACCACATAATAGAACTGCAGGTAAATATATACGATAACAGGAAAAGTTTAAACACTTCCGCACAAAGATATAACAAAATTGAAGGTCAGAAGGCTAAACTGTGGAAAAGACAAGAGCAACTCAAAGGTTATTCGACAGAACAATAAATACGCCATATCTAGTGAAATTCCAAGAGAAACAAGACGAAAAGGTGAGATGAAATATCCAGAAAAGTACATCTATCGCCATAATTACATGACGGCCAGACTCATTGATAATCGCGGAAAAGCAATGAAAAAAATATAGAAGCACGTGAATGAGATTCTCACGTAACAAAACTCTCGTGGACAAAATAATAATTAACAGAATTAACACTGTTGCACACCACTATAGAAAAATTATTCCGATTAGCGTTTTCAAGCTTCACAGCTCATCATCAGATCGAAAATGTTACACGTGAACCAAAGTTACACGAACACTGAACGCGGAAAACAATCTGTTTCGAGGAACTCAGCGTCTTGATATTCACGAATCAGCAATCGAAAACGTTGCCGCTTGGGACAAAGCGATTTTCCTCTGATTTATTAAAGCCAATCACTTCGCTGTCCGGACCACAAACGCATATAGTTAATCTGTTTACATGTCTGTTGTTAGTTACACGTAAAATAATTTTATTAGGAGATTTAATAAAGGAACGGAATACCGCCTTTCGAAGTGTGGTGCTGTCAAAGAATTATCGAAGTAGGCGGGCGAGAAAAACTGACGAATCATGAGATTTTATCAGCGTGTTCTTAGAGCATCTGAAAAGGGATTACCCAGCTAAATGCCATTACAGAGACAGGGCGCGTTTGGAATATATGCCCACTTCATAGGGATTACCCAGCTAAATGGCATTAAAGAGACAGGGCGCGTTTGGAATATATGCCCACTTCATACGGATTACCCAGATAAATGGCATTACAGAGACAGGGCGCGTTTGGAATATATGCCCACTTCATATACGCCCATTTATGCACGGAAATACAAACTGTGAATTATAATGAGCTATAGGTGCCCATCTCCCCCAAAGGCCATGGTGCAATTCTCCCCCAATTTGATTTCGTAGGTAGGGGGATCACAATACGGGGTATGGAATAACCTCCAGTTAACAGTGGATCTTGGGGCTTTAACCATCAATTTTTGAAAAAATAAACCCATTTAAGCAATTATAGGAATAAAAAAAACTGACGTTTTCTTTTTATCAATACCAAAAGGTTTTCTTTATGCCTAATCACTAACTAAATTATGGGAAATGTAAAAGTCTGGTCATATATGGCCTAACATAATTAGTAGTACATTAGTTCTTATCAAGACAATCTAATTTGATTTTATAATTGCATTCTTTTTCTTCACTGATTTCTTGGATTTATGAAGTTTGAAAAATCCCCCCACACAAAAAAAATTCCAGTGGTGCGACTTGCACCATTGCACCATGCTGTGGGCACCCCTGTTCTGAGCACTGAAAAGGAAGGCCGGAGATCGTGAAGAATGGAAAACCAAAGAGCTTGAGGGCTGTCAGATGTGATGTCCAACTAACATTAAAGTCTGCAGTTCCGCAACAAAGTAAGGGACCGGACAAGTAAGGGAACACTCGTAACTGCCATTGCTTCAGGACTACTGCTCAGCTCAAATCGAGCCGATAAGGATATCCACTTGTACAACGGGCGAAAACGTTTGGTGTTAGCAAAAAATATAACGGTACTAAAATCGAAACCACATCAGGGGTCCACATCTTGTGGACACGGGTTTGGCAATCCCGCTGTGCCCTAGCTGGATTCTTATTTTGCTTCAACTTGTCTAGGGTGAGATCCCTTTCTTTAATCTTTCCTGTCTACTCTCTCTTGACTGACAATTGATCTTTCTGACCCCGACGCTATTAGAGTACTCAAGGGTGTCTTTCTTTTTTCATTCTAATTTCTTAATTTAGAACGGGCAGACCGGGCTCATCAGTCGTAGAGATGGCGGCCGCTCTAGGGGTTGTGTACTCCGAAATCGATGCACCCGGTCCTCCAGGTTGGGGGTTGTGCGAGGGGCTGGTAACCCTTCCATGTAAAATTTAGTTTACTCGACTACTTCAACAGAGAATGAAAAAAAACCGGCTGGATATACAGGAACTGTAGACACGCGTATTCCTAAACAAGCGTTTAAATATAGACCATGGGGATGAAGATCGTGGAAGACGCTGGAAAAAATGGTCAGAGACTCTGTGAAGTCGAAACGGGCTATATACCAAACGAAGAAGAAGAAGAAGAAGGAGAAGGAGAAGGAGAAGGAGAAGGAGAAGGAGAAGAAGAAGAAGAAGAAGAAGAAGAAGAAGAAGAAGAAGAAGAAGAAGAAGAAGAAGAAGAAGAAGAAGAAGAAGAAGAAGAAGAAGAAGAAGAAACGAGTGCCGTCAAGTAAGCGACTTCATAAACAACGTCAATAGTACTTCCAGAAAACCTATATATATTTTAACATGAAAGACAAGTTGAACGATGGAAAACAAACTAAACACTGAAAATTAACATTACCGCTAATAAATATGATTATATGCGCATAAGGGAAACCATAAAACACATTTATTTGGCTACCGTGTCTCAGCGAGGCGTCCTCCCACTACTTGTCCCACACAAATTTATGCTTTCACGGAATCCCGCAGCCTTGAACATCATGTAAATTTCGTTTTTCTACTTCTGAACGAAGTATCAATATTTATCACTACTACACGATTCTAAATTCCCGATCTCTCGTTTCTCTCTCTCTTACACACACATTCACAGGTATGAACAAAACTCTCTGGGAGGACACGTGTATTGTTCGGAATTAATGACGCAAATAAGTATACACGACACATTTACAGCCTCTCAGCGGTTCCCAACGATGGAGGAGCGTAAATTTTATGAATACAAATTGAAGAAGTGGTGGGCGTCTTCTTCCCTTCCCCTATCTAGTAGAAACCCCGTTTTTTCGCGAGTAAGAAACGAAGGCGGGTGTAACAAAAAAAAAAAGTTAAAAGCCAGGTGAATAAGATTCTTCGCATAATTTTTACAGGAAAAAATTGAGAAGCATAGTGTGCGAAAAGAAAAGAAAAGAGATGGAAAAGGGTGAAATTATCGGTTACAATCATTCAATATTAAATGAATACCTATTTGTAAGACTTTGTTAAGTTTTCTGTCACTTATTGACTGAGATTATCAAGGCAATGACACAGAACAACAGTCGTATGTGCAATGGAATACGAAGAAAGCAAATACTGACAGGAGATTTCACTAATAGCTACTTATTGTTTAAAATCTTTTTTTCTTCGTATTGTTTAAATTAGCACCCATCCTTACTATTTCTTTTATGAATTTGCTAACTGCTATAATTTTTTATTGTTCGACTAAGCTTTTCGTCATTACTGACATCTTCAGGTCTTAAACCAGGTTGTTTAAGACCTGAAGATGTCAGTAATGACGAAAAGCTTAGTCGAACAATAAAAAATTATAGCAGTTAGCAAATTCATAAAAGAAATAGTATTGTTTAAAAGATCAAATAAGACTGATCTTATTTTGTAACTAAACAGTCTTAACTTCTGTAATCACAATCCGAGCGAATGGGCCGAGGTATTATTCTGAAGATGTTGGTATTCTCTGACGTTTCGGCCTCACCTCTGGACGCCATCGTCAGTGATAAACGGTTTCTAATACAACTGTCAGTAATCACAGTGCTGTGGCAAAGAATGAAGACATTACCACACATGTTCACCTCCAGAGAACAATAACTATGGTAGACCACGCCGGATTTTAATGTCAACAATTATTAAACGGATAATTTTCAGTATCATAATATTTATACTTTTTGACGACCGGAGTCGTTTATGTAATAAAATTCCCGTGGTCAGTCCCTGACGTTTGTTTCCACTTCAGATTCGGAATTCACCTTCAGTAACGTGGTCTGGACTGTCGGTTCAGTGTTTTGACGGTGTTGACGATGGATCACGACTGACTAGCCTCACAATATTGTTACAAAAATTACTAGGGAAATCAACCCTAAGTTTGTGATCACTGGATTACACACAGACAGAACCAACGATCAAAAGAAAGTCTCTTGTCAGTTGGGTCTCTGTATTATAAATAACGCGGTTGAAAGGGTTAACAGGCAACCGTTATCTGCATTGAGTTTTTAAATCTGGATATAACCAAGTCAAGGGGGAGGGAAAGATAGAGAGAGAGAGAGAGAGAGAGAGAGATGAAAGCATGATAGACACGGACAAACAACAAAGAGAGAGTGGGAGGGAGGGGATAAATTTTTTAACGAGCAAAGCGAGTTCTCAGTTTTGACCCGACTGTTTGGAATTTGTATGTCGCTGTGTGTCTGTCTTGGGGTATGTCTCACAAATACTGAACGCATCCAGTGATTATCGTAAAAACTGGCAAGCGTGTCCATACTTCTCCCCTACGTAACCCTCCAAAAATAGGGGATGGGAGGCAAAAATGTGGGTGGTCAAAATTGTGAAAAGATCGCAAAAGCCCATGTGGGGTTATCAAATTAAAGGAAATTTAAACCAAAATCTGAAGATAATGTTCATTTTCGAAAATTTCAAAAATTTTCACGCCAGAGCGCAAAATGTGGACCAAAAATAGTTAAAAATAGTTTGACAAAATCGCAAAACTATATGTGGTGCGATAAAAGATGATTCATATTATGTGGTATCAAATCAAATGATTTTTACTAACATCTGCATGTAGTGTTAAGCTATGAAATCTCAAATTTCCTAGCCCTAGGGCCCAAAAAAGAGATTATCAATTTCAAAAAAATTGTGAAATTTAGTGTGAAGGAGGCTGTCATACTGAAATCGGAAGGATATGTAACTGAAATCGGAGTGTTTTGATTTTTTAGTGTCTGTTATATGATTGTGTGCTTTACATTTCTTATATTGCTAAAGAAATAATCCAGAAATTGGGATTTACGTAATTTTTTCCATAATTGAAGAATTATCTATTATTATTATTCCGGCTGTACAATGTTTACACATTTTCCGGAACCAAAGATTACAGAATTGATTGAATTCTCATCTTCCTCTGCTGCTTGTCCATCCAAATATCTTCTTCAATTTCTCGTTCCCTTAATATAGTCTGAATTTCTTCGATCTAGGTGATAGATTGTCTTCCTCTTTTCATTCTTCCTGGTGGGGTCTATTCCATAACGCTCCTTGGCAACCTTTCCTATGCCTGGATACTCTTACCGAACGTCTCCAAAATTCCATCTCTGCTGTCGTTAATTTTGTTCTTGTGTGTTTATTAGTAGGCTACTCCAAACTTCTGAGCCGTAAGTCATGATACTTCTAACAATGGTTTTAAATATTTTGGTTTTAGTTTCTTGAAAAATTATCTGATATCGTAATTTATGTACTAACAAATGTACTTCGTTACGAAATAGTGAGAGAGTTCTGCCGCCAGGGAGCGTACTACTTAAATCTGGACGTAGCCGAACTAAGGCAATGGGGCAACAGTGTAAGTGAGTGAATGTGTGTGTGTGTGTGTGTGTGTGTGTAAGAGAGAGAGAGAGAAAGAGAGAGAGAGAGAGAGAGAGAGAGAGAGAATATTTATAGATTACTTTCACAGAAACTTTATCGTATTTTGAAATAACTGGCTACATTGCTAATAAACGAGAAGTTTTGCGCGCGTGCACATACACAGGGAACAGAGATCATTTTTATGAATTAGCCTACATAACATATTAAATTAAATGGCATTCTCACATTATTGTTACGTTTGCATAAACTGTACAGACGTTAACCTCACCGGAACGCGCGGGCGCGGGCGCGGGCGCGGGCGCGCGTGTGTGAGTGTAAGGAGGAGAGAGAGAGAGAGAGAGAGCGACATAATTATTTCCAAATTAAACGGGCAGTGGTCTCCGCTAATACGTTGACAGCTTGGGGCCCTATAGCCTGTGCCTATCGGAAGTGCAGTGCAGTGCGACCTGGCGCTAAGTTAATGACCTGGCGCCTTCGTTTGGCGTGGCGCCTACCCCATAGACACAGATACCTTACCTTTTTATCGCTCGCTCTCTCTCACTGGCCTCGCCTAATTTGTAATGGATACGACCACTCCGTCCTGTCTCACGTGTAATATATCGTCTCCGTGCCTGTTTCATGCTATACTCAACTGGTATTAAAAGTGATGGTGGAAATTTCAATGATGATGACAACTGGGTTAAGGCAAAAAAATTAAAGTTCCACACAAGCCACACAGTAAATCGTTTTGTTTTAATTGAGTAGTCGTTTCGTTGTGAACTACTGTAATTACTTCTTCCTACTTGTATCGGCCATCTGAGGACCACATGCCAATTTCAATTCTTTATGTCTCTTCTTCCTGTTTTCAGTCCATTTTAAACCTGCGGCCATCTGAGGACCACATGCCAATTTCAATTCTTTATGTCTCTTCTTCCTGTTTTCAGTCCATTTTAAACCTGCGTTTTTCTCTCTCCTACCATGGACTCCATCCATTTTTGACACTTTTGCGCGAAAAACTTCTCTTTCAATTGCTTCTTCTGCGTTTATATTATTATTTTTTTCTAAATCCTTTTTGAATTCTTTAATTCAACTTGATGTTGACTTCTTTTCCCACAGATATTTGAAGACCTGTTTTGTTAACCTATTGTCGACTTTCCAATATGTCTAGTTTGTCTAAATTATAATTCAATGCTAGACATTCACTTGCATATAGGCATTCTGGCCTCACTACTGTACTGTAATGGCTTATTTTCGCATTTTTAGATATGCACTTTTTATTGTAAATATCTTTAGTTATACCATACGCTCTTTCCATTTTATGAATCCTTTCTTCTATAGCAGACTTTTCTAAACCATTCTCTTGAATTACTTCCCCTAGATACTTAAATTTTCTAACCCTGTCTATTTTGTAATTATTTCATTTTATATAGTTTTCATTATTGCTTGTATAGTGCGTACTGGATAACTGCATAAGTAGCAAAACTGATTCTCGTAATACGAATGCTGTTTAAGAAAAGTGTTACTAAAATTTGTTAGTGTCGATTTATCTGTTGTTTAGCAATTTGTTTCACCGTTTTAAGGTCACAATCCAAGCTATCATCGTAAACAAAATATCAAAGTCGCAAATGATTTTGAAAGAATTACCTTCGAGCCCTCAACAGACTCCTAGCCCTTGCTTGTCGTCCGGCTCAAATTCCGAAACAGTCTTAACGAAGTCGCCTCTAGACAGAGTTGCCACACGTGTTGGGCTTTTTTTAGTTTAGTCCGGATAAAAATAAGCATGTCCGGCCTGTCCGGATTTTGTTACGCTTTATGTGTGACAAATTTACACGTAGTATTTAGATAAAAGTATAGCACATTTTTTATGCCTGGAAAAGGTATTAGATCTGAAAAAAATGTACATACTAGATCATTTTTCTTTTCCTTTCAGTATGATTAGGCCTTTTATGATATTACTGTTAATTTCTGTATTATCACCAAAGCCGCCGCTCTCATTTATGCGAACTAGTGTCGCCAAATCTATGAGGCAGCCGTAGACTACTCGTGAATAAAGTGTCAACACTAGCCATTGTTTCGTTTTCTAAGAAATTGTAAACATCTTGTTGCGCAACATTTATTGACATATTAATATTCAGTTTAAATTTAAGTGTTTAGCTGAGAAAGACGAAATTTATTTAATAATAAAAGAATATGAAGTTACTTTAATTTCTTTATAATGATGACTAGGTGTTACCCGCGGCTTCGCACGCAAATGTTTGATTTTTAATGTGTATATTAGAGTAGAACATCCCAGGTGGCTCAGTTTAAAATATTTTGGTTTGACAGAATTCGCATATCACATCCATTTTGCCAATTGTAACTTTTGGATGTGACGAATAGCCAGCCTCTAAAATCAAATTAACTCACCTGCTCACTTGTCTGACTTGAGCATGCCGTATGCGGTAATTTTCAAGCCGATATTCACGTGTTGTGGTAATAATTCCACATCCTTTAATTCAGCCTCCCTCACGCGTTTCCGCTCGACGCGCTCCCCATGCTCCTCAGATGTTTCCGCGGCCCTTAATTCATCTTCCCTTAGACGTTTACGCTCGACGCCCTTCCCATGCTCCTCACGTGTTTCCGCGGCCCTAATCTCTGTCTAGCTTATTCGTTGTTGGTCTACGCGCTCCCTATGCTCGCCAGGTGTCTCCGCAGCCCTAATCTCTGCCTGTCTTCTTCGTTCTTGTTCAAGCCGGCACTTTCGTTCTCGGGTGTCTCAGCTGCTTGCAAGAACCTTGCTCGCTTAGCATTTGGATTGACCTGCCCAATGCTTTGTCGTTTTTTTCGGGGGCATTCCGCAAAGTAAGGTGATAAAGTACTCGTACTTCAAAGGAGGGTTGATTGAAACAACCTGATGATATTTTTAAAATGTGTAGTAGAGCTATATGTGCGCAAGCACCTAATATCGAACGAACATAATAATTGCTGCTTTTTAATGTATAAGACTGCTGTCAGGCTTATCGGGTAAAATGTCCGGTTAAATTAACAGCTGTATTGTCAGTAGCCTATAGGCTATAGGTAAGTTCTTCCTATGCTCTAACTGTACGAATGCACACGATGCATGGATGGAATCGTTAAAAAAATTGAAATAAAATTCAATTAACTAGTTTAACTAGTGTTTATAGTTTCTAATAATTTGATACATATCTTGACCGCATGCAAATTGTTTATAAATTACTTGTATTATGTAGTTAGAACACAACAGCTGTTGGACCTGATTTGTACGAGGCAATGAGAGAGCTGTATCGAACAACGAGAGCGGGGAATAAAAATAATCTTGAATCCAGTCTCCAGTTCGATGATATCAGCGTGCTTGTAGAACAGTCTCTACCACTAGATACCAGGTAGCGATTTACTGTCACTATATAACGAAATATTTATCTTCCTCCATTCAAATATTTTAATTCTTTATACGTAGTTTACAATCTCACTGTACTTACTGCATTCATTATCAGCCGTGGCTCTACAACCCTTGGTGGGTCTTGGCCTGCTCCAACAGTCGACTCCATTCTTCCCTATTGCGTGCCCTGGCTTTCCACTTTCTTATGTTCAGCTTTCTGAGGTGAAATGACCTTTCTCCATTGTCTCTATGTGTCCAACCCACCGTAGCTTGTGTATTTTGATTATCCTGACAATCTCCGGCTCTTTGTAAAGACGGTATAGTTCATAATTATAACGCCTGCGCCACACTCTATTTTATTGTACTCCTCTTAAATATTGTTCTTAGAATTCGTGTTTCACAGCGACCTAGAAGTCTCTCGCTATTTTTTGTCATCGTCCAGGTTTCTGAAGCATATATCAGCACTGGCCTGATAGTGCTTCTTCAGAAGAAGCTAGATGCCCGGTGCTTTTTCTTAATCCATAATATGTTTTATTTGCGAGACATATTCTTCTTATTTCAGTGTTCGTTACTTCTTAGTATTAGTGATGTGATGTACTTACTGCATTAATACATGTAATTGGTAAATAAAAGTTTAGTAATTATTAATTGGTAAATAACTGAACTCCGTATATAAACGGAGTAAAATATCTGAACGATTATCAGTCCTAGAGAGGGTTGCAGCACGGCACATTGTCTGTGATGGGCTCGTCGAATCGTTGTAAAACTAGGTGAAGTAGTAAATTAATTCAAAATTGTATCTGAAGAAGTTGATAAAACGTTTAAACTGAATAACAGAGTAGAATAATTATTAAATAAAGAGTTAAACTGAATAAAAAGTTATTATTAAAAAGAAATAATAGCGACTCAGAAGAGTTACTGTTAAAAGGAAATAAATGTAAATATTGTGAGACAGAAAAATACAAAACAACTAGTAGCATTTTGACAAATAAGAAATCGAGATAATCGTTGTGTTGTATCAAGTAATCTACTTATAATGAAATAAATTATTCTTTTGTCTAGTATCTTTTGAGTTTCTTAATTCTTAATCAGGGAACGTACTCCTCTAAACTCTATTTGCTTATATATAATTACCTTAATATCCACTTTAGCGATACACAGTTTCGTCACTGATGACGCGTTTCGGGACTAAGTCCCATCCTCAGATACATAATTAATAAATTAAAATATTAAAATCACGACCATGATACTGGTCAAGTCAAAATAAATAAAATAAATTATAAATCGCATGTAATAAGCTTTGCTAACCACGGCTGGAGCTCCCGCATGCGTTCACCCGCAACCGCGATTGTCACGCGACTGGTCAAAGATTAAGACAAACTGATTGCAGTGTCGAACAGGTAATTTGACGCAAAATTTACCTGGTCATTTAATAAACTGTTTTTGGTGTTACTATCTTTTAAAGCTTTATAAATTTCAAATTCCTCCAGACTATCCATCCGTCTACCCTTTTTACAAATATGCAACGCTGTTAAATTTTCTTCGAAGTTCGTATATTTATGTCCGCTTGATATTAAATGTTGTGCAAAGTTGGACTTATTATTACTTGGCTTAGGAATATGTTCTAGAAATCTTTTATAAAAACATCTGCCAGATTGACCGATATAGAACGCATCACAATCATCACATTTTATTTTATATACGCCACATTGCTTTTTTAATGGTAATTTGTTTTTGTTTTTGAAATAATTTCCTAAATTATTATTTGTTTTAAATGATAAAATATAGTTATTATCTTTAAGAACGGGTCTTAAAATATTTGGCATAATACCTGTGAAATTAGCCGAAAGATATTTATAATTTTTGTTACTTGCTTTTATAGAGTTTGAATTTTTATTTTCTAAACGTTTCCTATGCCTATTTATTATTTTGTCAACTATTGTAGATTTATACCCGTTATTTATTGCTATTTGTTTGATAGTGCTAACCTCATTTAAGTAGTCCTCCTTTTCGAGGGGAACATTTAAAAGTCTGTTGACAAGACTGTTAAACACTGCCACTTTTTGTGTAACGGGATGATATGAATCATAGTGTATTACTGTGTCAGTACTAGTGTGTTTTCTAAAGATTTTGTATTTTAAATTATTCCCGTTGTGTAATACAGTGAGGTCTAAAAAATTGATACTTTTGTTGTTTTCGATCTCCATAGTAAATTTTAATTTGTTATGAATTTTGTTTAGGTAATTTTTAAATAATTCTATTTGTCTGGCATTCCCGTTAAAAATAATAAAGGTATCATCTACATATCTGGAGTAATGGATGATTTTACTGGCGAAATAATTATCTTTTAAAATTTTTGTATTTTCTAAATGGTTTAGATATAGGTCCGCCAGGATGCCAGAAAGTGGAGATCCCATGGCAAGTCCTTCATCCTGTTTATAATATGCATTTTCAAATGAAAAATAGTTTTGATGAAGAATGGTTTTTAGTATCATCATCAGTTGGTTAACTTTCTGTATTTCTAAAGAACCTTTATTCATTAAATTATGCCTGAGTAAAGTTAAAGTTTCATCAATAGGCACATTAGTGTATAAATCTACTATGTCGAATGATACTAGTTTGTAGTTTGGTTGAATTGTAACGTGGTTTATATTTTTGATAAAATCCTTATAGCTTTTAACACTCCGATTATTTTCTAAGTTGGTGTGCTCTCTGATGATTTTTACTAAGGTTTTAGCTATTTTATAACCGGGGGCAGTTGTAAAATTAACTAATGGTCTAATTGGAGTGTTCTGTTTATGTACTTTCGGAAGACCCCTTAAACAAGGCGCACTAGCATTTATTGGTTTTAGTGAGGATTGTGTGCGTTTATCAAATAGTTGCGTGCATTTATTTATTGTTTTATTCAGTTCTAAAGTGTACTTCTTAGTGGGGTCGGATGTCAACTTAGTAATATTGTTGTCATTTATAAAGTTGTGTACTTTTTGTGTGTATTCGTCAAGTTTCAGCATGGCTATAGAATTTCCCTTATCTACCTTGGTTATGTAAATATTATTATTAGAAAGTTTTTTATTTAGTTGTATAGCTATGCGTTGTTCATGTTGTGCTTTAGTGTAATTAACTTTATTTTGTATAAGCTTATTGTTCTTGTTTTTAATGATTTTATTAAACTTATTATTTACTAATACTCTTATTTCATTTTGTTTACCTGGGTCAGGAATGTTTTTTATCACTGACTCGGCTTCAATTATTTCTTTAATTAAGTTATGTTTATTTTTAAGGTTGGGGGGAAAATTGTAATTTAGACCTTTGCTGATAAGTTTTGTCTCTGCGTCAGTTAAAGTGACGTCAGTTGTATTTATTACTCTATTTGCTTAGCCACACGAGCGAATAGTAAACTGTCGATTTCATTATCATAATACAGTTGGTAACAAACCGTATATTTATTTATTTATTTTATTTTTTTTGGCGATTTAATTACTTAACTTGGCCGCCTCTCGCATCCTAGCTACCACCGGCGCCGGTCTAAACAGTCCTGTTCTGTAAGTCCTCTTGCATTCACTGCATCTTCGACGCCCATTTTTCATGAATGTTTAGGTCTTCCTTTTTTTCTTCTAAAGGGTGGAGTCCATTCCCATACTTTCCTTGGCCATCTCTCATCCGACGTTTTTTTTAGGTGTCCGAACCAATTCAGTCTTCTTGCTTATATTGTTTCTATAATGTCAAGGTCGATTCCCATCGCTTGTCTTATCTCTATATTTCTCAGTCTATCTAGTCTTGTTACTCTACAGCGCCTCCACCAGTAATCCATCTCCATAGCTCTTATTATGGATATATTTATTTTATTAATTTCCCACAGTTCTGCTCCATATAGTATATTTATTAATATTCAAAAACATGAATAAACATTCGAACGATTATTATTATTATTTTCCAAAACATAAAGACTCCTGTATGTCGTCCAGTTGTTACGCCGACCTCCGCGGCGTTTTCCTTTTGATTCGCTTATACACGTTGTTTGCAAATAATGCGCGTACACTGTGCACCGTACCGCAGCGGGAGGAGAAACCGCGTGGAATGCGGTAATTTATTACGCGCGGACGGGCGCGCGTTGAACATTTATATAATGTAATGTAATGTGTGTGTATACCATATTTAGTAATATTATTAAGATTGAGCAACGCTACCTAGTTAGTGCGTGCGGACGTGAACGTATGTACGTGGCTCCTAATATGGTACGTCCCCCTTATCACTCTTTCTCTCTCTCCTTTTTCTACTAGATGCAGAATGCGGTTGCTATACATTGATTTGAATATGGCAAACAGAAGGCAAAGAAACGTTAGCTGAGCTCTCCTCCCCTCCCACATGATAAAATGTTTCCATTAATTTTTCGAGTCCTCAGCTAGAATGCAATTTGAATAGAAATGTGTGCGACGGAGTGACTCGTAAACACCGGCAGTCACTTAGCTAAGGCGCAGCCTTCACATGACTGTCACTTGGAATCCAATTTTCTGTACGGCTGTTTGTAACTAGCAATTACTGTAATATATAATGTAAGTACATGCGCAGTACGCATGTGTCTAATCTGAGTTACAGGGGACTGATTTGTGGTGCCAACACATCAAACTTTTGTTCTTATTGTTCTTATTCTCCTTTCAATTCCGACTTCTTCTTCTTCTTCTTCTTCTTCTTCTTCTTCTTCTTCTTCTTCTTCTTCTTCTTCTTCTTCTTCTTCTTCTTCTTCTTCTCTTTCTCCTCTCACACTCCTCATACCACATTCTTTTTATCCCGTCCTCCGTCCTTATCTACAATACACCAAACTGTGTCTCCTTTTTTCTTGTCCTCCTCTGCTCTCGTTTCTTCAACATCGACCTTCTTCAAGTTCCTTCTGATTTCTGATACTCATTTCGTTTGGAGGTAAAGTCTCACCACTCTTGTCTTCACAACTTCCAAACGTATTATCCTACAACAAAGCCTTGTTATGAATAAGGATCCATCACGTCCTTCCCCAGGCCTTGGCTATCAGAATATTCGTATCTACTGGGATCTTCTAAAATGAAGCACGCTTGCCTGTTCCTATTCCAATGATCGGTAAATTACGGCCCGAGAGTGATTCATTTTTTCCAGTTCAAATGTTATCGGAAACAAATGTAAACGATAAACAAATGCAAACACATTTGAACGATACCGCATACAATATCGATGACGATGACGATGACTACGACGACGACGACGACGACGACGATAATGATGTACCTACTGTTTCGCGCTTGTCGATCCTGCTCAGCAGACTATCACTATTCAGTGGGATTTTGCTAATTTTGTTGGTTTCTAATATTGTATTTTGTATTAATATTTCAATATCAATTACAAAACTCTAATCAGGCCAGAGGTAACATATGGATCGAAAGCTTGAACCCTTACAATAGCATAAATCTCCACTTTAACAGCGTTAAAAAGCAAATCGATAAGGAAAATTTATGGCCCTGTAAAAGATGGAGAGACCTGAAGTATGAGGGAGAACTATGAGATAGATACTATACTCGAAGGAGGAGATATTGTACGATTTATTAAGTGCAGAACGATTGAATATTAGAGCATGTGGAGAGAATGGTTCGAGAGAGGAAACCAAAGATAATCCTGTACGGGCAGATAGGAAGACAGGCAAAGCGAAGATGGCTGCTAGAGGTGTAAGCTGATTTGGGAAGGATGAGAATCAGGAACTGGAGAATCCTGGCAGGAAGAAGAAGTAAGTGGAAGCGAATAGTTGAGGTAGCCGAGGTTCTCGCAGCCAAGGCAGCGCTTTGGAAGAAGAAGAAGAAGAAGAAGAAGAAGAAGAAGAAGAAGAAGAAGAAGAAGAAGATGATGATGATGATGATTATGATGATGACGATTTCAATATCAATTACTTTTTTTCGAAGGTGTTCAACTTTTAATTTGGGATTTTTTGTTTTTCAACTGTGGAGATGTTACGCGTTTATAATTTTTAGTAGAAGTTGATTTAATGTTTTCTATAGCACCTAACTACTACTGATCGTAACGGATTGTTTAAACATTTACGACAGTAATCGTTCGATCGATTGTGCTCAGGGTACAATAGTTTCAATAAGTTTTTCTTTATCATTTACCGTCGAGTAAAACGAAAGTCAGAGATGTATTGGCCCGAAATACAGACTCCTGACAGTTGCTCTGAAGGAGACGCGAACACATGTTCTACAACTTGTGACCAGCTGGTCCGAACCATCTGATTTATAGTAATAATAATAATAATAGTGGAGATGGTGGGACAACTATGCGACCTTGGAACGAGGCACAAAGCTCTCGCATATATTGTTTTAATCGACTCCTCTCTCTTGATTATACGTATCCTTCATGTTTCAGATGTTATCGTCACTAATTTATGTTAGTGTTAAACGATTTAGTGCCATTAAGTTTGAAACTATAATAGTGGCAGGCTATCTCCGCATGATGTCAGAGATCACGACGCGTTCGTTCATAGTTTTCGTACGTTAAAACGAACACCTGTTTTGGATAAATCATTTTTTAATTTTTTTTTTCGTACCGGGCATCTAAGGACCACATGCTAATTTCAATTCTTTACTCTTTGTTCTTTCCTTTTTTCCAATATTCTTTCATCTTCTCACTGTGTCTCTTCTTCCTGTCTTTAGTCCACTTTGAACCTGCGTTTTTCTCTCTCCTACCCTGGACTCCCTCCATTTTTAACACTTTTGCCCGAAAAACGTCTCCTTCAATTGCATCTTCTGCATGTATATTATTTTTTTCTAAATCCTTTTGGAGTTCTTTAATCCAACTTCATGTTGACTTCTTCCCCCACAGATATTTGAAGATTTTCTTTGTCAACCTATTGTCGTCCATTCTATATAAATGTCCAAAAAATAATAGTCTTCTTTTTCTCATTGTTTCTGTTATATTCTTGGATTTCGTTGTCCATGACGTGTCCGTTACTTAACTAAATATCACTATAGTACTGACGACACGGAACACTAAGTTTTTTATAAGTAAAACGTTTACGTTTTTACTTATAAAAAACTTAGTGTTCCGAGTCGTCTATAGTGATATTTAGTTTCTGTTATGTTGTGTTGTTTTATTTTTGTTGATATTTTGAAAGTTGCTTTACGTCAGATTGATTTCATATTTCGTAATTCGATTTTTTTTCTTCCAGAAATTCTCTTAGTTTTGCAAAAACCTGAAATCTTACGTCCGGATAGTTCGTTAAAATTCAACAGAAGAAAATAATCCACACTTTTCACTAGAGGCGTACAGGAACAAACACGCCAAAGACTTGATGGTAGGGAGGATATTTTTACGGAGTGAAGGAACTACTGTAAACGAAAGCTCGTTCTTTAATGTTTCCTTTGTATGTAAAGTAGGTGACTCTTGCGTATACGAGGTCTGTAAATTAAGTAACGAGACTAATCATGTAGCAGTCAATATGGCAACACTGTAAGGTTTCCAGTAAAACAGATGGTTAGACAAACAGCTGATCGATATTGCGTATTAATATTTATTGTCTATTGTTGCCATGTAAACGTACACAAGCTTTTCGTGAAAACACGAGTTTTCGTTGTGCGTTATAAAAATGAGTGACTTCAATTATCTACGAGAAACGTTGTGCAATCAAGTTTTGTGTTAAACTCGGGCACAATGCTTTGTCAAGAGCACAGGTTTTCCGAGAATAAATGACAAAAGGAAAATGGTCGGCGCTACTACAGAAAAAAAACAAATTGGATTGGCCGCAGGGATCCATTTCCATTAGGGTCCATTGCGACCCAATCATACAAAACCCGGTTAGTTGGGCCCGAGGTGAAATCTGAACCTGGTCAATTGCGATCCGGACCGACCAATTACGACAGAAAACATCAACCTATCAGCTACAGACACAGACTGAGTCTACCAAAGGCAGATGAAGGATCACGGTAATGCGTACGGCCGTTTCCAATGTCTATATGCTGCATATTTACACTCTACATACTGAACCCATATATAACCACCGCAAAACAACACTTACAAAAACAGCTGTACGTTCGAAGTATAGAACAGAACGTTTCTACTAACTGACGCGGATTCGGTCAGTTGCGACCAAGTACGGGGGGCGATTGACATGATAAGAGCAGGTAAAAACGTCGTTTGGTCGCAACTGACCGAGACCGGGTATGCTTGTGAATTTGATAATGGGGAGAAGTTACACAGTTTTAAAAACGCACGTAGAAACGGACAGCATGGAGAGAAAACTTCAGGTGAACGCTGTCATCCAAGAAATACTAAGAAGGTTTGAAAGAAAAAATCTTAAGAAGTGTTTAAGGCCCGATTAAAGAAGACGACGATTATTTATTCTCTCATGGACCTCATGGATCATAAATAACCAGGAAATAGATGAGCTATTGAAGTATGAGGACACTGTAGGATTCATAAATGAATGAGGTCACCTGCAGCGGACTGATGATCAGCGTATGCCTCAAAACATCCTGAGGCCGCAAGTCTATAAAAGCAGAAAGAGGGTTAAGATGAGACAGATGATAGATGACATGAGAAAGAGGGTTAAACCACCTAGGATAAGATGGTTGGATGATGTGCTGGAAGATCTAAGAAGAATGGACGTGAAGGGTTACGCTGAGACGGCAATGGACAGGAGACTATGGAGAAGATCGGTGTTGGAAGTCAGGGATCACGTTGGGCTGTAGTGCTGCAGAAGAAGAAGAAGAAGAAGAAGAAGAAGAAGAAGAAGAAGAAGAAGAAATCTATCATAGGATGAAATCCGTGACGGGACAACAGGACCGGAAACAAACATTTACAGCGAACACGAAAGACATCTTCACTTCGTTTCCGTTTTCGAATTACACCGTGAAAGAAGAGTGTTCATTCCGTGGAGGCACTCCCTGTCTACTGTCTACTGTACGAGACAACAGTTCACTTTTCGTCTCTCTCTTTGAGCACTGCAGGGTCGTTATTGTTTTACTTTGACAACCAGTTCTAGTTAAATGTGTCTAGTGTATTGTTTAGTAATTGTAAAGTATTTTTTTCTTTTTCTTTTAGTTTTCAGAATTTCAAGTGGTATGGGCGTTGGTCGTCCCTTTTGTTTTTGCCTGCGCACTGGAACAGTTTGTGTTATCAGCCAATCGTTTGGAGAGCCTTCACACGAAACTTGACACATTCCCGAACAAACTGTCGACTCTTACAGTCGTACGGATTTTTAACACTTTGAAATATTTATTGAAGTAATTTGTTCTTAAGTCATTTACGGAACCAACTGATTTATTTACTTGACGTTCGTAAAACGTTTTTAATAGTACGTCGATTATTCACAATAAAAACTGTCTACAATTTTTCTGAGAAGCAAAATTTTCGGATAACTAAACACGTACAATGAAAAGTGTCTCACTAAGAAAATATCAGTACATGACAGTATGACCATACATGACTTCCATGTTCTAAGATTTATATTTAAAATAATTTTCGAAATGAAATATTTCCATACAACCAGTCCTTTCTTCAGCCATAACCACAGTACTGTGGTCACTAACGTATACCACCTCACGTTAGCGCAATCGAATTTCACTGATGATGGCAGTCGACGGCACTGTCGAAGCGTTTGGTTTTGCAGAAAACATTGGACCACGGCCAAACAGTCCGGGAAGGAATTTTAACAACAAACTACTTCTTTGTTGCCGATAACGTAGTACGCATATAAAAAATTATCCCCTCCCCCTCAACTATCATTTTCATTTATAGAAAATTACCCCTCACCCTTCAAATACCCTTTTCATGTATAGATATTTCATCTACCTTTCTACAGTGTATTATTATGACCTTCTGTTCAGGATACTTTATTTATCAAAATTAAGTATCGTACTTTACTCTTGTTAAAACATAAAACGTTGCAGGTAAACTACCCCTTCCCCCTAACCCATCTTCACCAAATTCAATAGGCCTTGAGGCCCCTATAACTCAGGCAAATATGAAAAAAATTGTTTCATTCTGTTTGAATTTCCGGCAGTTAGGTTATCATTCGCCATAGAATAAATTCTACTCACAGACACTTTTCGGAAAATGACTTTTTCTTCACGTTTTGAGGGTAGTACAATCAGAATCAGCCCTTATCTCGAACACGATTTTTTCGTCATCACCATACTTCCATTTCTTTACGGAACATGGAAGTAAAAACTTTGAGACACAATCTACAAGTAACAACGTGTGATAAATTATGTTTATTACAGGAGCAAGCAGAAAAGTGAAAACCATCTGCTTCCACTTTTCGCAAGAAATCGAACGAGACCTAGTCTACATGTTAAGAAAACATTCAAAGGCACTACGTCGTTCCTACAAGACCGTATTTTTATGGAAATGGTAAATAAGGATCTAATTTTATAAATATATTTTATATTTACCACTTAATCGGAATTGCCTATAATTTCGGGCTAGTAATACGATTAAAGAGCAATTAATTCTGATTCCACCCAAACTGCTAGTCAGAGTCAGAGTCTCTTAGTTTCATTCGTATCTATTAAATGCATTTATTGTCTTGTCCACATGACAGATAGTGTACTGTACGTATTAAACATAATAATCATAATTACAAGTCTGCACTGACATATGTTATTAGTTGTTTTCTTTTTTACACGAACGGGCCAGCCGTGGACCACGCGAATATCATTTCCTTTCCTTCTCCTGCCAGAAGGCCTTCATTCGCACACTATGCGCCGCCTTCCTTTCCACTGTCCACACCTTTCTCGTCTTCTTCTCACCGCAGAGAACCTCAAGATTTTAAATTTTGTTTATGTATGTATTTCTATCCACACGGTCGTTCAAAGACACCGAGTTTCATCATTTCCTCCTTGAGTTGTTTGGTGCATCCGTTCAGATTGGAAAGTTTCCAAATATAGTTGAAAATTTGTTTATTTAATCTGGACCGATCCATCCGAACCATATGTCCAAGGAATCTCAGTTTTTTCCTTAAGAAAGCCGTTTCCAGATCTTCCATATCCTTGTACAGCTCTTCTTTGGGTCTATGCCTGTACTCATCTTCGGTTTTCTTGGGGCCATAAATTTTCCGAAGAATTTTTCGTTCAATTTTCAGAAGAGGTTCCAGATTTTGAAAGCACATTGTTTCCACTCCATACATGATCACCGGCCTGATCACAGTGCTATAATGGCGGACTTTCGCAATTCTGGAAAGGTTTTTCTTCCCGTACAGTTCCCGGGTTAGAGTAAAGGCCTTTGCTAATTTGAGTTTCCTTATCTTAAAGGATTCTTTGTTTGAGCCGGTTCGGGATATGTTTTCCCCAAGATATTTAAAACTGTTAGTATTGTTTCATATAATAATTATTATTTATAATCGTATTTCATTATTTTACTGTAGTTTAATAAATAAATAATTAAGTTAAGACTAGGAGAAAATACCACAGAAAAAAGAAAAACCAACAACATTACAAATCTTGTGATTGATTACCGTATTTAGCGAACATCGGCTAAGGCGTCCTATTTATCTGCGGCCCATTACAGGTCGTTACAGCTGAATTTGTACTGTCACAGAATACTGTACACGGAATGTGAACAGAACATTAACTGACGTTCATCTAATCACGAAATCTCATTTTTCAGTGTTTATTTCAGATTTAACCCGCTTCACACTGAGAACACGGACAGTCATGAATACATCGTTGCAACGTGTTCGTGAATGAGAGAGACGATAGGGATAGACGAAAAGAGAGAGAAACATGGAGAGGGGGAGTCTGCACAAATGTTTACACAGTACGGCAGAGAGGCAACCAAAACAGGTTTCCGTAACAAAGATCTTTGTTAATAACAACAGATTCGCCGCTGTTGGTGGTGGTGGTGGTGGTCGCTCGAACTACTCGAAAATAAATAAATAAATATTCACTCGGCAAATAATAAACAGAGGCAAACTGTGAGACTGTTGTGAAAACAAATCGCACGTTGTTGACGTCTGGGTTACGTGTACAGTCGGTTGTGTCTGGTAGAGCACAGACACATTGAACTTGTGACCCATCGCCCACACCGGCGCGACTATTCGCTCCCCTTGGTAATCTACTGTGGCAGAAACTCTAAGGCCCTCCGCACACGGGCCAACAGCTAAGCGATCCAATAGCAATTCGGTATCCCGTTCCTGTCACTTCCTATGTAAAGAAGTGGGGACCCACCAACGGAGCAACGTGAAAGCAATCCGTAGGCGATCTAGTCGATGTACGTGATCTGAGCAACTTGGTCAACCTGCAGTGTAGGTCGCTAGCGCATTGCGTTGCCCATGTTGCCAGGAAAAATGGAGACGTTGTATGTTAAGTTCGTGGGTCCAGTGGAAAAACACCGTGTTTTGTATGATTTTACTCTCACGGAGTATTCTCCCTCTCCCTCATATTGGTGTTTCGATGATGAAAAGCAGGGGTAATAATTTCAGCAAGTACAGTGTATGATTGCTTTGAGATACTACAGAATGCGAGAAATTTGGCCTCATTTGCTTGCAGTTCTTTGGCTGCAAAGAACAGCCTGCAGTGTAAATTCTTCTCAATGTAGGGATGAACCCAATTCTTCCTACGGTTTCTTCTTCGTCGGGATCTTATGTATCGGTATAGGTGCAAACGTTCTTCGTCATTTGACTCACTCGACATACTGAAAATATCGGTATGGAGAACCATACATGACTTCCATATTCTAAGATTTATATTTAAAATCATTTACGAAATGAAATGTTTCTATAGAAACTACTTCTTTCCACTTATTGCTTCAGCCTTAACCACAGTACTGTGGTCACTAACTTATACCACCACACGTTATCGCACTCGATTTTCACTGAAGATGGCAGTCGACGGCACAGTCGAAACTTCTGGTTTTGCAGTAAACATTGGACTACGGCCAAACAGCCCGGGAAGGAATTTTAACAACAAACTACTACTTTGTTGCCGATAACGTAGTACACATATAAAAATTATCCCCTTCCCTTCAATTATAATTTTCATTTATAGAAAATTACCCCCACCCCGATCAATTAGCCTCTTCATTTATAGATATTTCATCTACGTTTCTACAGTGGATTATTAAGATCTTCTTATCAGGATACTTTATTTATCAAAATTAAGTACTTTATTCTTGTTACAACAACAAAAGTTTCAGGTAAACTGCCCTTTTCCCGTAACCGATCTTCACCAAAATCAATAGGCCTTGAGTATTCTACAACTCAGTCACATAATATGTAAAAAATTATTTGATTCTGTTTGAATTTACGGCAGTTATCGTTCGTCATGAAAAAATGTCTCTTGTTACAACATAAAATGTTGGAGGTAAACTACCCCTTTCCCTTAACCGATCTTCACCAAAATCAACAGCCCTTGAGTACTCTACAATTCAGGGATTAAATGTTTAAATGTGCGGCAGTTATCGTTCGTCATAGAAACAATTACTCTTGTTAAAACATTAAAAGTGGCAGGTAAACTACCCTTTTTCCTTAACCGATCTTCACCAAAATCAATAAGCCTTGAGTACTCTACAATTCAGGCACATATGTAAAAACTTATTTGATTCTGTTTGAATTTACGGTAGTTATCGTTCTTCATGAAAAACGTTCTCTTGTTACAACATAAACTGTTGCAGGTAAACTACCTCTTTCCCTTAACCGATCTTCAACAAAATCAACAGACCTCGAGTTATCTACAATTGAGGAAGGTATGCACAAAATTATTTGATTATGTTTAAATGTGCGGCAGTTATCGTTCGTCATTCGTCATAGAAAAAAATACTCTTGTTAAAACATAAAATGTGGCAGGTAAACTACCCCTTTCCCTTAACCGATCTTCACCAAAATCAACAGATATTGCGGTCTCTACAATTCAGGGTTGTATGCAAAATATTATTTGATTCTGTTCGAATTTGCGGCTGTCATCGTTTCCCATCGAAAATACCCTTGCTAAAACAAAAAACGTTGCAGGTAAACTACCCCTTTCCCTTAACCGATCTTCACCAAAAACAATAGGTCTTGAGAACTCTACAATTCAGAGTTGCATGCAAAACATTATTTGATTATGTTTGAATTTGCGGCTGTTATCGTTTGCCATAGAAAAATATCGCTATGGAGAACCATACATGACTTCCATATTCTAAGATTTATATTTAAAATCATTTTCAGCCAAACAGCCAGGCTGTGTCTTACCTGCCTTTTTATTGCTGTATTAAATGAAAAATATTATATTACATTAAAATGAAAAAATTATAATTTTATTGCCTGGCAACAAAATTATTTTATTTTTAACAATTACCATTGTTTCAAAAAGTTTAAATAAATTTTCAAGTACTTTACTCTTGTTAAAACGTAAAAGGTTGCAGGTAAACTACCCCTTCCCCTTAACCGATCTTTACCAAAATCGAAAGTCATTGAGACCTCTACAATTCAGGGATGTATGCAAAAAATTATTTGATTCTGTTTGAATTTGCGGCTGTTATCGTTTGCCATAGAAAATACGCTTGATAAAAAAACGTTGCAGGTAAACTACCCCTTTCCCTTAACCGATCTTCACCAAAAACAATAGGTCTTGAGTACTCTACAAATCAGGGCTGTATGCAAAACATTATTTGATTCTGTTTGAATTTGCGGCTGTTATCGTTTGCCATAGAAAATACGCTTGATAAAAAAACGTTGCAGGTAAACTACCCCTTTCCCTTAACCGATCTTCACCAAAAACAATAGGTCTTGAGTACTCTACAAATCAGGGCTGTATGCAAAACATTATTTGATTCTGTTTGAATTTGCGGCTGTTATCGTTTGCCATAGAAAATACCCTTGTTAAAAAAATGTTTCAGGTAAACTACCCCTTTCCCTCAACCGATCTTCACCAAAAACAACAGGTCTTGAGAACTCTACAATTTAGGGCTGTATGCAAATAATCTTTTGATTCTGTTTGAATTTGCGGCTGTTATCGTTTGCCATAGGAACAACCTATGTTAAAACATAAAACGTTACAGGTAAACTACCCCTTTCCCTTTACCGATCTTCACCAAAATCAACAGATCTTGAGAACTCTATAATTCAGGGCTGTATGCGAAACATTATTTGATTCTGTTTGAATTTGCGGCTGTTATCGTTTGCCAAACAAACAAAATTACCCTTGCTAAAAAAAAACCGTTGCAGGTAAAATACCCCTTTCCCTCAACCGATCTTCACCAAAAACAATAGGTCGCGAGTACTCTGCAAATCAGGGCTGTATGCAAAAAATTATTTGATTCTGTTTGAATTTGCGGCAGTTATCGTTTGCCATAGAAAAAAAATCTACAGACAGACAGACAGACAGACACACAGACACTTTTCGGAAAACGACTTTTTTTCATGTTTTGAGTGTAGTAGAATCAGAATCTGCAATAATCTCGAACACGATTTTTTTTGCCATCACCATACTTCCATTCCTTAAGGAATATGGAAGTAAATATCGGTATGGAGAACCATACATGACTTCCATATTCTAAGATTTATATTTAAATCTTAATATCGCCTGCCAAGCGCGATATATTTTCTTTTATACATGATTTACATTAAAATGAAAAAATAATTTTATTGCCTGGCAACAAAATTATTTTATTTTTAACAATTACCATTGTTTCAAAAAGTTTAATAAAATTTCCAAGTACTTTACTCTTGTTAAAACGTAAAAGGTTGCAGGTAAACTACCCCTTCCCCTTAATCGATCTTCACCAAAATCGAAAGTCATTGAGACCTCTACAATTCAGGGACGTATGCAAAAAATTATTTGATTCTGTTTGAATTTGCGGCTGTTATCGTTTGCCATAGAAAATACGCTTGATAAAAAAACGTTGCAGGTAAACTACCCCTTCCCCTTAACCGATCTTCACCAAAAACAATAGGTCTTGAGTACTCTACAAATCAGGGCTGTATGCAAATCATTATTTGATTCTGTTTGAATTTGCGGCTGTTATCGTTTGCCATAGAAAATACCCTTGTTAAAAAAACGTTGCAGGTAAACTACCCCTTTCCCTCAACCGATCTTCACCAAAAACAATAGGTCTTGAGAACTCTACAATTTAGGGCTGTATGCAAATAATCTTTTGATTCTGTTTGAATTTGCGGCTGTTATCGTTTGCCATAGGAAATACCCTTGTTAAAACATAAAACGTTACAGGTAAACTACCCCTTTCCCTTAACCGATCGTCACCAAAATCAGCAGATCTTGAGAACTCTACAATACAGGGCTGTATGCGAAACATTATTTGATTCTGTTTGAATTTGCGGCTGTTATCGTTTGCCAAACAAACAAAATTACCCTTGCTAAAAAAAAACCGTTGCAGGTAAACTACCCCTTTCCCTCAACCGATCTGCACCAAAAACAATAGGTCGCGAGTACTCTGCAAATAAGGGTTGTATGCAAAAAATTATTTGATTCTGTTTGAATTTGCGGCAGTTATCGTTTGCCATAGAAAAAAAATCTACAGACAGACAGACAGACAGACAGACAGACAGACACACAGACACTTTTCGGTAAACGACTTTTTTTCATGTTTTGAGTGTAGTAGACTCAGAATCTGCAATAATCTCGAACACGATTTTTTTTTGCCATCACCATACTTCCATTCCTTAAGGAATATGGAAGTAAATATCGGTATGGAGAACCATACATGACTTCCATGTTCTAAGATTTATATTTAAAATCATATTCGAAATGAAATATTTCCATAGAAACTACGTCTTTCTACTTATTGCTTCAGCATTAACCACAGTACTGTGATCACTAATGTATACCACCTCACGTTTTCGCACTCGATTTTTACCGACGATGGCAGTCGATGGCACTGCCGAAAAGTCTGGTTTTGCAGAAAACATTGGACTACGGCTAAAGAGCCTGGGAAGCAATTTTAACAAAAAACTACTTCTTTGTTGCCGATAACGTAGTACACATATAAAAAATTCTCCCCTCCACCTTCAACTATAATTTTTAATAATAGAAAACTACCCCCACCCCGTTCAGCTAACTTCTTCATTTATAGATATTTCATCTACGTTTCTACAGTGGATTACTATGAGCTTCTTATCAGGATACTTTATTTATAAAAATTAAGTACTTTACTCTTGTTAAATCATAAAATGTTTCAGGTAAACTACCCCTTTCTCTTAATCGATCTTCTCCAAAATCAACATACCTTCCGTCCTCTACAATTCAGGGAAGCATGCAAAAAAATATTTGATTCTGTTTGAATGTGCGGCAGTTATCGTTCGTCATGGAAACATTCTCTTGTTACAACATAAAATGTTGCAGGTAAACTACCCCTTTCCCTTAACCGATCTTCACCAAAATCAATAGACCTTGAGCTCTCTGCAACTCAGGAAAGGGTGCAAAAAATTATTTGATTCGCATTGAATTTTCGGCAGTTATCGTTCGTCATAAAAAAATTACCTTTTTAAAACATAAAACGATGCTGATAAACTACCCCTTCCCTTAACCGATCTTCAACAAAATCAACAGACCTTGAGTTCTCTTTAGTTCAAAAAGGTATGCAAAAACCTAGTTGATTCTGTTTGAATTTACGGCAGTTATCGTTCGTCATATAAAAAATTACCCTTGTTAAAACATAAAATGTTGCTGGTAAACTACCCCTTTGATTTAACCGATCTTCACCAACACCAATAGGTATTGAAAACTCTACAATACAGGGCTGTATGCAAAACATCATTTGATTCTGTTTGAATTTACGGCTGTTATCGTTTACTATAGAAAAACTTGTTAAAACAGAAAACGTTACAGGTAAACTACCTCTTTCCCTTAACCGATCTTCACCAAAATCAACAGATCTTGAGAACTCTACAATTCAGGGCTGTATGCGAAACATTATTTGATTCTGTTTGAATTTGCGGCTGTTATCGTTTGCCAAACAAACAAAATTTCCCTTGATAAAAAAAAAACCGTTGCAGGTAAACTACCCCTTTCCCTTAACCGATCTTCACCAAAAACAATAGGTCGTGAGTACTCTACAAATCAGGGCTGTATGCAAAAAGTTATTTGATTCTGTTTGAATTTGCGGCAGTTATCGTTTGCCATAGAAAATACGCTTGATAAAAAAACGTTGCAGGTAAACTACCCCTTCCCCTTAACCGATCTTCACCAAAAACAATAGGTCTTGAGTACTCTACAAATCAGGGCTGTATGCAAAACATTATTTGATTCTGTTTGAATTTGCGGCTGTTATCGTTTGCCATAGAAAATACCCTTGTTAAAAAAACGTTGCAGGTAAACTACCCCTTTCCCTCAACCGATCTTCACCAAAAACCACAAGTCTTGAGAACTCTACAATTTAGGGCTGTATGCAAATAATCTTTTGATTCTGTTTGAATTTGCGGCTGTTATCGTTTGCCATAGGAAATACCCTTGTTAAAACATAAAACGTTACAGGTAAACTACCCCTTTCCCTTAACCGATCTTCACCAAAAACAATAGGTCTTGAGTACTCTACAAATCAGGGCTGTATACAAAACATTATTTGATTCTGTTTGAATTTGCGGCTGTTATCGTTTGCCATAGAAAATACCCTTGATAAAACAAAAAACGTGGCAGGTAAACTACCCCTTTCCCTCAACCGAACTTCACCAAAAACAATAGGTCTTGAGAACTCTACAATTTAGGGCTGTATGCAAATAATCTTTTGATTCTGTTTGAATTTGCGGCTGTTATCGTTTGCCATAGGAAATACCCTTGTTAAAACATAAAACGTTACAGGTAAACTACCCCTTTCCCTTAACCGATCTTCACCAAAATCAGCAGATCTTGAGAACTCTACAATTCAGGGCTGTATGCGAAACATTATTTGATTCTGTTTGAATTTGCGGCTGTTATCGTTTGCCAAACAAACAAAATTACCCTTGCTAAAAAAAAACCGTTGCAGGTAAACTACCCCTTTCCCTCAACTGATCTTCACCAAAAACAATAGGTCGCGAGTACTCTGCAAATCAGGGCTGTATGCAAAAAATTATTTGATTCTGTTTGAATTTGCGGCAGTTATCGTTTGCCATAGAAAAAAAATCTACAGACAGACAGACACACAGACACACAGACAGACAGACACACACACAGACACTTTTCGGAAAACGACTTTTTTTCATGTTTTGAGTGTAGTAGAATCAGAATCTGCAATAATCTCGAACACGATTTTTTTTGCCATCACCATACTTCCATTCCTTAAGGAATATGGAAGTAAAAAATATCGGTATGGAGAACCATACATGACTTCCATATTCTAAGATTTATATTTAAAATCATTTTCAGCCAAACAGCCAGGCTGTGTCTTACCTGCCTTTTTATTGCTGTATTAAATGAAAAATATTATATTACATAAAATGAAAAAATTATAATTTTATTGCCTGGCAACAAAATTATTTAAATAAATTTTCAAGTACTTTACTCTTGTTAAAACGTAAAAGGTTGCCGGTAAACTACCCCTTCCCCTTAACCGATCTTCACCAAAATCGAAAGTCATTGAGACCTCTACAATTGAGGGACGTATGCAAAAAATTATTTGATTCTGTTTGAATTTGCGGCTGTTATCGTTTGCCATAGAAAATACGCTTGATAAAAAAACGTTGCAGGTAAACTACCCCTTTCCCCTTAACCGATCTTCACCAAAAACAATAGGTCTTGAGTACTCTACAAATCAGGGCTGTATGCAAAACATTATTTGATTCTGTTTGAATTTGCGGCTGTTATCGTTTGCCATAGAAAATACCCTAGTTAAAAAAACGTTGCAGGTAAACTACCCCTTTCCCTCAACCGATCTTCACCAAAAAACATACTCAAAGCAGTATGTTTTGAGTGTAGTAGAATCAGAATCTGCAATAATCTGGAACACGATTTTTTTTGCCATCACCATACTTCCATTCCTTAAGGAATATGGAAGTAAAATTACCCTTGATAAAAAACCGTTGCAGGTAAACTACCCCTTTCCCTTAACCGATCTTTACCAAAAACGACAGGTCTTGAGAACTCTACAATTCAGGGCTGTATGCACAATATTGTATGATTTTGTTTGAATTTGCGGCTGTTATCATTTGCCATACAAAATACCGTTGATAAAACAAAAAACGTGGCAGGTAAACTACCCCTTTCCCTTAACCGATCTTCACCAAAAACAATAGGTCTTGAGTACTCTACAAATCAGGGCTGTATGCAAAACATTATTTGATTCTGTTTGAATTTGCGGCTGTTATCGTTTGCCATAGAAAATACCCTTGTTAAAAAAACGTTGCAGGTAAACTACCCTTTTCCCTCAACCGATCTTCACCAAAAACAATAGGTCTTGAGAACTCTACAATTTAGGGCTGTATGCAAATAATCTTTTGATTCTGTTTGAATTTGCGGCTGTTATCGTTTGCCATAGGAAATACCCTTGTTAAAACATAAAACGTTACAGGTAAACTACCCCTTTCCCTTAACCGATCTGTACCAAAATCGACAGATCTTGAGAACTCTACAATTTAGGGCTGTATGCGAAACATTATTTGATTCTGTTTGAATTTGCGGCTGTTATCGCTTGCCAAACAAACAAAATTACCCTTGCTAAAAAAAAACCGTTGCAGGTAAACTACCCCTTTCCCTCAACCGATCTTCACCAAAAACAATAGGTCGCGAGTACTCTGCAAATCAGGGCTGCATGCAAAAAATTATTTGATTCTGTTTGAATTTGCGGCAGTTATCGTTTGCCATAGAAAAAAAATCTACAGACAGACAGACAGACACTTTTCGGAAAACGACTTTTTTTCATGTTTTGAGTGTAGTACAATCAGAATCTGCAATAATCTCGAACACGATTTTTTTTGCCATCACCATACTTCCATTCCTTAAGGAATATGGAAGTAAAATTACCCTTGATAAAAAAAAACGTTGCCAGTAAACTACATCTTTCCCTTAACCGATCTTCACCAAAAACAATAGGTCTTGAGTACTCAACAAATCAGGACTGTATGCAAAAAATTATTTGGTTCTGTTTGAATTTGCGGCTGTTATCGTTTGCCATAGAAACAAATCTACAGACACACATAGACAGATAGACAGACACACACACAGACACTTTTCGAAAAATGACTTTTTTTCATGTTTTGAGGGTTGTACAATCAGAATCTGCAATAATCTCGAACACGATTTTTTTTCCCATCACCATACTTCCATTTCCTTAAGGAACATGGAAGTAAAATGATATAGGAGCTCTTCAAAAACTTTGGGAAAAAACTTTAGATAGGTATTCTTTCGTTGGAAGGCACGATTGGACTATTTCCTATCGCTCCGTGAGCGGATGCCCTGTTGCTTCGATCACTCACATCGCCTGCATTGCCGTCATCACTTTTATCGCTTACCTGTTGCCCCGTGTGCGGAGGGTCTAAGGATAACGGAGATGTTCCAAACCTCTGCTTATACCATCCCCGGCTCTCCGTTGAGCTATTGTTCTGAACGCTGACCAGGCGCTTCACGAATGTTGTGGTCAGTACCCTTGGGTTTGAGACGTGCAGGTCTAAGCCTCCACGGGTTAAGGAATATCGACTAACCAATTTAACAGCAAATAGTAGCATCAAACTCCACCGCACATACTAGCGGACAAGGAGTCGACGCCCCACAGCCGAAACCACAGACTAACCTCGAGTGCAACCCAGTACATCGGGAGTGTACCCGGGGTACCCCGGATCCACCCCCGATGCCGGTCGGGGCGCAGATAGGGCGTACCCTGCCTGCGGGGCTCCCCGACCCCCGACGAGTTGATTTAGCAAAGCCAAGGTAAGCTTTGACTCGCCTCCCATCAACAATGGGTCAGCTACCATAATTTACAAGGGCAGCTGCGGACAGGCAGACATACAGACAGACAAAAGATACACGGGACACCTTGCGCCCTGGTTTGTGTGTACCGAAGCCCGATAAACTCCAGGTTGAAACGAAACGACGCGTTTCTTCGGCACAAGGAATTAGGGCGCGGTCCTCTTATTATACACGACTGGCGTGTATGGGAAGGGTTCAGAAGTTGCTTCAGCTTATCTCCACGTCGTAGACGGGGACACCGCAGGAGCTTAGAGAAGCGCTCGTATGATCGGTAGGCTCGACACTGTCCGTACACGATGTCGGTCGTTACGATGAGCTGCAAAGCCAGGGAGCATGGCTTCCGTAAGCAGGGACTTGTACACTATAATGTCTCTCCTGCTAAGACATCATAATACAGGGAACCCGTTTAATTGGCTTCTGTCAATTAAACTGGCTGCCGTTGTTAGTACTAGTTATTTACCAACAATTTGGGAAACTGTAAAGAACAGGAATTCGTGCAAGGTTACTCAAATTTACTTACTCTCTTTTGGTTTTAGCAGAAACATCTCTTTATTTTTACTTCAAAATAATATGTTGATTGATACTACCTTTAGTGGTTATCACCTTTTTCTTTTATGTTTTAAATTTTCTGATAGATTCTACATCAAGAGGTCTTATACTCTTTAAAGTGTTACTCAGATGAGTTCAAAGCTATACTGTTTTAGATTACATTAAATACCACGGATCCGGGTTCTAATTTCATAATATTTCAAAATACTTCCACATTATGTAAACTATTTGAAGAATAGTTTGATTAATAGATTAGATTAATATACAGTAGATACAAATTTACTATGTTAAGATTTACATGGTTTGACAGAGTCTTTTCAAAACTTGTACTGTTTTTTACTTTGGTTGCTAGAAAACAATATAAGCACAGAAGTTCTTTTCTGTGTCACCTGGGTATAATGGTGATCTGCAGCTGGTCCTCTTGCGGATCCTCTTCAGTCGGTTTTCCGGGATTATCTTCGTAGTAGGCTGAGTTTCTCCATTAAGATTGTCGATTCTAAGTGGTGATCACAGTCATCACGCTACAATTCTGCTACCTGGTGCTCGTGATGTTGACGTCGTTGCTTCTTTTGGACGTGCGAGTTCACTTCTCACATTTTAGTTAAATGTACACTAATGTTATCTTCCTACATGGTATGAAATATACCTTAAAATGTAAACTTTGATTTACAAAGAGATGTACTTACTTACTAGCCAACGCCCACCCTTGGCTGTTGGGCCATTAGGCGGCGCGCTGACCAGTAGAGACGTGAGAGCCTTGCCATACCATCCTCGTCCTGGACTTCCGTGTCTGAGATCAAGGCTGGACATGCAATTAGGTGATCCGCATTCATGGAAGCGTATCCACAGAGAACACATTCAGGAGACGACAACACGCCAATACAAAGAGATGTGTCGACTATTATTTTCCTTTAATTCATTATCTACATATAAGCTACATTATCAGATTTACGTTGCACTTAGTTTCACCTACATGTCGAGTATTTTACCATAAAACACTAACTTTCTGTAACAGAGTTTGAAATAAAATGTACGTTCACGTTCCAGCCACATTGTGATGCTGTTAACTCGTCGGATATACTGAGTCGACTGGAGTTGATTTAGCGGCCGTGTGTAGGGACGGGGGCGCAGTTCACGAGTCAAGAGAAAAGTAGTTCGTACTTTTATTATTAGTATCTTTCCACTAATTAACTATTATTAATTATCCTACCTTTCTTTATTTAGTTAGGTATTTTATTAATTATTCTCACGTCTTTTATAAAATTAGAATGATTGTTAGTATTCGCTTCATAACAGTATAATCTGCATGTCCGTACTAGACTTTTTACAAGTTGGTACAGGTATTTAGGTACAGCGGGGAGGGTGGATTATTTTCTCACGCGGTATTTAAACCAAAATTTTTTTTTTTTATTTTTGTGCTATTTAAATTTGCTTTTAAATCGTCACAACACCTCGCACTGTGTCCTGTGCCCGGGCTTCAGAGTCCAGTCGATGCGGCAAAGCAGGTGCTGACTCAGGTGTATGTGATTGTGAATTCACCGACCTGACCCCACGTCTGAGGAAGAGCTCCGTGGCCCTCTTAAGGATAGGGGAACCGATGTATAATAAAAGAGACCCGATTTCTGATGGGCAAGAAACGTGGTTATCTTTTACCAAAATGTGGACGATTAAGAAGTTATTGCCAGTAAGTTAAGATCTAAGATTTCACGTAGTATTTATCTTACTTACAGCGACGCGACAACCCATTACTGAGTCAAGGCCTCCTTTAACAGCCTCCGCCAGTTGTCCCGATCAAGTGCAGCTGCTCTCCAGTTCCAGGTCCCAAGGATATGGCGCACATCATAATTCATTCTCCCCCATTCTGATCGCATGTCCAAGCCCACCTGAGTCTACCAAGTTTCATAACTTTCACAATATCTGGTTCGTTCAGAAGAGTGTTCAGTTCTTGGCTGATCCTTTTCCTCCATTCACCTCCCACACATATTGGTAATTGGACCAAAAATACTGCGGAGGATTTTGCGTTCATGAACCAGCAGACTTTCTAGAAATGACCCAGGTCTCAGAACCATAGGTAAGAACTGGGCGGATCAGTGTTTTATACAGAAGCAGCTTGCTGTTCCTGGCAACTGTTCTGCTCTGGAACAGAGGTCTGAGACCAAAGGGTCACCTATTAGCTGAGGTGATTCTTCGCTTTATTTCTTCTGTCGTTACCCTATCGGAGTTAACTTGGCATCATAAACAAATTGTTGACTTTTTCGAAGGAATTGATGCCAATTTGGACGTGCTCTCCTTCTCTAGCTTCCTGCCCTGTGACCATGTATTTCTTTTTTTTTTTTGCTTTCGTTTATTATGAAACCCAACAACATTGCGGAAGCTTCAAGAGCAAGAAAGCCTTCAGTGACTGCACGAAGGGACCTCCCGATTATATCTAGGTCATCGGCGTATCCTAGGACCTGCACCAACCTCAGACGTTAATACACTATAAACTATAGTGTTGTGTTTGTGAGAAATGCAGGTCAATGAAACAGTGAATGTATGTCCGTGAGTCGGTAAACGCACGTTTGACAGTGATAACGTGTTACCTATTCACGGACACGCTGCTGTGTTATTTTGGTGTGCACAATGGCGAAGAGAAATATACACGAATAATTTAAACTTTACAAGATAAAATATCGTAAATCTTCATTATGGATTACAATAGATATAACTTAATTTGTAACTAAAGCCACGTAGTACCGAATCCTCTTCAAGTGAGGAAGCTAACAGATTTTAACACGTGGTATGCATGTCAAAAGACGTTTCAAAAAACATTTTGGTTTGAGATCGCAGATTGTCTAGCCAAAGCCAATCAGATTCCAAGCCAATCAGATCTACGACATGACGCCAGTAGACCGTACAGCATCAGTCATAGTTAAAGAGACTTCAAGTAGGGCCTACAGTTTCTATGTAGTCATCGATCAAGGAGGCCGCGTTATACAGTATAATCTCAACAAGTTCGTCAGGGGCTTATGTTTTCAGGATCGACCACACACACTTGTGCCTGGGTAACCTAGGACGGAGGCTGGAGCGACGGAGGGCATACCAGTAACATCTCGGGACCGACAGGAACGCAGGAGAATGTGAAACGATGCATTCGAGATAGTCACGCTTCGGACACCGGATTCATTATGCTTCATCCTCAGTCTTCAACACCAGGGAAGTGAAAAACTATTTAAATCATTCATACTGTTACGATAGAACATTTAAAGACATTTTATAAACTTTTAAAAACATTTCTACTAATTGTAAACACTCATATTAAAAAAACTCTAATCATATAGTAAAATTCATATCACGTCTTGCAAATACAGTAAAGGCTATCGTTACATTTCTTAAATGTTTCAAAAATATTTTTGTAGGTTTAGATTTCTTAAATATTTTCATCAATATTTTGCAAATAAAAAATCATCTACAGGTACTTTAATTTATAAAATTAATTATGCTAAAGAATTTTAAACACTGACATATATATATATATATATATATATATATATATATATATATATATAAAGAGATAATATGCAATAAATACAATTCATTGAGAAACCTCTGATGATACAGATCTATTCTGTGAAAAAAGACGTCAGGTTGAAAAAAAAGATAAACATAAGAATATTCTACTTAAAGAAGTCATTATAATTTTGTAAAATATATACCAGTAGGCCTATTATACAAGAATACTTCAAGAATCTCACCGAGTTACTTACAAAGAAAAACTATGTAATGATATGTGATATGTTATTTTTTAAATTCAACTTAATATTATAGTAAAACCAAGAGCTTTCAGTTACATGAAAAGAACAGTTTAATAAGAAATGTTACGTGTAAAATTTTGTAGTACAGTCTACTAATAAACTTATTAATCCACTCATCATCAGAACTTCTGCAATTTCTGTAGACCTCAACCTGCACCACACACACACACACACACACACACACACACACACACACACACACACACACACACACACACACACACGCACACACACACACACACACACACACACACACACACACACACCACATAATACTACAGCAGGGGAGACGCGATTTCCTTATGTGATTGCAAAGAGGGGTAAAACCTTTCAGTCGACCGAAGGGAGAGAATTCTGGGTTGAACAAATAAATACTGAAACCTATTGGTATTCCCTAACTGTTTTGAAGATACAAGAGTACAGGAGGAGGACGTTTCTAATAGTGTACGGAATAAGCTGAGAAAGAAGATGAAAATGAAGGAGAAGGAGAAGGAGGAGAAGGTGGAGGTGGAGGTGGAAGAGGACGTTTCTAATAGTGTACGGAATAAGCTGAGACAGAAGATGAAAATGAAGAAGAAGAAGGAGCAGGTGCAGGAAAAGGAGTTAACGTTACTGAATATGTGTGGTCTATCGGCACCGGTCTGGAAGCATTAAGTTGTTCACCATGAGCTGTTTATTTATTTAAAACTAGCCTTAAAAATTAAAACCAAAATATAATCTTAACGGTTATGGACGTAGGTCTGTTGCGGAATTCGAAAATAATTAACGCTAATGAAATGTACGAAACAGTAATTGAATTAAACGGTTGGCAGCTATTAAACCGGCTTTTGGTTTCATCAATGTCATAATATAAAGCACTGTAAAACACTACGTTATGGACGCCGACGAATTCCGCATACTTTGGAATGATTCGCGCAAACACGACCGTGTGGTTTTAGCATACAAACTATTATAGCCGGTAATTAAACCTTGACACGGAACATAATTCGCGCGCTGAGTATTTACGATTCTCTCTTCACTTCCACACCACAGACCGCATCGAACACGGTCACGTATGTGCAAGGAGACTCTTGACCTGTCTTCACCGACAGGTGATATCAAGTTAGTGTAATTAGAGGTGTAGTAAACTAGTATTTTAAAATAACAGGTACGAAAGATACCGTTAAAAAAACACGTACAAATACCTGTTAATATATACTTATTATACATATACCTGTATTATATAATTTGTTATAAGAAACGTATTGAAACTAAAAGTATTAACAGTGTTACTTTACACTGTGACTTTATTAAGATGTTACTATTTAAAACAAAAAAAGAAACAAGAGAATTTATAGGCCTAACTTCCTTTAGGAATACTAATTTTTAAGTTTTCAGTAGGTGTAAAAACTGACATAGATTTAATATTAAATTATTGATTTCATTTTGGTTAGACAATTCAAACTGCGAAACGCAGGCAATGAAATTTAGAGTGCTCCTCGCGACCAAAGAGGAGGCTCTTTCAATTTATGTCTCGCAACAAAACAGCTTGCGACTTTTTGAACTGCGCATGCCCTGGACTCTAACCACAGAGGCTGGAGTTCATATTACACTTACTTAGTCCTACGTGGAAAGTGTGCGCATTGTTCTTTCGTTCAGATTCTCGCATACTGTTGTGTATTTATTATTATTATTATTATTAATTCCTATTGAGTAGGCCTACGAAATGGAAACAAGTGTATGTGTTGTTGAAACTGAAATAGGCGCAAAATAATCCCTGTCACGAACCCGCGAACCACACACACTTTTACAGCTCAAAAACAACTGACGAGAAGTTGTTCTGTCGTGAGCAATGAGCAATGTCTCAATGGAAGCGACGCTTTGCAACACGATGGGTCAAAACGATTCTGTTGTGAAACATAACGTCGCTCCAGTGTGTGGGCGGCCTTATAAGGCGGTAGAGGCTAGTGAACGAAGAAGACCGAGGAACAAGTGGCGTGAAGGAGGATTTGAGGGAGTATGGGAATTAGGAATTGGTGAAGAAGAGATACTGAAGACAAGATAACATGGTCCAATAGAAGAGAAAGCCAAAGACCCACGCAGGGTCGCAGCGTCAAGAAAGAAAAATACATATATAAAATATATACAGTATATATACACACAATAAATACACACCTCGAGCTCCTGTGTGTTTCTCACCGGGCGGTCTAACGCGCAATAAAGTTAAAGATGGCGAACAATAACAGCGAATGACGAAACAACAGTGACAGCAATCGCAGAAGATTTGTTCGCCGTAATAGTATAGCCAGTGTGTATATGCAACGCAAGAAGCCATTTGTAATTATTAACGAGTAACAATATGTTACATTGATAAGCAGCATTTATAATAAGGCACACACACACACAGAACACTATTAGTGCGATCGACCGTCTGCGATTCCGGTCGTAGATTGCGCCAGCAACAAACAAAGCAATTGGCCACATTAGTTAAAGACGTTTTGTTTTGTTTCCGGCGGCCAATGGGTGTGTCCGGTTCGCTATGGGCGATGTCTTCGGGGTGACAGTGCCGCGACGCCCATGTCTTCATAACCGTTCATAATTACCATGTCATTATTGTTGCTCGACGAACATCTTTGTTTCAGCGAACGAATAAGTAAACAAAGGTGCAGTGTACCTGCCTCTCTGGTTTAAAGACAATAATTCGTGTAATAAAAAGAAACTCATTAAGTTTACGGTTAATGTCGACAATAATTTGGCCGATCGGTATCAATTATTTTGCCGAAAATCTCGATACGATACAAGAGCAAAAGAAACGTACTGGTGAGTGTATTGGTAGAAATACCTCTGGGTTGACAGCCAGACCCCATTACCATTTGTTAAAATCGCCCACGGACGAAAATTAATCACGAATGTCTCACGCTATTATGAAAGGTGTTGTAAGAAAGAAACTATAATGTCGAAACAAGTGTTTCGATTTTTGGAAAAAATTCTAAACAAGAATCACATAGACACTGAGATACCTTTAGTATTAAGAACATGAGCTAACATCGAACGTGCCCGACCATTATACAATTAATGAAGAGAGCAGACAGGAAACTCTGAAACAAGCCGTGAAACAGTTCCAAGGAACAAAACTGGGTACAACCGAGAAGGAGGTGGTGAACCAAAACAATCTAGGAGCCCAATACCGGGAGAGTAAATGTAGAAAGAGAAGGAGAAGAAGCAGCAGCGGAAGAAGAGGCAGAAAGAAGAAGGTGGAGGAAAAGAAGTAGAATGAGGAGTGATACATGAAGTCGTGGAGGGAGGGAGGGAGGGGAGAATCGTGGTGAAAAACGAAGGCACACATCAAACCTTGCCTGAATCTTAACTAAGCATCACAATACGATTTCCCGAGTTGCCGAATACCAAACTTCAATGCGATCTCCTGTCTCCTGCCTTGTGGTTCTGTCCAAAATGGGATCTAATTTTGCTAATGACCCTACTCCCGGACGTGTGCTCTAGATTCTACGCGCAGTATACCAGGAACGTTTCCAATTATCAGCAAAAAAAAGAAGACAGAAAACAACAGCTATATGTGCAGAGATCCCTTGCTCTTACACGTGTTATGAATCCTGCGCTTTTGTCCAGAGAACGGATACCGATTCGCCTTCCAGAAAGGAGAAGTGTTCCAAAGTCCGACGGGAACCCTTGGAACCCATTATCAAGTACGGTTTGCAAAGCGGCAGATAGCATACGCAATGACCAGTAACAAGTAGGTCTACCACTTGAGTATTTTATGGTAGCCGGCAACCTTGGTGAATGTGATATGCGCAGAACCCTGATCTTTGTCAGTGTTACGGGACATCTCACTGAGTGCGTATGCATTTTCAAGAACGTTTACCGTATAGGCCTGTATTTCATTTAATTATTATTTTCAACACGAAAGGCATGTCGTACGGTACGAAAACTTCATCAACTTCTTATGTCTAGTGGAAATTTTCAAGGTAGCTTATCATGTTTAAGAAAAGTTATTATAAACTTAGGGTTTAAATGGAAGAAGATCAGAAATAATAGAAGTGTATTAAAAGAACGTCAAGACATACACTGAATTTAATATCTCAGGAAAAATAAAACAATTCAGGACAGAAAAGCGGCCAATATTAGTAATTATTTATTGTTTACATTATGTAACAAATAACAAGTTCACAAACTGCACCCTTAATATAAACCAAAGGCCAGTTGAACGTCTAAGCAAATTTACATATCTTGGTACTATAGTCAATGAACAATGGAACCACTCTCAAGAAATAAAGAGCATAATTGAAAAGGCACGAGCAGTGTACACTAGAATGAGCAGTTTATTCAAGTCATGATTTAACAATAAACTCAAAGATGAGACTTTTACGCTGCTACGTATTCTCGGTCCTCTTCTACGGTGTAGAATCTTGAACTTTGACTGAAGCCATAACTAAAAAATTGGAATCTTTCGAAATGTGGCTTTACCGTAGAATACTGAGCATTTCATGGACAGCACATATAACTAATGTTGAAGTTCTTAGAAAGATGAAGAAAGAAAGAGAAGTTATTAACACAGTGAAGATTAGAAAGCTTCAGTATCTCGTATCTCAGTATCTTGGAAAGAGAGGAGTTGGGCGCCGAGAATCTCATGGCTGAGAAATTTAAGGACCTGGTTTGGCATGAATACGCTGACTTATTCCGTGCAGCAGTACAGAAAATTAAAATAGTCTGTATTACATCCAACATCTGAAACGGATAGGAACTATCAGAAGAAGATATAACAAATAAGATTGTTCTGGTATTACTAATACATATTTGATACAATTTCGAGTAATACTGAGAAAAATTACAAATAGTAGATAGTTGAATGAAATCTGGAAATGTCTACAAGGTGTAAAACCCGATTTGTAATAATTAAATAGTTACAGGCACCCATAAAGCCGGCTGTAGAAACAGTGTTTTTGAAATGTAGTGTTACAAGTGATCACACTTATCTCCCCACTACCCTCACTTTTCGCGCAGCTATGAAGCGGGCACACTAAAGTAACGCGATTGTACGTGTTAACGATTGCTTCTCACAGTTACAAGAAAGAGAATCGGTTATACGATAATTATAGAGAGGGACTGAGGGCGTTATGAGGTAGTGAGAGTTTCTATCGTTACCATTATGCGTAAGGAAAATCGCAGTAAGAGACAGCATATCCATAAGCACAACACACCTTCTGAATAACCTGAAAGCGACAATGATTGATCCGTATTTCCCGACGGACAGGTTGTGAACTGTTTTAACAATTACGAAACACGTAAGGAATGCCCGCATTGTTTACCACGTATTCCGTTTGGCCCTCGTTCGATGTCCAGCCAGTGGGCCAGCTGTTTGGCGAGCGTGGGCTGTTGAGCGATCCAAAAGCACAGCTACATATAACAGAACCCAGGTCGTCGGCTAATTGAGCGTACACGTGGGCCCGCGAATTATCATCGTCCGCGTTGTAAATCGACCGGCGTACCGGTTTCGGGCCGGTTACCATTTAATGTGGCAGCAAGAGGAAAGAAAAATAAAAGAGAAACTGATAACAGAAAATCGCGTGCCGCCTTTGCGACGTCAGAATCAATTTTCAATTTATTTACAACGCCAGAAGTAATCTCTGTTGTTAGTTGGTAAAAGCTTTCGCCACTCTTTCCCCGAAAATAAATACAGACACAGATAAGGCTCGCGGAACGATGATCTTGTCAAAGAGCAATTACCGTATGTTGTCTGTTATAATGCCCAAGCGCTCGCTGGTCGTCAGTAAAAAGAAAACGCTTCTAAAATTGCTGTAAAAAGTTTGTTTATTCATTGACTAACTGCGTTTTATTTCTCCTTCACGCGGACGTCAGAGTTTAGAGCAACATTAACGCCAAGTTTCTTATTACACCAAATAAAGCAAAATGAAAGCTAAAACGGTTGTGTTTTGTATTAATTAACGTCTGAAGAAAACGTTCAGACAGCTGATAGTAACGTCGTCCTATATCCAATTAATTTAAATTAATGATGTCAGTTACTAATATTACGTTCGTTTAGTATCAGAAACAACAGACGATCTACTGCTGTGGTTAGCATATGGTGACAAATGCGTGTTTTTTTTTTTTTTTTTGGGGGGGGGGTAGCAACTCGCTTAGCTTCCGCGATTTCATTAATCAATAAATGCTGACTGTCAAGTTCCCGGCCAGCCGGTTAACGGAATTTTGTGCGTGGGAAGCTGTCAAATGCTGTAGCTGAGAACTTAACCTGACCAAGAAAAAAAAAGATCAAATATTATTTCACTAAATGGCTTGTCAGATATTTATCATAGAACAGTGGTGTCAGAGCTGACGTGGTAGTTACAGTTCTCAATCCTCCCGGTTGGTTGGTCCACAACTAGGGAAAGCAATCAGTATCTGGAGAGTCTCCGCCTGTCAGTCACTCTCTCTCTCTGTGCACAGACTTGTCTCATTCAGTCTTCGAAGCCTCTATATCATTGGTTCCCAAACTTTTCAGTCCACGGACCCCCACCAAAAAATTAAAAAAAATAACGGACCCCATCTGAGTTATGAAATAAAACAAACAGTAAATATGATACACTCTTATATTTTAATTAAAATGTATTCAAATCAAAATTCTCTTAACTTGAAAAATTATAATATTAATTATATCAAACATAGTTTAATGTGAACAATGAAGCTGGTTTTGAACAATTACCTCTGCAATATTACAATATTAGGTTTAATGTCTGATAATTTCAATGTTAAGTCGCTCTCGACAAATTTATTTCTTAATTAACGTTGCCAACCTCGGCTCTATCTTTATAGCCACATGTGTCGAAATCCAGCTACTTAGGCGTAAAACGAGCTACACGGAAAAGCGTTTTCCTTAGATACAGTGTTTATCAGTGGCGAAGTTACATGGAGGCAATTGAGGCAATGCCTACCCAAAAAATTCTGCAGAATAGAAATTATAAATACGTATGAACTACGTAACGTAAAGATTATACATCGTTACTGTGACTGTCGAATTTATTAAGCCGAAAGGTGCTTTAGTGAGCGACCGCTAGATGGTGACAGGTGAGATTCGGCATAGCCAAGGTCTATACAAACAGGTCAGGACACGATACCACAATCCTTTGCGGTGGCAGCCATATTGATTCTTAACATCGGTGTGAAAATGTGAAGTGGGCGTAACCAAGTCTTTGTGTGCTATCTTTAATTAAATACGATGGGATATTGCGCTGCACCAAATTGCAAGAATAAATCATCTGATGGGATTAGAGTATTTCGTTTTCCAAGAGATAAGCAGAGAAGAGCGCAATGGGTTCAAAATTGTAGACGGGATAAGTGGCAGCCTACAGATAATTCTGTACTATGTGAGGTTAGTAAGTTACAATGTTCACGCTAATGCTGAACAGTAGTCCCTTACATAGCACATTTATTTATGTATATGAGATTTTCACTTCTATTTTTGTTTTCTTTTAGCATCATTTTGAAGAATCTCAATTTGAACAGAAAAGAGTAGATGGGAGGAAACCATTCCATCCAAAATTCCATTCCAACAATTTTCAATGTGCCAAATCCTCTAAAGTCTCTGGAATGTACTAGAAAACTGCCAAAAGAAAGACCCTTACCTTGTAAAATGAGCAAGAAAGGTAAGATAACTAAAGATATCTATTCCAATTCATAAAAGTCTATAAGCAAATAATACGCCTAATAATAATAATAATTATTATTATTATTATTATTCCGTATTTCAAGTAATTGGGGGAGGGGATTTAATCACGGTACCCACTTGCTCACCACCAGCTCTTTAGGTTGTTTGTCACAAAACTTGTACTAATACGTAGGCCTATATTGGGTGGAAGGCACAAATTGTTCTAATATCATATCATATCATTTACTTCATCATTAGCTATACATTGTATAGATAGACATTGTCAAATAAGGTATGATAAATACAATGATCATATTAGAAAGCCCTTAAAAGTATAAAAAGTTTCGACTTTCTTTCGTATCTGTGCCGAAACTGGTAGTTGCACCGTAGCCTTCGAGGTGTTCACATAGCGAGACGTGGTAAATCGAGGGGTTCCTGAGGTTTTAAGATTTTTTAGGTTAGGGTTAGTGTGTGTATATAAATTTAATTCAAATATTGTAGGGTAGGATTGGATACGATAGGTAGGGTAGGATAGGATAGGGTAAAAAACTTTATGGTTATACTATGGATATTCCATGCCTAGGTTTGTATTTTTTGTAGTTTTAATTTCGGCACAGATACGAAACTGGAGCCAAAGGTTTTCTCATACAGAATAGTATCAGTATCACCGCTGTGCTACGAAAAAAGAGAGATTTTGCTAGTTGGGAGGTAAGGTACTGTGAAACAAAAATTTAGCTCAATATAGACAGTATCCTACTCACCTTACATTTCTGGCATATTAGTTATACAGCTTTATGCGAGACATGCACACGTTTATAGTAATTTTCCTCCAGTGATAATAATTTATATTAGGCCTACTGAACAATTTCTCATGTTTGGTTGCATTCTAATAATGTTTTTCTGCAGATTACTCTGTATTTTCGCTTTCACTATATTATTATTCTTTACTTTATTTTCAGATGAATCTTCAGAATCACAGTTAAATGAAGAACTTGTCAGCAATGATGGGCCTCAAAATGATTCCATGAATAAAATTGCAAAGTTAGAATTAGAGAACAGAAAACTTAAAATTCAGGTAGGTACAAACCGTATATTATTTAAATTAAACTTTACAGTTTTTTTAATTGAAATTAAGTTGGTACAATACTTTTCTCCTAATGCTTTTTGATATTATAGTGAGAATTGTTTAATTTTGTATAATGATTGTCTAAAAATTATTCTGATTTTGTTTTCCCATTTAGATAAAACAACTCACAGAAAAGCAAAATGCAATGGAGAAGAATCTCGACAGCTTTTTAAAACCAGACCAGATTCAATATCTTCAAAGAGTGTCTACAACAAATCCTTATAAATGGTTGAACCAAACGGTGAGACATGCATTACAAGTGAAATGTGCTGTGGGCAATAAAGGATATGAATTCTTGAGAAATGCTTCTTATCCTTTACCATCTTCGAGAACACTAAGCAGAAGGATTGAGTCCTGCAAGTTTGCCCCAGGAATTCAGTATGATATCATAGAATGGTTAGGTATTAAACTGCAGAGTGCTAGTGATGAAAGTAAAATCTGTTTTGTCATTAGATGAAATGCAATTGAGGCCACATGTTGAGTATGACAAAGGTTTAAAGCGGTATGTTGGTTTCGTAAGCAGTGAATTCATTGACTCTGATGAACCTGAAATTGCCACTCATGGCCTTGTTTTCATTATACGTGGTCTGACATTACATTGGAAACAAGTAGTTGGTTATGTTTTGACAGGAAATTCCACCAATTCAGCTAAATTGTGGAATTTTGTCAAAAACGTTATTGTTTGTTTGTATTCACATAGTCTGATTGTAAAGTGTGTTACAAGTGATATGGGGTCTAATAATAGAGGTATGTGGGGTTGTATTCCAGTCCATTCTATAAGGAACCACCTAATATAAGTTAATTGTAAGGTTTCACATCCATGTAAGCCAGATGAAAACATTTATTTTGTTGCCGATGACCCTCACTTACTGAAAAACATAAGAAATTGTTTATTGAGTCAAGATATAAATTTACCAGAAGGGATTGTAAATGAAAATCCACTTAAGTCAAATGCAGTATCTGTTAAACATGTAGCAACTTTGGTTGAACATCAAGAAAAAGGTGGCCCAGTACTAGTTCCAAACCTTACAAAGAATGTATTCAACCCTAGCGCCTTTGAAAAAATGAGGGTACCACTTGCACGAAATTTTTTCTCATGCAATGTATCTTCTGCTTTGTTGTTTTCTGTTTCTATAGGAATCATGCCCAATGAGGCAGTAGCTATAAGTTAGATTATTCAGCAAATAGGTAAGTGGTATGACATAATGTCAAGCAGAAATAAAAGTGATGCTCTCAGTACCAGCAACATTGTTAAATTACTTCATTTGGAAAACATTTTGAAGTGGTTTCCATCCTTCGGGGTGCAGCTGTCTACCACAAGCATTTTAGAATTGTATGACGAACTTACTTCACGTGGTTTAATTGAATATCTACTAACAAGCAGATTATCAACAGACTGTGTTGAAAATCTTTTCTCACAAGTACGTGAAACTGGTGACAGTCATCCCACTCCAGTAAATGTGATTCGGATGATGTGTTGCACAGTACTCACATATACCATAGTCCTCTAGTTATAATGTAGACGATGATGCGTACTATCTTGAATTTTTTTCAAGTCGAAAGCCAGTTGAAGACTGTATAGAATATGACCCTCAGTTTCCAAGTGAAGTTAACCTTAATGTAATTGAGATGTCTGGCCTGTATTACTTAGCTGGTTGGGTAATCCATAAACTTGTTAGGATTTCTAAGAAGATCACCTTTGAGACATGGATTGAAAGTATTTGTACCTCAGAACCCTCAGAGAATTTGTCTCATGAATGGGTCACAACTGTTAGTAGGAGGAATTTAATACATCCTTCAGAAAGGGCATTCCATGTTTGTCACCATGCTGAGGTAACTTTTCAGAAGCACAGTAGTTTCTTCTTAAATAAAGAAAATATATTGGATAATTTGGTGAAACTAGTATTAAGTTCATGCAATGGCAAGTTGTTGAATGTGCATTGTAACCATAATATAACTGATTCAATTGTTTCCAAGTTTTTGTCAGTGAGATTACATATTTTGGCAGATGATATTAACAAAAACATGATGCCAAGAAGTTGTATGGAAGTAAAACTGCATTCATGCGTACTTCAGCTGATGCACATTTCTCAAAAAAATGATGTATGCCTTCTAGTTTTCTTCACATTATGATGCTCATGTGTGGTATATTAAAATGAATTGTAAAATATATATATATTACAAACAATTATATCGTTTTTTCATCCCTATTTCAATCCTTGCTACTTAATTCTCTCTAAAACATATTAGTTCTGACTGCAGGCACGCCCACGGCAGGTGGAGTATGCTTGAAGATGGGAATTAAGTATTTCTATTGTGCCGAAGTGGTCGGCATATTCGAATAGTCGCGCCAAGGCCCTTAGGTCCCGCTCAGTCGACCTGAGCGCGATAGCGCACCGCGGTGTGTCGTCGAAATTCGGATAGCAGCCTCGTAACAGCTGTTTCAACGTTACCGTTCCGATACCGTTGTGCGTTGGTAAAGCACGTGTTCATTCTCCTTTTTCTCTTCAGCTTCCGAAGTGCTCGCTTGTGGTCTGGCGACTTGAACTGTAACTTATTCTTTCCAACTCTACATGAGTACTTAAACTTTTAAAAGGTCTCAGGTAAGCATTGTTGCAAGTTTTTCGTATTAGGTTAATGGGCATAGATGTTTTATATTTGTGTGTGTGTGATCCGTACATGTAAAATTTGTATTTGTAATGTATCTGTTGTAATGTAAATTGTACTTGCTTCTGGCACATGGCGATCTGGTCTCGGCATGTTTGAAAATTTAATTTAGAGTTACTGTGCACCCACAAATAAAAGAGACTACAATAAATTGAGCAGAAAGAGTTTTAAACAATTATGAATGGAATTTTAACAAAACTGAATTTATAAAATTGATGTACATATATTAAGAAAATGTAAAGATGAATTAACGTATGTGTGCTACAGCCTGCAACCATTAATGAAAATGCAGTGATCAATTTTCGAATGTCTTTTAAGTAATCAGATAATAATAATTTCCAAAGTATTAGACAGTGTGTGTCTGGTGTTGCTATTTTGTGGCGAGAAAGAGTCGTAGGTGAATTTAAGTGGTGACAGATATCTACAAATAAATGACGTTACAGGGTCCTCGGACCGTCGTGGGATGGGAAACAGCTGACATGATGGCACCTACACCAGCCATCATCATGGAAACAGATCGACAGTAAACGGCTCCTCACGTCGCCAGCCACAGAGGGAGAACCTGTCGTTCCCGAAGGACAACCATTCAACATGTAACCACTTTCTTCTTCACCTATCAGCACCATCATCATAATCGACCATCATAGAATTCATAGCCGCCTTTCGTTCTCCAAATCCAGGTGGAAAATTTCCGAATTTAAATTTAACTACACCACACAGCATCGTTTCATGGAACATGGGAGATATATATATATATATATATATATATATATATATTTAGTCGCTTTCTGCTACAGTCCGTTTCTTGATGTACATAATACTTTAATATTTATAATTAAATTTACCTCAAGATGTTATTTTTTCCTTTTTTTGAACATGTTTCGGGTACTATCTTGTACCCATCCTCAGCCTTCCGGTTTTTTTGTCTGGTGAAGTACACATTTGTTGTTGGTTGACTATTATTATTGTGGCTTCCTGTTGGCTTCTGGTATTTCAAATTGGTTTCAAATACAAATCAATACAAAACATGACACAATATTCAAAGCACTCAACATTGAAAATACACAAAAAACTAACACATACACCACAGTCACACACAATAAAACCAATTTGAAATACCAGAAACCAACAGGAAGCCACAATAATAATAGTCAACCAACAACACATATGTACTTCACCAGACAAAAAAACCGGAAGGCTGAGGGTGGGTACAAGATAGTACCCGAAACATGTTCCAAAAAAGGAAAAAATAACATCTTGAGGTAAATTTAATTATAAATATAAAGTAATATATATATAATATTCAAAAATTGTTAAATCTATAATGATAAAAGAGACATTAGAACTTTCATGGACACATGTTTGTAACTTCAGTGATAAACTTCATTAATAATACTTTGTACAAGAGCAAGGCTGCATTGTACGTATACATATATGTCTATAATGTTAGATATAGCTAAGCACTGGTGCTGATATGGGGTAATTTAATCATTCATGTCTCAAAAGTTTAAAGAAGGTCCACAGTTAATTGATTTTCTATAATTAACATTCACTGATTGAGTAATTCAATTGACTAACTAAATGTATTAAATTAAATAATTGAATAAAGTTAAGATTAATTACTATCAGAATTGACTTATAATGATTAAGACAAATTATTGTAAAAGGGGGTGTGAATATATCTTTTGTAAATTAATCTCAGTCGTAGTAAAGGTATCCTATTGTTATGGGGTAGCACCAATTCTCATTATTGGAATACAAGTATTAATATATACGTATGCATCTATACGAGTTGTCTCTCAAATGAAATGATATGGTATAATAATGTTATAATATCGGTATGGAACACCATACATGACTTCCATGTTCTAAGATTTATATTTAAAATCATATTCGAAATGAAATATTTCCATAGAAACTACTTCTTTCTACTTGTTGCTTCAGCCTTAACCACAGTACTGTGGTCACTAACGTATACCAAACACGTTTTCGCACTCGATTTTCACTGATGATAGCAGTCGATGGCACTGCCGAAACGTCTGGTCTTACAGAAAACATTGGACTACGGCCAAACAGCCCGGGAAGGAATTTTAACAAAAAACTACTTCTTTGTTGCCGATAACGTAGTACACATATAAAAAATTCTCCCCTCCCTCTTCAACTATAATTTTCATTAATAGAAAATTACCCCCACCCCGTTCACCTAACCTCTTCATTTATAGATATTTCATCTACGTTTCTACAGTGGATTATTAAGAGCTTATTACATAAACGGAGAACGTGCTCCTAGTTCTGGCGTTAAAATTACTTTTTATAATTAATATGTGATGATATTAATTATGGTGATTATGTTTAATATAATTAACGCCTTATTAATATGCTGGGCGCCAGAGATTTTTTAGATCTCAGGGGTTATTAAATAATAACTCTTCTGTTAAGATGCTAATAACTTATTTAATATTTAAATAATTATTCATATACAAACAAGATATTGATTATAATCTTATATCAATAAACATATAAATATCATATTCAAATTCCCATTGAATTTGCTCATAAATCATTATATATCTTTACACAGCAATTACGCTTTAATTCAATTACTACCTTTAAATTCGCTTGCAATTATAATTAAACAAAGTAGTAAATTCTTTATAAATTATCTTTGTATACTTCAAATAATCTTGATATTACATCTATTCAATGCTTAATCATTTAGTAAGACAACTATTAATTAAACTATCAGATGAAATTAATGTATTCACTGACTTCGTTTTTATTAATTGTTAGTTAGATTATACTAAGTACATATAGAGTTATTCATTAGTTCTTTCTAGATCATAAGATATAGAATTCTACTAGCATCTCAACAGACTCGTGAATTCTTTCAGAATGAAACGGGCGAACCAAAGATAGACGACAAAACTACATGGGATTTATAATTAGTAAACAATTGAAATTAATCTGTTACTTGAGTGTGTGATTATCCATCTCCTGCCTTTGTAATGATTCACGTCAATACACATTACACTTTTTACACTTTACCACTATTGCTCTGCTTTGGTTTACACACTCTCGACAACTTTTTAGTGCAATTATGCTAATTTATGTAAATTATTAAATTATTCACTTAAGTTGAATATTTACCAAATCAATATAATTACGCAAATATATTATTCTGACAATTTACTGGGTGGTTGAGTGTATTCACTGTTAATTAGCATAATTATTGAGACTCTTAATTATCGTTGTAAGCAATAAGACAGAATTTATTGAAACATGACAAATTAATTATTTGAGATTGATTGCAATAATGAACGCAAGATATACATAACGCAATAAATACTTATTTATTACACATTACTGAATAAATAGATTCTTGATATACAGATGAAATTATGTCCTGTAAATACATTCAAACAAAACGCGTAATAACATAAATCATAATACTCATTTCGTTGTTCCCTGAAAACAAGACATACAATGCTATAAAATATAACACATAATAATATAAATATGCACAAACAATAAACAACCAAATATACTTCATTCTAAGCTAAATGCGTTCATTAATGCCCTCAGATGAGTGACTTTACTATTTAACATTATTATATGTTTACAATTTATACAGATTTTCTCGGGGTGTAGCTCTTTGAAAAGAGACGGTGCCGTAGTAAGTATTAACTAGTATTAAGAACATAAGGACTTAACTTGGAAAAGCATATCCACAATTCCATCGGTGTGGTATCCTATCCGTTAATGGTTCCATGTACGTGGTTACTGCTGTTGATGGATGCGCACTGACACTTTAACTCGTGATAATCCCCACTCGCGTTCTGTGTAGTGTGATGTCGGAGTTATCCGCTTGGAATAAGTGTCTTTACAGTTTTATGTAGTAAAGATGCAATCATTATTATTGGTGTAGTTTGATTACGTGTTTACTGTAAGCGTGATTCAGGTAGCTAGATACTTTTGTCTACCTGGGACGTGATGCGCGTTATGTGTGCACTAGTGTTCATGAGTGTTAATCCACTTAGTTCATGTGCTCAAAATTAGAATGATTATGATTGGATAATGTTTCATAATGCCTGAAATTATCGCACAATGTTCTACTGTCGAAGTGTTAATTCACTCGTAATGCTTAATATGCATGCCGAACGTATTCTAAAGTTTCTCGTATACACTTGACATTTTTAACGATGTTTATGTACATTCGCACTGCGTGTTACTGCGGTAAGTTCGGTAACTTGGATGATCTATCGAACACAACGTTTTGTAAGACTGTGATTGAATTGAAAATGTCTAAGTTCGACTAAGACCGAGACTTGGTTATAACTGCGTCACTGACTGACTAACTGATTTAAAATTTGAGTAAGTCGGAATAAGAACTGAGTCAAAACTGCCGAGTAAAACTATTACTACTACTACTACAACTATTACTCTTACTACTCCCTGCTCCGCGTCCTTGTAAACAGTTTTTATCAAGCACCCTCTACCAGAATGCAATTTTCTCACGTCCACGCCTATGGCCGTCGTTGATAGGTTCAGGAATTCCTTCCACCTTGCAGATCTACGGTCATCGGTTTCCTGATTCGTCGTCCAAGTCGTCACTACTCTCTCCACCAGTTCCTTTGGAAGATGCCAAATCCTGGTTGGTCGTTGGACATCCCCCGAAGTACCCCAGCGACGAACGTTGCGTTGTTTCTCGTAAAGTGGAGCAATTGCCTGCCTGTCCATCAATCCTTTGTTTCCTTGTTGTCGAGGCTCTCTGTTATTGCCTTTGTTAACAATCTGCAGTGTTTGGTCTATTGTTCGGTCACCCTTCGTTTTTTTTTCGTCAATTACCAACTCTTCGCTGGACGTCATCCCTGGACTGGTCCCACGATTTCTAGTTGTAAATCTGACTTGTCATCCAGGTTTGTTTTCATGCTGGGCCGAGTACGTATCTCGTATTCATTGAATACCAGTCGCATTGTCTACATATTCGTCAAAACCTCTCTGCACCCTTTGTTATTGAGTATCTCATTCATACGTACGCGCGTTACAACTTAACCCCACAGCATGTGTTCCTTCTAACTTCTGCGTAGCCGGGCTACCGGGCTCTGTCTTTTGTCTGGTTTGTTTTGGTGTTGTAAATCTGAGTTGAGTTCGTTCTGTCAAGGATGTTCCCAATTTCAATTGTTACGTGTAGTCGGACGTTTCCTCATTGTTTCTTCACTGGCGTCGGGTCTGACAGGTGTCTAATTGTTCTTATTTACGACTCTGGCCTGGGTTGTTAACTCGAGTGTGTGTGAGCGTACCTCTGGATCACTAAGTTATAAATTTTTAAAATTTTTGACCACTAACTTCTATCGGTCACGCACTCGATTGCAACTCGGTTACATACTCCGTTCTACTTACGCGCACCAGATAAAATATACTTTGTCTGTATTTACTTCGTATTACCGCACATATCAATATAAACTTCTTCAATCTTGATGTCGCACTAAATAAAAGTTATTCAGTCGCGATCTTTTCTTCGTACTGGCTTGTTCAGTTTATACTTGAATTGTTAATTATATGATCACTGAATGTTACGTTGAACTATTAATTCCATTATACGGAATAAGATGATTGTCACATAAAGCTTGACTAATATAAACTAAAAGAGATTGATTCAGAACTTTGTAATAAGAATGTTTGCGTTCGAATAAGTTTCACTAAAAGAGACTGACTAAGTAAACGTAAGAGAGTTTGATTAAGAGATACTAAGAGAGTTTTCATTCCTCCCAGGGTAATATTTATATGGGCGTTTCCTTTACTCTCTCTACCGTCACACTAAAAAATACCCCGATTGGCTATCTATTTCGTTTCTTTGCTGGTAATTTCAAATCTACCCACTCAGTAACAGCTAAAAGTTCGCGCTACAAAAAGACGCTTTTTCTGGTTGGCTGCAACATTGCGCGAGCGGCAATTTCCCTCGTGTATGTTAATTCGTAAAACTGACGCTAACTTTCTCTGACGATTTCACTTCTTTACTGCGTGATCTATTGTCCTTTCATGGTTGTAGTTGCCACCCTCCAAACGGGACTCTGTCATTTTTTGTGACTTTTAGCAAACAAAGCATTCTATATCTTTATGACTTTAGAAAGCTGTTTCATACAATACACTTTTAAAACTGCTGGCTCCTATACCGTCGCCTGTATAATATTAACTTTTTATATAACCAGGAGACGTTCATTTGTCTCGTTCTTATTACAATTACATTAAAATTGCTTAATTCTTATTTAATACACATATTACATTATTAATTATGTCTAAATAATAATACATCATATTACGTAACCTTGGTTTACGTTATAAGCTTCTTATCAGGATACTTTATTTATCAAAATTAAGTACTTCACTCTTGTTAAAATATAAAACGTTGCAGGTATAAACTACCCCTTTCTCTTACACGATCTTCAATAAAATCAATAGGCCTTCAGTCCTCTACAATTCAGGGACACATGCAAAAAATATTTGTTTCTGTTTGAATATGCGGCAGTTATCGTTCGTCATGAATACATGTCTCTTGTTACAACATAAAATGTTGCCGGTAAACTACTCCTTTCCATTAACCGGTCTTCACCAAAATCAACAGGCCTTGAGTTCTCTACAATTGAGGCATGCATGCAAAACATTATTTGATTCTGTTTGAATGTGCGGCAGTTATTGTTCGTCATAGAAACAATTACTCTTGTTAAAACATGAAAAGTGGCAGGTAAACTACCCCTTTCCCTTAACCGATCTTCACCAAAATCAACAGGCCTTCACTTCTTTACAATTCAGGACGGCATGCAAAAAATAATTTGATTCTTTTTGAATTTACGGCAGTTATCGTTCGTCATAAAAAATTACCCTTGTTAAAACATAAAATGTTGCTGGTAAACTACCCCTTTCCCTTAACCGATCTTCACAAAACACCAACAGGTCTGGAGAACTCTACAATTCAGGGCTGTATGCACAACATTATATGATTCTGTTTGAATTTGCGGCTGTTATCGTTTGCCATAGAAAAAAATTACCCTTGATAAAAAAAACGTTGCAGATAAACTACCCCTTTCTCTTAACCGATCTTCACCAAAAACAATAGGTCTTGAGTATTCCACAAATCAGAACTGTATGCAAATAATTATTTGATTCTGTTTGAATTTCCGGCTGTTATCGTTTGCCAGAAAAGAAATCCACACACACACACACACACACACACACACACACACACACACACACACACACACACAACACACACACACACACACACACACATTTCGAAAAATGACTTTTTTTCATGTTTTGAGTGTAGTACAATCAGATTCTGCAATAATCTCGAACACAATTTTTTTTGCCATCACCATACTTCCATTTCATTAAGGAACATAGAAGTAAAAGAAAGCACCAATAAAACTTTGTTACTGTTACTGTTATATGATTGTTTTATTGCAAGTCCTGTCACGCTGGGCCCAGTACTTTTTTTTCTTCCGTCTAGGACAAGTCCCTAGTTTTAAAAATTAAGTTACGACCCCTGTAAAAAAAAAATTAAAAAAAATTGTAAAAGGGGCCGTTCCATTATTTCTTTGACGCTGACGGCGAGGAGGTCCATCGGCTATGGTAAGGAGGTGGTTTATGAGAAGGAAAGTCTGCGGATGTTGCGGGTAGTTCCAAAGGGGTAGGTCACTTACTTATTATACCCCTTGTACGTTGGAGTAGATTGCAGAAATAACGAAAATCGGTTTTCAAGTTACGTGGAAATTGTTTCTGTTCTCAGTGCTGATATGTTTTCTGCTACGATCTTCATCGCCTCTACAAAGACAATGAAAGTATCTATTGTTTAAGAACACTGCTGATCGACTCAAGGAGAGAGTACTACATACAAAAATGAAAGCTACAGTCGATAACACTCCGGAGCCATTCGTTCTTGAAAGGTGAAATCGTTCGTTCGCTTTTGTAATTAACGTAGATCACGAACGTTCCCAGCGAATAATCTCTATCGAGAACAAAAATTAATAAACGCATGTGAGAACACGCGCACGATTCGCTTGTGTTGGATCCGTCGGAACGGGTTTTTGTCTTCCTCGTTTTCTGTTTGTGACGAACGTTCATGTTACCGAATTTCAACCCAACGGCCAACAACCGAACTGGATCGCCGATTGTGTTGAAGCTACTGGAATGGAAAACACACACTAAATGGATTCCACTAAAACATGATATCCGCCACCGCGCGATACTCAGATTACTGTGGAACGTAAAATGATATGTTACGACGGTGTCTGATTGATCGTTGTATGGTACAGTGGGAAACAACATAAAGACGCCAATTAAGTCACTGATCACCAGTTTTAATTAATCACAATTAACAGTTTGAAATCAACAAGTTATTCAGCAAGCTTATACACGTGCAATAATTTAAATTAAATTTGTCCACATGCAATGATAATGTCAACTAATAAGAGGAAATCACTTTTCTCTAATAACCAACCACTTGAACGCACCGAGTAATCGCCCGACGTAAGCTGTCTGAAGTGACATGGATGCTTATATTTATACCCCGCTGAGATGCCGGAATAATCTGTCACTTTTTGGATGACGTGTTAAACAATTGGCTATTACAGGCGCTCTCGAATGCACTAGAAACAGTGCATAATGTCTGGCCTTGAACACAGTGCGCCGACCGTGCGGTCTGGAATAGCCTCTATCGTTGACGCACGATAAGTGTCACGTAATTGTCTTTCATCTCAAAGTAGTAGCAACATGTACGTACACACACATTACAGCTGGGCTCTGCTGGGATAGCCGAGAAACGCGTAGAACGACACACTCCACTGTTCGAGAATGTTCCTAATTGGGTAACAATATAAAATGACTTTTCACCGGGAAAGACGCTAAAGAAATACTTGTTTCACACTTCACCACTTTTCGCAGAGATGACTTCTTGCCTTCAAGATCGATTCTAACCTGAGAGTCATAGCAAGACGATTAGAGGTGTATTTAAAGCCTTCAAGTACAAATAAGTAACAACGTTTCTTTAACCCTCTTCTAGTTGTCTTATTCCCTCATGATCGTCACTTGTTTTAACAAGAAAACCGGAGAGACAGTAAAGGGAAATAATACAGCTACGACTTAGCATAACATCCTCTTTTTACTGGGCGGTTGCTATTATAATACTCTTTGGAGCAATATACAGTACGTTCTGACATCCGATGAATAGATCCACATCATTGCAGCACCCATAATGTATCGCGCTTGCATTCAATAGCCTACACATTTCCTGCGTAGCCTCAGGTATAGATCTCTTGTAGACCATCACCGCTGTCATAATTTTATCTGTTCAGGGGGCCATATTTCAGCTCCATTAAATACTACATATTTCTTATTCTACTTCGGAAATTTCAGTTCATCTCCGAGAAATTTTTTACTTGCTATGGGTTCGTAAAAGGTTTTTATTTACTGGGGATGCCGTTGCTAGCGCTAAGCCCAACCTCCAACCTGGAGAGGATTTCGGGCTGCTCTTCCGCTTGCCTCCACCTTGACCCAGTAGCAGTAGCCGCCCAGCCGGCATGTGCAGCTGTTGACCATTTGACTCTACTCCGCCTCCACACTAAGTACGCACACTGCTGGCAACGCGCGCCATCATGCCAGATTAAAAATTCTACAAAGGTTCTATGCCCATAGGAAGTAAGTAATTAAATAAGTGACAGCAAATAATATTTGGTCAATAACGAAAAAGAGGATTCCCAAGACACTTCTCCTTCTTCACTCCATGGCTTGGGCTATAGTCCGTTTCGATTTCACAGAGTCTCTGACCATCTTTTCCAGGGTCTTCCACGATATCTCGTCCCCACTGGCCTATATTCAAACGCTTGTTTATGCATACGCGTGTCTACCATGCGTTCGTCATGGGACTTCAAATTCTGCCTTTATTCCTATATTCTCTCCATAACCGACTGTAACTTCAGGTCTTTCCTTATGTCGTCCTTTCGTAGATGATCTCTTAAACTACACCCCTTAACTGCTCTTAAAAATTTCATTTCCAAGGCCTGTATTTTTGAAATATCTTTTGCACGAGAGTCCATGTTTCACGTCCATACATTAAAGTCGGCACAGCCACGAACTTTAGCTGTGTCTCCCTCTGCGCGTTATTCTTCAACAGTCGTCTTATTGTTCCACAGGTATAACTAATATTTATTTAACTTTCTCTCGATATCGTTATCCTTCCTATACGAGATATCTCGTCCCAAATAATTAAAATGTGATAACTGCTGCAAAACACTATTATCAATTACAGTTTTCCAAGAAACTGTACGACAAATTTTCAAATTTACATCTACATAACTTTTTCTATTGGGTACATACACCTCACGTTGGACGAGCCAACAAAGCTAATGTGTTCAAAGGAGTAACGCTGTCAGACTGCCCTTCTCCACGCGCGCGTTCACACACACACACACTCCAATTTACATAAAATTGCGACGGTCCAGTAACTCCGCGATAACCGGACTAGTAACCCGGCGATGACAGCTGATTTGTGGTAATCCCGAACGAACTTGTCTTCTGACTGTGTACTATTACCGGCCATGACGCAATCACCTAGTTTAGCGCACACGTGAGCGAACAAAAGATAGCAACAACGAGGAGAGAATCACTCGACACTCCCTGCCAGACGGAGTGGCGCGCGATCCAGTCGGCATGGCATTGAGCAGATTCTTGTCTTCTCTACTCGTTTCTTCAACTCTATTGATTCTGATTTACAACTACTTTTTTTCTGTCATAAACGCACACACACATACAAAACGCGTTTTGTAATTTATACATAGTATAGCGCGCGCAATGCGATTATTAATCGTTGATAAATAAATCATGAAACAAACACACAACGGCAGGCTGTATTGTGGAGGGAAAAAACCGACGCTTAATTCACCGTATTACGAAAGAAAAAAGATCTAATATGATTTAATGGACGGTTCTATTGAATGCAATCAAGGTTAATAACGACGATATTTCTCTGCCGCCTGTCAGTGTGTGGGCGTTTCGTAACATATCGCAGGCACATAAAAACCGCAACGTTTTCATACGCGCTCATTGTGTGCGGGTTATCCGTTCATTACCGTGTATTCAATTGATCGTATTGAATCAGGTTAAGAACAACAACACCTGACTGACTATTCCATACAAAAGTCGTCGTCGTTTTGTTTTACAGACGAAATGACATTTCGCAATACTGCTCACTATTGCGAAATGTCATTTACACTATCGACGTAATCTCTTTTTCTACGCTCCCATGTTTGGTTTCTTCTGTTCTCGTTCTTATACGACGGGACGGGACGAGCGTGCAAACGTAACCACCGATACCAGTAGGCAGTGCGCTCTACTGCTTGATGCGGAAAATAATATTCAGGAAAAATTTCATTCTTGACTGAATCGTTAAAAATTCAACAAGACATTTACAATATCCGACATTAATAAATGCGTTTAAAACACGTTAATCTTAAAAAAATAATTATTCTTTAGGTACACAGTTCAAATCAAATTATCCATCAAACCTATTTCAGAGGCGCATGCATTTCCGGGAGGGGGACGAACGGGACCGGACCCCCTCCACAGGGATGAAAGTTGAGAAATTTTGTTAATGTCTTAATTTTTCAGCTCTTTTATTCATCGTTCATCTTGTTATTTGAAATAGCATTCTCTGTAATTCCAACTTTGTAGATTGCGGTTTGAGACTTGAAAATGGTGGAAACACTGAAAGGCCTCGTCCGGATCATGACAAGCAGCAGTTAGCAAGTAAACACGACACAGTTGTTTTATTAATTTCTCAGCTGTGTACATTATTACAGTAGTAACCCTTTTTGTAAATATAAACACAAAATTTACGTATTATCTACAAACACAGTATTTGCGTTAGTCTTAAATTGCTTTTTATTTTGTATGAAGCCGACTCGACAGCCCCCCACCCCCAAGGCCAAATTCTAGATACGCTACTGGCGTGTTTCTTGTTTAGCAAATTCGCTGTCTCATGTAGGTTCTGAAGTTTCCATGTAAGGGAAACTAAATGTACGGTAACATTTTACAGTACTGCTCACTGTTTTAACAGTTTCAAAACGGAGTTGTATTTTTGGTAGTTTTTTTCAGGCAGATATCGTTCCCTAAAATACCTGATAGGCGGTATATTGTTTATACTGGATTTTGATGAATATTACATTAAAAATGAACAACTGATTATTAATGTGAAAACGTACTAAAATCGTATACACTGAGCGTAACGCATGTCTGACTTTAACAGGTATACGTCAGCAGTTAAAACTCATTTAAAACCATCGTAGACGGAAACTTTCATTAGGGTTTTATTTGCTTATCGTTTTTAATCAATCTTTACACTTTTACCACAAATTAAACGGATAACACTGATTCGTGGATCGTCGACGGTATGGAAACTCGCCACTGAATCACTGTCATCAACTTCAAACTCTAAACCAAGCTCTAAAGGCTACTTTAAAAAAAAAACAATAAGAGGACACAATATTATGTTTTTTTTAAGGTATGTAGGAATTTTGGAGAGTTTTTCAAACCCCCCTCTGCAGTAGCGTGGCGTCCTGTAACCGCTGTTAATTGTATCACAAATAAGTACTTTAGTTATTGAATAATTTGAAATCCGAACAATATTAGTAGGGAAACTTGATGAAAAGCGTAGCGTTGCTTTAGAACTGCTGGGCACTTGCACCGTCTTGTGTTGCCAGCTCCGTAAATGGGCATTGTTTTACTGCGTACGGTCATTGAATTCGTACTTGGCACTGTACAAACTGTGGAAGGGACACACACTTGTCCGTCCAATGTTTTCCCCTGTATAAACCGGCAAAACGCTTAGTCAGCAACTATGTTCGTTTTCGGAACTGACGTCCAGCTGATATACGTACCTATTTGTGTTTTGTTCGTTTAGTCATGTGTTTGTCTGTTTGTCTTTATTATTATTAACTCGATTATTTGTGTTTTGATTTATTCTGTGTAAGTATAATGAGAGTCAGATCCCGTTGAACCGGGACCCTCTTCTTCTCCCAGCGAATGATAGGAAATTCTCAAAAAAACTTTCGGATGGTACAAAAATGTTCAGTTGGTGCAAGAAAAAATTCGAATTAATTTTTAGGTTAAGTTTTAAGCCTATCACAACCGGCAACAGGTGTTATGTACCCACGCCACTCCACTGCCCCTCTGTGTAAGCCTGTGCTTCAGGGGACAAATACAGAGACCCAATTTCGAGGTAACATGGAGAGAGCTCTTGACGTTAATACTGGAACGGAAGAGGCATCCCTTCTACGAGGGTTGAATACATGGATGTTTGTGGTGGATGTCAATAAGTCAGCGGCCTCCAGCTCGCCTCACAATAAGCTAGCGTGAGGTACATGGGGGACAGTGGGCCGCCTTTCTCAAATACTCAAACGCTTGAAGTAGACGGGAACGCTGGGCCGATCAAACTTTGAAGCCGTGCTAGACCAGAAGCCTAACCAAAGAAGAAAAAATAAGAACAAGCGGACAAAAAGAAGAAGGAGAAGGTCTACAACAGTAATCCCTCCTCAGTGACTGTCCTTCCTTTTCTAGGAACAGTGATGAATTCCTTATACACGTCATATAGGCCTAGTAGGCTATATCGAATCATGCCATCTCACATTCATTTCAGTACAGCTGGGCAATATCGCAACTTCAAACGTCCCAAGGACGCCCGGTAGTCTCGTCACAGCCTATAACTACAACACGCAGTCAATTATCCGCATTATTGTTCTTACTGTTATTATTATTATTATTATACGACGGCGTTTATTATCCTTTTTTGTTATAATGATTGTATAATATGTCGTTTCGTGTCTTGTACTCGCTTCGGTTATGCCGAATATGCCAGCAAAAAATCCGAACAACAAGCCCGTTGATTATGTATAGTGTAGTGTAGATAGAGAACGAGAAAAACGATGGGGTCGTTACAAATTGGGCGACGAAGGAAAATCACCTGAGCATCGTTTGTGTTGGACGAAAAACCAAAGGTCACTAAACAACACACGTAATACGTGCAGAACAGCAAAACAACATTCTCCACTAATTTGTTACTTATACAATCTCGAGGTATAAATAAATTCGTTTCTAGTAGTCTCGATGAAAAATATATCCACAAATAACACTACGATTATGCCTTCTGAAGGAGAGGAACCGTTTAGATCCACAATGATTATTAACAACCAAACTTTGGAGCAAGTATTTAACTGAGTAGGTAACTGGATGAGTGAAGCGAGTCTCAGTGTTGACTCGACCGTTTGGCATTTGTCTGTCTGCCCATCTATTTATCTCTTTGAGTTATGTTTCACGATAACTTGTGAAGGTATCAACCGATTTTCGGAAAACTTAGCGACACGAGTGCCTATACTTTTATCCTGCGGAATCCTATTGTTTTGAAATTGATCCATCCAAAAACATGAGGGTGGGAGGAAAAAATGTGAGGGGAGGTCGAAATTGTGAAAAAATCTCAAAAGCGCATGTGGGGAATCAAATTAATGGGAATTTAAACCACATTCTGGATATAGTGTTCAGTTTTGAACATTTCAAACTTTTTGGACGTCAGAGTCTAAAAAGTGCGTGAAAATGTTGATAAAATCACCAAACGTCACGTGGAGTATCAACTTACTGATAATTCTAACATCTGAATTTAGTGTTAAGTTTCGAAAATATAAATTTTTTTGAATGAATGATTGTGTGATCTACACTCGAATATATTACTAAAGGAATAGTACATAAATATGGATTTTTGTAATTTTGCCCGTAATTGAATAATTTATGTAATAATACATATACTGCGTTGAAAATAGTGAGCGAGTTTTGCAGTTCAGGGAGCCTACCCGTAATTTAAGTTATAAGGGAGACAGGGAAGTTTCCTTAAAGTTGTGAGCCCAAGTCCGTTTGTTACAATCTGTTTGTTACTGACACCTGGCTTTTTCTGTTCGTTATTCCAGTATAGCTTTCTATATTTCATGGCATGCCCTCTTCAGCGTTGAGTGTACTATGTACAGTACTCTATACACTGCGCGCGTACTTATCATAACGTTATTACATCCTGCAGAGATCTCAATTACGAGATGGTAACACGGCGTAGTTCATGTCAATAACTGCACCGTCTATGGAATGCTGTGGTTGGTTGGGTCACAGGGACGTTGTACGGCCTTGGTTACTTCGGCGACGACTTTGACCTTTTGCGCGGGTCGGGTCAAGCGTGTGTGTGTGTGTGTGTGTGTGTGTGTGTGTGTGTGTGTGTGTGTGTGTGTGTGTCCTGTGGTAATTCTCGACGCAACGTCACATTAACAAATGATATCCCTTTCTCATTGTCCGTCCGTCCCACTCATTTTTTCCTTTCGTTTCTCTGGAGTTCAGTATGGGGGGGAGGGGGGAGGGAACGGGTCATTCCCACAGATACTTTTTTGTTTGTATTCGTCCGTCTCTCGTTCTCTGTTTATCGTTTTCTCCCTCTCTGTAATTTCTCCTCTTCACTTGGTTGTTCCCTCAGATTATTATCCGGGTGTGGGAGGGTCAGGGTACAGTTAACAAACAAGAACTGGGTTTATATTACGTGAGTCAAGATTAAACAAAACTGCATAATCGCTATTCCAGATAACTACAAGAACACGCGGTTCCGAGAAACGTCACTTCACTGCCACCAAACACGTAAACTGGCTTTACAGCGGGTCACTTCCTTTTCTGTTGGCAGAAAAACTACGTTTTCCTTCTTCTTCTACACTTCTGAAATTAAGCACAGTGCCTGTTCCGATTTCACATTATCAGATCCATTTCTTTCATGGCCTTCCTACATCCCTTATTCCAAAAGGCTTGTACTTGTTTACAATTACTGGTATTCTATCTTCACCCATGCGACTTAAATGCTCAAATATATTGCAACTTACCGTCTGTGACTTTCTTCAACTTACCGTCTGCAACGATGTCTTCAATATAAAGTTGACATGTTTCGGGACACTTGTCCCATCCTCAGAACTTAAAAGTATGTTCGTATATCATCAAACGATGATATAGTTGTCAAATAATTAAAACATTAAAATCCAATTAAACAAAAACCACAATACTTAATGTATAAAGTCGAGCGCGACGGTTAAACGGTGCACACCGTACGGTAGCTGACCGCGCACTAAATCAAGAATGACTTATCACGACAATAACGCAAAGCGGTGTTGTACAATATATTCGATTTAAAAAGCAGTTGATCGTTTAGGACACGCGGCTTGGTAAAAAAACATCATGTCTAATACCATCAAAAAACACATCAATGATACAAACACGGACATAGACAAATACAACGAAACAGGTGTTTACAAATTAAATTGTAATAACTGCAATAGTTTCTACATAGGGCCAGACGGGAAGATCTTTTTCATCTCGTTACTCTGAACACCTAAAAGCTTTATCCAACAACAATATACATTCCGCGTTTGCCACACACATACATACAAAAAACCACAGTTACACCAACATAGATACTAATCTTGAAATATTACACTACTTACCCAAAGGTCGAAAACTTAACACAGCAGAACAATATGAAATATACAAACACCACACAACACAACCAAACAACATACTTAACGACCAATTACAGTATAAATCACACACACTTTTTGACACAATTACACAAAAAACTAACAATAATTTGGATCCCCGCGCCAATCCCCTTCCTCCACACACCACCCCCACTATACCTTTCAAAATAAAAAAACCGTTACAAGGTGATTGCAGTCTGTCTCAAAGCTGACGAAGGCGAACACCACGCCGAAACGCGTACGAGAAGAAAAGACAAGTAAGTTTCACAAGTTGAAAGTTTCAATATTCTATAAAGTTTAGTGCTGTGAAAAAAGATGATGGGGTCTTTTGCGTTATACGACCACAAAGCATTGGCATTGGCATTTTGTTCATCTTTCATTAAACTGAGTATAGTTCTCAGAATTTGTTATCTCTGTTTACTGATTAGTTAAAAGCTGCGTCCAGTCTCGCCTCTGTGTGTGTGTGTGTGTGTGTGTGTGTGTGTGATTTATACGAGTTGATTATAGAAACAAAAGCGAGTAATGGTAAAGGCAATCAGCGGGTCTTTTCTGTTTTGTAACAATATCATAATAGTGAAAACTTACCAAAATAATGATGTAGATCTGCATAGAAGACTTTGAAGTAGTTTTATATTTTATTCATCAAAAACACAAATTTTATACACCAAAAACACGTAACCTAACCTAACCTAATTTCACGAACTGGAAAGTTATTGTTTATAATTCAGGAGGCCAAAAGGCCTTGATGTCCTGTATAATTTGTTCAAATAAGTCAGTGCCTGCATGTCGCTTCCGCCACATAAACTCACACAGGTAAGAGTCTAACATTTCCCTATGAGCACCGACAAGACAGGAATGACCTACGACTACAGACGGTGGAGCGATAAGATAACTTATAATTATTCTTGTATAGTGTACGACAGTCTGTAAATGAGAGAATATAATTTTAACTAATCAGTAAACAGAGATAGCAAATTCTGAGAACTATACTCAGTTTAATGAAAGATGAACAAAATGCCAATGCCAATGCTTTGTGGTCGTATAACGCAAAAGACCCAGATGATGAACAATCAAAACAACGATTATAAAATACTCAGCACCTTCCAGTGTTTTTACGGCCTTTAGTAAATAAAAAAATAAAAAAGAGGAATGTATGGCGTTTACTGATTGGAACAAGAGGTAATCCGGCTTCAGTTGCACTTGTACCCGGCCAAGGTTGCTGTCGAGTTATAGGCTGTACACGAAAGACCGTCGGCGCCCAGAGTTTCAGCGGAGTGTTGTTTTGGCCCGCCTCCGTTGTTTTGACAGCATGCAAATTAATGTCGACGAGTGTAAAAAAACAAAAACACAAAAAAAAAGAGAAACAAAAATGAACGAGTGGGTAAAAACCAGAGTTGGCGGACGCGATGCTTGATAAACCGTTTTCTCTGATCCGGCCGACAGAAAGCCTGTCGCGTTAATTTTTAGCGTTCTTCATTCGTTTGTGTAAAGTGATACTGCTGATCGAGACAAAAATTTAGCAGTCTGAAAATTGTCGCTCACACGCACGCGCACTGATGAGGGTCTCGCGGTTGAAATCTTGTTTTAGGGAGATGTCCAACGTAGTGTGATACTATAGTTTTGTTAAGTTTGCCGTTGAGGTTGTAAACTTTGTACATAGGCCTACCTGTGTATAAAACCTTCCACGATCATTTAAAATACTAACTTCTGACAATAATTAGTAATGAATTGTAAAATATTTAACACGTAAAGTAAATAATAAAAATGGTTTTGATTGTATTAGAGAAGCAAGAGCTTAGTCTGAGCATCCTTATTTCAAGCCAATATTATTTGTAATTAAAAATGCATTGCAAATGTTACGAACCTAGATTAGAACAAAAGAAATAATGTAAATTGTATAAGGGCTCCAAAAATTTCTAGAATGTGTTCGAGAAATTTGAAGTATTGTTTTCTAGAGAATTCTACAACTTTCTCGATCAGACGTTAGTATGCAAGGGCCACCACTCGCTATCCGGGTCAAACGCCTTAGGGCGATTCTAGATGACCCTCCTGAAAGCCATCCTCGTACCCTTGTTAGCAGCTCAGAAGTTGACCTTCCTAAACCTGATTTCCTCATTTTCCTTACCGACTTCCTTCTTAGCACGTTGAACACGCTGCTTGCTCCTGGTACCTTTGCCATCGGCAAGGAGGCTCTGTGCCTCGCGGAGAGTGACCGATTTGGTTGCAAAGAAAATAAAGCGTGTTGTAGTAAGTGATAACGGCCTTTTTCCGAACCGCTTACCTACGTCAGTCTTACACGATGACAGCGTTTTCGTTGGGACACTGCTTAAGGACTTACACACACTTTGTAACTGTGTTACAACCCGACGCTGAGAGGCAGAAGGCCGAATAAAGAAGAAGAAGCACACGTGGTTGAGACAGCACCAGGAAATTACCGGGTGACCGTGTTCCTTTGTGGTGGACTATTTTTCTTCTCTCGTGTTTACCATAGGCCCAAAGGTCTCTCCACGGTTTCCGAGGTCTTCCCATTCTTTTACCTACAAAGGATCTAAAAGTCATCAATTGTTTTGGACCCTGTTGTGTTGTATTTTCTAAACCTATTACTTCCACCTTGTTCTACACTTTGTAACAGTTTCTGTTATTTTTTTATGTTTATCTTCATTTCTTTTATACTATTCCCAGTTTGGGGAATGGCCTCTCAAATGATATCAGGGACGAGGAGCAACGGCTTCGTTAAAAAAAAAAAACGGTTTATTTGGTTGGGATGATAGTACTTGTACTGTGTACAGATGAAAAGCGGCCAACGGCAGACGGAGGGCAAGAGATCTAGATCTAGATGACCGAAATACGAAAGGGCTGATGTTGCAAAGGAAAATCTGTTTCTGAACCGCAGAAAGGCAACCGATTTAGGGGAAGAAACTCCGATTAAAGAATGCAGCAAGTCATGAACCCCATCGGATGACTCACCCATTGACAGGGCGGTATTCTATACTGGTGACGCATTCGATTGCCGACAAACTTCAAACGAAACAAACAAGTATTCCATTGCCAAGGAATCACGAAGGGGATACGACGGCCACTGAAAGGGCTCTGCAGATTTAAAGTAAGTTCTTGAAAAATGTTATTAAATTAAATTGATGGCTTTTCGTGGAACTGATCCTGTACGGCCAAAAATTGTTGCTGTCCTGGAACAAGTTAGCAATTTTGAATACCTGGGCTATAGTGCGTCTTACAATGCATGCAACGACGTTGTGAATAAGTTACATAAGTTCAACTTTATGTGCGGGACCATTAGGCGAACTCTTAAGTCAGCAAGTAAAGGAACACGCCTAAAATTCTACAAGGTGATGGCTCTTCCCACACTTCTTTATGGGTCTGAGAATTGAACTTTAACGAAAGGCCAGGCCAGTTGCATCCAAGCGGCTGAAATGAGATTTCTCGGGGCCGTGGCAGGGTATACTTTCCGTGATATAGAAGACACACAGATACACGGCAGGAACTGAATATTATGAGTATACTCGACAGGATCGCCCAGTATCGGCTGAATTGGTGGGAACATCTTTGTCGAATGGATGACTGCCGCATCCCCAAACAACTATGGAACTATAAGCCGAGGGGAAGGAAAGGTGTGGGACGTCCGAGGAAGCCCTGGAGTGACCAGCTCTAATCTTTGCTTGTTTGAGATCGGAACAAACCATCCTTGCTTTAATCCTTGAAGATGATGGTGATGACGAAAGTTCACCGAGAAAAGAGAAAAAAAAGTACAGTGAAAATGTGTGACAAAGACACATACACACAACTGTAAAAACAATAACTGAATTCTCACCACTTTCATATACCATTTACTCGAGGTAACTGACGGTTACAGGATGTAAACAGTCAAAGCTTTCTTTAGAATATCAACGCAAAAAAAAAGCTAATGTTACATAATTATTTTGCCAACGTCAGATGTGTGCATAGTGCTGAAACTGATGATTCGCTAATGGATAACGGGGCGCTCGACGCTGTTACGATAACAGTTAATCATAACAACAATAATACACACAACCCAACCGTTTAATCCCCGTCCGTCCTCTATGAGAAGGCGTTGTTGGAATTTCCTAAATACGGGTTTCCCAACCGAAATTCAACAATCCACAACAAGAGGTTAAGCTTAGCAGATTTTGTTAGCGTTTATACACGATGACAAGCTTCTTCTTCTTCTTCCACTTATAGATGGATCACCGACCAGCCGCGGACACGAGCGAAATATTTTATCTCTGTTAGCATCAGTTTGTGGATTAAATAACAACGTTTGTGTGCGAATTTTTGGCACCACTGAAGGCAATTTATGGTTTAGCCTCCGCTCCCTCCCGTTCTCCACACACTATGAGACGCAGGTGATAATTTTCCAGTTATCACCTCTCCTATTCATTGCTGGCTCCACCAAATTATACAACGCGTTCTCACGTAGCCTACTCGCCACCTGGTGCCAGTCATTACATTTCCTCCGGACAGTTATTGTTTTTCCCTCCAATACACGACGTTGTTGATACCAACGATGTTAAAAGAATCGTTCTGCTCGCCTTCTTCTCGTGGGGTTTAGATCGCCGGATAAAGGTCGACTGATCGGTTGATTTAACGGAATCTGTAGTCGCCCACGGATAGTTGTAGCTTCTCCGGTTAATTCACTGACCGTGTTTTATTTTTCCTTATATTGATCTTCAAAATCAGCCTGCATACTCTGTAAAAAAAGAGCACGCGCGCGCACACACACACAGTTTTATTCGGTGTGTTCAAAAAAGACCGAACTTCTTGAATAACACATCAACTCGCACAAATAACGCGCTGCGACTTAGGGCGCACCTAGCGATAGTTTTCGACAACAAACTGCCATTTATTCCGTTCCACTATAAGCATTAGTCTTTGAGCTATATCAGTTCGAGTGGAGACGTGCGCACGTTGGCCGCCGGATTAGTGACAAAGTCATTAAGAAAGACCTCGAAGAACATGTACGTATGAAACTTTGCGGCAAAACTAGGTTAAAACTTTACAGAGACATTCTGGTTGTTCAATTAAGTATATGGGGAGGCTTGCATGAGCCGAACGATTATTTTAAGCATTTTGCAGAGGGTGAAACAATGGTCGGTGCAGATCAAAGCGATGTCGAAGATCATGGCAAGAAGCTCGAGATGTGGTTATTTAAATCATCTTTTAACTGCTAAGACTTTCTGAAAGAATGCGGATTCATATAAGATCGTAAAGTTGAATTTTGGTAGAAAAACGTAAATTTACCGTATCACTGAAAAATTCTTACTACCTTTGTTGACTGGCTGTAAGAAAGAGACCCATTTTGAAATCGGTCAGCAACTGCGTTCCAATGCAAAATGGAAATGACAACTTTGGAATGCAAAAAAATTGCTCTGTAAAGATTTTACGAAGTTACCACCAAAATTGTATAATAATCAAAAACAACGTCTTCACAAAGTTGACATGTTTCGGGACACTTGTCCCATCATCAGAACTTAAAATAATCGTGTATCATTCAAACGACAGTTAAGAAATACACTTGAAGTTCGCAGTGATCTAATATTGAAGTTTTGTCGTTCATCAAACCCAACGTTTCAGTGCCATATGTTAAAATAAGTTTTCCTTTTATATCGACCTTTGGAACATGCTCCTATTTCAAGGCAATTCAGAATATCTCTCTCTCTCTCTCTCTCTCTCTCTCTCTCTATATATATATATATATATATATATATATGTCTTTCCGTCGGTGGCGGATCCAGAAAGTCAATCGATGCCCTTTCTATTTGTGTACCCAGAGAGCTGTAACCCCACGTTTGTATCACTATAACCGAAGACCTAATCAATTATTTCTTTTTTTTTTAATTAATAAAGTCTGATGATTATTAAAGTCTGAAGAGTTCTTAAAATTGAACGAAGAATTCTTCGGAAAATTTATGGCCCCAAGAAAACTGAAGGTGATACTGGCATAGACCCAAAGAAGAGCTGTACAGGGAACTGGAAGATCTGAAAACGGCTTTCCGAATGAAAAGACTGAGATTCCTTGGACATATGGTTCGCTCCATATTAAATAAACAAATGTTCAAATATATTTGGCAACTTTCCAGTCTGAACGGATACTCCAAAGAACTCAAGGAGGAAATGATGAAACTGGGTATCTCTTTGAACGACTGTGTGGATAGAAATACATACAGAAACAACATTCAAAATCTTGAGGTACTCTGCGGTGGGAAGAAGACGAGAAAGGGGTGGCCAGTCGAAAGGAAGGGGGCGCATAGTGTGCGCATGAGGGCCTTCTGGCAAGGGAAGAAAAGGAAATGATATGTGCGTGGTCCACGGCTGGCCTGTTCGTGTAAAAAAAGTCTGATGAGCTGTGAAGCTTGAAAGCGCTAATCGAAATAATTTTTCTATAGTGGTGTGCAACAGTGTTAATTCTGTTTTTAATTATTTCTTTGTTCAATTCTAATTTACATTTGAAACATTCTTTACTGATTACTGGCGTACCCTTTGCAGTTACTTTTTTTTTCTTAATTCGTCGCCAACGTAGGAAGCTTGCTGGTTGGTTTCTGTTACAAACGGTCCGGTCCGTTAGCGAAGGTCGCATACACTCGCACCCCGTGTACAGTTATCCGCCGTGTCTCATTAGCGGGACTCGACTACGACAATTACCCGGCAATTAGTCTTGTACTGGTCACCGGCGCACTGGACGCTGCAATGACATGCTACAGGAAAACGGATCGTCTTCTTCTTCTTATTATTTCCCTTTGTCGATGATTATAGAGGCGTCATAAACTTCCTCGTCGCTTTGTCAACAGTACCCAGTTCTAATTAGGTGGATCGGTGTACGTACGACCAAACAATGAATGACGTAACTACAGTACTTAGTAATACATTGTAATACAGACAGAGATAACATAACATCAAACAACATGTGCAATCATGCGAATAGCGACCAGACACTAAAATTAAATTTGTCTTTGAGCGAAAGAAACATCAGCCACGTTAAAATACTATTCAACAGGAAATATACAACACTCACCTTTAACAGACCCAATTCTTAATCTGAGAAAATGTTTTTATAAGTTTCATGTACTCGCCTGAATAGTGAATGTCAGTCAGAGTAGCAAAGGGGACTTTACAGTTCTGGGATTTGATGTTTTGTTATAAATTTGTTAAAAATGAAGAGACGGTGGATAGAACAGGCAATGAAAGCTGTCTTTGGTGGAGTATAACTGACCGAAGGGGCGAGTTTATTGGGCAGGAGGGGATGCAGGGAAGGAAGAAGGGCGAAGCTGGTGACAAGTGGAAGAATTGAGGGTGCGGTATGTTAAGAAAGTTATTCACTGCAGTGCGTAAGATAATGGTGGATGATGTTGAATGCTAAATATAAGAAACGGAGAAGAGAAGTCGTAATATGTGACGAAGCCAAATTAGGGGAGCACTAGGAGAATCGTGACGGAGGACTACTGGAAACCAGTCCCTGGACCAACACATGAAAACAAGATGAAGAAGATAGCGGCTGCTAAAATGAAGTCACAATTTCGGGGTAGAAATTGTAAGTTTTAATTTTGTACAACACGCTCGGCATCATGATACGATCATTCAAATGAAACTAAATACAGTAAGATCTACTCGATCGAATCAGAGGAACTAGTTGCATTTGCAGAATGCCGCGCTTCCGACGCTTTTTCTAAATATGTGACTATTGTTTGGAAAGTCGCGGATCCGACACACACTTAACATGAGTCTATAAAAGGTAAATGGCACGATTTCGATCACAACCTTGTGGTTCACATAGACTGAATTAGAGGAATATGTCACGCGTTCGACACACCCTGTTCACACGTATGCTTGATTCCGAAATGTCAAGCGTTCGAACCTTCTTCATCTATCGGAATACATGTCATTCGCCACCAGCTTAAAATTTGTGACAATCGCTACCCACTGTCCCCGGCTCCCTCCCCTGAGGCAATGACCGCTGGAATAATAACAGGAAATTCCGCAGGACCATCCCCTCCGCCCGCTAGCTCCGCTTTCATTATTCCTCTGAGTGTCATAGTGTTCCGGTCATAGTTATTTAGTGCATTCTAGTTGTGGTTATATGGAAGTGTCAACGAACAGTCACGGGAAGCCATGCGCCCACTACCAAGATTACGCGTACAACATTAAAAGGACCAAAGAAGATGGGACTGTAACTTGGTGCTGTTCAAGACAGAGATCGACACGTTGCCGAGGATCAATCAAGAACCAACGTGGTGAAGTGCTGTGTTCAAGCGAGCATCAATGTGGACCTCCGGATGATGCTCGCTCAGAAGTATTGAAGACTCTCAATCAGGCGAAGAAGCGAGCACGCGACGAGTACACGCCAATTTCTAAAATATACTCCGAAAAAATGGGTAATCTCCACAACATGTGCTATGATTTTGTAACCGAAATGCCAGATCAGCAAGTTATGAAGAGGTCTTTATATCGCCACAGGGCCAAATCGCAAGGTAATCAACGAGAACCGGAATTATCTGAAGAAGTTGTTGTGGAAATGGGAATGCTTACCATGACAGATGGAAGTAGTTTTCTTTTGAAAGACGACAACACAGGCGGGCGACTTATTATTTTTAGTGGAGCATTAGGAAAAGAAGCTTTGAGAAGTAAGCAAGATTTTTTTATGGATGGCACTTTTAAGAGTTGCAGTAAACAAGTTTCGCAAATTTATACCATTCATGCAGATTTTGGAAGCTCAAAGAACGAAACAAATATATATCCAGTTATATTTGCTCTCTTGCCAAAAAAAAGGAAAGAAACATGTATTCCACTTTTCCGCCTTCTTATTGAGGCCATACCAGAGTGGAATCCAGCGACGGTGACAGTCGATTTTGAATCGGCAGCAATTTGTATCCTTAAAGTTGTAGGCTATTTCCCGCAGTAGAGGTAAAAGGTTGCTACTTCCACATGAGAAAGTGCATCTGGAGAAAAGTTCAAGATTTGGGACTTGCTTGTGAGTATATGAAGAACGAAGAAGTGAGAATGATCATCCGCATGTGTGCTGTTTTGGCGTTTCTTCGGCCTGAGGATGTTCCCGACGGCTGGCTAGAAATACATTCCAGAGTCCTGACAATGAAAAACTTTCTGGATTTTTGGACTATTTCGTGGAGAGATGGATGGAAAACGAAGAAGTTCCAGTCGAGCTTTGGAGTTGTTACAACAGGCGTCATCGAACCACCAACTCTGTCGAGGGATGGCACAACAAAATTAATACCAAACTTGGAAGACCGAATCCTCGAGTCAAGGACTTCATCAACTGTTTAAAGAAAGAAGCAGAGAGCACAGCATGTGCGCTAATAAGGGCCCAGCTCAACATGGAAGGTAAACGAAGGAAAACTGCTTACATGACTCTAGACGACAGACTGGAAAGAACGGTTAAAAAATATGAAGAAAGTGGTGATATTGTCACTTGTTTGAAAACAATTTCTCATCTCCAAAAATTTTGAAGAGTTACTATAAAGTCCAGGAGCTTAAACGTTGACTTATGAGAGTAAAAAAATGTAAATAATGTAAATAAAGTAAATATTAGTGACGGAGCTTAATTTGAGCTCAAAGTAACTGACGAAGCCAATAGCTGATTTTAAACACGCCTATATGCAATATATTGCATGTAGCCAGTCCAAAGCCTGTGAAAAGTGTGATGGGAATCAGTAAAATTCACTTGACTGTTCAAGGCAGACCAGGCCTGCGAAGTCCAAGCTTTAAATATTAACGAGAGGTGGTGGGGAAGCCCCTGCTGGTGGCGATTGTCCCTGGTGGCGATTGTCACTAGTCGCGATTTACAGGATACCATCTATCGAGACAGTTCAACACACACACACACACACACACAATTTCCAGACGTAAACAACAGTCAAACACACACTGTTAAAAACTTAAAATTTACAACGATGGTGGTCGAAGTACGGAGAAGGGACGAGTGGGAAGATGACGTACCGACACTTCCTAGAGACGCACACAACACGCTATATAACGACAGCGAAGACGACGACGACGACGACATTTTATTAATCACGATGGGGACGCGGTTCATTTGGTTTGTTAATTGCCCCTTCTCGCCACACACCGCACGCACGCACGTCAATTGCAGACGACGCGCCACAAAACAAACCTTCATTAAACGTAAAACAAACTAACCTATAAGTACACGCTGTAACTCTCCCCGTGGCATCGTTTCCGCGACAATTAATTACCGCGGCCATGATTCCGATCCTCCCCCGCGCGACACTATACGTGACTAAGGTTTAACGGTACGCGGAGTAACGCCGTATTCGCCTTTCGTCGTACTACGGCTCTGTCGCTTCCGGTGTGGCCGTATCGTGTCGTCTTGTTTCTTCCTACAGCCTTAGTGGTCCGTGCCAATTTAGATAACGCACTACATTTTCCCTCCCTGATTATGTTACGTTCACATTATACTTTCGATTTCTGGTATGGGCCGGTCAGTGTGGTTCAGCCGGACTTTCGGCTACATCTGCGACAGTCCTTGTTCAGTAACAACAATGACTTTTGCTGGCTGCTTACAATGATTTAACCGCCTTACGGTAGAGACTTGACCAATCACGTGATATGTATTTGCCAGTGGAGAACGGTTTTAACTGGGTACTATATTAGGTGTTCTGCAGTAAAAAAATATGATGTGTCAAAGCGTTTGATAATGTGAAAGGTTCGCTACTTTGGAGTATAATGGAACGAACGGGTTTACCTTCGCAATTAATTAAAGTTCTTAGGAGCTTACATTACAAGACAGCGGTTGTCGTGGATTTGAATGGTAAATTACCAGAAGATATTCCTAAAAATAAAGGTGTGAGACAAGGGTGCCCTATTTCACCGACACTTTTTAATATCTTCATGGACGACATATTTCGGCGTTGGACAGCTAAGATTGATAAGGGAATATCACTCCTGCGAAATACTCATGTGAATGCATTGCTTTATGGAGATGAAAAGGTAATGATACAGAAAACAGAAGACTAGTTATGATATTTATGTTCAATAACATCATACAAGACTATGGTCTACAGATCTCTGTTACAAAATCTGAAACAATGGGATTTCAGGGCAGGTATCCTATAAGAACTAAAATCGACGTGGATAATCAGATTTTGGATCAGGTTAGTCATTTTAATTACCTGGGTTGTAATATCTCATATGGGACTGATATTGTTTGGGATAGTAAGCTAACAAAATATAGACGCATCTGTGGGACGACTCATAGGTACCTGAAAAATAAAACACGGAAGGATACCCAAATGAAGTTTCAAAAAACTGTGGATGTCCCCACATTCCTGTATGCTAGTGAGACATGGACTCTTGGTAAAAGGGACGTGCAAAGGATTCAGGCAGCCGAAATGAATTTTCTAAGAGGGATGCAAGGTTGTTCTCTCTTGGATCGGAACAGGAACGAGGATGTTAGGCGCGAATTAAACATTGTATCATTGCACTAAAGAAAGACAACAGAAGGAGATGGTCTGAACACTTGAATCGCCTGCCTTGGGTTGTCACCCTACTGGGAAGAGAGATGTCGTTAGACCGAGGAGGAGATGGGTTTCGGAACAGGTCTAAGAGCTAGTCCTTGGAGTGATGATGATGATGATGCAGTAAAAATAAAAAAACTTGAGAACGACTCTGGAAAAAGTAGTAAATGGATGACAGTTACGGTCAAGCCAGGAGGGTTGAGAGTCGACTTGCTACCTAGATGTATGTCACCCAACTAATAGGCTACCGCACCTATTGTCCGGGTTTTGGGTTGAAAGTCGACAAGCGTTTTAGAGTTAAAAAATACAGTTTATTGTCTCCTACTGTCGGAAAGAAAAACGACTGTTATTATTCGTATGAAAAGCTGTAAGATATATATATATATATATATGTATATGTGATGACGTACAAACAACTTCTCCTAAGAAAAAAACAATAATATACAATCGAACTAAACTGTAAACAACACAATTCTTGTAGCCCATTGTAGAACAGATAGGCCTACTAATACTAAATTTATGATAACATTTAGTAGACATTATTTACAGAAGCTAAATATATTTTTTATCGTAATATTTTTTACCGTGTCAGGAAAACTGGAAATTAAAAGAATAGTGTTAAACAAACTGTAAGAAGATACTATAAATTACTTTCGCTGAAATTTATATTTCTACCGTAAAATTTGAATAATAATTTAGATATTATTCAAATTACATATAGGCCTATATGTCATGTATCACGTATAGTGCGGAGCCACTGAAAAATTTAAATCAGTGAATTAACGAGACGTCTAAGTGATATTCAGCAATCGTACATGACCTGCGTACCTTACTTCCTTCATTCGTGTGTTAAATTTTCACTACAGTTACGAAGTAAAATCAGCTAATTAGAACATGTACGGAGAGCAGGCAAACTCTGTAAAAGTTGGATAGTGGGTACACTGAACTGGTGAATCTTGACCACCTACTGTCCGGATTAATAAGTGGACCCTTGAAGGTGGTAGGCTATCAGTTAAAATACTGTGCTGGATTAGGGGAAAAGACCCCGCCATACAGCCCTGTCGGAAACAATGGAGAACTGGCAATATCTCCGTGTGGCAAAGGACAGAGCTTCGTGAGTGCTCTCACACAACACATGAGGAAAACTGCTACCTGGATGATTGACCAACCATACGGCGGTACCTCCTCACACGTGAAACTAAAGATTCCATTACTATTGTTATTCTATGGCATTCCCTAACACCACACTCATAGTCACGCTATCTAATTTCAAACAGTGTAACACCTCTCGTGTTTATAATGCGCCTACCTTACACGCAGGACTACACTACAACATCGTCCGCTTACCTGAAACAAAAAAAATTTATTAGTGTTGTACGACACAACAGTACACAATGACACGCTACAGAAATCATACGCAATAGAAGAAAAAAAAAAAAAAAAGAAGAAGAAGAAGAAGAAGAAGAAGAAGAAGAAGAAGAAGAACCGACTTAAAAGCAAGTCCACGACGCATCTCTAAGAATCATAGGGTCATAGGACCCACAGGTCCACTTACAAGTTAAGTAGGCCTACGTATACTTAAGAAAACTACAAAAAATTAAATTACTGTAATTGATTACATGCTACAATTAAATAACATATCAAAGAAACACTGGAATCAAAATAAATAAATAGTTGGGGCAATTGGCATTTTCAAATAAGCTGCTGTACGTTCGGGTTAACTTAAGCCGTACATTTCGAAATCCACTGAACTTGCTGCAGCTTTCTGGGAAGCAGTTTTCAGTCTCTCATTACTCAGGAAGAAAGATGAGTCAATAAAGTGGTTATTGCCTTATACACAGCAATAAAGTTTTTATATTATATACAGTGTCCCATTATACCCCATAAGTTTTTGTAGCTCATTTGGAGGCCTCCATCCGATACGAGGATTATAGACTATAAATAAATATCTCATCGGGGCCCTGTATCGTTTATTTCTACTAAGTATATGTACTATATACCTATGTATTACTACTACTAACGTGTGGGCCAACGGGCAGTAGCATATAAGGGACAATTAGAAGGAGCCCGATAACGGCGCAATACGCTCCATCCTGGAGTAATACGCTAAAGTGGTTCCAGAATGCCTGAATTAGAGTTAGGTTCTACTAAGTATATGTACTATATACCTATGTATTACTACTACTAACGTGTGGGCCAACGGGCAGTAGCATATAAGGGACAATTAGAAGGAGCGCGATAACGGCGCAATAGGCTCCATCCTGAAGTAATACGCTACAGTGGTTCCAGAATGCCTGAATTAGAGTTAGGTGAAACTGTCATACACCAGGGGACAGACGATTTCCTCTGACGGTACATAACACGTACCCCGTCACAGATAAAACACAAAAAACTAACTTTTGGTAGGAATATACTGTAATTTGTTTTATTTTTCTGTTACGAAGATTACTGAGAAACCGTTAACTTTTCACACATATTACCCTACTTTCTGCCCAGTTAAATTACTCGCAAGAATACTTTACCGATTAGTCCCAATACTAGAAGCTCTACTGTACGTACAGCACACGCGCGCGCGTAAAACACCTCGTTAAACACTGGCGTGTCTCGTCAAAAAATAACCATCCATACATTATAAAGAAAGGGAAAAACACGTAAGGAGGAAAAGAAACTACGTAGATTTACTATTTTCAGAAAAAGGAAACGTTTAGAAAATGCCCATCTAATGACACGCAACGCACGGGCGCAACTCCCCACGTTACTGACACACAAGCACAGATCAAATACTACTTTCATTTTTAACAAAGTGGCAATGTTTTTCTACATATTTCAAAGCCTAGTATTTGACTCACAATTCCTGGCATTGCGTTTACATTGTTATTACTTCATTCTTATATTGCACTCCATACACAGCTGTCACGTTAAAACACATACATCATGCGCGCACATACATATTGCTTTGTCCAATCAGCGGTGCATCTCGTTAAGAAAAATAATCATGCTAAGTAAATTAAATAAAAAGGGTGGAAACGAGTACGATAAAAAGAACGGCCTATCAGTTTCAGAGGAAAAAGTCCTTCGAAAAACATAAATACCAATTTAAATGTGTAGAATTCCACTGCGCTAAGGTATACAATGTATTTAAATACAAAGAGAAATGACGCTGTGGCTGAACAATGTAAATTATATGTGTATATAACACACACACACACACACACACACACACACACACACACACACACACACACACACACACACACACACACACACACACACACACACACACACACACACACACGGCCTACGTGAGTGAGGGCTTCGCAGAACATTACCACACGCACACAAACACAATCACATAATAACTACACACGTAAATATTTAAATTTGCATAATTTATGTAACAGGTTTCCTAGAATCGCCGTCATTAGTCTGCTGTCAATTTGAGCACACTAATCGTTAAGATAAATAAGAACACGCGCGCGCGCAGCTTTTTTAACTCATACGAGAAAATATTTTCTAAAACCTACAGAACTAAACAAACATGACTGTAAGAATCGATGCCGTGAATTCGATGGAAATGACGCCGCGGATCCGACGGTCGTTGGGAGACTCGAACTGTCTTGTCTCGTACGATATGCATCGTATTCACCGCTGCTGACGAATTACCGTGACAATATTTGAAACTCTATCTCTCTCGCTCTCCGTTCTGTATTCACATTTATCGGTGAAACCTAATTTGTATTCGTTCGTGTATACGACGAGTTGGAAGCGTGTGTAGGTACGCGTAAACAAGACGGCATTGGATACATTATTTATAAGGCACATAAAGTCTATACGGAATATTTACATCTGTTTGTCTGCTGTCGATTCTCTCTCTGTTCGCCTGTGTTTACATACAGGATGTCGTCGTCTTTACCAGTAGTCCGCGTTCCGTGGAAGTAACTCTTAAAAAGTTATATATAATTCTCTCAAAAAATACTTTAATAAGGAAAAACGGGAAACTAATAAGTACTGTATTAGTTCAACTTTTCAGTTTTCTTTTATGTTATTATTATTTGGTGTTATACATTTTGGTGGTATTATTATGATGGGTAAACATTTGTTAAATGGAATCTACAAAGACTCTGGATTGCAGAAATCCACAATTAAAACCAAGGTGATGGCTTTTTGTGGAACTGATCCGCTACGGGCAAAAATTGTTATAGATGGTACTGTCCTGGAACAAGTTAGTAGTTTTGAATACCTGGGCTACAGTGTGTCTTATAATGCAAGCAACGACGTTGTGAATAAGTTGCATAAGTTCAACCTTATGTGCGGGACCATCAGCCGAACCCTTAAGTCAGCAAGTAAAGGAACACGCCTAAAATTCCACAAGGTGATGGCTCTTCCCACACTTCTTTATGGGTCTGAGAATTGGACTTTAACGAAAGGCCAGGCCAGTCGCATCAAAGCGGCTGAAATGAGATTTCTCAGGCACGTGGCAGGGTATACTCTCCATGATCATAGAAGAAACACAGATATACGGCAGGAACTGCATATTATGAGTATACTCGACAGGATCGCCCAATATCGGCTGAATTGGTGGGAACATCTTTGCCGAATGGATGACTCCCGCATCCCCAAACAACTGTGGAACTATACGCCGAAGGGACGGAGAGGTGTGGGACGTCCGAGGAAGCTCTGGAGTGACCAGCTGTAATATTTGCCTATTTGAGACCGGAACAAACCATTCTTGGTTTAAAACCTTGAGGTTGGCGATGATGATGATGAATGACTAGATCCCTAAATATTGTGTATAATTCTTTTTTATAACGTATCCGCCATACTCCCCTATCATATACCGGCAGAACGTTTTGCAGATTCGACTCAGTTAGTGTACAGCTATCTGCAAGCCGCTTTCCCAGTTCGACAGGTCATCAGCAAATAACGACGTGCAACCGCTGAGTTACCGGTCATAAAATATTCTTGAAAGTTCATCTCCCAGTTGCGTATGATGTCCTCTATATAGCCTATAAATATTGTGTATAATTCTTTTTTATAACGTATCCGCCATACTCCCCTTTCATATACCGGCAGAACGTTTTGCAGATTCGACTCAGTTAGTGTACAGCTATCTGCAAGCCGCTTTCCCAGTTCGACAGGTCATCAGCAAATAACGACGTGCAACCGCAGAGTTACCGGTCATAAAATATTCTTGAAAGTTCATCTCCCAGTTGCGTATGATGTCCTCTATATAGCCTATAAATATTGTGTATAATTCTTTTTTATAACGTATCCGCCATACTCCCCTTTCATATACCGGCAGAACGTTTTGCAGATTCGACTCAGTTAGTGTACAGCTATATGCAAGCCGCTTTCCCAGTTCGACAGGTCATCAGCAAATAACGACGTGCAACCGCAGAGTTACCGGTCATAAAATATTCTTGAAAGTTCATCTCCCAGTTGCGTATGATGTCCTCTATATAGCCTATAAATATTGTGTATAATTCTTTTTTATAACGTATCCGCCATACTCCCCTTTCATATACCGGCAGAACGTTTTGCAGATTCGACTCAGTTAGTGTACAGCTATCTGCAAGCCGCTTTCCCAGTTCGACAGGTCATCAGCAAATAACGACGTGCAACCGCTGAGTTACCAGTCATAAAATATTCTTGAAAGTTCATCTCCCAGTTGCGTATGACGTCGTCTATATAGCCTATAAATATTGTGTATAATTCTTTTTTATAACTTATCCGCCATACTCCCCTTTCATATACCGGCAGAACGTTTTGCAGATTCGACTCAGTTAGTGTACAGCTATCTGCAAGCCGCTTTCCGAGTTCGACAGGTCATCAGCAAATAACGACGTGCAACCGCAGAGTTACCAGTCATAAAATATTCTTGAAAGTTCATCTCCCAGTTGCGTATGATGTCCTCTATATAGCCTATAAATATTGTGTATAATTCTTTTTTATAACGTATCCGCCATACTCCCCTTTCATATACCGGCAGAACGTTTTGCAGATTCGACTCAGTTAGTGTACAGCTATCTGCAAGCCGCTTTCCCAGTTCGACAGGTCATCAGCAAATAACGACGTGCAACCGCAGAGTTACCGGTCATAAAATATTCTTGAAAGTTCATCTCCCAGTTGCGTATGACGTCGTCTATATAGCCTATAAATTAAAAAGAGAAAGTGACAATGGGCACCCTTGTCGTAGTTCTCGACAATTGATCAGACCCACACTAGGAGTTGCGCTCCCTGTATCCTGTCTCAATTAAGTTTTTGTCGTCCACATAAAAACTTTGTACGACTGTAATGAATTGTTGTGGGATCCCTTTCTGTGTCCATTATTGTTCACCCTGTCAAATGACTTTCCAAAGCCGATGAAAGCTACACAGTATGTGTGCAACTGACACACCATACTTTCGCTTCACTATAACTTGGTTTTTACTTCCATGTTCCGTAAGGAAATGGAAGTATGGTGATCGCTGAATTATGGCTGAATTGGTGGGAACATCTTTGCCGAATGGATGACTGCCGCGTCGCCAAACAACTATGGGACTATAAGCCAAGGGGCGGAGAGGTGTGCGACGTCCGAGGAAGCGCTGGAGTGACCAGCTGTAATATCTGCCTATTTGAGACCGGAACAAACCATTCTTGGTTTAAACCTTGAGGATGATGATGATTATTTTGTGTTCTTCCCTAAGGCAGGTCTTCAAAAGGTAAAAGCTCTCCGAGCTGTCCTATCGCATGCCAGTCTTTTCGTTTCTTCGTAACACCCTCTGATTTTAATGCTACCTATGAACTTCATTCTTCTACGCCCTCTTCTTTTTTCTCCTTCTATGACACCCTCCATGGCAGTTGTAAGCAAGCAGTCTCTTCTTAAACAATGACCTAACCAATTCGTTTTCCTATTTTCTATTACCTTCAGGATTCTTCTCTATTCTCCTATTCTTCTTAAAACTTCACCATTCCTTTCTTTATCAACCCACCTCACTTTTTCCATTGCTCAACAAACCCACATCAAAACAACGAAAAATCTTTTCTCATCCTCCTTCCTCAGTGTCCATGTCTCTGCACCGTACAAAGCAACGCTCCACACATAATATTTGGCCAACCTCTTTCTCAAATTCTTATTAATTTTGCCACACACCAGTTTTTTCTTCTCATTAAATGCCTCTTTCGCTACAGCAACACTTGCTCTAATTTCCCGAGTGCAGGACTATAATGATAAAATTTTATAGTGATTGATGTGATGACACTAATGTATATTAGATATTATTAAATGTTTATATAGTTAATTGTAAGTATAAATATTTCGTTATATGGAGTGTAATGTTGAGACAAAGAAATGCCTCAGATACAAATTTTCTATAATATGTAGCAGCGGCGACAGACTGTCGGCTATGGGACATATTTGTTAACTTTCGAAGTCATAAAGTAACGGAAACTCATTGTTTGCTAAAAACGACTTTAATGTCATGTACCGTTAGTTTTGACAAATATTGGCCTTGAGAGTACAAAAGATGAACACTCATAAAAAACTTGTTTAGCGGGTGAAAGCAGCGTCGGTTGGAGTGAAATCAACACGTGCTAAATTCAGCGCGTTTTCTATGTGAACAGCCAATCAAAAAAAGCGTAACCAGTAAGCGCCAATTTTTTAAGACACATGAGTGGGCAAATTCAAAGTTCCCGGCCCGGAACTAAGCTCTAAGCCTATCAGGGAATTCTGAGTAGAACTAGAGGAAAGCTAGAGAGGGCAACTATTATAAATATTAGTCCAACGCGCCCGACCGCGTCTTTTTTTCAAATCAGTTCTCTTACAAATCAGCTTTCTTACAAGTCAACTTTCTTACAGATTGTTCTCTTTACAATCAGTTTTGTTGCTTAAAACATCTATCGTCTTAGAGTATCATTTAATAGTACGCCGAAATGTAAAGACGCTTAATATAAACTTTGTTATTTAAATTAGTGATTTAAAGTAATAGTGTAGGAGAAACAAAGTGATAATTAAATTCACAGTTTAATAGTAATAGAAGGGTAGTTAATTCCATAACTATTCTTGAGAAGTATAATGGTACGCGGAGTGTAATTAAGAAAATAATCTTCAACGCGAGTGATGACTTTAAATCAGTTCGAACATGAAGAAAGAAGAAGTTTATATTGATTAATGATATTAAATCAACCTGTATACTTTTTCTTGTGCGCGGCAGTTCGTGTGCGGAAATACAACGAAATACGGGTAATACCTAACCTAACCTAAGGTATATACAGGTAGGTATACCTACCTACAGTAGTGAAGTGTGTTCAATTAAAAGCAGAGTATGTGTTAGTGAGTGTTAATTAACCACGCTGATAAAAGGATTCCTGGTGTGGACAAACCGTGAGCAAGTACAATCTAACATTTTATATATATCTATATAATACATATTTACAATGTCGTAGATCGTCTATATACTTCCAAACTCCCGTCTCATTTCTTAAAGAACCTTACGAGTAAATGGATGCTATTTTGAGTTACCTTATGACTTAGGAAGGATTAGTATGTTAGTGTAATTCAAAGTTGAAAGTTCATTTGTAGTAGAGTCAATTTGATTATGATTAATAATGATACGTACTTATAAATAACTTAAACATGTGTATATGCTAATGGTACTTATTGATACTGATGATTAATGAGAGGTGTAACAAATTAGCCATATCTGATTAATATAGATATATGCAATTGTTCCTATTTAAACAATAATTGATTTATATTTATGTATGTATTAACTTTACTCTATCAGATGACATTATTTGAATAATTTTGATTAGGAAACATATAGAGAAATTAAAAGATATATAATTCTGATTATGAAGTATTATTTTAGTAACGTATTGTATATTCGACAATATAGTTAAACGATAAATGTATTTGTCAATACAGTATTTGCATTTCAGAGATAATTAAAGATATATGTTATTAGCATCCAAATTACTGTGTTTCCATTCAGAAAACCCCTGAGATCACATAATCTCTGGCGCCCATACGAAATTTAAATATATTCAATTTAAATATTTTCACATTCACGTAAACATAGTTATACAAAAAAAAGTCAGTAAACGCCTGAAAAACGAAACGACACTTTCGTTTACTTTATAGGACATATCCTCACTTATCAGGCTTCAATACTTAAACAACTCCACTTGTTGTATTCTGTCTTGGTCTATCAATATCTTTTACGGTAATTGGTATTAAATAATTTCTTTAATAAGAGCTTACCTGGACTGAGAGACAATCTCAAGCGTTTGAAAGTGCGATACAGGCGAAATTAACATTAACTAAAAATTGCGACTGCCTTTGTAGCTTTGCGCTGTTAAACGTATTTCCACTTGTTCATGAGTACTGTCGTGCGAGCGGACAAGATAAGATTGCACGGTAACAACACGTTCACATGCCGGCTGGCTCAATCGCTTCGGCGTAATAAAGTAGTCCCAACCGATTGTCTTTATCTAAGCAGTGTCTGCGTCCCCGATAGCAGCCAACGGTCGATGCACAAATTGAATATTTATATTTTACGTCGCTGAGCGTCATAACAGCATCTCTGAGTCAGTTTTTCTGAACAATGAAGTCTATCAACAGGAATGGTTATTCAGTAACTCGCGAGCCTTTACTTCATGCACAAGCCACCTGACGCTCGGGGAAGACAGGAACACACACACACGCGCGCGCGTAACTCACATGCGTCTATGGTTTCTCGCTCGTACGTACTAAGCGACAGTTGCCGATGTTATAATTTTTAAATCCTTAAATTCGTAGTGACCGTCAATCAATGAATTTTTCCGGTGAAGAAACAATTGTCCTGATGATGACAATAAATATTATCGAAACGTCGACACAAATAATTTAAAATTTGACCGATTTTTTGACTGAGCCTCACAAACCCTTCACCCGAAAAATAATTTTTAAACTTAGATTGTGTCAAAATCGTTATTATCTGTCATTCCACAAATTTCTAAATTATTTTGTTCGTAAACAAAGTCGTAAAAATGTACAATAAATCGAGCATTTCAACAATTTACATTAAAATATGATTTGTATTTTACTTTAAATATATTTTGAATAATTCAATTTATTGAAATTTAAACTTAACAACTAGCCTACTCGTATTTCCGTTGACAACGGACATAAACTGGTGGGCTTTACTTCGATTTGTACGTTAATATGTTTGCCAGTAACGCGAGAGAATATTTAATTTTCTCGTGTTCTTCGTATCTTTCAAAATAATGTAACAACTAATCATAAACCACTTCAAAGTTGGGCTGCAAGAAACTTTTTATTGTTACAGACACGTGCCCCCAGTGTAAGGGAGCGAAACTGTTATCTAGCAAGGCAAGAAGAAAGCACGGTGTGAAGACTGATAACGTTGTTGCCCGTTTTTGAGGCCAACTCGGCGAAATGTGTTTTAGTTTAAAAATAATTACCACAGAAAAATAGAAGAAGGTCAACTGCGATGGGTTGGACGTGTAAAAACAACGAAGGAAACAGGAGTCTAATCAGGAAAACGGCCGAAGCAACAAGTGTTAAAAAGGGATCACGGGTTAGGCCGAGAGAACACGAGAAAAGCAGCCAAACGAGAATATTAGAGGAAAAACAGAAAGAAGAGGAAGGAAGTGGGAGCACGTAGGAAGGGCTGTGCAAGACAGTAAGAGGTGAAGACGGGGGCTCCTCCAATAGACTCTTGGTCTTCCTCGTATTCGTCTTTGCTGAGGGTTCCAAAACAGGGCTTGTTGCTCAACTGCATTTTAGTTCTTACGCAAGGTATGCCCAATCCACCTCCATTTTCTCCTTTTGATCTGGATGGCAAACGTGAAGAGCAATTTGAAACAACCAATTCATGCCCGGGACGCAGGGATTAACTAACAGAACTATCGTCTAGTTACAATGTTGACAAACATGTAATCGAAGTGTTATCCAGGAGTAACCCATAAAAGCTTGGGCTGTGTATACGTTATCAAACAGTACGGAAAGTAATGGAAATCAAAAACACAATGATTGACAAAAAAAACCAAACGATTAGATCGTTATAGCCATATGCAGGGCATGCCATGTGAATACTGTCCAGAAGCATGCGATGGTGTGCCAACCACAAGGTCGAAGATGAAGAGGGAAATTGGGTGGAGGGGAGTCGGAGTTGAGAGTATGCAAGAAAAATTTACTATCAGAGGATCTACGGGCGAGAGAGCGCGAGTGAGACGGGCGGCGCTTAGGAATCGGAGAAACGTAGTACACAATGAATGACAACGACGTTGGCACACCAAGCGAGGTGGTGTGTTAGGCGCCGTCACTCCCCCCCACCCCCCCACCCCAGGAACACTAAGAAGGAGGACGTTAAAGGAAGAGGGAAGATATAGAGTGACGAAGTGAGGAGGGAGGGAAGAGTCTGTGGTGTAGGAGGAATATGAAGAAGACTATGACGACGACGGTCGAAGATGGAATAGTAAACGAAGAAGAAGAAAACAGATGGACAGCACAGATAGTATATGTCTATATATGATGAGAAGATTCCTTACAAAACAGGACGAGGAATAACTATTTACACTGCGGTAAGATCGAAAGAAGTTGCTTTCTGTACGCCAGTCTAGACCTGGTGCGTAAATTGAACATATGCTATTCACATCGACAGGACATCGGAATAAGATTCTCAGTTTGACATTCGACAATTTACAACTAAAAAATAGTTAGTACAGACACGGTAAATAACATTAATAAGCATAAAAATTAATGTGATATTTTGTGCTGCGGCGAAGCGAAGGAACGACGCGACGTTCGCAGACGCAACACATAATCGATAAAATGAAAAGCCGATTGAATTTCTCGACGGCAGTTACTGTGAATCTGTTCGCAAGCGCGCGCGCGTATACAGTGAAAGTTATTGTAACGGCGCGTCTTGTCGGGCGATACCCAGTTCTTTTTCATTACCGGCTGGGTGTCTGCACCAGCTCCGGCTGTGATCTCAAAACACTCGAATCGGATAAATATAAATATCGGTTTTTCTCTAGCAACAACAACAACGACGATAATAATAATAACCGTATAGTACCGTCGTCTATATAAAGTGTTAGCCGCTGTCTTCGTGTGCGCAATATACGCACGCGCGCGGACATATTCTGCAGAGTCCGTTTGCACTTAATTTAATGGTCTTGTCGCAATTCGATACTGCTAGTATCACACGTGTAACTCTGAGTTAGTGGGACGCGCATACAAGTAACATTAACTTTAACCTTCGTTAATCTATCCGATTGTGTCATGGCGCCATATTGATAATATACAATGTAATATAAAAGCAAAAGTGATTTCTGGAATCGTCTTATGTAAAAGCGGCCGAGGGAAGAAGGGAAGTTGTATATCGCGTTTTAAAAATAGCGAGGAGCATCCATACGGAGTATCCGAACAAGACGATCCGGTGTGTAGAATAGACGTTATAGGTCACGGAGCTGGCAGAAGATTGAGAAGTAATAAAAGATCGCCCACGTCATGACTCCCTGCTCTGTACACTTCAGTTCTCCACATCCCTCACCGTACTTCACACAATTCAACAAGTCTAATCCCCTTTCTTCTTCTACTGTCATCGCTTCAGTCGTTCTCTGCATACAATTACGTCTCAATATGTGTGCTTTATCTACTTCCCCTTCCTTTTTCTTATGGTCAGAACAGTCTGACGACCAGTGGCGTGGCGTGGGTACATAACAGCTGTTGCCGGTTGTGATAGGGCTCAAATTTAGTCTACAAATTAATTCGAATTTTTCCTAGTACGAAGTATTCTTTTTAGAGTCAAAATATTCTTTTTAGAGCTAAAATATCTTTTTAGAGTATTTTCTATCTTTAGCTGGCAGAAAAAGAGGGCCCCGGTTCAACGGGATCTGACTCCATTACACTTAAACAGAATGAATGAGGACACAAATAATTGAATTAAATGAAATAATAAAGACGAACAGAGAAACACTTAACTAAATGAACAAAACACAAATAGGTAGGTAGGTCTAGTAACTGCTGCACGTTGGTTCCGGAACGAACATAGCTGCTATCTGAACGTTTTGCCGGTTTATACAGTGGCAACACATTGGGTGGACGAATGTGTCCCCCTCCGTGGTTTGTACAGTGACAACTACTACGAGGACAATGACCACACGCATGTCTGAGCAGCCGGCAACACAAGACGGTGCAAGTGCACAGCAGTTTGAAAGCAATGCTATGCTTTTCTTCAAGTTCTTCAGTTCTTCAAGTTTCTTCAAGTCTACTAATATTGCTCTGATTTCAAATTATTCAATAACTTAACTATTTTCCAGACCATTTTATGATTGGTCACTCTACAATTGATACTTTGTTATTTGCGGACGATCAGGCTATTCTGTCGGACTCTGAAAACAGATTGCAGATTGGTATGCATTTGTTAAATGGAATCTGCAAAGACTCTGGATTGCAGATATCCACAATTAAAACCAAGGTGATGGCTTTTTGTGGAACTGATCCCGTACGGGCAAAAACTGTTATAGACGGTACTATCCTGGAACAAGTTAGCAGTTTTGAATACCTGGGCTACAGTGTGTCTTATAATGCAAGGCAACGACGTGGTGAACAAGTTGCATAAGTTCAACATTATGTGCGGGATTATCAGGCGAACCATTAAGTCAGCAAGTAAAGGTCAGGAACACGCCTAACATTCTACAAGGTGATGGCTCTTCCCACACTTCTTTACGGGTCTGAGAATTGGACTTTAACGAAAGGCCTGGCCAGTCGCATCCAAGCGGCTGAAATGAGATTTCTCAGGCACGTGGCAGGGTATAGGCCTACTCTCCATGATCACAGAAGAAACACAGATATAGGCCTACGGCAGGAACTGAATATTATGAGTATACTCGGCAGGATCGCCCAGTATCGGCTGAATTGGTGGGAACATCTTTGCCGAATGGATGACTGCCGCATCCCCAAACAACTATGGAACTATAAGCCGTGGGGACGGAGAGGTGCGGGACGTCCGAGGAAGCGCTGGAGTGACCAGCTGTAATATTTGCCTGAGACCGGAACAAGCCATTCTTGGTTTAATCCTTGAGGATGATGATGGCTAAACTATTTATTCTGTGATATAATTAATATTATTTTTCTTTCATTTCCAGGACTGTTGCCGCCGGCAACAGGGGTTACATGGACGCCACGCAACTGCTGACGACCCTCATCAACTCTTCTCACCAACTCGTAATTAATAATGTTCAAAATTTTATTAGTGGACTTTAGATCGCAAAAATGTAAAAAAATCACTTGCTACACTGCACTATTTTCAATAGTTTCGGAAGTATTTCAACATGGGAGTGTTGAAAATTGCCGATTGCAACAAGTGGTAAGTTTATCTATATTTGTGAACAACCTCATTAGTCACTCATTAGTCCGTCGGATTAATTTTTACCGTTCCTCCCCACACTCGCATTTAAAAATACTTCAAATACTTATTTCTCCTTTCCTTACTGTCGTGTTTCCGCAATATATATCCAACACTGTGGTCCAAGTTATGATACACTAGAAACATCTTTCGCAGAATAAATGTTATATTTACGCTGACGAAATAAATAGTACTACACCGCCGAGTGCATACGTGATTCTGGGCACACGGCGCGCGAGGCTCACGCGTGTTTGAGAATCTGATCAAGAAAGAGACTTATGAAAAATACTACAAAGCGAAGAGACAAACTTTTTGTTCACATTGTACGACACGACTCGAAACAATAACTGAGGGTTACAGTGGGGTAAAGTTACATATACGAAGACAAAGGTTACGTGAACGGTAGATAACCGTAACAATAAACGATGTAAATTGCAATGTCTATGAAGAAATGAGGCGGAAGGTAGAACAGCGATCCCTTGGGAGAGATAATACCTGCCAGTCTACGACCAAACAAGAAGACACCCCAATAAGTAAGGAAAGTAGTTTGGGCATCTAACACTTCTTGATGTATCTACATGTCAAAGACCAGAATTTGCTGGGCCATACAATAAAACCTATTCTTTAAAATGTGCTCAATGCTACTCGACAAATTATTAAAAAAAAGGCAAAAAACATCGACACACACGAGTCACACTCACACAAACAGATTGGCATCCAGTCACATACATAGATATACGAGTCATACTGGCAAAAGTGCTGTAACGTCTCCCAACAATGTGGTACAAACGGTAATTGTTTAGCCATTGGCCTTGAATTTCTGTTGAACTCGAACAGTTGTTGACTGAATACAGCGGTTCGAAACGACATTTTAATTGGTCGCTGGCGATGCTCAATGGATGTGACCACTAACTTATCTGGAACACGTTACCGAGAAGGTGATAAAAAGGTCCGAAATGACGATTGTAATTCATACTTGTCAAGATAAGCTGGACAACGCAAACAAACAAAACGGAAACGTTTAGGCAACGGAACCAATTAAAAAACAATTTTTGCCGAACAGTCGCCGTAATTCAAAAAAATACACGCAGCCTATCACTGACGTGTATAACGACACCTTGGCTAGGGAGTGATTATCCGATTTTAAAACAAGTTGAGTTTCAGTAGGAGTTCTGTAGGTTAGTTTGAACCTAATCAAATCTTTAGACGACTATCTCTACACGTCTCCGGTCGCCAAGCCCGCTTACCGCCATCCGTTTGGATTTTGTATTCACGTGTATGATGCTTGACTTGGAGCCTCTAAGCTTTACCGACACGTCGGTTCTGCCGGATTTAATGACATCATTTGTTCTTACCAAACAACACGATACAACGGTGCGAAATAACTTCTTCGTCTTCTTCCTCTTCGCACTAAGACTGGGGCTTGTTGACTTCTTTCATAAGTGCTGTGCAAACGTGTATTATTCATCGCAATTTCGAATGTCCAAAGACTTCTTTACCGTTTGGTTCCTCTCGCCTAATCTTGTATCCTCCGCACGTAATATAGCGGTAGTCTTTTCCGGTTTATCCGTCCGACTATTCTTTTGAACGAAACTCTGAATAATGAGATTTTTACGTCTTGGAAGTAGCATACTAGTTCTTCCCCTCGATGGGCACTTTAGTCTGACACCTTCTTTTGACACCACCCAGCATGGAAAGCGCTGCCAGTACCGCTGATATAAGCTCTGGACGACGTCACTAGGACACGAAAGCCCCGCCACCACGACAAAGCTGTGGTGTCAACGGTACGGCGAAATTACGCGTAATAAAAAAAATACAGAATCGAAGTTATAATAAATGTTCCAACAGACTAGATGCCTAGTAATTTACTGGGTGGCCACCTAACGATCTGTAGATTGTTCTCACATCTATCACTGTATCTCCAACCGACTTCAACCGCCTCGACTCGCCTGACTTAAACCGATTCGAAACTACAACGTCCTCTTCTCCTCGTGCTGTTCTAAGACCCTTCTCATTTACTGATTCCTTCTCTTCATTATCTCTTTTTCCTTGTAAGCGTATATCAACTCGTCAACACTACGACATCAACTTGACGAAACCATTTCATTGCTCACTGTCGTATCCTATCTTTTAATGAAGAAATTTGTGTTAGTGGTTTAAATCACAATCAGAATGATCACAGTTGCACACCACTATGTAAAAATTATCCCAATTAGCGCTTTCAAGCTTCACAGCCCATCGTCAGATTGGAATAGACACAAAATAAGTGGAAACAACCCCTTCACCCCTCTCCACCACCATGCTCACACACAACAAGCTATAATATAAATGACCCTTCCCCACCCCCTAAACCCTGTCCCACCATCTGTAGAGTTACATATTTTTTCTAGCAAATTCCTTGTGTTTCAGTGTTGTGTGTGTGTGTGTGTGTGTGTGTGTGTGCATCCTTTTAAACTACCCACTTCCTCTCCACACACGTGGGTCAGTCAACACCCTTATTTTAAAACATCCAAATAGTACTATGCAAAATAATTCTTAATATTATCTATCTGTCCTCTATCATTTACTTCTTAATCATGTTATAAAATATTTCTTCATTATCAAATTTAATTTTAATATTAATTAAATTGTCTAACCCTTTTTCTCTCTCTTTCAATATTTCTAACTCCTCTCTAAGCTTCCTTTCAACTGTGTTATTCACTACTTTTACAATTTCGTATTCTTCCAAAGGATTAACAAACTTATGGTTGTCTTCTATGAAATGTCTTGCATATAACGAATTTTTATTAATGCACCTATTTATAAATTATCAAAGGAAGTTAGCAGAGTACTGAAAGAGAAATATGAATTTGGGACAAAATACAACATAGAGAATAATGTAAAATTGATAGAAAAATTAGAAAATGTTAGGATTAATGTAAATACAAAATTGATATCACTGGATGTTAAGGACATGTTTACCAATATCACAGTAAATAAAGTTATTAAGTTAATAAACGATAATAATATGGGAGAATACAGGTATAAAAAGCAGTTGATGAAAGTAATTAAAGAATGTGTAAATCAGAACTATTTTAGGTTTAATAACAAGTTTTATATACAGAAAAAAGGTTTACCTATGGGGTCTTCATTATCCCCTATTCTTGCTGAAATATACATGAATGATTTTGAAAAGCAATTAATAACTTCCACTAAGTATAAAAACAATATAAAATTATGGTCTATATTCGTTGATGATGTATTAGTAATTTGGGAAGGAAGCATAGAAGAAGTGCATGAGTTTATAAATGAGGTAAATAGTAAGGATAAAAACTTACAATTTAAAGAAGAGATAGGAGGTAAGAAAATAAATTACTTAGATTTAAACATAGAAATTAAAGATAATGAGAAACTACAGTTTGGGATATTTAGGAAAGAGTCGTATTCTGATATAATTATACCAAGAGAGTCTTACCACCCATATAGATATAAAATGGCGGCAATCAATTCATTTTGTTACAGAGCTCAGAAGTGTTTAAAAGAGACCGAGTCAAAAGATAGGGAGTTAAGAACGATAAAGGGAATTGTAAGGAATAATAATTATAACACCAACATAGTGGATAAAGTTATGAAAAGGGTTAACATACAAAAAGATAAAATAGAACCGGAACAAAAGAATTATGCAGGGTCATTGACATACATAGGTTCACATACTAGAAAAATTATAAAATGTTTTAATAAATATGGAGTAGATATAGCTATTAAAAAATGTGAAACGGTATTTGATAAGATAAGGAATAAGAATATAGAAAAAATTCCAGTATTACAGAAAAGCGGAATTTATAAATTAAAATGTAAAGACTGCAACAAGGTGTACCTAGGAGAGACAGGACGGAAATTCGTATGCAGGTTGTCTGACCACAAACGTGGAGAAGGTAATAGAACAACCAATTCGTTATATGCAAGACATTTCATAGAAGACAACCATAAGTTTGTTAATCCTTTGGAAGAATACGAAATTGTAAAAGTAGTGAATAACACAGTTGAAAGGAAGCTTAGAGAGGAGTTAGAAATATTGAAAGAGAGAGAAAAAGGGTTAGACAATTTAATTAATATTAAAATTAAATTTGATAATGAAGAAATATTTTATAACATGATTAAGAAGTAAATGATAGAGGACAGATAGATAATATTAAGAATTATTTTGCATAGTACTATTTGGATGTTTTAAAATAAGGGTGTTGACTGACCCACGTGTGTGGAGAGGAAGTGGGTAGTTTAAAAGGATGCACACACACACACACACACACACACACACACACACACACACACACACACACACACACACACACACACACACACACACACACACACACACACACACACATACACACACACACACACACACACACACACACACACAACACTGAAACACAAGGAATTTGCTAGAAAAAATATGTAACTCTACAGATGGTGGGACAGGGTTTAGGGGGTGGGGAAGGGTCATTTATATTATAGCTTGTTGTGTGTGAGCATGGTGGTGGAGAGGGGTGAAGGGGTTGTTTCCACTTATTTTGTGTCTATTCCAATCTGACGATGGGCTGTGAAGCTTGAAAGCGCTAATTGGGATAATTTTTACATAGTGGTGTGCAACTGTGATCATTCTGATCGTATCCTATCTGTTATCGCCGAATGGAGATACACTTTCGTTCTCCTCTGTTTGTGCTACGGTTTATCTACAGGCAACATACAAATATAATATTTAGATTTATATAAACATTTTCTACTTCCAGTCTGGAACGCAAACTTTTTCCCAGGATGATTACGCTAACACGCATTGCATTTACCTTACTTTTCAACACAGGATACGTTTTTCAAAGTTCACTTTTGTGAGTTTACAGTAAATTAAACCAGCCTGAACTGTACGAGGAAATAGAAGCACTGATTTTTTTTTGAAAGTATGAAACTTGTAATTTTACGAACAAACAACGTGAGCAGAATCCACGTATAGATCCAGAAACGGTTTTCTGGACGTTGTAAGTGGTTTCGAGGATTGATACACCAGAAGTGGTCTCGGTATCTGCTCTGTAACTTGTACGTGACAAACTGAATACAACTTCGACAATAATAAGTGAAAGCAGCAAGCGTAATGTACACCAGTAAGAAGGGAAGAGAGATGAAATCCGAGCAAGCGTTAGATCCGAAACGCGAGGAGACGAAAAAGATCAGTGAAAAAAACCCGTGACAAAGTCTGATCAAATCGAGGTTTAGTTAGCACTGACGTTATTTAATGCGGACGACGGGTGAAGTCATTTTTTAAAATAAGTTATTTTGTTGTTTCAAAGCACTGTAATCCGCCACCAATGGATGGGGCCAGCCTCTCTGCTGTAATAGTAACACTCCCTGCTGATGAGACGAGAGAATTATAATCGGTTTAAGTTTCCACAGCACTGAATTAGACTACGATCTCCACGTAATAATTCGTTCCCGGCGACGGACGACATTACCGTCTATTGTACATACATACCGACGACACTGAACCACACCTGTTGAACGAACCGTTCACGTTGGAAACGAACTGAAAGAACGCTCCTTCTTGTATACAAACCTTCTCGTACAGTCCCTAGTCAAATACAGTCCCGTCAGCATTTAAGTTGTATATGAAATATGCAGTGGCGGAGTGGCGGCTGGTAACGTTTTTGACTTGGGGGGGGGGGGGGCAAAATTATTTTGGACCCATATGTAACAAAAGTCACCAGTAGAAACTAAATTATTGCTATTATCATGAAATAATTGTAAAATTGAACCTTTTGCTTTACTACTAAAAGTATTGTTAATATCAAAAACCTACCTTGCAAACTACCAATATTTAAACAGTGTTTGAAACTGAAATTATTTATAACCCTAAGCAGTTCACGTTCCTAAATTTAAATACTTAATAAATTATATTATTAAATGTTAACCGAAAATTAAAATCATCATTATTTAATATGTTTTTCAGTCCTAATGCTTTCTGAACAGTGGACTTGTTACTCTCGTCATCATCTATGATTTTTTCAAGAGCAGCGGAAATGTAATTTTTATGAATAAATACTGTTGTCACACAACGGGATTTAAAATTCCACCTGGTATTAGAACATTTTGGGAGACGTTTCTTTACTACTTCATCAAGTATGGCAGTTCGTTTGGAAGATCTTGAAAAAAATGTTGTAAAGCCACCTCTAAAATACAGAAAAATATTTTTACTTGCTTGTTTTGTGATGCAGCGCGGTCAATAATTAAGTTTAGTTGATGGGCATAACAGTGTATATACTGGGCATTCTTGTACACGGCTTTAACTTTTGCTTGAACACTGTTACGTTTTCCACTCATTACTGCTGCCCCATCGTAACTTTGTGCAATAATTTTACTAGGCATCTTATCAAGTTCTAATTTTGCTAATTCTTCAAAAATAGTATTACTAATACCTTCAGTGGAGTGATCTTGTGGACTGACAAAACTGATAAATCTCTCATGTAATTTTCCATTCAATTCATAGCTCACAACTAACACCATTTGTGACAGAGTGGCACATTCCGTGGTTTCATCTGCTTCAATTGAAATGTAGACAGTTTCATTTATTTCTTTTTTTATTAGCCCAATGCACACTGCATAAATAGAATCCAAAATTTCATTTTGAATTGTTTTAGAAAGACCAACGAAAACCCTATTGTTTGTTTTTTCAATATGCTCTCTTAAGCTGCTATCTAGGCCTGCCATTAAATTTACTAAGCCCCTCAAAATACCTGGATTCTCAGATGTGTTTGTTTTATCATGTCGCCTTAAAGCTAGTTCAAATATTCCACAAAACTTTACACAGACAATTAACTTACTTAGGATGTATCTGTTCTTAGAGACTTCTTCACTATGCTGTTTAATTTTTAATCTAAATGCACTGTCTAACTGGCGACTAATATTTACTTTTCCTAACAATGAATATTCAATACAACTGTTCATATAAGTTTCACTAATTTTTTCTCCCAAATGTTTCAAGTCCTTAATTCCATTTTCAGTCCAGGCTGAATCACTGTTTAGGTTCATCACCAAACATAGGTCTACATAACAAAAAAAGGAATTCATCACCTCACATCCACATATCCAATCAGCATGTAAGTAACAGTTTCTATTAAATTTTCTAGTGCAGTTTTTTTTACTTGATGCTGGGCTGTCCGTTTTATAATTTTGTTGTGTGATATCTAAATTGGGTTTCGGTGGCCCTAATTTTTTTAGTTATATTTTCTTTTCGTAAGTAAGTGAATTTGAAATAATCAAACGTTTAATATTACTTACTGAATACATAGCCATTTTTTTCGTTTCTAACAAATACGCACAGAACACACAGGCTCAGGCCTACACAGAATAAGTTACAGGTTTATGTACACAAGGTTCGACAAGAACACTATCTTACACAGAATACACTGCCTAATAAAGAATAAATTATTAGAACATTACGTTTACACAAAAAATACAACAAGAACACAATCAAAACTATATAACACAAGAGAAAATATATGCACTTAAACAGCAACAGAGAAGTTTTGAACAACGCTCCGGTTCTCTATGTAAAAAAGAGCCGCGAAATCAGACAACGAGCAGAGTCCTCCCTATAATGGCTACCGCTAATTTAAAAGCATAGACATGTGTACACGTCCTCTTTCCCCGCTCTCTGCAAGACCCGCCTATGCAGGGAGGGTTGTCGTATTAGCTGCGGGACCATGCCGAAAACATCAGGTGATCGCTATTAGTCGCCCCAAAAATATCTATCACATAAGGATACTACACATTATACTGTAGTTATATTATTGACAAGTTTAATTTGCAAATTTAGTGGGAGGGCTGCGCCCTTTTGCCCTCCCTGTACGAGCCGCCACTGGAAATATGTGAGATTAATACACAGTCAACGATGCTCAGGTTATAAAAACACTAGTGTATAAGCCTACTTGGAAAAATATTTTTTATGCCAGTCTGTGTAGTGCGGCAGTTGCACACCAGCTTCTAATTCGTCGCGACTCTGAATACGGAGGATGGATCGTTCAACATTACGTCTACACAGATATTCTGACCTTGGAGTCTTAATGGATACCTCGTCGAAGCAGATAGGATAGTTTAAACATTGTATTTGCCTCCAAAAGCGTTTTAAGACTATAAAACAGGTTAATTACCTTCCGTCACGCTTTTTGAAATCCGAAAACAGGATTACTCGAGTTTCGACACATTAAGTGTCATCTTCATAATCGAAATTATTAAACACATAGCAATAGCCAATGGTTATAAATGTAACATAATAGATAAAATAATAAATAAGAAACAAAATAGACTAATAAATATTGACATGCCTAAAGAAAAAGTAAAATATATTGTTGCCATATTATGGCGAAATGTTACATTACACTTTAAAAAACCAATTGAAAAAACAAAATATAGCATTGGCTTCAAAAGCAAATAATAAACTCGAGAACAAACTCAAGTTTAAAAATCAAATTAAGTCTTTCGATGAATACGACGGTACAGGTGTATACAGGCTTAATTGTTCGGATTGTTCAAATTTCTACATAGGACAAACGGGTCGTTCGTTCAAACTGCGTTATAAAGAACACCTCCCAAGCTCTAAATCAAATATAGTAAGATCCACATTTGCTTAACATTTGAGTTCACAAGATCATAACATAAAAAGTATTAGTGAGAATTTGGATATATTACATAAATGCAAGAAATTTCTTAAACTGGACACTCTTGAAAGGTTTGAAATATATAAGGCCACTAAAGATAATTACGATCACATCTTACATGAAAAATCGATCCATAAAAATATTTTATTCAACAGAGTAAACGATATAGAACGAGATATTAGCTGTGTCAGATCGATAAAATTTATCAAAGGTCAAATCGGTATCGATTGATTTTACTGTATAACGTGTTCCTGCGCAGGTCCGCGTCTGCCGCGTGTATTGTGTTTTCGTTCTGTTTTGTCTCGGTTTCAATATGTGTTAAATTATTTAAGTATTTTTGTTGTTATGTTTGTGTTGTTTTTATTATCTGACGGGATGTGCATACATCAACAAATGTATTTTTAACCTATATTCGTCGAGGATCTGAAGATGACACTTAATGTGTCGAAACTCGAGTAATCCTGTTTTCGGATTTCAAAAAGCGTGACGGAAGGTAATTAACCTGTTTTATAGATAGGATAGGCAAAGAAGGGCAACGTGCATTTTTGCCAAGGGGGCTTATTTATGAGCCGTAAGACGTAAACAAAGTAGGCTTACTATATTAACTCTGAACCTTAACAGTGTATAAAAGGGCAATTTAAAAGTGGCTAAAAGGGTAACTTTCATTTCAAGAATTTAGTAATTGAGAGAGTTATTATAAGAAGACGATGGAATTTACAAGGATTGTTGTATGCTTCACTCTTTTAAATGTTTTTCAATTAATTTTCAGCGTCACATTTGAAGAAAGAATCCTCTGCTGACACATCCATATCACATAGTTCTACATAGCCTAATTTAAATTGAATTTTTCTACATTTCACCTTTTCTACCTTCGACAAGGATGCGAAAGCACGATTTGTCTGTTTCAAAAATGGTCCGATTACAGACAGCTTGACAAACGGACTCCAATACTGATGAAAGCGTACTCTGTTTCTGCATCCTCAGTTCCAAGCTTTCCGGGCTTTATACATATATTCTTCCACTTCCTCGGTGCTATGGTTTCGTCCATACCGCCTCTCCAGCTTTGGGGGGGGGGGATTCCCTCTTTCCCTTTTTTCTGCAGGTCTCTATTCTAATATCTCATGTCTTTCTTTCCTTTTACGAGTCCGAACCATCTCTACTATGTTTTTTTCTTTAGACCTATGTCCTCTATTATGTGTGTGGTCATACTATGATTCTCCGTAATTGCTTCACTTCTTTGAATTGCTTCACTTCACTGCTTTGAAAATCAGCCGCTTCGCCTCAAAAAATCCATTTCTGTCGTCAACAATTTATATCTGTTCTTTGTCGTCATATCCCAGGTTTCATCTTCATTCGTGTTTATACTTTACACAATACTTTTACGTATATAATCGTTTCTTGGTTTCTTTTGTAATTTTCTGTCCCATAAGGTAGAATTCCTTTTTTCCCTTCTTTTTATCATGTCTTTTATTTCATCGCTGCTAAATCCATTCTTACTGAGAATATTTACAGGTGGTAACAACTTTTATCTCAATACCTTGAAGCTTTTGAGGTGTGGCGCTGGAGGAGGGTCTTAAGAATATCGTGGATAGAAAGAGTACCTAATGACGTGGTTTTGAGGAGACTGGGCGAAAGAAGGACGTTGACTAGAACCACGGGGGAAAGCAGAAGCAGTATGATAGGTCACTCCTTTAAAATTGGTTCACCACCTTGATCGACGGCCGTAGCGGGAGCGGAAGACCAGACAGGAGTATACGGATGAGATAAAAGGAAGAAGACTGAATGTGGTGATGAAGAGGCTGTCTACGGAAGAGAAGAATTCGAAACCCACCAAGCTCTGGGTTGAGGGGAAGAAAATGTCTTATTTTTCCACTTTCTAACAACAGATCCTCTTAGGAGTTGTTTTCCAGTAAAAATATTTAAAAAAAAAAAAACCTCTGCTCAACAGTTCCTAAAGAACCAAGGCATAGGCATACCGCGCGGCTTTTGTGTTTAGTGTAACGGTTGTGTGGCGAGTAGGCTACAACGCGCCGCCAGCCGCTAGTTGCGGTATTCACAGCCAGGAGGCGCTGCTGTTATCTCAGTGGCTACTCAGTTCTGCCTCACGACGTTGAGTGCACACCGTACGGAGCCTCAGCCGGGAATTGAACACGGAACCACGAGCGCATCGATCCGGGCGAGCCAGTAGACCACCTGGAGGTTCCAGTAAAAATATCATCATCATCATCATCATCTATCTGTCCAGGATTAGGCAGGTTGCCTGTTCCGGCTTCACCATCTCCGTCTCGATCTGCCAACATTTTTTCTTCCGGTTGGCTTATAATTCAGGATTTTTCTTGGAATTCTTTCTGGAGACATGCGCATAACATGCTTTTCCCATCTTTTTTTTATAGTTTTTCGCTAGTTCCGTTACTGGTTGTACATTTAATTGTTGTCTTATATCTTCGTTCTTTATGTGATCTAATCTTATACAACCTTTCACAGATCTAAGATATTCATTTCAGACGTTTCCATCTGTCTATAATCTTTCTTTCTTGGTGCCCATGATTCGGACCCGTATAATAGCATGGGGACTGGCATCACCTTATAGAATTTTATTTGTGTTTCTTTCGTGGTCTTTCCTTTGAGTGTTCTCCGTAATTTCCCACATATCCCTTGGAAGTTGTTTGTTTTATTAAGAATATCTTTGTTTTCTTCATATGTAATATCACATCCTAGGTAAAAATCCAAGTAAAAATATATTACATGTAAAAACCCAAAACGATTAAAAAAAAAAGACAGCCGATCAGTAAACCTAAGCCAAAAAGGTATTTATATGGTGTTGTTGGCAGCCTGTATAAACTGGAATTGTTTTTACGCCTGTAACCCCACTTTTTTTTTTGAGGCCTACCAGTTATTTAAAAACTAGGCAGAGGGCCTAGAAGAAGCATAAAATGCGCTGGGTCCAGTGAGACGGGACTTGCAATTAAACTCTCTATTGAACAACAATAACAAACTTTATTAGTTCTGACCTAATATAATTCAACATGTAATATATCTTCATATAATTATAATTTCTTTTTTTAGCGAATTGACCACTTAGGATCACGCTACAACTTTATTTCTTTTTCTTTGCCTGGAGTTTCCTCTGTCTCCAATACTCCTTCATACGCTCACTGGCTTGTTTCCTTTGATCTTTGATCCTCTGTCCAAGTTCGTCCACTTCTATTAGGTCTTCCTGCATCTTGAAACAATTCCAGATTTTTCACTGTACTCCTAAATTCACTTCTTTCTAACATTTGGGACTCTGTGATATTCGACTTTTCTAAATCTTTTCTAACTTCCTTAATCCACGTTGTAGTGGTCTTCTTCTTCCAGAGGTAGTCGAATATTTGTTTGGTTAATCGATTTTTGTCCATTCTGTATAGATGTCCGAGAAATGTCAGCCTCCTCCTCCGCATAGTCTCCGAGATTCTTTCCACGTTCTGGTAGACTTCCCTATTGGTTCGCAGCTTCCATCCATCTTCAGTCCGAACTGCACCCATGATTTTTCTTAGAATTCTCCTTTCCAAGACTTCTAGTTTGTCGAGGTTATAGTTCATCGAGAGGCATTCACTGGCGTAGAGACATTCCGTTTTTACGACGGTGTTGTAATGCCTTATTTTGGCATTCCAGGAGATGCATTTCTTGTTGTAGATATTTTTTGTTAATCCATATGCTCTTTCCATTTTTAGAATTCGATCTCCAACAGCTGCTTTTTCCAACCCATTTTCCTGTATAGTCTCACCCAGGTACTTGAACTTTTTGACTCTTTCAATTCGTCCTATCTCCGTTTCAAGGAATTTTGGTCCATGTTTGTCATTTGTCATAAATTTGGTCTTTTCAACTGAGATCCTTAGTCCTGTTTGGCTGGCTATCTTTTCCAAGAGATTGATTTGTACGGTTGCTTCTTCTGGGTTTTCTGATAGTACCGCAAAGTCATCTGCAAACGCCAGGCAGTTGACTTTAATTCCTCCCGACTTTCTTCCGAGGCATATTGGGTTTATTCCTCGACTCTCCAGTTCCAAGTTCCAAATTCTCACGATCTTCTCTAGGACACAGTTGAATAGGAGTGGCGATAAGCCATCGCCCTGTCTCACTCCTGTCTTAATTTCGAATGGACGAGAGAGTTCTCCCATGAATTTCACCCTGGATGTTGTGTTTGTTAGGGTCTCTTTGACTATATTTGCTAGTTTTGTTTTGATTCCAAATTCTCTTATGATCCTTTCCAAGGTCTCTCTGTCCACTGAATCAAATGCCTTTTTGAAGTCTATAAAGGACACCACAATTTTCTTGCTGCTCAGCATTCTATGACGGATTATTGATTTTAAGTTGAAGATCTGCTCAACACAGGAACGTCCTTTTCTAAACCCTCCTTGGTATTCGCCCAGCTGTTTGTCAAGCGTATCTTCTATTCTGTTTAGAAGAACCTTCGAGAAAATATAAGCAATTGAAAGGAGGGACACTCCTCTATAGTTATTGACATCTTGCTTATCCCCTTTCTTGTGGAGCGGATGGATCAGCGCTGTTTTCCATTCTTCTGGAATTTTTCGGTTTCCCAGACTTCGCAAATGATTCTATGAAGGTCGTCTAGAATTTCTGGCTCAGCCCATTTCATCATTTCTGCTGTTATCGAGTCTTCTCCACTTGCCTTGTTGTTTTTGAGGTTCTTGATTACATCTCTGATTTCTTCTTTTGTTGGTGGTGCATCCTCTTCTGAGTTTTCTGGTGGGTCTGGGATTTCTAATCCAGAAGTAGGGGGTGGGCAATTCAAAATATATTGAAAGTATCCAGCAAGTATCTCACAGTTTTCTTGGTTGTTCAGTCCAATTTTTCCCTGTTCATTTCTAAAACTCGTACTTGGGGCTTGGTAACCCTTAAGTTTGTTCTTGAAAGTCTGGTAGAAATCTCTACCAGAGATTGTGTTTAACGAAGTCACTCTGGAGATTTTCTAACTGTGCTTTTTCAAATGATCGCTTGGTCCTACGGAATATTCTGGATGTTTCTTTCCTCTGTTGCCTGAATTGTTCCAAGTGTTCCGTTTTTCCAGAGGATTTCCATCTACTCCATTCTTCAGACCTCTTTCTGAGTGCCTCATCACATTCTTCGTTCCACCAGATTTCTCTTTTCCTCTTTGCCAGCCCAAGTGTCTTCTTTGCGGCTTCATTGATTCCTGTACAGAGTTCTTGCCAGCTTTCCTTTTTGGTGCTGCGGACTTCTTCCCTAAAGTTCTTAACGATGTCGTGGGTGATGTTTGTTTTGTTCATGTTATATTCGGTTATACTAGGTGGGTCTGTGTATATTCATATTAATAGTAATTTAAAATTGACTAATATAATTCAACACTTAATATATCTTCATATAATTATAATTCATTTCTGTGTATATGCATATTAATCGTAATTTAAGTTTTGCTAAACTAGTTCAACATTTTGTATATCATGCTTCAAAACATTTCCCCAACCTAATATCGACCACCTAATATAGCCATATTTGTTAAATCTTAATTCACACTTCGTATATACAATTTAAAACAGCACATAACATCAATAATCATATGAATTGTGTAAATAAAACATATAAATTATATAAACTACCCTTTTAGGACATTTGACATAAGAACACATAATTGCACATAAATACGCATATACATATATCGCAGACACCATACAGCATGTTAAGTCTGACAGACAGCCTGTATATTCCTATCATACCCAAACATGAATGTGGAGAACATCTGGACTAGTCATCATGACCCAAAACTACCATTATCAGTTTAAGTGGCCGGCACAGCCTTATATAATTTTCATAAAAAAACCAAAACCCATTAACTCGTAAGAGTATAACAGAATTAAAAAAAACTGAATTAATCATAAGGACTAGAAATTACAAATTTAAATTGGTATAGCAGCCTATACAAACTGTCCAGTTACAATCTATAATTAAAAAAAAAAATCGGGTTTGTCCCCTGATAGTAAAGTACCATCACAAGGTTAACGTGTCTGTATGGGTTTATAAAATTGTAAATTTTTCATTTTCTTTTATGCTTTTATAAGAATTCAAAATTTTAAAGAAAATCCAAATGCAACATAACCACCAGAAATTAAATATAAACTGAGGCGGATTTTATAACTTTACAATTATAGAATGAAATAGTGAGAACTAATATTATAAATATATGTAAAAAAACTTAAGAGATCCTGAACTGACTATGGCAGTACGAAAGACAATAATGATTTTAAGTATTGGTACATTATGAATGATTTTATAAAATTGTAAAATCATTGTGCTTAAGCCGTGTAGATTTATATAAAGAAATTTACAGAAAATCGGAATTGACCCGACCGCCGACACGTGCCAGGGCCTGATCCAACATTAAAGAACACGTCCGGTTCCTGCATAGAACTGCCCCCACAGGTGCCTGATTCAAGTAAGAGAGAGAAAAAACCTATAATCTCTTAAAAACTTCCAACCCCTTTTAAAATATACATTTATTAATAATGATTAACTAATACAAAACCCAAAATGGTAATAGGGACCCGACCACCGATACGCCCCCAGCATTTACGAACAGCACCCACATACATCACAAAATTCTGATTCCCCACAACTTTTACAACTATAACTTTTACCGTAAAACATATATAAAATTAATGGTCGCCGGACACGTGCCCCTCGGCCGGGTCTACAATTATTTTGGGGCGTAATTACATCTGAATCTATACTAGAGAAAGTTTGTAACCCAACATTATGTCCAGCTGGACGCGAGCACAATTGAGTAGAACTTGAGTTAACTGAGAATAATGTCACAACACATGGTATTTGCTGCAGCGCCTAGAGTATTTTTAAAGCTTAAATGTCACCTTAGTGTAATCCAGGAGATGTCTCATGGGTACTGTGGCGTGATGTGCAGTTGTTCCTCCCGTGGCGGCCAAGATCGAGTCTAGATATATTTATGGCATTGTGGCAGATGGTTAACCACACGTGGAGTAAGTCAGACCTCCGACTGAGTCGGGAACCCGGAGATCGCTTAGCTTCTACTCAATCATAGTGAATAGAAAATAGAAGTCTTAAAGAAACTTGGTTCGGCCGGGGGAGACGACTGCTTCTGCCCGTTACTGCTGAATTCCGACTGAATGATCCTGCCTCAAACAAGCGCGTCGAAAACATAAACGCAGTATTCCGCCAACAGATTCCGTCGGCGTTCAGTGAAACCCCCGAAACGTCAACCCCGTACCGACGCGTAATTACCATAATTAAATTTATTTCGGCAGTTCATCCTCTTAAGTAATTTCTCCACAATAGAAGCGCCGGGACTTAAACTCCCGGCACACGCTGATTCGTGAAGGTGCTGTCGCACCATCTGCGTTGCTCAGAGTGGTGTAAAAACTAACACGCGTTCACTACACGACCAACAACACGACGGGACATATTTTGCGTACGCAGTACGTATAATTATAAACCAGCGTACGTCTTTATTCGCAGCAGAGAGATAAATAAGTCACTCACTGAACGTACGTACGTACGGGGTCTCGAACGCGCGGCGCCGCCACGTAAACACTGCAATATGTGGAACGACGATGTCCGAAGCAACTGGTGTCTCTATCACATGTACATAGTTAATGGCAAAAAACATACAGTTTATGCCGGACGAAGCGTACATAAATTCCCCAACGGCTCGTGCACGGGTGTTAACACGAGAGAGAGAGAGAGAGAGAGAGAGAGAGAGAGAGAGAGAGAGAGAGAGAGAGAGAGAGAGAGAGAGAGAGAAAATCAATTACAAAAACTGTAAAACGTGTTGAACATTTTACCGGAGATTTAGTTATATATTTCACTGGAGTGCGGAAGTCAACGGCACGCGAGCTAGTAGTACGGACGAGAGTAGAGGAGTGGGTTTTTGCGTTTACACGTTTTTCCATACAAACTTAATACAAATTTATGTAGCAAACGGTGCAATAAATTAGCGTCTAACCATCTGGTTCATGATTTTATCCGGCAACTAACGTCTGTATGCTTATAGTTACACACACACACACACACAAACACTTCTCGCGCTCTTGTATGGGGTTATGATACTATTACGTAGGTTCGCGTCACCAAATCGTATGCACGTTTGCCGGAGAAAAAAAGGTTTACAATACCAACAGAAATCGTCAACATTCCTCACGTATCCGGTAACGTGAAGTTTGTTGAATAATGAATTGTGCAGAAAAATGAAATACGATTTCTGTTTAAGACTTAATCGTTGGGATTGCTGGATTCTTTTGCTCGTTGTGTGTGTGTGTGTGTGTGTGTGTGTGTGTGTGCGCGCGCGCGCGCGCGGTCTTATTAGATGTAATAATTTATCACAATAATAACATGTTTAAACTTCGAGAAAAAATGTATTTTTTATTTTATTTTATTTCCACTAAGAAATTCATTACTGTGACAAATTACTATGGATACATCAAAGTGCATATTGACCAAACATTCCAGGGTTGCCGTACAGGAACACACACGCATTCACACACAGAGTGTTGTATTCCTTACATACTTACACGTATTTAGGACTACTTTATTTACAATAAAGCCGTCCAACACACAAGTATTTATTTTATTGCTACGCTGAGCTGAAAAATAACAAATAACAAATAATTTATTGATTTCTAACCGTTATTTGTTTTTTAATTAAAGCCTTCAATAAGTGACTTCACTGGTGTCAGTTATTCTGTTTCCACGAACAACACGACGATCCGTAAGACCACCGTAACGTTATTATTTTCCTTGTGTATAAAACCGTGCCCGATCTCTAAGAATGTACACATGGCAGGAAAAAATCGTGACTTTGAAGAAACATTATATGTCATGGCTCAGTTTCCTCATATTCTGTTATGTTTTGTAACAACGAACACACACACACACGCGCGCGCAATTTAATAAAGTAAATTACCGTGATTTTTTGTTTTTTTCTTCTCAGCACTACAGCCCAACGTGAGCCCTGGCTTCCAACACCAATCTGCTCCAAAGTGTTCTATCCATTCCCATTTCGTTGCAAACCCCTCACATCCTTTTTTTTTGAGATCTTCCAGTACATCATCCAACCATCTTATCCTAGGTCGGCCCCTCTCTCTGCTTTTATAGACTTGCGCCTTCAAGATTTTCTAAGGCATACGCTGATCATCCATCCGCGCTAGGTGACCTAGCCATTGTATTTGTTGAGCTTTTATGAAGCTTACAATGTCCTCACGATTCAATAGGTCATCTATCTCCTGGTTATTTCTTATTCTCCATTCGTCATCTGCTTTAACCGGGCCATAAACACGCCTTACGATATTTCTTTCAAACCTTCTTAGTGTCACTTGTTCCTTGTTTGTCAATGCCCACGTCTCACCTCCACAAGTAACAACTTGTCTTACATATAGCCTATTTTTATTTATGTGTTGCGACTAATGAGTTTGCTTCTGGCGTAGTATGCCCCGTTTCCTATTTGTATCCTGTCATATATTGTCGTGTTCGTGGACCTTTCATTATGTATTATGTTACCCACGTATCTGAACTTATTAACTGCATCAAATGAATTAATCTCCGTGTATAAATTATATAGATTTCTTCTCCTTTCCGATCAAAAAAAAAAATCAAAATTTTTTTTGTTTATTAAAGAACATTAATTTGGACTAATGTATCAGATTTTATTAGGCTATCTCAATCTCATTTGGAGATATAAAGTTTTTCTTACAAAACACAAATGGCGCCCAGACAGAAGATGACACATTTTGGACCTATGTTTATTTTTTAGAAATGTTTTTTTCTTATATTGATGCATTAGAATCGGAATATGTGTAGTGAAGACACCTTTTACGTTGCACTCTGTACTAAAACAAACTGGTACTTTATTACCAATCGACCTTGAATGACCAACACACTCTCAATTTTACGAGGCATTAGGCTTCCACATACTTTGAAACGCCCACAAACGTCTACTAATCTTCTAATTAAACGATCCCGCTGGCGGGTGACAGCTATTTGAGAAATCCGACATTCTTGCTTATCGCGATCTCTGCTTCCTTCTCGCCGTTTGTGGTTTCCATTTCTGTGACGAAACGCGCGGTACAACACGACGGGCATATGTCGCCATTGTTTTATTAGAGAATTTCAAGCTGGCCATTCTAATGGTTCCTTTCGGCTGAGCTGTCACACATACCTCGTCTATTTTTACACGGTGAAAATGTTCGCCGGAAACAGAGAGTCGCGCCGTCAGCACAAAGTGGGCTCCGTTTAGTCGATGACGATTATTTTACTGCGCATACCGTCTCGCGGCGAGTTATTGGAAAGACCATGACAGCTGCCCACGCCGATGATACGTAAAAATCCTCTGACAACACTGTGAATATTACATAATAGTTTTAAATAAATTGAAAAATATCTAAAATAAAAGTGACTTATGAAAAGTATTAAAAATAAATTGATCCTTACTACCACTAGTATGACAAGGGAAGACTAACACACTAATTTGAAAATAATTAGCCTACTGTAAAGAGAAAAAACTATATTCACCCAAGGATTTATTTCGAAAAAATCCTGACGTGGTAAACTCACATAATTACTTTTATTATTCCGGCTGTACAATGTTTACACATTTTCCGGAACCAAAGATGACAGAAGTGATTGAATTCTCATCTTCCACTAATGCTTGTCCATCCAAAGATCTTCTTCAATTTCTCGTTCCCTCGTTCCTTCTATCCAGGTGATAGTTGGGGTCAATTCCATAACTCTCCTCGGCAATCTTTCCTGTGGCATTCTTTCAGTGTGTCCATATCATTGTAATTTTTTTGTTTGGATAAAATCAACAATTGAATTTTTCTCATTCATTCTGTCCTTAATGACTTCATTTCTAATTTTCTCACGTCTGGATACTCTTACCGAACTTCTCCAAAAGTCCATCTCTGTAAGTCATGACACTTCTAACAATGGTTTTATATATTTTGGTTTAAGTTTCTGCTATAATTTTCTTATTCCACACGATTCCATTTTATGCAGACTCACATAATTAATAGTAGAAACAATCGGCACTAAAATTTAACCAAACGCGGTGGCTTATGGAAAGGAAATAAGAAATGTCGAAAGAAAACAAGCTTCTGGAGTAGGCTGTAACGTTTCATAACGGTTGTCTGGACTCTGGACGTCCAGCGTACCTTGTTTGGATCAAGTCGCGACAAATGGGATCACCGGATTTATCGCAATATTTCAGGTCTGTCGGAGGGATTTAGTAATGAATAACTGACACCAATGAAGTCACTAATTACAACCTTTAATTAGACACAAACAACAGTTAGACATCAATAGAAGGCACTCTCATACTCTTACACAATTTAAGTCACTCTAATTCAACTTAAACTTGCCTAAAACTTATAATAAATATCACCTTATTACAGTTTCGCACCACTTCCCACTAAACCGCAACAATAACTCCGAACGGCACTTCTAAAATCGCCAGGAGTAACTGAATTGGGCCTCTTCAAAACCACAACTCCGCCGCCATGCACTGTAGTGAGATAGAGGATGCCCCGTAGGGATACCAATCCTAACCTGTCTGGGATTTAGTAATTACTTAAAAATGACTGGGGAGCGACAAATGGGGCGTCTTCAGAAGAGTTAAGAAAATTTCTAATAATTTCAATGTACGTTCAATTCAAGCCACCCTTGCAGTTAACTGTACTGTAGCTTTAAAATAGCGTTTCATTTTGGAGTGGTAAAATGATTTGGAACACACAATCACTTTGACGAGTTTAAAATCAACTGTCACCTTATTATCATTTTTTCTTTTCTTCTGTTTTTTTTTTTCATTTTTTGTGTTCTAACAGAAGATAAAATAAGATATTATGTTGAAAATAATGTTACGACCGACGGTTTCACTGATCGTCGTATAGTGCATTGGAAAACAAAATACAGACACCAAAGAAGTCACTAATTACCAGCTTCCACTAGTCACAGTGTGAAATAAATAAGGTACTGGCATACAGTAATTCAAGTTAAATTTTTTCACACGCAATAATAATGTCAACTATTAAGAGTTCCGCACTAATTATAACACAACAATCACTTTCTGTAACAACCACTTGTCCGCACTGAAGAATCGCCCGCTGTAACTAACTAAGCCAGCTGCTGTTGCTTACATATATAGCCTGCACATGTTCCAGAATAATTTTCCATGCCATCATAATTTGCGTAGTTAACAAGCACTCGAAGAGTCTAGAGGATACTTTACTGTGGGGCGTTGAGCGAGACGCTGCGCCTGCTTGGCTAGTCGAGAAACGCGTACAACTACACTCTCGACTGTATGACAGCGTTCCGTAATTGTCGCAACAATAAACTGAAATCTTAAAATAAAATCATAAATGTTTCACATTGTTTTCGAAGTTCGTCATCGGTCATCGATTCGTGAGTCTTGTTTCACGACTTTTTCACTCCTTCGAAATACTTGGAAAATATTTGTAAGTAACCAGTAGATCCTACTCACATATCTGAAACTCCGATACTGCGTCGTATGGCATGGTATAGATTCCCAAATCTTACCATGGCATGGAAACTCCGAAATCAAACCGAGGAGTAGGACGGGTTCCAAGCTGTAGAGAAAGCAACTGGCATAGCGGAGTAAACTGCGATAGAAAATCGGGCATGGGAGGATGCCTTGAGGTGGCATTCCCATCACCTACCTGCCTAACTACAGGCTGGTAACCTGAATTAGGGAAATTTTTTTGAATACTTGGAATCTTCAGAAGCAGCCGGCTGGATTTCATGGAGTTATTACTAGGCATAAAAAGTATGTAAAGGGCGCTGTAGACTACAAACCAGTTGGCAGAAAACCTGTGGGCAGGCCTTGGAAGAGATGGCTGCAGTGAAGACGGAACAGGCTATCAACCTACACAGTGAAGTGACGACGACGACGACGATAACAAAATAAAACATATCAAGAACCAGAAGTAAATATCCGCTGAAGTAAACACATACAGAAGGATTGATTCATATATTATATATATATTGTTTTAATTCGGGGTTAAAACGTTCCACGACGTTGTCCGATCCCCCAACCTCCATTGTTGTGTGTCGTTGCAGTTTTCATCGTTTAGTCCTCTATCGATCATTGATCTTCTTACGCCCTCTATCCATGTTTTCTTGGGTCTTCCTTTCTTCCTGTACTCTCTAGGTATCCATCTCATTGTTTTCTTCTTCGGTAGTCGGTCTTCTCCCATTCTTTGTACGTGTCCATACCAGATTAGTTGTTTTTTTTTCTTCAATGCAGTCGGTGATTGTTTTTTGTACGTCCATTTCTTCTTTGATCGTTTCATTTCGTATTCGCTCTAGCCTTGAAGTTCTAGCAGCTCGTCTCAAAGCATCCATTTTTGCAGCTTCTAACTTTATTTATTTACCTATTCTTTTATTCTCCATGTTTCGGATCCGTACATCAATGTGTTTTTAATCATGCTATCGTATATTCTTTTCTTCCTTTCTTTTTCAATTTCTGTGCTCCATAGAATCACATTCAATGAGCTAATTATTTGTTTTGCTTTGTTTATCCTTGATTTTATTTTAACATCGTCTGTTGCTTCTTCATTAAAGTTTATTCCTAAATATTTGTAGCTGTCGGATTTTTTAATACGATTGTTATTTTCTAAGATTAAATCTGTTGTTTCTTCTCCGATATACGGATACACACGCAGCTCATCTCAAAGCATCTATTTCTATCAGGTTCTTCTAAATTTATTTTGTCCTGTTCTTTTATTCTCTATATTTAAAAGAACAGTGCTTCATGTTTTAGGCATCTAAATAAAAACTCTTCTGTGCAAACATTGAGGTGCGCGGCCCGCCTTCGTCCGACCTCGGTGCGGCCGTACAGTACGGAGTGCCGTGCCGATAATCTCCATCGTGGAGGCCGACGTTGTTGCGTCATCCAGACCGTACGACAACGTCGACCAACTTATTTTCTTTTACATAAAATATCAATAAAACGTTTCATACCCGAATAAGAAAAAAAAAATAAAATAAAAATTCCACACACATCAAGAGTACGAACGCGGCGACGACGACTTCGAACCGGTTTCACGGCTGCATACACGTATACATCGTCAAGAACCTTCTCGCCGTATTTACATATGAATGGCCAACAAGATTAGTTAGCGCACAAAAAAATTATATGACGAACAAATAAACAAAATGCCGAAAATTTTTTCCTTCCCCGAGCAGCGCGCTAATCAATTCGATTTATTAGAAGGGTCTGTGGCTCTTCGCATTCGTAATACGATTTATGCACGGGCGAATTCTCTCCCCGTCTCCTCTGTTCGTCCAATTAAAGTGGCCTGTTGGCCCCTGCACACGTTTTCTGAATAGAAAACGAGTCTCATATATCGAGAACCCGAAAGAAAGAAAAAAAACATGTAAATTTTCTGACGAAATCATAGTGAAATAAGGACATTCAAGAGACGAATTTACCACTGATGAGGCTGTAATCATTGATTTATTGATTGGTTTGTTTAGAAACAAAGATGGTAGGCTATTTCCATTGTAGACATACCAGGTGGTCTGTCCACTACCATCTTTGTTTCTCTCTCCCAATAGTTCTTGTAGTATGTTTTTGAACTAAATAAATCAGTATTTATAAGTCTTTACGCTTTAGCTACTTTTGTGTACTTAACCCTCAGCTAACGTCAAGACTAAAGTGTCATGAACGAAGAAATTGCTACTACCTTTGAAAATTCGGCAAGTCTGTTTCCCGTTTTTGAATAACAGAATTCCCTGAAACAGTAACAAAAAAAAAAAAAAAAACACGTTACTCTAATCAAACGAAGAATTAATTGCAACTTCTTCTGAAATTATTGTTAGTCTACACTGAAGCTTCAAGTTTTTAATTTTTCGACAGACATGACTCACATGCTCTGCCATTATACTTGGTTGGGCCTATAAGTTCCTATTAATCAGGTTTGTGTATGACTATTTTTCTGCCACAACTGGATCCCTAAACCCCCTGTTGGACGCCTGAGAGAAAAAGAAAAAACAGATTGAAAGGGGATTATTACATAACCCTTACGCCATGAACACTTCCAAAAACACCTTCAGAATTGCAACGAAACGCCGTTGAAGAAACGAAATACCATCTCTGTTCTCCTAGATCTCATTTTCTACAAAACATGGAAATAAAAAGTCTAGAATTATTAGACTCCTATTATGCATCCGATTTATATCGTACGATAACCTACGATAAAAACTCGTACGACATGTGGAACAACAGAAACAAGTGGGCCGTTTTATGCATGGTCGTACGATAACTTTATCGTCCGAACTCAAAGAACATAAGAAACACATGGGAACGAAAAACATTTCGAACTCGTGGTGTCCTTGGAAACGCATCAGATAAAAAATCGGACGAGCTGTCTAGATACGTGGGTCGTAATGGTTCCGTTTATGCATTCGCGCGACTTTTGTATCGTATGACTTTCAGACATCAGTGCTACCAACCTCCTTCTTGTCTAGAGTCGCGAGGCAGCTGCGCCAAGTAACCAGTGGTACTCACGCTGGATTCATTGACGAAACCCAGTTTGAATTTCATTGACGAAGTCCAAAACAGGAGAGCACTATGGGAGTGCTGAAATGCAGTTCCTTCGAAATACTTTAAATTATACATTGCAAGATAGAATAAGGAATGAGGATATCAGAGCAGAACTCGAAGTAAAGGAAATAAATGAAATTATTTCAATTTACAGAAGATAATGGTGGGATCATCTGCAAAGGATGACAGAGGATCGATTGTCGAAAGCTGCACTGAACTGTAAAGCCATTGGTAGAAGAGACGTGGGTCGATGGATGAGATGGGTGCCGGAACAGGTTTATATAACCTAATCCTTGAAGAGAAGAAGAAGAAGAAGAAGATTAGATATTGAAAACTTTGGGCGTTTTTCCGTTCAAACTCTTATACCTGATTATAAACGCTTCCGGAGATTATAAAAATGAACCGATAAGCGGCATACGACACGCTCGGATCTATTTTCAGTAGGCCTACTTACGATGGCAGCGCTGAAAGGAGTTTGTCCACACCCACTTTCGATATTTTTTACGGACAACAGAAATCGGAGTCGAATCGGATACAATACTTATCGTACGATATAAATCAGATGCATAAAAGGGGCCTTAGAAAGAACATTTGCAACGAGCTGGGCGCTCGTCATTAAACTGATAACGACAACAGAGGCTTCTTGTTTATTAGCGTCACTTGTAGCGTCGAGCGGCTCCGCGGTGGGCGTGCGTGTCACTGATTATTATCCGACGTGGGCGTAGGTGTGTAGGTCAAGGGGCAATGAAGAATGTGCATCGCCCGTCAGACTGTCACTGCGGCCACTTGTCGCGCAACGCCAATGTAGTATGTACACGGAAATGCGTAGCCTACTTCGACAGTATGACGTCGTCCATTGCATCAATTACGGCCGACGATGATGGACGGATGACGTGTGTCGTCTCTCGGCTGAAAATATTTTTAGCGCGACCTCCACGAATAACCTACACCCACCATCAGCTTAAGAACAAATTCTTCGACTGCACAAGAAGAACAAAAGAATTATCGCTACGGGCCCGTTTTAGGCCGGGCTCTGCCCTCTGCTATGATTTTAACAACAACAACAACAACAAAAGGTGAGGTCGACCGGGACAGAAAATGACGATAATAATCATGGTGGCGGTGGTGTCGAAATTCGTCGCGTCACGAAAGCATTCATTTACAGCTCCGAATACCACCCGTTCGTTATTGTTTTCGTACCCGTCCAGCTGGTTCTTCGCGTAATTATCGTTCGTTCGCACGTATAATTGAAAATGCCACAACTGATTTTCTTTGTAAAATTATACACTGGTACGTACGCGGTGCACACCTTACTGAATACAAACACAGGGAGTGGTGCCGTTGTGACATTTCAATACGAATTGAAACAAATAAAAACCTTACCAATGTGACCTTTAGTAGTTAGTTACATACTAACGTGTAGGTATTACCGTATGCTGTCATATTCATAACGATGCTGCTTAGCTACCGTACGAACGAGAGTTTCACTTCCAGAATTACGTCTTACGTTTGTAAATTTAACAAGTACACCGGATAAAAACTATGATCTTTCCAAAATACCATGTACGAGTTTGATCAGAAAGTTCGTGCAATTTTGCAATTTCCACCGCTACAATGAGAAATTCCACTTTCCTCATTCCGTACACATCAGGGGTAAACTAAGATGCTTGTATGATTTAGATAAAACAAACTTAAAAAGAAAACAAACTTTGTCGTTGAAGATTTATTTCCAGATCACCCTGGGGCACATTAAGTTTCAACAAAATTAAAAAATAGCGGCTCATATTTGTATAATGAAAATTGTAAAAATAACGAGTAGGCGATTCGTTCTTATTTTTTCAAATATGCACAGTACCATTTTGTAAATAAACAAGGTCACGCATTCTAACGGTTTTCCAATTATAATTGATCAAATAGTTGTAAAGACATAAAAGTTACAACAAGTATACCCCGCGAAAAAGTTTCTTGAGCGCAGTCGGGCAAAAGATATGACGTGAACTCGTCTTGTTATAAACCACTCAGCCAACAATATGTTACAAAATATGAAAAACTAGTAGACGCCACAGTAAACAACATGAATACATTTAAAGTACCAGAATTCCGTTCTGACATATAATGTCGAGGCAAAGCAAATCGATACTTCCAAATACCTGGACGCGGTCATGGGAGAGACTGAAATAAGACAAAGGATACGCCGGCATTGTAGGACAATAGGATGCATTAATTACTTATGATGGAATCTTGACATAGAAAGAAAAGAGCTGAGATAGTTATTGTGGAACTGATACTAAACCTATGGAATCGGAAGTTCTGAGGTAAATGTGTATTTGAAAAGAATACTGATCACAGCAAAAATAGATTACCTGAGAAGGTGCTTGAGTCTTAAAAGAACGGAGGACCAGTGAAGAAGTACGAAGGAATACGGGAACAAGATAGACCGCGTAGAGGCCAGGCTTAAAACGGTTGGATATATAATGAGAATGCTGGAAGGCGACAAAAAAAAAATTAGGATGAAGGTAAAGACCGTGTGATGGTCTTGGAGGGGAAGCATGTTGTGCTATAGAGGTCGGAACATCAGGTATAAGAGTTTGGACGGAAAAACGCCGTCTTCGGAACGGAAAGTCTTCAATCTTTAAACTTCTTCTTCATCTCTTCAAGGATTACATTATATAAACCTGTTCCAGCACCCATCTCATCCTCGGACAACCCACGTCTCTTCTACCACTGGCTTTATAGTTCAGTGCCGCTTTCGGCAATCGATCCTCGGTCATCCTTTGCAGATGATCCCACCATTGTCTTCTGTAAATTGAAATAATTTCATTTATGTCCTATACTTCGACTTCTGCTCTGATATCTTCATTCCTTATTCTGTCTTGAAATGTATAATTTAAAGTATTTCGAAGAAACTATAACCTCTTCTCTTGAGTTATAACAGAGGGAACCCAAAGTAATTGGTTCGGCCAATTACTTCAGGCTGCCTTATTCGGGACGAGCTGAAATTTAAACAGAACAACACACAGTAAATATAAAAGGAATCATGGAAGGGAAAACTGTTGATTTATGTACTCAGTATATGTGCGCAACAAGAAGATTTCCCTTTATTAAACATTTAAAATAAAACAAATGACATTTACTCAAAAGACAGATCCCATTACATTATTAATTAAATTATTAACTTGTTTAAATTGCTTTATATAGACTGTGGGATCACAACAAATTATATTTAGCTTTTCCCCGGATCCGGGTAACCATTTGGTATTTAGTCTTTAAACTTTAAAAATTAATTATATTCAATTCAAGATATTAGCTTGCAAGACTGTTACTTTTACTTTTACTTTTAAGTTTCATTATTATTCCATTTGAAGAATGGTATTAATTATACTACGATACGTTAAAATCTAAACTGTTACAATTGCAAGAAGCCTGAATAGTTACAATTAAATTCTTAGATTTAAATTTTTATATTCTTATAAAGTCAATCGTCTCTGAAAGTCTCTTTAAGAGAGTATTGTGTTACAATTACTATTATTATTATTCCTCGATAGACGTGCTATCGAGTCACCTTTAATTTGGGATGTAGAAGTCTCCTCCATATGGTTACATCTTGGGAATCCTAAGAGCGTCGTCCTCGTCTAGGTCTGGTCTCAGTTGTTCACGGCTTAAACGTCTGCAGGATAGAGTGGGCCTTCTACACAGGTACTCGTTGATTCTCAGATGTCTCGAACTGCATTATCGGTCGGGTCTACTAGAGTTGTAATTCTGATGATTCATGTCTCCAGGTAGGATGTTGTGAAGAGTCGTCAATCGGAGAAGATAGCTGTTATAGTTATTAACACTCGTACTATTGGTTGTCACATATTTCTTCTTGTTACAACGTTTTTTTAATTTTTCTTTCTCTTAACGTTACATATTACACTCTTTTGTAGCAGTTAGTAAAATACATAAGAATTAATCCAAACTAATAACCAATTATATAACATTTCAACAGAGCATTTCGCTCGTGCGTGTGCACTGCTTGGAGTCGTCATAGCGAGAGAGAGATTTTTCGTCCGCTACCACTGGTACAGGACACTAGATAGTGGGGTGTTTATTCCGCGAGAATATAGTCCCGGTCTCTCTCTAAATAAACTTTTTTATTTATACAAACTATCGCTAGATAAAAATACATCATTTAAATTAGTTGTTTTCGTGACTATCTGTGTCTTCAGATTCTTTAATTATTAACATTATTTTTCTATATTATTTTAATTACAGAAGACTCGGTAAACATGTCGAGTCCGGTATCAACAGGTAGGCGCCTGATAACAAGCAAAGGGTTAAATGCGACAATAATAATTATTTACAATATGTCTTTCCTTTACCGTTTCTTTGCCCTTATTAATTACTACTTCCATTCACACTTAGTACCTACATGTTTTTTATTATCATTGTGAGATTTAAATGGTTAATTGTTCGCAACTTAAAATTTTTTATTTCTTTATTTTTTTTTTTAATTTGTCACAATTTAAATCGTCACAAAACTACATTTCAGCACTCTGAATCTTGCCACAATCCTTTTTTTTTGTTATGATCCACGCCTCACTCGCATATATCAATGTGGGTATTGCAATTGTCTTATAAAATTTAATCCTTGTGGTGTGTCTTGTCTTACTTTTAAGATTTCTATGAATCGTACCACAAATATTCCTAAATTTATTTATCTTCTCACAATCTTTAATTAACAGTAAAAATTTGCTTAACGCGTGTGTTGGACTGGTTTAGATAAACGACACGAACTGTTTCAAAATCGCTAAAGGGCGGCGTCTCCACGCAGCTGACGCAGCCGTTTCTGTAGGAGGCACAAAGTTCGGCCTACCTAGAGACACAGAACACGCTGCCGTGTGCAAAATGTAAAGACCCAAACAACCTACTAATGTCAAATCAAGGGCACCGATGTCACTGCCAGCTGGCGGCTAACTTTAAATGCCAACAGGTTGTCCGTCGTTTGACATCGTTAATGAAGAAACAATGTTACACATACGCCGTGCTAAGTATATCAGAATGTTAGTATTCCGGTCTTCCGGTTGAGCCACGTGACCATTCCATCTCATTTGTCATTTGCGTAGCCTACAAATGTCTGACGACACTTTGTCTATTAGTTCTTGTACCCAAACAATCGGAATAATTGTCAGGATCAATAAGAATTTGTCCTGGGAACAGACTTCAAGAATTACGAAGTACTGGTGACCGTGTAGATCGTTCATTAAATAACCTAGCTCTCCCAAGTACAGTAGGAAATTTATAAATTCTTTACGACGAACTGTACTCACATTAATCTTCATCACACACACACACAAGGTATGTTTAAATGTACGAAAAATTACCGAGTGTATAAAATTAATGTTTCACACATTAATTATAAAACAATTTTATCCACTTCAAAGTTGTTCCCTTGGGAAGCCACCACAGTGTTAGAGTGACATTGTTCTCATTCTCTGTGCTGGGAAAGCCAATGTCTTCAGCTGATCTGTCAAAATCTTTTGGACGTTCTCGACACTTTCGAATTAGCCCCCCCCCCACAGTTAGCTTTTGGTTTGTAGAAACAGAATGTAATCACAAGGAATAAGATCCCCAGGGCGTTAAAGAAACTGAGCTACCAAACAGGTACCAATTTTGGACAAATACTTCGCACGCAGCACGATGTACCATTCAAAGATATTATGCTGAAGCGTCCAAAGTGTCAACATTTCTAGCCGGACTCAAATCCTGCATCACTATTTCATTAACAATCTGGTGATTTAAATTTAGCGGATAACCAACAAATTTTGTTACCATCAACGCGAAGATCAAAAACAGATTTCGAGTCGTCTTCATCAGTTCGTGCTGTGAATGGTTGTCGAGAAGAGGGTTCATTTCTTCGCAGTTTCGCTGCCATCAAATAATGCTTTATGGTATCAATAACCTCAGCCCAGGACTTCGCACACATGCACACACAGAATAGAAATTCTATATTTCTTTTTCTTACATGCAATCGGATAAAACGTTTACCCATCTTTCCTCTCTAAACGTCGACCAACCCTCTCTTCACTCCCGGTTTTTTGTTTCTTCAGGTTTTCACTATTACTTTCTGTTCGTCCGTTCTCCTTACTATCCAGTTTCCAATGCGTCTTTCTCTAATATCACCATTTCTTTTTGATCTCGTACGGTCTTTCCGCACATTTTTTCTAAATACCATCACTTATGATTTCATTGTTATTAGTTTTGTTTACGCAGTCTCAATTCTCATCTTTATAGCATCCAATATTATTGGTCTTATTACTGACTCATATAAATATTGCAACGTTACAAGTAGTAGGCCTATAAAATGAACACACTTCTGTCCATGTACCCAACGCAACTGTACAGTGTTAATCACCGGCTAGGTAGTAGGATTTTTTTATGTGTTCGTTGCATTAGTATATGTGGTTGCACAATAAACTTATTTTTAAATAGAGGAGTGAGACGTTAATGACACGAAATGATTAATTAAAACATAGTAATAGAATTAATCAACGGTTTATTATATATTGCAAAGAAAATTAATTGATTATTAAAATTTGAAACTAGAAAATTCAAAATATTCTCTTTTATAAGTTTACACTCTGAAAACACAACATATCTTTGCTATTCAGCGCACATTAATAACATATAGTCATAAATATCTAAACATAAACGATGAACAAATTATAAAATTGTTATAGTGTGTATGACTGTAGAAACTACTGAACTCAACTATGTAGCCTGCTTACGACTAATACTAATCGAAAATAATCAACATTATCATAAACATCGTCCTTCATACCCGAGTCATTCTTCAGCCTCCAGAATGTACAGCTGGTCTGCCCAGCGATTCCTCGGACGTCAGACGCTTTTTTTTCCCAGTGGTCTGTTGTAATGTTCACGACTGGAAGGTAGTCAGTTTCACTGGTTTCACTCCCTGCAAGTGGGCTATTCATTTGTTTCTACTCTCTTTACTTTAAAATTTAAATAAAATATTTTTAATTATTCCAAGATACCTGCTTTTCTTCTCTTCTCCAGTTTCTTGGAAATATATATATATATTTCAATCACTTTCTGCTACAGTCCGTTTCTTGATGTATATAATACATTTAATATTTATACATAAATTTACCTCAAGATGTTATTTTTCTATTTGGAACATGTTTCGGGTACTATCTTGTACCCATCCTCAGCCTTCCGGTTTTTTTGTCTGGTGAAGTACATATGTGTTGTTGGTTGACTATTGTGGCTTCCTGTTGGCTTCTGGTATTTCAAGTTGGTTTTATTGTGTGTGATTGTGGTGTATGTGTTAGTTTTTTGTGTATTTTCAATGTTGAGTGCTTTGAATATTGTGTCATGTTTTGTATTGATTTGTATTTGTTCAGGTATTAGTTTGTTTTCTGTTTTATGTTTGTATATTTGTAAATTTTCCCATAAAGGCACCATAATGAACATATGGGAAAATTTACAAATATACACACATAAAACAGAAAACAAACTAATACCTGAACAAATACAAATCAATACAAAACATGACACAATATTCAAAGCACTCAACATTGAAAATACACAAAAAACTAACACATACACCACAATCACACACAATAAAACCAACTTGAAATACCAGAAGCCAACAGGAAGCCACAATAGTCAACCAACAACACATATATACTTCACCAGACAAAAAAACCGGAAGGCTGAGGATGGGTACAAGATAGTACCCGAAACATGTTCCAAATTAGAAAAATAACATCTTGAGGTAAATTTATGTATAAATATTAAATGTAATATATATATATATATATGTTTCCATTTATATCTTTATCAATGTTTCATTTCCATATATTAACTGATGAACAGACATAGTTCATAAAACTTCGATACTGTCTCTTTTCCAACTTCATTTGTAGAGTGATCTCCTTACGGCACCATTTACATGATAGAATCTCGCTGTTTTTTTTTTTTTTATCTTACCCAAATTGTCTGAATATAATATAATGCACACCAAGTATTTAATTTTACCAACTTGTTCTGCATTATTGTCGTCAATTATAATTTTACATCAATAGTGATATTAATTTGTATGTGAAATGATGAGAAAATTATGTACATCTAAAAGAGAGAGAGAGAGAGAGAGAGAGAGAGAGAGAGAGAGAGAGAGAGAGAGAGAGAGAGAGAGAGAGAGAGCACGAGCGCAAATGAAATAATAATAGTTCCGCTGCCCGACTGCATGGCAATGTAGTTGATTGGCCTTTGTTACCAGTTTAACATAGATACAATAATATATGCCTACTGTTATTAAATGTGCTAACAAAATAACAATTATGTGAGAACTAATCGTATTTATGACAATTTACCTGCACTGACTAGTAACATATTGTCAGTTTGACTAATTATTTTTTGTCACGTTCAACCTTATCTACGGCACATGATAGTAAAGTTAATGCAACACGTAGTCTACGAACCAGTCGAGTTTTGCGTAATTGCGTCTTCATTTATTTGTAAGGAATTCTAAATTTCGAGACGTGTATACACTTCACAATCTGAATGAGGTCGTAAATAAATGACTGAGTCAATAAATAAATGAACAAATGTATTTGTAGCCGTGAAGCCGGGGCAGCCTGGTCGATGTACTCCGGCCTCGGTCTGTCACTAGTTACCTCCTGATTAGAGATGGGCCGATATACCTATAACACCTATTTTGGAATGACTATTTTTGTGGAACAGATACAACAGTGACTGAAAACTTGACATACATGTTCCGATTCACCAATAACTGAATAGTCGCGGTTCCGAGTCGCGGGCCCCCCTCCCCCCCTACACAGCTAACGAATAAACGAGTATTACGAGTAGGCCTACAAAGTCATAGTTATTGGTGCTGAATACTTGCTTCTGCGCATGTGCCGATTGCCATACAAGTGTGAAACGAAGCAAAACAGCGAGGTTCAGAATATCTCTATGCCAAAGAGACGAAGCTGTATTTAATAAATGAAAACAATTCATACTGATGTTACATTTACTCTAGTGTGTTATGCAGATATATAATACAAATTATAATAACAAATTATATGTATATTATACTAGTCGCCAACTTGGTAAATTTTGAAAAGTGAATTATACTTTGTTATAACCTACAGAGTGGCTGATAGGCCACATAGTACTTTTTGTTAATGTGATTTTGGAGATGATTTTAACTTCATTGGACATCTCACGTAAATTTTTTTGACATTATTTGTTGTGATATTACGTGCATTCTAAATTTCATTGCCTGAGTTTCGCAACTGATTTGTGTAACCGAAATGGAATCAATAATTTAATATTAAATCTAGGCCTATGTCAGTTTGTTTACTCCTAGTGAAAACCTAAATTAGTATTCCCAAATGGAGATAGGCCTATAAATTCTCTTGTTTCTTATTTTATTTTAAAAAGTAACAGCTTAATAAAGTCACAGTGTAAAGTAACTCTGTAAATAACATTAGTTATTTGATTCCAATAATAGCTTAAATGGCTTTAGTTTTTAAAAAATTGTTGGATAAAACGCCAAGATTCACCGTTAACTGGGGGGTTATTCCATACTCCCGTATTGTGATCCCCCACCCACTATATCAAATTCTGGGGGGATTTCGGAATATTTGGGGGGAATTGCATCATGGATTTGGGGGGGCACCTCTGATGTGAATTATCGTTTAGTAAGTTAAAGCTGATTCTTTCGTACTGGAGAGCTTCAACGGGCTGAGACAGTCTAATCCTCATTTCCTGAGTGTAAAAACGGAAGAAACCGGAAAACTAGAGTTGATCGAATCGCAGACCGATTTTCAACCGAAAAAGTTAAAAAAGTCTAATTCGTTTGTTTATCGTACTGCAGTATAATGCGTTAAATAAATCATAAATTACAATGTCGTTGTGAATATGTTGCTAAGTTCAACCTTATGTACAGGACCATTAGGCGAACCTTTAAGTCAGCAAGTAAAGAAACACGCATAAAATTCTACAAGGTCATGGCTCTTCCCACACTTTGGGTCTGAGAATTGGATTTTTAACGAAAGGCCAGGTCAGTCGCATCCAAGCGGCTGAAATGAGATTTCTCAGGCACGTGGCAGCGTATACTCTCCATGCTCATAGAAGAAACGCATATATACGGTAGGAACTGAATATTATGAGTATACTCGACAGGACTGCCCAGTATCGGCTGAATTGGTGGGAATATCTTTGCCGAATGTATGCATGCCGCATCCCTAAGCAACTATGGAACTATAAGCCGAGGGGACGGAGAGGTGTGGGACGTCCGAGGAAGCGCTGGAGTGACCAGCTCTAATCTTTGCCTGTTTGAGACCGGAACAAACCATCCTTGGTTTAATCCTTGAAGATGATGAAATCATAAATTACAAATAAAACTCTTTTGTATTCTTGTCCTGGCATAGTAGAGTTGCATAAAATACAGGTTTAGCCTATAATGTTGGATAGGGGCGCGATTCCAGTGGTTTCAATGGGTAAACTTTTACACTGCCGGAATCAACTGTAACGTCTACAGAGAACTATGAAGCATACACTAAATCAAAGACGCTTACGATCTGTTTATTTATATGAAATAAAATAAGTAAAACTGTGAAGACGTTTATGAGCCTTTTCAAACCAAGCCGCAGTTGTAAAAAACGATAATTTCCATTTTTATTTCAGATATAATTTTCAGCGTGAACAACAATTAACGAAAGGAACTCGTTTCGACTTCATTGGAAAGCATCGACGACGGAATTCTAAACGCAAACATTAAAACATATTTGAGGGATATTAACTTACAAAATCGTTTTTTCTTATTAATTATTACGTAGTTATAAAATGTGGTATATTAAAAATTTCAAAATAAGTCATTATTTTTTTAACCAACAAACCGGCAATCCCCCCCCCCCCAAAGAAGTCGAAATAGTTTGTTTAGCGAACATTAAAAATTATTATAGTAATAAAACTGAAGAGATTGTTTTCTTTCAATCCGAAAAACGTTCCCACAATGATACTTAGATATACGTTTGCTCACGTTATCTCTCATTTACGAATTTTCGCCCATTCTGTGATATAGAGATCCTCCATGTTTCGACAATTAATTCTGTCTTGCGCTGCACTTTTTGGGTTGTCTTGCAGTTGTTTTAGACCATCGGTCCGCCGCAATGGAGGGTGTTCCTCTTTGCACTTCTAGGTCTCCACTTCACAACTGTGTTAAACCCGCAACGTTTACGTCATCCATTGCTTTAGCAATATCAACCCCATTATACTTTTTAGAGAGTGGATTCCATCCAATTGCGGCTCGTCCGTACTGTTCAATGGTTCAGTGAACCCCCTAAATAATGAAAATACGTTCAAGGATTTGTTGAGAGTTTGGTTTCATATTTAAATAACGAGATTTGTGAGATTAATCTTGTTGCATGAACAATAATCGATTCGCGGTAATAGGCGAATTGCTCACTACTACTGCTCGAGGTGCAAAGTAGCTCTCAGCACCTCCTAGGCTGTGTAGGTAGCTTTGGAGGGGGAACTCACTATAGGCAAAATTACGAGTGAACTGTCGTGCATACCTAGTACACTGAACATTCCCGACGAGGTCTGAACCGCACTGACCGGGACTGCATAATACCGCCAGTCGCCATTATTATGAGTTTTATCACATGATTTATCCGTTTACCTTCAGTTTTGCGTCAGACTTCTCTATTTCATTTAGCATAAAATGGAAATGTGTGCAGTCAAGTATGAAAATAAAATAAAATAGTGAAGTCTTCGTATTCCGAAAATAAAGTGTGTTTAATGTAGTAATTAAATAATTATAGTAACGTTAAGCTGGCCGAAGCGTGTATAACTTCCAAAGTGCTTGCTGGTGATTTTTGTGTGTGCTAAGTGTTCAGGTATTTCTTATTTGTGTTCAGTTCATTGATTTGATAAAACGAATAGTGTTCAATCTATTTTAAAAACTAATTTTTCTTCTCTCTATTGAAAGTAAATGCAAAATTAAGGAACTCGGTAGGCCGCTTCCCGTTTTAAATATTAAACAGAAGCCTTTTAACTATCCTTTTATTTTAACTATATATTTTTAGAATAATTTACAAGTAGCATAAACACAACCTAATATTAGGCCTACTTAAAGTTGTCAACAGTTATTTCTTCATGTTGCGACTCACCCCGTGTGTTATTTCGAATGGGATAATTGCTCTTATCTTAGTAGAAACATTCAGACATTGAACCCCCATCTGTCAGAACCACGAGCCGCCATTGATTCCATTATTCTATCTTTCACATACTGTGTTCCTTCACTTTCTGTATTTATCAGTCTATCTACTTCTCAGTCTTCGTGGGCGTCCATGTCCGTGCTACATTTGTTATTAAGACAAGACAGTTAATTGATACGCGATACTGGAGGTACGTGGGTAGAGGCCTCTATTCCTTATACACGTCAGGGTATGTTTACACACCAAGCCAGTCCTTCTACTTCTGTTCTGCTAGTAATAACGTGTTATAAAGTACCAAAAATTGTCAAAGATTCCACCGCACACTAAATACTATATACATCCACCAATAACATCTGAGAAATGAGACCCACTACTCACTTTAACTTGAAAGTTTTATAAGTATCATTGCTGCGGCCTAAGGGCGGGTGCACACTGAGCGACATTTTGTTTCGCGACAGAACCGTTTCGACGCATCGTGTTGCAAAGCGTCGCTTGGGTGGAGAGAGGCTTGAGATATTGGCTCACGACAAAACAATTTCTTGTCAGCTGTTTTTGAGCTGTAAAAGTGTGTGGTTCGTGGGCTCGTGACAGGCATTATTTTGCATCTATTTCAGATTCAGCTACACCTACACTTGTTTCCATTTTATACTCAACAGCAATAATAATAATAACACAAAATATGCGAGAATCAGAACGAAAAGATACTGCACTAACTTTCCAGTAGAACTAAGTAAGCGTAATGTAAACTTCCGCCTTGTGTGATTAGAATCGAGCATGTGCACAGTTCAAAATGTCGTAAGCTGTTTTGTTGCGAGGGATTGATAAATTGAAGGAGCTTTGTCTTTCGTCGAGAGGGGCCTCGCGACACCTCTAGACAATGTCGCAGCCAGTGTGTGGGGCAGTAGAGTCATCTGCAATCGCAGCCATAGATCCTAATGGCAGTACAGACATCTGCGACGCTTTGCGACACGATGCGCCAAAACGGTTCTGTCGCGAAACAAAATATCGTTCCAGTGTGGATCGGCTTAGTACTCCTCTTTCTCTACATAAACAAAGAAACAATACAGGAAATTGAAGCATCGAAAAAGCTACCTGTAAAAAAGTACCGTTTTAAGAAATAAAACTGAAAATTGGTTTTTGTTACGCAAAACACCTGCACGATTTTTAATATTTGTGAATTACGCATGCCTTCAAAATAAACAGCACAAGGCACTCAAATAAAGCAACAGAAATTGAAGCTGGACGAGATCGTAAATATTCGCAGAAAACATTTATCAACCATTCGCAACATATTTTTATATCAGTTTCTTCTATTTTTAAACGGTTTAAAGTAGCAGCATTTTTATGAAGCTGTTCAACTGGTTATTCGCCATAAAAAATATTTAAGAAATCAATTGGCCTTTGAAAAAATTGGAAGAACGTGAGAAAAATTCTGTAACGCGCGCATATTTCATTCGCCTTATTGGCTTTCTTCGCAGCGTGAATACATTATTAACAACACGCAGATGTTTATACAATACTTTTGATCAAAGGCCAAAAATCAGAACGTAATATTTCAGACGCTGATATATTAAAGTTTGGGTTTAATTTGTACAGAACACAACACCTGGCAATACGTATAATCAAGGCGACAGTAAATCACGCCAGAGAGTGTTTCTGTGGAATGCCAAACAAGGGAGCGAAATTTTAACGCTTATAAACCTTGGACGCGAAAACTTGTATGGGAACGCTCTCGCTAGCGACTGGGTGTATCTTACTTTAAGTAAATCCACATGACGCGCAACGTGGGCAGTAGGGCAAATGTTTTGAAAAAATTAATCCGTCAGAAGCACAGTTTTATTTGAGTTTGAAGAGACTTATTCAAAATTCTTCAAGTTCTTCCCTTCTGGTACTCACATCACATTACTGATTTGGCGGAACATTACTGTTTTGTTTTTCATTAAAGTCAAATTTATCAAATTTGTATTTATTTTTAATAGACTTTATACACTTCAATTTTCTCAGAATTAAATTCGCTATAAATTTAGTTAGAAAATTTTCTTTATTTATTGGCAAATTAACGAAGTTATTTTATCCCAAATCTAAAAACGTGCGTTTTCGACTGAAATTGTTTGTGTATTACACGGGTTTTCATAGAAACTATTTGAGATAGAGTTCTGGGACCCTTTTTATTCACTTTTTCAGATAAAAAACTATAAGGAACCAACAAATTTACCATTCACTTTGTACACCAAGAATTTCAGTAGGCCTATGGCTTTATTTTAGCGTGGGAGCAGAAATCAGGGCGAACTGGTTCGGGAGCCGCAACTCGCTAACGAACCGTTTTCGGGCCTATGTTTATAGGAACTTTTTTCCTTATTTTTTGCTATAGAATCAGCTCCCGAGATATTGCCGTACAGTTTTGAATCACACTTATATAATCAAATGTATGTATGTGTATTTGCTTACAAGTACAGAGAAGATAAAAAAAGACTGTCGAAACAGTGTAAAAACAAATTAATAAAAATTAATTTCTTGGAAATATAATAACTATTAATAATTATTAATGAATACATGTAAGTACGAGTATGTAGTAATAATTATAATTTAATAATTTAAAAAGGAATTAACCTTTTTTTAAATATATATACAAGTTAAAATATATGTATATATACACAGTATGTATGTTTTCCGGAAAGTGGCCGACCACTCGGTGGCTCGTGAATCTCTTGTCCCGGCACAATAAAAGTAATCGAAACATGAGAATCGGAAACAAACACTGGAAAAGAAGTTACCTCCGAAGGATTTGCATCGTTGGTAATAGCATGAATGAATATCGGTAGATTAAGGCAAAAAAAAAGAACATGAGACGACGACAGTTGCCACAAACTAATTATAAAAAAGAGAAAAAAATTAGTGAGTCTAGTGAAACGAAACGCTCAGTGGAATATAATGTAGTGAAAGGTAATTGGATGACTGAGGTAGTAGTAGCACAGGGCACATAAAATATCTCTATCCTAATGTTTTTCCAACTTCGGGTGACATTTGTTTTCAGTAATTTACGCCTGACTTTGACGTCATCCAAGATCTCAACGCTTTTGGAGAAACTGTAGAGTCTGTCGATGACGTCAATACTTCGAAAGTCTGCTCTGTGTTACGGTTAAGGTGGAAGGCGCGCACGTGTTCGAATGCACGCACATATCTTGAGTGTAGCAGGCTGAGCATTGCAGGTGAAAATTTATGATCAGGAAAACGTATGCCTGTTTTACTTAAACTGGCTATGGCGACAGTTCTTACCATTAGCTACGAATGAAATTAACGAACTGAATTTTAGCGTCCATGTTTACAACGGTATTCAAGTCACTTGTATAAATAGACACACTAACCTTGTGACTGCTTGTTTATAATTGACGACACATTTCGAAGCATATGCTCCACCATCAGGTCTTAAAATATCGGTATGGAGAACCATACATGTTCTAAGATTTATATTTAAAATCAGTTTCGAAGTGAAATATTTCAATAGAAACTACTTCTTTCTTCAGCCTTCACCACAGTACTGTGGTCACTAACGTATACCACCTCACGTTAGCGCAGTCGATTTTCACTGATGATGCCAGTCGATGGCACTACCGAAACGTCTGGTTTTTCAGAAAACATTGGACCACGCCCAAACAGCCCGGGAAGGAATTTTAACAACAATCTACTTCTTCGTTGCCGATAACGTAGTACACATAGCCTATAAAAAATTAACGTATCCCTCTTCAACTATATTTTCATTTATAGAAAATTACCCCCTCCCCTTCAACTACCCTTTTCATTTATAGATATTTCATCTACCTTTCTACAGTGGATTATTATGACCTTCTTTTCAGGATACTTTATTTATCAAAATGAAGTACTTTACTCTTGTTAAAACATAAAACGTTGCAGGTAAACTACTCCTTCCCCTTAACCGATCTTCACCAAAATCAATATACCTTGAGTCCTCTACAATTCAAGGAAATATACAAACAATTATTTGATTCTGTTTAAATTTGCGGCAGTTATCGTTCGGCATAGAATAAATTCTACACACACACTTTTCGGAAAATGACTTTTCTTCATGTTTTGAGGGTAGTAAAATCAGAATAATCCCTTATCTCGAACACGATTTTTTTCGCGATCACCATACTTCCATTTCCTTACGGAACATGGAAGTAAAAGTCCCTCGTAGGAGGAGGTCATCGGCTCAAACGAGGCGTACAATACAAATGCAACTGGAATGGTAACCGATGACGACTTTCAACAAGGCACAATTTTAAGATCTGATGATGAAGCATATGCTTCGAAACGCATCATCAACTATAAAGAAGAAGCCACAGTGCGGATTGAAAAAGGTTAGTTTGTCTAACAAACTGAAGAAAACGGTCAGACAATTGGTGTGATAAATACGTACCTAGGATATCAAACACATCTAGACGCTAGAATGATATTTTACAAGACGTCTCTCTAGTCGTCTAGAGACTAGATCAACATTGTTGGACAGAAGTGAAACTTCGGAATTTACATAATTTATTATTTGGTTTATATGCTGGAGTCTTAGTTCTCGTAACATGTAGGATGTAGCGGGGCGTCTTTGCACCAGGTGCATGATTGCAGCATCTGGGTCTGGCTGCCTGGCAACAGATTTCGCCTGTCTCAAACTCAGCAAGCAGACGCCTTGAGGCGTCAGTCGCTCTCCGCGAGGCAGAGAGCCTCCGTCCCAGTGATAGGCGTAACAGCGGCCCAAACAGCGAGGAGGGAAGAAAGGCCAGCTTAGAGGGTTAACTCAGGGGCAGGGATAGATACGAAATGTTAGAGAACTATTGATGTCTTTATGGCGGGTCATCAAGAATCGCCCGAGGGCGTTTGACCCGGACTGGGGGAGGCGGTCGCGTGGTGCTGATGGTTCTTAGATAGGGGAAGGATGAGGTCGCAGCAAAGAGAGTTACAGCTAACGACCGGACAAAGGCTGACAAGGTAGGAACTGGAAGACCTCCTCGAATTACATCATTCCTTACACACCAAGGAGATCCCGACAAGGAACGGATGGTTTTCTGTTGGTGATGGACAGAAGTGGCCACCAAGCGGGAGCCGCATAGGTCAGTACAGACCTGAGAAACAACACTTTCCGTGAGCATCTGTTCCTTTCGATATAATGCTAAATTACTGATTTGATGAGTTCCTTATGCGGCGACTAGTTCATCTATTCCTTTTACTCTGTTTGTCTACATTTTACTCTCTTCGCCTTCCCAGGGTAGAGCTTCTGCGTGGCTGACCTTGTCTGTTCGCCGTAATGTTAATCACTTTCTGTAGCAACACTTTTCAAATGAAACACTTCCTCTCTTTTGAACACCTGAAAGTAGGCACAATCAGGAATACATGGGCAGCCAGGGCCGCCGCTAGGGTGCGTGCCGCCCGTGTGCAGTTTTACCTTTGCCGCCCTCCTGAATATATTTTTCATATCCCTACTTTGCCACACTATACACTATTCAGTGGAGTCGAATACAGCAACAATGGACGATGAATTTTTTCCATTATTGCTTAAAGTACGGTAAAAATTTATTTTTTGAAAATTTCCTGTTATTTTTATCTCTCGGAAGGTAAAGTGTTTAATTTGTAGAGAGTAATTTTTCACTACAATTTCAACTTCATTTGGAGTCATTTTTACTGTGGCCATTTCCCGGGATCATCCAAAAAAAGGCAAAAAGTGGACTCTGGTGAATCAGCAAGCGAAAATTCTGTATCTACTTCTACTTCTGCTTCATTATTTGGCTGATGCCAGTACACTGCGGCAATGCTAGCAAAACAAATATCAAAAACAACTCAATAAACGTTGTCATATACCAAGACCTAATTGGTATTAATTGTTTTAATTTATTTTGCAATATCTGCTGATGAATTTGGTAGTCTACGGCCGCCACTTTGGTATGGCCGATCGTGTGCTGTGCACATATGGTAGCGGCGGCCCTGCGGGCAGGACAGCATTCAGCCTTAAGAGCAAAACGTTCCGTAAAGATCGGAACTGAAGAACGCCGCAGATAAGGACGCTAAAGCTGTGCACTCGGTAAGCGGCTACGTCGAGAGTACTCGGTGCATATCAAATTATCACACAAACACAACACTGGAGGTCCTGCTCTACCGCTCGTTGTATTTAACCTCCATAACCTCAAGCTGCCATAACGACAGTACTCTCCGACTCTACTATACAGTCTCAACAGTAGCCACAATAGAGATTTAATCTTTCAGTCGTACTTCTTGCACACACACACACACGCACGCACACACACACACACACACACACTCCCGCGAGTGCACTATAAACTGCAAGTATATGTTTGCATACGTAATAAAGCTGAGATAATTTACTAACTATCCTTTAAGTGTTAAGACAGATTTATAAAGTAACCAATGTTTTTTACCTTTTGTTTGGATCATCGTCATCACCACAACCTCTTACTCGGTGCCGGATTAAGGGGGGGGGCTAAAACCCCGGGCCCCATGCCCGACCATTTAGAAATTCTTATTTTCGAACGAATAAATAAAATTTTCCGAGCAAGCGCAATATTGAAACCGCACTGACAAGGAGAGTACCTGAATTACGGATCACGGATTAAAAGAATCAAGAACATGTACCGATCAACAATGCTTGATAGCCGCTTAACTAATTTAGCAAGATTAACTATTGAAACAGAATTATTAAAAACATTGGAGTTGGAAGATTTGATAGCAGAGTTTGTCGAAAAGAAGAGAAGAAAGAAATATTTCAATTAAATTATTTTGTATTCTCTAATGTATTTGTACTGTTGATTATTGTAAAAATATCTGCGAAATAAAATAATAGTAACCAGTTTCAGAATCTATTTAACCAGTATAAAATAAAAAAATATGTGAGTAAAAATACGGTTTAAGAACAATATTATGTTTATTATATTTATTAAATTATCGTCTGAATAAAGTAAAGTATTGTTCAAAACGCGTAAATTTCATACACGGGCCCCTCCCCCCATAGCCTTAATCCGGCCATGCTCTAACTAGCCCATACTTGGCCTCTGTCTCACGTCTCCGTATCTTGTGGTTCCTTGAGTCAGCAGCCAAACGCCTGACGTCTTTTACACGTCGTCGTCTTCTCAATCTTTTGTCTGATCTTGATTCGTTTCCTATTCGCGCGTTGTGTCTTATCCACTCGACAGGAATAACTGTAGTTAATTTTAACTTTAAACGTTAACGCGTGACGTGACACACAAACGTGCAGTATAAAAATAATTTCTAAATAAAATTTATTCTCGGTACCAGAACACATAAAAATGTAAATTAATTACCTTAATTATCCGCCGTGTGATTTCCTATGCTTCGTCTATGACGCGTTTCGGAGCGTATGCTCCATCATCAGATGTTAAAAAGTTAAAACTGTCACTCTTGCGAGATCGTTAAAAAGTTAAAATGTCAAGATTTGCATATGAACCGTACGCGGATTTGGGTGCGCACCCGTTCAAGTTCATTCTGCCACTGAGCGGTTGCTATCTTATCGTAGCCCCAGCAAGCAGACTCAAGGCAGTATCGTACAATCGGTTGGATACAAAGTTCAGGTGGTCATTTAACACGATATCGCGACTCATTGGGTTTGCATATGCACTGTAAATTTCAAATTCCTCCAAGGCATTCATGAAACGGCCCTTCTTACACACATGTAACGGTATTAAATTGGAACTAAAATCTGTGTAATTATGATTGTGTGAAGTCAGGTGTCGGGCGTAATTTGATTTGATGTTGTCAATGTTTCTTATTTTCTTAGGTAAATGTTCTCGAAATCGTTTAAGGAAACCTCTCCCAGTCTGTCCAATGTAGAAGCACTCGCAATCATTACATGTTAACTTATATATGCCAGTTTTTTCTTCTGGAGGCGTGTGTTTTTTCGGTTTGAGAATATCCAGTAACTTATTATTAGTCCTGAATGAAATAGTGAAACTATTATTATTCAATATAGAATACAAAACCTTAGGCATAAAGCTAGTGTAATTAGTAGATATAAAAATTTTTTGCGTGTTGTTGTTTATTCGGGGTTTAAGCATTCTTTTTTCATGTTTTCTCAACAGTTTGTCAATGGTTAAACTACTGTAACCATTGGCAACCGCGATATATTTTATGACATTTAGCTCATCACGGAAGTCATTATCATCCAAAGGAATCGTCAATAATCTATGAATGAAACTATTGTACGCTGCCATTTTATGTGAAAGAGGATGATGAGAGTCTGCGTGTATTGTGGTGTCAGTAGTAGTCGGTTTCCTATAAATGTTGAACTTTAGTTTATTCATCTGTCGAGTGATGGTTAAATCTAGAAAGTTTATCTTGTTATCAACCTCTGTTTCAAGAGTAAACTGGATGTTTCTATTTATTTTATTTAGACAGTTTTTAAATAATTCGATTTGTCTTATAGTACCATCAAAAATTAAAAACGTATCGTCTACATACCGTGCATAAAATATTATTTTATTTGCATATATATTATTGTTCAACAAGTGAGTATTCTCATAATAATTTAAATAAATATCGGCCAGTAGGCCGGAAAGGGGTGAGCCCATTGCTAGGCCATCATTTTGAATGTAAAAAGAGCCATTAAAAGTGAAATAGTTTTGTTTCAAAATAACCTCGAGTAAATTAATTAACTCATTTATTGTCTGTGTGTTCATGCAACTATTGTCAGATAAATTGTTTCTCAAAATCTGTAATGTATCTATGATTGGGATGTTCGTGTATAAATTAGTTATGTCGAACGACGCCAATTTGTGGTTAGGTTGCAGTTCAACAGATTTAATATCATTAATAAAATTATTGTTGTTCTTAATACTATGATTATTACGTAATTGTAAATTATCTTTTATCAAACGAACTAGTGCTTTTGCAGTTTTGAAGCCAGGAGCAGTGGTAAAGTTCACGAGCGGTCTGATAGGTATGTTATGTTTATGAATTTTAGGTAGCCCTGTGAATATCGGGGCTTTAGCATTGATGGGCTTTAAGTAACGTCGTGTACTTATTATAAATCCGCGTACGGTTCATATGCAAATCTTGACATTTTAACTTTTTAACGATCTCGCAAGAGTGACAGTTTTAACTTTTTAACATCTGATGATGGAGCATACGCTCCGAAACGCGTCATAGACGAAGCATAGGAAATCACACGGCGGATAATTAAGGTAATTAATTTATTAATTCGTACAAGTGATTTGGTTACCATATTAAACATGAATATTAAACATAAAAATGCATTTATAATAGAAAATTTTCAGTTTCAATCTGGCCGAATATCGGTCGAACATGCATTAACTACGGTTATAAATAACGAATAAATACAGAATAAAATCGCCACACTTCAAGTGACGCTGACCGTGAGACCTTTTAATATTCTAATTATGGAATAAAGAATTTCATCGACGAACGCTGGAAGCAAAGACACAGGAAAGAAGATCAGATCCGTTTTAGGATGTGGTATGGTTGGAAATTGTTGAAAATTAAATGAAGTGAAAAGTTCTAAACGAAGTGGTCGTACAAGATGAAAGAAAAAAAAAACATCTCCGTAAACCATAGAGAAGAAAGGACAGGTTGGAAATGGGGGAAAAACTTGAAAACGGGTGTAAATATTCTTGCATTCTTTTGTTCTGTTTCTTTAATTCCGGGGATAAGGGATGTCCTTAAACCCAACTTTACGGTCATCAAGTATATCTTGCTCTGGCGGAAAATCTGTACCCCCCCTATATTTCTGGAAGGAAACATTCTGGAATAGGATCATTCTCATATTTGATTCCACACCTCTAATTCAATCTGGACGCCCCCCACAAAGAAAAAAAAAAACACAAAATTGTGGCTACGTTCCTGCTAGGACAGTCCAGTTTTCATAAACAGACAGACATGTTTTCCTTTACAAGTACTTAAAATATCGGTATGGAGCACCATAAATGACTTCCATGTTCTACGATTTATATTTAAAATCATTTACCTACTTGAATTCGGTTCGATAATTTCTAACAAGTTAGGCGTGTTCCTTGTAAATCGAGTTTATGTTTGACAAATTGAAATGAAATATTTCCACAGAAACTACTTCTTTGTTGCCGATAATGTAGTACACATATAAACTAGTTGCCTGGCAAACAAAATTTTTTTATTTTTAACAATTACCATTGTTTAAAAATGCTTAAATGCATTTTAATTTAATTTCGTCAAACTCATTAAATCAATACCAAACGTGAATAAAATACCCCTCCCCCTTAACCGATCTTCACCAAAATCAATAGGCCTTGAGTCCTCTACAACTCGGGCTCATATACAAAAAATTATTTGATTCTGTTTCAATTTGCCGCAGTTATCGTTCGCCATAGAAAATATTCTATACACAGACAGACACACAGACACTTTTCGGAAAATGACTTTTCTTCATGTTTTGAGAATAGTAGAATCAGAATCAGCCCTTAACATCGAACACGATTTTTTCGCGATCACAACACTTGCATTTCTTTACGCAACAAGGAACTTTAATGAGTAGGCCTATGTAGAAAATTAATGGTCATGTAGTCAGGCTGGGGACTGTAGAATTGGGACTACTACACAGTAGTAACGACTACTGCCTAATTACAGTACAATGAATGTCACAATTAAACAGAGTCCCAATGTCACGGTTACCCCGCTACTGAAGACGAATCGTGTTTGAAAATTTTTGTCGAAGACGTCAACGAATACATATGAATGCTTTAAATGTCTGCACGTTTGATTATTTATTAAACTTCCCACTTAATAGAATACTAAAAATTATAATAGCACTAAACACAGGAATGTCTGTAAAAGAATGCTATCGAAACAATTACTCTTTATCCGAAACGAGAAGTATTTTAGTCGAACATCCTAAACGTCTCTCTCTCTCTCTCTCTCTCTCTCTCTCTCTCTCTCTCTCTCTGGAATTCCAAGCTACCAACACTTAATATTTCGATCGGTCACATACACTCACACACAGACACCAAACCTGTGACTCAATAATTTCTCTTCTTCCTGATTTATTGTTTCTATTTAAAGCTGGTTGTGTTATAAATACTCTAACGATCGGACTCCTACAGTTATGTACGTGTCGTCTTGTTACGGTAACCCACAGACCCGATGGAGACGACCCAAAAATCGGTCACATGCCCTTGAAAAATTTGTTTTGTTCTTTGTACATGTGGGCCTACTTAAAAAGTTGTATACATAATCTTTTTTTTTAAATAATCGTCAACACCGAGAGCTTCGACGCGGCTTACTAATCGTTTGTGTATACGTTCATGAAATGAATGAAAGAATCACACACACACACACACACACACACACACACACACACACACACACACACACACACACACACACACACACACACACACACACACACACACATCTGTGTTTTGACAAAGTGAGCATGTAATCTAAGGAATGTCTCTTCGACACTCTACGCCACAAACGGAGTTTTAGCTCTCTCTCGCTCTCACTGACACGTTGTCGACCCAACAATAACCTTCCAGTAGGCAGAGACAGGCGGACGCAACAGGTCAACCAACATTTATATTATAATAAGCACAATAACAACGACAACAACACAGTGGACAGTAGAAGGAGACGTCTTCCGTCGGGATTATTTTGAATTTCAATAGTTGTATTTATTAAGAATCACGACGCACCGGGCGCCTACGTCTCGAACCGGTCGGTCGTCCATGTTCGAGAAAAAAAACATTTAAATATTTCTAATCAATCATGTGCCGTCAAACAGTGTCCGAATTGCTACTTACAGACGATCCCGTCGATTCTTAGGTTTCTATTGGCTCTTTTTAAAGACATAGCATGTCACAAAGACACATACAGTAGTGTATAGGCCTACACTGAACTTTTTATGTAACTAGTACGCTCCCCGAGCTGCAGAGCTCGCTCACTATTTTGAAAGAAGTACATTTATTATTTGATAAATTTTGACGTCAGATAATTTTTCAGTTATCATAAAAATATGAGAATCCTGATTATCCTATTACTTTTTGCTGAGTAAAGTAACAATTGTAGAGTAGTGAATCACACAATAAACGTTAACAATTCCAAACAATTGGATTTGTATTAAAATTCCCCACAGTCCGACACCTGCCAGGATGTTTACAGTTTTTAAAAACTTTTGTTCCTATTGACTTGTCGGGCTGTTTGGCCGTGGCCCAATGCCAAAATCCATAGCAGACGTTTCGGCCGTGTCATTGATGGCCGTCGTCAGTTTGCGCTAACGTAGTGTGTTCACGTTAGAGACCACAGTACTGTGGTAATGGCTCTCCATTACGTGATCTGGAGAACTGACAACTGAGTAATAGTGCAATGGCGTGGCTGTGCAACACCAACAACTGATAACATACATAGTGATAAACCAAGGCAGCCACAGGTAGACGGATATCAGGCATGCGGTTCAAGTGTTCACACCATCTCCCTCTGTGGTCTTCAATTTACTGGTGCAATGATACAATGTTTAAATCGCGTCTAATATCCTCGTTCCTTCTCCGATCCATGAGAGAACAACCTTGCGTCCCTCTCAGAAATTTCATCTCGGCTTCCTGAATCCTCTACACGTCCCTTTTATCAAGAGGCCATGTCTCACTAGCATACAGGAATGTGGGGACAGCCACAGTTTTATAGAATTTCATTCGGGTATCCTTCATTTCCCGAAACCTTTGATATATTTTTCGTATAATATTTGACTACTTGTTCGGAAACAGTGATCATTCTGACTTAACACTGGCCGCCGAGATTTAATAGCCTGCACGGCTGTTTGCAGAAACATTCGCGTGCTTACGCAAACACGTACTAACCGCTTTGTTATTAATTTACCGTAATAAGCGTGACATATTGTCAGAGATACCACACCGCTGTGAGAAGGTCAACGTGGTCTGTCACACGAGAGGGCGTAGGAGTGCTCGGCTCGACATCGCATTGTTTTATCGTGAAAAGCTCAAGGTCCGATCGCGCAGATAACAATTAATTATTCACTGCCTTCTGTAACAACGTGTTATTATATACGCCGCGCGCGGTAATTTACGCGAAAACAAACATCCGACGCCCGACGCCCTCTTCCTTGAACGGCGAACACCTGTTTGGCATCGGCGCAGAAATTGTTTGTCACTCTGATCGAAGAAAAGATACGATACGCGATAAAGACGAATGCCCGTGTACACATAATTGATATGCATAATCGTTGAATGTTATACACGACCACACGCGCGCCCGTACACACACACACACACACACACACACACACACACACACACACACACACACACACACATGTATAGCCTATATTTAATTATTTATTTGTAAGTTTTCTCAGCCCGACGTATTGGACTTTTTTCTTTTCAATTTGACTGCGGTCAAAAACTGTATAGGCATATAGCCTATATCAATGACTTCCAACTGGCAGCCCGAGGTAACTAGTATAGTTTTGGAATTTCAAAATTTTTTTAAGGGATAAAACATTTTTAAAAATTATTAATTAAACACAAATCTGATTGTTTGGAATTTTTAGCATTTGTTGTATCATTGCTCTACAACTGATACCTTTACTAAACTAAAAATAGTAGGTTCTTTTTGCAGTTTTTCATGTTCGGGTTATCGATGTTCCACGGAACAGACGATACAACGAAAATATTTGTAAAGAACTGTACAACACCTGTTCCTACGCGGAAATAAGGAACCGTGCGGAGTGAGTTGTTTGTTGTACTTATCAAAACAAAGAAACCACACACAGTCCAAACAAACGATCTATCAGTCACACAGCACAGTGCAGTCATCAATCACACGTGAAGGCCTCCACACAAACAGATGTTTAGGTTCAGTCTGTTATCACGTAACAAAATGCAAAAAAAAAGCAAGGTGTCCCGAGAACACACGCATAAACACCTTGAACGATATTGAAAAACAATGTTTATTAAGATAGGCCTACATAGTAGTTTTATAATCCAAGTTACAGAAGAAAAGTTACAGTAGAATCTTTTGAGATGTCTTAGGTGTTCAAACTGGTGACAGTTCTCATGCGAGCTCTGTGATAAGGCGGACAGTGGAACAACTGCAGCATCTACAATCTTGTAGTGCTGTTTAAGGTTATTATTATTATTCCGGCTGTACAATGTTTACACATTTTCCGGAACCAAAGATTACAGAAGTGACTAAATTCTCATCTTCCACTGCTGCTTGTCCATCCAAAGAGGTTCTTCAATTTCTCGTTCCCTCAATATAGTCTGAATTTCTTCTATCCAGGTGATAAATGGTCTTCCTCTTTTTCTTCTTCCTGGTGGGGTCCATTCCATAACTCTCCTTGGCAATCTTTCCTGTGACATTCTTTTCATGTGTCCATACCACTGTAATTTTTTGTTTGGATAAAATCAATAATTGAATTTTTCACACTCATTCTGTCCTTAATGACTTCATTTATAATTTTCTCACGTCTGGATACTCTTGCCGAACGTCCCCAAAGGTCCATCTCTGCTGTCATGTTTAAGGATAAACAGCCTTAACGTTAGTGCATTAAGGAAAAATCAAATACAAGAAACGTTTAGCACTACAAACAAGAGATAAACGGAAGACAAATGAGTGAATCGCTAGTGAAAGAAAAAGGATAAATAAGCACACGCGTGCCGTCACGAGAAGGTGATTTCCAAGGGTTACGTTCAACGAAGAACTATGTCAGATCACCCACCAGGTTCCTATCAATCAGTAGATAAAAAAGAGAAAATAGTGTTGGATCGGTCGCAGTCTTAGTGTCACAACAATATAGTGACACAAGTTACGGAACGGAACCCACAGAGGAGAACAAGAGGAAGACATGGCGAACGATCGCGAAAAAGGAACAGAAGACTTCAAACAGGTCTGAGAGCAAGCAAAGGTTCGGGATAGACGCGGATGGAAAGCATTCATAGAGAGGTCCGACGCTGTACTGTACTTATGAGTCAAAGAAACGAGCAGCAGGAGCAGAAAAAGAAGAAGGAGGAGGAAAGAGAGGAGGAGGAAAAGAAGAAGAGTCATTACTGTTTTAGCGATCAGCGACTGTAGCGGCAGTCGAATTTCCATTTGAAGTCAGCATACAAAATTTATTTTTCTTCTCTTATTTATATTATTCTTTTTTTTGCTTTATCGCTTCGTTAAAATACGCTAAAACGGCCATACTTAACATACTTAAATGTCAATAACAATAATGATACTATGCATACATACAACAACAGCAACAAAAATAATAACAATAGTTAATCCATCACAAAAATACGATGATGGAGATTTCAGAATGTGAAACGTACATTACACATAATAAATTGTATTTGTAAAGACATTAATAATCCTTTATTGTAATTAATGATAACTGTAAGATACACTGTAAGACACTGAGTAAGACTAATAATTTAGTATAATAATAGTAATATTGATGACAACAATAATAATGCTAAGAAGAAGATGAAGAAAAAATAATTTACAATAATCTATTAAAATTTTCAGCTAACGATTAATCATGTTTACTAAACAGACAACATGCATTTCCTGCATTTGTAATTGACCGTATAAACAATCAGCTTCACAGTTCTCAAGGATATAGGCTGAGCCTATTGCTTCAGTCATCATATAATGACTCGTATTGGAATTCGGCCGGAGCTTCTTATAAAGAATTTGTGCTGTACAACAGGTTTCAAGCGGTGTCAATATATTACTGAATAGAAAAATGGTGCAAGTTAGATAATTTCCTCGCTCTGGCAATACGTTCACTAAGGACGGAATAACGCGGAGTAACAGAGATATTTTGAGTGGAATAAGACAGACGAAGCGTTAAACAGGAAATATGCGTATAAGCTGCTAGCTGCTTAAAAATACACCCAGAAAAAATAATAGATTTCTGAGGACATACACTTTACGGTTATCAGATCTTGAAAACGGGGGCAGACGATAAGAAGGGTCTAAAAATCAGTCGAAATATGGTGGACTCGAAATAAAAATCATTCCATTTTTGTTGTTGTTCTCCGTCTTTTTTACTCCATGGCTTGGGCTATATGGCCCGTTCCAACTTTACGCAGTCTCTGACCATTTTTCCCATGTGGTCTTTCATGATATCTCGTCCCCGCTGGCCAATATTCAAACGCTTGTTTAGGAATACGTGTTGTCTACCATGCGTTCCACATGGGGGAGTTCCAATTCCGCCTGTATTCCTTTATTCTCTCCAGAACCGACTGTAACTTCAGGTCTTTCCTTATGTCGTCGTTTCGTAGACGATCTCTCAAACTACACCCCCTTAACTCATTCCACTGGTATAGAGGAAATTATTGGAAGTAGAATGTATAGACGGGGCAGCGCCGAAGTTATTGAGACAGTAAGTGAAAGAACGCTGTTAAACCTAGCACTCCAATATGTCATCAGAAAAATTGTCAACTGATAGAAATCCAACATTAGAACACAAAATGGTTCAGATCGTAGGATATGCAGACGACATTAATATTATGGCAAGATCTCAAGGAACAGCAAAAGTTACTCAAAGGAACTTTCAGGAACTCAAAGGTGAAGCAGAAGAGACAGGATCACAGGTGAACAGAGATAAACCAATGGTTATGATTACCACTCGAAGGAAAACCAGGAAACCTGAACAGTTTGAAATCGAACCACTAAATCTTACGTTACTGTCGTAAAATGCAATATAAACATGTCGCTACCTTACCTTCTAGAATTGTCGATGTTCAGTATTTCACACGATCCATGTACACCTGGCCACCGCCTACACATACACTAATACTCCGTACGCAATGTCGGGACACGTACGCACTACATTTAGCGTATTTCTGACTGCTAAGTGTTAATAACGGTACCGTACCTGCGGCAGTAATGTATACCAGTGCACGTTTCGCGGGATGTCAGGCAACGCGAAAGGGAGTCAAAATTCTCGGTAACGACCGCCCATTAAAGTCGCCAGTCAATTAGACGTACACGGTGATACACCCTTGTTCAAGTTATTGGAAACACTTGTTTTACAACGTTCGTTACTACGGTCAGTGGTTCGGGGGATCGGAAGCATGACACAGCAGAGTTTCGTGCAAACGCTCTTTTGATTTAGCAAGCCGTGTCTATGTATATCGATAGTATAAAGCCGAGTCGTGGATTAAAAGAGTTTGAAAATATCGTCAATCAGACAATTCGTGTAACCCAAAAAAACCCAAAATTAGGAAAGAAATCGTCAAAATCATCAAGTACAGAGACAGATCCTAATGAACATGCATCTTGGATTGTTGGAGAGTACAGAAGACTATATAGACCTCTACCAACTAGTTGTAGCGAATATTCAATAGGACTGGAACAACTTGATATCTTCTTGACCCTTCAAAATCCATTGACCGCCGCGCGCACCTTGTATAAACCTTACAACCTAAGACCCTCAAAGCTGCTAATCGAAAACTTGTATAACTCAATCTTTCCATCTCATGACACCACAAACAGGTAGCGCTAAACTCGCCCATAATCCGATTATGCAGGCTACACATTCCCGTAAGGTTTCGAACTCTAAGTTCGCCGCTTTGGAACCGCCAATCTATCTGGACCTTAATTGACGCATTACTCATAAAAACCAATTACACAACAGATATTGGAAGTTATGCGCATAAGAAAATTAGTTACTTACATCATTTGCTGTATACGCTTAATTCGAAATGTTTGAGTCGATCTCTTGAATTTCTCTTACCTGAAAAAAAAAACAAATATATTGTTAGATTTGTACTTATTTTAAATGAGTATAAATGCTCAATTAGTCTCAGCAATATTCTGAGTTGTATGTTTAATAATATTTATTATTATAAATGAGAACACACTTCTTTTGCTGCTCTGAATCATTCAATTTTTATTCCTTAATTCTCTTATTATAATAATTTTCTTTTCTTCTATTAGTTAATAACAAATTTTCCTTTTTTAAGGTTACTGCTCCATCTAGCTCTTGGATGAATGAAAAAAATTTTATCTCAGGGTTATAACCAAATTAACAATCGTCTTCAGTAAAATTATAAATTCATACAACAAGTTTTACGTTAATAACATACATGAAGAAAAAAATTTTAATGTGTAGTAATTAATTGTTGTTTGTGTATGATTGTTTGGATGTGAGTTCTTGTGATTATACAACAAGAAATCTATTCAGATAATTTTACAAACTTAATATTACATATTACAAATATAAAACTAATAAAACAATTAAAATAATTAATAATTAGACATTAGTAGTACAACTGACAAGAGAAAAAAATTAAAAAAATAATTGTCTATTATATAGCTCATAGTTCATGAATTCTCAACATGGCGCGCTGCTGTCCCCTTTCAGTAACAGTTAAATAAACCCAGGGACGCCAGTTGTAGTGTAGTGTAGTGTAGTGTGTTCCTTGAGTTGTATACACACTACTGAATGTTTAATAAAAATTATATGAGTTCTACACTTTTGTTTGTTCAAAATAAGTTTGTGTCACTCACATTGTATATCATAGATTATGTTTATAAATGTAGTCGCACTAAATGTGTTCATTATTTAGTTTGTATTGAAGTGTTGTGTAAAACGTTGATAGTTGTCAAGATGGCTTTAGTATTAAAACGGTCTCACCAAATTCAAAGATGTAGTATTCCATTTTACTATATTATTTTCAGCTTTCCTTCTTCAGGTTGGTCGAATATATATTGTTCGTTAGTTTACTGATATCTCCTATAACTTTACTTGTCTTTTTACGATAATTTTCTTCTGTAATATTGTTTGGATTGGCAACTGATTTAGTTTGTTCTTTTTGCATTGAACGCCCACACTAGAAAAAAACCTTTCTCCCTTGTAAAACCAGCTTTAGATTCATTTATAAGAGGTCTTGGTTTGTTTGGTGTATTTTTCGGTCTCAGGGCTGTTTTATCCGCCTCCAGTAAATATAAGTTTTTAATATATCCTTACTTTTCCTGATTATTTTTACATAATCCCGTTTATGTTTCTATTTCACTTAATTTTATATTGTCACTCACACTAATGAATTGATTTTATTGTTATATGGTCACTTTATATAAAATACATGCCATTCTCACCTTTTGGCCATACTAGGTTCATAACACTTTATATTTTTTTCATTGTTTACACTGTGTCATTGCACTGTTTCATTTATTATTATTTATCACTTTTCTATTCACTTATCTCGCCTTGTATGTTTTTCGAATAAACACAATTATGAAAATAATTACCTTCTCTTTACCATAACACTATATATGAGCTAATTACAAATCCAGTATTAGGTTAAAGACCTAGCTTGACTTTTAGGCTTGTGTTATACAAATGATTTTGCTTAACTCTAAATACATTTTTTACTTACATACTACAACATTATTATTTACAATATTATAATAAAATATACAAAATCACTTCCCTAATCTATTGGGTAATTAGTATGTCAAAGTCACAGTCCAGTCTAGTCCTTTATTATGTCTGTTTGTAAAGTTATTTACTATGTTTGTTTACAAAACTAATTCCTGTTTTTAATTTATTCATGCATCTGTAAAATACTTATTTTTTATTCATGGTTTATTGTTTTAGTTATTATAATTCTTCCTTATATAATTATTTTTGGTTGTTCTCATTTGATTACTCATTCTTTATTGCATTCCTCATTCAGTTACATAGTATTTATCTGTTTGATTAGTTTTACTGTAAATTTTGATGATTAAATTGAATTTCCTTTTTTGTATTATCTCGTGACGCTACAATATTATTAAGGTTTTGATAATTGATAATAATATTACAGATTAACATTATTAAGTAATAATAAATCATTATGTTTATCAGATATTCATATTTTTACATCGAGTTAAAAGGTTCATAGTTACACCGTTTCAGTGAGGTTAGGTTTATTTATAAAATCACTGTATTTGTGTAGGTCTATATTCACTATCCCTGGCTATCACACCGTTTTTCCCATATCCACTTATTTTCAAATTTCTGAAAATGATTACATGTTTCAATGACTCATGCAAATGTTGTCTACTCTAATTTGGTTATAGATATCTATTTAAACATGTTTCTGCCTCTTTTTTTACGCCTACTATATTCCTTTGCATCCATTTATGTAGACAATAACGTGATGTTTACCTCTGTGCTGTTTATGATCATAAGTCACTGAGGGAACCATATACTCATTAAAAAATTTTCATTTCGCTGTTCCTTACAATGTACCGTCTCATAGTTTTTCTGTGTATGTGTGTGTGTAAAACCCCCAAGTTTCATGCGGTTATAGATATCAAAGAAAAGAAATTAATTACTTAGGTTAGCGACTACAGAAATTCTATTATCTGATAGAATAATACTAGGGTAGCATATACTGATTGCATATACTAATCTGATAACATGTACTAGACGGAATAAACTTCTCCAACACTAAAGACTAAACGTATCAAAGAATAATCTCAAGTTGTCTTTCTGAAAAAAAAATGAAACGGGAAATTGAGTATTTATTAATACACTGAGCCCCTACAAGATATGTTTTATTTTTACAAACTAAAATTATTACTACTGTGAGGCTATGTTTTCTTTTATTTATTATATTTTTATCATCATCATACATCATACCTAGTACCCTCATTTCTAGTGACGAGAAAATGCCTTCCCAGTCGTTCTTATCTGATCACTTTCCATATCAAGTTCGTTGTCATCTTCTATTCGTCCTCGAACTACATCACATCGTCTGTTTCGTCTAAACGACAAAAACAAAGGTTACAACGCGACTACGTTAGAGGGGACTGTTGCGGCCGCTGGCTGTGTTACAACTCATATCCAGTGATAAATGAGCCATCTAGTAACCGTGTGCGGTGGAAAAAAATCAGCATTTATAAGTCAGTAGTCACAAGCTTAGCAACCTGTTGTCCAGTTGCATAGGATTGGAAATAGAGAAAAATAAAAATCTTCTTCTTCTTCTCGTCTTCAAGGATTAGGTTACATAAACCTGTTCCGGCACCCATCTCATCCTCGGACGACCCACGTCTCTTCTACCAATGACTTTATAGTTCAGTCCGCTTTCGGCAATCGATCCTTTGTCATCCTTTGCAGATGATCCCACCATTGTCTTTCGGAAATTGAAATAATTTCATTTATGTCCTTTACTTCGAGTTCTGCTCTGACATCCTTATTCCTTACTCTCTCTTGCAATGTATAATTTTAAAGTATTTAGAAGAAACTGCATTTCAGCACTCCGAATCTTGCCGCATTCCTTTTTTGTCATGACCGACACGCCTCACTCGCATAAATCAATGTGGGTATTGCAATTATCTTATAAAATTTAATCTTTGTGCTGTGTCTTTATAAGATTTCTATAATTATATTCCAAAAATAAAAATACTGGAAATAATCTTTTGGAGATGTTTCAGGTTGATTATGCTTTAGCCTACAGGATAAGGAATGGAGTTACAAGAGCTAGACTGAGCATTGATTCAGATGTAACTAAATTGAAGTAAAACGGCTGAACTTCATTTGCGACGAACTATGGACATCGATTGCCTCCATACCAAAGGATGAAAGGATGATGAAAACAAAGAAAAATTGGAAAGAGGAAGTATATGAACAAACAAATAATAGTGACTAACAAGACAGGATCAAGTGTACACTAGGATGCGCATAATGATGACATCCGCAAAAAAGCATCTTCTTCTTCTTCTTCTTCTTCTTCTTCTTCTTCTTCTTCTTCTTCTTCACTCCGTGGCTTAGGCTATAGCCCCGTTCCGACTTCACAGAGTCTCTGACCATTTTTCCCAGGGTCTTCCACCATCTCTCGTCCCCACTATATTCAAACGCTTGTTTAGGAATACGCGTGTCTACCATTACGTTCCACATGGGACTTCCAATTTTGCCTGTATTCCTTTATTCTCTCCAGACCTGACTGTAACTTCAGGTCTTTCCTTTATCGTCGTGTCGTAGACGATCTCTCAAACTATATCCCTTAACTCCTCAAGGGATGTTCAAAACGCATTATTACACAAATCTTATTCGGCTTTATAGAATGAAAAAGTTATTTAAAAAATCGCTATATTAACAATGAATGACGTGAACCACTGGAGCCTCATTACCGAAGACTACTTCTGGCAGTAGTTGATTTCCGTAAAAACTGAATAACTCTGCGGAAGCCTGTTACGGAAATCACAGTTTAGCTTCTGGAAGTTACCTCTACGTCCGCGTACTGCAAACAATACGACGCACATACACATGCGCGCGTGAAAGTAAACAGAGATTTTTCCGAATTACATACAGATAATACAATCTCTCATATTACCCATTCCAGTGACGGTGAAAGGACACACACACACACACACACACACACACACACTTACGTAATGTTTATTATTATAATAATAATAATAGTAAGGGCAAACTCAAGCATGCACACAGTCACACACAATACTGCAATACAATAAAATGTAAGACTCGTTTTCTCAGTGTATTCTCTTCCGGCCAAACGAAGCAATACAACAGAGCGTAAGCACCGTACAACACTATTCCCACGTTCTGTAGTTTTACCATTCCCCTCTTCCTTGGCTTACCATTTATTCCATTTACAAGGGCGCGCGCACACATATACAGTTTCTTTACTTGACGTATTAACGGATTGAAATAATATAAAGTACTGTCAAGAATGACGTTTTATCTAGTTGCACACCGGCCCCCATGGGTTTGGTTACCGGATTAGGTTCACCTTCGTATCAATATTGCCAACCTTGACCATATATCCCATTGACGTCCCACGTACTAACGACCGTGTTGAATTCTTCGTCTCAACTGCTATTCAGAGCGGTTTTTTTACGAGCGGGTGGTAATTGACCACTGCCCGGTCGGGTCAACCTGAACACTGGTAAGGGTAGACAGACCATCGAGGTATACTATATGGGTCGCGTGCTGACAGGCAAAGTGAACGGCAGAAAACGTTCCGAAGCACGTACAGCTTCCTCCACCACGGGGGGGGGGGCGAATAAAGCGTTTGGCGCTAAGTTAACACGTGTATTAAACGAGTCATTCAGTCAGTAATGCACTTGTTTTGATACCATACAATTATTACATTTGGGACAGTTCTACTGAAAATTTGTAGTTATGAAGATTTTATTATTATAACAGTTTGTTTTTACTTTTGCCTGACTGATAACAGATGACAATAACTTGAGCGTTTAAACTCATTTTACTGACTTTGTGTCAAGCGGAAAATTAATTAGAGCGTCATCAGACGTTTTAAAGATTATAAAATTTATGTATAATTTATTGATTATATCTTACAGTAAACTTAATACCAAAAAAATGATTATATCAGCTTGCAAAAACTTTGCCGGCACAGTGTTTAGAAACATATTTTTTCAAACAATGATTTTTCTGAAGACAACCATGAAGTGAAACTTATCAAATTAATCGGGACATTATTTTATAAAATCTTGTGCTATGATATGCTAAGAAAAGAACCGCTTCAGCTACCTTCTCTAAGCTTAGTGTCCGTCAAAAGTTAAATAAATTTGTATTATTTAGTAATGTTTAATGTAAACAATTGTTATACAATTAATATGTAGCTAATTAAAATAAAAAATTTTAATGTAAATTACCACTGGTAATTGAACACTTTAACGACCATGGGGAGCGTATACGCCAGCTTCTTTTACGCAATAAACAGTTTAAAGTTTACGGCTCACGTCTTATATTCTTTGTTTCCCTTATTTTTAATCTTTATTCGTCTGGCTTCAACATTAAATGTTCATAAATAAGTATATATGAACGCAACAGGAATTACCGATAAATTGGAATAATGTGTCAGAATACTGAAAGCTTAGAGTGAAACAAATGTGTTTATTTTGGAAAAGAACTAATTAAAACCCTCCCACTTTGGTGTCATTAATTAATGTTAAAATATGACATAGCTATAGGCTACTATTTAACGCAAAATATGCTCCGCTAAAGCAACAACAGCTATAACAAAGCAGAAAAGTCAAACTTTGTACAGGTACAGTATATAGCATGCACAGTGTTCTTGCCCCCACTGGTGCAGCGGTCGGACCGAATTCAGTGAATGCAGCACGCGATCCATATAGTATACATCGATGGTAAGGGTAGACAGAGGGTGGAAGATTAATTCTGCCCGCGCACGTCTTGTTGCAGTGGATCTGAATGTAGCGCCAGCTTTCACCACTTTCCGCATTCCTGTATGACATTCTGTCTACATTATTTCCTTTTTCCTTATTATTCCGCTACTGATTCTATTATGTTAATCGCATTATAATACCATTTTATTTACGCACTACTGGACTGTTTGTGTGTTATTGTTGAGGCGTATGACGTTCGTTCGCGGCCTTGATGTACTACTGTGAACAAGAGAAATCTTTCTTGAAGCCGATCACCACGTAGCCTATCGAAGTAGATCAGGTTCAAAATGATTTTCTGAATCACTGTAGACTTTATTCTCGTATCAACGCGTAGCGTTCAAAAGCATCCCCGAACTATTCAGCTTTCTGTTAACAACCGCATTCTTTCTGAATTACCTTCCATGTTCGGGAATACGAACATGGAGAATTAGGACAAATGCAGAAAGCTAGCTAATCTACAACAGAGAACATGATATCGTCACTGACATAAAGAAAAGTAGAATCCGGTGGGCAGGGCATGTCCAGAGATATATTAGAGACATCCACATTGAAAAAAATTTTTACGGGGAGACCTGGTAGAAGAAGAAGGAGGGGTCGGACCAGAAAACGATGGTTAGATGATCTTGAGGACGGCCTGCGCAGGCTCGGTGTAAGAAGATGGAGACCGAGACCAGAGGATCGAGACGACTGGAGGCCAAGACTCTCCAAGAGCTGTAGCGCCAATGAAGAAGAAGAAGAAGAAGAAGAAGAAGAAGAAGAAGAAGAAGAAGAAGAAGAAGAAGGAGGAGGAAGAGGAGGAGGAGGAGGAGGAGGAGGAGGAGGAGAGGGAGAAGGAGTAGAAGAAGGAGAAGGAGAAGAAGAATAAGAAGTTACACAATGTACTGTTAAGACAGTAATCTTACTAAATTAATGGATATATAAATATGAAATACAGTATACTAAAAAAAGTGTCCAATAAAAATAAGTCGTTTCGCAATAGAGACAAGAAGTCAAACTTGACGGTAATTAAAGGTCTACGTATAAAGTTTGGTGGAAATGGCGCCAATTCTCCAAATTATCACTAGAGGGATGCGTCATTTTTGCTTAGTTACCCAAGTACAGTTTACACAAAAGCAGTTTAATTAACCTCAAGTTCGACTTTTTGTCTCTCTATTGCAAAACAACTTGGTAATTTTTGCTAGAATATTTCTCTCAGTGTAAAGAAGAAAGACGGTGGGTTCTCTTTACCTTGTGGGTCCCTGGAAATTTCCCAGTCTAACCACTCGGTAGTCAGGGGCGTATTTACGGGGGGGGACAAACGGGACCGGACCTCCCCCCAGAGGGTCGAAAAATTGGACGAATTTTGTTATTCTCTTAATTTTTAGCATCCTTTATTATTTCTTCAGCTGTGTTTTCAGCTAGTCACAATATACAATAGTGTGACGATTTTAAAATAATGTTTAAATCGCACAAATAAAAAATTGCTTTCAATATAAGTAAGAGTATTATCCACCCCTTACCTATGCATAGATTCATGCAACAACGTGCAAACTGTCCCGTACCGACACGTTAAGAACGGTGTTATTTAGCTAATAATAATAATTACTTTAATTAAATAAAATACGTACAAAATAAATAAAGAAATTCCTAATTCGTAACCAAAAGGTAAAATAATGTATTACGACTTAATTAGTAAATAATTAATATAACTTAAATGAACGAACTATTTTCTCAGTGCGTAAAACCGCGCCAGCTACTGACCCCTTGCCGCTAAACATTGCATTCATTCGCCCGATAGACACCGAGATGTAAGGATGTAGCTGCTGTGTTGTGAACATACACATAGGTGTATACAGTTAAACAATATTTAATCAAGTTTATAATGAGTTCGATTTGACCTATGTAGTATAATAATAATAATAAAAACAAAATTATAATGTAGTGCGTGAAGAAATATGTAAAGAATAATATTAATAAAAAAAAAGGAAACTTAGCCGACACATCTTTTAGCAAACTGTAAGTGGTGAGAAATGTTACTTACCAGATTTTAGTGCTGACAAAATAAGAACTGTAACTAAAAGTAAAATGTAATTAACCGACTCCAAAAGAAGAAAACACAAACAGCAACCGGATGAACTTCTAGTACCAAAATCTAATCGTCTAGGAAGAGACTACCAGAAACAATCAACCTCATGGAACATCAAGAAGAACCGTGGATCACACCTAGAAGAGGACTGAAGATGACCATCATGGACCCCACAGCATACACATGTTACATTCAGGTGATATCAAAACATAATATTTGTAACACAAATTCATTGTAAAACCACAAGACCAGTAACAAAAAAACAGTAAAAAACTTTTGATAATTTAAAGTTTAATATAAATATTTTTGTAATCACTCTAATGAAGTAGTAATGACAATAAGATGTTTAGATTTAAATTAATATTAAAATTTACAACCAAAATTATTCTTCTAATAATTTGGTTGAAGTTGTAATAAAAACATAACAAACTTGAAACCCGGATCCGTGGTACTTAAAACAATATCTTGCTGAATGATTTTGATATTAAAGAATAAGAAGTAATTTTTCAAAATATTTAATGCAGAATTTTTTAGAATCTAAGTTTTAAAAGTAAAGTAAAGTATGAGAGATAAATAGGTTAATAAAGAGATGTTTTGCTAACTCCCAACGAGTGAATAAATTTATACAATCCTTGTTTAATTCCTGAATAATAAAGTGTTATAATTTGTTAGTGATTAAGGTTTACTAACAACGGCAGCTAGTTCAATTAACAGGTAACAAATTGAACTGGTTCCCGACATTTGTGATATCTTAACAAGGGAGACGTCACAAAATTGCGCCACTCTGCTGATTTATATAAAAGGTTTGTAAGCATCGTGACGCATACAAAATTGCGCCACTCTACTTATAAAAAAATAATAATAATTATGTATTGTGCTGTTGTTTTAATAATTAATATACACCAATAATTATATTGTATATTGTTATAATTCTTTAACAATAACTTTGACAAACATAAATTTATTCACTCTGAAAAAAAAAGGAGTAAAATTTTAATTAAGATATAATAATATTAGTATCGTGACACTGCCGTAATAAACAAGTCATCGCTGGTAAATATTCCATTCTAAACCTGTCGGTATGAACAAGCTAGTTCATGTTAAATACGTGTCGAGGAATGTAAACTCTCCCCTTTTGTATGCACGCATCTCATTCAAAACCTCCCCTCGCTGACCTAACAAACAATCCTAGACACGAGTCTTTCCTGTTCTGAATTGTCCTACCTGTGTTACCACCCTATGCAAACAATGCGACTCCCCAAAACAGCTGACCCTTTGTGCTATTGTTAAAGGAATGAACTTTTCGTATGTGAAATTTCTCTGTACAATACAATGGTATTAGCGTTTTGTTTTGACTAATTATACATGACAGTACAGAAAATTGAATTGTTGTGAGATACGTTTATTTTGATTAATTAATATAAGATTCTATGTGTAATAATAAATATATATATGCGTGTTTAAAAAAATTGAAATTTTATACGTGTTTGATATAAAATAAATAATAAGTACTTTAAATAAAAAGGTTTAATAATAGCTTAAATAAAAATAACGTGTAATAAAAGTGTAAAGTGTAGAAGTAAAATAAGTAAAGAGAAAATAATAATAATAAAAGTACATTTGAATTGTAAACGCTCGGTCGTGGGCTGTTCAAAATAATTCCCCCAGCTTGACAGTAATAGACAAACCCGTTCGTACAGGAAATATTGTCCTAAGCCTTCCCCTATTGTTATAAATGGTAGCATCGCTAAACAATGAAAACCTCCCTAGTGTATAATACAATGCGTCCAGTGTTTGACCCCTCTTAGATTGTAAAAGCTAATTGTTTAAATGTAAATAAAGATTCCCCTTTGTGAAATTCCGCGTATCTCAGTAGAATAAGAAATTAGTGTTAAGATAGGATCTAAGGTCAAGTATGGGATTGACTTTAGATTACTGTAGTAGAATTAAGAGATATAGGGATAAAGACGTAACACAGTCACAATGGCGCCGCGCTGAAAAATTCTTTACAAGGGTTAAAGAAAGTTCTTTACAAGGGATAAAGAAAGCGCAGAAAGCTAACCAATATAGTTAGAGTATGCAATGTAATCAGTCGGGAAACTATATTGTGAAGTTACGGGAAACTAAGAGTAACAAATAGATTAATAAATAAGTAATGTTTATTTATATGTGAATAATAGTAAGGTAGATGTTAAGAAACGAGAGAAAGGGAATTTCACGAAAGATAAAAATGTAATTGTGTTTATTAGATTTAATTATTAGCCCACCACCGCATCTTCATCGTTAAGTGCAGGAGGATGTGACGATTTTAAAATAATGTTTAAATCGCACAAATAAAAAAATTGCTTTCAATATAAGTAAGAGTATTATCCACCCCTTACCTATGCCTAGATTCATGCAACAACGTGCAAATTGTCCCGTACCGACACGTTAAGAACGGTGTTATTTAGCTAATAATAATAATTACTTTAATTAAATAAAATACGTACTAAATAGATAAAGAAATTCCTAATTCGTAACCAAAAGGTAAAATAATGTATTACGACTTAATTAGTAAATAATTAATATAACTTAAATGAACGAACTATTTTCTCAGTGCGTAAAACCGCGCCAGCTACTGACCCCTTGCCGCTAAACATTGCTTGCATTCGCCCGATAGGCACCGAGATGTAAGGATGTAGCTGCTGTGTTGTGAACATACACACAGGTGTATACAGGTAAACAATATTTAATCAAGTTTATAATGATTTCGATTTGACCTATGTAGTATAATAATAATAATAAAAACAAAATTATAATGTAGTGCGTGATGAAATATGTAAAGAATAATATTAACAAAAAAAAAAGGAAACTTAGCCGACACATCTTTTAGCAAACTGTAAGTGGTGAGAAATGTTACTTACCAGATTTTAGTGCTGACAAAATAAGAACTGTAACTAAAAGTAAAATGTAATTAACCGACTCCAAAAGAAGAAAACACAAACAGCAACCGGATGAACTTCTAGTACCAAAATTTAATCGTCTAGGAAGAGACTACCAGAAACAATCAACCTCATGGAACATCAAGAAGAACCGTGGATCACACCTAGAAGAGGACTGAAGATGACCATCATGTACCCCACAGCATACACATGTTACATTCAGGTGATATCAAAACATAATATTTGTAACACAAATTCATTGTAAAACCACAAGACCAGTAACAAAAGAACAGTAAAGAACTTTTGATAATTTAAAGTTTAATATAAATATTTTTGTAATCACTCTAATGAAGTAGTAATGACATTAAGATGTTTAGATTTAAATTAATATTAAAATTTACAACCAAAATTATTCTTCTAATAATTTGGTTGTAGTTGTAATAAAAACATAACAAACTTGAAACCCGGATCCGTGGTACTTAAAACAATATCTTGCTGAATGAGTTTGATATTAAAGAATACGAAGTAAATTTTCAAAATATTTAATGCAGAATTTTTTAGAATCTAAGTTTAAAAGTAAAGTAAAGTATGAGAGATAAATAGGTTAATAAAGAGATGTTTTTGCTAACTCCCAACGAGTGAATAAATTTATACAATCCTTGTTTAATTCCTGAATAATAAAGTGTTATAATTTGTTAGTGATTAAGGTTTACTAACAACGGCAGCTAGTTCAATTAACAGGTAACAAATTGAACTGGTTCCCGACATTTGTGATATCTTAACAAGGGAGACGTCACAATAGTTTATTATATAGCATTTGCGTATACTTTAGAAATATGAAAATAAATTCAGTCAGTACCTTCTAAACAATATTTCAGTAACGCGAATTTTTATTGTGTTATTACCGTTTACTATAATGGGATTGATCTCAGTATAATGGGATGTTATCACACTTTAAAGATAGTAGTCTATTTTCATATATAAAAAATTTTTTAATATTGTTTTAAAAACCTTCGTAAAGTTTTACGTTTGTTCGCAGTTCACAGTGTTAACACACACACAATAATATTTTCCAGGGTTTTATTACTAAGGGAGAAAAATCTGAAAAATATTTTTCTATTTCAATGGGTAGGTTCCTGGCTGTGTCACACGCCTTCAGTAGCAAGAACAAATGGCCTACGTTGTACCGTAAGGTGATTACGTAGTGAAACACACACGCGCGCGTGTGTTACAAACGACATAAACAAACAAACCAGAGATAGTCTATAATAAGATTATCCATCGCAGCTATATCAACATTGCGTTACGTAAGTGTGTGTGTGTGTGTGTGTGTGTGTGTGTGTGTGTGTGTGTGTGCTGCGTATTATCTCCGGAAATTCATGGTTCATTTTAAAAAATGACTTTCTAGTTTAGTTATGCAATATTCTAGTAAATGTCAGGTACAGCCTGTCGTATTATGCTCTATTTCTTTCTATCTCCTCTCTGCCCCCCCCCTACGATCATTTAATCGTTTGTTAACACAAGACAATTTTTAAAAATAATTTTTTAATTTAAAAATTGAAAAGAGGTCGATTATTATTGACATTCTCCAGTTAATTACGCAATTCGTAAAGAGGTCATAGGCCTACAGAGTGAGCCCACATTGTCAAGTCGATTGCATTACCCCTTTAGCAAACCGGGTCCCTAATGCAAGAGATTTGTCATCTTCATATATTTATCTTGACTTCTGTTTTTCTCCCTACCATAACTTTTAACAATCAGTCTCCACGATAATCGATACTATTTCCTCAAATTTACTGAGAATACGGACCATCTACAAGTATTTTTTTGTCAAATTATAAGACTCTAGTCTTGAAGACTACATTAATCATTAATCAAATATTAACACACCAAAATATCGCGTACATTTTGCGTTTTGCAGTAGAAGTATCGTATTCCTGTTTCGATATCGTTATATCTGACAGATACCATGTCAAATATAACGTTATCTGATATTTTATTATTGTACTATTATAAAATTATGTAAATTTAAATATTGTATTTTACATTAATGCATATCACCTTTATGACTTTAAGAAACGTCATATCTACAGTTATCGCAAAAACTTTTGACACTGTCGCACTGACGGAACGCCACTGATGTTTTTCGTTATTCGCAATCAGTCCGCAAAGTTACGGCTATCAAAACTTCAACTTGTTATTTGAATTAGCAGTCTTTGTAATTCCAACTTTGTCGTGTTTACTTGCTGAACTGCTACTTGTCATGTTCCGGCCAAGGCCTTTCAGTGTTTCCGCCATATTCAAGCCCTAAACCACGACGATGTGTAATCATACCTTACTAACTTATATGGGCCTTCTTCTATAAATGCTACCGCCCTCTTTGTATACTCGCTTTTTTCTAACATTGTTATCGTATTTCTCTTTTTTAATTTATTTACGTCTTGTTTGATTTGTTCTTCACTTTTCTTCTTTTTATTATTATTATTTTTACACATCTAGTCGATTATCTCTTTCATTTCGAATCTCACCTGTTTCCTAGTATCTTCCTTTTTCTTTTTTTGCAGTTATTGTGTCACACTCAATAATCACCTTTTCTTTATTGATGCTTACACTTCACGCTTTTTTCTAACAACTTTTGTTCTCCTCCTGTGAATGCAATGTTTGAAAGATTCACCGCGTATATATGGGGTTTCTTCCTTTTGTATTCTAACGTTTTCCGTTTTTCCTCAGCTAGTTTTTTCTAATTTACGATGCAACCTAACATTTACATCTCTTAAGTCGTGGTTTACGACTTGAAAATGGTGGAAACACTGAAAGGCCTCGTCCGGAACATAACAAGTAGTCTAGCGGTTCAGCAAGTAAACACGACAAAGTTGGTATCAAAGACGTTCAATGGTTTGCGTATGAAGAACTCTTGGCCGTGGATCGACGAATCGTATTTATTATTGGCTCGGAAGAGTCGAAATTCTTTGTTTTCCATGTCAGATGTTATCCCGTACGACCGTCTGCAATCGGAATAAATAAATCAAGAGTGGTGAAAGAACAGCAGTGAACTTAGTTCTCGAGTTTCGCAACCACGAATTGTCTTGTGTAAGTCTAGTCGCGGTGACTCGATATCCTATCAGTAGCGGATTAAGCACCGGGGGGGGGGGGCGGACCGCCCCGGGCCCCATTTAGTATAGGGCCTCCAGATTTGGAAAATAACTTTTGTTTGTAATTTTTTTAATTTATTTGCAAATGTTCTATTGTCATGTCCTGAACCGCAACACTAGGAGATGTCCGTCTATGAGATACAATTCCCCTTGCCCTGAATTCTCTTTGCCCTGTTTTTTCGACCAACTGTCCTAAACTTATTCTAGTATTAACTTACAATTTATTGTAATACTTTCAGAAATACTACCATGAAGCATCAACACCCTAGCGGCAGCTTCCTGAATGAATCATTACTACAGCTTCTTATAAAGTTTCCTAACTAGATGTATTAATACAGTAATTAGACAATACACATACAACAGTAAAGTCTTTTTCCTATCTATTACTTAAAGATAAATTGGATTATAAACACCCGTCTTTTAGGAGGGGACCTCAGAAAGAAATCCGCCCCGGGCCTCCAGTACACCACTGATCACACTCTCGCTGATTAAATCCCCATTCCACCCCATTCGAGGAACAGAAACTCTGACGAACATAAAGAGCCGATCCATCTTACCAATGCTTCCTTCTTGTCAGCGCCTTACTCTTATCTGCAAGATAACTACTGAAGGTTACTATTTTGCTATTGATTTACATTAACCTAAACATGTCAAATAAAAATAAAAATTTTATTTAGTAGAGATTTAAATTTAAAAAAGTTCCCGTTAATGCGATATTACCCCAGAGTTATCAATAAATTTTACAATTGGAATTGCGTATTATTATTATTATATAAATGCCATTTGCGACACGAATCCTTCACTTATGAGCACAAAAGAGGAACGCTTTGGTTAACAGCGTACACGCTAGTGACCTCTAGTGGACAAATATTATAACTCGTAGAAAGTCGAACCAATAAACTACGCTGCCGACATCAGCGAGATCTATCCATAAATATGTTCACTACAGTGGCCTGCAAACGACAGCACTATTGTATACATTCCCTTCAAAAATAAAAGCTTATTCATATTTTGTTAATAAACAAACAAAAATCTACTGACGGTTTAAAACTACATCTGCTCAACGAAAAGTTAGAAACAATTCTAGACGTTGCAGTGGGCAATAAAAAAACCTGTTTGTTAAATGAATCGTGTGTAGTAGTCACACACACACATACACACACACAACTTTAAATGAATTAATTTATATTTAATAAATAATAAAAACATTAATATAGTTTACACTAACATTTGTAATATAAATAATGTCTTACTGCCTTAGATATGTATTCAAGTAAGTCTGCAACTTAATGTGTTACTAATTATAGCCTATTTGTGCCCCCCCCCCACAGAGATGTGCCTCACCAGTTCCCCTAAAATTTCTCACTACCTCCTCAAGGTTTTGCTTTCAGCCTACGCTTCAAATAACTGATGCAAATCACCAAAAAAACTTTTGAATATTTACGTTATATTTTTAAACAAAATCAATAAATTATAATTAATACCATATCAGAATTTAATAACTGCTGCATTAAACAAGTCAATATAATCTGAAAATAACAATTTTAAACTCCCTGACCACTTAGTTTCAGCTTTCAATGCTAAATTTTATTTTGTCTTTTATAGTCTTTAATATTTTGTTACAAAAACATTTTAATTTTTTTATTTTTTATTAAAAAACATTTAATTGGGTTTAAGAGAATTAAGAAAAATTAAATAGAAATAAACTTTTATATACGATCATATAAAATTGAATGGCATTATTGGAAACTCATACAACAGCGCTGATTGAAGTAAGCTATCTGACTTTGCGTCTAAATATGGAACAAAACAAAACGTATATATATTTTGCTTGATCAGCTTAGAATCGTCTGTATGTTGAAAGGGCTTGAAAAACTACAGTTTCTTCTGAGTACACTGGAAATGGCAAATTTGTTAATTATTTCCTCATTTTGAAATTGCTTGTGGATGCCACTTTCATATGAGAGAATAAGCAATTTGGAAAGACAAAAAATCGCCTCGTGTGGGCGTGCACCCCTGTTTGTAGCGTGTAACGAGTTTTACATAAAAATATAAATAATGTATTTTACAGAGAAAAATATACATCCAAGTTTTATCTTACATAATTTTTAACCAAAATTTTAAAAAAAGTTCTAAAGACGCTCCCCGTAATTCGGTATTAAATATAAGCAAAACGAAAAACATGTAGACCAGTAACGATATGTTGTTTTTGAAACTCGGACAGTGACCCAGATGCAAAACTGAATGATGCCAACTACGAAAATGAAATACTGGAGAAGCACACGAGGTGTAACTAAAAAGGGTTTATACAAGGTGCGCGCGGCGGTCAAGGAATTTTTCGAAGGGACAGTTTACAACATGGGCGTAACTTGGGGCCTAATTTGGGGGGGGGGAAGGGTAAAGCTTCATAAATTCAAGCGTATAGTGAGACCGTCTTCTGTATAATAAAATTAATAAAATATATTATATACTAAATTAGAAAGTTTAGTAATAATTCTTAGTTAGTAAACGAGGGACAATTTCATTTTTTAATGATCAATAAACCTTTTTCATAAGTTATACTTCCAGTTATGTTTACTTGGAACAAATATACTGTAGGCCTATAAATATAAAAAAAATTCATTCTTCCAATTCTTATACCCAGTTTTCGTGCGGCACACTGTCACAAAATGCTCGGCAGTAGTAGCAGTAAGCCGAATCAGTCACAACACAAAGAAATTTTCAAATTGCCAGTCAGGGAATTTTCAAAGAAATTAAGCAGTGTTACTCCTTTGCGTTTTTTATCTCCCATTTCCCAGCACTTATCAACACAAAAAACCAAAACAATAACGAATTAAGAAAGAGACAAGCGATGTGTACTTTAACGGACTACGTACACGACCGAGTAACAGACCGCACTTGTATCAGTAATCATTAACAAATAACAGTTCCAAACGACCGTCTTTTAAGATTCGTGAACAAAGCCATCGACATCTTGCACAGTAAGCCAGCTTTGTTCATACTGCAGAGTCTGTTACCCCTAACCATACCGCTCTCTTTTACACTGGCCTGTATTGTTTGTAAAATTCTGCTGAACTGAAAACAGCGATAATCTCGAATCAAACAGTAAACAATCCGAGCACAGAGATGATGACTCAGAAGATGACTCTTTGTGTGACAAAGAGAGGAAAGTAAAGAGAGCAAATTCTTAGAAGTACAGCTGCACTTACTATTTCATAATGGTGTTCCAAAACAAGTCTTTGTTTGTGTAAAAGGAATGCATTGTATTCCAGTTAATTAGGTCTCTAGCGTTTGTTTTTTTTTTCGAACAAAAATATTATTTTGACTTGTATCATTCAAATCTGTCAAACATTCCCCTTACAAGTTTCTTCGAAAGAAATAAGAATTTATGGCAACTAGTAGTCTGATAACAAACAATACAGACGTTATAAATAAATAGTGCTTACTGTGCTCGCAAGCATAGAAACTGTCTTCTGTTTGACTATTTGTTAGTTTTTATTTATAACAGCTGGAAACAAAATTTTATAATGCTCAGAACATGGGGGGGGGGGGCGAGTGCCCCGCTTGCGCCTCCCAAGTTACGCCTATGGTTTACAACCTCAAAACGTTCTACACAAGGTGCGCGCGAGGTAACATTTTATTTAATTATTATATTCGCTTATTTCAGTTCCGTTTTGTGACTTCTCCCAGTAGGTTTGTCACGCGTTTCGGAACGATCGTTTGTTCTGGACGGGTTACCGCTAAACGTGTCACGGGTGCTGCTAGACGGTAATGGTCGTCGGGTCCACCACACGCGCCACTATCTCAATTGCTGTACCGGTTGGAAACCAACAGCCAGAACGAATTGCAGTTGTCTCTCCTCGGCAGGCCGTACGATACGGTAATGCGACAATAATGAGGAGACGTCTCGCCCGTACTAAGCTCATTAACACAGTTACAGACGGCACGAGCAGCAGCGCAATCTACACGCCTACGTCATCTTTATGAACTCATTTCATTTTGAATACATTCACAAACTTATCCATTTTTTCTTTTTACCTAGACGTTTCATACAGTGACGACGTGTTGAGAGCATGGAAATCCAGAGTAACTTTGGGAATACGGCTTAACAAATCAATTAAATTGTTAAAATTACTGTACCTTGTGTATCCACGTTGCTTTCCTTGCAACTTCTTTCTTTTTATGTTTTAAACACAACGCGTTTCGAGACTTATAGTCCCATCATCAGCTGATAAAATATGTTCACTCACATGGAGTAAGTCAAGTAATAAAAGTTACGATGCGCATCGCTACGGATCTCGGGAGTGACTCCGTCACTGAGTCACTCGCGAGATCCGTAGCGATGCGCATCTTGAGATAACGAGTCGTTTAAATAACGGGATGTGTGTGACTATGGAACTATGAGACTCGAAACGCGTTGTGTTTAAAATATAAAAAAACTAAGTTGCAAGTAAGGGAACCTGGATAGACAAGGTAATTTTAACAACTTAATTGTACATGCAGCTCGGAGACCACAACAACTATGTATATACAAATCAATTTGTATGAGTTCCCTGCTGTATGCGGACGACATAGTTCTTATTCAAGAAAATGACGATGATTTACAAAGCGCTATGTTTCAATTACAGGAAGTGGCAAGAGAGCACTCACTGACAATTTCAGTAAGAAAGAGAAAACCCGTGACCTTTAAACGTAAACATCCAGTGAGGACTAAGATAGTTATAAACAACAGGACTTCAGGACAAGTGAGCCGTTTCAAATATCTCGGGTGTGCAGTAAGCTATGAATCTGAATATGATATAAGAGAGAAGATAAATAAATTTTGGAATATTTGTGGTACGATTCATAGAAATCTAAGAAATAAAACAAGACACAGCACAAGGATTAAATTTTATAAGACAATTGCAATACGCACATTGACATATGCGAGTAAAGCGCGGGTCATGACAACAAAGATATGCGGCAAGGTTCAGGTGTTGAAATGCGGTCTCTTCGGAATACTTTAAATTATACATAGCAAGATACAATAGATATCAGAGCAGAAGTCGAAGTAAAGGACATAAATGAAATTATTTCAATTTACAGAAGACAATTGTGGGATCATCTGCAGAGGATCGATTGCCGAAAGCGGCAATGAACTATAAAGCCATTGGTAGAATTGACGTGGGTCGTCCGAGGATGAGGTGGGTGCCGTAACAGGTTTATATAACCTAATCATTGGAGAGAAGAAGAAGAACACGTTTCATTTCATATAGGGGGTGTTTTAACTGTATTGTCCCTTAATATCTGACCAACGTTCCCCTATTCCCAATCCACCATTTCCCTCGGCTATTCTGTAACGTATTCTCGAGGTTCTACCGTGTCGTGTTCTGATTCCTGCCTTCTCTCCCGTTTTCCCTTAGACTGCCTGACTTCCTTCTACTTTCAGGTTACATGCGGGGTGGATGCGACTACAAGCACTAGTTCTCACTCTCACCTACAGGCCCTGTTACGCCGAGCAATCTACCCAAGGTTGTGTATTTTGTATTAATTATAATGAACAGTGCACAGAGTGAAATACTGAAGAAATATGGCAGTGATTGTATATGCATTGATGGCACGGACGGTTTGAACAGTTACAGTTTTGAACTAATAACCCTACTTGTTTTGGACGACATGAGACAGGGATTTCCTTGTGCTTTTCGCATATCAAATCGAACTGACGAAAAAGTCCTTTCTTTGTTTTTTCAGTATATCAAGGCAGAAGTAGGCGAAGTTTTACCTAAAGTGTTTATGTCCGATTTGGCTGAATCCTTCTATAATGCGTGGATATTAACAATGCAAGCTCCAGCAATGAGACTGTACTGCACTTGGCACGTTGACAGGGCTTGGAGAAGGAATATTAGTTCCAAAGTAAAACGCAAAGGGAAGCAGGCTGACGTTTACAGAATAGTCAGGACATTAATGCAGGAGAGAGACTCTTCTGCATTCGAAAGAATTCTGTCTGAAGCAATTAGGCGACTAATTGATGATCCAGACACTTCTGAATTCGGCACTTATTTTGCTCAAACGTATTCAAAAAATATTCAGTCTTGGGCCTACTGTCATCGACTTCAAGGAGGTCTGAACACCAACATGCATATCGAAAGAATGCACCATACAATTAAATATGTATATTTACACGGCAAAAATGTAAAACGTTTGGACAAAGCGATAATTGTTCCGTAAAAATCGTGTTGCTCAATAATGTTCGTTATCAGTATGTGTCAGGTTGCCAGCTGACAACGCAGTCAACCTGTACGAATATTTACGGCAAGACGCGAACATAAACGAAGCAGTCGGTACGCGTCAGGGGCTAAGGTTTAGCGTCTTTCATATCCACCGAAAGTTGGGTAAAAGTTAACATGACGTCATTATTTTTAATTAACCGACGCAGACCGATTACGGCCGAACGGATACGACGAGTATTGCTCCGACTTAATGTGTGTGTGTTTTTTCTCATTGTTATCCTACTATACACAGCGTATGTGTGAGGAAACTATTAATATTCATGGTTTTTTTAAAATTCTTTATTACGACACCCGTATGAAGATTGAAACCGACGAAGAACGTGGTGCGGTGTTCCGCAACGTTGAACGACGACTCGGAGTTTCACGTCTGATTTAAACCATCATTAATTCGGTGAACCCCCGGCCCCCCGCCGGCCGCAAATTCTTTACCTTTTTTCAGTTTATTTAACAGATTCTGCAGTTAGGTCGTTCTGTTCAAATTAAGATGGTTTTGTTTAACAAAAACGTTAAGTAGTCAATTTAAATTTGAAGAAAAGAATTAAAATTTGCTCTCAGACTTAACGACGTTTACACTCGGTAATTATGTGTTACCAACCTAGCAGACCAAAATACGGAAACTACTACACACTTAGGTTTATCTGTCAAAATTTATAGACGCGAAGTTGGTCCAATACCGATGCTGATCGCCGTTAAAAGGTAGACAACGTGTCTTCACGAAGAGAATGAAGATAACTTCCTGCTCTAGTTGTATCGGATCTACCAAATGTGTCGATCAAAAATTAAAAACAGTCTCACCAACTGTTCGAACGGTAAACCAACGCTTAGTGTTTTTTTACAGCCACACACACGTCATTCAGAAAATCACTTTCTGGGGTAGCGTATCTAGAATTTGGGCTTGGGGTGAGGGTCCGGGGTCGAGTCAGCTTCATACAAAAGAAAAAACAAAGTAATCAACATTGATATCTTTACAGTGGCTGAAAAACGTGTGATAACATCCTGAAATCAGTCCCATTAAAGCAAACGGTAGCCTAATAATACAATAAAAATACGCGTTATTGAAACATTGTCTACAAGCTACTTATTGACTGAATTGATTTTCCTATACACTAAAAACTCGATTATCCGAAAATCCGGTTTATCCGAAACAATTTTTAGTAAATTTTAAAAATACATAAAAACATTTTCCTGTCGCTATAATCTATATTTAATAGCGTAGACAAGCGAGTCCACGTGATATAGAGTAGAAAGTCAATAATCAGAACTAATTGGGATAAGGGGTACTCCGAATTATCGATTTGTTCGGATTTTTGAACATAAAGTATTTCATTCATATATTGTAAACATAAAGTATTTTCTACTGTATACTGTTATGTATTATAACAGTACATTTCTGTGCCATTTTATAGTTTATTGTGGCATATTCACTCTAAGTAACTTTTAAATTATTATTATTAAATAAAGTTACTGTACTTACTGTATTACTATAAAGTTACTGTATTTGTATTTAAATAGAAGTTTTGGTTTATCCGAAATTTCGTTTATCCGAAACGGGCGCGGTCCCATCAAATTCGGACAAACGAGTTTTTAGTGTATTTTATATTTCAAATGTTTATGCTAATGCTGTGTAATAAACCTGTTTGTATAATTAAAAAAGAGGTACTAACATATTAACGTACACAGTTGAAAAAACAAACAGCATATACATTAAGAGATTAACAAAATTTGTCAACTTTTTTCTGCTCTCGGGGGGGGGGGGGTTCGGTCGCGTTCGTCCATCCCCTTAAATACGCCCCTGTCTACGGTACATGTAACATTATTTTAATAATCACGAAGTTGCAATTATTTTAAACTCGATTTTTTGCCACATTATTTTTTAAAAGATATAGGTGTTTGTTTTCTACGGCCCATTTAAGTAAGAGAGATCCATTTTTAAACAATAAGACGTCAATAATTACAATTTTTATGAGACCTTAAAAACAAAAAATATGACAAGAGCTGAAAACACGCCCATAATATTCTTATCGTAGGCCTACTGAAGAAGATTTCTTGAAAGTTTATTCACATTTATTTAACGTTTATCTGATTGTCGAAAACCATAGCGACATTTTTTGTTGTGGCACCCAGCCCAGAAGCTTTAAAATACGCCCGCACAACAGCACACACAATGGTCCTTTCTAATTTTGTCCACGCGGTTAAATGAGTCGATCGTCGCTGATACGGAACGAGATTCTTTCAATTCCTGAAGAACCAGTTCCTTTGCTGCTGCTGAACGTTGGTTCACTTCGTAAATCTGTCCACTTGGGGCCGATGAACATTTTTACCGACAACTGTGTAGACCTACGTAGTCTACGCCGCCTTCTCAAACTGTAGACCTGAAAGCACAGTGACTGCAGGGTCACGAAACATAAAAATCGTCTCTTTGTGTTACACTTAAACCCAGGGGTGCCAGATCGTGTCACCATTGGTGACATTTAGAAGATTTTTTGGGGGATTTTTTTTTAAATTGAGGGGGAAGCGTCATGGGGGTTGGGGGGATCGGCACCCCTGCTTGTACCTAAATCGATCTTTTCTCTGCTGCTTCTGCTTCTTCTTCTACACTTCAGGGATTAGGGAATGTGCCTGTTCCGACTCCACATTATCAGATCTATTTCTTTCTTAGCCAAGGGCCTTCCTACATCCCTTCTTCCAGAAGGATTGTACTTGTTTACAATTACTGGTATTCTATCTTCATCCATGCGACTTAAACGCTGTCTCCATTTTTCCCTGTACAGTATTCTTCAATTTTCTCTTTCTGTATTCTTTCAATTTAATTCTTTCTGTATGTCTTCATTTCTTATATGAACCCTTCTTGTGCATCCTTTAACCCTTCCTAAAAATCTCAACTCTGCTGGTTGTATGTTGCTTTTATCTCTTTGTTTTGTAATCCACGATTCACTATCATACAATGGCACTGGAACAGCCATTGTTTTGTAGAATTTTAATGTCAACACTGCTTTGAATTTTCGCTAATTTATAAAACATTTTACCCATTTTTGGGGTCTGATGTCCAAAAATTTTGAAATTAAAAAAATGAACTCCATATTCAGATTTTGGTTAAAATTCCCTTTAATCTGATACCCCACATAGACTAACAATTTTTTTTAATTTGATCGTTAACATGGTTAACGATTTTTCTATCAATTTTGATCCCCTCCCGCCTCCTCTATCTTTGGGGAGATCAACCTCAAAAACAACAGAAATCTGCAGGGTAAAAGTATGGGCAGGCGTGCCAAGTTTTACGAATATCAGATGAAGCGTTCAAAATTTATCGTGAGTGAGACATACGGTAAACAGTGGACAGTCAGACAAATTCCAAACGGTCGAGTTAAAACTGAGAACTCGCTTCGCTCGTTTAATAAACGTATGAAAAAATGCATATACATATTTGAACATAAAGCGAAGCGTGTGCGAACTTCCAATAGTTATTTTATTCAGCTGTCAAAAATTATTACTCTGTATCTCGCACTAAAGAGTTGAAATCCGCGCGCTTATTGCCCAATACTATTGTGTAACTGATGATGGTTTTTGGTCTCTCTCTCTCTCTCTCTCTCTCTCTCTGCGTTCAGAGTAAGAAGAACGGCAGGAATACGCAGCAATGCAGCAGTGACAAGAGAGAGAGGGAGTGAGAGAGATGATATGCAAATGGTTGAGCCGGCAAGTCGCCACGGAGCACGGGGGTCAAGGCTGCAGACTGCGAATACCTGCAAGGTGACGTCATACAATTAATAAGGCCTCGGGCTACGCGCAGATCCCGGGCCTCGACACGGGCACACCTACGCCTCGGCTCCGGGCTATCACACATTGCAGCCGCTGAAATCTGATCTTATATCGCAAGCGTCTCGTTCGTCTTCCATCAACTGTCTTCTGGCCTCTTTTCTTACACAGACCTAAATCCGTTTTATCCGGCTTACAGTCAGAATTTCATTAGTGTCCTCGTCAGCGTCAGGGCGGTGGGTCTGACCACCGTAGTTTGAACGGTCTTACAAACGGTAGTGAACAATTATGAACTAGCAACTGATATGATAATACAGATGAAACAAAGGATATGAGATACAGATGAAATAAAGGAGAGAGTAGGCATGGGACGGAGGGCTATGAAAAGGCTAAATAGTATATGGTGGGATGACCAGATAACTAGAGGAAGGAAAGTACAGATATACAATACTATCGTAAAAGGTGTTCTGTTGTATGGTGCTGAGAGTTGGAGAATGACAGAAGCGGACAAAAAGAAAATACTAGCTGTAGAGATGGATGCACTAAGGAGATCATGAAAGAGTATCCTGGCGAGAGAAAATAAGAAATGAACAGATTAGAGAAATGATAAATGTGAAACATCCAGTAGTAGATGAAATAGACAGTTAATTAGGTTTGGACATGTTAAACGAATGGGAGGAGAAAGGTTGCCAAAAAGGATAATGGAATGGTTACCCTCGGAGAAGAGGAAGAGGGGAAGACCCAGACGATCATGGGGAGAGAGTATCCAGAAAGCTCTAAGAGCGAGGAATCTGACAGAAGAACATTGTCAGAACAAAAAATATTGGAGAGAAAGTCTGGAAATCGGACAGCGACGACAGACGCTATAAACCGATGTTATATGTATTGCGACAATACAAGCATAGGCTGTACTATGCATTTATTAAATAAAATAAATATTTAGATTAATTTTATTAATATGTAATAGATAAGCAGGTGTGAAATTGAAAGCCGAGTTTATACACAGGAATCAACAGGCACGATCACGCGATTGCCGCTGAGAGTGTGTACACTAGTAAATAGAGTGTGTGCGTGAAGCCTGTTCAAGGCAAGGTAGAATAAGAAAAAATATTCAGAAGATAAAAGATTCCAATGGTGTATAATGATATAAGATTTATAATTATTTTTATTTATAGAGTGTAGAAAGCTAAGGCGCCACTTTAGAATTATTTTATGGGCAGCAGCCAAAGTGCACTGTACCAGGTATGTGAATGTTCGGATGAGCAATTGGACGTAAAAGGGCCACTCAACGCCGATATTCATTCATAATACCATATTAATATAGGGGGAATCATTTAACAATAGTATGGAATCAATGTGAATAAAAGAATGGAATATATAAATAAAATATACCATGAACCAAGAGAAAATTTAAGCATTACAATTCGTTAAAGCCACCAATACAAATAAACAAACTCCAGAGGTAAAGAAGAAAATAAATGGTATTGACAAGAAAAGTAGGTTTCAATTTGCCTATAATAATGAAGAATTTGTTTAATAAATGTCAGTCTTATCACCAAGCAATATTAATACCATAATATAATACACTTCAACTGTTGAAGACATCAGCAAGCAGTAACAACAAGTTATCTAAACAAATCGAAATTAAAATAATTTGAAAGAAGAAACAATAATAAATAAAAGTGTGAACCTATTTAAAAACCAAAAGTCCTACAACAGACATTACTATGACAGATTACTATACTATATAGACAGTACCCAGTTAGATTTGGAGTAGTCCATAAACAAATAAATAATAATAATAAATTTAATGAATAATGAATGAATCAAATAGAAAGGCGTATAAAGTACAATAAAAATTTAGAAGTAAATGTAAAATGTAATTAAAATGTGATACAAATGTAATATAAGACAAGTGTAATTAATTGGTAAGAGGATGTGAGATACAGTGGTATTCAATTAAGAATAACTGTGAGTGGGTAGTAATTATAAACAATTATTTAAAGAAATTAATTACTAATCCATAGTAGCAGATGATACAGACGTTAACACTTAGTTTTTTCTTTATTAGTGTTTGTGTTATACAAGTTTAATAGATATTGATCACACAGACAATGGTTTAAAAGTGTGCATTCAGTTAAGCCCTAAAGGGAATTATAGTAATTTGAATATAATTGTCAATTAATAGTTTGTTTATATTTAAAGAAATTAATTAATATAAAACAAGTGTAAGCAGGATCGATTATGAGTCTTTCAATATAAAAATATAATCAGTCAACATAGGTCTAGATGATTATGTTCAGTAAATAATAAATTATTCCAAAATATTTGTCAAATTACAAATAACTATAATATTTGGTATTAAAACTGTTCATAGTTTTGTCAGATAAAATAATATGTAAATTGTATTAAGTATTATGATGTAATAACTAAAAAGCAACTTGTATGTAAAAGGTAAAATAATGTATTATATAAAAATAATATCCTATGACAACTAAATCTCAATTTGCACAGATATGACCAGAGTATTTATGTGTATCCAGGAAACAAAAAGAGAGAAAAAGAATTTTATTATTATTATTATTATGATGGTAAATAAACCAAGAAGGAGTTGGGTTGAATTTTGGTAAAAGAAACTAAATATTTATACAGAAAAGATATGAATATTATTAAAAAAATAATATAATACAAGGTAAAAAACACTATATAAAACCTATAACAGAATATAAAATTGGAGCATATAAAGAAACATCATAAATAAATCACCTTTAAAACATTACTGATTCAACAACCAGAAAGAACAACTACACTTGGATTAACTTAATAACAGGACACTGGACTTCAATCATAATATTCCACCAGAAGGCTTCGGACAACGAAATTGACAAGAGAAATATTTATTGATCACCAAAAGAAGTGGATTCCTTCATTTGGACAACATAAACAAACTAATAACATTGGAATTTTTTATCACTGAGACCAGGAGGCTGTGTGAAACCGAACTGAACTGATAAACATTGTGTAATATATATATATATATATATATATATATTATTATAATTAATACTAAATTTATATTATTTCATTAGTATCTTGTTTGTAATGTAATGTACTTTCTGTACTTGTGTTTTCTTTATAATTACTGAACCTTTATATCAGCCAAAAGAACCTTAAACTAATATCAATATAAAAGAGAAGAGAATCGAACCTGTAATTTGTGAATTATATGAATAGTTACAATAAATGGACTATATCAATTTTTGAATAAAATTACAATATTATTATTATTATTACCAGATACCATTCCATGTGTTTTCTTTATATAGAAAGAGAATTAACAAGTGTTACAAATTGATGTACACAAAGAGAGGGATAAATTAAGTTAAAACCCGTCTTGTAATAAATTGACGCATCCAAAGTGAGGCATAAAGAACCTGTAATTCCTGAAGTGTTATAAATTGGCGAACCCAGCAGTGGGGTTTAGAGAATATATTGATAAGGGACAATTACGTGTGGTTATAATATGTGTAATTAAATCAGACAATGTTAGAACACCTTGAAATCCGCAGTAGACATTGCGATTGGCAGGAATGTGCGAAAATATGAAATTGGACGATAGTGGGGAACAGACGCCACGAACAATTTCTGACATGCAGAATTCTGTTCCGACAGGTGTGGTTTCTTGACTGAATAAATACGGGCCCAGGAGAGCCAATTTTACTCTCAAACAGTCTTCAGTCGCGGCGGTACGCTATGTCCGTTGGCGACGCGAATTTTTAATACTCTCAAGTAGTCTTCGGTCGCGGCGGTACGCTATGTCCGTTGGCGACGCGAATTTTTTTTTACTCTCAATCAGTCTTCAGAAGCGGCGGGACGCTATGTTCAGTATCGACGCGATTTTTAAATAAACTGTAAAGTCGGATGGACGATACGTTCATCCAAGTATCAAACAGTAACTCTTAGTTTAATTTTAAATACGATTATCGAACATAACTCTACAAGTCTACAACCACAAACGTTCAGCATTCAAGACAACCGACGAGGTCACATCAGGCAGAGGAACGCTATGCACAGCAATAGAGGCGTCTGCTAGGACAACAGCAGCTGGTGCAGAGCAACATATCACTCTACACTACAGCAACCAGATGGGACGAGAACTGAAGGATGACAAGTGGAACCGGAGAACGTGCAGGGAATTCCATTAGAAGAGGACCTACGGATCAACGGAGGACGTGGGTACGATCTACAGAATCGAGGTGACAAATAACCAATTTATAATTTGTTAATGAGAGAATAAAGACGTAGAAAAGACATGTTAAAATTTAAAAATAAATAAAAGTTATGTAAAATGTAGATAGAGATAAGAGAATATAATTTAAATTCAGTAAGAATTTTCTTTGATGATGAACAATTAATTTAAAGTTAATTTAAATCTTTGGTTGGATGATTAACAATTAATTTAGTAAATGTAAATTTTCATTTAAAGCTTGTAATCAATGAATAATATTACACGCAATGCAGAAAGTAAAGTAGTTGGGACGTTATAGAAAGAGAATAACAATTCTCTTAGTCAATTTAAATTTTTATAAAACATTAAGATCTATGCAATGCATAAAGTAATGTAACAAATAAAAAAATATATATAAAGCAAAGAAAACAAAACTGCAATAAAGCACACAGTCAGACTGAGCGGTCGAGAAATTTTAGATTAACAAATACATGTTTAGCATATACTTTTGTTAATATAGGATATAAGATTTATTTTATGATGAATGTATTGCAACAAAGAAACGGTTAAACAAATAATAATGAATATTTTATGGAGAAGTAAATGCGATTTTAAAAACACGTGATTTTTTTTGAATAAATTAATGGAAACACGTATAATTCAATTAATGACTACTCTAATTACTATTACACCCAAACCCCAATAATTGGTACATACTAAGAGTAACGTTAGTTACAATTTGACAATTTAAAATGTTGTAATATATATATATTCAATCACTTTCTGCTACAGTCCGTTTCTTGATGTATATAATACATTTAATATTTATAAATAAATTTACTTCAACATTTTTTTCTTTTTTTTTCTCTTTTTTTATTTTTTTCTTTTTTTTTCTTTTTTCTTTTCTTTTTCTTGAAGTAAATTTATTTATAAATATTAAATGTAATATATATATATATATATATATATATATTGTACATTTAATATTTATAATGAATTTACTTCAAGATATTTTTTTTCCTTATTAGGAACATGTTTCGGGTACCATCTTGTACCCATCCTCAGCCTTCCGGTTTTTATGTCTGGTGAAGTACACATGTGTTGGTTGACTATTATTATTGTGGCTTCCTGTTTGCTTCTGGTAGGCTACTTCAAATTGGTTTTATTGTGTGTGATTGTGGTGTATGTGTTAGTTTTTTGTGTATTTTCAATGTTGAATGCTTTGAATATTGTGTCATGTTTTGTATTGATTTGTATTTGTTCAGGTATTAGATTGTTTTTGTTTTATGTTTGTATATTTGTAAATTTTCCAAATGTTCATTATGGTGCCTTTGTGTGGTATGTTTTATTAGTGTCACATTGGTTATGTCTGGGAATTCATGTCCTGTGTTTATTGCATGTGTGGCTAAATTGGATTTATATATTTCTGGTTTTATGTATGCGTTTAGGTGTTCAAAATAACGTTTTTTCAGCTGTTTTTACTTCCATATTCCTTAAGGAATGGAAGTATGGTGATGGCAATTTTTTTGTTTGTCCTATGTAACATTTATTGCAATCTTGGCATTCAATTGTGTACATACCGTTAGTTGTTGTATTATTTTTGTTGTGTGGGCTATTTAGTTTTTGTAAATTATTTTTCATTTTGTTTTAATTGTCTCCAAGTCACGTTACTAAATATTTAGAATTAATATTAGGCAATTACCTGTATTAACTTCCGTCTTGTGACTTATTTGGTTTTTTCTTAAAACGACGCGTTTCGAGAATAAATTCTCATCATCAGGTTTCAATACTATAAAAACATCAAATTCACCCAAAAGGGGTCGTCAACTAGTTAAAACACACAAACACAAAAAACACCACATATAACACATAACACTGTGCCGTGACTGTGTTGGTGTTAAATTATGTGTGGTGTTTTTGTGTTTTAACTAGTTGACGACCCCTTTTGGGTGAATTTGATGTTTTTATAGTATTGAAACCTGATGATGAGAATTTATTCTCGAAACGCGTCGTTTCAAGAAAAAACCAAATAAGTCACAAGACGAAAGTTAATACAGCTAATTGCCTAATATTAATTCTAAATAAATTATTTTTATTAGTTTTGTATGCTATTTTTATATCTGTGTTTTTAAATAGTTTTGTTAGCTTTGTAATTTTATTATTTATGTATGTGAATGTGGCCCATTTGTTGTTGTTGTTATTATTTATGTGTTGTTCATTTTGATTAATTCTTAATTGTTCAGTTTTTATTTTACATTTGATTTTATTTTCTATTTTGTTTACAGTATTTTTATTGTATCCATTTTCATAACCAATTTGGTATACTATATTTCTTTCTTTGTCAGTTTCGTTTGTTTAGAGAAATTTTGTACATTCTGTTAAATAGCGAATAGAATGCTGCCATTTTATGTTGTGGTGGGTGGTCAGAATGGTTAGGTATAATGATGTTGGTAGAAGTTGGTTTTCTGTATATTGCATATTGTATGTGGTTGTTGTTTCTTGTGATGGTTATGTCTAAATAGTTGATATTGTTATGTTTTTCTTTTTCTTCTGTGAATTGTATTTTAGGATGTATGTACGTATTGCTTTGTTTCAGTATGTTCTTTGCATTTGTGTTTCTGTTATTTGATACATATAGCCCATCATCTACATATCTTATCCATATGCCATTTGGATCATATGATTTTATAATATTTTGTATTTTGGTGTCTATGTGTTGTAGGAATATTTCTGCTATTATACTTGATAATGGTGATCCCATTGCTAAACCTTCTTGCTGTTGATAAATTAGTTGATAACAGCGCTCTCCTCACTGGATATCGCTGGATACGGGTTTTTACACCGACAGTAATTAACTTTTACTGTCGTAAAGTTATACATTTTATACGTGCGCGCGTGTGATTTCTCTTGCCCGCGAGCAGAAACGTGTGACTGCAGTGGCCTGTCAAATGTACGGTAAACACTCGCGTGAACTAAGCGCCCACACTAATGAAGCACCCGGTCGGACTCACGTTGCTATCGTTCGTCGCTGTGCGCCGCACTTGGGGAAGCACCAGCGCCCATTCTGCAAGAAACACAGCGAAATGTTGGCGGCAACGTAAGAATTGATGACAGCCGATTTTGAAGATAAATTTACTGGTGTTCAACCATCGATACGACAAGCAAATCGACATTTGAACATTCGCATTACGTAGACACGACTACCACTAGCTGCTAGAGCCAAAGAGAATGCACAACTTGTTCAGAGTCGTGACAGCTGTCCACGTGAGCCTACTCGAAAAAAAGACCTGTCGAACTGGTGATTAGACCGTTCGGTCAAAGGGCTCTCGTCCACTGGAAGCGACAACGCGCTTCGAAGATGAAGCGGTACAACTAGCGACAACGCGAGGCACGAATCAAACAAGTGTAGTAGCACGGGAGCTCGTACAGTGGAAGAGGCTCTGTCGCGCGACAGACGTACTTAATTTTGATAAAAAAAGTATTCTTAAAAGAATATCATAATAATCCACTGTAGAAAGGTAAATGAAATATCTATAAATGAAAGGGGTAGTTGAAGGGGGAGGGGTAATTTTCTAAAATGAAAATGATAGTTGGAGGGGAGGGGATAATTTTTTATACATGTACTACGTTATCGGCAACAAAGAAGTAGTTTCTATGAAAATATTTCACTTCAATTTGTCAAACATAAAACTCGATTTACAAGGGGGGGGATATTTATTTTATTTTTAAAAATTGTCGAACCGAATTCAAGTAAATGATTTTAAATATAAATCTTAGAACATGGAAGTCGCGTATGTGTTTCTCCATACCTGTTTTATGTTTGAGTTATAGTTTCATCAGAAATAATAATACTAAGCGCGATAAAATATTAGGACATCATGCTTATAAAAATTAAAGACACTCTCCCAAGCAGTGGCGTAACTACGGAAAGGGTCAGGGGATTAATTCCCCCCCCCCAGTGCTATTAAAATTTTCATCCAAATTCCCTAATCACATATTGTAGGCCTACTTCTGAGCAAGCTGCGTGTAACAAAAATGGCTTATAAATATTTCATCATCATCATCCTCAAGGTTTAAATCAAGAATGGTTTGTTCCGGTCTCAAATAGGCACATATTACAGCTGGTCACTCCAGAGCTTCCTAGCACGTCCACACCACTCCGTCCCCTCAGCTTATAGTTCCATAGTTGTTTGGGGATGCGGCATTCATCCGTTCGGCAAAGATGTTCCCACCAATTCAGCCGATACTGGGCGATCCTGTCGAGTATACTCATAATATTCAGTTCCTGCCGTCTATCTGTGTTTCTTCTATGATCATGAAGAGTATACCCTGCGACGTGCCTGAGAAATCTCATTTCAGCCGATTGGATGCGACTGGCCTGGCCTTTCGTTAAAGTCCATATCTCAGGCCCATAAAGACGTGTGGGAAGAGCCATCACCTTGTAGAATTTTAGGCGTGTTCCTTTACTTGCTGACTTAACTTATAAATATTTGTAGAAATAAAAGGAAGTACAGTATTTATAAATTCATAAAATAGAGTTTTCTTAATAATGAGAAAGCAAACTTTGGTTAACAACGAACGTACTTCACGTCGGTTTACTCACAAACTTTGACACGCAAAGAATATAAAATGTATTTATAAAATTAGGTGTGAAAAATCCTGAATTTCTCGTTTGTCCTGAGTAACACGGTAGGAGGGTAGTCTCAGCCCCCCTCCTAGGAACAGCTCCTAGTTATGTCACAGTTGGGTATGATATTACGTTTGAGTAACGCCTAGCAAGCAAAGCGTGGTCTTAACGTCGCAGCCCGGTCTCACAACGCTCGGTGAAGACTCGTCGTGAGACCAGGAATACTTTCTTGCCGTTACACAACGGAAATCAAAGTAAAGTAGTCTTCGGAAGCGTCGACCTTTGCAAGTAGACGAAGAGAAATGAATATTATTTGTCAAATTAAAGAAGTTTTCAAAGTACGGTTATGAGTGCCGTATGCGTAACAATAAATCCCCAAAGAAATGAGTAGAATGGATCCCTCCTTAAAGAAGAAAACGAGGGAGACCGCGACAGACTTGGATGGAAAGCATAAGGAATGTAATGGCACCGAGAAATCTGAAGCACGCTGATTGGAAAGACCGTAAAGCTTGATAGCTACGATGCGAAAAACAACATTAGTTGTTCGAAAATCGCAAATATATATCTTACGCGGAGATGAAACACACCTTAAAATTCGATTACTTTTGTTTGCAGGTAAGGGTTGCATCATCTTCTGAACGTTATCGCATATTTATAGATTATGCTTGCGTGGTACTTTATAAATAAAATTCTAGATTATGATGCCTCTAACTTTTTGTAGATGGCTTGAGTGACATCTACTTCCCCATTTTCCAGTAGCGTGGCGTCCATGTAACCGCTGTTGCCGGGGACAACAGTACTTCAAATAAGAAAAAATATTATTAATTATATCAGAGAATAAATACTTTAGTTATTGAATAATTTGAAATCCGAACAATATTAGTAGGGAAACTTGAAGAAAAGCGTAGCATTGCTTTCGAACTGCTGGGCGCTTGCACCGTCTTGTGTTGCCGGCTCAGACATCGGCAGTGTTTTACTGCGTATGGTCATTGACCTCGTACTAGTTGTCACTGTACAAACTGTGGAGGGGGGACACATTCGCCTACCCAATGTGTTGCCGCTGTATAAACCGGCAAAACGCTCAGTTGGCAGCTATGTTCGTTTTCGGAACTGACGTGCAGCAGATACTACGTACCTATTTGTGTTTTGTTCGTTTAGTCATGTGTTTCTCTGTTTGTCTTTATTATTTTTAATTAAATTATTTGTATTCTGATTTATTCTGTGTAAGTATAATGAGAGTCAGATCCCGTTGAACCGGGACTCTCTTTTTCTCCCAGCGAATGATAGGAAATGCTTTAAAAAGAACACTTGGTACAAGGAAATATTCGAATTAATGTTTAGGTTAAGTTTTAGGCCTATCACAACCGGCAACAGGTGTTATGTACCCACGCCACGCCACTGCCATTTTCATAATCGCGTTCGTTCACACAGACGCCGACCATTAGGTTGTGTACGTTTCAGCGTATTTTCATGACGACGTTCTGAGTTCAGTGGATAATGTTCCACCTTCTTCTTCTTCTGAGAATAACTCAACAGGCCTATGCGCAGCTGCCCTTATTATTCAGGAAGCAAAGAGGTACAGTAAAAGAAATGATATGAAAGTGGAACACCGAGTTATTGCTGCTTGAACACGCGCACGCGCACTTCTCGTCTAATGGAAGTTGTATTCATACAAGCGTATTTACATTAGTTCCGATGCGCGTGCACATACAAATTTGCACACAATACATAGATACAAACGTTGGAAGCAAGAGAGGGGGGGGAGAGAGAGAGAGAGAGAGAGAGAGAGAGAGAGAGAGAGAGAGAGAGAGAGAGAGAGAGAGAGAGAGAGAGAGACGGACGGCGCAACAGTCATAAATAAAAGCGACATGACGTATTGGTGCGTAACCGCGACCGAGGTGTGAACCGCTTTTCAAATTCGCATGATTTATGTCACACACGTTTCGGCCGTGATTCCAATCTCTTCACTACTACGGGTTCTGGGCGGTCGCGGTACCACACCCAGACAGAGTGCCTCCTCTATCTGTACGCACAATGGACGCCGTCATCAATCATACCGGCAGTCCGGCTGTAAGCGCGAATATTTAAAAATTAGTATTACATTTGAATACGCCTATTAATAATATTTTAATATTCTGACGTGCAAAATATTCATATTCAAAAAACAAACGGGGACTATTAATTAAAACTGCTACGCGTTCTCCGTTTACTCACAGGTTACATTTAACGGCTTTTCCTATTTCATTCGTATAACCGAATGTAAATCGCACTCAGTCACTCGCCCCCTCCCCAAACAACCTCGTCGGACCCGTTCGGATCAGTGGGCAGATGACCACAGCACAGTCTTGCACTTTCGATGGAAACTGCTTCTAAAAACGGATGTTGCACTGTCTGGCCAACCGTACAGGATACAGAAACCACTGCCTTCTAGAACCTGACGATATTTCTAGTTATGTGTCTCCAAGTCGCAGACTATAATGATGTAGGGTTTGAAAAAGCGGAATTCGAAGACAATGTAGAGGATTCACGACTCGTACAATAGACCATGGACTTATATGTGCAAAGTGTTACGAAATTACACTATGAATAAAATTAAATGGTTAAATTATAAAAACTATAAAAGCTAAAAACGAGGTACTAGAAGAAAATACCTTTAGTATAAATAAATACAGGAGGGAAGTTTTTAGCTATTTCAGGAAGCTCAAAATGTCCAATACGTGGTTCAAAGAAACAGAAAAAGGCATAGAAGGGCTCCAGATTACTCAAGAAGACAATGAACCAAGGTCAAAAAGAAATTTATAAAAATGCCCACGGTTTTCATGAAAAAATCCAAGAAGAGGACAGATGTCATCTGGACTGACGAAAGAAGGGAGAGACATCGATCAAGAATGAAGGAGATGTGGGAGAGGAGGAAGAGAGAGGAGAGGGAGGGAGGAACCACTTGAATCAGACCCACACGTAGTCCATAGTGGCTCATACGCAAAAAAAAAATATATGAGCGAGTATATATAGCCGACATTATATAACTTACTACAGGCCTATAATAAAAAGTATTATCTAATAAATATTATAAATACAATTAATAATTATACTTTAAAGTAAAATTAAGTAATATACAGCGAAAGAGGATTAAGATAGACAGAAACTGTCTAGTAAAACACTAAAATACATGTAGAAAATAATAAAGTACATGTAGCACATAACAAACACAATGAACTGTATGAAATAAAGACACTTCTGGACCCAGGGTCAACAAATGGAAGACTGACGACAGACTAGCCAAAAAAAGCCCCGAGATAATCTTCCGAAAGGCAGAAGAATCTGATGACAAAAACGAGGTGACGGTGACTAGTGGTGCGGGTTAAGGGAAGAATTTTCTACGAAATCAAAAGGAGAAGAAGAAGAATTTTATTATGATGACGTCCGAAGATAATCGTCCAAAAAGCAGAAGAAGGCTCTGATGACCAAAACGAGGAGACGGTGAATAGTGATGCGGGTAATGGAAGGATTTTCTACTAAATCAAAAGAAGAAGAAGAAGAAGAAGAAGAAGAAGAAGAAGAAGAAGAAGAAGAAGAATATGATTATGATGACGACTACGGTGAGATGAGGTAACAGCGACATCAAGAGATAACCGCAGTCGGCGGTGCCTCGGTCAAAGGCCCGGCCGTGGTCATCAAGGTTGCCGGGTTCATTTCATTTAGCGCAGACAAGTGCGCCATTATTTGCATAACACACGCTCCAACTCACTCCATCTCCAGCAGCAGCACAGCTGCGATGACATACTTTGTATCACACCACGCTCGTGTACGTGGAATTTTGCATGCAGACAAAACGTCTTGCAACACGTAAAATGATAATATTGAAATATACTGTATTTATTTTATTGTATTTAATTTAATCCAACTGTCCTCCTGCAATGAGGTGTAGGGCAGGCCACACCACAAATCATAAATACCAAAACGTCTCAAAACACTACAATCATATAAATAAACATTAATACTAATACTAATCAACGACATAATTACGGGGGGGGGGTCAATTGCCCTCCAGAGCTATTAAAAATGTCAGTGAAATTCCATAAACACTTCCGTAAGCGTATTTCTTAGCCAGCTGGGTGAGTTAAACACGGCGTATAAATAAGGGCCTATGAGAAGACTCTTAAACGTCTCACTTATCCAACCTTCAAGTTAGTCTCATCTCCCCCCCCCCCAATCTAGAAGCAGCTACGAGTTATAGCCTACCACTGGCTCTAATAAACATAAAAAATACTTTGATATATATATATATATATATAAAAAAACAATCGATAGGCTTACATTAAATTACTTTCAGACTGTACACACCAACAAAAACTAAACTCATGCTAATATTCTTCATACTGTACTTATAAATTATACTCTTTTTCTTTCTACTCCCATGGCGCTACAATCCGAAATCGGGCCTTGACTACCTATGTATCCGCTTCACTCTATTTATAGCGGAAAACTTACATTCTAGTATCAGCGACATCCTCTTTGGGCGACCTTTCGCCCTCCATGTTTCCTACGAGGACTGTTTTTATTTTCTTCTTCTTCTCCACACCCAGAGGTTGGTGGGCCTGCAATTTCTTTCTTTCACTTGTCAGCCTCTTGGTCACCAAACACCTTCTTTACCCCACCCATGTACTCCTGCTTTCCCCTCCCACTACGCCCCCCGATCATCCCTCTGTCAGGGTGCTGAACCAGTTTGAATGTCATAGCAGATGATCAACTACATTACATCTCCTCTCCACAGTGGAGACAATTAACATCCTCTTTTCACCCACTCTCCTCGGAACCTCATCGTTAGGTACTCTTTCCGTCCTTCCGTCCTTAGGTACCTAAGACCCTTCTCCAGAGCACTCGTTTTATTACTCGCCCATTATTCATCCTCACAACATGGTCAGACTACTGCAAGACTAGCAACCAAGGAGGAGACCCTCAGTTTTCTGAAGCCTGTATTTCCATCGTTGGATCACTGAAATGACTCACTAAGCCAATTGCGTGCATTAACGTAAGGCTTATAAAAAACCGTAGCCTATAATTAATTATATGGGAAGAATCTTAAATATCTGTCATTTTCCCTGATAAAAATGGGGAATCTAAACTTCATGCCCCCCCAAGAATCAGGTCTTAATTACGCCACTGGTGTGGGTGATACGATTCGACAGTGCTCACAGAAATGGAAGACTATAGAATAAAGCAAGAAATAAATTGTAGACTGCGAGGAGAAAAGAGACACAGGTACGACCAAGGAAGAAGGCGACAGGACTAAAGACAATGAAGACTGTAAGACTAACTCCTGAGGTGCAATCGATTATGTCGATCACGATCATCATCATTTTCTGCTTCTAATGATCTTTCCATCCTTCCGTCCGCTGTAACCAGCAATAATCACCTCAGAGACGCTCGAGGAATGCCAGCCAGACATTAACGTGAACCTCGGATCAGACTACCGTTACAGACGAGGAACTTACAGCGGCTCATCCATTACCGGCTGACATTGTTCTCAATGAAGTACTACGGGCCGAGCGATACCTCCGCAGCCCATTGTTCGCGCGCGCGACTTGCAAATGACAGATTTATTGATAACGGGGAATCAAATATGCGTTATTGTTGTGGATAGTACCGTTGGTCGGCCACAGCGTCCCCGTCCCACAGACTCGCCGGGTCGCCTCGCCGTGCAGTTTCCGCATTAATATTATTTGCTCATCGCTGTTTAATAGTCTTCTCCCTCTTGTCACCTCACAACACGGTGTTACAGAACGTAACAAAAAGAAACGATTAAGTAATTTGATAAATCTTCTTGTTCTTCTCTTCAAGAATTAGGTTATTTAAACCTGTTCCGGCACCCATCTCATCCTCGGACGACCCACGTCTCTTCTACCAACGGCTTTATACTTCAGTGCCGCTTTCGGCAATCGATCCTCTGTCATCCTTTGCAGATGATCCCACCATTGTCTTCTGTAAATTAAAATAATTTCATTTATGTCCTTTACTTCGAGTTCTGCTCTGATATCTTCATTGCCTATTCTATCTTGCAATGTATAATTTAAAGTAAGAAGAAACTGCATTTCAGGACTTCGAATCTTGCCACATTCCTTTTTTGTCATGACTGACGCCTCACTCGCATAAATCAATGTGGGTATTGCAATTGTCTTATAAAATTTAATCCTTGTGCTGTGTCTTGTTTTATTGCTAAGATTTCTATGATTATATTCCAAAAATAAAAATATTGGAAGTAATCTTTTGGAGATGTTTCAGGTTGATTATGCTTTACAGGATAAGGAATGGAGTTACAAGAGATAGACTGAGCATTGATTCAGATGTAACCAAATTGAAGTAAAACGGCTGAACTTCATTTGTAAACCAACTACAATAATATCTTTATTCCCATTTATTAAAGTTTACAATCTCCATTACACTCACAAGTACCTGCTCACCACAAACTGTGAGTAGTGACAAGTTAAGGTTTATTTAGGTACTTGCTATATTTTTCATACAACGTGTAGCAATGGTTCATCAATCCGATTAGCTCTTATCGCCAACAGTTTTTGTCACGTATTCCATTGTACAGTCACTGAAACTTTATACAGACTACACCGAATACTTGAGTACACTAAAAAAAAATAGATCCTTAACATTTCGAAATTGATTCCAACTGAAATCATCCTCTTTCAACCTTAATTCACATCAATGATTATAACTGAAGTCTATTATTAACAATTATTATTAATCATATAGTTAACATACTGTTTGGTTATGACAATTTTCAGTAATAAACAAACCGCGAACACTTTCGCATCACAACTAAATCTACATATACTTTCTTAAATTCAACAAAATGATTATCACAAGATTGATATACATTTTTAGTAATAAACAAATCATGAATACTTTCACATCTCAACTGGGTATACTCTTTGCAAATAAAATTTAAAAAATAATTATTTTTAACTGTATGCAGAATGATAAAGGTATTCAACTGACAAAATTTCGAATGTTCAAGACACAATGTTTTGTATTTCTTACAACTTGTGTCAGACGCCAAACGATTATAGTAATCGTTCATAAAAATGAACAAGGTAGCCGTTCATTTTCTTATCATCTCTTTTCCTCACAACTTCAATTAAAATATATTTTAAATACTTTGTACGCATAAAAATGTCATCATCATCTTCTTAACGGTTTTAGACTTTAGCGGCCTGTTCCTATTCCACAGTCCACCTTTTCTTAGGCGTATCAACTTTTCTTCTTCCTCTAAGATTGTAATCTTTCGCTATTCTACTTTCTTCCATTCTATCTATGTGTTGAATCCATTTTCTTCTGTACTGTTTAATCCTTTCATTAACTGCAAAAATATCTAAATCACATCTTATCACCTCATTTCTTATATGATCTCGTCTATTACACCTTTTAACTGATCTCAGAAATTTCATTTCTGCTGTTTGTATCTTTTGTTCATCTTTTTCTTTATGACCCAAGTTTCAGAACCATACAGTAGTGTAGGTATTGCCATTGTTTTATAAAATTTTATTTGGGTTTCTTTTCTATATTTATTTCCCAACGTTCTCCAAATCGTTCCACACATTTTTGTAAAATTCGTCACTTTATTTTCTTTCTCTCTATCTTGATCATAAGTAATGTCACGTCCAAGATACTTGAAATGTCTTACTTGTTCTACGCATGTGTTGTCTCTGCATATTTTGGTCGGTTGCCCTATACGGTGGTCTCAATCAACAACTCACAATTCCAACAGTAGCCTCGGAAACCAGGACGGATAAAAATGTCTTAAAGGGAAATAATTAGGTCTACTAGTAATTTTATACAAACCACTATGTTGTCTTTGGTATTGACCAATATTGACCAATTAGTCAATACCAAAGACAACATAGTGGTTTGTATAAAATTACTAGTAGAATTATCTGAGACCACTAACACTCCAATACAACAATAAAGGAAATAATTAGTTTTCTGAAAAAAAAAGGAAACGAGTTATGCCTTACTTTTTTCCTATCAGAATTAGAATATAACGTTTTTCTAAGGTTAATAGAGGATTCAAATAAGATACGTACGTCCCGCCCCGACATCGAAATTCATATGTTAATTTTGAATGAAGTGAAGCGAAATAAATATTTTTAACAATATTCTGCCAGACACACATTTTTTAAGGAATAAACTTTTCACAAAATAAACCAGCTACTTTTCACCTTACACTGTTTATGTGAAATCAAGAAAGATAATTCGTGGGACGCCCACGAAGACAGTTACGAGACATGAAATAAGGCGCATCAAACTAACAATAGTTTAACCCTAAATATGATGATAATGTGCATGGAAAGTATGTGCGCGCGCGCGTGCGTGTGTGACGATACGGCAGTTCACTGTCCGTCCGGTAACCAATGAATGTGCGCGCGCGTGTACATGCGACTTCCTCATTTCGTTAAAAAATGCTCTGTCTGTCTGTCTGTCTGTCTTCTCTCGTATTGTTTAAACAACTCTGTTTTGTTTAAAAAAATTAGTTGCCCTTTTCCCCTACTCAGTTTAGACAACAATGTACAATAATGAAGTACAGCCACACATCCGTTATTGTTACACACATCACACTGGATTATTAATGCAACCACCATTTTCTATATAAGTTATATAATTGCTGTTTAAAATAAAACAAATTGATCGTATGGAATTCAATTTCTGCAGGTAAATTTCTTTTTATCTTTTCTTACCTCCCTTCCTACCTCTCATGTTTTCTCCCCCTCCCCCATCCCTCTCAGCATCAGTACGCTAAACTCTATTCGAATCGTGTTCTGCTGAAGTTGATTTCGACGGTAGTCTTAATACAAGACCCTTCCACCACTCAAATTCACACTACCTTGGCATCTCAGACAAGTACAGTTTCCATTGGTTGTTCTTTGTTGGACACTTACAAATACTAGAATTTAAAAATAAAAAAACATTCCTTCACATAAAGTTAATATGACGTTTGAAGAGTTGAAGATAATATGAGGCATACGGGATGATGTTAGTAGAGAACCGTGACGAATGGTAGATGACGCGAAGCGTCGTAGACGAGGGAGAGATCTCGGCCAAATCTGACTTACTGTTGACAGCTCGGTTTCCGTCGAAATTAATTCTACGTTTCTCACTACCACTACTACTCCATGGCGCTACAACTCACGAAGAGCCCTGGCCTCCACTCCTCTCTATCCTGTGCGACTCTTCTCTCCCCCCCCCAGTCTTCTCAAGTCTCCATCTACATCGTCCACCCATCTTCTTCTTGGCCTCCCTCTAGCTCTTCCTCCTCCTGGTCCTCCAATGAATACTTTTTTCACTGCCCTTTCCTCTGTCATTCTTTCTACGTGACCTGCACACCTAAATTCTACCTTGTTTTATTAGGTATACTGTGACGACGGCCGGTTCCTTGTGTAGTCCGCACAATGCGGCGTTTGTCCTCGTACGCCACATTCCGGCGTCAAGTACACCTCCATATATCTTCCTCAGAGTAGCACACCCACATTTATACACTTTTGGTGTCCGCACGGAGTTGTTGTCTGACACCACCAGCCAATCAGAAGAAACGTAAATTCTTATTGGTTCGCCACAACTCGCGTCCAAAGAGCACTCAGTGTGAGGGACTCAACCCGCCGATTCATGTTTCTGAATCTGGACAGACTCCACATACAGGCAAGGGAAATACGCTCTCACCGACGACAGAACTCGCCTCGTCTCGTCAAAGAGTATGCGATGGTCGGCACTGGCGAGTGCGTGCTCCGCTATAGCAGACTCAAACGACAGTAGCGGCTGTGTTCATCAACGCGGGCATGGACACTGCGTTTCGTAGTTCCGATGTACAACTGCCCGCATGAACAAGGAAGTATTGTATGAATTACTGTATATAGCAATGAATCGGCGGGGCAAGAAGAATTTGCCTTTCTTCTGATTGGCTGGTGGTGTCAGACAACAACTTTGTGCGGACACCAAAAGTGTATAAATACGGGTGTCCTACTCACGGCCACTAGCCTTAACCACAGTTCAGTAGTCATTGACTACAAAATCTTTGTCAGTGTTTTGCAGCCTTCTGCACTGAAGATGGGCGTCGAAGCCACGGCCGAAAGGTTTGCACCAAACAACATTGGACCACGGCCTTACAGTCTGGGAAGCCGAAGGTCTCATAACTGTCAGAATATTAAATAACGAAATATTTATTACTTTATTTTGCAACAGTAGTTTTATTTATTTATTTTTGTTTTGTTTTTGCTTCTCGTACTGCTTCTACAGAGACATAAAAAACAGTTTTAAATTGTTAACTAAAAAGAACAGAGCAGGTGTTTATTGTCGTCTTAACGGCAAAACGTTGGCCACGTAAAATCACGACGGCCGGCGTACGGAGACCGGAACTTGTTTAGGTCACGCGGAACTGAGCGTATGAATGGCTATGAAGTAACAAATTACATATGCACATCTCTCGCCTGGAAGCAGGAAGCCAAACCAGAAGTGAACGTTGCACAATATTCTCACGCCGTGGTGTGGTGATTTCGTCATATTACACTGATAACAATATGCATAATTTTCTGTCGTGTGCTGTCGTCGCATCGTTTGGCGTCCATGTGAACACGGAAAGTTACCAAACGGCTTATAATCCAAATTAAACTATAATGTTTGTAATCTCCGTGAAATAGTGAGAAAAATGAGTCCAAACAACACACAACTGCGATAAATATGAGAGTATTTCAGGGATTTCTAAAGCAAACACAGAACTGGAGTACTTCAGAAAGATTTTATTATAAAGTAATAAGTATGTTGGTGATATCTTGACTCTAAAGAAAAACGTATTTACAATTTACATTCATGGTGCAAAATTACGTCGGTAATACGAACATTTCCAATTTTGCTACAATAACAAAAGCTGTCATACAAGACCTGTATGCTGTAATATTCATAAAAAAATTATTTTATTTAAAAATGTATCCCAATGAAAAAGAAAAAGTGGATTCATATGACAGCTTATACAACTGTATACAATTACATACGATTACCTATTTACATACCTATATTTACAATATAAAATATCATAACAAAATTTACGTACAGTACTTGATTGGAAGTTAATTATAAAGCACTAAAAATTACGAATTTACGATTAAAATGTAGCCTACAAACTTACAATTTTTTAATGAAGCATTAAGAATGTTATATCTAAAAATAACCCTGCAAATAAACATATTTTTATGGAAATAGTGAAAAAAATATTAAAAATAGTAAAAAAATATAAAATTACTAGTAGAAAAAAATATTGATAGACTATTAAAATAATAAAAATAAAATTTTCGTATATTTTTAGGAAAACCTCGGATCTCAAAGATTTAGTATATTTACAGTTTGACAGGATTTTAAGTGTTTAAACCCCCTAAATTTGGCTCAAAAGAATTCCCATTTGATCACATGTATTTCTGAGTTAGCATTTTAATATATATTCATAATAAACACCTGCAAGTAAAACTAATTAATTATAGGCCTACCTTGGAATTTACATAAAGCATCTAGTAAAATAATTTTAACAATCAACATCTATAATATCTACAATAATATATTTTCCCTTATAAACGGTTCCACCAATTGACTTTATCGTTTTATTTTTCAAATTAAAAATTTGCCGTTATATTATCGTTACTTATTCCGTGTGTTATCGTGCAAACTTTTTACAGCTCTGTGAAGTTCCATGTGTGCGGATAAAGTTTAATACCTAAACCGCGAACAGATGTTTAAATATTGTCGTACAAAACACACGCAAGTCACACACAATGAAATGCAAAAGGACAACGACGACGACGATAAGTGAATGCATAATGAAATGACCGACAACAACACGCCTATAAAAACAAACGACACAATAAAGATAATGGCGAATAAAAACGCAAGTAAATAAATGGTAAACGGCCAAGAAAATCATATCACTCCTGCCAGAGTAAACAGCTTTACGACAAAACTCACACGATACTGTGAAACCCGCCCGAGTTAAGAGAACCCATTTCCATTTGCTCTAGCGATAAATTTCTGTCCGAGTCTGCCATCCCTTACCTATTATAATATAACAAAAAATTCCCGGTATAAATCGAACTACTTGGAGTTATAAATCGCGCGTTTAGTTTCCTAGCACAGCTCCTCCCTGCCCCCTCCCCTACCCTACATCATCCGATCACAAACATATTTAATTTAAATTCAAATAAACGGAGTGCCTTGGCGTCGTAAGTACGTGCAAGCGTACCTCTCTCTCGTTTTATTGCGTGATTAAATACACGTCATGTGCGCGCGCACACGCAACTTCTTTTACCAGACAAACCGTTTCTAGTCTTGGATATAGTCCAGTCTCTGAACGGCTACCCTGTCCGGTGTTGCCACCTTACCAACATATTGGCCGTGTGAACATTAGTCAGCGATGACTGAAAATAATATTCTTTCAATTATTTTTTTAATTGAATTATCGATTAAATAATCATCGTCATCACTTTATGGATAGGATTTCTCCTGTTCCGGCCTCAAGACTCCCGTCATCTTGTGACTGATGGTCTGCCTACAGCCAACCGGCGCATACTCATACGCCAACTTCGGAAAGCGGGTATTGTTCATTCTTTCTCGATGTTGTTTCCAGCAATTTCCGTAGTTCTGAATGAGTTCATTTAGGGAAACTACGTATATCAAGTTCTCGTCTAATATACTCGTTTCTTATATGATCGTTTCGCGTATATCCCTTTACCGATCTCAAATAGCTCATTTCTGCAGCCTGTAATTGGCACCAGTACTTCTTCCTTATAGTCCAGATCTCGTATCCATACAGCAGTGTATCCATTGTCTTATACAATTTGATACACGTCTCGCTAGTCTAGCTCTCTTTTTCAATGTCCTTCTCAGTATTCCACATATAGTTTGGAATCATCCTAAAATAATAAATAATGATATAATAATAAAACAATTATAAAATTATATAATTACCTTATTATCCACTCTGGTGATACAAAGTTTCGTCAGTTATGACGCGTTTCGGGACTAAGTCCCATCCTCAGATAACATTTATTTAAATATAATAAATTAATATAATAAAAATCACAACCATGATACTGGTCAAGTCAATAAAATAAAATAAATAAAACTACAAATCGCATGTGAAATGTAATACGAACCACGGCCGGAGCTCCCGCATGCGTTCACCCTCAACCGCGATCGTCACGCGACTGGTCAAAGATTAATCCAAACCGATGGCAGTATCGAACAAGTAGTTTGATGCAAAATTTATTTGATCATTTAGTAAACTGTTTTTAGTGGTACTATTTTTTATTGCTTTATAAATTTCAAACTCCTCCAGACTATCCATCCGTTTACCTTTTTTACAAAAATACAACACTGTTAAATTTTCTTCAAAGCTCGTATATTTATGTCCGCTTGATATTAAATGTTGTGTAAAATTGGACTTAGTATTACTTGGCTTGGGAATATGTTCTAAAAATCTTTTATAAAAACATCTGCCAGATTGACCGATGTAGAACGCTTCACAATCATCACATTTTATTTTATATACACCAGTTTTCTTTTTTAAAGGTATTTTGTTTTTGTTTTTGAAATAATTTCTCAAGTTATTATTTGTTTTAAATGATAAGATATAGTTATTATATTTGAGAACGGGTCTTAAAATATTTGGCATAATACCTGTGAAATTAGCAGAAAGATATTTTAAATTTTTATTACTTGCTTTTATACAATTTGAATTTTTATTTTCTAAACGTTTTCTATGTTTATTTATTATTTTGTCAACTATTGTAGATTTATACCCGTTCTTTATAGCTATTTGTTTGATAGTGCTAACCTCATTTAAGTAGTCCTCCTTTTCGAGGGGAACATTTAAAAGTCTGTTGACAAGACTGTTAAATACTGCCATTTTTTGTGTAACGGGATGATGTGAATCATAGTGTATTACTGTGTCAGTATTAGTGTGTTTTCTAAAGATTTTGTATTTCCCGGGTGAACGCATGCGGGAGCTCCGGCCGTGGTTCGTATTGCATTTCACATGCGATTTGTAGTTTTATTTATTTTATTTTATTGACTTGACCAGTATCATGGTTGTGATTTTTATTATATTAATTTATCATATTTAAATAAATGTTATCTGAGAATGGGGCTTGGTCCCGAAACGCGTCATAACTGACGAAACTTTGTATCACCAGAGTGGATAATAAGGTATTATATAATAGGTGATACGGTACGCAAAAAATAAGTAATAAAACAATTATATTAGAAGACAGAGTGTGTTATAAAAATAACCGGTTATTTTTCATAAGCTTCAGTCTTATGATAGTATAACAAAAATCAAACATATAAGACACGTGTGCATGTTGTATCTTGTAATCAATTTTAATTTTAATTTTTGTTCCTCTAATAAATAATTCAGAGTTTGTATGTTGTTAACGACGATCGCAGGGATCACGACCATAAAACAGTGGAACAAATGAGCGAACACCAGCTGCATCGATACTCACACACGTGACACACGAACTTAATTTATAGCAAATGGAAGCCTATATAATTCCGAAGGACAGAATGGTCTACCGCCGAAAGAGAAAACGTCTACAGGCAGGCCAAAAAGCGATGGACGTCAGAACGGTGTGTCAAGACACCTTGTGTGTTTCAAGGTCAAGACATAATGAGAGAAATGTTGGAGATTATAGCTTTGAGCAAGTGGATAATTTTACCTACCTGGGATCACTGCTAAATGAGGCCAATTTGAACAGCGAGGAAATCAAATCAAGGAAATCATAGCAAAGGGAAACAGCGTATTTTGAAACAAGAAACTATTGTGCTCTAGGATCGTAAGTCATAATTCTAAACTGAACATTTATGAAAGCCTTATAAGATCAGTAGTTACTTACGGCTGTGAGACATGGACGATGCGGAAGAAAGATGAAGAACGTCTTAAACGATTTGAGTGGAAAATACTTAAGAGAATGTTTGCGCCAGTAGTGCGACAAGTTGGCACTTTGCGAATTCTCATGAATCTTGAACTTGATACGTTAATACACAACGAAAACATAGCACATTTTATTAAGTCACAGAGAATTAGATGGCTAGGACATATTTATAGAATGGAGAAGACCAGAAATACGAGAGCTATTACAGAATGGAAACCCTTGTAGTCTAGGCTCAAAGGAAGACCGAGAAAGAGGTGGATGGAGTGTGGTGTTGAAGAGGACCTGCGAACTATGGGGATCAGAGGATGGAAGATTGTTGCTGAGAACAGAAGGGGATGGTGTAGGATTGTTGAGGAGGCCAAATCTCATAGAGGGATGTAGAGCCAGAGGAAGAAGAAGTCGCTTTGCCTAATATACGAAGAGTAAATAGTAAAATGCTAAATTCAGATTAATATGTAACCCCCACTCTCAGTCACTGACATACTGTGACAAGTTATGAAACAGGAGCTTGGGAACGAAGTGGTCAGCCAATTACAGGTCAGTGGGCCCTGCCCGCTTGCCAAATTTGGCCGCTGTTCCGCGCAGTCCGGTTTTGCGATACCACCACTACCATCAGCAACATATGTTTCTTGTCACAGCCGAGTTGTTGCCTATCAGCTGATGTCTCTTTAAATTTTAATCACTGTTAATACAAAACGTAAAGTAGCGTTTTCCCTAAAGTTTTGCTGCCAATATTCTTCTTTTCACTTCACCAGTAGGGATATCACCTGTTCCGTTTTCACAGTATATCTCGCCATCTTGCTTTTAGTCTTCCCACATCCTTTGTTCCAAGGGGTCTCTATCCCTGTACGCTACTTTAGATAGCCGTCTATCCTCCATTCTGTCCAGATGCTACGACCGAGATTTCTGAAATCTATCATTTACGGAGAATGCCTGTAGTCCTCATTGCGCAAACGGTCTCGCCTTCTACAACCCTTTGTTCGTCTCAGAAAACTCATTTCTGAACTTCTAATCTGGTTTATAACTTTCCTTCTAGGCACCCACGATTCGCAGCCATACATTAACAAAGGTACTGCATTTGTTTAACAAAAATTAACCCTTGTTTTTTAATAATAAGAATGGCTCCCGTGTGTACCACCTGAAGTAGTGTAGTAGTGCAGTGTTCTCCTACACTACCCTTGTTTCTTTCTTTGTTTTATTCTTTGGCGTTCTATATATGATGCCACCCATAATCTGAACTTCATTAATTTCATAGTGACATCTCGACCTGGTTCTTTCCCAGTACTGACAACGCAACCTAGATCTCGAAGACATAGAAAATCGGACTCGAAAACAGATTGCAGAGGGGTATACATTTGTTAAACCGAAACTGCTAAGACACTGGATTGCAGATATCCACACTTAAGACCAAGGTGATGGCTTTTCGTGAAACTGATCCCGTACGGGCAAAAATTGTTATAGATGGTACTGTCCTGGAACAAGTTAGCAATTTTGAATACCTGGCCTGCAGTGTTCTTATAATGCAAGCAACGACGTTGTGAATAAGTTGCATAAGTTCAACCTTATGTGCGGGACCATCAGGCGAACTCTTTAAGTCAGCAAGTAAAGGAACACGCCTAAAATTCTTCAAGGTGATGGCCCTTCCGACGCTTCTTTATGTGTCTGAGAATTGGGCTTTAACGAAAGGCCAGGCCAGTCGCATCCAAGAGGCTGAAATGAGATTTCTCAGGCAGGGTATACTCTCCATGATCACAGAAGAAAGACGGATAGACGGCAGGAACTGAATATTATGAGTATACTCGACACGATTGCCCAGTATCGGCTGAATTGGTGGGAACATCTGTGCTGAATGGATGACTGCCGCATCCCCAAACAACTGTGGAACTATAAGGCGAGGGGACGGAGGGGTGTGGGACGTCCGAGGAAGCGCTGGAGTGACCAGCTCTAATCTCTGCCTGTTTGAGACCGGAACAAACCATCCTTGGTTTAATCTTTGAAGATGATGATGATGATGATGATGACATAGAAAATATATTTAATTCGGTTCTTATATCCATTTTTATTTCGTATTTGATCTCTAAGGGTGTAACATTTGGTTTTTCTCAAGAACTTCATTTCACTTGTGTGTACTGTTCGCTCATCATTCTCGGCACCGTCCAAGTTTCACTTCCATAAGTTAAAACAGATGTTGCCATTACTTTATAGAACTTTATCTCGGTGTCTTTCCTTGTCTTAATACTAAGTATTCTGCGTATAGTATCGCATATCATTTGAAATCTATATTGTAAAACTCCCGATTATAAATTTATAATATTAAACTATTTGTTCCTGTTTCTTGTTTTCCTATTACCTTAGTTTTATCTTCTTCCAATGTTAAATTAATGTATTTGTATTTTCATTTTACTTAAGTTAAGAATGATCTAAAATTCCTGCAGTTTACAATTCACTTACTACAATTATATACACTCCTATATCTACGTAATTATGATTACCTAGACTCAATTTGATATATTGTAATTTTAATCACGATACAAAACTAAACTCGTAGACTTTCTATTTTTAAATTACATACAAAGGGCACAGTTTTCAATAATTATGCCTACTGGTCAACGATCACGTAGTCCGGAGAACATGACCAAAGATTTCCAACGTCTAATCACGCTACGAATGCAACACAATTTTTAACTTTTTAGTCAAATAAATCATACATTTTTCCCAGCGCGTAGACCGAATCATAGTTGGACAGAGCGTACGGATTATGAATCACTGAAATTTGATATCGTCGTTTTGCATGCCTACTGTTTTACTGTATATGAGGCTATAGGCGATTACAAAAGCTGTCTGTCGTCTACAAGATGAGCAGCACACTTATACACAGACAATTGTGATCCAGTGACAGACAGAACAGTGTACCGATAGTATAGTATGACATGCGGGTAGCGCGCCAACAGAACGACGCTGAAACTGGAATAAATAAAGAGAAAGGCATACAGGCGAACTTCCACTACAACTCCTGTCATTACGAGATTTGTACAAAAGTTCACAAGGTTGTTGCCTGTCACCATTACTTTTTAACATTTATCCAGATGATCTCTTCAAAAAATGGAAACAACAATCCTCTGACTGTATTGACATCCACCGAAATAATAGCTTGAAAACCATTCTCTTCGCGGATGACCAAACTATATTCGCCAATTCAGAAGACGATCTCCAGCGATCAATATACATCTTACATAAAATAGGAAAAGAATATAACTGTAACATATCTGAATCAAAAGCAAAAGTAATGGCCTTTGTAGGAGATGAAACGGTTGGGACCAAAATATGCATGCGTAGAACAAGTAAGACATTTCAACTATCTTGGACGTGACATTACTTATAATCAAGATAGAGATATATAGATAATAAAGTGACGAATTTCACAAGAACGTGTGCAACGATTTGGAGAACGTTGGGAAATAAATGTAGAAAAGAAACCCAAATAAAATTGTATAAAACAATGGCAATACCCTACAATACTGACTGGTTCTGAAATTTGGATCATAAAGAAAAAAGATGAACAAAAGATACAAACAGCAGAAATGAAATTTCTGAGATCAGTTAAAAGGTGTAATACACGAGATCATATAAGAAATGAAGAGGTAAGAAGTGATTTAGATATTTTTGCAGTTAATGAAAGGATTAAAGAATACAGAAGAAAATGGATTCAACACATAGATAGAATGGAAGAAAGTAGAATACCGAAGATGGTGAAAGAATACAACCCTAGAGGCTGAATAAAAGTTGGCAGACCTAAGAAAAGGTGGACTGTGGAATAGGAACAGGCCGCTAAATCCTAAAACCGTTAAGAAGAAGAAGAAGATGATGATGATGACGATGTACAAAAATTCGAATTAAAAAAATCGAATTAATGGAATATCGAGTTGTGAACTACAGGCCTATTAAGAAAAATGTTTTAAAATTAATTTCAACCTTTAATTTAATTAATTGGTCGACCGAAGCCAGTTTTCAGTTTAACTCGACCATTTGGCATTTGCCTGTCTACCTCTTTGAGGTATGTTCCACGATAACTTTTGAACGCATCAACCGATTTTTGTAAAATCTGGCAAGCGTGTCCACACTTTTAGCCTGAAGAATCCTATTATTTTTGAGACAGATTTCCCCAAAATAGGAGTGACAGCTGAAACGTGAAGTGGTAAAAATGTTGAAAAAAAATCACAAACGTCCATGTGTGATATTTAGTGTTCAATATTGAAATTTTCAAAGGTTTGGGACGCCGGAGGGGCAAAACGTGAAAGAAAATTTTGATAAAATCACAAACACTCGTGTGGCGTATCAGATTAACAGAGAATTTTAACTGAAATCTGAATGTAGTGTTACGTTTTGGAAATTTCAAAATATCGGGACGCCAGGGCCCAAAAAGTGGGGCAATTGGTTAATAAAATTGCAAATTCCACATGGGATTTCAAATCAAAAGAATTTAAACCGAAATATGAATATCGTGTACAGTTTTGGAAATTTCAATGCTTTTTGATCCCAGGGTCAAAAAGTGAGATCAAAAATTAAAAAAAAAAACAACCGGTTGCATGATTAAAGGGAATTTTTGCAAAAAATCGGATTGTTAAAATGTTTACAGTATATTGTATGAAGGAGCTGTGGCGGCTGGTGACGTTTTTGACTGTGGGGGACAATATATGGGTGGGGTGGGTGGTTGGAGCCATACATAACATAAGTAATCAGTCACAAGCAGAAACCAAATTATTTCATCATCATCATCAGCCGTGGCTCTACAAGCCTTGGTGGGTCTTGGGCTGCTCCAACAGTCGATTCCATTCCTCCCTATTGCGTGCCCTGGCTTTCCAGTTTCTTATGTTCAGCTTTCCGAGGTCAGCCTCTATCTGGTCTTAGAATCTACTTCGGGGTCTTCCCTTTTTTCTACTAACCATTGGTTTCTGGTAGAAAGTATGTTTCGTAGGCTGTCCTTCCTCCATACTCTCTGTGTCCAACCCACCTCAGCCATTTGCCTTTTTCTTGCCAGGACATTGCCTTTAGTTCCGTCCGAATTTTTTCTCTTGAGGATTCACAACAATAGCTTTTTCAAATGGTGAGGTCGTCAGCCTCACGCCTCACCCCCAACTCTCAAATTATTTCAGTTACCATAAAATAATAGTAAAATTGAAACATTTTCTTTTTATTAGAAAGAAAATTATATTCATTATTTACAAGCACCTGGGTAGAAATATACTAAAAGTATGGTTAATATCAAAACCTACCTTGTAAACTACTTAGGCTATATTTAAATAATGTTTGAAATTGAAATTATTTATAGCCCAAAATCATTGCAGTTCACGTTCCTAAACTTAAATGGTAAATCAATTTTTTATTAAATGACACAGGATCAGGCCTACACAGAATAAGTATCTACAGCACCACGTTTACGTATAAAAAGAATGACAAAAACATTCTCTTGCAAGAATGCACAATCTGATAAAGAATAATTTACTACAACATCACGTTTCCATACAAAATACGACAAAAACACAATCAAACCCAATGGCGTGGGGTGGGTAGATAACAGCTGTTGCCGGTTGTGTTAGGCCTAAAACTTAGTCTAAAAATTAATTAAGATTTTTTTCTAGTACGAGATATTCCTTTTGGAGCCAAAATACGTTTTTAGTGTATTTTCTACGTATCATCCGCTGGCAGAAGAAGATGGTCACAGTTCAACGTAATCTGCCTCCATTATACTACACAGAATAAACCCGAACACAAATAATCGACTTAAAAATTAGTAAAGAAACACATTTTGAAAGGAACAAAACAGAAATAGGTGCATGTAGTAACCTGTACGCGTCGGTTCTGAAAACAAAGATAGCTGCTAACTCAGCGTGTTGCCGGTTTACACAGCGGCAACACATCGGGCGGAAGAACGCATCTCCTTCCCTAGTATGTACAACTACTACGAGGTCAATGACCGTACACAGTAGAACGTCGCCGGTATCTCAGCCGGCGACACAACTTTAAAAATGTCGGTACAAGCGCCCAGCAGTTCGAAAGCAATATTGAGCTTTTCTTCAAGTTTCTCGACTAATGTGTTCACATCTCAAATTAAACAATAATTAAAGGATTTACTCTGTGATGTAATTAATTTTATTTCCTTTCATTGCTTGTACTATTGCCGCCGGCAACAGCGGTTACATGGCGGCAACGTCACTTATATTATAAAAACTATATAAACAACAGAGACAAGTATCTACACTTTAGCAGCAACAGAGACGTTTTAAACAACGCAACGCACCGGTTCTCTATGAAAAGGACCGCGAAAGCGATCAATGTGCAAAGCCCCACCTGACATGGTTGCAGCTTCATTTAAAAGCGTAAGTGTACACGTCCTCTTTCCCTAATACCCGTAACACCTCCGAGCGTCCGACTTCGACTTCGGGACCAAGGCAAAAACATCAAATGGTTGCTATTAGCCGTCCCAAAAATATCTGTCACATAAGGAAACTACACTTTTCAGTAATATTATTGTCAACTTTAATTTACAAATTTAATGGGGGGGGAAGGCTGCGCCCTTTTGCCCTCCCAGTACGAGGAGGGAGAAGGCCGAGTAACCAGTTTATGCATGGTGTGGTGGAGGAAGTAAGAGATGGATGTTCCAGTAGTAATGAGGCAATGAAGAAGAAACGCTAAGGACACGAAAACAGTTATCCTCCAAGTCTTTAATGTTGAGTACCTTAGAAGATACGACGATGGTTTCGTAAAAAAAAAACTGCGTAACGTTTATGTTGTTGTCCGACACCCATCTCATCCTCGGACGACACACGTCTCTTCTACCAATGGCTTTATAGTTCAGTCCGCTTTCGGCAATCGATCCTCCGTCATCCTTTGCAGATGATCCCACTATTCTCTTATATAAATTGAAATAATTTCGAGATAAATTGTCCTTTACTTCGAGTTCTGCTCTGATATCCTCATTCCTTATTCTACCTTGGAATGTATAATTTAAAGTATTTCGAAGAAACCCCATTTCAGCACTCTGAATCTTGCCGCATTCCTTTTTTGTCATGACCCACACCTCACTCGCATAAATCAATGTGGGTATTGCAATTGTCTTACAAAATTTAATCCTTGTGCTGTGTCTTGTTTTATTTCTAAGATTTCTATGAATCGTATCACAGATATTCCTAAATTTATTAATCTTTTCTTTTATATCATATTAAGATTCATAGCTTACTGCACAGCCTAGATATTTGAAACGGCTCACTTGTTCTAAAGGGCTGTTGTTTATAACTTCCTTAGTGCTCACTGGATATTTATCTTTGGGTTTGGACTTTCTTACTGAAATTTTCTTGAATAAGAACTGTCATCCACATGTAGGAGAGAACCCATTCAAATTGATTTGTTAAGCTGTATTCCCGAAGTCACTATGGATTTCCATGGCCTCAACATGTCGTCAATGTATATATTAAACAAGATTGGAGAAACACAGCATCGCTGCCTAACTCCCTTATTTATTGCAATGTCACCTGAGAGCCTACCGTTCAGATCCAGAACTACAGATGTATTTTTGTAAAGGATCTTAACTGAATTTATTAAATGCTGTGGATATCCTCTTCTATCCATAAGATTTTATAACTTTAGGCGGTCTATATTATCAAATGGGTTTTCCAGATCAACAAAAGCGATATGCGTTTCCTGGTTATACTCCCGCCTTTTCTATATTAAAAAAAATGCCGGTATATAAAATGAAAACTCGAGCTGAGACGATTCGCAGACAGTTCGCGTAGTACGTATAATAGAGTGCAAGGTTAAGTACCCATTGAATTCCATTATCGTGCGATTGCAGTTGCAATCCGTTTTCAGTGGTGTATGTGAGCACATACACAGAGCACACACCCACACACACAATGAAAACTCGAGCTGAGACGATTCGCAGACAGTTCGCGTAGTACGTATAATAGAGTGCAAGGTTAAGTACCCATTGAATTCCATTATCGTGCGATTGCAGTTGCAATCCGTTTTCAGTGGTGTATGTGAGCACATACACAGAGCACACACCCACACACACAATGAAAACTCGAGCTGAGACGATTCGCAGACAGTTCGCGTAGTACGTATAATAGAGTGCAAGGTTAAGTACCCATTGAATTCCATTATCGTGCGATTGCAGTTGCAATCCGTTTTCAGTGGTGTATGTGAGCACATACACAGAGCACACACCCACACACACAATGAAATCTCGAGCTGAGACGATTCGCAGACAGTTCGCGTAGTACGTATAATAGAGTGCAAGGTTAAGTACCCATTGAATTCCATTATCGTGCGATTGCAGTTGCAATCCGTTTTCAGTGGTATATGTGAGCACATACATAGAGCACACACCCACACACACAATCAAAACTCGAGCTGAGACGATTCGCAGACAGTTCGCGTAGTACGTATAATAGAGTGCAAGGTTAAGTACCCATTGAATTCCATTATCGTGCGATTGCAGTTGCAATCCGTTTTCAGTGGAGTATGTGAGCACATACACAGAGCACACACCCACACACACAATGAAAACTCGAGCTGAGGCGATTCGCAGACAGTTCGCGTAGTACGTATAATAGAGTGCAAGGTTAAGTACCCATTGACTTCCATTATCGTGCGATTGCAGTTGCAATCCGTTTTCAGTGGTGTATGTGAGCACATACATAGAGCACACACCCACACACACAATGAAAACTCGAGCTGAGACGATTCGCAGACAGTTCGCGTAGTACGTATAATAGAGTGCAAGGTTAAGTACCCATTGAATTCCATTATCTTGCAATTGCAGTTGCAATCTGTTTTCAGTGGTATATGTGAGCACACACCCACACACAGACCACCCACCACAGCATGAATGCGGTGGGCGTTACGATCATTTATTTATCGACTTCTACTCTGTACTCGTATATTTATTTACAGCAAGCAGTGTAACAGCTATCGATTAACACGTGGTGGACAATGGAACGCGGAAAATTGTCCTCATTAACTCTGTACGCGAAAAAAAACATTCACGATTCTCGTGCCCGTGTATATGCTATACATGTAAATGGCACCCCTCTGCTAGTGCACATGTTGATTATATTGTTACGAATTCCAGCATATACCGGGTGGATCAAAAGAGTACCTACGTGATTTTAGAAATCGATTGTTTTTTTTGTTTTTGTAAGACTTTTTAGACGGTAATTTGCCAATGCGTACACTAGCGTTTCCCTGTGTGCACTAAGGGGTTGCTGGGGAGGGATCTGGGAGAGCCTCAGGGGGGGGGGGCAGATGAAGAGCAAGTGGGCAATAAGAACGCTGTTCTTGGTCGTCCTCTCGTCCTCTTTTTTTCCCCCCAACACCTTTCCTTCTTAAATGTTACTTAAGAATAATGGAATATAGAAGAACAAAATTTGTTTATAAGAACGGCAAGTGCAGTAGAAACTGGGGCCTCTCAGATACGTAGCAGGCAGACCATGTACTTTACTGCCAGAGAGAGACGTGAGGATCTCAGACATGAACTAAAAATATACATCAAGTTGGAAGCGGTATATAAGAAAGTGGAAAGAATTTATAACTGAAACGGAGGAGGAAGCAAGCCAAACGAAGATTCTCTTCACATACAAACCAGCGGATGGAAGAGAAGTAGAGGCCGACTAGAAACAGGTGGTTCCAGCGAGAAATGTCAAGACGGAAAAAAACAAATATTCGTTTAAACCTTGACGCGACGATGATGATGATGATGATGATGATGATGATGAAGGCTGTAACAAACACGTAAGAGTAATTTCTTGCAACTGAGTTTATTCGCATTCAAAACGGGTAAGAACGACGCACGCTTGATATATTTCGTTCAATACAGTTGACTTGTATGATTCCGTTTATTACCGCCACAAAAACATTATTCTCTCTCTCTCTCTCTCTCTCTCTCTCTCTCTCTCTCTCTCTCTCTCTCTCTACTTAAGCTGCTGACACTGATGACTCAATTGAGTCGGTTTCCTTTTGTAGCAGTTAGTTACGCAGCATTACGCATGCGCTTTCTTCTTTCTTTCTTTCATACATCCTTTTAACTTTCTATTTTGCTTTTCTACGTCCTCAGGGCGCGTAGACAGGCACACGACACGGAACACACACGGCGACAGTCGTCCGGTGATGGAGATTTTCATTTTCTTCAATTAACTCATTAACACGCCAGAGAACTGTGTCAGTAGGTTTACTGGACCACGTACGCACGCGCACGTGCACACAAAAACCAGTTCCCGTTAACACGAGCCTTCTGCAATTAAAGCGAAATAATTAGAAGTGAATTTTACACACGTGAAAGAAAAAAGAACAGAAAAGACAAAAAGCGGGCTAATTGAACGAAGAAAGAAACAAAATCAGCACGTTTATTGTATGTACTGCTTGGTGTTGGCGGACGCACGCAAGCATCCGCGCGCGAGCGCGCAGAACTGAAACGACCACAGTTTACATAATTCAGTGGTTTTACATGGAAATATAGTGGCGGCCGCTTCAAATACGATAATTTGCCTTCGGAAAAGAAACAGAACAAAGGAGAACAAAGCAATTATCGTTTCCGTTGTCATTGAGAACTCATATACATGGAAAATCACGCATAGTTTCCGTCCATAATCAATTAATGCTAATAATGTACCATACAAGCCAAGTGATCTACGAGGCTTATAGTGGCAGACAAATGGGGATAACTCTATATTAACTCTTTCAGTAGAATTCGATCACCCGGTTTGGGTTTATTAAAAATTGGTGTTAACCGCATCTACGCGTAGTATACCGTACTTTCACTGAACGAGCGAAGCGAGTTCTCAGTTTTGACTCGACCCTTCGTTATTTGTCTCTATCTACCTATCTTTAGGGTATGTCTTACGATCATTTTTTAACGCATGAACAGATTTTCGTAAAACGTGTGTCCATACTTTTAGCTTACAGAACGCTGTTTTTTTTTTAGACTCGTCCCTCCCAAAATGGGGGTGGGGGTGGTAGACCAAAATTTGAGGGAGTCAAAGTTGTGAAAAAAATCGCAAAAACCCATGTGGAGTACCAAATTGAAGGGAATTTGAACCAAAAACTGTATGTAGTGTTCATTTTTGGAAATTTAAAAATTCGTGGACGTCGGAGCCCAAAAATTGGGTGAAAATTTTGATCTCTTCTTCTTCTTCTTCTTGTTCTGCACGTCAAGGTATAGGCTTACATCCTGTTCCGCCTTCAATGAAGCCATCTCTTCCTTGGTCTACCTATATCTCGTCTTCCTTGAGGTAGACGTCTTATTACTTGTTTAGGTAGCCTCATATCTACCATTCTCTGGATATGCTGCCTCCATTTTATTTGTCGTTCCCTTATTCTGCTTGCCATAGAATATACATTTAACTCGGTTCTTATATCTTCACTTCGTATTTGACTTCTACGGGTGAAACCTTTGGTTTTCCTCGAGATCTTCGTTTCACGTGTTTGTATTCTTCGCTCATCATCGTCCAAGTTTCACTTCTATAAGTTAAAACAGATGTTGCCATCACTTTCTAAAATTTCATCTTGGTGTCTTTCTTTGTCTTATTTCAAAGTGTTCTGTGTATAGTACCGGAAAATTTTGATAAAACACAAAAATTCATGTGTGGTATCGAATTAAGGAGAATTTTAACTAACATCCGAATGTAGTGTTAAGTTTTAAAAATTCCACAATTTTGTGACATCATGCCCCAAAATTCAGAATTTTGAGAAATCTATTATGGAAATCTTACAGGGTGTCAGAGTAATTGAAGTGTAACACAAATCCGGACATAGCGAAATTTTAGCGTTACGTCCGCTAAAATAATAGCAGAGTAATCGAGATTTTTGTACTTTTCACACAACTGAAAGATTATCTAATAACAAAACTTATGTAAATAATAAATGTACTGCGTTAAAAATGATAAGCGAGTTCTGTCGCTCAGAGAACATACTAGTGTTAAATTCAGTGACCGAAGTGATATGGAGTACATCATCGTTTAACGCTGGAGTTAGGTTCTTAAACATTCATAACGTTAAACTAATCTCTCTGTTTTTTAATATATTACATTTTGTCAAAACAGATGTCTGTCGTGTGTTATGTGTCACGTATGACAGCTTCTTGGTTCTGTACGATGTTTCTCACATCGTCATTAGTAATTATCTGGCCACTACAACGCCAGTGCTTCCCCAACATGCGCACGCTACACACAAGAAAAATAACCAAGCTACTCAAGCCTCTGTTGGCTATAACAAAATGTATATTCATAAACAGCGTTTCATTATTTTCTTCCTTATATAGAAGTTGAAGCCAGCACCCACCACCATCACCTGCTGATTCGGTCTCGCGAGAGGTCTTAACCTTTCTTTCTTCCTACCACACGACCAAACAAATTATCTTCACCGTCATTACATCGCGCTTATTCAATTTTTTTCTGGCAACCAGAACAAGTAAAGTAATGATTTTTCACTGGAAATAATGCAGTATAAATCGCTATTTTCACGTTAAAGTCAATTCCGAACAAAATTATGTAGGCCTACTTAAAATTTCTTATTAAAATGAAAAAAAAAGCTAAAGGTATATTAAAATACTTAACTGGTGTTGTAGCGAAACCGTGCGTACGTGAATAATAACACTCACCTGTGAACAAAACAAAATAGAAGAATTAATAACGTGAAATACACACATGAAGAAATCTGTTATTTAAAAAGAAGTAATTCTGAAAATTATGAATTCTGGAAAAAACATCGTCCACGATCAACTGTAATTGTATTTGTAAGAGCAAATTTTACCACTGACTTGCAACTCCGAAATAAATTTGCGTATTATAAGCCTACAATTTTCAGAAATCTACAGTACACTGATCCGAAATATACTACAATATTACAAATTATAAGTACGGCTGGCAACTCAAACCAGTTCTAGGTAAAAATGCATTAGCTGCAGTACCTCCAAAACAAAATACGGAGTATGTTCAGTACGGTCACCGGGAAGAGTCCTAAGGCCTAATAATTAATTAGGCCCAAGGCATGTCGTCGTCATTAACATTTTTATTACGAGATCCGTTACTCGCGCGGCCCGGTCCACCATCGTCGTAGTCTTCCGGTACGTTACAGCCTCCGCCTTCAATTCGTCATTGTTCTTGAAGTCGGAAACCCACGTGCCTCTTCATCAGGAACGGTTAACGATAACAACAGCACTCCACACGTTAGTCGTCAACGACACATTACGGTGTGTGTGTGTGTGTGTGTCCATTGTCTAAACCGCCAACGCGCCAATTTAAAAGTACCTCGTTTACTTTGTAAATTAGGCGTTGGACAAAGCACACTAAAGCCTTCCTACACTAATAACTGGATCTCGACGCGCGTGTCCATCGCTTCATATTAAACAAATTACATTCGATTGCATTATTGCTGTTATTATTTTATTAATTTATGATAAAATTACGCTCACGCACTCCTTCTCTCTCTCTCTCTCTCTCTCGCTTTACCTTTATCGTTTGCATGTAAGGTATGCCAAGTTTACATACGTCAGTATTCTTTCATGCCTAAAATAAGTAAGTCGCAGAGGAGTGAATAACAGTAGATGGATATAAAGAGTAACGGACTGTAGTCGCACAGAACGAAAAAGACGAAGTATTGCTTGGAGGTCACGGAGGGACAAACCAGAAGGTTTGTTTTTACGCATCCGATTCGACTCCGATTTCTGTCGTGCGTAAAAAATATCGGAAGCAGGTGTGAACAAACTCTTTCAGCGCTGCCATCATCAGTACTGGAAATGGATCCGTGGGGGTTGTATGCCTCTGATCGGTTCATTTTTATAATCTTTGGAAGCGGCATTCCATAGCGCTCTCCTGTTTTGGATTTCGTCAATGAGCCTTTCAGCATTAATGTCTTCCAGATTTACAATACAAGTTAAGAGCTTCACACTACCACGTGAATACCACTGATTATTTGGCACAACTGCTTCGCCGACGCTAGGCAGGAAGGTTGGTAGCACTGATGTCTGAAAGTCATACAAACAAAAGTCGCGCGAGTGCATAAACGGAACCATTACAGCCTATGTATCTAGATAACTCATCAGACTTTTTATCTGATACGTTTGCTAGGACACCAGAATATGTTTTTGAGTTCGGAACGATTAAGTTATCGTACGACAATGCATAAAACGGCCCATTTGTTTCTATTGTTCTACATGTCGTACGACTTTTTATTGTAGGTTATGTACGATACAAATTGGTTGCATAAAGAAAACGGAACCTTCAGCCTGAAAGTTGGAGAGATAGACAGATGATGACTATCTTCTTCTTCTCCACGTCAAGGTATAGGCTTACAGACTGTTCCGCCTTCATCTCTTCCTTGGTGTCCCCTATACCTCGCTCTCGACATGCTGCCTCCATTTTATTTGTCCTTCCCTTATTCTGCTGGGCATAGGATATACATTTAACTCGGTTATTATATCTTCATTACGTATTTGATCTCTAAGAGTGTAACTTTTGGTTTCCTCAAGAACTTCATTTCACTTGTTTGTATTCTTCGTTCATCATTTCTTCTCTTCGTCCAAGTTTCACTTCCATAAGTTAAAACAGGTTTTGCCCTTACTTTATAGAATTTTATCTTGGTGCTAGTGTTCGCTGGATTATGTTTGCTGTTAGAAATTATACCTTAATAAACACTCCCTGTTCGTTAAGCAGATCATATGCTCTATTGTTCGAAACTCTATTGCATGTTTTAAACTCATGTTCTCTGGTATCCAAGTCACGATTCAGTACAGATTAAAATTAATTTACCTTTTTGACATGATAATGTCTTTTGGCTGGCCATCATTTGAAAATTTCTGTAACGCTGTAAACTGTAACGCATCACGCTGCATGACGTCATTCTTGCGTGACGTCATTGGGATTGTTGTAAATAAACGTTTGTTTTGATACGTCGCAATATATATAATGTGTTAAAAATAATATCACTGCAAACAATTAAACCAGATTTATAAAGCGTCCTGAAAGTTTAAAATCAAGTGTTAGCACAATTTACCAGCCGGGAATCGTTAACTAAAACCGCGACCGCTAACATGCTAACGTCGTCGCAGATTAAAGACCTAACAAGCGAACAACACTGCATAGCTGTAGATAGGTTATTGGGGTTATTGTCTCTAGTTAATGGTTGTCTTCGTATGTGATTCAGCTAACGATCTATTCATTAAAATATTTGTCATCGTAAATGCAAATCTACTGTTCTTTATATTTAATTACTCACCGCAGAAATGTGAAGTATAACACAGATACATAATGCCATTGGGATTGTTGTAAATAAAGGTTTGTTTTGTGTTGTGGTGAAATACACTGCTGCTGGTATATAGTAACCATAACGTGGCGACTGATTAAAACAGCGTTCGACAATGGATAGCAGCGACGAGAAGGCTCAGATCAAGAAACGACAAAATGCCGAGCGAGCAAGAAAGTATCGGGAACGAAAGAAGCTCGAGAAGGAACAGCAACGAGCGGTTGCTGTCGGCGGTGAAGCTTCAATACCAGCGGCCCCATCGCAACAAAAACGAAAACAAGATGACTTGTTGAGCGAAGAATTGAACGAGTACTTAATAAATACACCGTTCGCGTCGATGATGACTGAGCAGGAGAAAATCGATGCATTCTACAACATCAAACTATCAGAGAAGCGAAGGAAAACCAACGAACGAGTAAAACGTTGTAGATTGAATAAGAAACAAGATGACTTGATGCACGAAGAATTGAACGAGTACTTAATAAATACACCGTTCGCGTCGACGATGGCTGAGCAGGAGAAAATCTATTCATTCTACAACATAAAACTGGCAGACAAGCGAAGGAAGGCCAACGAACGAGTAAAACGTTGTAGATTGAATAAGAAAACTGAGATGGCAACGAAACGAGCGAACGAAGCAGCTGAATTCGAACAGGCAATCGCTGAAGTATCGCCAAAACGCTTAAAAACTGAAGAGATAGCAGCAGATGCGGAATTTACGAAACGATTCGACGACAACGAGTTCGGTTACGCCTGCTCCGTCTGCGATCGCTTATGGTTTCAGAGAGATTTGCGAGCACCGCCGCAAAAGAGTCAACACATACTGGCCGCTGAGTTCCCCAACGAAGATGTAACTAGCTACAAAGTATGCGGAACGTGTTACACTTCCCTAGCACTCGAGAAGGTACCCAACTTTTCGCGATCCAATGGCTTCGTGTACCCTGAGTATCCCGATCATTTGCCACCAATCGACTGTATAACTGAACGTCTGGTCTCGCCGCGTCTACCATTCATGCAGATACGACGCCTGCGGTTCGTCCACGGCAGTCAAAGTATTATAGGGCAAGTAATAAACGTGCCGGTCGATATAAACACGATGGTTCAAGCGTTGCCTCGTAGCTTGGACGACGATAGAGCATTCAACGTAAACATTAAACGACATCTCATACATAAGTCGACGTACTTGCAAGGCTACGTCAATAAGGGTACCGTAAAGAAATGGCTGCAATACTTGTTAACGAAACCGCTATACAAAATGAATAATATATGGGTAGATGATGCATTCTTCAACAGTAGCAGTAGTGACACGACGGCGAAAATCACAGAGACAGAGCCGACGGACGAGGAGCCGTTGATAGAAAGCATCGCAGAACAGCCAGAGAATGCGAATGAATTGTTGCTCGCACAACAAAAGACGATGATGTGGGATGAGGAAATGTACTTGGCCATAGCACCAGGCATGAACTCGAAGCCACAGAATATAATCTACGATGAGAATGCCGAGGAACTGTCGTTTCCAAGCATCTACTTGGGTGAGCCACGCATCTACAAGACGAACAACGTTACTCCGTTTATGATGGCAAAAAAATTCAAGTACCGTCTGCCTAGTGGCAAAAGCTAAAGAGCATGATAATGTCTTTCGGCCGCCAGCTAAACGCAACATTATTATGGTTACTGACTGACTGATTGTTTCCTTTCTGCAAATGTTGCGTTTAGCTGGCGGCCGAAAGACATTATCATGCTCTTTAGCTTTTGCCACTAGGCAGACGGTACTTGAATTTTTGTTTTCATCCGTCGTGTGACTTCTTATTGTATTTAATTAAATAACGCGTTTCGAGGCTCAAGGCCTCATCTTCAGATTTCAGTCCAGTGTGGACGTCGTTAACACATTAAAACTAAACTACTACACATTAAAATAAAACACACTACACAAGTTAACAATTTGCCATGTTTCTCGCATTACTGAATGTTGCAGTACAAAACTAAATTATAAATAAACTGCCTTAAGGTATTCAGATCGGTTGATCATTGACATTAACCATTAATTTGGTTACCCACTAAAGGAATTTGTTCTTTATGGTTAGTATTAATATGTTATACAAACTCGCAGGGCGGTTTTTTCAAAAAATATATGAAAATCCAAAAAACAATGGTATCGTCACAATGGCTAGTATTCACACTCTTCTGTCGCTTTTACAGAAAAATTAAATTCGAGCTACACAAAATTCGAGTGAGGTAGGTGAAGAAAATTTTGCGCAACCAATTAATGCAAACTTGGAGTAACTTCTCTGAAAAAATTGTATTTTGCAAAAACGTTGTACAAAATTCAGACAGTACGAAAGTACGTTAAAAAAACATCGTTGTAAATTTTGCAAACGTCGTTATGGATTTGTTAACCGAACAGGACAGTCGCGCTGAAAGGCAGCAGTGACGCACTACCTGGCCTTAAAAAGGACCAGCATGTATGTTTACTGTTATCCGGATACTGGTTGAAGGATCCGTCTTTCAGAGAGTAAAATTCTTAGAGTCATCGAAGCGGATCACTCCGGGTGCTCCCACCGCGCGGGGGTCTTGAGTCCCATTCCCCAACAAGCTACAAACTGAGATGCGAGCAGCCGAAAGCGGAAAACTAAAGGTCGACGACAAACTCTCGCATCGTACACGCCTGACGGTCTAAGACTGGGATACCGCATCGACAAACAGGCGATCGCCACGTCGAATATACGGGTGGTTTTCGTTCGTTTAGGCTTTTGAACTTTTCCGATCTGCTACGAATCAGACAGCCAAGCGAGTATAAGCGATAAAAGGTAGACGACATACATGTTGCGAAAAAGAAGTAGAAGAAGAAGAAGAAGACGAAGAAGAAGAAGGAGGAGGAGGAGGAGGAGGAGGAGGAGGAGGAGGAGGAGGAGAAGAAGAATAAGAAGAAGAAGAAGGATGAGGAGGAGGAAGAAATTAATGTGTGACGCTGAAATAAGTTGATAGAACAGCAAAGAATATAAGTTTATTATAAATTCAACCTGTGGTTCTTTTTAATAGTTTCAATAAATTTTTCCATATACGGTGGACAGTACACATACTCGGTGGGCGTGTGTGTGTGTGTGTGTGTGTGATATGACGACGCCAAGAGAGCGTTGTACTATAAAAAGAAACGGGAAGAAAGAGAGAAAATACAACGAACGGTTTTGCAGAAAACTAATTTAACGCAATAAATTAACGCGGAGTAGTTCCGAAGTGTATTAATTCAGTGAAGTAGATTAAGCGAGAGAGACGAAGTGAAAGGTCAACCGTTGGCAGTCATCGTGTGCTGCTCACTCGCGGCACCACCGCTCTCCTCACTGGATATCGCTGGATACGGTTTTTTACACCGACAGTAATTAACTTTTACTGTCGTAAAGTTATACATTTTATACGTGCGCGCGTGTGATTTCTCTTGCCCGCGAGCAGAAACGTGTGACTGCAGTGGGCTGTCAAATGTACGGTAAACACTCGCGTGAACTTAGCGCCCACACTAATGAAGCACCCGGTCGGACTCACGTTGCTATAGTTCGTCGCTGTGCGCCGCACTTGGGACCCGCGCCCATTCTGCAAGAAACACGGCGAAATGTTGGCGGCAACATAAGAATTGATGACAGCCGATTTTGAAGATAAATTTACTGGTGTTCAACCATCGATACGACAAGCAAATCGACATTTGAAAATTCGCATTACGCAGACACGACTACCACTAGCTGCTAGAGCCAAAGAGAATGCACAACTTGTTCAGAGTCGTGTCAGCTGTCCACGTGAGCCTACTCGAAAAAAGACCTGTCGAACTGGTGATTAGACCGTTCGGTCAAAGGGCTCTCGTCCAATGGAAGCGACAACGCGCTACGAAGATGAAGCGGTACAACTAGCGACAACGCGAGGCACGAAGCACGGGAGCTCGTACAGTGGAAGAGGCTCTGTCGCGCGACAGACGTACTTAATTTTGATAAAAAAAGTATTCTTAAAAGAATATCATAATAATCCACTGTAGAAAGGTAAATGAAATATCTATAAATGAAAAGGGGGAGTTGAAGGGGGAGGGGTAATTTTCTAAAATGAAAATGATAGTTGGGGGGGAGGGGATAATTTTTTATACATGTACTACGTTATCGGTAACAAAGAAGTAGTTTCTATGAAAATATTTCACTTCAATTTATCAAACATAAAACTCGATTTACAAGGTGGGGGATATTTTATTAGAAAATTATCGAAACGAATTCAAGTAAATGAGTTTAAATATAAATCTTAGAAGATGGAAGTCATGTATGGTTCTCCATATAAATTTTTTTTTCAAAGGCACGACCTCCCAAACTGCGCGCTCCTGCCGTTATCTGTCACAAGCATACGTGCGTACTGAGGAGATTGGTTAATGTATAGTCTTCTGAAATTAATATTTAATTCATTTATTTTCCTTTCTTGTTTTCAGGCGCTCCTTCCGATTATGTACATTACCAAGCGTCGTATCCAAATATTTGGCCGTGGTCGTGCAAGTCGCTTTTCACAAGTAACTACGCGGTTAGATGTGTGCGTGTATGCGCGCACAAAACAGTTCCCGGCTGTAACACTGACGGTAATTGTCGGTGTAGACCTGCCCCGAGGCACGGTCCGTTTACAGGCTTCCATACGCAGAGTTTGGCCAAAACACAACGAAAGAAAAAAAATATATTAAAAAGATTTAAACTCTCTTGAACGACCCACTGGAGTGCGCAAAAAAAAACCAAAACACGCACAGTGTAATCAAGTTATTATAAATACGTTTGTAAGCGTGTGCGTGCGCGGGTGTGCGTTGCCATTGTTAGATTTTGCAGTCCGCCTTCTCGATTGAACTGCTGCCTACCTCCTGCGTGTTACACACAAATCTTTCTCCATTCAATCCGCAACGTGTAATTATTTCTAAGCGCTTCAAACAAAGAAAACAAAGACATCATGATAAATTAAAGGGATCCAGACACAATACAATCGGGATCGTATCCGTAGCGAGGGAGGGGATGTACGGGAAAATTAATCGTGTAAAAACTTCCACAATCCTACTGAGAGACATTATTTTCTTGTTTTGTGGTCAGCTTAGTTTATTTTTTAAACCGTTCACCTCAGACTTATTTATTCAGATAAATAAATCAGACCTGATGGAAAAGTGGAGATGTCTTGACAGTACGACCAGTGCTGACACACGAGTTGGAACCAAATAAATAACTGTCAAAGGCGATAGAAATGAATGCACTCTGGACAAAGAAACGTTGTTGGGAATACGAAACGTAACATAATACGAAATAGTGACATAAGACGGTAGTATCAAATAGAGGATGTAGCCAAATTTGTCAGAAGGCGAGAAATAGAATGGAATGACCATGTTGACAGGGCAAGAGACGATAGATTAATAAAAGTAGTGCGAGATTGTAGACCGTTGGGAAAACTGAATCCTGGTCGACCACAGAAGAGATTAAGGGGGGATTTGGAATCAACCCTAGCTAATCCCCTTCATGGGGGAAAAACACGGGATTAAACCTATAAACAAGAAGAGTGTGAGAAGAAGAAGAAGAAGAAACCACTCACAAACGCCGTTTAAAAGCAGTAGTCAAAAAACAGTATTTTAAATTCAGCAACTGTAACTGTAACATGCTGATCAAATCAGCAATGACACTGACCACGTGCTGAACGTCACTGTCTTTCATGTACCATGGCCGGCTCTAGTAGAAGGCCGGAATATTAAACGTGGCAACGTTGCGTCTGAGGCCTGTAAGCATAGTGTAATAAAATAGCTAAAGTGAACATGTTATATTTTGATTTAATTTCATAGCATTACTAAAATCATGTGTAGGCCTATTTATAGCTAAATCTGAATTATAGGTTTGTGCGCACTTAGTGTATAGGCCTACTATACGTTTAAGTTGAAGAAATTAGTGAATTAGTGTTAGGCCTAATGAATTAATTTTGTTCAAATTATTGAATTCGTATCATATGTATGAATTAATTATTACATTTCTGAAATAATATAACAGTATTTTACATAATAAATTTTTAATTTGAAAAAATGAAGAATTATAAACTGCTGTAAACCGACAGTTAAAAATGACGCGATTTGATTATTGTAATACACAAATTAAGAGATCGTCTAGTTGGCCTCAAATATCAGCAGCTGGTTTCAGTATTGCCACGTTTAATATTCCGGCCTTCTACTAAAGCCGGCCATGGTTGTCTACAAACGTGGTTGCGGACAAAAATGTTTGGTGAATTGCGTCATTGCATGGTAACCGGTCAAAAAAAGCGATGGTAATTTTATAAAATGGAAGAATACAAAATTACAGCGTAAAAGAGAATTTCATTTTCAAAGTATATTCGTTTCTGTTAATATTTGTAACAGAGTTATATTCCTTTTATGATTAAATGTTATTCCGGTTTCAATTATTACCATCCAACATTTCTTCTTCCTGTGAGTGTACAGAAGAAGTATCGCAAGCTCTCTTCGAATATACAGTGGAACTTGCTTATAACGAGATTCAAGGGACCGGACAAATGTGCTCCTTAAAACCGGGTGCTCGCTACATCCGAGTTGTCGACTCGCAAGCCTAAAGTTTTATACCGTGATTATCGAACACACAACAAAAAAAGTCTACTATAGAAAAGGCTTTGTATAACAAAATTTTGACATGTTTTACATTCCACCCTTAAAAGTGAAATTTAGACTTTAAACATTTTTTTGACGCTAACATTGTTTGGTGAATATAGGCGTATAGAGAGTTCGCGAAATATAGTAAAATTAACTGTGTAGTAAAAACTTACCAAAAATCAGCCGGCTATCTGGCAAAAAACGCAAAACTTTCCATGCCACATGTACAAAATTTATTTTTAAAATACAAGAAAATTCACTCTAATTTATTTGTCTTTTTGTTCTTCGTTCTAAATGGAATTGACAAAATTATATTTCGCACACCGAACTTAATTAACCTTAAAAAAAGTCATCTATTTTTGAATGTTTAGTAATTTTGTAACTTTAGATATCAAAACAGTTTTATAATTTATTTAAATATTCCACGAATTCATGACTTACATTATTAGTTTCATTAAATTGCGTTAATGATTTTAAACGAATGTTTAAAATGCTGTACTGTAACGAACTTTTTTATACCTTAACCCATGAACAAGCAAGCCTGCGATAAAATGGTCGTTATAACCAAGTCTCTAATGCGTTCCTACTCGTTAAAAGCGAGTTTAATTATCATTACTAAAATACAAAACCAAACAAATCTCGTACTTTTGCTCGTTACATCCGAGTTGTCGTTATAAGCGAGCTCGTTATTCGCGAGTTCCGCTGTATATTCTTTTTGGAGTCTACATTCGTGCAATTCGTGACAGCAAGAACTTCTATTGCTGCGAGAGGACTTATGTCTTTCTGCGTTAGAACCTAAGATTCACTAATAGGCCTATATCTAAGCACTGAGGGGGCAACGATCGAAATCCTAATTAAGTCTCTTTTGTTGTGTTTCCTCTAAGGCATTTTCTTATCGTTACCCCATTTTCGTAATTTGTAGTCACCTCCTCCCTAGAATTTTGCCCCTAAATTTTTACTTAGCCCACCGCTGACATCAGGGGTGCCGATCCTCCCAAACCCCCATGACGTTTCCCCACCAATTTTATAAAAAAATCCTCCCCTTTTTCTGACAAGACCTTTTCTCTCTTTTACAGTAAAATTTCTTACCTAATCGAGCAAAGGCCGGGGCTTTCTAACTCAAAACTATTAAAAAATATTACCTTTTACCGAAACGATATATTGATTGTAGGTAGTTATAAACTAAAGAAATAAGGATTTCTAATAATAAATCACAAATTAGTATTTTCAGTAAAACGTGATTTGTTTTACAATACCAGTACTCTATCACTTTATTGAAAAGATACTTAGTTTTGCAACTTAAACGTCTCACTTAAATCTGTTTTTATCGATAAAATGCTATAAAAATTTCAGTCTGTTTTTGGACCTTTTCGTAGTGTACTAAAATGTAGCAGAAAGCAAGATAAATAAAAAATGTAAACACAAAGTTCTATTGCACACTGTACTTTATTAATACAGTAAATAAAAAATAAAACGTATTTCAAAATTACATTATCAAATATGAACAATGTAATATTTTAAGCTTACCTACTATCACAATAAAATTTAAAAAATCCCCCCCCCCAAATTTTCTAGATGTCGCCAATGGCGACACGATCCCCCCCTGTAGGCACCCCTGGCTGCCATAATGGATTATCGGGTTGACACTCTTCTACAAGCGAAAAATACTGCTCATTTACACTGTCCCCGACAGACGAGGGTGACTGTTCCGCTTTGGATGAATATTAACATGAGTTTTAACAAATGCTGTTTCACTAATGACGCTGGCGCTCGATATGTAACGTCAAGATACGACCTCATCAGCATAATAACGATCGTAATCACTTATTAAAAAACGCATATCAGTTTCGTATTACACTTATCAACGGGCGCTCTAGGTCAGATTAGAATTCGTGTCAAGACCTTGAACAACTCAATGCCTACAAAACTACTACTACTACTACTACTACTACGCTTCTGCCGTCCTGTGCAGTACTTATGAGTCCCGTCCTCCTCCCTAGTTTATCTCTGAACACATTCACGCACAATAGACCTACTCTAAAGATACGGTTCGATTGCCTTCAAATGACGACTAGGAATGTTTGCATTGTTGTGTTTATTAAATAACTAGAACTTTTTCGCGTTTACGATGCGCCGAACGGCTACAATAAAAATTGTACAGACAATACAAGGAATCGTGAGACAATAAAAATGTATGCCTATGTGATGACTTAAAATTAAAATACTAACTAAAATTTATCATGATTGAAATGTAACAAAAGTAATGTATCATATACCTTAGTTAAAAAATACTCGTCTAGCTTTTGGACTGGCAAACTCCTTTATGATTTAGTTGTAATCAAATGATTCAGCTAACTGATGTTCTATAGATATAGGCGCCAGACCACTCAGGCGAGTCTCGGACATACTCGATCTGAGATAAGTTTTAATAAGTGTGAGCTTCGAAAAAGTCTTTTCTCCGCTTGCCACAGTCACAGATAATGTTAGCAAAATTCTTAGAGCGACTCCAACATTTGGGGCGAACCCATATTCTTGAATACATTTTAAAGTCTCGACGGCGTACTTTTAGGTTTTACAATTGTTGAAAGCACTTTAAGTTCATCCTGTAAATCAATATCACTGATGTCTTTTGATTCACCATGAGTTAAGCCATTGCACAGTTTAGTACACATATCCGACAAGACTTCAGGTGACATGTCTTTGACTATACTCACGTCATACAGGAAGTCAAAACATTTACTACGGAATTTGCCGCCCTGGGCGGTGGCACGGTTCGCCCCTGCTTGGAGCCGGGCCTGCTACCACCAATGACAACACGTCATGTCGGTCGTTTGTGCGAACCAATCTGATGAGATCTGGAGTCTAAAAAGTCATATACGGAAACCGTCTCAAGTGTGTGAAACAATCTTGGGACACTTTCCCACCTAGTTCCGATCTGAAGCTGACTCCTGCCCGAGCTGCCGAAACGTCGTAAGTATTAATAATCACAGACCACGGCCACATCAAGCCCGGAAATCTAAGGGTACTAGCATAGAATATTCACACAGATCACAGTCAGTGTGAAAACAAACTCATGTATTTATATGGCACCGTGCACAGCGAAGCAGATCGCACATCGCGTACCAGAGAATACCATCGCTGGTCCTCTTCGGAAAGCAAACAAGTTTGTTTTTTTACATCGCACATGGAATACTTCTGAGCTCTGATTGGATGCTTCAAGGGCTATATCCAGTGTACAATTCCCGGTAAAGTGTAAACAGTTCGGTCTCTATTCTGCTGTAAAATGTGCTTACGGCGGCATCCACAGAACTCGACACTGTTCACTATTCTCATGTGTCAGACATTATTTCATCCTCGGTATGCACACCTCTCATACATGTGCGATATGCTATGTGCGATCGTCTATGCGAAACTCCTATGCTAGTATTCCGCGCTATGCACGTACCCTTAGACTATGACCACTTTTTTTTTAGTTATCCATCCGCTTATTGATGTTCTGGATGTGCCACTTGCGAACATACCGGAGTCGGACGTGGATCGTGCCAAAAGATCAGGAAAGGTCACATAAATACTGACGTCAGCCGGGGAGGAAGCCTCAATAATTACATTAGACGACGACAGAACCATTTTCAACTGGAACACAGCTGCACACATGCATCATCGGTATTGGCGCAGATCAAGGTGGAAACGATTTCTCCACGACGACTGGTGTCCATTGCACAAACTGTGCCACCGACACGGACTAATTTGCATTAAACAGTGAAACGTTACATCGCTACGACCACAACAACATTACGCTTTCAATAACTCATTTATTACTCACAAGCAAAGCGAGATTAATAACTAGAACAAGCAGCTACCCCAAACTGCAACAAACTGACTTGTTTCTAGTTCGAGTCTTGTCGGTTTTTTATTTGATTTTTTTAATAAGCTGTTTTAATGGTACCTGGGGTGAACGTGGACATGTCCACAAGCGCGCGCGCACGCACACACAGAGTTAAGCAAGGTCAGTCAAAAAACATAATTAATTATGTATCGGAGTAGCGCTGACAGGGTTCATATATACAAAAATCGCCTTGACAGAAAAAAAAATATATCACTAGAAGTAAACAACAACCAGATTATCGTGGTAAGGGTGTAAGTGATGGATAACCCAAACACACACGATCGACAGTAGGCGTGGCAGACGCCGACGAGATACCTGCTGCTGAGCTGCTGATAGTTACAGTTCCCACAGGTATCTCATGCGACGACCTTCACACCGGATTAAATACATTCTGCGGCTAACATTATTTGAACCACTCGACAGAATAAATATAAGGAATAAATAATTATTAAATATGTGTAGTAAATTGTACTTCCACAATTGTATAGGCTATTTAAATTATAATTCTGTGTTATTAAACCCATCGCCCAACTAGCCCTAGTTGGAGACATTATTTTCGAACTGTTAGGCCGTGGGCTTCCGTTTGTGTGAATACACGTCCACTGCCATCTTCAGTGTCGGAAACAATTGGCACGCTATCCGCCGGTGATGAGGTAGAGACTGCCATGAATGTACATTTAAATAAACTTTCATACAAGCCGACGATCTATGCTGGAACGCAGCATCAAGTGTCATCTTATTGTCTTGGGACACCCGTCTCTATACTGGAAACATAATGTCGCCAACGGTGAAAGCTCAAGTGTCATCTTATTGTCTTGGTACACCCGTCTCCATACTGGAAACATAATGTCGCCAACGGTGAAAGCTCAAGTGTCATCTTATTGTCTTGGTACACCCGTCTCCATACTGGAAACATAATGTCGCCAACGGTGAAAGCTCAAGTGTCATCTTATTGTCTTGGTACACCCGTCTCCATACTGGAAACATAATGTCGCCAACGGTGAAAGCTCAAGTGTCATCTTATTGTCTTGCTACACCCGTCTCCGTACTGGAAACATAATGTCGCCAACGGTGAAAGCTCAAGTGTCATCTTATTGTCTTGCTACACCCGTATCCGTACTGGAAACATAATGTCGCCAACGGTGAAAGCTCAAGTGTCATCTTATTGTCTTGGGACACACGTCTCCATACTGGAAACATAATGTCGCCAACGGTGAAAGCTCAAGTGTCACCTTATTGTCTTGGGACACCCGTCTCCATACTGGAAACATAATGTCGCCAACGGTGAAAGCTCAAGTGTCATCTTATTGTCTTGGTACACCCGTCTCCATACTGGAAACATAATGTCGCCAACGGTGAAAGCTCAAGTGTCATCTTATTGTCTTGGTACACCCGTCTCCATACTGGAAACATAATGTCGCCAACGGTGAAAGCTCAAGTGTCATCTTATTGTCTTGGTACACCCGTCTCCATACTGGAAACATAATGTCGCCAACGGTGAAAGCTCAAGTGTCATCTTATTGTCTTGGTACACCCGTCTCCGTACTGGAAACATAATGTCGCCAACGGTGAAAGCTCAAGTGTCATCTTATTGTCTTGCTACACCCGTATCCGTACTGGAAACATAATGTCGCCAACGGTGAAAGCTCAAGTGTCATCTTATTGTCTTGGTACACCCGTCTCCATACTGGAAACATAATGTCGCCAACGGTGAAAGCTCAAGTGTCATCTTATTGTCTTGGGACACCCGTCTCCATACTGGAAACATAATGTCGCCAACGGTGAAAGCTCAAGTGTCATCTTATTGTCTTGGTACACCCGTCTCCATACTGGAAACATAATGTCGCCAACGGTGAAAGCTCAAGTGTCATCTTATTGTCTTGGTACACCCGTCTCCATACTGGAAACATAATGTCGCCAACGGTGAAAGCTCAAGTGTTATCTTATTGTCTTGGGACACCCGTCTCCATACTGGAAACATAATGTCGCCAACGGTGAAAGCTCAAGTGTCATCTTATTGTCTTGGTACACCCGTCTCCATACTGGAAACATAATGTCGCCAACGGTGAAAGCTCAAGTGTCATCTTATTGTCTTGGTACACCCGTCTCCATACTGGAAACATAATGTCGCCAACGGTGAAAGCTCAAGTGTCATCTTATTGTCTTAGGACACCCGTCTCCATACTGGAAACATAATGTCGCCAACGGTGAAAGCTCAAGTGTCATCTTATTGTCTTGGTACACCTGTCTCCATACTGGAAACATAATGTCGCCAACGGTGAAAGCTCAAGTGTCATCTTATTGTCTTGGGACACCCGTCTCCATACTAGAAACATAATGTCGCCAACGGTGAAAGCTTTAGGAGCTCTATAAGTAGACGGAGACGACGACACATGAACCAAAGGAACGCGCGTGTGCGTGAAAAGTGACGACAGTGTCAGTGTTCAGGTCAGGCGGGTGTGGAGGCTCGAAACAGTGGTTCGCCGCTATTGGTGAGACCCGTGGTTGATGGGGGATCGTGTCAAGAGTTTACTCCTGACCCGTCCAAATCAACTCCTCGGGGGTCGGGGAGCCCCGCAAGCAGGGCACGCTCTGTTAGCGCCCCGGCGGTGGACATGGGGTTCACCCGCGTTCGTCTCCGACGGTTGGACTCGAAGTTGGTATGTGGTTTCGGCAGTGGGCCGTCGCTTCCGTTCGGAGTTGGATGCCCGCTCTGCTGTTAAATCCTTGGTAGTAGATCTTCCGAGGGATAGAGCTGCACGTCTCCTACCCAAATCGTTAACAAATTGCGTTTCCAACAAACTTGAACGAGACAAAGTCGCGCTAACGAGCCGTAATCACAGTGTGTAACCGTCTCGGCCTACTAGTAACTGACCAGTTACGTAATCGTCTCGCTGTGTCCACTGTGGGTCAACGTGTCCTCCTCTTAGCTGCTCATAAATTATGTTATAAGCTAGAGACTACACCACACTACTGAACAACAGCACAACGAAGCGAGTTAAGGGATTAAGCCCCCCCCCTCCAAGGTTAAAGATAAGGAGTACGTCAAAAAAAAAAAAAAAAAAAAAAAAAAAAAGAAACGTGCTGGCAAAAATGTAATCATACCAGTCGAATGTTAATTAGTTATATGAATACGAACGTTATTATTTGCATAATATTATAGTCGTGTTGTGAATACGAAATCGCTTTGCTAGTTTGGTGATTGTAGGGAGTGGTTCTAATTTTTACTTCCATATTCCTTAAGGAAATGGAAGTATGGTGATGGCAAAAAAAATCGTGTTCGAGATTTTTGCAGATTCTGATTGTACTATTCTCAAAACATGAAAAAATATCGGTATGGAGAACCATACATGACTTCCATATTCTAAGATTTATATTTAAAATCATTTTCAGCCAAACAGCCAGGCTGTGTCTTACCTGCCTTTTTATTGCTGTATTAAATGAAAAATATTATATTACATTAAAATGAAAAAATTATAATTTTATTGCCTGGCAACAAAATTATTTTATTTTTAACAATTACCATTGTTTCAAAAAGTTTAAATAAATTTTCAAGTACTTTACTCTTGTTAAAACGTAAAAGGTTGCAGGTAAACTACCCCTTCCCCTTAACCGATCTTCACCAAAATCGAAAGTCATTGAGACCTCTACAATTCAGGGACGTATGCAAAAAATTATTTGATTCTGTTTGAATTTGCGGCTGTTATCGTTTGCCATAGAAAATACGCTTGATAAAAAAATGTTGCAGGTAACCTACCCCTTCCCCTTAACCGATCTTCACCAAAAACAATAGGTCTTGAGTACTCTACAAATCAGGGCTGTATGCAAAACATTATTTGATTCTGTTTGAATTTGCGGCTGTTATCGTTTGCCATAGAAAATACCCTTGTTAAAAAAACGTTGCAGGTAAACTACCCCTTTCCCTCAACCGATCTTCACCAAAAACAATAGGTCTTGAGAACTCTACAATTTAGGGCTGTATGCAAATAATCTTTTGATTCTGTTTGAATTTGCGGCTGTTATCGTTTGCCATAGGAAATACCCTTGTTAAAACATAAAACGTTACAGGTAAACTACCCCTTTCCCTTAACCGATCTTTACCAAAATCAACAGATCTTGAGAACTCTACAATTTAGGGCTGTATGCGAAACATTATTTGATTCTGTTTGAATTTGCGGCTGTTATCGTTCGCCAAACAAAATTACCCTTGCTAAAAAAAAACCGTTGCAGGTAAACTACCCCTTTCCCTTAACCGATCTTTACCAAAATCAACAGATCTTGAGAACTCTACAATTTAGGGCTGTATGCGAAACATTATTTGATTCTGTTTGAATTTGCGGCTGTTATCGTTCGCCAAACAAAATTACCCTTGCTAAAAAAAAACCGTTGCAGGTAAACTACCCCTTTCCCTCAACCGATCTTCACCAAAAACAATAGGTCGCGAGTACTCTGCAAATCAGGGCTGTATGCAAAAAATTATTTGATTCTGTTTGAATTTGCGGCAGTTATCGTTTGCCATAGAAAAAAATCTACAGACAGACAGATAGACAGACACTTTTCGGAAAACGACTTTTTTTCATGTTTTGAGTGTAGTAGAATCAGAATCTGCAATAATTTCGAACACGATTTTTTTTGCCATTACCATACTTCCATTCCTTAAGGAATATGGAAGTAAAAGTCGTTTTCCGAAAAGTGTCTGTGTGTGTGTCTGTCTGTGTGTAGATTTGTTTTCTATGGCAAACGATAACTGCCGCAAATTCAAACAGAATCAAATAATTTTTTGCACACAGCCGTGATTTGTAGAGTACTCAAGACCTATTGTTTTTGGTGAAGATCGGTTGAGGGGAAGGGGTAGTTTACCTGCAACGTTTTTTATCAATCGTATTTTCTATGGCAAACGATAACTGCCGCAAATTCAAACAGAATCAAATAATTTTTTGCATACGTCACTGAATTGTAGAGGACTCAAGGCCTTTTGATTTTGGTGAAGATCGGTTAAGGGAAAGCGGTAGTTTACCTGCAACCTTTTACGTTTTAACAAGAGTAAAGTACTTGAAAATTCATTTAAACTTTTTCAAACAATGTTAATTGTTAAAAATAAAATATTTTTGTTGCCAGGCAATAAAATTATAATTTTTTCATTTTAATGTAAATCTGTACATAGTATAAAGTAAAGTCGGTCCGTTTTCTCTCTGTGTTTGAAATCGGTAATCTCAGGAAGTACTGAACGGATTTTATTCAAGTTTTCGCCAATCGATAGAGTGTCTATCGAGGAACATTTATGTGTATAATTAATACATATATGTTGTACATTAGCTTAGCTATCACGGTTTATGTCAAGTAAGTGGTATAGTTTACATCTTATATATAAAAATGAATGTTTCTTTGTTTGTCCCGTATGCGTTCCTATACCATTCATCCGATTGCGATGAAACTTCGGTGAGTTGTTGTGCGCACGTCCGCGAAGGTTTCTTCCACATCTCCTCCTAAACCACTGTACAGATTTCAACCAAACTTGGGACAAATATTTTACGCAACGGGAGAACCAACACAGGATAGGTGTTTTTTCGATGGGGTCCTTTTGGGGGTTCTTTGGGGTCTTCCACATCGCCTCCTAAACCACTGGACCGATTTCAACCAAACTTGGCACAAATATTTTACGCAAAGGGAGAACCAACATAGGACAAGTGTTTTTTCGATACGATCCTTTGGGGGGTCCTTTGGGGTCTTCCACGTCTCCACCTAAACCATTGGACCGATTTCAACCAAACTTGGCACAAATATTTTACGCAACGGGAGAACCAACATAGGACAGGTGTTTTTTCGATACGATCCTCTGGGGGGTCCTTTGCGGTCTTAAAAAACTATTAGATCTGGTTACTATGGCAACCCAATAGAATAGATTCTGTTCTAAATATATTATCGCATTAAATTGAAGACCACGCGAACGAAGTTGTGGGCAACAGCTATTTATTTTTAAGAAGCCTACTTTAATTAAACTTTATTAATTAAACTAACATTTTCATTACGTACAACGTGAAACTCCGTAGCGAAGCACGGGTATTCTGCTAGTCATGTATAAGAGAAAATTATCGTGCGTGGCAGGCAAGCATATCTCAGTTATGTACTGTTTACGTTTCCATTTTATTATTATCACTACCGCAATAAAAAGGCAGGGAACACACACACACACACACACACACACACACACACACACACACACACACACACGCGCGCACACACACACACACACACACACACACACACACACACACACACACACACAATTCGCGTTATTTCTGGCCTCATTCATGTTTATTTTCTTACATTTGCACGGTTTTTAAATGGAAAGTGCCGAACCCATACCAACATAACGCATGCAAGCCGAAAAAGTATCCAGCGTGGATAGCGATTTGCTTCCTGTGGATCGCTGGGCAGTGTAACTGCACGTGTTTACAGAGGAACGATTCATAGACAGACTTTTCGTCTTTAGGGAATGAACCCTCTGCAAGATGCTGAGGGTCCATGAGTGACTTCGGAGCGCTCCTTCTTTTCCGCGTGTTTGTTCTGTGAAACGTACACTGTAGATTCGCAGATTTATTCTAAGCAACGCTCAATAGCTCAATAGGAAATGTTGAAAATTTTTGTCCACGGTGAACCCTCATACACACTAAACCTGCTCTGATGTTTTAATTACGGACATCATAATATTAAAACTTTGGAAACTTGAGCACTACTTAATGGAGATCAATCATTAACTTATACAAGCCATTAATTTTATGCATATTTTTTATATATATGTGTACAACGTTATCGGCAACAAAGAAGTAGTTTTTGTTAAAATTCCTTCCCGGGATATTTGGCCGTAGTCCAATATTTTCTACAAAACCAGACGTTTCGGCAATGCCATTGACTTCCATCATCAGTGAAAATCGAGTGCGATAACGTGAGGTGGTATATGTTAGTGACCACAGTACTGTGGTTAAGGCTGAAGCAGTAAGTAGAAAGTAGTTTCTATGGTAATATTTCATTTCGAAAATGATTTTAAAAATAAATCTTAGAATATGGAAGTCATGTATGGTTCTCCATACCGATATTTATGTTAGTTTTGAGGTTATGTAGGCACTGCGAACACTGTAGGTTCAGCCCGCAGTGTACCCAAATCGCTGTATTATGTAGGCTATATACTGAAATAATTTTCCTCCACGTACGTACAAACAGTAGGCCAGTAAACAGTTTCTTGCTTGCTACAGAGACGCTACTATTGTATTCGGTTTATCGATCTTGTTAATTACCATTCGTATGTAGTATTTTTTGTATTTTTTAATTTATAAAAAATTGTATTGTATTTACATTTATAGTATTGTATTTCCATACTATTTTGAGCGCAAAAATAAAATAAAAACCTGTATGTGCGTTACTCCGTGAACTGTTTCTTGTTCCTTTTCTGCTACTGTCCACGTATCACCTCCATAAGCAACGACCGGTCTAATCAGTGTCTTATGTATTTTCATTCTTGTGTTGTGACTAACTAGTTTGCTTCTCAGTAGTCTACTGTTAGCATAGTATGCCCCATTTCCTATTTGTATCCTGTCATGCATAGTCGTGTTTATGCACCCTTCATTATCTAAAATGTTACGTAGATATCTAAACTTATCAACCGCAACGAATGAATCACCTTCAACGCATATATCTGCAGATTGCTTTCCTTTCTGATGGACAAATTAATTTTGGCGATTGAATTTACATTCAATTTAGCTCCTTCTGAACCTCAACCAACCGTTGCGTTGTCTTGATCTATTAAGACAAATGTATTTCTAACGCTTTTTGTAACAGCACAATGCCTTAATTTAAACACGTCATGGTAAAAGACGGGAACGGACGTGCGGCAATGCGCAGCGCGACCGCTGAAGTATGTTTGTATTTGGAAACCAATAAAGATAGAACATTGGGAGTTAAATCAAAATTTTGAATCTTTCTGTACAATTCACTCGCTTAATGTATTAGTCTATCTTGAATAGGGAAAAAGTTTCTCGCAGGCTACTTTTTATGCCTCTCGAATGAAAAAATTAAAATTTGAGATGAAGTTTTATTTTATATTTTGTTAAGACAATGATATTATTAAATTTAAATGGCATGTACATCATGTACGTGAATTGGACTGCATGTACAAAAAATTATTCTTGTAGAGTACGAACATCTTGCGGAAGGACAGTTTATATTTTAATACGGACTAAATCGAGTGTGCGATTGTTTCATTGCGTTTTTTATTTTAACCGACTTAATTTTAGGCTAAATTTGTTTAAAATATACCAAAATGTGAAGAATTAAATTACTGTTACTACTGTGTACATTTTGTAGACTTATCTAGTACTTTATTTTTATAGGTCGAGGTTTTCAAGTCGCGTAATAGTAGCGAACGTGAAACCCATACGCGCAATGCGCAATGAATCTCGCCCATCGTCTCATGCGACTGTGGAACCAAGAATAGCTACTATCACATCATCAGCGTAAGCACACATTTGGCTTCTCTTATTCGATATCGTTCCTCGTTAATACGATGCTTGTTATTACTGTGTAACATATAGCGGTCTTTTGTTTTGTCCTATTTACATATTTCTCCTAGAACATGCCATTTAGTATGCTTTCTGTTGCCTTACTGATTTGTATTTTTCACTCATAATCGAATCTAAAATTCCGTCTTGTCGCGTAAATAATTTTTAGTCGTAGGTAACTATAGCTCGTGCACCCGTTTATACATTGGCCACCACTTTTACACACTGATTTCACAAACTTACAGTCAAGTATGAATACTGTACCTCATGGCACGGCCAGTCTACGCGCATTCCGTAAAAGTGACTGTCCGCGTTCTGGCACGGAGCTGTTATAGCCACCATCAGTTAAACTGATCAAAAAGTGACTCCAATTTCGCTAGGATCCTGTAACTCTGTGCGTGTGGTGTGAGTTTTCTTAGCGTCCTTCGGTGTCTTTGGAATTCTAATCTCTAATTTTGCCTGCTTAGCCTCTGGTTTTCGTGTCCGTATTCTCCCTCTTAGCCTCTGGTCTTAGCCTCTTTCTCCCGTTTCCATTATATTTCCATACCTACAGCTAGGACTACTCATGAGTCTTTTTTTTGTCTCATCTTTTCCACTACACCATTTCTTTCCTATTTCACGTCACATAAAACACGCACGCTTGTATATATATATATATATATATATATATATATATGTGTGTGTGTGTGTTTGAAGGCTATGGCAAAGGGAGAAAGAAATTCAAGACGTTCTCCACATATTGTCAGATTCCTGAATCCTCTCCTTTCCTCTTCCCCCTTGGCACGCAATGTAGCAATTGCTTTGGTAGTCGACCTCCCCGTCCTTTACGCATATTGACACCAACGTAGCGGTGGTGGACCTGTGTATCTTCTTGAAAATGGCATTATTTTTTTTTTTGTAAAATCACATTCTGTTTCGAAGGCATTCACGGTCGGAGTCAATGTTGTTAAATTGCGATACCGGACTGTTTGGCCGTGGTCCGGTGACAAACGTTTCGGCCGTCACCAGTGCAAATTGTGAGCTGCGCTAGCGTAAGGTGACACACGTTAGAGACCACAGCACTGCGGTAATGGCTGAGCCATTACGTGTATCGCGTTAACGTGCGCCACCTTACGTTAGCGCAGCTCACGATTTGCACCGATGATGGCCGAAACGTTTGCTAGAGATTTTAGCACTGGACCACGACACGGCCAAACAGTCCGGTATCGCAATTTAACAACATCTCATTCTGTAGTTATCGTACTATTTTTACTAAATTCCTTAACGCTTTTGCAATGCTTTACAAAACCAGTTAGTCGACGACAGAGCACGTGTGCGTAGTGCGAACGGTCGGTCGTGATTGTCTTTGACTTTCGCTCAGAGGACAGAGAAAGTGTTTGTGCTCTGGCGATGCGTGTCTACGCGCGAATACACCTCGCACTAAGCCACATTCACTTTTTAATGCTTCATAGAGAACAGTTGGAGCGGTCGTGGCTAGCGTGTGGCGCTGCTACGCTGTCGGCGCGGGTTCAATTCCCGCCGGGGGCCATCTGATTTAGATACGACCGTTCCCCCTCGCAAGGCAATGGCAAACCAGCGAGAGGTATCCTGCTTAGTATAAACCTTCCCCAACTATGCCGTTCGGATCCGGCGTTAAACTGTAGGTCCCATATACCTGTGAGAGACTCAGTACCACACGCACCACGGGTATATGCGGGGAGGGTACTAACCAGTCGAAAGGCTGAAGGACTACGAAGAGAACAGTTGACCCTGATATTCTATTAAACACAAGAGAAGGCTGATTTGTCGGTCTGATCCTATGAGACACAAACAAAGGCCTATCGGTGCCGCGGAGATAAACTGCAACACGTCTTGTCCTTCTCTTCGAGGATGAGGTTATATTAACCTGTTCCGGCACCCATCTTATCCTCGGACGACCCACGTCTCTTCTACCCATGGCTTTATAGTTCCGGCAATCGATCCTCTGTCAACCTTTGCAGATGATCCCACCATTGTCTTCTGTAAATTGAAATAATTTCATTTATGTCCTTTACTTCGAGTTCTGGTCTGATATCTTCATTCCTTATTCTATCTTGCAATGTATAATTTAAAGTAGCCTATTTCGAAGAAACTTCGTTTCAGCACACTGAATCTTGGCGCTTTCCGTTTTTGTCATGACCTTAAATCACTCGCATAAATCAATGTGGGTATTGCAATTTTATAAATTGTCTTATAAAATTTAATCCTTGTGCTGTGTCTTGTTTTATTTCTAATATTTCTATGAATCGTACCATAAATATTTCTAGATTTATTTATCTTCTCTCCTATATCATACTCAGATTCATAGCTTACTGCACAGCTATGCAATATTTGAAACGGCACCGAGATATTATTATTCCAATAAACAAGGGAGTTAGGCAGGGTGCTGTGTTTCCCCAACCTTGTTTAATATATACATTGACGACACGTAGAGAGCATGGAAATCCAGAATGACTTCAGGAACACAGCTTAACAAATCAGTTTGTATGGGTTCCCTGCTATATCCGGATGACATAGTTCTTATTCAAGAAAATGAGGATAATTTACAAAGAGCTATGTTTTAATTACAAGAAGTGGCAAGAGAGTACTCACTGACAACTTCAGTAAGAAATACCATAAACATGGCCTTAAAAGATAAACTCTCATACCTTTCCAATAATCTAGAACTACGTGAGAATTACCACACCGCCCAAGCAAATTAGTCGCAAGAGAAGATCTTGAGTAAAGTTCCACACCACGACCGCGTAGGAAGATAACATACCTTTTAATGGTTCGTATGTGCTGTTTGCGTTATACTATCTTTCAAAAGAGTACCAAACTGATTTAGTTTTAAATATTACATTCTCTCTATCCTGCTAAACGTTCCTTTAGGTTCAATGCCAAACATATATTTTCACGGAGTAAGCATCGAAATCTGACAGCGCTGCCGTAATCGACGCGAAAAAGTTTAAACAACTTATTATCATTTCGAACTGTGAAGTATCTGAAAAAGTCATTGCTGTTTGTGTAGTAAGTTTTGAACTACGTTTGAAATTGTAAGGGTGTTTAATTAAAGTACAGTATAAACATTGTGGAAAATATTTTTCAGTAACTTGAAACACAAAGTCGTACTAAGTAATATTTGTGGAAAAAATGGTAATGGGTATTGAACATAGTGGCGTAACTAGGATCTATTCCCGGGAGAGTGGGAGGGGGGATAAGACTAGCTTCAAGGTTGGATCCCCTCATTCTCCTTTCCTAAAAATGTGAAATTCAGGATTCTTACCATACAGTTTTATGAATATTCGATTATAATTAATGTCTGTACACACACACAAAGTATTATTTATTATTTTTCGTGTCCAAAAGATAGTAAAGTTCATTAATTATTTTATAAATTATTCTAGTACCGTACTAATTTATTTAAAAATGATTATAATATTTAATAAAGTAGAATAAACTCGTCTAATATCGCAGCATGTTACATTCGGAATTATGAAAGTTTTAAGTTTCAGCCTATCAACATCAGAAACCATTGTAGTTGGGGGAGGCCAGGAAAATAATACTAAAGTAGCATCTTCCACTTCTACTTGAGTTGAAAACATTTTAAAATGAAGTAACTGCTAAAGAATTGCATATTTATAATAACACAAACTGTAATATAAATATTACATTTAGTAAAAATTAAGGGTATACTTGTTCATACATGTTTCGAAATAAAGGTTTCTAATAATGTGTGGATTTTTTTTGTCTTGTTTTCAGAGAGTAAAATGAAAAATATCGTTCATTACACGTCCATAAATGCTTTTCCCGTGCTTCGCTTCGTCGCCTAACTCGGGAATTTGTCACGGGCACACGGGAAAACCTATTTTCTGTACTCCTAATGAAGTATACTATTACAATGTTTCAATAGTATTTTTAACTTATATATATAGGTGTTAAAACAACAAATAGGCAATATACTACTTGCAGAAGAAATAGCAACACACACACACACACACACACACACACACATATAATTACTCTGATATCAACATGACTAAGTGTAAAGTATCAACGTAATACTCCGAATATGTCTTAAGTACGAACCTGACTCTAGTTTTAAATAGCACTCATTAATTAACATATATTGAAAAAGAATTGTATACCAAGTAGTACGCGCGCGCGCGCGCGCGCGCACGCGTGGAAAGAGAGAGAGGGGATGAGAGAGCGAGAGCGTTCTTCACCTTCGCATTCCACATCGAGTACAATTCAACATAAACCAGAGGAGCGGAGTGCGGCAGCAATAAAACACCGCTACGATTACACTATGACAGTTACGCAACCAGACCCGCAGATTACGACAGTGCTGCAATTCACCTGACACCGAGCAAATATGATTAGTTTCGCTTTCGGTCCCAGCGCGCGCGTTGTTTGGAAACAGACTCCAAACGGAAACAAACACACCAAACGTAATGACACTCGAAATGTCTCAACTAGACATTCTGGTTCAAATTCAGGTCACTAAGAAACTGCTCTAATGTTACGGCACTCGACCCGCCGTTAACAAACACGGTCGGCTGCGACGATTTTCCCAGTACTGACGCTAAAACGTCGCCTATAAAATTATCAAAGTTCAAGTCATAATTATTAAATACAGTACCACGAAATACTATCTGAATTTTGTTTGTTCATTTCTGTGTCAGCAATCAGAAAATACAAATTTCTACGAGATAATTTGATGACTAGGTGTTGTACTCTAATGAACTATTGTCACCAGGATCCCTCTCATTAGTTGAAATTATGTGCGGACTGCCGATTGTCTCCTCCCTTTTATTAAGGTAAAGAGACTTCTGGACATTTCTTGTTTTGTCTTGTTGTGGATGCTCCAACTGAACGGCAGTGTTTGCAAGAATTTGTAGCCTGATAAAGGGCTTCTTAGTTTCCATGATAATTATGCCGAGTACGTACTGGATTTCAAAGTCGCCGTGTAACGTCTGGTTGGATACATACCGCAGGGCATTTACCCCATGGGCTGACGTCACCGTTACAGGTTCAGCCCCTAAGTGCACAAACATATAACAGAACGAGGAGTGGTTTGCAGTCTTATATGGAAGGCTTCTTCTTCTGATAGTTCCTAAGCTAAGGCGCCGGTCAAGAGTAACGCTCAAATACTTTACAGACCGTTTCCATAAGATCGGACTTCCATTTGTTTCAGCTAAATGACTGCCAGAGCTGTCGGGTTGCGCGTCGTGAGACGACCCAATGGTTTCCTAGTTCCGAGCCTCCGGTAGGGGCTCCTGCCTAGTGATCCTGTCCAGACGGAATATTAATTAATTATTTAATGGCCGCTACAACGACATGCTCGTGCTAGGTCGACTAGTACAGTATTTGTCGAGGCCGTTTCCAAGAATCACCTGGACGTGTTCGGTACTTGCCAAGGCCAGCTATGAGTGGGTTTGTCTGGGTCCTCGCAGCTCGGACGTAAAATTTACGTCTCAGCTATAAGGAGAGGTTAGTATTTAAGAGGGATCAATGGCATAAATCAAGTAACGGTAAAAGGGCAAGGATTTCTGCGGAGGGCAGAAACAATAACATTACCAGAAGGCGGTACAAGTCGAGAAACCGCAGCCGTGAAAGGGAAGGTGAAGAAGTAGCAATGTTTGATAAACTGCGATACAGGAAAAGTCGGAAATAACGAACACTAACGACAAGGTACAGTAACGGAACACATGAGCACAACGAATGATACTCATAACTTTTATTTTTAACTTACGACGAGTGGATCGCATGTGGGCGAAACACAACACAGAGCGAGAGAGAGGAGCGCGGGCGCGCGTGTTGTGTGTGGTGGGTACAACGACAATAACGTTAACACTAAAATAACCTCTGCTGCCAGAGCCAGCATCACTGATCGTCCGTTAACCAGCTACTGTAGTAGTAGTTTCCAATTATGCAAACGCGTCCAGCCGTGTACTGTAGGCTACTTAATGTTTACATATTACACCCGGTTCTGCCACAACTACACTGTTCGTCTCACTTTACGTTCACAATATATCGTGTTAGTTTACTCACACGCTTTATGCATCCGATTTATATCGTACGATAACCTACGATAAAAACTCGTACGTCATGTAGAACAACAGAAACAAGTAGGCCGTGTTATGCACTGTCGTACGGTAAGTTTATCGTTCTGAACTGAATGTCGTGTGCTAGGAAACGGATCCGATAAAAAATCGGACGAGTTGTCTGGATACATGGGCCGTAATGGTTCCGTTTATGCACTCGTGCGAGTTTTTTATCGTACGACTTTCAGATATCAGTGCTGCAAACCTTCCTGTCTAGCGTCGACGAGGCCGGCTGTGCCAAGTAATCAGTGGTATTCACGTCGTGGTGTGATTTTATTAATTTTTTGTTGTTGTAACCATGGAAGACATTAATACTGAAAGACTCACTGACGAAATCCACTGAAGGAGAGCAGTATGGGATCCCGTTTCCGAAGATTATAAAAATGAACCGATAAGCGGCATACAACACGCACGGATCAATTTTCAGTACTGATGATGACAACGCTGAAGAGTTTGTTCACACGCACTTCTGATATTTCTGACGCACGATAAAAATCGGAGTCAAATCGGATGCAAAACGTATCGTACGATATAAATCGGATGCATAGAAGGGTCCTCAGACACATCTGCGGATAAAATTAAGAGATACCACGTTGGTGCCATACCCGTGACGCTCGACATGGGCGCCTTTTCATCTTTTTCATTCTTATAACAGACAATAGGCCAATTAGCCACAACTATGATAGGGACTATATGTTATAATTATTTCTTCTTCTTCGGTACTACAGCCGAACATGAGCCATGGCTTGTGTATTCTACAACGTTTTCTATCCGTTGCCATCGCACAATAATCCCTCACGTCCATTCTTCTGAGACATCGACTACAAATAACGGCAGTGCTACCATTTGTACTACAAAAAATTTCCCTCATCGTCTAGAAATATTTACTATGGGCATCTTCTCTTCCTTCTCATCACGGATAAGAGACCTGTTGACAAATTCTGGCTTGAGTTACTATTCCACATTCAACCCGTGTCGTATATATTGGATATGCTGATAAGATTATGGTGTTTATATTTTTACATTAGGTAGACAGAATGCATATAAAAATATAGAGCACATTGCAATGAAATAAGAATGACAGTCAGAAAACTCGAATTTACGACAGAAGTAAAAAGGATGGGATAAAGTGAGGCTACTGTCCAGCAATGAAAGATTTAAGCTGGGAATGAATGAATTCAAGGACGATGTTCATAGCGTTTGATTTACTTAAGTGAGAAGAGTATACGCCCGGAAACGTGGACTTTTATTAAGAAGGACCACCAGTGTGTACATACATGTCGCGGAAATGAGATTTCTGATAGTTATCGCTGGGTATAAGCTTATCGAGCAGAAGAAGAATAAGAGCTGAATTAAAATCTGAATATATCTTTGTAGTAAAATAAAAGAATACAGACATAAATGGACAGCCCACCTACAGCGACAATCTTCAAGTAATATACCGAGGTGGGTGTTGTGTCTAACCTTGTAAGTGGACAGCGTAATTTGGTACAGCCAAGAACAGGACAAGTGAACCGTATGGAACCGGAACCTAATTCCTGTCATACACAGACCGCGGCCAGTTGCGACACAGTCGTATAAAACCCAGTTAGTTGCTACCGAGGTGGAAATTTCAACCCGGTCAATTGCGATCAATTCCATTTTCATGTTGTTATAATAATACATAAATTACCGTTATAATTCTATTCATTCCTAGCCTAGCCAAACCTAACCTAACCTAACCTGACCTGACCTAACCTAACCTGATCTGACCTGACCTAACCTAACCTAACCTAAGAAAAATATTGGAAGAAAGAGGTTACTCGCACAAACCAAAAGTTGCAGAATTGAAAACTAATCGAAATTCAGAATAGCAACGTTTCTAAATGACAGATTCGGTCGGCAAGTGAAAGTGCGCGGCGCAATTGCCCGCGTAAGAATGGGTAAAAACGTTGTTTCGTTGCAACTGACCGAGTCCCGTTATCACTCCTTAGGCGAAAGGATCCGGTTTCCAGGGCGCCGAAAACCCGTCCCCAAACTTATTTTACTGACTAAATGGTTCTCTTACTGTTAGTTTAGTATCCGTTGACCCCTGCCTCAGTATTTATGGTTTTTATTAAACGACACCGTAGCAGTTGTAAGAATGTACGGCTGTCTATCCTGTAACATCGTAATTTTTTACCACATAGGGGAAATCCCTAGTATGAACTGACGCTGACCATCACAAAAAGCTGATGACGACAAAGAAACTGTACAGGAAACACGAGACGAAGATGAAGAAAACGGACACGACGTAGTTGCGGAAACGACGGATTTGGCATGAGCAAGCTGACGTCGCACGCGAATCTGAAATGTCGACGTAGGAGGAACAGTGGTTATCTGCCGAGAGTCCTTTGATATCTAGATAAACTGTTTCTGACAAAAAAAACAACGACAGTCTTCTTCTTCTTCTTCTCCTCTTCAAAGGTTAGGTTATATAAAGCTGCTCCGGCACCCACCTCATCCTCGGACGACTCACGTCTCTTCTACTAATGGCTTTATAGTTCAGTGACGCTTTTCGCAATCAATCATATGTCATCCTTTGCAGATGATCCCACCATTGTCTTCTGTAAATTGAAATAATTTCATTTATGTCCTTTATTTCGAGTTTTGCTCTGACATCCTCATTCCTTATTCTATCTTGTACAATGTACAATTTAATTATATTTAGTTAATCATCGGACACGTCATGGACAACGAAATCCAAGACTATAATTTAAAGTATTTCTAAGAAAATGCATTCAGCACTCTGAATCTTGCCGCATTCCTTTTTTGTCATGACTCACGCCTCACTCGCGCACGTCAATGTGGGTATTGCAATTGTCTTATAAAATTTAATCCTTGTGCTGTGTCTTGTTTTATTTCTAAGATTTCTATGAATCGTACCACACATATTCCTAAATTTATTTAGGGTGTCTTCTCTTTTATACCATTTTCAGATTCATAGCTTACTGCACAGCCTAGATATTTGAAACGGCTCACTTGTTCTAAACTGCTGTTGTTTATAACTATCTTAGTCCTCACTGAATATTTACCTTTAAAGGCCATGGTTTTGGTCTGTAATTGGTTTCAGAACAAGTAATTGACGGATAGAAGAGAAGAAACTACTACCGGCATGCGTGAAACAACAATAAGACGGTAGAAGAACTCAATAATCTGCTATTCACAGTAAGCAGGTGAGGCTTCTTTCACTGAATCAGGAATGCGGGTACCCTTGTACAACACACGACAAGCTCATGTTTCCTGTTAAGCGCCGTTCTAATTGCTTTATCATACTTTTCTTTATTATATTCTACGATCTACAAGCAGCGACATGCCAACTAAACATTTGTTCGGTCCTCTAGTGGCATAGATCGCTCTTACAAGAACAGAACTCCACTGACGATACTTCACCTGTCTTTACAGACGATGCTGCTTATCCAGTAGTCGTTATTAAATAACACACCTACGAGCAAACAGAGCAAGTACTACAGACTTTGTAACACGTATCATCGTGTTTAAACAGTGAAATAAACCAACTGACCATCAGAGGATTCGTCACTTATACTTTAATGACAGTTACGATAAACAAAACTAACTATAAACAATCGATACATCAATCCCTCTCAAGTATACGACTGCCAACACTCGCTAACGAATAAGCAATAAATATCACCTTATTACAGTAAATAATGCAAAATCATTTATTAATTACAGAGATCTGCACACAATTATCAGTTTAAATCATAGATAACCGCTAAGAAATACACGCACCGAATCGTAAGTCGCCGCAACAATACAACTGTGATGTTGTCTGTTCAATCGCTATTTTAGCGTACTGAGTTACGGCAATTTAAGATGGTTTCTACACATAAGACGCATGGATACAGAGAGGCAAGAAAAGAGGAAAATGGGACCGCAACACAAGGCGAGGCCTAAGTATGGAGAAAATTACAAATGATACAGGGGTTTTCTATGGCGCAAGCATCGAGAAGAAATTATGAAAATTTTCAAGTGGAAGATCTAATTTGTAACCCTTATACCTTTAAGACACACACACACACACACACACACACACACACACACACACACACACACACACACACACACACACACAACGCGCGCCACATTGGCGTCCAAACGACACCGACATCGCTTAAGAAGTACAACGTCGATTAACTACGACTTAAGTTATTAGGCGTATTACTCGGCACTAGTATGCTCCTAACTAGGTTATTATTCATCCACGTAGTGTGACGCTTTTATCGTAACAAACACATACCCAATAAGTTGGCTAAACCAGTAGAAAGCGCATGCTTCTCCTAATAAGGGCAGATTTGCAGAGTATTACGCAGCTGTTTTATGACTGTTCTAGTAAACACTCAGCAAATACGACCATTAAACCTACTCTTTTAACAAATCTGCATTTTGCTCGCTTTATTTACTTAACTCTAAAGTATATAATGCTACTTATTACGAAGAAAATATAAATAAGCAGCGATGTTTGAGAGATCCCACAAACAGAACACGATAAACTAATTAGAATTAATATTAGGCATTACCTGTATTAACTTCCCGTCTTGTGACTTATCTGTTTTAATGTCTAAAACGACGCGTTTCGAGGATAAATCCTCATCTTCAGGTTTTAATATTACAAAAACATCAAATTCACCCGAACGGGGTCGTCAATTACTTAAAACACATATAAACACCACAGATAATTTTACATTGATATAGTCTCGGCACAGTCCGATGCGCATCGTCTCGTTGCCAACGATTAACTGTTGTACTTTATCCTGTATGACCGTTATCATTGCCCGTGGACACATCGATATCGATGGCTGTATTGTACAGTAGATTAGATCGAAACGAACTTTATCATTAAGTAGTTGGTCCGCTTGTAACTTAGAAGCTTTGTATATCTCATATTATGAGATAAAATTTAATTATCTTAATTAGATTATTATCTTAATTATCTTGTAATGTAAAATTATGTGTAGTGTTTTTATGTGTTTTAAGTAATTGACGACCCCGTTCGGGCCAATTTGATGTTTTTGTAATATTAAAACCTGAAGATGAGGATTTATCCTCGAAACGCGTCGTTTTAGAAATTAAAACAGATAAGTCACAAGACGGGAAGTTAATACAGGTAATGCGTAATATTAATTCTAATTAGTTAATAAACGTGACTTGGAGACAAATAAAACAAAATGAAAAAAGAACACGATAATTAAGGAACAAAAATAAATTACTGATGATGTTATAGACAGTTAAATTGGAAATGTAACTGTGACACGATGGGAATAGTCATGTAAAATGAAAGCAAAAACGAGACAACCATATAAACTGAGGAAAACCTCCACGGATATAGACCGGTATTATTAAAGTAAACAACAGAGAATTCAAACAAGGCACTCTTAGGCCGACCGCACACTGGAGCGACATTTTGTTACGCGACGGAACCATTTTTACGTATTGTGTCGCAAAGCGTCGCAGATGACTCTACTGCCATTAAAATCTATAAAGCGCCACACAATGGCTGCGACATTGTCTAGAGATGTCGCGATGCCCCTCGCGACCAAAGACGAAGCTCCTTCAATTTATGTCTGGCAACAAAACAGCTTGCGACATTTTGAACTGCGCATGCGCTGGATTCTAACCACACAAGGCGGGGAGTTCATGTTGCACTTACTTAATCCTACGTGGAAAGTGAGTGTAATATCTATGCTTTCAGACGCCCAGAACGGTTTCAGGAAGGGCAGACCGTGTTTAAATTGCTTATTTACAATATCTCAGCTCAATGAAAAACGTAGAGAGTATCAGCTGCCCACGTACAAAGCTTTCATCGACTTCGAGAAGGCGTCTGACAGGGTGAATCGGAGGAAACTATGGGCAATAATGGCAAGGAAAGGGATCCCACCACATCTAATTAGAGCCTTTATGTTGTAACGTCACAGAACGTTCCATAAAGGAAATCATTTATATAGTAAGTTAGCATAAGAGGAAAGTGAGGTGAACAGTATTGAACCCAAGTAGTCCCAAACAATTGTGTAATTTTGTATAATAATTATTTCTATCAACTTGAAAAAACGACCAAACTATGACTAAGACAAAACCCCATATATATTATTAAAGTGAATAAGAGTGAAAAAACCATAAGACACTATAAGAGAGAGAAATAATGTCAGAATCAACCAAAATGAAATCATTAATTATTAAGTTTTATAACTATGAATAGAGTATTAAAAACTACTTTTTGTGAATAAATGGACATGATCCATTATTATATTATGTAATGTAAATAAAATAAATGTATTAGATAATTTAAATACATTATTAGAAAGAGTTTAAGTTAGAATAAAAATGATATATTTGTTATGACAAAAAATATTAATGTGTTGGATTTGAGACCATACACCAAGATTTCATGAAAAAATTAATTATTATCAGATTTAAATAAAAACTATATGTAATTGTCAAGCAGACAATAGTGAACATTTTATCTTAAATAAAGAAAGCTGTCAAATGAATAAAAAGCAGTCAAAATAGCCAAAAACAGTGTTAACTAAAAACATGTAATAGGCATCTAATATTGTATAATTTATGAATTTAATGTTGCCAAAATGCAACCAAATTGCATTAGAAAGCTGTAATATGATATAAAGCAACTATACTAATATACCTGACTAACTTTAACATTGTAATAGTCACGTTAGCAAAATATTTACTTATACCATGTATGGCTGGAACCAATCATCCAGTACAAAAATAATCATATCTGGCTAAATACTTACATAATGCTAACAAAAATAAGATAGAAAGGTACAATACATCAGTATACCTTAATAAGAAACAAACTCAGTTGAAAGTAAAGTCAATTCTAAAAGAATTTAACTAATAAGAGTGAGATTTGTCACGCCATAAAAAAGGACATCTCTAGACCAATCAATGATGCTATGTCATCTTGTGATAAATATAATATATGTACAGAGTAACCAGGTATCACAAAAGATAGACAAAATAATAAACTCTGTGTGTACAGTAGTGAAATAATACATATATTAAAGAAAAAGACTAATCATTGTATTAGAAAACTGACAAGAATCTAGGCCATGAGCAGAGGCCATATAAAATTGTATTTATTTGTGTTTTATCTATGTTAAAATTTGTTTATTTTGTTGTAGGAAGGTAGTAGTATTAGATGTTCAGCTTGTGGAAGGAACTTAGTAACTCCACAACAATTTTTGTTATAAAAATTGAGTTTTCAATGACAACAACTCAAGGTGAGGGTTGTATATTGTATTGTTTATTAGACTTAAGTTAATTAGAAACCAATCATATTTAGTATCGCTAGATTCAGTTAAAAACAGGGAATCTAAATGTATTAATGGCATACAAATTGTGAGTACTAATGTAAAACTGTTTGATAAATACCAGAGTAATTTTTGAAATATCCTTTGTATGAAGAATAAGAAATTCGTTCTAAAAGCTTCTACGGAAGTGAAAATTGTTCCATGACATTCCATTTCGTTTATTCTCGAACAATCTAGAAAGAATTTTTACACAAATATACCGGAAGTCGATGTAAACAAGCAACCTGAATTAGTATAAAAGAGAGACCAAATCCGACCGAAAAACACTTGAAACTTGAACTCCAGAACTGATGCATCACCCACAACACTGATCAACGCAGCTAAGGCGAAACCGAAGAGGCGAGAAATCGACAAGACACGGAGAAAGGCTTTTCCCGTACATAGACATAACCGACTGACTTAACCTCAACGAGAATCTACGCCAAATGTGTCGCTGAAATAGAGCAGCGATACGGCAAATTTTAATAGAAATCACGCAGCCAGAACGTCAAGCGGCCCAGGAGGGACCAAAAATTTAAATAGAGAACGAATTCTGCTGTGTTCGCATAGACTGACTAACGTGACAATAATTCCCCCTAACGTAAACAAACATATACACAACAAGCCTTTCTTCTCGACAACATGGGAATCAGCGCTGCGGCGGATAATTTCTGAATTAACGCGGAGCAGCTGATGAGCTTTTGGCGGCGTTTGAACGAGATTCTACTGCCAAACGTTTTTACAAAAGTGCGGAAAAAGTAAACGATCGCAAAATTTGACTTTAAATAGATTCAGTGTACACCCGAAGAGGCGAGATTGAGAAACTACCCGAAAGGAGTGTCCAGTGCGAGAATAAATAACCATTGGAACGTGAGTTACCAAAATTAAAGTCATTTGTTACCTGGTTACATTTTATCACGCAGTTGTACTTCACACGCCACACATACACCTTCAAATCACTTAGTTTTTTCTTGTAAGGCATCTAATTGATATGTCTTGGTAGTTCAAAGGAGTCACGTCCTGAGAGTAAAGATTTTTTCACGTATTAAACTCATGCTTTTCAACTGAGTCAAAATCTGAAATATGCTAGCCGATACTTGATTGGATATATAAAAAATTGTCAATAATAATAACTTGTAAAATTTTTTCTCTGCAATTTTATAATTTTTTTCTATGAATGTTAGTCCTTCAGACGATTTGTTTGTTTTTGAAGAATCATTAAACTTAACTGATTTTTCCAAGCTAAACTGACTTGTTTAAATTTTTTCGTAGATTTAAAAATTTTATCAATCACATTTTTTTTTCTTGGAACAAACGTTTCCAAGTGGCGCCCACAAAAAGCATAGTATTAAGTTGTGTTACAGGACTACATCACTGCAGAGGATCCAGTCAACAGAGTAAGTAACAAAAGTGCGCGGAGGTAACGCCCGACAAATTACAACACTATTACACAAACAACAACGCACATCTATTTCTTTCCGTTATAATGTGGAGAATAAAACCTTAATTGAAGCATGGAAATCGAGAATAGCTCTAGAGTTGGCCTGATCAATTGCGGAGTATGACAAGGGTGTCCACTATCACCTTCTCCTTTTAGTTTATATATTGACGATGTCATACAAAACTGGCAGACGTGTCTTCCGGAACATTTTATGACTGGCCACTCTGCAATTGACACTTTGTTGTTTGCGGACGATCAGGCTATACTGTCAGACTCGGAAAATAGGTTGCAGATGGGTATACATTTGTTAAATCGAATCTGCAAAGACTCGCGATTACAAATATTCACACTTAAGTCCAAGGTGATGGCATTTCGTGGAACTGATCCCCGTACGGGCAATAATTGTTATACATGGTACTGTCCTGGAACAAGTCACCAATTTTGAATACATGGGCTACAGTGTGTCTTATAATACAAGCAACGACGTTTTGAATAAGTTGCATAAGTTCAACCTTATGTGCAGGAGCATCAGGCGAACTCTAAAGCCATCAAGTAAAGAAACACACCTAAAATTCTACAAGGTGGTGGCTCTTCCCACACTTCTTTATGGGTTTGAGAATTGGACTTTAACGAAAGCCCAGGCCGGTCGCATCCAAGCGGCTGAAATGAGATTTCTCAGGCGCGTGGCAGGGTATACTCTCCACGATCTCAGAAGAAACACGTATATACGGCGGGAACTGAATATTATGAGTATACTCGACAGGATTGCGCAGTATCGGCTGAATTGGTGGGAACATCTTTGCCGAATGGATGACTGCCGCATCCCCAAACAACTATGGAACTATAAGCAGAATGGACGGAGAGGTGTGGGACGTCCGAGAAAGCGCTTGAGTGACTAGCTCTAGACTTTGCTTGTTTGAGACCGGAACAAACCATCCTTGGTTCAATCCTTCCTGATGATGATAAGCTGGAAAATTAGTAAATGTCTTAAATTTTTAAACCCGGGAGATGGTAAATTTTAAATCTCCTATCACGTTCGAAACCGCTGAGCAACGGAGAGAAATCACAATGCAACGTAGGTAAAGGTGACAATGACAGTTTCACCTCACCGGGTACGCCCCAGTGAAAGTTGTGTGTCACATATGTGTACAACAACAATACTGAGGAGCCTATTGTCATGGTAACGAGTAACAATTGTATGTCAACAATTAAAGTACGTGTTTGGTAAACTCGTCGGATGAAAGAGCGAGTTGTTCTGTCAGAGGAGACGATCGTGAACACCTTATGCTTCGTACCGTAACAGACACTTAACGCTACTCTTCGTCGCAGTACTTCATTTGCAGGTTACGTCAGATTTGAATGAGAAAATTGGACAGGTGACAGTTTTTAAATATCTGGGATGTTTAGTCGGTATTAAAATCCACCGAAATAAAAGCTTAAGAACCATTCACTTCGCGGATGACCAAGCTATATTCGTCACTTCAGAAGACGATCTCCAGCGAGCAATATACACCTTACATAAAATAGGATAAGAATATAACTGTAACATATCTGGGTCAAAGACAAAATCAATGGCCTTTATAGGAGATGAACCGGTTCGGACCAAAATACGCATAGACAACACACGCATAGACACGTGCACTTGGTACACTACATGCGGTAAACACGAGGCAATGTGACGATCTAAACACGGGAGGGACTCGTAAATGGAAAGGGGAATAAAGGACGTAGGAGAGACCAGATAATAGATGGCATACGGATGAGATATCATGCGGACCACGTTAGGAAATCATGGAGGTAGCACACCTTGTAAGACCTGTCCTTGGGCAGAAAACACATCATGATGATGGGGTACCGTCAGAGACATCTAGTCCGGGAACGGTTGTACGACAGCCCTAAAAGATAGAGTCACCGCCTTCGTTGATCGGGGTAGCAGAGCCACCGGGGCCTTAAGTCTAGCTCTACCCTACCGGCTTCTCGTAATACCGAACATATCAATATACGAGACTTATCCAGAAAGTAAGTACGGTCTGCGCATATATCCCGCGCATATTGTAGTACGAAGGTCGCGCATGCGTAGTTACTTCCTTCTATTCGACGACGAAGTAGCCAAGCTATATTGTTTGTATACGTTCCGATTTACGTTTACTACACATCGGTAATCATTTTTAAAAAATCGATCGGCCCGCCAGTTGTGAAATAAGAAGAGTTATTAGGTTTTTGAATGCGAGAAATCTTCGTCCTTATGAAATTCATCGTAAGATTTGTGAAGTTTATGGACAGAATGCGATTAGTGAAGGTATGGTGAGAAAGTGAGTTAGGCTGTTTAACGATGGAAGAGAGACAATGTTCACGACGAGGAGCGTACCGCATACCGGACGTGTAACGACGGCGCTTGTTGAATCATTTCGTTGGGAACAATTCAGTCATCCTCCTTACAGTCAAGATTTGGCTCCTAGCGATTTCCATTTGTTTTTGCATCTGAAGAAATTTCTTGCCGGCCAGAAGTTTGGAAATGATGAGATAAAGGGAAACGTCCAGCAGTGGTTGAAGTCGCAGGCGGCCGAGTACTTTGAAGCGGGCATATTAAAATTAGTGCCAAGATACGACAAATGTCTCAACTTGCATGGTGACTATGTAGAAACGTAGATTAAGGTATGCAGAATTTTTGAAAAATAAATGAATTTGAAAATAATTTGTATCATTTCCTTAATGCCCAAACGGTACTTACTTTCTGGATCAGGTTAGTATATCTACAAGACGTCCCTGTTTTTGCTCTTTGTCCCGCTGTGCCGGAAAAAAATAAAAGGCGCTGTGTTCAAGGCCCGTTCGAGAGCGCCTGTTTAACATGTCATCGAAAAAGTGACAGATTATTCTGGCACCTCAGCGGGGTATAAATATCCCCCGCCGCATTCAGCGACGGTCAGTTCAGTTTCAGTATACGTCTGGCGATACTCAGCGCGTTCAAGTGGTGTATTAGTGAAAAGTGATTATTGTGCGGGACTATATTAGTGGACATTATTATTGGTGTGGACAAATTAACTTAAAATTCTTGTACGAGTATAATCTTGTCGAATAACTTGTTGATTACAAACTGTTGTTTGTGATTAATAACTTAGCTGGTGATCTTAATTGGTGTCTGTAATGTTATTTTCCACTGTACCATACGACGATCGGCGACACCGTTGTCGTAACATATAATCCACGAACATAAGTTTACATTTTGACTTTGCTACTAGAGACTAAATGATGCAAAGGAAATGACACTTTATGTCATAATGTGTGTCATTGATCTTCCCTGCGGGGGCAACGGTTCTGCAATATCGAAGACGATCAAGGAGTTGATTAAGTTCTAAAACAACATCATTGCTAGTTTCCAGATCATCAGCATTCTGCAGGATGTTGCGCACAGACAGTTACGTTAGTTTGAGGTTTAAGAAAAAGAGAACCGATAAGAAAATGCCACACGCACATACAACGCGCTCTGTTTATTGTAGACGAGCAAACATTGCCCGTATGGATAGCTACATGCGGCGTGTACCGCGCGACCAGCTGTCCGTGAAACAGCGTCCAGCGCTCATCTGACTGGAAACCGAATGGCAGCCGGTCGCTCGCTTGTTCTCGTCATGTTAAGACACTGATTACTTATTCACCATGAACATACACACACACACCTTGGTTTTTGTTTTCTTCGACGTGGATAGTACCACTGCGAACACCTGGTAGGAAGGTAGGAGTTGGAAATATGAACAACATTATAGGATATAATATAGGCATACAATTTATTTTTACTTCCATGTTCCATGTAAGGAAATGGAAGTATGGTGATCGCGGTGTTCGAGATTTCCAATCTCGCACCTTCCAATATATCTCCAACTCTCCCTGGTATGTCAGAAATGATGTTATCACACGAGGGTTGAAGGTTCTCTCTGTGGATGAGTGTGTGCGATCTCTTGCGCTCAAACTCTTCACTCGTGTTCACTGTTCACTCTACCTCATCCTATCCTCACCGCCGCCTTAGCACAGACGACGACCCACCTCCTCGAAACGTTAGACGCCCGAGCACTGCTCGACGAACCCCCCCCCGTAAACACGTAAACTATCATCTGCCCCTCACCCCCGACCTTGAGACGCTTGACACTCTACTCTTTTCCATCCTAGTCACCTAAGTCCCCACCAAATAAACGTGAAAACGCCAAAAATCATGATATTTCCTTTCCAAGTCAAAAAAAAATCCTTCCCAGCCGTTGCGAATTGCTCAAGGGTTCTGCTACACAATAACAGCCTCCATCCCTCCTAGAAGGAGGGCTCCATCCTTTTTACTAGCGCAAGGCTACCATGAATCAAGACGCATCAGGCAGTCATCGGGTTTACACGGACACTGCAACCACTGGGGCATGTCCAGCAGCTGCCCCACGATTGGATTGGATTGGATTAACGACTTGCTTGTAATTCAAAATACTTGTTTGTAACTCTGCTTTATAAAAATCTGTTGTTACGCTTCATCAGGTTTGCAAACAATACAGAATGAAAATCTCCGCTGGAGAAACAAATGTAATGGCGTTTCTAGGCAAGAAAGAAATAAGAACAAAATAATAATTAATGATCAGAGCAGATCAGAAGACATTTTAACTATTTAGAAAATGATGAGATAAGAATTATGATACTGATGTTAAGTTCCACACGATCTGTGTGACAATCAATCGAAACAAGGTACGTCGAGATAAGTTATGGCGGTGCCTGTACTGTCGTATGGGTGTGAATTATGGACGACAACCAAACAAAAAGACAGTAAAATACAGCCCGAGTTTTCTGCACTCTTTAGCGTGACTTTGAAACGTTCGTGTTTTGTGTACATGTTGTGCCATTTTTGTGGCAAAACGAGTAGGTCGATTTAATTACGTTTTCTACAAAATATGTCTTATAATGGAAGCAACGACGTGGTGAACAAGTTGCATAAGTTCAACCTTATGTGCGGGACCATCAGGCGAACCCTTAAGTCAGCAAGTAAACGAACACGCCTAAAATTCTACAAGGTGATGGCTCTTCCCACACTTCTTTATGGGTCTGAGATTTGGACTTTAACGAAAGGCCAGGCCAGTCGCATCCAAGCGGCTGAAATGAGATCTCAGGCACGTGGCAGGGTATAGTCTCCATGATCATAGAAGAAACACAGGTATACGGCAGGAACTGAATATTATGAGTATACTCGACAGGATCGCCCAGTATCGGCGGAATTGTTGGGAACATCTTTGCCGAATGGATGACTGCCGCATCCCCAAACAACTATGGAACTATAAGCCGAGGGGACGGAGAGGTGTGGGACGTCCGAGGAAGCGCTGGAGTGACCAGCTCTAATCTTTGCGTATTTGAGACCGGAACAAACCATCCTTGGTTTAAACCTTGATGATGATGATGACAAAATATTTACAGACCCGCGTAATTAAGGCGAAGTTAAAAAAAATTCATACAATAGAGATAATGCTATTAGGGTCAGCACAAAAAAGGTGAAGACTTGTGTCAGTATCCTAATGTACGAGGTTACGTTTAGAGTAGACGCACACCGGTTAGTCAAGGCAAGACAAGAGAAACGCTTTAGTCTCTGTTGTTTATGGCGCAACACACACCTGTAGTCATCGCAATTAGACGTGTCTATATATACTGCGTGTCTGATGGAATAGGACGCACTATTCATATCACTCACCATTAGACGACAGCAGTGTTTATATATTTATTTATTTTAATTTAATTTTATTTATGTTATTATTTTATTACTACAGTTTTATTAATATTTTTATTTACAATAGTATAATATAATTCGTACTTTTTTGCCATTCTATCTTGTAGAAGTCCCAGCTAGTCAGGTAGTCAAATGGTTTGTGGGGTTAATCTTGTGCAACTGTAAAATTTTTCCTTACCACCTCTCAGCTTAAGAATTAAATTTTCTAATTTTTTTCTACCCGCCTCCTGTTATATGGATGAACCCAATATCTCCCATTTCTTATTTCTTGCTTACATATCTACTTTCAAATCATAAGTAGGCCTACACCCATAACAAGCTTACAGTCTGACATCTTGTTCACGACTAACTGGTATGAGTTACTATCATAAGACTAAAGGTGTCTTGTCTAGTTTCGTCTAAACCTGTCTTGTCTTGCCTTGACTAACCGGTGTGCGTCTACCCTTACTGTTTTATGACTTTGTTAAATTTTATATGTCTAATATAACTCGTGTGTTTCCACACTTGCCTTCGTGATTACAACAAAGCAAATAACAAATAATGAGTTTTGTAAGTTAACTTGAAATTTTAACCACCCCCACCCCACAAGCAGAAGGAAACGCTAGATAGCCCCCGGTAAGGTACGTAAACATTTATGGTAATATTTCTGTTCAATCGATTATGATGAAGCCAATACTCATCGATAGTATCATCAGTAGTATTAATAGTACTATCAATAGTATTAATCGATCGATGATTACTACTGAAGCCAATCGATTATGCTAGTTCGGATTGATCGATATAGTATAACACAAGGACATTTCGACGTATCGAAAGAGACTGAACAGAAGACATGGCGTTGAACTTTCTTACCGTGCCTACTTAAACGGATTTACTCAGCCCGCCGACACTCCGTCGTTTTCGTCAGGTTCAGCGAACGGCTGACAAGGTCATTTTTCGTATGCAATGCAATCCGCCACAGACTGCAGCGACGGATCGAAGCCGCGCGCCGCCACCGCTGCCGCTGTTGCACTGTCTCACATGCACCGCCACAACATTTTAAACGATTTCGCGTGACTTCCTACGTAGAAATTCGATACCGTGAAACACCGCTTCTTGCTTGATTAACCATTGACAGAGAGAGAAAGAGAAAAAAGAGTACAAATCGTTTACGCAGACGCTGTTTTGAACATTTTATTATACGCGGCTGACCGAATCGTTATGCAAGAAACAGAACCATGACCGCTGCTTAATATAACTTCAGTGGCCCTTTTAATAAACTAAAAGTAATGGTCTTTGCAGACAACCATTCTGTGAGATTAAACATCTCAATAAACAATAAAACAGTACACCGAATATTGACTTTCATCACACATTAAGTCGACGAGTATGTGAGGCGATTAGCGGATATATTAGAAGGGAACTTTACGAAGAAATACAAGAAATTAAACTCGAATGAAATTCTATAACGATATTGGTTATTTTTTTTTATTTTTGTGTAAGGATATGAAAACATGAGTACGGTCTAAAATAGATGTACAAGATTCGACTAAAAAAACAATGAGATTCAATTTTTTTCGCACGGTGTGGCAACACTGTGGGGCCATAAATTAAACGGCAGAGATTTATAATGTTTGTTATTACGTTCACAAAAACGTTTTAGTTTCTTAACCTACCCAGATTTGAATGCGCTACAGTGTCTTTTGTCTCTCGTCGCAAAACAGAGCTAAGTAATACTGAGCAAATTTTGCATCAAATTTCAAAGTACGAGAGTCAGTTGAAAAGTTCGCGGAGCTTTTATACCTATAATCTATCGGCTAGCGGTAGAACTAAAATCTTTCGTGTTCTGTAAGATTCATATTTCCTGTAAACGCTGTTAATTTTCAATTCTATCTGTCAGTTTATTCATTATTTATCAGCTGTTCGAAATGTACGTGTCACGTGTGTTTACAAAGTCAAACATGGTGCTGTAATTTTTTCACACTAAGTTTTTAACTTAAAATATAATACACACGCTCATGTGAAGAGGTGCATATGATCTCAACAATGTCATCCACTTTCAGTCGCTTGTCTTCCAACACCGTGTACTAAATTTTTCGAATGAAATCAGGAGTTGTTGCACTGTTTGTGCGTCCAATGCGGAGGGATCATCTTCAGTGCTCGTACGACCACGTTTAAACTCCAGTGCCCACTTATAAAACGTTGTTTTAGAAGGTACCGCAGCTCCTAACACTTTTACCATTTCCATGTCAATTTCCACTGGCGATAGACTTTTTTTTCTTACGAAAAGGAATTCACTCGCAGCACGATGTTTGGTTTTGTTGGTTTTTCGAAAGCTGCACATATCGAACAGCCGATAAACAATGAATACACTGTCAGGTAAATTTTATAATTAACAGGTGTTTATACGAAACATGAATCTTACAACACACGTAAAATTTTAGTTCTACAGCTAAGCCTGACAGCTCCGCCACTTGGCTTGTAACTGACCCTCGTAATGCGATAGAACTGTTTTACAACGTTAAACAAGTCTGACTCCCGGGTCCAGATTTACAAATTGCTGTCCTAGTTTATGTAATCTCAGTACTTCCCAGTTTAACATTTGTGTGTGTTTTTAAGCGTTAAAACCTTAAACTTTAACCTGTAGTTGAATTTCGTACGAAATATCTAATGGCCACACTCGGTCCCGTCATTATGACCAACTTATCTTGAACTACGCTAATTATTCATAAAAAAAACATAATTTACAAGTGTGAGCGTTACGACCGATCTAATAGACAGTTTGTACTGTAGAACTAAATAAAATTAACACAAAAATCATGTCTTGAAAGAACAGGCAAACCTTTTCTTAATCCTGATCGATTTTTCGTAAACAATTCTGTCGAATCGACGTGATTTCGCCTATATGAAAAAAAATAGAAATCTATGGTAAATTTGTCACAGTTGGGATAAAAATTTGCTACGCCGCCGCCGTACTGAAACTGCGGCCGAGCGGCGGTACGTTGCGAAATTCACAGACCGCTCTAATACGCAGGCGCTAAATCGCTCGTTAACAAAAAAGAAAACTCCACTCACACCGTTTACAGGTTTTCGTAATTCAAGAACCGCACCGCAGTTTTGTATATTTGCAAAGCTTTCTCTTGTTTCACAATTTCCCAACTTGACTGTGCAACCTTAACAGCGTTACTCGAAAACGACCTGTTACACCCGGAATACTCTGATTCTTTAAGACCTTTTAAGGACAGAAGGGACGAGAACCGACACTGCTTACATTCGAAGAGGATACATCAACGGTGAACAACGCAGAAGAGGACCGCCTCGACCTCGAGAACCTGCAATGAAGAGGCCTTCTACACAAGCCACTGCGGCAGTTAAGAAGAAGCCGCCGGACCAGAACTCACCTCCTCGCCAGCGACATCAAGCTGCAGCGATGGATGTAGTAGACCAGCCGCCTTCCCTGCAAGACGAGGACAAACAAAGCACGACTGGGACCTGCCGCACAGTGCCGGTGAGTCGTTTAGGTAGCGCTACCCAGCGGAATCCGTGGAGTCCGAGAGTAGGACTTACCAATAGAGATGCGGGTTGCGCCGCCACTGTGACGGTGTCACAGTTCGGCCCCCGGAAATCCGCTAGGCAAAGAGCTGAGCTGGTCAGCATTGGTCCAGCTGATAGTGTCCCTGAAGCACTGTGCGGCAGAGACGAGCCCCCCGGCCGACCACTTGGGCCAGCCGGGAACCCTACGACTTGCGCGGGAAGCCCTGCTCAACCCGCGCAAGTACATGACAATAAAAACCGGTCCTTGTTAGGGCCGACCCAGCCCGTAAAGGCCGGACCTTCCGGCTGCACGGCCGCTAGTAGGCCAAGCAGCCCCATTCCTCTGCCGGAGTCTGACTCCCCAGACATGGAGACCTCGGCTTCCACCGACTGGGTGGTAGTAGGGCACGGTGGCAAGCCGAGGAAGTCTCCCTCACTGGCTTCCCTGAGTTCGGCTACGGACTCGGCGGCATTCCAAGCCTCCGCTGAGGTAGTGCCTAGCCGCACCTCCGAAGGAAGTATCCCGCCGGTGTTCGTCACGAACGTCAGGGACATTATCGGCTTTAGTCGCCGACTCCGCAAGGTCGTTGCGCTGACAGATAACGCTTCTGTCAAACTCCTAGCGAGTGAGACTGTGCGCGTTACCTGCCGCAGCGCTTCTGAACACTTGGGAGTAATCCAGTGGCTGAAACAAGAATCGTTCCAGTTCCACACATACTCCTTGAACCGAATCAAGCCTGTAGCCCTCACGGTCTCACGTATTGAGAAGTTCTGACATTGCAAATTGACAGTTCCTGAGTTACTAAACACAATTGTAATATTTTTCCACAAGATCATCATCATCATCATCATCATCACCACCACTCCACGGAATAGACCTTAGACCTGTTCCGGAACCCATCTCCTCCTCGGTCTACCGACATCTCTCTTCCCAGTAGGGTGATAACCGAAGGCAGCCACAGGTAGACGAATATCAGGCATGCGATTCAAGTGTTCACACCACCTGCTTCTGTGGTCTTCAATCTTCTGGTGCAGTGATACAATGTGTAAATCGCGTCTAATATCCTCGTTACTTCTCCGATCCAAGAGAGAACAATCTTGTGTCCCTCTTAGAAATTTCATTTCGGCTGCCTGATTCCTCTCTGCATATCCCTTTTAGCAAGCGTCCGTTTTTTCCAGAACCTCTTATAACAATGCTTAAACAGAAAATTAGGCTCTACTGACATTGTATGGAAATTTCAGAGCAAAATTCAGAGGACAAAATCTTTTGACTTTCGATATTTCGGAAAGAGCCAAATCGCTTATAATTTTTTTCACCGTTTGTGTTTGACCCATCATTTTGGAGTCCCAATAGACGCCTTACAAATATATGTCTCTTCTCTTCTTTATAAGTTAATTTGTTTTCCTCTCACATTTCCCATTTAATCGATTCTCATTTAACTCCTAAAAGTTACCTGCAGCTTCTAATTTTCTCTACAGCGTCTCTCGCTACCATAAAATACCAAACTAAAAACAAACAATTAAAAAAATTATGTTTACTCTAAAACAACACTGAACAAAATATTGTTAGCATTGTTATGGCTTTTATCTCGTTTCCTCTTTTTCTTCTGTTATCAGATACCATAAATTCGTTCTAGGTACACTTTCAGTTCTCCCTCTATTAAAAACCGTTCTTCTGAATTCTTTTCTCCTCTTTTTTTCTATCATTTATTTCCACCACTTTTCAGCTGTAGACCATATAGCCTATCTTTTACAGCTCTCTTTCTTAAGGCACGTCCATCTATCCCTATCGTTCAGATACCTTTTATCATATATCCGAAACCTAGTTCCTTTCCTCTTCGGAAATTTCAAATTATATCACTAAGCAGGATATTTGCCGTGGTCTATCGTTTGTGATTACAGACGTTTCGGCTCACCATTGGAGGAAACAATTGGCACGATGTCCGATGTAGATGACATATCTACATCGGACATCACTATCTACTCTTCCTCATCACTGGGGTGAATTGGCGGATATCGTGCCAACGTGTGCATTTTTGAAAATTTCAAAATTCTGGGACGTCACGCCCTAAAAAGTGTGTGAAAATTTTGATAAAATCGCCAAAACTCATTTGGCGTTTCAAATTAAAAGGAAGAGTAACTAAAATCTGAACGAAGCGTTAATTTTTGGAAATTTCAAAATTTTTGGACGCCAGGGCCCAAAAACTGGGGCAAAAGTTTGATAAAATTGCAAATTCCATGTGGAACATCAAATTAAACGTACCGTTAAACAGAATCTGAATATAGTGTAGTTACTGTTTTCGAAATTTTTTGACTCCAAGACCAAAAATGGGATAAAAAGTTTGAAAAAATTGTAAAAATTCAGCCGGGTGTCATGCTAAAGGAAAGTTTAACACAAATGCGGTTGTTTAGAATTTGTATCGTTTATTGTATTATTGCTCTATAATTGTTAATTTACTAAAAAAAAGTGTAATCGTGATTTTGTTAATTTTTCTGATAACTGAAAAAATGATCTAATCTCCAAATTTATCCAATAATAAATGTACTTCCTTCAAAATAGTGGGCGAATTCAGAAGCTCAGGGACCATACTTTTTTATTCTTAATGACAATAAACGCGACTTCCTTATTTATTCCGTTAAGAATTTCTTGACCCATTTCCCCATTTTTCATTTATAATGACTGACATCTATTCTTATTGTTTCTGCCTATATGCTTTCTATCTGTAGTTATTTCTAGTTGAGTCTGGGTTTCCTGCTTCGTCACGCAAATTACTTTTTCACCCCTCGATGTCATTATATATTCATAATCATCCTTGTGATTCTTTAGCGAGAAAAACATGTAATCTTAAACAAAATTAACATCACTTTCTCCAGAGACTATTAGCGTACGGAGACGGCGGCAACGGAACGGCAAGGCCCGCCCAAATGTTTTCACCACCGTCAGTAGAGCGATGCGAAGCGATGTGTCTGTCTAATTTTTATGGTCCCATTATCGTCACACAATACAATAGTCGCGGTTGGTTCCTAGAAAAGTAGTCAACAACAACAACAACAACAACAAACAATGTGTATACTGTACTTGGTTATCACGGTGTGTCTATTGTGAGCGTTTTTGTGCGGCGCTCTCGCTGCTTCTACCGAATTTGTATCAAACGCGAGTCAACACCGTCACATAGTATGAAGACTGCTAGTTTAATCTGGAGAAAACTCTCACTCCTTCTGTGCCATCAATAGCTTGACAGTTTTGACGCGGTCCTCCATCATCATCATCACCATCTTCACGGATTAAACCAAGGATGGTTTGTTCCGGTCTCAAATAGGCAAAGATTAGAGCTGGTCACTCCAGCGCTTCCTCGGACGTCCCACACCTCTCCTTCCCCCCGGCTTATAGTTCCATAGTTGTTTGGGGATGCGGCAGTCATCTATTCGGCAAAGATGTTCCCACCAATTCAGCCGATACTGGGTGATCCTGTCGAGTATACTCATAATATTCAATTCCTGCCGTATATCTGTGTTTCTTCTATGATCATGGAGACTATACCCTGCCACGTGCCTGAGATATCTCATTTCAACCGTTTGGATGCGACTGGGCTGGCCTTTCGTTAAAGTCCAACTCTCAGGGCCATAAAAAAGTCTGGGAAGAGCCATCACTTTGTAGAACTTTAGACGTGTTCCTTTACTTGCTGACTTAAGACTTTGCCTAATGGTCCCGTACATAAGGTTGAACTTATGGAACTTATTCACAACGTCGTTGCATGCATTATAAGACACACTGTAGCGGTTCTGCAGCCGAACAAATCTCTTCATCTTCGAATAGGTACAACATCCCACATCATCATCATCATCATCATCATCACCAAGGGCGCTACACCCCTGGGCGGATGAAGGAGACCTCGCCAACGGTCTCTGTCCGATGTGACCATCCTCCAATTGCGGATTCCTGCCCTTTCTGCGTCCTGCTGTATTCCATCTCGACACCTCGGCTTTAGTCTCCCCACGTTCTTTTTATAATCTGGGTGATACAGGAAGGGGCGCTTTACACCGTCCTGGGCTTCCACCCTGGCAACACGACCTGCCCGTCTAAGCCGTCGTTTCTTTATCTTTTTGATTATGGCCATACTGTGTAGCAGGTTATTATAACTCTTTATTGGTTCTATTTCTCCAGACACCTCCCTCCTTCACTGGCCCACATATTTGTTTCAGTATTTTCCTCTCAAGCATTCTCAGTGCTTCTGTCCATAACCCATGGTCTCCGTTGCGTATAATAGCACTGGGACAATCAGCGTCTTGAATAAGAGACTCTTTATTGCCACACAGCGTGTCAGCGTCCAACCGTCGGAACGTATTTGACACATAGTGTGGACCCGGCTTAAACCTTGCCTTCCTGAATATTTGTAACAAATGCATTCATCGTCGTCGTCGCTAACATGCTGAGTCCTCGTAAGCGACACGGGGATTGTATAACAAGGTCACACGCGATTACGACCCATTTGGGGCGTCGCCCGTCGTCAACCTACCGTCCGTCAGAGCGTGTACGGGTCGTCTACGACCGACAGATACGATAAATAAAACGTATTTGCGCGTCGTGCGTGTGTCACGACTGGGAGACCTGCAATGATGGCGATCAGGAAGTGGAACAGAACGGGCGCGGGTGGTCTCACATCTGATACACCTACGTGCATGCGCGCGCACGAGGTCGTTGTCAATATCGATACTGTCTCCGTCTCTCGTACACATTGACATTGTCCCCCCTTATCGCAGACGGGAATCTCACAGACGACAACAGCGGAGACTGTGAATGGGAACACACACTACGAGGGCAAACGATTCACGATTGAATGACGACGTATCGTTATTGTATGGGTGGAGTGCGGACAGTTACGAATTATGGAAACCTTCATCGTTAATATGAAACCCGGCCTGATGGTTTTCAGCATGCTGATCGTTAAGTGACTTCACATAAAACGAGTGAGACAACGGAAGATTGTAAAACGACAGCCCCAAAGCAGAACAACGGGCGACAGTGCGACATTGTCGCAGAAAGGAAACGAGGCCTGCAGAAAGATCGTCCACCGCGTTAACGAAAAACGCGTAAAAAATTTGCTGCAGTAAAATTTCTAAAAAAAATAAATTGTTGCATAAAAACAGATACGAATAAACGAATCAATTGAATAACAAAATCTATGTTAGTGACTCAATAGGCCTAATATACGGATAAATTTCCGATGAGAGGCCGATCGGTAAAGGTTACATGTAATCTATTGAAGTGAGAGCGCCGGCTGCAGCCGGCAGACTGAGTCATGCGGCCGCGCTCCGGCGTAGTAATTCACAATCCGGATAGTTGTGTATTTCTGGGCTGATTTTTTTATATCAACCTAAAATCAATATCCTATAATATCAATATATTTAAATGTAATTTACAAATTTATTCAAATAAATCCTGATATTTCCGGAAACCTAAATCTAAAAATATCTCAATTTTTGTCTCCTGAAATTTTAAGGATTATTATTTTAATACTTGTATAGAACGGAGAGAGCCGTCAAACAATTTTAACTATGTTACTACTGAAATGCTTGCAGAAAGTATTTGGTTTTCTTAAAATCCGTTGCAGAAAGATGAAAAACATTCTGCTTTTAGGAACGACAGTAAACTAAAGTGTATAAGTGACAGAAAAGCAAAGAGACAGACAGATAGACGGAGGAGAGAGAGAGAGAGAGAGAGAGAGAGAGAGAGAGAGAGAGAGACGAAAGATGCTCTTTTAGACAAAACTAAAAGAAAAGAAACAAGTAAATGGGAGGAACAAAACTACGGTTAAAGACGTTAGAGGACAAGTTGCTTGACTGAAACGGAATTCTTTGGGATACAACATAAGGCAACGAATTAACAGATGAAATTAGTACATACTACACTGGAGACCTGGGAGCAAAAAATAAGAAGACGCCGAAACAAGATGATCAGGCGACCTATCCAGGGATCTCCGAATAGGACTTTATTTATCGAACGGTGCGAACAGACGAACACACGAAGAGCGAAAACAACGCTCCTCCAAGAATTTGTAGCTGAAGAGGTAACACGCGAAAAACACTCAACATACAACAGGCATTATTTATAAATATAATTTTGCGTTTAATCGTCATGAGAGAAGAAAATGAGCTGACCACGGAGATTGGTAAATCAAGGATTCTACTCAGAGCCTCACAACTTTCTAACAGCAGCGCCACCGATAGCAATACACGGGGACAAGTAGTCAGAGGTAGGCAGCCGACAGACTGCTGAGAGAGAGAGCGAGGGGAGGGAGAGAGAGAGAGAGAGAGAGAGAGAGAGAGAGAGAGAGAGAGAGAGAGAGAGAGAGAGAGAGATTGTTATCGACCGCGTCAACCCTAGTCTTCTTCATATGTCTGTTGTTCTCATTCTCGCAAATGCTATTATACATTTAAAAAAGAAAATAAAGTTATGACATCGCGGATGGCAAGATATAGCCTAAGTGGTGCAGAGAAGACAAACGGGAATGAGAACAGACTACAAATGGAATAACATAATAATTAAATGCAATCGATGCCGTGGTAAAGAAGAAAGAAAAAGCGCAGATACGCCATTGGGGTGTGATATTAAAGTAATATGCAACAGACTAGAATGGTCAGGAATCGTCAAGCATGGAAACGTCTGGCAGAGGTCGCTGTTCAGTATTGAATGTCGTGTGGGGTTTACAAAGAGAGCTATAATTACATTCTTCAGAAGTTATTAAAGAGATGCTTACTGTGGTAGAGGCCTTACCAAATAAAGTTAATTAATTTTGCATTAGTACTTACGGTTATGTATGTCAGAATTTATGAAAGTCGGTTTGACAGTTTACAATGCTTACCTGTAAAAAGAAAGAAAAAAAATTAGAAAAACAAGAAACTCTTTACGTGTAAAACAGTTCTGAATAATATCCAAGTTATGCTAGGCTAAAAAACCTGTGACTACTTTAGACTCAATCACGTCATTATTCTTTATCAGTGGTGGCGAATTTTTGCGCATTGACACAATTTGTGTGACCGTGAAACATAAGCGTGGCCTGTGAGGTTTTTCTTGTAAATACTACATACATAGGCATAAAGTCGAAGACGTACAGGCAAACATTACATATTTATGGCTCACAACTAAGCCCAAGATGAAATGTGTCGAGAGAGAGAGAGAGAGAGAGAGAGAGAGAGAGAGAGAGAGAGAGAGAGAGAGAGAGAGAGAGAGAGAGAGAGAGAGAGAGATGGACAAGAAAAGCTGTTGGGTACTAATTCTGACAGCTGAGAAGTTCCAAAACCAATACTACTCCTGCCGATAGCCATCGTTAGAAGGTTCTACTCGAAGGCAAAGATCAATATTGTAATATAATTTACAGAATACAATTATATTTGATCTTTTACCGTTTATATTACTATTTATTATTTTAATTTTATGTAATAAAAAAAATTTCTTGTTATCAATTAAATTCTTTTTATTTTATTTTTAATATTCAGTTTTATTAAATTGTATTAATTCGTTATTTCATTCTTTATATTTGTGATTAATTATTATTAATTACTTAGTATTTATCATTATTTGTTCTTATTCAGCCTTCGTCGGTTTGGTACAAATTAATTCAAAATAATGTTTTGTGAAGATCCAGTTCGAAGTGGTTGTCGACTCGGCTCATATAGGCTATCATCTCTTTTGGTTCCTTCCGACGATATTCAGCAATTAACTCCCCTTTCTCCACCTGAAATTCCTTAACTAAGTAATTTTTTATAAATAAAGCTCTGGTTTAATTCAATTAATTATTTTTACTTCCATGTTCCTTAAGGAAATGGAAGTATGGTGATGGCAAAAAAAATCGTGTTCGAGATTATTGCAGATTCTGATTGTACTACACTCAAAACATGAAAAAAAGTCATTTTTCGAAAAGCGTCTCTGTGTGTGTGTAGATTTTTTTTCTATGGCAAACGATAACAGCCGCAAATTCAAACAGAATCAAATAATCATTTGCATACAGCCCTTATTTGTAGTGTACTCAAGACCTATTGTTTTTGGTTAAGATCGGTTAAGGGAAAGGGGTAGTTTACCTTGCAACTTTTTTTTTAATCAAGGGTAATTTTTTTCTATGGTAAACGATAACAGCCGCAAATTCAAACAGAATCAAATAATGTTTTGCATACAGTCCTGAATTGTAGAGTTCTCAAGACCTATTATTTTTGGTGACGATTGGTTAAGGGAAAGGGGTAGTTTACCTGCAACGTTTTATGTTTTAACAAGTGTAATTTCTATGGCAAACGATAACAGCTGCAAATTCAAACAGAATCAAATAATGTTTTGCATACAGCCCTGAATTGTAGAGTTCTCAAGACCTACTGTTTTTGGTGAAGATCGGTTAAGGGAAAGGGGTAGTTTACCGGCAACATTTTATGTTTTAACAAGGGTATATTATATGGCCAACGATAACAGCCGCAAATTCAAACATAATCAAATAATTTTTTGCATGCAACTCTGAATAGTAGAGTTCTCAAGACCGATTGTTCTTGTTGAAGATCGGCTTAGGGAAAGGGGTAGTTTACCTCCAACGTTTAATGTTTTAACATGGGTAATTTTTTTTCTATGACGAATGATAACTGCCGTAAATTCAATCAGAATTACATAATGTTTTGCATACTTTCCTGAATTGTAAAGACCTGTAGGCTTGTTGATTTTGGTGAAGATCGGTTAAGGGAAAGGGGTAGTTTATCTGCAACATTTTATGTTGTAACAAGAGAAATGTTTTCATGACGAACGATAACTGCCGGACATTCAAACAGAATCAAATAATGTTTCGCATACAGCCCTGAATTGTAGAGTACTCAAGACTTTTGTTTTTGGTGAAGATCGGTTAAGTGAAAGGGGTAGTTTACCTGCAACGTTTTATGTTTTAACAAGTGTAATTTCTATGGCAAACGATAACAGCCGCAAATTCAAACAGAATCAAATAATGTTTTGCATACAGCCCTGAATCGTAGAGTTCTCAAGACCTATTGTTTTTGGTGAAGATCAATTAAGGGAAAGGGGTAGTTTACCTGCAACGTTTTATGTTTTAACAAGGGTAATTTTTTCTATGACGAACGATAACTGCCGTAAATTCAAACAGAATCAACTACTTTTTTGCATACCTTTTTGAATTATAGATGACTCAAGGTCGGTTGATTTTGTTGAAGATCGGTTAAGGGAAAGGGGTAGTTTGCCAGCAACATTTTATGTTTTAACAAGGGAAATTTTTTTATGACGAACGATAACTTCCGTAAATTCGAAGAGAATCAAATAATTTTTTGCATACTTTCCTGAATTGTAAAGACCTGAAGCCTTGTCGATTTTCGTGAAGATCGGTTAAGGGAAAGGGGTAGTTTACCTGCAACATTTTATGTTGGAACAAGAGAAATGTTTTCATGACGAACGATAACTGCCGCACATTCAGACAGAATCAAATAATTTTTTACATATTCCTGAGTTGTAGAAGTCTCAAGGCCTATTGATTTTGGTGAAGATCGGTTACGGGGAAAGGATAGTTTACCTGAAACATTTTTTGTTGTAAGAAGAGTAAAGTACAGTACTTAATTTTGATAAATAAAGTATCCTGATAAGAAGATCTTAATAATCCACTGTAGAAACGTAGATGAAATATCTATAAATGAAGAGGCTAGTTGTACGGAGTGGGGGTAATATAAATGAAAATTATAGTTGAAGGGGGAGGGGATATTTTTTTTCGTTCGTGCAGTTTCCTTTGTGTTTGTGAATTCGTAAATTATGTGTGTAGTTTGGTTAAAATTCACCAACTTCAAATAGAGATTTTTCGCTATACTTGCGTTTATAAGTGTATGGCGTCCCTCTTACGTGTATTTTCTGTTCTTGATATTATATTTTCCGTTAACTTGTATTTATTTCCTCTTGGTTTAAAAATTTTTCTTGTTAAAAAATATTTGGTTTACTTTTTGGTTAACTCAGAATTGATTCCAAATATACTTTTTCTCTCGGTTATACGGAGTTAATGTTTTCACTTTCAGATGTAACAATTGAGTAATTCGTTCCTCTTCTCCCTTCAACGAATTTTTGACCCATTTTTCTAATTTCTGATTGGTTGATTCTGCTAAACTTGGGATTAAGGGATTTTGTATTATTTCAATTAACTGATTTTTTACCTTCCAGTACAAGTTACGCCCTAATTATTAACTAATTTCGCTTAATTTAATTTACATAGTTGTATTCCTTACTTAATTACAAACAACTTGATATCGCTTTTGCTATATTTATGTTACCTAATAGGTAAAGTAATACATTTACAAAAACTCGGTTTATAGACCCTTTAGGTATCTGATTTTCACAAAATCATGTCAAATTTCTTTAAGTTTCTTATTACATTGTATCATTACTAAAAAAGAACATCCACTTAATAATCATGACTTGTTTTTGTTAATTAACATTGATTTGTCTTTTGTCAATTGACTTTACTACTATTTTTAATATTCAACCTTTCTGCCTAGGTCATGCTTTTTGTTCAGTTTAACATTTTCTGAAACACTGTTTAGCACCTTGTGATATTCCAAAAAATATGTTTACAGTCCTGAAAGTAGCTTATTTGTTAAATATGTTGTTTGATACTAATTTACATTATTTGGGTTTTCTATTATTAATTTTGACAATAGTTGGTTGAATTTAGCAGTGGCCTATATCATGGTTTCACATTAATTACTATGTTACATTTTAGTTCATTAATCTCTTTTTTTGTTAGGACCCTTGTTACATACTACTAATGCTTAACTGTTTTATTACATTTGAATTATATCTTTTCTTATCCTCTTATTACCCTAAGACAAATTATAAACATTTTAACTTGGAATCATGTTTCCATGACTTATATGCTACTTAATACCTAACATAAAATTCAACTTTTAAACTAACTTTGCATTAGTTAACCCACAACATTGGTAACTCTATATAATTAATTAACATAATAACAAAACAAACTACTTTCAACTCCTTCTACCTTTCTAATGTTTAGTTATTTCTAACTAGGTTCATTTATCATTCCTTTATGAATGTTTTTATTCACTTTTGTGATTACCATGAAATGACAATTGTTCTTCACTTTCATAGTAATATTCTAATGTGTTCAGGGGTGTGGGGAAAAATTAATTATCAATGTTAAAGTTGTTCTCTATTATACTTTCATTACCACTTAATTTGTGATAGTAGGTTTTGAATACATTTGTGTTATCATGTGTTTTGTCCATGTTTATGCATGTTCACACTTACACTTGTATTGTTAACCTGATTATGATTGATTATATTTTGGTTTGTTTACTCACCATTTCACTTTTATAATTAATCTCACTATTATTCCATTTTAGTGTAATTGCTTATTATCAATTACATTCGTTTGAATACACTACACTTTGTAGTGCATCTTCACATGTCACTTTCACTGATTTTTACACTATGTTTGTTGTCATGAGAAGAACTTAACTAGACCATCTAGTTGTTCTTGCCTGACTATTGACAATTACCCTTCCGTCATCACATCACTTTTACAACTTAATATTATTAACAATGTTTACTTAAAACTATTGTACAATGGTTTTTTAGTTTGGTTTTTGTATTGTACTTCAGGGGTTTTAGATTGTAATTTAATTATATTTATTTTGGCTTTTATGTACTAAAGGTTCCAATTTTGTGGGTCCCCTTGGTTTGTTTCATTACAATATATAGGCGCTCCAATTTATCATTGCCGTAAGGTTTTCGTTATAATGTAGGCCTAATGCTTTAGACTGAGCTCCAAGTCCCTGAGAGGAACGTACACGGACAGAGAGCGTTGACACGCGGACGCGCTGTTGTGTTAAATTACTGAGAAATACCGCGGATTCACATTGCATTATCAAAACTCACCCAACGTTCATTTTCCTCTCATTGAGCGTTAAACTAAAAACTGTGACTCTGTGTTGGACAAAACATTTTTTTTATAAACATCTTGAATAATATTTCGTACTGCACAGTTATCGAAATCATCAAGAAAATGATAAAAAGCACACTCAATAATATTACAACCAGTGTAATGTCTGCCTTTGTGAGGGATGCCAGTTTGCACTGTGGACAGGGGGTCATGCAGTTGTGATGAATCATTGGCCTTGACACACAAACGATACAAACACACACACTCATACTTTATCCCCTCCATCAGAGACACAGAGCTCAGTCTCATGCAGTATAGTCAGTTACATTAACCGTTTACGTAAGGAACCCAATGAAATTGCCATTAATCTTTTGGACAACAGACTAGAAATACGAGATCCACTGTTCTCACATGCAGACATTATAGTTTCTAGGTACTAGTTCCAAGATTTCCTTCGCAATGTGTTGTAATCCGCATAATCGGAGTGGTAGCTACCGGGAAAGTAATCTGTGGCACTGTGTATCGTTTCATAGTACTCATTAGTGTTTACGGCGGCATTGACGAAAATTAAAAGAAAAAAAGTGTGATAGTCTCAAAGGCCAAAAACGACAGAATTGGAACAGACAGACATGAGCGAAGGCACCGATTAACTTGAGAAAGAGACAGACAGTGGAACAACGTTTAAATAGGCCGTGCAGTGCATGGAAATGGATATGACAGAAAAAAATAACGCTAACGAAGGGGAAAGGAGAAGTACAACGACCCGGTGGATTATAATCACAGACATCACTACAAGAACAAATTACCAAAGCAAACTGTACTTAGTGGGAACGACGACACAAGGTAAGTATAATTTGTTGTAAATATTCTATTAACGGGGGAAATCGCCTATTCTCTGTATCTCCCTCCCTCTCTCTCTCTCCGCGTTACGTGAGGTGGATGCAACGAACCTGTTGACGGCAGACGTTACAAAACGTGGAGAGTTTCGTCGACGATTTGACTCACAGTCGCCCGCCCGCCTACGCGTCTCTCTGACCCCACAAGTAGTATCTCGACAAGTCACTTCTACACCTACCTAGCTACTATCTGTCGTGTCTTAGTCTGCACACGTTCTTAGATAAAGCACACGAAATATGACAACAGTAAACTATCGATAAACAGTTTGCAATCACAATAACGATTTACACTGGAGAATCGTATAAGAAAACACGAAGATAAGGAATGAAAATATAGACATTTAGGGTTAAGCTTATGTCTAGCTTAATTTAGGCTCAGTATTCTGCTTTTTAATTTATTTGGAAACCGATCGGTTTTCTTCCGTTCACGACGGTCTGGACAATTTATTATACTACGAACAATGTCTATTAACAAAACACTTATTAGGTCAGTGCTGACATATGCTTCAGAAACCTGGACAATGACAAAAAATAGCGAGAGACTTCTAGGTTGCTGTGAAAGACGGATTCTAAGAACGATATTTAGAGGAGTACAAGAAAATGGACTGTGGCGCAGGCGCTATACGATCTTTACAAAGAGCCGGGCATTGGCAGGCTAATCAAAATATACAGGCTGAGGTGGGTTGGACAAATAGAGAGAATGGTGGAAGGACAGCCTACGAAACATATTTTCTACCAGAAACCAAAGTAGAAAAAGGGGAAGGCCCCGAAGTAGATTCAAAGACCAGATAAAGGATGACCTCGGAAAGCTGAACATAAGAAACTGGAAAGACAGGGCACGCAATGGAATCGACTCTTGGAGCAGGCCAAGACCCACCAAGTGTTGTAGAGCCACGGCTGACGATGACGATGAACAATGTCTACTAATAGGATGTCGTCTGAGTCGATGAATTTTGTTCTAGAGTACATTCTGCGTTCTATCTGTCTCCAGGAAATTTTCAGAAATAACGTCCAACACTAAAGAAAAAGTGAAAACTGGATTACAATAACTAAGCAACAAAAGGTTTAAATCAAACGCAAATTGTACAAATCAAACAGTAAGCGTGAATTACAAAAGTATACTACCGAGGTTATAAAGAATTATTTAAAACAAACCACGACGTGAGACTGTTTTACAATGGTCAGTCTTTTCCTGCTGCCACATGTTTTATACTTCATGTTTTATATTCTAAAGTCCGAAGGGGCTTTAGAATCGAAATCATCCAGGAATCTGCTGAAAACATCAAAAGAAGATCAAAGGCGAACGTTTTCTTCCAAATTTTAGGGAGCATCCCAATACACTCGGTGACGACGTTTCTGTGGAACTGATTAGTTAATTTTCTTGAGAACCAGATCCGAACAGTTCACAATTCCTTAATTATTGATAATCGTAATAATCTTAATAATAATGCTTAATATCCTGCTAGCCAAATATTTTTTCTTTCTTTTCAACTTTTCCGTTAAACGTGCCGTATAACTACAATGACCATATTCTCTCAATTGCATTCCAGAACAGTGTGATGGTTGGGGGGGGTATCTTATGTTAGATTAGTGGTATGAAGTACGAGGAATTTCTCGAAACAATGTTGAAAATATAGGCTATATATTCTTTTAGTGGATGTTATATTTGGCGTTAATTATTAACAAGTGATTTGAAATTTGGTACAGAAGTTCAGGTAGGACTGAACTTATTAGTGCTATAAGTGTATAAAATTTCTTTCATTTATATCCATTATTATCAAAATAACATTAATAACAATAATGGCTCCCATGTGTATCACCGAAGTAGCTTAGGAGAAGGCAGGGTAGGCTGCCTTATGTGAGCCGTACGGCGTACAAGGAAGGCAGTGTAACAAAATAAAATTAATTTTTTTTAATTCGCGTGCTTCTAACTTTACGAGCAATTTGCATAAAAACTAATGCCGATACTATTTTTCTCAAAATACAGTGTTTTGAGAGCTTCACAAAAATTGCGATTTTTTAAATATGTTAGTAGAATGTAGCCTATAATATTAAGCAGCCACTTTATTCGGGGGGGGGGGGGTCGTGCAATCTTGCAGCCTCGTCACGAGCCGCTGCTTATAGATAAGACATATTTTGTTACATTAGAAATGACAAGACGGAGTGTACCTATATTGAGAATACCGTTTCAACTGAATTACACTAATGAATGAAGGCGGTTCGATATTGAAAAACATGGAAAATATACCGGTCTTTCAAATAACGAGGCAGCACGAAACCGCTCCTTGTAATAAGAGAGAATTACGAAAAGATCTATTTGAGTTACGACTACTACGTCAATAACAATGTTATTATTCCATATTTAGTTATTATTTGAACATTTCAGTGCGTCTGTAACAAGATTATTAATTGCTCAACGATGATTAGGAACGAAACCGAACAGTGATGTTTATAAGTCCACGAAGGAATTCTTCTTCCCTCTTCTACTCTGTCTTCTTCCTCTCTTCAAGCTGAATGCCAGCGGACTGTTGCGTTCTCTGGACGGGGTATAACCCACGTTTAACCATCACCAGAGAGGAATCAGCCATCTAGGGTGGTGGCGAGCCCCACACAGTGGAGAGTGAGTTGCGGGTAGTGTAAGCGCTTATTATGTAGCACAGGCATGCCAGACAAGACCGCTGTATTATAGCCGCCAACAACAGGGGGTGGTTAAGCAGATTATAGCACATCCGTTGCGATTGCCAGTCACATGTGAACCAATGTTGTGGCTGCGTCAGACCTTCCTAACCTTCGTATTTCATCAACATCATCATCATCTTCAAGGATTAAACCAAGGTGGTTTGTTCCGGTCTCAAATAGGAAAAGATTAGAGCTGGTCACTCCAGCGCTTCCTCGGACGTCCCACACCTCTCCTTCCCCCCGGCTTATAGTTCCAGAGTTGTTTGGGGATGCGGCAGTCATCCATTCGGCAAAGACGTTCCCACCAATTCAGCCGATACTGGACGATCCTGTCGAGTATACTCATAATATTCAGTTCCTGCCGTATATCTGTGTTGCTTCTATGATCATGGAGAGTATACCCTGCGACGTGCCTGAGAAATCTCATTTCAGCCGCTTGGATACGACTTGCCTGGCCTTTCGTTAAAGTACAATTCTCAGACCCATAAAGAAGTATGGGAAGAGCCATCAACTTGGAGAATTTTAGGCGTGTTCCTTTCCTTGCTGACTAATCGTCTCGCACATAAGGTTGAACTTATGCAACTTATTCACAACGTCGTTGCTTGCATTATAAGACACACTGTAGCCCAGGTATTGAAAATTGCTAACTTGTCTATAACAGTACCATCTATAACAATCTTTGCCCGTACGGGATCAGTTCCACAAAAGCCTTCGTATTTCCCAACCGAATTAAACTAAAACTGGGACCGAACACGCAAAGTTAGAGACAGACTGGAACGGGCATTTCGAGAACCGGTAAAAATTATGAAACGGACACCACTAAAGTTGTCACAGTAAACAAGAATCCTCCAAAGATACGGCCCACTTCTGACAGTACACAACGGAGAAAATAATTTGCATCTTCAACCAGTGTTCGCTGCTATGAAACATCAAATAAGTATTAAACTGGTCAAGTTCAAAAACAACTCTTGTACTGTACACATTATCCTCTTTTTTTTTTTTTTTAATTTTTATATAATAACAATTCGACAGAGTCGGCCTGTCTCCACATGTGTACGTGGTGGAGAGGAGAACCTCTCGGTCCGCCGCGCCGGCCGGACAAACCGGTTCCCTTACAAATAAGCTCTGACAGGTTTTTACGCCCAAAACACATTTTACACCAAATCATGTAAACAGAGAAACAGATATAAGAGGCGGCGGTGGTATTATTATTATTGGCCGGCCGGATTCCCCTGTCACGTGGTCTCTCCTCCGCTTATCTTCTTCCATCCGCTTTTTGTCGATCTCAACATGAATCTTGTTGTTGTCCGGTTGCGTTCTTTTTTCTTTCTCTTTTTTTTTGTACACAAAACTGTCAGAAAAAGCAAGTTTCGCGCGCCGCTGTACAGATACACAAATATAACAGATTCTCTGGTATTCAATCATGACTGTTGGCAGATTCCAGGCTGAAAATTGAAATCAACTCCTACGACTGTCCGTCAAATAGCTTATAAGTAGTAATAGCCACACTCACTGCGCGTTCCGAAAGTTATTTTAATCTCTTCTAGTCTTCTGACTTTCCAAATTTTTATCTTTCCTGACGTTTTTGTTTCCTCGCTTACTCCACTCAATCTTCATGCCTTGTCTACCCTTACGGTCGTGGAGTTGAGTACTTTATACGTTTTCTTTACTCTATTTATTTCTACTTCCTTAGGCTTAGGAGTCAGGCAGGGTAGGCTGCCCTACGCAAGCCGTACGGCATACAAGAAAGGCAGTGTGGCCAGCACTACGCTTCAGCCGCCCATTATTATCCCCAGGATGTTATCCCAGGTACTCATTTTCAACAGGCTGAGTCGACCTGGGGGCTGAAAAACGCACCTTGATTTTTTGGTGCGGGCCCGGGAATCGAACCCGGGACCTCTAGATTAGCAGTAAGGTGTCATACCCACTGGTCTACTGAACCGGCCCTAAGCTGCTTCGGTGGTACACATGGGAGCCATTATTATTTATTATTTCTACTTCTTGTATGCGCTACTTTGGCTGTGCCCACCATGTTCTCTTCTTTTTTTAAGCGCTTTTCTTATTTCATCGTGCCATGTTTACCTAGACTCTATGCTTCCCTCGTTTAATCGACTGGCTCGTTACACACTTCCGAATTATCCTATGCTCACTCATTCTCTTGACATGACCATCTCAGTTGGTTTTCTTCGACTATACGATCCTATGGGTTTTTAATGTGTTGTCCCCGTTTTTCCAGTGACAGACAATTTCATTTTTCGCAAGAATTTAAAATCACTTGCTTCTATTTCTCGTTGTTGTTTGTATAAGTGTTCTCCAAAACTCTGATCCAGATGTAGCTATAGGGATAGATTATATTCTGAATATATTTCTGCTCTCCATTCTCTTGCGATTTCAATATTAACTAAAGCCGTATTTGTCATATTGTTGAAGCCTCTACAGATGTTGTTCTTTCCATAATTTCGTTCTCTGACATTACGTTCCGTGATATTACTACGCCTCCACACAGGACCGGCCCCAGCCCTTCTGCCACACTACGCAGTATTTATGAGTGCCTCTCCCTCCCTATTTTAACTCTGAACACATTCATGCACACTAGACCTCTCTAAAGATACGGTTCGATTGCCTTCAAATGACGACTAGGAATGTTTGCATTGTTGTGTTTATCAAATAACTAGGACTTTTTTTTCGCGTTTACGATGCGGCGAACGGCTACAATACAATTGTAGAGACAATACAAGGAATCGTGAGACAATAAAAATGTATGCCTATGTGATGACTTAAAATTAAAATACTAACTAAAATTTATCATGATTGAAATATAACAAAAGTAATGTATCATATACCTTAGTTAAAAAATACTCGTCTAGCTTTTGGACTGGCAAACTCCTTTATGATTTCGTTGTAATCAAGTGATTCAGCTAACTGATGTTCTATTGATATCAGTGAGTGAGTGTCGCCAGACCACTCAGGCGAGTCTCAGACATACTCGATCTGAGATAAGTTTTAATAAGTTTGAGCTTCGAAAAAGTCCATTCTCCGCTTGCCACTGTCACGTAATTCTTACTGATCTTGCATATTGTGATGAAATTAAGTGAATAATTTTATTTTTTCCATCAATTTTAAAACTTAACATCCCGGAATTTGCCACCCTGGGCGGTGGCACGGTTGCCCCTGTCTGGACCCGGGCCTGCCTACACATCTAAACTCTCCCCCATTGTCTTGAATTTCCGTTTAAGTAGTTTAAACTACGGCCGCAAAGTGATCTTAACAACTTATGAACAACTGTTCGCCGTCTCGCTCGTTCGCCGTCTTATAAATCTTCTGAGTCACCTTAATCTTCTTCTTCGGTTCATCCAGACTTACGTCTTGTAGCCTGTTCCGGTTTCACTGTCTCGTCTTCGGCTACACATCCTGTGAACTCAATCAAAAACAATTTGGTATGCGCGACATTTTGGTTGGTTGCTTCGCACTTTCGATGTATAGGCCTGTACACTTTTTCGTATTTATATGTGTGATTTATTGTTCGTTGAAGTGTGGAGAACTATAATCGCTAAATAAAAAAGTCTGGGCCGCCAACGTGTCGTTTTCTCTTTGCCCTCCAACTGGCCAAATTGCCAGTTACTAAAGGATAAAAACTTGCATACAAAATCCTATTGCGGAGCGGTAGTACAGTGAGCAGGTAGCACACACACACACACGCACAAAATGTTATTCATACGTTTCACAGTAGTCTGACACGAATAAGTCTTCATAAACTGTCACATTAAATAGCGTTGGGTACCAAACCGTGCGTGTCCGACAACGACGTAGCGGTATTGTGCAACGGTAGTGCATTTTGTGTGCAGAGGGGGCGACACCCTAGTGCATCGAAAATCCGGACGGATGTACCCCGGAAACCGGAAGTTACGCCACAGGCCGGCACGGACCACGCAGCCGTTACTCCCACGCTGATTCAAGGACGCCAGAATCCAATCTAGTCAGGGACCTTTCGAAATTCGTTTTCACCTCGTGTTTTATTTATTTTTTTTTTCACGAGGAAAAGTCCCGAGTCCGAGTCCATTCCCAACACAATTTCTTGGTTAGCATGAATGTTTACAATAGTATCCAAGTCACTTGTATGAATAGACAAACTAACCTTTTTCAGTCCGCGGGGAATATCCCTCGTAGGAGTTAAAAGTATGAATAGACAAACAGACCTTTTTCAATCCGCGAGGAATATCCCTCGGTTAAAAGTCCAATATCATTTGCACTGTACACGCGTCAGTAGGTGCACACCTACTGTATTCACTGAGCGCTTGTTCGCCTCTATCTGACAAAGCCGGTTCACGAGTCAGTTTTTACATCGGTCAAACGGGTAAGGGGTTTCTTAAGCGTTTCCTTGAACACACACCTAAACAATTAAAATATCTTAACTCCGTCAACACAAAGTCTAATTATTCTCGCCACTTGGTCTCACACGACCAGAATTACACGGATTTCAAGTCTAACTGGGGACCACTACATGTGAAAAACGTCGAATCATGAATGCCTTGGAAGAGTTTGAAATTTACAGAGCATAGGTCTACACTAACATAAACAGTCGCGGGTTCGTATTGAATGACCAGCTGAACTATAAATTCATTTCGCTATACGATACCGCCTTGAATGTTAAGACTACGATACCGCCATGGACCTCCAATGTTAAGAGTAATTCACACCGCACTTCAGCCTTTAGTCGATTATAACGCTACCTATGACACAACACGAAAAATTGGCAGTTTGGTTTAATTAGTTTAGATTTCACATCAGTTCACTAGTGTTGATTAAAAATTGCACATTATAAGAAAAATACAATTATTATGCCTATAATGACATACTCTGACGACACTGTGACCTTGCTGACATCCTAATACAATATTTATAACATTGCCCTGGATCTAAGCACAACTGACAATGTATTGGGGAAGCGTGTGAACGGGAATCAGGGTTAACATTAGGAAAAAAAAATATAATGAAAAATAAACAATAGAAAATAAAATTGTATCTGCTTTAATCACTTACGTATAGGCCTATGTTAAAATACTGTATGTCAGTTTCTAACACTACTTCTTTAATAAAAATACCAACGAATTTTTTCTGGTGGCCAAATATAATTTGTCCAGGGGCTGTACACTACCTTGGTCCGTGAAACAATAAGAGTGTACAGCATATTAGTTTACTTCGGAAAGTATGTGAGAGAAATTGATCAATTTAAGGAAATTCAAGCAGCAGACACTTTTTTTGGCTCAGGAACTGCTTACTGTGGAAGTCACATAAGAAAAATACTGATGTGATACGGGCATCTCAAAAGAATTGAAGAAGGTAAAATCCCTAAAGTAGTGGTAGAATGGGAGCCCAGAGGAAAGAAGACGGAGGAGGAAGCCCACGAAAAAATGGACTGACAGTGTATAGAAGGACATGAACAAGTGTATGGTCTTCAATTAGAAGATGGCTGAAGATCGAGGTAAATTAGAGAACCACGATCAAACGAGAATGATTCATAACACAATCTAACACATCGAAGTGTGATTCGTCCGTCATAAAACACAATCAGAAAATAAAACGTTCATTTCACGATGTCCCGTTTTGGTAGGTTGATAATAATTAATTGTTACGCGTTAATGTGAGAGGCAGCGGTTTATTGCCGATCGAAGAGAAAACGATCTTGACAAGAAGCTAAGCTATTGTCAATAAAATAAGCTAGACAATAAACTTAATAACCGCGGTTGATAGTAAAATTCCGTTTTGGAATCAACCGTAACCTCTTGCCAGACATGCCAAAGCAGTAAACGCAGATGGGATTCCCGAACTCACACTTCTTGAAAACATTTCTCTGAGGTTATTTATAACAGCCGTTCCAGTTAACTGAGGTAAAATCAAAGCTGATAAAAATTCCTTTAAAACTAAAGAAATTGGCGATATTGATAGATGACTCGTTGGGCACTTGGTGAAACATATTAATAGAAAAAGTGTTTATTGTTTACCTTTGACAGCTGTTTCAGCTTATTAAGCTATTCTCAAAGAGATCAAGGAACAACTAACAAAGAGTGTTGATCACCCTTACATTCTTTGTTACTTGATTCTTTGAGAATAGCTTAATAAGGTGAAACAGCTGTCAAAGGTAAATAATAAACTGTGAAACTTACCAAGTGTTCATATAGTTTTTAAAAAAACCATTGAAAGAATTTAGGCCTACACGAATATTTTCAGAAATTTTGATTCCGAAACAAAATTACGAATTATCTTCATCAATACCCAATATCGGCTAAAATGGTTGGAACATCTTGACCGAATGGATGACTGCCGCATCCCCAAACCACTACAGTATTGGATTATAAATCGGAAGGACATAGGGGTGTGGGGCGTCACAAGAAGCGTTGGACTGAACATCTCTAGTCTATCTGTCTGGAATAGGAAGAAACGATTTTTGGTTTAGTCCTTGCAGAAGATTTTCGTCATCAATTCAGTTTGCTGGGCACTGTTGAGGGACGCCAAACCAGTAACTTTCCATCGAGTCTCAACAGAATGAATCGTGTCTAATCCTTATATATATATATATATATATATATATATATATATATATATATATTGCAGCAGAACACATGATAATAAGCGATGTTAACCGTATCTAAGCATGGATGACGAACATTTTCAGGTTTAAAATGGTTTTAGGCAATTTTTTGTCTTTTAGCCGTAAGTTTTGTATTTAGCAATGGATAAAATGTAGGTTATATCAAATTCTTCATAAAATTGTGTTCTTTATTGTCATGTACTTTTCGTGTGAATTTGTGCGCGTGTGATAACTTGTGTTCGCTATATCTTCCGCGGTAATCAACCCATCGACGTGAAACTTTGACAGTGGATTGTTTGTGTAAATAGCTACAATTCGTATGTACTGTGAGGTTTACATAGTATATGATTTTTTAGGTAGGGAAAAACTCAATTTGTAACGCTTATCATTAATAGGGTAATAAAATTCGTAGATAAAATCAATGCTAGCTCTTGCGGATTTGTACAAACTTTTGCAGGAAAACCTTATATCTGTTGCAATCATCAACCATGTGACGTGGGTTTAACCAATCGGAAGACACTAATTTCAGTAATATTCGTACTCTGTAAAGTAAGGATCGCTACAGTTCTTCGATTGCAGTTGCAGAGTGAAGTTGTGTCTGTCGTCGAGAGTTTTGCTCGTACGAACATACAAAAATCTTAACTTACAATAAAACATGGAACTCTTTGCGAAGCTTTGCGTAAAGAACCAAGCGGGTTAACAACCTAAGTAAAAATTATATTAGATTAAAGTGGTTTTCGCGTTAGTGTAAGATAGTCCGCATAGGGAATTATTAAAAACACTTCAAGTTTTCTCGGAAGGTGTACGCCAAATACACCGCGTTTCTAATAAGTACCCGTAATCACCCTGACATTAATCAAAAGAGGAACGTGTAAATAAATAATAACTGTTTCGAGTAAGAACGATAAATTGTGAGCGTAACAACTTTGTGAAAAGTCTAATTGGTGTTAGCAGTTCAACGGAATCGTCAACGAGCCGTATCGAAGTATCGCCACTGGAGCAACCCGCCGACGAAGAGGACGCCAGGAAGGAGAGCGACGCCGAAGAAGAAGACGCCAGGACGGGAGCGACGATCAGAAGAGGAGGAACGCACACACGGAGGACGTATCAGCAAGTGCACGGAGATCATCAAACAAGTAAAATCGATATAAAATCGAACTATATAAACTATTATTTCAAACTATAAAATGCATGACAATTTGTAATACAGTATAATATACATCATAAAACCAATTATGTCTTGTGTATAATAAATAATTTTTCATCACCTCCATTATAGACTCGTTTGTAATTTCTGCACACTCACTATATCCTTTGCGATAACTAAATCTGTATTGTTGCAATATATATATAAAAGATTATCTTAGCACAAAAATCAAGCCAATTGACACACTCACTAAATACTAAACGTTAAAGGCAAAAATTTGACGGGTCCGAATTGTGAAAATTTAAAGTCCACGCAGGGTATCAATTTAAAGGGAATTTAAACCACAATCTGAATATAGTGTTCACGTTTGAAAACTTCGCGTAATTTTTGGACTTGAGGACCAAAAAGTGTATGATAATTTTGATAAAAACACAAAAATTCATGTAGGGTATGAAATTAAAGACAATTTTAACTGACGTCTGGATTTAGTGTTAAGTTTTTGATATTTCAAAACTTTTGGACCCACGGCACAAAAAAAAAAAAAAAAAAATCAAAATTTGAAAAATTTCACAGAAATCACAAAAATTAATGTGGGGTGTGAAATTGAAGACAATTTCAACTAACTTGTAAACTAGTGTTTTAAGTTTTGGATATTTCGAAATTTTTAAACTTAGGTCCCGAAAGAGATCAAAAATTTGAAAAAGTTTTGAAACAATGTTAGGAATTGTTAATGTTTATTGTACGATTGTGTGCTCTACAATTGTTACATTACTAAAGAAATACAGCGGAACCTTAATAACACGAATCTCAAGGGGATTATAAAAAATTCGTGTTATCGAGGAATTCGTCAAAGCGAGGTTCGTGTTATCAAGGTTAATATAACAAAAGTTCGTGTTATCAAGGTAAAGATAACAAAAGTTCGTGTTATCAAGGTACTGCTTTATAACATTCGTCTTACTAAGCTCGCTGCCGTGGATAATTCGTCTAATAGATGTCTAATTCATAGTACAGAGGTTCTGTTGAGTAAAAATTCGTGTTATAAAGGTTAATTAGTAGAGTATTTTGATCTCAAATCAACGAAAATTCGGCTTATCAAGGTTTTTAACTAAGGAATTTCGGGTTATAGAGGTATTTTTAACATTGAGTGTTATGGTACATTCAAGGGGATTGAAAAAAAATCGTGTTTTTTCAAGAAATTCGTGTTATTGAGGTTCGTGGTATCGAGGTGCCACTGTAGTAGAGAAACAGGGATTATTATAATTTTTCCTGTAATTGATAAATTATCTGATATCAAAATTTATGTAGGCGTAATAATAAAATTCACTTTCATGAAAATAACGAGCGAGTTCAGCAGCTCAGGGAGCTATGGAAAGTCCAAAATGCAGACACATGTAACCATAAAGTATAAGGCGATGACAGTGGCGTAGGAGCGCGGGTTGCATACGTGCACTTCCTCATAGCGTTCGCGTCTCCCACGCGCATTAGGCAGAGTGCATAAATAATAAATTTTAATGCCATGCATAAACGCCGTGCAGAGAAATAAATATATAATGAAAGTCAACGACGACGATGTCCGTTACGGTGTATGAAGCAACCACCACAACACAATCCAACAACAGCAGCGAGCACTGATGAATGGACAGACGCACGCGCGCATACACGTACGTCCTAAAACGCTGTATTACAACCTGTAGCCACGGTGTCTGTCCGTATGTGAAAATTAACGCGCTGTAAATATTCATGTTCGTATGTTTATATTACAAACAACTATAACCACTACTATTATTACTAAACTACTAATGCCACTACCAACCAGTTCGTACCACGTAAAGCTGGTGCGCGCAGAGTCAACGAACCGAACTGAGAGAGAACACTTCCCGAATACGGTAAACAAGGCACACACACACGAAGATGACGACTGGGCGGGCGTGATACGCGACCTGCCTGCTGCTCTTCTTGTATACAGTATACACACATACTGTAGCTGACGAATCAACTGTCATTTGTTACCGTCTGGACAGAATGTTCAGCAGGACCATGTATCCGTAACGCTCGCTAGGGTATGCTGCAGCACCGGGCACCTAGGCCTCAGCTATCAGAGCGGGCACCATCCAGCTGAATTAAATAAGCGAAGCAAAGCTTGTGATCACATTACGCAACTGTTTGGTTTTATTACGTACTTATTAACCATGGAGAGTTTCGAATTGGAAAATTCAGCGAAATCTCCAGTGCTGGATTACCCATAACGCTCGCTAGGGTATGCTGCAGCACCGGGCACCAGGGCATCAGCTGTCAGAGGGGGCACCATCCAGCTGAATTGACTAAACGAAGCAAAGCTTGTGATGACGTTACGCAATTGTTTGGTTTTCTTATGCAGTTATTAACCTTGGAGAGTATCGAGTTGGAAAATCAAGCGAAAGCTCTTACAGAAGTTTACTCGAATGGTTTACTCGATCTTCTAATAGAATTGAAGCACTTTGTGCCACGAGTTGCAAGAAAGAGGTTTTTTCAAGTCGTTCGAATGAAGATGATAGATTCGTTGATAGCCTACTACAGTTTGTCCGCTTAATACTACAAAGTATTAAACTGGATTATTGATTGTAAAATGATTGATGTGTTCTTAATATATACATTGCTTATCGTCTGCTTTATACGATTCCAATAGCTAACTGCGAATATGAAACATCATTTTCTGTATTAAAAGGCATTACAGGTATGTTGCGTTCAACTATGGGAGATGAGAGATTTATCTTCGTTAGCAAGGTTGAATACTAAATCGCTCGATTTAGAAGAAATTATGCGAGACTTCGTTAAGGTAAAAATCAAGACAAAACTGGATCAATTAGTATTTTCTAATGTTAAGTCTACTTTGGTCATTGTAATCACTATTTATCTAAATATTTGTTGTAATTTGAGAGTTTAATAAAATAATTGTTAACTTTCCAAACTTTCTATGCCATTTATCAGTGTAAAAAGTTGGATAAAAATTGATAAAAGGTTGAATTTTGAATCGTGGGGGAGCGGCACCAGTCTGATGACAGCATAGGGCACCACACGCTTCTAATCCGACCCTGCATGTAACGCGACGATGTTGCGTGCGACTTGTAAAATGTCGAACAATACTGAGCGCAGTCACATATGTACGAGGTTTGATAAAAAACTTCGTGTAATTCTGCGATTTCCACCGCTACAAGTGTTCGATTAAAAAACTGGTTTTATGTGATGTTGGTACACATGTTGGTGACAAAAATCCACAATTTTAGCCCCATTTGACGCACAGTTTAGATTTCACAGCTAATTGAGTAAGTCGTCCTTACTACGATACAAGATCGGAGAACATTGATTAAATTTTGTGTAAACTGTGAGACAAACTGCTGTGTCCTGGTAAACGTGTTCAAAAGGCTTCTGGCGAGACTTCTGTGCGTGAACAAGCGGTTTACAAGCTTCAAAGACTGCCGTAAAAGAGTTAAAGATCGTGGTTGTCAGATAAAGATTATGTTTTTGTGTTGCACGAAATTTTATCGCTAGGCGCAGTGGTAAATAAAGACTACTATTCGAACATTTTACGCCATTTGTATGAAGCTACTCGTAGAAAACGATCAGATTTACGGAAGAATAACCTGTGAAAAATACGGCACGATAATAATGTGCCTGGACGCACGTCATTGCTTGTTAAGAATTTTACCAGGTTAGGCAAAATAAAAGTCTAATGATGACATGACAACTGCCATATTCGCCAGATGTGTCCCAACGCGGTCTTTCCACCTCCCAATAGTGATAATTTTCACGAAAGAACAACGTTTCGCCACCGTTGAAGACGTAAAACGAAAATCGCTAAGCGAGCTCAACGCTGTACCAAAAAGTACATGGTTGAAATGTTTTGAAGACTGGAAAACGGCTGGCTTGAGAGTACTCTGAAGGGGGCCGGATAAGTTTTGACGAATGATGGCATAATGTTTAAAATAATCAAGAACTGCACGAACATTTTGATCAAGCCTCGTACAACGAAAATATATATACAGTACGTACAAGAACATACAGAGTCTACTGTAGGGCCTAAAAGGTGCCCTCCCCCCCCTCTCTCTCTCTCGCTCGCGCGCGCACGCACGCACACACACACACACACACACACACACACACACACACACACACACACACACACACACACACACACACACACACACACACATGAAATAAAAGCCGTGTATTAGCATAAAAATGGTTTTCAAGTAGCAACGTATTTTACAATCACACGGAATACCCGCGAACAGTTCAACAGATTCCGACGCCATGTGTAACATCTGGTTTACACACGGTTGTTTGCCTCGATAGCTGACAAATAATAATCAACACAAAACAGCTGCAGATCATATGACGTGAGATCCACGATACTGAACAGCTGTTGTGAACGCTTCGGGTCTGGTGCCACAATCCACACCACAGTTACTGTGTTACGGAAGACCGGTCGGCGACTTCTCGTGGAACACACAGTCGATTGAAATCACGGCCGGATTAGGCTATGGGGGCCCCGGGGGTATTCAAGAGTAGAGGCCCATGTATGAAATGTTCGCGTTTTGCACAATACTTTACTTTATTCAGACGATCATTTAATAAATATAATAAACAAAATATTGTTCTTAAAACAGTATTTTTACTCATATATTTTTTTATTTGTACATATACTTCAGGTACTCTCCTTGTCAGTGTGGTTTTTAATATTTCGCTTGCTCGGAAAAATTTATTTATTCGTTCGAAAATGAGAATTTTTAAATAGTCGGGCATGGGGTCCCCCGACAAGCGGGGCCCGGGGCCTCTAGCCCCCCTTAATCCAGCACCGATTCAAATGATGTGATATATTGGATTCCCATCTGAATTGTTACCACAACGAAAGACGACATCTTCTTCTCTTCTCTCCCACGTTTAAATTCGAACCTTTGTTTCTGAAGGCGCCGCCGCATCTCCTACAAATTTACCATTTCGTTATGACTTTCCACTGACGCTAGACCTTTTTTTTAACAAAAATTTCATCACAGCACGATGATCGATTTTCTCCATTTTTCACACCACGCGTGACACGTGAATTCCGAATATGACAGATATGTTTAGAAATTAACAGGTGATTACATGAAATATTAATTTTACAACACAAAAACAGCTTTTATTTCTACCTCTAAGCAACAGACGTCGCTCGGCGAACAGTTCAAACTAACCCTCGGTAAGGAGCCGCGTGCCAAAACATGCTCCGAGTAATTAAAAACAGATTGTCTATATTTGCTGAACGTCAAATAAATAAAAATGTTTAACCAAAACGTTGGGTACCGAAAATTCTAAAATAATATTTTAAAGGACAAAATGGAAAAAAATGTTCAATTTCTAAATTGCAGAAAGAGCACACAGTGGCTCGCAGTTTTTGTCACACATGAGAGCTAAATTGCAACTTGTATTCTTTGGTCTGAGAACTTGAGAATGTAGTGGAAAAGGTTTTACCCTTTTACACATCAGTAAGAATTTTGTCTCTGGTATAAAATATATTTGGTTAAAAATAGCCACTACGAGGAAAAACGAAGATCCAACCATTCATTAAACAAGTTTATGACTCATCAGTTTGCACTAAAACCAGTGGCGGTTCGTGGTTCTGACAGTTGGCGGTTCAGTGTCTTAATGTTTCTAGTAAAGTAAGAGTAATTTATGCCATTCCAAATAACACACGGGGTGGGTTCCAACATGGAAAAATGACTGTTGTATTAGTGATATTAGGTTGTGTTTGTGCTATTTGTAAATTATTCTAAAAACATATAGTTAAAATAGGAGGGTAGTTAAATGCCTACATTATTTTGGAATCACATATTTTCTGTATAAATTGTTCAAGACCCAGTTGGTACGCTGCTCCCAGCATCTTTTAGGCATTGTGTTGCACTGTTTATTGTTGAAGTTGTTAAATGTTTATGTAAAAAAACAACCCTTCTTTCCTTTTTGGCACCAAATTTATCAATACCACTTTCCTTGAAATCTTGAAGTTGGCGAACAAATTCTTACTCCATTGATAGCGTACCTCTATTTTATTTGATTTTAAGACTTAACTGCACATATTTTCGTTGTAGAATGTATGAAAAAGAGAAATCTGATAAAAAACTGAAAGCATACAGACAAATCATATTATGCTAAAAATCGTAATGATGGTGGTATATAAACGTTACCATTCCCGGTCGGGGCGGTTCGGCCCTCGTCGGAACTATTCGTCTCTGTCGCTAAGCCGGAATGTTAGCGACAGTTCAGTGTAATTTTGCTATAGTGAGTTCCCCCTACAAAGCTCTCTACATGAGCTAGGAGGTGCTGAGAGCTGGTTTGAACCTCGAGCAGAAGTAGCCAGCAATTCGCTTATTACGCGAATCGATTATTGGTCTCACAAACGGGATTAGTCTCACAAATATCGTTATTTAAAAACCTAAACAAATTCTTAAAAATATTTAAATTATTTAGGGGGTTCAATGAACCACTGAACCTTATGGACGAGTCGCCACTGACTAAAACGCTTTAAACATTAACGCACTTGACACTTGCATAGTGCGGAACAACGTATTTTGACATAAAACAGAACTAACACAGTTTACTGGTAACACATATAATGGACACTTGCCACACACAGTGTCAAACAGACTTGGACTTTCACAAACGCTGTTTTCACACAGTTTTTATAATTACAAATCATTCAGCTAGACAAACAGCTCTCGTAGTACTGCATTGGCGTGGGCTTCTGTTGATATAAATATCTCAGATTTCAAACATTTGGCACTTAGCTCCAGTAACTGCCTAATCGCAGCTTCGACCCAATAGATTTCGATACTTCTTCCAACTTTCAAGTGCCAAGTGACCAAGTTGAGTGGACCTAAAAACGGTTAAGCCATTGTAAAGTCTCGTGCAAACGCGAAGCGACTGGCGGCAAATTGGCAGGAATCGATGACAACCCGAATCATGTAAAATGTCCTGGAATGAAAGATAAGGAGAAATGGAGAAGACGAAGAGAGATAAAATTAAGAGGAAACAACACAGGTGAAGGAGGTCGAACGTTCCCTTTACTTCGCGCAGCCCACTCGATGGGCAAAGACGTCGAATTCCATTCCCGACGTTTCATCACTTAAATGGCTACCCAAAGCCCCCAAATAAGTCTTCGTCACCGTGTACACGCGGTACGTGAGCTCTCGAATCGAACGTGTAACAATCCGGATTGCTCTTCCCCGTTTCCACTGAAGACTTGGCTGCTGATGTTTATTGTCAATACCATGTTCAATGCTTGCGCTGTCGGTCGGTCGTCGCGTTTAACGTTGTCATTCCGGACGGCCGCGGCTGACCGGAACTGGAAACGGATCCTACAACACACCGGAAACAAGGTTCGTTCATCACAACACACATCTCCCGTATTCGACGTTCGCTCGTCACCGCAGTCCTCTAATTATCATGGATTCGGTTGCTACTGTGTCCTTGACAAAACAAAATACCTACACAACTTTGTTCCAAACACACTGCGTGAGTCGACGCGTACAGAATATCACTTTATCGCGACCATACAGTTCTCTATAGTAAATCTTACTGCAGTTTGGTACCTAAATATATTAAAAAAAACTGGTTCGAAAAAGAATAAAATCACGCGTTCCAGAAGAACGAATGGACATATTGAACTAAAGGTGTCTATAATAAATGTATGAGTATACTGAACGAGGCATATAACCACACCTGTAGCGGAAATATCATATTTGCCACAAACTGATCGCTGAAAAATATTAATATTTTTCATTTAAATATCTAAATTTGGAAAGATAGTTACCAGAATGTGTATTTTTTCAGGATAATTCTCTAATCTGTCGAAAAAATCCCTGGGAGTGTTAAAATCTTTGGAGGTGTTAATGGACGGTTGGAGCATAGTAATGGCCATACACCCTGCTCTATCTGCCGAAAGGCTCATATTGGTAGGGCACCCTGTCCTGTCTGTACTCCCCAAAGCTACTTCGCTGGTGCATAACAGTCATAATAATAATGATATTAAATATAATAATAATTATTATTTTCATTGTTACTATTATTATTATTATTATAGTATGTTTTGTTAACAATCGTTCCGATTCTAACGACGAATTGTTCAAACAGTCAGATGGCATTGGTGTAATCAAACGTTACTCGTTTTCTAGAAGAAGGTGACGATTTCTCAATTTCTGCGTTGTGGTGACTTCCTGGTTTGTAATGGCATGTGTCATGTTAACGACACACGGCGGGACAGACTAAAAGAATGTGAAACGTTCAAGACACAAAAGACTGGATAAGAGAAAGGCAACAACTTTGGAACGACCGCATCGATACCACGGACGAGGCCAGTCCGCTGAGGTCCGAGATAATCGTCCAAAAGGTGGAAAAACTGGGGGAAGGAGAGAAAAGAAAAAGAAAAACTGTATAAATAATGACTATGACTATAAAAAGGGTGCGAGGTTATGCTAAATAAATGAAGAAGAAGAAGAAGAAGAAGAAGAAGAAGAAGAAGAAGAAGAAGAAGAAGAAGAAGAAGAAGAAGAAGAAGAAGAAGAAGAAGAAGGCAAACCATGTTGACTGATTCGTTGTTGTAAAACGGACAGAATTACCGACTGGTATGTAGGCTTTAACGGGCGGGTTATACTCTGTTAACATTCGTTTGACAACTCTCCGGGCTATTACGCCGTGGTTCACTGTTGCCGCATAAAAGAGACGTTTCGGCCCCACCTTTGGAGACCTCTTCAGTGTAACGACTTAAGTAACCGGTACGTTCGTCACCAGTTTTCCATAGTGCTGTGGCAAAGGATTGTGGTTAGAACCGCTACACTGATATCTGCTATTAGAATCTGACAACTTCCAATTTTACTGAAATCTTTGTCTTATTCATAACTTATGTCTGCAGTCTCGAGCAATATATTTTAGTTACGCCTTCCATAACTCTCTGCTAGAAAAACATCATCATCATCACCACTCCAAGGACTAGGCCTTAGACCTGTTCCGGAAACCATCTCCTCCTCGGTCTACCGAACTCTCTCTTCCCAGTAGGATGATAACCCAAGGCAGCCACAGGTAGACGGATATGGTAGACGGATATCAGGCATGCGATTCAAGTCTTCACACCATCTCCTTCTGTGGTCTTCAATCTTCTGGTGCAATAATGCTATGTTTAAATCGCATCTAATATCCTCGTTCCTTTTCCGATCCAAGAGAGAACAACTTTGCGTCCCTCTTAGAAATTTCATTTCGGCTGCCTGAAACCTCTGCACGTCCCTTTTACCAAAGAGCCTATGTCTCACTAGCATACAGAATGTGGGGACAGCCACAGTTTTATAAAATTTCATTCAAGTATCCTTCCGTGATTTATTTTTCAGGTACCTATGAATCGTTCCACAGATGCTAGAAAAACGTTTTATTAAATATTCTATGGTAGGCGTACAAACGGTTGGGCTGCACTGCACTAATAGTTTATCCGGCGCACGTAGAGACATACCTCGGGGGCAATTCGTTAGTGCTGCAGCCTGCAGATTTATTTCGCGTATTCCAACCAGCCAGACAGCTCACGACCCCGTTTGGGATCTGCACCACACAGAACTGTAACTGCACTGGGTCACCATTACGCATGCAGAATACGTACGTACTCTGCGTGCTTCTGTGTCTTCATAACTCTCCGCACTTCTCTGACCCCGTCGTCAGGTGCTTGCTTCCAGATTTATATCGCACCGTGCATTACATTTTTATTCGCTCCTTTCGCGCACGACAAATGTATACAAATGACTGCCTGTCGGTGAGACGGTCTTATGAATATATTTCTTCGCGTTCCAACAACCTCTCCCTGGAACGACGCAAATGCTTACGTGTACCTACAACGCAAGTATAAAACGAAAAGGTTAAGTCAGCGAAGTTCGTTCAACTTATTGAACACAGTGTTTTTTTACGATGTTTCGACAAAATTTATCCTCGTTTTCACGTCAGTTATAAGACGAGTTTCTCTTAAACAAAACACGAGTGTTGTTTGCTGGAAACAGACCCTTCAGAAGAGAAATAATCTTCCGACCTGTCAAAATGAAGCTCTAAAGAACTCTGATCAGGCCAATAGAAACAACAACTCAAAGGATAACGGAGGTGTTCGAAGCTAGTAGCTTATACCGTCCCCGGCTCTCCATCGAGCTGGGGGTCGATTGTTCCGAACGCTGACCAGGTGCGTGACGATGTTGTGATCAGTAAGCTCTATGTTGTGGGTAAGCGACGTGTAGCTCTATCCCAAATTCGTGTGTTCCGGAATATCTACAACCAAGGATTTAACAGGAGAAAAAGCAACCGACTCCATCGATCAAGTCGGACGGGGGCGACACATACCAACCTCGAGTCCAACCCAATACACCGGTGATGAACCGGGGTCCACGGCCGAATGCCGGCCAGGGCGCAAACAGGGAGTACCATGCTTGCGGGGCTCCCCGGCCCCCGAGGAATTGATTTGGACGGACAAGGAGTAAACTCCTGACACTACTTCCACCAACCACGGGTCGGTCTCCCGGTCAGGGGGACCTACCATTGGCGGCGAACCTCCATTTCGTGCCTGCACACCCTGGACTTTGGCCTACAGTAACATAAGGATTAGATGCTTAGGACCTTACAGTAGCAGGGTTTCCCACTTTAAAAGTATTTGAACTGAAAATAAATACGAAAATTGTATGGCCCTGTAAAAAAAAGAGAAATCTGAACGATGAGGAACAACTATGAGATGCATATGTTACAACTGAATAATTTGAAAATAATAAATAATAAAACAACAATCAGACTAACATTTTTTTTTCTTTTATGAATTTGCTAACTGCTATAATTTTTTATTCTTCGACTAAGCTTTTCGTCATTACTGACATCTTCAGGTCTTAAACAACCTTAAGACCGTCGTTGTTTAAGACCTGAAGATGTCAGTAATGACGAAAAGCTTAGTCGAAGAATAAAAAATTATAGCAGTTAGCAAATTCATAAAAGAAATAGTAAGGATGGCTGCTAATTTAAACAATACGAAGAATCAGACTAACAGATAGAAACAACAAATGCTTTTGCGTTACAAATTTGTTTAGTGGTTCCGAAGGCTTCGGTTTGAAATACAGGTCCACAGAGAGAACGTTATTCTTCTTGCTTGGTTAAAAAAAAAAAAAGTTAAAATACTGCCAATGATATTTGGGAGACGAAAATGAATCATTTGATACCCAGTTTGTCAAACGAGCTGTTGCCCGTTCAATTACACACACAGAATTACTTACTTCACCTTCCTTTGCGTAAGTGCAGTCGGGGAAAAAAGAGGGTATAAAAACTCGCTTGCGCTAACAAAGCAATCACACACACCATATAAAAGGAATTATCCCAATGAAAATAAGTACACTTCTATCAGGTTTACTGTTTGACACTACATTATCCTCTGGCGATTTGAACAGAAACACGCACATTACACTAAAGTGCGACCACTTAAGCTTTCACATCATGTGGAGCAGCAGTGAGGTGAGTGGGCGGAAAGTTGGCAACCGTGTCCAAACGACATGTCCACAGCAGCTGTTTCAATTACTTACATCAAAACACAAACCAAGTGTTGCCAACTGAGGTACGAGCAATATCGTAAACACGACAGGAATTTATTATCATTTATATGAGTAGAAAACGGATAACTACAGTACTCGTCCCTTCATCAAACTCTCTCTCTCCTATCACAAACGAGTTGGTAAGTGCGGCTAATTGAGTCAATGATGAACTCATAGGCAGCAGTAGGACGCTGGGGTGGATATCGTTAAGTGATGCTGCCGGCTAGCTGCTGATGTCATTATTTCTCAACAACACGTATAAGACGAGACGAGACGAGACAGGGCCATAAAAATTAGCCAATACGAAATACTTTTTCTCTCTTTAAGCGCGCGCGGCGATCGCGTACAATCCGCTACAAAAGTTGCACTAATCCAAACAAGAGAAGCGAATCGAATCTTTACCCTAACGAGTGAAGGAAGGGTAAATCACCAAGGACTGTGCTACCATGTCATCGACAATTGCTTCATGCTTGTAACGGCTGAAAAACGTACTACATTATACTGATCAGTGTTCCTCTTATTTACGTGTTAATAAATCTTATTATAAAACGTTTATTACAAAACAAAGTGCTGTTAGCCAGTGAAAGATGAAAAAATTAGTGCTTTTAAACAAGTTTTGTTTAAAATATGCTTAAAATATCCGTTTATATGACTTTATACGATATGTTTTGTAAATCTGAGCTCTGATGACGACAATAAAAATAAAAATTTAAATACGTCGATATAAAATGACGTGTGATAAGAAGCCATTAAAGCACGAGTTAATAAGACGAAAGTTGCTTACCGTTTAACCAAGGACACATATAACAAGAAATCAATATCAATTAATGCCAAACTTAGGCATTATTCAACAGTAATTCGCTCGGAACCACTTTGTGCAGCTGAGTCTCTGATTCTGAACAAGAAAATAACGATGGAAGAACTGGAAGTCACAGAAAAGAAAAAATTAAGAAAAATCTTAGGATCAATAAAAGACGGAGAACAGTACACAAGACGCCACAATAATTAGCTGTACACACGTGTTGAGAAAATCACAGACGTAATTAGAAAAAGAAGAATTATTTTCTACGGACATGTTCAAAGAATGAATTCTGACAGACTACCAGGGAAGCTTTTTAACTATTTCAAAAAGCTCAAAATGTCCAATACGTGGTTCAAAGATGGAGAAAATGACATAGAAGAACTCCAGATTACTCAAGAAGACATTCAAGAATGCTTGCCACACAAAAAGAAATTAAAAAATGTCCAAGGTTTTCAGAAAAAACCCAAGAAGAGGACAGGTGCCATCTGGACTGACGAAAGAAGGGAGAGACATCGGCCAAGAATGAAGGAGATGTGGGAGAGGAAGAAAAGAGAGGAGAAGAATGGAGGAACCAGTTGAACCAAACGTAGTTCACAGTGGCTCATACGCAAAAAAATGACGTGTAAAAAGACGCAAAGAGACTTGAAAAAAAAGGGGCTAAAAATTAAATTTTATGAAATAACGGCGTCTGCTCTCGCTAACGCAGGCTAAGAAAGACGGTCACTGTAGCAGCTAAAATGGAGTTTTTCAGGCGAGTAAAGGTTATCGTCTGAGAGATCGGAAATGTAATGATGATGTAAGGGGCGAATTAAATATATTTTCTACAAATAACAGAATAGAAGAAACAAGAGTGGATGGTTCAAGTTTAAAGAATAGATAATCAGAGGGTAGTTAGGTTGACTATGAACTTATTCTCAGTGGAATATCAACCGGTTGGGAGAACATCCGTATTCTTATATCTTCATCTACATCGTCGACCCATGTTCTTCTTGGCTTCCCTCTTGCCCTTCTTCCTCCTGGTTCTCCAATTAATACTTTTTTCGCTGCTCTTTCCTCTGTCATTCTTTGTACATGACCTACCCACTTAATTCTGCCTTGTTTTATTGCTATGACGATGTCCGTTTCCTTGTATAGATCGAACAGTTCGGCGTCTGTCCTCATACGCCACATTCCAGTATCTAGTATACCTCCATGTATCCTCCTCAGAATCTTTCTTTCCCATCTTCTGATCATATCTTCTTGGGCAGAGGTCATAATCCAGGCTTCTGAAGAATATAATACTACCGGCCGATACAGTTTTGTAAATCTGGACCTTGGAGGTTCTAGAAATGTTTCTGGACTTTAGAATAGGCAGCAAAGAAAAGTAGCACCTATTTCCCATGGCCAGTTTGTCTTGAATTTCCATTGCCATCTGATTTTTTGACGTCAAGAGGGACCCAAGATATCTAAAACTATCCACCCTCTCAAATTCATTGCTTTTGACTTTAATTTTTGGTATTATTTCTTCTCGGGCACTCTTCTTCATCATCATATATTTTGTCTTTTGGGTGTTCACTTGCAGCCCTAGGTTGGTCGAAGGATACTCCAGAGAGGTGTACGCCTCTTCCAGTGCCTGTTTGTTTCTTGTCTCGAGAACTATATCGTCAGAATATGCAATGTACTGCGACCTTCTATTCATAATTGTGCCACCAGGGTTTATTGGCAGTTGCCTTTACTACTTTCTCTAGGCTTATATTGAAAAGGAGGGTAGACAAGACATCCTCTTGTTTTACTCCACTTCGAACTTGGAAATCCTCTGTTAATGTTCCTTCTACTTTTACTTTACATCTTGTATCGTTCAGGGTCACGCGAACAACGCGTATTAACTTGTTGGGTATTCGGAAGCCTTGCAAGATGCGGCATATCTCCTTTCTGTCTAAGGAATCGAATGCTTGTTTGTAGTCAACAAACAGGTTGTGCAGTTCGATATTATGTTCATAATTTTATTTTACTATTTTATTCTGGATTTTCATAATTTACCCTGCATCTATTTCACCATGATTTAGATAAGCGCGCGCGCGTGTGTGTACAGACAGTACAAATTTATTCGTATAGATTGGTGGGAGGAATGGGAGACAAGCGTACAGTGTCACGGAATTTAAGCGTACAACGGCGAGTGGTATTCCAAAGTATTGTATACATTTTAAAAATAGGTAAAGTGAAATGAAAGCTCAATAAACTTGTTTTCACTAGTTTCCAGTAGGCCTACTTGCATGCAGGCCACTGCTAGTATACCACGTAAAGAACACAGGGGCGTATTTACGGGGGGGGGGACGAACGGGACCGGACCCCCTCAGAAGATAGAAAAAGTTGACGAATTTTGTTAATCTCTTAATTTTTAGGCTGCTTTATTATTTTTTCACCTGTGTACGCTAATAAAAAAGTGTATTTAAAAGAGTAGTGACTTTTAAATAGGATGCAAACAGGTTTGTTACACAGCATATAGGCCTACGTTTGACATATGAAATGTAGGAAAATCAATTCAGTCAATGTGTATCTTGTACACAATCTTTCAGTAACGCGTATGATTATTGTACGCGGCTCAGTAGACCAGTGGGTATGGCACCTGACTACTAATCTAGAGTTCCCGGGTTCGATTCCCGTGCCCGTACAATAAAATCAAGGTTCGTTTTTCAGCCCCCCAGGTCGACTCAGTCTGTTGAAAATGAGTACCTGGGATAGCATCCTGGGGATAATAATGGGCGGCTGAAGCGTAGTGCTGGCCACACTGCTTCCTTGTATGCCGTACGGCTCGCATAAGGCAGCCTACCCTGCCTGACTCCTAAGCTGCTTCGGTGGTACTCATGGGAGACAATATTATTATTATTATGTTTATTGTGTTATTACCGTTTACTTTAATGGGGCACTGATTGCAGCCTCTTGAAAGATAGTAATTTTGATTAGTCTTAACTTGCATTTTCTTCTGTATGAAGCCGACATGATCCGGATCCCCCCCAGGCCAAATTCTAGATAAGCCACTGAATGAAGACGATGATGAACTGCACACAACTTACAGCCTATTGCAGTTTGTCTTCATTATAACTTGGGCACTGGCGTATACCTAAGTATTTAAGAACTTGTGTAAAGGTCACAGTAATGAAACTGAGCGTACACATCAGTGGTACCTCTCCAGTTGTCGGCCACATTTCACACTCGGTTTTGACAATATGTTTGACACGCAGTGGGCGGTATCAGTGGGCTCCGCTCCCCTGTTGTATTCCGGATTCCACACGCCCGGCCTGCCCGGTTCGTTACACCATTCCGTGTGTGCGAACCTAACCTTGAAGAGATTCGCTTCAGTGGTCGTGGTGATGGATTATTTTCAGTAGCAGAGGAACGACCAAACGAATTCTTTCTCTCCGCTGGCTATCGTTGTACTACTTCGTGTAAGAAAGAGCACACCGACCAGTAGCGTATCTACAATTTGGCCTTCGGAGGGAGGGGTGGCCCGGTCGAGCCGTTTAATACAAAAGTAAACATCGGTATGGAGAACAATGACTTCCATGTTCCAAGATTTATATTCAAAATCATTTACTTAAATTCGGTTCGATAATTTCTAAAACAAATATCCCAAACCTTGTAAATCGAAATGAAATATTTTCATAGAAACTACTTCTTTGTTGCCGATAACGTAGGACACATAAAAAATTATCCCCTCCCCCTTCAAATATAATTTTCATTTATAGAAAATTACCATCTCCTTCAACCACCCTTTTAATTTATAGATATTTCATCTACATTTCTACAGTGGATTATTATGACCTTCTTTTCAGGCTACTTTATTTATCAAAATTAAGGACTTTACTCTTGTTAAAACGTAAAACGTTGCACGTAAACTACCCCCTCCCCCTTAACCGATCTTCACCAAAATCAATAGGCCTTTAGTCCTCTACAACTCGGGCACATATGCAAAAATTATTTGATTCTCTTTGAATTTGCGGCTGTTATCGTTCGCCATAGAATAAATTCTACTCACAGACACTTTTCGGAAAATGACATTTCTTCATGTTTTGAGGGTAGTACAATCAGAATCAGCCCTTATCTCGAACATGATTTTTTTGCGATCACCTTACGGAATATGGAAGTAAAAACCTGTTTAGACAAATCAATATTACTATCCTTAAAGTGCATGAAAAGTGAGATAAGATCCTCAAATTAAATGCCACATCTGTAAAAAAAAAAACAATAAAATACGGGTTATGAAACACTGTTTACAAGATGTTATTGATTGAATTCATTTTCCTATATTTCATATTTGAAACGTACACACAAATGCTGCGTTATAAAGCTGTTTGTGTATTTAGAAAAGAGCTACTACTGTATTTGCATGCGCAGCTGAGAAAAATATAAAACATCCTAAATCAATCGTTTCGCATCGTGTTACCGTTTATGTAAAATAACGGACGAGCTGAGTTGTATAATACTGTAATGTCTGATAACAACTGAGGGTTCAAGGTGGACTGAATAGATACAGAGAAGCGTAGAGCGAACCTACGGACACAATGAGTTATGTTAGGGATTCCCAGGATTATCTGGAGCTACAAAGCGATGGTAAAAGAAAATATCGGTATGGAGAACCATACATGACTTCCATATTCTAAGATTTATATATAAAATCATTTTCCAAATGAAATATTTCCATAGAAACTACTTCTTTCTACTTATTGCTTCAACCTTAACCACAGTACTGTGGTCACTAACGTATACCAGCTCACGTTAGCGCACTCGATTTTCACTGATGATGGCAATCGATAGCACTGCCGAAACGTCTGGTTTTGCAGAAAACATACAACCACGGCCAAACAGCCCGGCAAGGAATTTTAACAACAAATTAACTACTTCTTTGTTGCCGATAACGTAGGACACATAAAAAATTATCCCCTCCCCCTTAAACTATCATTTTCACTTATAGAAAATTACCCCCACCCCTTCAATTAACCTCTTCATTTATAGATATTTCATCCACCTTTCTACAGTAGATTATTATGACTTTCTTTTCAGGATACTTATTTATCAAAATTAAGTACTTTACTCTTGTTAAAACATAAAACGTTGCAAGTAAACTAACCCTTCCCCTAACCGATCTTTACCAAAATCAATACGCCTTGAGTCCTCAACAATTCAGTGATGTATGGAAAAAAATATTTGATTCTGTTTGAATTTGCGGCAGTCATCGTTCGGCATAGAAAAATTCTACACACAGACACAGAGACTTTTCGAAAAATGACTTTTTTTCATGTTTTGAGGGTAGTACAATCAGAATCAACCGTTATCTCGAACACGATTTTTTCGCCATCACCATACTTGCATTTCCTTATGGAACATGGAAGTAAAATGGAACTGCCGGGAGTGACGAACTGTCGTAAGGGCATGGAACACACAAACTAATCCTTATAGCTTATGGAGGTGATTGTTTAATTAAATGTAATTTGGTTAAGAGCGCTTAATATGACGTTTGTTAGTATTAGTGTCTCTAATCTTAATATTTGCATCATACTAAACATAGCGTTCTACGTAACATATATCCTGCATATTTTAGTACTTCCATTTACAGTTTTTTCTTAACTTGTCGGCCCTTCTCAACAAAATCCAACGTTAGATTTTAAAAAAAGGTTTTCTTCTTCTAAAACTAAACAGTAGAAATTGAATAAATAAATTGTAAATAGTAATAGCAATAATAGAATACAAATAAATTATAGAACATACTTGAAAACAATGCTGTTTGCGGATGAACAAGTAATTATCCAAACAATGAATGCGAGCTCCAGAGATCCCTGTTCCAGTTACAGCAAGTCTGTTCAAATTACGATATGAAAATATCTGCAAAGAAGACAAAAACTATGGGATTTGTGGGAAAATCTCTCTTACGGACTAAGATTGAATGGGATAATAAGAGCATAGAGCAGACGTTGGCTGTGACATCACTTATGAAGAGTATGTAGAGTATGATGTTGATCACAAGTTGGCTAAGTTTCAGTCAATATGTGGCACGATTCATCGAGCGTTATCGAGAAAAACAAGGAAAGACTCAACTACAATTTTATAAGGTAATGTATAGCCTACGCCAGTGTTATTGTACGGTTCTGAAACTTTGGTTCCGGCGGAAAACATCTGAGTAGGATACAGACATCGAAGACGAGATTCTTGCGATCTGTTAAAGGCTACAGACGAAGAGATAAGGGTTTTGGTGAAGGGGTTAAAAAATGTGAGGGGGTCAAATGTTGAAAAACGGCAAAGTCCATGTGGGGTATCAAATTAAAAGAAATTTTAACCACAGACTGAATATAATATTCATTTTTGAAAATTTGAACATTTTTGGACGCCAGTGCGCAAGAAGTGGGCAAAAATTTTGACTGAACCGCAAAAACTCATGCGGGGTATCATATTAAAGAGAATTTTAATTAACATTTGAACGTAGTGTTAAGTTTAGGAAATTTAAAAATTTTGGGACCCCAAGAGATGAAAATCTGAAAAATCCAAAGTCACATAGAATTGTAACACAAATGAGAATATTGCAAATTTGTAGAGTTTTTTGTACGATTGCAATTTTTCTCTTAATTGGGAAACTATCCAATATCAAAATTTATACAATAATAATTATTGTACTTCGTTCAAAATAGTGAGCGAGTTGTGCGGCTCAGGAAGCCTCCTAGCGTATTAATATTTTACAGTACTGAATTTACCGCGTTTTCTTGGAGAATGAAAATTGGTGAACTCGATTACGTGAGGTATTGTTTTCGAGAAAAAAGCGACTTACACTCGACTTAATCATCGCCCAGTTAGAACGTCGGACTAAATGCTATAATACGCAGAGAGTATGTAGTTGGAAAACTCATTTGAAACTGAGTTATGGCCGGCGCGCAGGTAATCACAAGCCTCACGTAACGAGCCTCCCTCACTCTCTCTCTCTCCTACAATTCAAAATAAAAATATACCGTCCACAGAAAAAAATAATCTGTCAGCGCCCATAAATATAACACCCTCACTCTGGCTCATCTCTCTCTCTCTCTCTCTCTCTCTCTCTCTCATCTCTCTCTCTCTCTCTCTCTCTCTCTCTCTCTCTCTCTCATACACACGCACATCATTAGCTAATAATAACACATGGCGAAAAATGGTGGCAACAAAAATTATTAGTTAATTAAAAAGCTTATTTTATTATATTATTAGTTGTATTGCGCTTAAGGGGTTTCCTTGAAATAACACAAAAAATAAATAAATAGGAAACAGCATTCAGGTCGAACTGACCGGCAGCAGCAGCTGAAAGATAGAGCAGCGGGAGGGGGTAGCTTCAAGGTGCAAGGTTCAATGAAATCACGCCGTCTTCTCGACCTTCTTCTTCTTCTTGGCTCAGCTTACCTCTTACCATTCAATAAACACATAACCATATATATATATATATATATATATATATATATATATATATATCGTCAGGGGGGGGAGAGAAAGAGAGAGATAGAGATTGGCTCGGTGTCGGTCGATATATTATGTATTTTATTTGTTAATCAATTCTTGGCCGCCGGCAAAGTAGGAAAACGAATGTACTCGCACCCGACGACCGCTGGCTCTCGTTCTCTTCATTAGATAAGAAAATATTTAAAACGAAAACATAATAAAAAGAAAATAAAAATATAGGAAAAACGAAATCAACAGCAACACTCGAGAAATATCATCACCTCTTACCGCATCATCATCGCGGCGGACGGACGAAGAAGAGAACGCGCGATCGACGAAAAGCTATAATAAAAAAAGCGCGAGTAAAAAAAATCAAAATCATTCACAGTCGCGTAGATATTTATGCAGCAGACAGCCGTGTATGCAAATCCTATAGCCTACGTGGCACACTTTGTACCGTCTGTCACCATCTACTTTACGTCTTACATTCGTAATAATGTCTCGTTCATACGGTGTATAGAAATCCTCTGTCCGGTACATTCTGTTTTCCTCATTTTCCAAAAACCTGGAAATCGTTATCGCAGTGATCGGAACGCAGCTATCTAAAATTAGTCAACTTCTTCTCCTTCGTCCAAAGCGCTACAGCCTTCCCTTCGCTTCCTCCACTTCTGCCTCCTGCCAGGCGTCTCCAATTCCTTATTCCCGTCCTTCCCACATCCGCTTCCACCTGTAGCAGCCATCGCGTTCTCCATCTTCCTACACACCTCACTCCTCTCACACTGTACCCTACATAATTTTCTTTGGTTGCTTCTTTCCACGGGTTGCGAGGATTCACCGGGGGGCGGAATGGAAGAATACCCCCTTCCAAACGGTCACTTCGACTCAGATTACTTTGAAGAAGGCAGTGTAAGTGTCGATCAATAATTTTTAAATTAAACAAGAACTGCATGAACGTTTTGATCAAACCACATATGGGCCTATTTATAGTACTCCCAAGTGTATTCAGAAACCTAACTGATGGGCGAATTATCGTCAACAAATAGGCTACTTCAAACAGTGCGAGCTATTAAATACTCTGTCAACGTCAATTGTAAAATTCGACTCACTGCAAAAGTCCTGTATCAAATTTCACGGTCAAAACCATTCTGTGCAATCAGTGCCTGAAATCCAGATAACAGGTATATAATATATAATGCCTGATCCTTGATATAATAGGTAGTTGCGTCCCACAGGTTATTCTCACTTTCCTGCGTGAAGCAGAATAAAGAACAAAGTAGTCGTTCAAGAAAAGAAAGACGCTAAAATAAAAAAAAAGGCTAATTAAAAAAATCTACAATTAATTTTTGAAGAAATTTGGAAAACAGAAAAAATCCCAGAGAATGGAAGGTGGCCTTAATACATCCGCTGCATAAGAAGGGTGATAGCAAGAGGTTAACAACTACAGAGGAATATCTTTACTTCCAGTCGCGTATAAAGTATTTTCAAAGATTCTATTGAACAGAGTACCAAAAAAACATTGGATAGCCATTTGGGTGAATATCAGGGTGGCTTTTGTAAGGGCAGATCCTGTCCAGAACAAATATTCAATCTGAAGGCAATAATCTGTCACAGGTTACTGAATTCAAAGGAGATTGTAGTAACATTTGTTGATTACAAAAAGGCCTTTGATTCTGTTGATAGAGAAACTATAGATAAAATAATCTGAGAATTTGGTGTTAAATCTAAATTGGCAAACCTAATCCGTGAAACCCTTACGGACACAGTGTCAAAAATAACATTAATGGGAGTCGTCTTTGCTAAGAGCTCGCTCCCCTCTCAGTTAAGAGGGTTCACATGTGGGATATCACCTAACGTAACCTAACGAAAATATTGGAAGACAGAGATTACACGCACAAATAAAAAAACAATAATAATAAAGAGTTTATGGGAAAAATATATCAACCGTTCAAAATAAATACAGGAGTAAGACAGGGTGATGGTTTATCCCCAATTCTTTTCAACTGTGTCCTGAAGAAAGTAGTGAGAATTTGGAATGAAAAATTAAAGGAATGCAAAATATCACCAGTCATGTTGGGAAGAAGGAACAAACATATTGAAATAAACTGTTTGCTATTTGCAGATGACTTTGCTATACTTTCTGAACATCTGACATCTGCATTAACACAAGTTAATTTTTTAGAAGACATAGCCAGTAGAACAGGCTTAAGAATTTCTGCAGAGAAACAAATTTCTCACGAACATTAAAAATGCGCCAAAATTCCTGGTAACAGATATTGGTCGCATAGAGAGGATTCGAAAATTTAAGTATCTAGGGGAAATAATTCAAGAGAATGGTTTAGAAAAAACTGCTACAGAAGAAAGAATTCACAAATTGGAAAGAGCCTATGGTATAATTAAAGATATTTACAATAAAAAATGCATATCTAAAAATGCATAAATAAGGCATTACAGTACAGTAGTGAGGCCAGAATGCCTATATGCAAGTGAATGTCTAGCATAGAATTATAATTTAGACAAACTAGACATATTGGAAAGGCGAATTATTAGGAAAATATTAGGCCCACGAAAAACTTCTGAAGGGTGGAAGTTAAGAAGTAATGATGAAATATATCAAAGTATAGAAAACATAGCAGAAACAGTGAGAAAAATAAGAGTAGTATTTTTTGGACATTTATGTAGAATGAACGACAATACCTAGGTTAACAAAACAGATCTTCAACTATCTGTGGGGAAAGAAGTCAACATCAAGTTGGATTAAAGAAGTCAAAAAAGATTTATAAAAAAATAATATAAACGCAGAAGAAGCAATTAAAAGAGAAGTTTTTCGGGCAAAAGTGTTAAAAATGGAAGGAGTCCAGAGAAAAACGCAGGTTCAAAGTGGATTGAAGAGAGGAAGAAGAGACATAGTGAAAAGATGAAAGAATATTGGAGATAAATGAGAGAATAAGGAATAAAGAATTGAAATCATTGACATGTGGTCCTCAGATGGCCGACACAAAAAAAAAGGCTAAACTTCAATTCACACCAAATTTATGCAGCCGATCACTGGCCTGCCAAAATCGTATATGCAAATGTTTGGCAACAACGTTGTTTCCAGCCGGTTCTTTCTGTATACACGGCACACTTTGTACCGAGTGCGTCACGTTTTCTGTTTCTCACAATAATTTGTACATCTTATTTTCCATCGCGTTCTTTAATTTGCCGTTTAATCCGTGACCCGTGCGACCAGAAACCTTTAACATCGCGTCGTTAATTTTCCGTTCTGTTTTTCCTTATATTATTCAATAAATGACAACTTCTTTTTCTCTAACGATTAGGTAAATTCATCGGTTCCGGTTCTCATAGTCTGGTAGTAATTTTTGTGGTCTTCCACCGTCTCCGCTCTCTTTGTGTGTCCGTACGTACAAGGATTCCAAACGGAAACGACACTATAGTCTATACTTAATGTCAATGGAGTTTATTTTTTTGAAGTGAGACTTCATATAGGCTATAGCGCTATGGTGCCCGGCTGACTCCCGTACACCTCTGCTCCTACGGTAGTAAACTGATTCAGCATGTCATGAAATAGATGAAACGAAAAAACATTGTTGCCAGAATATCAAACCGCTTTTGCCCACATAGCTATCCAAAATTTCCTCATTGTGGAAAATATGCGTGCTTTAACTAAGCGTAATATTGTAAAGAATGCGAGGATATTCTGAATGTTTAAATAGTATTACAAGAATAACGTGAATATTATAAATACTGTTACTTTTTAATTAACCTGTTTGGAGTTGGTGAAGTGTATGCCTATATATTACTTTGAGATCGGAACGGGTGATTCGCCAAGAAGAAGAAGAAGAAGAAGAAGAAGAAGAAGAAGAAGAAGAAGAAGAAGAAGAAGAAGAAGAAGAAGGAGGAGGGAAGAAGAAGAAGAAGAAGAAGAAGAAGAAGAAGAAGAAGAAGAAGAAGAAGAAGAAGAAGAAGATTGCGTAACATTCACCACGACGGTACTTAGTTTTTGTGTAAATACATATGCTTTCTACAAGAATTCCACGAAAAAACAGAAGAAGAAAAAGACGTAAGGCATTCGACAATATACGCATACAGTATCAACTTATATAAGATTACAAATTCGAAAAGTTCAAAATCACATATGTGATAAATTGGCCTTAAATATTATGTGTTTATGAACCAACGGGCTCGGCAAGGCCGCCATAAGCAATTTGTTATTCAATCTCATGCTATGCAAGAGGTCTCTCTCTCTCTCTCTCTCTCTCTCTCTCTCTCTCCCGTCCCTCTTTATAAAACACTTACGATGAACAAATTACTTTACGTAAAACGTAAATAAGTATCATCTAACCTAAATGAGACTTTAAATTTTAAGTTGTCAGATATCGTATAAAGTCAAGAAACATTACTTTCTGATGTCTGTAAAGAATTATATTGTAACACTGTTCAGTTTAACTGAACTGAACCACAAGTGTAACAGTGTGGTTGTGCTCCCTGTACTGTCTGGCGGACTTAGAGGGTGAGTAGCGGTTTACTATATAGTTTTCTTTAGCCGTGTTTAACTTTGTGGGTTTGTTAATATTTTTTTTGACAATTCACTATGTACTAGTTTTAATTACACCTGAAGGCGACCACAGATAGTTTAGTGGTCGAAACGTTGAGTGATAAATTTTACAATAGTTATTGTCCTCCGAGTACCATCGAAAGTTGAGTTTAATTACTGTACCTTCTGTTTAACTTCTGGCCTGAACGGCTAAATATAGAGGTCATTTACGCAAGACACCGCCCGCTAGTTTGTCATTACCTTGTGAGCGGAGAATGGTTGTAGCCTATACGATCCTGGCTGCGCGAGAACAGAACCCAAGTAGCACGATGTTACGAGCTCTTTTTTCTCAATCGCAGTTTATGCAATAGGTGCTATTTATCTTTGCTGCCTATCCTTAGGTCCGGAAACATTTCTAGAAACTCCAAGGTCCAGATTCACAAAACCGTAATCCTGCATTAGTATTGTATGCTTCAGAAGTCTGGATCATGACCTCAGTCCAAGAATATATGATCTAAAGATGGGAAAGAAAGATTCCGGGGAGGATTTATGACGGTGTACTAGATGCCGGAATGTGGCGTATGAGGAAAAACGCCGAATAGTACGATCTACATAAGGAACCGGACATCGTCACAGTAATAAAACAAGGTAGAATTAGGTGGGCAGGTCACATACAAAAAAAGACAGAGGATAGGGCAGTGAAAAAAGTATTCATTGAAGAACCAGGAGGAAGAAGACCAAGAGGGAGGCCAAGAAGAAGATGGGTGGACAATGTAGATGAAGACTTGAGAAGACTGGCGGGTCAGAAGATGGCGAAGAGTCGTGGAGAGAGAAGTGGAGGCACGTCGTTCTTGAGGCCTGGGCTTTTATGAGATGCAGCGCCGTGGAGAAGTAGTGTGCCGACTCTGAAAGATTCAGCCAGATTTCAGTAATTAACAATTGGAGGTTGGGCCGATCTCTAGCGGCGAGATAGAGCAAAACCCACTGAATATACGGCCTGTAGTTATAGGCAGTACGGAATTACAGTAGTGTAATTCGTGCTGCACTCTTTCCGTAAAGATATCCCCTACCGGTTTAGTCTAGACAACGTTGATCGGTGTCGGCACCTGCCGCCTACCCGCGGTATGAAAACTCCAGGTGCTGCTTTCTGGCGACAAGCGCCGAAGGCAAACGAGAACGAAGCTGGAACTTCTGATTAAGGGCGTCTCACAAAATACGCCGTGGTTGAAGGTCGACTCCATTTTCACTCCGGTAGAAAATGAATATTTTCAACAACTTCAAGCCTTCATTCTATGATTAGCTAATTCTCTACACGACTGCGGTGAGTCTCACTTACTTTCATATTAATAGACTATAAAAGTTCACTAGAGAAAACTGTTTTTAAAAAAGCTTAAGTAATTTCTTAGTACCTTTTGAAAGGGGCGTGGCTCTTGTGCAATACACTTTTGAAGGTAAAAGTTTTTAAAACATTATAAAATTATATTCATTCACGTGTGAGAACCTCGGCACTAAAAAGTAAAGTAAATTTAAATACAAATATTTAAGTTTAAAATTTATCTAACATCGATGTAACGAGATTCGTGTTAAGCACTTAAGTTATTGCACAAGGCGTAGTTGGGTTAGATAGCATAAAAGTTTTACTGGAATTAACAGTAAAACTTTATTAATATCGGGGAACTTACTCAGGCACGTTTTGAAAGTAAATAATCACCAATTCATATTATTTTCTATAGTAAAAACTATGTGTTTGAAATAACCTCTTAACCACGTGGTATCTACATATTCACACTATGTATAAAGTTTATGAAATGGTACAAAGCCATAATTAATTGTCAAATTGCAAACATGGTAACTCACATTAGGTGAAGTTAGTATTATGAAGAATTACTGTTATAAAGATTTTCAAATAAGGCATGTTGGCCATACAATTTTGTCAAGTTAAATTTAAGTAGCTCAATAGCTATGTTAACTTTATATATGTATTTTGGAGGGTGTGCAAACTTGTGTTGTGTACTCTGACTAAAATATATAATGGTGTAATTAGGGTTCACCGATATAGACGAGAACAAGACCTACTACATGGCTGAACATTTAACACCTTAAAGCTCCTATTCGCTACCGGAGGAATGTGGAGGACCAACCAACACCTATAATGTCGACCACGAGATTGTCACCTTAATTAAAGAACCCCTCATGGACGCAATCAGGTGATACAAAACCAATTATTAATTACACATAGAGTCAGCACTCAATAATACCCAGTGACCAGTTATATATATCTATCAACTACAACATTTCAAGTTTTAAACATTTAATTGGATCCCCAATTGATGGGACAGTTTAGTGTGTGGACTGGGTGCAAAATTAATTGTAAATTTCAGTATATTTCTGGTAAAATTGTCAGCTCAGAGACTGGCATGCCTACAGTGCAACATTCAACATAGATTTTCCCCTTATTTCATTATATGGATTTCCTTACAGATTTAAAGTCATTCTTTCTATTAGTAATTTATCGTGTTCAATTCAGTAGTATATATAAATATATATATTTTCTTAATTTAAAAATCAGTTTAATTCATATTGTATAGAAATTACTGGGGTAGGTAGGTGCATATTCCACAAGTTTCAACCAGAAGGAATGCATGTTGATACAGTTTTGAACTTGTTTGTTGAGACAAGTTGAAAGATGAATCAACTGGCTATTAACATGTCGGTCTCTGGGCCAAGTGTATTTTTCATAGGGTTATAATATTATGCAATATTTCTATTTTAATTACTTGGCAAGGTTTCAGTATATATAAATTCTTTAAATTATTTATGATAACTGGGGGGTGTTCATTGTTTTAAATATTTTTTAATTCTCAAAGTAATAGAGCCCAGAGGGGCAGAATTAGATAACAGCATTAGGCACTTAGCCAAAATTTTGAAAGTTATTATGTCCTGGGGACTACTGTATGCTTAAGCATTATCTAATACACGTGATGTGTAATCAACCAACACCATGGGGGTAATATAAAAAGGGGCGTGGCAAGAGATCCTATGTATATTGTATTGTATACTATTGTATAATGTATTTGTATTGTGGAACATGTTATGTTTGTATATTTGTGTGTACATTTTGGGGGTTATAAGAATTATGCATTTAGTGTATTTTTGGTGGGGACTTTAGATATTGGGTTTGTTCGTTGTCTTTTTTATAAAAGAAAGTTAATACATGGAATCATGTACATATATCCTTTTCATTTTTTATAACAGGTATTCTATCTCAATTAATCATTGCTGATAATTTCTTTAAGAAAATAATTTATTTTATTTAACTTTATAACAAGTATATGAATTGTCACCCTTTAAAATTTATTTAATTTGTTTGAGTAATTATTATTATAATTAATATTAGCAAGGAATCTATACCATTTATCTTCATTAAGTTCAATGGAGCATTCTACAAGGAACATATAAAATAAACTTTATATTTTATTAATATTTTAATGGAAACCTTATTTCAAGGTTAGTAATGGTTTTCAATTTCAATTCATTTGTAAAGCGACATAGCAAATTATTTTCTTGGTATTAATAAATATCTTCAGGTGGCCTTGTTGAGAAAGTATACTTTATTTAATTGACAATTTAAGGGAATTATAGATTATGACTGTTGGGTTTATTTATTTTATTATTAATTTGTTTACCGAGATAGAATAATAAAAGGGATTTGTTAATTGTTTAATTCACGAGATTTCATTGCAAGTCCCATCTCACCGGATCCAGCGCATTTTTGGCTTCTCTAGGCTTTAGCCTAGTTATAATTAACTTGTGGCCCCTCTTTACAAAAAAAAATTTCAAAAAAAAATTTTTCAAAAAAAATAATCTTTTTTTTTACTGCTTAAGTTAAAGAGGGGTTACAGTAGTAGTAGTAGTAGTAGTAGTAGTTTATGCAATCCGATTACGGATCCCTCAGCTTCAATTTGACAATTCTCTCTAATCTGTCCTACATTCGTCTACCTGAAACGTACGTGTCCCTTATCACCAACCGTCCACCTCATTTACTGTCTTCCTTTTCTTTCCTGTATCCTGTATTCCCAAGGTCGCAGTTATGATATTTGTTTGCTCCAACTATTGTCGTTCTGACTTGCGTTAGCCTTGCAAATTTCCGTTTCATCTCGGATACTTTTTCCTTCATATTTTTATCCCCGGCTATATTTCGTTCCAATTCGGCACTATTTTAGGCTTATTTGCACGATACGTCTTTCCATGGGAGGCAATGGGTTTTTTTTTTTGTTTTTATCAGCTTGTTTCTTTGTCAGCACGCAGAGAGTGAATGGATAGACAGATTTTGATATCGTACCATGAGAATCATTTTCGTCACCTACATGTCGTCAATGGTTATTAAAGTCTCTTCTTAACTGCGCAGAAAAAAATATTTTCTATCCGATGATGTTTGTTATACCTTCGAAACCACTTGACGAACTTTAATGAAACAAACGTTAAATTATTACCTTATAATCCGCAGACTAACGTTCAACATACTGAATAATTAATATAACATACTGTGCTGTTATATTTAACCTGTTGTCGTTCTTGACGAATATGCTGCTGTTCCACGTACAGGAATGTACGAAGCAAATCGAATGAGTTATTCATCTGTTCATTTCGATCTATCGTTAATCGATTCAGATATTATCTTGAATCGTATGTAGCCTACATATTATCAAATGTTTTTACTAGGGCGAAAACAATATAATCTGATACACTAAAATGATCCGCCATACTAGAAGCATCAGTATTACGGATAATCACGTCCGCCAATTTGATACTCAAATCACTGTTCGTTTTCCTCTTAAGAAGATAGTTACACGGTTAACCGGAATCGATCATCACGATATTTCAGTGCTGTGTAGACACTAACGAGCTCTTGTAGTATTTGCTTAAAGCAACAAGTGAAAACGCTTAAACAATATTTTTTTAATAATTACGACTCTTCATCTTTGTCTTTGCCCAGTCTACGATGCAAGTGTATAAACTGAAGAATAAATTGATGAAATAACATAATTTCACAAAATTGTTCATTCTTTGTATAATTTCTTCCGTGAATTCTTACTGTAACTAGCTCTTAATTGCCACGTTTAAAGCTCATCTAGAAATCTACAATGTACAGGGAAAGTATTTGCTGAGATAAATGACAGTGATAAGAAACGAGGTAGGCCTGCCTCTCTCTATGTGGGAGTGCCGTGTCTCTCTGCGGACGGATGCATTACTTACAAACGCCGGGTATCAGATAACAGACAGACAGACATATGGCGGAATGTCCGACAAACGATGACCCTGGTGGATACCGTTACATGCGGCTAAACAATGATACCATACGACACGTATGGTATGCTCCGCCCGCATACGGATTTGCGGTACCAAACAGAAGTTATTCTATGAACGCGATCTTCGGAAACGATGACCTCGACAGAACGAACAGAACAGCGGAGAAGGTTTCAATAGCTCAAAAAGGAAAATAGGACATGCAATATTCGGTATGACTCCACCAGAAGACCGCAAGATCAACTCACGGAACCGACAGCAGTAACCGACGTTACTTACTGTGAATTACTAAAGCAGAAGCAGGAATCGCGTGTTATACGAACGAAAGGGCCGTAGACGGACGAGGAGGATCAACTGGCACCCAAGGTCAGCCAGGGGATTGAGGGAACGACAAGGTTTGTTGGGAGCAGCGGGGTATGAATGCACAAAACAGGGGCACAGCTGGAAACATTATTGGGCGGGCTGTTAGGTCGTCGTCTAGAGTCTATCGGAGGCCACCATGAGTGTCGGTAACGGTTGGCACGGTGTTCGCCAGCGATGAGATACACCGTGCCAATTGTTACCGACAATGATGATAACGAAACGTCTGTCAGCATAGACTCTGGACCATTCCGACCGATAATGTTTCCAACTGTGTGGACGCGGGTCGGCCGGCCGTAATGAAATAGCCTAAATGACGCCGTGAAAGTGTTACGGACACGGAAGAGTTTGGAAAGTTAATGCTTAATAATCGATCTCTGAAAGGGTGTGAATGTGTTGTCACCAGTTTCTTCGTGTTTACAGATCTGCCGAGAGCGAGCTCCGGCGATAGGCCTACTCGGACAAACGGACAAAGAGAATTAATGACTTCGCTTAGACAGAGAACAACGGGACGCAATACCGGGAACAACAAAAGGAGTTAATCTGAAACGTATATGGATAATGGACAGTGGACAGTGACAGACGGCTCGATGTTACGTATTATCTTTGTGAAAACACACACACAGAAATGAATATAGGAGGCGCTACTTTGGAGAAACTAGTAGGTTAACTAAACGTAGACTAGAGTAAACTTAACTCCACATTCCCATACTTTACTGTGGTAAACACACACTCTCTCTCTCTCTCTCTCTCTCTCTCTCTCTCTCTCTCTCTCTCTCTCACACACACACACACACAGCTTACTTCCACTTCCTACAGTTATTAAGGCCCCTGCACTAATAAAAGCGAGCCACCACACTGCGCAGGATTACAGAGTTGTAGTACTCACCCTTTGCTGGCGCTCAGACATGAACATAATCAAGAGCGTCACCCCCCCCCCCCTTAACGGTCTGTAAAAGATTGGTTTTGATCCCTTGACTCACCTGCAACAAACAAACAAAAAATTAAATATCGTTTAAAACAAAGTACGTAACTAAACAGTAGTACAGAGAACATGAAATAATTACCATTTTGGATTACGTATGTTATTGTAATATAAAAAATAATGCAACATTGGTACATACACAATAATTATAAAAATAATTAGTTTCTAACGCTGCGGTACTGTCTTTAAGGCTTTTAAACACGAGGATAGAGCAGATACTTACGCAGCATACTGACTAAAGAGTAAACCAATGAGTCAACTGAATAAAATACAGCGAAGGAAGAGACCAATAGGAAAAATTGAATTATGTGTAGCAGAATGATCTTGGAAGTGAGGAACTGTTTTACATTGTGAGTCAAATACGTTCAAAAAAGGATATAGACAGGTTTGAGGCGGTGGAAACGAAGGAAGGTGGACAGAATATGCAAGGAGCAAGTGGTCCGAAGAATCAATGATGGTAGAAACTTTTGCGGTTTAAGTACAGAAAGTTAACTAGATCAGACGTCTTCTGAGTGTAAATCTATACTTACTATGGAAGATTTTATGGAACAGTATAAGAAAATCTTCCTTGCATCAGTTTAGTAGCTAATATGTCCCCTCGATATGTCGCAGGGTAAGACGATGGTGGGGGTGCCACCTTCCGGCTTAACGTCCCTGGATTGTCTCCTACAAACGGGCTGTCTGACCGGACTAAAGGGAACAGTTTTCCCTGCACGTAGTACTACAGCCGACTAAATCCAAGTACACTCACGTCTGTTATATTCTGGATTGTCTCCTACAAACGGGCTGTCTGACCGGACTAAAGGGATCAGTTTTCCCTGCACGTAGTATTACAGCCGACTAAATCCAAGTACACTCACGTCTGTTATATTCTGGATTGTCTCCTACAAACGGGCTGTCTGACCGGACTAAAGGGAACAGTTTTCCCTGCACGTAGTATTACAGCCGACTAAATCCAAGTACACTCACGTCTGCTATATTCTGGATTGTCTCCTACAAACGGGCTGCCTGACCGGACTAAAGGGAACAGTTTTCCCTGCACGTAGTATTACAGCCGACTAAATCCAAGTACACTCACGTCTGTTACATTCTGGATTGTCTCCTACAAACGGGCTGTCTGACCGGACTAAAGGGAATAGTTTTCCCTGCACGTAGTACTACAGCCGACTAAATCCAAGTACACTCACGTCTGCTATATTCTGGATTGTCTCCTACAAACGGGCTGCCTGACCGGACTAAAGGGAACAGTTTTCCCTGCACGTAGTATTACAGCCGACTAAATCCAAGTACACTCACGTCTGTTACATTCTGGATTGTCTCCTACAAACGGGCTGTCTGACCGGACTAAAGGGAATAGTTTTCCCTGCACGTAGTATTACAGCCGACTAAATCCAAGTACACTCACGTCTGTTATATTCTGGATTGTCTCCTACAAACGGGCTGTCTGACCGGACTAAAGGGAACAGTTTTCCCTGCACGTAGTATTACAGCCGACTAAATCCAAGTACACTCACGTCTGTTATATTCTGGATTGTCTCCTACAAACGGGCTGTCTGACCGGACTAAAGGGAACAGTTTTCCCTGCACGTAGTATTACAGCCGACTAAATCCAAGTACACTCAAGTCTGTTATATTCTGGATTGTCTCCTACAAACGGGCTGTCCGACCGGACTAAAGGGAATAGTTTTCCCTGCACGTAGTATTACAGCCGACTAAATCCAAGTACACTCACGTCTGTTATATTCTGGATTGTCTCCTACAAACGGGCTGTCTGACCGGACTAAAGGGAACAGTTTTCCCTGCACGTAGTATTACAGCCGACTAAATCCAAGTACACTCAAGTCTGTTATATTCTGGATTGTCTCCTACAAACGGGCTGTCTGACCGGACTAAAGGGAACAGTTTTCCCTGCACGTAGTATTACAGCCGACTAAATCCAAGTACACTCAAGTCTGTTATATTCTGGATTGCCTCCTACAAATGGGCTGTCTGACCGGACTAAAGGGAACAGTTTTCCCTGCACGTAGTATTACAGCCGACTAAATCCAAGTACACTCACGTCTGTTATATTCTGGATTGTCTCCTACAAACGGGCTGTCTGACCGGACTAAAGGGAACAGTTTTCCCTGCACGTAGTATTACAGCCGACTAATTCCAAGTACACTCACGTCTGTTATATTCCAAAGATAACCCGCTCCAGGATCATTTCCCTTACGTCTTAACTTGGTACTTTTGTCTATTCAGGACTATTTCCTGGCCTGGTTCATATGTATTTTCTTGAGATCTCTCTCTTTTTCTATCCTTAAAACGTAACAAATCCACTCTAATTCTAATTCACTCTTTATGAGTGCTTGAACTGTTATTCTGTTATTAAGAATCTCGGAAGACATATGTTATCCTGGTTCTTTGGAGCAATTTATAACTTGGATCTCGAAAAATCGGTAAATTGAAAGCTGGATAAATTAATTAAGACGGGGGTTTAATATAATTTTTAAAAACCTTGAAAGCTACAGTGGCTGGGGAAATGGAGCGACGGAATGGCACTTTTATTTCTAAGACGATTACAAAGCTGAAGTTTTATCGACTACGAAGAAGAGAAGACTGATAACGCGATGATGGATTTGAAGACAATGAAAGTGAGATGATGGGGAAGGAAGATTAAGGATAGGAATGCGCGGAGGAGTACAGTAAAGGAGGCCAAGGGTCGCCAATGTAGATGTTACCTTTAGTAGCTCCGAGCGATAGATATTACACATCTATCTACAAGTAAATACATACGAACATGATGGAAAGTTATAATATAAAACGTATGGCGCATTTCCTGACAGTTTAGCATGTTGTCACCGTCTGACCGAATTATAACGTGTGTGAAACACACTATAATAATAATGTTGTTAAGGTGAATACCATCGCCTCGCCTGAAGGGTTTGTAAAACTAGTACAGTCTACTGCGTAAAAGAAGCACGAAGACATAAAGAACAGAAAGTCACTTCATCATCGCATCACGGACAGATATGGCCTCTCTCTCTCTCTCTCTCTCTCTCTCTCTCTCTCCCTCTTCTCCCGCCCTGCGTACTCACCCGTACGGTGTTCATCGCATCGCATGTCAAAACAGGTTAAGTAAACAAACCCATAATAACAGAGGTAATTCTTCATATGGTACAATATTCCGTTCTTCACAGTTGGCTACCACAGCGGAAGAGTATCACCTACTTCATTAATAAAGAAAACACTTTGTACCGCTGCACACGAGAATACTATCTACCACTGATACATTATTATCCATGTCATTAAACATTGACTAAAACGTTTATTTGACAAAGATTTGCCTGTTTTGTGTGTGTCTGTGTGTGTGACTGTAAGGGCTCCTAGCCAGGGTTACGGTGAATACCTCAACGGTCTATGGGAGGTCTATGGTAAGTCTTATACTGCACACAACGACGTCATAGATAAGTTCAACCATACGTGCTGAACTATCAGCAGAACTCTAAAATCAACGAATAAAGAAACACGCCTACTAGTTCTACAAGGCGGTGGCGCTACCCACACTTCTCTGACAATTGGATTTGAGGAAATATCAGGCCAGTCGCAATCAAGAAATGAGATGTCTCAGGCGCGTGGGAGAGCATAATCTCCAAGACCGTAGAAGAAATGCAGATATACGGCAGAAACAGAATATTATGAGTACACTCGATAAGCTTGCCCAATGGTTGCAATATCTTAACCGAATGGATGAGTGCCGCATCGCCAAAAACTATGGTATTATAAGCCGAAGGAGCTCCGAAGAAGCGTTGGACGGCTCTAGTCTATCTGCTTGCAACCGGAACAAACCGTTTTTGGTTTAATCCTTGTTGTGAAGATGACGACGATGACGACGTATATACGTATTTTTATTCAATAAATTGCATATATTTTATTAACAAAAACGTACATATTAAATGAGTGACGTATTAAATCTCATTGACTTACTAATAAATACCCGGTAATTAATATTTCATGTTTCTTGGTGATAAAATTAATTTTGGAACAATCGACATGTGGTATTATAATAATTTCTTCTTCCGCCAAGTGTTCGGCGAAGCGTCACCCGTTCCGACCTCAACCGTTGAGCTATCTCTTACGAGGTCACTACGAATCTCGGTTTACCTTCTGGTGCATAGTATAACTTATCCACGTTGACAATCTGTCTTGCCATACCCTGTCAACATGCGTTTTCCATATCCCTCGATTTTATATTCACGGAAAAAGTTACGTAAGATTCAGCAGCAGCATCAGTGGATTACTGCTGATGATCCTGTAGTTTTTAGTATACAACACTTCACACTTCCCATCTCAGCTTGAATCTTTTCATCTGCGTCTCTCTACGTGTTTTCTTAGGCACCGTTAGTATAATAATAATCAGGCTCATCGTACAAAATATCATCAGGTTCTATACTAACCGTTGGTAGCGGATCAGTGAATGTCTAGAAGCTAGTCATTAGAGAGTCTGTAACTACTTATTACCATAAATGACGGAGATATTATACCCTTGTGTTCAGGACAAAGAAAATTCAAAAGAATATCGAAATACCGCATTTATTAACCATCAGTTTCTTACTGAGCATAAAACCCACACACTTTATTCTGAAAAACAATTTAATTTTCCTTTTTTCTCTTACATATCCGAGTCCGTAGATTAGGAAACATTCTGAAGATGACTCTTCACTCCCCAACACCACATTTGCATTTCCTACGGAACTTCCCATTCACCGTTGTCGGAATGATTACCCAAGGAGTGAGTGCTTGTAGGCTATATCTTGTCTGTCTGTATGGAGCAAGATGCGTCTGTCAGCGAGATTAGTCTTGGCAGACTGTGGCCGGCGGCATACTTACACTTAATAAAGCAGAAGCAGCAACAACAGCTTGGCCGTACGACCTTGTATTGACCCTGCACACGCCCCCCCCCCCCCCCAGTAAACGCCGTCTAACTATAATTTTCTTAGCTGAATTATTTTTTTATTTTATTTTTTATCCACGATTTACTGTTGGGTCTGCCTCGTTTCCGCCATGTAGGTGGAACGCAGTCCAACAACGTTTTGGGCTAACGATCACCTGGCATCCGTTCCACGCGGCCGTGTACCATACAACGGCTTTGGTTTTTGGGTGTCTAAAATTGTTTCCTCAACGTTAGGTTGCCTCCTGATATCCTTACGTCTTAGGCACTGGAGCCTGGACCGTCTACAAAGGTTTCTACATAAATTTAACAATGGTAATATTCCGCTTCCAAGCGGATAGTAGACTAGAGCTGGTCACTCCGACGCCTCTTCGGACGTTCCACACCTCTCCGTCCTATCGGCTTATAATTCCATAGTCGTTTGGGGATGCTGAGCCAGTCATCCGTTCGTTCCAACCATTTTAGCCGATACTGGGTAATCCTACCAAGTATACGCTTAGTGTTCAATTCCTGTCGTACATCGACATTTCTTTTGCGATCTTGAAGTTATATCATCATTTCGGCCGCTTCAATACGACTGACCTGAGATTTCGTTAAAGTCCAATTCTCAGACACATAGAGAAGTGTGGGGAGAGCCATTACCTTGTAGAACTTTAGACACGTTTCCTTACTCCTTGATTTTATAGTTACCCTGATAGTCCGGCACAAATTGTTAAAGTTATCTAGTTTAGTCATCACATTATTGTTTGCAATGTAAGACACATTACAGCCTACTGACCTGCTCCAGAACAGTACCATCTACAACAATGTTTACTCGTAATAGGCTCAGCTCCACGGTGATGTCTACTCCTAACTAAAGCTACGGCCATCACTGTAAGATCAGTGAGATGCAAGTCAGTAACAGACGATGGAATTGTGCAGAAGGTAATTAAATTCGTAACGGTAACAAGCTTTTCTTCAGTAAGGATAGAAATCTGCTGTCAAATCACAAAGCAAACTAGATATCGGGATATAAAGCAAATGCAACAATAAATTTTTAGTTTTTTTCCGGTATGGACCGCGTCACAAATATCTTGTATGACAACGTTTAACTGATATTACAATGAATATCCTCAGGTCTAAGTGAGTGACGAAAAGGCCGGCAAGCGAACTTAGTTGTGTAGTGTAGAAGTGGCGGAGGGTGGTCCAGTAAGTGGACCCTGGCCTGTGGGTGTTCCTACGTACGCATTATTTGTGCGGTCAGTGTGGTCAAAAACGTAATGGTCCCCGGCCGCGGAAGCCCACATGAGAATACAGTTTTAGGTTTGTAAATGACAACAAGAACATAATACTGTAAGGCCTATCCTGACGTATAGAGCAGAAGCAAGACTAGAAATCACAACAACCATAAAGACAGAAACAAGTCGCTGAAAAGAAGATATTGAGAAGAACAGTAGGCAAAACACTACGAACAAAACGACGAATGTATACATTCGATAACTGGGAAACTAACAGATACGGAGGACCTTATAAAGAGAAGGCGACGATTCTAGAATAATCACGTCGACAGGCTGGAACATGGCGGCAAGTTAGTCAAGAAGACCCCCCCCCACAATTATTAGTCTAAAAGTTGAAAGAAGAATTGGACGACCAAGAATGAGATGGAGAAATCTGAGTAGTAAACTCGGTTATAAACACGAGGACGTTCTAAACGAAGGGAAGACGCAAAATCTGATACTCATCACACTTGTAACAGCTGAACGACCAGACGAAGGTGGTCAGGTGATTCATCAAAGTAAGAGTAGACGGAAAAGAGCAGCGTGAAAAAAATGACGAGAAATGCTTTCCAATACGGTAAACGCATTTTCTATAGTTTCAGACGGAGAAACCGCACGCACACAAGTCAGTCTACAACATTTCTTACAGCAATATATTTATGTATTATTTTTTAATTCAAAAGCGACAACACGCAAATGCACTTACCACTGGACTTGTCGCACGACGGAAATGCATACTACCGCGCGCTGTGTGTGTGTGTGTGTGTGTGTGTGTGTGTGTGTGTGCGCCTCAAACTAATGCACTGTCTGCCGCTAGCCTTTCTCTGGTCCGGACTGCTGCTGCATGTTGGCGTCAACGGGATACACAATTAACCGCGTCCAGTCATCTCTATGTACGAGGGATGTAGGAATACATCGTACTGCATGAGACTTAACTCTGTGTCTCTGATGGAGGCAGTGCCGTGGCGTGGGTACATAACATCTGTTGCCGGTTATGATAGGCCTAAAACGTAACCTAAAAATTAATTCGAATTTTTTCTTGTACTAAGTGTTCTCTTTAGAGCATTTTCTACCATTCGCTGGGAGAAGAAGATGGTCCCGGTTCAACGGGATCTGACTCTCATTACAGATTTAAATCAGAATTCCACAGCGAGTTTTAATTTTTATTAGCCCGTCCGTATTTCGCGCCGGCTGTGTGACGATAGCGATATGCCAACTGGATATCGCCGCGCGGGGTCTGTGAGCGGTGAACTGCTGTATAGTCGCGCTCTGTCGCCGAAATCTAGACAGCTCTGCTCAGCTGTTTCCGTCCGTCTACCTCGTGGTCGCGAGCCTGTTTTTCTGCGCATTCCCTAATCAAGACGCCTCGTGTGCACTTCTAGTCCGGCGGCGAATTAGTTTCTGTTTGCTGAAGTTTTGTAAGACAACTATGGATAGATAATTCTACAAAGTGCCTCTGGTAAGCTTTATTACCTATTTGCTTGCTATTTAATAAGGGAATATGTGTTAAAATGTATTTACTGGTTGGCTGCAGATTGATTAACGAATGTGTGTGACCCACTTCTGGTTACTACCCGAATTCAAGCCACGTGGTAAATTTTAATTAAGAAAGTTAAATGTAAATTGTGTGAACTACTGATTGATTATATATTGTAATAATTTAATAAAAAGATGTGTATATTGTGTGTTGATGATATAAGCTATTGTGGAGTATGCGACTCCGTTGTAATCAAGCCGCACTGTTTGGGCTAGCCAATTTGTAATAAATTAATAAATAAGTTGTAAGTTATAATGTGTTTAATTGGTGTGTATTTGGTGTGGCTCTCGACGTCTTACTGGCCTGAAACACTTCCTTAAGTTTCCCAGCTGGTCGAGTCCCAATGGTAGCAAGATCGGTCGAGTAGCGTAAAGTTGATGAAGGAATATATCTGTTCAGCTTCGCCGAAAGTTTCAAAACAAAATTTATTGTTTTGAAGGAAATTTAAAAAAATTATGTTTATAAAAAAAAATAATTAAAAAAAATTTTTTAATTTTATTAATTAATTAATTAGGATCAATTAATTAATATAGGGCTGTGAAGTTTTAAACAGTGTAATGCTCTTCTGAAAATTTTTATTAAAGTTTTAGTATATTTTAAATAATCTATCACCACTCATAAGACTGTCTGTAAACCAATCGATACTTGTTTACCTTTTTATTTTTTAGGTTATCTTCACTTACGGGTGGTAAAGTCCTTGTAGATTATCAATTAGAATTATATTATTGGTAATTAGTATTATTGAAGAAATAAAGAACTATTAAGTATTGAAAAGTATTAATGTTTTTTATTAATTAATAGCAATATTGACTCTTATCGATTAGTATCGATTCTCAGGATATCGAAAAAAGTTACAAGTATATGATATAAAAATTATATAGGGTTCTTTAAACAGCCAGTTATTACCAAAGTCAGAGAAATCGGGCTAATATTTAAAAAGTATAACGTTACAATCAAATTAATAGTTATTAATAAACACAGACATTGAATAATAATTTGTAAATATAATAATTGTTTTCACCAAACAGCTGTGCTGAACAAAGAAGAAGGCACTGAGATCGTCAAAGCAAATGGCCGCCGTCAAGTTGATCAAAATGTTGCTCGTTCCTGCTGCATTCCAAATAATGTATTTTGAAGCAATATTCCTGTTCTTGTGTCTGCAAATCTCTTGTTAAATGTTGTGTAGTGATTGGTGTACTGTTTCTGAGTTGTATTTAGTGTATCCGTATAATTATTAGTTCAAACACTTTCTCCGATTCCGTCACTAATTTGGTTTAATGTATTATACAGTTTTCTAGTGTTTTATGGTGTTTTTCGGAGTAGATTTATATTGTTCTGTGTTATGGAGTGTTACTTGATTGTTTCTGTTATAATATGATAGTTTCAGAAGTATTTTACAAGTCACTCGCGATTTCACAATAACTCACTATACACTCACTTTGTATGACGATTATAGGTTAGGTTATCCACGTTATCAAACGTATGTCATGTTAACCGTTCAACTACCAATAATTAACTAACTGTTTCCTCCAGTTTCAATTAAACTCTTAGCCCATATAATATTATCCTTAACATTGTTCAAATATTTTTCACATCCTGTATGCACTTTTACATTTTCACTATATGAATGCCTATACTTTGGTTATTTGTCAATTTTATTCACTAGATTTGATTTAAATTAATCTTTCAGTTCATTCTGGTTATTTTCAGATTAAATAATGCCATTTTATAGTGTTTTCTGTCCAAAAAATAGTAATTTCACTTTCAGTTTGGTATACTCTGTTTGGAAGTCAAAACATTAAAATTTACTTCCTGTCATTATATAAATTCAGCCATTTTATCAGTTATATTTAATATTAATAATTCTATATTGTATTAAAAGGTTCCTATTCCCTTATTTTCTGGTAATTAATTGAATTAGTTGTATTCTGAAACATTATTCTGAAATATATGACTCCCATGTCTAAATTTCTGAGTTTAGTCATTTTCACATTTATTCATAATTCTGAATATAATTTATTAAAATCTCTCTAACTGGTATGTGCAATTATATGGCATGATCTCAAGTTTATTTTGTCTAAACCCCTTTTGTTTATTTGCATTTAAATGAGCAATTTCTCTGTTTTGATGAAGTTTGGTTTCCATTCTTTTGGCCTATGATTTTTTAACAATTTTTCTTACAAAATAATTTACAAACAATATATGATGTGTGATACCCTCTCTGACTTTTACAAATAGTATTATAAATTAAACATGTTTTTAAATTACACAAAAACAATTAGTATTGGTTACAATACAAACAATAGTTAAAACAAATAAAGAATTTTTTTTTTTAAATAAATGGTTGTCTTCAAGTCAGACATTTTGCAACAAAATCCTTATTTCCAACATGGAAATATAGTTTACAACAAAGGTTTTTTACTAACTAACATCTTAATTACTCTCGACTATTTACAAGTAGTAACTATTTTTATAGTTCTGATGTTAGTTGTATCAGACCCAAACAAATGGCCTTATATCTAAAACATTTTTAAACATTCTTATACTATATACATAAAAACCTTATATTTATATTCTTATTTCTAACTATTATTATAAGTAGGATTCTACAGTTTTTATACCGTCTTTTACATTGTCTTTGGGGAATTGCACCCTGTCATTAACAAATAAATAGTATTAATTGTTCAAAAGGTATTATGAACTCTGTTTTTTTTTTCATGTAAAACAAAATGTTATTTTAAACAGATTCATGTCTTATGAACAACATATTGTCACCGTACACATTTTAAGTCATTGAAAAATGCATATTTCATTGCATCCAATGTTTGTGATTGCCAAGAATGAAACACAAGGTTCATTTTTTATAATACCCAAAACTATCACTGGTTCACTTTGCACTTATATATTATGTTAATGCTAAATGGTCGTATAGTCTTATCAACATAATAAATTGGTTAGCGTTTTTTCAATGGAGATTTGTTCCATGGGTACTATATTATTGTTTCATCTTAGTTCACAGGAAACTTTTACTTTATACACTCCTCTCTCTTAAATTTATATACATGTGGTTTTTATTTCGTTATACTTTTATTTTTAGATATTTATTTGGGGATATAGGGATTTGGGTGTCTTTTATAAGAGCATGACATCTTCTTCAGGATGCTGCCCTCTTCTTCTTTCTTCAGTCTTCTTTTCTCCTGCCTTCTGGGACTGGTATCTTCTCCATCTTCTTCTTGATGCCATCAGGTTTCTTGGGATCTTCTCCATCTTCTTCTTTATTACAGAAATACACAACCTGTATTGGTTGATCTTGGCTTATTTTAGGGTTTCTATTCTATTTATTCTTCCTCGTTGTGGGTTTGGTCATATTGTGTACTGCTTTGTTATTTACTATTTTACCTTCCTGGGTTATACCTTGAAAACCTTTGGTCATGATACTGGTCTTGGATGACTCATCACTAGTAACTCCTTTTATTTTAACTTGTATTTTCTTTATAATAATGATTTCTTTCCACAGTTGCTATGAATTAATTAATTTATATTAAACTTAATGCTTTCTTCCAAATTTAAACATTATAACTTCATTATTCTAATGATCAATTGCCATTCAATATTATGCATACATCTGTCACGCTACAGATTGCTCTCCTCCAGAAGTAATTATTTCAGACATGTTTATGGATGAAATAATTTCTTATGATAATTTCATCATTTCTTATAATTCATTTTCTTCTCCATTTGTATATCGACATTTTATAATTAGAGTTTAATTAATTTTATATATATAATTATTTGTTTTACTACTGATCCTTTTCGGATAGTTAGTGTCTTCTGAGATATATTATTATTGTAATACATTTTCTTTCTATATCAACTTCGTGTTGTATCCTTGGGATATTAATTCCCTAACATTCCCTATCACGTGGGCTGGGGCAGATCAGAGGGGCACTGTACGCTACTTCTCTGCTGGCCATACACCACTTCTATAAATTGAGTACAGGGGCATATCCATCCCTGCTCAAAAACATAATGCTGCTGGAATTATCTTCAGTCAGTCATCGAATAAATAAATAAAAAGTAGTCTCATTTTCGACTAATAAAAATATCTTTGGATTCTTCACTTCGTAGTCTCTCAGATTATCTCACATTTTCTATCTTAATAAATCTTCATAATCATTATTATACTCATTACATATATATTTTTTTCTAAACTCTTAACTTGTCTGATATATTTATTTTAATTATGGTTGAAAACCTTTCTTTTAATAATTCTGGTTACTGTTTACAATGTAACTCTCTTTCTTCTCCATCTGAATTCTCTTTATACTTTCTTCTGGTTACTCATAGTATTAGCATGGTCTTTATAAATAGTCTTTCTTATTCATTATTTGAATGGTCTTAATGTATTATATTTAATTTTTTAACATTGTATCTTTACATTAGATATACAGGTTGTTATATTGATCATTTTATTTAAACATTTTGGTTCTTTCCTTTCTCTTAGAAAGTTATTAATCCGCCTTCGCATTCATTAACATTAATTCATTTATATCATATTTCATGTGGTATTTCTTCTCTTTGCATTTCATATAGGTCTTATTATTATCATTTGTTCAAAATCATCTACTCCATCTGTTTGGTATGAGTTGTTCTTCTTCGCTCTTATTTAACTGTTTTCATTTTCGTTTCATAGGTAATTTGTCTCTTTGCTTCCAAATTTTTTCTTCTCAATTCAATTATAATTGACACATAATTATTTTTTGGAACTTGGTTAGTTTTAATGTAAAATTCAAACTATTCTTTTTATTTAATTGAAAAATATTTCTCATAAATCCTTGTAATATGTTGATCTTATCTTGTTTCAAAGTTCTGAAGTTCTATCAACATTCAAATTCTGTTTAATTCATTTATTCCCAGAATTGTTTCATTCAGAATTGTTTATAGTACTGTGATTTTACTATTATTTCTGAATGTTTTGGTATTTCTCCAAATTCAAATTCTTCTTAATTATTTACCATAAAGTTTTCTCATAAACTTAGTTATAGTAAGTTGGTCTTACTTCATTTTTAAATTTTTTTTGTAAAATTAAGTTCAAAATTCTCTCTTTCTCTTTCTTCCATAAAGTTTTGTTCTAAATTATCAGGTTGTAGTAAGATGTACTTATATATTTTAGAATAAGTTATATTCAAAATTCTTTCTTTTTCTTTCTTCCATAAAGTTTTGTTCTAAATTATCAGGTTGTAGTAAGAAGTACTTACTCAATTTTAAATTTTTATAATTATATTTCAATTCAAAAGTCTTTCTTTTTCTTTCTTCCATAAAGTTTGTTCCAAAATTATTAGGTTGTAGTAAGATGTACTTACATATTTTAGAATTTTTTCAAATAAAATTAAAAAAATTCTTCTTATAATTCTCCAGAATGTTTTTCTCAAAATATTAGGTTGTAAGATGTACTTACATTATTTTTGGATTTTTTTTTTAAATTAAAAAATCCTTCTTCTTATAATTCTCCAAAATGTTCTTTTCAAAATATTAGGTTGTAAGATGTACTTACATTATTTCTGAATTTTTAAAATTAAATTAAAAAATTCTTCTTCTTTTAATTCTCCAGAATGTTCTTCTCAAAATATTAGGTTGTAAGATGTACTTACAATCTAAGGCGCCTAAGATGTTGGGCGCCAATTTGTAATAATTTAATAAAAAGATGTGTATATTGTGTGTTGATGATATAAGCTATTGTGGAGTATGCGACTCCGTTGTAATCAAGCCGCACTGTTTGGGCTAGCCAATTTGTAATAAATTAATAAATAAGTTGTAAGTTATAATGTGTTTAATTGGTGTGTATTTGGTGTGGCTCTCGACGTCTTACTGGCCTGAAACACTTCCTTAAGTTTCCCAGCTGGTCGAGTCCCAATGGTAGCAAGATCGGTCGAGTAGCGTAAAGTTGATGAAGGAATATATCTGTTCAGCTTCGCCGAAAGTTTCAAAACAAAATTTATTGTTTTGAAGGAAATTTAAAAAAATTATGTTTATAAAAAAAAATAATTAAAAAAAAATTTTTAATTTTATTAATTAATTAATTAGGATCAATTAATTAATATAGGGCTGTGAAGTTTTAAACAGTGTAATGCTCTTCTGAAAATTTTTATTAAAGTTTTAGTATATTTTAAATAATCTATCACCACTCATAAGACTGTCTGTAAACCAATCGATACTTGTTTACCTTTTTATTTTTTAGGTTATCTTCACTTACGGGTGGTAAAGTCCTTGTAGATTATCAATTAGAATTATATTATTGGTAATTAGTATTATTGAAGAAATAAAGAACTATTAAGTATTGAAAAGTATTAATGTTTTTTATTAATTAATAGCAATATTGACTCTTATCGATTAGTATCGATTCTCAGGATATCGAAAAAAGTTACAAGTATATGATATAAAAATTATATAGGGTTCTTTAAACAGCCAGTTATTACCAAAGTCAGAGAAATCGGGCTAATATTTAAAAAGTATAACGTTACAATCAAATTAATAGTTATTAATAAACACAGACATTTAATAATAATTTGTAAATATAATAATTGTTTTCACCAAACAGCTGTGCTGAACAAAGAAGAAGGCACTGAGATCGTCAAAGCAAATGGCCGCCGTCAAGTTGATCAAAATGTTGCTCGTTCCTGCTGCATTCCAAATAATGTATTTTGAAGCAATATTCCTGTTCTTGTGTCTGCAAATCTCTTGTTAAATGTTGTGTAGTGATTGGTGTACTGTTTCTGAGTTGTATTTAGTGTATCCGTATAATTATTAGTTCAAACACTTTCTCCGATTCCGTCACTAATTTGGTTTAATGTATTATACAGTTTTCTAGTGTTTTATGGTGTTTTTCGGAGTAGATTTATATTGTTCTGTGTTATGGAGTGTTACTTGATTGTTTCTGTTATAATATGATAGTTTCAGAAGTATTTTACAAGTCACTCGCGATTTCACAATAACTCACTATACACTCACTTTGTATGACGATTATAGGTTAGGTTATCCACGTTATCAAACGTATGTCATGTTAACCGTTCAACTACCAATAATTAACTAACTGTTTCCTCCAGTTTCAATTAAACTCTTAGCCCATATAATATTATCCTTAACATTGTTCAAATATTTTTCACATCCTGTATGCACTTTTACATTTTCACTATATGAATGCCTATACTTTGGTTATTTGTCAATTTTATTCACTAGATTTGATTTAAATTAATCTTTCAGTTCATTCTGGTTATTTTCAGATTAAATAATGCCATTTTATAGTGTTTTCTGTCCAAAAAATAGTAATTTCACTTTCAGTTTGGTATACTCTGTTTGGAAGTCAAAACATTAAAATTTACTTCCTGTCATTATATAAATTCAGCCATTTTATCAGTTATATTTAATATTAATAATTCTATATTGTATTAAAAGGTTCCTATTCCCTTATTTTCTGGTAATTAATTGAATTAGTTGTATTCTGAAACATTATTCTGAAATATATGACTCCCATGTCTAAATTTCTGAGTTTAGTCATTTTCACATTTATTCATAATTCTGAATATAATTTATTAAAATCTCTCTAACTGGTATGTGCAATTATATGGCATGATCTCAAGTTTATTTTGTCTAAACCCCTTTTGTTTATTTGCATTTAAATGAGCAATTTCTCTGTTTTGATGAAGTTTGGTTTCCATTCTTTTGGCCTATGATTTTTTAACAATTTTTCTTACAAAATAATTTACAAACAATATATGATGTGTGATACCCTCTCTGACTTTTACAAATAGTATTATAAATTAAACATGTTTTTAAATTACACAAAAACAATTAGTATTGGTTACAATACAAACAATAGTTAAAACAAATAAAGAATTTTTTTTTTTAAATAAATGGTTGTCTTCAAGTCAGACATTTTGCAACAAAATCCTTATTTCCAACATGGAAATATAGTTTACAACAAAGGTTTTTTACTAACTAACATCTTAATTACTCTCGACTATTTACAAGTAGTAACTATTTTTATAGTTCTGATGTTAGTTGTATCAGACCCAAACAAATGGCCTTATATCTAAAACATTTTTAAACATTCTTATACTATATACATAAAAACCTTATATTTATATTCTTATTTCTAACTATTATTATAAGTAGGATTCTACAGTTTTTATACCGTCTTTTACATTGTCTTTGGGGAATTGCACCCTGTCATTAAAAAATAAATAGTATTAATTGTTCAAAAGGTATTATGAACTCTGTTTTTTTTTTTCATGTAAAACAAAATGTTATTTTAAACAGATTCATGTCTTATGAACAACATATTGTCACCGTACACATTTTAAGTCATTGAAAAATGCATATTTCATTGCATCCAATGTTTGTGATTGCCAAGAATGAAACACAAGGTTCATTTTTTATAATACCCAAAACTATCACTGGTTCACTTTGCACTTATATATTATGTTAATGCTAAATGGTCGTATAGTCTTATCAACATAATAAATTGGTTAGCGTTTTTTCAATGGAGATTTGTTCCATGGGTACTATATTATTGTTTCATCTTAGTTCACAGGAAACTTTTACTTTATACACTCCTCTCTCTTAAATTTATATACATGTGGTTTTTATTTCGTTATACTTTTATTTTTAGATATTTATTTGGGGATATAGGGATTTGGGTGTCTTTTATAAGAGCATGACATCTTCTTCAGGATGCTGCCCTCTTCTTCTTTCTTCAGTCTTCTTTTCTCCTGCCTTCTGGGACTGGTATCTTCTCCATCTTCTTCTTGATGCCATCAGGTTTCTTGGGATCTTCTCCATCTTCTTCTTTATTACAGAAATACACAACCTGTATTGGTTGATCTTGGCTTATTTTAGGGTTTCTATTCTATTTATTCTTCCTCGTTGTGGGTTTGGTCATATTGTGTACTGCTTTGTTATTTACTATTTTACCTTCCTGGGTTATACCTTGAAAACCTTTGGTCATGATACTGGTCTTGGATGACTCATCACTAGTAACTCCTTTTATTTTAACTTGTATTTTCTTTATAATAATGATTTCTTTCCACAGTTGCTATGAATTAATTAATTTATATTAAACTTAATGCTTTCTTCCAAATTTAAACATTATAACTTCATTATTCTAATGATCAATTGCCATTCAATATTATGCATACATCTGTCACGCTACAATATATATATATATATATATATATAAGAATTCTAGCAAAATATGTACAACTAAATCAGCAATAGATTATCAATATGTTAACACAACTCAACCCGCGTGGTCAACTGTATTACTTGTATTAATTCGTACCGAATAGAATGGTACTAAAGATAGCATATTACTTACATACAATAACACAATAGCAAAATAGAATCGTACAAATAGAATTCAACAACAAATTATGACATTTTCGGAATATTACGAACTTTAATTATTAAAGCATGTATAGCCAACGGTTATGGTAATATCAAGTATGGTGTGTGCATAAATTAGATGGTGTGTGTGTGTGGGGTCAAGGTCGAGTCAAGGGAGTTGGTGTTATTTTTTGTGTGACGGCGCAGTACAAAAAAAAACTGTTCTAGGGTTCCCGACCCGTCAAGAGAATCGGGAGAGGACTGTTGGTGATACTGTCATCTTTCACCATCAGCCGAGCTATGCTAAGAAAAGCTTCCCATCGACGTCGGATGGAGGAAGGCCCAAGATTATTGGAACACCGGACTGAAATATGCATCACTAACAACTACCCTTGACTCCATCATCATCAGCTGGTAGACATTCCAACCGCAAGTGAAAAACTTCCATTTTATTTTCAACCTTGACCTCCACAAGCAACAGTTTCCGCGTTATAAACAGTTATACTTTCTTATTCATAGTAACTGAAAGTTGTTTTTTACCAAGCTCATGATCATAACTGTACATGCTTTTTCATGATGTCACTGAGTTAAAGTATCTAGTACTCTTACTGTTTTAATTGCAACTCTTGTTAATAACATTAATAATTGTTTTATAAAAGAAAGCATGCATTTTTGGATAAATTGATAAATTATATTTTCATATTTATAATGTTGAGATTCTAGCTTGATCATGTACTCTGGATGTACTTTGACTATTCATGCTTTCAACTGTTAAACATATATAATTGTCATGCTCTGAATTATTTTAAAATGTATTTATCATGGTTGGTGATACACCATGGATTGAGTATCGAGATATTTGTAATGGATGTTAAACACTAATAAAAAAAAATATTGTTACGTTAAAAGGAGTGTCTCATTCCAAGTCCTACTCAGTGCATTTTTATGCTTTCGTCTAGACCATGCGTTTAGTTTTAAATTTAAGTGACGCCCCTAAAAAAAAAATTACAAAAGGGTTTAAAAAATTTCGGGGGGGACGTTTCACTTACACAGAATAAATCAAAACACAAATAATCGAATTAAAAGTAATAAAGACAAACAGAGAAACACATGAATAAACGAATAAAACACAAATAGGTACGTAGTATCTGCTGCACGTCAGTTCCGAAAACGAACATAGCTGCCAACTGAGCGTTTTGCTGGTTTATACAGCGGCAACACATTGGGTAGGCGAATGTGTCCCCCCTCCACAGTTTGTACAGTGACAACTAGTACGAGGTCAATGACCGTACGCAGTAAAACACTGCCGATGTCTGAGCCGGCAACACAAGACAGTGCAAGTGCTCAGCAGTTCGAAAGCAATGCTGCGCTTTTCTTCAAGTTTCCCTACTAATATTGTTCGGATTTCAAATTATTCAAAAACTAAAGTACTTATTCTGTGATATAATTAACACTATTTTCTCTTATTTACAGTACTGTTGCCGCCGGCAACAGTGGTTACATGGACGCCACGCTACTGGATGGAGGGGATAAAGTACGAGTGAGTGTGTTTGTGTTAGCGTTAGTTTGTCAAAGCCAATGATTCATGATAACTGCCACGCCTGTTCACAATCAGACTGGCATCCACTCGCAAAGATAGGCAATTAAACACTTTGTAATTTTACTGCAGTCTGGTATTCACCGTTGCAGGTGATAACAATATTTATCGCGAAATTGGTTCTGTGTTTACAACTTAGTATTTTTCAAGTAGTTGTGTTATAGTAACGTTAACAATACGAATTTGTGAACTATCGTTTAGGATTAGTGTACTTTTAGTTACTTTCAGCTGGTGAGTGAATTATCCTGTTATTTGTTTATTTTTAGCTGTCTATTCATAATGTTTCTTCAATGGTCATCGGAAGAAAGAAAATTATGTTTCGTGTTCACAGCAAAGGAAATGCAGTCCAGAAGGAAAACTCTTGCCGGAAATCTCTTCCGGAAAAAACATAAAGCGTGTGAGAAAAGGGAACTTTTTCTTGATGATTTTGATAAGTGTGTAGCAAGAAATATTGTTCAGGATTTTTAAAAAAATCAAAATGTTGTGCTCACTGTTAAAAAACAGTGAATGAGTTTTTTTTTAGAAAATTTTATGAAAAACAGTACTTCGTCTGCTGAAAACAACGGCTACCCTACTGCCTTCCAAGAACTTGTAACTCGCGATCGCCAAAACATCCTAAGTCGATCTTCTTCATTTTTCCTCTCAAAAGTGTACATCAAAAGAGTATATTATATTATGAAACAAATAAAAATATTAGAAAATAAATAAAAAATGTATTAGGTTTTGATGAGAATATCGAGGAAAGAAGAACTGCTGCCGAATCGCCGTGGGAAATGTAGAACTAGTACTTAGGAAGTCTGCCGACAAAGAGGTCACAGATTGCCATGGCTAAAGGCTGTATTCACTACGAAGATATTATTACTGGCCAGAAATTTGGATTTTCAAAATAAACTTAATAAATTTAAACATACATGTGGGACAATCCATAGAACCTTAAAATACAAAACTAGGAAAGACACAAAGCTTACGTTTTATAAGACTATGGGTGTACCGGTGGCGCTGTATGGGAGTGAGATATGGCTACTTTCACAGAGAGACAGAGGGAAGGTTACATCAGCAGAAATGAAATTTCTCAGGTTGGTCAAAGTGTGTACGTTACGAATCAGAATACGTAATGCGCACATAAGGCGAGAACTACAAATTTTTTAATTACAGGATAGAATAACCGAACACACGGGCAACTGGTTTAAGCATTTGCGAAGAATGCAGCAAGATCATCTTCCCAAACTTGCCACAGGGTATCGTAGTGTGAAGTAGAGATGATGATGATGATGATGACGATTTGTTTCCCACCCCAATCAGGCCTTACCCGGCTTTTTCCAAGAATTTTCCGCCTCGTCCATGGCGCTGGAAATAGTTTGGGTACCCTACTGCCTACGACGTGATTTGATTTTTCCTATAACCTGAAGCGAAGAAGAAGAAGATGTACTCATTACGATCAATATGGAAATTACAGATAATATTATTTTTTAGGATGCCTAAAGATTTTGTGAGTTAGGTCAGTGAGTAGACAATTTTTATCCATTTGTGTCGACGTTTCGACAATTATTATTGCCATCATCAGGTAAATTGTGGATAAACTATTGACAACCCATTTTCCCCATCCTTCCGTATATTGCGAACCATTGGAGCTAGCACAGTAAAGCGTACTGTCCGAGTGATGACAACGACGACGACGACGAAGCATAAAACAAGTGTCGTTCACATCTGTCGCAGTTGCAGACCTCTCACCGGCCTTGGAAATGATACAATTCATTATGAGAAAGAAATCGGAGCGGTGCACTGACAATTATGTAATGACAACGATAAAAAACCTGCCTCAGGCTCGCGACATTACCTACCGTTGTGAGTTTCAGATCGCGTCGTTTGGACGGGTTTGACCCGAAGACGTGTTTTATATGCGAGTCTGTTGAATACGTCTAATAAGTACACAACAAGATATAAGAAAGAGTATTAAGTTGCTGAAAACGAGCAATCGAACAATCAGACCGTGTTGCTTGAGCAAAAACGACTTTCTCCATAGAGATAAGTCAAACAAAGAAAATGGCTAATTAGGGTATCACGACGGTCAGCTCGACGCCGTGGATTCGATTCTCAACCAAAGGAGAATAATTTATGAGGACATCCAGCAAGACTCAGCGTTCAATCAGTTTTACTCGGCATCTGATTCATTAGAGACAATCCATATTTCCCAGCTTCAAAACCGCGTGTCTGTGAAGGGTATAAATAAATAAAATAACATTTCTGGAAGCAGAATACCAGAACTGAGTATAAACAAAATAGTAAAAGGGAAAACGTAATTAGAAGAGAATATGTGGGTAGGGGCTGGGCTTGCAGTGAACGGTAGCCTATACCGTGGTATGAAGACGACAACGGAAACAGATAATTATAGATCTGGTCGTTGATCTAATTATGGATCTCAAGTACACAGTCTTGCGCGTATTGGGAGTATACTCTCATACACGCCATTACAGTCTTGCTGTTTGTGTACTGCGATTTATAAATTATAATCTGAATACGCATGCTTTCTGATCTTGCTGTTCTATCAGGAAGTAGGCGAGCCTGTTCGGCCTGAAAGGAATACATCCACTTCACCAACGCGTCCTATACTTCGCTCTCTAACAGGCTAGTATTGGCAACCTGCCATCTGGCATCCTATTCAGATGGGTGATCCATCTCTCTTTGTTTTCTGCAATACGGTCTCGGATATTACACATGTTCAACTCTTTACGAATGTCTTCATTGTAGAGTCTACCCCTTCGTGTACAGCCTTTAATAGATCGCAAGAATCTCATCTCCGATACCAGAATTCTACTGGAACTTTTTCGCCGGAACCCAAGTTTCAAAACCATACAATTTTATTCCAGTGTCTTTCCTTGTTTTTCTCGACAACGCCCGAGAATCGCCAACTTATGATCAACATCATGATCCACACAATAAGTGATGTCACAGCCAAGATAGCGGGAATGTGACACCTGATCTATACTCTTATTATCCAATATAATCTTGGATTCGTCCATAAATGCCATAGTTTTTGTCTTCTGCACAGAGAAATTTTCATGATTTGATTTGAACAGACTTGCTGTAACTGGAACATAGATCTCTGGACCTCTCATTCATTGTTTTGGATAATTACCTGATCATGTGCAACCAGCATTATATCCATGTATGTTCTATTATTTATTTTTATTCTCGGATCCACTCGTAATTTTCACTTTCTAACTATGTCATCAATATAGATATTAAATAGTGTTGGAGACATGCTACAGCCTTGGCGCACTTCCTGATTAACGTAAATCTCTTCTGGCAAATCCTCCCCAATAGACAATGATATCATATACTTTCTGATTTCAACTACTATTATTGTTACGCAACGGAATATTCTCGAACAATGGAATGTGTCGTTCTACGTGTTTCTCGGCTATCCCAGCTATAATGTTTGTTGCGTACATATTGCTAATTTGGAAAGGAAGACAATTACGTGACACTTATCACGCGTCAACAATCGGGGCTGTTCCAGACCGCACCGGTCGGCGCACTGTGTTCAAGGCCAGGCACGACACTGTTTCTAGTGGATTCGAGAGTGCCTGTAAGAGGCGCTTGTTTATCACGTAATCCAAAAGTGACAGATTATTCTGGCATCCCAACGGGGTATAAATATAAGCGTCCAGCGACGGTTACTTCAGTTCAGTTTAAGTGGCGATTTATTCAAGTGAACTTCGAGGTACTGTGCCGAAGTGTTAATGTGTTATAATTGTGCGGGACTCTATTAGTTAACATTATTATTGGGTGTGGACAAATTTTATTTGAATTATTGAACGAGTATAAACTTATTGATTACAAACTGTTATTTGTGATTAATTAAAGCTGGCGATTAGTGACTTCACTGGTGTCTATATTTTGTTTTCCACTGTACCATACGACGATCAGTGACACCGTCGTAATATTATTGAGAATACCTTTATTCTACAAACTAGGTATATTTTCCTTAAAAAAGTATGCCTAAGCACGTGCACAGTTCGGTAGTTTCACATTTGAAGTACTACGATGCAAACTTTTACAATATCAGGAGGGAGAAAGATACCAAACACGGAAGATGGGTTTCAGTTTCAAAACAGAGATGTTACGCCAAGACGAGACAACGAGCGTTCGGCCGGCTGCTGTAATCAAACCGAGCCCGTATAAATCATCTGTTGACTGGACCACAATTCGCCCGTCCGACTGCGTATCATTATTCAAATACAATTTTCATAATTACCATTGGAGAAGTTAATTAACACGTTCTGTGGTAACGATTTTATTACGTACCGATACTAAGATCGTCTCTGCAAGTACGGCTCGGGCGTACGCATTAACCACGACTTGCAATTAGAAACCTCAACAACCTTCGTCAACATCTAACATTAGCAACGCTTTCTGTTGCTCGCTTTTCAATTGCAACTGTCAAATCATTCTTGTTTTGACAATGTTTGGCTTAGTCTTACAAATACATATTCCTACTCCTTTTTCGTGACAAACGAACGAAACGCAATGCAAAGTCATAATTGAGGTCGAAGATACTGACAAACGAACGAAACGCAATGCAAAGTCATAATTGAGGTCGAAGATACTGTAATACTGGTGTAAGACAAGCTGGTAGTCTGTCCTGTTTGCTCTTTCCAACATAGCACTTGAGAAAATTATAAGACTCCGGTAGACAACGAACAAAAAACGATACAATTCCCTTGTGACATTGATATACTGTAATTTCTCAACCTTACGTTGAAGCTTGCCAAGGTTTGGCATGTATACGGCGTACACGCCTTCCTTCACATATTGGACAATACATTTTTCTTAATATCTTCCTTTCAATAGTTAGGATATGGCTTTAGTTTACATTGGTGATGGTCCATGTTTCTGCTCCGTAAGTCAATTCTGTTTTAGGCCAGTGCTCCATAATACTGCGCATCATTTTATTGATCGTCGTTGTCGTCATCCTTTACGGCTTAGACTAGCAGACTGTTCCAGTCTCAATGGAATTCAACCAACCATCGCTTACGAGGTCTTCCCACACTTCTCTTCCCCCTTGGATGATAGTCAAGGGCTTTTCCTGAAAATCTAGTTGGATCCATTCTCTCTACGTGTAACCGCCACTCCGTTTTGTACCGGGAGATTTTCTCATTTAACCTTTCAGCTATGCCTAGCTCCATTCTAATATGATCATTTCTGATAAGATCTCTCCCGGTATAATCCTTTACACGTTTCCGCTCCTTGTATTCTAGATAAACATTTGGCCTTTAATCCAAGTCTCACTACCATACAGTAGTCGATTTATGGCTATTACATTATAATATTTCATTATTACGTATATCCAAGTCTCTTTCCTTGTTTTCTTCTTTAAATGTTTAATGATACAGCCACAAAGCGACTGGAAGAGACTAACTTTGCTTTCAACCTCCTTATCATCTTGGTATGTGATGCTATACTCTAGATACTTGAAATCTTGCACCCGTTCTATTGGCGAGTCCTGTACGACAGTCTTTGTTCTAATATGATTTGCTCCAGAAAAAGGCCATAATTTTTGTTTTGGAAAAGGAATTGGTTTGATTGTAATCTGCAAAAATGTCAGTAAGATAAAAAAACGACCTTTGGAGGTCATTTTCATTCTCTTGGATGATCACAAGATCGTCTTCATACATTAAAATATTTAAATAAAATCCTTCTTTCCCCAAGTATAATAGACCTACAGGAACTGTATCTTATAACTCTAAATCTTATTTTAACACGAATACAACTGGCTTTGAAATAGGCCTACATTATGTGATTAAGGAATTCTGCTGAATTTCTAATCGATGTGGGGAATAGATTCCCTGTGTCGAAGTTGTAAAGAGAGAAAGCGAGACTATGCCTAAACACACGAAGTGTAGAAGACAGACGAAGAATTTTGATAGAGTCGCATAAAACACGTTTAAATCAAGGAACTGGTGTAACAATGGCTTTTACGTGCAATTTTCGCAGTACGACCAACTGAGCCAGAGCGGCTGTTGGATTGCGGTCGTATTGTCCTACAATGCAAAGTAACGCGCCAGACAAAGTGATAACATTAACATCGGATAGGTTCGTCGTGATCAGGGAATCGCATAATAAATATGCAAACGCTGCCCACTCGCGGTGACCGAGCTCGTTACTAAAACTAGGAAAATACGTCTCGGCCAACAACCTTATACGAAACGTGGACAGCCTGTCTACTCTGTGTGCCGTCCACACCGCACTGAAACGTGCGCATTTACGTTCTAACTGAAAACGTACAAGCTTTTTCCTAGAACTTTTTCCAAACGTATTAATTTTTACTTCCATGTAAAAATGGAAATGGAAGTATGATGATCACGAAAAAATCGTGTTCGAGATAAGGCCTGATTCTGATTGTACTACCCTCAAAACATGAAGAAAAGTCATCTGTGTTTTCGGAAAAGTGTGTGTGTGTGCGTCTGTGTGTAGAATTTTTTCTATGGCGAACGATAACTGCCGCAAATTCAAACAGAATCAAATAATTTTTTGCATATGTGCCCGAGTTGTAGAGAACTCTAGGTCTATTGATTTTTGTGAAGATTGGTTAAGGGGAAGGAGTAGTTTACCTGCGACGTTTTACGTTTCAACAAGAGTAAAGTACTTAATTTTGATAAATAAAGTATTCTGAAAAGAAGGTCATACTAATCCACTGTAGAAAAGTAGATGAAATATCTATACATGAAAAGGATATTTGAAGAGGGAGGAAGTGATCTTCTATAAATGAAAATGATAGTTGAAGGGTGATGTAATAATTTTTTGTATGTGTAGGCCTACTTACTACATCGGAAACAAAGAAATAGTTTCTATGGAAATATTTCATTTCAATTTGTCAAATATAAAACTCGATTTACAAGGAACATACGTAACTTGTTAGAAATTATCGAACAGAATTCAAGTAAATGATTTTAAATATAAATATTAGAACATGGAAGTCATGTATGGTTCTCCATACCGATATTTTTAATTGGTTTTTATGTAGCCAAGTTATTTATAGGAACCTGCCAATGTTTTAGGCGTTCTCATGACGCTTTCTTCAATCGTACAATAACGTATTGTTACGACTGTTACACGGATCATCGTGTTGTTTAGTGGAAACAGAGTAACGGACACCAGGCGAAGTCACTAATTACAACTTCAATTAGACACAAACAATAGTTAGAATTCAACAAATGTACTCTCACACAATAAATCAAATTAAATGTGTCCAACCCACAACAATAAATGTCACTCCATTACAGCTGCACTAATTAACACAATAATCACGTTCTACATAATTACACCGAACCACACCCGTAATATCGCCAGGTCTAACTGAACTTGACCGTTTCGAAATCCAGTATTTACACCTCGGCCGGCTACCATTGTAGTGCCGGTAGAATAGTGTGGAAGGGGCGTTACGTAATTCTACCCCGCAGAATAATCTCCAACCGCCTGGAACAGCCTCGTGTTAATGCGTCACCGGTACTTCTGTTATTTTTCAGCTTAACATACTAGTACGAATATTGCGTAGGCCTACTTCGTTTAGAAATGAAGTAGAGGAGTTTTGCCACCAGAAGAAACCTGATGTTAATGAGCTTGAATAAATGCCAATTCTTGTTATTCTAGCTGGCTAGCGACCATCATCCATCATTTTTGTTCGTTTTTGTGTTTTTTTTCTGTTTCACATCTGCTGATATAAAACTTAACGCGTACTTACGTGTTATGTGAGAATTACTTTACTGTAAATTCTCTATTAACACCGATTTGAGTTTTCCTTTCAATTCATAGTTGATAATTTCTTTACCGGAGTCTTTTCTAATGGCAATATCTACACTTCTGTATGGTTCTGAAACTTGGGTTAAAAAGAAAAAAAAATATGAACAGAAGCTACAAACAGCAGAAAATGAAATTTCTGAGATCAGTTAAAAAGTGTAATAGACGAGATCATATAAGAAATGAGGAAATAAGAAGTGATTTAGATGATTCTACAGTTAACGAAAGGATTAAAGAATACAGTGGAAATGCATTCAACAAATAGATAGACCAAAGTAGAATACCGAGGATAGCGGAATGTTACAACCCTAGAGGCAGAAGAAAAGTTCGTAGACCTAAGAAAAGGTGGACTGTGGAATAGGAATAAGCTGCTAAAGCCTAAAACCGTTAAGAAGATGATGATGATGGTGTCTTTTCTACCCAGTCACCCATAAGAAAAACGGTTTATTGTGTCTTTGTGAAATCCTCTGGATTTTAATGCCGAAATGAAAGGTACAAGTAAATGAAATAAATAAATAATAATATTTAAATAATTCACTTTTATTAGTGCTCATATTCACAAACAGAAAATACAAACTGTTGCAAACCATTGTATAGACAAGTCCCGATTAGCGCTAGGTATGTTTCCAATCTGATGATGAACTGAAAGGGTAATCGGTAAATGTCTATACAATGCTGTGCAACGTAGTTAAATTTTCTGTTTGTGAATACATAATATGAAGCTTGTATTTTCAGAATACGAACTCGTGGCATGCTGAATACCACAACCTATAGCAAAGAGTTATTCTTCCGAAACCTCTATTACCCCTAGCTATTGGACCGCTTCTCTATGCGTCTGCCCCGGCTCCCTGGTTAGGTCTTTTATCAGACGATTATTGTGAACATATAATGTTGCGTGGCCTTCGTTTACAGAAAAATACTAAACTTCGTCTCTCCAGTGGTTCTCCTTCCGTTCTTTCGTCTTCCTCTGCCTACCGTAACGGTTATACGGTATCCATATCGTAACTTTTATTCATTCAACGATCATCTTCAAGACTGCTATACAACAGGCATGACTTCATTCCAGTATTCTTGAAAAGGACTGCACATCTTATTGTCGCGTTTTCTCTTTTATAATAAAGACAGCTATCAATCTGTTTTGTATTTATATTGTTACGTGACGTTCTCGAAAAGTCTAACCGTAACGGTTATACGGTATCCATATCGTAACTTTTATGCATTCAACGATCATCTTCAAGACTGCTATACAACAGGCATGACTCCATTCCAGTATTCTTGAAAAGGACTGCACATCTTATTGTCGCGTTTTCTCTTTTACAATAAAGACAGCTATCAATCTGTTTTGTATTTATATTGTTACGTGACGTTCTCGAAAAGTCTAGAGTGTCGTTCTACAAGATTCTCGGCTAGCCGAGCAGGTGTAGCGTCTCTGTCAAGGCCGTAAAGTCAAGTAGCACTCCCGACTGTTCTAGTACACCGCTAAAAGAATGGAAAATTATTCTGAAACATCTGCACGCTGTACATAAACAACAGTGGCCGGGTTAGCTAGTTAGTTACCCTTGGCGAGATTGTTAAGTGCGGATCAATTGGTTGTTGCGGATTAGTGGACAGTGATCGTTGTGTTACAATTAGTGCTAATGATTGACAATATTATATTGCGTGTGGCCGAAATTTAACTTGAATTACTATATGCGAATATCTTGTTGATTTTAAATTGTTATTTGTGACTCATTAAATCTGGTAATTAATGATTTCACTGATGGCTGCATTTTGTTTCCACTGCACCATACGACGATCCGTGAGACCGTCGTCGTAAAAATATTTTCGTCGTCATTAATTTAAAATGGTAGACGCTGTTTCGAGCTTTTCAAGACAAATGGGAACGATGAGTAACGATTCGACTTGAACACAATATACATACGATAAATCCGAACGATTGTAACATTAACATACCGACCGGTCGAATCGACTGACTGACTTTATCGTGTCAATAAAGTCAGTATCGTGTTACATTCCAAGTCTGCGCCTGCGCTCTCCGGGCGTTACGGCGCACAGAAATGGATTAAACAGTTACACGTTACGTCTGTTTATAGACGGGCTCGAGTTTCAGCTAGTCCACAGGGGTCGACACGACCGCTTGTCTGTACAGCGAAATTACACGCTTTTAATGGCATTCCGTTAGCGACACAGTCAAACGATTAAGTGATAAAACAGACGCTTAATCGCGCATGCGGGTACGTATTTTTAGTCGTCGTCGGACCGTGCATCGCCTCAACGTCTGTTTTCAACGGGGAAAAATTTCAGACTCATGAAAAACGGGAAAAGTGATCTCCCTTTTTTAGAAAAGCGACAGAAAGTGTTGGTACCAAGTACTGGTGTACTGTTGTGTGCCACGTATAAAATATAAGTACGGAAGGATATTCAATAATCGACTAAACATCATGACATTACCTCTGAAGTGACGTCACTCATAGAAGAGTTAGAGCCTTTAATCCTGAAACCCATATTGGATTCATAGATTCATAGCACCGTTCTCAAGCGGTCCACACACTCACAGTTTTACTGCGCAGTTAACTGCCCTAAAAAACTGGGCAACAAACTGTACAATAAACTGAACTGAAAGTGTAGGGGCACGTCAGTTTTTTACTCAGTTTCGTCAGTTCCGTCGGGTCGGGACATACACATCGTCTGAAACCTTCAAAATAACAGAACTGCGACCCTTCCGCCTAATTTACCGTCGTCCTCTCAAAACTAAAACCAGAAATACGGCACTGTATGCCCTAAACAAACACTTCCCAGACCTAGACTCTTTTCTTTGCCAATCCTAACCTCCCTCCAATCCATCGCAGCCTCTATCATCAGGGCTTTGCTACAAGAATTTTCTAAGATTTACGCTTGTTGAACAAAAAGACAAAGCCGAGTCTTCAGATATCCTTACGACAAAATGATGGCGAAATATTTCCATAAGAAAAAAATCATAAAAGTCTCTTCAAAAAAACATAGCATTCTGTACTTGAGGACAATAAATTGACCACGTACAGTATTGATAACGGCAAACAATTGGTAAAATGAAAACTACTGTTTGAGTTACTGTCTAGAGTTTTGACTGAAAAAAATACTATTTAACTATTATTATTATTATCTAAAATACTGGTTATCCGAAACTGTGTTTTGGATATATTTTTCGTTTTCGATATCTATATTTTGGTTTAACTGTGTAATTAAAAGTCACAGAAGAGAGTTTTTATTACTTCCATGTTCCGTAAGGAAATGGAAGTATGGTGATCACGAAAAAAATTGTGTTGGAGATAAGGGCTGATTCTGATTGTAGTACCCTCAAAACATGAAGAAAAGTCATATTCCGAAAAGTGTCTTATCTGTGTGTCGAATTTTTTATGGCGAACGATAACTGCCCTGCCGCATATTCAAACATAATCAAATAAATGTTTGCATATGTCCCCGAGTTGTAGAGGACACAAGGCCTATTGTTTTTGGTGAAGATCGGTAAATGGGGAGGGGTAGTTTACCGGCAGCGTTGTACGTTTTAACAAGAGTAAAGTACTTAATTTTGATAAATAAAGTATCCTGAAAAGAAGGTCATAATAATCCACTGTAGAAAAGTAGAAGCAATATCTGTAAATGAAAAGGGTAGTAGAAGGGAGAGGGGTAATTTTCTATAAATGAAAATGACAGTTGAAGGGGGAGATAATTTTTACTTCCATGTTTCATAAGGAAATGGAAGTATGGTGATGGCGAAAAAAATCGTGTTTCAAGATAATTGCAGATTCTGATTGTACTACCCTCAAAACATGAAAAAAAGTCATTTTTCGAAATGTGTGTGTGTGTGTGTGTGTGTGTGTGTGTGTGTGTGTATCTATGTGTAGATGTTCTCCTATGGCAAACGATAAGAGCCGCAAATTCAAACAGAATCAAATAATATTTTGCATACAGTCCTGAATTGTAGAGTTATCGAGACCAATTGTTTTTGGTGAAGATCGGTTAAGGGAAAGGAGTAGTTTACCTGCAACGTTTTATGTTTTAACAAGGGTAATTTTTTCTATGACGAACGATAACTGCCGTAAATTCTAAGAGAATCAAATACTTTTTTGTATACGTTCCTGAATTGTAAAGAACTGAAGGGCTATTGATTTTGGTGAAGATCGGTTTAGCGAAAGGGGTAGTTTACCTGCCACCTTTAATGTTTTAACAAGCGTAATTGTTTCTATGACGAACGATAACTGCCGCACATTCAAACAGAATCAAATAATTTTTTTACATATGTGCCTGAGTTGTAGAAGACTCAAGGCTTATTGATTTTGGTGAAGATCGGTTAAGGGGAAAGGGCAGTTTACCAGAAACATTTTTTTGTTGTAACAAGAGTAAAGTACTTAATTTGGTAAATAAAGTACCCTGATAAGAAGATCTTAATAATCCACTGTAGAAACGTAGATGAAATATCTGTAAATGAAGAGGGTAGTTGGACGGGGTGGGGGTAATTTTATATAAATGAAAATTATAGTTGAAGGGGGAGGGGATAATTTGTTATGTGTACTACGTTATCGGCAACAAAGAAGTAATTTGTTGTTAAAATTCCTTCCCGGGATGTTTGGCCGTAGCCCAATGTTTTCTGCAAAACCAAACGTTTCGGCAGTGCCATCGACTTCCATCATCAGTGAAAATCGAGTGTGATAACGTGAGGTGGTATACGTTAGTGACCACAGTGCTGTGATTAAGGCTGAAGCAATAAGTAGAAAGAAGTAGTTTCTATGCAAATATTTCATTTCGAAAATGATTTTAAATATAAATCTTAGAACATGGAAGTCATGTATGGTTCTCCATACCGATATTTTCTATGACGAACGATAACTGCCGTAAATTCAAACATAATCAAATAATAATTTGCATACATCACTAAATTGTAGAGGACACAAGGCCTGTTGATTTTGGTGAAGATCGGTTATGGGGAAAGGGTAGTTTACCTGAAACATTTTTTTTGTTGTAACAAGAGTAAAGTACTTAATTTTGATAAATAAAGTATCCTGATAAGAAGATCTTAATAATCCACTGTAGAAACGTAGATGAAATATCTATAAATGAAGAGGCTAGTTGAACGGGGTGGGGGAAATTTTCTATAAATGAAAATTATAGTTGAATGGGAAGGGGATAATTTTTATATGTGTACTACGTTATCGGCTACAATGTAGTAGTTTGTTGTTAAAGGATGTTTGGCCGTAGTCCAATGTTTTCTGCAAACCCAGACGTTTCGGCAGTGCCGTCGACTGCCATCATCGTGAAAATCGAGTGCGATAACGTGTGGTGGTATACGTTAGTGACCACAGTACTGTGGTTAAGGCTGAAGCAATAAGTGGAAAGAAGTAGTTTCTATGGAAACATTACATTTCGTAAATGATTTTAAATATACATCTTAGAACATGGAAGTCATGTGTGGTTCTCCATACCGATATTTTACTTCCATGTTCCATAAGGAAATGGAAGTATAGTGATGGAAAAAAAATCGTGTTCGAGATAATTGTAGATTCTGATTGTACTACCCTCAAAACGTGAAAAAGTCATTTTTCGAAAAGTGTGTGTGTGGATTTTTTTTCTGTGGCAAACGATAAGAGCCGCAAATTCAAACAGAATAAAATAATGTTTTGCATACATCCTTACATTGTAGAGATATCAAGGCTTGTTGATTTTGGTGAAGATCGGTTAAGGGAAAGGGGTAGTTTACCTGCAACATTTTATGTTGTAACAAGAGAAATTTTTTCATGACGAACGATAACTGCCGTAAATTCAAACAGAATCAAATAATTTTTTACATATGTCCCTGAGTTGTAGATGACTCAAGGCCTATTGATTATGGTGAAGATCGGTTACGGGGAAAAGGTAGTTTACCTGAAACATGTTTTGTTGTAACAAGAGTAAAGTACTTAATTTTGATAAATAAAGTATCCTGGTAAGATCTTAATAATCCACTACAGAAACGTAGATGAAATATCTATAAATGAAGAGGCTAGTTGAACGGGGTGGGGTAATTTTCTAAAAATGAAAATTATAGTTGAAGGGGGAGGGGATAATTTTTTATATATGTACTGCGTTATCGGCAACAAAGAAGTAGTTTGTTGTTAAAATTCCTTTCCGTCCTGTTTGGCCGTAGACCAATGTTTTCTGCAAAACCAGACGTTTCGGCAGTGCCATCGACTTCCATCATCAGTGAAAATCGAGTGCGATAACGTGAGGTGATATACGTTAGTGACCACAGTACTGTGGTTAAGGCTGAAGCAGTAAGTAGAAAGAAGTAGTTTCTATGGAAATATTTCATTTCGAAAATGATTTTAAATATAAATCTTAGAACATGGAAGTCATGTATGGTTCTCCATACCGATATTTATATGTGTGCTACGTTATCGACAAAAAAGAAGTAGTTTATTTGGAAATATTTCATTTCAATTTGTCAAACATAAAACTCGATTTTCAAGGAACACACCTAACTTGTTAGAAACTATCGAACCGAAATTAAAGTAAACGATTTTAAAAAAAATTTTAGAATATGGAAGTCATGTATGGTTCTCCATACCGATATTTTATATGTGTACTACGCTATCGGCAACAAAAAGTAGTTTCTATTGAAATATTTAATTTCAATTTGTCAAACATAAGACTCGATTTACAAGGAACACAGCTAACTTGTTAGAAATTATCGAACCGAATTCAAGTAAATGATTGTAAACATAAATCTTAGAACATGGAAGTCATGTATGGTTATCCATACCGATATTTTAATACCGATATTCAATGTACGTTTCAGTGTTACTGACATTAGTTACATAACATAATATACACATTCATTGAACACTAAGCTTCAGAAAACGATGTCTGGCTAATCCACAATAGAATGCAGCCGAGTTTCCTCTGATAAACCCCAGTCCGTTAGAGAGAACACAACAACACGGTCCTTCAGCGGGGAAGACATTTTGCGCGAGTATGACTGACTGCCTCGGACCGAATGTAGGCTACCAAATGCAACTTCTTACGTAACCGTGCGCGTACACGTACAGAGATACTCAACTGGTTTGATATGTACGCGTACGGCGTATGAAACCGAACTGGTTTCAAACACACACACACACACACAAACGCGGTCGGTTTCACAACTAATACTTACGTACGTATGTGAGGAATGCCGCAGTCTCGAGTCCCACCACTGATCTTTGTGTTTAGAAGAGACCAATCTAGTATTTTCTTTTTTTTTCAAATGAAATTCACTGTATTACGAAACCGCCCGTTCTTTACAAAACACACAGTCACAGCGCAAAACTAAACGTACCGATAAGTATTCGTTTAAAGTTGATGATTCTACGTAAAATAAAAAGGGGAGGGGAATAATTTCATTACGGACCTTGCAGAGTTTAGACATACCAAAGAACTGACGAGAGCTGACCGCAAGTTATACCAAGAGAATTTGTTATTATCAATTCGGGGTCAAACGTCCTACTACGTTGTTCGATGCTTAATCTCCATTGCTGTCTGTCGTCGCAGTTTTCGTCGTTTAGTCCTCTATCGCTCATTGATCTTCTTATGACCTCTATCCATGTTTTATTGGGTCTTCCTTTCTTTCCGTGCTCTCTAGGTATCCATCTCATTGTTTTCTTTGGTAGTCGATATTGTCCCATTCTTTGTACGTGTCCGTACCAGATTAGTTGTTTTTCTTCAATCCAGTCGACGACTGTCTTTTGTATGCCCATTTCGTCTTTGATCGTTCATTTTGTATTCACTCTAGCCTTCAAGATCTAGCAGCTCGTCTCAAAGCGTCCATTTCTGTAGCTTCTAACTTTCTTTTTACCTGTTCTTTTATTCTCAACTTTCGGATCCGTACATCAACGTGCTTTTAATCATACTATCGTATACTGTTTTCTTCCTTCTTTTTCCAATTTCTGTGCTCCACAGAATACCATTCAATGAACTAATTATTTGTTTTGCTTTGTATATTCTTAATTTTATTTCAACATCATCTGTTCCTTCTTCATTAAAGTTTATTCCTAAGTATTTGTAGCTGTTGCATTTTTTTATACGTTCGTTGTTTTCTAAGATTAAATCTGTTGTTTCTTTTCTGACACATAGATAGTGCGGTTTTTCTAAATAATCCCATTTTTATACTGTCCCTTCAGTCTGCGTGTCATATATTCCAGGTCTTCTTTTTCATTTGCACAACTATATAACTTGATCGTCTGCAACAAAACTCAGATTCGTTAAAGATGTAACTCAGATTCGTTAAAGATGTAACAAGAAAGTAAAGTACGAAACATTACTAAATATTTTAACTATTGTATTCGAAACCATCTCAACACGTAAGCAATTAAATTTAAAATTAAAACAAATTTTTGTCAGCCATTTTTCGTATGTCCTAAAACATTTTCAGTATAACAACAAAAAAATATTTGTATTAAAGCAAAAACTGTTTTATGGATACACAATTCCTAGACTTGATACGGGTTACCGAATACAAAACTGTTGTGATCATCAGTTGTGTACTGAATCCAAAGAGGAGAATGAATATACACTACTGCAAACGAAAAAAAATCACATGCCCGGTGTTACTTAAAATATTATTATAAAAATATTTATTTATATACACAGGACTCTGTTCCGTTATAAATATATTTGCAATACGTACAATTACCAAAGGCTGACCCCGTTCTAAAACCGGAGATAACAGGACCGAACGCCAACACTTCGTTAGAATCATGAGTTCGTTAGGCGACGGTTCTCACTGATCCAATTGTCAACGCGTGTTTCGTGCATACGAATTAATTTATTAAAACAATTTCTCATCAGCATATATACCGTCACGGACGCAACGACTTCTACCTATTAATTTCCCGTTCCTCATGGTATTGTCTGTATCAAAGATTCTTAACCTGTTAAGTTCTACACCCTCCTTTGGACAGTACATGCCACCCCTCTAAGTACACATTAATATTTGTGCGCTCGCTCGCTCAAAACAGTATAACAAACTGTGAGCAGTGACAAGTTAAGGTGTATTAATGTCCTTGCTGTGTAGTTAATTCAACAAACACCAGTATTTCATAACTCCAATTGGCTCTTATCGCCAACAATTTTGTCACATATTTATTATGCATTCACTGAAACCTTATACAGACTATACTAAATTTTAACATATACTAAAAAAAAAAAATATACAAAATGTTTACATTATACAACAACAATTTATACAATATATAGCCTACAACAGTCCTCAACATTTCAAATGAACCCCAACTGTAATAATCTTTTTAACCTTAAATTCACGTCAATGATTACAACTAAGACATAGAATTGACAATTATTATTAATACTATAAAATAATTAACCTATTGAAAGATCAATCAAATATGTAGAACAGTACAGAAGACGCCACAGTAATGATCTGCACAAACGTGTTGAGAAAATCACAGACGTAATTAGAAAAAGAAGAATTACTTTCTACGGACGTGTTCAAAGAATTAAGCCTGACAGACTAACAGGGAAAATTTTTAACCATTTAAGAAAGCTCAGAATGTCCAATACGGTGGTTCAACGAAACAGAAACAGACATAGAAGAACTCAAAGAAGACATTGAAGAGTGCTTGCCACTCAAAAAGAAATTAAAAAATGCCCAAAGTTTTCAGGAAAATCCAAGAAGAGGACACGTGCCTTCTCGACTGACGAAAGGATGGAGAAACAGCGATCAAGAATAAAGGAGATGTGGGAGAGGAGGAAGAGAGAGGAGAAGAAAGGAGGAACCAGTTTTGTAGTCCACAGTGGCTCAGACGTAAACAAAAATTAACCTAACATTTGGGAGTTATGGCAATGTTCAAAACATTCACATTCAAGTAAATCTGATATAATCTTTCAAAGTTAAATGAAATTATTATGATAATTGTTAACAATTTTTAGTAGTAACTAACAAATCATGAATACTTAAACTTTTGTTCACCGCATCTCTGTCGAGACCCTACGAAATCTTGTTTCCCAAATCCCCGTATCTGCTACAAACAGCATTAATTATACTTTCTAACTGAAACTTTCCTTAATCATCTCTTCACACAGTGTTTAAAATGTCGTTTCAGCACACACACACACACACACACACACACACACACACACACACACACACACACACACACACACACACACACACACACACACAGAACGCGCGCGCTGTGATCGTATCGCAATTTACTACCTTTGCGCGGGCGGTAAATATTCATACTTTCAATGAAGTATCAGAAACACGTAAATTAAATGAAAATATGAAACCGGGACAAGGTCTGTAAAGAAAAGACATACACGCGCCTCTCACACACTCTCTCTCTCTCTCTCTCTCTCTCTCTCTCATATATATATATATATATATATATATATATATATATATATATATATATATATGAGCTTTTTACTACACCTGCATTCACCAACACTGACATATTTCAAACGAGTAAAACACACACACACGCTACAAAACTATCGCTCGCTAACGAACTGTTATTGTCTACTCGGTGGATGCAGAAGAACGGACTGTTACTAACTATTACAAGGTTAAATGCGGACCGTATAAACTCCACAGCGTGGCAATAAAATATAATACGTTGTTTGCACGTAAACTGCTTCTTACACCGGCTCTGTGCACACTGTCGCTTTGTGTATACGTACTAAACGCTATGAATACAATAATAATACACGCTGGCTGCTGATGGAGGGGGGGGAATATATTATTAAAACATAATAATACAGTATATCTTGGTCTAACGGAGAAAATTTGCAGTGACTCATTGCAGCGCGGTTTACGTAATATCGAACAACACATGAAGAATCTCACCTTGAAGGAACGGAACGCGCGCCGCGCCGTACGAAACGAAAACGGATAACCACAGTCTGCAATCTGCAATTAATTACCTAATATTACAACGTTCATTGTGGATCTACTACATTGAATATTTATGCCTTAAACCTACACACAGCATAACCAGTACAAATAAATTTGTATGGGCTCCCTGCTATACGTGGATGGCATAGTTCTTATTCAAGAAAATGAGGATGGTTTACAAAGAGCTATGTTTCTCTATGTTCACTTTAGAACAAGTGAGCCGTTTCATATATTTCTGATGTGCAGAATAGCATAGATTTAGCTATGCATCTGAATATGATATAAAACAGAAGAAAAATAATTTTAGGAATATTTTGGTACGATTCATAGAGAGTCATGACAAAAAAGGAATGCGGCAAGATTAAAAGTGCTGAAATGCAGTTTCTTCGAAATACTTTAAATTATACATTGCAAGATAGAATAAGGAATGAGGATATCAGAGCAGAACTCGAAGTAAAGAAGATGAATGAAATTATTTCAATTTACAGAAGACAATGGTGGGATCATCTACAAAGGATGACAGAGGATCGATTCCCGAAAGCGGGACTGAACAATGATAGAAGAGACGTGGGTCGTACGAGGATGAGAGGGGTGTCGGAACAGGTTTCTATAACCTAATCTTTGAAGAAGAAGAAGAAGAAGAAGAAGAAGAAGAAGAAGAAGAAGAAGAAGAAGAAGGAGAAGAAGAAGGACGACGACGACGACGACGACGACAACAACAACGTTTACAGCATAAAGACGGCTGGCGACTAGATGATTTCAGCCGATCGTTATAGGCTTTAATTACGATAAGACTGTTCTAAGGATTAGAAAAAGATCTTTTTTAAGAATGCTGACTTAAAACTTTTCTACTTGGTATTTACAAAGAAAATGTCGTGTCACAACGGTGAACTCACCACACATCTTTGTCGAGTCCCGAATTATTTGATTCATACCTATGTGAGCGAGTTCTTGTGGCGACACACAAACAAATTCATAGAGTGTTGTAATTATTATTTGCTAGGCGGGGTTTTGTGCTTGTGTTCAAGATAGACGTATCGGCCCCACCAGATGTCCGCCAATACCCCAGTGGTGAGGCAGATAATTAATATCTTCCCTGAAAAGGCCCGCTTGGTAAACTTTCCAAATCAGCACGCTAAGCTGGACAGCAGAACAGAATCAAGCAATCAGCATCAAGTGCTTGGGAGCACAGCATGCCAAATCCTGTTTAATAGGACGCTTTCTCCCCTTCGATTCATCGCTTCCTGCTTCTCTGTTCTCTCCCGTGCCTCGACATTGCCACTTGGCAGCCTTCGGCGACTTTTCCTGGGAAAAACTTGATGGACGCAATCGTACGAGCAAATCCCGTATAAGAATAGATGGAGAGAACGTGTTCTTCGAATGAAAAAGGACACCAAACAGAGTGATCAGATGCTCACGCTTAGACACGCTTCTCAATCAAGATATACGGAGTGAGCTTACGATGTCTCCATTGGTTGAAAAAGTTGATGAACGCAGTCATACGAGCAAACCTCGTATAAGAATAAATGGAAGGAACATGTTCTTCGCATGGAGAAGCACATCAAAAAGAGTGACCAGTAACACACGGCGATGATGGACAACAGACACAGGTTAAGACAAAAGACCCCCCACACTTCGATAGTGCGCAAGGGACTTGATTGGGGTTAAAATGGCGTAGGAGGCAACAGAGAATGAAAGCGGGGATTGACCAAGGTCTATGAGATTTCAATGATAGACTGAAAACCACAGGAAGAAGAAGAAGGAGGAGGACGACGACGACGATGAGGAGGTGGAGGAACAGAAGAAGAAGAAGGAAAAGAAGAAGGACAAGATGAGAAGAAGAAGAATGGTGTACAGACTCGTACGTGCATTGGGTAGGTTTTTCCAGCAGTGCTTGACATACTATCTGGATGCATAGAAGACCTGAACAGTACTACTACAGTCATCATCATCTTCTTAACGGTTTTAGGCTTTAGCGGCCTCTGTTCCTATTCCACAGTCCACCTTTTCTTAGGTCTACCAACTTTTCTTCTGCCTCTAGGGTTGTAATCTTTCGCCATCTTAGGTATTCTACTTTCTTCCATTCTATCGATGTGTTGAATCCATTTTCTTCTGTATTCTTTAATCCTTTCATTAACTGCAAAAATATCTAAATCACTTCTTGTCTCCTCATTTCTTATATGTGGTGTAGTCTATTACACCTTTTAACAGATCTCAGAAATTTCATTTCTGGTCTTTAATTGTAACTTCTGTTCATCTTTTTTCATGACCCAAGTTTCAGAACCGTACAGTAGTGTAGGGCATTGCCATTGTTTTATAAAATATTATTTGGGTTTCTTTTCTACATTAATTTCTCAACGTTCTCCAAATCGATCACACATTCTTGTGAAATTCGTCACTTTATTTTCTGTATCTCTATCTTGATTATAAGTAATGTCACGTCCAAGATAGTTGAAATATCTTACTTGTTCTATGCATACTTTGGTCCGAACCGGTTCATCTCCTATAAAGGCCATTACTTTTGTCTTTGATTCAGATATGTTATATTCTTTTCCTATTTTATGTAAGACGTATATTGCTCGCTGGGAGCTTATGATGTTTTCACATCCTGGAGTAGGACATGCGGAATATAGAGCCGTTTGGACCAGAGCCTCTACCTACTCAAGACCGTCGTGCGTGGTTTCGAGTTGGTCCTACAACAGAACACCACGGATCAAGACCAGAGAAGGTCGATAAAAAATCTAGCCGGCGTAGGGTTGGTTGCCCTATACGGTGGTCTCAATCAACAACTAACAATTCTAACAGTAGCCTCTGAAACCAGGACGGATATAATGATAAAGACATTCGCAAACGAATACGGACACGACATTGGATTTTGATGAAAATAGCGACTTGGAACATCAGACGAGATAAGACGACGAAACAACACCAGATTATAGATATAATGAAAGAAAGATGACTACAATTATTCTACTAATTTAATTTGATTTAACTGTTCATTGTTATATTTATTGACTTGACCGGCTCTATACTCCCACACTCTGCAGCGTCTCAAGTCCAGTGAGTGACTGCCTCACAATAATTCGATTATGCATAGTAATTACGGAAACACATGGGACCGGTTCCCCTCCTACGGTAACTGTTGTTTCACGTTACGTACGAAAAGATTACAATCTCTTTGCCGGATGATTATATCGTGTCTACACTTGTATCGATTATCTTTTATTTTATTAAAGACGTCAACGAAATCATTCATTCCCACATGCCGTGATCGGTCGTAACAAAATCCACCAGCAATGACCACCACCGTTCATTTAGAAAATAACAAAAATAGTGTATAATTAACTGGTATGTGTGCGTGAGCGCGCGGGAAGTAAGGCAAGGCCGATGCTAATTCGAACCAACCAAACCAACGGTTCTGCGTCCTCAAACCGGCCCAGCAGCAGAAGCGGTGACCCAACGCACAGTGTAAGTCTCGTCCTCTTCACCTATACTATACACGTAATCGCATCAATGCTCAATATAGGATAAACACGCACGCGCACGCGCGCGCGCGCCACAATAATAATAGATTTCTTCTGTAAGAACACAATACGTTCTTATGATTACGCATGGTTTCAGACCGATTCTACATAATCTGAGACATTAAATATATAAACACGGCTGACCTATATTGCTTGTATACATTTCGACATGAATATATCAATTGTAGCAACTGTTGTTTCTGTACACATCTATTTTGACAATTAAATTGATAATTTAAATAAATCAACTTTTGTCATCATAACAATTCGTTTATAAAGGCCGGATTAAAAATATATGAGGAGAAAACAAAGTATATTTTGATGACAAGGAATGAGAGAAGAGAGAAAGGAAGAATAAGAAGAGGCAACCACAGTTTTGAGGAGTTCCAAGAATTCAAATATCTCAGAAGCACATTTACAGAGAATAATAAAACAAGCGAAGAAATCAAAGCAAGAATAGCAGCAGGAAACAAAAGTTAGTACGCATTAAAAAAATTATTCCAATCCAGGAATATATCAAAAAATGTCAAAAAGAAAATATACACCACAGTAATCAGACCTATGCAAGCGAGACATGGATACTGAAGTCAGAAGATATGAAGAAACTTGGTGTTTTCGAGAGGAAAATTCTGAGAAGAATTTATGGACCATTGTGGGACTGAGAGATGTAGAGGATAAGAAAGAATCGTGAGCTTCTTAGCCTGCATGGAGAAGCGGACACAGTTGCGGCAGTGAAGAGGCAAAGGTTGAGATGGCTGGAGGACGTGGTGAGAAACACTGAGAAGGTTTGAATGAAAGATTACAATACAAGACGTGTTTATGGACGAGTTCAAGAAGATGACGAAAGGAGAATAAGAAATAACCAGGAGATACATGATCTACTGAATCACGAAGATACTGTAAGAGTCATATAAGCTCAACGAATACAATAGTTAGGTCACCTAGAGCGGATGCATGATCAGCGTATGCTACAGAAAATTCTGAGAGCGCAAGTCTACAAAAGTAGAAAGAGGGCCGACTTAGGATAAGATGGAGGGATGATGTGCTAGAAGATGTCAGCAGAACGGACGCGAGGGGTTACACTGAGATGGCAATGGACAGGAGACTTTGAGGAGGATTGGTGTTGGAAGCCAAGGCTCGCGTTGGGCTGTAGTGCTGAAGACGAATAAGAAGAATAGGCCTATAGTTTTGCGTAGTGACAGATGTCGTGAGTTAGTCAGTTTTGTTCAAATTCAATGAATCAGATGAAGCCAAACAGATTGTATTATTATATAAATATTGTTATATTATTATAAACATTGTAATAGCATTTCTGAACAAATTAAGCTTATTCTTAACATTCATATTAAAAATACAAGATTTCGAGAGAAAAATATTGAGATAAAATATATGGATCAATAAAGGATAGCGAAGGGTATGGGGACTTCGAGCTTTTCCCAGTAGAGTTCTACCGTTTTGGTGTCTCAGTCGTAACAAAGAATTGAGAACTGATTCTTAACAAAACGGTTGTGTAGACGACTAAATCAAGATAAGATGTGAATGAAATATTTAAAAGGACGGGTACGTGATTGAGATTTTAGGGACATACAGGCTATGGTTACCTACATTAAGAAAGAACATTCACTGTAAAAATAACGACGAAAGCTATAAGGAAACAGACCTACACACTGGACAATCACGTTATTGAAGACACGAAACGTTTGTGAATTAGGAGCTAAGAAAATGTAGAGCGTAGACAGGAATGAAGAAGCAAATGAACAAAAGAAACATCTTCTTCTTCTTTAACTTCCTTGTTAGGACTCCGTCCTGTACTATAACAACGGTCCTACACTCCACCTCTTCCTTGGCTCCTCGTGGTGGTTGGTTGGCTATCTCTTGCCTTTTTCACTAGTCTTGTGTCATTCATCCTTGATATGTGTTCGCTCCATACCCTTCTTCTTTCCGCAATCCAAGAGTTAATATCTGTTTCATTATACGCTTCTCTTATACTATTGTTTGGGAACCTATCGTATCTTATTATCCGTAATATAGTCATTTCTATAGCTTGTCGTTTTCTTTGAGTTGTTGCTGTATCTGGTTTGGTCTCTGATGCGTAGGATATTACTGGACGAATTGTGCTTGTGTAAACCCTAGTTTTTGCTTTTTATGTGAGGTATTTATTATTCCATATAAGGTTATTCATGCATCCAGCAATTCTTGCTTTCATCAGTGGATGGTCTATTTTTTTCTTCCTCTGCCCTATTGCTACTTGTAAGCCGTATTTCTAAGTAGTCTATCTGCATTACTTGTTCTATTATTCTATCATTTATCACAACCTTACACCTTAATGGGTCATGTGAAATTATAATTGATTTTGTTTTCTCTTCCACTATCTTCATGTTAGCATGCTTAAATTATACACAAGTCTTTGTACCCATATCATATATCGCTCATATGCTTGACCTCCTTAATAATTTCATCCATAACTACACTGAAGGGTATGGGACTAAGGGAATTCCCCTAATTAATCCCTTTTGTTACACACACACATTATATGATAATTCGCCATTGGATTTTATTCTTACTTAAGTGTTCGTGTAGATCTCTTTTTATTAGCTTTGTGATGTCGATTGGGACTCCTCGTTGTTGTGAAATGTTAAACTTGTAGTAGAAACAGATGTGAAGTGACCAACCGTTACATATTTCTGAAGAGCTTCAACGAGCGGCATACATACTGGTATGATTATCCACGAACCTGACAGAAACTTAGGACATTATATGTTTGTCAAACGCTACGGATCCGGACGCCTGCGGATTTGTTACACACCTGCTGTTTGACCGTAAGACAAGTACAGTAGGAGTGTAGGTTATTAATTGCTACACCGTTATGACACAGCGTTCTCATTAACCGACAATAATAAGTCTATTACAACAAAAACAATACGCCACGTAACTAGTTCAAGGTGGTAGCAGCAACAGGCACGCGACCAATAGGCGCAATTTTGTAACAACAGTAAAAGCCGAATATCCGACAGCACTTACTTATAACCGTCTGTTTCTGTTATAACTTCAAGACTTCCGAAAAACGTAAAGCTGCCTGTTGGTGGACTGCAACGTCTAGTAACAATGAGCAACAAAGTGGTCAAGCATACTGTTGTATAGTAAAATATCGGTATGGGGAACCATACATGACTTCCATGTTCTAAGATTTATATTTAAAATCATTTTCGAAATGAAATATTTCCATACAAACTACTTCTTTCTTCAGCCTTAACCACAGTTCTGTGGTCACTAAACGTATACCACCTCACGTTACCGCACTCGATTTTCACTGATGATGGCAGTCGATAGCACTGTCGAAACGTCTGGTTTTGCAGAAAACGTTGGACCACGGCCAAACAGCCACGGAAGGAATTTTAAGAACAAACTGCTTCTTTGTTACCGATAACGTAGTACACATATAAAAAAATTATCCCCTCACCCCTTCAACTATCATTTTCATTTATAGAAAATCACCCCCTCCTTCTTCAACTACCCTTTTCATTTATAGATATTTCATCTACCTTTCTACAGTGGATTATTATGGCCTTCTTTTCAGGGTACTTTGTTTATCAAAATTAAGTACTTTACTCTTGTTACAACATACTAAAGCGTTGCAGGTAAACTACCCCTTCCCAGTAACCGATCTTCACAAAAATCAATAGGCCTTCAGTCCTCTACTACTCAGGCACATATGGAAAAATTAATTGATTCTGCTTGAATTTGCCGCAGTTATCGTTCGCCATAGAAAATTCCACACACGCGCGCGCGCGCGCATTTCGGAAAAAGACTTTTCTTCATGTTTTGAGGGTAGTACAATCAGAATCAGCCCTTATCTCGAATACGATTTTTTCGCGATCACCATACTTCCATTTCCTTGCGGAACATGGAAGTAAAAACAAGTTATAGTGAAGCGAAAGTATGGTATGTCAATTGCACACATACTTTGTAGCTATCATCGGCTTTGGAAAGTCATTTGACAGAGTAAGTAGCCACAGGCTGTGAACAATAATGGACACAGAAAGGGATCGCACAACAATTCATTACAGCCGTACAAAGATTTTATGTGGAAGACAAAAACTTAATTGAGACAGGATAAAGGGAGCACAACTCCTAGTGTGGGTCTGATCAATTGTCGAGTACTACGACAAGGGTGCCCATTGTCACTTTCTCTTTTTAATTTATAGGCTATATAGACGACATCATACGCAACTGGGAGATGAACTTTCAAGAATATTTTATGACCGGTAACTCAGCGGTTGCACGTCGTTATTTGCTGATGACCTGTCGAACTCGGAGAGCGGCTTGCAGACTAACTGCTGTACACTAACTGAGTCGAATCTGCAAAACGTTCTGCCGGTATATGAAAGGGGAGTATGGCGGATACGTTATAAAAAAGAATTATACACAATATTTAGGGATCTACTCATTCATCATCATCATCATCATCCTCAAGGTTTAAACCAAGAATGGTTTGTTCCGGTCTCAAATAGGCAGATATTACAGCTGGTCACTCCAGCGCTTCCTCGGACGTCGCACACCTCTCCGTCCCCTCGGCGTATAGTTCCACAGTTGTTTGGGGATGCGGGAGTCATCCATTCGGCAAAGATGTTCCCACCAATTCAGCCGATATTGGGCGATCCTGTCGAGTATACTCATAATATGCAGTTCCTGCCGTATATCTGTGTTTCTTCTATGATCATGGAGAGTATACCCTGCCACGTGCCTGAGAAATATCATTTCAGCCGCTTTGATGCGACTGGCCTGGCCTTTCGTTAAAGTTCAATTCTCATACCCATAAAGAAGTGTGGGAAGAGCCATCACCTTGTGGAATTTTAGGCGTGTTCCTTTACTTGCTGACTTAAGGGTTCGCCTGATGGTCCCGCACATAAGATTGAACTTATGCAACTTATTCACAACGTCGTTGCTTGCATTATAAGACATACTGTAGCCCAGATATTCAAAACTGTTAACTTGTTCCAGGACAGTACCATCTATAACAATTTTACCCCGTACGGGATCAGTTCCACAAAAAGCCATCACCTTGGTTTTAATTGTGGATATCTGCAATCCAGTCTTTAAATGGGTTCCGTTTAAAAAATGTACACCCATCTTCAATCTGTTTTCAGAGTCCGACAGAATAGCCTGATCGTCCGCAAACAACAAAGTGTCAATTGTAGAGTGATCAATCATAAAATGTTCTGGAAGACACATCTGCCAGTTTTGTATTACATGGTCAATATATAAATTAAAAAGGGAAGGTGATAATGGACACCCTTGTCGTACTCCACAATTGATCAGGCCAACTCTAGGAGCTGTTCTCGGTCTCCCTGCTTCTAATAAGATTTTATAATGCAGTCATTATAAACTATATTAAATCATCAAGTTTGAGGTGGGCCGGGCCGGAGGATGTCCCAGAAAAGTCTTGACGATACAGCTGGATGGAAGACGAAAAAGGGAAACAGACCGAAGCTGCGACGGATTGATGATGTAAGCAATGATGTGCCAAACTATTTGGAACGAGGGACTGGAGAAGGCTTCGCGCCATCGCGTCAGATTGGGACTGTTGGAGAAGGCTTCTGGAGAAGGTCAGGAGTCAGCAATGAGTTGTAGCACCAAGGATGGTGATGACTTACAATATACAGTTTTTATACTTCTTCACTTTCTGTCAGAATAGTTACACTGTTCCATAGAGCTCAAACAAATTCACTTGCCTGACAATTTGCTCGGTATCTGGGACTACGGCGGGGTCCAATCTTTCTTTCACAGCCATAACCTGCACTGGATCTCATATTACTGCGTATAAACGGCTACGAATGTCCCGTAGATAGACTCAGTTGCTAATGATGACGACTGGAGTAGTCGTAGTGCAACAAAGCCAGTGGCAGTGTATAAGTGACTGATGATTATTGGCAGCCGTAATCGTCGTTGCGTGCGTGTCCTATACGTACACGGCCAAGTGAACAATTCCTCTGCGTACGTACGCTCGCTAACCTGCCAGCCAACAACACGCACCATTGGCATTCATTATCCGTATACAGATCACAAGGCAAAGGCAACGATGACGAAATCACACAGGATCGTGGATCGGTTTAACTGTAATATTTCAGGCGACAATCGAATCTACATTCACCCGCCTGTAATACAGCTGTGTACAAGCTTCATCATCATCAGTAGCTCCACAGCCCGCCGTGGGCCTCAGTTTTCTTCACGATCTTCCTCCAGACTCACATATCCTCAGCCAACGTCCACCAATTTTTCACTCCAAGTACTTACACATCTTCTAGAATTCCATCAGTTCATCGTAGTCTAGGTCTTCCACGACCTCTCTTTCCTTCTGGTGTGCATTTAATAATCCTCTTAAGAACATCCTCCTCATCTAAGCCTAGCTATCGTAATTGATGTTACAATATCAGACAATCTATGTAACTCATAGAGCTCTCTGTTGTACCTTATTCTCTACTCTCTACCTTCCCTAATGGGTCCATAAACTTTCATAAGTATTTCCTTTTCAAAAGATGCAAGTCGAAACAGGTCGCCTAGTTCAGTACACACGTTTCAGTTCCGTACATCAGGACCGGTTTTACTAATGTTCTATATAGTCTAGCTTTGGTTCCACGGTGTAGGAGTTGTGATTTAAAGTATTTCATCAGCCCATTAGTAGCATCTATTAACATTCTGAATTCTTTTACTTATCTCTTCATTTATATCATTGTTTTCATTTACCAGAGAGCGCAAATACGAAAAACTTGAGACCCTTACAAAGTTAAAATTCATAATTTTTAAATGTGATGCTGATGGGTTACAAGTTCTCCTATTTTTTACTATGATATACTGTATTTAGTTTTCTCCTCATTTATCCTTAGGTCCATTTCTTCAGCTGAATGGTATAACGCTGTGAATGCCTTCCTTACACCATTCTCTGACCTTCTCATAATATCTACGGGTGTAGAACATTACTGCACTGAATTGCGCTGGGAACATTGATACGGGAGAAAAGATTACGCCTATTTACCTACGACGGTTAAAAAAAATCGCTGTGGAGAACCATACATGACTTCCATGTTTTAAGATTTATATTTAAAATAATTTCCGAAATGAAACGCTTCCACACAAACTACTTCTTTCTTCAGTCTTAACCACAGTACTGTGGTCACTAACGTATACCACCTCACGTTTTTAATGCTTTTTGCTATGCCCCGCTAGTTGCGGCGTCAAAATTAACTGCTAAACGAGTTGTACCCGTTTACGCCCCGCGGTGGAGCGCCAAATGCTACTCTTATGTTATTGTTTACGATCTCAGGGTTTTAATTGGTAATAATTTATATGTTAGCAGTTATGCAATCAAATGTTATGAGACTCTAGTATTGAATACTTACTCGGAAGGTGTTGAAAACTACTTCTAGTGATTAATTTCATAGGGTTTATCTTCAATAAACAAACAAGACGTGTTTATCTGTCTACCATTAAATTTATTACGTTTAACGATTACTATCATTAGTATCATATTTCTATTCTGCGTAACATATGATTATCAATAATTATTTTAGTACATGATTTCTATCAATAACAATTATAAAACTAATCTCTCAATATCTCTTAATATCTCAGTATCTCTTAATATCTCAATATCTCTTAATATCTCAGTATCTCTTTAGAGTTTTATAAAAATATTGATTAATGCTTACATCTAATTACTTATTTCATTACGACATATTATTTTAAATGGATTCATTTAAATATGAAATGTACTTAGTTCCCTTTATATTCTAACACTTTGACTTTAAAATTTATACGTAAGTTTTGAATGAGGACATTCTATCTTATAAAATTCTCTACGTGAATTCTTTTAGAGTGACAGACAGGTGATTTCGTAAAATAAAATTAATACATACATTTTTTAGACTATTGGTATGACATATCCATTCTACGGCGCGTTGTCATGATGTGATCTCCTTTTTGGTTCCTTAAATCAGCATATGGAGATGTAGATGCTCCGTCGACTGCGTTGAACACAGGATCATTTGCGTGCATAACAACGTGACTCTTTCTTGTAGTATTTGGCACATGTACACTTTCATTATTTCACTCCTTCTATTGATAACCGGTAATTCCCAATTTTAAATTTAGTGTAAGTATTGTTTACTATTTACTTCGGTTACGTTCACTGATATCTCGTAACGACTCATTCCGTTTCAGCAGCTATATCGTTCGTGATACATGATAAGATTCGGTCTTTTGTTTTGACGAGTTATTAACTAATAAACTCCAGTTCTCACTTCACAGATTGTTATTCATGATAATTTTACGTGATTTTAAGTAAAGCTCTCCGAACTTTTAACATCGAATTTCCGTAACACTTAATCTCGACTCCACGAAGTTTAAGTTAGACTTCGTCACGACTCGACTCTAGACAACTTTCATACTTTCGTAAAATTAACAAAGTCTCTTTAAAATAATACGCTACGAACTCCACCTCCGACTCTCTCGAAAATTTTGTAAAGACTCCCCTGATCGCGTCTCAGTTGCTTGTATATATTCAACGCGGGCATTTCCCCACTAGTTTTATGATTTTCAATCTGGCCTTTTCTAATTGGTTCTTTTCTCCCTACACTTAGTAAATTCTGTTCCTAAGAACCACCTACTTCCAAAAGGTCGTTTCTGATAGGACCCTCTGTTCCCACCTATTTCTTATCCTGGGTTCATCCACCTTTTGCCATCGGTATGTCCGATTCCCATGATCGTAAATCCCTCTGTCGTTTCTTTAACAAAGACAATCCTTAGCAATTACTCTGTCAACAGCTGCTCTGCTCAATTAGTGCATTACCCTTGTAGTAGCCTTTCTCGGATAATACTATTACCAACTCTCTCCGGGGTTTTTGTATGCATCTTAGCAAAACATCTTACAGCTGCTCTTCTATTTCGTTCATTTACCTCTGTCGTGTGGCCTTCTTGGTATCTTAGCATTGTCTTCCCCTGTGACCTTTTGTGTTGCCTTTCATTAAGAGCATCCCTTCGTTGTGTCTGTCGTACAGCTGTTAAGTTAGCGTTCACTCACCTCTTTTGTCCAAGCGTAAGTTTGCTCAGTTAATGAGTTTAGTCACCTCGGGTGTCGTTTCCTCGGACAATAAGCGTCATTCTTCTGGCGTTTTTGTGTTTACTTTAGTAAGACTACCCTTACTTTTCTCCAAGCGTACATCTGCTACTCTAGATTTATGGTGCGTCCATAATACATGTAGGTCGACGTTGAAGACAATTACACTCCTTTGTACACACATCCTCTCTAAGTGTCTCTTCATACATCACTATCATGTCGATCATTGACACGTAGCCCTTTCTTCAAAAAAAATTTCGTTTCTATTTTAGCGTTATACGTTAGCGCACTCGATTTTCACTTATGATGATAGTCGATAGCACTGCCGAAACGTCAGGTTTGTAGAAAACATTGGACCACGGCCAAACAGCCCGGGAAGGAATTTTAACAACAAACTACTTCTTTGTTGCCGATAACGTAGTACACACATAAAAAATTATCCCCTCCCCTTCAACTAACATTTTCATTTATACAAACTTACCCCCACCTCCTTCAACTAGCCTCTTCATTTATATTCATCCACGTTTCTACAGTGGATTATTATGATCATCTTTTCAGGATACTTTATTTATCAAAATTAAGTACTTTACTATTGTTAAAACATAAAACGTTGCAGGTAAACTACCCTTTACCCGTAACTGATCTTCGTCAAAATCAGTAGGCCTTAAGTGCTCTACAATTCAAGGACATACGCAAAAAATTATTTGATTTTGTATAGAAAAATTACTCTTGTTAAACATAAAACGTAGCCGGTGAACTACCCCTTCCCCTTAACCGATCTTCACCAAAATCAATAGACCTTGAGGCCTCTACACTTCAGGGACGTATGCAAAAAATTATTTGATTCTGTTTGAATGTGAGGCAGTTATCGTTCGTCATAAAAAAATTACCCTTGTTAAAACATAAAATGTTGCAGGTAAACTACCCTTTCCCCTTAGCCGATCTTCACCAAAATCAACAGGCTTTGAGTCCTCTACAATTAAGAGATGTATGCAAAAAAAAAATTATTTGAATCTGTTTGAATTTGCGACAGTTATCGTTCGCCATAGAAAACGTTCTACACACGGACACACACACACACACACACACACACACACACACACACACACACACACACACACACACACACACACACACACACACACTTGAAATGAAATATTTCCAAATAAACTACTTCTTTGTTGTCGATAACGTAGCACACATATAAATATCGGTATGGAGACCCGTACATGACTTCCATGTTCTAAGATTTATATTTAAGATCATTTTCGAAATGAAATATTTCCATAGAAACTACTTCTTTCTACTTCTTACTTCAGCCTTAACCACAGTACTATGGTCACTAACGTATACCACCTCACGTTATCACACTCGATTTTCACTGATGATCGCAGTCGATGGCACTGCCGAAACGTCTGGTTTTGCAGAAAACATATGACTACGGCCAAACAGCCCGGGAAGTAATTTTAACAACAAACTACTTTTTTGTTGCCGATAACATAGTACACATGACATAAATAAAAATGATCCCCTCTCCCTTCAACTATCATTTTCATTTATAGGAAATTACCCATACCCCGTTCAACTAGCCTCTTCATTTATAGATATTTCGTCTAGGTTTCTATAGTGGATTATTATGATCTTCTTATCAGGATACTTTATTTATGAAAATTAACTACTTTACTCTTGTTAAAACATAAAACGTTGCAGGTAAACTACCCTTTCCCCGTAACAGATCTTCACCAAAATTAATAGGCCTCGAGTCCTCTACAATTCAGGGCTGAATGCAAAAAATTATTTGATTCTGTTTTAATTTGCGGCAGTTATCGTTCGTCATAGAGAAAATTACCCTTGTTAAAACATAAAACGTTGCAGGTAAACTACCCCTTCCCTTAACCGATCTTCACCAAAAACAATAAGCCTTGAGTCCTCTACAATTCAGGGCTGAATGCAAAAACTTATTTGATTCTGTTTCAATTTGCGGCTCTTATCGTTTGTCATAGAAAAATTCTACAAACACACAGATAGATAGACAGACAGACACACAGACACTTTTCAAAAATGACTTTTCTTCATGTTTTGAGGACAGTACAATCAGAATCAGCCATTATCTCGAACACGATTTTTATCGCCATGACCATACTTCCATTTCCTTATGGAACATGGAAGTAAAAATCTCTTTCCTTCTTGTTTTAAGTGTAGTACAATCAGAATCAGCCCTTATTTCGAACTCGATTTTTTCGCCATTACCATACTTTCATTTCCTTATGGAACATGGAAGTAAAAAATTACAAGACGATATAAAAAAAGTACGAAACGTATAGTAGATCTATATTCCAAAGCAAAAGCGTTCACGTGGTGAATTAAATACAGACCAATTAAGTCACACTTGTTCGCACAAAACCGCGTAAAATTATAACTCATTAATATTCAATCCATCAATCAACACGCGTTTCATTTTATCCTTGACTGGTAAAACCACGCCGAGCGAACACGACGGGCTCCATTTCCCACGATAACGGTTCCGCGCGTAGCGATTCTATTAGGCAACGTCAGATTTAACTAATTATTATAGTAGTGACAGGACTGAGATGTTAATTTTTCATGATTGGGGCCTTGATTGAATCATCTCACTACTTCTGCGAATCCGGCCTTAACCAGATATTGGTGGTTTCGGCACGGTCGTCCGTATGTTAGTAGTTCCAGATCAACTATGTGTTTCACAGAGGTGTGCCAAACTAGTATTTGAAAATAACAGGTACGAACGAAACCGTTCCAAAAAAATAACACGTACAAATACTTTTTATTATTTGATATACATATTTTGATATTTGAGTTTCCGGTCAACCTCCGTAGGGTGCACACCCATACTGTCGTGTTTTTTAACAATTGAGTATGTGATTTTAACATTTGATGATCTCAACTGAGTAAAGGAATCTGATGATGGAACATATGTTCCGAAACGCGTAATTCTAAATAATAAAACAAAGTCACACGACGGATATAAGGTAATTTATTAATTTTATTATATACGTATTATACATATACCTGTATTATATAATTTGTTATATATTAACACTGTTACTTTACACTGTCACATTAACAAAAAGTACGGTACTATATGGCCTATCAAGTATCAGCCATTCTATATGTTATTATATTCTGTTATTATAACACAATATAATTCGCTTTTTAAAATTCTACCAAGTTGGTGACTAGTATAATATATAATTTGTTATTATAATCTGTATTATATATCTGTATAACACACGAGACTAAATGTAACATCAATATGAATTTTTTTCATTTATTATAACCAGCTTCGTCTCTTTGGCATAGAGATATTCTGAACCTCGCTGTTTTGCTTCGTTTCGTACTTGTATGGCAATCGGCACATGCACAGAATCAAGTATTCAGCACCAGTAACTGTGACTTTGTACTCGTAGTACTCGTTTAATCGTTAGTTTCGTAAGGGCGTCCCGCGACTCGGAACCGCGAGTAATCGGAACGGGTATTTCGACTTTTCAGTTATCGTTGAATCAGAACAGGTATTTCAACTTTTTAGATACTGTTATATCCGTTCCACAAAAATAATCGCTCCAAAATACCTGTTATAGGTATATCGGTCCACCTCTAAGTAGTTTCAGATCAACTATGTGTTTCACATCGCTTTATACTTTACAGACGTTACGGTACATTCTGACTGCTCTTGTAAATAATATAAACAATTTGGTCTAAACACAGAGAGAGAGAGAGAGAGAGAGAGAGAGAGAGAGAGAGAGAGAGAGAGAGAGAGAGAGAGATTAGGCTTAAGATAGCCTATTAGAAATGTAAATCGTAAATACGCGAGTCCTGATCCTTTCACATGGTGACGAATCTTGCGTGCTAAACGATATTGTTACGCCGTCTCATGTTTCTTGGCTATCCCAGCAGAGCCCAGCTGTAATTTGTGTGTGCGTACATATTGCTGCTACTTGAGATGAAAGATAATTACGTGACACTTATCACGCGTCAACCACCGAGGATGTTCCAGACTTCGCCGGTCCGCGCAATTACGCTCTAGTGTTTTCTTGAAGTGTTGACGAGTATTGCGGATTATTCTTTCGGCTTTTTCCGGGGCAAATCATATTAGAACAAAGCTTGTCATACTGGACTCGCCAATAGAATAGGTGCTAGATTTCAAGTATAAAGGGTATAGAATCACATACCAAGATGATAAGGAGGTTGAAATCAAAATTAGTCTCTTCCAGTCGTTTTGTGGCTGTAATATTAGACACTAAAAGAAGAAAACAAGGAAAGAGACGCAAATGAAATATTATAAGGTAAAAACAAAGTTATAACAGTTCAAAATGGCGAACACTTTACCCCTATCTCCTCATTACTTAGAGGCACGTTAATCAGTGTGAAGACGACGGAGCCTTGAGAACGCATGTCTCAATCCAACACGCACGCACAGCCGTCACGTACAGACGCGGTGTGCGTGAGCTGTACAGGCCTATTGTTTAACCAGTAGCCGGCACGCACAATAACAAAACTTCACTGACGATTCACCTTAACAGTACTTTATACAATGACATTACAAACGGACCAATAATAATTTCTTGCCTCGTCAGAACAGTGTATTCCATATTATTTAATGCAGTATTTTTCTACCTGATCCCTGTTAGAAGTAATCCGCTAAAAAATTGGAGTCTGTATTATTTCACTGACCGTAAGGAAATAATATGTTGGAAAAATAAATTATTTTTTGTATTCGTTGAGAATCTGAACTACGGATTTTACTTCCATGTTCCGTAAGGAAATAGAAGTATGGTGATCGCGAAAAAAATCTTGTTCGAAATAAGGGCTGATTCTGATTGTACTACCCTCAAAACATGAAGAAGTCATTTTCCGAAAGTGTGTGTGTGTGTGTGTGTGTAGAATTTTTTCTATGGCGAACTATAACTGCCGCAAATTCAAACGGAATCAACTAATTTTTTGCATATGTGCCCGAGTTGTAGAGGACTCAACGCGTATTGATTTTGGTGAAGATCGGTTAAGGGGGAGTCGTAGTTTACCTGCAACGTTTTACGTTTTGACAAAGATTAAAGTATTTAATTTTGATAAATAAAGTATCCTGAAAAGAAGGTCATGATAATCCACTGTAGAAAGGTAGATGAAATATCTATAAATTAAAAGGGTAGTTGAATGGGGAGGGGTAATTTTCTATAAATGAAAATGATACTTGACGGAGGAGGGGATAATTTTTTATGTGTACTACGTTATCGGCAACAAAGAAGAGGTTTGTTGTTAAAATTAATTCCCGGGCTGTGATCCAATGTTTTCTGCAAAACCAGACATTTCGGAAGTGCCATCGACTGTCACCATCAATGAAAACCGATTGCGCTAACGTGAGGTGGTATTCGTTAGTGACCACAGTACTGTGGTTAAGGCTGAAGAAATAAGTAGTTTCTATGGAAATGTTTACTTTCGAAAATGATTTTAAATATAAATCTTAGAACACGGAAGTCATGTATGGTTCTCCATACCGATATTTCCTAGTGGGACTGCGGGTTGCTCCTCCTGGCTCGTAAATTAAGCTGGAACATTCATGTCGAGAACACTATACTGTACAATTTTAAGATTTTACAGTTGTAACACAGCAAAGCACTGTGCACGTACCCATGAGTCTGACCATTCAGGGGCACGCGAAAAAATTTATGACGAAAACTATGGGCCACAGTAATGGCGCGATAACTCTACGCCTGCGCTCCCCTGTGCTTTGCGATTATTGCAGACAAGCACTTTTCTGTACCCATCATCACAAATAGCTCAACTGTGCAATATACTTACAGTGATGTGTGAATGAGAAGCGTTAGATGGGACGAGATCAGTATGCACCAGTCTGCCCACTTACCTGTAATCAGACAAAAGAAAACAATAATTAATTTTAATATTAGTTAATGATGTATGTAACATTCATAAAAGTGAATAAAATTCAATTGACTATGTACAGTTAAAAAAGAAATTCAAGCCTAACTCTCTCTCTCTCTCTCTCTCTCTCTCTCTCTCTCTCTCTCTCTCTCTCACACACGCACGCACGCACGCACGCACGCACGCACGCACGCACGCACACACACCATCGCTCTTACGCTCATATTTTATTCTATCTTATTCATGTTTTACGAATAAAATGTGCATCATCAGAGACACTAATAAAAACTTGTACTCTACAAAGGGAGTATAATGAACATTTTGGGGTAACCTACATATCCACAAACAAAGATCAGGAAACAAATTAATACCTGAACAAATATAAGTGAAGACAAGATACAAGTCTTAAAAAAAAAATCACTATACGTTGAAAATACTTAGAAAACGTAGTTATTCATAAAAACCGATCACAACAATGAAACGAAAACAAAACAAGGCAAAAAACTCCAAACTATATATTTTTTTTAATATAGCTTGTTTCTCAGAAGGATGACAATCAGCATCAAAGCATCTCTTATCAGGGGGTCAAGCTGATACCTCCCCGTGGTGACCCTGGATAGTAACACAGTTGTGAACCAAATCAGCAGTCGCTTCTTTTAGAAGTCCTCCGTCGTATTTGTGTGATGCAAACAGACACATCCAACAGTTCTTCTCAGAACTATTTTAGACAGCCTTCCCGTAGGAAGCGCAATCATCCTGACAGACTAAAAGTAAACATTTGGAATATTGATGACGAACACATTAAAAATGTGCGAAAACTTATAGCATTGACAAGAACATTATTATGAGACATCGAGGAATAGGAAAACTTAAAAGGATAGAGTTGTGGTGCCGCAACAGGATAAGTGCAGAAGAACTGTACATGCACACACAAAGTATAAAACGTAATGTTGTAAAGACGCGACACGTCTCTATAGGAACTACTTACAAAGATCGGAAAAGCAGGACCAAACAAGCAATCGGCTGTGTATACCGGATCCAACTTGCATACCGACCCGGCATTAAATAAAAAATACCTGTAAACTATAATGTAAATAATTAATAATTCAAAGTCACTAGTAGTAGTTGTAATAAATTCTGTAGACAAGCAAAGTCTTGATTGTTTATTTTGTCGAACTGTAAGACTGTATTACTAATTAAAAGTTGGAACTATATTATGGCGGAGTATTCACTCCGCGTCGTTACAATTTTCCTGTTGTAACAATGTGGGATTTGAGATGCGACTGTCAATCTGTAAACAGCTCCAAGCGGGGCTCTGCACAAAATGTTTTATTTTATTTTATTTCGTTATTAGCTTCCACTAACAGTGTGGAGATATAGATCTATGTAACTAAGATGTAGTGTGTTTTTTTAAAACAAAGATGTGAAAGAAGAAAATAAGTGTGTAAGGTGACATCTCCTATTAAAATAAAATATGGTTCAAGTTATGTGTAATTCCATCATAATGTGAATAACTGTGAATAGTGAAGACAAGACCTCATCTGCATTTACACTACCGCTGACAAACAGGACCACTTCAAGCTAGATGACACCATAACATCCACTTCATCATTAGTTGACTCCGAGGACATCCACTGGAAAGACTACCACGATGACAACACACTACTAAGAGAGTACGGAAGAATCACGCGGCAGGACATGGGCAGATAACATTTAACTAGAGGTGACGCGGAAGCTCGTCTTCCGTGAATAATGTATCTTTTAAAATATAAGTAATTTTAAATGAGAAAGACTTTTAAAAGACAATCTCTAAGCGTTAAGCATTACTATGGTGTAACAAGTAATTTCAGAAATCATACGTTGTAACATAACTCTTGTGATGTAGCTTTGAAACATCGCACAACTAAATGAAACCATTCTTCAAATGGTATTTTAAGTAATAATGTAATTGACTAAAGAAGTAGAGTAAATTTGAAAATTCCTAACTAGTTTAAAGAGACTCGGATCCGAGGTAAATACACTATCTGTATGATTATTTTTGATACAGAAAACCCCTTTACAATTTCTGTGTAAGTAAAAATTTTATTTGTAATGTATTATCAATCATACGTAAATAAAGGGATGTCATCTTTGTTACATACTAAAGTGAGTGCATAAATCAGCAAAATTCCCTCCCCTGTTTCCTTTTATTAGAGTACTTATAATTATTGTTAGTGATGTGTTTAATTTTCAGTTTGTTACAACGTAGGCAGCCTGTATAATTGGCCAGAGTCAATTATCACGGGTTCCCTGGGTTATAACGTAGCCGACACGTTATAGAACAAAGTAGAGGAGTTGAAGCAAGTCATCGACGATACTCAAGTTACCGTTATCTGTGTACAAGAAGCCTGTTTACCTCTGGATGAAAAGCGACACCCTCGTTTTTAAGGATTTTAGAATTTTCAATTTCTCTCGACCAAATAAAAGAGGAGGGGGTGTAGCCTCCATTATTCACAGATCGGTGGTTGTGAGCAATCATAAGCAAATTATCACAACTAATATGGAAGTGCTAACCTGTGATATAACATTAAGTCAGGATGTCGTGGTAAAGTTAATAAACGTTTACATTTTTAATCAAAACGTAACGCTGGACGAGTTATTAAAATTGGATTGCTACCTACCATTATGGGGGATTTCAATACCAAATATGCGGCATGGAATGAGGGAGCCGAGAATAGAAACGGCCCACTGGTGTACAACTGGATTCTCTCCTCTAATCTTATACTCTTAAACCAGAACAAAAAGCCGACGTATCAATCACCCAGTTCAGGATCTCTCAGCACACTGGACCTGACCCTAATCTCACCAGATATGATCGATATAATCAAAGATTGGCGTATAGAAAGTGACCTCACTAGCGACCATTTTCCTATTTTTCTCAGCGTCGATTCGGGAAAGAATGATCAAGCACGAAACGCCATCACCACTAAGTTCAAAGTGAAAGAAGCAAACTGGACTCTCTTTAAGCTCCACACGAGCAACTGTAACGCAAACAGTATTGATGAAATCGAAAATAGTATAATAACCGCCGCCTCAAAGTGCATCCCAACTTCAAAACCAAACAGACGGCAAAAGCCTTCTAATATTTGGTGGACAAAGAAAATATCGGCATTAAGAAAGGCAAGACAAAGGGCTAGGAAGCAGTGGAAGAAATTCCGGACACCCGCGTTCAGGAGTGAGTACAACAAAGCCTCTGCTAAATGTAAAAGAGCGGTGAAAGCAGCAAAAAGAACATCTTGGCGTAACTTTGTTAGTGGGATAAACTCAAACACTCCATGTTCGGCCGTATGGAAGCGATTCAGGGCAATCCAAGGTAAAGCGGACCAAAACATTTTTCAAATTCAAACAGCCACTGGTATCACGGCCACCAGCGAGAGGGAAATTGCTGAAGTTTTTAACAAGATGTACATGGGAAAATCAGGTGACGAAGCGATTTGGCCTTCCCATCTTAAACCTCGGAAGCACAGATTCTCGGTGGAGTTGGACGCAGCAATATCACAAAAGGATGACTGCGACCCACCGTTTACAAGCTCTGAAATGAGAGCTGCAATAGATCAACTCAAACCGTTTACTCCCGGCGGGGACAATGTGCACAATTTAATGATTCAAAATTGCTCGGAAGACCTGTCACATGAACTGCTGCTCTGTCTGAACCGTATCTGGGTGTCTGGGGAAATGCCGCAGAAATGGAAACAGGCCATTATAATTCCGCTGTTAAAAACCGGGAAACCTCCGGAACTGGCTTCGTCTTACAGACCCATAGCCCTGACATCATGCCCTGGCAAACTTCTGGAGAGATTGGTCAACAATCGTCTAACGTGGATGCTTGAAAAACGCGCTATTCTCAGCCCGCACCAATTTGGGTTCAGGCCGAAAAGAAGTACGTGCGATGCCCTTCTATATTTCTCCGAAAGTATCTATTCAGGGTTCTCAAACAATGAATGTACGACAGCAGTGTTGATTGACTTCGAAGCCGCATTCGACCGAGTTTCAAGGATATCGATCATCGCACAATGCATGAAAATTGGGTTGAAAGGCAATATTTTACAATACATTGTCCATTTCCTCAGAGACAGGACTATCAAAACCAAAATAAATGAAACCCTCTCCACCGAAGGAACTACTCTTAATGGAATACCGCAAGGTTCCGTCATCAGCCCAACAATTTTTAGTATTGTTCTTCAAGACTTGGTAAATGTAATCCCAAAAAACGTGTCTGTGGCGATTTTTGCAGATGATATTACGATCTGGTCAACGCATGAGGAACCGGAAATTGCGACAAGTAGAGTTCAAGAATCTCTCGATAAAATTTACCAATGGTCCGAAAAATGGGGTTTAGTCATCTCCACGGCAAAAAAAAAAAGTGTGTTTTTTCTCTAGCCGCTACACCCACAAACATTATAAGCCGTTGCTGAAACTCAATAAAAATGCCCTCCCCTATAACGCGAACCCTATACTTTTAGGAATAAAGCTGGATCCCAAACTGAAAGGAGGGATCAGGTAAGCTACACTATTGAAAAGTGTATCAGCAGACTGAATGCTCTAAAAGTGATTGCTAGTAGAGAATGGGGTGCAGACACGTACATTTTAAGACAATTTTATCAGTCTTTTGTAAGATCCAAAATCCTATATTCGTGTGAAGTGTGGGGAGGAGCGGCTGAAACACACATCAAGAAATTGCAAACGTTCCAGAATGTTGCGCTTAGCATTTGTTTGGGCTGCCCAAAAACAACAAGTGTTCAAGCAATGGAAATCGAGCTGGCAATCGAACCAATGGATCTTTACATCCAAACCAGAAAGTGGAGGAAGCACCTCCTATTGCAAGTTATCCAGCCAGTAAAAGGCTTTAACGAGGTTAACATCCGGCAATCTCTATCCAACCACCGAAATAGGCCAGGCGGAGTTTTAAAATTCATTCAGCCTGAGTTGATCCCGGCTGTTTTTGATATCTCGCCCTGGCTACGTGACCAACTAAAGGCATGTACAAAAATTCCTGGTTCACTGACCAAAGGACAAGAATTGCCAGCACTTCTAAGGGAAGTGTCAATCACATTGATTCAGGAAAAATATCATGGATTCGCCAAAATATACACTGACGGTTCTGTTGACAAAGTTAACAATAAAGGAGGAGCTGCTTATTATTGCCCAGAAACAGGTGACTCTTTTTCATTGCCCTGCGACGCGTCCTCAAGTATGAACGCTGAATTATTGGCCCTGAATGCTGCACTGGAGCTTTGCAAAGCCATCGAAGCGCGTGACATCTGCATTCTCACGGACTCCATGTCTTCTATACAGGCCTTACAAGCGCAGAACACCACAGATTATTACTTTCGAACATCGGAAATCCTGCAACAACTTAATAGTTTAAAAGCTAAGAATGTTGTTTTTCAATGGATTCCAAGTCACTGCGGGATTCATGGAAATGAGGTAGCAGATACTCTTGCCAGTAAAGCTTGCTGCATGGGCCCTGTACAGGCGCAGCGCTATTCTCTGACACAGTGTAAAGAAGCAGTCAGGAAGTTCTTCATTGACTCCTGGAAACGGAGATGGGAGAATTGTAGCACCGGACGCGAGTACTTCGCCATCCAAAGCTCCCCAAACCGCCCAAAAATCTATAAAGGGATGCCTCGATCTGTGGCGTCATTTGCGGCAAGAGCACGAATGGGTCACATCGTGACGAACAGGTACCTGCATAGGTTTCACCTAAAAGACAGTCCTCTTTGTGGAATGTGCAAGGAGCAGGACGAAACCCTAAATCACATTCTCTTGGATTGCCCGGCAACGCTACCAGCGAGGGAAAATCTTAAACGGAAAATGGCCGCAGAAAAAACTCTGGATAAAATACTATCCGAGAGTTGTTGGTGGCCGCTAGCAGCAGACACTTACAGGAGACATCGAGCCATCGAAGCAGCCAGCCTCGGATGCTCGTATTAAGAAGTAAGTAAGTAGTAAGTAAGTATCTCTTATCAGTGATAATTAATTTCCTTATTTCGTATTAGTGTAATTCCGTTTTTTACAAATTTCTGAAAATCATTACCCAACGTCTATACCTATAGCAAAATAACGGCAAATAGTATATTATACATAAACGTAAATATTTCACGAAATGAACATGCCGACGATAAGCATACTGCATCATGCTCGAAAAGTGTCGAAGAAAGTACGAATAAGTACAGTGGAACTTGCTTATAACGAGATTCAAGGGAACGGACAAATGTGGTCGTTAAAACTGGGTGTCAACTCGCAAGCCTTAAGTTTTATACCGTGATTATCGAACACACAACAAAAAAAGTCTACTATAGAAGAGGCTTTGCACAATACAATTTTCACATGTTTTACATTCTACGCTTAAAAGTTAAATTTAGACTTTAAACATTTTTTTGACACATTCTTTGCGGAAAGACTGAACATTCTTTGCTGAATATTGGCGTATAGTGCATTCACGAAATATAGTAAAAGAAACTGAGTAGGAAAATCTTACAAAAAATCAGCCGGTTATCTGGCAAAAAAAAAACGCAAAACTTTCCACATGTACAATATTTATTTTTAAATTATAAGAAAATTCACTCAATTTATTTTTGTTCTTCGTTCTAAATGGAATCGACAAAATTATATTTCGCACACAGAACTTAATTAAACTTAAAAAAAAATTATCTATTTTTGTTTGTTTAGTAATTTTGTATCTTTAGATATCAAAACAGTTTTATTCCACGAATTCATCACTTACACTATCGGTTTCTCTAAATTGCCTTAATGATTTTAAACGAATGTTTAAAATGCTGTATTATAACGAACTTTCTTAATCCTTAACCCATGAACAAGCCTGCGATTATGGTCGTTATAACCAAGTCTCTAATGCGTTCCTACTCGTTAAAAGCGAGCTTAATTATCACTACTAAGATACAACACTAAACAAATCTCGTACTTTTGCTCGTTACATCTGAGTTTTCGTTATAAGCGAGCTCGTTATTCGCGAGTTCCACTGTCTCTTGATCGTACGTACATTTACATAATTTTAATTTATCCAAACATCGAAAATAAGAATACGTACCAAGTTATATACATAAATTTACGACATGAATTTATTCCAGAATAAATCGTGACATTTCGGCAGATCTGTATCTGGCATCTTCTGGCTGATTTCTCCCTGATCTCCTAAGAAGCAATGATGTAGGCCTACAGCTAAAATGATTAATCATAACCGGCGGCTGTCTGGGGGAGCGGTGTTAAAAGGTTTCATTGTGTATGCATAGCTGTGAGGCGTTGATTTCTGACCAATCATTTTCTGTTCAGAACAGCTGCATGGTTGGTGTGTCACATGGGTGGTCACCTCACACCCCACTTCCTGCACTGCCTTCCATCCTCCCAGGTACGATCTGCGCCAACAATTAATGTCTTACTATTTCGTCTGTAATATAAACACAGCGCGTTCAATAGCACGTTCTAATAATGTTGTACGGCCTGTGTCATTTTGATTACAATTATTTTCCGGGCTGTTTAACCCCGTGGTCCAAAGTTTGTGACAAAACCATACGTTTCGACAGTGCCACTGACTGCCATCTTCAGTGGAAACGAGTCAAACGCTAACGTGGGATGATATAATCCTTACGTTAGGACCACCTGTTGTATTAACTAGTGTTGCATCTCACACAAACTCCGCTTTGTCTTCGGTTAGACGTCCTTCATATTTGTCGTGTACTGCCGTACATAGTCCTAGTTGTACGTACAATACAAGGTTTGATCAAAAAGTTCATGCAGTTATTGTTTAGTTTTTAAAATAATGCCTTCATTCATCGACACTTAATACTGTCACTTTCTCAAAGTAGTCTTAGTCGAATGTAACACGATTAAGCCAGGCGTTTTGCAGGCTTCAAAATATTTCAAGCATGCACTTCTTGGTACAGCCTTGGTACGTGGTCCTAACGTATATCATCCCACGTTAGCGTCTGACTCGTTTCCACTGAAGATGGCAGTCAGTGGCACTGCCGAAACGTCTGGTTTTGTCACAAACTTAGAACAGGCCGGGAAATAATTTTAATCAGCACGTTCTAATGTACTGCATTACACACTCCATTCTAGCACGTCAAAGGAGAATGTGCCTAAAAATGACAAAGTTGGAACTACCAAAACGCCGCGATAAGCTTTTACGGAAATTAAACACACACACAATATCCACTGCACTTCCGTTGATGACCGTTCCGTTCCGATGACCAGAGATTCCGAAGGCTGTCAGCCAGGTAACTGTGGTATAGGTACGGCCGGGTTATGGATACAACACGGGGTCCCGAGCTCCGCACAGAGCACCTGGGCGGGCGCGTTGTGGTGCCCGCAAGAGCTGAAATTATACGCAGACAACAATATTATTAAACGAACAAAAGCAACATAAACATACACACGAGGTATATTAATTTTTCAAAAATTCATCACACGACCACAACAAAGAAGACAACAACGACAGATAGACAGACAGACACCAACCTTGACGTGTTCAAACCGCCGCCTAGACAGGCAACTAAAAGCAGGGGATGGGTGACTACGATTCAAACAAGCTTTTATAATTTTCTTTTCCGAAAGCGTAATGCGTTTCTTCAAAAAGAAAAAAAAAACTCTACGCGCGCATATTGAATTCAAAGTGGGTGAAAAATAAATATGAAAACAACGACCACACGCGCAACAAAAACACCACGTCAATTGTTTCTAATAATTACCGCAATAACACGGTAGAGAGTCTTCTAACCAACCACAAAGCCATCCCAACATAGTTGTGAAACTATTTGTTGTTGTACTAACTAGTGTTGCATCACACGCACTACGCTTTGTCATCGGTTGCACGTCCTTCATATTTGTCGTGTACTGCCGTACATAGTCCTAATTGGACACATCAACGTACAGACACGAGGTTTCATCAGAAAGTTCATGCAGTTCTTGTTTATTTTAAAAATTACGCCTTTATTCATCGACACTTATACTGTCACCTTCAAAGTAGTCTCTCAGTTGAATACAACACGATTAGGCCAGCCGTTTTGCAGTCTTCCAAATACGTATTTCAAGCATGGGCTTTTTAGTACAGCCTTAAGCTCGCTCAGCGATTTTCGTTTTACGTTTTCAACGGTGCGAAACGTTGTCCTTTCGTGGAAATGATCACTACTGGGAGGAGGAAAGATCGTGTTGGGACGCATCTGATGGATACGGCAGTTGCCGTGTCATCATTATGACGTTTTCTTTTGCCTAGCCTGGGAAAATTCTTCACAAGCAATGACATGATTCCTGGCGCATTATCGGGCTACAATTTTCATACATTATTCTTCCGCAAATCTGGCCGTTTTCTACGAATAGCTTCTTACAAACAGCTCCGAATAGTACTCTTTGCTTACCACTGCGCCTACCGATGAAATTTCTTGGAACACAAAAACATAATCATCTTACGATCTTCAACTAACTTACGGAAATCTTTGAAGCTTGTAAACCGCTTGTACACGCACAGCAGTCTCGCCAGAAGGGTTCTGAACACATTTACCAGGACAGAGCATTTATCTTGCAGTTTACATAAAATTTAATCCGTGTACTTCAATCTTGGATTATAAAATGACAAAAAATCGCCTAACACACCTAAGGACAACTTACTCAATTACCTGTGAAATCTAAACTATGCATCAAATAGGGACTCAAAGACAGGGCTGCCGTCACAGGGAAAACGATCATAGATCTTACAGTACGGCCTGCTGCCAGCCACGATCTGCGACACAACATGCGTCATCTCGTACAGCTTCGTTGACTCATTTCACACCTTGCAGAAACTTGCCCTATCCGCGTAACTGAGAAACAACTTGTACTATACTACGTTGTGAACTCTGTAATTTCATCAGTGGCGGATTATCCATAACGCTAGGGTATACTGCAGCACTGGGCACCAAGACCTCAACTCTCAGAGGGGGCACCACCAACCCTAAATCAAAATAACTTTTTGAAGATAATAAATGTGAAAAAAAAACAACAAATGTCCTCAATCCATTGAGCGCTTTGTGCCACGAGTAAATCTGCAAGAAAGAGGTATTTTTCAAATCGTTCGAACGAAGATGATAGATTCCATGATACTATAGTTTGTCCGCTTAACTGGATTATTGATTGTAAAATGATTGATGTATTTCCAAGTTATACATTGCATATCGCCTGCTTTTCACGATTCCAATAGCTAACTGGCAATCTGAAAAAGCATTTTCTGCATTAAAACGATTAAAGATATGTTGAGTTCAAGTATGGTAAATGAGAGATTATCTTGAATATTGAAAGTGCGATACTTGAATCGCTCGATTTGGAAACAAATATAGGCCTACAAGACTACGTTAAGGCAAAATAAATAAAAAAATGGATCGATTAGTATTTTCTAAGCTTAGATACTACTATGGTCATTGTAATCACTATTTAGCTAAATAGATGTTGCAATTTGAGAGTTTAAACCAAATAATTTTTAACTTTGGAAATTGAGTAGGCCATTTGTCAGTACAAATAATGGACATAGATTGAATTTTGAATCGGGAGGGGGGGGGACAGTTTTGATGGGAGCATAGGACACCACGCGCTTCTAATCCGACCCTGACCACAAAGTTCGATTCGAAACATTTTTAAAAACATTTCACAAGACTAAGTCGCGCGCGCGTGCACGACCACTGGTGACGCGACGTGTTCGTCTGCTTCAAGAAAAAAACTGCAATTTACATTTCATATTACATAGTGAGCATATTGTGGAGCGGGAATGTACGAAGGCAGTGGGAACCGTGAGACATGCGCAGGTGGCGTTGTGACAGCAACAAACAATTACACATTTACTCGACAACGAGCGTTTAATTTTTCCGACCACGTATCTTTACGCCTGCGTTGTTTTTTATTTTTATTTGAAAAAAAAAAATTAATTCAATTACAAAGCCATTAGGTGTGTACGTGCGCGCGTAGATAAAGAACAAATAATTACTAACGTGTACGACAATATTAATAATACCAACGACCTACATCCACGATTACACACGCACATAGACAGAGGAAACGAACAAAAAACTATATATAGAGCAGTCTTTGTGACACGGTGGTAATACTGATCTGGATTGTTTGCTGGCGACCTTGGTGAATTTCTAGTCGTCCCCTCAACTAGTACTTTTTATTTCTTCATCCACATATATCTTCAATAATAATTCGGCATTAATTTCTCAACTAAACACAGATATTTCTACTAGTATTTTTGTACAAACCACTATGTTGTCTTTGGTATTGACGAGCGCTTTCGGCAGTCAAGCCATCTTCAGGTCGTTGGTAAATGACCTGAAGATGGCTTGACTGCCGAAAGCGCTCGTCAATACCAAAGACAATATAGTGGTTTGTACAAAAAATACTAGTAGAAATATTTGAGACCACTAACACTCCAATACGACAATAAAATAAACGCAGATATACGGCAGGAAGTGAATATTATGAGTATACTCGACAGGATTGCCCAGTGTCGGCTGAATTGGTGGGAACATCTTTGCCGCATCCCCAAACAACTATGGAACTAAAAGACGAGGGGACGGAGAGGAGGTGTGGGACGTCCGAGGAAGCGCTGCAGTGACCAGCTCTAACCTTTGCCTCTTTGAGACCGGAACAAACCGTCCTTAGTTTAATCCTTGCAGATGACCATGATGATGAATTTCTTAACTGTTCGACAATTTCTCTAACCGATCGTTGGTGAAATTGTCACAGGAAATACGAATATATTTTCTATTGTATATTATAATCTGTGGCATACTTTTACCTTACGGAATCCTATTGTTTTTTTAGACTGATCCTTCCAAAAATACGAGGGTGGGAAGTAAAAAAGTCGGGCGTCGAAATTGTGAATTGTGAACAAATAATCGCAAAAGCCCATGTGGGATATCAAGTTAAAGGGAACTTTAACCATAATCTAAATATAGTTTTAATTTTTTTTAATTTAAAAAAATTTGGACGTCAGGGTCCAAAAAGTGGATACAAATTTTAATAAAATCGCAAAACAATCATGAAGGGTAATAAATTAAAGAGAATTATAATAACATTCATTTATTAACTTCTCGACAATTTCTATTACCAATGGTTGGTGAAATTGTTCGAGAAAATACGAATAGGCCTATATTTTCTATTCTATATTAGAATCTGTCAAGCTTTCCCGTTGGACACACGTTTAAGAAACATCACAAATTTTGTTTTAATTTTCTTCCGATGTTAGCAGCTATGGAGCCCGTTAGAAAACGTTTCATCATCTTTCCTTTCCCCTCCCTCCCTCTTTATGTCCTCCAGTACTTCTTTATCCTTTCACTACGTTCTTCATTTCTTTCTTTATATCTCCAGTCAGGTCTCTTTAATTCACTAATACTTCGGCCAATTCACTAATACTTCGGCCAATGAGTATCGAAACTTGTTAGTAACGTGACTTCACTTTTAGTCTCCTAAATTGTTTTTACAATTTAAAGATTTAAAGATCCATTATCTTTACGTCTGACAATACGAGATTTTCTTCGCCTGTTGATCCAAACTGTGTGAAGCAGGCAAGAAACTGTTCGACTTCCTTATATATAAACCGGTTACGTTTCCAAAGTTCATATTTAATTTTATTCGTTAAAACTGGGCTTCCTCGATTGCGATGTTCAACATAAAACGCTTACTCTCCGTTTTTGAGGAGGTTCGGCAAATGTCCGGAACTTCCAGCTCGTTATCTGATGAGTCATCACGTGCCATTATTCAACTGCAACGGTCGACATACTTTGGCTCTTACACGATTGCTTCCGAGGAAAGTCATCACCTTCGTTTTCCTTGTGTAAATAATGATTAACAACCAACTAATTGAACAAGTCTCTTGCTTTAGCTACCTAGGATATGATATATATCATACGAGAACAATAGAGACGTATACAATAAACTATATAAGTTTCAAATGATGTGCGGCACCATAAGAAGGACACTAAAAAACCAGACGCGGAAAGATACTCAGCTCAACGTTTACAAGGTAATGGCTGCCCCTACCCTTCTTTATGGATAGTGAGGAAAAGAGAAGACGGTCGAGATTACCTGCCCCCACCCAACTAACGCAATAACCCCACGACGAGTTTTTGTCTTTAAAGCGGCCTACACACGATAATTTCGGTGTGTTCATTTTCATGTGACACACCGGCCTGAAGTGATGCGTTGCCTACAGACGGTCACATCTGTATGCCGTCAGTCTACCGCCGCACCGTCTTCTGCTGGAACGCACTCGTTGTGTAGTCGCAACTGTGTGTTGCGCCAAAAGTTAGTTTTTGTAGTTTATCATGTCAACGGAAGAGGAATTGCTGTAGCCTGGGGTGCCATAGCCTGCGTGCTTGTTGAAAGAATGAAGAATAAACGAAAACTCTGGTTTAAAGATTGGCTTTCAAACCGAACAAAATAAATTCACACATAAATGGTTTTAAACATAAAGACTGGCACAATTATTTAAGGATAGATGAAGAAGAAATTTATTTAAAACTGCTCTAACTAGTTTCTGAGTGCGAAAGACTGAACTGAGCCGACTCCTACTACACACGCTCACTTCTACCTGACGTGACAAACCGCTTGATGCGTTTCATCATTCCGTCCTGTCCCTACACACGATCATTTCGTTGTACCACATCGGTTTAATGTGTAACATCGGCGTAAGCCTCTTAACACGACCCGTTTGCATTCATCATTACACACTTTTCTCCAGTTACCGACATGCATTAACATTCTGCAATCTATTATTATTTCGCACCGCTCTCCTTTTGGCCCATGTTTCGTAGTTTCGTACTGCCTAGTACCTGTCTGACTTCCGGTCTATTAGCATGCTCTAACCAGGATTTCTCGAACTCGCTAGTTGTTCTGTTTCGTTGTTTGAGACGCCTTCTCGTTGTCATACGTCTGCGTTATAACACAAAAAAATTTCGAAAAGTTTTATTTTATAATTAGCGGTAAGGAATGTCGCTGAAAGCAATAACGAAAGGTGTATGTGTGGAAAACATATTTTGTAAGGGACAAAAGGGGAACGAGCAAGCACGCTGTAGTGACGGACAGGTCATAAATTTCGTAGGCAGCTGCAACGCATACCCTGTGAACAAACAGAGTTCACTGCTCCCGGTACGTAGAACACCAGTTTTTTGTGAAAACACATTGATTCCTCAGGAAACTACATACAATGTGTACAGAGCCATTAAAGGAGAAAAGGCTCGTGACAATGGTCAAGCATACATGTGTACGCCAGCTGTCAGGAGAAAGCGACGAAGGGTGGATTGATTTGAAGGACTCCAGCGGTCGATGACAGGGTTTTGACCTTACTTGGAAACGAAAGCGCAGAGAGTACGTCCCAAACTCAAGGATGGGGTGTTGCCTGGCAACTAAAAGAAAAAATCAACTTTCAAAGAAGGGTAGGCGAGGCCCTTGAACAACAATAGATAATAACGGCAGAGCGACGAAGTTGAGAAACAATGAAAATGGAAGAGAAACTCAGAGTTGTCACTGAAGACTTTAGAAAAAACGACAGATACAATTTATTGCTGCGTTGTCTGGAAATGACAACGACCTCAAAATACGAAGCAAGGGAAGAATCTGGTGGGGAACCAGGAGCCCTATCAGAGAACGCCTTTGAAAAGATAGGTGGTATTTGGACTTGGAGGGAAAAATATGAAACCAATAAGGACACGACGTCGTTGGAATCAGAAGTCTGGTGGGAGATTTGGTGAGGAAAATATAGAAAGGAGACAGGAACGCGCTCAAGGAGTTCTAACTAAAATTCGGACGCGAGAGGAGTTCTAACAAAAATTTCGGACGCGATCGGAGTGAAGTCCGTGACGGGAGAAATTAGCATTTTATCGAACTTAGAATAATTCGATACACAGTGTGAGAAGGTAGTTTTCGAACTTATAACAAAAATTAATAGTCATTACAAGCAAACGAACACAGTGTGAGAAGGTAGTTTTCGAACTTATAACAAAAATTAATACAGTCATTACAAGCAAACGAACTATGAAGTAGAGTCACACTATTAGCCTACCAGTGAACATTAACTGAAACAAATAGTAACAAGACAATAAAGTAATTTCAGTGTATACGAACACTTTACAACAATAACTTTTAAGAACGATTAACAACACAAACTACATTCATGAACACTTAATAACCAGACATACCGCAACAAAGGTGCGTAATATTAATTCAGATTTGAAATGATTTACGATGTCAGTGTACAACAGAGAATGCTAACTTTTATTCATAAATTATAATCCGAATGCGTGGAGTTGGTGAGTGAAGTGTCTGTGAGTGACATCGTGGAATTCATCCAGTGCCATCTATCATCTGGAGGAGTTATCTGCACGATTCTAGAACGATCGACATGGGGGAATCATCACCGCAACTACCGAGTGATTGGATATTCGAATACCAAGTATAGTAAAACATGTCTTAATTAATTTAGATCCACTGTCTGTCATCTCAAAGAATCCACACACAATAAAATTCAATAAAGTAATCGTAAAGGAATTAAAGAAATCGATTCTAAAGTTTGTGTAGAAGTAAAATTATCATTGTTTATCAGTTTGGAGTAATGTTTATTTCCAAGTTCTAAATGAATCCGTAATTACAAAATATAGTAACAACTTAAGAGATATTCATATTAAGAATTTATAAGATGAAGCTAAACATTATAATTTACTTAAGTACTAAACGCAATTGATGAATGATCATTAATATGCAACCATTAGATTAAGTTTGGATAACTAATTTTATTAATGTATTATTTTTGATATTTACAATTTAATGAGTATTCAATTTTATTAATGTATTATTTTGATAGTTACAATTTAATGAGTATTCAATTTTATTAATGTATTATTGTTTGATATTTACGATTCAGCCATGAGTATTAAATTTTGGTAATGTGTTAATTTTATATATTTACAAGTACTAATGAGTACGTAGAATTTTGTGCTATTTTAATATTTACAAGTAATAGCAAACTAATGTGAATAAATTTAAGAGCTATCAGTAGAAATGAGCATTTATTATTTTTTAACCCTGAGATAAAGAGATTAATTAATGTAATGTAATTAATTGAGTAATTAATGTTAAATTGACGCACACAAGGTCGGGCATATTATTTTGTTAAACTGGCGTCCACACGCAGGACATTAAATAGATAATATAACAGTAATTGTAAAAAATATTGTTAAAGCGTTCTGACGGTGTCGGAGTCTGTGTCTCAGGAGAATGCTGGCTTCTCTGTGTTGCCTTATGTCCATCGGGTGACTGATCGTATTGGCAGGCTCCTGAGTCGGCGCGGTGTGAGACCAAGACAATCCATCAGTTTCTGAGACCAGTGAAGGACGGTCTCGTTGTGCGGAGTGTATGGAGTTCCTTGCTTATATGAGGCCACTTGTACATCGGAACTACGAAACGCAGTGTCCATGCCCGCGTTGATGAACACAGCCCCTCCTGTCGTTTGAGTCCGCTATAGCGGAGCACGCACTCGCCAGTGCCGACCATCGCATACTCTTTGAAGAGACGAGGCGAGTTCTGTCGTCGGTGAGTGCGTATTTCCCTCGCCTCCATATGGAGTCTGTCCAGATTCAGAAACATGAATCGGCGGGTTGAGTCCCTCACACTGAGTGCTCTTTGGACTCGAGTTGTGGCGAACCAATAAGAATTCGTCTTTTTTCTGATTGGCTGGTGTTGTCAGACAACAATTTCGTGCGGACACCAAAAGTTTATAAATATGGGTGTCCTACTCACGGCCACTAGCCTTAACCACAGTTCAGTGGTCACTGGCTACGAAACATTTGCCAGTGTTTGCAGCCTTCTGCACTGAAGATGGCCGTCGAAGGCACGGCCGAAACGTTTGCACCAAACAACACTGGACCACGGCCTTACAGTCCGGGAAGCTGGAGTCCTCATGAAAAACAAAAAACGTTTAGCTCGGACTCGGTGACACGAGCGCGTCGGTCGGTTGATTCATAACGCGGATATTTGTCAGGAAGACATTAACTTGTGCGCAGAGAAAACACCTGCGCTCTAGTATGGCAAGGCAAGGCAAAGTAGGAAACAATCCCGAGAAAGGAGAAAGTAACCGGCTGGCTGCATCATTAGTTTTAAATTTATAATTGCCTTACCTTCGAAGGAGGCGCGCGAGCGCGACTTTCTGTGCTCTCTCTCTCTCTCTCTCTCTCTCTCTCTCTCTCTCTCTCTCTCTCTCTCTCTCTCTCTCTCTCTCTCTCTCTCTCTCCTCCTGACACACAATGTTGTCAGCGTATCTGACTGAAATTTACGAGAAAAGTTTAAATTTACGAGAAACAGAGAAGATAGGTGCACTCTGTTTTTTGTGGTACAGTGTTGAAAGAACGCACCATTTAAACGATACGTAAAAACACTTTAGTGCTAACGCGTTCAAAACTTTAGTGACAGAGAAAATCAATTGAGATTCTTTCGGTTATAACCCAAGATAACAAGGATACTACAATACACATTTCTTAACCCTCGGTCAAAATGCTCTTATTTCATTTGAATTTAGACTACAGTGAGCCCAAATCATTAGCCCCGACCCACAGACATTACGCATGTCTATATGCACAAAATAATCCGGCCATGGTTTTAATGAACCTACACACCAAAATCCCAACATCAAATTACGGTTGCACTCACTGACAATTTCAGTAAGAAAGACCAAAACCATGGCCTTTAAAAAGGTAAATATCCAGTGAGGGGACTAAGATAGTTATAAACAACAGCACTTTAGAAGAACTGAGCCGTTTCAAATATCTCGGCTGTGCAGTAAGCTCTGAATCTGAATATGATATAAAAGAGAAGATAAATAAATTTATGAATATTTGTAGTACAAATAAAGCAAGACAAAGCAAAATAATTAAATTTCATAAGACAATTATAATACCCACATTGATTTATGCGAGTGAGGCGTGGGTCATGGCAAAAAAGGAATGCGGCAAGATTCAGAGTGTTGAAATGCGGTTTCTTCGAAATACTTTAAATTATACATTGCACGATAGAATAAGGAATGAGGATATCAGAGCAGAACTCGAAGTAAAGGACATAAATTAAATTATTTCAATTTACAGAAGACAATGATGCGGTCATCTGCAAAGCATGGCAGAGGATCGATTGCCGAAAGCGGTACGGAACTATAAAGCCATTGGCAGAAGAGACCCGGGTCGTCCGAGGATGAGATGAATGCCAGAACTGGTTTATATAATCTAATCCTTGAAGAGGAGAAGAGAAGATTGTAATTCACCCAACTGGCTTAGAAATAGACCTACCTTAAATGATTATGGAATTTCGTTGAAATGTTTTAATAGCTATGGAGTAGGGTGAATGAACCCCCCCCCCCCCCCGTAGTTATGCCACTGCATCTGTCAATCACTGTTTAACGTTTTAACACAACTAAACGTGCGCTGTATACTCTCTCATCGCAAAGAGAAAACGACCTGAAAATCGTTTATTCTGTCAGAACGATACAAACGGAAACCGTATATTGCGCGGAGAGCGGGAGCGCGCACGGGCGCGCGCACGACATACACGCGTTGTACATACTGAATTGACCTGTCAATTGGAGAGGAGGAACCCGACCGACTTGTTTAGCATTCAATATCGTTTTACCGAGTATGGTGTTGAATGGTTAATACTGACACAAAGCAAGAAAAAATAAAACAGCCCAACAACTTACACAGTCATTTTCCACACACACACAACACAACACATCTGACGTGATATGAAAATCAAACCGCGTGTGTGTTTCTCTATTGTGCTTTGTTTCGACACGAAGTGTGGACAAGATTTACAATATCTCTCCGCTCCGGCATACAGCCTACCACCAATACCCCATTCTCTCCACATGCGTACTTGTCTCACCACGTTCACAAGCCGCACATGCCTCGGTCGCTGTTTCTATTTTGACCAAGTGTTAGAAATACAGACCTTCTTTTTCTTCTTCACTCCATTGCTTGGGCTATAGCCCGTTCCGAGTTCATAGAGACTCTGACAATTTTTTCCAGGGTCCTCCACGATCTCTCGTCCTCATTGGCCTATATTCAAACGCTTGTTTAGGAATAGGCGTGCCTACAATGGGTTCCACATGTAACTTCCAATTCTGCGTGTATTCCTTTATTCTCTCCAGAACCGACTGTAACTTCAGGTCTTTCCTTATGTCGCCGTTTCGTAGACGATCTCCCAAACTACAACCATTAACTGCTCTTAAAAAATTCATTTCCGAGGCCTGTGTTTTTGAAACATCTTTTTACAGGAGAGTCCATGTTTCACATCCATACATTAAAGTCGACACAGCCACGACCTTATAGAACTTTAGCTGTGTCTCCCTCTGCGTTTTATTCTTCAATAGTCGTTTTATTGTTCCACACGTATAACTAAATTTATTTAACTTTCTCTCGATATCGTTGTCCTTCCAACATGAGATATCACATCCCAAATAATTAAAATGTGACACCTGCTCCAAAACACTATTATCAATTACAATTTTTGTTCTTACAGGGTTCTTCCCGAGGAAGGTCATGACTTTTGTCTTAGTATTTGAGATCTTAAAGTTTTATTTCTGGCAGATTGTATGCAAAGAAATACAGACCTCCTGTGTAAAAATTTCCTTCAGACCTTCCTCAGAAGTCTCCATGCAAGTGTGTGCATTCATATCACAGATGGTACTGGAACGTGTTCCTCACAGGAGACAGTAACCACGCGAAGCAAGAGTGTAACTGTTCCCAACATTACTCAGTTTATACGCGGATGATCTCAGTTAGCGCTGGCTTAAAAAGACAACATCTGGGATTGGAGTTAACAGTCGCACTACGTGTTTAAACAAACCTATTTCTTATAGGCTTTCACGGACGGCGTCATAATTATTCAAATTAAGATCCGAGCCGTGGTCTACTATAATTACCCTGCTGACGGATGTCATTAGAAGTTTCGGCCTCACCTCAGGAGGTCATCGTCAGTAAAACCACAGCACTGTGCCGCCAAAGTCTGACGAACTTCGTCAAAATTTGTATACTGATAATGATAGTTAATACTATTGAAACATTGTAATATTCACGAAATAATAAAAAATTTATTCTTGTACAAGAAGTTTTATTATTAATAATAATAATAATAATATATATATACACAATTTATTTAATACTTAAGTTGTTTTACCTCAAGATATGTTTATCCTTATTTGGAACATGTTTCGGGACACATATCGTTCCCATCCTCAGCCATCATACTTTTGGATCTAGTTGCATATTTGTGTTCTGGTTGGTTGTTGCTACGGTTTCCTGTTGGCTTTTGGTGTTTTAACTTGGTATTATTGTGTGTGGGTGTGGTGTATATATTTATTTTTTGGGTGTTTTCAGGAAACCATAGCAACAACCAACCAGAACACAAATACGCAACTAGATCCAAAACTATGATCGTTGAGTGTGGTAACAATAGGTGACCCGAAACATGTTCCAAATAAGGATAAGCATATCTTGAGGTAAAACAATTTAAATATTAAATAAATTTTATACGCATCAAGAAACTGACTGTAGCAAAAAAGTGTTTGACTATATACATATGCATACAAGAATGGTGTAAGAAACTTAACGAGTTACTTACAAAGAAATGTTCATAAGAATAAAGAAAATACACGGTCTGTTATGTCAAAATGCGATTGTTAAACGCTGTCGAAATAACAGCGTTTGCAGCCAAATATAATCTGTTTTAATGAAAGTACCTCACATATTAATCATGGGAGGTTTTAATAAGTACTGAAAATTATTACCATAAAACGAATACAAAATATGATTAAGCCACACAACCACAAAGATTTTTAAGTGAATACGACACAAAATTCCAGTTGTACATACGAGAGTGAACAGATACTAACAATAGGCCTAAATGTACCCCTTGGATTAAAACAGTTAATACTTCTATACGATCCTTTCTCTCATGTTGTTAGACGCAATTTCTAACAGGATTGTCTCTGCTGTGACTGGCTCCCTTTCATATTTGGCTTGCCAAATTAAGGCTAATTGTTTTGTAATATATGTATGTGTGTGTTTGTCCGTATCATCTTAACATTTTATTTCTTGTATTATGCGTAATCCAATAACTCCTCTTATTCACGAATTATAAATAACGCATACAAAATACAAATACGATGACATTTTATCACTATAAATAATAGTTTTCCCTTCATTATCTGTCTGACAACGCTGCGCAGACAACAATGTATCGTTTGTGAAGACTGTAATGACAATGCTCAATGGCAACAATGAAGTTATTGTTATTGTGTAACGCCCACGTAAACAAAATAAACACAACTTGCCGTAAATCATGAATAATAATAATTTGTTATTTTAACAAGCATTGTTGGATAAGCGAGTTTACGCATGCATATACAATGAGCACAATGCATACGCACACAATGAAGGAAGATCTATCTAAGAATCTTACATATGAAGATGATTTATTGTAATACTGACGAGTCTTAAATCGAAACGAACGGAGAAACGGAGGTCAAGATAATAGGAAAATAAGACAGTTATAAACAGACAAAGCATTGTCAGAGGAACGAAAGTTGTGTACAAACTTTGGAGGACACGATCGAGTAAACGTGATTAAAGCAAGAGGAAAAGAATGGGAGAGAATCGTTAGAAAAATCTTTACACGGACAGAAAAACGCGAGAGTATGAAAAGAGAAACTGCCGTCTGCCAAAATGAACTCATAAGATAATCGTAAGATGAACTCGTAATTCAAAAACTAGGACAATCCCGGACATGAAACCTATGCATTCCTATGCATCTAAAAGATTTAAAAACCTATAACACACTTCTTGACGTATCATTAGCATTTCATTCATAAATAAAGCTACCACATTGTCAAAAAAAAAAGAATAACTTTAAAAATGTCTTTTTGGTTTGAAAAGAATTATAATATTTAATTTATAAAATACAGTTAACACTAATCGGAAAAGTAAATGAAAATATATAAACGATTCGATGTTTTTAAACGACGTCATACTTTTCTTATGTATTACTAAATGAAGATTAACATTGGAAAGCCTGTAATAATTGCCTGTGCTCTTAATTGAGCAGCACATTCGTCGTCGTTTCATAGATGATCTCTGCATCCCTTAACTGGTCTTAAAATTTCATTTCCGAGGCCTGTATTTTCGAAATATCTTATAGCAGGACAGTCCATGTTTCACATCCACACTTTAAAGTCGGCACAGCCACGACCTTATAGAACTTAGCTGTGTCTCCCTCTGCGTTTTACTCTTCAACAATTATATTGTTTTACAATATCATTTTTTTTTAATGAAATGGCCCCTGGTTTAGTGATGCATACCACCGCCCAAATATACGTAAGGTTAATTGTTAGTAATAATTGTTAATAATATAGCTTACATGTAATAACTGATGTGAAATAAGTTATTATTTGATTTTGGATTAATTTTGAAATGTTTAAGCTCTATTTTATAATATACTTAAGTATTTGGTGTAGTCTGTATAAGGTTTCAATGACTGCACAATGGAATATGTGACCAAGAGCTAATCGGACTTATGCCATATGTGGAATTAAAAAATATAATAAGGACCTAAATAAAACCTAACGATTCATAGGTACCTGAAAAATAAAACACGGAAGCATACCCGAATGAAATTTTATAAAACTGTGGCTGTAACCACATTCCTGTATGCTAGTGAGACATGGACTCTTGGTAAAAGTGACATGCAGAGGATTCAGATAGCCGAAATGAAATTTCTAAGAGGGACGCAAGGTTGTTCTCTCTTGGATCGGAGAAGGAACGAGGATATTAGACGCGATTTAAACATTGTACCATTGCACCAGAAGACGAAATACCACAGAAGGAGATGGTGTGAACACTTGAATCGCATGCTTGATATCCGCCTACCTGTGGCTGCCTTGGGTTATCACCCTACTGGGAAGAGAGATGTCGGTAGACCGAGGATGAGATGGGTTCCGGAACAGGTCTAAGCCATCCTTGGAGTGGTGATGATGATGATAAAACCATAACTTGTCACTCCTCACAGTTTGTGGTGAGCAGGTTATTCCCAGTGCTGTGAATATAATGAATATTGTAAACTTTAATGACGGGAGTAGAGATATTATTATTATTATTATTATTGTTGTTGTTGTTGCAGAAGAAATCCAGAGAAGAGCGCTGGATGCGATAACTGAGCCTACCAAACAATATCACACTCAGTACGATATCAGTAGATCATGTCTCACACTTTCGTCAGTCAGCTCCATCAAGTCAGACACAGGGAAACATACAGAGGAAACGATAGACATGGCAGGAGAGAGAGAGAGAGAGAGAGAGAGAGAGAGAGAGAGAGAGAGAGAGAGAGAGAGAGAGAGAGAGAGAATCAAACGGCGAAAGAGATGATTTTCACTAAACATTACTCGTCGCTCACACTTAGTTGTTAGTATTCTATGCAAATTGTCGAACCGAACCCGCCTTCTTCGTTTTGAATACTAATGTCAGCCAGCGCTGGGTACTTCTTCATCATCATCACTACGTATCCTCTTGTTCGACACGCTCAATTTATCTGTAATATGTTTGCTTGTCAACTTCGCGCGCGCGCACGTACGACTGCGGCGATCAATACGCGGTGGTAACGACCCCACGAGGGCGGCTGCCGCAGCCTTTCAAGTGTCCAGACTTACCGTCACGTAAGCCGACGGACGTTACGACCGTTAGTTTTGAAAAACTAACAGCAACTGTAGTCCGGACACCAAAAGATTGATTAAAACCTTTTCATACAGACCTATACGTAGTGGCGTGGCGTGGATCCATAACAGCTATTGCCGGTTTAGTTACGTCTAAAACTTAGCCTAAAAATTAATTCGAATTTTTCCTAGTATCAAATATTCCTTTTAGTATTTTATTTACAGCCAAAATAGTTTTTCAGTGTATTTTCTATCTTTCGCTGGCAGAAAAAGAGAGTTCCGGTTCAACGGAATCCGACTCCATTACAAACCAGACACAGAATAAATTAGGATACAAACAATCGAATTAAAAATAACAAAGAAAACCAGAGAAACACACAACTAAAAGAAGACAAGTGAAAGTACAGTAATCATTAATAAACTACTACGAGGTCGATGACCATACGCAGTAAAACGTTGTCGATGTCTGGACAGGCAACATAACATTGAAATGACGGTGCAAATGTCCAGCAGTTCGAAATCAATGTTAATTTTCTTCAATCTTCCTACTAATATCGTTTGTGTTTCACATTATTCAATAATTAAAGAATTTACTGTGTGATATTATTAATTTTCTTTCATTTCCTGTACTGTTGCCGCCGGCAACAGCGGATACATGGACGCCACTCCACTGCCTATACGATTCAATAAATAATCAATCTATGAATCTATCGATCGACGATTCGAACCATAGAGATATTAGACTAGCGGAGTCGTAACAGAAACAACCCTGTGAGGGGAAGTGGATCTTTGCGAAATACATAAAGGTAAGTCAATAGATTCTGGCCTTTGGCCTTTGACACGTGCATAGTTTTCACCACATATTGAGTGATTGTCATTACAGTATTAATGAAACTCTATTTTATTAGTTTACAAATATTGTAACTCCATTTCTTTCTGCAATTATTTATAAGCCATATTTTAACACACTCAACTGGTTTAGAAATAGGCACAAGTTATTATGGCATTTTGGTGAAATTTTTAATAACTCTGGGGGGGGGGTAAGCTGGACGTGCCTCAGTGATTGCAGTGTCCGGAAAAACCCAATGATTGCCTGATGCTGCTGCTACAGTGAACCTGCATACCATGCGCTGGTTTAAGAAATGAGTTCTCCTACTAGTTTGGAGGGATGGAGGCTGTTGTGACGGTTTTTTTTTTTTGAAACGGACAAAGAGTGAAGGGAACGGCGGCGAAGTATATCTTTGTTATTTTCTTATTTCGTGAAAGGAAATGGACGATTTTATTTGTACACTTTGAGTGATCAGGCCCGGGGCGGATTTCTTTCCGAGACCCTCTCTCATAAGACGGGTGTTTATAATCCAATTTATCTTTAAGTAGATACATAGCAAAAACACTTTACCTACTGTTACATAATTATTGTCTACTACTGTAATGATACATCTAGGTAGGAAACTTCATAGGAAGCTGTACCAATGTTTGAAGTAAAAATCCACTTTCATATTGTAAATACAAAGTTTAAAGAAATTCTTGGATTTCGTTGTCCATGACGTGTCCGTTACTTAACTAAATACAACTATTTCGTTAACGACTCGGAACACAAAGTTTTTTATGAGAAAAACTTTGTGTTCCGAGTCGTTAATGAAATAGTTGTATTTTTTAAAGAAATAATAGACGTAGTATATTATTTATAGACTGGATTAAATTTATTACAATACTTTATAATATACAATAAACTTATAGGCCTTATACTGCAAAACAAATTTATCATTGCTGCAAACAATACGTGGCAATTTTTTCAAGTGAATTAGCAGTTTTAGTGCAAAGAAGACGAACTTTCTAAAATGGCCGTTTTTTGGTTTTAGCCTCCGAACATTTTCTTATTGCATCATCAAAGCTTATTTTCCTTGCCCACTTATTTTCGATCGATAAACTCGCTAGTCCATTTAGTCTGATTTGGCTTATGGTTGAGCGCAAATAATTTTTAACGAGTTTCAGTTTATAAAAGCTCTTTTCACAAGTAAAAAATGAAATAAAAATTGTTAAAAATGTACGCTTCATTTTAAGTATGACCATATTTCTAATAATAAACTTACCTTTACAAGTTTCTTAAGATCTGTATCTGAGGTTGGGCTGTAAAGTAGATTTCAAAGTAATATGAAAAAATTATTTGGAATAGATTGAGTAAAGCCTGGACCCTTCCTAGTGTTGCGTTTCAGTACGTGTCAAGAGAACATTTGCAATTAAACCGGGGCGGTCCGCCCCCTCGCTACCCTTTAGGCCGCTAGTGGGTAAAGAGAAGGGGGTGGGTGGTCAAGCGCCGCAAGGGCGGCGGTGTGGGGCTGAAGAGCGATCACCCCCCACCCGTAGTTAGCCACTGATACAGACTACCCCTTAGTTACTAAGACAGAAAGTATAAAACGACGGTCCAGCGTGAAAAGCGTAATGTAATCCAAATACCGCAACGGCAGCGGTAACAGATCGCTAGTGACCCACAGCGTTACAAACGTATACAGCAGCAGACCGGTCAATAAAGCGATCCGACTGGAGCTGGAGAGTAGTGCAACGGATGCACGCACGGCTCCTCAAGTTGAACGAACCGGGGGAGACAGAGAGGGATCGCTGGAGGCGCGCAAACACTGACACACTGACGTGTATACTGGTCGGATTACTGTTGTAATGTCAAATGGATACATTCTTGTCTGCCTGACTCACCGCACCGTGCGCGCACCACTTCTCGGAAAACCTTTGTACCTTCTATGTCACAATAATGGAATTTTATTTAATCTAAAGCCTTCCTACAGTATACTGTAGTATATATAGGCTGTTACTGTAAAAGCGCGAAGTATACCTAGGATTTACCATTTTATGATGGTAAATGTTCGTAGATCCTTATAAAATGTTTGCATTTCGGACTTCTACCAACAGTTAGTGGTAAATATCAAGATTTACCGCTGCATTATGGTAAAAGCTGCACTAGGAGGTTTTCGATGGCTTGCCGACCTGTTCAGACATGTTTGTTAGTCACATTCATTGTCAATGTGTTTTATATAGCAAAGGCTCAGATTCTATCTTACTTTTATTACTTTTTAATTTATTTGTATCTATTAATTATTGGACTAAAAAAAAACAGTAAAAAGAACTCGTATTTGTTTTCGTCAGTAAGATTACATTCTCACAAAAAGGTTAAAAAGTTTTTAAAAGTTCTTTTTTCACAAAATGGTTAAATGGTTTTAAATGTTCTTTTTTTAAGTAAACTTCGTTAATTTTACCAATTCTTATATTTTTGGCTGTAGGTTTTTTTTAGTAGGGGTTTTCAATAATTCATTGTACATCGCGAAATAAAAATTAATTCAGAAACAGGCAGTAGTGTAATGCGTTATTTTTTGTCTCCTTTCTTCAAGCGTGTTTTGCAAATTATTATTTTCTAAAAAATTATTAACTATAAATTTCTTTAAAATCAAAAATATTACGCTTTTACCACAATGCATCTTGACATTTACCACTAACTGTTGGTAACAGTCCGAAATGCAAACATTTTAAAAGGGTCTTCGGACATTTACTATCACAAAACGGTAAATCTTAGGATATACCGGTAAATCTTAAGATTTACCTTACTTCACACTTTTACAGTAACATATACACCTATGACCGTACCAGGTAAGCGAAAAATAATGATTGAAAAGAGACCGTGTTTTCTTTTTTTTGTTTTTAATCAAGTCTCTTAGGTATATATTGCTATACAAGGAAGAGAAACAATAGAATAATTGTTTGACGCAGTGCCGTGGCGTGGGTACATAACACCTGCTGCCGGTTGTGGCAGACCATAAACTTAACCTAAAAATTAATTCGATTTTTTCTTGTACCAAGTGTTCTTTTTAGAGCATTTTCTATCGTTCGCTGGGAGAAGAAGAGGGTACCGGTTCAACGTGATCTGACTCTCATTATACTTGCACAGAATAAGTCAGAACACAACAAATAATCGAATTAAAAATAATAAAGACAAACAGAGAACAGATGACTAAACGAACAAAACACAAATAAGTACGTAGTATCTGCTGCACGTCAGTTCCGATAACGAACATAGCTGCTAACTGAGCGTTTTGCCTGTTTATACAGCGGCAACACGTTGGGTGGGCGAATGTCCCCCCCCTCCGCAGTTTGTACAGTGACCAACTACGACGAGGTCAATTACCGTACGCAGTAGCTAAAACACTGCCGATGTCCGAGCCGGCAACACAAGACGGCGCAAGTGCCCAGCAGTTCTAAAGCAATGCTACGCTTTTCTTCAAGTTTCCCTATTAATACTGTTCGGATTTCAAATTACTCAATAACTAAAGTATTTATTCTGTAATATAATTAATATTATTTTCTCTTATTTCCAGTACTGTTGTCGCCGGTAACAGCGGTTACGTGGACGCCACGCTACTGTTTGACATTATAATAATATGAATAACTTGTAAGTCCCGCAGAGGTATAACATAAAACGGTTTCCCTCACTTCTTAAAAAACAAAAAAACAATGCATAAATAGTTTTACCGCCGTGGTACCCTTACATACCAAACGAATGAACATACCACATAAAGTCGTCTTTCTTGTATATTCAGTTAGTAATTTTATGTTTTCCGTTGTACGCTCCCTGAGCTGCAGGACTCGTTCACTATTTGCAACGACGTCCATTTAGGCCTATTATTACATAAATTTCGATATCAGATAATTTTTCAGTTATAAGAAAAATTGGTAATTATCGACTTTCTGGGCCGCGCTGGTATTGGCGTGACGTATTTTTTTTTCTATTCTTCTATACTATATAAACACGAGAAAAATAATCTTAAACGGCGGATAACCTATTTACGGAGAAAAAAATTAAATAATTACTCACATAAGAACGCATGCAACAGCGGTACAGGACGGCCATTTTTCAAACATTTACAAGCGAGTTGGATTAAAAGCGAGTTGAGCCTATATCTGCCTGTTAGGTTCGGAGGGGCGGCCCGAAGGGCCGCGGATATAGTTCATTGTTTCATATAATTCTTGCAAAAATTAAGGCGAACCATTTTTCAAACATTTACTGTGCATTTGTGCGCCGTCGCTCAGTTAACATGGCGGCCATTCACTTTACATGTTCTTATGGGAGTAATTATTTTATTTTTTCTCCGTAAATAGGTTCGACCGCCGTTTAAGATTATTTTTCTCGTGTCTATATAACATAGGAGAATAGCAACAAAAATTTGTCACGCCAATACCAGCGCGGCCCAGAAAGTCGATAATTACCGAAAAATTACAAAAATCCCGATTCCTCTGTTATTCCTTTAGTGCTGTAGCACACATCGTACAATAAACACTACACATTCGAAACATTCGGCTTTGGGTCACAGTTCCTTTACGTCTGTCACACCTTGCTGGATTTTCACAATTTTTATCAAATTTTTTACCTCTTTTTTTTGGAAGGGGGGTCCAAAAATTTTGAAATTTCCAAAACTTAACATTGCATTCAATTGTTAGTTAAAATTCTCCTTAATTTTTCGATTTTATCAAAATTATCACCCACTGTTGGCGCCCTGATGTCCAAAATTATTGAATTTTTCTGAAATCATCTTCATCATCATCATATTCAAGGATTAAACCAAGGATGGTTTGTTCCGGTCTCAAACTGGCAAAGATTAGAGCTAGTCAATCAAGCGCTTCCTCGGACGTCCCATACCTCTCCGTCAAATCGCATTATAGTTCCATATTTGTTTGGGGATGCGGCAGTCATCCATTCGGCAAAGATGTTCCCACCAAATCCGTCCGGGTAGTCCCTATTTGAGGCAATTTAGTAGTGAATATGTCTGCTGGATACGTTACTGGAAATTTTACTGAAATGAACACTATATTCACGTTGTGGTTTAAATCCCCTTCAATTTAATGCCACCCATGGGCTTTTTCCGAAATGCAATAAACCTTAATAAACCTTCGATGTAATAAACCTTAATTGCAGGGCACTCCCCGACAAAATGTCTCGGCGCACCAATCAGATTCCACCGTTAGTAAGATGAGCTTACCGTTTTGAGTCCTCGTCGCGCATCGCGGCCACAATTAATATGGGATTCGTGAAATGGAGCTTATCACTTTCAATGGAACCGACCCGCCTTGTCGTCGTCATTCCGCTGTCGATGTACAGAAACATGTCAATAACGTAACTATTCTGATGCGAGACGAATTATCACTGATAACAGCTGCTTTCATTGAATGGCAATAGTGTTTTATCCCCACCAGAAAATTTTCAGATCCACTTTAGTCAGCAAAAAAACAAACTTAGATTGTACAAGACCTTAGTAAGACCAGTTGTGACGTATGCTGCAGAGACCTGGACTACTTAATAGTGACATACGTAATTTAAGAGTATTTGAAAAAAAGAATTCTAAGAAAAATGTTTGGACCAGTGAAGGAAGGTGACGAATGCCGCATATAGAACAATAGGGAATTGGAGGAATTGATAGACGACGAGGAGATAGTGAGGTTCATTAAGTCTATGAGGATCAGCTGGTTGGGACTTGTGATGCGCGTGGAGGACGAAGAATGGCCAAAGCAATTTTTAGAGGGACAATAGATAGGCAAAGAAGGAAAGGAAGACCTATAAGAAGGTGGCTACAGGGCATAGAAGATGACGTCACGATAGAAGATGGGTATCGGGGATTGGAGGCGTAGGCTGAAGGACCGCGTTGTTTGGAGGGGACTATTCGGGGATACCAAGGTTCATCGTGAGCTGTAACGCCAGAGGAATGAAATGAATGAATGAAACAGCTGCTTTGGTGTCGACTGTCATCGTTCTGGGCGATGGAGCTAGAGCAGTGCAATCTACAGTATGCCATTCTCTGTTTCCTTCGTCTCATTCCAATTCCGATGGACGCAATGTGAGGGGTGGACGTGGACAATAACAATGCGCAACGCGTTCCCACGCATACGATATACGCAAACAACGCACCGTTTGGAGAAAGTCACTTTACTGTACGCGCGAGGAAAGCGATCCGACTAAACAAACAGGAAGTCTGTCTGAGAACCGGAAATCCACGCTGTACACCTGGAATGTGAGCACAATGATCGCATTTTATTTAACACACCGTACAGAAGAGGCTACTCAAACTGAAGGCGTACTGAAATAAACAGAAGACCTCTTCTAAAATGTAACGTTTGGTGAGTGGATCTCGATCTCAATAGGCTTACCACACACAAGAAGCGGCTTCCAGAAGGGGAAAGAATTAATTCAGATTGAAAGGCTAACCCGAGATAAATCGGCTGAAGTACCCTGACGCTCGACGGCAGGAGGAGACGATAAAGAAGAAATAGAATCTCTATATTAATAAACAATAAAATCTTCGTTTTATCGGGTTTATCGCGCCAGCCATTCGGTGGATTTTGATCGGGTTTACTCCGTTCTATAGAGAAACGTGTACGTGAATTAGCCTAGGTTAAAGCCGAGCAATGATGATTTTATGCATCAAATCGAAGAAAACGGCCGCGGCGGTCTCATCGGTTTCTCGAACTGATGCGGAAGTGTGTGACATCTGTACCTATCTCTAAGGACTCTCAATGGATTGCATTTTATGTTAACATTTTAGTTTTCCAACTTACAAACAATTTTTTGTGATAATTTATTTAATTCTAATTAAAATAAACGTCTGATTAAGATAAAAATTGTCCTTTACGTTGCGTAATGTTCATGTCCTATAAAGGACATTTGAATCTGTCGAAATTGCATAACGATATTAACTGATGACTCGTGGGGCACTTGGTGAAACATATTAATACAAAGATTTAAAAAAATATATAAACACTTGGTACGTTTCACAGATTTTATTTAACTCTGACAGCTGTTTCTACTTCTTAAGCCATTGTCAAAGAGATGAGTAACACTAAACAGAGGATGTAAGAGGGTGGTTGACATCTGTTTAGGGCATGTATTGGAACATGTGTGAGCTGTGAAGATGGAGAGGGGGGTCGCAGGAGCTAAGGGAAGGTCAAGTGTCTGTAAAAAATTAACCAAACTAAATAACAGCTTTTAATAAAGGGGATACACAGAATTCAGTTTGTTCATTTGTTAAATTTTTGTTATTTTTTATTGCTTTTTTAATTTCTAGAACAAAAAAAGAAAATTTCTACACAAAAATTTAACAAATGAACAAACTGAATTCTGTGCACCCCTTTATTAAAAGCTGTTATTTAGTTTAGTTAATTTTATATTTTGCATTCAGATTATATTTAGTTTAGTTAATTTTATATTTTGCATTCAAATTATATTTAGTTTTTACAGACATTTGACCTTCCCTTAGCTCCTGCGACCCCTCTCTCCTACTTCACAGCTCACACATGTTCTAATACACGCCCTAAGGAGATGTCAACCATCCTCTTACATCCTCTGTTTAGTGTTACTCATCTCTTTGACAATGGCTTAAGAAGTCGAAACAGCTGTCAGTTAAATAAAATCTGTGAAACGTACCAAGTGTTTATATATTTTTTGAAATTGCATTATGTAGTCTGACCACATCGTAGTTTTAATGGACTCGCACGTATCTCTACATCGCATAAAAGTACTCCACTGGCGTCTATCTGTCCTCTGAGCTGTACTGTGATGTGGTTTTCATCGTAGAACATTTGTCGAGGAAGAAGAATTATACGTCTGAAACGTTAAAATGTCAAAAGAGAATAAAGCAATTACGATATTAGTAAAGCTAGTTGAAATAAAAACATGGGAGGAAAACGATTAACTCCGTCATCATCATCTTCTTCTTCTTCTTCTATTAAGCATTACACCAAAAATGGTTTGTTCCAGTCAGGGCCCCCACATAGGCAGTGCTGCCGTTGCCATGGAAACGGGGCCCGTGGGTCAGGGGGGCCCGCAAAGGAGCAAAAAAAATATGATTAAAAAACAAAATTCATAATACTGGCGACGATGTTGAAAAGAACTTTTTCACATGTCAAATTAAAATGTAAAAATCCCTTAACTAAAACAACTAAGTAGGTAGTAGGTAGTTGTAGTACCACGGCGCGGCGTTTGAAATTATCGACTCTGCAATTTCAACGCCAGAAATCGTCACCAGGCGCCACTAGCTGCTAACAGTCATCGAGGATGACGCGTGGCATCATTCTCTACCCAACCCTGGTGTAGAGTGTAGACCGGCTCAAGGTCAATGCAACAGTGCCCGAATCGGATGCTTTGTTTGTCAGTTTGTGCTAGATTGTTTTTGCGTTAAGCAGTGGGCTACTAGTTTTTTTCGATTTCAGTTAATAATTGTATTATTTTGAAGTCCTAAGTGTGAAAGTTTATTATTATTATTGTGTTTTATAGTGAGTTTAGTTATGTCTACTACTTCTACTACGAGTAATTTCAAGCATAAATCTGGAGCTCAAAAACGAAAGTTGAAAGCAATGAAAGAAGCAACAGGTGCTGTAGGACGGCAGAGTATTACAAAGTTTTTTAAAAAGAGTGACGACAGTGATGACCAACCTTTCTCTGTTGAAGATGGAAATATTGAAAGTGAAAGTTTACCTCCCTGTAAGACAAATGATTCTGATACGTTGATGGTGTCAAGTGAACCGACTGAAACTAACGACGATACAGGCAAGACTTCCCCTACGCTCCAGGTAGGGAAAATTTTAGACTCTGTAAATAAGAATAATAATTGTCAAAGTGACAACGGGACTGGTGAGATTTGTAACAATGATAACAAAGTCTTAGATTTTACCGATCCAGGTACATGGCCAGAAATAATTAATGACATTAACCGGCAGAATATTGTCTTTCAGAATAATATCAAAGTTGAAGAATTATTTAAGCAGGGTAAGACATTTCCCGAGGGACAAAACAGGAAAACTGTTCCCTAACTATCTTCTCAATTCTAAATCTGCAAACAATCGAGAGCAGTACCCCAGAGATTGGTTAATCTGGAGCTCTTCAAAACAGACGCTTCATTGTCTTGCATGTACTCTGTTTGCTACTACCCCAAAACGAAGCAAATTGGCAAACAGAGGGTTTTCTCCGGCTCAATTCGCGTGGAAAATGTTGTATAACAAACTTCCCGAACATGAAAACAGCGGTGAACATCGAAAGTGCTATTGTCAATGGAAATCCCTCCAACAATCAATTAATTGCAAAGGTATTGATAGTGGTCTTCACAAACAAATTTTAAATGAAGCAGAAAAATGTAAAAGCAATATTACAAAGAATTTTGGACGTAACAGTTTTTAGCATCAAGGGGGTTGCCTTTCCAAGGGAATAATATATCGATTGGTGATGTAAATAATGGAAACTTTCTCGGAACCTTGGAATTAATAGGAAAATACGATGAAATTTCAAGGGAGCACTTGGCTAAGGTAAACACTCTTCAATTACAAGGGAAAAACATGAAAGGTCAAGCTCATTACTTATCTTGGATGAGTCAGAATGAGTTCATTTCACTTTGCGGTGAAAAAGTGTTTAAAGTTATACTTGAAGAAAGACAAGAAGCCATTTACTATGGGTTGATCGTTGATGCAACTCCTGATGTGTCGCATCAAGAACAGAACGTATTTATTTTGAGATATGTCACTCAAAATAAAGACACAAGGCAATACGTAATAAAAGGAAGATTTGTTAAGTTTCTAAACTTAAACAAAAAAACTGGAGAAGATATTACTAATGAGATTGTAACTGTTTTAGCAGAAAATGATATCCTTCTTGAGGACTGTAGGGCTCAAGGGTACGACGGAGGGTCAAATATGTGTGGAAAAGTCAAAGGCGTAAAAACAAGACTATTAGAAAAAAATGATGTAGCATTTTATTCTCCATGTGGAGCTCACTCCTTAAACAGAATAAGAGTTAATGCAGCTAAAATGTGCCCAGAGGTTATGAATTTCTTTGGAAATTTGGAAACAATGTACTCCTTTTTTTCACATAGCCCAGCAAGATGGAACGTTTTGACAACTGAAGTGCCACTTTCCCCCAAAAAGCAATCACAAACAAGACGGTATGAGCGATTTGAGGCCGTGGTTCCAGTCGCAAAGCACATCCAGAGTATTAAAGGCCTTGGAGCGAGTATTAAGCGAGTGGAAGTCAAGCCTCGAACCAAAAGCTTATAACAAAGTTATAGGTCTAAAGAAATATTTTTCTTCTTTTCAAGGCCTCTGTATGACAGTTTAAGGTGTTGGACTGCACTAACGAAAGAAGTGTAATAATTCAGTCTCAAGAGATTTCTCTGGACATCCAGGTCAAACTGATAAATGACTTACATGAGGACATGCAGCAGCGACTCAGAGACTTGTGGACAGAAATCATCAACGAGTCACGCTTAGTAGCGCAAACAATGAAAATACCATCTTCGTTTCCGAATCCGAATAAAAGAAGTCGTCCTACTCCTTCATCAGAAACCCTAGTTAATACCGAAGAAGAAAATTTTAAAACTAACATAGTTTACAGAGATTTGGATTTTATTTTATATGACCTCAAAACAAGATTGGAAGCAACCAATTCACTAACTGAACTTTTCAGTCCAATTCTTAAATTCAACTCGTTGGAAGAAAGTGATTTGAAATGTAAGGCTACAAAACTAGTCAGCACTTACAAAAACATGAACTTATCAGTGAACTTTTGTGATGAGATTTTACATCTAAAACATATTTCAAACACAGTGTTTCAGGTTCTGCCAAATTCTCAAAATAACCCGTTACAATTACTTAACTCTATCTATGAAAAACAACTGGAACCAGTTTTTATGAATGTTTGTATTGCCCTCAGAATTTTTTGTACGATTGCAGTAACAGTTGCATCAGCAGAAAGAGTATTCAGTAAGCTTGGAAACGTATTGAAGACATGGCAACGCTCATCAATGAGCCAAGAACGACTTAACTCGCTGGCTGTATTGGCCATTGAACACCGTCTTGCTTCAAGCATTGGACTTCAGAGATGTAATTGATACATTCTCCATGATGAAAGCAAGAAAAATGTAAAATAATTGATTCATGTTTGTTTTTCAAGATGGACACTTATACTTTGAATTCTATTTTAATCAGTTACTTTAATTTTTAATTTCAATTGTAGAATTGTACATATACAAATAACATTTTGATTTTCCGGATATTAAAACTGTCTGTATGTTACTAGTTACTATGTTTATTAACCAAATGTTTATTTTTGTTTATTCAATACTTTTTTACCTATATGTCTTGCTTATTATGTGGTATATCGAATATGTCACTCTTATAAACCTATATGGAGTATGTTTTAGGATTAAACTGTGGAAAATGCTTCAAAATTCAAAATGTCTCTGTTCAAACATAAACAGTGGAAAAGGGACACTGTGGCGATTTTATTAATAAAAATAAATTAGTTAATTAAGTTGATAATGTATAGGTTGATAAATTTTAAGTGTTTAATAAAATCTCACATTTTTACCTAAAGCTTATTGTAATCATTAAATAATAATAATATTTAAATGAAAGTCTAATAATATATTAAAAGGAATACGAGAGTACAGAAAGGGTAAAGCTTGTTAATTAATCCTGCAGAAACAGGCGCTAACCAGAATCAACTTGTTTTCCAACCCCTTAACTAACTAAAAATAATTGTAAATTGATTATTATTTAAATAATTAAACTAGATCACTATAATGTACTTTGATAGCATTTGTAACTAAGAATCTCTCTACTTAATTATTTAATCTAATTTGAGTCCTTTAAATAAAAAAGAAACTTGGAACTATTTTTATGTTGAGTTGAACCGTCGCGAGATTACTACTCTGACCCCTAACTATTTTCGCCCACTTGCTAGGGAGCGGTCAAACAGTAAGCTGTGTACTGCCGATATGTGCAACGTTAAAAATAGTTTATTACAAAATGTAATTAATCCGTCAGTTAAGACACTGACGCATTCTTTTTACTATTAAACAATGTGTTGCGTTAATGTAGTTGAACCGCGACTCATATAAATATGGTGTAAACGAGTGAAAATGAATAACTAAAATTTAGCGCCGGTGACATCTCTTCAAAAATCTTAAAATATAATACTTATGTAATTAAAACTGTGGTAATCCCATGAAGTGAAGTGCTACAATCAAACTATCATGTGAAGTGTATACAGGTGAATGAAACTTTGTGTTAATCATTCAGATCAACGAGCTATTACTATCAGTTAGCCAAGAGCTGAGAACTAGGAGACACCATGATCTAAAAGACTTCAGGACTACACCATTCCCGGATACGAAGATAATGAGAGATACCTGACCTACTTCAAACATGCTGCAACCGAGGACCTACGACTGGAATAACGCAGAGCTGGAAGACATCAAAAAAAAAAGGTGACACGGAGGCAAGCCTTCCGTGCTTATGAAATACTAAATATTATATTCAACAAAAGACAATTAATTTAACCACATTAAGACATTTTAAGTAATTGTATAACAGTAATTGTATACTCATAACTTGTATACTTATCCCTAGTAAAAGAGTTATAGCTCTAAACTGTAAAGCCTTATTGTTTAAAAGATTAATAAAGACCATTCTTCAAATGGCAAAATTTTGAAAGCTTTATATGGCAAGGTAACCATTCTTAACGTATTAGAGGAAATCCCGGATCCGGAGAATTAATTAAATTTATGTACATCTTATTTTGAGGGGCCTTGTAAAGAATAAAATATAATCATCATGTAAACTGTAAGCTATTGAAGTATTGAAGCATATGTGTCGAGAATTTTAAGTAGAGAAAATAATACAATATGTAATAAAGAGATGTCATCAGGAGTACATACTATACTGAGTGCATAAATCAACAGTCTCCCCTTCCCTGCATCCTTGTATATTTAGTCTTTGTTGTTCTGATTAATTTTCAGCTCGTCACAAGTAAGGCAGCCTGAATAATTGGCAGAACCAATTATTGCGGGTTCCCTAAGTTATAACACAGGAGAAGATGTTATAAATTGCGCCACTCTGCTAATTTGCTTAAATTTTGCGACTCCTTTGTAAAAAATTTTGTGACTTGTGTTATTTAAGAAGTAATTGTGTCCCGATAAACCCACACACCTAAGCTGTTGATTTATTCACTCATGTACTTTAAAATGTGTCTAAAATATTAAATAAAAATTAAACGATAATAGTTATTATAATAGTATAATAAATAAGTAATTTAAATATTATTTAGAAATAGGAATGAACATAATGTTAACTAAAAACGCCCCAAGAATACGATATAACAGCAGGTACGTGCTTGTCAAAAAGTTCATTCATCAACCTGTCGGTTTGTAAACAATATCAGACCAGTTGAATTCTTGTCTGCGCCTGTGTGTGTGTGTAAACTGTCATAGTGAACCTCCCCCCATAGTTGAGTTAAACTACAACGACACCCTCTTTGTTAGTTCTATTGTTATAAGAAGCGTGTCCCTTCCTGTGTGTAGTTGCCGAAGGGGGAATCTTTTGCCGTACGCATATTTAAACCTGTGTGAGATTTCTCTCTCTCTACCAATGTAAAATGACAAAGCTTGTCATCTCATTTTGATTGTTTATTAATGAAAGAGTAAGAATACGATTGATTTATATTTTTATATTTGTGTGTAAAAAAAAAAAAAAGAAAGATAGCGTTGTATAGTATTTAATGCAATTAGTAGAATAATTAGTTATAGCCACTCACTTTGCGAAAATGGCTGAATTTAATCCAGATCTATTATTAAAAGATGAACTATGCTACGAAGCACTTTTACGAGGTCTAAAACACGTGAATGTAACCGTGTCTGAATTACGGAAATCATTACGCCAAACCGGATCAGATATAACCTCGCAGTTAGATAGATTGCGTGAACTCGATTATGACGGCGAACGAGAAACCTGTTATGCGAAATATAGGGAACTGATAGTATTATCTCAGAACCTTCAGGACAAAAAATCACCTACGGAACTTTTGCGCGTTACGCAACGTATAGAACATTTAACCCGCCGGTTGAATAATTTATTAAGCTGGCCCGACGTCACCGTAATCCCCGCCGACGTGCAGAAATTTGCGGATGAGGCATTAAGCCAATTACCCATAATTATCAACGACTTACGACGAAAGTCAGACTCATCGAGAATGGAGGAAATTGAGCACTACTTACAAAAGTTATATATTTCCCCAGTTCATTCCCCTACTTTAGAACACCCTCCCTCCACCTTGAACCCCGAATCACCCACCGTATCTAAGATACAACAGAGTCATGAACAATTACCTAGTAGAGAATTAAATACCCTAACCATGTTAGAACCCCCACCGCCTAATGTTCAGCGTACTCGCACTAGTCAATATGCGATTACAAATCCTAATGCAACCACTAATTCTTCGAAAGAAATACCAAACGTAAATTTTAATGTTGACCTCTACGGAAAGATTTCCCACCCAGTAGAGAAAATAATTAATGAAATTCCTTACAGCGATGGCTTAAGTATAACGACTCTATTGACTTTTATCAGATATCTACTGCAAATAAAAGATCTACAACAATTGAGCGATTGGCAAATACAGCAGGTCATCTTACCCAAATGTAAACCACCATTACGAGATCGTGTACTAGAATCATTAAACTCGTCTCTTCCAGTAGAAGAACTTCACACGAATATAATCAAATATTTTATCCCCACGGGAATCTATGAGGAGATCAAAAGAAATACTGTACTTCGAGTACAAGGAGCTCATGAAAGACTGGCCCACTACATTGCAGACATCAGAGAATCTTCACGTCTACTACAAGTCGACTGGACTGAAAAACAATTGGTCGATACTATCCTAGTAGGCTTATCTCCTGAAGAACGCTCCCGTTTAGCACTAATAAGTAGACCCCTTACTTTCGCTGACCTTGAACAATGTAGTATTCACTCTTCCAATGTGTGGTACGCAGATCAGCACAGACATGCACCGGTATCCACTACACCACATAGAAAAGAAATGCAAGCCTTACTCTCAGATGCAAGAAGTCTACGAGAAAGAAGACCATTTCAAAGATCAACCTATGTTCATGGCCAAGGTAAGTCCAAGGAGCCTCAACCACGACAGGAAACCAGTGAGACCCCGCGTAAAGAATATATATGCTATAACTGCGGAAAACCTGGACACCTCAGTAGAAACTGTAAAAGGAAACAGTACAATCGGAAAACTCATTATCCAAAAAACATGTAAGGCAGGGAGATCCGAAACCCTGTGTCTTCCGCAGCATCGTGAAAAAAGGTAAACCCCTGAGAGACAATAAAATAAAACAAATTAATAATAATAACAAAAGAAAATTAGACCCCTATGTAAAAAAATTTATCGATAAATGTAACGCTATTAATAAATGTGATTTCAGTAAGTGTCAATTACCGTATATACAAGTTGACCTTGGTGTTACATCCACCCTCGGTTTAATTGATTCCGGATCAACGCGAAGTTTAATTAGTCAAGAGCTAGCCAATAAATTACTTAAACATAATTTAGTTAAACGCAGTCAATCTGTAAATATTAAATGCGCTACAGCTAACAAACAAAACTTAATGATAAAACTTATCATCACATTTAAGGTAAAAATTAAAAATCTGACGTGGTATTTTCCAATGTTAGTATGCGAGGAATTAGGACCCGAGTTAATATTGGGAGCTGATTTTATCAGTAAAACAGGAATAATTTTAGACATTCACGAGAAGAAATTTTACTTTGGATTCGATCGTTCACGGAAATATAACTTGGATGATAATTCAAATAACAGAGAAAGTACTAGCACGACTTCTTCACATCTAAAGCATCACGAATGTGAATTAGGTCACCTGGAAGGTAAAGATAGACGGAACATACAGACTTTAATAAAACAATTCTCCAATGTCCTCACCCCGAAGTTAGGACTGACAGACCTGATAGAGTATAAAATAAATTTGAGCGACAATAAAGTAATACGTTTAGCCCCATACAAGTTATCACCTCCAAAAATGGAAGTAATGAGGAACCAAATTAATAAACTGTTAGAACAAGGAGTCATCGAACCCTCTACGTCATCTTATTCATCCCCCGCGTTTTTAGTACCCAAAAGTAACGACAAACATAGATTAGTTGTAGACTATAGACAACTAAATAAACGGATAGAATTTGAATCCATACCACTTCCCGACATCCACAGTGCTTTTCATTATTTTACGAAAGCAAAAATTTTTACCATTATGGATTTAAATCAAGCTTTTCATCAGATACCCCTTTCGGAAGAATCAAAACGTCTAACCGCATTTGCCGTCCCTTTCAACCTATACCAATTTACAAGGGTACCCTTTGGTATATCCCAAGGTAGTTCTGTATGTAGCAGATTATTAGAAAAATTATTTCATGACATAAAGTTTAAATATGTGTACCACTACCTAGATGACATTGTTATTTACAGCGAGTCAATTGAGCAACATCTTGAACATCTACGTGAAGTACTATCCCGATTGGAGAAAGCTGGATTAACCGTAAACCCCAGTAAAGTAAATTTTGCTGTGACACAATTCTCATTTTTAGGTCACATCGTAAAAGCCAACGGAAAGGTAAGCATAGACCCAGAGCGAACCCGTGCTATCAGAGAATTTTTACCACCGCGGGATGCGAAAGGAATTGCCCGATTTTTAGGAATGATAAATTATTTCCACAAGTATATCCCACATCTAGCCGAAATTGCAGCACCGCTAAATACTTAAAGAAAGAAGGGAGTTAAATTTGAGTGGAATGAGCAACATCAAACCGCATTCGAGAAATTAAAAGAAAGCATAATATCACCCCCCGTACTACAATTAGCCGATTTTACAAAACCATTTGTTGTGCAGACAGACAGTTCAAGTGTAGCCCTAGGTGCCGTAATATATCAGGAAGTAGATAACTCTAGATTACCTATTAGTTATGCTTCACGCACCCTGACAGACCAAGAAAAGAAATACTCCGCATACTAATTAGAATGTTTAGCTATCGTTTTCGCCTTTGAGAAGTTCAAACCTTTTTTAGAACATAAAGAGTTTTTGTTAGAAACAGATAATCAAGCTTTATCTTGGCTACTAAATCACCCAAAACAGTTAGGTCGTATCGGAAGATGGGTATTAAGATTAAATTGTTTTAAATTCAAAGTACAACATATTAGAGGCACCCAAAACGTAGTTGCCGATACCCTATCACGTATGTTCCAGCCGAGTAGTAATACTTACGAAAACAAGAGTAGAGAAACGCCGATTATTAATATTTTAATTACCGAATTTCCTCTGGCATTTACGGATTTAGCCCATTACCAACGACAAGACCCTCGTTTGAGTCCCATTATTGAACAACTTGAAAAAGGAAACAAGTCAGAAAAATACCTATTAAGTAAGAGAGTATTATGTTGTAGAATAGCGAACGGAAAATATTTACGAATAATCGCCCCTGATATTATTAAACCTATGCTGATGGAATATTATCACTCCTCCACCATTGGAGCACATATGGGAATAAATAAAACCATACATCGAATTCGTAAAGAATATCACTGGGAAAATATGAACAGTGAGATCGCTAACTTTGTAAAGAAGTGTAAGTTGTGTGCACTCAGTAAACCAGCGAGAAACAGCCAAATAAGTCAATTAATCTCAGAGATTCCTGCTACCCCATTCTCCAAAATTTATTTAGACTTTTCAGGACCCTACCCGCGTTCTAAATCAGGAAATACAATGTTACTAATTTGCGTAGATTCTTTTAGTAAATTCGTCTGGATGTACCCCATGCGACGAGCCTTAGCTACAACCACAGTAAGTATTTTACAGAATAGATTATTTAAAGACTTCGGTATTCCTGTCCATCTAGTGTCGGATAACGGACCACAGTTTAAGTCCAAGGAATTCAGGAACATGTGTTTCAAACTAGGTATAGACCACATTACCACTACAGAGTATCGTCCGCAAGGTAATATAGCTGAGAGGTATTTGCGAAACCTAAAATCTGCTTTAATAGCCTACCATGCTAATGACCATACTTCTTGGGACCAGAACCTATCCTGGATACAGTTCGCCTTTAATTCAGCATATCATGAAGGACATAAGTCTACCCCATTCGAATTATTGTTCAAGTATAAACCTAACCACCCATTATCCACTAAGTGGAAAATACATGAATTGTTACCCCTTGAAATTAGGGATAAAAATATTAGGAAAATATGGAATGAAGCGCGCGCTAATTTACGAACAAACTTAGCGAAATCAAGGAAATATCACGAGCGAAAAAATAATAATAATGAAGTAAAGTACCAAATCGGTGACTTAGTTATGTATAAAACGCACCCAACGAGTAGTGCAATCGATAAGACAACTTCCAAGCTATCATACAGATGGTGCGGTCCTTATCAAATTCACAAATACTTAACTCCAGTAACTGTAGCCCTGTACGAACCCTCTACTCAAAAATATGTACGAAGGACACATATTTCGCAGATAAAACGTTATCACGAAGAAGGAAATGGTAGAGTGCAAGTTAAATAAATGTATTAGATGTAGGTACTCAAATGCAAAGAGTACGTGAGTAACATTTGGCTACCTTATCGTATAAATAGGTACGAGGCCTGATCAACCTTGAATCCTATTCATCGAAAGTAGAGCAAAGTAAGAAGTCAGCTGACATCCAATATGAGGAACAATAATAATAATAATAATAATAATAAAGTAATTAAAGAGTAAATTCTATAACTAGAATAACTCACAGCTAAAGAAAAATCCGGTAGTAGTCATAAGTAGTAGAGTTAAGAAAAATTTAGAATGTTTAAAATACTTTTATAGTGTGTGAATTTTATGTAGTAGTAGAATTAGTCTGTAAATTATGAAATATGTATAGATAGTAAGAATCAGCACGTCAAGAATGACTTATGCTGATCGTAATTACATACAAAGAAAAACTGGTGAGAGAAATTTCACACGGTACTCCCCGACCATACTCCCGGTACATTGCTGACCAAATTTTCAGGAGTCTGTGTTTTTTTAAGAGGCGGAGTATGTGACGATTTTATTAATAAAAATAAATTAGTTAATTAAGTTGATAATGTATAGGTTGATAAATTTTAAGTGTTTAATAAAATCTCACATTTTTACCTAAAGCTTATTGTAATCATTAAATAATAATAATATTTAAATGAAAGTCTAATAATATATTAAAAGGAATACGAGAGTACAGAAAGGGTAAAGCTTGTTAATTAATCCTGCAGAAACAGGCGCTAACCAGAATCAACTTGTTTTCCAACCCCTTAACTAACTAAAAATAATTGTAAATTGATTATTTTTTAAATAATTAAACTAGATCACTATAATGTACTTTGATAGCATTTGTAACTAAGAATCTCTCTACTTAATTATTTAATCTAATTTGAGTCCTTTAAATAAAAAAGAAACTTGGAACTATTTTTATGTTGAGTTGAACCGTCGCGAGATTACTACTCTGACCCCTAACTATTTTCGCCCACTTGCTAGGGAGCGGTCAAACAGTAAGCTGTTTACTGCCGATATGTGCAACGTTAAAAATAGTTTATTACAAAATGTAATTAATCCGTCAGTTAAGACACTGACGCATTCTTTTTACTATTAAACAATGTGTTGCGTTAATGTAGTTGAACCGCGACTCATATAAATATGGTGTAAACGAGTGAAAATGAATAACTAAAATTTAGCGCCGGTGACATCTCTTCAAAAATCTTAAAATATAATACTTATGTAATTAAAACTGTGGTAACCCCATGAAGTGAAGTGCTACAATCAAACTATCATGTGAAGTGTATACAGGTGAATGAAACTTTGTGTTAATCATTCAGATCAACGAGCTATTACTATCAGTTAGCCAAGAGCTGAGAACTAGGAGACACCATGATCTAAAAGACTTCAGGACTACACCATTCCCGGATACGAAGATAATGAGAGATACCTGACCTACTTCAAACATGCTGCAACCGAGGACCTACGACTGGAATAACGCAGAGCTGGAAGACATCAAAAAAAAAAGGTGACACGGAGGCAAGCCTTCCGTGCTTATGAAATACTAAATATTATATTCAACAAAAGACAATTAATTTAACCACATTAAGACATTTTAAGTAATTGTATAACAGTAATTGTATACTCATAACTTGTATACTTATCCCTAGTAAAAGAGTTATAGCTCTAAACTGTAAAGCCTTATTGTTTAAAAGATTAATAAAGACCATTCTTCAAATGGCAAAATTTTGAAAGCTTTATATGGCAAGGTAACCATTCTTAACGTATTAGAGGAAATCCCGGATCCGGAGAATTAATTAAATTTATGTACATCTTATTTTGAGGGGCCTTGTAAAGAATAAAATATAATCATCATGTAAACTGTAAGCTATTGAAGTATTGAAGCATATGTGTCGAGAATTTTAAGTAGAGAAAATAATACAATATGTAATAAAGAGATGTCATCAGGAGTACATACTATACTGAGTGCATAAATCAACAGTCTCCCCTTCCCTGCATCCTTGTATATTTAATCTTTGTTGTTCTGATTAATTTTCAGCTCGTCACAAGTAAGGCAGCCTGAATAATTGGCAGAACCAATTATTGCGGGTTCCCTAAGTTATAACACAGGAGAAGATGTTATAACACATATTCCCGCAAAGATTATTTTTTATTATGTGAGGTGGGGGAGGGGCCCGTCATAACAGCTGGCAACGGGGCCCACAGATTGATGTGGGGGGCCTGGTTCCAGTCCTAAGGTGATACACTAGAGCTGGTCACTCCGACGCCTCACACCTCTCCGTCCTTTCGGCTTATAATCCCATAGTTGCTTGGAGATGCGGTAGTCATAAGTCATAACAGCTGCCAACGGGGCCCACAGATTGATGTGGGGGGCCTGGTTCCTGTCCCAAGGTGATACACTAGAGCTGGTCACTCCGACGCCTCACACCTCTCCGTCCTTTCGGCTTATAATCCCATAGTTGCTTGCAGATGCGGTAGTCATAAGTCATAACAGCTGCCAACGGGGCCCACAGATTGAAGTGGGGGGCCTGGTTCCAGTCCCAAGGTGATACACTAGAGCTGGTCACTCCGACGCCTCACACCTCTCCGTCCTTTCGGCTTATAATCCCATAGTTGCTTGGAGATGCGGTAGTCATAAGTCATAACAGCTGCCAACGGGGCCCACAGATTGATGTGGGGGGGCCTGGTTCCAGTCCCAAGGTGATACACTAGAGCTGGTCACTCCGACGCCTCACACCTCTCCGTCCTTTCGGCTTATAATCCCATAGTTGCTTGGAGATGCGGTAGTCATAAGTCATAACAGCTGCCAACGGGGCCCACAGATTGATGTGGGGGGGGGCCTGGTTCCAGTCCCAAGGTGATACACTAGAGCTGGTCACTCCGACGCCTCACACCTCTCCGTCCTTTCGGCTTATAATCCCATAGTTGCTTGGAGATGCGGTAGTCATAAGTCATAACAGCTGGCAACGGGGCCCACAGATTGATGTGGGGGGCCTGGTTCCAGTCCCAAGGTGATACACTAGAGCTGGTCACTCCGACGCCTCACACCTCTCCGTCCTTTCGGCTTATAATCCCATAGTTGCTTGGAGATGCGGTAGTCATAAGTCATAACAGCTGCCAACGGGGCCCACAGATTGATGTGGGGGGCCTGGTTCCTGTCCCAAGGTGATACACTAGAGCTGGTCACTCCGACGCCTCACACCTCTCCGTGCTTTCGGCTTATAATCCCGTAGTTGCTTGCAGATGCGGTAGTCATAAGTCATAACAGCTGCCAACGGGGCCCACAGATTGATGTGGGGGGCCTGGTTCCAGTCCCAAGGTGATACACTAGAGCTGGTCACTCCGACGCCTCACACCTCTCCGTCCTTTCGGCTTATAATCCCATAGTTGCTTGGAGATGCGGTAGTCATAAGTCATAACAGCTGCCAACGGGGCACACAGATTGATGTGGGGGGGCCTGGTTCCAGTCCCAAGGTGATACACTAGAGCTGGTCACTCCGACGCCTCACACCTCTCCGTCCTTTCGGCTTATAATCCCATAGTTGCTTGGAGATGCGGTAGTCATAAGTCATAACAGCTGGCAACGGGGCCCACAGACTGATGTGGGGGGCCTGGTTCCAGTCCCAAGGTGATACACTAGAGCTGGTCACTCCGACGCCTCACACCTCTCCGTCCTTTCGGCTTATAATCCCATAGTTGCTTGGAGATGCGGTAGTCATAAGTCATAACAGCTGCCAACGGGGCCCACAGATTGATGTGGGGGGCCTGGTTCCAGTCCCAAGGTGATACACTAGACCTGGTCACTCCCGACGCGTCACACCTCTCCGTCCTTTCGGCTTATAATCCCATAGTTGCTTGGAGATGCGGTAGTCATAAGTCATAACAGCTGCCAACGGGGCCCACAGATTGATGTGGGGGGCCTGGTTCCAGTCCCAAGGTGATACTCTAGAGCTGGTCACTCCCGACGCGTCACACCTCTCCGTCCTTTCGGCTTATAATCCCATAGTTGCTTGCAGATGCGGTAGTCATAAGTCATAACAGCTGCCAACGGGGCCCACAGATTGATGTGGGGGGCCTGGTTCCAGTCCCAAGGTGATACACTATAGCTGGTCACTCCGACGCCTCACACCTCTCCGTCCTTTCGGCTTATAATCCCATAGTTGCTTGGAGATGCGGTAGTCATAAGTCATAACAGCTGGCAACGGGGCCCACAGATTGATGTGGGGGGCCTGGTTCCAGTCCCAAGGTGATACACTAGAGCTGGTCACTCCGACGCCTCACACCTCTCCGTCCTTTCGGCTTATAATCCCATAGTTGCTTGCAGATGCGGTAGTCATAAGTCATAACAGCTGACAACGGGGCCCACAGATTGATGTGGGGGGCCTGGTTCCAGTCCCAAGGTGATACACTAGAGCTGGTCACTCCGACGCCTCACACCTCTCCGTCCTTTCGGCTTATAATCCCATAGTTGCTTGCAGATGCGGTAGTCATAAGTCATAACAGCTGACAACGGGGCCCACAGATTGATGTGGAGGGCCTGGTTCCAGTCCCAAGGTGATACACTAGAGCTGGTCACTCCGACGCCTCACACCTCTCCGTCCTTTCGGCTTATAATCCCATAGTTGCTTGCAGATGCTGTAGTCATAAGTCATAACAGCTGACAACGGGGCCCACAGATTGATGTGGGGGGCCTGGTTCCAGTCCCAAGGTGATACACTAGAGCTGGTCACTCCGACGCCTCACACCTCTCCGTCCTTTCGGCTTATAATCCCATAGTTGCTTGGAGATGCGGTAGTCATAAGTCATAACAGCTGGCAACGGGGCCCACAGATTGATGTGGGGGGCCTGGTTCCAGTCCCAAGGTGATACACTAGAGCTGGTCACTCCGACGCCTCACACCTCTCCGTCCTTTCGGCTTATAATCCCATAGTTGCTTGCAGATGCGGTAGTCATAAGTCATAACAGCTGACAACGGGGCCCACAGATTGATGTGGGGGGCCTGGTTCCTGTCCCAAGGTGATACACTAGAGCTGGTCACTCCGACGCCTCACACCTCTCCGTCCTTTCGGCTTATAATCCCATAGTTGCTTGCAGATGCGGTAGTCATAAGTCATAACAGCTGACAACGGGGCCCACAGATTGATGTGGGGGGCCTGGTTCCAGTCCCAAGGTGATACACTAGAGCTGGTCACTCCGACGCCTCACACCTCTCCGCCCTTTCGGCTTATAATCCCATAGTTGCTTGCAGATGCGGTAGTCATAAGTCATAACAGCTGACAACGGGGCCCACAGATTGATGTGGGGGGGCCTGGTTCCAGTCCCAAGGTGATACACTAGAGCTGGTCACTCCGACGCCTCACACCTCTCCGTCCTTTCGGCTTATAATCCCATAGTTGCTTGCAGATGCGGTAGTCATAAGTCATAACAGCTGACAACGGGGCCCACAGATTGATGTGGGGGGGCCTGGTTCCAGTCCCAAGGTGATACACTAGAGCTGGTCACTCCGACGCCTCACACCTCTCCGTCCTTTCGGCTTATAATCCCATAGTTGCTTGCAGATGCGGTAGTCATAAGTCATAACAGCTGACAACGGGGCCCACAGATTGATGTGGGGGGCCTGGTTCCAGTCCCAAGGTGATACACTAGAGCTGGTCACTCCGACGCCTCACACCTCTCCGTCCTTTCGGCTTATAATCCCATAGTTGCTTGCAGATGCGGTAGTCATAAGTCATAACAGCTGACAACGGGGCCCACAGATTGATGTGGGGGGCCTGGTTCCTGTCCCAAGGTGATACACTAGAGCTGGTCACTCCGACGCCTCACACCTCTCCGTCCTTTCGGCTTATAATCCCATAGTTGCTTGCAGATGCGGTAGTCATAAGTCATAACAGCTGACAACGGGGCCCACAGATTGATGTGGGGGGCCTGGTTCCAGTCCCAAGGTGATACACTAGAGCTGGTCACTCCGACGCCTCACACCTCTCCGTCCTTTCGGCTTATAATCCCATAGTTGCTTGCAGATGCGGTAGTCATAAGTCATAACAGCTGACAACGGGGCCCACAGATTGATGTGGGGGGGCCTGGTTCCAGTCCCAAGGTGATACACTAGAGCTGGTCACTCCGACGCCTCACACCTCTCCGTCCTTTCGGCTTATAATCCCATAGTTGCTTGCAGATGCGGTAGTCATAAGTCATAACAGCTGACAACGGGGCCCACAGATTGATGTGGGGGGCCTGGTTACTGTCCCAAGGTGATACACTAGAGCTGGTCACTCCGACGCCTCTTCGGACGTCTCACACCTCTCCGTCCTTTCGGCTTATAATCGCATAGTTGCTTGCAGATGCGGTAGTCATCCATTCGATTAAGATATTCCAACCATTCTGACCGAAACTGCACACTACTCTTGAGTATATTCATATATTCAGTTCCTGCCGTACACCGACATTCCTTTTGCGACCTTGTACTATATATCCTACCACATGCCTGAGAAATTTCATTTCGGCAGCTTGAATACGAGTGGCCTGCGATTCCGTTAAAGTCCAAGTCTCAGACCCATCGAGACGTTTGGGGAGAGACGAAGTCTTCGGAATTTTTAAAGATGTCAGTTAAAAAGCCTACAGGAGTTTATTCAAATATGTTTTGATGCGATGCCCGGGGCGAGCCGCTATTTACATAATACATTACGGTTTATTGTACTTGAAAACGATTTTAGGATTACGGGCAAACACGGCTGAGAGGCCACTGAATGCAACTTGGTGTCATTCTGCTGGCTCTGGTTCGATTTCAATTTTTATTATTATTCCGGCTGTACAATGTTTACAAATTTTCCAGAACCAAAGATTGCAGAAGTGATTGAATACTCATCTTCCACTGCTACTTGTCCATCCAAAGAAATTCTTCAATTTCTCGTCCCCTCAAATAGTCTGAATTTCTTCTATCCAGGTGATAGGCGGTCTTCCTCTTTTCCTTCTTCCTGGTGGGGTCCATTCCATAACTCTCCTTGGCAATCTTTCCTGTGCCAATTCTTTTCGTGTGTCCGTACCATTGTAATTTTTTTGTTTAGATAAAATCAACAATTGAATTTTTCACATTCATTCTGTCCTTAATGACTTCATATCTAATTTTTCTTACGTCTGGATACTCTTGCTGAACGTCACCAAAAGTCCATCTCTGCTGTTATTAATTTTGTTCTCGTGTTTATTAGTAGTCCAAACATCTGAGCTGTAATTGAAATATCTACCGGGCTGTTTGGCGGCCGTGGTCCAAGGTTTACATTCAAGCCAAACGTTTCAGCAGCACCACTGGCTGCAATCTTCGGTGGATATTCGAGTCTACCTAACGCGGGGTGTCGTACGTCAGGCCCACAGTACTGTGGTGACTGTGGTGTGGCCTTGTAAACCTTGGACCACGGCCAAACACCACGGTAGATATTTCAAATACAACCGACACCGGCCGTGAAAGCCTTCAAACAATATTCTGAGCCCCGTAAGTCATGATACTTCTAACAGTGGTTTAAAATATTTTGGTTTTTGTTTCTGCTGTAATTTGCTTATCTCACAGGAGTCTATTTAATGTAGGTATAGCCATATTTTCCAAATTAATTCTGGCTCTGGTGTTGATTTCAATTTTTATCTCACAAAATCATTCATCCACAGGCCGGCTCATCCATGACACACTGCAGACGGTTAAGGATGCAAAACTGGTGAAAGCTGTAGCAGACACCAATTCTCGCTTCTTATTTTACAGCATCTACCTCGCGGCTAATCAATTTCATCCAAACATCGGCGGCGCGCAGCCGGATCCTTTTGAACACCACCAAGTCGACAATGTGAAAGTCGCACACACACACGCGCGCGCGCGCGCAAGATCTAATTGACATGATTTCCTCCCATTAATTCACCTGCTGTTGTACCACTCATCGTCGTCTTTGCGAAGAACACCTGGCGTAGTACGCGCACGCACACACGTTAACCGCTACTTTCACCACGCACGTCCGTCTCTTCACACAACGCGCGCGCGCACGCACGCACGCCGCTCCGTTTTTATTTATTAATAATAACACACGCCGGTTGCAATTCACACACACAAACACAATGCGCTGCCGTTAAACAAAACATTTTGTCTGCGTGTACACGCGCACATCCACCACGTCAAATCCTGTTAGATTTCTTTTACGTTTATCTCGCAATAAAACATCGCTACAATGACGTTTTTATTATCATTTGACTGTATGCTGCTGACTGCTTTGTTCGTCTGCCCCGACATAATAAGACACTGTACTACCGTACAAACAGAACACGCAAACGCGAGCGAACGCGCGCGCGCGCAGACACACATACACAGCTATAATTATCCGTTTGTTTCTTCGTGTGTTTTACAAACAATACGCGCCTTCTTTCCGACCGATCTGAAGTCGAAAAACTTTCATCATCCAGCCTGCTGACTTTCCCTTCTAATAATATAGACGAGCGGGGTTCACATGAATGAACTGGCAATGTGAAGGCCTCCTTTCCAATATCTCGCCTAGTACAGTATTGTATTGCTATAAACGCTTCCAATTTATCAGCCGGTTATCAAATACAACCGCTCTTTTTTCTAGGCCGTTATTTTCTCCAACACTCCCTTGGCATACACAAGGGCGTACTTACGGTGGAACCGGTTCCTCCCCAGAGGTAGAAAAAGTTGACGAATTTTGTTAATCTGTTAATTTTTAGGCTGTTTTATTATTTTTTCAGGTGTGTACGCAAATATAAGCTCTTTTTTAAATATACAAACAGGTTTACTACACAGCATTGGGGCATATGTTTGAAATATGAAATGTAGGAAAATCAATTCAGTCAATAAGTATCTTTTAAACAATGTTTCAATAATGCGTATGTTTATTGTTATTACCGTTTACTTCAATGGGGCTGATTTCAGGATGCTTTCAGTCACTTTAAAGATAATAATACTCTATATATTAGTGTTAACTTGTTTTTTCTTTTGTGTGAAGCCGACCCGACCCCGGACCTACCCCCACAGCTAAATTCTAGACACGCCACTGGGGATACACCTAGGCTATATTCCGTAACGTTGGGGGACTGAATAATTTATTATTCATAGACTTTCATACGGGGATCGGGGCCATGCACCAATTTGTTTTAACCAGTTGTCAATAAATAACCTTGAATTTATTACAGAAGCAATTTTTTAGTCTACGTCTTCTAATCCTAGTGAATCCACTAGAGGCGTTACGTTGGGGGGAGGGTGAGAAATACGGAAATAGAAACGACAACTTGCTCCAAACTGCCCCCGTGTGGTAGATCACGTATCCAGTGGCGTATTTACTAGAATTTGGTCTGGGGAGGGTGAGGGTCCGGTCTTGTCGGCTTCATATATAAAAGAAAAAACATGTTAAGAAATATCAATATTTTAATCTTCACAGTGACTGAAAAATGTGTGATAACATTCTGAAATAAATCCTATTAAAGTAAACGGTAATAACACAATACAAATGCGTGCCATTGATCCCCGTTTACCAGATGCTTATTGACATTTTACATTTAAAAATGATAACTACAGTTTTAATTAAAAAAAAGTGAACCAACAAATTTTTATATACAAAAAATAAGATACACTGTATGAAAATATCATACACTTTAATTCGCCTCGATTTTATGGCCATTTCATTGACAACTTCTTCCGAGGTCACTGAATTGATTTTCCTATATATCTCATATTTCAAACGTAACTTATTCGCAAATGCTGTGTTATATAAGCCTGTTATACGTTTATTTAAAAAATAAATATATTAAAAAAAATTTTAAAAATAGTATGTTACTACTATATTAACTTGCACAACTGAAAAAATAATTTAAAATACCTAAAATTTATTTCATAAATAATATCAGTCAAAAGATAAAATATATGCTGAAGAAAAAGTAGATACTGGAATGTAGCGTATGACGACAAACGTCGAATTGTACGAACTATACAAGGAACCGGACATCGTCACAGCAATAAAACAAGGCAGAATTAGTTGGGCAGGTCACGTACAAAGAATGACAGAGGAAAGAGCGGTGAAAAAAGTATCCGTTGAGGATCAGTAGGAAGAAAAGCAAGAGGGAGGCCAAGAAGAAGATGTAGAGGGAGGGTGGACGATGTAGATGAAGATATGAGAAGGCTGGGGGTCAGAAGGTGGCGGGACGTCATTCTGGAGGCTTGAGCTGTAGCGCCGTGGAGTAGTAGCCTACCAGTAAAATTTATAGATATTCTGAGTGCTTTGGGCGGCGGGGTATTAAATACTATGGTACTACGCGACCGTGACTTTGCGTGGCCAGGGTTCTTACTGAGTAAGGTTTCATGGTACCGGTCAGCCAGATTTCACTGCCGCTAGAAGTAGAAGCCGCTCCAGTAAAGGTGTCCCCCGTGTCCTTTTGCCACTTCTTCGATGTCTGTCTAACCTAACGCCGTGCAGTCATCCATCCAGGATTTATATTCCAGTGGACACTTCAATGTCACACGCCGGGTTTGATTTTACACCGTGTTATCATTTAATAACACGCTGAATAATTATTAACATCGCTGTTAACAAACAAACAAAAATTTCAAATCCTTACCTTTCAATAGTTACCTTGATTTCAATTTTCCGCTCCTCGCCTGTACTTCCCGGTTCGTACCTTTAGAATAAGCGTAAACATATATGAGAGCGTCAACATATTGAGGAGAGCGTAAACATATTGAGTAAGTTGAGTAAGCGTCAATGTATATAAGACGGCTGTTTGATTATGCCGTTGCTACATTTAAAACAAAAAAAAAACGAATTCTCATTTAGTTGTTTTTAGAGAGACAAGAAAACCACTGTACATTTTACCAGTACCAATAGTTATTTTTAATTACATTACACAGTCATAATTTTACGATCCGACAGTAACAGCCGGGCAAGAGTACGTGCCAGATGTGAGTTGTAATCGTTTAGATAGACGTAAGTTCTCCTGCCTAAACTTCTTTGTCATTCTCAGCACTCAGCACTCGCTTCAAGCTTAACTGGCCTGGACTGTACTTAAGACGGAACAAGAGGTGCCAAGAACAAGTCACACTGTGAGACTGTCGTCATGCCACGCAATGAATTTTTCATTTAAAAACAGACACTTGAAATTCGTTTCCCTACAAATACGTACATGGCGTTTCTGAAAATAAGAACAAGAAATGGAACGGAAACCATGTTGCTGTTGTCACGAAAGAGGGAGAGAAAACTCAACAAACAAAGAAACAACAAACATAAGAAGCCATGTGGTGTGTGCTGCTGTAGCTGAACACACGCGATAATCACGTGCACGTGCGCGCCCGCGTTTGTCTCACGCTGAGAGCTAACCTCGCACAGTGTCAAACTGCCAATGGTGTCTAGGGACACCAGCCACACCGTCCGATTAGTTTATATAATTACATCAGTTCTATTCACTATTTGTGATTAAAATCTCTCTCTCACTCTCTCTCTCTCTCACACACACACACACACACACACACACACACACAAGTGTGACCACAGCGCGGTGTAATGGTGCAAGTCGGATCACTGGCATTTAGGGGGGGGGGCATTTTTCAAGGCGCCGTAAATCAAACAAATCAGTGAAGAAAAAGAATGCAGTTACTACATCAAGTTAGATTATCTTTGTAAGACCTCATTTACTACTAGTTATGTTAGGCCAGGTTTGAACAGGCTTTTATATTTCTCATAATTCAGTTACTGATTTTAGGCCTACTAGGAAACCTGTTGGGGTATTGATAAAAGAATTACATTAGTTTTTTGATTCCAGTAATTGGTTAAACGGCTTTAATTTTCAAAAATATTTGGATAAAGCCCCCAAGATTCAGCGTTAACTGGGGGGAGGGATTGCACCATGGCCTTTGGGGAGGGTGAACACCTCTGCGCGCGCGCACCCCCCCACTCACACACACAACAATGATCTCCTTCTACCAGTAGAGATTGATGCCCTGTGAAAAGATTAGGCAGTTTAATACAAGAGATTTCCGATGTTCGACGACGGTCCGGCAACCGTCCGTTGCAGTGGCAGTTGACGGCTACTGTGCCGTGACCGTCTGCTGTGTTCCTCTCCGTTCCACTGTGTGCGTGAGAGGGGCTAAACGTGGATTTATTCATATAGGACTGTGCTACTACTGTGCTGCGACTGTTTTAATAGCAAAATGGTCTACTTTACACCATTTGAATTACACGGGTAGACCGTTTTCAATGTACATAAGTAGTGCTGTGCGAGTGCCGTTCGCAGACCGTACTGTCCTCGTCTGCTCTTGAAAGAGTTTGTTAAGGTCTTGACAGATGGCAGTCCGACACGGTACGCGCACAATACCCTGCATTCTAGACGGACCGAGACTGCTGTAGACTGCCGCAAAACAACCTAAACCGGTCTAAACTGCTTTTCAACGAGCTGGAGGCGGGCGAGCTGCTTTTTATGTCTCAAATAAAAGCTCCGAGAAAAAGACAGACGAGAAGAAACAGTATGATATGCGGACAGTACCATATGTGTAAACTGAAACGGTTGTTTCCGATCTGACGATGAGCTGTGAAGCTTGAAAGCGCTAATCAGAATAATTTTTCTATATTGATGTGCAACAGTGATTATTCTGTTTGTAAACTGAAACGGTCGACGGCAGTCTAGTACAGTACGGTACACTGTATGTCTAAATCTACCTTAAGGCTGTGGAGAAAATCCCAGAACAAAGAAACTGTCAAATGACAGTAATTCAAAACCAAACACATGCGCCAGTACAGTCGATTTACATGCACATGACACTACAACAACTTCTACAATAATACTTCGGTAAAGTTTGTTATCGACCGCGTCAACCCCAGTCTTCTTCATATGTCTGTTGTTCTTATTCTCGCAAATGCCATATACGACATTTAAATATCGGTATGGAGAACCATATGTGACTTCCATGTTCTAAGATTTATATTTAAAATCATTTTCGAAATGAAATATTTCCATAGAAACTACTTCTTTCTTTAGCCTTAACCACAGTATTGTGGTCACTAACAGGCTTTTACCGGGGGTTCCACCTCACGTTACCGCACTCGATTTTCACTGACGATGGCAGTCGATAGCACTGCCGAAACGTCTGGTTTTGTAGATAACATTGGACCACGCCAAACAGCCCGGGAAGGAATTTTAATAACAAACTACTTCTTTGTTGCCGATAACGAAGTACACATCACATATAAATAAAAATTATCCCTTCCCCCTTCAACTATCATTTTTGTTTATAGAAAAATTACCCCACCCCCTTCAACTAGCCTCTTCATTTACAGATATTCTACAGTGGATCTTCTTTTCAGGATACTTTATTTATCAAAATTAAGTACTTTACTCAAACAAAGGTAATGGTATTGGGGGAGAAAATAATAAATATAGAGATCGGAGGAGTGAAGATAGAACAAGTCAAACAATTTAAATATCTAGGGATTATAGTAGATAGTAATGGGAATCAAAAAGCCGCAATAAATGAAAGAATTGAAAAGGCAATAAAAGTATACTATGCATTAAACAATAGATTTATAAAGAAGGAGATATCAAAAAAAACGAAAATGAGTGTGTATAAAGCAGTATATAGACCGGTTTTAACATACGGCTGTGAGACGTGGGTGCTATCCAAAAGCCAAAAAAGTAAAATCCAGACTGCAGAAATTAAATATCTTAGGAGAGTAGTAGGAGTAACAAGGAAGAATAGAGTTAGGAATACACAAAGAAGAGAGGATTTAGAAATGATATCGATTCTGGATTTTATTGAACAGAGACAACTATGCTGGTGGGGACACATGCAGAGAATGGATAGTGATAAAATGGTAAAAAAGGTTTGGGAGGCAAAATCAGGGGGGTGAAAGAAGAGAGGAAGACCGCGACTGACTTGGGATGGAATGATGGGAAACATTTTGAGAGAAAGAAGCTTGGGCTGGAGTGAAGCGAAGACATTGTCAATGGATAGAGTAAGATGGAAAAAATTTGTATATAAAGTGTAGTTGATGTAACCCGACACCAATATTGTATAAGGGTATTTTGATAATAAATAAATAAATAAATAAAAAAAATTTTACTCTTGTTAAATATAAAACGTTGCAGGTAAACTAACCATTCGCCTTAACCGATCTTCACCATAATCAATAGGCCTCGAGTCCTCTACAATTCAGGGACGTATGCAAAACATTATTTGATTCTGGTTGAATGTGCAGTAGTTATTGTTCGTCATAGAAAAAATTACCCTTGTTAAAACATAAAACGTTGCAGGTAAATTACCCCTTCCCCTTAACTGATCTTCACCAAAATCAATAGACCTTGAGTCCTCTACAATTCAGGGAAGTATGCAAAAACGTATTTGATTCTGTTTGAATTTTCGGCTGTTATCGTTTGCCATAGAAAAAATTCTACACATAGACACACAGACACTTTTCGAAAAATGATTTTTCTTCATGTTTTGAGGGTAGTACAATCAGAATCAGCCCTTATCTCGAACACGATTTTTTTCGCCATCACCATACTTCCATGTCCTTATGGAACATGGAAGTAAAAAAGAAAATAAACTGTTACGACATCGCCGATGGCAAGATGTCTAGATGTCTAAGTGCTGCACAGAAGACATACGGAAAGGAGAACAGACGACAAATGGAATAAAATAATAATTAAATGGAATCGATGCCGTTGTAAAGAAGAAAGAAAGAGAAAGCGCAGATACGCCGATATGGTATGATATTAAAGCAATATGCAGTTCTCAATAGACGAGAATGGTCGGGAATTGTCAAGCATGGAGAAACGTCTGGAAGAGGTCGCTGTTCAGTATTTAACATCGTGTGGGGTTTAGAAAGAGAGCTATAATTAGATTTAAATAGAAATTATTAAAGATATCCTTAATATGGGAGAGCCTTAACATATAAAGTTAATTAATTTCGTTTTTCGTTAGTACTTACGGTTATGTATGTCAGAATAAAGAGTCGGTTTGACAGTTTACAATGCTTACCTGTAAAAGAAAAGAAAAACAAATTAGAGAAACAAGAAAGTATTACGTGTAAAACAGTTCTGAATAATATCCAAGTTTTGCTAGGCTAAAAAACCTGTGACTGCTTTAGACTCAATCACGTCATTATTCTTTACCAGTGGTGGCGAATTTTTGCTCCTTGACCCAATTTTTGTGACCGTGAAACATAAGCGGGGCTTGTGAGCGATTTTCTTGTAAATACTACATACATAGGCATAAAGTCGAAGACGTACAGGCAAACATTACATATTTATGGACGTATTAATAAGACTCGGCTAAAGCCAAGGTGAGACTAGGTTACTGCCTTTAAGCATTTTTGGAATATTTTAAAGGTTCACTTTTGTAACACTTTTCAATATTTTTCCTACATCACCTCTTCCGTAACTTTTCTAAACCAACGATGAAATTATAATAGTCTTATGACCAAGCTATATAGTGACAGATTTGCATTCAGACTTGCGTTAGTGAGCCTTAAGTTACTATACACCATATTGACGTTTCAAACAAAAGTATTTAATACTAAGACAAAAACTATGGCCTTCCTGGGGAAGAACCCTGTAAGTGAAAAAAATTGTAATTGATAATAGTGTTTTGGAGCAGGTATCACATTTTAATTATTTAGGTCGTGATATCTCATATAGGAAAGACAACGATAGCGAGAGAACGTTAAATAAATTTAGTTATACCTGTGGAACAATAAGACGACTACTGAAGAATAAAAAGCAGAGGGAGACACAGCTAAAGTTCTATAAGATCGTAGCTGCGCCGACTGTAATGTATGGATGTGAAACGCGGACTCTCCTGCAACAATATATTTCGAAATTACAGGCCTCGGAAATGAAATTTTTAAGAGCCGTTAAAGGAAGCAGTTTGAGAGATGATCTACGAAATGACAACAAAAGTAAATACTTGAAGTTACAGTCGGTTCTAAATAGAATAAACGAATACAAGCAGAATTGGAAACCACATGTGGAACGCATGGTAGACACGGGTATTCCTAAACAAGCGAACAAGCGTTTGGAATATAGGCCAGTGGGGACGAGAGATCGTGGAAGACCCGGAAAAAAGGGTCAGACTCTGTGAAGTCGGAACGGGCTATAGCCCAAGCCATGAAGAAGAAGAAGAAGGAGGAGGAGGAGGAGGAGGAGGAGGAGGAGGAGGAGGAGGAGGAGGAGGAGGAGGAGGAGGAGAAGGAGAAGGAGAAGGAGAAGAAGAAGGAGAAGAAGAAGAAGAAGAAGAAGAAGAAGAAGAAGAAGAAGAAGAAGAAGAAGAAGAAGAAGAAGAAGAAGAAGAACTAAATAATGCCTCGTCGTTTTACCGCCTAACCAGTCTGGGGGATCCAGCTTAACATCAAATAACTTTCTTGTTTTTAATGTAGGCCCGTTTTAAAGTTATGTAAAATGTAAGCGTCTAATTTTAGAATATCAAGATAACGATTTGTAACAACATTCAAGAAAACACTTCTGTTTTTAGTCTTACTGCATGCTGATTAACTACCACAAATTGGCATGCGTGCATTGTCGCGAGTTGGCCACTGTTGTTCCGTATACTTCCTATGTTTCATATAATGATTAAAGATAATGATATTTGAATAAAACAAAATATACACTATTTTAGTATCAATACACTAATATCCTCCCTGAGCTCCAGAGTCGCTCACTGTTTTCAACGAAGTACATTTATACGACAGAAATTTCAATATTGGATAGTTTTACAATTATGGGAAAAATATTCAAAAATCTTGATTACTACCTTTTTTTTAGTGATATAATAACTGTGAGCACAAATCATACAATAAACACAAAAATTTCGAAGTGTTTAGGCCAGCTCCTAGAGTTGGGCGGATCAACTGTGGAGTACAACAAGGGTGTCCATTATCACCATCTCCTTTTAGTTTATATATTGACGATGTCACACAAAACTGGCAGATGTGTCTTCCAGAACATTTTATGATTGGTCACTCTACAATTGACACTTTGTTGTTTGCGGACGATCAGGCTATTCTGTCGGACTCTGAAAACAGATTGCAGATGGGTACACGTTTGTTAAATCGAATCTGCAAGGACTCTACATTGCAAATATCCACACTTAAAACCAAGGTGATGGCTTTTCGTGGAACTGATCCCGTACGGGCAAAAATTGTTATAGATGGTACTGTCCTGGAACAAATTTACAGTTTTGAATACCTGGGCTACAGTGTGTCTTATAATGCAAGCAACGACGTTTTGAATAAGTTGCGTAAGTTCAACTTTATGTGCGGGACCATTGGGCAAACCCTTAAGTCAGCAAGTAAAGGAACACGCCTACAATTCTACAAGGTGATGGCTCTTCCCATCCTTGGTTTAATCCTTGAAGATAATGATGATGATGATGATGATGATGATTATGAATTTCGAAACATTCGGATTTGGGTTACTCTTTCTTTTGGTCTGACAGCCCGCTGGATTTTCACAATTTTTGCTTACATTTTTTATCTCTTTTCTACGCCTGGAGTCCAAAATTTTCAAATTTCCAAAACTTATCACTACATTCAGACGTTAGTTAAAATTATCTTTAATTTGAGGATTTTTGCGAAGTTATCAAAACTTTCAACCACTTTTGGGGGCCTGACGTCCACAAATTTTGTAATTTTCAAAAATTACCATTACACTCAGATTGTGGTTGAAATTCCCTTTAATTTGATATCCCACGTGAGCTTTGCGATTTTTATCAAATTTGACCCCGTCACATTTTTATCAATCGCCCCTATTTTTGGAGAATCCGTCTAAAAACCGACAGGGTTCTGTAGAGTAAAAGCCTGGACACAGTGCCCCAAGTTTTAAGAAAATCGATTGATGCGTTCAAATGTTACCGTTAGACATACTCCAAACGGACAGACACATGCCAAATGGTCGAGTTAATAAGAGAACTCGTTTGGGTTTGTTCAAAATATCAGCACAATCGACTTCTGGTAAACGGCTAGTTCAGAAGCGATTCACGGTTACTATAACTGCTGGCAAAACCCGACTTTGAATGGTCAGAATGTATAGTCGCTTAATTATCTTCTATCAACAATTATGTCGTTGTCTATATCTGTAAGCATAAACGCTGCAACACTATTAACATTTTATTTCTGTCTGCGTTCACTTACCTCGTAAATTATATAAGACGCTCGTTTATAAGTGGTTCGTTGTTCTGAAGAGCCACTGGTTAGAAACGTAAAAAAAAAATTAAAAATCTCGAGAATTTATAAGTGAACGTCTGACAAGGCACTAATTAAAATATTTTTTACGGCTGTCCAATACTGTAATAAAGTAATGCATAGCGCATAACCAACATCAAGCGTTCTTTATGAAAGGACAGTCGTTCTGACAGCAACGTCGTAAAATCTGGAACGAGATGTTTTGTTCCATCCTACAATGTCAAAAAGTCAACAAACTGCCGAAACTCCGTAGTCGGAACTAATCAACTGAAAACATCATCACATCATACAAAGGCTGTGCGTACATTTTCTCCATTCAAACGCTTTTTTTTGAAGTGCGTTAAATAACTCATTTTATTTACGAATAAAGATCATGGACACCAAGGGTATTGTGTATTAAAAAAATAAAATAAAACAAAAGAATTAGAAAACTGTGGCCAGACTCTGTGTGCACCAGAAACTTGGTAATTAAATAAACAACGGGTAAGGAAAGTTGTGACTTTAGAATTATTGAAGTTCTGAGACGATTTTTGGTGAAATCAGAGAGGAGGATGACTGGATAATGAACCATAACAGAGAAATCAGAAAGTTTATCTTGAAGTGATCCCGTACGGGCAAAAATAGTTATAGATGGTACTGTCCAGGAACAAGTCAGCAATTCTGAATACCTGGACTGCAGTGTGACTTACAATACAAGCAACGACGTTGTGAATAAGTTGCGTAAGTCCAACCTTATGTGCGAGACCATCAGGCGAACTCTTAAGTCAGCAAGTAAAGGAACACTTCTAAAATCCTACAAGGTGGTGGCCCTTCCCACACTTCTTTATGGGTCTGAGAACTGGACTTTAACGAAAGGCCAAGCCAGTCGTATCCAAGCGGCTGAAATGAGATTTCTCATGCACGTGGCAGCGTATACTCTCCATGATCATAGAAGAAACTCAGATATGAGTATACTCGACAGGACTGCCCAGTATCGGCTGAATTTGTGGGAACATTTTTGAGGAATGGATGACTGCCGCATCCCCAAGCAACTATGGAACTATAAGCCGAATGGACGGAGAGGTGTGGGATGTCCGAGGAAGGTTTGAGTGACCAGCTCTAGACTTTGCCTGTTTGAGACCGGAACAAACCATCCTTGGTTTAATCCTTGCAGGTGATGATGATGATGATGATGACAGCGGAAGGTTGAGATGGCCCGGTCACGTCGTCAGGAGGGAGCGGAGGGGCTTACGTTGAATGAAGTCTGAAGAAGGAATCTGCAGGAGGGAAAACACTTGAGGAAACACCTCTGATCAGGCACTGGGACCAGTGAAGAGATACTTGGAAATGATCAAAGCTAGTATTGACAGCGAACAAGATCGAATGCAGTGGATGGATACTAGCGAGGTAAAATACCATCTGATCATGTGTCGCATATGGACTAGAGAAGCCTGCCGAGTGCTGTTATGAAATATCAAAACTGATACTTAACACGACTGTCCAGTACCTTCTAGCATTAACAAGCAACGCTACAATTATTATTATGATCATCTACTTTCAGGGATTAGGCATTAACTATAGACCTCCTTGTTCCGGCCTTACATGTTTGATGTGGTCATCTTTCTTTTGAGTGTCCTCACCTGTTACTATATGTTGTACAACTTTCATGGCGATGTTACACAGGGCTGTTATGTAAATGTCCTTTTATTTGGTACGGTATTCTATTCTATTATTTACCCGGCAATTACCCCAGAGTATTAATAACTAGTATGCTCTCTAAGCTGCAGAAACCGCCCACTGTTATGAACAAGTACATTTATTATTGGATACATTTTGATATTAGATGTCTCATTTGTCAGAAAAATCAAGAAAATACCGATTATTCTGCTATTTTTTGAAGTAAGGTAGGGTAACAGTAACGTAATAGTAGAGCAATCATCTTGTTAGAGCAATCGTACAATAAACGCTAAACATTCCCCTCAAAATTGGATTTGTGTTAAAATTCCCTTTAGTCTGACGTCTGGCTGGAATTTCATAATTTTATCAAACTTTTGACCCCATTTTTGGGCCTGGGGACAGAAAACTTAGAAATTTCCAAAACTGTACACTATATTCACGTTTTGGAAATCGTCTCTTTAATTTGATATCCCACACGAAATTTACAATTTTATCAAAATTTTCTCCCACTTCATGGCCCCCGGCGTCCCGAAATTTTGAAAATTTCGTAAATGAACACACAATTCATATTTTCGTTAAAATTTAAATCAATTTAATACCTAACTTGAACTTTTGCGATTTTTTCAAAAACTTTGTACCCCTTACATTTTTTACCTCCCGGTCTCCCTATTTTTGGGGAATAAATCTCAAGAACAATATGGTTGTTTAGGGTAAAAGTGTGGACACACATGCCAAGTTTTTTTGAAAACGAGCGATGCGTTCAAACCATATCGTGTGACACATAAGAACGCAACTGTTGCTGCTTGGAAATTGAGGAGACGTTAGAGTTCACACCAACTCGCTGTTCAGAAACACTAGTTTGTTTAAAAACACAAGGAACACTTATAACAAAAGGTTTCCTGATGAGTGCCAGAAGATCTAGTTCCATGGATGAAATAACCAAAGTCGTAAACTGGAGCTCAAGCCTTCATCATCAGGAGTGGCTCTACAACCATTGGGGGGTCTTGGCTTGGTCCAAGAGTCGAATCCATTCTTCCCTATTGCGTGAACTGGCTTTCTAGTTTGTTCAGTTTTCCGAGGTCCTCCTCTATCTGGTCTTTGAATCTACTTCGGGGTCTTCCCCTTTGTCTACTACCCATTGGTCGGCGCCACATTCCATTTTCTTGTACTCCTCTAAATATTATTCTTAGAATCCGTCTTTTACAGCAACCTAGAAGTCTCTTGCTATTTTTTGTAATTTTCCAGGTTTCTGAAGCATATGTCAACACTGGCCTGATAAGTGTTTTGTACATTTTGCATTTAGTGCTTCTTGAGATGAAGCTAGATACCAGGTGCTTTTTTAATCCATAAAATGTTTTATTGGCGAGATATAGTCTTCTTATTATTTCAGTGTTGGTGTCGTTAGTATCTGGGAGCCAAGATATATGAACTCCTTTACTGCCTCTATATTTTTGTGTGCCTATTTCAAGGTTTTAAAGGTTTAATGGCAGTTTGTTGGCAGCATACACATATTTTGTTTTCTCCAAGTTTATCTGCAGTCCGGAGTCAAAGCCTTAATTGGCGAAATAGTGAACGCTCTGCGAATCGGGTCACACCGCTCCCATTATCTATTTAGTCTTGTTTACATTTCTTTAGCACCGAAAGTTCTATATTAGGTAGTCTAAATATGTTGCTCTTCACCCTTTCAACAACATAGAGGCAAGTGGGCTAATAAAGCGTTGACTACAGACCGACAACAATGTTGTCCTTTTATGAACGATGACAGGAGAACTGGACACGGCATGGCGGTCGTAAACTATGGAATGGTAACGTTAAACAAGGCGGATTCCTGCGTTTATAGCAAGACGGGGTGTAAAACGCGCCATTCATCCGATACTTCCTCGCGTTTCAGTCACTTACTGTGGATACCTACTACTATGCTCCCTCAGCTGCAGAACCCGCTCAATATTTTGCACGAAGTACATTTCTTGTTACACAAATTTCGATATTACATCATTTTCTAATTACGGGAAAAATTACAAAAAATACCGATTTCTCGACTATTTCTTTAGTAATATAACAATTGTACAGCACACAATCGTACAATAAACACTATTACATCGAAACATCAGAGGCTACTGTTGGAAGTCTGGTCTGTCTGTCACCATTACTTTTTAGCCTTTATCTAGATGATCTCCTCAAAAAAATGGAAAGTACAATCCGCTGACGATATTAAAATCCACCGAAATAAAATCTTGAAAACCAATCTCTTCGCGGATGACCAAGCTATATTCGCCACTTCAGAAGACGATCTCCAGCAAGCAATATACATCTTACATAAAATAGGAAAAGAATATAACTGTAACATATCTGAATCAAAGACAAAAGTAATGGCCTTTGTACGAGATAAACCGGTTCGGACCAAAATATGCATTCATAGAACAAGTAAGACATTTCAACTATCTTGGACGTGACGTTACTTATGATCCAGATAGAGATATAGAAAATAAAGTGACGAATTTCACAAGAACGTGTGCAACGATTTGGAGAACGTTGGGAAATAAATGTAGAAAAGAAACCCAAATAAAATTGTAAAAAACAATGGCAATACCCTACAATACTGACTGGTTCTGAAACTTGGGTCATAAAGAAAAAAGATGAACAGAAGATAGAAACAGCAGAAATGAAATTTCTGAGATCAGTTAAAAGGTGTAATAAACGCGATCATATAAGAAATGAAGAGGTAAGACATGATTTAGATAGTTTTGCAGTTAATGAAAGGATTGAAGAATACAGAAGAAAATGGATTCAACACATTAATGCAATGGAAGGAAGTAGAATACTGAAGATAGCGAAAGATCTGGGTTACAATTTTTTTTAATCTGACACCGTGCTGGATATTCACAATTTTTTTCAGATTTTGATCTCTCTTATGGGCCCTGAGGTCCCAGAATTTTGATATTTTCAAAATTTAACACAGCATTCAGAGTTGTTAGTTTAAGTTCTCTTTAATTGGATACTCCACAACTCACTTTTTGGGCCTTGACGGCCAAAAAGTTTGCAAATTTCACTCCCAAATGAAGTTTTGCTATTTTTTCACAATTTGACCCTCCACATTTGTGCCTCCCACTCCCTATTTTTGGAGGGATCGATCTCAAAAACAATGGGGTTCTGTAGTGTATAGGTATGGATATGCATTCCAAGTTCTATGAAAATCGGTGGCCGCGTTCAAAAGTTATTGTGAGACACGCCCCGAATAGACAGACTATCAGACAAATGCCAAACGATCGTGTCAACACAAAACTCGCTTCGCTCGTTCAATTATACAGGCATGTTACGTATAAAATATATATTTTTTTTAATTTTTATAGTCTGTTACAAGAACACTTAGTAACATTAAGCAACAGCCGGTACATGTCACGTAGGCGCTGGAGCTGCTCCCGGTGAGGGGCTGATGAGAGTAGCTTCTGGGATGAGTCTATCTTACCTCAGGACAATGAGAAATTAATGATTTTTTCCATATAATTTTATAAGTTCTTTTTATCTCAAAGTTTCTGAACGAATCAACATAAAAGTCGAAAGAAATAAGGAAAAGCGATGGTTTCAAAGAATCCTATCTTGATTAATTATTATTCAAATTAAAGGTAAAAATTCTTATGTTATTCGAAGTTACTTTAATTAATTATAAATTTTTATTGTTAATAAATACAGTGAAAATTAGTCTTTGAAAATTCCGGTTTTATTATGCCTTCCCATTTTAATTTAAGTATGTTGTCCCTATAGCCCGTGTTAATATACGTTACATTTTATGTAAAAGCTACCAATAAAAACGTCCTATTTTTCCAAATTAAAATGAACAAACTGCTAGTTTACCTGCTGCCTAGACGATGGTTCATATTACAGAGATGTTAGTCTAGAGGAGTCATAGACAAACTTTGAATATCCCATATATATCTGAAAACCAGATCGATGGGCGCACCCCTCCCCACCAGTCAATGGAAAATAGAAAGGTGCGGAGCTGAACGTTGGACATCAATGGTCAATAACTGGACGTTACAAACGTTAACTGTCGTGGAAAATTACAAATATTAACGACGTGGAACACCGAATCAAGAAAAGCTAGCTATCGTAAGTCCAGAAACATTTCCAGAACCTCCAAGGTCGGGATTTACCAAATACTGGGACCAGTAGTATTATATGGCTAAACATAATTAATTCACTACCGACTCGGAACACAAAGTTTTTTATAGGTAAAAACGTAAAAGTTTTATCTCATAGCCTGAACCAGTTTTCGATTTTAAAAAGCTTCTTCAGAGGGTGCCGTTGGGAGCACTGTCCGTCTTGTTGTTGGCGACGGTATCGACTTTTGAAAGATAGATATTGTGTGTGTGGGGTGTGATATGCTCGAATAATGCGTGTGATTTGAATTGTGTCTGTTCGTTTAGGATGTCGTTTTTATGTGTTTTCGTGTGTTTGTATATTTCCAATTGTACTAGAGTGTCTAGTTTTCGGCCTTTTGTATGTACGTGTAGAATGCCCATGTTACTGTTGATGTTTTGGACACTCTATTGACACTCTAGAACAATTCGAAATATACAAACACACGAAAACACATAAAACCGACATCCTAAACGAACAGACACAATTCAAATCACACGCATTATTCGAACATATCACACCCCACACACACAATATCGATCTTTCAAAAGTCGATACCGTCGCCAACAACAAGACGGACAGTGCTCCCCAACGGCACCCTCTGAAGAAGCTTTTCAAAAGCGAAAACCGGTTTAGGCTATAAGGTAAAACTTTTACGTTTTTACCCATAAAAAACTTTGTGTTCCGAGTCGGTAGTGAATTAATTTTATTTAGTTAAGTAACGGACACGTCATGGACAACGAAATCCAATAAGTATTATATGCTTCAGAAGTCTGGACCACGACCTCAGCCCAAGAAAGATTGGTCAGAAGATGGGAAAGAAAGATTCTGAGCAGGATATATGGAGGTGTACTAGATACTGGAATGTGGCGTATGAGGACAAACGCCGAATTGTACGATCTATACAAGGAACCGGACATCGTCACGGCAATGAAACAAGGCAGAATTAGGTGGGCAGGCCACGTACAAAGAATGACAGTGGAAAGAGCGGTGAAAAGTATTGAGGACCAGGAGAAAGAAAAGCAAGAGGGAGGCGAAGAAGAAGATGGGTGGATGATATAGATGAAGATATGAGAGAACTGGGGGTCAGAAGATGGCGAAGAGTCGCACAGGATAGAGAGGAGTGGAGGCACGTCATTCTGGAGGCTTGAGCTGTAGCGCCGTGGAGTATCAATAGTAGGGCACAACAATACGCAAAGTGAAGCCAGCAATAGTACATGGACTGGGCACATCTAAAATATAGCCTACGTAATACGTTATACCGATGACGAGGCAACATTCACAAATTACATTATCATAGGGTACAGTCTACAAGAGAGTACAACAAGGAAGTACAGTAGAGCATCGATTATCCGAACATCCATTAACCGAACGATCTATTATCCGAACTCAATAAAAAGTACAATTGTGTACTGTACTGTACAGTAATGTACTGGGCAAGTGTAGGCGTACTGGATATTTATTAAACATACAATTTTTGAAGTGAAAACTTCTATAGGCACGTTGGGCGAAATTTTGGATGGGTAAAATCTTATGAGTTCGCGTCACCGACATGCTAATGCCAACATGATAATGTCGGCATGCTAATGTTAACTGTATATCTGTAGCTATATGTATGACGTGTTGCGCGTGGCCAGCAGTGCAAGTATAGATTATACTTGTGTGTAATACTATTATTTATACTATTTAACACACTTTTATCGTTTACGTACTTTATTTTGGAGTTTCTTACACTGCCGAATTTGCTATCGCGTGTTCGATCCCTAGCGCGATTTTGGCTTTCCGTATTAACAATTAACGCAATACTTACATCTATTTTACATTATTTTTATTCTTATTAATTACTTATACTATATTATATTATATTTACACAATTGTTATTTGTCCGTCTGGCTGTTAACTTAGGGTTTTTCGTCATGTCTAATGTCGAAGTATGTATTTTTAATAGTTTTTTTATTATTGTAAGATTGTAACATTAGTGCTGTGTATATATGCGTATACGTAAAGTTAAATTGACTACGTGGAAAGTTTAATGTGTGTATACTGTGCATTGTTTAAATTGTGTTTTAGTTTGATCATTATTTTAAATGTTCAAATGTAGGATCACTGTGCAGTACAAAAGTGAGTACTAAATATGTTAATATTTTTATATAGAAAAATAAATAACATAAACAAAGCATGTATTTTCAAATATTTCCAATATTCGTATCAATATTTCCGTTTAAAAAATTTGATATTATTTATTTTTATTTTTGATACTTGATATTTGACCTCTGCCATACATCATGCAATGAGTATTTTGTAGTGGCTTAGGAGTTATCTTACTAGCGTGGTAAAACAAATTTCTAGTTGTTCGATAGTATTTTTGCCGCGGATTAGTAATTAATAAGTAAACCATATAAAAATGTATATAATTGTTGCTCGGAGTGCCGATAGATGTGAAAACCAGACTGATGTTAAAGATTTTAATTTACAAAAAATTTTAATTTTTGATACTACAATTAATTTGAATATCCAAAAAAACCACTGTTATTTCATAGTTTTAAGTTTTCACTTCTGTCGGCAGTCCTCAATGACTGCCTATTTTAAATTGTTTTTAATTTTAATTAATTTTATAGTACAGTGTTTGTCATTAAACTCTAATTTTGTTTAAATTAACTTTTGGTTTTTATTAATTACACTCAGTTTTAATCCAATGCTTTATAGCCTGAGTAATACATTACAGTACAGTATACAGTTTGCTGTAATTATATAACAGTGTGTTAGAAATGATTTTGTAATAAAAACCTTTGTTTTTTTAAAGAGAAATAATGTTTTCAATTTACGATCTATTATCCGAAATATCGATTATCCGAACCGGCCGTCGCCCGAGAGGTTCGGATAATCGGTGCTCTACTGTATCTAACTAAAACAAAAACAAAGCGTTTAACGACCCAGTAAGACGCAAACTGGATGTACGTAATGAAGAAGGAGAGCCGCGTTACAATCAGGCCGTATCGCCAAGCGGAACAGTTACACAAATATGATTATAATCACAACAATGGTGACCTACTGACAGTGACACACAACAATACGCAGCACACACACACACATATATATATATATATATATTATTGTTGTAACGGTACGGGCACGCATCTCTTTACTATACCACAACCATTAGTACAACATCCACCGCTTAACTGTTGCTGAAACCCGACTCACTGTTAAATTAGGTAGGGACTCGTGCCGCCTCGTGAGACCATCTGTCTTACTGCTGCGTAGTCAAGCTGGCATTTGGGCTGGTTTCTATGAGAGATAATAAACGCATAAAACCGAAGGCTAGTGATCGTTCGTAACTATAATAACCGATGACTTCGCTAGACAATGTGAGACATATTTTACAATGTCTTCTTCTGATAGTTCCTATCCGTTTCGGATGTTGGATATCATACAGACTATTTTAACTTTCTGAACTGCTGCACGGAATAAGTCAGTTGTATTCATGCCAAACCAGGTCCTTAAGTTTCTCAGCCATGATATTCTCGGTCGCCCAACTCCTCTCTTTCCAAGTACTTTTCCCTGTAGTATGGACTGCAATAAATAAAATCTCTGTTCATTTCTCATGACATGTCCCAGATACTGAAGCTTTCTTATCTTCACTGTGTTAATAACTTCCCTTTTTTCCTCATCTTTCTAAGAACCTCAATATTAATTATATGTGCTGTCCATGAAATGCTCAGTATTCTACGGTACAGACACATTTTGAATTTTACAATGTAGTGTGCACGAAATATTTCAACAGATTATCAGTCACTACTTTCTACCTTTCTCAAGTACAAATTACATATAAATAATTATTTATAAAGTTAAATCGTTGACGCTCTAGAAATGTCAGCATAGAAGCCTAAGTTGTGATTTTTCATGGAACGAACACTGAAGGCCCTAAAATAACGATTTTCGGACATTCTGTGGAACAGAATTTTGACAACCGAGGAGAAACTTAAAAGGTTTGCTTGCAGCTGAGAACGTCTAAGATTGTCAAAACAAAGATCAATAAAAAATTTAACATTCGAAGACGAAGGTCTACTCATTCCTTTAACTTCAGAGACGAGTAAGTTTCAATTTCAATGCTTTTATTTAAAACATAAAAACCTTTTAAAATGTATTTCGATTAAACTATATTATAACACCATGTAAGTTTTGTGTTTAAGCTATTACAGTTAACATCTGTACAAGAAGTACAAAAGAACACTGATTTTTAATATATTTGGCCATTACCTAATACTATCTTGCACATACGCGCGCGCGCGAAGCGAACACACACACGCACACACACACACACACACACACACACGGTAAGATATAATGGAACCGTAAACAATTATTTTACGGAAAGTCTTTACACATAGAGGAATATTTGCTTAAAATTTTCTTTTAAAAATTCTACAGAAGTGTAAAGTATAAAAAATGAGGAAAACTCGAGAACTCCAAAAAAACATAAATTTTTGTTAGTTCATATTATGGTAATAAAATAGTAGACATTTTTATTATTATTTTCAATAAACTATACCTATATAGTTTATATTATAAACTTTATTTTTAATTTACATGCTTTTGTAACAAAATATCACTATGTAGCCTACATACAGGGTGTCCCGGGAGGAGAGGGAAATAATTTGAGAAATGGTTCTATAGTGTAAAAGAAGAAAAAAAGTTCATATAAACATACGTCCGGAAACACTTTTTAAGCGAGTTACGGCTAGCGAAAGATTTCGCCCGGGTTTCGGTTCCCCCGGGTAAATGAAGACTTTCTGAAATTCTGGGAAGGGGCGAATTCTGTTGTTTCTTATGGTTTTTGACCTGAAAAATCGAATAAAACAGGTCGCAGAACTGTATCTCCCATTAGTTTCATGATATCCGACGTAAAACAGAAAAATCTTTGCCTAAAAACAAATTTTGGAAAATTGGAAACAATTGGAATTTTTTGTTGATTTTTATTGACTTTATTTACACCATTTTTCTCAGAATTAAATTCTTTACAAGTTTTGTTTTTAACTTTTTATGCATTTATTAGTCATTTAACAAAGTTATTGTACTTCTAACCTAAAAAAATGTGTTTACGAAAAATGCATTTTTTGTACATTCCCCTCCCTTTTTTTCGAAATCCCGCGATGAAATTCTGGCAAACTTTTTTTTAAATTTATTCTCATCCTTATATCTAGCTGTATCCCAAAAATATCAAAGTTTCCACTTAGTTCGAGATTTTCTCTTTTTCATGGCTTCAGCGACTGTACTAAATGTACGCAGGCCTAGATAGAAACATTATTGGCCGGTCTGTTAGGCCGGGGTCTAGAATCTATGCTGACGGACGTTTCGACCTCACGTTTGTCAGTCTCGTTAACAATGGTCACGGTGAAATACCAGCATCGTCTGTCGGCATTGACTCTAGACCACGACCAGCCAATAATGATGTTTCCAACTATGTGGACGCCTCCCGCCGGGAAACCCTATTCCCAAATCTAGTAGGCTATAACTTTAATATAACTTTCATGGTACTATCTTAAGTACGGTTTTCAATTTTACTGGGTCACGAACCACGAGGCTCGTCTACAGTTTGCGTGATACGCTTCCACTGAAACCCGCTACCGTATACGGGGGAGGGGGGCCTCAATCGCTGAGCTATCTGCTGCAGTGCAGTGTCAGTTACCCCTGGCGTTGTGTTTTTATTATAATTAAAACCGACAGAAGAAGAATGAAGGAAGAGACGCGAGGATTATTATTTAATAAAATTCTGTTATGCTAATGGCTGTTGCCGGCTCTACGAACTCTCGGTACATACACAACATTTGATTTATCTACAGAAATCAATTTATAACCACACACACACACACACACACACACACACACACACACACACACACACACACACACACACTACCGTTAATTACGATAACCGCTTTCCGCTCTAACAACAAAAACATAACTAATTGTAATGTGTTCTGTAGATGATGATCTCCTGCGTGATCAACTGTAAGCTCCAGCAACGTCTTCCCGACACGACTGTTTCCTCCTTTCAAACGTGATTTAAGAACTGCCGAACGGTCGATAAAATATATATGTAGGAAATGGTTTCTATTTGCGGTACGATTCGTAGAAATCTTACAAATAAAACACCGCACAGCACACGGATTAAATTTTCTTGGATTTCGTTGTCCATGAAGTGTCCGTTTCTTAACTAAATATAATTATTTCACTACGACTCGGAACACAAAACTTTTTATGGGTAAAAACGTAAAAGCTTTACCTTACAACCTGAACCGGTTTTCACTTTTAAAAAGCTTCTTCAGAGGTTGCCGCTGGTAGTATTATCCGTATCGTTGTTGGCGACGAAATCGATTTTCGAAAGATCGATGTTGTGTGCGTAAGGTGTGATATGTTCGAATAATGCGTGTGATTTGAATTGCGTCTGTTCGTTTAGGATGTCGTTTTTATTTGTTTTCGTGTGTTTGTATTTTCCAATTGTCTAGAGTGTCTAGTTTTCGGCCTTTTGTGTGTACGTGTAGAATGTTCATGTTATTGTCGATGTTTTTGTATGTGTGGTTTGCTTCAATGAGGTGGTTTGCAAAGGCGGATTCTGTAGTGGAGTGGACTGCCTTTGTGTGTTCAATGTATCTTTGTTTGAAGCTACGACAATACATGAACATTCTACACGTACACACAAAAGCCCGAAAACTAGACACTCTAGAACAATTGGAAATATACAAACACACGAAAACAAATAAAAACGACATCCTAAAAGAACAGACGCAATTCAAATCACACGCATTATTCGAACATATCACACCTCACGCACACAACATCGATCTTTCGAAAATCGATTTCGTCGCCAACAACGAGACGGATAATACTACCAGCGGCAACCTCTGAAGAAGGTTTTTAAAAGTGAAAACCGGTTCAGGTTGTAAGGTAAAGCTTTTACGTTTTTACCCATAAAAAGTTTTGTGTTCCGAGTCGTAGTGAAATAATTATATTTGATTACATTTTATAGGACAATTGCAATACCCAGCATTGACATATGCGAGTGAGCCGTGGGTCATGACAAAAAAAAAGGAATGCGGCAAGATGCAGAATGCTGAAATGCAGTTTCTTCGAAATACTTTAAATTATACATTATAAAATAGAATAAGGAATGAGGATATCGGAGCAGAACTCGAAGTAAAGGACAAATGAAATTATTTCAATTTACAGAAGACGGTGGTGGGATCATCTGCTAACAAACTTTCACAAATGTGACTATGCTCAATTTCTCATAACACGTGTTAATATTATTACACAATATTAATAATAAAAATGAATTCGTAAAATAAAAATCACTAGTTGACGAAAATTATTAGTGCGTTGAAAATTAACTAAAATAAACGAAATACACAAAGTACATTATGGTCTAGAATAGAACTTTACTGGCTCTGTTAGGAAAGTCTTTGGCGAGTTCTTCGGGGTCAATTTCTTGAAGAATGTCGCATTCTATAAACACCACTCCCAGGCCTACTAAACGTTCTCCGGACATAAGTGGTCTGAAATATTTCATCATTAGTTTCAGTTTTAAGAAACAACACTAACAGGAAGCATGGGGAGGGGTATTCCTGAGCGCTAAGAAAACTTTGGGTAATTTTTCCTTCAGACGGTAAATTATGATGTACTTTAACGGGCGCATGAGTGTTATTTCATGTCGTTTCGGATGGATGGTCGCGGGGAAGGAAAGCCAACCGTACGAGCGAAACAATTTTCTTAAGACGTTAACAATGATACATGCATATTGAAAAGCATATTGCTACTTCAAATCTTTTGCAACGTACCGTACGTAATGCAATAGTATACTTAATTCATTGTAAACAATATGCTTAATTAGTGTAAACATTAAGTACGAATACAGTGATAAATCTTACAGGAGGACAGAAATATCGGTATGGAGAACGATACACGACTTCCATGTTCTAAGATTTATATTTAAAATCATTTTCGAAATGAAATATTTCCATACAAACTACTTCTTTCTTCAGCCTTAACCACAGTACTGTGGTCACTAACGTATAGGCACCACCTCACGTTATCGCACTCGATTTTCACTGATGATGGCAGTCGATGGCACTGCCGAAACGTCTGGTTTTGCAGAAAACATTGGACCACAGCCAGACGGCCCGGGAAGGAAATATAACACCAAACTACTTCTTTGTTGCCGATAACGTAGTACACATATAACAAATTATCCCCTCCCCCTTCAACTACCATTTTCATTTATAGATATTTCATCTACCTTTCTACAGCGGATTATTCTGACCTTCTTTTCAGGATACTTTATTTATCAAAATTAAGTACTTTATTCTAGTTAAAACGTAAAACGTTGCTGGTAAACTACCCCTTCCCCTTAACCGATCTTCACCAAAATCAATAGACCTTGAGTCCTCTACAACTCGGGCACATATTGCAAAAAATTATTTGATTGTGTTTAAATTTGCGGCAGTTATCGTTCCCTACAAAAAAAATCTCCACAGACACGCACATACACTTTTTACGGAAAATTACTTTCTTCATGTTTTGAGGGTAGTATAATCAGAATCAGCCCTTATCTTGAACACGATTTTTTTCGCGATCACCATACTTCTATTTCCTTACGGAAGATGTTAGTAATTAAGTACGCATACTACTACTCCTATAAATCTTATAGGAGGACAGAAAAAGGCAAAAATTCAATGTTATAATTTTTTTATGCTTCAGTTTGGCGCCTCAGGAAACGCAGGAACTCAGTCCAACAGCCCAGTAGGCGTGCCGTTTAACCGAAGGCGTAGAGTGCGCTGTGTGTCGTGGGACAACAACAATACTCTCATCCCGAAACAATGGGACGCACGAACATCAACAATGGCGGCGATCAATCGCAATAAATAACAAATCAGAAATTCTACCGAATTAACAACAACGGCTACAACAACTCAAACAATAATCGCAGGAAATGACTGTTTAAAAAATAAAATACGAGCATAATGATCACAGTTAGTTTTTTTACTTCACAGAATCATAATTATTTTTCACCTTGAATAATCTATAGAAGAATACGAGGAGGAAGAAAATTGCGTAATTCCTTGTCGATGCATCACCGTCCTCTTCCAATACCACGCCAACGGTCTTCCTTCCTACCGCGCATGACGTCGTCGTCGTCGTCGGCGTGTACAACAACATTTTTGTGGGCCGAAGATTCCGCAATTTTTCCTTCACAGCGGTTTCAAAACAGACACACAGTCTTCGTAAATTACAATGCAGCTGTAAGGAATTTTCCAGAAATTTATACCGTCATATAAATTGCAGCATTTTATGTGACAGGAGCAGAACTGATAGTAGATAATTAAACATTTGCAAGAGGTGAGTCACTTCCTGAACAGAACGTACCACCAACACAGATGGCCGCCACTACTGTGAACTATTCGTGGAACTCAAGTGTCTCGTGTCTTTTAGCTGGCTCCAACCCATAAACAACAAGTTCACGCGCTGTGCGGGACGAAGGGCATGCCCGTCGCCTGCTCGTATGCTGCGTCCCGCAGGGACCATGGGTAGGGTGTGGCCTGCTACCGGCCGTGGGAGTCAATTAAGTGTTAGTTAATTGAGGGTAAGAGTACGCCGAGGCCGGGTCCAAGATTCTCCTGGCACAGATTGGTAGCGACCGAGGGCGCGAATCAGGTGGTTACCGTGGAATCGGGCGGAGCGGTGATAAAATTTTCGGGACAGTGTCCGTATAATGGCGTCCAGGGAACGGACACGCAGGGAGTCACGGATGGTTTTGTTAGATGTCACGTAGTGGGCTTTACACGCCCAGCGCAATCCTCGGTCAAGGAGAGACTGAAGCTTTCGCTTATGGGTCTTGCCCAAGTAGCCCCAAACGGGTATCGCGTAGGTAACCATCGGCACCACATAGGTGGAGATGATAAGCTTCCCTAGGCGGCGGGTCATGGCGTTGCTGCATAACACGGGACGGAGTTGATATAGACGATTGGCGGTCTTGCGGGCTACTTCGAGACCAGGGCAACAGAGTATCGCCTACGTAGAGTCTGTCTGGGAGCCTTAAGCGTCTGAAGAAGACTACTCCTGTGCTCTTGGCCGCGTTGATGGCAACCCTCCATCTCTCTGCCCACTCAACGTACTCGTCCAATTGTTTCTGGAGCCAGATAACTGCCGTCTCAGCTCGACGATCGACGGCATACACCCATAAATTAACACGCTTAGCTAAATTCTGACGAGGGATACAGTATTTTTATTGTGGTATGCAACTTCGATTCTCTATTCCAGTGATTCCCAAAGTGGGGTCCGCGACAATGTTTCAGGGGGTCCGCGAACACTTTTAAGAAAAAATAAAATATACCGTAATTTTATCCGATTTTCTGTAGTCTAAAATCTAAGTTTTATAATCTTAAAACAATTAATAGAAAATTCCAGTATTTTTTTTTTAATACAAACTAATTGTAACTGTAGAAGTAATTTCAAACTAATGGCTTTAATAATGTCTTTAAATCATATCGCGTGGCAGATCTGTTTGTCAGTCGAACTGACTAGAGCGCCGCATCAATGCAGAACTGATCCCGCTGTTTTAGTCCACGTATAAGCACTGTATCTAAGGAAGACGTTTTTCCATGTAGTTGGTTTTACGCCTGAGTAGCTGGATTTCGATACGTGTGGCTGGAAAGATAGAGCCGAGGTTGGCAAATATAACAAATAATAAACTTGATATCGAGAGTGACTTAATACTGAAATTATCAGACATTAAACCTAATAATGCAGAGCTAATTGTTCAAAAGCAACTTCATTGTTGACCTTAAGCTATGTTTGATATCATTAATATTATAATTTTGCACGTTAAAAGAATTTTGATTTTAATACATTTTAATTAAAATATAAGTGTTTGTATCATATTTATTGTTTGTTTCATTTCATAACTCAGACAGGGTCCGAGAAATTTTTGGGAACCACTGCTATATTGCTTCCCCTTAGTCTCTTCCTTTCACCATTGTTCCTCTATAAGGTGGGGTTAATGGTAAAACTACCTAAGCCCAAGTTTGAATGATGTTTCAAAAACGACATTTTTATTATGCATTTCTCTTTTCCTTTTTATTTTATAACAGCTACTTAATCAATAAACAAATTCTATATTAATAACAAAAATTAATCTTGAAAATAAAGAAAATAAAGATTTATGCTTTATCATTGCAACTGAAAACCTTTAATTCTTCGTATTGTTTAAATTAGCAGCCATCCTTATTATTTCTTTTATAAATTTGCTAACTGCTATAATTTTTTATTGTTCGACTAAGCTTTTCGTCATTACTGACATCTTCAGGTCTTAAACAACGTCTATCAACTGTACGTTGTAGGCTTTTATACTTTGGGCCCCTCCCCTTATGTCATCGCCCCTCCTATTGGTTCTAGCTGCTACCGCTCTTCACGGGAACTTTGTCTACCTTTTTCCGTTAGGCATTTTTCTAACGTCCGTCAAATTGTTTTAATAATCTCCCGTTAATTTCTTCATTCTTGACTTATAATTAAAAAAAGGTTACAAAAAATTATAAGTCAAGAATGAAGAAATTAACGGGAGATTATTAAAACAATTTGACGGACGTTAGAAAAATGCCTAACGGAAAAAGGTAGACAAAGTTCCCGTGAAGAGCGGTAGCAGCTAGAACCAATAGGAGGGGCGATGACATAAGGGGAGGGGCCCAAAGTATAAAAGCCTACAACGTACAGTTGATAGACGTTGTTTAAGACCTGAAGATGTCAGTAATGACGAAAAGCTTAGTCGAACAATAAAAAATTATAGCAGTTAGCAAATTTATAAAAGAAATAGAAAACCTTTAAGTTTTCCACAGTAGCGTGGGTCTATAACAGCTGTTGTCGGTTGATTTAGGTCTAAAACTAAGCTTAAAAATTAATTCAATTTTTTCCTAGTATCAAATATCCCTTTTAGTATTTTATTTAGAGCTAAAATATTTTTTCAGTGTATTTTCTATCTTTCGCTGACAGAAGAAGAGAGCCCCAGTTCAATGGAATCCGACTCCTTTATACGTACACAGAATAAATTACGATACAAACAATCGAATTAAAAATAACAAAGAAAACCAGAGAAATACACAACTAAAAGAACAAATTAGAAATTGGTGCGGAGTTTTTCATAAATTCACATAAGTAGTTTTACCAATAACCCCACGATATGTTCTCTCAGATACTAAATAAAAATCTTTAAAACCTTCAGACACGTCCACACATGTAATGTGATTCAACGTAACCCTGTTTTAGATTTAAAGAACGTTTTATTTTTTTTTTTTTTAGAACCAAATTTTCCCCGTTTCACTTCGTCCGTTTTGAAATCGTTGGCGAAGTTCTTAATGTATTTTATTATTTAGATGAAGTAATAAGAGAGTGCTGTGGAAGGATGTGAGCGGAAAAGACGAAAAACGAGATAGTTCGACCGAACCGTGTGAATTACTCTATAAGCTAATGGGCGGCCTCGAAGAGTAGCTGTGATCCACTGGCGTTGTGGCCTTCCAACGTGGAGATCTACTTACTATACTAGTCAGGCTTCCTGACCTGCAGAACTCGCCACATTTATCGTTGCATAAATTGTGATGTTGGATAATTTTTAAATTATGGTTAAACATTTTTTAAATCCCGTTTCTCTGCTACGTCTTTAGTAATGTAACGACTGTAGAGCACACGATCACATAATAAACACTAAAAATTCTAAACATTCAGATTTGCGTTGCAATTCTTTTCCGTCTGACACCCTGCTGAAAATTCATAATATTTTTCAAATTTGTGAATTTTTTGAGTCCTGGGGTCCCAACATTTTGAAATTTCCAAACCTTAACACTAAATTTGGATGTCAGTTGAAAATTCTCTTTAATTTGACACCATACACGAATTTTTGCCATTTTGTCAAACTTTTCACACACTTTTTGGGGTCTGACAGCCAAAAGATTCGAAGTTTTCAAAAATGAACAATGTATTCAGATTGTGCTTTAAATTCTCGTCAATTTGATATTCCATATGGGCTTTTGCAATTTTTATACAATTTTTACCCCCTACATTTTTGCATCCCACGGCCTATTTTTCACCTAGAAAACAATAGGGTAGTGTAGAGTATAAGCAAGGACAAACATGCCAAGTTTTACATAAATCGGCCGATGCGTTCAAAAGTTATCAGAAGACATACTCCACAGAGATAACAGACAGACAAATGCCAAACGGTCGAGTCAACACTGAGAACTCGTTCGCTCGTTCAACGATAGTTATGCTGGCCACCTATGGAGTTTTATCCTCAATCATGTTTGTGAGTTCTTAATACATTTTCAACTAATCACTTCACTGTATAAGTGCTTAATGAATTTTAATCAACGAGCACAGAAAATATTCCCATTTAACTGTATGCAAGGACGTGAAGCTGGGATCCGCCATTGGTCAATAGTAGAATTGGAAAATCAGAGACGAAAATGCGAAACATTTAAATGTGTGCGCTCTGAATGTACTCTGATATCATTCCCTTAGAATTTCGGCAAAATCTTCAAATTGTACACATTTCTACAGAAAGGATGAGGAATCCTAATAGTGCTATTTAAATGTTATAGTTCACATAAATGTAGGCTACTCTTCACATGATAATAATTACTGAAACTGCATGCAATACATTGAATACTTTAAAGGTGTGTCATGAAAAGTTAGTCTGTAAGGAAGTTTTTTATTACTTCCATGTTCCGTAAGGAAATGGAAGTATGGTCGCGACAAAAATGTGTTCCAGATAAGGGCTGTTTCTGATTGTACTACCCTCAAAACATGAAGAAAAGTCATTTTCCGAAAAGTGTCTGTGAGTCTGTCTGTGTGTAGAATTTTTCTCTATGGATAACTGCCGCAAATTCAGACAGAATCAAATAATTTTTTGCATATGTGCCCTTGAGTTGTTGAGGACTCAAGGCCTATTGATTTTGGTGAAGATCGGTTAAGAGTGAGGGGTAGTTTACCTGCAACGTTTTACGTTTTAACAAGAGTAAAGTACTTAAAAATCCATTTACACTTTTTCAAACAATAGTAATTGTTAAAAATAAAATAATTTTCTTGCCAAGTAAACAGGTTGTTCGGTTAGGAGGAAGGGGTAGTTTACCTGCATTGTTTTTTTTTTTTAACAAGAGTAAAGTACATCATTTTAATAAATAAGTACCCCGAAAATAAAGTCATATTAATCCACTGTAAAATGGTAAATGAGATAATTATAAATGGAGTGGGTAATTGAAGGGGGAGTTGTGTGATTTTTTTGAAAATTGCTGTTCTGTAATTAAGTAAAGTACGAATATTTAATTTTGAAGGATAAGATACCTTAGAAATTACATATGACAAAACGAAAGTGTAAATATCATTAATGGTAGGGATCGGTTGGGGAGGAAGGATGATTATCTGTGTAGTTCAGTTTCCTTATAAGAATAAAGTACCTAATTTTTATAGATAAAGTGACTCGAACACAACATTATAATTATATAATTATAATAACATTATATTAAAGTGACTCGACTACCCCCATAATAACAAAAATGTCTATAAATAGTGAAAAAAGTTTGAGGGTGGGCGATATTTTAAATATAAATCTTAGAAGATGGAAGTCATGTATCCATACCGATATTTTTGAATCTGTGATATTTCGTCAGCGGGAAATTTGTGGGAAAACGATTAAATGTGAGTTATTGTTTGAAGTTGTTATCGTTTGATGCTATGGAACCGACATTAAATATTTACGAGACACTAGAGTTCCACAAATAGTTCAGAGTAGTGGCGGTGGTGGCCATGTGTTGGTGTGTTCTGTTCAGGAAGTGACTCACCTCTTGGAACCGTTTGGAATCCAAACAGGTACGCGCAATAAACTCTGCTGAAGTCGCTAACATGTAATATCAGCTCAGCTGCCACACAACGTACAACGTCGAGAACCACTACGTCCCGACTGAACTAAATTATCATGGCTCATCTTGTTATTGGAATTAGCAGTCTCTGTAATTCCAATTTAGTCGTGTTTACTTGCTAAACTGCTATTTGTCATGTTCCGGACGAGGCCTTTCAGTGTTTCCACCATTTTCAAGTCCTAAACTACGACATTTTTTTAATACCTTATAATTTTCTTTGTTTTGTATCCCATATATGTAACTGATCCTTTATATTTCTTCTCTAATTTTTCTTTATCTAATCTTCGATCACTACTAATCCTTTTCACAAGTTTGTCTATCAATCTCGTTTTATAGTTGTTATTTTTAGCTATGTCCTTGATTCTTTTTATTTGCGCGTCCCTGCTTCCAGCGTCTGTAACAAAAAGAATTTAATTCTGCCATTTTATGACCTATAGAATGGTATGATTCCTCGGGTATAATTAAATCCCCGAACGTTTATATATCAAACGTCGTGGTTTACGACTTGAAAATGGTGGAAACACTGAAAGGCCTCGTCCGGAACATGCCAAGTAGCAGTTTAGCAAGTAAACACGAAAAAGTTTAAATTATCATCACCATCTTCACAACATTGCACAGGCAAGGTGCTGCCACGTCTTCCTGGGTCTACCCTCACATCTGTGGCCTATAGGTTTGTATTTCCACACTTGTTTGGCCAGTCTGGAATCTGACATTCTTTTTAAGCGTTCTTTCTTCTCACCGTTGTTTGTAGTCTTTCAATTTTTTTCATTGAAATTAAAAACTTGTAACTCTTCTCTTACGGCGTTATTCTTTATACGACCAAGTTTAGAACACCTTTGAACTGCTCTAAGAATGTCATTTCCGAGTCCTGTATTTTGCTGACTTGTTTTTTTGTTGCTGTCCATAATTTACATCCATAGGACAGTACAGGGACTGAATAACATTGTCGGGCTTTAACTTTGTATCTAGGCGTACCAAAACCATTTAAACCACTGTTAGAAGTATCATGACTTATGACTTACGGCTCAGAAGTTTGGACTACCAATAAACACACAAGAACAAAATTAATGACAGCAGAGACGGAGTTTTGGAGACGTTCGACAAGAGTATCCAGACGTGAGGAAATTAGAAATGAAGTCATTAAGGACAGAATGAATGTGAGAAATTCAATTGTTGATTTTATCCAAACAAAAAAATTACAACGGTATGGACAAACGAAAAGAAAGATTGCCAAGGAGATTTATGGAATAGACCCCACCAGGAAGAAGAGAAAGAGGAAGACGACCTATCACCTGGATAGAAAAAATTCAGACTATATTGAGGGAGTGAGAAATTGAAGAATATCTTTGGATGGACAAGCAGCAGTGGAAGATGAGAATTCAATCAATTCTGTAATCTTTGGTTCCGGAAATGTGTAAAAATTGTAGAGCCGGAATAATAATAAATCTCGACGTACCTTGTTTCTAAAAATAAAAATCGTCTGAAATTTACTTAACTTAACATCAACCCGAACTCAATTATTCGCATTTAATTTACATCACGTTCCGGCCATAAAACAATAACTCTGACCCCTCCCCGAATAATAGACTTAAGTTCACTATTCGTTCAGGTTAAAGAGATTCCTTGGGCTGAATCAAAAGTCCGAACGCGTTGTATCTATTATTAATATAATTCTACCCTGTCTCGAATTGCTCATCTTTCTTCATCTCATGACGGATCGTCACTCGTCCATCATTCTACAGTGACAGAACGTCTTTCCTACGTGTATAACCAGTTTTCAAGTCTTTATAGTGAAGAGTGTTTTTTCTCTATTCTTCGTCGTCGTCCTCCTCGTCGGTTAAAATACAATGCAGCCATCAATCATGTTAATCACGTAGCATACTGATTGTGGTATTGTCCTGCCGTCCGTTGCTGCCACTTGTTGTTCCCCTTGTGACACACTGACTGGCAACTGGCAACCAATGACACAAATACTGAACAGCACGTTTAACATATCAAAGCAAGTGCAACGTACGAGACAAGCCGTAGTACACATCAAACGCAAATCGTGTAAACCGGGATCCCCGCACCGTTTATTGGTTGCGTAAAACATACGCCCTTCAGATACTCCGAAACTTTGCTGTCGGGTATCCCAACAAAATGATGTTGTACACGAGCGAGAAGTGTCAAAGAAAGTTTTACATTTTACTGTACACACACAAATTCACATTACGCGTGAGGCCCACAAGTCTACTGACAAATATGCGTATGTTACGACGGTCTCCTTGCTACAGTGGAAAACACCAATGAAATCACTAATAACCGGCTTTAATTAATCACAAATAACAGTTTCTACTGACGAATACGGGTCTGACAATTGGACTTTAACGAAGTCCCAGGCCTGTCGCACTCAAGCGGCCGAAATGAGACTTCTCACGCACGGAACAATACGTACTCTTCGAGATCGCAAAAGAAATGTAATTTTGTACGACAGGTGCTGAATATTAGGAGCACACTCGATAGGAATGCCCAATACCGGCTGAAATTGGAAACGTCTTAAACGAATGTATGACTGCCGCATCCCCAAACTACTGCGGAATTATAACCCGAAAGGACGGACATGTGTGGAACGTCCGAATAAGCGCTGGAGTGACCAGCTCTAGTCTATCTGTTTTACAGAGAAACAAGTGTATTAACAGGATGAAGAACGGTACAAATCGGACACGTTTGCTTACAATTTAAACAGTTTACATAAATCCTGTAGCCGGAAGATCCGATCAGGACTCGGAGATCGCTAGTGTGCAACTACCATATTATTACAACGCAGGTTACGAAACTAATACCGACAGACAATCGGTTCAAGGCGAATCCACTTACAGCACTACTGAACGTGGCTCTGTTGATCTTTCTCCTTTCTACGTTATTCGAATCTGTAATTAATTATTCTTAAAAGCACACAGAACCCAAATACCGTTTATTAAAAACAGCGTACTTAAGGACAACCGGTTAATTCTTATTCATTAAAGAATTTTAATTGTCTTCTAGTTTTATATAACGAACGTGAACACATATGCCAGCACTGTAAAGATACTGTAGATTATACCGCTCGTTCTGCTTGCAATCTCTCTCTCTCTCTCTCTCTCTCTCTCTCTCTCTCTCTCTCTCTCTCTCTCTCTCTCTCTCTCTCTCTCTCTCTCTCTCTCTCCCCCTCCCTCTCCCTCTCCCCCCTTCCTCCTGTTAAGTAAACCGAAAAGTAAGAAAATTGCACTTATATTAACTAAACAATTCCGATAAAATCTGCAACACTAGATAAAGACTAACCATGTATTTTTAATTTCTGAAACATTATTGAAAAATCCTTAAATTCGTAGTGACCGTCAATCAATGAATTTTTCCGGTGAAGGGTTTGTGAGGATCGGTCAAAATATATAACACAAATTTTAAATTATTTGTGTCGACGTTTCGACAATGTTTATTCTCATCACCAGGAACGGTGTATGAATACAAAAGAAATGTCAAACACAACAGAACAATTATTTGAGTGAACGTGTTTGTGAGAGTGTGTGCGTCTGCGTGCGTGTGTGTGTATCCTTGTACATGGGAAGGTGTTGAGACAGTTTGTTTTACATTATCAAATGTTTTCTTTAAAGACAAAGAGAAAATTATAATATGACAGAACTTAATTTATACTATAATACAATTTAAATTACTCATAATGCAAATGGTATTTGTAATTAATTATAAAAGCAGTAATCAACAATTAAATATTAGAATTGTTACAGAAAACGATTATACACATACCTGTCAACAATAGCATAGTAAAACATATTATAGCTAAATACATATTATAGAGATGTTCAATTATATAATTATTAAAAGTGTAAATTATTATTAAAATTATGTAAATTATTGAAAAAGCGAAGCGAGTTGTTTGTACTCGACCGTTTGGCATATGTCTCACGATAAGTTTTGAACGCGTCAACCGATTTTCGTGAAGCGTGGTACGCGTGTCCACACTTTTACCATACAGTACCATGTTGCTTTTGAGAAAGATCCCTCCACAAATAGGAGGGGGGGGGAGTAAAAATGTGAGGAGGTCAAAATTGTGAAAAGAATGGCAAAAGCTCATGCGGGGCATCAAAATAAATGGAATTCAACTACAATCTGAATGTAATGTTTAATTTTGAAAATTTCAAAGTCTATGGACGTCAATGCCCAAAAAGTGGGTGAAAATTTCGATAAAATCGCAAAAATTCATGTGGGTTTCACATTAAAAATTCACAAAAAACATGGAGACAGTAAAAGAGTTCAATATATCTTGGCTCCCAGATAAACAGCACTAACGACATCAACACTGAAATAAGAAGAAGAATATATCTCGCAAATCAAACATATTATGGATTTAAAAGCACCTGACATCTAGCTACATCCAAGAAGCACGAAATGCAAAATCTACAAAACACTCATCAGGACAGTGCTGACATATGCTTCAGAAACTTGGACAATGACAAAAAGTAGCGAGAGACTTCTAGGTCACTGTGAAAGACGGATTCTAAGAACAATATTTAGAGGAGTACAAGAAAATGAAATGTGGCGCAGGGCCTATAATTATGAACTATACCATCTGTACAAAGAACCGGACATTGTCAGGATAATCAAAATACACAGGCTAAGGTGGGTTGGCCACATAGAGAGAATGGAGGAAGGACAGCCTGCGAAACATATTGTCTACCAGAAACCAATGGGTGGTAGAAAAAGGGGAAGACCCCGAAGTATATTCAAAGATCAGATAGAGGAGGGCCTCGGAAAGCTGAACATAAGAAACTGCAAAGCCAGGGCACGCAATAGGGAGGAATGGAATCGACTGTTGGAGCAGGCCAAGACCCACCAAGGGTTGTAGAGCCACGGTTGTTGATGATGATCAAATTAAAGATAATTTTAACCAACATCTGAAAGTAGTATTAATTTTTGGAAATTTAAAAATTTTAGGACCCCAGAGCCGAAAAAGATGAAAAATTAATAAAAATTGTGAAAATCCCAGCAGGGTGTCAGACTAAAAGCAACAGTAAGCTAACTCCGAATGTTGCGAATTTTTAATGTTTATTGTATGACTGTTGTTCTACAATTATTGTTGCAGTAGTAAAGAAATATAGGCCTAGGAGTAATAGAGATTTTTCCCGTAACTGAAAAATTATCTAATACTGAAATTTCTGTAACAATAAATGTAGTTCGTTCAAAAATAGTGGGCGAGGTCTGTAGCTCGGAGAACTTCCTAGTATAATAATGCTTCTTGACACATATAATATAGGCCTATAACCTATTAACCATTTGAAAAAAGAGACAAAAATACGATTAGAACAGTGTGCACCTCTTTACCGGCTGTGCTGAATTTATTAAAGCATTCTGTAACAAAATTACAGTTTTTTTTGCAAGAAGAATATTCTATTCTGCAAATGAGTTTCTTTACTGTTGTTTTAAAATTAAATAAAATCGCTACAAAATGTCAACTGACCGAAATCGACTTCTTTGTTAAAGGCTGCAGGTCGATAAAAATATTCCATTCTGTTCTGCTCTTCTCTGTGTCTCTTTTCCTCTCGCTACTCTATGTCTTTCTCTTTCGTGTTTTTTTTAAATTTACGACTTGAAAAAATAATTTTCCTAATATAAGTTATTGTTATTAGTTTTCACAAGCGAAGTTTGATCTTAGGTTAGGTACCGTACTGCAATACTGCAATTATCATAATGCTGTGGCCATTGGTGGAAGTCTCTTCGGCCAACGTTTCATTCATTTGAGGTAGTTCTTCAACTGCTGTCTTCACGTTCCCAGCGACAGCACAAGTATCACCTTGGTTCAGCGGCAACTGTGTACTGCCTACCGGCACTATACCAGCTCGTGGGAGGGGGGAGAATTCATCCCCCGATCCCTCCTCTGTAGTTATGTAGTATCAGATGATTTGTATCCTTTCGTAAGTTAAGAAGTATATCGATAACTTCTTAGCTGGTTAGCTTATTAGGGTCGGTTAGTTTGTCTATCCTAATTTTATTTGGATGAAATTAACTGTACTTGGCACAAGAATTGTACAGCTTCAAGAAACTGGACTTGACTGTTTACGTTTTATTACTCAGAGACTTTTAGATTATAAAAAAGGAAATTAATCAGTATTTACGCGTTAACGAGTTTTGAGTTATACGCACGGATTAAAAGCGTTTCTAAAAAATTCCACTACAGATTTGTTTGGCTTGCTGTAAGTCTGACAAGGTCGTCATCGAACTATTTTGACTATCTGACCTTTGAACGAACAAAACTAGTCGTCGTAGTGGTGGCGCGTTAACCTCCTCCTTGTCACAGATACGAAGATGAATTCTTTCTATATGTGAATACTGTTGTTGTCAAGCTGTTAATTTGGTTAGAAGTGTGCTAATGTATGGGCGCACCAGGAAGTTTCTGGTTGCTCCTCGCCGACTTGTCGCGTCCGTGCAGCGTGACTGATACAGCGGCGTCTTCAGATTCGGTGATGCTAGTCGCTTGTACGTGTTGAGATTTTATTCACAAACGCTGTGTCGTAACTACGGGGAATATATATAGACGATATTGTGTGACAATGGAAGAAAAAAGTAAACCCCGGAATTAAAATTGACACCATCCAGTCAGTGTATCAATACATTGCTATTTGCGAATGTTCAAGTTATTATCAAAAAGAACAAAAAAAGATCTCCAGTTAGCAGTTTTCCACTTGAGCCAAATATGCAAAGAATATAATCTTATGTTTAAAAGGAATAAATCCCAAATGTTTAGTACCAAGCCACGTGTTGTTCAATCAAATATATAAGTTATTTTATATTGGATTTTAATATTTTCAGTGTTTGACAAGTGTATCAAATTTAATTGATACACAATTACTTTTAAATTCTGATGATGGGACAAGGGTCCCGAAACATGTAAAAATTTTATAAGACGCTGTTTCTGAAAAAGCCGCAGACGGTAAGTTCCAATATATTTGATATAATCTTAGTATATCAACGCAGAAAACATAAGTTATGGCCTTCAGAGGAAAGCATCCGATACGCTCCAAGATAATTATAAACAATCAGTCTACAGAACAGGTTTTTTATTTCAATTTTCTAGGGTGCGATGTAACTTCTGAGTATGACAGCGACATCGATATAAATATAAACAGATTTCACGTGATATGTGGTACTATAAACAGAAAACTTGGAAATAAGACAAGGAAAACCGAGATAAAATTCTATAAAGTAATGGCAACACCTGTTTTAACTTATGGAAGTGAAACTTGGACGATGACGAGAAATGAAGAGCGAAGAATACAAACAAGAGAAACGAAGTTCTTGAGGAAACCAAAGGTTGCACTCTTAGAGATCAAATATGAAATGAAGATATAAGAACTGACCTAAACGTATATTCTATGGGCAGCAGAATATGGCAAGGACAAATAAAATGGAGGCAGCATATCAAGAGAATGGAAGATGTGAGGCTACCTAAACAAGTAATACGATACAGACCTCGGGGAAGACGTGATATAGGTAGACCAAGAACAGGCTGTAAGCCTATACCTTGACCTGGAGAAGAAGAAGCAGACTTGATGTAGTCCTATTTCTAAGCCAGTTGCGTGTGTGGCAATAAAGTTTATAAATATTTATACAAATAATTATATAGGAAGAATTTTGAATATATTATTTGTCCTGAAGAAAATGGAGCGGGGTCCAGTCTTCAAGATAGTCTCATCCCACCCTCCATCCACAATCACCTCCTATTTACCCCACTGCATAAACCTAAGTATATGTCTTAAAACGGGTCGTCTTCGACGTGTGCATTTGCGCGAAAGCAGAGTTACAGACGCGGTACGCTGAATTGTTATTCTTTAAAAGTGACGTTAAAAAAACGAGTAATTTACGAGGCGACCGTTTTACACATACGTTTCAGCCTACTATTTGGGATCCGTGAACGTGTTTATGGTCCGATTCAAGACGTGTACAACCGTGTTTATGACCGGTATACAAGTATACATTAGGCCCGAAAACACTGCCTTGAGTTACCCCAGCTGAAACATTTTGTAACTCAGAATAAGCATCACCACATTTTATTCTAAACTGTCGTTCTAAGATATACGACTTGAGGATTTGGCTCATCTGCAAAGGTAGATTTTTTTCATCTTATATATCAGATTCTCGTGCCACACTTTATCAAAAACTTGGGCAACATCCAGAAATATTGCTTCGCATAATGTTTTAGAATTTTGCCTAAAATTCTACAAGGTGATTGCTCTTCCGAATGGGTCAGAGAATTGGACTTTAATGAAAGGCCAGGCCAGTCGCATCCAAGCGGCTGAAAAGAGATTTCTCAGGCACGTGATAGGATTTACTTTCCATGATCATAGAAGAAACACAGATATACGCCAGGAACTGAATATTATGAGTATACCCGACAGGATCACCCAGTATCGGCTGAATCGGTGTGAACGTCTTTCCCGAATGGATGACTGCCGCGTCCCCAAACAACTATGGATGGAACTATAAGCCGAGGGGACGTAGAGGTGTGGGACGTCCAAGGAAGCGCCGGAGTGACCGGCTCTAATCTTTGCCTATTTGAGACCGGAACAAACCATTCTTGGTTTAATCCTTGAAGCAGATGGTGATAATATTATTTTCTTTTCTTCCAGTGACCGCTCAATTACATGAGCAATAGGATGTATCTGCTCAATTGTTGAGCGCTTATTGCCAAATCCAAATTGGTGGGTTAGAATAAGTTACTTTTCGTCGATTATTATTATTGGTCTGAGACGTTTGAGGAGCAGTTTTTCAAACAATGTAATGTAGCATAACATAAATTTAAACACTACCGTGGTGTGTTTGAATTTTTATTTATAACTTACAGTTTCGAAAGTGGTGTCTTCATAAAATGGGCTTATGATTTAGTACCGGACGAATTCGAAGTACTACTAGGGCGACGTTGCCGGAGGGTCGGCTGGTACACAGAAAGCGGGAAAACGAGTTGTATCAGCGCTCCACACTACGTCACGCAGTTTCCCTTGTGCGCGCCAACCTGCCCCGCATCAGTCAACCTGTATCACAATTTGCGCCCCGGCCTATGTAGCCGATACATACATTTTTCAAACATCAAATTCATGATGGAAGACGTTTGTTTTTCAAACACACACATAAATATTCCGTCACTGTCAACGGTGGAAGATAACAGAAACGAAATGGCAAACTTTGAATACAGGAATCACGTTTTTCGTCTGACGAGAAACTTTCGCTTATAATTAGAAAGTGACGATGTGCACTATAAATAGACATGCCTGGATCAGAGGTCTTGTTTAACAGATAAAGAAAGAAATTCTATCTTGTTTCCGTTCGTAAGAAAACAGTTTTATCTGTTCGTCAGTGTTTACAACGTTTCGTCTCTCCGACGACGGTGCTGCTCATACTCTCTCCGACGACTCTTGTTTCTGTCGTCGCGGTATTGTTTATAGCCCGAACTATACGGTGGTGGTCGTGTTCAGTTCGACCTTGTGTGTGTTAGCGTTTTGTAGGTCATGGTCCGCCATTGTGCGGTACACCTGCAACTCCGAACCGGTTGCTGAAGTGAATACCGACCGCCGAACGACCACTCTCTCGGTGCCCTCTCTCCCGGTCTCCTACATGTACTGTACATCCGCCGTTGTGCTGTGTTGCGTGTACGTAATTACTGACCATCGTAATGATAGTGCCGCTGTTCGAGGCCGCTACACTACTACTACTGGATTTCGACAAACCGCTGGCATAAAAGCCGTCGTTCATAAACTGTAGTGATTTTTATTACTAACGGCTACGATGTTTTTGTTGCTGTTAGATACGTTTTATTTTGTTAATGTCAGGCTACAATGAGGCAAGTGGTGCAGCCAAGGAAGTTACTAGGAAGTCACAACCCCCCCCCCCCAATTTTATTAGTAGTCATCAATGAGACCTTATGCATAAAATCTGCAAATGGCGCATTTCCTACTACCGCCAACACCTGTCTTCCCCCTTATCACGAATGAGACTCCACCATGGAGGAATTTTGGTCGATCCGTAACTCCCATGGAAAAATCCGAATGGGTTCCTGGTCTGTAACCCCGTACGGGCAAATCCTGCTTAAGCATATCGTTGAGGCATCCTCAGGCGGCTATACATGGACAGAGTCTTATCTCTTGACTATTGCAAGCATCCTTTCGAGTATTTCGAGATCGGCCAACACTCTTCCAAGTGGTGTGTTTACGTACGCCTGCAAATCCAGGTCGCCTGTCTGGTCCACACCACCGCCTTCCATACAGATCTTTTCATTAAAATTGAAGACATTTAATTCCTATCGAAAATCCTTGACTAGTATTTTTCCGGTCTAGTATGGAGACTACAACATCGGGGCTCAAGTCTTATGACGATGGGTGTGGCAAGCGTGGGACACCTTACCTGGACTATCGCTTAGTATCGGCTTATCTTGGACGAAGCCTTTTTCTTCAGTCTTTCCTGACGATGCCTTGATCACACTTTGTATCTTTTCCGGCTCAGACGTCATGACGGTATTCGAGTAGTAGCGGTCACTATTTTCGTTCTGTAGCCCCCAGTGGATGTCCCTTGCTTAGGATTGCGACTGAAGACCTCAAGGTTTCGGTCAGCGTAGAATTCAGTATAGGGACAGTGGTGGAAGACGCACCTCTCTAAGTAGGATACACCCCGAACTCTACCAAGGGTAGTCGCCAACATTAGATTCATTAAAGCGGAGGAAGCAGCCCTTCCTTTGGGGTTAGTACACACGACGGTGTCCTTTGGGGTTAGACCGCGAGATGGCAACCACCAAGCGTCTGACTTTGCAAAACTCCAGTAACGTTCATATAGGAAATGTAGGCCTACTCATGGAAAAGGGGTTTGAAAAGTCTGGCTCGGTCAGTATTTTTAGTCATCATCATCTTCACGGATTAAACCAAGGATGGTTTGTTCCGGTATCAAATAGGCAAAGATTAGAAGATGGTCACGCCAGCGCTTGCTCGGACGTCCCACACCTCTCCGTCCCCTCGGCTTACAGTTCCAGAGTTGTTTGGGGATGCGGCAGTCATCCATTCGGCAAAGATGTTCCCACCAATTCAGCGATACTGGGCGATCCTGTCGAGTATACTCATAATATTCAGTTCCTGCTGTATATCTGTGTTTCTTCTATGATCATGGAGAGTATATCCTGCCACGTGCCTGAGAAATCTCATTTCAGCCGTTTGGATGCGACGGCCTGGCCTTTCGTTATAGTCCAATTCTCAGACCCATAAAGAAGTGTGGGAAGAGCCATCACCTTGTAGAATTTTAAGCGTGTTCCTTTACTTGCTGACTTCAGAGTTCGCCTAATGGTCCCGCACATAACGTTGAACTTATCCAACTTATTCACAACGTCGTTGCATGAATTATAAGACAAGAAGTGTTTTTAGTAAAAAATAATTACATTAGATCTGTTGCTTTTCGATGTACGTATAGATACAATCTTAGACGGTGCGTGAACCGTTTTTAAACGATTGGACGTTGGGCAACACTGAACCATTCAAACGGTACAAAGTAATAATTAAAAAAAAAAAACAAAAAAAAAACAAATAACAGTATTACGAGAGCCGTAGCCACTGCCAGCAGTATCACTTTAACGATACGACCGCTTATTACGACACACGAGTGCGCGCGCGCTCATACACGGCGGTTGTTGTACTTGAAAAGGTGTCTGTACTATATTCGTTTATTCTGCCTGAAATCGGAATATATTTTCCATTTCGTAATCTGTCTATATACACGCGTTTCATTTATTATACAGTCATGGCCTTGTGTATGTCTGTGTGAATTCACGTGCTAACTGCTGGTTCACACAAAACGTGAGCTGTAAATTATATTTAACACACACACGCCACTTATGCGCGTTGTGTAAACGTTTTCTTCTCTTGTTTTGGAACTTCTAACTGTATAATGATAATGCCTGTGTGATCGTGACATTCAGTCAATAACCCGACACCTCTGGCATTGCCGCGCACTATAATCCGAACCGCTGATCGTGCCAGCTCCCGCGGTTTCGACACTACTACTACTACCACAGCACTATCGAAACGCTAATCGTGCTACTGTGACTAGTTCTTCTTCTTCTTTGCCTCATCTCGATGATACGCCTTGTTATTACTTCATGTCTTTTTCTCGCTCTCAAATTAATATTCTATCCGTCTGAGTTTACAACCATGTAACTTGTAATTTTCAATCGGTAGGTCGCGACCCCGAAGGCGATTGTGAAAGTGCCACGGGCGGTCACAAAATCAAAAAAAGTCCGGACTTTTCTTTTAATAAATTATTTTTTATAATTAATATTTACAACTTGCAAAACGGAAATGAAACATCAAAATTTGAAAAGCGCCTTAGGAGATCCTGTATCAGGAGAGAGGGAAAGATGTCTACAATAAGGAGAATGGGATGTCAGAGACTGGATGTTAGAGACGTCAGTAGCAATACATGAGTGGATACGTATATACAATGGGAATAATATTTGAACGAGGGGAACGAGTTCTCAATTTTAACTCGACCGTTTGACATTTGTCTGTCTTTTTGGGGTATGTCTCACGATATCTTTTGAATGCAAGGAACCGATTTTCGTAAATCTTGGCGTGTTTACCCCCCCCCCCCCTCACACACACACAACATCGGTTTATAGCGTCTGTCGTCGCTGTCCGATTTCCAGACTTTCTCTCCAATATTTTTTGTCCTGACAATGTTCTTCTGTCAGATTCCTCGCACTTAGAGCTTTCTGGATACTCTCTCCCCATGATCGTTCGGGTCTTCCCCTCTTCCTCTTCTCCGGGGGTAACCATTCCATTATCCTTTTTGGCAACCTTTCTCCGTTTAACATGTCCAAACCAAATTAACTGTCTTCTTTCTACGTCGTCTACTACTGCATGTTTCACATTGATCATTTCTCTATTCTGTTTATTTCTTATTTTCTCTCTCCTGGATACTCTGCATGATCTCCTTAGTGCAACCATCTCTACAGCTAGTATTTTCTTTTTGTCCGCTTCTGTCATTCTCCAACTCTCATCACCATACAGCAGAATACTCTTTACGATAGTATTGTATATCTGTACTTTCTTTCCTCTAGTTATCTGGTCATGGTACCGTATACTATTTAGCCTTTTCATAGCCCTCCGTCCCATGCTTACTCTCTCCTTTATTTCCTCTGTATCTCTGCCATCCTGCTTTATCTGTACTCCTAAATACTTATATGCCTGGAAATTTTCAATTTCTTCATTATTTTCCAATTACAAGTTGGTTTCAGTACCTCCCACGCATAAATACTTCGCCTTTTCTAGATTTATTGACAGTCCCCAGCTCTCGTATTCATCTTTGATCTTCCAAGTCATATACTCCAAGTCCTCTTTGTCTTGTGCTACTAAGGCCTGGTCATCCGCGAATTGTTTACCATACATACAAGACTATATTATTTTCTAGATGACCTCCAAAAAGTAGAAAAAAATGTGAGGGGGTCCCTATATTGAAAAAATCTCAAAGTCCATGTGGAGAATCAAATTAAAGGAAATTTTAATAAAAAATTCAGCGTTCATTTCTGAAAAATTTGTTAAGATTTTGTAACATCGATCGGGGCCAATAAGTGGGTGAAAATTTCGATAAAATCGCAAAACTTCATATGACGTATCAGAGTAAAAGGAATTTTGTCTTAAATCTGAATGTAATGTTAATTTTGGAAAGTTCAAAACTTTTGGTCGCCGGGGCACAAAAGGCAGGGCAAACGTTTGATAAAATTGTAAATTCCATGTGCGATATCAGATTAAAGAGAATTTTAACCAAAATCTGAACATATAATGTAGCCTACAGTTTGGGAAATCTCAAAATTTGTTGACTCCAGGGCCCATAAATGGGATCAACCGTTTTGAAAATGGTGTAAAAATCAGCCCTGTGTCGGACTAAAGATAGTTTTTAGCGTTTATTGTGTGATTGCTCTTTAATTGTTACTTTAGTAAGCGAAAACTAGTAGGACAATCGGAATTTTTGTGATTTTACTGATAACTGAAAAATGTTATCAAACGTTTTCCAATAATAAATGTACTTTGCTCAAAATAGTGTAATATTCATGTTTAATCTGGTATCCAAGTCACTTAATCGAATTAATAAATGAATTTACCTTCAATAATCCGCCGTGTGACCTCTTATAAAACTCTTCTATTACGCGTTTCGGAGACTATGCTCCGTCTTCAGATAGTAAAATAAAAAATAAAACTACCGATACCGCCTTGAGTCTGCTCGCTAAGACTACGATAAAGTAACAACCGTTCAGTAGCAGATTGAACTTGAACGCGTGCGCACCCAACATCGCGTACAGTTCATATGCAAATTGACATTTTATTAATTATCGATCTCTTACGAGTGACATAGTTTTATTTTTTATTTTACTATCTGAAGATGGAGCATAGTCTTCGAAACGCGTAATAGAGTTTTATAAGCAGTCACACGGCGGATTATTGAAGGAAAATTAATTTATTAATTCAAGATAGTGAGTTAGTTCTGCAGCTCAGGGAGCATACTACTTAGTAATAAGATACAGCGCAATAAAACAGGACAGGAATCATATGATTACTAGCTTTTCCTGAATAGATCGATTAAGACGTATTAATTAAGAGAAGCTAAAGAAATATACTCGGAGGACTGTAAATTTATCGTCAAACAACAGGGACGCTTTAAATGCTCCCAAAATTTTTGTTCTTTTAATAATGAAACCATGAGGCTTCTCTTAGGGATCCATATAAGGAAACGTATAAATTTACAGTGTCCGCTGAAATGTACTGAAGGCCCTTGTGGATGATACCATAGAGCAGAGGTCTCCAAACTACGGCCCGCGGCAACCCGGCCGATGCTGCGAGAAAATGTTTAAATAGATCGTCAAAATGCTTCAAATATTATAACATTTTACTAAATAACTAAACAAGATATATGTTCACTAAAATGTTATAATATTTTGTACAAGTTTAAAACGTTTACATGGTTAATGTGCTTGTTCGTCTGGCTGCCTTGAATGAATCACGCTTTTCAAAAACGAACTTTGTAAAATCAAAGTACAGGGGTAGTTACCAGACGAACACTTGTACAGTTGTCAGACGAACACTTGAAATCCATTCTAGTGATAGGAGCATCAAAATTTGACCCAAATGGACAGACATTATATGTCAGAAGAAACTCCACACACCCCGTACGTACATAAGAAAGCCAAAAATAATACATTAGAAATATCTTTGAATGTTCACTTTTGTCTGAAGCTCGCTCGGCCGGTATCAATAAATGCAAAATTACGATTAAAAACCGACCACGGCCTAACAGCTCAGGTTTTTAGTCGTAATTTTGCATTTATCTTTGAATGTTATTTTTTGCTTATTTTTATTTACATTATTTTGAATAAATGAATTTGTTTTCTTTGGATAGGTCTCCTTAATTTTTATTTAAATACCTATTTTATTGACTTGATTGTATCGTAAACTTAAAAAAAAAATAAGTTTACAATATGTGTGTGTGTGTGTGTGTGTGTGTGTGTGTTGGGCCGCCTGACTTCCAAGATTTTTCAATTCGGCCCTGAAGTGAAAACGTTTGGAGACCCCTGCCGTAGACACACTTCGTTGTGAAAATGTGTGGTAGGAATGAACAGTAGAATTGTCCGCCTGTCTGTTGCAACCTGACTGACGCACGTGTCTTTCACTACGAGTGGAGCAGCTAATTCAGTGTCCATCAGTTTAAGTCGCACAGTGTCTCATCGCTTTTACGTTTTCCAGTCTCTAGAAATTAGTTTAGCGTAAGACACGATTAATAAAAATTAAAACAATTATACAGGAGTTTACAAACACCGTGAGAGTACTCTCAGGTTAGCTGAAAATAAAAATTAGCTTTTCTCTGGACAAAGGAAGTTCCTGGAAAATACACAACAGATCGTAAGAGTAGGTTTATGCTGCAGCCTCGCTGCTGGCACATCACTGCTCGCTAGGCACATGGCACCTCACACCTAGCAGCGCTGCTCGCTATGGCCCTTTTATCCTGCAACTGCTCATATCGCTTTCATTCAGTCGTGGGTGAGTGTGAAGTGAAGTCCTATTTTGATAGATTTTGGTCGTTTTAAAAGTTCTAGTAAATTTTTTTTATTAAGTTTATTTTAGTCGTTTTAAAAGTGAAACAATGCTTACGTCATCAGATGATAGCGATAGCGATTCATTTTTGGTTAAAATGTGGATTTTGATGCGGAGAAGGAAGAGAAGGTATGGTGTACATCCTTTAAACCAAGAACGCCCCTGCTACGGTTACTTTCACCAGTACTATCAGCAACTCAATAATTATCCAGAGCGCTTTTTCAAATATTTAAGGATGTCACAACCAACCTTTAAGTACATTTTAAATCTTATTGAACCAGAAATTGTGAAGCAGTTAAAGATACGACCGAACATAGTCAACGCAATATCTGTTGAAGAGCGACTGGTGCTCACCTTGTGGTAAGAAATTATTTTTTTCTGGATCTAGAACTAACAACAGTTAATACAGTGTTTTGTGAAATTTTAAATGTTTATACAAATATAAAAATAATTAATAAATAAGGTCAACATTTGAAAAATAAGTCCAATTAAGAAATGAATACTTTACAAAATTTTCACGATTAATTTTCAAGAAATCTTTCAATTTTTATTTATTCTTTTTAATTGACAGAAACCTTTGTTCAGATTACCAGAAAGTTTAAACTTTCTGAAATTAGTAACTGAAAACAATGGAAATTACCATAAATAACAACAATTACTAATATTTTTGAACATTTTATTTTTAGATAGGCTACTTATGACTATATTTTCGTTTTTAATTTTTGTTCTTGTCCATCATAAAAGTTCCCTGCATCCCTTGTGGTTCATTGTATTCCTGGCCCCCACTCATTTCATTTGCTTGAAAACTGTTAACACTCTCATCAGGGGAGTTATGACTCCGTAATGATGTTGGTACACCAATTTCAGTAAAATGTGGTTGAGGAAAGATGGACGTTGAGTAGACACTGGAATATGCTGGTATCATGGATGATACATGAGGCGAGCCTCGATGAGTTTCAAAAATTGATGGTGGTGCCGAAGTAAATTTTCACTCCCTTCTGCAGGCGGATTGTATTTGTTTGTATCCTTGCTCATTAATGATCCATAACCAACTCCATATGCTCTTTCCATAACCAGTTTTTGAACAGTGTTTGTTTGAAGACTGCAACTCTTTTTCCTTACGCATCCGCAACTTCTCTTTTTCAAGTTCAACAATTTGACTGTCTATTACATCTGTAGGTCGTGCCCTTGTGCTATAGCCTAAACTGTCAGGTGCTGTCGAAGAAGATGGTGTTACAGAGCGCGAAGGTGGTTGTGTATTGGATATGGACGCTGAGGTTTCAGATATGGGTGTTGATGGGTTGTCTGCCTCTTCAGAATCAGAAATATTTTCAACATTTTCTTCAGTTTCGCTAACTGTTTCACTTGAATTTAAATTTCCACTTGTTGTCCTCGGTTCAAAATTTTCCCGCAGAAGAAGCATGGATTGAAAGTATGGCCACTCTACTGATTCCTCGGGAGCAGGATTGCCTGTTGTTGGTCTAGGAAGTTTTTCCCACTTTTCTTTGAATTGTTGTCGGAGAGTCTTCCACTTTTTCTTGACATCATTTGTATCTGCAAAAACAAAGAAAGGGCTATTTTACTATTTTTTAAAGGGCTATTATTACTATTATTTAGAAATAATCATATATTTAAAACACAAAATCTCACCCAATGTATTTTAATATGGGAGTCTGTTTATGCTTAAATACAGAGTTTTACTGCACCAATATAAAAGATTTTTACATATATAGAAAGAGAATAATACATTTGTTCTATAGAAAGTCTAAAATTGAACACTTCCTGAAATTTGTTATTGTACTTCTCTATTTTGAGAGAAAAAGACTTATATCAGGGTTTGAAAAACCAAGACAGCAATAATGTAATAATTATTGTTACATTTGTTGTTATTAAATTAGTGCCATAAAAATATTCATTAAACATTTAAAGTGAAAATTAAATTTAAAAGTAATAGAATCAGCTGATTTTGGAGCATTACGAATTGTTACCATTTTCAGATTCTTGGCGACAGGAAACTCGTACGTGAGTCTGGCAGGAGAATTTCGAATAGGAGTCACAACTGTGTCCCTCATTGTCAAAAAGATGTTAGCAGTATTATGGCAAGTTTTACAACCATTGCATATGAAGCCACCTACCTCAGAAGAATTCAAAGATATTGCTGATATGTTCTACAAGAAATGGGGGTTTCCGAACTGTGTAGGTTCAATTGACGGAAAGCACATACGAATACTTTGTCCTACATTTTCCGGTTCTATGTTTTTTAATTATAACACTTTTTTTCAATAGTTTTACAGGCTGTAACTGATGCTAATTGTAATTTTACTTTCATTGAGGTGGGGTCCTATGGAAAACAAAGCGATGGAAGCGTTTTTAGGTACTCTGCTTTTTATGACAAAATGGAAAAGGGTACACTTAACATTCCTGAAGATAACTTCCTCCCAAGTAGTGACATCAAAGCCCCATTTGTGTTTATCGGTGATGAAGCGTACCCCTTAATGAAACATTTAATGAAGCCTTATGCTAGGAGAAATATTGATCAATCTCAGGAAAAATTCAATATAGCCCTTTCCCGAGCTAGAAAAACTGTAGAATGTGCTTTTGGAATAGCAGCCGCAAAGTGGCGAATACTACGCAAATCCATTGAAACAAGTGTTGACACAGCGGAACTAATTGTGAAAGCTGTTTGTATTTTACACAACGTGGTTAATGACAAAGAGAACACACTAAACATTTTAGATTACTAGGATGTGCTTCCTGGAGCTCCTGCGTCAAGAAGTAACAATGCGGCTTGTGCTGAAGCTGTCACAGTACGGAATAAGTTCAAATGTTACTTTAATCAATGAATTTTAAGGTACGATAATGAATATGAATTAATTAAATGAATGAATAATTAAGTAATGAATATGAATGAATTTTTGATAAAGAGTGTACAATAAAAATAAACGTTATTGAAAATAAAACTTACTTGTTTCGCATTTTCTTGCAACTTCCTTCCACAATTTATCTAATTTGAACCTATTGTGATGACCTGCATGCCGCTGATCCCATTTAGCTCTGCGTTCGAAAACAGCTGATATCATTGTCTGTTTAAAATCGTCACTCATATTTTAAAGTTTATTAAATGAAATTTATTATTTAAATGTATTTAATTGTATTAAATTTAAATGTATTAATGTATTATTATTAAATGTACTATTTAAGTAAAGTTTATTAAATTATATGCACAATATACGCAATGCAATACACACAAAGAAAACTCCACAATACTCGTACCGTGAACGACACGCGGTTTGTATAGAGAAGTAGTCAGTTGAGAATGTGTGGGGAGAGTAGTGGCCTTGAAGGAACCAATCACAAAGCAAGTTTGAAGATGCCAGGCGATCATCCAAGCTCGAAAAACAAACCAGTTTGTCATCATCGCTGTGGCGAGGATGTAGTAGCGAGCAGTGAGGCGAGCATCGAAGTCACTATAAATGCTCCAATAAAGGTTAATGGGTTTGTTTTATCATCGCTAGACATTCATGTGCGCTGCTCGGCGATGTGCCAGCAGCGAGGCTGCAGCATAAACGTACCCTAAAGAGTTTCATTAAGAAGTTGCTCAATTATCACAGTTAGTGACTACGGATATGACTCATATGTACAAGGTTTAGTTTCTATTTGCATATTTTTCATGCAGTGCAGTTTTTAATATACAACAGTGTGTTAATAGCAGAAATTGAATCCAACGTTCTGATAATATTGGCGAAATAAGACTGCCCCCCCCCCCCCATTCTAAATTGCCCTCTTGCTGTTTGGAATCAATTGAGTTATTTGTTGGCGCCAACGTATAGGTATGCGTGATAGTAAATCTGTCAAATTGTCACATTATTTGCCAAGGCCAGAAATCAACTCCCATGATTTTCTAAAGATTATAGCGAAATTCCGTAATCACATAACGTACTCTTTCCTTTCTTAGTTCAATCCTGATGTAAACAAACCCACGTGGCAAATATGAAACGCTATTGGCCAGAGGCGTTGACACCGTTCCCACAGTAATGTATTGCGCGCGCATGTGCAGAATGTCACATGCATGTGAATGTATTGTCATGTGAGACTTATCTTGCCAATTAAATCGAGGCACATCATTTTAAGACTTCCTCCTTATCACTGTATTCTGAAGCGTACTGAATTAATATGAATCAGGTTGAAAGGATATGTTGCCCGTCACAACACAACATTAGCTGCTTGATGAAACAATTTATTGAGAAGGCAGTAAATGAAACAACGGCGGACAAGTGGACAAGTGTATGCAGGATATAATCAAGGATGATGATAAGCTATGGCAACTTGCCCACATTACCGACGTCTTGTAAACAAGGAACAATCTTATCAATAATAACGCTAACTCAAGTGATGATACAAGTTCAGACACAGATATGGAAGGCATTGAATTACTCTCTAACAGCAAATGATAGTGTTCAGTACAGTGGTAATTATCACAGCTTCTATTTTCGTTTTAAATAAACTTTACTTTTTTGTTTGTTGCGATATTTAAACGGTTAATAAGAAAAAGCCATTAACTGGTGTTATAAAATGTTTCACTACAAATTTTACTTTGGTCAGAACAAATTATTACAATTTACGTGTGTTTATACAGTATCAATATTACAGCTGACTATTTCGTAATTGCATAAGACTGCAAGAAACATTACGCGGTAAGACTGAGAGTTACGTTAAAGAAACAGAGCGCCTGCACCCCCCCCCCATATACATGTATACATTAAAGTGGAGAGTAACTAGGGCGATATTATAAATCACAGAATTTACTAGAAAATAAAACTCCCCCCTATATTTTTGTGTGACCTTTTTAAAAAACTATTTTTAATATTAATTTAAACTCGCAGAAATATACGTAATCTAAGCAAAACTATAGTGTAATTTAAGTGTAGTTCTACTGACGGAGGAATCGAACATTTCTCAGCTTTAGGTGTTTTAGGGAATTTCGTTAGCTGTGCATAACTTACCGATAACCCCTAATCAGTTAATACTCCCTCGGTCAGAAGATTAACATTAGGGAGCCTTTGATGTAGTAATGTCTTCTTAATTGCGCAGCACTTTCCGACACTATCTCTTTGCACCAATCAGATTGCACCGTTATTAAGATGACATTACCGTTTAGACCACACGCTGCAAAAATCAGCATTCATCGACCGCAGTTTATCGCCTTTGGAGCAACAATTCATGTGCAGAAACTTGTCAACAACTTGACTACACTGATGCGAGACAACAAATTATTTACTACGGATAACAGCTACTCTGATGCCTCCCGACTGTCATCCTTCTGACCGAGGGAGTTATACACTGCTTGTACTAATTTTTTCCCGTCACTATATACAGTATAGTCTCGAAGGTAGGAGTTAATGTGGACCGGAAAACTCCGACAATAGGGAAACAATTTTTTTATTACGTTTACTGGTCAATAAAATGCTATACATCTGAAATTTCGTAAACTAGTAGAGAGAAGAACTTTAAAAAGAGTGCCGAAGAACAAAAGGACATTACCAAAATGAATGAATTTAACTACTTAACTAAGTAGAATGAATTTAATTATGTATATATGAATAAGGTATATAAATTTGACAACTTGCTGTCAGCATGGAAATCCAGAGTGACTTCGGGAATACAGTTTAACAAATCAATTTGTATGGGTTCCCTGCTATATGCGGATGACATAGTTCTTACTCAAGACAATGAGGATGATTTACAAAAAGCTATGTTTCAATTACAAGTGGCAAGAGAGTACTCAGTGACAATTTCAGTAAGCAAGTCAAAACCAAGGCCTTTAAAGGTAAATATCCAGCGAGGACTAACATACTTATAAACGACAGCACTTTAGAACAAGTGAGCCGTTTCAAATATCTCGGCTATGCAGTGAGCTGTAAATCTGAATATGACATAAAAGAGAAAATAAATAATAAATAAAAGAGAAGATAAATGTAGGAATATTTGTGGTACGATTCATAAAAATCTTTGAAATACAACAAAACACAGCACAAGGATTAAATTTTATAAGACAATTGCAATACCCACATTGACATATGCGAGTGAGGCGTGGGTCATGCCAAAAATTGAATGCAGCAAGATTCAGAGTGCTGAAATGCAGTTTCTTCAAAGTACATTAAACTATACATTGCAAGATAGACTAAGGAATGATGATATCAGAGAAGAACTCGAAGTAAACGACATAAATGAAATTATTTCAATTTACAGAAGACAATGGTAGAATCATCTGCAAAGTATGATAGAGGACCGATTGCCGAAAGCTACACCGAACTATAAAGCCATTGGTAGAAGAGACGTGGGTCGTCCGAGGATGAGATGGGTGCCGGAACAGGTTTATAGAACCTAATCCTTGAAGAGAAGAAGGAGGTGAATAAGGTATCAAACTGACTAAAAAAATTTACAGGCATTGCACAAATGCAATACACTGAGAAGGGCATTGAAAATGCTTCAATAAATCTAAAATATTTATATATATATTTATGTTCATTCACCAATCAATGAATTCATTCTTCATTTACTATGTACTGATTATAAGTTAAATGTAGTCGCATTCATAAGCGAAGTTTTATAGTCTATGTGTACTACGTTACTGACAACAAAGAAGTAGTTTCTATGGAAACTCACCGGTTCCCATTTTCGAACACGCACCAGCGATCGGCCGCAAATGTGCGACACGTCCTTATAAACATTTTCAATGTTAAAAGTATTTTTTAAAACAGTATGTAATGGTTGTCTGATTCTGAGCAGTATTCGCTCTTCTCCTCGCTGCGGCGTCTCTCCGTCTTTTCAATAAAATTAAGTCAGGTGCTTGCGTTTATATGTATTGTAACGCTAGTACCAAGGCAGTCAATCCATCTGCATGTGAAATGCGGGAAATGATCTTTCTTCAACAGACGAATCTTCCGTTTTCGCATCCGAATTTTTCTCACGAATTGGCGCTAACAACGGCTTCGTCACTAACTTCATTTAACCCATTCTTCAATGTCTTCTTTTGACATTTCACATCCAGCAATCCTGTGGATTACTTCCTGCACGGTTTCGTAATTTAACATAAACACAGTTCGTTTCTGGAATTTCTGTACAGCTTAAGTAATCAGACATGAAACGGTTGTCTGCTGCGCTGGTCAAAAGATCTCATTGCGCATGCGCAGCTTTGACGCATTGCTTTCGGGCCAATTATTTTGCGTTCAGAACATTGTCTGAACATGAATGGTGTATCACATGGTTGTGTGTCACGTTTGGTCACCTCACACCCCACTTCCTGCATTGTATTCCCTGCTACCACTACACGAACCGTTTCATGTCTTACTAGTTCTTCTCTACGATGGTAAATATCTGACACGCAATGGATGTTTGTACGTTCATTCAAAAAACTAAAAACATTAGCCTATGTACTTCTAAAGTGTGTTACAAATATACGTGTATTAACAAAAGTGAGAAAGAAAAAAGTACCTCGGATAATCCGGAACTCAGATGTTCGGTATTCTACTGTATTCGATTCTAAGATCTTAGTCCGGTATAAAACTCTACGAAATTTTAGAGCAAAAGTCTCGAATAAAAGGTCTTATTTTCTGACAAATTCTGTCTATAACGCACTTTATTTTTATTACTCAATATGATTTAACACCGTTAAAGTCTCGGCCGACATAAGCAAACTGATTTACCTACACCATGCTACCACACTAGAGACAACTGGCCTTATCTAGGCTACTCAAACGAATCTGCATTTAGGCTAAAACGCCAGTGAGTGAATCACTACAGAGTCGTTCGGTCTCACACACACACACACACATCCGACGCGTATCGTGTCAATGAAGCCGTGTAAATGTCGTCGTCGTCGACGAAATCATGTCACCAGTGATTCACGTACGCGTGACGTCGTTTGTGCCTTCGATTTTATCACATTAGCTATCACACAATAGATCAGATAGCCTATAGTTAGCAGAGAAGCTGATTCCAGTAATGGAAAAAAGAAAACTAACGCTGACGGTGAAAATTATTGTCGTCTATATGACTATTGCCAGTAAACGTTTTGAAAAAAAAAAATGAAACATTCCATGTGAGTGACGGGTGTCCGTTTCTTTATCCCGTTGAACTCCAAATATCTGGGATTTCATAGAAATACATTTGTTATAATTCTTAACTGTAGTTTCACTTTTAGATGTTTCGGAAAAAACAACAAAACCATTACATAATGTGTTTCGTAGGCTTACACGGCCGGAGCCAATGTTGTTAAAATTACTTCCCAGGCTGTTTGGCCGTGGTCCAATGTTTTCTTCAAAACCAGACGTTTCGGCAGTGCCATCTTCAGTGAAAATCGAGTACGCTAACGTGAGCTGGTATACGTTATTGACCACAGTACTGTGGTTAAGGCTGTGGTATACGTTAGTACTGTGGTCAATAATGTATACCACCTTACGTTAGTGTACTCGATTTTCACTGAAGATGGCAGTCGACGGCACTGCCGAAACGTCTGGCTTTGAAGAAAACATTGGACCGTGACCAAACAACCCGGGAAGTAATTTTAACAACAAAACCATTACATATTAATTGAAATTTGTTTTAATTCACCTTATTTAAATTAATTCACCTTATTACACCAGTAATACGTGTATTAAGAAGTTTTTAATCAGCTTAGAAGCGACTGTGTACTGTGCTGTACTGTTACGCTACGACACGTGTACCAACAGAAAATAAGAGTCCTATTACTTTCGAATTCGCTACTTAACAGAGATATTGAATCTTCCATGAGCGATTTTGTAGTTGTTATGGTTGTTCCAAATTTGTCGTGTTTACTTACTAAACTGCTACGTGTCATGTTCCAGTCGAGGCTTTTCAGTGTTTCCACCATTTTCAAGTTCTAAACCACGACCTTTTTTTTTAATCTACATATCTGATCCACAACTTCACGTTTTCTTTATATTTTGTAACCATTAGAAAACGTTTTTCAAAACTATTCATATAAATATCAGTCATTACCGGAGACAACGGTGAACCCATTGCCAGTCCGTCTTCTTGGATATAGTATTTATTATTAAACCTAAAATAACTCTGATTCACGTAAGTTCTTAATATAGCTGTTCCTTATACTCTACCATATTTAGACTATTATTTTTCATTATCTCTATAGTTCTTTAGACTGGTATGTTTGAAAACATATCTTTCACGTCTAATGACATAAGCTTCGTGTTTTCATTTACTTGTATCGTCTGTAATTTTTCTATCGCCCTTTTACTATTCTCTACACTCTACGATATATCTATTTCGTATAATCTTTTCTTTCGTATAACCTCTTTTGCTAAACTATAACTAGGCGAATTTAAAAACGAAACTATCGGTCTAAGTGGCATACCATCTTTATGTAATTTCAGTTGACATTTAAATCTCGGTGCCTGCGGATTAGATTCCGTCAAAAGTATATTTTGTTTTTCACTTAAGAATTTTGTCTGCTTCAACACTTTTTTATCTTGTGCTTGGTATTTGCTTGTGCAATCGTACCTTATTAACTTATATGGACCTTCTTGTAAAAATGTTTCCGGTCTCTTTATATAGGCCTACTCTCTTTTTGCTAATATTATTATTGTATTTCCTTTATTTGCTTTTCTAATTATCAAATTTATCTCTTTGATTTTCTTTTTTAATCTGTTTACACCTTGTTTGATTTGTTCTTTTCTTTTCTTCTTTTTATTATTATTATTTTTACACATCTGTTCGATTATCTTTCACTTCGAATGTTACGGTTGTGCCAATACGGCATCACCGAACCCTAAAGGAAATAGTACAATGGCGTGAGATCGGATCATCGTGGTAATCACTGTCCTGGTCCGCTTCGACCAATCCATCAGTACGTCAACATTAAGAGTGAAGTGGGTGCATCATTAAGTAAGTGTACGAACCACGTACCCCGTCCAACTGCAAGCTACTGCAGATACTTTTGAGAATTAAAATCCATGGGTTTCTCTATTCAATAAGTGTACAGATCCAGTAGTAAGACATGAAATGGGTTGCGCAGATCGTAGCGTGGAGGAGGGAAGGCAATGCAGGAAGTGGTGGGGTGTGAGGAGTAGTGTACTTCAAAAATCAGTTCGCACTAGTAAATCAGTTCGCGCAACCGATATCAAAATGAAACTTGGATCTCACCCATTTCTCACCTCCTAGCTGTAGACTCCAATAGGAAGAATTGCCAATTCTAATAAAAGTGCGAAAGAAAGACCTGTCAACGAAAGACACACGGGGGGCTTTCAAATTGAGAATCTGAAAATGGGTATGTACCATTCATTGAGTATAAATGTGATGAAAGAATAGATGTAAAATACAAACTTTGATCAAGAAGTGTGATAACAAAATAATTATGACACACAACAACCATGCAGCTGTTCTGAACACAAAATGATTAACTAAACGCTATGTAACTCACCGTCTGTGGCTTAAGTAAATGTCTTTATACAATTGACATGTTTCGGGACACTTGTCCCATCCTCAGAATAATTAAAAAAGTCTCTTCATACCATCATACGATGGCACAGTCGTCAATATATTAAAAATATTAAAATCCACATAACACAAAACACAATTACACTACACAAAGTACGCACACAACAATTTTCGGTGTACACCACACGGTAACCACAGCGCACGACAATACACTTGAGTGCGCTGTCGGTTACCGTGCGGTGTACACCGAAAATTGTTGTGTGCGTACTTTGTGTAGTGTAATTGTGTTTTGTGGATTTTAATATTTTTAATATATTGACGACTGTGCCATCGTATGATGGTATGAAGAGACTTTTTTAATTATTCTGAGGATGGGACAAGTGTCCCGAAACATGTCAATTGTATAAAGACATTTACTTCAGCCACAGACGGTGAGTTACATAGCGTTTAGTTGATTATAAAATACGTGGCTTGGACTATAAGCGGATTTATTCCATTAACAATACAAAATGATTGCTCGCAAACCAACGCGTGATAGCTGCGCATACGCAATGAGATCTTTTGATACTGGGCAGCCAGACATTCGTTTTATTTCTATTTTCTATTGCATTGTATTTATTGTTCATAGCCTAAAGGCACCATACTTACCATATACCATATTTATGAACAATAAATACAATACAATAGAAAGTTGAAATTATAGGTACCATTAGTAAACAATAAGTGTGTGTATATTACATACATCACATTATCATTAATTTTATTTCTAATCATTTTAGCTGTAAATATTCTTTTTGTAAACTGGGACTTTCCCATTATAATTGCCTGATTAATATCTAGTTCCCACAATCTGAATAATGCATTAAATAAAATGGATGCCACATTTAACATCTACATTGAATTAATCATCTACATTAAAGGTGTGTATCTTTTAATCACAAATATCTGGTAATAAAAACCTTTAGACAAACATTAGTATACAGTTTCTCTTACTTTGACCTTTAGGAGGGTTCGTAGAATACTGACGTGCATTTGAGAATCACCAGCTCGTATAGGCTATACGTTTTCAGCTTCGAAACTAGCCATCCCGATTTTGTCTACAGGTGGTCTCGCCGTTTGAGCTAAAAAAGACCGACAGACCGGCAGTTTGTTCGAAAACGTTATCTACCGAATTCCCGAGCACATGTTTTATGCGATAGTATCTGCCGGCTGTATCTGGTCGGCCGACGACGCCAAGTACAAGGGGGTGGGAGAAGCGGACAACATCGAAAAACACAAGACGTTCCGATAAGGGTGGCAACGACTCGATGATGAAAAAAACCTACGTCTGCCGGTCTCAACTATCTGCACGTTGCCCAAACAATGATGTTACTTAGGTGAACAAGTTTGTCTCAGCATGTGGTCCGGAAGGTGGAGACAGAGAACAGGTCCTGCGATCCGCTCCATACACTGTGCAATATGTATGCACGATATAGCTAGCAATACTTGTCCCATCGTAATAAAACTACAGCGAAATAACTAGGGTTCCACGAATACGACATTCACAAGAGTCACACAAATGCCTATTATCTTTAGGCCATACTTTAGCCAAAACTTGTATAAAAACATATTTTTCGTCATATTCGATTATGTTTTTATGTTCCACTGGATGACAGCCCTTTCTTTATTATTTGTATGCCTACAAGAACAAATCATATTCGGAAACTGCAACATATCAAAACGATTGAAGATTGTTTTCAGCCGCATTGTCAAGAAATTTGTGTCTAACTTTTGTCTTATCAGAATCTGCTACTCGGCAAAAACCGTGGGCGGCGCGGTTGTGATGCTTTAAAAATTTTGAAGGATAGTAGAAGTGACTTATCGCAAGCACAGGGATAAGTAGATGCAAAAGATAACGTAAACTCCAATGAAAGAAAAGTGTACTTCAGCGAACTTCGGGTATTCAACACTGTGTAAAATTATTGACATTACTAACTGGAAAAGTACTGAACTCTATAAAAGTGACTCATTCCCCCCCCCCCAACAATTTGTCATCTTTCAAGTTCGTTTCCGCTTCGTTTTTGCGAAGTAGACTAAAAGCGTACCGCTGACAGCCGGAGGGCCTTCAAAAATTGAGAATCTGAAAATGCGTACCATTCATTCAGTATAAATCTGAGTTACGTACGATACAAACTTCTATCCAGACGTTTTGTTAAAAATAAATACACTGTTTGTCTACACCAAAACTGTGTACAGTGTAGCCTATCCGGTTTTATCTAAAATTTCTGTGACGGGGCGATTTTCCGCCCCAAGGGCAGGACAGTGCCTTTATCTCTACCCGTTGATCCGACCGCCAAAGAATCGTTGGCACTCCGCAAACAACTTTATCGACTGGCTGATTTGTTACATTTTTTTCCATTTCGTTAAGCATCAGAACTTTACCTTCAGTCATCACTATAGCTATAACAAGTGTAACCACCATGGGTTGTCCCAAAACTATAATACCACAGATATTTTTTTCCTACACGACAAAAGGCTTTGTCATACAAGTTACTATATGTCAAAAGGCGAAACGAAACACGAAAGAGCGAGCAATTACAATGAAGTGGACCCTCTTCTAGAGGCACGTGGGTACGCTACTGGATAACAATGAAACAACCCACATTTGTTTCCTCCCAATTGTTTACTATCACGGTGACACATTTACTTCATCTTTAAATTTTGAGACCTACACACGCTGCATCCCCCTTCTCCCCCTTTCAACCCTTCCCTTCCACGAATAATTGTCTTAAAATCTTAAAATGTGTAATAATTTTCAAGAACTCAATACGCATTGTATCCAGCTAGTGCCAGTCACATGGTATCTACGTAAAACTCATCTCACAGAACAAGCACTACAGGATATTTCCATTAAAAAATAAAATAGTAAGTTATACGAGGTTCGATTACAAGATTATCCAATTTTTGTTTCGTTTGAAAAAAATAATGTCTTTATTCATCTACATTTATATTTTGCCTTCCAAAGTATCTTCATCGGATTTAAGATAATTTTGGTGACGTTTTGCGGTCTTCAAAACAATTTTGCTGCCACTCATTAGGAAACAGACAACAGTAGATAAGAAATCTCGATAGAAAAAACAAAACGAAGAGTGCATCGGCACCAGAAAGCGTAAATAATAAAAGCACAAGAAATCGTTGCCAGAAGATTTGTCAGCGGCTAGAAACAGGCTACAAAACTTCAAAAAGTAAATCAGTTCGCGCAACCGACATCAAAATGAAACTTGGATATCGCCCATTTCTCAACTCCTAGCTGTAGACTAGGAAGGTGAGAAATAGGAAGAATTGCCAATTCTAACAAAAGTACGAAAGAAAGACCTGTCGGCGAAAGATTCTCAAATTTGAGAATCTGAAAATGCGTACCATTCATTCAGTACAAATATGATGAAAAAAAGATGTAAAATACAAACTTTTATCAAGAATTATTTCTACAAATAAATATAAAGAGTCGTTGGCACAACCTTTCGCCCTCCTGTCTCTACGCCATCAAACTTCACTTCGGTGTACAGCGCATGAAGTCATATATCCCACAGTCACTTAGAGAAATTCATACCGCTTATCGAAAGGTAATTCGATTAATTTTCTTCTTCTATCCGTTCAGGCGTACCCACATTGAATACTCGTGTCTGGAGAAAACGAGAGGGGGTCCCCTGGACACCTAACACTTTTATATTGTTACGGGGATTCGATGAATGGCAAACGGAACCTTTTTTGTAGATTTTTTGCATTTTTCTAAAAACAAATACATAAAATTATATTAAAAAAGTAAAGCAAACGTAGGGGGGGGGGAGACACGCATAACAGGCTATTTTGCAGACACTTAAGAATTTAACATTATTTAAATGAGCTTTATTTTAAATATATTTCAGCATAAATAGAAATTAACTTTTTACTTTGAAATCATACCAAAGTATGCTTAGTATCATAAGATTAGTATGATAAGTATTCTTACTTAAATCACAAACCACAATTCGTTTTTCTTTTATATTGTCAATCGGTAATTTAAACTGCACAATAACGAGACTAAAAGTTGATCTAAATAATCTTGACCCTCATATAGAAATTTTAGTATTTACTTTTATCTAACAGTGAGGCTGAAGTACGTTGTATTGTACAGGAATTCTGAAGGTGCCAGTCACGCTTTTCGTTATGGAGCGCTCCGCTGTAGAGGAAGTTTACAGTATAAACTTTTCAACTAAACACATTTTCTGCTATTAGATAAAATATCTAAAAAGATTTTTGCAATTTACAGAAGACAATGGTGGTGGGATCATCTGCAAAGGATGACAGAGGATCGATCGCCGAAAGCGGCACTGAACTATAAAGCCACTGGTAGAAGAGACGTGGGTCGTCCGAGGATGAGATGGGTGCCGGAACAGGTTTATATAATTATAAGTACAATACTACTGACTCGGAACGCTGAGTTGTTTATTGCCAAAAATTTGAAATTTTTACCTTATAGCCTGAACCAGTTTTCGCTTATTACAAGCTTCGTCAGGCGAAGGAAGGAAGAACGATGAGCCTCTGACGAAGCTTGAAATAAGCGAAAACTGGTTCAGGATATAAGGTAAAATTTTTCATTTTTACCAACAAAAACTTAAGTGTTACGAGTAAGTATACTTATAATTAGTTAATCAACGGACACGTCATGGACAACAAAATCCAAGAAGAAGAAGAAGAAGAAGATTTTTGCGGAGGAACGATAAACAAATGAGAAGCAAGGTAAAACGATGGGGCAAAAACACGAGGCGTCCGGCAGCAGCAACAGAAGCGGAAACAGATTTGAAATCTTTCTCGTTACACAAAATGGAGGCAGGGATCTATAGCGATATCGCTACCGCCGTATTTGACTGCCACACTCTGGCGATAAGCAACCGGTTCGGTTGTGGCCGTTTGAAAATTCAATTAGGACGATTTCACTGCAGCAGTTCGGGTATGGACGGCTTCCGTAGGCAGCTACGGTGACTTTTGTAACATTAGCGTGGTCAATACACTTACTGACACGCTGTACAGGATTCCTAACCCAACAACATTCCCCCGCGCAAGGAAACTTGGACGTATTTCGAACACGACCACAATTGATTAAGGACGTGCAGAATGTTTCTATTCGTTTATATGAAACAGTTTCTGACATGTTAATTTTTCTTTACATACGATCTTCCTAACTTGCAACTAACAGTTGAAAACAAACTGCTGTTGTACAAACAAGTTCTGAAGCCTATGTGGACTTAACGGAATTCAGCTGTGGGGCTGGCAAAAAAATTAGAAAAGATACAAACCTTTCAGAACAAAGTACTCAGAAGCATAGGGAATACCCCTTGGTATATAAGGAACGACAGCCTACATAGAGACCTAAATGTAGAATACGTCAGCGAAATAGTAACAAAATATGCAGACAAACATGATCAGAGGATTCAGATCCACGATAACCCAATAATGCGACACCTGGTGGAAGAAGCTCCGCACGACCTGAGGCGACTCAATAGACAGAAGCCACATGATCTGGTATCGCAATAGAAAGCAAATTAATATTGTTACAAGATTAATAGGTGTCTCCTTCTAGCCACGCGTTGCGGCGCCCATCTATTACATGACAAGTATGTGTCCTTTAAAACTCCAGGTATGTTGATTAATAAGTTTATGAATTTTATGAACAATAACCCCTATCCTGGATGTATGATCGGTTTATCGTCTGTTTAAGGGTTTTCCGCTATCTTACCTGATGTGTGTATTCAGAAAAATCCCGATCTTTAGTCGCCAAATTGTTTTATATACAAAATAATTAGGGTCTTTTGCGTTATACGACCACAAATCATTGGCATTGGAATTTTGTTCATCTTTCATTAAACTGAGTATAGTTCTCAGAATTTGCTGTCTCTGTTTACTGATTAGTTAAAAGCTGCGTCCAGTCTCGCCTCTCTCTGCGTGCGTGCGTGCGTGCGTGCGTGTGTGTGTGTGTGTGTGTGATTTATACGAGTTGATTATAGAAACAAAAGCGAGTAATGGTAAAGGCAGTCAGCGGGTCTTTTCTGTTTTTTAACAATATCATAATAGTGAAAACTTACCAAAATAATGATGTAGATCTGCATAGAAGACTTTGAAGTAGTTTTATATTTTATTCATCAAAGACACAAATTTTATACACCAAAAACACTTAACGTAACCTAACCTAATTTCACGAACTGGAAAGTTATTGTTTATAATTCAGGAGGCCAAAAGGCCTTGATGTCTTGTATAATTTGTTCAAATAAGTCAGTGCCTGCATGTCGCTTCCGCCACATATTTCACACAGGTAAGAGTCTAACATTTCCCTATGAGTTCCGCACTCTTTCCTATTTCGAGGATTGGCTGACGACCACATTTGACTCGACCTTCTGAGTGTGTAAATGAGAGAATATCATTTTAACTAATCAGTAAACAGAGATAGCAAATTCTGAGAACTATACTCAGTTTAATGAAAGATGAACAAAATGCCAATGCCAAGCTTTGTGGTCGTATAACGCAAAAGACCCAATAATTAAAAGACTTAATAATTGATTCTCTTAATCTTTTCAATATTTTCGCTACAATCGTATTTGCCGCCGCCTGACGTTCAAATTTGAATCCCACTCCTCAGCGTCAGGATTGCCAACTTCAGAGTTCTTGTGGCAGCGCTATACACTTAACTATATAAAAAGATTAACATGCATAAAATTCACTGAAATGAATACACAAGGTTTTATTTTACTACAGGTAATTTTAATAGCAGTTTTGTTAATGATTCGGATTCAGATTATATAAACATCAATGATAATATAATAATTTGCCTCGGCGATAAAGTTTTACTGACTCAGCGGTTGGCAGGATCGTTGTAACCCAATTCTCTTTAGGCTGCTGCTAGTTGATTTTTATAAAAATGTTGGATTACCGGGTTCTTGTGATTACAGAGAAAGATAACAAGATGTTTTGAATGTACAAACCTTTACAATATACTTATTTCTAATTGCTGAAGTTTTTAGTTTTACAAAATTCAGTTGTGAATCTTTTAAAATTGGTTAGATTCAACGTCTTACAAATAGGTTATAATTTTTTGTTACTAAATAATAATAATTTTATTTAAATAAAGTGTTGTGTTGTTAAAATTCTTAAGTGAAATATAATAATTAATCAATTATTAATAATGTTCGAAAATATTGTGGTTGAAACCAAGTGAGGTGTCTTTCAAAGTGTCGTGAATTTCAAACGTATGTTGTCTTGTAGTGAAAATATATTTTTAGTTATACTTTACAAAAATTCTTTTTCATCTGTTCCTCAGTATGGTTGATTTTGATATATTGGATGTCCTTGGTTATATTTCCTTCCTTCTGGATCGTTATTTTGTACTTTTCGGAAATTTGGAATTTTCGTTTATACTTTATTTTAATTTTAGATTTTAATTTGTCGCATTCTTCTTTTGGTAGACACATGCTTTACTTTCAATACTTTATATGATGTTTTTTAATTTATTTTATGTTTTATACTGATTATTATTCGGGAGCAATTAATTTCTCATCCGTTCTCTTCAGAGTTCAATCATGTAAAAAAAAACTGTTGTTTGTAACGTATTTTTCGTTACTAAGCGATAAATCTGTCCTCTCATTGGTTGTTAGTTTTCTTATTACATTGTTATATTCGGCTTAATTTTCTATAAAACTGTCGAAAATGTTTCTAATTTAAATATTGAGTTTATGATACATTTAATAAACTTGTTTTGATTATCTTTGGATTCCTTTCTTTCTATAAATTATTTTGAGACCAAACATGCTTAGTGTGTGATCTAGAATTACTGAATTAACATTTTACTGTATAGGCCTTGTGTACCTTTTATAATTATTTCTTTTATTAATGAGTTTTGTTAGTATTATTTGTGATTTTACTATTCCCCTATCTATTTATATTATGTTTACATGTCTTTTGTTTCACTAAAATCTATTTACTGGTTACAATTTGCAATAATATTATCTTTGATCTAGGCTTCCCTAGGTTTACAATTATTAGTAATTTATGCAATTTAGTCACCTTTGAGTAGTTCAGTTTTCTATACTATTGCTCTATTATTGTATACTTAATGAGAACTTCAACATTTTACTTTAGGCCTATTCTTATTTTTTAACAATTTCTTAATTTTGATACCTAGTTTTGCTACCTTTTGTCTACAACACTTTATATTCCTGCCCGCTCATTATATAATCTGCTGACTCTTATTAATTAAACTTAGTTAACATTTGAACAAAATTTACTTAACTGTTAACATTCTTTACCACATAGTATAAATATAACTTAGATACTGAACTTTACTGAAATGAACATACATGTTAACATAATCACTTTGATAATGACTATCTCTTAACTTGGAACTTCTTGAAATTAATATTAATTACACATTTTTTCTTAACACACCCCCTGAAACATGTCTGTACATATAATAATACCATGATAATGTTTGTATCAAGTCTTTTGATGATCATGTCATCCCCATTTATAGTCTTAAAATTTACCACACATTTGTTGAAAATGCCTTTACAATGTATGTCAATTCACTCCATGAGTCTCCTCTTCCTTCATCAATTACAACTTTCAAATATAACATCAGTTATCATATACAATACCAAATAAATGTGATTGTTTTATACTGATTATTGTCACTCCATAAGCCTTCTACTTATCCATCGTTTACAAAGTCAGACAAACAATATATTTTATATATAACACAAAGTTGTGGTGAATATTTTATAATGATTGTTAATTCACTCTAAGAGTCTCCTGCTTATTTATCGATTACAAAATATAAATAAAACATCATTCATCCCTTATGGGATGTAACGTTTGTTTTGTTTTCACATGTGATTATGGGTTACACTTGGTTTATTTCATGAATTTGAGTTAACTTTCAGTTTAGTGTTCAATACTTTTTGTCCTTTTAGTATACGGTGTGATTGAGTATTCTCAAATAGATATTTATAACCACTCACTATTGTATATCACTTATCACAATGTTTTTGGTCACTCACTGTGTACCTACTTACCACTTGGTTTCATTGATTTGATTTATGTGAATTATTTTTATAATTAACACTTATTATTTCTTTGTCATTTAATAGTATTATATTGAAGTTATATATACATTATTTTATTACATATTTAATCAATGTAGGTACTGTACTTTCAATGTTTGTTATGATCAAACATGTTCTCATTTTTATCTATAAAGTTATCTGATATTGACTTGTCATTATTCATGGCAATCACTTGGGGTGGGGTCTTGTCTTTGTCATCGTCTTGGTCACTGGTCATCACTATATTTTATTATTATTTGAAATGACTGTATTTTTCTCATCTTCTGCGTTACTAACTGCATAGTTGTTGTTAGTTCTTAACGTTGTTTCATTTGTTATTCTGGTGGAGATTTTGTAGCGTAACATAATGTATAGATCCATAAAACTTCACGTGATTGAAAGACAGATTAATTTTGGGATTAGCCACTGGGCATCACCCGTGAAGGAAACATGAAGGAGAAGCTGCTGGATGATCTTGCTCAGTTGTAGCATTAAGGGAAGTGTTTTTAGTGGGTTAGAGTCCCACACTACTAGGAACTACGGGGTTCCTAGTGTCTATAGAGATTTTCACGTACCCTCGAAAAAAAAAACGATCGTCCTAATGTAGGCCTAAAACCAGCTACAAAAAGTTGTCAGCGATGTTGAACTGTAACTGCAGTTCCTGTAATTTTACCCTCACTTCGCCACCACAGTCTTCTCACTAATACGCTATTACACTAATATTATGTAATTTTCGCATTTACTTTTCACTTTTTTTTTTCAAAATAGGTTTAATGTAGGGTTCTGTCGACTGCTAACATAACCCCCTTGACGGCTAGTACACGTAGAGTTACACTTTTCACACGTTTGGTATACAGCACTGCAACTGGAGTCCACCTGTAACGTGTTTACGTCTTTCAAGTTTAAAATTCTTTATTATCACTTTTCTAATAATTTATTGACATTTGTTGTTCTGAAATAAAAGCTTTCACCTTTCTGTCTTTACGCTCTCAAAGATCACTTCAGATTACGGCGCTCTCTCGCTCTCAGTGGCATATATATATTTTTGCTTTCCGCACCACCTTTCTGGAGATACGTATTAAGTATACATGATCCTTTCTTTGTATCACGTTGGTGTTTTCTGTTATTAGTTTGTACTTCTTCTTCTTCTTCTTTACTCCATGGCTTGGGCTATAGCCCGGTCTGACTTCACAGAGCCTCTAACCATTCTTTTCCCGGGTCTTCCACGATCTCTCGTCCCCACTGGCCTCTATTCAAACGGTTGTTTGCGAATACGCGTGTCTACCATGCGTTCCACATGGGGGATTTCCAATTCTGCCTGTATTCCTTTATTCTCTTCACAACCGACTGTAACTTCAGGTCTTTCCTTATGTCGTCGTTTCGTAGACGATCTCTCAAACTACATCCCTTCACTGCTCTTCAAAATTTAATTTCCGAGGCCTGTATTTTTGAAATATCTTTTGGAGGAGAGCACACGTTTCATATCCATACATTAAAGTCGGCACAGCCACGACCTTATAGAATTTTAGGTATGTCTCCCTCTGCGTTTTATTCTTCAATACTCGTCTTATTGTTCCACAGGTATAACTAAATTTACTTCACTTTCTCTCGATATTGTTATCCTTCCTATATATATCACATCAGTGGCGGCCGGTGTGTCCTGAGAAAGGGGAGGCTACGAGATAGTCACCTGAGCCGCGCTCAGTCATAGCACTCCCTCGACACTCGTTATTTCACTCTTAAGTACGAGAGAGCTATCTGCTTTTTACAACGTTTGTAATGTGCGATAAATGTACTTGTCAGCCTTCAGCAGATCATATATAGTCTTGTTTGTGGTTAACAGTAAGCAGAGCCAGCAGTATAACTTCTAATTTACTCCACTACCACATACTGATTTGTATTGATCGCACCATGACGACTGAAAAATTCTAGATTAGTTTTTGTGCCTTTTAAAAAACACAATTTTTGGGTAGGTCGACCACTTTTCAGTATTTAATTGCTGTCAAAGTCACTTGACCGGGAAAACGGTTTATCCAGTAGTAATGCATTTGTTTCGATACTGCAATATCACTTCCACTTTCTTCTGTTAAATCCATTTTATCCTCGCAGTAGAGATCGCAGACACACGACAAGAAGATATATGTACACACACAAGGAGCACGAGAACGCAAAGACTACGTAAAACTAACAGAAACCACATTAAACGGTGCCGGGAGGCTAACTCACTGGTTGGCTCTCAGGCGTGGTTACAGATGCAGTAGCGTCCCCCCGTCACCTTCCGGGCATAGTTCTCACGAAACTGTACTAGTACTATGGCGGCTACTCAGATCCCTGCTTCTGTCTGCTGGTATTCTGTGCTATTATTAATAAGGCGCGATTCAAAAGTTTTATTGTAAGTAATCAGATAATTTAAAGCCAAAATCGTGATTACAGACTGATTACACGTTCAGTTACAATAAAAAATTAGAGCCTATTACTAGTTATTTGTTTTGCACGTCCAGAAAGTAAGAATACAACACTTGTTAAAAATCGAAAAATTAATATATTTTAATGAAATTTACAGGGTATGTGCCAAAATATGTTATCATTTCTCCACATAATCGCCGTTGAGGTCAATGCACTTTTGAAGCCTGGGCACCAGCTTTTGTATACCCTCGTCGTATACCTTCCGCTCCACCTCCTTAAGCCACTTTTTCACAGTCTCCATGACCTCCTCATCGTCCGAAAATCGCTGTCCACTCAAGAACTCCTTCAATTTGGTGAAAAGACGGTAATCCGAGGGTGCCAGGTCCGGGGAGTAGGGTGGGTGAGTCACAATGTCCCATCCAAACGACACGAGCAGGTCCTGAGTGAGCCGGGCGGTATGGGGTCTGGCGTTGTCATGAAGGAGTGACACACCAAGAGTCAGCATTCCCCTCCTTTTGTCTTTGATTTTTTGTTTCAACTTCTTTAGGGTCTCACAATATGCAGCAGCATTGATGGTGGTCCCTTTGGGTATGAAATCGACCAACAACATCCCGTTCTGGTCCCAAAAGACGGATGCCATGATTTTCCTCTGTGAAGACTGAACTTTGAATTTTTTGGATGTTGGCAAATGGATATGGCGCCACTGCAGAGACTGTCTTTTTGACTCAGGAGTATAGTGACACACCCACGTTTCGTCCCGTCACAATTGAGTCGAGAAAGGATTCACCCTCAGTACGTGGAGCAAACGGGGGACGAACTGGTTGACGTGTTAAGCTGCTGCGACGACATTTCGTAACGGACTGAAGCGCTCGATGTCTCATTTTGACCGTTAAGAACCCGTCTACACGTCACGGGTGCCAACTTTGAAAAAACAATTTCCCTATGTCCTACACAGCCCTTGTATTCTTACTTTCTGGACATGCCTCGTATTTTTTCTAATATTCACTGGGGAGGCTTAGCCTGCCTTGCTTCCCCTGATGAGCCGCCGCTGTATCACATTCCAAATAATTAAAAGTAGTTTGTACTTTTGGTTCTAATGTTACATCGTAAGTTCTCACGTCTTCTAATCTTGTACAATCTTTCAGCTTTTAAGAAATTTCAATTCTAATGATTCCAAAAATAAATCATTTATTTGGTAGCCTATTTCATTTAAAATATCTACAGCAAACTGATCTGCACAATCATTAAATAAAATTTTAATAAGTATCCTCTCGTGTTTTTTTTTACATTCTGAGTTCATCTTAAAGTGTTAAATACGTACGTATTCTTTATGGCTGTCACTGTCCGTGAGAATGTTTTTATATCCTTCATAAACTTTAACGCGTGCTACTCGTGGTCTATCGCTTGACAGTCGGCGACAATTCTTGTCCGTTAGCGTGTTTTCCCCAATAAATATCACGCCTTTTTTTCTGTTTAATGCGATATTACCTGTCGTAATGACTTCAATGTAGAGGTGGACCGATATACCTATAACAGGTATTTTGGAATGATATTTTTGTGAAACGGATATAACAGTGACTGAAAAGTTGAAATACCTGTTCCGATTCAACAATAACTGAGAGTCGAAATACCCGTTTCGATTATTCGCGGTCTCGTGGTTCCGAGTCGCGGGACCCCCCTACGGAACTAACGAGTACACAAGTAACAAGTAAACGAGTACTACGGGTACACAAGTAACAACAAGTAAATGAGTACTAAAAGTATTAGGAGTATTACGAGTACACGAGTACGAAGCCACTTTTTGGTGCTGAATACTTCATTCTGTGCATGTGCCGATTGCCACACAAATACGAAACGAAGCAAAACAGCGAGGTTCAGAATATCTCAATGCCAATGAGGCGAAGCTGTTTTTAATAAATGAAAAAAATTCTGACTGGTGTTACATTTATTATCGTGTGTTATGCAGACATATAATACAGATTATAATAACAAATTATATATTATACTAGTCACCAACTTGGTAAATTTTGAAAAAGCGAATTATATTGTGTTATAACCTACAGAGTGGCTGATAGGCTATATAGTACTTTTTGTTAATGTGATTTCGAGGATGATTTTAATAAATTAATTTACCTTTCAATAATACGCCGTGTGACTTCTTATAAAACCCCTCTATTACGCGTTTCGGAGACTATGCTCCATCTTCAGATAGTAAAATAAAACCATGTCACTCTTACGAGATCGTTAATTAATAAAATGTCAATGTGCATAAGAACTGTACGCGATGTTGGGTGCGCTCGCGTTCAAGTTCAATCTGCTACTGAACGGTTGTTACTTTATCGTAGTCTTAGCGAGTAGGCTCAAGGCGGTATCGTACAAGCGGTTGGATCCAAAGTTCAGTTGATCATTTAATACGAAATCGCGACTGCTTAGGTTAAACAGTCGACTGCTTAGCTTAAACATGAATATTAAAGATGATTTTAACTTCACTGCACATCTCACGTAAATTATGAGATTGTTGTAACGATCCTGGTGTTATTTCTTACAACAAATTATATAATTCAGGTATATGTATAATAGGTATATAATAACAGGTATTTGTACGTGTTTTTTTTTTTTTGGAACGGTACCGTTCGTACCTGTTATTTTCAAATACTAGTTTAGTACACCTCTACTTCAATGGTGTAATGCAGTTATGAGAACAAATTGTAAGAAACGCGCGCGCGCCGAGGAGAAAGGCGCGAGCCAAACCTACGGTATGCACTTATTTACTTGTACATAAATAAACGTTTTCTTAGTATGACAAGTAACGAAAGGAACGTGGGTCGGAGGTTGCGCATACGGTGTAATACTGTACTGCTCCCTCACTCGCACCGCGCATACCTATGCTCTGACTCGACACGATCCAAATCTGCCAACCAACACAATCTTGTGGAATTTTATTGTCTACAGTGAACTCAAAATTATTACGTGACACATAATGCATGACAGAAATCCGAAATACTATACACAAACAGTGGCGTGGCGTGGGGACATAACACCTGTTGCCGGTTGTGATAGGCCTAAAACTTAACCTAAAATTTAATTCGATTTTTTTTGGTGTACCAAGTGTTCTTTTTAGAGCATTTTCTATCATTCGCTGGGAGAAGAAGATGGTCCCGGATCAACGCGATCTGACTCATTATACTTACACAGAATAAATCAGAACACAAATAGTCGAATTAAAACTAATAAAGACAAACAGAGAAACATATGACTAAACGAACAAAACACAAATAGGTACGTAGTATCTGCTGCACATCAGTTCCGAAAACGAACATAGCTGCTAACTGAGCGTTTTCCCGGTTTATACTGCGGCAACATATTGGACGGACGAGTGGGTTCCCCCCTCCCCAATTTGTACAGCGGCAACTAATACAAGATCAGTGACCATACGCAGTAAAACACTGCCGATGTCTGAGCCGGTAACACAAGACGGTGCAAGCGCCCAGCAGTTCGAAAGCAATGCTACGATTTTCTTCAATTTTCCCTGCTAACATTGTTCGGATTTCAAATTATTCAGTAACTAAAGTATTCATTCTGTGATATAATTAATATTATTTTTGTACTGTTGCCACGCTACTGCACACAAGACACAATTAAATCTGATTACGTCAGAGAGAGAGAGAGAGAGAGAGAGAGAGAGAGAGAGAGAGAGAGAGAGAGAGAGAGAGAGAGAGAGAGATACGGGTAAGAGAAAAGGTAATCAATGGAAGTTAAATGAGTTACCTTCGCCTGACTGACGATCCTTAACTCTTACCTATGATTTTTTATAGGGAACATTTCTCTTACTGCTTTTATCGAGCTACGGGAAGTATATTTAAATTTGTATTTAGTTACATACTATTCCTGAATCGTCAGCTATACTAAAATTCAATACTCTTCATATCACCAAATTCCTGACGTTAGAATAGTAGGCCTACTTGGATACATCCAGGTCGAACATTATAGTAACACGTGTCTTGCTTTTCTAGACAGGACGGTGAATTATTTACTTGTAATCGATTACAAAAATTTCGGTCGAGCTATTTTAACATATCACCATAAATTTAAGCGACAGTAACTTTTTGTCGTCAGGGGCGACGGACATTGAAAATTGAAATTATTGTTGGACAAATAAATTGGCTTGTGTTAGTGGATGTAAACGTTGTATTCTACAAAGAAAACTGTAGCCTTATTTGTGGTTTGTCCAATCAGATAAGACGTAATCGAATAAGTTTATCGGCGGTCGCATAAAACAGTGGATGGCAAATTCTGTTTCGTATAAATAAGGGATACTGATGAATAAGTCATAGACACAAGAAGCACAGCTGAAGTTATTATCAAGTTATGTGTCTTTTCTTTCAATTTTCATATACAGAAGAGAAACACGGAATCTCCAGCATATCGGTACCCAGACAGGCGGATGGGACACGCTAACCTCGCGAACTCGAGCCGGATACAGGTTCCTGCAGTGCCGGTTGTACAGACCACTCAGGCTCGACACCCCCCCCCCAAAGCTGTACCCACGCTTTGTATCGATTATCGGCCTGGTAGCGCCGAAAATCGGTTACCCCCGCGCCCCCTCAAGGAAGCGTGCGCCAGGGTGGGTGTTTCGAAGGATGAGTCATCCATAGTCAGCGGTATAGCTTCAGCAGCTCCCACCTACCCACAGGTGGAACTCGCGGGGTTCAATCAGCCACACAGCGAATTTCCCTGAGCCAACCTGAACAGGGGTATGGTGCGTGGACAGACTATGCCACTACCGTTCACTACGCTTTATGTAAAAACCTAGACAGGATTATTTACTTGGCAGCTACTGCCAGGGACGAACCAACCCTCGTTCCCGTTCCAGCCCCAGACTAGCCAAAATACCGTTTCACCCTTGCACCCCAGCTGCAGTAAATAAAATAAGAGTTTCTAAGATGATCTTGAGTATCTGGAAGGTGACGACAGAACGTGAGGAAGAAGTGCACGTGAAACAGTTGTAAAATGTTTCAGTTTTACGGTGTTCCAAACCGAATGGCACCCTTAGGGCTCTTTAACACGGGTAAACCGGTCTGCGGCAGACGTCTGCCGTAGTAGTCTCACCACTGTGCCTGTGTGCCTCGCACCGAATGGTCCAGCCTCAATTTAGTCAGTAAAGAGTAAATACTCTAATTCAGCACATTTTTTTAAATTGCTTTTTTATACAGTATTTTAAAATTATGAATGAACAGGAAGAAGTAGTTGCAATATTGGCTCTAGCACTAATTAAAAATAGAAAAAGAAGAAAAGAAAGAACAGGAAAATGTTGATTGACCCACTAATAAACGACAGACTTACCACTAGTAGTTTTGCACATATTTTGCACTCCAAAACTAGAAAAATATGTGTCTGCGTGTTTTTAATACAAAACATTATTGATGAGTTTTACTGTTCTTAATTTTCTTCATTTGTAGTTGTTCATTTGTGTCTATTTAAAAGCTTCCCTGAATTTCCGTCGAAGGCCCTAGCCCTTCGATTCACAGCTATGAAACAACTGTGAATTGTTTCTCAGCTGACCAGATAGTATCAAAGATAATAATTTGTAAACATAATTGTTGTAATTTGTTTGTCATGGCAGCAACAATGAACTGTTAAAACACTTTTAACATAATATTTAATATGCGTATTGATAGCACAATAAATTAATTATTAAATATAGAAATTTAACGATCACTGACAAGTATGTGTATAATTTAATTTTAATGATGATTCTAACTATCTACGTTCATCAACACATACGTGATATCATTTATTTAATTGAACATAAGAAACTCTTAAATCTATTTGCATTCTTTCAAACTTTAAGTCAATATTCGGGTTGCATTGGTAATAATGAACGCATGTTTCTGGTTAACTAAAATACTAGTTTAATTATCATTTATGACATATTATAATAGTACATAGAATACGTCGCTGTACCTGAAATACATACATATTTATAATAAACAAAGATATATCTCAATATATGCTGAAATAAAGAAAACATACATACATATATAAATCAAATGATGTTACAATTCAATATTCTATTTATTTAATGCGTTCATTAAATCCCAAATAAGCTTTTGTTATACGTTCATTAACTACTTATTTCAATTTTACTCATTACTTTTCTTAATAAATTCTCAGGTGTGAATTCTTTGAAAGAAACCAGGTCAGTAGAAGTTACAAATTAGAAGTAATTATAATAATGGTTACTTGGTTAGTGAATATCCATTAGTTGTTGACGTAGTCTCGTTCTGGTGATGGAAATGGCTCGTAGATACATTCCGTCGTTAGTTGTTTTATCACTGCCACTTATCACTTTATTCTTCCGGTCACTCGCGTAGGTGTTGTATAGGTGTGGGTAATTGAAGTTTAGTGTTCAATCAATGTTCTATCTTACTGTGGTTACTGTGTGTTCGTTTTAAAGTCAATAAACATGTCTAGTTTCATTTGTCACTGCTTCCACACACGATCCTATAATTGGTTAGTTTGTTTAATGTTTCGTGTTCATTATGTTGTTGTGACACAATATTAAGTTCCAATAAGTTGTATATCGTTTAGTGATGCTGTCTGTTAGTGTAACGGTCTGATTGTTCACTTGGTGTAATTTTCACTAAGTCTGTTAATGCGCACTCCGGTAAAGTTCACTACCGCGATATGAATGTATTATTACGTTTTAAGTTCCTTGTTATTTATCTAACTTCCGAATGATTCGAGTAACAATGGAAAGTTTATGATGTACCGTCTCTCGCACTTGAAGTTAAACTACTTGATAATTGAAATGTAAACTGTCTGAAAATTCTGTATGACTGACTAAAATTTAAGTATGACTGCGTAAAAATTGAGTACCACTGACGCTCCGTCTTCCTGGACAGCTAGTTTTATTAATTCGTCCCTACTCAAAATTTTGTCTCTGGCGCGCTTCACGCCCACTTCTTTTCGAGATTGGTCAGTTTTTGATTTTCTCGGAAAATACTGTCCCACTCTGTCAAAATCCGACGTCATAGTTCTTTCGATAGGTTCTTCGCCTCAGTTGCTATGGAAACATCCCTCACCATCAAATTTCTCGCTGGCTGAAGGTCTCTGATAGGTCCGTAGGTCTCCCTGCTCTCCAGCTAGACGATCGTTGACCCGCTTCGAAGAAACTAGGGCTATAAACAATTTGTCTAACAGCCTATTGTCTGAGTAAACTCTGCGTTTCTATAGATTCCCATTATCTGTACTTACAGTCTTCCTGGCGTATTGTTCTATGCTCTTACCCCTTTTTTCTGGCTATTACTAATTTCGAACATCTGCTGGTCGTTGAAGTCACTCCAACTTTCCCTTCGTAAATTCTTGTCTGTCAATTAGACGATACCTCCAGCTGTGTAACATGACTTTAGTTTTTGTCAGCCTATCTTCCAGTATTGTTACTTAAGGTGCAGCGTTTCCGTTTCATTGTAGTATGGAGCATTACTTGTTTTTGTCGCTTATCGTCTACTGACGTAATACGGCCACATCTGCTACAATTCTTGGTACGGGTGTGAATGTCCTCCTTACTTTGTTACAGCTGCGGAGAGCAATAATTCTGGACGAAACTTTCCCTGTCATCTTACGCCACCAAATTCTATAGTTGGATAGAACTTAATGCGTTTCTATTGTCAAGTCAGCAACGCTTCACTGACACCTTCTCATTACTCCTTATTTATTGCTCCACCATAAGTCGTTGACACTTGCCTCGTGTGAACGTACTCTGCCGAGGTGAGAATTTAAAAAATTTTTAAAATTTTCTGCTCGTTACAGTGTCCTCAATTTCGATTTGACGATGTGACCTCTGGGAACAACTCAAATCTAAATTCTGCGCCCTGTACGTCGCCTCGCCGTGTCCATCTTCTTCGGGGAAGGTATACACAATAACCTACTTTCAAAAGCTTATATGACCAGTGGTACACCCCCTTTTGGTTTTAATTAGTTCTCTGAATTTATTGCCAGCTATTTGGGATAGCTGAACGCATTTCACATTGTCGAATTGACATATAAATACCTTATCTTTATAATTATAAGATAAGTCATACATTCCATAAGCAATTAAATAATTTCATCAATTAAATAAGATCTTACCTTCTAAAATATCATATTCACAATATAGTATCAAATAGTTAAGCGGTTCAATGTAACCTTTACATGGTATCAAAGAAAATCTCCTATACATATACACCTTTGTGCACTATTAATGATCTTACCAATAAAATCTTTTAAACTATTATTTTAAAATTAGATTGTTAATTGACACAATCGCTACGTTAACTGTAATTATCTTAATAATTTACATACACGTATAACATTTAGTTTCAATGATTGACCTACTTCATGATAACATCATTTATAATCCTAACCTACTAATTACATACATTCACATTAATAAAGTTCATTCACTATCTAGTTCGTTAAATATTATCACTTATCTGATTTAAGTGTCCATTTTTCTCACTTTGTCCTTTTAACTTATTACCATATAAATCAATTAATAGCAATTAAATGTCCTTTGCATTCACTGCAATAATTTTATAAAATGTCACACTAAATGTTAATTTATCTTATTATCTAACATTTAATTAGTGCTTAATTGACTAAATACAATTTTGATGTTATGTTTCAACAATTAAAGTACATAACTTTCTTGGATAAGCCAGCTTGAATGATATCACCGCGTCAATTACCCTAACGCAGTTGATTCATCAGCATCGGCTAGCTTCTTAAGACATCTTCTTCTATTTCTTCCTCTTCCTTCATCTTCAATTTTCTGGTTCATAGTATTTTTTCAATTGTCTGGCATTAAATTTTCCACGGAATTTCTTGTCATCATCGCAATCAACGAGTAGATAAGTAGCTTCTCCGAGAATTTGATGCACTTTATATGGTCCGCAGTACAGTTCGCAAAATTTTTCAATTCTTTTCTGGACCGCGTCCGATTGATGATATGTTCTGATTAACACTTTCTCACCAATGTTGAATCTTGTAATGGTTTTAGTCTCATTACATAATTTTGCTTGTTTTTCTCTCTTCTCCTTCATTTTGATATATATTTGGTTATGATCTACCCCTTTAACTAGGAGCATATCCTTGTTGATGTATTTTTCCCACGCTCTGGGAGGTCTTCTTCCGAGCTGAGCTTCGTACGGTGTTACTTCTATCGTCTCGTGGTACGTTTCGTTAATACAACTCTCGACGATTGGTACGTAACGCGACCACTTTGTATGTTGATCACCAACAAAGATCCTAAATAAGTTCCCAAGCTGTCTGTTGATTCTTTCAGCCAGATTCGCACAAGGGTTCCTTATTGCGGTAAATCGTGGTTGGATATTTAGTTCAGTTAATCCATCTAACCATTTTTTAGATGAAAATTGCGTTCCGTTGTCTGTGATAATCACTCTAGGAGATCCTAGTTCTTCACAATATTGGTGTACTCTCCTCAGTGTAGCGACGGTCGTTGCCCTTCGAAGTGTGAAAAGTCGTACGTATTTGGTAAAGTTGTCAACCATTATCAACAGATACCTCACCCCACTAGACGAAGCAGGTAACGGTCCGTAAAAGTCCGCGCTCACAAGGTCACCCTTGCATAACGGTATTATGGCTTTTGTTCCTCCAAACGAATTTCTGTTGCCGGAATCCTTTTTTTTCTGACAAGTGTCGCAAGTCCGTACGTAATTTTTCACCCTCTTTAACATTCCGTCCATGGTAAAGTACTCCTGTAATAATTTGATACATCTCTTCGCACCGGGATGCCCATACATACGGTGTATTTCTGCAATTATTTCGCCAGACACACTGTTCGGTACGTATAGTTTCCACTCTCCTTTGCGTAATCTGTACAATTTCTCATCGACGAATCTATAAAATTTATTTAATTTCTTATCTATACAATTTTCCCTAATCTTATCAATAATATACTTAAGCTTATGATCTTGAATTTGGTGCCTTCCAATATCCATTAGGATCTTGCTTACCTTCTTATCCATTTTGATTGTCAGGTGGTTAATTAAATATTCGGAAACATTGTCACTAATTACTTCTGGTGTAGCGTCTTCTGGATTTCTGCTCAGAAGATCGGCAATAATATTGTCCTTACCTCTACAATGGACAATGTCAAATTTGTACTCCTGAATACTTAAGATCCAGCGTGTAATACGCGAGTTGTTTAAATGACATTTATTCATAAAAGTCAGTGCTTTATTATCAGTAATGATGGTTAACGGTTGTCCTAGTATGTATATACGGAACCGCTCAAGACATCTTACAATACACAAAAGCTCCTTCTCCGTAGTGTAATAATTTATTTCCGCACCCTTGAATGTCCTGCTGGTAAAAGCTATTACTCCAATTCTTCCTTCTTCATCCAATTGATATAGTTGTCCGCCATATGCAAAGTTGCTGGCGTCACATTGCATATAATATCTTTGGTTTATTCGGGGAAACTTTAAGATGACTGTTTCTACGAATAACCTTTTAACCTGTTGAAAACACTCATTTAATTCCTGTGTCCAGGTGAATTTCTGTCCTTTCCGTAGCAACTCGAGTAATGGTTTAGTAGTTTCAGCGTATTTGTCTGTAAAACGATTATAGAAATTTGTCAACCCCAGGAAACCTTTTAATTGTTTTTGGTTCCGAGGTTCAGGGAACTTCATAATGGCATCTATCTTCTCGTCCGTTGCTCGTATTCCTTGCGTAGTTAGTTGATAACCGAGGTACGCGATTTCTTGTCTGAAGAACTGCGACTTCTCCAAATTGATGGTTAAATTTGCCCTTCTTAAATTAGATAATAATAAGTCTAAATGTAACAAGTGCGTTTCTAAATCTTCTGAATAACACAGGCAATCGTCGACATAAGTAATGGTATTTTCTTTTACTTCTTCGTCCAATACTGTGTCCAATCCCCTGGTCAGTGCAGCAGAACTGGTACTCAGGCCAAATGGTGTAACTGTAAAACGATAACACTTGCCGTCGTACATAAAAGCGGTGAAGTTCCGGCATTCCGACTTCAGTGGTACTTGCCAGAAACTGCTAGTTAGATCTACGGTAGATAGGTACTTCATCTCTCCACATCTCGCCAATATGTCGTTTATTGGAGGGGCTCCCTCATAGTCCGGGATAGTCACACTGTTCACCTTCCTCGCATCCAAACACAATCGTACGCTACCGTCCTTCTTGATTACCGTAACTAGTGGGTTGATATATGCGCTGTTGCATCTCTCAATGACCCCATACCGTAACATTTTCCGAATCTCCTGATCTACCTTCCCTTTATAGGCTAATGGGACAGGCCATCCTCTCTGGAAGTACGGTGTCTGGTCGGTGACTCGGAACTCGTGGACATACCCATCGATTCTTCCGGGGCATTCTCTGAATAAACTACAATTTCTTATTAGAATCTCCCTTAACCTTTCCAACGTTCCTCTATCTCCGCATTCTATACTTTCTATCTTCTTGTTAATGTTTCTGATGATCTCTTCTTCTTCTTCTACGTCCACCACTTCTATATGCATCATAGGCACCGTGTACGTCGCTTCGTTATCCTCTCTTCTTATCTCGACGATTCTTCTTCCCATGTCAATGAGACACCCTGTTTCTTGAAGAAAATTGGTTCCTAATATGCATGGTTTTATCAAATCTGGTATTATTAGGAAAACACATTCATATTTAATTTCTTCTATATAGATATCACATAATATTTGTTTTCTGATTAGCTTTGATTTATTACCAACTGCGCTAACTATTAATGTGTTAGACATCGGTAATATTTCATAAGGTGTAATGTCATGTTTGTTTTGGTGAAACCACGACTCAGATAACCCAGCTATTACAGATCCAGTATCGATTAACGCTTGCACACTAACATTATTATTGAACTTGATATTTATCTCTGGACACCTAATTATTCGTTGAGAAATTTCTTCATCATCATTACACAATAAATCGCTTCGTAAGTCCGGTAGGATAATATTCGTCTGGTAGTCATTTATTTTGACGGCTATCTTTGTTAATGGGTGGAGGGATTTTTTTTTTCCTCTTCTTGTTGACGATTTCTCTTTGGTTGAGTGCCCGATGCACCAGCTGTCGTGTTTGTAAATTCTATTGTGTTGACAGCGCGCCGGTCCGTGTTACGGGGCTGATTATTTATGGCGGGTCTGTCACCCCATGTCTTCTTCTGTATACCGCCTCCTTTGTTCAAGTTACTTTCACCTTCCTTATACGCATTTCTGCCCTCGTTTGCCGCTGCATAGTTCGCTTCTCTATTAATTCTTGGTTGAATCTGTGAATACTCGATGATCAGAGATTCGAAGTTTGGTATCGTCACAATTCCTCTTGTAACCACCGCAAGCTGGATGTCACGCCCAAAGTGACGAGAGATCTTACGTATTAACTGATAATCAGATAAAGTAGGTGTTAACTGCTTACTTTCCAATAAAATCCGTTCAATATATTGAATAGCAGTAACTGGTCCGCGCCAATCAAATCTGCCAAACTCCAAATGGTCCCGAATACTGTCCTGTCGTTCCTGGCCCCAATATTTTAGAGAGAACGCTTCCTTGAATTCTGCGAAGTTTGATATCTGGTCACGTATCACTCGCCACCAAATTCCTGCGTCTAACTCCAGATGTTTGCCAATCCACTTGATATTGTCAGCGGGATAATATAACTCTTGAACTTCGGACAATTCTTTGAGGAATTCCATAGGGAATCTGTCTGTGCCATTATATTTGAGATCATTGTGGTTAGGCCCGTTAAATCGATTTAATATTCCACAATCACCTTCCATCAGTTGTCGCTGTAACCTCTCTTGGTTTTCTCTTACCTTATTTAAATGTCCTTTTAATTCTTCGATCCTAGTTGTCTTTTCTTTCGTAGTCTCGTCCAACTTCTGTTCTGTTGAACGTTGTCTACCGTCTACGTCTTCTAATCTTTGTATAATATTACTATTTGTTCCTTCTTGCTCCTGTTGTCTCTGCAGCATGGTATTGTGCATCTCGGCCTTAAGTTCTTCGTGCTTCTTATTGTAATCCTTAACGTGAACATCGAACTTGTGATTAATCTTTTTAACGGTCGTCTGGGTAGAGTGTACCGCCGCCATCCATTCTTGTCGATCATTATCTTGTTTTTCTTGTATTTCTACGTACTTCTTGTCGGCTTCCTCTCTCAAGTCCCTCACGATCTCATCTTGCCTTTTCTGTAATTCATCGACCTTTCTTTCCCAAGTCTGCTGGTAGTCACGTATCTCGGACCTTATTTGTGTCATCTCTTCCTTATGCTGGTCGAGTTTTTCATTTAGTTTTTCTAACTTTTCACTAATTAATTGAAGACTTTCTTCTCTAATTAATTTAATATTTTCTTCTAGTTTCTTGCTTCGTTCTTCTTGTTTTCTGTTACTTTCTTCGCTAATTAATTTAATATTCTCGTTCTGTTTTTCGTTCTGTTGACGGATGAACTCCATCAACATCTGTATAGTTCCATCCTCTAGTTTTGATGTCTGTCCTCGCGCCCTATCTTCTGGACTCTCCACCACACTACTTGGTCCGCTAGGCGTAGTATTGTCCTCGGTATTTACTGCATCTAATTGGTTATTAATGTCATATTCTACACTGTCTGAATTGCTCGCCATTTTGGCCCTACTGCGCGTAATCATTCAAACTGACTTACACTAATACCACTTATCTAACTTCTACTTCTAAAGCACTACTTTTTCTACTACTTCTACTGCCTGTTCTTTACCTAAGCCGTACGTGTTAACAATCTGTGTTAATACGTATCATGCCGTGCGAATGGGCGCCATTTTTAACAGTCATTTAAGTTATAAATCTATTGTGCTAACCGCGATTGAGTTACTTAATGTGTTAATTTAATAATTTCTTAAATTTATCTAGCCCTTAAGTTGGACGCCATTTATAACAATCATTTTTAATATGCGTATTGATAGCACAATAAATTAATTATTAAATATAGAAATTTAACGATCACTGACAAGTATGTGTATAATTTAATTTTAATGATGATTCTAACTATCTACGTTCATCAACACATACGTGATATCATTTATTTAATTGAACATAAGAAACTCTTAAATCTATTTGCATTCTTTCAAACTTTAAGTCAATATTCGGGTTGCATTGGTAATAATGAACGCATGTTTCTGGTTAACTAAAATACTAGTTTAATTATCATTTATGACATATTATAATAGTACATAGAATACGTCGCTGTACCTGAAATACATACATATTTATAATAAACAAAGATATATCTCAATATATGCTGAAATAAAGAAAACATACATACATATATAAATCAAATGATGTTACAATTCAATATTCTATTTATTTAATGCGTTCATTAAATCCCAAATAAGCTTTTGTTATACGTTCATTAACTACTTATTTCAATTTTACTCATTACTTTTCTTAATAAATTCTCAGGTGTGAATTCTTTGAAAGAAACCAGGTCAGTAGAAGTTACAAATTAGAAGTAATTATAATAATGGTTACTTGGTTAGTGAATATCCATTAGTTGTTGACGTAGTCTCGTTCTGGTGATGGAAATGGCTCGTAGATACATTCCGTCGTTAGTTGTTTTATCACTGCCACTTATCACTTTATTCTTCCGGTCACTCGCGTAGGTGTTGTATAGGTGTGGGTAATTGAAGTTTAGTGTTCAATCAATGTTCTATCTTACTGTGGTTACTGTGTGTTCGTTTTAAAGTCAATAAACATGTCTAGTTTCATTTGTCACTGCTTCCACACACGATCCTATAATTGGTTAGTTTGTTTAATGTTTCGTGTTCATTATGTTGTTGTGACACAATATTAAGTTCCAATAAGTTGTATATCGTTTAGTGATGCTGTCTGTTAGTGTAACGGTCTGATTGTTCACTTGGTGTAATTTTCACTAAGTCTGTTAATGCGCACTCCGGTAAAGTTCACTACCGCGATATGAATGTATTATTACGTTTTAAGTTCCTTGTTATTTATCTAACTTCCGAATGATTCGAGTAACAATGGAAAGTTTATGATGTACCGTCTCTCGCACTTGAAGTTAAACTACTTGATAATTGAAATGTAAACTGTCTGAAAATTCTGTATGACTGACTAAAATTTAAGTATGACTGCGTAAAAATTGAGTACCACTGACGCTCCGTCTTCCTGGACAGCTAGTTTTATTAATTCGTCCCTACTCAAAATTTTGTCTCTGGCGCGCTTCACGCCCACTTCTTTTCGAGATTGGTCAGTTTTTGATTTTCTCGGAAAATACTGTCCCACTCTGTCAAAATCCGACGTCATAGTTCTTTCGATAGGTTCTTCGCCTCAGTTGCTATGGAAACATCCCTCACCATCAAATTTCTCGCTGGCTGAAGGTCTCTGATAGGTCCGTAGGTCTCCCTGCTCTCCAGCTAGACGATCGTTGACCCGCTTCGAAGAAACTAGGGCTATAAACAATTTGTCTAACAGCCTATTGTCTGAGTAAACTCTGCGTTTCTATAGATTCCCATTATCTGTACTTACAGTCTTCCTGGCGTATTGTTCTATGCTCTTACCCCTTTTTTCTGGCTATTACTAATTTCGAACATCTGCTGGTCGTTGAAGTCACTCCAACTTTCCCTTCGTAAATTCTTGTCTGTCAATTAGACGATACCTCCAGCTGTGTAACATGACTTTAGTTTTTGTCAGCCTATCTTCCAGTATTGTTACTTAAGGTGCAGCGTTTCCGTTTCATTGTAGTATGGAGCATTACTTGTTTTTGTCGCTTATCGTCTACTGACGTAATACGGCCACATCTGCTACAATTCTTGGTACGGGTGTGAATGTCCTCCTTACTTTGTTACAGCTGCGGAGAGCAATAATTCTGGACGAAACTTTCCCTGTCATCTTACGCCACCAAATTCTATAGTTGGATAGAACTTAATGCGTTTCTATTGTCAAGTCAGCAACGCTTCACTGACACCTTCTCATTACTCCTTATTTATTGCTCCACCATAAGTCGTTGACACTTGCCTCGTGTGAACGTACTCTGCCGAGGTGAGAATTTAAAAAATTTTTAAAATTTTCTGCTCGTTACAGTGTCCTCAATTTCGATTTGACGATGTGACCTCTGGGAACAACTCAAATCTAAATTCTGCGCCCTGTACGTCGCCTCGCCGTGTCCATCTTCTTCGGGGAAGGTATACACAATAACCTACTTTCAAAAGCTTATATGACCAGTGGTACACCCCCTTTTGGTTTTAATTAGTTCTCTGAATTTATTGCCAGCTATTTGGGATAGCTGAACGCATTTCACATTGTCGAATTGACATATAAATACCTTATCTTTATAATTATAAGATAAGTCATACATTCCATAAGCAATTAAATAATTTCATCAATTAAATAAGATCTTACCTTCTAAAATATCATATTCACAATATAGTATCAAATAGTTAAGCGGTTCAATGTAACCTTTACATGGTATCAAAGAAAATCTCCTATACATATACACCTTTGTGCACTATTAATGATCTTACCAATAAAATCTTTTAAACTATTATTTTAAAATTAGATTGTTAATTGACACAATCGCTACGTTAACTGTAATTATCTTAATAATTTACATACACGTATAACATTTAGTTTCAATGATTGACCTACTTCATGATAACATCATTTATAATCCTAACCTACTAATTACATACATTCACATTAATAAAGTTCATTCACTATCTAGTTCGTTAAATATTATCACTTATCTGATTTAAGTGTCCATTTTTCTCACTTTGTCCTTTTAACTTATTACCATATAAATCAATTAATAGCAATTAAATGTCCTTTGCATTCACTGCAATAATTTTATAAAATGTCACACTAAATGTTAATTTATCTTATTATCTAACATTTAATTAGTGCTTAATTGACTAAATACAATTTTGATGTTATGTTTCAACAATTAAAGTACATAACTTTCTTGGATAAGCCAGCTTGAATGATATCACCGCGTCAATTACCCTAACGCAGTTGATTCATCAGCATCGGCTAGCTTCTTAAGACATCTTCTTCTATTTCTTCCTCTTCCTTCATCTTCAATTTTCTGGTTCATAGTATTTTTTCAATTGTCTGGCATTAAATTTTCCACGGAATTTCTTGTCATCATCGCAATCAACGAGTAATAAGTAGCTTCTCCGAGAATTTGATGCACTTTATATGGTCCGCAGTACAGTTCGCAAAATTTTTCAATTCTTTTCTGGACCGCGTCCGATTGATGATATGTTCTGATTAACACTTTCTCACCAATGTTGAATCTTGTAATGGTTTTAGTCTCATTACATAATTTTGCTTGTTTTTCTCTCTTCTCCTTCATTTTGATATATATTTGGTTATGATCTACCCCTTTAACTAGGAGCATATCCTTGTTGATGTATTTTTCCCACGCTCTGGGAGGTCTTCTTCCGAGCTGAGCTTCGTACGGTGTTACTTCTATCGTCTCGTGGTACGTTTCGTTAATACAACTCTCGACGATTGGTACGTAACGCGACCACTTTGTATGTTGATCACCAACAAAGATCCTAAATAAGTTCCCAAGCTGTCTGTTGATTCTTTCAGCCAGATTCGCACAAGGGTTCCTTATTGCGGTAAATCGTGGTTGGATATTTAGTTCAGTTAATCCATCTAACCATTTTTTAGATGAAAATTGCGTTCCGTTGTCTGTGATAATCACTCTAGGAGATCCTAGTTCTTCACAATATTGGTGTACTCTCCTCAGTGTAGCGACGGTCGTTGCCCTTCGAAGTGTGAAAAGTCGTACGTATTTGGTAAAGTTGTCAACCATTATCAACAGATACCTCACCCCACTAGACGAAGCAGGTAACGGTCCGTAAAAGTCCGCGCTCACAAGGTCACCCTTGCATAACGGTATTATGGCTTTTGTTCCTCCAAACGAATTTCTGTTGCCGGAATCCTTTTTTTTCTGACAAGTGTCGCAAGTCCGTACGTAATTTTTCACCCTCTTTAACATTCCGTCCATGGTAAAGTACTCCTGTAATAATTTGATACATCTCTTCGCACCGGGATGCCCATACATACGGTGTATTTCTGCAATTATTTCGCCAGACACACTGTTCGGTACGTATAGTTTCCACTCTCCTTTGCGTAATCTGTACAATTTCTCATCGACGAATCTATAAAATTTATTTAATTTCTTATCTATACAATTTTCCCTAATCTTATCAATAATATACTTAAGCTTATGATCTTGAATTTGGTGCCTTCCAATATCCATTAGGATCTTGCTTACCTTCTTATCCATTTTGATTGTCAGGTGGTTAATTAAATATTCGGAAACATTGTCACTAATTACTTCTGGTGTAGCGTCTTCTGGATTTCTGCTCAGAAGATCGGCAATAATATTGTCCTTACCTCTACAATGGACAATGTCAAATTTGTACTCCTGAATACTTAAGATCCAGCGTGTAATACGCGAGTTGTTTAAATGACATTTATTCATAAAAGTCAGTGCTTTATTATCAGTAATGATGGTTAACGGTTGTCCTAGTATGTATATACGGAACCGCTCAAGACATCTTACAATACACAAAAGCTCCTTCTCCGTAGTGTAATAATTTATTTCCGCACCCTTGAATGTCCTGCTGGTAAAAGCTATTACTCCAATTCTTCCTTCTTCATCCAATTGATATAGTTGTCCGCCATATGCAAAGTTGCTGGCGTCACATTGCATATAATATCTTTGGTTTATTCGGGGAAACTTTAAGATGACTGTTTCTACGAATAACCTTTTAACCTGTTGAAAACACTCATTTAATTCCTGTGTCCAGGTGAATTTCTGTCCTTTCCGTAGCAACTCGAGTAATGGTTTAGTAGTTTCAGCGTATTTGTCTGTAAAACGATTATAGAAATTTGTCAACCCCAGGAAACCTTTTAATTGTTTTTGGTTCCGAGGTACAGGGAACTTCATAATGGCATCTATCTTCTCGTCCGTTGCTCGTATTCCTTGCGTAGTTAGTTGATAACCGAGGTACGCGATTTCTTGTCTGAAGAACTGCGACTTCTCCAAATTGATGGTTAAATTTGCCCTTCTTAAATTAGATAATAATAAGTCTAAATGTAACAAGTGCGTTTCTAAATCTTCTGAATAACACAGGCAATCGTCGACATAAGTAATGGTATTTTCTTTTACTTCTTCGTCCAATACTGTGTCCAATCCCCTGGTCAGTGCAGCAGAACTGGTACTCAGGCCAAATGGTGTAACTGTAAAACGATAACACTTGCCGTCGTACATAAAAGCGGTGAAGTTCCGGCATTCCGACTTCAGTGGTACTTGCCAGAAACTGCTAGTTAGATCTACGGTAGATAGGTACTTCATCTCTCCACATCTCGCCAATATGTCGTTTATTGGAGGGGCTCCCTCATAGTCCGGGATAGTCACACTGTTCACCTTCCTCGCATCCAAACACAATCGTACGCTACCGTCCTTCTTGATTACCGTAACTAGTGGGTTGATATATGCGCTGTTGCATCTCTCAATGACCCCATACCGTAACATTTTCCGAATCTCCTGATCTACCTTCCCTTTATAGGCTAATGGGACAGGCCATCCTCTCTGGAAGTACGGTGTCTGGTCGGTGACTCGGAACTCGTGGACATACCCATCGATTCTTCCGGGGCATTCTCTGAATAAACTACAATTTCTTATTAGAATCTCCCTTAACCTTTCCAACGTTCCTCTATCTCCGCATTCTATACTTTCTATCTTCTTGTTAATGTTTCTGATGATCTCTTCTTCTTCTTCTACGTCCACCACTTCTATATGCATCATAGGCACCGTGTACGTCGCTTCGTTATCCTCTCTTCTTATCTCGACGATTCTTCTTCCCATGTCAATGAGACACCCTGTTTCTTGAAGAAAATTGGTTCCTAATATGCATGGTTTTATCAAATCTGGTATTATTAGGAAAACACATTCATATTTAATTTCTTCTATATAGATATCACATAATATTTGTTTTCTGATTAGCTTTGATTTATTACCAACTGCGCTAACTATTAATGTGTTAGACATCGGTAATATTTCATAAGGTGTAATGTCATGTTTGTTTTGGTGAAACCACGACTCAGATAACCCAGCTATTACAGATCCAGTATCGATTAACGCTTGCACACTAACATTATTATTGAACTTGATATTTATCTCTGGACACCTAATTATTCGTTGAGAAATTTCTTCATCATCATTACACAATAAATCGCTTCGTAAGTCCGGTAGGATAATATTCGTCTGGTAGTCATTTATTTTGACGGCTATCTTTGTTAATGGGTGGAGGGATTTTTTTTTTCCTCTTCTTGTTGACGATTTCTCTTTGGTTGAGTGCCCGATGCACCAGCTGTCGTGTTTGTAAATTCTATTGTGTTGACAGCGCGCCGGTCCGTGTTACGGGGCTGATTATTTATGGCGGGTCTGTCACCCCATGTCTTCTTCTGTATACCGCCTCCTTTGTTCAAGTTACTTTCACCTTCCTTATACGCATTTCTGCCCTCGTTTGCCGCTGCATAGTTCGCTTCTCTATTAATTCTTGGTTGAATCTGTGAATACTCGATGATCAGAGATTCGAAGTTTGGTATCGTCACAATTCCTCTTGTAACCACCGCAAGCTGGATGTCACGCCCAAAGTGACGAGAGATCTTACGTATTAACTGATAATCAGATAAAGTAGGTGTTAACTGCTTACTTTCCAATAAAATCCGTTCAATATATTGAATAGCAGTAACTGGTCCGCGCCAATCAAATCTGCCAAACTCCAAATGGTCCCGAATACTGTCCTGTCGTTCCTGGCCCCAATATTTTAGAGAGAACGCTTCCTTGAATTCTGCGAAGTTTGATATCTGGTCACGTATCACTCGCCACCAAATTCCTGCGTCTAACTCCAGATGTTTGCCAATCCACTTGATATTGTCAGCGGGATAATATAACTCTTGAACTTCGGACAATTCTTTGAGGAATTCCATAGGGAATCTGTCTGTGCCATTATATTTGAGATCATTGTGGTTAGGCCCGTTAAATCGATTTAATATTCCACAATCACCTTCCATCAGTTGTCGCTGTAACCTCTCTTGGTTTTCTCTTACCTTATTTAAATGTCCTTTTAATTCTTCGATCCTAGTTGTCTTTTCTTTCGTAGTCTCGTCCAACTTCTGTTCTGTTGAACGTTGTCTACCGTCTACGTCTTCTAATCTTTGTATAATATTACTATTTGTTCCTTCTTGCTCCTGTTGTCTCTGCAGCATGGTATTGTGCATCTCGGCCTTAAGTTCTTCGTGCTTCTTATTGTAATCCTTAACGTGAACATCGAACTTGTGATTAATCTTTTTAACGGTCGTCTGGGTAGAGTGTACCGCCGCCATCCATTCTTGTCGATCATTATCTTGTTTTTCTTGTATTTCTACGTACTTCTTGTCGGCTTCCTCTCTCAAGTCCCTCACGATCTCATCTTGCCTTTTCTGTAATTCATCGACCTTTCTTTCCCAAGTCTGCTGGTAGTCACGTATCTCGGACCTTATTTGTGTCATCTCTTCCTTATGCTGGTCGAGTTTTTCATTTTGTTTTTCTAACTTTTCACTAATTAATTGAAGACTTTCTTCTCTAATTAATTTAATATTTTCTTCTAGTTTCTTGCTTCGTTCTTCTTGTTTCTCGTCTCGTTCTTCTTGTTTTCTGTTACTTTCTTCGCTAATTAATTTAATATTCTCGTTCTGTTTTTCGTTCTGTTGACGGATGAACTCCATCAACATCTGTATAGTTCCATCCTCTAGTTTTGATGTCTGTCCTCGCGCCCTATCTTCTGGACTCTCCACCACACTACTTGGTCCGCTAGGCGTAGTATTGTCCTCGGTATTTACTGCATCTAATTGGTTATTAATGTCATATTCTACACTGTCTGAATTGCTCGCCATTTTGGCCCTACTGCGCGTAATCATTCAAACTGACTTACACTAATACCACTTATCTAACTTCTACTTCTAAAGCACTACTTTTTCTACTACTTCTACTGCCTGTTCTTTACCTAAGCCGTACGTGTTAACAATCTGTGTTAATACGTATCATGCCGTGCGAATGGGCGCCATTTTTAACAGTCATTTAAGTTATAAATCTATTGTGCTAACCGCGATTGAGTTACTTAATGTGTTAATTTAATAATTTCTTAAATTTATCTAGCCCTTAAGTTGGACGCCATTTATAACAATCATTTTTAATATGCGTATTGATAGCACAATAAATTAATTATTAAATATAGAAATTTAACGATCACTGACAAGTATGTGTATAATTTAATTTTAATGATGATTCTAACTATCTACGTTCATCAACACATACGTGATATCATTTATTTAATTGAACATAAGAAACTCTTAAATCTATTTGCATTCTTTCAAACTTTAAGTCAATATTCGGGTTGCATTGGTAATAATGAACGCATGTTTCTGGTTAACTAAAATACTAGTTTAATTATCATTTATGACATATTATAATAGTACATAGAATACGTCGCTGTACCTGAAATACATACATATTTATAATAAACAAAGATATATCTCAATATATGCTGAAATAAAGAAAACATACATACATATATAAATCAAATGATGTTACAATTCAATATTCTATTTATTTAATGCGTTCATTAAATCCCAAATAAGCTTTTGTTATACGTTCATTAACTACTTATTTCAATTTTACTCATTACTTTTCTTAATAAATTCTCAGGTGTGAATTCTTTGAAAGAAACCAGGTCAGTAGAAGTTACAAATTAGAAGTAATTATAATAATGGTTACTTGGTTAGTGAATATCCATTAGTTGTTGACGTAGTCTCGTTCTGGTGATGGAAATGGCTCGTAGATACATTCCGTCGTTAGTTGTTTTATCACTGCCACTTATCACTTTATTCTTCCGGTCACTCGCGTAGGTGTTGTATAGGTGTGGGTAATTGAAGTTTAGTGTTCAATCAATGTTCTATCTTACTGTGGTTACTGTGTGTTCGTTTTAAAGTCAATAAACATGTCTAGTTTCATTTGTCACTGCTTCCACACACGATCCTATAATTGGTTAGTTTGTTTAATGTTTCGTGTTCATTATGTTGTTGTGACACAATATTAAGTTCCAATAAGTTGTATATCGTTTAGTGATGCTGTCTGTTAGTGTAACGGTCTGATTGTTCACTTGGTGTAATTTTCACTAAGTCTGTTAATGCGCACTCCGGTAAAGTTCACTACCGCGATATGAATGTATTATTACGTTTTAAGTTCCTTGTTATTTATCTAACTTCCGAATGATTCGAGTAACAATGGAAAGTTTATGATGTACCGTCTCTCGCACTTGAAGTTAAACTACTTGATAATTGAAATGTAAACTGTCTGAAAATTCTGTATGACTGACTAAAATTTAAGTATGACTGCGTAAAAATTGAGTACCACTGACGCTCCGTCTTCCTGGACAGCTAGTTTTATTAATTCGTCCCTACTCAAAATTTTGTCTCTGGCGCGCTTCACGCCCACTTCTTTTCGAGATTGGTCAGTTTTTGATTTTCTCGGAAAATACTGTCCCACTCTGTCAAAATCCGACGTCATAGTTCTTTCGATAGGTTCTTCGCCTCAGTTGCTATGGAAACATCCCTCACCATCAAATTTCTCGCTGGCTGAAGGTCTCTGATAGGTCCGTAGGTCTCCCTGCTCTCCAGCTAGACGATCGTTGACCCGCTTCGAAGAAACTAGGGCTATAAACAATTTGTCTAACAGCCTATTGTCTGAGTAAACTCTGCGTTTCTATAGATTCCCATTATCTGTACTTACAGTCTTCCTGGCGTATTGTTCTATGCTCTTACCCCTTTTTTCTGGCTATTACTAATTTCGAACATCTGCTGGTCGTTGAAGTCACTCCAACTTTCCCTTCGTAAATTCTTGTCTGTCAATTAGACGATACCTCCAGCTGTGTAACATGACTTTAGTTTTTGTCAGCCTATCTTCCAGTATTGTTACTTAAGGTGCAGCGTTTCCGTTTCATTGTAGTATGGAGCATTACTTGTTTTTGTCGCTTATCGTCTACTGACGTAATACGGCCACATCTGCTACAATTCTTGGTACGGGTGTGAATGTCCTCCTTACTTTGTTACAGCTGCGGAGAGCAATAATTCTGGACGAAACTTTCCCTGTCATCTTACGCCACCAAATTCTATAGTTGGATAGAACTTAATGCGTTTCTATTGTCAAGTCAGCAACGCTTCACTGACACCTTCTCATTACTCCTTATTTATTGCTCCACCATAAGTCGTTGACACTTGCCTCGTGTGAACGTACTCTGCCGAGGTGAGAATTTAAAAAATTTTTAAAATTTTCTGCTCGTTACACACTAGACCAAAGGCTTGAAACTGAGCTTTTTTCGATTTACTGAATCAATGTTGGCTTAACAAAAATGCACCCAATCTATCGTAAAACCAATATTCAAAAAAGGCAACAGATACAAATGTGGAAGCTATATAAGTTTATGAATACTGAATAGGGCCTACTGTAAAGAAAATACTCTGAAGTCATAATAGCAAGACTGAAAACAATATTAGAACAGTATTGCTTGAAGGTTATAGATAGAGTTGGAGGTTCTGCGAAGATAATACTTTTATAGTGCAACAAATTATTGAATATCACAGGTAATTTAACTGACAAACATACGGATTTTGATAGATTAAGCAGACATCTGATGTGTGAAATTATAACTAAAAGAGGCATCCCGCTTCTGTTAATCCAATTAGTTATAAACGATAACTCCAAATCACATTAATAGGATTGAAGAAATAAATTTAGGTGTAAGACAAGGCTGGGGAGTGTCGCCATTTACAACATCTGCGGGGTGTTATGCTATTACGCTACTGAATTAACTAATCTGTGATTGCCGAGCCCTACGTTCTTTGAGAGCCAAATACTACACTTGCCACGTGTTGGGCAGTCATTAAGTAATTATGCTAACAATAATGGATTAATTAATCTGTGATTAAGTAATTATTGAATATATTAATTTGCATAATGAGCTCGTGTAATCAATAAATAACACGTTAATTACTTTACGTTAGCATAACTATTGCATGGAGACTCTAGTTGTTGCATTAATAAAGAAAATAAAATAAACTACCTTAAATCACTCAAATGCTATTACTTTCTCGTTCTGAGGTAATTTGACAATGATGAACGCATATTGATAAAATAAACACTTATTTATTAACATTATATCATTCATTAAATTCAATATATAAAATATGGATGATTCCCTGTAAATACATACATTCATAAACTCATGAAAAGAACATAAAAGAACACATGTTTATACATCAAATTACAAGGTAAATCCAATACGTTGTTTGCTGAAAAACATACACATACATATATAATGTAATCGATATATAGAAACACAAATATTCAAACAATAAATCCTATACTAATGCGTTCATCGTATGCCTCAGATGGATGGCGTTAAATTATGTTTATCATGTTTAATTTAAATGCTCAGGGGTGTTTCTTGAAAAAGAGACAGGACAGTAGAGCTCCTTATAATAAGAATAACATAAAGATTACTTGTTTAGGTGAATTATCCGATATTTCCATCGGTGTAACTCCTCTCTGCTGGATCATGTGTGGGAAGCTGTGGTCACTGACACTTAACACACGCGAAACAGATTCACTCGCGCTGTGTGTTCGTATTAAAGTTCATCGTTAACTATGGTGTATATATATGTCTGTCTATTGTTCAACGTTTGATATGTTCATTACTGTTAGTGTTTTGATGCCGCGGTGTAATTGTTCCACATGATATTGAATCGCGCCGCAACACTGTATAATGTTATTATTTCGCCGTCCGGTATTACATCAACGATAGTTCTACGCGTCGATTATTGATGTAAGTGTGACTGGTTAGTTCAATTCTGAATTAGAGTATAATAAATAATTCTATAATTGTTAAGCACTGGCGTATGTCGCATGTTTTTAGACACTGAAAGTACACTATTACCGGTTACGCGCCAATATCGAAATGTCTAAGTCTCTTAGTTATATGACGCGTGGCAAAATTTCAAAGTCCCACTGCCGTCCGTATGTTAATCGAACTTTGACGACCGACTGTTGAAAATTATAAAGACTGTTCAAAGTATATGGTTGAAAAATTATGAGAGACTGTCCTCCCGCGTGCTCTGCAAGCAGTTTTTATCAAACATCGTGTACCACAATGCACCGTACTGGAAAACACGCCTCAAGTTGAACATGATAGGATGGAAGATCTCCTACCCTTAAGCCAGAGTGTCGTTCTTCACTTCCCATTCGACGTTCCCGTTGCTATGCTGGCGACGGTCCTCTCCACCAGGTCTCTGGGTAGATGCTGGGTTGTGATTGGATATCCTGCCTCCCCACGGGTTCGCGTCGAAAGCCTCCGTACTCTTTTCCTAGAACAGGAGAAATTTCATGCTCGTCTATCATGCCATTGTCTAAGCGTACTCCGGGTCTCGCTGCAGTTCTCACGAAAACAATGTGTCGTCTCTTGTTATTGTTCGCTGTGTTTGACCCTTTTTTTCTGAACGCTATCCTGGCGCAGCGTGACGTCGTTTCCAAAACGGCACACCTACTGCCTGTCGTAAATATCCGTTGTCGCCAGTAAGTCGTTCCCCTGCTGTTTACAAGTTCGATTCTATTATTTTAGGTATCGATGTCCGTCCTCGTATAGGGTATATACTATTGTGTGACTTACTCTTTTATTCTTTACTGGTACTCTTACAAATTAACCCGGCAGTGTGTCCGTCACAGTTTCTCCTCTAAATTGGTACTTGACACAATTTCCATTATCTGATATTTGCAGGCTGTAAATCTCGTGTTTTAGTCGAGTCTGTCACGGCCAACCCTGTGCCCTATTGTACAACTATGTGAAACGTACTTGCATTGTCTGAAGTAAACGTTCACTTGACACTTCTACACACATTTCTTTATTTATTGCTCGTGGGCTGAGTAGGTGTGTCATGCTGAATGTAACGTCTTTTCAGTCACACTAAAAATTTTTTAAATTTTTGGTTGTTACACATTTCTTTTTAATATATACTGACGAAATTACAGACAGTGGACAGTAACTTCAAAATTTTACTTACTTAATTTCAATCAGCGGAATTTTGTAATGACATCTTTGATGATGACCAAATGACGGTCTCAAAGTTAGGGATCACTATACGAAATAAGTACCACCGCTATGCAATTTTGATCAAGTAGTTAAAAATAGAGACATTCAATTATAGGCCTATATATGGTGTTTTGAGAGCCTCCAAAAATTAAACTTAGAAATTAGGCAATATTAAGGTAATATACCTTACAAGGTAAGGTAAGGTATCTTATAAGATAATATAAGGTTCACAATTAACGTGCAAAATAAAAGAGATGTGCTTCTGCCTGAAACTGTCAAGTGTGAATATATTAATATTTTAGCCTGCCATATTAACAAAAGTAAGTTGTTACTATATGTCTTTAAAATAAATTTTTATAGTATGTTTAATATGATCCTTAAAACTAAGGATCGGTAATGTAAGATTATTATTAAGCGCTTTAGAGCACCTGCAGGGCTTTTTCCCTTTCTCCATTTCTGTATCTATGCTTTTCTCCACGTCTCAGTTTTTGCAATTTCTTTGAAGATGTCCGCCAGAATACAAGCGAATGAAATAAATTTTTTTAAGAATTGTAATAGGCTATATGATATTGATCAAAAAACCACAGATATCCGAGAAAAATTAAAAGAATTTAACAAACGGATATGCCACTTTAAGACAATGAAACCAGAAAGACTGACCTAAATTTTTAAACATTACAGATTATTGGGATAACGAACTATCGGAAGTTCAATCACATGTTAGGCGGACCAACTGTAGAACAAATGTAGATGATATGAGTAGAAATGCCTCAAACACGAATGATGATGATGATGACGAATAGGTTCCTTAACATAATCGACTGGAGCTGTCAATTTACATTTTTCGTAGTTTAATATTCTTTAAGGTTTAATCAAACCGGTAGGTTCATATAAATACATGTGTACACAGTAAGTGACTCCTTGATGTCCACCGGAGATATGAGAAATACGAACTAAGAAATAACAATGAAAAGTTTTAAAATTATTTTCGTATGTCGATTTCTTCTTTCGATGAACTGCATAGTTTGTTGGAGAATAACATTCAAAAACAGAACACCAACATGAGGAATTCCGTTGCAACAGTTGAAAAGTTAGCGGCAGACGTGTGCCGCACTGTGTGCCTCGTGTGAAAGGGCTCTTACTCTCGCACGCGCTCTCACAACCGGCCCGGCCCGGCCAGGCACGAGCCGGTCGGTTTAGGTATAAGTATACGGTCCAATTCAAAACTATAAAATCTTTAATTTAGCTTACAATTCAAATTAAGCTACAATTTTTGTTATTTCCTTGAAATTATGAGAAAATGAGTCCAAACAACACATAATTGCGATAAACATGAGTATTTTAGGGATTTCTAAAGCAAACGCAGAGTTAAGATTTTATTATAAAGTAATAAGTATGTTGGTGATATCTTGATCAATGTAAACAAAAATGTGTTTACAGTTTTCATTCATGGTGCAAAATTACGTCGGTAATATGAAAATTTGTATTTTTCTACAGTAACAAATGCTGTCTTTAATGTAATATTTATAATGTTTTAGTGGATGGTTAGTGAGGATCGGTCAATAATACAAATTTTAGCTATTTTGCGTCGACGTTTCGACAATATTTATTGTCATCTTCAGGACCTGTGTATGAAATACAATAGAAATATCAAACATAACGAAACAATTAAATATTTGGCTGAACGTGTTGGTGTATGTGAGTGTGTGCGTGCGTATGTATGTATCATTTTATATGTGAAGACTTATGATAGTTTGTTTACATCTACAAATTATCTTTAAGAAAACGAGCAAATTATAGTACGAGAGAACTTAATTTATACAATTTAAATTACTAAATGTAATGATATTTTAATTAATTAAACAAACAGTAATCAACAATTGGATATTAGATTGGTACATAAATTGTTTATACCTATATACGAGAGAGAGAGAGAGAGAGAGAGAGAGAGAGAGAGAGAGAGAGAGAGAGAGAGAGAGAGAGAGAGAGAGAGAGAGAGAGAGAGAGAGAGGGGGGGGGGGTGGAAGAAGGGGACAGTGAGTGAGATGTAGAAGTGAGAGAGAGCGAGTGGGAGTGATAAGATCGATTTCAGGTTAGAGTGAGAGGCTGTGAGAAGGACTGGCAGGGGGAGAATGGGTGAAAGAGAAGGGTGGTTGTGGACACATACATAAATTACATTATTCTATAGTACTCTTGACTATATTTTATAATATGATTACAATTATTATCCAAGTTTACCTGTTAGTAAAATTTACCAGAAACTTTTGTATGATTTAAGTCGTAATGTTCTACAGTATTGTGTAAATTGTATGGTTCTAAATTATGATTGTTTGTTAACACCAGTAGGGAGTGAAACATGGTAAAAATAACTTTTAATAATTACGTAGTGAACATCCCCTAATCTGTTTTAGTTATAGGTAATATATTACTTTGCTATATGTTGACTGCTGTAGGTATAAACAATTTATGTACCAATCTAATATCCAATTGTTGATTACTGTTTGTTTAATTAATTAAAATATCATTACATTTAGTAATTTAAATTGTAATACTGTATAAATTAAGTTCTCTCGTACTATAATTTGCTCGTTTTCTTACAGATAATTTGTAGATGTAAACAAACTATCATAAGTCTTCACATATAAAATGATACATACATACGCACGCACACACTCACATACACCAACACGTTCAGCCAAATATTTAATTGTTTCGTTATGTTTGATATTTCTATTGTATTTCATACACAGGTCCTGAAGATGACAATAAATATTGTCGAAACGTCGACGCAAAATAGCTAAAATTTGTATTATTGACAGATCCTCACTAACCATCCACTAAATAATTCATTGATTGACGGTCACTAAAATTTACGGATGTAATATTTATAAAAAAAAAATATTTTATTTAAAAATGTATTCCAATGAAAAAGGAAAAATATTAGTTATTTGATATATGCCGTATTCACACATAATACACTTTATTACAATAAAGATCAATCGAATTGTGCGTGATTATCAACGAAAATGAAATAACATTTGCAAAATAGTGGAAGCCAAAATGAATATTAATTAGACTTAGTTGTACGTCTAAAACATATCAAAATAACGTCGTGTTTGGTGTCATTTTCTTTAAAATTTTATGGAGATTACAAATATGGTAAGTTCGTTTGTTACAAAACTTCATATCATAAAAGTTGCAGTTACGTAGTGGACGCCCCAGTAGGTGATTCAGGGTCTCCTAATCCCTCTGGTTCCATTCGACTTGGAAAGCCGTACACTAACGTTGGAACGTTGGAATAGGACCCACTCAACCAGAGGAATGCCAGTTATCTGTCGCACAAAACCGATTCTCTTACTCGTAACAACAACAACAATACCAATAACACAATAACGTGGGTGACGATAGCCAGCCAAGACTGAAACGTAACAGCGACAGCAGCACCTGGCCTGGGCGATCCCACGTCTTAACCTACAAACCTCTCTCTCTCTCTCTCTCTCTCGTTGTGCAACCCGACGAGCGACGTGTCTGTTGTAGTCTATATGATTTATATTTATACCGCGGCACTTGTTTACATTGGACGAGTAACAACACATGTATTTCAAGGGTACAACAAGGGGACGACGCATTCCTCTCCTCTGGAATACGGAGTTTTATTTTTAAAACGGGTGGAACTTTGGTGGGCGGGGGTTAGATAAATTTGACATTGCTAAACACATACCATAACATCGATAACTTCAGACCTACCGGTACCGCCGTCACAAAATAATACTGTTCGAATGGTCGCTCGGACACTAGGTAGAACATTTTTTCCATTTGTATCGACCATCTGAGGACCACATGCCAATTTCGTTTCTTTATTCCTTGTTCTTTTCTTTTTCTCCGATATTCTTTCATCTTTTCACTGTGTATCTTCTTCCTAACTTCAGTCCACTTTGAACCTGCGTTTTTCTCTCTCCTACCCTGGACTCCTTCCATTTTTAACACTTTTGCCCGAAAAACTTCTCTTTCAATTGCTTCTTTTCCGTTTCTTCTTAAATTTAAGTTTAGAGGGATTCCAAGGTTGCTCCGACTCAAACCTTTGACTGCAGTTGTTGGGACTCCCCATAACCCTTGGTGGATTTCTCTTTCACGTTACCACCTGGGGTAGTGCCTTCATTTAGCGGACTTTTCATACTGCAATTGAAATTGTATAGAGTGCAAAAGTAGGAATTACATTCCGATACAAGATCGGAAATGATTGTTTTCCCTCTCCCGCCTAACACACACTTCAAATCTAACCTCCGAAGCTGCTGTAACTGGTGAAACAATTATTACCGTAGAACTACACCAAGTGTTCAATTCAAGTATTACAAAATAATACGTTTGCTGTGTTTAACGGATTCCCTCAATAAATTGCACGATTGACCACAGCTGGTTGGGTCATTGGTAACGAATGACGTCTGACACACTGCCCAGGTAAGAAAGCTCTTATAAGACATTATAACGTCTCTCCTGTCAAGACATTATAACATAGGGAACCAGTTTAATTGTTCGCTGTTAATTAAACTAGCTGCCGTAGTTAGTAAACTTTACTTACCAACAAATTATGACAATGTATATATCAGGATTTTGTCCAAGGTTACATAAATTTATTCACTCTCTGGATATTGGCGAAAACATATCTTTATTCTTGTATTTTAACTAAGTATATAAAAGTAATAGCTTTAATGGTCATCTTTTTGTTTTTTCTACTTACTTTACTTTTAAAAGAAAATTCTTATAAATTCTGCATTAAATACTCTTTAAACTGTTACTCTTAGTATCTCAAAATCATACAGCTGTGTATTATTTCAATTACCACGGATCCGGGCTTTAACTTTGCAATATTCTAACATATCTCAACATCATCAAAACTATTTGAAGAATAGTCTGATGTAATTTTCAGAATTACTTTACCTTTAAACATCGTCAGGTTATTACTATAGCATTACAGAAATTACAAACATTTATATGCTAATCTTTAAGTGATCTAAAAGTCTTTACAAGAAACTTTACTGTTCTTTTTGTTGCGGTTTTTAAAAAACAAGTTATGCACAGAAGTTACGGTTTAATGTCACCTGAATATAACGTGAGTCTGCGGTGGGTGTTCGAGATGATCCTCTTCAGTAGGTCTTCTTGGGTGTAGTTCGTTGTTCATCTGCATCCTCCATTTAGTTGTTTGTTTCCGAATTGTAGTCTAGGTCATGACGGTTGGATTCTGCTACTTGAAGTTCGTACGGTTGTTGTAGTAACTTTTCTCCTGGTGTTCGTTGTTCACTTTTTTACATTTAATTTGTTTTTATTTTAGTAGCACTAATGTTTGCTTTTACATGGTAAGGAACATATCTTACCACTTACTGTTCGTAAAGAGATGTGTCGGCTAAGTTTTTTTATATATTATTAATATTTCCTCCACGTACTACATTACTAGTTTTTGAGTTTTACTAACGCTACATTGGATTAAATAGATTAGAAGAACTAACGTCTTGTTACATCGCGGTTTAGCGACATACACGTAAGTGTAAATTTACAACACATTTTCGAGCTGCTTACATGTCGAAGATTCTCCGGCGACTGGGGCTAGTTTAGCGGCAGGGAGTCTGTAAGCTGGCGCGGTTTACGCGCTGAGAGAAAAGTAGTTCGTTCCTTTATTATTATTAATTGTCCATTAATTAACTAGTATAAATTATGCTACCTTTTTTGTTAGGAGTTTAGATATTTCCTTTATTATTAATACGTCTTTTATTTAATTAGAAGAATTATTAGTTTTCGCTTAATAACATTTTACTTTGCATGTTCGTACTGGACTTTTTGCACGTTGATACAGGTATCTAGGTACAGATAAGGGTGGATTATACTCTCACTTGTTATAAGAACAAAAATTTAATTTGTGCTATTTAAATAATTTTTAAATCGTCACAACATAAGGGAAGCGGTCTCCTGGAAGATCGAAGAAGAGAAGAAGGCTTGCACTTGTTTACCGGAACAGGTGATGTCACCCAGTGCTGGAAGACAGAAGGATAAGAAGAAAAGAAGATTATCAAAATATATTTTTTTATTTTGATCATATCCAAGCGGCTGAAATGAGATTTATCAGGCACGTGGCAGGGTATACTCTCCATGATCATAGAAGAAACACAGATATAGGGCAGGAACTGAATATTATGAGTATACTCGACATTATCGCCCAGTATCGGCTGAATTGGTGGGAATATCTTTGCCGAATGGATGACTGCCGCCGCATCCCCAAACAACTCTGGGGACTATAAGCCGAGGGGGACGCAGAGGTGTGGGAGTGACCAGCTCTAATCTTTCCCTATTTGAGACCGGAACAAACCATCCTTGGTTTAATCCGTGAAGATGGTGATATTTTTTTTTAGAATCCCCTTGTTTCAAATCGGTTTGTTTTTTATAAAGTAATTTTGAATCAGATAATATCTTTCTAGCCGTAGCATTTCTTCTATCAAACCTTTCCTTCCAATTTCACTTTCGATAATCCATCTGACAATACTGTTCAATATATTATTGATATTATATTGTATTATATATATATATATATATATATATATATATATATATATATTGAAACGTAACGTATTTCTTCGAGTAGAGAGTAGTGTGTTAAGCCCCGCGTTGGGATCGCCAATATGAAACGTAACGTAAAGGGGAGAGGAGAGGAGAGAGGGTGCTTCTCTTCAAGTATTGTCCGTAATGTTTGTTTATGTTTACGATCGATTTTGCCTCGATCGGCTTGTTGTAGGTTAGTCTTCCCTCACTGGCTGGCTATGAAGTTCTGTTCACCCGTATATCCCCACTCTTCACTGTTACCTATAAAATTTCTTAATTTTATATTATTTTACAAATACAACTCCTTTTATTTCAATCAATTGTATTTATTATCATTTGTTTATCCAGGGTCAGTTAGTCGACTTGAATGTCGAACTATACTAAGGCCGGGTCGACTCTCTTACTAAACTCGATTGGGAAATATTTTAGTTTTTATAATTATTGTGTTCTCAGGTCTTGGTTCTTTTAAACTGTTAGGGAAGTCAGAAATGCAATAACAAAGTACAATACATTACAGTATCTGAAATAAAAATCTTATTTACTAACACAATAAAGGATTAAGTTTTGGTTACCGTGTAACGGCAAATAATTTGCTTCACTTCGCCAAGCTGTGCTACATCAAAATGGCCGCCACTTAAGCAGCCGAGTTCCTACGAAAAATGTATTCGTTCGTTTCTTTTGAAATAAATGATTTGTGGCATGTTCACTGAGTTTATGTTAGTTTTTTTCTTTAGTTCTCACTGGTGTTTGAGTTAATAGTGTCTGTGAATTGTTCTGGATGTGGTGTAGTTGTAGTTATGCGTTTAATATTAGGTTATAAAATCTCACCCAGATTTGAGGTATTCGGTTTTACTTCCACTCTTTTTAATCATATTTTTATTCTTCCATTTATTTATGATAATTTGTTTATATTTTCTTCTTCCTTATGGTTTTATATTTCCAGTTTTTGTGATTATTCAATTGGTTCGACTCATCCAAATTTGATTCTTGGTATTGAATTGGCTTTTACTATATGGAGCTCATCTGTCCTCTCTTTAAGTTAACAATGGAATAATAATTTTTCTATGCCTCGTCACGTTCTTGACCAGGAATATCTGGCCTGCTATCGGTTAATACCGGTGAACTCTGGGTCACATGACTAGTATTACAAAAATCAAGTATTCTTACATTTTATGTTAAAAAATACTCCCTTTTTAACCTTTGATCATGTTAAATTTAAGTTACATGGTGTTATTCCTTATAAAAGGATAGGCATTTTGATACCTAATTTGATATAAGTGGGCCTTTATAAAAGATGTTTATTCACCTTTACAAAAGTTCTGATTATGGACCCTTACATTGCTTTTACATTTAATATATTATATTATAATTCCTTAAATTAATCTAATATGTGTTATTATCATTATAATAATTACGTTTTATCACATGAATTTTGTCCCTTCTAATTATTTTTCTACATTGACTTGCTAAGTTACTCATTTCTGACATTACTTTCTTTATATTGAATTTTTGGCCTAGGCCATGAATTTCATTTCAGTAATATGTTCTAATTTTACATTCATTATTATCTATTTTTTTTTTTTACCTTTTTCCTGATCTTATTTGTTTACCACTTATTACATGAGCTTTGACCCTTAATATATCCTAACAATATTTATAAATTACAACAAAATGTCTTAATATATTAACTTAAGGTATAGCCTTCATTGCCAAGATTACATTAATTAATTAACAAACAATAACACAAATTACTTAGTGTACTATACTCCCATTCCATCAATTCTATCAAGCATTACTAGCTGACTATTAGATTATCGGATATGGGCCCTTTATAAATATTGTATTGTGGTAACACAATTTTCCTATTTTGCCTATAGGCTTATTACAATTACAACATGGTTTAATAAACAATAACAAACATAGTCTTTGTACATTAAAAAATGAATACAATTAACTACTGTCAAGGCCTTCACTAATATCTCATTCTGAGATGAGACCTTTACCCTAACTTACTGTCAACTCTATTTACGGTTTTCTCTTTAAAAAGAAATAACATGAACTAATACAGTTAACACTTCACTGACAAATATTGTATTTATATAATTGCTTGTTTTGCACCGACATTCTGTTCGCCTAGTGCTTGTTTTGCTTTCACTTAGGGTCATTGAAGGGATCATTTATCTTTACAGTATTTTCTGCTTAATTAATGATTATCATTGTTCCCCACTCTTCTCACCCTAACACACTTCTAACAGGGTTTATATTTCATAATTTAGAGTACATTGTATTTATTTATTGCACTTTTGCATTGTAGGCTACTTTTATTTTTACATTTTATGACATGATTAATGGTTTATTAACCATGGTTTATTTTATTTTACTTGGTTGAATATGTGAGTTTAAACATTCTGACTTCTGGTTAAGTAAACTATTTTGTTATTTAAGATAGGGCTCCCATTGTGTCGCGTTACTACACACACACACACACACACACACACACACACTTTTTGACAGCCATAGAGATGTTAAAAATTGATTTTGTTCTTTTCTTTGTAAAGTAGTCATTCGTTTTGAACCAAGCTATGTTTAAAAAGGTATGTTATGTCAAAATGTTCATAATTGTATACTCTTTTGTCATGTGAAATAATTGTGTGTAAGTGCGCGTTACATTTTATTTAATAAATTCGTTGAAAATTAACATTTCGTTCTGAAACTTCGACAGGGTATTCTCAGGGTTATAAGCTACATTTTCCATATAATCAATTCTCCACAACTATAATTTATATATTTTTTTTTTAATGAAATCAGTCTTCTTTCATTTTCGTTATCTCCTAGAAAGTATTAAAATTTGTAGATTAAACCTAGACAGGCCTTTGCAGAATCGGACAGAGTTTAAGCCTGATTTTAGTCTATCTGTGTTCTCATCTCTGACGTTGCTAGATTTCCAACCAATCAGAAGGTCTAAAAATTATTTGAGTTGATGCTCTGTCGAGTGCACGTAGCTCAGTTTCTTCTAATTTCTCGTCACAGAACGACGTACTCGCTGTCACGAGATTTTCGTGACAAGACAAGTCGATTTCGTTAAGGCTTAGAAGTTGGTTCACGGTTCGAGTTCTTCGTAACCGTTACCACATATAAAACTCAGATATTTTAAATAGTTCATTCTCTAGTGCTTTTTCGCGTAAAGTGGAAGACTTTCCGGGTTAGAGGCAAAATATCTAACAAGGTATTTTGAGTTAACGAGAGAACACTTCAAGAAGCCGGATTTGTGTAAGCTTAATACACGATCTATTTTTACCCAGTTTTGATCCTGAGATTAAGATTATTTAAGTTATAAACAAAAATAGTTTCATATCGTAGTGTGTGTGTATTGTGACGATTTCATTAATAAAAAAAAAATAGTAATTAATAATAGGTAATGTAAAGGCTGAGAAATTTTAAATTTTAATAAAATCGCACAATTAAACTAAATTTTATCGCTATCATAAAATTATAATAATATTTAATAAAGAGTTTTAATAATAAAATAAAAAGAAATATGAGTGTACAGATAGGGTAAACCTTGTTAATTAACCCTGCATAGACATGCGCTAACCGGAATTAACTTGAATTCCGACCCCTAAACAAACTAATAATACTTGTAAATTTGACATGATTTAAATAATTAAACAAGACCACAGTAGTGTACTTTAATAACGTTTGTAATTAAGAATATCTCTGAATAATTAAAAAGTCAAACTTTAACCATTTAAATAAAGGAGAAATATGGAACTATTTCGCTGCTACGCGTAACATCCGCGCGATTTACTGACCCGTCCTACATAGTTAGAGATCAGAGATGATGCGTCGTTCAACCAGTAAGCAGCTCAAAGCCGATCGCTGTACAAAATATGTACTTTTTGTTAAATGTGCTTATTAGTTTCAAATAACCGTGTGAAGAGTTATATAACGAGAATGTAGTGTGTAACAGAAAAAAGTAATGTAGAAAATTAAGTGCGTAAGGTGACATCTCCCAGTAAGAAATATAGTTAAAGTTATTTTAGTGTTGTATATGTAAATTCAGATACAACCGTACTATTACCAAATGTGATGTGCATAACTGTAAAATGTGAAGACGAAGACCTCAACTGTATTTACAATACCCCCGAGAAACAGGACGACTTCATGACACCGTAACATCCGAAGCAACATTAGTTGAGTCTGTGGACCTTCACCAGAAAGACTACCACGATGACAACCCACTACAGAGAGAGGACCGAAGAATCACGCGTGGAGGACTAGGACTAAAACCCTCAAGTAAGAGGTGACGCGGAGGCTTGTCTTCCGTGGATATGTATCTTTTGAAATAGAAGTAATTGTAAACTAAAAAGACTTTAAAATGACAATGTCTAAAGTTTAAGAATAAATGTTGTAACAAGTAATTTCAGTAACTATAAGTTGTAAAGTAACACGTGTGATGTAGCGTTGGAACATTGCACTACTAAATGAAACCATTCCTCAAATGGTATAAAGAGTAATAAAGTAATTCATTAATGGAGTAGAGTAAACTTTAAATTCCTAAGTAATACATATAAACTCGGATCCGAGGTAAAAATGCGCTAACTGTATTATAAATCTTAATGTAGAAAACCCCTTACAATTTTCACTGTAAGTTAAAAGTTGATATGTTATGTGTAATCAAACAGACATAAATAAAGAGATGTCATCTTTAGTACATACTACATTGAGTGCATAAATCAGCAGACTACCCTCCCCAGTTTCCTTGTATATTAATTGTTTTGTTATTTGATTAATTTTCAGCTTGTTACAACGAAGGCAGCCTATATAATTGGCCAGGGTCAATTAATGCGGGTTCCCTATGTTATAACGCAAGTAAAGATGTTATAGTATGTGCCGAGACGTAGTATATTCAACGGGTCGACGTGCAGAGTCGCAGCGGTACAGACGAGCAGCGAGCGTGCGCCTGGTGTCTACGCAAACAGTTGGAATTCTACGTACAAGTAACATATTTGTAAAACAAGCCAATAGACTCATTTAATGAAAAACAATCATTTAATAAACAATTTTATATTATAAAGCCATAAGACAATAGTCAATTTTAATGTGTTAATGAATCAAATTTTCCTACCTCCAGATATAGACTCTGTTGTAATAATTTGAAAGTAACCTATCTATGCAGTCATAATTTGTATCGTTGCAATATATAGGTCTATGTGTGTGTGTGTGTGTGTGTGTGTGTGTGTGTGTAGATATTTATTTATATGTATTATTTATATTACATACTTATAGTGATATTATATTATATTAATATTATATATATTACTACGCCAAGATAACGAAATGTTCCAATTTAAATAGTACAACACGCCACATTCGCACCATGTCGGTCTGACTTTATTATATTACGTAACCCTGGACACAATTAACAAACTTTCAACAAATTCACATCGTTATTATCATCGTTATTTACTTCATCAGTCATGCAGTGGAGAGACACGGTTCCCCACGGCTTACTTACCGCGTGCATTACACTAATTAAAACAGTAATTGAATTACCCAGTGCGTCGCAGCCGGCCCTTCTCGTTATCGCCATTTCCATTAACGTCGTTATTAATAACTTCCCTGAGAGAACCGCTCACAACTCACGCCAACAATTAATTATTATCATCTGTCTCGTAATTTTCATCGGATCATCACTTCTCGCGACAAACGTCCCCACGTTTATTTGTGCGCGGTGGGCCTGCGAATGGCAAAGACTGCGTCACTAGAACGACATCACTATTGGCCGGCAATTTGAGTTTGCATCTGCGAAAGAAACAGATGAGGTGTTTTGTTTGGAGTGCTGGTCTGTACGGATCGGAAACACGGACACTGCGTAAATTAGAGAAGAAATACTTTGAAAGCTTCGAAATATATTGCCGGTCAGACAGGGTGATAAATGAAGAGGTATTAAGAAAAGTGGACAAGAACAGATCAATTCTGAATACAGTTCGTCGTGAGAAAGCAAAGTGGATCTTGAAAAAAAAACTGCCTGCTATACTTCACTGAGGGAAGTTTGAAGTTCAAGGGTTTGGGAGGAGAGGAAGAATTTAGCTCTTGGACGACCTGTAGGAGAAGAAGATATATTGGGAACTGAAAGAAGAAACAAAAGATATAATAAGATGGAAATCGAAATTGGCAGATGAAGTCAGGGTACCCGGCAGTGTAAGATAATAATACTAATAAAAGAATAATGTACCGACATAACACATAATAATAATCCAGGGAGAGAGATCAAGGGGGAAGAGACATCGATCAAGAATGAAGGAGATATGGGTGAGAAGGAAGAGAGAGGAGAAGTACGGAAGAATCAGTTGAACCAAAAGTAGTCCACAGTGGCTCACACGAAAAAAAATAATAATAATAATCCAAGAAGTATATTTTACATGAAAAGATGAAAAAATATCACGACTCATCTTTAGAAATTAAAAAGATGCGGAGGTCAACAAGGTAACATTGAACAGAATCGTAATTTCTGTCACAGGCATAATACCAAGTACACCAACCAAATCGATCAAAAAAAATTCAGACTCAAACAATTCATTTCGAAATGACAGAAATCAGTAATCTTGGACACCTGTCACAGGTCCTATAGTTCGCAAAATATTAGGAGAGGAATTCTGGTAAACTTTGTATCCCAATATCCCGTTCACTGTGAGGGCAACCAACTTATGGTTGTGAAAAATTGTAATAGTAATTAGGACATTCCCAAAGAGTTGAACATTTTTTAATATCCAAAAACGTATTGCAGAAAACAAAGAGAGGCGAAATTGCTCATTCTGATTAGGATGCCAGACGGCAGGTTGCCTAAGGAAGTTCGGCAATACAAGCCTAATGGACAACGAAGACTTAGGAAGACCTAGGAAGCGTTAGTGAAGTGGACGTATTTATTTGGGACCGGAACAGGTGATTCGCGTAGTCCCTGATAGAAGAAGAAGAATATGATGATGATGATGATGGTGATGATAATAATAAACGTCGTCGTCATCCTTTACGACTTAGGCTAGTTAGCCTGTTCCAGTCTCAATGGAAGTCATTCAACAACAACAACAAATAATAATAATAATAAGAAGAAGAAGAAGAAGAAGAAGAAGACGTACGTCTGTACGTATCTCGGGCAGAGAGAAATCGAAGATAGGGACATGAGGAAACCAAAGAGGAAAACAAAAAACAAATTCGCTCAGAAATAGCGAAAATAATGGTGAGATGGAAGACAGAGTATAGGGGGGAAGGAGAGAGAGAGAGAGAGAGAGAGAGAGAGAGAGAGAGAGAGAGAGAGAGAGAGAGAGAGAGAGAGAGAGAGATCGAGAGAGAGAGAGAGAGAGAGAGAGAGAGAGAGAACATATACCTGAGAGACATATAAAGGCAGAAAAAAAATCAATATGAGGGAGAACACAAAAGGGAAATGTTCGGAGGAAGCAAGAGAGAGAAAGGCTCAGAAGAAGGGAACAGATGGAAAGTGGTTTTACAGAGAAACCCAAAGAGATTATAGTAAGGCGGACGAACGGAAGGAGGCAAAACGGGCGGCAATCAACGAGAAGGCAAGCCGGAGAGAAAAACGTTCAGATCGGAGCGACAAGGATGCAGGGATAGACAGACCAGACAAAAAGCAGAAGAAAGAGAGAGAGGAGCGGAGAGAGAAACAGAGAAGACGGTGTAAACACGAACATGCGGTGCAGTTAGTTTTATAATATCGGTGGACACAGCCTACAATTCACTGTGTGGTAGGCCTTAAATCCTTATTCCCGGGGTACAACCACCACCACCACCACTGGGTACGAGGAGGATACAAACCTGAGGCACGGATACCTCAGGCACGGTTACGTGTCCTGGGGTCCTGGATACGTGTGACGTGAGTTGCGACCATAACACTGCGACTGATTTATCGCGACTACTCGAGCAACAGGCACGGAAACCGTCAGTCACGTGGTCTCGTTGTTGCACGCGACCCGGTCTCGTCCACTTTCGCTTGCAGGTAGGCCTACACATAATTTGATTATGTACGTGTGTTTCGCACTCAGCCTCGGAATGACATTTCGATAATATCCAAGACAACCCTATTATCGGAATCAATGTAAAGCGCAGAAGGAAGAGAGAGAGAGAGAGAGAGAGAGAGAGAGAGAGAGTGAGTGAGAGAGAGAGAGAGAGAGAGAGAGAGAGAGAGAGAGAGAGAGAGAGAGAGAGAGAGAGAGAGAGAGAGAGAGATCGGCTACTGAAGATCTGATTTTCCTGTACCGGATATCTTTCATAGTTGCTGTGGAAGAGTAGTCCTAGTCCTAAGGTGATAAATGAAGAATTCATCGGTTGCAGTGAACAATATTGTCACGCAATTACAGAACGTTCTGTAACACTTTACATGCGAGGCAGTATTACGTAGTACGGAACATTCTCGTACATTCGATAGTGTTGTTCGACAAGCTTCTCAACTAGCCCAACGGTGCGTGTTTCTGCCCTGCAGTATCCTCTAGAATTTTCAAGTGATTGTTAAGGACGTATATTATGGACCCCTGCAGAATATAAATAGCCTACACCTGGCGCTTAGTTTCAGTTTATGTCGGACGATTTACACAGTGCGTCTCAAGTGGTGTATTGGTGAAAAGTGATTATAGTGCGGAATTCTTTATAGTTGACATTACAGGGTAGGACTTTACAACTTTGAAAGAGACAGAAATTTATTCAGATAACTTACAGAGTCGGTTGAGGTGTCATTTCAAAGCAAAACACATCAAGTTTGTCATCCAACATTCATTGTGGTTCGATGTGGCTACCATTTGTAATGCGGCATACATCCCACCTGAAGTTGATTTCATTCCAGACTGTAGCCAATAAGTCGGGCGTCACTTCTGCAGCGGCGGCGTTAATTCGAAGTCTCAGCTCAGCAAGATCAACAGGTAAAGGTGGTACAAAAACCCGATCTTTAATGAAATCCCACAAGAAAAAATCTACCGGTGTCAAATCTGGGGGGCGAGGTGCCCATGCAATTGGACCTGCACGACCAATCCACCGACCTGGGAATCGGGTATCAAGAAAATCTCGGACTTTTACGCGGTAGTGAGGTGGTGCCCCATCTTGCTGATAGTAAAGGCGTCCATCTTGGTCAACCTCGTCTAACTGAGGAATTAGAAAATTTTCTAGCATATCCAGATACACGATACCATTTATGTATCCTCCTGGAAAAAGAACGGGCCGTACACTTTTTGTTTGCTAAGGGCACAAAAAACATTGACTTTAGGGCTATCACGAATATGCTGCAAGGTTTCATGGAGGTTTTCAGTACCCCATACTCGGCAGTTATGGGTGTTCACCTTGCCACTGATGTGAAACGTTGACTCATCACTAAAAATTACAATGTCTAGGAATGCCGTTGTCTGCACTTCTATCAAACATATCCACACAAAATTGCTGGCGAGCGACTTTATCTTCATCTGTAATGTGTTGAACCATGGTTAGTTTGTATGGCTTCTAGTGCAAGCGTTTAGTTAGACCGTCAAGAGTTAACGATCAGTTAAACCGTCGTAACAATATCTTTTTTGCGGATGACCAAGTCATCAATCTGAAATCACAAAACTATTTGCAAGGGCTATACACAGAACGATCGTTCTGTATAAATTGTATAATTTGAAGATTCCATCAGGAAAGACGAAGGTCATGTCAGTTACAGGGAAAATCCCATCAGTAGTGTGATATCGATACATGATAACACGTTTCAATAGGTCTCACATTCGGGGGGCGATGTCAGTTATGAGAGGGATACTACTTCTTCTATCAGGGAGTAGGAGAATCACCTGTTCGGGTCCCAAAGGTATATATCCACTTCACCAACGCTTCCCAGGTTCTCCAGTGCTTAGCTGTCTAATAGGCTTGTTACTCATTAGGCACTTGCCATCTGGGATCCTATTCAAACGAGCAATCTCCATCGTCCTTTGTTTTGTACAATGGGATATTGGATATTTAAAATGTTCAACTCTTTATGGATGTCTTCACTATCTCTTCGTGTGCAGCCTTAAAAAGATCGCAAAAATCTCATCTCCAAACCTCTCCTACTCACAGTTTTTTCTCTGGAACCCAAGTTTAAGAACCATACAATAACTCTGGCACATCCATTACCTTACAAAATTTTAGTCGAATCTCTTTCTTTATTTACCTCGAGAAAGCTTGACAAACTGTGCCACATATTGACTGAAACTTAGCCAACTTGTAATTAACATCACAATACACTTCATAAGTGATGTCACAGACAAGATAGCGGACATCTACTCTATACTTTTAGTATCCAATACAATCTTAGTTCGCAAGAAATCTTATGAATACAAGATTAGTTCCCCATAACATCCAGTTTTTGTTTGTCTTCTGCACAGAAATTTTATTTTCTTCTTCTTCTTAACTAATCCTCTTCTACCGCAAGGTGTAGAGGTTGAGCAAAGGTCTCGCCACTGTGGTCTCTGCATGGCCAGGGCCTTGGCTTCATTCCACTGCACTCCCAGTGCCTGCACAGAACACCTCACATTGTTCTCCCAAGTCATTCTTCTCCCAGCAATTCTTGCCTCATACAATTGTTACAAGTTCTTATGATGTAATTTGAACACACTTGCTGTAACTGGAACATCGCTATCTGGAGCTCGCATTCATTGTTTTGCATGATTACTTGATCATCCGCAAACAGCACTGTGTTCATGTATGTTCTATTATTTATTTTTATTACCGGATCCACTCGTAATTTCTACTCTCGTATAATGTAAACTCTATATAACGTCTAGAAGATGTTTATGATAACATCCGAAAATACCATTGTAAGAAATAAACTAGATTTGAAGCTCTTATAGGAACGACTGAGAAGAATCTTCAAGGGAAAACACGAAGGGACCGAACGACTGTACGAAAATTTGTTATTCAAGGGGATAGGAATAACAGAAAAAACATCAGCAGCTCTAATGAAATGAATGGTCTGCTTGTTGCCCAATTCGTGGCAGCCGGACAGGAGGAGACACGCCAAACATATCACACAAGAAGAGAACTACGGAGAGGACGTTACGCTGTTCCTGCGGTTGTTCGAAAACGTCTGGCTGAAGATCATACCACATCAAATGACCAATAAACAATAACGAAAACCAAACGAAACCAAATCTAAACTTCGGGCGCAAAAAAAAACTATAACAATCGTCGTTATGTGTTTACATATTTACCCAATCACAGGCTTTCCGAAGACGCATCTACAAAAGCTTCACAAGCAGTCTAGCAGTAGGTATGAACGTGATCGAAATTGGAGCCAGTTTGTAGGCGGTAACGGGGAGCTGATTCCGCGGCCCCATAATCGTTTAATTAATGTTAATAACGTTGCGACTATGATCGAGACGGCACTGCGTCGTCCGAAACAGCAGCAGTCTGTTAGTTCCACGTCATTAGTTACGTCATTTGCACGGTGTTGTTCCACTTGACCAAGACAGGAGTACGGCCCGGCCCCAGACAGTGACCGCTTCACTAAACGAATCGAATCTGTTCTGCATTGTCGGTCATGGATAGGTCCGATGTAACGGCTCTGGTGCCAGTCTTTTCAGCTTTACAGTTAAATTAAATTTAAATCAGATGGCACAGAACAAAATTATATCTGTTGCCCATTCGTTTGCAAGAGAGAGAATATATGTCCAAAAAGTATTTTTTGTGATATATTCAGCCATGCTGTTCTGCATTCACAATGTGTTAGGATATAAACCAATAAAAGTAACAAGAAGTGGTGAATATCATTTTAATTTAAATACACAATGTTTGTAATTCTGCAAAAGGGGACATGTCCAATTGTGTTAGAGAGCAGAAAGCGATGTGTCCAATACACAGCATAGATCTCCAAAATGGTCTGTACCATGGCCGGCTCTAGTAGAAGCCCGGAATATTAAACGTGGCAACGTTGCGTCTGAGGCCTATAAGCATAGTGTAATTAAATAAATAGCTAAAGTGAACATGTTATATTTTGATTTAATTTCATAGCATTACTAAAACCATGAGTAGGCCTATTTATATCTAAATCTAAATTATAGGTCTGTGCACACTTAGTACTATACGTTTAAGTTGATGAAATTAGTGAATTAGTGTTAGGCCTAATGAATTAATTTTGTTCGAATTATTGAATTCGTATCGTATGGATCAGTTAATTATTATATTTCTTAAATAATATCATAGTATTTTACATAATAAACTTTTAATTTACAAAAAATGAAGAATTATAAAACTGCTGTTAACCGGCAATTAAAAATGACGCGATTTGAGTATTGAAATACATAAATTAAGAGGTCGTCTAATCGGCCTCAAATATCAGCTGGTTCCAGTGTTGGCACTTTTAATATTCCGGCCTTCTACTAGAGCCGGCCACGCCACAGCCCTTAAATTATTTAATTTAAAAGTAGTGTAAGTTCCGTTGTTTTTGGAACAGTAGTTCTTTCGTCTGCTATTCCAGTCTAATATTCTGTCTAATAGAATAGAAATTCCATCGCTTGATGGCTGCTCTTCCCTGCGTTATTCTTCAATTGTTGATGTCTTTCCGCGTCAGCATTGCCACGTTTAATATTCCGGCCTTCTACTAAAGTCGGCCATGGATGTGGCCGTTTATTAAAGCAAAATGACTTGACTATTGAATTAAATCCTATAATAATATTTTTAACTCATGTTCTCTGGTATCCAAGTCACGATTCAATACAGATTAAAATTAATTTACCTTTTTTCATCCGTCGTGTGACTTCTTATTGTATTTAATTAAATAACGCGTTTCGAGGCTCAAGGCCTCATCTTCAGATTTCAGTCCCGTGTGGACGTCGTTAACACATTAAAACTAAACTACTACACATTAAAATAAAACACACTACACAAGTTAACCGATGTCTGGGTGCGCACCCTTTGCCGGCTCGCGACGCACTGTACTATAATAATAAGTGAACGGAGTCCAAATCTCAGTGGAAAAGAAAATGGATATAAATGATCTGCTTCAAGCGCATTTTGGATACAACTGGAGGGGTTTACCAAATCTTCATTTACTTTCCATCAATAATCGATGAAGAATCAAATAATAATGATAATGATAATGTGATGTATTTATAATATACACACACTTATTGTTTACTAATGGTACATATAATCTCAATTTTCTATTGTAGTGTATTTATTATTCATAGCCTAAAGGTACCATACACGTACACGTATGGTACCTTTAGGCTATGAACAATAAATACACTAAAATATAAAATTGCAAATAATAATGGTTTATTACAAGAGCTTAATAAATAAGATGATAACGAGGAAGTTAGTTTATGAAGATGAGTATGTTGTTTAAATAAATTACTGATAAAAAAATATTTAATCCATTTGTAGCCTAAACACAATTATCTAATTTTAATTGGTTTATAATTATTCTTGTACTTTACAATAAATGACTTGATTGTAAATGAAACAACGTTCGTTTAGCTACGCGTATATTATTCTCATATAAGTCAACGAGTCAACGGTGCTGCTGCAATTGGGATAAATCCAGTGAACGACAGCAGAACCGTAGACGTCCATATTAATTTTGTTATTACATTACAACCTATTTTATCCGGATCAACTGGGACCGGACCTCATCCGGATTAACGAAAATCCGGATAATAGAGGATGTAATATTTTAATGTAAATCATTGTACTGCAGTATATTCAAAGTTCAATACTTACCACATTCTATTATCGCCAAAATAGATTTCATAAACACCACACTACATACTACATATTTTATTGCAGTAGTGTCACTACACTTTCGCTTAGGCCTATTACCAGGATACTATTTTTTACTGTAAGTTTTTATTTGTATTTTATTAAGTTGACGTACTCCATGTGAGTGATTCTTGTTTTTTACCAACCTGATGATGGGACCATGAGTCCCGAAACGCGTAGTTTTTAAAAACATTGAAGTTGCAAGGAGGAGCACCAGTGTACCCGGATACACGAGGTAATATTAACTATAATTAGTTATATGGAACTTGGAGACCACAACACAATATGTATAATTTCAAAATTCAAAAAATATATACCATAGGGCTATAGGCCTAATTATTTTCAATCCGGGTTACAGAGGAATCCGGTTCAACGCGGTTCGTATAAAAGAGGTTGTAAAAAAACTGTTTATCCTTGAATTTTAAATATTTGCACATTGGTTTCAGGCATTTTATAAACATATTTTAAGTAAAAGATTTCCCGGTATTATTCAATATATACACATAAGATATCAATTTTTTGTGTTTCCTGACAAACATTTTGTTCTTGTGTGCCCTTTTTGAAATCTGCGACAGTTATTATAAAAGTAACTAAACTGCATTTTTGTGTTTACCCTGTGTGCCCATTTGTCTCTCTACTTACTCCCTCTCCTCCTCTGACTGTTGTCTCTTCCTCCTAAATACAGTAATCCCCCGTTATAACGGACCCCCGTTTATAACGGACAGCTGTAAGGAGCGAGTAGAATTCATTGTGTGTGGTCTCCAAGTTGCATTAATTAATTGAGATAATAGATAGATATCTGATTATATTGTTCTTCTTGCAAATTCAGTCATTAGGTGCGACGCGTTTCGGGCTCACAGTCCCATCTTCAGGTAAAAATCACTCGAGGTGAGGTCGTCAGTACAAAACGATTAGGTCTAACACGCACATAAACACTGAATTCATTATACCGCTCGAGAACACGATGCGCATCGTCGAGAACATAACAGTGTAACACGTACACGGACTGTACGCGTCGTACCTAACGACTGAAGGAGCAAGAAGGACAATATAATCAGGTATCTACCTATTATCTCAGCGAGTAGAAGCTGTCTCATTAGAAGATATCATCGAGTCTTGGCTTGAAGCAGATGAAGGTGATCCTGCCTACCACGTCATGAATGAAGATGAGATCGCTGATAGTGCAACAGGGGTGCTAGGAAGTTCAAGGGAGGAAGAAGGTGAAGAAGACGACGACAACTGTTAGCAAAAAATTTAAGGCGAGCGAAGTAAAAGACCAACTGAACTTTGTAGTAATGTGTTCAGTATTCAAAAAAATGGAAACATCCGCCCTATTATAACGATCACTTGCTACATTGCCACACCGATTGTGAGTCATTGATTAAAGATATTAACTCATCCATCTAAAAAAAAAAATTTTTGAAGCCTAGTAAATATAGAAAGTGATTCTGATACATAGTAATCTTGCTTTTGAAGTAGACAGACGTGGGAAAAAGTTTTTTACTATTATTATGAATATTTTGTGTACCATATAAACTATCCTTTACAATGGACTAAGTTTTTATTACAATTGTGTAAACATTATTTTATACAAGATATAACTGTTTTGTATTGCTGTACTGCTGCTGTACGATTATCTATTTTATATAATTTCAGTAAAATAAATAGTTTTTATTTTTATCTACGTAGAGAAAATCAGTCATGTCCATATTATAAGGCCTACTTGCCGTATACAGTTACAACGGACACCTCAGAGCCCCTCTATCAGTCCGTTATAAAGGGGGATTACTGTATTTCTCTACGTATCGCTATATCAGGAATCAGAGATTCCTGGCAAGAGAAAGAAGTGAGCGGAGGCGAATAGTGGATGAGGCCAAGGTCTATGTATGGAGGGCTGGAGCGCTTAGGAAGAGGGAAAAGAAATAAATTATAAATATTCCGAATAGTAAACATCCCGCGGGATGTTGTCTGTCAACCACGCTTTTCAAAATTTATGCGAAGAAAGAAATACAGACTTGGAAAAAATGCGCAGGAACATGGGAAATCCACTTGATAGTGATACACTTTATTCATTACAGTTTGATGATGACCAATAATTATTACTTTTGGCTCAAAATTTGGAAGACATAGAGTACATCACTAGAAAATTGATACAGGAATAGCAGAAATGGGGACTAAAGGTAAATATGAATAAAACAAAATACATGGCAATAGGTGACCTTCATCAAGACTTGATATTGGAGGAAGACATGGGGAAGATTTCATATACAGAGGAATACAAGTATTTAGGGGTGAAAATTACGGGCAATGGGTAGGAAGAGAAAGAAATACAATCTAGAATTAATTTGGAGAAGATGGCTAAATCTACATTAAATGTAATCCTGTGGGATAAGCAAACTACAGCACAAACTAAAACCAAAATTTGAAACCATTGTTAGAAGTATTATGACTTCCGGCTCAGACGTTTGGACTACTAATAAACACACAATAACAAAATTAATGACAGCAGAGATGGACTTTTGGAGACGTTTGGCAAGAGTATCCAGACGTGAGAAAATTAGGAAAGAAGTCATTAATGACAGAATGAATGTGAAAAATTCAATTGTTGATTTTATCCAAACAAACAAAATTACAATGGTATGGACACAAGAAAAGAATGCCACAGGAAAGATTGCCAAGGAGAGTTATGGAATGGACCCCATCAGGAAGAAGGAAAAGAGGAAGACCACCTATCACCTGGATAGAAGAAATTCAGACTATATTGAGGGAACGAGAAATTGAAGATCTTTGGATGGACAAGAAGCACTGGAAGATGAGAATTCAATCACTTCTGTAATCTTCGGTTCCAGAAAATGTGTAAACATTGTACAGCCGGAATAATATAATATATCCCGAATAGTCCGAATCCATACGTAGTAGAATTCTGAGATGTAAATGTCACGATTCACGAATGTAAGAGAGAGAGAGAGAGAGAGAGAGAGAGAGAGAGAGGATCACAAAACAACTGTAATAACGCCATGTCATGTGTACGAGAGTGTATTCCACAGACATATTGGAAATCTACCAAATGGAATGTGGAAACTGCACTCGATTTATTTGCTGTCACATGTGACTTGTCAAACACGTGCAATAATATAGTCTATATAAATTAAATCAGCATTTAAATTGAATTAAATCGTCCGACCGACAGTGAAGGAGAAGTACTAGAAACATCGTGTAGTGACTAAGAGCAGCGATTTTGCTAAAAGGATTTCCTTCTTATCTTTTTTTTTTACTGTTCGCAAACTTCAACGAACTTCGCGCGTACTTCTCTTCTAAAGTGTATATTAATTGCATATATCTTGTTCTGGCTGAATAATTGATATGCGCCAAACGATTTCAAGTGAAAGGCTCGGTTTATAAATGCACATTTATTATTAATAATAAAAAAAAACGTGAAACTTGAATACAATCCAGACGTCGCAGCTGCAAAACCCGTTAACAAAGTAAATCAACCGAATTAATTTTCCAAGAATATTATATGTATATGTGTGTGTATTTATCACCAACATTTATCTTGAATCATTATTTATCTCGCTTAAAAGTTTCAGCTTTCAAAAATATCACTGGATCTTTCCCGTTATAACACGACTAACTTATGGGACTGTAAATGAAAGGAAGAAAATAATACACGATAGTATGATTAAAACCAAGTTGATGTACGGATCGAAAACATGGAGAATAAAAGAAGAGGTGAAAAGACAGAAGCTACAGAAGTGGATACTTTGAGACGAGCTGTTAGATCTTCAAGGCTAGAGCGAATACGAGATGAAACGACCAAATAAGAAATGGACGTACAAAAGACAATCATAGTCGACTGGATTGAAGAAAAACAACTAATCTGGTACGTACACGTACAAAGAATATGACAAGAACGACTACCAAAGAAAACAATGAGATGGATACCTAGAGAGCACAGGAAGAAAGGAAGACCCAAGACAACATGGATAGAGGGCATAAGAAGATCAATGAACGATAGAGGACTAAACGATGAAAACTGCTACGACAGACGACAATGGAGAGTGGGTATCGGACATCGTCGGGTATCGGACATCGTCGGGTATCGGACATCGTCGTAGGAAGTTTTGACCCCGAATTAATAATAATAACTTACGCGTGAATGTATTTTTTTCGGGACGACGTAGTGAAAAGTCTTCTCCTATCATTCACATAGTTCCATGTTTTTTAAACGGTCACTATGTGAGTTACCTTTAAATTACGTTGATATCACCTAGTTACCCTTAAAATCTTAATACTCTTAAGGCTACTTCAAAAATAAAATAATAATATGTACCTAAATTTATTTGCCTATTTTATCTAAATTTATTTATCTATTTTATCTAAATTTATTTATCTATCTATTTTATTATCTAAATTTATTTATTTATTTGTCTGATCGTTAAGTCTTTCAATCCGTTTTCCTAGTTTCGTTTCTGCCCAAGACGACTTTATGAACGTGTGTGTGTGTGTGTGTGCGCGCGCGCGCTCGTGGGTGCGTGTGTTTGTAAACAACCGTTACACTGGTGAGACTGGAAGAAACGGGAAGGAACTGTGGAATAAAAATCTACAAAGACAAGTCAAACGTGATGGGAATACCGAAGAACGAAAATCACAGCGAATCATAGTGGACAAATCAGGAACCAGAAAATGTAGACCAGTTTGAGTGCTCAGGAATTCCTGTGACAAACGACGCCGACTGCTGGAAGGATATCACATCAGGGATTACCATGGCATATACTGCATTAACTATACCAATACACAGCATAGATCTGCAAAATGGCATGTGTCATGGCCGGCTCTAGTAGAACGCCGGAATATCAAACGTGGAAACACTGGAACCAGCCGATATTTGAGGCCGACTAGACGATCTCTTAATTTATGTATTTCAATAATCAAATCACGTCATTTTTAATTGGCGGTTAACAGCAGTTTTATAATTTTCACTTTTTGCAAATTAAAAGTTTGTTATGTAAACTACTGTTATATTATTTAAGAAATATAATAATTGACTTATTCATATGATAGGAATTTAATAATTCGAACAAAATTAATTCATTACGCCTAACACTATTCACTAATTTCTTCAACTTAAACGTATAGTAGGCTACTAAGTGCGCGCAGACCTATAATTTAGATTTAGCTATAAATAGGCCGACTCATGATTTTAGTAATGGTATGAAATCAAATCAAAATATAGCAAAACATATATAAAAATCAAATATGAAGTATAAAATAAAACTTTAGCTACTTTATTACACTATGCTTATAGGCGTCAGACGCAACGTTGCCACGATTAATATTCCAGCCTTCTAATAGAGCCGGCCATGGATGTGGCAATTTATTAAAGCAAAATGACTTGATTATTGAATTAAATCCTATAACAATAAGTGACGGAGTCTAAATATCAGTGCACAAGAAAATGGATATAAATGATTTTCTTCAAGCACATTTCGGATACTAGATGACCAGCAATTTGGGCTCGGATCGCGGGAAGAACGGATAAAATGTTACATTTGGAACATTGGTCTATACAGACCGGAAAAGTGGATATTAAAAAAATCGGAGAAGCAATACACTGAAAGCTTCGAAACGTATTGCTGGAAAAGAGTGAAAAAGTTGTCAAATCGTCAGACAAAGTGGCAAACGAAGAGGTCCTAAGAAGTGTGGACGATAAGAGGGATCAACCTTGCATACAGGATACAGGACAGGAATGTAAACTGGATCGGACACGTCTTGAGAAGCAACTGGTCTGCTGCACGGTGTCGTTGAGGGATGTTGAAAGGGGTTCCAGGACTTGGAAGGAGGAGATTTCAGCCGTTAGATTTAAAAGAAAAAATTAAAAACTGGTAGGTGAAAGAAAAGGCCAATAAAGGTATACCACAACACTTAGTTGAGGCCATAAAGAGTTTATACAGACACACCGCAAAAATCAAAGACGACGGAGAAGAATCTATCCCGATTGAAACAAACCAAGCCGTAAGACAAGCTTGTTGTGTGTCTCCACTACTTTTTAACCTTTATCTAGATGAGCTCCTCAAAAAATGAAAAGAACAATCCTCTGACGGCATTGAAGTCCACCGAAATAAAAGCTTGAAAAACCATTCTCTTCGCGGATAACCAAGCTATATTCGCCACTTCAGAAGACGATCTCCAGCGAGCAATATACACCTTACATAAAATAGGAAAAGAATATATAACTGTAACATATCTGAATCAAAGATAAAAGTAATGGGCTTTATAGGAGATGAACCGGTTCGGACCAAAATATGCATAGACAACACATGCATAGAACAAGTAAGACATTTCAACTATCTGGGACGTGACATTACTTATGATCAAGATAGAGATATAGAAAATAAAGTGACGAATTTCACAAGAATGCGTGGAACGATTTGTAGAACGTTGGGAAACAAATGTAGAAAAGGAACCCAAATAAAATTTTATAAAACAATGGAGGTACCTACACTACTGTACGGTTCTGAATCTTGGGTCATAACGAAAAAAGATGAACAGAAGATACAAACAGCAGAAATGAAATTTCTGAAGTCAGTTAAAAGGTGTAATAGACGAGATCATATAAGAAATGAAGAGATAAGAAGTGATTTAGTTACTTTTGCAGTTAATGAAAGTATTAAAGAATACAGAAGAAAATGGATTCAGCACATGAATAGAATGGAAGAATTAAGTTAATGAAAGGATTAAAGAATACAGAAGAAAATGGATTCAACACATCAATAGAATGGAAGAAAGCAGAATACCGAAGATGGCGAAAGATTACAACCTTAAAGGCAGAAGAAATGTTGGTAGACGTAAGAAAAGGTGGAATAGAAACAGGCCGTTAAAGCCTAAAACTGTTAAGAAGATGATGATGATGAACGCAGTAGCCAAATATAGGACAAGATATAAGACGAAATTCACAAATCTAGTCGGGGGACCTGTCGTCAGGTAGAAACTTATTATTGTTACTAATGATAATGTGCTGTATTTTATACTTACACTTATTGTTTTTTATTAATGGTACCTACGTATAATTCAATTTTTTATTTTTTATATATTCTTTTTTATATAGCCTAAAGGTACCATATAATGTTATTATTTATATACTTAAAGCGATCGATTTCGGTCACAGACCATCGTCAGGTTATATAGCACATTTGTGTTCACAATATTATAAAACACTCTGAGTGTTACCATATATAAACATATGGTACCTTTAGGCTATATAAAAAAGAATATATAAAAAATAACAAAAAATATTATTGTTGTTGTTGTTATTATTAGTATTATTATTACTATAACCTGCAAAAAAGTTTACACAAAATGGAATATACAACCGCTTTGAAAGTTTTCAACAATTTCACATGAAACCGGAATTTTCGCTATGGTATTTTGTTTACGCCCGTCGAAGACAGGAACATACGTGAACTACGTATTACCGCGATCAATGGTAGACAGATAGACAGACGTTGAACAGAAGCGTATAACGTTAACACTGTCACAAAAGAAGATACGATAATAAACTGAGGATTAAAGCGAAGAGCAGTGTGGACAAGATTTAATAACGTTCGTACGATGCGAGGCGCATAATTAAGAGAAACAAAAGTGATAACAGATATCTCGTTACGTAAGCGACGGAGGCGGCGCGGCGCGGCGGCCAGTACAATATAGGGCACTAACGGTAGAAACCCGTCCTGTAGGCCTACTGCTGCTATCATAGGATTCACGCTTCACCGTCCACTCCACGCGCCGCCGCCTGACCACTCACTCTTCATTACACACTTCAACAACAACAACAAAATCGGTACAGTCCCGTCTTATCAAGTTCACGTAGCTGAGTGATTAACTGAAAGTGTTTACTCATACAATCTTCTTCCAAGCATTAGCCTCACCAGGCTTCTTCAGTTTCCCACCATTCTTCCGCCTACTTACTTCTTTCTTCTTTTAAGTCTATATATTCCACTGTTGTAGTCTATTCTATGAACATACTTCGTAGACAGGTGGTCTAGTTCTCTCTGTTTTCTTTTATCGTATCGTCCATAAATCGTCGTTGTCGTCACGTCATCCTTTACGGCTTAGGCTAGTAGCCTGTTCCAGTCTCAATGGAAGTCATCCAACCATCGCTTACGGGGTCTTCCCACACTTCTCTTACCCATTGGATGATAGTCAAGGCCTCTTCTTCAAAATCTAGTTGGATCCATTCTCTCTACGTGTAACCGCCACTCCGTTTTGTACCGGGAGAATTTTTCATTTAAGCTTTCAGCTGTGCCTACCTCCATTCTAATACGATCACTTCTGATAAGATCTCCCTTGGAAAAACCCTTCACAGCCCTCAAGAACCTAATTTCCGCTCCTTGTATTCTAGATATACCTTTGGCCTTTCTAATACAAGTCTCACTGCCATACAGTAGTTAAGATATGGCCATTACAATATAATATTTCAGTTGCGTCTGTTTCATTGTTTTCTTCTTTAAATGTTTAATGATACAGCCACAAAGCGACTGGAAGAGACTAATTTTGCTTTCAACCTCCTTATCATCTTGGTATGTGATGCTACACCCTAGATACTTGAAATCTGGCACCTGTTGCATTAGCGAGTCCTGTATGACAATCTTTGTTCTAATATGATTTGCCCTAGAAAAAGCCATTACTTTTGTTTTGGATAAGGAAATGGTTTGATTGTAATCTACCAAAATATCAATAAGATAAAACAACGACCTTTGGAGGTCATTTTCATTTTCTCGGATGAAATTCTGTAGGCGAGCGCAGAGGTTTATCATATATGGGTTCAGTATGTAGAGTGTAAATATACAGAAATATGGACAGAGAAAGCTGATTGGTCGCAACAGTATATAGGCTAAAAATTGGAAAGAACCGTCCACTTTATCATTTCAGGTGTGAGCCTTCATGTTTTTACTAAAAAACATGAACAATGACTCGAAGACGGCCTGCATGTTATGATCAGTCAAACAGCTACATAGAAAAGTCTCAGGAAGATTAAACCATTTGAGCTATGTAGTGTTTAGTGCATACGGGTGGACTACTTGTCCGGTCCCAGTACAACTGACTGACAAAACGTGAAAGACCCCACTGGTATATTCTTTAATTAAACGATGAAATGTTTAGTAAGGTTCAGTCGTTAAACCAGTCACAATTTAAAAATATTTGTATCGACGTTCGTTAAAAAATAATAATTCATGTTATTACATATTATACAAATATTAATAAAATGTAATTATTACAAATTGTAAACGTAATGCAGTCCATAATATACTACTGTAATATCTAATACAGAAATATTATATTAATTTTTTTTATTAGAGGCAGGAAAAATTCTTTATGCACCGTCAGAGGAGGCCGTGCTTCCTCTGGTGTGTGGGACTCTCACCCACTAAAAAAACCCACCTCTAATTCAGGCACTCATATCCATCCTGGAACCACTTAGCGTATTAGTTCAGGATGGAGCCTATTGCGCTTTGCGCCCTTATCGGGCTCCTTCAAGTTGTTCTTCTATTGCCCGGTGGGTGCATGTTGGGCCTGTCTAGGCCCATTAAGATATAAATATTAAATCCATATTGACATTACTATATTGACATATGACAGTAATAGTATAATAAGCTATATAAAGGGAACGACAAAACATTTACACAGAAAGAGAAAGAAAAGGAAGAGAGAGAGAGAGAGAGAGAGAGAGAGAGAGAGAGAGAGAGAGAGAGAGAGAGAGAGAGAGAGAGAGAGAGAGAGAGAGAGAGAGAGAGAGAGAGAGAGATGTAAAAACAGCGAGAATACATAATATACTTGCAAATAAAACGTTGCATACTAGACGGCTTCATACGGGCCGCCTACCGTAGTGTACATTCAAGTTATTTCTCGGTGAGAGTAAACTACGTGTCATTATATTTACATTAACATTATTACATTATAATTTATTCAAATGTAAGCGGTGCATGCGTTCACTGACTCACGTGACTGCGAGCTGTTGTTGTTGCGCCTGCAAGTTACACTCACCTGCAACACACAGAACATAATATATCAGTGAAAAACAATAACAAACTGCAAGTGTACAGTATACGCCAGGGATCTCCAAACTTTTTCACTTGAGGGCCAAATTGAAAAATCTTGGACGTCAGGCGGGCCAACAACATAATAGCTTATATATATTGTAAACTTATTTTCTTTTTAAGTTTACGAAATAATCAAGTCAATAAAATAGGTATTTAAATAAAAATTAAGCAGACTTATCCAAAGAAAACAAATTCATTTATTCAAAATAATGTAAATAAAAGTAACGAAAAAATAACATTCAAAGATATTTCTTATGTATTATTTTTTGGCTTTCTTATGTACGTATGGGATGTGTGGATTTGCTTCTGACATATAATGACTGTTCATTTTGGGTCAAATTTTGATGCTCCTATCACTAGAATGGATTTCAAGTATTCGTCGGGCAAGTTAGCCCTGTACTTTCAATTTATACTTATTTCTTGTTTAGTTATTTAGTAAAATGTAATATTTGAAGTATTTTGACGATCTATTTAAAAACTGCACGCAGCATCGGCCGGGTTGCCGCGGGCCGGACAATCATCCTTCGCGGGCCGGATCCCCCTGTTCTAACAAATGACATACGATGATTATAACATTTGTTACTGAACGAGCGACGCAAGTTCTCAGTTTTAACTCGACCGCTTGGCATTTCTCTGTGTAGATATCTGTCTTGCCTATTTGGGGTATGTCTCGCGATGACGTTTGAACGCACCAACAGATTTTCGTAAGACTCGGCAGTAAGTGTCCACTCTTTTACCTTACAGAAACCTATTTCTACCGTTTGTGAGATTAATTCCCACCCGAAAAAAATAGGGTGGCGGGAGGCAAAAGTATGAAAAAATCGCAAAAGTTTGCGAGCAGTGTCAAACTGAAACAAATTTTAACCGAAATATGAATGTAGTGTTCATTTTTGAAAATTTCAAAATTTTGGGACACCAGACCCTTTAAAGTTGGTGACAATTTCGACAAAATCGCAAAAATTCATATGGCATATCAAATTAACTTTAACTAAAATTTCAATTTAGTGATGATGTTTGGAAATTTCAAAATTTTGGGCCCAGGGCCCAAAAAGTGGGGAAAAGTTTTATCTTCTTCTTCTTCTTCTCCTCTGCAAGGATTAGGTTATATAAACCTGTTACGGCACCCATCTCATCTTAGGACGACCCACGTCTCTTCTACCAATGGCTTTATAGTTCAGTGCCGCATTCGGCAATCGATCCTCTGTTATCCTTTGCTGATGATCCCACCATTGTCTTCTGTAAATTGCAATAATTTCATTCTGTTCTTTACTTCGATTTCTGCTCTGATATCTTCATTCCTTAATCTATCTTACAATGTATAATTTCAAGTATTTCGAAGAAACTGCATTTCAGCACTCTGAATCTTGCCGCATTCCTTTTTGGTCATGACTCACGCTTTACAAAACTGTTACGCCAGTATCCTGTTCATGTAAAACTTTGAAATACTTGTAGCATCTAAACCAGCCTCGGATTAATGACTGGAAACTATGGCAGTAGGACCCTAGCAAAGAATAAGGATCTGAATAAGTCGATTGCGGAAAACTAAAGTTAGTTACATGGAATGTTAGAGGGATCAATGGCAAAAGTTTTATAAAATTGCGAATTCCAAATGGGATATCAAATTAAAGAGGACTTTAAGAAAAATCTGAATACACCGTAGACCTACAGTTTGGGAAATTAAAAAGTATTTTGAGCCCAAACCCATAAATCTTGGGATTAAAAATGTGCAAAAAATTGTTCTTTATATCCGGCCGGGTATCAAGCTAAAGGGTATTTTAACGCAAATACTTTTGTATCGCCCATCATTACTTTTTCTAATATGAACGATCGGTTAATATGGATAACATGTCTGTCGGCATCCAGGTCACTTATAATGACAAATAATAAATAAATATATTTACTGACAAATAATAAATAAATATATTTACACGACAAATAATAAATAAATATATTTACTGACAAATAATAAATAAATCAATTTACAAATGCTTAGATGATTTGGTTTCGATTTTGTATTTTAATGTTTTAAAAATTTTTAACGATCTCAATGAGTGATAAATTTTAATATTCTGATGACGAGACATAGTCTCAAAACGCGTCAATTATAATTCATTGCGTTATATTGTGGTCACGAGATAGGAGAAAAAAGGTAAATATATTTATTTATTATTTGGTTAATATGGGTTTAGCCGTACTGCCACGCATTTTCACAGCATCAACGACATGGGGGCTAAAAAGGTGGGTGTCGATATTGTTACGCCATACAGAACGATCTACATGTTTCTCGGTGTAACTTTTGTGTGCGTATGTGACACTTAACATGCGTCAACAAATGGAGGAAGTGTTGCATACTGCGGAACGTCCTCTTGTGTTCGATGGTGTCGTTCTACTAGCTTCTCGACTAGCTCTGCCGGTGTGTTTCTACTGAAGTATCCTCTAGAATTTTCATCAAGTCTTTGTTAAGGTCGCATATTATGGAACCCTGCAGACTATAAATAGTCCATACCCACGGCTTAGTTTCAGTTTATATCGGGGCGGATTACACAGTGCGTCTCAAGTGGTGTATTAGTGGTTATATTTCGGAATGCTTTATAGTTGACATTATTACTGCGTGTAGACAAATTAACTTGAATTATTGTACGAGTATAATCCTGTTGAATAACTTGTTGATTACAAACTGTTAATTGTGTTAATTAAAACTGGTTATTAGTGATTTCATTAATGTTTTGTATTTTGTTTTCCACTGTACCATACGATGATCACTTATACCATCGTAACAATATTGTAACACTGTCCCGGAACTCGAGATCTCCCGATCATCGACCGAGGTCCACAGCCGATGGTCTATCGGCACACCTAATTTATAAATAATTTCAAAGAATTTCTTCAGATTTAAATTATTTATTTGGTATGTGTGCTTAAGCGTTTCCTTACTGAATTCTTTATCACTTTCCTTCGACCGCATCCTTTATCTAGCCTCACATACTTCACTTCGTATGTTTCTTCATCAATCCTTTTTTCTCCGAATGTCTGTTACAGTCTACATTTCTCCGTCGAACACGAGAAAGAGAGAAAGAGAGAGATAAAGAGAGAGAGAGAGATAGAGAGAGAGAGAGAGAGAGAGAGAGAGAGAGAGCTGCTACTGTTTTATAAAACTTTTAAACTCTTGTTTCTTTTCTTGTTCTGTTTCACAAACGGGAAGTGAGCGCAAAACAACAAACACGGGGCACAACGTACTTGTTAAGTGCGTAAACAAAACAGGTTGCTCTGCACAATGCAGTATAGTGAACAGTATTTATCAAAACCAGGAAACGTCTCACACATACCGTTAACTTTTTTATTTCGTTTTATTTTATATACTTTCTCCGTACCACGTTTTGATTTATAATCGCAGCCGACGACGCGGAATAACAATTTAAATGACAACGGTTTTAGACAGTTCTCTCAGTCTATTCATCTCATATGAAAGCAAGAACAAGCGCTGGGTATGTTTTCCACGCACACAGTACTGCGACAATTTCTGGAAATCGTTAATCATATTTCTTCCTTCTTCTTTACGCGGAAAACTGGTTACTTTATAAAAACATGTTCCTTACCTCACTCCCTGGTTTTGTTCGCAGACTGTGCCCTCCTCGGTTGGTACAAACAGAGTTGAACTCTATACATAATTGTTTGCTTCCTGTTGCTAAACATGTCTTCGGTGTCTCTGTATCTGTACACCACGTCTTGCAGCCGCTAACCTGCATTAACCTTTCCAGTCAGAGTTGTAAATTGGTTAGGCTTTAATCTCTCGATCTTCTCAGGTTTTTTTTAAAGCATTTTTCTCGCAAAAGAGCGCTAGCAGAAAAATACAGACATAATTGGAACACCAACTTTCAGAGAACCTAACGACTCTTACAGCGGCGAAGAAACAGAATAAAAACACCTCTCCGTCCCTTCGGCTTATAGTTCCCTACTTGTTTACGGATGCGGCAGTCAACCATTCGGCAAAGATGATCCTACCAATTCAGCCGATTCTGGGCAATCCTGTCGAGTATACTCATAATATTCAGTTCCTGCCGTATACCTCTCTTCCTTCTATGATCATGGAGAATGTACCCTGCCACGTGCCTGTGAAATCTCATTTCGGCCGCTTGGATACGACTGGCCTGGCCTTTCGTTAAAGTCCAATTCTCAGACCAATAAAGAAGTGAGGGAAGGGGCATCACATTCAACAGAAATGAAATTTTTAAGATCAATTAAAAGGTGTAAGAGACGAGATCATATAAGAAATGAGATAAGATTTACATGAGATATGTAAAGAGATATTTTATGAGATTTACATATTTTTTCAATTAATGAAAGGATTAAAGAATACAGAAGAAAATGGATTCATCACATAAATAGAATGGAAGAAAGTAGAATACCGAAGATGGCGAATTATTACAACCCTAGAGGCAGAAGAAACGTTGGTAGACCTAAGGAAATGTGGACTGTGGAATAGGAATAGGCCGCTAAAGCCTAAAACCGTTCAGAAGATGGTTTACTTGGTGACGTAAGAGTTCGCCTGATGGTCCCGAACATAAGGTTGAATTACGTGTCTTATTCATAACGTCATTGCTTGTATTATAAGGCACACTGTAGCCCAGGTATTCAAAATTACTGAAATTATATTTCATTTTATAGAAGTTTAAATAAATTGTAAGTATCAATTTTTACGGCGTTCAATAATTTATCCCAGTGTTTTAAGGTCGCAAAACATGCAACTCTCGTAACAATATTTCGATCTTCTTCCTCTAACTAAATCACTCCGTGCTGCGATTATTTGCCCACTCATCTGTACCTGTAGTCCGCACACCGGGAGGTGTTCCCTCCTATACTGCACCCCTACCGTCTGCATGACTTCAGGTTTGGCAACATAAACGTCTTTATGTCCGCACCGGATTAACCTCACACTGCTCTGACACGATTTACGCGGAGAAATTCTGACAACCGTATCGAAAGGGTCTTCGCTTGATGATCTTCGCGCAGCAGGATGTATACACTGTCTTTGTTTCGGTTGGATACCTGCCAGATGTCGGACTCCGGTAACATAAATTTCTTGCACAACACAAGCCATCATTTGACATGTTGATAATTTTTTTCTCTGTATAAATAGGTCTTCATATGTAGTAATATTTTATGTAATCTTCAACAAACTTAAGGAAATATATTTAAATCTGAAAACATGTTATATAGGCTATAAATATCAACAAACCTGTTACTCAATCTGCGTTTTTGCAACTGTGTTTTACAAACAAGTACCTACTGTGTGTCAAGATAAACAATTATTTTGTTAAGGGATGCTTTTAACTCCAAATCACCTCTTACGAGGGGCGGCCGATATGTAATGCACGGTCGCATATAACGGGAAAACAAAACAACGTACAGCACGACACATGCTGTATTCTTGTATTACAAACGTCCAAAATCTCGTTGACCAACTCCTCGTTTTCTGTCAGTCGCCATTGTTACGGAGTCGAGTACGCCAGCTGTGTGATCGCGTCTAAAATAACGTGCAGTGATTGAATTTTAACAGCTGAAAAACTAAACATTGTCGTCTAAAAGCCGTTTATGGTGACAAAACTGTTGATCGAAGTACCATCCGTAGGTAGGCAATAAAATTTCGGGCATCGGAATCTGGTAAAGCGAATATTGAGGATGAACCTCGCAGTGGTCGACCGATTTCTGTGACTGATGAGAAGGACCAAATGGAGGTGAATGAATTGATTCAAAATGGCCGTCGCATCACACAACAGCGCATCGCCACCCTGATAGGCATATCGAAAGAACGAGTAGAATACATTATTGCAGAACTGGGCTACCGTAAATTCTGTTCGTGCCAATCGTAAGCAGAAAATATTTTATGAAATCTGTTACCACAGAAGAGACACACGAACATACGAAACGAATCTCGTAGATGAAAAGTTTTTCGAATATTAAAGTTAGAATTAAATCTGCACGTATCACGTGGAAAGTGAAACGACCTGCTTTTGTAACTATTTCTTCTCACGGTATTACTCAACTGGTTATGTCAGACCTCCGCCTGCACATACCGATCGCCACACAGATCTATAGGAAACGTGCAGTACATTCCACACGCAGACACGAAACAAAGAGGAGGATTACACGCGTGTAAACGATGCTCGTTTTGGGGCATCAGACTACTAAAATGATTTGTAGCCCAAATCGGATGTTTCGAATTTTTAATGTTTATTGTTTGAATGTGTGCTTTACAATTGTTATATTACTACAGTAAATGCATATTAGAGAAATCGGTGTGTCTGTAATTTTTACCACAATTGAAAAATTATCTAATGCTGAAATTTATGTGATAATAAATGTAGGCCTACTTCGTTTAAAACAGTGAGCGAGTTGTGCTGCTCGGGGAGCGACTACCGAAAGTAATGATTTCAAGCAGTGAATAGGCCATTGGTTATATCGAAAGGAACTCGAAAATACGTGAAAAATAGTCTGTAAACCTGGATATACAGAAAACTTGAATATTCGCGCACAGAGGATCTGGAAGACCCAGACGTGTAGAACTTAATTCTCGAGAGGTTTACACTCTTTCGCACTACTGGCTAACCTGAAAAGATTACACATTAAATTGTAATGACTGCAATAGTTTCTACATCGGCCAGACAGGAAGATCTTTTTCATCCCGTTATTCTGAACACTTAAAAGCTCTAACCAACAACAATATACACTCCGCATTTGCCACACACATACACACAGAAAACAACAGTTACACCAACATAGACACTAATCTCGAAATTTTACATTACTTACCTAAAGGTCGAAAACTCAACACAACTGAACAATACGAAATATATAAACACCACACAACACAACCAAACAACATACTCAACGATCAATTACAATATAAATCACATACACTTTTTGACACAATTTTACAAAAAACAAACATCAAGTTGAATCCCTGCACCAATCCCCTTCCCCCACACACCACCCCCACTACACCTTCCACACAAAAACCGTTACGAAATGATGGCAGTCTGACTAAAAGCTGAAGAAGGCGGATACGTACGCCGAAACGCGTCCGACGAAAAAAGTAAGTTTTCACAAGATAAAGTTCATTTTTAGTAAAGTGAAAAGATTAGTTTAGGTTACTCGTAGTTTATTTAGTTCAGATTGCAAATGAGTTAAAATCGGGATCAGTTTTGGAAAATCAATTTTTCACCAGAAACATTTTAATTACAACTATTTTAAGTGCATTGATTATTTTGAATTCCAACTTCGTCGTGCTACACTGCTACTCGTCATGCCCCGGACGAGGGATTTCAGTGTCAAGTCCTAAACCGCATCCGCGGTAGAGACAATGAAATACCTCGTCCGGAGCATGGCGAGTAAGCACGACGAAGTTGGAATTACGGAGATTGCTAATTCAAATAACAAGATGAATATATTTTGAATTAATATTAATATCAAAACATTATTATTAGGCTATATTAATTCTATTTTTTTTTTGCGTATGAGCTACTGTGGACTACGTTTGGTTCAAGTGATACCTCTCTTCTTCTCCTCTCTCTTCCTCTTCTCCCATATCTCCTTCAACTGTGGACTACGTTTGGTTCAAGTGATACCTCTCTTCTTCTCCTCTCTCTTCCTCTTCTCCCATATCTCCTTCAACTGTGGACTACGTTTGGTTCAAGTGATACCTCTCTTCTTCTCCTCTCTCTTCCTCTTCTCCCATATCTCCTTCAACTGTGGACTACGTTTGGTTCAAGTGATACCTCTCTTCTTCTCCTCTCTCTTCCTCTTCTCCCATATCTCCTTCAACTGTGGACTACGTTTGGTTCAAGTGATACCTCTCTTCTTCTCCTCTCTCTTCCTCTTCTCCCATATCTCCTTCAACTGTGGACTACGTTTGGTTCAAGTGATACCTCTCTTCTTCTCCTCTCTCTTCCTCTTCTCCCATATCTCCTTCAACTGTGGACTACGTTTGGTTCAAGTGATACCTCTCTTCTTCTCCTCTCTCTTCCTCTTCTCCCATATCTCCTTCAACTGTGGACTACGTTTGGTTCAAGTGATACCTCTCTTCTTCTCCTTTCTCTTCCTCTTCTCCCATATCTCCTTCAACTGTGGACTACGTTTGGTTCAAGTGATACCTCTCTTCTTCTCCTCTCTCTTCCTCTTCTCCCATATCTCCTTCAACTGTGGACTACGTTTGGTTCAAGTAATACCTCTCTTCTTCTCCTCTCTCTTCCTCTTCTCCCATATCTCCTTCAACTGTGGACTACGTTTGGTTCAAGTGATACCTCTCATCTTCTCCTCTCTCTTCCTCTTCTCCCATATCTCCTTCATTTTTGATCGATGTCTCTCCCTCCTTTCGTCAGTCCAGATGGCACCTGTCCTCTTCTTGGGTTTCCCTGAAAACCTTGGGCAAGCGTTCTTCAATGTCTTCTTGTGTAATCTGGAGTTCTTCTATGTCTTTTTCTGTTTCTTTGAACCACACGTATTGGACATTTTGAGCTTTCTGAAATAGCTAGAAAAGCTTCACTGTTAGTCCGTCAGGATTCATTCTTTGAACACGTCCGCAGAGAGTAATTCTTCTTTTTCTAATTATTGTAGGCCTACGTCTGTGATTTTCTCAACACCTGTGTACAGCTGCATAAAGTGTACAGACGTATATATATTGCATACATGAAGTATACGTATATCGCATTAGCGTTGGTATAATTACAGTTTTATAATTACATCGTTGGCTAATTCAAATGTAGATATTTCAGACTTTTACCATATTGTATTGAATGTCCTTTGTAATACTGTGGAAAACATTGTCTGTAATTCAAACTTTTGTACACATATGAATCCGTTCGAAATTTGAGCAACATAATTCCGTGAAGGACGGTTGATACAAAAGTAGTTGCATGGAGCGCAGTGTAGTTAGCTCGGGACAGTAGGTATAGGTACACTGTACTCGGTCGGGTCCGGTCGCTCGTCTTGCATCGCTTTAATTGCTCTCTCTCTCTCTCTCTCTCCGTCACTACTATTGAAGGCTATTTAAAAAAACCGTTAGTTTTTACAGCCGAACGGCGAATGAAAAACTACCCACTTATACAAGCATCGCCACCACCACAGCAACGACTATATTCTCAACTTGTATTTTTTATAAACAACCAACAGCACCGCTTCCAGAAAACTGCTGTTGCTGTTATTATTTCATTATTGATTCGCCGCATACCGGAGTGCAGGCAGTCTGTTACGTCCGCGTCCGCGTCCGCGTGGACGGTAATAATAATAACAACATAAACGGTACGCTGTGCAGTACGATTACGACTTCCTTCTTCTCCGGCAGCGCGCGTCCGTCCCGTCCTGCAATGCACTGCCCCATTAAATAATTATTCACAGTCTGCTGAATTTCTAGGTTAAGTGCAACGCTGTTACACACACACACACACACACACACACACACACACACACACACACACACACACACACACACACACACACACACACGAGGGGGGGAGGACAATACAAAATCAAGATGATTATTACGCAGCGTGGAAAATGTATATGTACGTAAACTCTGGATCCGATCCAATCCAATCGGATAGGGGAAGTGCCCCAGTGGTTACAGTGCCTGGCCAAACCCGATGCTACAGTGAACCCGAGTAGCCATGCGCTGGTCCTCCTAGTTTGGAGAGATGGAGGCTGTTGTGAAGGTTCTGGACCGCAGACCGATCCGCAACGGATTAACTGTGGAGGATGTTCGTAGTATTTATTTATATACCTAACAGTGGCGTAACTAGGAGTTATTCCTGGGGGGGGGGAGACTAGCTTCTGAGGGGGGGTGGGAATTGGAGAGTGGGATTTCTTCTGGGGAAATGAGACTAACTCGAAGGTTGGGCTTCCTAATTTTCTCAGGACAGATGAAAATTCAGTATTCTTCCCGTAGACTATAATTTTATAAATACGTTTTATAAATTCTTTACGTATCAAAATGTTTTTACTAAACCGACACGTGAAGTATGTTGTCATACATTACCGACATCATACGTTATTTATGAAATGTTGACTTATTGTCATTATTAAGAAAACTCTAACTTTATGTTATGAATTTGCAATGATTGTAAAAATGTGTTATTTTACAATTATTTCTTCTTCTTCTTCAGGCTGTGGACCTTACGATCCGTTGCACACTCTTTGGTCCCACCACCTTGCCTTTGGTCTTCCAATATTCCACCGTTCTTTTTGGATTCTAAACCAAAATTTGTTTTGGTACCCTGTTAATTTCTACGATTTATAAGTCTTTTTTGAACACACGCCAATTAGGCGTACGTTACGTGATTATGGAATTTGGATGAAATTTTCAATAGGTCTGGGGGGGGGGGGTTATTGATCCCCTGACCCCCCCATAGTTACGCCACTGATATCTAATATCTACGTAATGTTCAGTCCTCTAGTTTGTCTATCAAAAGTTGCGTTGTAGGCTACTGTGCAACGGGACGCCTCTGCGCTTGTTTCTGTATTGCAGTGTTCGTGTCGAACCGGATGTCTGCCAGAAGGTAACAAGTGCCGATCGGCATTTACTGTTTGCACGGAAATCGCCGACGCGATTATTCGCTAGATGACGGATGATGGTGTCTAAGGCCTCATTTATACTTCCAGGAGACAGGCGACGGGTGTCAGGTGGCAGGTGGTAAAGAGGTAGGCGTCCGGTGGTGTACCATTTATACTTCAGGCTACGGTCGAGCCACTACACAAGAGATGTCGTTTGGAACACGTCAAATGTTTCTCATGCTTGAAGATCATAATGAAGTGGGATTCCAACAGATGAGAATGTCTACTGATACTTTCGACTTCATTTTAGCAAAGGTGGAAGGAAAACTGAGGCGGAAGAGAACTTGTAAATACATCTCCTGAAAAGCTTTACGTAACTCTAAGGTAAATTTAAATAATTTATTTAACAATTAAGTAATAAATTAAATAAGAATCGTATATTTCTTAGTGCTTGTAGTTAGCAATAAAACAACCAATATCTTTTCGCATAATATGTATTTTATTTTCTCAAACAAATGTCGTACTTTCTTAAACAAGTGATTTTTCATGAATTACAAACATTTAACAGAGAGGGATACATCGAATAATTTGTAGATAATATTTGCATAGGGTAAGCTCATCAAACTCCGTGTCTAAGGGCCTCATTTATACTTCCAGGAGACAGGCGACGGGTGTCAGGTGACAGGTGGTAAAGAGGTAGGCGCCAGGTGGTGCAGCATTTATACTTCAGGCAACGGTCGAGCCACTACACAAGAGATGTCGTTTGCAACACGTCAAATGTTTCTCACGCTAGAAGATCATAATGAAGTGGAGGATATGATGAGGAAATATTGTGTTCATTCGATCAACGAGTTGCGTGAAGCTCACCAAACTCGGTGAAATTACGGATATTAGTTTACAGCTACAAAATCTGTTTATTAAAAATATTTTAAGAAGTACCGAGTATTCCTAGAATTGTGTATTTAGAGTACATAAAATGTAATAATGAATCTAATTTCTGTACACAAAATTTATTCACCTTTATTCATCAACTTTCCTTCCAACTTTCTCCACCACATCCATGTTTCTGTGATTCGGGTCTGCATCATTCCAAATTGCAGGCCTTGTCTGCACGTCATTATTTCGACACGACAGAACACATGGAAATGCCAAAGACGTCGCCTGTATCTGTGACAAACTACAGCGACAGGTGGTGAGAGGTAGCGCCACCGACGAGTCACACGTCACTTCGCAGAAGTATAAACAAATCAATTCTCAACAATGTACCACAGCTGCGGGTGATGTCACCCGTCGCCTACCATCTGGAAGTACAAATGAGACCTAAATGTTGTGGCACCGTCTCTTGGTGTCGCTTGCTCAGGATGACAGCTGGCGTCAAAGCACTTCTTGTCTTGTCACTAGTAATTAATATTCTATCTCGCATCAGCGTAGTTACGTTCCTGATATGTTTCCGCATGTCGACAAAACTGCACTGTACGCAAGTCCACTAGGTTCTGAAGGAGTGAAGTGTTACTGGCAACTAAATACTACAGAAGGTGGGACAGCAAGGAATGTAGAATCCTTATCGAGTGCAAGCAGACATAAAGGATTTTTAAAACAGCAGAATACTCAGTGAATGGTGACGACTCCTTCGTTAATTTTAAATTCGAAAAGTAAGTAGAAATAATTTAATAATTTTTTACATAATTTTACACGCCAGACAGTCTAACTAATTGTCTACACTTAACAATTGTTGTTGGCAGTCCTCTAAAAAGTTTTTTAAGCAAAATAAAAACCTGGCGCGATTTTTTCGGAATCGTCAATTAAAAATCTTCCTTCCAAGTCTGTATTTCTCCAAGCCGCTGTCTTTTAGCTCCAAGATCCTCTAAATCCGGATCCAAGATGGACTTCCTTGACCATCACTCCAATTAACCTTTCACTCTAATACTATAAACGTATATTCTTAATTAAGAGAAAGTAATGAAAATAGATTTATTTTCACGATTGTGTGTAACCCCAAAACAATGATATTTATAAACTCCGTTTTCACTTTGTACACTATAATTATTATCTTTTGTAATAGAAAGACGATGAATTAGCTCAGTATTATCAGTTGGGGGTCAATAAAAGTCATACTTTACGACAGCCTTTATTTGGCGTAGACGTGAATACAGCACTCTTACTTTCTGTTGAGAAGGTCTTTTACCCTTCGCGGGCTGCAACAGCCGCGACAATAATTCTTCGCGTTTATCTTCCGTTGTCCATAACACACACACACTCCATTTCGGTTCAGCAGCGCTGCGTGCATTAGAAGGGTACACTCGTAGCCGTCGTTGTTTACGATGGGTCAGCGGGTTTAACGTATGGTCGTGGTCTCGTAGCGCATGCGCAGGTTACGAGCGAGAAAGCGATTTGGTCGTAATCTGACCAAACACCGCTGCTGGCATGTTTATTGTACAGGGAAAGTGAAGCCGGTAATAACGCGCAGTCATTCCTTACTGCGTGTAAGTGGCAGCACTGATAGTGATAGTGATAGTGTATTGGTAGTGTAGTGGACACAAAGACGAGTAGAAGTGGTAGTCTCAGATAAATATATTGTCTATGTAAACAAGCCATGGGGTCAACGCCACGCACACTCTTTCTGATCCTATCTTCTTCTTCGGCCATTCACCATTGTTGGCTTTCAATTATTTTCTTGTTGTGAGAGGTGTCTTCAGGCTCGGTTTCAACGTCGATGTAAAAAGGTAATTTTGCTTTTTGCAAAAGCCGTTTTTAGACTAACCACAGTTGGTCAAATGAGCAATTATTTCGCCGATTTTTGTAAAACCTGGCATCCATAATTTTACCTTACAGAATCCTATTGTTTTTTAGACTAGTCCGTCTAAAAATCGGGGGCGAGAGGCAAAAATTTGAGGGGATTAAAATTGTAAAAAAAATCGCAAAAGTCCATGCGTGGAGTATCAAAGTAAAGGAAATTTTAACCAAAATAAAAAGCTTGTGTTAATTTTTTTATTAACATAAATTAGATAATTTTGGGCCACCGGGAACCAAAAAGCAGGTGAACATTTTGACAAAATCTCAAAAATTTGTGTTGCATACACTAATTGAAAGGAATTTAAAGTAAAATCTTAATGCAATGTTGTTTTAAATATTTTTTTAAAAATTTGTAGACTTCAAGGCCCCTAAAAGTGGGGCAAAGGTTTGATAGAATTGCAAATTGCCTTAAAAAAAAAAAAAAAAAAATCTGAGTATAGTGTACTGTTTTTAAACTTTCAATACTTTCGAACCCAGTGATGAAAAATAGGATAAAAAGTTTGAAAAAATTATTAGGGTACTGACTGACGTGAGTTTTAACACAGATCCGATCGTTATGAATTTATACCGTTTACTGTGTGATTGCTCTGCAATTGTTGCTTTGCTGAGAAGAAAACAGTAGGGTAATCGGGATTGTCGTAATTTTTTTGATAATTGAAAAATGATCTAATGTATAAAAGTTTATCTGATAACTGAGAAATTATTAATATCAAAGTTCATCCACGATAATGAATGTACTTCGTTCAAAACAGTGAGCGAGCTATGCAGCTCAGGGAGCACTCTAGTAGTAATAATAATAATAATAATAATTATTATTATTATTATTATTATTATTTTATTTTATTTTTTTAACGAGGGCAGATGGAAAAATTAACTCTACAAACGTCCGGAAGGGTCCACACTTTCGAGGTCTGTGGGTATTGGTATTATACCCGTCCCACTAAAAACCCGTCTGCCTTTCCTCTTCTGGGACACTAACCTGTAACTGTTTGGCACACTACTTCGGACTACACCTATTATTCTTCAGCCCTAAGGCTCACATCTGACTTGTTAGCCTTCTATATTGTATTATCCAAATCTATCTTCTTCGCCCGAAGAATCTCTTCTGCGAAGCGTGCCACACAGTGACAGGTGTCCTCCCCTTGCAGTATCGTTTCGAAGATGTTATCCGGGGAGATCTCCTGTCTAATATAATCTTGAAACGATCTTCTATGTTGCTCCCATCTGTCGCAGACGAAGAATGTATGGAATAACAATAATAATAATAATAATAATAATAAAACACTATGAACTACAATAAAACACTGTGCATAAGTTAATAAGATGAAAGTTGATTACCATTTAACCAAGGACACATCAATATCCATTAATGCCAAACTTAGGCATTATTCAACAGTAATTCGCTCGGAAGCACTTTACGCAGCTGAGTGTCTGTACACTTTGAATTCAAAGTAATTAATGCACTTAAAATAGTTGTAATTTAAATGTTTCTGGAGAAAAATTAATTTTCCAACACTGATCCCGATTTTAACTCGGACAATTTGCAATCTGAACTAAATAAACTACGAGTAACCTAACTAATCTTTTCAGGTTAGCCAGTAGTGGGAAAGAGTGTAAACCTCTCGAGAATTAAGTTCTACAGTCTGGGTCTTCCAGATCCTCTGTGCGCGAATACTCAAGTTTTATTTATGTCCAGGTTTACAGACTATTTTTCACGTACTTCCGAGTTCTTAACGATATAATCAATGCTCTATTCTCTGTTTGAAATAATTACTTTCGGTAGTCGCTCCCTGAACAGCACAACTCGTTCAGTGTTTAAACGAATTAGGCCTACACTTATTGGTACATAAATTTCAGCATTAGATCATTTTTCAATTATGGTCGAAATTACGAAATTACAAACACACCGATTTCTCTGATATGCTTTTTAGGAATATAACAATTGTGAAGCCCACATTTAAACAATAACCACTAAAAATTCAAAACATCCTATTTGGGCTACAAGACATTTTAGTCTGACACCCTGCTGGATTTTTCCAAATTTTTGGGCTTTCCATAACTTAAACCTACATTCAAATGACAGTTAAAGTTCTCTTTAATTTGATACCCCATATGAATTTTTGAGATTTTATCAACGTTCTCATTGGCAACGTTCTTAACTTTTGGACATTGGCATCAAAATTTGGGGGAATTTTCAAAAAAGAACACTACATTCAGAGTGTCGTTTAAATTCCCTTTAATTTGATACCCCACGTGGGCTTTTTCAATTTTTGACTGTTTTGACTCCCCACATTTTTGCCTTCCCCCCTACTTTCGGCGAGACCAATCTCAAACAATAGGGTTCTGCAGGGTATAATACGTGGACATACATTCCAGTTTTACGAAAACCAGATGATGGGTTTAAAATTTATCGTGAGAAATATACCAAACAGACAGACAGAGAGACAGACAGACAAATGCCAAACGGTCGAGTCAAAACTAAGAACTCGTTTCGCTCGTTGAAATCTCGCGCAATAATATCTATTCCCCATTCCTGATCAATTTTTATACCATTCGTTCGGGGCAGGATTCGCAATTATGCCGCACTAATTAATCCGCAATGTGCGCCGGGTGTACACAGGTTAGCTGTCGTCGCTCGTTCGGGCTTTATTGCGCCAAGTGTTTCTCCCACAAACAATTGCAATGCAATTGCCGCAGTATATTTTACTGCGATTTTAATTATCCCGCTTTTTAATGAAGCTGTTTAAGTGGTGCGGTGGCAGTCAAGAGGTGGGCAGAACTTCTCTGGATCTAATAAACGAGCGGCTGATTTATATCCACGGGCGCTCCTGCGCACGCTGACATGCAAATTACATTACTCGAATGTTTGTTTCCTTTCCTTTCGTCACGCAAAAGAGATATGGTTCCGCTCAATAAATACGTGAAAACAATATCGCCAACGGCTGCATTTATCTCGTGATAGCCCAGTATAGTACCGTTTAACGAGGAATAGACAATTCTGCATTTTTTACTTCCATGTTCCGTAAGGAAATGGAAGTATGGTGATCGCGAAAAAAATCGTGTTCTAGATAAGGGCTGATTCTGATAGTACTACCCTCAAAACAAGAAAAAAAGTCATTTTTCGAAATGTGTGTGTGTACATTTTTTATATGGCAAACGATAACTGCCGTAAATTCAAACAGAATCAAATAATTTTTTGCATATGTGCTCGAGTTGTAGAGGACTCAAGGGCTGTTAATTTTGGTAAAGATCGATTAAGGGGGAGGGGTAGTTTACCTGCAACGTTTTACGTTTTAACAAGAGTAAAAAGAAGATCATAATAATCCACTGCAGAAAGGTAGATGAAATATCTATAACTGAAAATGTAGTTGGGTGTAATTTTTTATATGTGCTACGTTATCAGCAACAAAGAAGTAGTTTCTATTGAAATATTTCATTTCAATTTGTCAAAATTCGATTTTTTTTAGAAATTACCGAACCGAATTCAAGTAAATGACTTTATATATAAATCTTAGAACATGGAAGTCACGTATGGTTCTCCATACAGATTTTTCTTCCCCTTTCCTGAATCAGGTGTTATTTTGCATGGTTTATACAATGCAAGAGGTATCCTGCTGCAATGTGGTTACAAGTGCCTGGCTTTCAGGCCGTGGTCTAGGTTCTTTTCGTCGGATACCAGACATTTAGATTCTATCCACGGCAGCCATTATCAGTGGATCGGGAACAGAATTCTCACAATAATCTGGTAACCTCCTTCTTTTTTTTTTCATTTTAGCCGGTCATGCCAATCATTTTTGCATATCCTGTTTTCACTGCTTCTTGGAAATTAACTTTCCAGGACCTTTACGACAGCTATCGTATCCTAAACATTCTTTAAGACGTTTACTACTATCCTCATTTTGACAGTCTTTCTTAGTTCATTCATGGAGGTAGCGATGCCTCAATTTTTTTTTGCTACAGTGTCTAATATATTGACGGAAATTTGAATGAAATCCGCTTATCTGCTTGAACTGTCCTACCTTCTCCAGTAGTTCATTTCCATCCGCTTTCAAGCGGCCTTTGTATCTTTTACTCAACTCCCAATTTGCACAGCTGTAAACAGCTGCCTGATTTTCAAGACGTGTTGTTTGCCTTCTTTAACTTACAAACGAATAGCCAGAATAACATAGAACCATTAAAAAAACAATAATAATTTCGACGTTCTGTACAACAAGAATGTACTGTTGTGATTTTTTGTTTGCACAAACGCATCTCTGTTAAAAATAAATGGTAAGCAAATGGCCACAAAGACTACCCAACTGAATAATTATCTTGTTGTCAACTGAATAATGGCATTTCTATATTACGTTCCTTTGTGTGACAAAACATCAACGGCCGCTCTATATTACCAATTCTTGTTGCTCACCTTGTCAATGAGAACTTCTGTAATTCCAAAATACATAAATAGGCCTGATGATTAGTATATTTCTCAGAATTCATAACTCTGATTATACCTCCTTCTCACCCTCTCTCATTAGACCAAAAATTCCGCAAACAAAGCAACACACACACACACACACACACACTGAACCTTGGTCGTAAAGACAAAGACGCCACGCCGCCGCAGAGATAAGGTCGAAAAGCAGAGAGAGAGAGAGAGAGAGAGAGAGAGAGAGAGAGAGAGAGAGAGAGAGAGAGAGAGAGAGATACGGTCGGGGTAAGAATAGAAAAGAGGGAGACAGAAGAATCAGAAGAAATGGTCCAAAGTTAATTAAAGCAGCGTTGTAGTGTTCTCTACACCCAACCTGCCGCTCTAGAAAAATATTTTCTCCTTTAATTATTACACCTGTCAGATGGGGTGCAGAAAGAGCGAGAGGGAGAGCGCAGTCGCTGCTACCTGACCGGGCTGATTTAATATATAACACAGCTGCCTCTACAACACCACTCTCGTCGAACGTAAGGAGGCAAAACTAACAGTCTTCGTAAGACAAACTGATGCCAGCAAGAAGGAAACTGTAAAATGGCTGAAATGAAATAACAGACACGTGTTATGATATAATGTAATCTTATGAAAAACAAATCTTCCGCCATCAAGAACTTAACAGTCCTAGTTACTATGGGGGAACCAGTATATCAACAGTCATGGATTCTGTAAGTTTGGTAATTTTTTTACAGAACGTCCTAACCTTTCTTACCTCTTTATCATTCATCTGTTACCTCCTTTATAATTTAAAAGAGTCTGGAAGAAAAACCCAAAAGTGAGGGAAAGAGTTTATAAGTACAACGGACAGAAGAATCACGCGACATTTTTCTAAGGTGGACGAAGAAAAAGCGTCTTTACAGCTGAGGGCGGCAACACTTACAACGTGTAAAAAAAATACTGTTTTACCTGGGATGTTGTTTATCGCCCACGCTTTTCAAAATTTATACGGAGAAAGCAATGGAGACTTGGGAAAAAGGTGCAGGAACATGGGAATTCCACTTGATGGTGATACAGTTTATCCATTACAGTTTGCTGATGACCAATTACTTTTCGCTCAAAATTTTGAAGACATAGAGTACACGACTAGAAAATTGATACAGGAATATCAGAAATGGGGACTAAAGGTAAATATGAATAAAACAAAATACATGGTAACAGGTGACCTTCATCAAGACTTGATATCGGAAGAAGACATGGGGAAGATTTCATATACAGAGGAATACAAGTATTTAGGGGTGAAAATTACGGCCAGCGAGAAGCAAGAAAAAGAAATACAATCGAGAATTAATTTAATTTGGGCTATATCTACATTAAATGGAATCATGTGGGATAAGCAAATTACAGCAGAAACTAAAACCAAAATTTTTAAAACCATTCTTAGAAGTATCATGACTTACGGTTCAGAAGTTTGGACTACTAATAAACATACAAGAACAAAATTAATGACAGCAGAGATGGACTTTTCGAGACGTTCGGCAAGAGTATCCAGGCGTGAGAAAATTAGAAATTAAGTCATTAAGGATAGAATGAATGTGAAAAATTAATTTGTTGATTTTATCCAAACAAAAAAATTACAATCGTATGGACACACGAAAAGAATGGCACAGGAAGATTACCAAGGAGAGTTATGGAATGGACCGCACCAGGAAGAAGGGAAAGAGGAAAACCACCTATCACCTGGATAGAAGAAATCCAGACTATATTGAGGGAACGAGAAATTGAATAAAATCTTTGGATGGACAAGTACCGTGGAAGATGAGAATTCAATCACTTATGTAATCTTTGGTTCTGGAAAATGTGTAAACATTGTACAGCCGGAATAATAATAAACAATACGGATCAGTCTGTTGTACGAATGTACGAGGGTCATTCAATAAGTAAACAGACAAACAGTTGTAGAAAAGAAATTAATTGTAGCAGCTGATTGAAATTTTCAGGAGTGTTACCTGGCAACGTCGTTGTGAGTTTTGATCAGCTATTCAATAATATATTGCATAAATATAACCAATACAGTTTTATTTACGATGGTGTGTCCTCATGAGGACAGTACTTTCGAAGAACAGCGTTCTGTTATAAGATTTTTGGATTTGGAACCACTATAACCACTAACTTGGATTCACTATTTTGAACCTGAGTCAAAGCGACAAAGCATGGAGTGGAAGCATCCCAGTTCACCCGCCAAAAAGAAATTCAAAACCCGGCCATCGGCTGGTAAGGTGATGTTAGCCATCTTTTGGAGCTCCCAAGGCCCAATTTTCTGTGATTACCTACAAGACCAGCGTACCATCAATAGTCGGTACTATTCTGACATGATTGTGAACAAAGTTAAGCCTGCATTGAAGAAGAAATGTCCAGGATGGCAGAGGAAAGGTGTGATTCTTCTTCACGATAATTCCCGCCCACACACGGCAAAACTGACGCTCGAAACAATAAAAAAAGTAGGTTGGGAGATCCTGCCTCATCCCCCTTATAGCCCTGACCTTGCCCCATCTGACTTTTTCTTGTTTGGCCCACTCAAGCAGACTTTGCGTGGTGTCAAGTTCAACAGCAATGAAGAAGTGAAGGAAAAAGTCCAAAACTGGCTTCGACATCAAGGTAAAGAATTCTTTGCTGAGGGAATAAAAAAGCTTATAAAGAGATCGGACAAGTGCATAGACGTTGCTGGAGATTACGTTGAAAAGTAAAAAAAAAATTGCATTGATTGAATAAAAAGTTTTTGCTCCACAGCTGTTTGTTTGTTTACTTATTGAATGACCCTCGTATATCATACACAGATATTAGTTTAATTTGTATATACTAGTTGTATTGTGGTTGTATTCAGTCATATTAGTTGTAGTCGTAAATATCAGTTATATAATTAAACTGTAATTAAAACTATATTAGACTCTTTATAATTATTTAGTTCTAAATTGAGGAACGCTCAAACAAACGGGAAAAATCGTCATTAAATTCTCTCTCTTTTATTTATTTTCCACTTTATAGATGTATACAACTTATATTCGATTTTAGAAATAAGGTAAATAAAAGTATTTAAAATAAGTTTTTAAGCGAAATTTTCAATGTAATTTTGTACACTGTTCAAGTGGGTTAAATCTATTTTTCTTATCGCGTAATTTTAACTGATTACAATTTTTAAGAAAAATAATATAACCCTCTTGTAAAGAAGCGTAATACACAAACCGCTATTCTTACACGCTGCTGAACTGTCCACATGATGCAGTGGCGTATCTAGAATTTGGTCTTGGGGGGAGGGTCCGGTCGAGTCGGCGTCATATAAAAGAAAAAAAAAAACCAAGTGAAGACTAATCAATATTACTGTCTTTAAACTGGTTGAAAGACGTGTGATAACATCCTGAAATCAATCCCATATTAAAATAAATTGTAATAACACAATGAAAATACGCGTTATTGAAACACTCCTTAGAAGATACTCAGTTGATTGGATTGATTTTTCTATATTTAATTTTTCAAAAGTATACGCAAATGCTGTGTAATAAACCTGTTTGTATATTTAAAAAGAGTTGCTACTATATCAGCGTTCGTAGCCGAAAAAATAAAATAGTCTAAAGTTTAAGAGATTAACAAAATTCGTCAAAGTTTTTAGACTCTCTGAGGGGGGGAGGTCCGGTCTCGCTCCCCCCCCTTAAATAGGCCCCTGCTATGATGTTGGATCGTTACACGTCAGCAAGTCCTGTATCTATAAAACAATTATTTTTCATGTAAAATCTATTTGTTAATGTTACTGTATTCAAAACATTCCAGGACAAACGGAATTATACGAGTGAGAACCTCTGATTCTGTGTAAGGCTTTCACGGCCTTCAGGCGTCAATGTTGTTAAGATTTTCGGTTTACCGCCCTGCAAGGCCGTGGTCCAAAGTCATTCGATGCAAACGTTTCGGCCGTACCTTCGACGACGGCCATCTTCAGTGAACAAGGCTGAAACACACTGACAAAAACGTCTCGTAGTCAGTGACCACAGTACTGGGTCATTTAACAACTTGGGACCACGGCCTTGCAGCGCGGAAAACCGAAATATTAACAGCAGTGAGAACTTTTGTTTAAACTTTTGTGTTTTAAATTACCTTTTTTTTCAGGCATTTGCAAACAGTGACAATAAAGTAATTGAAATTGCAACAAACGCTTTTTCTCCTATCTCTTTCCAATTAACACATACTCCTAAAATATATAAAAATATTACTGTTATTAAAAGAACAATTTACAAGAAAGATTACTGTACTATTGCAGGTGACACGGTATTGCGTGCGGTTATAAAAACATTTTCAAACATGACTTGATAAAAACGTTATCTACAAACAACAAATAGCAATTCGATTATATTTTTTTAACGCTCCACAACAGTTTACAATTTTACAAGTGGAATAAAAAATGTCAACAGAAAGCGTATTATTGAATTGAGATTTCGTGTCTTCAGATTACACAAGTGTACGTAAAGTAACACGTGATAACGGGTTTACACCCGCGTCACGTGTCGTAAACGGCAACAAAAAACTCGTGAGACTTACTAAACGTTATTTATTTTGTTTCCACAACACCCACTTGTTATGCAAAATATTTGTATGTATACACTAAGGAGCGTAAGTAGTTTGAAAATTTTGGAAAGAACCATGGCCGCATTAAGGTTATGGGGGCCCGGGATTATTTAAGAGCAGGGGCGCATGCATGACATTTTCGCGTTTTGCACAACACTTTACTTTATTCACGCGATCATTTAATAAATATATAAAACAAAATATTGTTCTCAAACCGTATTTTTACTCACATATTTTATTATTTTACACTGATTAAAAAGATGCTGAAACTGTTTACTATTATTTTATTTCGTACATCTTTTTACAATAATCAACAGTACAAATAAATTAGAGAATACAAAATTGTTTATTATCAGCGCGAAACACCAAGACAAACAACGAGCGTAGCATACCCGAGCACGCGTGCCGACATGTATATGCATCAGTCCTCGTACAAACCAAATAACGGTTGCCTCAACCGCGTGGTTCTTTCGGTTATTATCAGCATTCATTTTTTTTGATTCATTTTCAAAGGCTTTTTTAAAACTTTATATCTTCGCATAGAATTAATTTTCGAAACTAGAAAAAGAATCAAATAAACTTATCTTTTCTACTTTCATTTTCTGTTTAGTAACTATTTCTAAGCACATTAAAATCTGAATAGTGAGTTTCAAAGGGACGTATATTTTTCTCGACCCTTATCCAAAACTCGTCACAAAACAATTGTGATAGCTTATAACTGGGGAAATTTTGAGCGCTAAACTTTTCTGCTTTGGCTTTTACCATAACCTTGTGTACCTAAACATGTCCCCAAGTTTCATTTAAATCCGTGATCCTCACTTCAGGTACTCTCCTTGTAAGTGCGGTTTTCAATATTTCGTTTGCTCGGACATGGGGCCTCCCAACAAGCGGGGCCCGGGGCTTTAGCCTCCCCCCTCCTTAATCCGGCACCGCAAAGAACAACAAGTGGGATTTAAAACGTATTACACACCAAAAATGTGACGCAATATGACTTTATCATAAATATTTCTTAACGCCATAAATTGTTACGAACCTTTCTACTTATGCGATTACGTACAGTTAACAATTGGCCACATCTTCGTTCAGTTAACAAAATAAAGCATACTATTCGTTCCCTCCAGCCCTACTCTTCTCTGTTCCAAACATCAGTACTATAGGTCCCAGTATCACGCTTATGACAGGATCCTATCGGACTAACGGGTATATTCAAAGGTTTTAATTTACTTTTCTCATACTTCTTAGTTGTAAAAGATATTTTGTTTTTTAAATTTATAAATATAATAGTCTAAATACAGTGTGTACAACTATAAAAAAATCGGATGGAGAACCACACATGACTTCCATGTTCTAACATTTATATTCAAAATCATTTTCGAAATGAAATATTTCCAAAGAAACTACTTCTTTCTTCAGCCTTAACCACAGTACTGTGGTCACTAACGTATACCACCTCACGTTAGCGTTCTCGATTTTCACTGACGATGGCAGTCGATGGAACTGCCGAAACGTCTGGTTTTGCAGAAAACAATTGACCATGGCCAAACAGCCCGGGAAGGAATTTTAACAACAAACTACTTCTTTGTTGCCGATAACGTAGTACACATATAAAAAATTATCCCCCCTTCAACTATCATTTTCATTTATAGAAAATTACCCCCTCTCCCTTCAACTACCCTTTTTATTTATAGATATTTTATCTACCTTTCTACAGTGGATTATTATGACCTTCTTTTCAGGATACTTTATTTATCAAAATAAAGTTAAAACGTAAAACGTAAAAACTCTTGTTAAAACGTAAAACGTTGCAGGTAAACTACCCCTTCCCCTCAACCGATCTTCACCAAAATCCATAGGCCTTGAGTCCTCTACAACTCGAGCACATATGCAAATAATTATTTGGTTTTGTTTGAGTTTGCGGGACACACACACACATTTCGGAAAATGACTTTTCTTCATGTTTTGAGGGTGCTACAATCAGAATCAGCCGTTATCTCGAACACGATTTTTTGTCGCCATCACCATACTTCCATTTCCTTATGGAACATGGAAGTAAAAAATCAAATCAAATCAAATTCCTGCTTTAATGGAAATAAATTTGATTAGATTTAAACAATAAAATATATGTGTATTGAGAACTGAGACGTTATTTTACTACAAAATTCATGAAAAAGCAACAAACTTAATATACAAATAAAAAGACATATTATATCATAACCGCTGTAGTATATTTATAGGTCTATTTCTTAATAATAACGCTTATTAAATTCAAAAACATCAAAGGAAACATTATAAGCTCAATCGGTTCTTACATGTATTTACTTTGTTGTTTGCGAATTCAATGGATAACGTCTTTACAGTCCAAAATCGAGGCTTGGCCTACTGCTTGTATGCATCTATTGTTTACTTCTTATTCATAAGGATTTGTACGTTTTAAATTAAGTCTACTCGAGTCCGTGAAATTTTCATCAGAATATTCTGTCGTGGTTTATGACGTGAATACATCTCTTTAACACAGAACTATATTAATTTTGATATTGCAAAATAAAATTAATACAGTGGAACCTTGATAACACGAATCTCAAGGGTATTATACAAAATTCGTGTTATCGAAGAATTCGTCAAAGCGAGGTTCGTGTTATCAAGGTCCTGCTTCATAACATTCGGCTTACTGAGCTCGCTGCCGAGCTCACATTCGTCTTATAGAGGTCAAATTCGTGCTATAGAGGTTCTGTTGAGAAAAATTCGTGTTATCAAGGTTAATTAGTACAGTATTTTGATCTCAAATCAACGAAAATTCGGCTTATCAAGGTTTTTAACTAAGGAATTTCGTGTTATTAACAGGTATTTTTAACATTGAGTGTTATGGGACATTCAAGGGGATTGAAAAAAAAAATCGTGTTATCAAGGAATTCAGTTATTGAGGTTCATGGTATCGAGGTGCCACTGCATAAAAACTTTTACATTTCATCAGGAATTTTGAACTGGCTTTCTTGTTTTCCATGCGCTCCCCTCCATCAATTCCTCTATACTTCGGGACCATAGTGTCGCACCCCCATGTAAGGACCTGCTCTCAGTAAAATAGGTTTCAGTACCCATGTGCTCTTTTCAGAACTCTGTGTCAAGGACCAATCGTCCTGCTCCATATACCGAATGTGCCGCTGGCTGTCCGCTCATCTCACTAGATGAGATATAATAATAAGATGAGACAACCTGTCACTACACCTTCTAGGTTTTCCATCTATGGGTTAGCTGTACGTTGAAAGCAGATATTAATCCTTCCATTTACCTCCAGTTAGTATAAGCTGGAAGCATTCGTTCTGCGATTCCTCCCACAAAGTTTTAAAAATACCCACAATTCGAATGCTTCTATTACTCTGCTTGTCACTGCCATCAAGTTGCAAACGTGCAGATGGCTACCGGGAATGTGGATCTATTATCTACCGTTGTTTTTCGTCAAACGTAAACGGTCCAAGTACCGGAAACTCGCTAATTTACTCCATCATCAATTACGGAGTTTCACACGTGTGTGAGCCTGGAGAAGCTCAAAACATCCCGAACTACAATAAACATTCGGCCACTTGGTGTAAAAACCAAACAACACGAACAGCGGAAGAATCGTTAAAACACTGGGCGTTGGTTGCATCATACTGCAGACACCCCAAACCAACATATGGATAATGTCTGTTTTTATAACCTCCTCCGACTTCGTCCGTATAAAATAGCGTTGCGCAGTTAAGTCAGCAATGAAACGACCTATATTTCCAGTTCCGTATGTGTTACGTGCGTGCACGCGGGATTATACGTAAGAAACTTCATCCGTTCGAATACAATTTCCTAGTCCATTTAACTTACGGCGCCTATCACTTCAACGAAGCAGTTGCACAGACGACAATCGTCGTCGTCGTCATCCTTTACGGTTTAGGCTAGTAGCCTGCTCCACGTTCAATGGAAGTCGTCCAACCATCGCTTACGGGGTCTTCCCACACTTCTCTTCCCTCTTGGATGATAGTTAAGGGTTCTTCTTGCAAATCTAGTTGGATTCATTCTCTCTACGTGTAACCGCCATCCACTCCGTTTTGTACCGGGAGACTTTCTCATTTAAGCTTTTTTAGCTATGCCTAGCTCCATTCTAATATGATAATTTCTGATAAGATCTCTCCTGGTACAACCTTTTACAGCCCTCAAGAACCTCATTTCCGCTCCTTGTATTCTCTAGGTATATCTTTTTGGCCTTTCCAATCCAAGTCTCACTACCATACAGTAGTTGAGGTATAGCAACTACATTATAATATTTCAATCGCGTCTCTTACCTTGTTTTCTTTTTTAAACGTTTAATGATACACCCACAAAGTGACTGGAAGAGGCTAATTTTGTTTTCATCTTGATACGTAATGCTACACCCTAGATACTTGAAACCTGGCACCTGTTTCTATTGGGGAGTCCTGTATGACAATCTTTGTTCTAATACGTATGATTTGCCCCAGAAAAAAGCCATTACTTTTAACGGACGAGAATACAAAACGAATTCATCGACGGTCGGACACAGGGCGACGGGCTAGCTAGGCTTTTAAACCTGGCTCTGGACACGGCCGGTAGCAGGCCACATCGAGAATACCAGGAGTCTGTTAGTTCCCGCGGCGGTAGCTCTACAAGAAGCTTAGGACTCGGAGCAATAACGAGCGACGGGCTTGCCCTTCGAGTACATATCGTCGCGTTGTTAGTACATCATGATATAAAGAGACTTACCCTTTAGTATCTTCTCTATACTATGTGTCCACTTTTTATTTCTTTCCTCTTACCCTGCTTTCCTCTTACGCACTTGCTCTGTCACACCTACAAGTGCGTTCAAACGCTGTTCACTTTTCCGCGACAAAACATTTCGGAAACATCTTTATAAGGAAAAGGTTTTATAAGTTTTAGTATACCCGGTATGGAAATATCATTCACCCCTGGTGAGGTCGGTCAACGGTGATGATTATTTAGTAATGAAAAATGTTGTCAGTCGATCGCGTCACGTAATAGGAAAGCGCATTAGCGCGGTAGTCGCCCGTTGTTGCGGTTGTACTGCGGTCGCCAATTAACTTCACCAACAACAACAACAACATGAAATATACTATTTTTTGTTTTGACCTTTTTACCTGACCCTAGACAACATCGAGATGATGATAAGTTAACAAGGCTAGAGAGAGAAAGAGTCACTGACATTCTCGTCGGTTCCGATATGGAAATAAGGAAACCGACGACGACGTCATCGTCCGTCCGTTAGCGGGCGCGCGCGCGCGCGCGCGCGCGAAAGACGTGACTCTGCTGTGCTCTCGGGGTCTTGGCGCTCTATTACGCATTCGTTTCAAAATAACTGAGTTTCTGTATGCGGTTTGCGATGTACTTACTTATAAAATAAAATCGTTGCTGCAGCTTTATTATCGTATTTTTTCTTTCGCGGGGTCATTCTCGGGCTATTCCGTGAGTAAGAAACGGAATACGACGAGACCAACTAATTAACTGTTGTCTGCTTTGCGTGACGGTGGATTTGATGACATAAGGAGTACTTCACGTTACTCGAAGTACTGCGATGTTCGTCAGTTTAATTAGAAAAAAATATCGGTATGCAGATCCATACATGGCTTCCACCACCTCAGGTTAGCGCACTCGATTTTCACTGATGATGACAGTCGATCTGGTCACTGGTTTCGGCACTGCCGAAACGTCTGGTTTTCCAGAAAGCATTGGACCACGGTTTGTTACTGATAATGTAGTACACATACAAAAAATTATCCCCTCCCCTTTCAACTATCATTTTCATTTATAAAAAATTATCCCCTCCACCTTCGACTACCCTTTTCATTTATAGATATTTCATCTACCTTTCGACAGTGGATTATTATGACTTTCTTTTCAGGACACTTTATTTATCAAAATTAAGTACTTTACTCTTGTTAAAAATAAAACGTTCCAGGTAAACTATCCTTTCCCCTTAACCAATATCCCTTCACCAAAATCAATAGGCCTTGAGTCCTCTACAACTCAGGCACATATGCAAAAAATTATTTGATTCTGTTTGAATTTGCGGCCGTTATCGTTCGCCATAGAAAACATTACACACACACACACACACACACACACACACACACACACACACACACACACACACACACAATTTCGGAAAATGACTGTTGTTCATGTTTTGCGGGTAGTACAATCAGAATCAGCCCTTATCTCGAACACGATCTTTTTCGCCATCACCGTACTTCCATTTCCTTATGGAATATGGAAGTAAAACCTACGGAACGGAGTTTACGATAACACTTGATAGTCGGTCTTCTGAAAAGAATGTTGTCTGTTATGAATTCGCGATAAGACGTACGTGGTAAACAGTAATGTGCCTCACAATGTTCTATACTTTTTCTTCAGTCTCCTGGACTAACAAAGAGGTTAAAGAATGCAGCAGTTGATAAATGAAATTACGCTTTCACGGTCGGTGTTTAGGTTATCACAATTTCCCGGGCTGTTTGTATTATCAGTCTTTGTTTGCATCTGTGTTCCCGCGCCACTGAACCCGTCCGTCCTAGGAAGCGTTGGTGAAGTGTATATAGTCTTTTGGGACCGTAACAGATGATTCGCGAAGAAGAAGAAGAAGAAGAAGAAGAAGAAGAAGAAGAAGAAGAAGAAGAAGAAGAAGAAGAAGAAGAAGAAGAAGAAGAAGAAGAAGAAGAAGAAGAAGAAGAAGAAGAAGAAGAAGAAGAAGAAGAAGAAGAAGAAGAAGAAGAAGAAGAAGAAGAAGAAGAAGAAGAAGAAGAAGAAGAAGAAGAAGAAGAAGAAGAAGAAGAAGACCGTCCCTCCTTGTTACCCCCAGATTGCCTAAAACGCACTGCCATAATTTTATAAAACTTTACACCTTGTATTTTCTCACTTTACCCTTACACAACCCGTACACGAGGCATCTGGATAGTGCCGGACATGAGGTTAAGTTTCGCCATTTCTTTTCTTAACATCTATTTCGCCATAGTAGGGTACGTCGTAGCTGAGGAATCAGATATGTTCTGTTATTTTTCTTTCTGGTACGAGCTTATACGTTAAGGAATGGAAGTCTTGAAATGCAATGGTCTTGGTTCTGCTTGTCGTTATCTGCAAGTTTTAGAGCTTTGCTGTTTTACGTAACTCATGCAAAGCTGTCTGTAAGTTGTCTTCACTGTCATCTCTTTGTTACTGTCTAAACTTGAATGTCAGCAAACACAAGGGTTTTACATGAAATTTGTGTAAAAATGAACGTATTAGAAAAATATGCGAAAAGACAATACGAGATCGGGTAAGAAATTGAGTTATCAAAGAAAGATGCAACTTGTACAAGTTTGGAAACTGGAAGTGCTCATTTCTGCATCAGAAAGGAGAAGAAATCTGTAGCCTATAATTTATGCATAGAGGATAATTCATTTGATGCAGTTAATACGTTCTGCTAACTAGGTAACATGATAGATAATGAAGAGTCCATAATCACGACAATACATGACAGGATACAAATAGGAAATAGGGCATATTATGCCAACAGCAGACTATTGAGAACGAAACTCATTAGTCGCAACACAAAAATAAAAATATATATAAGACACTTATCAGACCGGTTGTTACTTATGGAAGCAAGACATGGACATTGACAAAAAAGGAACATGAAACACTAAGAAGGTTTGAAAGAAAGAACGTAAGACATGTTTATGGTCCGGTTACAGAAGATGACGAATGGAGAATAAGACATAACCAGGAGATAAGCTATTGAAGCACGAGGGGATTGTAAGATTCGTAAAGGCCCAACCATAAAATGGCTAGGTCACCTAGAGCGGATCGATGATCAGTTACGCCATAGAAAATCGTGAGGGTGCAAGTCTATAAATGCAGAAAGAGAGGCCGACCTAGGATAAGATGGTGGGATGATGTGCTAGAAGATCTTAGAAAAATGGATGTGAGGGGTTATGATGAAATGGCAATAGATAGAAGACACTGCAGAAGAGTGGTGTTGGAAACCAAAGCTCACGTTGGACTGTAGTGCTGAAGAAAAATAAGGAAAATAGAAGAAAGGAACGTATAGACTAATAAATGAAGGAAAATAGAACAGAGAAATGGCAGGAACAAGAAAATAAAATGCAAGGGAAGTCAGTCAACCCAGAGAAGACAAAAAGAAAGCTTTCGTTTGATTTAATTGACAAAAGTAATATGGTTATAGTCGGAGCAAAAGAAATAAAAGAAGCAAAACCGAGAGAGTAGGCGAACTAATAATAACTGGGCACAGAGTAAATACGATAAACAACATTGTAGGCTACATAAATAAATTCGTAGTAAACACTGGCGTACTGCTGCTGGAGAGTGCGGGAATGCGTACACATGCAATCATAATATTTAACTGTTATGCAATTATCTTGGCGAAAAACATTCGTAGCTCGCGAGATGTTAAAACTATGGCGCTTTCGTTTGAGACAGTCGTTTGCTAAACAGCAGTAGATATTTACCCCGTCGGAGGCCGGACGTACTCCAGGCGCCTACACGAATGCGATAATTTAGTGTTTATTAGGTACGGCTGCAGCAATTAATTAATAATAAGCTGAAGAAACCGGCTCTAAGGCTAGTTACTGTGAACTAGCGGAGAAAAAGTTGTTTTAGAGAGCATTAAAGTTGAAGGGGTGACGTTAAAAATACTGGAAACTTTCACGAACCTGGGGAATTAAAGTTACAACAGACAGTAAAAATTCACGTCAAACATAGAACAATGCAGACAAATATAAGGTTCAGTGAAGAGGAAAAATCCTTCTTCCTTGACGTAATATAGCGACAGCGTACGAAGGCACTAAACGAGCGAAACGAGTTCTCAGTTTTAACTCGACCGTTTGGCATTTGTCGTTTACTGGACGTTTACATTTTTATATTTTGGCTAACCTTTGAACGTATCAACCGATTTTCGTAAAACTTGCCACGCCTGTCCACATTTTTTCCCTTCAGAACGCTACTAGTTTTGAGATTGATCCCCCAAAAAATAGGAGAGGTGAGAGGCAAAATTGTGGGGATCAAAATAGTAAAAAAAAGTAGCAAACATCCATGTGTGGTGTCAAATTAAAGGGAATTTTAATTAAAATCTGAATTTAATGTTAAGTTTTGGAAATTTCAAAATTTTTGGAAAGCCTAGCCCCAAAAAGTTGGCCAAAACTTGTATAAAATTGCAAATTCCATGATGTGCAAAATCTGAATGTTTTAAAAATTTCATAAAAGTGGATCAAAAATTTGGGAAAATTATAAAAATTCAACCGGCTGTGAGATTAAGTAAAATTTTAACACAAATCTAAATGTTTGGAATTTTTAATAGCCTATTTACTTTATCACTCTCTACTCTACAGTTGTTATTTTACTAAAAAATTAGTAGTTTAATGGGGATTTTCGTTATTTTTATGATAATTGAAAAACTCCTAATATCGACATTCATATAATAATATAAATACTCTACAAATACAGTCTAATAACATAATGTATCTACTTAGTGAGCGAGTTCTGCAGCTCAACGACTACTACTTAAGAAGTTGTGTGCAGTGCAGCGAACGAATCGTCTGGACCGTTAACAACGGGACAACAGCGCATCGAGGCGTTTGTGCTGTGGTGCTGGAGATGGATGTTGAGGACATCTCGGCTAGGCAAATTAAATAACGATGATGTACTCAGACCAATGAGTAAATAAAGAATACTTTGAAAAGCAAAAACAAAAGAAGGGAGAAGTATTCCCTGTCTACGATGAAGAATAGTGACTACTGGCAACGGCTTTCACTCTTCGGCTGGCAGCAGGGCAGTGGTAACCGTGTTTTGCCTAGAAAAAGTATGTGTGAAAAAAGTGTGTGTTTTAGTATGTGTGATTCGTTGTAAAACATACCGTAACCCGCGGTCGATCGCGGTGGTTCGGTCAACGTTAGTGAGCCGAACAATGGCTTCAAGGTGCCAGGCTAGCTGCGCGTAATAGAGGTAAGAACAAGTAGGAGAAAAGGAGGCAGTTTGTGCATGGTGTGATGGAGAAAGGGGCAGTTCAGTTGTCAAGAGTTGAAGGAATTAGCAACGAGTACGAACTCTGAAGACGCCAAAGTAGTCACCATCAATTCCTCAAGATTAAGGGCCAGGAGGAATATCCTTATTTCGTTTTAAATTAGTGGAGAAAATACAATATCCAATGAAACAAAACACGTCCAAATGCTTAAAAATACTTTGCATCGTCGATATCGGTATCGTTGAGTTTAGTACCTATACAAGTACTAAGTGAAAATTAGTACTCAGTGCCGTATTTCTCTTCTGAAAAGTGCTCCGCGATTCCCATCGTGTTTAGGAACCGCTGGTATACGCCCCGAAATAACCAGACGGAAAATAACACTAACGTTTTCACGCTCTCTGACTAATCACTATTTCTAAACACATTTCACGCGCTCCCAGCTTACTCCACGACGCCTTCCTCATGACTGTTCAAACAAAATCCGATCACATTTTTCTAGTCAAGCTACGGCGGTACTCACTTGTTTACTTTCCCCAAACCTGTCAGACCCACGTCAAACGCCACATGACTGACACTAGCCAAACAGCTCCCTCTGCTCTCCTCTGCTCCACTACTGACCGATGTTCTTGTTGTTGGTTTTAGGTAACCACGTCTGTTGTTATTGTTTCTACAAATATTTTTTGAAATATCTGACCTTCTAGCTACCGTTATAATAGGAAGACCCCTGTAAAGTTGCATTTTTGGAGCTGAAGGACGACATACATATGCCTAAACGTTAAAATCTTATTTAAGAAAATACTGTTCATCACGGGATGTATTTCTATAGCGTATTTCTAAATCAGAATGTTTTTGTTTAGGCGTTTACGAAGCCTTAATAGAAGTCTTTGAATTCTGGGCGTATCAACTACAAAACAGCACATGGTACAAAACCGCGCGCGTTAAAAATAAATCGGAAGGTAATTTTCGGTCCATAGATACATCTGAGCTAAATAACGTCTTACTAGAAGGATAATTACCAGAATAAAGAACAGAAATATTGTGGGGGAGGGAGGTGATGATAATTTCACAACCCAGAAAACACTGGGTATTGTAACGTGACAAAAAAACGGCTTGGAAATGAAAGCCGTTAGCCTGTTAAACAGGATTATATGTGATAATAACAATATCACAAAAACGAGACGCTTCATAAAATTAAGACGAGTTTTCAGCTCCAGGTACACTATTCTTGTGGAAATGAGTACCTAGTACCTAGGCTGACATGCTGGGGTAATAATGGAACGTAGATGAAACGTAGTTATGCCAAACTGACCACACAAAGCACCCTACCCTGTCTAATTCTTAAACGACGACGACGGCACTAAAGGAAGCATTATTTCTATTATTGTTGTTATTGTTGTTGTAACTGAATTTTATGTACGTAAACAGGAATTAGACGATGTGAATCACACATTTTTCACCTGTGATAGATAGAAAGAGGAGAGGCAAACCCTGGAAAATGTAGTGGGGCAGGTCTCGCCCAAAAATATCATCGGAATAATGCTAGAGAGTGAACACCACTGGGATCAGGTAGCACCCTACATAAAGCAGGTACTAAGGCAAAAGAAGGAAGCCGAAGATGATCTTACTATAAAAAGGGCCGCTGACAGAATAGCAGAAAACAGGTAACGTGGACCCGCTGAAGGTTTAAAACAGATGAACGTCCACAGGACGAAGTACAAATGGCACCACCTTGATGTATTGCGAAAGCTTAGTCCCGAGGCGGATCCATGCCGTGGACAACAGGGTTTGTGGTTTTGGTGGATGCGAGACCCACACACCGTAGAAGTGCGGACCCTTCTGCGGCGAACATTAGTTTTCTACAGTCTCCCTCGTAAAAATATGTTGTTGTTAAAAATCAAATTTACAATGCGGTAGTAAAAAGGATAGGTAATATTCCCAGGTAGAGCAACTTAAACATGATACAGAAAAAGCATTCGCGTCGAACAGCAGATGTATCCAGACGAGAAAGGATAACAAATAGCCGAATTATTGAAAGTACGCGTTCAATAACATTAGGACTAAACATTGGTTTAATATGATATGGACACGTTCAAAGAACAGCTGAACACAAAATCCGTTTACGAGTGTTCAACTAGTACACCAATCCCGAGAAGAAGATCACCCAGTCCAAGAAAAAGCTGGAGACAAGGCGTGGTCATGAACGTTGAAACGTTGTAATTGAATCTATGATGATGATGATTTAAGACCAAGGTGATGGCTTTTCGTGGAACTGATCCCGTACAGGCAAAACATTATCATAGATGGTACTGTCCTGGAACAAGTCAGCAATCTTGAATACCTTGGCTAAAGTGTGTTTTATAGTACAAGTAATGACGTCGTGAATAAGTTGGATAAGTTCAACAGTATGTGCGGGACCATCAGCAAGTAAACAAACACGCCTAAAATTCTACAAGGTGTTGACCCTTCCACACTTCTTTACGGGTCTGAGAATTGGACTTTAACCGAAAGGCCAGGCCAGTCGTATCCAAGCGGCTGAAATGAAATTTCTCACGCACGTGACAGGGTATACTCTAATGATAATGTGATGTGTTTACAACATACACACACTTATTGTTTACTAACGGTACCTATAATCTCAATTTTCTATTGTATTGTATTTATTGTTCATAGCCTAAAGGTACCATACATACGATTTGCAATAACATTCAATCAATGTCTACGAATTCGTTTTGTAAATAGTGACTGTTTTAATATATTGTGACCGCAAGTGTGCTGTATTTGACCTGACGATGGTCTGTGACCGAAATCGATCGTTTTTAATAATGTGAGTAATAAAAATTTTTATTGCAAATCGTATGTATGGTACCTTTAGGCTATGAACAATAAATACAATACAATAGAAAATTGAGGGTATACTCGCCATGATCGTAGAAGAAACACAGACTTACGGCACGAACTGAATATTATGAGTATACTCGACAGGATTGCCCAGTATCGGCTGAATTGGTGGGAACATCTTTGCCGAATGAATGACTGCCACATTCCCAAACAACTACAGAACTATAAGCCGAAGGGAAGGAGAGGTGTGGGACGTCCGAGGAAGCGCTGGAGTGACCAGCTCTAGATCGGAGACCGGAACAAACCATCCTTGGTTTAATCCTTACAGATGATGATGATGATGATGAAGATGATCAGGCAGTCCAAGAAAAAGTTGGAGACGAGACGTGGTCAAGGACATAAAGTACAAGGACCTTGAGGATGTCTTGCAGGACGACGGAGCAAGACAAAGATTGTTCGTTGAAACGCAGTGGCTAAATCTGTGTTAACGAAGTTCCCTAAAACCAAAATCTATAATACAGAATTTCAGATCAGCAACGTTACTAATGTATTCATGCGACCTCTGTCTCCTACACTACCGGTTGAACGCATTCTCTTCAGTCGGCTACTGTATAACATTGCTTTACAATTAAAGCGTTCTACCAAATCGAGTCGGACAGCGGAGAACAGCAGACAAACACGTAACGAGGAGGAGGAGAGTGCTCCAGCTGTCCTGCGCGTCCTTTCAGCCGGTTAATTACCCACGACAAATACTTTTACTTACGTACAATTAACACGACACGCATTTCACTCGGATTTCTCCGGCATTCTCGGCGTATTTACGACGCCGACCGGGGCTACTCTCTGTGCGTTGCCCGCGTTTATTAATGACGATGTCTGTTTATTTATTTTGTTATTTTTTATTCTTCAAATTCTTGTTTGTTTGTTTCTTTCTTCTGTCCGCTCTGCGTTGCTCCTTCACTTAACATATTCTGCATAACTGGGAACGCGTAACACAAATTACCCCCTCTCTCGTTGGTGGAGATGTGAATCTCCTCGACTCATAAAGGCGGAAACTGGTTAATTGTCCGCCGCGGCCACCACCGACGTATCTTCCACATGTTAATACTGACGTGCTCCGTATTTGGTTGTTCGTACACTTTTGACAGTCTCCGCTCCTCTGATGTTATTATTTAAAAACGTTTTCGTTGTAACGGACGGACCTCGGATGACTTCCACATTCCGCGCATCGCCAACAAAGCCAATCCTTTGACGTTTTCGGTGACTTCAGAACACTTAGCTGCTGCGTAGAAACTATAGAACAGCTGTCCTATGATACAAGGATGAAGTTTGTCACCCATTTTATTAATACTTTCACTTTTATATTGGTGGGCTATAAATGAAAAAAATATAAAATAAAATTTCTGGAGAGTGAAAAATAGCATAGCCTAAATCCTCATAGTCCTGTTACGGATTAGGTAAATGATTCGACACCGTCTACTCTACATACAGACGTTCTGCTTTTTGGGCGGTAGTTCAATATTTTCTTCAGAATTCTACCGCGTGGAGCCTGCCTTCTCTTACATCACATGGGGTTATTCACTTACTGTAGATATTTTCAGTTCATTGCAAAATATCGTCATTTGCAATGCAATATCATCTAGCGTAGCCACCAATAACCCGTAAAAACTGAACAGCAAAAGAGGCAGCCTCATCACCAAACGTCATCAGACCGACAACACCTTTCGTCATTTGCAATGCGATATCATCTAGCGTAGCCACCAATAACCCGTAAAAACTGAACAGCAAAAGTGGCAGCCTCATCACCAAACGTCATCAGACCGACAACACCTTTCGTCATTTGCAATGCGATATCATCTAGCGTAGCCACCAATAACCCGTAAAAACTGAACAGCAAAAGTGGCAGCCTCATCACCAAACGTCATCAGACCGACAACACCTTTCGTCATTTACAATGCGATATCATCTAGCGTAGCCACCAATAACCCGTAAAAACTGAACAGCAAAAGAGGTAGCCTCATCACCAAACGTTATCAGACCGACAACACCTTTCGTCATTTGCAATGCGATATCATCTAGCGTAGCCACCAATAACCCGTAAAAACTGAACAGCAAAAGTGGTAGCCTCATCACCAAACGTCATCAGACCGACAACACCTTTCGTCATTTGCAATGCGATATCATCTAGCGTAGCCACCAATAACCCGTAAAAACTGAACAGCAAAAGTGGTAGCCTCATCACCAAACGTCATCAGACCGACAACACCTTTCGTCATTTGCAATGCGATATCATCTAGCGTAGCCACCAATAACCCGTAAAAACTGAACAGCAAAAGTGGCAGCCTCATCACCAAACGTCATCAGACCGACAACACCTTTCGTCATTTGCAATGCGATATCATCTAGCGTAGCCACCAATAACCCGTAAAAACTGAACAGCAAAAGTGGCAGCCTCATCACCAAACGTCATCAGACCGACAACACCTTTCGTCATTTGCAATGCGATATCATCTAGCGTAGCCACCAATAACCCGTAAAAACTGAATAGCAAAAGTGGCAGCCTCATCACCAAACGTCATCAGACCGACAACACCTTTCGTCATTTGCAATGCGATATCATCTAGCGTAGCCACCAATAACCCGTAAAAACTGAATAGCAAAAGTGGCAGCCTCATCACCAAACGTCATCAGACCGACAACACCTTTCGTCATTTGCAATGCGATATCATCTAGCGTAGCCACCAATAACCCGTAAAAACTGAACAGCAAAAGTGGCAGCCTCATCACCAAACGTCATCAGACCGACAACACCTTTCGTCATTTGCAATGCGATATCATCTAGCGTAGCCACCAATAACCCGTAAAAACTGAACAGCAAAAGTGGCAGCCTCATCACCAAACGTCATCAGACCGACAACACCTTTCGTCATTTGCAATGCGATATCATCTAGCGTAGCCACCAATAACCCGTAAAAACTGAACAGCAAAAGTGGTAGCCTCATCACCAAACGTCATCAGACCGACAACACCTTTCGTCATTTGCAATGCGATGTCATCTAGCGTAGCCACCAATAACCCGTAAAAACTGAACAGCAAAAGTGGCAGCCTCATCACCAAACGTCATCAGACAACTTTCGAAGACATAATCAAAACAATCACAATGGCCTTAAATGTTGAGAAAAAATTAAATTAAAAAGAAATACAATAGAAAAGTTCCAGTGCCCAAGCAATATCCATCCAGGCCTAAACATATATATATATATATTTTTAAAATTTATATTTATTTTACCTCAAGATGTTATTTTTCCCTTATTTGGGAAAAATAACATCTTGAGGTAAAATAAATATAAATTGTATATATTTTATATACATGAAGAAACGAACTGTAGCAGAAAGTGATTGTGCACGCACACGCGCGCGCGCGCACACACACACATTCAAACACTTTCTGCTACAGTTCGTTTCTTGATGTACATAACATATATTTTATAATGACTTTAAGATGGGATAATGGAAGATGGGAACACCAGGCTTCCCGAAACATGTTCCAAATAGGGAGAAAACATCTTGAGGGTCTGAGGATTTGTTTCTTTGTATTGAATACAAATCCACACCGTTACACCCATTGCCACCAAATTTTGAACAGGTAATCTTTGGCACAAGGCGAAAAACACTGTCTAACTTGGAATTTGATATTATGGCCCATTCGCATGATTTAGTCCCTTTTAATTATGCCCTTTTGTTGACGCGTATAAAGAAGTCAATAACACAATGGAGACCACAATTAATTACCATAGTAACAAGGAAATAAACAAATGCTATTTAGCGGCATCGGAAATGTACCTTTATTCCTTCCTGCAGTACATTTTCGACGTTTTTAATATGCGATTGTATTGATATATTACGATGTGGAAAAGAAGACGTGTACTAATTGTAAATTATCCAGTTTCTTAATGCGAAGCGAAAATTCGTGTTGTTTTCATTTGTGAGGTTAGGTGACAACGGTTTTTGTTTTTAGTTTACTGCTGAAATAAACAAAAGCCATGGTTGAGGAAAGCATAACGTTTAATGCGTATATACAATGCTTATAAACACAGTAACACTTAAAATTAAGAACCTAACTTTTTTGAGTTAACGGGTACCGTACTTGTATTATTATTATACCTTACTTAAAGTCAGGTGGATGAAATGTTTTTACAATGAGTTCCTATAATGAGTCACTATATCAGAAAGTTTAAGTTTTAGTTTTAACATGAGTACCACGGAATTTAGGGTTTGTAAAGTACAGAGCACCTTATCTTTGAACCTCTGTCATTAGTTTATTTGTCTAAGTAGTGAGAAACGGTCCATGCGAGAACAACAGACACAAAACCAGCAAAGCTTGTAGAATATAAACAAGTTATAGGCCTACGTGTAGCGTACGACAAGACACCACAAGTATCCGACTTTCAGTACCTGGGTTGTGATCTCGATCAGGCATGATCTTTGTGGCGTTATGAGCTGAAATATATGTAGGATAGGAAATAGAGAAACGCAGACAAAATTGTATAGTTCATGGCACCTACCCAGTTATATGGTTCTCAAATATGGGTTGCAAACAAAAAAAAGATATAAGTATGATACAATCAGCTGAAATGCGTTTTTTCGATACGTGAAACGATGTTCTAAGAACGACAGGATCAACATTCATACAACGAGGCAAGACTTACGAATCTTTTTCCACAAACAATCGAAATCAAGGAGCACAGAACGAGATGGAAGGCGCGTGTTCACAACAGGATGAGGCCGGACAGATAAATTTTATATTATGTGTCGAAAGCTACAGAGATTTGGGGGGGAGCGCCTCGTAAGAGATGACTGGACGGCAACGGCCGGAACAAATGAAAGAAGAAAAAGAATAGAAGACGACAACAACAAACTACGTATGAAAACCTCGACAACTGGGTATTACAAATGAATTTAAAGAAACTAAACAGTGCAATCACAAATGTGTACAAAACGTACAATAGAAAGGTCTACTTGAAAAAAATAATAGGATCGGGAACATAACTGGTTAAACATATTGATGAACAATGTGTTTCGAATGTTTTGAACTCTGATACAGACAGAAAATTATATTTTTTGGTCGAATATTGAGAACGGCTACTTCCCTTCATGGGGCTTATGAGTAATGGAGACTTTCCATGGAGGAGTTACTAGCTATCGCTGGGGTATAAGCTTATCGACCAGAAGAATGAATATATCAGGGCTGAAATGAGTATTAAAAAAGCACCTTACATCTAGCTTCATCTCAACATGCACGAAATGCAAAATCTACAAAACACTTATCAGGCCAGTGCCTGACATATGCTTCAGAAACCTGGACAGTGATAAAAAATAACGTGATACTTCTAGGTTTCTGTGAAAGACGGATTCTAAGAACAATATTTAGAGGAGTACAAGAAAATGGAATGTGGCGCAGGCGCTATAATTATGAACTACACCATCTTTACAAAGAGCCGGACATTGTCAGGATAATCAAAATATACAGACTAAGGTGGGTTGGACACATAGAGAGAATGGAGGAAGGACAGCCTACGAAACATATTTTCTACCAGAAACGAATGGGTAGTAGAAAAAGGGCAAGGCCCCGAAGTAGATTCAAAGAGCAGATAGAGAAGGACCTCGGAAAGCTTAACATAAGAAAACGGAAAGCGAGAGCACGCAATAGGGATGAATGGAATCGACTCTTGGAGTAGGCCAAGACCCACCAATGGTTGTAAAGCCACGGTTGATGATGATGAAATGAGTATATAGGCTATAATCATCATCAACGTCTTCAGAAAGGATTAAACAAAAACGGTTTGTTCCCGTCTCAAGCAGACAGACTAAAGCCTGTCACTCCACCGTTTCTTCAAACGTCCCACACCCCTCCGTCCTTTCAGGTTATATAGGCCTTAATCTTTTTAGTGAAATAAAAGAACGTAGATAGAAACGAATAGCCCACCTACAGCCACCACCATCAACTAACGTAGCGTTGCAAGAGGACGTCGCAGTAAGGGAAGGCCAAGAACAAGCTGGATCGACGGAACGGGAGTTGGAGCCTAATCCTTGGAATAGACGACGGAACCAAAAGACTCCCGACCTCATAACCTCGTCGATATCGCAATGACTGTAGAATAACTAAGAAACGTACAAGACCACGTAAGAAAGAATAAAAACTTAAGACACTAGAGGAGCGATAGAGGATGCGGAACTGTAAGAGAAAGGAACAGAAATTAATTACTTAGAGAAGATGTTTTGCTAGCCCACGAAGGCTTACACTTTGTAAGCAGTTAAGACATTTCCGATGGGGGCCACCTGTGCGTTTCTCATTCGTCTCGGGCAGAAGACGCTGTCACCAAGTTCAAGGACAACGGGGTGCCCGTATTTCAGCCATCAGGTGTACGACACAGGTTTGCTTCCTTAGTTATTTCGTCTCTGTGGTCTGCCCACCTTATCAAAAACCCAACGTCTTCTTCACTTCATTTCGCTCTAACGTTCATTACATATAAAACTGAAAATTATTCGGTTTAACCGAGAACTCACTCGTGAAGATATCATCGTGTCCTAACCGACTGTCTTATTAACGAATCGCTTATAGTTAAGAGATTTGTAACTATACGAAAATGTCACTTATAACGAAAATGTAACTAATTAATCCTACACGCACATTTTTACTATTCAAATAAAAATACTCTATCGGGGTAGGTTTTAAGCATAAGCGCTTGTTGAGACGTAGATTAGAACACGAGGCCTCTATAACACGAGGGGAAATCAAATGGGCTTATTATACGACCACAAACCGAAAATATTCTTTTTACAGCGTTATTCACGATATGATGATAATGATATAATAACGATAATGATGGTGGTTTTAGAATTTGTAAGATTATATTATAAAAATTTTAACATTATTAAAAATTTGTGCGCGTGCGTGTGTGCGCGCGCACGTGTGATACATACATTTACACATACATACACATTTTTTAAAGTTATGTTGCTATGTAAATTTCGAAAGTAAAACACTAGTATCAGTGAACGTAAAACGAGCATCCATGGAAGAAATTTTGCCATCACCTATTTCAAATGGATGTTTGGAACCTTTTTCAAGTGTTATCTCATCTTCAAACAGTCCAGACATCACTGTATTACATTTCTTAATGCACTGAATTCCATCAGAGCCATATATACAGAGGGAGACGAAGGGTACCGGATCCCCACAGAGGGTCGAATCTCTTAATTTTTAGGCTGTTTTATTATTTTTTTCCAGCTGTGTATGCTAATATAACCGTAGCAAATAAGTTTATTGGACGGCATTTGCGTATACGACTGAAATATGCAATACAGGAAAATCAACTCAGTCAATAAGTATCTTGTAAACAATGTTTCAACTTTAACTGTGATTGTGATCAATTTAATGGGATTGATTTCAGGATGTTATCACACGTTTTTTAGCCTCTTTAAAGATAGTAATATTGATTAGTGTTAAGTTGTATTTTCTTTTATATGTGGCCGACTCGACTGGACTCCCTTCCCAGGCCAAATTCTAGATACGGCACTGAATTACATTTCGTACATTTATGAACGTACACTTGCAAATCGGACCAGTCGGTGTTTTGTCCGATCTGAGAATATGAGGTAGCACTCGAAAGCGGTTACCGCCATCTATTCCAAGTTCATTTTGATTGCAGATTTTCTCTTTCGTATAAAAATATCGGTATGGAGAACCATACATGACTTCCATGTTCTAAGATTTATATTTTAAATCATTTACTTGAATTGGGTTCGATAATTTCTAACAAGTTAGCTGTGTTCCTTGTAAATCGAGTTTTATGTTTGACAAAACTGAAATGAAATATTTCCGTGGAAATATTCTTTGTTGTCGATAACACAGTACACATTAAAAAAGTTATCCCCTCCCCCTTCAACTACACTTTTCATTTATAGATATTTCATCTACATTTTCACAGTAGATTATTACGACCTTCTTTTAAAGATACTTTATTTATCAAAATTAAGTACTTTACTCTTGTTTCAACGTAAAACGTTACAAGTAAACTACCCCTTCCCCTTAACCGAACTTCACCATAATCAATAGGCCTTGAGTCCTCTACAACTAGGGCGCATATGCAACAAATTATTTGATTCTGTTTGAATTTGCGCCATAGAAAAATTCTACAGACAAAAATTTTTGGGAAAAATAACTTTTCTTCACGTTTTGAGAATAGTACGATCAGAATCGGCCCTTATCTCGAACACGATTTTTTCTCGATCACCATACTTACATTTCCTTACGGACATGAATGTCAAAAAATACAGCATTTACTTTTGCAGTTACGTTACAGACGCCCGTATGCTTTGTATTGCACACGCATACTCACATATACACGAGTAAGTGTCGCTGCTAACATTACGTACGTGTACAACGCAGATACGATTCGCGTCACTGATATGACAGGCAGGTATCTGAATGTACATCCGGCCCGGCCACGATTAGCGCCGACTGCTGTGTTCGCTTTATTAACAAAACAAGAACATCGAAACAGTGGGGTCCAGAGAAGTTCTAAGATTTATATATAAAATCATTTACTCGCATTCGGTTCGATAATTTCTAAAACAAATATCTAATTTTAACAAATATTTTGAAATGAAATATTTCCATAGAAACTACTTCTTTGTTGCCGATAACGTAGTACACATATAAAAAATTACCTCCTCCCCCTTCCACTATCGTTTTCAATTATAGAAAATTACCCTCTCTCAATTCAACTACCCTTTTCATTTATAGATATTTCATCTACCTTTCTACAGTGTATTATTATAACCTTCTTTTCAGGATACGTTATTTATCAAAATTAAATACTTTGCTCTTGTTGAAACGTAAAACGTTGCAGGTAAACTAACCCTCCCCCGTAACCGATCTTCACCAAAATCAATAGGCTTGAGTCCTCTACAACTAGGGCACACGTGCAAAAAATTTTTTTGATTCTGTTTGAATTTGAACAAACAGTAACTAACAAGAAATAACAGTAACTAACTGTAATTAATAGTAACAAATTAATAATAATAATTGTTGTAATAAAGTAATGTGTGTAACACTAGTAAGTTCCAATAACACTATTCTCTGAAAAAAGGTATTCTCTATAAATGTGATTCTAGTTGAGACAAAATTTGGTCAGCCTAGTTCAAATATGAAACTTAAGATTATTTTTAATTATAACTGAACTATAACTAGTTAACGTTAAATGCAAAGTAACGTCACAAAATTTCCATCCGTCCTCAAACCTTATCACTAGGCCTACATAACACAAGGAAATGGACTGTCCACATAAATTTTTTTTCGATGCAGGACCAGTTGAGATGAACTATTGTGCGCGTTTCCAGTTGGTTTCATGTGTAGCGCAGACAAGATGGTTGCAAAATTATGAAACATGTTACCTCAGAAAGAAGATTCAACAATTCCTGGGTACAGCTAATGTAATAATTATAACATGTTAAAATAAACATTTAGGCATATTTAGTTTCGGTTATATTTGATCATGGTTATATTAAAATATAAGACTTTCAAAGTTAATTTACTACTGACAGTAAACTGTAATTATATTTTCAATTAGGTTATTAAGTGTTATTAGGTCCTTTCAGTGTAATATTTGTAATTAAAATGTAGACATTTTGTTTATTTGACATTAAATAATGTGTAGGCCTACGTGTGAATTAGATTTTATGTTAAGCATAGTCAATATGGATGCTCTCATACCATTTTTCAGTCTCCTTTTCTCTACTTTCAAAAAGAAAATTCAACAATGCGTGGGTACAACCATACAAATTAATCTGCTGCCGTTTCTTCTTGAAACATCGCTAAACTCGCACTTCTATATTTTACTCTTACAAATTTCAAACTACGTTAATGAAACGAACATGTAATTGGATTCGACCATCTTACGCACAAGAACAAACATGAACGACTTCTTAACAAGAAATTCGTAAACGCAGTTTATTATAGTTTTCTTGCAGCGTCCTCTGGTGGCAAATACTACGCACAACCTCACTGTCGCTTGGCCACGGAATCGACGTCTTACTGTACTTCTTGGAAACATTAGCGCAGATAGGTGAACAACATTAGGCATAGTATTATTTATTAAGCGTGGTATTTCTTGGAACAAATTTTTATTCTCGATGATATTTTAAAATGCGTTCTTAATGTTTAAACTTCATCAAATTTTAAACGTGTTTGAAAATTCAAATTGTTATAACGCTACACAATTCCATGCACAGTTATAACCTTATAACAGGCCTAATTGAAAAAGGACAAATTACTGTATCTCCGTTAAACACCATACTGTGATATTACATTGCACAGGAAAATTTTTCGACTTCTTTCACGGTGGCATTTTTAATAGCTCTGGGGGAGGGATTGATCCCCGAATCGCTCTCCCCCCCCCCATAGTTATGCCACTAGTCTATAGTGTACGTGTTTTTTATCACATTATCTGTGCATCTTCTTTAACTGCAATGGCAATGATACGACTGTTCACTGGTTTTTCAGTCAAGTTAAAATAACACTGTGAAATGCAGTCATTGAAAAGATTTACGGTGTCACCTCCAACTAATGGAATTGAAAAGCATCGGTCACACACTCTCAATCACGCTCTCTCTCTCTCTCTCTCTCTCTCTCTCTCTCTCTCTCTCTCTCTCTCTCTCTCTCTCACACACACACACACACACACACTGAATTATATGGCTACATACATAATTAAAATAAAGAACACAAAGTTTATGTAACAAGGAGAATATTTATTAATTTAATGCCGGCAGTAAGGTGAGGGTGTGTGAGGGAGACGGTAATTAAGAGAACGGACAGACAGACGGGTATATGGCGGGGAGTAATTATTTCAAGGGAGCACGACACCGCACATGATACACATTCCCTGGCAGCTATCCAGTCGGTAACACACATAGACAACTGATTCAATTCGCTCTGTACCTGTACGCGGCCATAATGTAATATAACATAATTATATTCCCGAGCACTTACCGCGACCGATAATAATAAAAATCGGTATGGCTTCCATGTTCTAAGATTTACAGGTATATAAAATCATTTACTTGGATTCAGTTCGATAATTTCTAAAAAAAATATCCCACATCCTCAAACTATTCACTATTTATAGATATTTTTGTTATTATGGGGTAGTCGTTTAAACTATTATTATTTTCGAGTCGTTTAATCTATCGTTATTTTCGGTTATCTATAAAATATAGGTACTTCATTCTTACAAAGAAACTGAACTACTAGATAATCACGCATTGATTACATATTTATATAATTATGTGGCCACAAATTATTTTGTAGGCTGCTGGGCCACGGTTGCGGATCTTCATGCATAGACGATTTAATTAAAATAAAAAAAAATTATAACAATTACCATTGTTTAAAAAAAATTCATTTTTATTTAATTTCGTCAAACTCATTAAATCAATATCAAACGTGGAAAAATTACCCCCTCCCCTTTTAACTAGCCTTTTCATTTATAGATATTTCACCTACATTTCTACAGTGGATTATTATGAACTTTTTTTCAGGATACTTTATTTATCAAAGTTAACTTCTTTACTCTTGTTTAAAACGTAAAACGTTGCAGGTAAACTACCCCTCTTCCTTAACCGATCTTCACCAAAATCAATATGTCTTAAGTCCTCTACAACTCACACACACATGCAAGAAATTATTTGATTCTGTTTGAATTTGCGGCAGTCTTCGTTCGCCATAGAAAAAAAATCTACACATAGATTCAGACACTTTTCAGAAAATGACTTTCCTTCATGTTTTGAGGGTAGTACAATCAGAATCAGTACATATCTCGAACACGATTTTTTCGCCATCACCATACTTCCATTTTCATACGGAACATGAAAGTAAAAATTGTGTCTACTGTTACCAGTAACACTCAGGGCCGCCGTATGCGGGCGTGCAAGGTGTCCACTGCACGCTGGCGACACGATCGCATCATCATCGACGTGTTTTACCCGCTCAATTTCAACTTTGTAATGTATCTCAAAGCCTTCCATTACGTAGTTCTCTTATAATACATAAACTTGTATGAACTTTAAAACAGACCCCGAAACTCCCAGAAATATTACTTATGTAACAGTGGCAGTTACAGCTAGCGAAAGATAATTCTCTCCTGAACTATTCTTGTCCAGGTATCGTACTCTGTACTCAACGGCAATGCTGTAACCTAACATTTAACACACACAAACAAACAAATCAGTTACTGCACCGAAACGGGGACCGTCCAAGAGGTCAAGACACGCACGCAAAAGTAACGGTCGTGTTACAGCGTGTTACTTTGGTGACCGTCAAGCTAATATGATTAATGTTTCGTGATATGACTAACAAGTAGTGTGGTATTGTTGGCCAGTCGACGATGACAACGAGACTTCCGCACAGTTCTGCTCTGATAAGCCGTGGGGGACACCATGATCACGCAAACATACGAACGCGAACGTGAACTTCTTCAGATCCGTCATCGACAAACACGAATGTCTCCGACGACACTGTCCTCCACGATATCCTGTGTACTGCACCCCCTTCAGGTCCTAGCAGCACTTTCGAAAATGTCGCAGAGATCTGCCCCTTCTCACTTTAGTTTTTTTGATTTTCATTTTCCTTCGCAATTTGTTTCGCCTTACAGGAATACACGCTACGGCCACGGGAATGTACGGGAGCAATCAACTAATATTAGTATAGGCGACACAAATGCGAGTGTTCACATTAAAAGGCACGATTCGGTCGCGAGACAGTCGTGTTCACGTTGCAATCCTGCCCAGACCACTGTCAGAGTGCCGGCATTGACCGTACCTAAAATGGAATGTGCATTTTCAAAACTGACTGCATTTACACAGTGGTTTAATCCAAACTTCAGTTCGTCCATTAGAATTCTCCGTAAAAACGAATCGCCCCACTCTCTCATTTTTTTGTTATGTTATGACTCCTGTTGTCTCAACAGGGGAAAAGTCTTGTCCGTTTTATGCGAGTCCGTCTTCTTTGTTCTATACAACAACCTCTAAGAATTGTTTGGACGTTCCTCATCAGCCATCCGCGTGACATGTCCATATCTTATTACCCAAGACGATCACCGTATCTTTCGACTACCGCACCTTACATTTCCGCTTTCCTTCTAATTTTCTCGTTACGTATATATTCCTGCTTTGATACTCTAGATGACAGTACATCTCAGCTGACTGGTTTTTGCCGTATCCCCAGAAGTCGTGTGCACCGTATGCTGTATGGTCTTAACAATTCCATCACTGTTTCAGTTTTTAGCCTCATTTTGTTTGGCTACAGAACGGAGTTTAGTATATGGATGCACTTTCTACCCTGTTTTACTCTCTTTTGAATATCTCGTCTGGAATTTCCCTTCTTCCGATATTTTTCTTTCAGATGCTTACATTCTTCGCAAAATTTGATGGCTCCGTGTGGTAGCTGTAGGTCTCTTCCAACGACTCGTCCATATTACGATATTCGGTCTTCTCTACGATGCACGAACCCCACATTGAAAATTCTTCTTCGACCTTCCTGAGCATGTCCTGGATGACATCCTCACCGCATCTACAATGACTTAGTCGTCTTCATGAAAATGCGTATGAAGATTGTCACTTCGGATTTTTATTTCCATATTCTTAAATTTTCTTATCCAGGTATCCAAGAATTCTGAAATTCATATATTTTGAATAGAGTAGGGGGTAAGCAACTAACTTGCTTCAGGGCCTTCATGACATTGAACGGTTCTGTAATAGTTCTTCCTATTTGGGCTTCCACGTTTACGGTTCTACATGTTGTAGATTGCTAAAACACATCTTACTACAACTACTCCCGTGTAGGGTTCGTAACATTAACAATTAAATTTCTTTTTTTGTAAAGTGAAGTGATTCTACTTTCGATATAGTTCTAGCATAGTGTTCATAATTTCTATTAACCGCTTCCAATAATCTATTGTTTATAATTTCACATATTGTATATGTGATGTAGGCTATTGTTAGGTTTTGTTAGTATTAATTCAATTCGTTAATATTAATTGATTTGTTAACGTACTGAAGCGGAGAATCGGTCACATTACCTTCATACTGTCCTGGCACCCCCCCCCCACCAAAACAACGTTGGTGGTAAAAAGAGACTTCAATAGTACTGGTACTATTAATTTAAGTCAATACCTTCCTTCGGGAAACGACAGAAACTGTACATACAATAGACGATAGACATTTCAAAAAGGACGATTAATTGACTTGGTTTGAGACGTCGCACACGCGCGCGCCCACACACACAGTTTCCCTTCTTGTATTTTGCCGCAAACTTACTGTTGGAAAATTAATGAAACAAACGTCAAGATGAGAATAGAATCTTCCAACAACGTAAGAAGAGAAAGAGCGAAATAGAATCGAGAAACCGATCGACAAAGGACGGGATAGGAAAATATAAATAAAAACGAATAGGAAAGAGAACGAGAGAGAGAAATGGTATTTGAACGAAAGGTAGAAAGAGAGGGAGGGAGTAGGTCCACTCCGACGACCAGTCTCTTTCCCCAACCTTCTTTCAATTTCCATTTATCATAGACTGTACAGTAAATTAAATCTGTCGAACTTCTTGCGGCTCTATCCGCCAGTGCATCCATTACATATTTCTCTATATTTTTCTCTACCATATTTTATGTTTTCACTCCTGATTTATCGCGCATACACACGTCTACTGATTTACCGAGGCCGCACGGCGTAACGAAATCGACGTTTGATAGTCGACACTAGTATTTCTCTACTACGTGTGGAGAAAACGAGTGTCGTTCGTATGAATCACTCCTGCGGACTGTTGATAATTTACAACTTTACGAGGTGTCGCCCGCCGCTGCTCTGCGAGTCGTCAAACACATGGAAACTAAATTTCGCTGGTTCGCGTGCGACCCGTGCCGAGTGCCACAACTAGGGGTGCCCAGGTGCGGATTAGAAGCGCGTGGTGCCCGCTCTATGCTGTAATCACACTGGTGCCCCCCCCCCGATTCAAAATTCAAATTTGTATCCATTATTTATACTGACAAATGGCATACACAATTTCGAAAATTAACAATTATTTTATTAAACTCTCAAATTACAACAAATATTTAGCTAAACAGTGATTACAATGACCATAGTAGTACTTAAGCTTAGAAAATATTAATTGATCAATTTTTTCTTATAATCCCTCATCTCCCATAGTTGAACTCAACAAATTGATCTTCCAGATTCGCAGTTAGCTATTGGAATCGTCAACGATAAGCAATGTATGTATTTGGAAATACATCAATCATTTTACAATCAATAATCCAGTTGAATACTTTGAGCGGACAAACTGTAGTATCATCGAATCTATCATCTCCATTCGAACATTAAAAAAACATAAGAGTGAACTCGTCGAAAAATGTGCACACATCTTTTTATGGTTTTGAATTAAGGACTTTTTTTCAGCTTTATTATCTTCAAAACGTTTTTGTGATTTAGGGCTGGATGGTGCCTTCTCTAACAGCTGAGACCACGGTTCCCAGTGCTGCAGCATACCCTAGCGTTATGGCAGCTTACTCAGTCGAAAATTTCGAGCATTAGAACGAGTCCGCGAGATGAGTTACCAGTATTACCAGAGACAAAATTGAGACAGAACCGTGTCATATGTCCATCCATCATACTTACCTATAATTTGTAATATCCCCACAGAAGGGATGACTCTTACGATATAATATTACTAGACCATAAAGGACTTCCCCCTTGTTATCCGGAAAATGTTTCCACAGTTGTTCCTTGAAGAATAACGCGTTTTCCGCGCATAATGTCCGTGGAGGTCTTCTTCTCACTTAACTCTATGCAACGGCGCCTTCCACATGGACACCCCGTCCAAGACAGACATACACCTCCAGCCAGTATTATCTACAGCTCACGGGGAAAAGAACGCAAACCCTTTACTGACACCGCCTCACTTGAGGATTTGACCCGCTACCTTCAGAAGAAAATATGTACAGTCTGTAAAATGAACGGTGGCGGTTGGGACTAGCCAGACCGACTTTCACCCTCACTAACACACACGCAGTGGATTATACCTGGCCCTTGGTGGCCGCCGTGACTCACATACTCGACATTTCTAAGCGCAAGAGCATTTTGTTACTAAAAAATTGAAAAACCCGTTATTGTTTTTGAATTCTGCGAAAAATTCTAAGAAAAATGATACCAAATAACAACTATCAACAAGCAATCGCTGTTCTTTAGTCGCATTCTGTAATATATTCTCAAAATCATTTTAAAAACTATTATAGGTTTGTTTGCATTGACGATAAATGTTATACAAGGAAAGGTTAAAGCTATTATTACTAAGATTAAGACTATTGGTAACATGAATAATTTCGGCAAGTAGGAAGCAGGAATTATTGTAACTTAATGTAGACCTATAATAGTATGTAGCCTATGTCTAATTTGCGTACATATTTAGTTATTTATATTTTACTGACTATTACCATGTAGGTATTATTGTATGAATACGAAAGAAAAAAATTGAATATGAGTGTAACAATATTTTATTTTTTTTATTTTTCCACATCAACATTAGTCGCTTGATCAGATTTTTATAGTGTTGAAAACAAAGATTTGTCGCAATTATGTCGTGTTTAGACTTAATTACTTTCTTAACATTTCGTGGAGGTTACAAAAACGGTAATTTCGTTTGGCATTAAAATCAAATTTAAAAAGTTGTAATTATGTAGTGAACGGCACACTTTGGCCGGTTACACACAGGGCTCAAAGAAATCGTCGTGTTTACACATTCGACGGTAAAATCGCCGTCGCCGTCGTTAGCTGTCTGCAGTTGAATCTTCCATTCCAAATGACGAATATTCCATCGACCCTTTAATTTTCAACCTGATTTTGCTGTTGATATTGTTAAAGCTTGTATTGTTCTTCATAAGTTTCTTCGAGACAGAGATGGATACACGATTGAGGATACAACGTCAATTGCGGAGCTGGAAGATATTTAAGGAGAGAGAGTACTGCACGAGGAGGTCTAGAAGCAAACAATGTGAGGTACACTGTAAATATTTTGTGTCAAGTGTTCCAAGCGTTTCCTGGCAAATGTCTACGGTATAAGGACATGTTCTAGTAGCGTTCCTATCTTTGAAGATGTCCAAGGTTTTATCCCAAAGAATAGGCTTTTTTGAACCAAGAAAATGAGCAATTCGTTGTCTGTATTTACGTCACTCATATTTCACAAAAAAAAAGTAAAATTATAACAACCACTAAACAAAATTAAACCATTTTAAATAAAAAATGAAAAAGCGTAGCGTACATGGAGCAGCACGGCTAGAATGATTCTGAACGGTTGAAAATTCGCTGGGTGTGTAAGCGTGCATTTGGTGGTTCGCATACGCCACTGATAGGACGGCGACGGCAACACTACCGTCGATTGTAGTGGCAACGGGCGGCTGCACAGCTACCGCCAACGGCAAACCTACCGTCGATTGTAGTGGCAACGGGCGGCTGCACAGCTACCGCCAACGGCAAATCTACCGCGCGTTTATTTTTCCGTCGAATGTGTCAGCTCCAATGTAGTTCTTCGCGCCACTGTTGGAATGCCGGCGACGGTAAATTCTCCCGCAGCGGAAAAATCTGCCCTGTGTAACCGGCCTTTGCGAATCATACCTGTGGCGCGTGGGCCGGCTGTGAGTATGCGTGCGTCAGTCAGGGCACCTCAGTCAGTCTGGCCGGTCCCAACCGCCACCGCTCATTTTACAGACTGTACATGACACTTCTATACTTCGACTACTGTAACAGATTCAGAGCTTGGAAAAAAAACACGAGATGAACGTTATTTTCAGTCTGAATTATTATGGTCTGATTTACGGTAACAAGAAAAAACCTTGTAATCCTTTGGAAGAATACGAAATTGTAAAAGTAGTAAATAACACAGTTGAAAGGAAGCTTAGAGAGGAGTTAGAAATATTGAAAGAAAGAGAAAAAGGGTTAGACAATTTATTAATATTAAAATTAAATTTGATAATGAAGAAATATTTTATAACATGATTAAGAAGTAAATGAGAGAGGGCAGATAGATAAGATTAAGAATTATATTTCATAGTACTAATTGGTTGTTTTAAAATAAGGGTGTGTGACTGACCCACGTGTGTGGAGAGGAAGAGGGTAGTTTAAAAGGATGCACACACACACACACACACACACACACACACACACACACACACACACACACACACACACACACACACACACACACACACAAGGAATTTACTAGAAAAATATGTAACTGTACAGATGGTGAGACAGAGTTTAGGGGGTGGGGAAGGGTCATTAATTTTTAGTTTGTTGTGGGTGAGCAGGGTGGGGGAGAGGGGTGAAGGGTTGGGTATTACATATTTTCTGCCTATTCCTGATCTGACGATGAGCTGTGAAGCTTGAAAGCGCTAATCGGAATAATTTTTATATAGTGGTGTGCAATATTGATCATTCTGATTAAGAAAAAACCTGTTACAGGTAAACAAAAGCGATGCGTCCTTCACGCACACAGCCGAATGCCAATCTTCCCACGCCGAATCTTCGTTTCACAGACGTTGCATCTCGTCGGCATTCTTTTCTTGTCCGTTTGGCATTTAGTAGTTGTGTCATTCGGTTTAGCATTCGGGTTCATTCCTGTAATGCACAACCGACAACTACACGTATTGTTAATCTTGTCATTTGAATTATCAGCCTCTGTAACTCCAACTTTGTCGTGCTTGTTTGCTGAACTGCTAAATGTCATGTTCTGGACGAGGCCTTTCAGGTCGTGATTTAGGAGTTGAAAATGGTGGAAACACTGAAAGGCCTCGTCCAGAACATGACATTTAGCAGTTTAGCAAACAAGCTCGACGAAGTTGGAGGGACAACGAAACTATTTATCAATTTCAGTATCAAATTAGCGAACATGCTTATCGATCGTAGAATTCTGTAAACAAAGTAACATGTTGATACGATACCTGAGGAGGCGTGAAGAGAATAATACAAGCTTTCAATGAAGAAAAATCGTTTAGACTTTCAACTCTCACCCGCTTGGCACGCCCTCTCAATGATACGCAATTTATTCGAAGGTAGTAGAAACCAACTGCTTCAGCGGAATAGGCTGGGATCAACAGGGAGAAGAGGGTCATGATAGACCAGCCTAGAAGCAACACTGAGTGTAGGAGTAAGATGGGCAGGGAGAATCTAAACCATAGTCATCTGGGGAAGGATGCAACGTGGCTCCGCTGCTGTCCGTCCTCGCTTGCACAATTCCCATTTAGGCCCACTTTTCAAATCGCTAATGTTTGCATTCCAAATCAATTTAAAAATGTTTCATTCAACATGTTAAGATTTACAAGACGATAGCGGAAAATATAGTAATGTCACCATCATCATCATCATCATCATCGCCATCATCTTCTTAACGGTTTTAGGCTTTAGCGGCCTGTTCCTTATTCCACAGTCCCCCTTTTCTTAGGTCTACCAACTTTTCTTCTGCCTCTAGAGTTGTAATCTTTCGCCACCTTACCGAAGATACCGAAAATAGCGAAAGATTACAACCCAAGAAAAGGTGTGGACTGTGGAATAGGAACAGGCCGCTAAAGCGTAAAAGCGTTAAGATGCGGTATTTTCGGTAAGGTGGCGAAAGATTACAACTCTAGAGGCAGAAGAAAAGTTGGTAGACCTAAGAAAAGGGGGACTGTGGAATAGGAACAGGCCGCTAAAGCGTAAAAGCGTTAAGATGATGATGATGATGACCAATCCAGCACCTATTCGGAGGTAGTACTTTAGTACTGGCTGACTGGGCACGGGTCCTCACAAATTCTCAGGGTTGGATGAAGCCATGTTAGCGCGTGCTGTGTTTGGTCTTCCAGAATACTCTCCGCGGTTTCGCAGTCATTAAAAAAGTACTTCATGCCGACAAAAATCTAAGCTTAGGACAAAGCTTTATGTCAGTGGGGGTCATCATCTTGCAATTGTTTAAACGTTCCTCCTGCACTGTCTTCGAATTTCGCTTACACTGTTACAGTATAGCACAACGCTGCTCACTGTCACGGAAGGCCTACGTATGTTTTCTATGGCGAACGATAACTGCCGCAAATTCAAACGGAATCAAATAATCAAATTTTTTGTATATGCGCTTGAGATGTAGATGACTCAAGGCCTATTGATTTTGGTGAAGATCGGTTAAGGGGAAGGGGTAGTTTACCTGCTACGTTTTACGTTTTAACAAGAGTAAAGTACTTCATTTTTGATAAACAAAGTATCCTTAAAAGTAGATCATAATAATCCACTGTAGAAAGGTAGATGAAATATCTATAAATGAAAAGGGTTCTTGAAGGGGAGAGGTAATTTTCTATAAATGAAAATGATAGTTGAAGGGAAGGGATAATTTTTTATATGCGTACTACGTTATCCGCAACAAAGAAGTAGTTTGTTGTTAAAATTCCTTCCATGGCTGTTTGGCCGTGGACCAATGCGCTAACGTGAGGTGGTATACGTTAGTGATCACAGTACTGTGGTTAAGGCTGAAGAAAGAAATAGTTTCTAGAGAAATATTTCATTTCGAAAATGATTTTAAATATAAATCTTAGAACATGGAAGTCATGTACGGTTCTCCATACCGATTTTATACAAGCAAACAAACATTATAGGTATCAGCTGTTGGTCTCGCGGGGTTGACAATTCGTGGGAAAAAGTTGAGTCTCATTACACCGTAGGTGGACTAACCTCGTATAGCGGTAACTCACCTGAAACAATATTAAACCGCACTTCCTTGCCGCTGAGTTCCAACAGTTTAGTTACACGGTGCAGACCATTAGTAGAGGTTTAATTGCCGTTTGCAGGTAATAGTTTCGACACGCGATAACGAACCTGTCAAGGTCTACCACGTTAGAACACTTCACGCGACATGACATGCAGTACATCAAAACGGAACGAGGCCATCTGATAAACCGAATACTTCTGCCATTTCGAGTTTGAAAGCTGAACAACGACTGCGACAACTTTGAACTTTTCTCTTCAGCTGACTCGGCAGCCACCGATAATGTTGGCAGGTTAATATGTAACGGTAACGATCTGATACCAACTGACAGATAATACAGTCACCATAGTAATACAAAACATTGGAACATAATATCTATTTTAAGAATAATTGTTAATTCTGTATAATATTTACCTTATTTCTTCCGTCGTGTGACTTCGTGTTGCGTTCGATTTGATTAACGCGATTCGAAACATATGTTATACATTAATATGTTAATATAATATGTTATATATTATAATATTGTAATATAATATGTTACATATGTTAACATATATTTCGAAACGCGTTAATCAAATTGAACACAACACGAAGTCACACGACGGAAGAAATAAGGTAAATATTATACAGATTTTGTCAATAAGTGACTTGGATACCAATTCAAACATGTCTTTCAAATTGTTAATTCATCGATCCAGCTTAAATGGTCATACCTGACTTGTTCTTCCTCCCAGGTGCCTAAAGTTTCGGGTGGAAATTGGTGTCTTCCAACCGTTTCTTCCTGGCGCCAGTCGTCTCCAGTTCCTGACGTTGCCCATTCCAAATCCTCCTCCACTTCTTGCAGCTATCTACCCACATGTTATCTACCACAGTTCTTAAAGTATAAGTTTAGTCGTTTGGGACATTATTTTAGATTCGCGGATCACCTGTTCCGGCCCCAAAGGGATACGTCCACTTCACCGACGCTTTCTATGTCTATCCCCAAAGATGTTATGCCAGACATTCGTTTCCACACCTGGAGCACAGCTAGGTGCTAAAAAACGCACTCTGATTGGTGCGCCCGGGGACTGGAATTTGAGAGACCCCCCTCCTAAGCGATGAGACTGGTGGAATACATCACGGACGCCGGGTGTCGGAAAGAGCAGACTGTCGCCTGTTTCCTAGATGTGGAAAAGGCCTTTGATAGTGTCTGGCATGACGGGCTCTTGTTCAAGCTCCGGGAAATCCAGCTCCCAGATTGCTACCTTCGCTTGATTGCTAGCTTTCTGACGGAGAGGACTTTCTGCGCGCGAATAGACGACCATGTCTCTTCCGAGAGACGCATTACAGCCGGGGTACCTCAAGGTAGCGTGCTAGGGCCTCTCCTGTTCTCCGTGTATGTCAACGACGCACCCAGAGAGCCTGGAGTCCAGATGGCTCTGTTTGCCGACGACACGGCGGTCTATACCGCCGATCGGAACGCAGACTTTGCTATCCCACGACTTCAGCGCGCACTCGATGCGTATTCGACGTGGACGGAAAGCTGGAAAGTTGCCGTCAACGAAACCAAGAGCTCCGCGGTGCTATTCACAAAGCGCCGGAAAAAACCAAGAGGCCGAGTGAGACTCGGTAGAACGTACTTGCCCTGGTCGAGAGAAGTAAAGTACCTCGGTGTCCACCTTGATCGTCGGCTCACCTGGCGTGCCCACGCTGAGACGATGCGAAAGAAAGCGTCCGCTCGTCTCGCGCAACTGTTTCCGATACTTGCCAACAAGGCTATGACCCGCAAGCTGGGTAAGTTGATCGTCAACGCGTATCTGTTGCCGATCATTACCTACGCTCTTACCGTCTGGGGTTACCTCGCAACCGTTCATAAAAGAAGGTTGCAAAGCGTTCTCGATAGAGGTCTTCGGCTAGCGGCCAAAGTCCCCTATCGGTTTTCTTCTCGTCTCCTGAGAAGAGGACTCGGTGTCCGCTCCTTGGATGACACCGCAAGGCGACTTGCACGTAAATTTTACGTCCGAGCTGCGAGGACCCAGACAAACCCACTCATAGCTGGCCTTGGCAAGTACCGAACACGTCCAGGTGAATCTTGGAAACGGCCTCGACAAATACTGTACTAGTCGACCTAGTACGAGCATGTCGTTGTAGCGACCACTAAAAATTAATTAACAATATTCCGTCTGGACAGGACCACTAGGCAGGAGCCCCTACCGGAGGCTCGGTACTAGGAACCCTTTGGGTCGTCTCACGACGCACAACCCAACAGCTCTGACCTGGCCTCCTAAGTTATTAGCCAAGCGTTACATCCACTCGCCCATGTTTAGAGTATGTAACCCATGTTGAAAGTTACGCGTGAACGAATGTCGTCACTCCTTAACACAAGTTCTAATCTCACACGCCAGCTGGTTAGAAGGACCACGGAGATGACGGCCACCACATACTCCGTGAAGTGGAAACGGACTGAGCTCCAAATTAGTGAAGAGAATACGAAGATCATGGGAGAGAGAGAGAGAGAGAGAGAGAGAGAGAGAGAGAGAGAGAGAGAGAGAGAGAGAGAGAGAGAGAGAGAGAGAGACGGTTTCTGATTCACGAAATTTTAACAACGGAAGAAAGCGACAAGAGTTACGTAAGTGAGTGACAGATGACGCGTGTCTTGTTTACACGACTGGCGTAACCAAAGTACACCAGTTACGTCACTCTCAAAAGTAACAGTTATCGCATTGAACGCTGACACTCGAGCCACATGGTTGTAATGTCATACCAGGTTCTGCACCACCTGTTTCCAACTTAAAAGTGGCCGGGGCTTACAATCGAACTCAGGAACCTAGCGGCGGGGCACATCATAATCGTTCAACAAAATAAAAAAACCGATAGTATTAATATTAAACGTAAAACCAGGAATCTTGCATGTTTAGCACATTTTACTGCATGCCTCTTAAGGGTACAGTATTTATTGTGGAAAAATAATAATGAAGATGTAAGAAAGATATAGCTCTCAAAACTTTGTCTAGCCGAGATGTGGAAGGTTAACTGACTGAGTCAGTAGGGGATATATTAACTACTAAACTGTCACAATGAAGATGTAAGAAAGATAGAGCTCTCAAAACTTTGTCTAGCCGAGGGGTGGAAGGTTAACTGACTGAGTCAGTAGGGGATATATTAACTACTAAACTGTCACAATGAAGATGTAAGAAAGATATAGCTCTCAAAACTTTGTCTAGTCGAGGGGTGGAAGGTTAACTGACTGAGTCAGTAGGGGATATATTAACTACTAAACTGTCACAATGAAGATGTAAGAAAGACATAGCTGTCAAAACTTTGTCTAGCCGAGGGGTGGAAGGTTAACTGACTGAGTCAGTAGGGGATATATTACTACTAAACTGTCACAATGAAGATGTAAGAAAGATATAGCTCTCAAAACTTTGTCTAGCCGAGGGGTGGAAGGATAACTGACTGAGTCAGTAGGGGATATATTAACTACTAAACTGTCACAAGGAAGATAGTATATCTCCTTGCGACCGGAACAAACCATTTTTTATTTTAATCCTCGCTAAAGATGATGATGATGATGATGATGATGATGATGAAATTATTTTTCTCACAATAATGAGCGAGTTCCGCAGGTTAGGGAGCTTCCTAGTTTTTAAATATAGTGAATACATTAAAAACTTCATGAAATTTACATACTGGTTATATAAAAAGAATTAATAATTAATGCGCATCCCGGACTACAACGGTGGAAGGTTAATTGTCACTCAGTAGAGGTCGACCGTTGTAGTCCGGGATGCGCATCTCGGCTTTGTGCGTGCTCCAAAGTTTAAACATTTTAGTGTTGAATATGTGTAAATTATGTTATAAGTTTTTATGTTTTGATATTTTAATTAAATGACGACCTCTACTGAGTGACAATACCTGAGGATGGGACATATGTCCCGAAACGCGTAGTAGTAACGAAGATAGAAATAAAGCCACCAGACGGACAAACAAAATAAGGTAAATACTTTATTCAGTCAATATATAAATAAGTGCCTTGGACACCGGTAAGCATGAATATAAAATAATCATAATTAAGTCATGATTATCGTTAAAAAATCCACAACTATTTTCGTGCAGGCAAAAGTTTACAGCTTTGTCGTGTTTAGTTGGTGAACTGCTACTTGTCACGTTCCGGACGAAGCCTTTCAGTGTTTCCACCATTTTCTAGTCCTAAATGGTGGAAACACTTAAAAGCCCCGTTCGGAAAATGACAAGTAGCAGTTCAGCAAGGAAACACGACAAAGTTGGAATTACAGAGACTGCTAATTCAAATAACAAGAAGAAAATTTTACAAATAATTAAATGCGTGGATACGTGTTAACTGTGAGTATGTTGTCCACGGATGTGTAGATAAGCGCAGTCGACGCGGCGGAATAAAGAGAAAGTAGTTCCCAAAGAGGTTAACAACACCGCATACTAGTAGTACTACTACTATGCGAGCCTCATTCAGCCTGGCGCCCCTCCACACACACACACACAAGCGGTGGTACGAAATCTACTAACCCGCGTGCGACGTACACGTTCATGTGCATGTCAGTGCTTAATGACACACTGTTACAAAAACATCGGTTGTCAGATATTTTCGGTTTTTGTTTATTTACTTTATTGGTCTACGACGCACATCCTCGACGGATACGGATTTTCATAAGAAAATCTGACCCCATAAGCTGAAACTCGACATAACGTTCAACCAGTCTCGAGGATCCCGTGGTAAGTTATCCGGCATAAGGATTCATAGCAACGTGCGTGCGGTCAACAGTAAGCATTACAGCTTCTTAGAAGAATTTACTTCCGGGCTGTTTGGCTGGCCGTGGTCCAAAGCTGTTCGTATCAGCAAACGTTTAGTGACCACAGTACTCTGGTAAAGATTTAATTTACCACATTTTAAATTACAGCATTTTAATTTAACCGAAATTCCACGTTAGAGTACTCTTCGTTTAACCGGAATATAGGTAAAGCAGAGTAACTCCAGATATTTATTTTTTTGGGAATATTCCACGTGAACTTACTTCGGGTATTAAAAAATGTTACTAAAAATACAATTGGTTGTCTGTAAAGTCGGTTTACGGACGATAGTTTTACGTGATAACGTCATAAAGAAACATTGATGAAAAATTGCATACTTTTATGAATTGAATTGAATTATTATCACTGAATTATCATTATTTTGTATAATACAAAGAAGGAGTTAATTGAAAATTACAATTTTTTCGATAAATTAACATTTATTTACATTTATTATTTTATTATTAATTATTTTATTAATTTATCGTTTATAATTATTCTTAATTTATTTATTTATAATTAATATTAATTATTAATAATTATTAATATTATCAATAATAATAATTTGATATAATTGATATAATTTGACATAAATATTTTTAAAACTGGTTAAAAACATTAACTTTTAATTTTCAAATATTATTTAGAGTTTTTGCAAATTTAATTTAAATAATTTGTTTAAATATAATCACGAACAATTAGTTATAGTCATATTATGTCATATTATTCTTTATTTATTATTAGTCATATTATTCTTAAAATGCAAGAATTAATTACCTTTTTTGCCGCTATTTGAGAAAACAGTTAATTAAGGTGAACAAAATGAAATTAGACTGAAAATTATGAAGGAAATCAATTAAATCTTATTAAATTGTAGAAATAAACACAACACGCTCAGGCTCAGACGGAACGTGACACTTTTTCGTGCGTGCAGCCGGTGTTCATCAATTTATAAGACGTTATCACGTCAAAAATGAAAAGGAACACAGTGTATAGGCTATATATACAGCGAAAATCAATTAAATTGTATAGGCTTACGATTCTAGAAAATCTCTACATTAATATAGAAAACGCGCGAACTCGTTCGTTTAGAATGTCTGCCAATGCTTTGCTTTCTTCAGATTCCTCCTCCACTAATTTCCATTCTCGTGGTGATCTTGTCCGATATTAATTTCCCTTAAACTTACCCTTCTTCACTTCACATGGTGAGACCGTTCCTGCTTGGTATGACCATACAACTGAAAATTTTGATATGTAAACATAGAAACAAAACGCAAGGACTGTATACCTCATCGGGATGTGACTTCAGCCTTCAACCCATTCTAATTTGGCTTATAACCTTTACAGTACATAACACGTCCTTATCCGCTATCTCACACACAGACACGTTTTAATATAAATATTGACCGCGACCAGTATTAAGATATTATAATTAACGTAGGTGTTAAAAAACTAGATAACACTGGAAGGTGTATATGCGTAAAAAATTGCGCCGTCAAAATATTAATCTTCTGCGCGTTTGTTACCTGCGTTATCAGACGTACAACAGATAAGAATTAATCTGACGACTGGAAAACATTTTACACGTATTTTAAGCACTCCAATACGTCCAAAACGCAGATTCGATCGATGTGCGTGTTATTTTCATCCGTTGGACAAATAGTATAGGCCTACGTGATTCACTGAATAAACTGCTACTGCTTAGTCTCCTTGATATAAGTTATTCATTATGTCGGAGTTGTACAAGACACCGGTGTTCATAAAGACTTAAATACTTACGTATCTGTACCAAATGTGGTTAGCTCAGCAGTCAATTACAGTACAACTAATTCTTCAACAAGATGGGAAAAACTTTGGCATTATCTCCAGACCTCCTGAAAAAGTCCAGAACGTATGGACTTCTGAAAATAAACGAGAGAGAGAGAGAGAGAGAGAGAGAGAGAGAGAGAGAGAGAGAGAGAGAGAGAGAGAGAGAGAGAGAGAGAGAGAGAGAGAGAGAGAGAGCAAACGTAATGCTGAATGCTGACTAATACCTTTATTTTTCTGTTGTAGTGTATTTATTGTTCATAGCCTAAAGGTACCATACAGTTTGTGCGGTACCTTTAGGCTATGAACAATAAATACACTACATGTACGGTACCTTTAGGCTATGAACAATAAAAATACTCTACAACAGAAAATTGAGATTATAGGTACCATTAGTAAACAATAAGTGTGTGTCTATTATAAATACATCACATTATCATTAATACTTTTATGTTTCCAACACATCAATGCGTGCAACTCCAAAACTGAAGCAAGCAGTTAAAAAAGAAACGACGCGTTCGAATTATAGCTTTACAAGCGCGTATTCTCGTGGGTTACAACTCATTATGGCTTTACAAGCGCGTATTCTCGTGGGTTACAACTCATTATGGCTTTACAAGCGCGTATTCTCGTGGGTACAACTCATTATGGCCTTACAAGCGCGTATTGTCGTGGGTTACAACTCATTATGGCTTTACAAGCGCGTATTCTCGTGGGTACAACTCATTATGGCTTTATAAGCGCGTATTCTCGTGGGTTACAACTCATTATGGCTTTACAAGCGCGTATTCTCGTGGGTACAACTCATTATGGCTTTACAAGCGCGTATTCTCGAGGGTTACAACTCATTATGGCTTTACAAGCGCGTATTCTCGTGGGTTACAACTCATTATGGCTTTACAAGCGCGTGTTCTCGTGGGTACAACTCATTATGGCTTTACAAGCGCGTATTCTCGTGGGTTACAACTCATTATGGCTTTACAAGCGCGTATTCTCGTGGGTACAACTCATTATGGCTTTACAAGCGCGTATTCTCGAGGGTTACAACTCATTATGGCTTTACAAGCGCGTATTCTCGTGGGGTACAACTCATTATGGCTTTACAAGCGCGTATTCTCGAGGGTTACAACTCATTATGGCTTTACAAGCGCGTATTCTCGTGGGTTACAACTCATTATGGCTTTACAAGCGCGTGTTCTCGTGGGTACAACTCATTATGGCTTTACAAGCGCGTATTCTCGTGGGTTACAACTCATTATGGCTTTACAAGCGCGTATTCTCGTGGGTACAACTCATTATGGCTTTACAAGCGCGTATTCTCGAGGGTTACAACTCATTATGGCTTTACAAGCGCGTATTCTCGTGGGTTACAACTCATTATGGCTTTACAAGCACGTGTTCTCGTGGGTACAACTCATTATGGCTTTACAAGCGCGTATTCTCGTGGGTTACAACTCATTATGGCTTTACAAGCGCGTATTCTCGTGGGTTACAACTCATTAGAACTATATGAATAATAAATACATAAATAAAACTAGTGTAAATAAAATGTAGGTTACTAAACCTACCCTAACCGATATGAACACGTGGAAATGGTTTGCAAGCAGATAAGACTAGAGCTGGTAACTTTAGCGCTGCACACCTCCGTCCTTTCCGTAGTCGTCGTGTGTTCGGTCAAGATGTTCTAAACACTTTAGTGTCGATATTGGGCAGTCCTATCAAGTAAACTCGTAATATTCAGTTCCTACCGTACGTCGACATTTCTTTTGCGATCTTGAACAGTATATCATCCTGCCACGTGCCTGAGAAATCTCATTTCGGTCGCTTGAATACAGCGGCCTGGGATTTCGTTAAAGATGTTTTTTGTTACAAGCAAATTAATGTTACATCAAAAAGAAGCAAAAATTTTGTATGTTTCTAAAAAGAGGGAAATGCAATATGAAAAAATTGTATATATTACACCGGGAATTGTCACATGAGAAGCACCAAACTTCGTGTGCCTAATAATTAAAGTAATAATGCAATAATAATAATAGTAGTAATAATAATAATAATAATAGTAGTAGTAGTAGTAGTAGGCCTAGTAGCAGCAGCAGCAGCAGTAGTAGTAATAGTAGTAGAAGTAGGCCTAGTATACTAATAGTAGTAGTAGTAGTTTTAGTAGTTGCAAAAATTGTGCAGTAGGATTAATAGTAATGTTTTAGTGGATGGTTAGTGAGGATCGGTCAATAATACAAATTTTAGTTATTTTGCGTCGACGTTTCGACAATATTTATTAATATTGTTGTTGTCATTATTATTATTTATTAATTGTTGGCGTCAGCAACAATTGTCTTGAAGATGACAATAAATATTGTCGAAACGTCGACGCAAAATAATTAAAATTTGTATTATTGACCGATCCTCACTAACTATCCACTAAAACATTCATTGATTGACGGTCACTAAAAATTTAAGGAATTAATAGTAATAGTATATTAATAGTTCTAATACGATGTGTTACATAATAATGTTATAAAACGGGAAAAATTAATACTTAAAAAAAAAATTGCCATTTCCGTTCAGAAAAATTGGTCAGCCTACAATAAACCTATTGCTAGCACCGAATCCTCAGGACACTACATGGATAGAGGAAGAAGAGTATGGCCACAACAAAACAGAACAAATCCGACATGCAGACGTATAGGCTACGACACACGACACACGCTGAACAAGGACAACGTTAAACCACACAATGTAAAGACGCGTACACCGTAAGCATTCTGTGAGGTCGCCTGCGTATAATCACCGTATCTCCTGGAAACAACGAGTTTTATAACCAAAAAAAAAGTCGAAATTATTCACCTTGAGTGTTTACACACAGGCTACACGGGGACCAAGAGTGTTATCTTACCAAACTACCACAGATTATGTGATTACACACACACATACGCAATACACGCGCTCTGATAACTATTCCCGCGCTATCGTGTGAGTGTACGTTTGGAGATAGCGCTTATCTGTGTTCAAACTTCCTAGTACCATACAGGCCCATATAGCCTACACAAATTGTGGTGAACAATTGTTTGTCCCTATTTTCACTGCGGAATGCGCGTCCCGACGTTCTTTACCCGACTACCAAGTACAGTATTATTGTGTATTAGGCGGTGTCTTCGTTCGTTTGGTTCTTACCTTTTAGCTATAAACTCGTCACCATTTTCAGCAAGGATTAAACACAATACGAGGGTCAGTTGAAAAGTTCGCGGAGCGACGTCTATTGTTTACAGCTAGAACTAACATTTTTCGTTTATCAGGGGAATTCCTGAAAACTCAAACTAGTCTACATTGTCTGGTTCCTGATTCTCCACTACGATTCGCAGTGATTCTTCTTCGATCTTCGGTATTCCCATCACGTTTGACTTGTCTTTGTAGATTTTTATTCCACAGTTCCTTACCGTTCCTTCCAGTCTCACCAGTGTACCGGTTGTTTACAAACACGCAGACACGCACATCTACGTACACGAATATACATGCGTACGTTTATAAAGTCGTCTTGGGCCGAAACGGAACTAGGAAAACGGATTAGCACTCAACGGTTAGACACGTGTAAATAAAGTTACGGTCGTACTGCTACTTGATTTTTTGAAGTAGTCTTAAGAGTATTTAGATTTTAAAGGTAACTGGGTGATATGAACACAATTTAAAAGTAATTCACATAGCGACCGTTTAAAAAACATGGAACTACGAGGGCCAGTTGAAAAGTTCGCGCGGAACGACGTCCAGCCGTTTGCTTACGACTAGAACTATCATTTTTCGTATGTTGTAAGATTCGTATTTTATCTAAACGCCTGTTAATTTTAAAATCAATCTGTCAGTTTATTCACTGTTCATCAGCTGTTTAAAATTTACGTGTCACGCGTGTATTGAAACGTGGACAAAATTGTGAACTCTTAGTTAAAAATGGTCTAACGCTAACGAAAATCCTCAATGAAATGGTAAGAGTATTAGGAGATGGTTTGCATCTTCAAAAACAATGGTTGATAAGTGGGGACTCGAGTTTAAACTTATTCGTACAAGCATTGAAAATGGTGCCCGGCAGTGAACTCCCAAAAAAAACAACACTCCAAATGCGGGATCGATCTTGCACGAACTTTTTCACACCAAGTTCTTGAGTTAAAACATAATGCACACGCTAATATGACATGCCTATGATCTCTCCAACGCCATCCACTCTCAATCGCTGGTTTTCCAACACAGTGTATCACATTTTTTTAATAATATTTGGAGTTGTTACTTTTTTTGGGGCGCCCACTGCAGGAATCATCTTAAACGCTCGTGGGACCGCATTTAAACTCTACTACCCACTTACACGCTAGTTTTTTTGAAGACGCAGCTCCTAACACTTAGCATTTCGTTGTGAATTTTTATTGGCTCCAGACCCGTTTTAACAAACAATTCAATCACAGCACGATATTTGATTTTGTCCACTTTTCAAAACACGCGTGACAAGTAAATTTCAAACAGCTGGTAAACAATGAGTAAATTGACAGACAGATTTGGAAATTAACAGGTGTTTACAAGAAATATGAATCTTACAACACACAAAATATTTTAGTTCTACCGCTAAGCTATAGATGTCGCTCCGCGAACTTTTCAACTGACCCTCGTATGGTTTGTTCCGATCCCAAGCAGGTAGACTAGAGATGTTCACGTGGATGTAAATTACGCGCCTTTTAATACAATTTTATGGGTCCAAGAAAATATTTGTTCGTGGAAGAAATTCTACTTTCAAGTTCTCGTTCGGAAGTTTGACTATATTTCTCCAATCATGCCACACAAATAAGCAGGCCTACTACTATGCAGGACAAAATATTTCACTGAGAACCTGAGCATTACGCTTTGTACCCGCATACGGTTTTTCATTATAAAAAAAAACACTGCACACACACACACACACACACACACACACACACACACACACACACACACACACACACACACACACACACACACACACACACACACACACACACACACACACAGTAGCCTGTGGCCGGCCCATACTATACTCCGGGCGCGCGATTGTACAATTAAGACGTTTTTTTGCTTACGAGTGAGACACGTTTCGACATTAAGCGGTATGCTCATACTCAGCCATGTTTGTTGACTACTGCTTTCGGCTTATGTTCGACTTTTCTTGGCGGCTGACTTTTTGTTTCGTTGTGACTGATTTTAGTTCACAATTTTGATTTGAGAGTATTTTCCCACGTTTAGCGATTCAAAAATCTGTCATTCTTCGTACTGACCTATATTTGTTGAGGTATCAGTTTGTTTTGTGTTTTATGTTTGTGTACGTGTAGATTTTCCCAAATGTTCATCATCATAGTGTCTGTGTGGTACATGTTTTATTAGTATCATGGCGCAATGTGTTGGTATTGGTGTCCTGTATTTTTTGCATTTGTTACCGAATTAGATTTGTGAACGTTTCTTTGCTTGGTCAAATTTGTACATTTTAATTTGTTTTTTGTTTTCCCTGTATAAACTAATGATCCCTGTATAAACTAATGATGATGTATTATTGAGCGAACGAAGCGGGTTCTCAGTTTGAACTCGACCGTTTGCCATTTGCCTATCTGTCTAAATTTATCTAGGCCTATACGTCTCACGACAACTTTTGAACGCATGAAGCGATTTTTGTATAACTTGGGATGCGTGTGGACACTTTTACCCTACAGCACCCATCTGTCTTTAAATTGAACCCCCCCCCCCAAAAATAGGTGGACGGGGGACAAAAATGTGAGGGTTCAAAATTTGAAAAGTCTCAGAAGCCCATATGGGGAATCAACCTGACGGGACTTTTAACCACAATCTGATTGTCTTGTCCATTTTTGAAAATTTTTTAATTTGTGAACGTAAAGACATTAACGACATTACGTTTGTGAACGTAGAAGTGACTTAAAATTTTTACGCCAAAATTCATGTGGGCTATAAAATTAAAAAGGACCTTAACTAACATCAGAATGTATTGTTAAGTTTTGGAAATTTTAAAAATATGGAACCCTACGGGCGAAAAAAAGATAAAAAATATCTCGAGTAATCCTCGAGTAATTTTAAGAAGCGTGACGGAAGGTAATTAACTTGATTTATAGTAATAAAAAATATGAAAAAGTTGTGAAAATCCAGCATAGTGTCGGACTAAAAGGAATTTTAACCCAAGTGCGAATATTTCAAAATTTTTGTGATTACTGCACGATTGAGTGCAAAATAATATAATTGTTATATTATTTCTAAAAAAATAGTAGAGAAATCGGGATTTTTGTAATTTTTCCCATAATTGAAAAATTGTTTAATATCGAAATATATATAATAATAAAGGCACAACGTTCATAATATTGAGTACTGCAGCTCACGGTGCTTATTACTTCATAATATGTAACAATTTATTACAAAGTTGTTTACAGAACAAGAAACAAAAGAATAACAACAATTTATTATAGTCTATGTACATTTACGTGCGGTACCGGATTAAAGGGGGGCTAAAACCCCGGGCCCCGTTTGTCGGGGGGGCCCCATGGCCGACCATTTATTTCCAAATATTTATATAGCATATCGGTTGTTTCTCTCTATTCCTATAGCGAACTGCGAGGCTGAGAGATCATTTTCTGCTCCTAAAAGAATCAAGAACATGTACCGATCAACAATGCTTGAAAGCCGCTTAACTAATTTGGCAAGATTAACTATTGAAACAGAATTATTAAAAACATTGCATTTGGATTATTTCATAGCAGAGTTTGGCGAAAAGAAGAGCAAAAAGAAATATTTCAATTAAATTATTTTGTATTCTCTAATTTACTTTTTCCGTTGATTATTGTAAAAAGATCTGCGAAATAAAATGATAGTAAACAGTTTGAGCATTAATTTGATCAGTATAAAATAAAAAAATATGCGAGTAAAAATACGGTTTAAGAACAATATTTTATTTATTATATTTATTAAATGATCGTCTGAATAAGGTAAAGTATTGTGCAAAACGCAAAAATTTCATACATGGGTCCCTGCTCAAACCTTAAAATGCACAGACCTTAATCCGGCCGTGTGTACGTGTAATTCCATTAATAACCTGAAACTAAATCAAACTGAATACACAAGCACACATACATTTTATACGTACTTTGTGTGCTACCACCGACTTCACGTAATTCCTACAGCACCACTACCGTCTGCTACAGAAGATCACTTGGAACTGACGAAGATTAGGACGCAGAGTATACGGGGACCAAGCGACTGGGTGTTCCAAAGCATTAAATCAGATCAGAACGCGTGATTCCTGAACAAAGCACGCGTGAAGGTTGCGTCCGATAAATGAAATTCCTTCCACACCACAGCAGAATGCTTGGCTAGCTAATTCCAAGCCTTCACGCTAATTAACTGCTGACTTCCTTTGTTTACTGTTATGTAATTCTGATCACAATTATTAATTTCATCCTGTATCGACAGCATTCGCCGTAACCAAGTTACGTCCTTATTCTCCGACTTCTAACGCATCGTATTCAGACGCTGTCTTAAAAAGTACTTCATAATCACCAACTTGTTTGAAGTACTGTTCGAGTTCGTTAACTGTCTTTGCATGCGTAAACAGCTAAATATTAATGTATGACAAGGAGAAGCCAGCTGGCACTGAGACCGTAGCGGAACTACGAGGAGGATCAGCCCCATGACCTATTACAAATTTCATAGTCACTTAACGTAGATCTATTCCTAAGCCAGTTGCTTGTGTTATAAGAATGTTTCTATACAATTGTAGAAATAAAATGAAATACATGAATTATAAATTAATACAGTTTTCTTAATAATGGAATTCACTTAAAATTTTGTAAATAACGTACTTATTTACAGGTTAGAAAAAAAAAAAAATTAACGCACGCGCCAGAAAACGAAGGCAGAGCCTCTGAATTTACCAGACACACTTCCCCTCAGGGTTGTATATGTCTTCTCTAATCTAGTATCTCTATGGGTTAAATCGTTCTCTTTGCACACGTAAACCAGGAGTTTCTTGACTTTAATTCGGAAAAAAACAGATTTTATTGCAGGATTTTACATTAAATAATGTACTTTAACACGAACCATAAGCTGCATAAAAGATTCTTGGGACTTCATCCTTAAAGTTCTAAGGTACAATAAACCAGATTTTTGAAAATATCTTCAGAAATACTCAATTTCATAATATTTATTAAGGATACGAATCCAGAATTAAGGTAATACTTAATGACATGAGATGAATTACCTTTAATTTGAATAACAGTCAATCAACACAGAATATTTTGAAATCAGCGCTTTTCCATATTTTAAAGGCTTTTTGCGCCATCGGTATTCTTCTTTTAATCTACAGAAGTCATTTATTACAAGCACTACTAACATTCTCCAACTCAGATTACCCAATTTTCATATTCGCTCTTACATCGCTCATAAATTGTTCTGTAATCAGATGATAACAGACTCAAAACGTAACGACAAACTTGGAACGCAAAAGAATAAGGGGCGGACACGTGGTTCTCCTTAGACGCTCGTTATCAGTAGGATAACCGATCTCATCATACGATAACGGTTACCGCAGGGGAACTGACCAGTGACCAGGTGTGCTGCTCAGCTGTGCGGCACCCACTCAGCGAGACGGGTAACAAACTACACACAAAGTTCCTATTATTCTTGTACCTTTTCTTTAACGACGAACCAAAAGGCAGTGACTTGGCGTGGGTACATAACACTAGTTGCCGGTTGTGATAGGCCTAAAACTTAACCTAAAAATTAATTCGAATTTTTCCTTGTACTAAGTGTTCTTTTTAGAGTATTTCTATCATTCGCTGGCAGAAGAAGCGGGTCCCGGTTCAACGGGATCTGACTCTATTATACTTACACACAATAAATCAAACACAAATAATCGAATTAAAAATAATAAAGATAAACAGAGAAGCACTTGACTAAACGAACAAAACACAAATAGGTACGTAGTATCTGCTGCACGTCAGTTCCGAAAACGAAAATAGTTGCTAAACTGAGGTTTATACAGGGGCAACACATTGGGTGGAGGAATGTGTGTCCTTGTCCACAGTTTGTGTAGTGACAACTACTACGAGGTCAAAATTACCGTTCGCAGTATAACATTGCCGATGTCTGAGCCGGCAACACAAGACGGTTCAAGTGCCCAGCAGTTCGAAAGCAATGCTACACTTTTCTTAAAGTTTCCCTACTAATATTGTTCGCATTTCAAATTATTCAATAACTAAAGTATTTATTCTGTGAAGTAATATTATTTTCTCTCATTTCCAGTACTGTTGCCGCCGGCAACAGCGGTTACATGGACCGCCACGCTACTGCCAAACGAAAAGAAAAACGGTGCAAACGATCTCGATTGCTTAATGTGATGTAAATCGGTGAGATAAATCATCGATATCGACACACCATTTGACACTAACACTGATTTGAAGAATACAGGTGCAGTGGCGGTTACAGGTATATATCTGTGAAGCTTTGATTATATTCACAGATCACTCACTTTATTCTTGTATCGTTTTATCATTAATAATTTTAAAAATTCTAAATATTTTTTTTTAGAAAATTCTGAATAATAAGTAAATAATAAAAGTAAGTCAAAAATTCTAAATAATAAATAAGAATTCTTTTAGGCTAATAATAATAAATCAATTCTAAATTCTTTGAAATGTTTATTTATATACCTGATGTTGATAGTGTTTATAAAAACTGCTGAAATACAGTGTTACAGTCTACTTTGCAATTTAAATAAAAACATACTCGCGTTGAAATTAATTTTGTTCATTTCAATTAATTTTATTTGTTAATAAATGACAGAACATTTTAATTACCTGGGTTGTAATATCTCATATGGAACTGATATTGATTGAGATAGTAAGCTAACAAAATTTAGACGCTCCTGTAGAACGATCATAGGTACCTGAAAAATAAAATACGGAAGGATACAGTTTATAAAACTGTGGCTGTCCCCACATACCTGTATGCTAGTGAGACATGGAGTCTTGGTAAAAGGGACGTGCAGAGGATTCAGGCAACCGAAATGAAATTTCTAAGACGGACGCAAGGTTGTTCTCTCTTGAATCGGAGAAGGAACGAGGATATTAGACGCGATTTAAACATGGTATCGTTGCACCTGAAGACTGAAGACCACAGAAGGAGATGGTGTGAACACTTGAATCGCATGCCTGATAGCCGTCTACCCGTGGCTGCCTTGGGTTATCACCCTACTGGGAAGAGAGATGTCGGTAGACCGAGGAGGAGAATGAGTTCCTAAGGCCTAGTCCTTGGAGTGGTGATGATGATGATGATAAATGACAGAAAATTGGATGCAAGTACATGATAGAAATCAAGAAGAGCAGAAGATGGAGGGAAAAACACTGCAAATAATAATGTAGGCCTAATTGCACGGGTGAAAGTTTCAGACGAAGACACTGCAGTCCACTTATCATGTGAAGTTTCACAACAATGGTTGGCAACGTGAAGTTTCATTGATCAGTAACGTATCTAGAATTTGGCCGTGGTGGGCAGGAGGGGGTCCGGTCGAGTCGGCTTCATACAAAACAAAATACAAGTTCAGACTAATCAACATTACTAAGTTCAAATTCGCTGAAGAAACATGTGATAACATCCTAAAGTCAAACTCATTAAAATGATCACCATCACAATAAAAATACGCGTTACTGAAACACTGATACAAGATACTGTTACAAGTTGATACAAGTTACTGTTTACAAGATATTTATTGACTGAACTGATCTCCCTATATTTCATATTTCAAACATTTACGCTAATGCTGTGTAATAAACCTGTTTGTATATTTAAAAAATAGACTGAAAAAAATAATAACACAGCATAAAAATTAAGAGACTAACAAAATACCTCGTCACGATTTTTCGACCCTCTGGAATGTGTCCGGCCCCGTTCATCCCACCCCCGTAAATACGCCCCTGTCATTGAGTGGATACTCCAATCAACAAAAGAAAAACGTCCCCGACCAGACACTTTTTTAATTCTCCAGAGGCTTAATTTTTTTTTTAATACTAACAAATAAATTTGTAAAAAAACGTGCTGTGACAGTTAATTACCACAGAACCTAATCATATAACCGTATCATGCCACTTCAGCCACAAATTTTGAAAGTAATTCTCACAGGACCCATTATTTTGTGTCATATATTGCAAAGTTTTTTGTCCTAATCTCAGATTCATTTAACAAGGTTTTTTAAATAATGTATTTGCTGACAATCATAATCTAACATTTCATTTTTGAAAAATTCTTTACATATTTACGGCGTAAAAAACTTCAAGGTCGGAATTTTAAAAATCCGCCTCGAAACTTTTATTTTAAAATTTGTCAGGATTAAAAATATTATCCGAGTTCTTACGAAATGAGGGCTCTAGGGAATTCTAAGCAAAACGCTTAGTTCTGGACTACTTCACGACAGGTGAAACAGTAAAAAAAACCTTATAGAGTGTAATATATTTAACGCAACGACTTCTTCTACTTATGGCATCTACTTTATTAAAGTTACTCTATTTAGACGGAATAAATTATCATAGTCGTCATCGCACACAGAGCCAATAAAGACAAGTCACGTTAAAACGAATATTTAATTGCCAAAGAACAGACTGATAATCGAGAAGGCGCTCTAACGTAGGCTACAAGTGTTAGTAATAATAAAGAGGCCTCCTCCACCACGAATGTTAGAGGCTTGGAAGAGAAGTACAAATTTGAAACGCCAAAGATACGTTAAAACATCACGAAGAAAACCGGCTGGAAAGAGAACAGACAAGGTCACGTGGTGGTCCGCCGTCCGAGTCGGTTAAAAATTTGTTGTCTCGGACGTCATCGGAATTCACGTGCAAAAACCTGTTGTCACATTTAATGTAAGGGTTGTGGTCGCTGCAGAAGGTCTCTGTGGACCATTACGCCGGAGAAGACAAGTAATAATTAATTTGTTCTACAGGGAAAAAACATCATTTTACAACTTTCTTTTCAGTGGTCAAAGAATAAATATATGTCATAACCAGTTTCCAAATTTGCTGGGGGGGGGGGATCGGGCTTTTACAATTTTGTACGAAGATATCCAATAACAACTGATGCAGTATGCCGTCCACCTACTTCATCCAACGTGATCCTTCACAACGGTTAAATCCGAACAGTGAAATTAGAGTATTAGAGATAAATATTATATACGTATAGACATAGATTCACTTAAAACGTATACGTGATTCAGTTAAGATCCTTTATAAAAATACATCTGTAGTCCTGGGTCTGAATGGTAGGCTCTCAGGTGACATTTCAATAAATAATGGAGTTAGGCAGGGATGGTGTGTTTCCCCAACCTTGTTTAATATATACGTTGACGACATGTTGAGAGCATGGAAATCCAGAGTGACTTCGGGAATACAGCTTAACAAATCAATTTGTATGGGTTCCCTGCTATATGCGGATGACATAGTTCTCATTCAAGAAAATGAGAATGATTACAAAGAGCTATGTTTCAATTACAAGAAGTGGCAAGAGAGTACTCACAAACTATTTCAGTAACCAAAACCATTGCCTTTAAAGGTAAATGTCCAGTGAGGACTAAGATAGTTATAAACAACAGCACTTCAGAACAAGTGAGCCGTTTCAAATATCTCGGCTGTGTAGTAAGCTATGAATTTGAATATGATGTAAGAGAGAAGATTAATAAATTTAGGAATATTTGTGGTACGATTCATTGAAATCTTAGAAATAAAACAAGACATAGCAGAAGGATTAAATTTTATAAGATACTTGCAATACCCACGTTGATTTATGCAAGTAAGGCGTGGGAGTTTACAAAAAAGGAAAGCGGCAAAATCCAGAGTGCTGAAATTTAGTTTCTTCGAAACACTTTAAATTATACATTGCAATATAGAATAAGGAATGAGGATAACGGAGCAGAACTCGAAGTACAGGATATAAATTAAATTATTTCAATTTACAGAAGACAATGGTGGGATCATCTGCAAAGTGTTACAGAGGATCGATTGCCGAAAGTGGCAGTGAATTATAAAGCCATTGGTAAAACACACGTGGGTCGTCCGAGGATGAGATGGTTGCCGGAACAGGTTTAAATAATCTAATCCTTGAAGAGAAGAAGAAGACGTAGACGTCTCTGGAGTATAGACCTACACTATAGAGTATTAGACATATTATATAGATAGCCTACGTAGAGTTTATTATAATTATACATTGGAGACTTATAGATTATATAGACTGTGTAGATTACAAGCCTACGCCCACACGCTACTCGCAAGGGTAACATCAAGAAGGGTGAGAGTAATGTGGGCAATACGATTAGATGGTCAGAGTTTACAACGGTTTGGCCAATTCAAACTGTCGCCCCTACGGAGAACTAAAGTGGAAATCTCCTCTTTCACGGGGACTGTAGCCTGTACCTTTGCGAAATGGACGGCAAATGTTACAACACTTTCTACAATACACGTCGCTGGTGACTGTGTAGATTACAAGCCTACGCCCACACGCTACTCGCAAGGGTAACATCAAGAAGGGTGAGAGTAATGTGGGCAATACGATTAGATGGTCAGAGTTTACAACGGTTTGGCCAATTCAAACTGTCGCCCCTACGGAGAACTAAAGTGGAAATCTCCTCTTTCACGGGGACTGTAGCCTGTACCTTTGCGAAATGGACGGCAAATGTTACAACACTTTCTACAATACACGTCGCTGGTCAACAAGTTTTAATAGGACACACGAACGACGCGGTGCCGGATTAAGGGGGCCAAAGCCCAGGGCCCCGCTTGTCGGGGGGACCCATGCCCAACCATTTAAAACGAATCAATAAAATCACTCTTAAAAGAATCAGGAACATGTAGTCCTTGATAGCCGCTTAACTAATTTAGCAAGATTAACTATTGAAACAGAATTATTAAAAACATTGGATTTTGATTATTTGAGTTTGTCGAAAAGAAGAGCAGAAAGAAATATTTCAACTAAATTATTCTGTATTCTCTAATTTATGTGTACTGATGATTATTGTAAAAAGATCTGCGAAATAAAATAATAGTAAACAGTTTCAGCATCTATTTAATCAGTATAAAATTAAAAAATATGAGAGTAAAAATATGGTTTAGGAATAATATTTTGCTTATTATATTTATTAAATGATCGTCTAAATAAAGTAAAGTATTGTACAAAACGCAAACATTTCATACATGGGGCCCTGCTCTTAAATAGCCCCGGGCCCCACATAGCCTTAATCCAGCCTTGGGACGAGGATCTAGAATTTATGATGAGGAATGTTAATAAAGAACATTAAAACTGATGGTTAACTTGAATTTGGACAAGACGATGTATTGCAACGCTGGGAGTAAAAGTAACAAATTGAACTGGCAAACTGAGGAAGTAATACAGAAGACAGAAATAATTAAGGTTTAGGGAACAAAAAATAGGGGCTCAAGGGTTCTACGGAACAGAAGCATGGAACGAACGAGTAAAGCATGGACGGAGGCTGACCGCTCCTCTCAACATTCGGGACAAAGGATTGCGAAAAGTACAAAAGTGAGAATTTCGAAAAAACGTACAAAGCGTAACTTTGTATGGACGTGAATTTGTCGATTTTCTACACGGCAGGAAAATGAACTAAAGTTAATGGAAATTGATTTGCTAAGAAGGAAGCGCGGGAATGTGCAGACGGCGCAGAGTGAGGAACGAATAGATTACAGAAATTACGAGTATGTATCAGGATGTTGTGGTGAAAGCAACCGACTTGGTACGGGCTCGTTCTACGAATAGAGCACAGTCGACTTCGAATCATGTTAACGATCGCCCGACCATAAGTCAGTTGGTCAAGACGAAGACCGCGACTCGTATGGAACAACATAATTGAAAAACAAAAAACCTTAACGCAGTTAAGGTTCATGAGCGATGGAAGGGCAAACAAGAATGTAACAGCTTACCGGGCACAGTGAAACCAAAATAGCGATCTGAGAGCCAGGGGGGAGACAGGCAGACAGACAGAGGAGTTTTATTAAATTCATGCTTTCAGTATCAAGTAATCATACTTGGATATGTCATAATTATATACTGTCAGTTATAATTATAGTGATTTCGAGACTAACTTTTAACCCATGGATATATGTAAAAAAAGGCAGATATATGAGTGCTGTCGATGAGTTCGAAATATATAAGGCCTTTCTTTAAAAATAAAAACACCAAAGAAGTCCTGGAGTAATCATACTTGGATATGTCATATTTATATATTATCAGTTATAATTATACTGATTTCGAGACTAACTTTCAACCCCTCCTTATATGTAAAAAAGACAGATATATGAGTGCTGTCGAGGAGTTCGAAACATATAAGGCCTTTAAAAATAAAAACACCAAAATAAGTCCTGCTGAACGAACAGCTCAACTCTCAGTCCAATTCTCTATACGACACAGCGATAAGAGTCCAAGACGGGGTCCGTGGTGCACGGTCAATAACAATGTAAGCATAACAGTCGATAATAGTGTTATCGTGGTGCGCACCAACAACACCGCGTGTGTTCCGTGTTCATATATTTTATATTTATTTACGACATCTGTGTAAATTATACGTAATTTATTTTAATTATCTGACGAAATTTACTGAGGGATTTTAACTTGAAGATCGTACATACTGTACGTCCAGAAAAGCGTAGTGAAATATAAAAAAGGAAAATCCACTAGACGGATAAAAGAGGTAAATTATAGCCTCTTTAATATTATAAATTATAGCCTCCTGAATATTCTATTCAGACAAAGGAGGTTTATTATAAGAGGGCAACACAAGTCGATATTTATGGAGGAAAGAACGATTAGACCTCACCTCTAATGCACTAATCAACGAGGACGAAGAGGAAGATAATAATCTACGAAAGCCTAATGAGAACACAAGCAAACGTCCATGCAGACTGATGTACAAAACGTACCACCGTAAGGTCTGAATTTGCCAAGTGCGATGGGGAGACAACGCTAGAGAAACCGGAACGTGTAAAAATTTCCAGTAAATTCCTGTGGCTTGGTGCATGAATCAACAATGTCATAAAACAGTGTTCTGAGAAAATGGAGTTTTAAAATTGGTCAGTTTTTCTGACTCATATTCTGGTATCATGGTCAAGATCATGTTTGATGTTTTGATAAATATTTACATACATATGTAAGAGAACATGACCGATGTAAGTTTAATTGTGAAAAATATCGTTTAGTTTCTAAAATAAATGTGACATTGGTGGTTCTGAATACAGAAAGTGTTCCTGGCTTTGGCAACCACTGATATTATTAACTCGTAAGATATACATTGACATTGACATTGGTGGTTTTTACACATGAAAATACAGGAGTGTAAAGAGCCACTAATGTCATTTTCACCAAAATCTGACATCGGTGGTTCTAGCACCAAGCCACAGATTTATTATTATACATAAATACATAAATATTATACATTTATGATTTATTATTATACATAAATGTGGATATTAGATAATTTTTCAGTTATGAGAAAAATTGCAAAATCCTGATTACTCTACGATTTCTTTAGTAGTAATATATACTGTGTAGAGCGGACAGTCATACAATAAACATTAAAAATTTGAAACACTTGGATTTGGGGTACAATTCGTTTTACTCTGACACCCTGCTGGATTTTCACAAATTTTCATCTCTTTTTTTGGTCTTTAAGGTCCCAAAATTTAGAAATTTCCACTTTTGAAATTTTGAAACGTAACACTACATTCAGATGTTAGTTAAAAATTCTCTTAAATTTGCTACCACATATGAATTTTTGTGATTTGATCAAAATTGGCAGCCTCCACCTTTTGGGTCCTGACCTCCAAATATTTGGGAATTATTAAAAAAAAAAACAACACTATACTAAGATTACGGTTAAAATTCCCTTTTATTTGTTGCCTACATGGGCTATTGCGATTGTTTCACAATGTTTGCCCCTCACATTTTTGCCTCCCGTCCCACTATATTTTTGGGGCTCGATCTCGAAAACACAGGGTTCTCAAGGGTAAAAGTATGGACACAAATGCCAAAAGTTTTACGAAAATCGGCTGATGCGTTCAAAAGTCACCGTGAAACAGCCGGTCTGTTAGGCCGGGCCGTGGTCCGCAGTTGTTGCTATTGACAAACGTTTTGGCCCCATGTCTAGACTGGCACGGTGTCGGCCAGTTCACCGGTGAGGTACAGAGGCTATGAATACGAGAAAAGAAGTGTTTATGTTAAGAATCTAGTAACTTGTAATGACAATCTTATAACACTGTGGACGTTAAAGTTGTTATCAATTGTATGACGTGATTCGAGCACAAGTAACGTGTACTGTACAGTCATCTAACAGATATCTCTGTCGTTTATTACTGCCCGCGGAGGGGGAGCGAACAACTTGCAGGCGTTTGTAGGAACAGCATACTACACAAGACCATGAGTGCGTTTACGAACTGCAAACGCTGATGTTTTCGAATGCAATGCAGATGTATCACGATTCATGTCAACGTTGCCACATCTATATCATGTCTACTACAATGCTGTAACATTAAACTATGAATAATTAGCCGTGTAATCAAATTATTATGTATGTGTCACCGGTGATCCGTGTCACTAGATGGCGCGTCGCATATTGTAATATTGCGGTGTGTGGGTAACTCTTAATTCAATAATTAATTCTTGCAACTACGGTATGATCTATTATAATTGTTTACCGTAATATTGATATCTTTAATAACTTTAAATCGTTTCGTCTTATGGGCGTTTCACACATTAAATCTAACTCTTTAGAAACTGTAAAATGTAACGTTTATAAAAACATAGTCTGTTACAGTGTTACTCGAATATCTGGCAACAGGGACGCTTAAAAAACTTGTTTTTCATCGGAGACCTACTCTTTACACACAACATACACACACGCGGATATAAATACATATATAAGAATATTTTTACTTAACAAAATTTATTACAAAAAAAATACAAATTACTGTATTGTTAAAATTTAAAACATTTATATATTTACAGGTAGGTATTTGTTTACAAATTAACAGAGAGCATTTTCAAGTGTCCAGACACGTAGGACATTTCTATTATAAAGCCTACATTCGGTGAAAAATGTATAACAATAGCACAAAAAATATTGGTATGGAGAACCATACATGACTTCCATGTTCTAAGATTTATATTTAACCGAACTTGAATTCGGTTAGGTAATTTCTAACAAGTTAGGTGTGTTCCTTGTAAATCGATTTTTATGTTTGACAAATTGAAATGAAATATTTCCATAGAAACAACTACTTCTTTGTTGCCGATAACGTAGTACACATAAAAAATTATCCCCTCCCCCTTCAACTATCATTTTCATTTATAGAAAATTACCCCCTCCCCTTTCAACTACCCTTTTCATTTATAGATACTTCATCTACCTTTCTACAGTGGATTATTATGACCTTGTTTTAAGGATACTTTATTTATCAAAATTAAGTACTTTACTCTTGTTAAAACTTAAAACGTTGTCGGTATAGTACCCCATCCCCTTAACCGACCTTCACCAAAATCAATAGGCCTTGAGTCATCTACAACTCGGGCATATATGCAAAAAATTATTTGATTCTGTTTGAATCAAATAGAAAAAATTCTACACATAGACACACAGACACTTTTCTGAAAAAGACTTTTCTTGTTTTGAGGGTAGCACAATCAGAATCAGCCCTTATCTCGAACACGGTTTTTTCGCGATTACTATACTTCCATTTCCTTACGGAACATGGAAGTAAAAAAAAAAAAACAGACAATATATAATAATAGGCCTACATATGCAGGGTTTAATAAAGTTTCTTTTTTTATTTCAGAACAAATCCGAAATTCAAAGCATTTGTTTTTCACTAACAAAACTTTTGTTTGCGCATATCAACGACGTCGTCTTTCAAAACCGCATGCTAGCCTCCAGGATTTCACTTTGATCGTAGTAGAAAATCCCACATCACAGAGCCTCAGGTACTTGAAAATCGGACCAGTCTGTTTTTCGGTTACAGATGGTTACTCATTTTTGACATTTAACAAAACGTTTTGTAGCGAAAGGTGAAACTTTTGTTCGAGAGTGCTCGCTATTCGCCGAACGGATTACGCATTTAATAATATTTTAGTTATAAAGAACAGGCTAGTTATAAAAATCCTTTACAAAGCCGTTAGTTATAATTTTATTATTAATTTTATTTTATTCTTCAGACCTCTGCCAATATGTCGCGGATACCAAAGAATCACTGGTCTGTACTATCAATACTTTTTTATACTGGTGAGGACGATATCTGCATCTGTAAGGATTAAAACTATTCTACAAAATGCACACCCACAAACCACAAAAACAAACTGAAAAATCCAACAGTTACCCACCGAGTGACAGCACAGGGAGGAGTGGTTTACGCCACTGACGATATACCATCGCAGAATAGGCGAATTACTGTTTGATGTTAACAAACAAAATGTGTGTCAAAACCCAAAATAGGGTATTCCTTTAAGGGGGGCGGGGGAATTTGTCTGGAAAACTTTTTAACAAAAAATATCTTTCCAACTTTGTCGTGTTTACTTGCTGAACTGCTACTTGTCATGTTCCGGACGAGGCCTTTCAGTGTTTCCACCATTTTCAAGTTCTAAACCACCACAACGTGGAAATTATGGAAACACTGAAAGGCCTCGTCCGGAACATGACAAGTAGCAGTTTAGCAAGTAAACACGACAAAGTTGGAATTACAGCGACTGCTAATTCAAATAACAAGATGAAAAAATATCTTTAACGACTTCACGAAACGAATATAATAATGTTTCGCTTTACCTGTTTCAATCCGTCCAATCTGCCCAGGGACTTGGAACCCTGCAACGGCGCCGACACTTCTAATCTTCTGCCGCGCAGTTTCTCGATCTTCCTTTTGCTCCTGCATTTCTTCGCGTCACCACCACTATCACACACACCACCACTACCGCCGACTAACACGAGACCGAAACTGTCTTCGGGATCCGACTGCACCTCTCTGAACTCCTCCTTGAGGCTTCGCCGGTGCGCCGGACTCTTGGCGCTGAATCGGCGTCGCGACGTCTTGGGCGAGCTGGCCGGACTGGTGACCGGGGACGTCAGCGGACTCAGCGTCTGCAGTTTCTGCACCAGGCTGCCGAACATGGCGAACGCCGTCGTTGAGTCCTGTTGTATCAACGACTTCCTCTTCTTCTTATTATTCTTCTTTACCGATTGCAAATTTAACGAAAAGAGACCAGTCTCATATGACTACTATCGGCGAAAACGTCGCGCTGACTAGACCCAGATCCCGTATGTTAACCATAACCATAACTGTAACGGCGTTGAAAATGTTACACTTTGAACAATACATTTTCTAAAACATGAAAACTACGCGCTGTTTATGAAAAATCTGTTATTTTTTTAAACAATTTTACTGTTATTTTGGTACTGAACGAAAAGCACTGACATAAACATTTGATACAAATATATTTTCTATAAAAGATTATACTAACTGAAAAACTGTTAACACCTGTACGACGGAACTAACATTCGTTCGATATCAGCAAAAAAAAACCTTCAACGAAAACAACGCTCGCCTTGTTTTATGAAGCGTGTGTGTTTGTTAATAGAGAGAACATAACCTTCGAATTACAAAACGACAATTCTAAATACTAATAGATAGACTCACATAATACGCGTATCTTTCACTGTAAATAAATTCCTCTTAGCCTACTTAATATTTTATATACTATGTAGAGTACTTCGGTAAAAAACAAACTAATAACAACCGATTTCAGCAGATTCATAATACCAATGTTACAGTATTAAATACGCACAGGCAATCCGATAAAAAACAACACATGATCGTGAAGAAAAAAATGAGAACACAACCTATTATTCGACGAAACATAACCTCAAATGCACAACGGTGTCATCTCGCAGTATGTACGAGGAGAATTATTTATTATTAAAAAAAACACACACTAGATCCAAAAATACGTTTCGCTAACGAATGGCACAGGCATAACCATTAGATTATGTCAGCGTTAATTATTAACGTTGAGTAACGTTAGAAACTAACTGAATCGACAACCGCCCGACTGACTGTATTATAAACTTCGTTCACCCAACACACACAAAACCAAACTAACCAGTTTTTGGTTCGTACTGAAACATGCACACATGTACATTGGAAATAACAACACCGTTCCCCTTCCACCGCGACCGCGTATTGTTGCTTCGGCAACGTTCGGCGCAGGCCACGAATACCGGCGAACGCGAGACTCCTTGCAATAGATAGCCGTCCGTTTCTTCTGTACGTACTTGTGTAGTAATAAGATTATCTACTCTAGCTGCAGCAGGTGTTTTCGGATTTACCTTGGCTCTCGGCTGGATTGCTTGTCAGCGCGCCCGACTGTTTTAGAAAGCAGTTTCGCTCGCTCTGACACTAATTTTATAGAACTATTCAACACACAGATACTCACGTCTCTGCCCATAAACGCGATTCATTATTCGTCTCGCACCATTATTCCTCTGTTCAACTTGTGCATACAATCGCCGCCGTATTGTTGGTTTAAAGACTTAACCAGTGGCAGTAAAGACTTTTCTCAGTTTTTAAAAACAGCGTTTTGTTTTTTTTCTATCGCTTTCATGACAAAATGTCTAACACGTGTATCGTAAACAAACGAATTACTCACACAATATTTTCGGCGGTATTAACAAATTTGACGTTTTAGCAATGCAATAATATAGTCGTTATCCATGATCTTCACTTCTTCCTCATTTTCTCTAAAAGCGTCCCTTTGACCACGAAAGGGGGAGGGAAGCCCACGAAAAAATGGATTGACTGTGTGCACAAGGATATGGACAACAATGGCTTTCAATTAAAAGATGCTGAATTCTGAAGACAGAAATAAGTGGAGAACCATGGCGTATTAGGAAATTCCTTGTAATATGTCGTACTACGAGTATTCTTCCTTGTTTAATGTGTCGTGTTACGTAATTTGTTTAATTTGTCTTAGTATATTGGTAGGAGAAACACTCAGCATTGAGGGAACTCTCTAACAAACAAACAAAATTAGTTACTTCTTAAGATCTTGTGACCTTGCCGGCCCAAAAGTAATGTCGTAACATTTCGATGCCGCGAGCGATTGTCATCTTCCGAGTAGGGATAGCTAGAAAATGGTGGGGATGTGCCACCAAATACTGGATTCTTCGTTACCAGTCTTCGAAACAACCACGCTATCTTTATATCTGTTCCTACTCTGATGATGGCAAACGCTCGAGCCGTCAAACGTTACGACTCAACGAAAAGACTGTTTTTACCCACCGACCAGGGACGAAAAGCCCGACAGTTTTAGTGAACAGACAGGGTTGGGTCGGGCCAAGAAAGCCTACGGAATTAAATTCAACTTTTCTTGATTTACTTATCACAAAATTCTTTTATATCACTTATATATACGTCAATGTCGTTTTCAATATTTATTTTTACTAGACATCCAAACTTTCTTGTGACATACTCGATTTCTATCATTTTTTAATAGTTATCAACTTGGAACACGATCTTTCACTCTTAGCAACAGGTAACGTTAACCAAAGTTTCGTAATATGTTTACTGAGTTGTTTTGAGACCAACATTTCTAAAATTTGAATTAAAAAAAAACTAGTAGTGTAACTAAGTCCAAAACCGCCTCCCCTTCTGGGGTGCCTTGCATTTTGCATTCCTTGCACACCCCCGCTTAAGACGCTTCTACTCCGCAGTTGGGGGAGGGGTGATAGAATCTCAAAAGTTTTTTTCTTTTAATAAAAACTGGGAAGTGTTTATAACATGACGAATGATTTCTACAGGTCATGGCGCTTCTTACAAACTTACAACATATAGTCTTATGTAAAAAAAAAGGGATTTTCATAAACGTCCTACGACGTTGTCCGATGCCTCTCTGTCTCCAATGCTGTCTGTCGTTGCAATTTTTGCCGTTTAGTCGCTATATCGCTCATTGATCTTCTTATGCCCTCTATCCATGTTTTCTTGGCTCTTCCCTTCTTTCTATGCTCTGTAGGTACCCATGTCATTGTTTTCTTTGGTAGCCGGTTTTGTTCCATTCTTTGTACTTGTCCGTACCAGATTAGTTGTTTTTCTTCAACGCAGTCGATGATTGTCTTTTGTACGCCCATTTCTTCTTTGATCGTTTCATTTCGTATTCGCTCTAGCTTTGAAGTTCTAGCAGCTCGTCTCAAAGCATCCATTTTTGTAGCTTCTAACTTTCTTCTTTCCTGTTCTTTTATTCTCCATGTTTTGGATCCGTATAACAACGTGTTTTAATCATACTATCGTATATTCTTTTCTTCCTTTCTTTTCCAATTTCTATGCTCCATAGAATCCCATTCAGTGATCTAATCATTTGTTTTGCTTTGTTTATTCTTGATTTTATTTCAACATCATCTGTTCCTTGTTCATTAAAGTTTATTCCTAAGTATTTGCAGCTGCTGCATTCTAACATGTTGCATTCTATATGTTCGTTGTTTTCTAAGATTAAATCTGTTGTTTCTTCTCCGACACACAGGTAGCGCGTTTTTTCTGTGTTCATCTGTAATCCCCATTTTTCATACTCTTCCTTCAGTTTGCGTGCATGTATTCCAGTTCTTTTTTTATCAATTGCACATATTACTTGATCGTCTGCAAACTGCAGGGTGTACAAATATGTATCATCGTCAATTTCAATACCCATCCGTTTGCATTTTTTCTTCCAATGGGTTAGAGCTTTTGCAACGTAAATTTTGAAAAGCGTGGGGGAGATCAACAGCCCTGTCGTAATCCCTTATTTGCTCATGAATGGTTCTGATACTCTATTTCCCACTTTTATCCTGAACTACTCCTATCTTAAAAAAAAATAAATAAAAAAAAATACTGAAATCAATTGGGCATGACTAATATTGAGGAACATAAATAGGAAATCACAATAACTTCCTCACTATTAAATATGGGCGTCGCCTGAATCCAGTTTACCCCGGAAAACATGGTTTCCAATTGCGACATTGCATGTCTCTTGTAATTTCTGTGTCCTTCATCCTATCTTCCTATCTTTGCTTGTGTCTGCTCCAAGTTGATTCTATAGAGTGAATTTTGTTTTCTCATTTTTAGTCTATATCCAGGACTCGTAACCAAATATTAGAATATCTATAAATTGTCATAAAGAATTTCGTTTTTCTTGTTTATACAATTTCTTTCATAAGATATATTTTTGGTTTACGTCAAAAATATAACCTACAAAACAGAGGGTAACAAATTCGAAACACTAACGCCAGTTGCATATATTTTAAGACACGCAGCAAAAATGTTTTACATTTACACTTATACTGTTTTAACAAATTTTCACAAACGATTCACTTTGTAATGTTGTATCAGTAAGAATCGCCGTAAAGGAGTACAGTTCTGTGAGACTGATAACTTATGCAGTCCTAAAGTGACGGATCTGTGGTGCATAACAAAAAATTAAAAACGGAATAGATATTATTCTTATCGATTCTGTCGATGAGTTTGTTTACATATAGAGCACCAATAACTAATAAAATAAATCTATTAACCACACCATTATCGATGACAACAATTACTGGTTACCCGACACTTTTTTAATTGGTAGTGGTGTTTTTTTTTCTTTTGAGAACAGCAACAACGTACCTGCGCACAGGTATCAAAACCATGGTTATAACTGCCGTTCGGTTCAGAACCGCAAGCACAGAGAGGTATTACGCCTTATACAATACGGCTACTACCTCTTTGTTCGATTGGTGTTCTCGGCAGGAAACAATAACTTTCAATAAGCGGGAAGCACGGGCGTCTGTAATTATAAAAAATATCACCGGTGTGTCGTGAGAGTGTGCCGGCCAATCACTTTCACCGGTAACGACCAAATTATTCGTCTTGTTTTCACAGCTTTCACAATGCGTTCCATAAAACACGTAGGCTATAGACGATAATGCGTCTTAGCGAACATGACTTTCAACTTGTGCACACGGTATTTAAAATAAAAAGCATCTTTCTTGTATGCGTGGAATATTTTAGTATAAGAAAATTCACCGTTCATTCACTACAGCGATGTAGGCATATTACCATATGTAGGGTCGGATACGATAGGGTAGCGTACGCCTCTCAGAAAAGTTTTAGATCCGCCGGCGACGTCGAGGCTGGAATTCGTGAACGTAGTCGGCTGCCACAGCGGGTTAGCGTTCTCCTCGACGTACAGTCGATATAGTTGTTACGGCGCGGTAAGAAAGGTCGAGGCTGGAGTTCGCAGAAGTACTCGTCAACCGTAGAGGATCGGCACCTCGACGCCCAGGGCAGATTCGTTGTTACGGCGCAGTAAGAAAGGTCGAGGCTGAATATTTCAGACGTTCTCGTCCGTCACAGTGAATCAGCGTCTCGACGCACAGACCACATTTATTGTTATGGCGCGGTAAGGAAAATCGAGGCTGGAGTTCGCCTTCTACCGTAGAACACTGGCGTCTCGACGCCCAGCCCAGATTCGTTGTTACGGCGCGGTAAGAAAGGTCCGGCTGAATTCGGATGTTCCCGTCTACCGTAGAGGATCGGCGTCTCGATCCACAGAGCAAATTCTTTGTTAGCTGAATTCGGACGTTCTCGTCTACCGCAGAGGATCGGCGTCTCGACGCACAGCGCAAATTCTTTGTTAGCTGAATTCGGAGGTTCTCGTCTACTGTATAGGATCGGCGTCTCGACGCACAGCGCAGATCCGTTTGTACGACGCGGTGAGAAAGGTCGAGGCTGGTAATCAAGGCGTGAGTTACCGATGAGTAATAGCCAGCCAGCCACTCAGGTACCCGATAATTACCTCATTACCGATCGCTGCAGTAATGCGTTGCCTTGAAACCGAAGGTGACGGAATCAGTCATAGTTCTGCAGCGGCGGCGGCGGCGGCATGATGCAACGCGTTACATCGTTCGCACGCGCCCGCACGTCTGAATAATCCGTTCGGTTTCGCTTCTAACCGACTACGCAAATAGAACGTTATTGGGTTTAGCTGATATTGAATTTCGGTTGAGCGTTACCTTAAAAACTCTACTACAACGGGTGGGCTGATTTTCACAAACATAGTGTCAAATCGGTCCTCTTGAACCTGGGAGCACCAACGAGGCTACAGCGTTTTGAAAATAATGGGGGACGTTGCACACCATATTGTTTGTGTCGAGCGCGATACCTCTTAATTAATATCGACCGCACAAAAATATGATTACAACAAAGTGACACGTGTGGGGCCCTTATTAGGGTGCAATAAAATAAACCCAAGAAGGGTATTTTACAACCTCCTCTATACCTGACACATCTTCCCACTGTCATTGTTGTAAGAAACAGTTCTAGTGCTGAGCCCTTACAAACTAGTAGTTCATTCCCCTGTCAGATACTAACTTATATGTTAATAAAAACTGTAGTAAAACAACTCCAGACAAATGCGCAGAGCACCGTGACAAACTATCTAAGAATTCCATCCTAAATTATGAGTGAATGTAACAGAGCGAATATTTAGTACAAAACGTCGAGAGTGTATCGCAAACCAGCAAACAAGCAAATGGGCCGCAAGTGAAATAAATGTTTCTCTTTACATGTATATTACATGGTGTTGGTGCGAAAGTAGCTTGAGGATGGACGTGAGTGAAGTAGTGGGTATATTACGCGGAGAGAGAGAGAGAGAGAGAGAGAGAGACACAGACAGACAGACAGACAGAGAGATGTATATACGTAGTTGTGTGCATTTGTAAACGGCAAAAGAGCGTGTACGTTTACGTGACCTAAAAAATGACTATATGCAGAGATATCGGCTCAGTATATAAGGAACTAGTTCTTCCGTTTCCAAAATGAAGAGTGTGGGAGTAAAATAATATGTAGGAGGCAATACTTACAGGTAGGAGAAGAGGCTGTATAACTGTTCCCCAAGACTTCTCGAGGGTCATGTTTATTGCAGGCCTCACGTATCATCTTTACCCAAACAACAGACTACTTAAAATACGCAACAGTACTCTACTACGCAAGAAAGACGACATTATGGTTTGGCGGTATGTTCTTTCGTAACGTTACTTTTCAATCTAATCACTGAAACAGGACTTTCGAGATTCGCTCAACGGAGGGGAACAGTGTATAAATGCCTTCATAGGGATTGTCGTCTATTTTATTGCGCGCGCGCGCACACACACACACACACACACACACAATGTCAACAGAAAGACACAGTACAATGTAGGCCTACATGCCTGCAGGTTTATGGCTGTTACAGACTCCACTCCACTACACCCTCGGAGCACAAAGGCTACAAGAGTATACAACCCCAATAAAAACGTCACCCCTACGACCTGCTGCTATTCAATACGCCTACTTCAGACTGGCCGAGAAGAGCACCGGGTGGGTACACACGTATAATGGGGAAAATATACATAATTTAGATTTTCCCCCTGTCGTTAGGTTCACATTCTTTTGGTTTGTAGTTGTGACTTTCTCCACATCTGTCACTATGACAACAACATTTGGAAACTCTAAAACTGATTTACGGTAGTTTGGCGTCATTTGACTTCTTCTTCTTCTTCTTCTTCCGAGGTTTCTGTCCATGCTGAAGCAATGGCAGAACACAACCAATAATAACGTGGAAATAAGAAATTATAAGATACACTCAGGGGCATATATCTTGTGAGAACAGGCATGGCAAACCTCAGTGATGTCACGTTTACAATGCTTCAATTTAGACTGATCGAATGGTTTGCTCGGCATTTGGTACAACACTTTATTAACAAACATTTGGTATAGTTCTACAGATAACCCCGTATCTGCTCGGTGGTTCCCTAAGCTGCCGTAAATGTTGAAACAATTGTCAGGAAAATAAAAAGCATTCTTAGAACTATACCAAGTGTTTATTTATTAAGCTTCACTTTGTTTGGATGAAGTGTTTTTCTTTTAATCTTTTCTTTTGATCTTCCCTGGCCAACTCTTGTTCTTTACCGGCACCGACGCTGTCGCAATACACTTGTGAGAACAGGTGTATTCTATCTGTACTAACACGTGTGACAAGCCTGAAACATCCTACCTGGACTTTCACAACGCTTCAACTTTTTGTTTTGGATGAGGTATTTTTCTTTTTGTTTTGATCTTCCCTTGTCGTTCTCCGATCCCGACGCTATTAGACAGGGGCCATTGATTTCGATCGTCATTCTTTTCCTTGTACTTAATTTGAATCCTCTGCTTAGGATTACGAGTCAAGACCTTAACAATACAGTCAGAGGGGAATATGGATTTCGATACGGTTAATGTGGTTGGAAGCGGCATCATTCTTCTTTGAGGAGGGTGTAACTCTATTGTCTAGGAATCCTTAACGTTGGTTAGAATGAAGGCGGCAGCAATCCTTTCGTTGGGGTTAGTACAGTGGACGGTTTCGACACTAGGCCGCAACCCCATTAAGCAACTAGCGGTGCGAAACGATAGAAATGTGTCTAAAGTACATTTTCGTAAGTTAATGGTGCTTCAGCCTTTGGTTTAATCTTTTGAAGCTGATGATGAGTGAATGAAGTAAGCGTCGCTCATCATTGAGTTAGTTTTTTTTTGCAATCTTACAAACACTTACAAACTCTTGGAAGACGGTCCACAATCAGCAAGGGATCTTGACGGATTTTAATTTTTGTCGAATTATTAGAGATACCGAATCCGTATTTGGTGCACTACATAGTTGTTGAGAACAGACACAGTAGTTGTCCTCAGTAGTAGTTTTTTTCCGCACACACGAAGTACGTCAACAGAAAGCATTGACTTTACTTTGACCTCAAGTTGAGGACAGACAACCGCGCATGGATCATCACAGAAGAATGCACAGAACGCAGAACATAACGGCTGTAAGACGAAGAAGAAGAAGAAGGCTTAAGACGTTTGTTTCTTTTTATTTTTGAAAGCGATATCCCACCTGGTCGCACTAAAGCTGCAAATATTAATATTTTCGGACGGATATGTTTGTGAAATTTATGTTAACGACCCGCATTCTTAAGGGAGAGAAAACACAATAGCACGTGGACGGTAGTGGCTAACTAATACCGCTTGTCATACACAACCTTACGTACCATAAACATTATTAACCGACCAGTCATCGTAGTAAGGGTGCTGTTGAACTCCCACCGGCTCCAGACGCTCGTTGTAAATCCTCGTTCGGTCTGTTATTTGTTCGACCGGAGCACAAAGCACGCGCGCGCGCGCGCACCTGTCTCGTACGTTATCGGAGCCGGCCGCCACCGAATATGCTGCCTGACCTCTGGCCGCACCACTGCTGGTCATTAAAAAGTGAATTATTCTTTTGTAAAAATAAAACGAATACCATAATGGTGTTCAGCTCTCTGAACGGGACGCCTCTTTACGACTGTCGTAACGATCCCGCGAGACCTCCCAGAAACGCATGCCTTTAGTAAAGTTATAAATACTGGTGCAGCCTGTGTCGTTAGTTTATTTCGCGCGTATTACCAGCCGGGAACACGGCCTTAATACCATGTCGTACATTTCGAGAAAGCGAGAGAGAACTGTGCTACATGATCGCTGAGCGTTGTACTACAGTGGTTAGGTCGTTCCTTCGCAAAGCAATGTACGCCATTTGATCCAAAAGTTCTCGTGCGCTAGAAATGTCTGATTCAAAAACTACTTGTTTCTGGACGTTGGTACGACTGTCTATAACAAATCTCTAAATTGTAAGAGGAGAACGGTAAACAGAAGACCAACTGAAGATAACTGCCGCACCAGTGTTCGAAACGTCTGTTTTTATAAAAAGAATTTTCCCAACAGCCCGGAAGATAATTTTACTGAAAATGTCTAAATTTTAGCTGTGAATTTTAAATGAGAATGCATACTTTACACTTGAGTTTTGGAGCATTAGATGAATTTTTTTGTATCTAACGTTGATAAAGTTGATGAACTTGCATTAGATTTTGTGTAAAGCGTCAGATTAGGCGCTTCGTTAACAGCCGCTAAAAGGTTGCTTCTTTAACGTAATATTGTCGATTACTTGGAGGATTAGTATCACATCTGTGGGCTGACTGGCGCGGTATAGCGGCGCACTGCGAGTGCCTCCCGCTACTCTGTCGTCTGGACTGCAGCCAGCCTCGACACTACCGCGTCCCAGTATCTCTGCCAAATCGCCGACTGCCGCACCTTAAGCTCTGACGTATCGATAAATCACAAACAGCATCCTAATGATGGTAACAATTTATTACACTAACTCCTCCGCAAGAAGAAAGCGCCGATTCTGTCTTTATTGTTGAACTACGGGAAGATAAAAGTTAAATCAACGGAAATGTACGCGTAGATTAATTTTAAAAGAATGTACTTTTGAAGTACATTCAAAAGAAACCGAGAACAGCTCCTAGAGTTGGCCTGATCAATTCTGGAGTACGACAAGGGTGTCCACTATCACCTTCTCTTTTTAATTTATATATTGACGATGCCACACAAAACTGGCAGACGTGTCTTCCAGAACATTTTATGACTGGTCAATCTACACTCTACGATTGACACTTTGTTGTTTGCGGACGATCAGGCTAATCTGTCGGAATCTGAAAACAGATTGCAGATGGGTAAACATTTGTTAAATCGAATCTGCAAAGACTCTCAATTGCAAATATCCACACTTAAGACCAAGGTGATGGCTTTTCGTGGAACTGATTCCGTACGGGCAAAAATTCTTATAGATGGTACTGTTCTGCAACAAGTTAGCAATTTTGAATACCTGGGCTACAGTGTGTCTTATAATGCAAGCAACGACCAACGACGTTGTGAATAAGTTCAACCTTATGTGCGTGACCATTAGGCGAACACTTAAGTCAGCAAGTAAAGGAACACGCCTAAAATTCTACAAGGTGATGGCTCTTTCCACACTTCTTTATGGGTCTGAGAATTGGTCTTTAACGATAGGCCAGGCCAGTCGCATCCAAGCGGCTGAAATGAGATTTCTCAGGCACATGGCAGGCTATAATCTCCATGATCATAGAAGAAACACAGAGATACGGCAGAAACTGAATATTATGAGTATGTTCGACAGGATCGCCCAGTATCGGCTGAATTGGTGGGAACATCTTTGCCGAATGTATGACTGCCGCATCCACAAACAATTATGGAACTATAAGCCTAAGGGACGGAGAGGTGTGGGACGTCCGAGGAAGCGCTGGAGTGACCAGCTGTAATCTTTGCCTATTTGAGACCGAAACAAAACATCCTTGGTTTAATCCTTGAAAATGATGATGATGTACTTTTGGAGAGAAGATATTTGACTTCGTCGGTTAGATAGAATTACTATCAAAGAATGCGATTTAGAAAGCAGTTTACCAAACACAGTTTCGGTCGATTCACTTTAATAACATCGAGTCGACTGTTACGATTACCAATGGCGATTGTCTCGTTATCGCCTTCGCAAAGGGCCGCAAATTCATGGGTGGAAGTGGAACGTATTCAACGCGAACAACGAGAAAACTAGACGACGGCACAAAATACTAGATCACGTTCGAGTAAATATAATTTGGAAGCAGTTTTACCGTCAGGTGAACTAGTTCAGGCCGGATGCTTGTTACCATTCATTATAGACAAATATATTAAATAATGAGGTTCTTAACAAAATCAACACTGTCCCTTTAATTCATATTTCAACGAAAATTCCTGCCACCTAACTACTATTAAAGCAAACGGAAATTACTTGTTACTTCCATGTTCCATAAGGAAATGGCAGTATGGTGACGGCGAAAAAATCGTGTTCGAGGTAAGGGCTGATTCTGATTGTACTACCCTAAAAACATGAAGAAAAGTCATTTTTCGAAAAGTGTCTGTGTGTAGAATTTTTTTATGGCAAACGATAACAGCAGCAAATTCAAACAGAATCAAATAATGTTTTGTATACATCCCTGAATTGTAGAGGAATCAAAGCCTATTGATTTTGGTGAAGCTCGTTTAAGAGGAACGGGTAGTTTACCTACAACGTTTTATGTTTTAACAAGAGTAATTTTTTCTATGACGAACGATAACTGCCGCACATCAAACAGAATCAAATAATTTTTTGCATAGTCCCTGAATTGTAGAGGCCTATTGATTTTGGTGAAGATAGGTTAAGAGAAAGAGGTAGTTTATCTGCAACGTTTTATGTTTTAACAAGAGTAAAATACTTAATTTTTATAATTAAATTATCCTGAAAAGAAGGTCATAATAATCCACTGTAGAAACGTTGATGAAATATCTATAAATGAAGAGGCTAGTTGAAGGGGGTGGGTGTAATTTTTTATAAATGAAAATGATAGTTGAACGGGGAGGGGATAATTTTTATTTATATGTCATGTGTATCTCATGCCTACGTTATGGGCAACAAAGAAGTTGTTTCTTGTTAAAATTCCTTCCCGGGGTGTTTGGGGTTGTCCAATGTCTTCTACAAAACCAGACGTTTCGGCAGTGCTATCGACTGCCATCATCAGTGAAAATCGAGTGCGCTAACGTGAGGTGGTATACGTTAGTGATCGCAGTACTGTGGTTACGGCTGAAGAAAGAAGTAGTTTCTATGGAAATATTTCATTTCGAAAATGATTTTAAATATAAATCTTAGAACATGTATGGTACTCCATACATTTTAGATATTTTTTAAAATGCTAATGGTAAACGTAAATATTATAATCATATTCATCCCCACAACACATAAATAACATGCAGATGTACGCCAAACATTGCCCGATACCTGCATCAGGTAAAAGCAACAAATGGAATTATTCCGCTATTGTGTTATTTTTACTCTCTGTCGCTTCTTCGCGGCCTGAAGAAGGTTCCCGACGGGGAATCGAAACGTTGCCGACGTGATGGCGTTTGACACCAACCGACCACGTCCTAACAGCACGGATTTTAGTCGTAATTTTGAATTTATTGACAGCGGCCGTGCGACAGTTACAGCTACTGGCTAGCTGCTAGAAGGACTACTTTTTTATTTACAGAAATAATCCAAGTAAAAGTGCTGGTGTAGCTGAAGACAGAGTATAACAGGAGCCATTGATAAATATACTTCAAATAGAAACAAAAAGATAAATTTTATTTTATTTTTTAAATGTATAAACCGGGTTTATAATGTAAATGTTTATAACGTATAACTCTCTCTAAAAATACTGGAGAGTCGATAAAACGCCATTATAGTTCTAGACGTGTAGAATGAAAACACCGGACGTTCCCCTGCCAGAGGCAGAGAAGGGGCAACCTTTGTTAACAACCGGCTGTCGAACGCAGGGCCCCATTTATCCCCCGGGATAAGGACATCCCCGTCTACCGAGTGTCAACAGCCTCTACGGAGAGTGGATTAGCGGGTAGAAAGTACGGCTCTCTCATGCTTTGGACTGGGAAACTGTTCCTAAATGCGGATAAGCCTATCAAGGGTAAACGGCGTAGGAAATGTGGAAGGCAAGGGGAAACCACCGCATTAATCACTCTGGTGGTATCCCCAGAGCCACTCCACTACGCTCTTAGGTATGGTACATCTGAGAAGCAGCTTGGTTGGCGTATATAGTGCGTAGGAAATAGGATCATAGAGGGAAACGTGGAATGAAAGAGAGGACGGAGAGGAAGTTTGGAACGCTTGATGACAACAGTAACGGAAGAAGCTACAGATAGATGAAGACAAACGAGCAGGTCGGAGAAAAATGTGGAGAGCAACCTCTTGTTACCCGTTGTAAGACAGTTTTACCAAACATCGGTATGGAGAACCATACATGAATTCCATGTTCTAAGATTTATATTTAAAATCATTTATTACAATTCGGTTAGATAATTTCTAACAAGGAAGGTGTGTTCCTTGTAAACCGAGTTTTATGTTTGACAAATTGAAATGAAATATTTCCATAGCAACTACTTCTTTGTTGCCGATAACGTAGTACACATATAAAAAATTATCACCTCTCCCTTCAACTTACATTTCCATTTATAGAAAATTACCCCTCCCCTTTCAACTACCTTTCTCATTTATAGATATTTCATATACCTTTCTACAGTGGATTATTACGACCTTCTTTTCAGGATACTATATTATCAAAATTAAGTACATTACTCTTGTTAAAACGTAAAACGTTGCACGTAAACTACCCTTCCTCCTTAACCGATCTTTACCAAAATCAATAGGCCTTGAGTCTTCTATAACTCAGGCACATATGCGAAAGATTATGTGATCCGTTTGAATTTACGGCAGTTATCGTTCGCCAAAGAAAAATATTGTACACACAGACACTTTTCGGAAAATGACATTCTTCATATTTTGAGGGTAGTACAATCACAATTAGCCCTTATCTCGGACCATACTTCCATTTCCTTATGGAACATGGACGTAAAAACGAAGAAAACGGAAATACATTAATTTATGATTAATGCTGTACTCAACTCACGATTTAAGAAATTCTATAAGAGAATGTATGAGGCAAGAAAATTTGTTTTATCTATAATTATGTGCGCGCGTGCGCTGGTAGAGAGAGAGAGATTATGAAACCGGAATAATTTAAAATATGCTCCTGTGGACGAGAAAGGATCACAAGCAGTTATTTACTACAGAGAACAAAGGAATGATGGTGTTTACGTTGATTTGGTCAATACATTTCACAGCTTCATCTGCTGCTGAATTAGAGATAACAAGTTGGACGTTTCTAGTGATAAGAGCAGCGTCATCCTTGCGTGGGAGAACATGAAAACGCCATTAGCGGCTATTGCCCGCTGCCCACGCGGGGATTATGACAACCATTTCGTTTTCGATAATTTTGAAGAAACAATCAGTCTCATACGGACGTCTCAATATATTTTGTTCTGCTTCACTGTATTACGTGGGGCTTTACTTTTTCAACTTGTTTGGGTCAATTACTCGCCTATGTACCCTACACTATAGCACCCGCGAAATGTGTTCCTCTTCAACGTATTCTCATAATTTTTAGGTAAGCGTCACTGACCCCTAAAAGATGGAAATTGGAAGTAAGTGTCTGAGACATTTGTGATTCGTTTTATGCGCACAATGATTAGGCCTACTTTTTAATTTATATACTGACGATGTCACACAAAACTGGCAGATGTGTCTTTCTGAACATTTTATGATTGGTCACTACAATTGACACTTGTTTGCGACAGAGGCTATTCTGTCGGACTCTGAAAGTAGATTGCAGATGGGTGTACATTTGTTAAATCGAATCTGCAATTAATCTGGATTAAAAATATCCATACTTACAACCAAGGTGATGGCTTTTTGTGGAACTGATCCCGTACGGGTAAAAATTGTTATAGATGGTACTGTCCTGGAACAAGTTAGCAATTTTGAATACCTGCGCTACAGTGTGTCTTATAATGGAAGCAACGACGTTGTGAATAAGTTGCATAAGTCCAACCTTATGTGCGGAACCATCAGGCGAACTCTTATGTCAGCAAGTAAAGAAACACGCCTAAACTTTTACAAGGTGATGGCTCTTTCCACATTTCTTTATGGGTCTGAGAATTGGACTTTAACAAAAGGCCAGGCCGGTGGCATCCAAGCGGCTGAAATGAGATTTCTCAGGTACGTAGCAGGGTATACTCTCCGTGATCATAGAAGAAACACAGATATACGGCAGGAACTGAATATTATGAGTATACTCGACACGATCGCCCAGTATCGGCTGAATTGGTGTGAACATCTTTGCCGAATGGATGACTGCCGCATCCCCAAACAATTATGGAACTATAAGCCGAGGTAACGGAGAGGTGTGGGACGTCCGAGGAAGCGCTGGAGTGACCAGCTCTAATCTTTGAATGTTTGAGACCGGAACAAACCATCCTTGGTTTAATCCTTGAAGATGTTGATGATGATGATTACTTGTCTTTTAAGATTTCAAAACTCTCTTGTTTAGCCCTTTTCCGGCGGCCACCCAATGTGGACTTCGAAAATTATAGTAAACGTGGTATGCCATAGGCTAATGCACAAGTCAAACATCTGATATCGTATGACGTATTTGTATGACGTAATGACATTATCGCGCCGAGAGCGGTGACATTGAATACAGTGTCGTTTGTTTGTTTATAAAATAGATTATTTATTGTTGTTTCTCACACTGCGCACTGCGGTAAGCCATTGTTATTGTTCTGCAATAGTGTTTGTTTTATATAACACGAACCTGACGTCATTTTGATCGTGAATGCACGTTCGTATTGTTTTGGCAGCATCCATTGTGTCTCTGTCTAAAAATAATGTCGATCGATCGATTCTGAATTTTAATTCTTCCGTAAGATGATTAACCGGATAAACCGAGAAAAAGCGACTATACACACAGTGTTTGCCAGCATACTCTGCCAATACTGCAGTACGACACCGATTATTCGGAAGCCAAATTATCCGGACTGGTCAAATAAGAAGAAGCGATTAGGAAATAGACGTGTATTAAAAAAACTTCACATACCCTTATACTTCTTTACTTTAAAAAGAAATCTATTTTTATACTACTACTACTACCGCTATCACTACTACCGAGACTTGGATATTTTAAGTTGACGCATTTTTGTATATTCCTAGAATTGTGCATACTAAGACTTATATGTGTCTATTCCTAAAATTAACTTCTGAAGTGAAGACGTTTACAGGACCTAGAGAGTGAAAGAGGAATACTAAACTTCAATTACTGTACTTACCCGTCACTTTTAAATAAACGTTTCCATTTTATGTTTTTGATAATTGTTGTACCGTGATGTGAGCTAAGAACAGCAGACGACCAAAGGCTAGCTTCCCAACTGTACAACTCGGGAGGAGGGGGGGATCGGCCGTCATAGGGAGCGGTGGTTTGTGAAGCCGGAACAGTTCACAAATCCTAATACTTCGTTCTAATGACGACAACGTCGTGAATATTTGTAAACTTTATGAATGGCTAAATTTTATACGAACTCAGTTTTAATTTCTTTTAATGAATTACTGTGACCAAATTTTTATTTCCATGTTCCGTAAGGAAATGGAAGTATGGTGATCGCGAAAAAATCGTGTTCGAGACAAGGGTAGATTCAGATTGTACTACCCTCAAAACATGAAGAAAAGTCATTTTCCGAAAAGTGTCCGTGTAAATTTTTTTTTATGACAAATGATAACTGCCGCCAATCAAACAGAATCTATCTTTTGCTTATGTGCCCGAGTTGTAGAGCACTCAAGACCTATTGATTTTGGTGAAGATCGGTTCAGGAGAAGGTGTAGTTTACCTGCAACGTTTTACGTTTTTACAACAGTAAAGTACTTAATTTTGATAAATAAAGTATCCTGAAAAGAAGGTCACAATAATCCTCTGTAGAAAGATAGATGAAATATCTATAAATGAAAAGGGTAGTTGAAGGGCGTGGGGATAATTTTTTGTATTGATGTTATAAATTTATTCGACCGAAAACTTAAAAAAAAAAATTCAATGAAATATTAACAATTGATATCGTTCCATGTAAACAAAATATCGTAACCACGGATACGTAAACAAAATAATTTTTCGTTTTCAGAAATTCACAGATTACAAACGCTGGGCGGTATTCGATTTCTTTCGCTTTGTTTAAATAAAAGATAATTTAATCAAATTACTTTTTAAAATATTAACAACTATGTACAATTCGTATTTTGATTATCTTTCTCAGCGTTTTTACCAAAAGCATGCTGATATATTTAGTTTCGTTCTGAGCGTACATATTAAAAATAATTTTGTAATTAATTAGAACATGGAAGTCATGTATGGTTCTCCATACAGATTTTTACAATTCTAATACTGACATATACTGACATAACCTCCACTTCTCAGTATTTTCTTATGTTTTTATAATTACTGTTAAGAAATGTTAGCTATATTCTCTGCATACAAATGTACTACGTGAGTTTTTCAATTTAATAGTAAAAATATATTTATTTAATAACGGCCCGTATAAAAATCATTACAAATGGTACTGACGTGACAAAAATTTGTCTAAAATAGAATTACAATTATTAATTACTGTTCCCTCCAAACATAGGCAAACAAACAAATGCATTCCTAATGGCCTGAAATATATTTTTAGTAAGTAACATGAAGAAGTAGGTTTATTTGGAAAACTTCTAGCGATATACCTATTCCAAAGAAATTACCCTTAAAGTGTTACAAGAAAATTACAGAATAACTCCTTTAATTGCTTATTAACATCCTGTGCGTAATGCTCACACGTGATAGAGAACGTTGAGCAATCGGAGGAGCGATCGATCTATCCGTCTATCGATTGTTCGCCTTTCGTGCCTAACGTTCGAGACCTGTCACAACACATTTCGCTCGGCCCGATAAGTATCTGAATGCGTGGCTACGTTGACAGGCCGTTAAGTGGTGACGAGGGTCATCCGAGAATCCCTCTCGCGTCTTCTCCTTTTGTCACCGTCATAAAGAAGTAGAAATTAATCGGACTAATTGAAGGAACGCCAGCCACGCTGTCATCATGTCAACCGAAGCAAAAATATTTCCTTATTTTAGGATCTAATGCTCTTCCAGACAGGTGGTATATCAGATGACGATGATAGGATCCGTAAACCACTGCGTTTCAAATGTCGGATCCACTGTAGTATGGACTGGGGTCCGTTGGACTTTCACTGTCATTCCACGGAAATAAATTTATGATCATTAAAGTGATGTTCTAAGTTCTCTCTTCAGCTGTTCCTCGTTTTGTCCGAATTCTTGTAAGTTACAAGTCGGAATTTTTAATCTTTTTCTAATACCAAATCGTTTATCCTTATCGCGCAAAAGTCGTTTCCGTTGACATCCGTCCGGCTTTTCGTAAAGATTTTGAGTATGTTTTAGTTTCCTTAGTATAGGTTACCAACCTTTAGCTGAGTAGTTAGGTGGTGGGGCTGGCACTTTCAGGTATCCTAACAGTTTTATGTTGGGGTTGTCTCCCCTAGCCGAAGGTTCCAGTTTTAAGGCGTTGGAAACTCGCCTTTCAGCCTCTTCCGACAGTTACATAACGCACATCCATTTGTACGCCATGCTTTCCAGGGGCCACGAGGCTTTCGCCTTCGAGGACGTGGTAGTAGGCTTTACTGGCAGAGCTGACTTGATTTCTCAAGTTCCGACTTTTGTCGGGAACAGTGGGCATTAACCGAAACTTAATGGTCCATTTCCCTTCGGCAAAGAAACAGGGCTTCGGTACCCTTTACCGGCCTTTGATCCTTTGTTATTTGGGGATGATCCAAAAAACAGAAAAAGACCTTCAGTTAGCAGTTTTCCACTTGAGCCAAGTATGCGAAGAATATAATCGTAGAATATCAACCTATAAAACAAAAGTCATGGCCTTTAGAGGGCAGCATCCGATACGTGCAAAGATAATTATAACAATCAGGCTACAGAACAGGTATCTCATTTCAATTTTCTCGACGTAACTTATGAGTATGACAGCGATATCGATATAACAATAAATAGATTTCAAATGGAATGTGGTACTATACACAGAACACTTTGAAATAAGACAAGTAAAGACACCAAGATGAAATTCTATAAAGTGATGGCAACACCTGTTTTTTAACTTATGAAAGTGTAACTTGGACGATGACGAGAAATGATAACCGAGAATACAAACGAGTGAAATGAAGTTCTTGAGGAAAACCAAAAGTTGCACCCTTTAGAGATCAAATTAGAAGTGAAGGTATAAGAACTAAGCTAAATGTATATTTCTATGGCCAGCAGAATAAGGGAAACACAAATAAAAATGGAGGCAGCATGTCGAAAGAATGGAAGATATGAGGCTGTCTAAACAAGTAATACGATACCAGGCCTCAGGCAGACATGATATAGGTATACCAAGAAAGTGAAGTCAGAACAGGCTGTAACCCTATACCTTGACGTGGAGGAGGAGGAGGAGGAGTACTCAATTATAAATCAGGAGGAAAAGAATTACATGGGCCGATGAAGGAATCTGTGGCCACAAACGCTGCATCTCTCCTTTCGCATTCCAGGGTTTCGCTTTTTGTCAGTCCTGCAACTGAATATCAGCTTAGGAAATCTCTCATTTCTCGTTGATTCTATGTATGTATAATTTATCCTGTTTGTACTCAATACGAATAATTATCGATAACATGTTAAGTTTCCCTTTTTAATCGCTTCGTTTCGTATGTGGTCGAGCCTGGTATTCCCTCTTTAACTGATCGCAAGAAGTCATTTCCGCCGAGGTGAATTCCTCACATTCTTCTCTGTCCGCATCCACGATACATTGCCGTACAGTATAACATCGGAACCACCATCGTTTTATAATACTCTACATCTTTCCCACTTTTCCTGCTCATTGTTCTTTTTACCGTCCCACACACCAACTTATATTTCCATGTTTTTTTTGTGTACATCACATTAATACTTGAAGTTTTTACATTCTTGTATTATTTGTTGATTATTTCTGAAAAGTTCCCCAAAATAAATGTATTTCATGTAATTCTGTAGTATCCGGACAAGTGCTGAGATATTTGGCGGACAATCGATGCCTTTTGTATTAGTTAGTAGGCCACTGAACCTACAGGATGGTCGGAAGCGGGTGGAAATGCATCCTGTTTACAGTGAGTGAGGACGCCTTCCGTCCCTAAGCCTCCAAAGTTTCTGATCGTTTCATTCTCCATTAGTATGATCTATCTTTGACGCAGCTTTCATGATTCCTTTTTTGCACATGTCCCAATGGCGTCCTCTTGTTGCTCTTCTTTAATTTTTTTTTTAGTATGAGCCACTGTGGACTAGTTCAACTGGTTCCTCCCTTCTCCTCCTTTCTCTCTTCCTCCTCTCCCACGTCTCCTTCATTCTTGATCGATGTCTCTCCCTCCTTTCGTCAGTCCAGACCTGTCCTCTTCTTGGGTTTTTCATAAAAACCTTGGGAATTTTACATTTCTTTTTGAGTGGCAGGCATTCTTCAATATCTTCTTGAGTAATCTGGAGAGTTCTTCTGTGTCTTTTTCTGTTTCTTTGAACCACGTATTGGACATATTGAGATTTCTGAATAATTAGAAAAGCTTCTCTGTTAGTCCTGTCAGGATTCATCCTTTGAACATATCCGTAGAAACTAGTTGTTCTTTTTCTAATTACGTCTGTGATTTTCTCAACACGTGATGTTACAGCTCATTATTGTGACGTCTTCTGTACCGTTCTCCATCTTTTATTGATCATAAAATTTTCTTTAATATTTTCCCTTTGTTGTGACTTCCAGTTCTTCCATCAGTTTTAAAAAAATTTTTATTTTATATTCCTCTTATCTTCCACCGCATAATAATTTTGTAAGTTTGTTATTACCCCTTACTCTGTTTAAGTGTCCTAGCCATGTAAATTGTTTTCACACTGTGTCCTTTACAAATCGTTTCTCCTTTGTACATCTGTTATCGGATGTCTTCATTTTTAATCCTTTGTAGCCTGCCTTTTTCTAAACGATCCTGACAAAGGAAGTCCATTTTTTGTTTATAATAGTTTCTTCTTGTTTTTTAAATTTATTTCCCGTACCTCACGACCGTACATTACTAAATGTCACTATAGTATTGGCGACTCGGAACACTAAGTTTTTTTTATAAGTAAAAATGTAAAGTTTTACCTTACAGCCTAAACCCGGCTTTCTACCTTTAGAAGGCTTCATCAGAGGCTGCCATAGGTAGCGTTGTCCGTCTTGTTGTTGGCGACGGGATAGTTATTCGAAAGATTGAAGCTGTGTGTGTGTGGTGAGATGTGTTCGAATAATGCGTGCGATTTGAATTGTGTCTGTTCGTTTTAGGATGTCGTTTTTATTTGTTTTTGTGTGTTTGTATATTTCTAATTGTTCTAGAGTGTCTAGTTTTCGGCCTTTTGTGTGTACGTGTAGAATGTTCATGTTATTGTCGATGTTTTTATATGTGTGGTTTGCTTCAATGAGGTGGTTTGCAAAGGTAGATTCTGTAGTGGTGTGGAGTGCTTTTGTGTGTTCAATGTATCTCTGTTTGAAGCTACGTCCTGTCTGGCCTATGTAGAATTTATTGCAATTTGAGCAATTTAGCTTGTATACACCAGGTAGATCGAATTTGTTTTGTGCTTTGGGCATGCGTTTTGATAGTGTGTGTTCTGTTTTGTTAGTAGTTAGTTTTGTAAGCGATTCTGTATCCTGCTTTTTTGAATTTGTGGGCAATTTTTTCAGTTTGTTTGTTGATGTATGTTAGTGTTATGAATTTGTTGTTTTCTGTCTTTCTCTGTTGTTTGTTTTGTGTTTTGTGTAGGAGTTTACTGACTATTGTTCTGTCATAACCGTTAGATTCTGCTAGATATTTTATCGTGTTTAGTTCGTCTTTGTAGTCTATTTCATCTAAGGGGATGTTGTTAAGTCTATGTATCATGGTTCTAAAAGCAGCTAGTTTGTGTTGTATTGGGTGATTGGAGGTGTTGTGTATTAGCTTCAATCTTTCGAATAACTATCCCGTCGCCAACAACAAAACGGACAACGCTACCTATGGCAGCCTCTGATGAAGCCTTCTAAAGGTGACAGCCGGTTTAGGCTGTAAGGTAAAACTTTACATTTTTACTTATAAAAAACTTAGTGTTCCGAGTCGTCAATACTATAGTGATATTTAGTTAAGTAACGGACACGTCATGGACAACGAAATCCAAGAACCGTACATTAATATCCCTTTCATTACAGTTTCGTAGATCACGTGTTCCGGTTTTATTAAGTTTCGTCGCCAGGTAGCCTACGTAAGTTCTGTTCATCCTTTGATGATTATACCGCCGTCCGTTAGCAGATCTTGATTATTAGCGCCTATTTGGATAATCATAATCATAATTCTTCATAATTCATAATTCTTCTCAGAGTTTTCTTGTCACATATATTCCGTGACTTGCAAATGCCGTGTGTCTTCCCAGAAGGTGAAAATTAAAGAGTTTAAATACGTAGGCCTGATATCCGTTCAACCAGTCGAGGTAATTATATTTAAAGATGTAAAGAGACGAAGTGAATGCAGCGCTAGTAGTAGTAACCCAACTAAAGTGAATGCGCTCCAATCGCCGGAATGCCATCCATTGTTTAGTGAGGCATTTTAATTGTCAATATAGTTAGTGGAAGACACACAGTAAACTATTCTGTGACGACAACACGGCTACTTTGCTACACTTCACTTGTCCTATACTACTACTTCTGCGTGCCAAGAGATTTATATTTACAACTTCGTAATGCAAATCCTGTGGTGGGAACCTTTTTCTTCTTCAACTTAATTTTCTTGTTCTCCTACTCTCTCTCTCTCTCTCTCTCTCTCTCTCTCTCTCTCTCTCTCTCTCTCTCTCTCTCTCTCTCTCTCTCTCTCTCTCTCTCTCTCTCTCCCCTCTCTCTCTCTCCCCTCTCTCTCTCTCTCTCTCTCTCTCTCTCTCTCTCTCTCTCTCTCTCTCTCTCTCTCTCTCTCTCTCTCTCTCTCTCTCCCAAACACACTCTATTCATGTGCTTCAATCTTCAATCCTACCTATGGTACCATACGCTATTCCTACGATTTATTATAGCAGTTTACAGACCTCCCCTTAGGCCCTTCTTCAACTTGTGTCTGTCTATCTGTCTATATCTCTGTCTGCCTGTCTGTCCCTCCCCCTCTCTTCGCATGGACCTTTATCCACTGTAACCCCGCTTATTTGTATATCACAACATGACAATTATAAACGGCCTTTATATCATCACACCAGTTTAGAATTACCAGACGCCCTGTATTTACGCATTAAAAAAAAAACGTAAACTGAATTTTAGATAAAGTTTAAATAGTTTCTGTTGTAAGTACATAAAAGCTCTCCCATTTAGACAAAAATTATTCTTCCTTGTACAATAAACTGAAAACGAAAAATCGAGTTTAGTTTAGATAAACTAAACACGAAGTACCGTATAGAGTTTTGTCGTTGTTACATTCTGTATTTGTACAGCTTTTGATCTCGCTTAGCGATTTTCGTTTTATATCTTCAACGGTCGCGAAACATTGTCCTTTCGTGGAAATTATCACTACTGGGAGGAGGAGATATCGAATTGGGACACATCTGGTGAATACGGTGTAGCACTTCCCGCTGCTGGGCCCCGGAAGTGTCCAGCATACAAGCAAATAACATAATATAATATCTAAATCCAACAAAATGCTTAAGACACTTTTTCTGTGTTGTAACTTATTTCTCAAGTGTTTCTATAATTAACATAATTCTATAAAGGGAGGAGGTGCAAGTAAAAGAAATTGTTGAAAGCATCAATCTGTGAGCTGAGCCGGATGCGACCCGTTTATTTCAAAAACATTACGAGCCTCTAAAATTTACCTAATTATGTGCCAGTCAGCAACGGTCAGTACTGAGCTAATTTTTTTTTGAAAAAACTGAGTATAGAAAATGTTAAATGCTAAATATGGGGCTGTCGCATAAATCAATACTAGTTTACAAAATGGTGTTCAGCGTACACGCTGTGATCTACTTATAAATTTCTGACACTGTTATCTATCACAAAAGTTTATAAAATTGTTTCTGACACTTATGATGAGTAACTAGTTTGTCTCGTTTTTCTTCGTGATTATGCAGCAACTGCCACCGTAAATTATTAAAGGTAAAAATATTACTTGGCAATCCAGATAAGTCCTTTTGCAACCTGCTGTGTCTGGTCGCTACGGCTGCGTGTTCCTCAGTACCTGCTTTGAACCACTGCTATGTCTGTGCTGGATGATCGTGTAAAAACTGTACGAAGTTCGTGTTCTCGTGTCTTCGGTCCGGAACGTCGAACCAAGTTTTGAACTTGGTTATTGAGGCTCCCATACTTGACGAGAGTCCGGCGACGGGCCGCTCTGCTCACAGCGTTTGATGGGAGACTGACGAGATTTAATAAAGCAAACGATAGGGTTAGCAAAAGGGAGGGTGTGACGTCAGGGCGTCGGGCAAGGTACAATTCGCAGATTGTTGCATTCGGCAGAAGACGAATGATTCTAGGCGCCTTATCGGGCTGCAATTTTCATAAATTATTCTTCCGTAAATATGGCCGTTCCCTATGAACAGTTTTATACAAATGGCGTAAAATGTCCGAATAGTACTCTTTCTTTAACAGTGAGCCTAGAGACGAAATTTCGTGGAACACAAAAACATAATCTTGATCTGACAACCACGATCATCAACTCATTTACGGCAATCTTTGAAGCTTGTAAACCGCTTGTTCACGCACAGCAGTCTCGCCAAAAGCCTTCTGTACACGTTTACCAGGACAGAACAGTTTATCTCACAGTTTAAATAAACTTTAATCCATGTTCTTCAATCTTGCATTGTAGAATGACAAATAATCGCCTAATACGCCTAAGAACGACTTACTCCATTAGCTGTGAAATCTAAACTACGCATCAAATAGGGCTAAAATTTTAGACGATTTTCACTAACATGTGTACCAATATCACATAAAAACAGTTTTTTAATCGGAGTCTTGTAGCGGTGAAAATTGCAAAATTGCCGAACTTTTTTATCAAACCTCGTACACCACTATTAAACAGAACAGAAAAATATATAGCCACATCTTCTGTAAATGAAATACGACTTACCAGTCTGTGCCCTTGGTAATTAATTTCGTTTCCTATACTCACCTAAAAACACACAAAAAACAGTAGTATAAATAAAATTATAAAATTGTATAAGTTATAAAATTCAAATTATAATTATTAAAATTATCTGTAATATTAAAATATAATATAAACGCAGAAGAAGCAATTGAAAGAGAAATTTTTCGGGCAAAAGTGTTAAAAATGGAAGGAGTCGAGGGTAGGAGAGAGAAAAACGCAGCTTCAAAGTGCACTGAAGACAGGAATAGGAGACATATTGAAAAGATGAAAGAATATTGGAGAAAAAGAAAAGAACAAGGAATAAAGAATTGAAATTGGCACGTGCTCCTCAGATGGCCGATACAAATAGAAAAAATATAAAATTGATTACAATGTTGATTGACTGATTATAAAACTGATATTTATAATAAAGGCCGAAGTAGTCAGGAGAGGAAATGATTCAAATTGTCGACTTTTTCAGACTTTCGAAAATGAGATTTATTATAAAATCTGGGAGTGTTAAAGAAGATACGAAATTGTAGAAAAAATCAAACGAATGACGTTACACTTTATAATGTGTACAATTTGAACAAACGCTATCAAGTTTGGTTTAATTTCAATTAGTGAAGAGAACATAAAAAGATATTTATAACAAAACTCTTAAAATATATTTTCTACGGAAGGTATTATGGTCATCATCATCATCATCACTCCGAGGATTAGGCCTTAGACCTGTTCCGGAACCCATCTCCTCCTCGGTCTACCGACATCTCTCTTCCCAGTAGGGTGATAACTCAATGCAACCACAGGTAGACGAACATCAATCAGGCATGCGATTCAAGTGTTCACACCATCTCTTTTTGTGGTCTTCCATATTCTGGTGCAAAGATACAATGTTTAAATCGCGTCTAATATCGTCGTTCCTTCTACGATCCAAAAGAGAACAACCTTGTTTCCCTCTTAGAAATTTCATTTCGGCTGCCTGAAACCTCTGCACCTCCCTTTTACCAAGAGTCCACGTCTCACTGGCATGCAGGAATGTGGGGACAGCCACAGTTTTATAAAATTTCATTCGGGTATCCTTCCGTATTTTATTTTTCAGGTACCTATGAATCGTTCCACAAAAGCATCTAAATTTAGTTAGCTTACTATCCCAATCAATATCGGTTTCATATGAGATATTACAACCCAGGTAATTAAAATGACTAACCTGATCTAAAATCTGATTATTCACGACTATCTTAGTTTTTATACGATACCTGCCCTGAAATGTCATCATTTTAGATTTTGTAGCAGAGATATGTAGCCCATAGACTTGTATGATGCTGTTGAACGTAAATATCGCCCACTGTAACTGGTCTTCTGTTTTCTGTATAATTACCTTGTCATCTGCGTAAAGCAATGCTTTCACATAAATATTTCGCTGAAGTGATGTTCCCGAGTCAACTTTAACTGTCCATCGCCGAAATATGTCGTCTATGTAGATATTAAAAAGTGTCAGTGAAATAGGGCACCCTTGTCTCACTCTTTTATTTGTAGGAATATCTTCTGATAATTTACCATTCAAATCCACAACAACCGCTGTCTTGTAATGGTAAAAAAAAACGACAAATAGTCGAGATACAATAATTTATAATTTCTTAGTCTTAGGATCCTATTGGTACCTGTTAACATCTGATATTTCCGTTCAGCCTTCAGTCTCCCGACGGCTTTGATTCGGTCCTCCAATCGTTCCCGTCCCGAAGTCCCTCTTCACCTCAACATAATTCTCACATCCATCATCAGTAATAATTTCATTCATATAAGCCAACCGTGGTCTTTATCAATACTGTTTACCATCCACTGTCCCCTCCCACCACTATTAACTAAGCTCGGTGACCTCAGAATATGCTTTACTAACCTCCCCCTACTGCTTAACTTATATAATCTGTAACCTAGATCTGATAACTTCTAGCCTATAAAATTTGCATAATCTACCTTATAAAGTTCTCATTTGTCTTGTGCTGCTCAGTTTATGTCTAACTCTCTCTCATTCACAGCACTGCTCAGTTTTAACAGTGGACACTTTAAAGTAACTCAAAGGTCTTCAAAGGTGTCCGTCTTGTTAAAAAAGCGTTATTCTGAACGAACTATAGATTAGTAAATGTCAATTAGTGTGGATTAGAAGGACAGAAGAAGAAGAAGAAGAGGAAACTGGATTGAGAAGAGAAAGAAAAAGAGAGTGAGAGGGAGAGAGAGACAGGGGGAAGACAGAGAGAGTGAGGAGACAATGTGGTACACTAGTTCTACGTAGAAGAAAAGAAGACAAGCAGGGGTGTTTGTGAATCAGCACATCGTGTTAAAAATTTAAAAAAAAATCTCTCTCTCTCTCTCTCTCTCTCTCTCTCTCTCTCTCTCTCTCTCTCTCTTCTCTCTAGGATAGCAGTCGGTAGCAGAGCTCGAGAGCCGCTATTCACCTCGTTTCTGTGGCTTCCTTTTCAGTTCACAACATGACGTTCAGTTCATATTGTCCATAATTTGTCTCAAGGAGTCTAAAAGGTGTCTTCTTCTGTGGCTCCTTCCTTCTATTTTAGGTGGAAACTAAACATTTAGAAAGGGTAGGTCGACTGTGGATGCACTGTTTGTATTACGACAGATAATAGAGAAAAGGCGGGAGCCAGGAAATGCATATCGTTTTTGTTGATCTGGAAAAAGCATTTGATACTGTAGACCGTCAAAAGTTATGGAATATTATGAATAGAAGAGGATAGCCACAGCATTTAATAAATTCAGTGAAGATCCTTCTTTACAAAAGTACATCTGTAGTCCTGGATCTGAATGGTACGCTCTCAGGTGACATTCCAATAAATAAGGTAGTTAGGCATGGATGCTGTGTTTCCCCACCGTTGTTTAATATATATATATATATTGACGTCATGTTGAGAGCATGGAAATGTAGAGTGACTTCGGGATTACAGCTTAACAAATCAATTTTTGTGGATTCTCTACTATATGCTTGAAACCCCCCTTTTATTTTATAAGGTGTTTTATGAATTTCTTTGGAATTTATTTTATTTTATTTATTTTTTTTAAAGGGGAGAGACATAATATTTAAAACTAGGTAATGAACCTAGAGGAAGCATAAAGTGTGCAAAGACCCAAGCTACAATTTCAGACATGTCCACTGGATGGATGACAGGACTTGCAAATGAAAAAACTCTACTAACAATAACAACTGCAAAATTTATTTGGCGTCCAGTCACATACATGATATAACAAAGGTATAATTGAATAATTGCCACTGAGTAAAATTGATATACATTCACATCTCTATGTTATACATCACTGCATTACCGACTGACAAATGATTGACAATAATCAACTAAGTGCTATCCATAATCCCCTTAATTCAAGAAAATTGACTGGCATACATCATTACATGCATACATTTATTATACAACAGCATAATTTTATGAGTGACTGCTCAATTCAGTGGCTTGTAAAAGAATGGATGCAATTCAAAGAATGGCAGTGATATCTGATATTTGATGCAACACTATGTCAAAGATAAACATTATAGTATTTAATATTTGATATTTGAAGTTTAATGTTAAATTTGCTAGCTCTTTCTACAATTATTTCAGCACATGTGCTATAACATCATTAATATTATCATATTCCCCCTTTTGAAAATTACACATAAACACATACTTAATACATATAACACACACCCAATTCCTGCAACAACCCTCTCGCAATAACCCTTCACATTATATATGTATATATATATTTTACAAACAAAACCAAGCTTAGACATTCACACAGTTAGTGTCACATCTGAGGTGAGAATTCATATAATCACAAGAAACTGATTTGCCCCCAACAGAACAAGATGGCTTGAAATTTATAAGTAAATACATCATTCAACAATTTTGAATCAAAAACTCTGAGAATTAAGTCATAATCATAGTTAAAGCCACAATACATGAACGAAAGTCAGACACCCCCAAGTCCTGAATTATACCCACATGGCAGGACGTGATTATGCCGGACATAACCAATGCTCAGATACATAGAATACCTAAAAAAAACAAAATGGGAGAACTTAGAGCTGTTCATCTAGGTACATGTGTATGTGCAATTCCCTTACATAGTATAAGAATGTTGTAAAATATAACATAAGAAGCTTAGTTGTATACAGTGTCCGAACATGCACGCACAAAACTTAACATGTGTGTTTGCAGATCTTGTGCAAGTTAAATGTGGGTATTATAAGTCTGTTTCCGAGAGCGTCTGCCGATACACAGTATTGTGGTAGATGATATTGGTAAATTTAAATATAGAAAGATCACACCTGGATAGTCCAATGTAACTAGGCGGCCCTGTGGCTAGGACGTAGCTTGTAGCTTGAACTGATTACTCCTGGGGGCAGAATTTCTCCAAGTGTGTGTCTGTGTCCCAACTGACGGCATCTCATGGCTCATGTAGCTTCTCTGCACAAGGGGTTGACAGATGTTCGGCCAACCCCGACACCCATCTCGCCATTGGTCGAGCACCTGGAGCTTGCTTTAATCTATCTTGTCATAGTGGAGTTTTTCGACCAGGCAGAACAGATCGGATGCCGTCAATCGAGACCAGAGACATTTCCTCGGTGAGGGTTGGAACAGAAACGAGACAGATTACATCGCAATTTCCACCCACGAAACTTCGCTTCTATGCAGGTTAGTGCGTACAACAAGGTCACTGCTTCTAACAAGCGGGTTACGTACACAGCGACGACGCGCGATACCTAAGCATTGAATGACGTCGAGAACGCGCCAGTTTTTAAAAGAAATGATACACGCCCATGCAACCGAGCTTCGCGTTTTACCCGAGCGCCGAACAAACTACGGCACATGCTGATGACACAGTTCTTATTCAAAAAAATGCGGATGATTTACAAAGAGCTATGTTTCAGTTACAAGAAGTGGCAAGAGAGTACTCACTGACAATTTCAGTAAGAAAGACCAAAACCATGGCCTTTAAAAAGGTAAATATCCAGTGAGGGGACTAAGATAGTTATAAACAACAGCACTTTAGAACAAGTTAGGTGTTTCAAATATCTCGGCTGTGCAGTAAGCTATGAATCTGAGTATGATATAAAAGAGAAGATAAATAAATTTAGGAATATTTGTGATACGATTCACAGAAATCTTGGAAATAAAACAAGACAGAGCACAAGGATTAAATTTTGTAAGACAATTGCAACACCCACGTTGATTTATGCGAGTGAGGCGTGGATCATGACAAAAAAGGAAAGCGGCAAGATTCAGAGTGCTGAAATCCAGTTTCTTCGAAATACTTTAAATTATACATTGCAAGATAGAATAAAGAATGAGGATATCAGAGCAGAACTCGAAGTCAAGGACATAAATGAAATTATTTCAATTTATAGAAGACAATGGTGGGATCATCTGCAAAGGATGACAGAGGATCGATTGCCGAAAGCAGCACTGAACTATAAAGCCAGTGGTAGAAGAGACGTGGGTCGTTCGAGGTTGAGATGGGTGCCGGAACAGGTTTATATAACATAATCCTTGAAGAGAAGAAGAAAAAGACTAAAAATTGAAAAACAACACGAAAAGAAGGACGGGGAAATGAAAACAGGATCAAGAAAAAGACAGGTTGTAGAAGTTGGAGAAAGACGTACACACAGAGAATTAAGAAAAGCGATACCGTGTGAGACAGACAGACGTAGGTATACACATAGAAGGAAGGAGAAATTAGGACTGCATTAGCATTGTTAGAAAACAAACTTGGTAGAAGTCAGGAACTAAAAGTCAAAAGTGGAAACATACGAGTATTTAAGTAGTTTTGAGAGATGAGTTTTCCGCCCGCCCGGCCGGGAAGTAAACAGTTCTGTAGCTGAGATCTCCGACTACAATAATCACCCAGCGTGAAGGCATCTTCAGATGGTACTCAGTAACTGTACAAAGTAGTGATGATTTACAACGATGTGAGGGAAGCAACAGTGTAGGGACCGTTAAGACAAAATATGATACACAATTAATATTGTTTACGGCCTGGGCGCAGAGTGTAGACTATCTGCTCGTCATTTGAAGTCGTAAAACGGGCGCATTTGCCTCAACGGACAGTTAAAACGGTTAGAAAGTTGACTTTCTTTAAACGGTTACTTTTTCATGAGCTCGCATCTGTATGTAAATATTATTCAATCTTATGGCGTTTTTTAGAGACTTGGAGAATGATAAAAATCCGTTGTTTCCGCTTGATAAGCAGGAAGAAGGCAAATGTTAGCAGTGCTGTACAATAACTATTGTAGAGGAATCATAAAGTAAACGCTAAAAATTCCAAACAATCGGACCTGCGTTAAAATTCCCTTCAGCCTGACACACGGTTGGATTTTTTAATTTTGCATCCCATTTTTTGGTTCTGACGTCAAAAATTTTGAAATTGTCAGAATTGAGCACTACATTAAAATATTAGTTAAGATTCTCTTTAATTTGATATCCCACATGAATTTTTGCGATTTTATCGAGATTTTCACCACCTTTTTGCCTCCTGACAGAATGAGAAATACAGAAAGAAGAGAACAATTACAAGTTGCCAGTTTGAAAAAAGTATAGGAATAAATGGGAACAACATTTACAAAGAATAAGCACAGTAAATTCCAAAGATTATGTATTGATATAAACCGCAGAGATGGAGATCCTTGATCGGGTTAGTAACCCATTCAGGGATATTTAAACCTTTCAATCGTCTAAAAGATGGAGACATCAGTTGTAACAACGGAAGACGTAATAGGCTTTAAGCCTTATACTTGAAAAGAAAAAGAAGAAGATGATGATGATGATGATGACGATGAATTTTTTACAGGAAACGGATGCTTAAAATGACGTCGGCTACCCTAGCGCAACGTACTATACGATCTAATGAGGCGATAGTAATTCTGTACGAACCTTTAGGGACCACATAAGCTAAAGTAGCGGGAACTTCCTTGTATTTCTCTACAAAATGAAAAATATTTTTAATTCGTTATTTTTTTGCGATTTTGTCGTATTTTTAAATTAAAAAAAATTTATAAATAAAAATCATGAACCTAAACTTGATGTAGAATATTTTGGGAAACGCGTTAAGACCATTATAGGCGGGCACGACGTGGTTTTCGTTGGCTACGAGACTGGTTCGCACGCATCCGTGAACTTTCTGTATTCAAATTTTGTTCCAAATGGCCTGACATGAGTTAATCGAGCAAAGTTTTCAGGAAAACGGTGATTTTACCCTGCGTGCTTCTGCATGCGCGTGCGTCGAAAGGAAGAGGAAGGAACGCAGAGGATAAAGGATGAGAAGAAGTCACTGTTTTGCGACCCAGTCTCTGGGAACAGCTGATCGAAAGGAAAGCCGCTGTCTATCAGCCAGAAAGTATTTCAGAGTCAAGGTATTTTCGGCAGCGAGCGCGTGCATCCGCGCGCGCGCGAAATTGTACGCACACGTACGACTAAGGAGAACCGCGTCGCGCCGGTTGATTGGCCTACTTTACACATTGACTTTCTCTTTAATTTCCATTTCAGGAGAGATTAATCAGCTGGTCTTGTCAAAACGATACCAATTCGTTGATTATATCTTTCTCTACAAATTATTACCCCACGGTGAAGAGTACTTTGCGTTTTCACAGCTGTTAAAACAAGTTTCTGTATTTTCTTTACGACGTGTTTATCCGCGTACGTGTTGTGAAGAAGACGTTACCTCTCTTTCGATTACAGATCGTTGGAATTATCTTCAAGTCTTCAGCGTAGTATTTCAATAAATATTCGTCTTAAAAAAATTTCTTTTAATCACATTAGTGTTCAAAATGATTTCAAATTTTGGTTTCCTAACGGGTAGCTGAATAGAAACTTAACTCATAAACACGCTAAAGCTGCTTTCTCCTTTTCTTACAGTCTTAAGGTTTCGGTTCGTTCTTTTTCCGACTTCAAAGGCCATACTCGTATTCATGCTGGGTGTTCGACACCTCTCTCCTACAGGACCTCATGTGGGAACGTGTCCCACATATAACAATGGCATCTCTTTCCATCTGTGACAACAGCCTTCGACATGTCATCCAAAGCAACCGCTGTTAGCAGCGTGGGGCCGGGTGCCAACCTAACCGAGGGTTCCCTATAATCCCTCAATTCCTCACTAATACCAACCAACAGCCTCCTCAGTCCCCACTACTCCATTCTAGATAACACCATTCTAATGTTATTCAGAAAATGTATCCTTTATCAAATTTAACGTACCCTCGCCAACTATCCCTTATCAAATTGAACCTATCCTTGCCAACCCGGCTTGTAATTATAATCCTTAAGTACAACTAATTAATTAGAGTATACTGTTTCTTTACTGTCTGTTATTATATATCACAGCATATGCAAAAGAATCTAGTATTGCAAAAATCCGCAAAAATCCCTTTATTTTTTATTTTTATTTTTTTCGTATGAGCCACTGTGGACTACGATTGGTGCAACTGGTTCCTCCCTTCTTCTCCTCTCTCTTCTTCCTCTGCCATATTCCTTCATTCTTGATCGATGTCTCTCCCTCCTTTCGTCAGTCTAGATGGCATCTGTCCTCTTCTTGGGGTTTTCCTGAAAACATTAGGCATTTTTTAATTTCTTTTTGAATGGCAAACATTCTTGAATGTCTTCTTGAGTAATCTGGAGTTCTTCTATACCTTTTTCTGTTTCTTTGAACCACGTATTGGACATTTTGCGCTTTCTGAAATAGTTAGAAAAGCTTCCCTGTTAGTCTGTCAGGATTAATTCTTTGAACATGAAAGAATTCTTCTTTTTCTAATTACGCCTGTGATTTTCTCAACACGTGTGTACAGCTCATTATTGTGGCGTCTTCTGTACTTTTCTCCGTCTTTTATTGATCCCCCAAGATTTTTCTTAATATTTTTCTTTCTGTGACTTTCAGTTCTTCCACCATCATTTTCTTCTTCAGAGTCAGACACTCAGCTGTATAAAGTGCTTCCGGCCGAATTACTTTTGAATAATGCCTAAGTTTGGCATTATTGGCTATTGATTTCTTGTTATGTGTCCTTGGTTAAATGGTAAGCATCTTTCGTCTTATTAAGACGTGCTTTAATGGCTTCTTTCTCTGAGACATTTTGTCCAAAAACGTCTTCAAGATACTTGAATTAGTTAGTTCCATAGATTTGCGCGTATCGAGTTTTCATTTTCTTGGATATTGTCATGACGTTTGTCGTGATCTTGGTTTTTTCAAAATAAATTTTTAAACCCACTCTTTCGGCTTGTTCTATTAGCAATTCCACATATCTAATGACTGTTTCTATTGAATCTGAAAGAATCGCTAGATCATCTGCAAACGCTAGAAAATTTATTGACAGGTTATCTCTGCTATAGCCTAGTTTAATTCCCTTATTACTTTTTCCATAATGTAGTTAAAAAGCAACGGTGATAGTCCGTCCCCTTGTCTGACTCCTGTCTGAATTCCAGACTGTCTAGAAATTTCACCTCTGAGTAGGTATTTGATCTCACTTTGGAGTATGTATTCGTCAGCGTTTGTCTGATTAAATTTGTTGTTTTCTTATCCAAGCCAAATTCAGTAAGCATTTTGAACAACGACTCTGTATCAATTGAGCCATATGCCTTCTGAAAGTCAATAAAGGTAATTACACAATCTTTAGGTATTCTTTTCAAATTTGTCAATATTTAGACTAAGAATCTGCTCTGTGCATAACCTACTTTTTCGGAAGTCACACTGGTATTCACCTATTTGTGAGTCAAGTTGTTTCTCTGCTCAGGACAATAATGTTTTGGACAAGATTTTAAAAGTGAGATGCCTTTCTTTTTTTTATTTATTTCTTTTTTAAATCAAAATCGTATTTACTAAACCTGCTATTACAGGTGCGGTACTTCAACAGATCCAGTACATATATCATTGTACTAACTTGGTATGTAATCTAGTCTGGGACAGAAAATCAATGCATTATGTACGGTAAATAACTCTGTTATCAAACACTTACAGAGACGTTCATAACATCTGTCGCACACCCTTAAGGGCCATCTTCTCCCACGCCTACGCCTCACCGACGCCCAACAATCTTTCATCTTTCGTAGAAACGTCATTTCTGACGCCTCAATTCTTCTTTATAGTTTCCTAATCAGTGTTTAATTGGCACATCCATATAGCAGAACTGGTTTGACCATGGTGTACAATTTTTACTTCCATGTTCCGTAAGGGCTGAGATAATCGTGTTCGAGATAAGGGCTGATTCTGATTGTACTACCCTCAAAACATGAAGAAAAGTCATTTTCTGAAAAGTGTCTGTGTGTGTGTCTGTAGAATTTTTTTTTTGCAAACGATAACCGCCGCAAATTCAAACAGAATCAAATAATTTTTTGCATATGTGCCTGAGTTATAGAGGACGCAAGGCCTGTTGATTTTGGTGAAGATCGGTTAAGGGGGAGGAGTAGTTTACCCGCAATGTTTTACGTTTTAACAAGAGTAAAGTACTTAATTTTGATAAATAAAGTATCCTGAAAAGAAGCTCATAATAATTCACTTAGAAAGGTAGGTGAAATATCTATAAATGAACAGAGTAGTTGAAGGGGAGAGAGTAATTTTATATAGATTAAAATGGTAGTTGAAGGGCGAGGGTGTAATTTTTTATATGTGTACTACGTTATCGGCAAACAAAGAAGTAGTTTCTATGGAAATATTTCATTTCAATTTTTCAAACTTGTAAAATGTTTCAATTTGTATTTAAATGATTTTAAATATGAATCTTAGAACATGGAAGTAATGCATGGTTCTCCATACCGATTTTATTATTGGTTTTAGTAAACGTTAATTTAATATCCGTGTTCTGTCACGCTAGTTAAGTTAATTACGGTTCAGCAGCGAAAGTTAATGTACAGAATAAAATATGACATACATCAAACCGGAAACAAACGTTATTTTCTCTTGCTTCAAAATGTTTCTCTCATTTAATTGATATTTTCTTTTAAAGAACTGATATAAAATGAAGTTCCTGTATCGAAAAAATAACCACCGCCATTTTTGTTTTTGTTTTTTACATGAACAGGCCAGCCGTGGACCACGTGAATATCATTTCCTTTACTTCTCCTGCCAGAAGGCCCTCATTCGCACGCAATGGGGCGCCTTCCTTTCCACTGTCCACCTCTTCTCACCACAGATAACCTCAAGATTTGGAATTTTGTTTCTGTGTATTTCTATGTGTGTGTGTGTATATATATATATATCCACACAGTCGTTCAAAGAGATAACCAGTTTCATCGTTTCCTCCTTGTTTTGTTTGGTGTATCCGTTCAGACTACAACATTGCCAAATATATTTGAAAATTTGTTTATTTAATCTGGACCGATCCATCCGAACCGTATGTCCAAGGAATCTGTCTTTTCCTTCGGAAAGCCGTTTCCAGATCTTCCAGATCCCTGATCCCAGATCCTCTTTTTTGGGTCTATGCCTCTCAGCCATAAATTTTGCGAAGAATTATTCGTTCAATTTTAAGAAGAGGTTGCAAATTTCGAAAGCACATTGTTTCCACTCAATACATGATTACCGGCCTGTTCACAGTGCTATAATGGCGGACTTAGGCACTTCTGGAAAGGTTTTCCTTTCCTAAAGTTCCCAGGTTAGAGTAAAGAAAGGCCTTTGCTAATTTGAGTTTCCTTATCTTAAAGGATTCTTTGTTTGAGGCGTTTCGTGATATGTTTTCCCCAAAATATGTAAAATTGTTAGTCTATTAAACACAGCTAATTACTGAAAAAAATTATCTTTTATTTTTCTTCTCTGCCGGCCATTTTGCACACTTCAGATCCTGTAAATGTCAATTGCTGCTATCTGAATGCGTCTTGCGTCCTTGCAAACTACTCCGTAAATGGAACACTGTGCGATTGGTGTAACTGACTTTTTCCGGGCAATTACGAACGCTGATACAGTTGAATAAAAAAACGATAAGGAAATATCTATTTTGAACTAAAATCATATCACAAAAATTAGAAACTTCATTCGTGTAACGGCTGGCGTTATTACTTCGTACGCATTTGGTATACCGTATGTTATCCCCGGTCAGGGAATAACCAAGTACGATTGTCTTATCTAAATTGTACACGACGTTTTAGTGTTGATATAATTCCGGGATCATAGTTAGCTTGTAGAAGATAACGTTTAATATTCCCGAGCTTGGCTGTCACCGGTTCTATTAGAGCGGAGAACTTTCAGACTAATCAGTTGTAACAACGGACGAAGTAATAGGCTTTGAGGGTTAGACTATACTTGCACAGAACAAGAAGAACTTTCAGACTTATAGACGTCTTTGTAGAGGCAGTAATCATCGTACTAGGTTCGGAAATATACTGCCTTAGGTTAAAACCTGCGGATCCAATCAATCTTTATATAAATGCGATGTTTCTGCCCCCCTCCCCATACAATCGGAAGCCGTCCTCAGGGCAATTATGAACTACAACATGATATATAAGTAATAAATGATGCTCTATCAACAAGTGACAGAGAGTCAACAAAATAATAATAACAAAAGTTTCACGTAGTGAAGACCGAAGAATGCAAACAAATACTAATAGGAAAAAATGACTATCTTATATTTACACAAGGCGAAAGAAAGCGAATACCCGGGCCGGCGTTTGTTATCTGTGAATTTCTGAAAACAAAAAATTATTTTGTTTACGTCCCCATGGTGACATAGCATGGAACGTAAGGAAATAGTAGTAGTGATCGCGAAAAAAATTGTGTTCAAGATAAGGGCTGATTCTGATTGTGCTACCGTCAAAACATGAAGAAAAATCATTTTTCGAAAAGTGTAAGCGCGCGCGTGTGTGCGGAATTTTTTTACGGCAAACAATAACTGCCGCAAATTCAAACAGAATCAAATGATTTTTCGCATATGTGCCCGAGTTGTAGAGGACTCAAAGCTTATTGATTTTAGCGAAGATTTTAGGGAAGAGGTAGTTTACCTGCAACGTTTTACGTTTTAACAAGTGTAAAGTACTTAAAAATTCATTTAAACTTTTTCAAACACTGGTAATTGTTAAAAATATAATAATTTTGTTGCCAGGCAACCAGGTTGTTCGGCTAGGAGGGAGGGGTAGTTAACCTGTATTTTTTTCTGTGTTAACAAAAGTAAAGTACGTACTTAATTTTAATAAATAAGGGCCCTGAAAGTAAAGTCATATTAATACACTGTAAAATGGTAAATGAGATAATTATAAATTGAGTAGGTAGTTGAAGGGGGAGGGGTGATTTTTTGAAAATTTCTGTGCTGAGATCAATGTACGAATATTTAGTTTTGAAGGATAAGGTACCTTAGAAATTACAAACGATAAAACTATTATTATGAAGGTGTAAATATCATTAATGGTGGGAATCGGTTGAGGAGGAGGGTTGATTATGTGCGTAGTTCAGTTTCTGTATAAGAATAAAGTAGCCTACCTAATTTTTATAGATAAAGTGATTGGAAAATAATATTATATTAAACGACTACCCCATAATAACAAAAATACCTACATATAGTGAAAATAGTTTGATGGTGGGCGATATTTTTTTTTTTAGAAATTATCGAACCGAATTCAAGTAAATGATTATAAATATAAATTTTAGAACATGGAAGTCATGTGTGGTTCTCCATACCGATATTTACTACTTCTATCATTAAAAAGTTCTTATCACTAATGCGGAATTCACTAAAAATAGTGGTGTGTAACAAGCATAATTCTAAATTATTCTAAACCAAGCGTTGAAGGACTTCTCTACGAATTTTTCTATAATTTTCATTTTTTAATTTTATTTTCTCTGGTATCGATTTAATGCCTTCACACAACAGACTGTTATCCACGCAACAATCCGGTAACAGGTAATACAAACTCCTGCTCGTGATGGAAATCAAAATATCGGCGCTAACTTTTACAACAATGTCAGAAAACTCGTTAAGCGTTTATAAAATTTAATTTGAATAATCACTTAAACGCTACACAATTTACATTTTTTAGCCGACGAATACATTGCTTAGTACCGCGAGTCGGCAAGTAAGTCATAAAAATAACACAATCCCGGTGTTATGGAATTTCCATTGTTCTACATTATCGGAATCCGATAGGGCGCGGCAACAACAATGACAGCAACAATCGCCCTCACCGTTATGCGCACCGTTGACCGAAAAATATAATTTATTGTAATTTGGTCGATTTACATGCTCCACATAGCCTCCCTTAATGTGGGGACACCGAAACAAAGAGACTCCTCGGTCTCATCATTATTGAAATCGCTGTGTCTACGCCCCGGCCCGGTTCGATGGGGATGGAGACACCATTGTCTCAGGCACCGCATGAATTATTTATTAATTTTACCGAATGTCATCTGTCATCCGCCGTGTCGCCTGCAATTGTGTTCTTCATTATTCTTCAAACCTGGCGTCTTCGTTTTATGCATGGTCCATCAAGATTGTACTTTTAACAGCACGCGCGCGTGCGCAGTATTTCCCATAAAAGTGTGTTTTTCTTTCTTTGCTTATTCATAGTTTGCTGAAACAATTTTTGTTGAAAATAGGGAAAACTGTTTTTTATAAATTATATTTTTAAATATAGTCCCTCTCTCTCTCTCTCTCTCTCTCTCTCTCTCTCTCTCTCTCTCTCTCTCTCTCTCTCTCTCTCTCTCTCTCTCTCTCTCTCTCTCTCTCTCTCTCTCTCACACACACACACACACATACACACACACACACACACACACACACACACACACACACACACACACACACACACACACACACACACACACACACACACACACACAGGTTGTAGTGAGTTGAGTTAAACTACGCGGACCAGATTGTCTAAACGAAAATCTGCGACGTATTCACAAAATGGATCCTTTTAGGAACGCCTATATTACATATGATTTTATTGGAACAATTAATAATAATAATAATCATCATCATAATTAAAAATATTATTACAATTTACTGTATTAGTAATACATTTAGTTACATTGTATATTATTTATAATTATGTAGCAATTATGTTAAAGTTATTATATATTAATATGTATAATTAATAATAATTATTATTATCTTTCACTGGTATTATTATTTTAATGTTACAAAACTTAAAAATTCCCCTCTGTCTCTCTGTTTCTCTCTCTCATTTATACAATAAGGCTTATACATTATCGTAGAAATAAAATGGATTAAAATATTTGTAAATTAATCAAATAAAATTAAAGTTTTCTTGATAACTGACATTCGCTCAACATTTGGTAAGTGACGTACGTATGTGTACCATTAAAAAACAATTATGTACGCGCCGGAAAACGAACAAGAGCCTGTCAATCTAGCTTTATCTTTTTCAACCAGTCAAACTTCCCAATACAGGGCTGTCTATGCCACGACTTCTTTAATCTAATATCTCTATTTGTTTTGAACCTCCGTTTTTGCACGGGTAAAGATGAAGTTTCTTGACTTTAATTCACCAATGTGAGAAGATTTTATTGCTGGATTAACACAAAATAATAACGTACTTTAACAAGAACTGTAAGCTTCTTAAATATTCTTAGAACAACATCCTTAAATTAAAGAACAAAGGGGTAAAGAAACTGGATGTATTTCCAAAATATCCCGAGAAACGCAACTTTAGAATTAAAAGTGGTTCCTAATGACATGGCCTTTACTAATCTGAGTAACAACAGTTCATCAAGATGGAATATTTTGAAATCAGCGCTTTTCCATATTTTTTTCAACTTTTGTACTCACATTGGTTTACTCAAAAACTTTGAGACATAGAGAATTTATAAAATTATATGGGAAGAATCCTTTCCTTACCATTTTTCGTGAGGAAAAGTGAAGTGTATTTTCATTCCCAACCTTCAATCTATTTTCATTCTCTCCCTTCCAACGTGAGGAGCTCCTGGTTACACCAACAACAAGTGGAGTATGCCCGTCTCCCGCTCGTGTGCTGCGTCCCGCGCTTCAAATAGAACTCCTGCCGCAGGGACCACAGATGAACTGGGTGTTAGGGTGTGGCCTGCTACCGGCCGTGGGTCTTCAATTAGTTACCTAATTGAAGGTGAGTGTACGCCGAGGCCGGGTCCAAGATTCACCTGGCACAGATTGGTAAGGTGGTTGTAAGGGCGCTAGTAAGGTGGTTGCCCTGGAAGCGGGCGGTGCTGCGATAGAATTTTCGGGACAGTGTCCGTACGTATAGTGGCGTCCAGGGAACGGATGATTTTGTTTGATGTCAGGTAGTGGGTTTTGCATGTCCAGCGCAATCCTCGGTCCAGGAGAGACTGAAGCTTTCGCTTATGGGTGTTGGCCAAGTAGCCCCATTCGGAAATCGCGTAGGTAACCATCGGCACCACATAGGTGGTGACGATAAGCGATCCCTAGGCGGCGGGTCACAGAGTTGCTGCAAACCAGGGGATGGAGTTGATATAGACGATGGGCGGTCTTTCGGGCTACTTGCTCGGAATGTGTCCGCCAGGTAGGACGACGATCCAGGTGGAGCCCGAGATACTTAACCGCCTACGTATAGTGTGTCAGGGAGCCTTCTACGTCTGGAGAAGACTACGGCTGTGCTCTTGGCCGCGTTGATGGCACCACTTCCTCGCCAGGCTAGCCACTGAAATGACGTAATAACGTAACCACTTAAATGACGTAGTCAGATTCATAATTTGTGATTTATGGTTCCAAGTTGCGTTATTGAAATAAAACTTATAGTTTACCTTATTTCCTTTCCATCTTGCGACTTCGTTATATGCCATACACGATATGTTTCGGGAAACATGTTCCCATCTTCAGGTTTAAAAACTTTTCGTTCTCACATGAAGAACTTGTCAAACGCAAATAAAAACTTTTGCTAACAACATTAAAAACACACTACATTAATAACGTATCGCGCGAAGAATCAGTGCGCACTGTTCGGGTTCATAATCGCAACTGTTGATTTCTCATTTGACGTAGTCAGGCTCACTCACCTGATTTCCCAGGTTTGCGTATGAATCTAAACCTCTGGCTTACTTTGTTTCCAATTAGCTGCTTAGTGACAGTTGACAAATTCTTAGGATTAACACCACCACATGGCTGACTACCAGCGGGTCGTCCGATTCCTTTGTAATTTACCTGAGTACGAGATCCAGCATATTAAGTGTAACGTCAAGACAGATAACGAGCCGACGTCGGATCGTCACTAACTATGCCATACCGGTTGCGGATAGAGCAGACGGATACGCGACTACTTTCCTAACAAAACTAATCAATAAAATTAAATGTTTTCCGCGTACAACAAACAGTTCCGGTTGTTGTCTCTGCAATTATGGACAGAAAACAGGGGCAGGAAGAAAGTTGAAAGATAAATGACAGGCTGCTCCAACTAAACCACAACAACTAGTCTCCCCTCCCCTCTCTCTCAAAGTCACTCGCACCGCCAAAAGTAGAAGTAGTAAAATTTGTTAAAAGTTGAAAGCAAACGTTCTATTAAAACGAGAACAAAACAAAAAAATAACACAATGCTGTTGTGCCACATTCTACACAAGCCAGAACCAAACTTCATTATCTGTCGTTTCGATGGTGTGTTTAGTTCTGCTATGATCTCTTCGTTTAAAAACTCTCACAAGTTACGTACTTCTGAAAGAAAAAACCCGTTATTAAAACGATGAACAGGCGAATTTATATCGTGTTTGTTTCTAAGATCGTATGTTGCTGTGCATCTTCTCTGCATTTCTGGACAGCTTGGTACCGTCTATCTGTCCATCTCTCCCTCTTTCTCCCTCTCTTGCTCTTTTTGTGACATGTACTAATCGCAACGAACGTATGATAATCCCAACTCAACCTAAAAAAATTACACTATATTTAGGCCTACCGAGTATTAATAAATCAATTGAAACTAGTAAAACTGAAATACACCCAGGTATTAATAAATTAAGAACGGTTAATGTAATTTAAGTAAATTAATCAGAACAATAAGAAATAATAAAAGATCCATTTTCAAATTGAAAATGACTCAAATTATCATCGTCGTCGTCGTCGTCATCATCATCATCATCGTCGTCGTCGTCGTCGTCGTCAACTCTCGTCTATTCGCTGGTGAGCGACAGTTTCGTCAACCTGTCTCGTTGATTTCTCTTCTGAACTTCCTCATCCATTTCTCAGTACCTAATCGCCCTTCCATCATCGTGTGTCCTATTTAAGCCCCTTGCTCCCTTAATTGTCGTTTTTCGGTGTAAGGCAGCTTTCAACGTTTCCCCGTAACTCCAAAACCAAAACGTCTGCGCTCTGATTTGCAAAACAGTTCAACTGTATTTTATCGTTTACGCGAGTGTCACAGGCTGCACGTCTTGAACGCTGACAACGTATAACATGTCCTTCTGTGGTTGCAAGAAATTAAACATTTTATTTACACATGGAGGGAAATATAGGCCGATTCTTTTTTACTCCCCCCCCCATTACATAGTCCTTGGACGCAAGAAACGTGTCAACGAAAACTTAACTAAATGAAAGATGAATGTTAAGTAAATTAATAGAAACAATTCATTTTGATTTCGGCGATTGTCACGCGAATACAAGCAGATCGCTTAGGTGTTTGTCCGCTTGTACCTACTTGTGCTATTTAGCTTACTATAAATTATAAGACTACCGGCTGGGTGGATGAATGGGGGGGGGGAGAAATCCCCAGATCATAAAACTGTTTTCCTGGCTGACGACAGCAGTAACTTTCCCTACCACCGAAAATTCTTTTATTATGTTAGTGCGCGAAGTATTTCGCCTCAACTATAAGAAGCTCAATTCGCGTTCTGACTATTTGATACGGCAAAGTGATAACAGTACACGTTTTTGCGCATGCGTCGACCGCTGTCACATCAACTAAACAAATTCATCGAGTATTGAAAACGCACTGTCCTCGAGTGTAACAACACGGGGTCTTTAATCTTAAATGCAACAATATTTCCTAAAACATTTCACACTTCGTTACTTACAAAGTAAATGCTGTGTCCCAAAAGTGTATACGTAAAAGTGCTGTGATCCATAAAGTGCAAGAATGGGTTTTGGGGTGAATCCGCCGGGAAAGAAAGCAACGTCTTGCGTACGCTGCGCCAAACTGAACAGACGCCACCGTTTTGGAACATTCCCGGACCTTTTCTCCGTCCATCCATCTGCGCTACTCTCATTCTCGCATCCTGCACATTAGACGGTTCTTTTGTTTCAATCACCATGTTCAAAGTCTCTCTTCTTCTTCTTCTTTTTCTCCTCCTCCATGTCAAGGTATAGGCTTAAACCCTGTTCCGACTTCACTGAAGCCATGTCTTCCTTGGTCTACCTTTCCCTGAGGTCTATACAGTTTTACTTGTTTAAGTAGTCTCATACCTTCTATTCTCTCGAAATTCTGTCTCAATTTTATTTGTCCTTTCCTTATTCTGGTGGCCATAGAATATAGGCCTACATTTAGCTCGGTTCTTGTATCTTCATTGCGTATTTGATCTCTAAGAGTGTAACGTTTGGTTTCCTCAAGAACTTCATGTCACTTGTTTGTATTCTTCGTTCATCATTTCTCGTCATCGTCCAACTTTCACTTCCATAAGTTAAAACAGGTATTGCCATTACTTTACAGAATTTCATCTTGGTGTCTTTCCTTGTCTTATTTCAAAGTGTTCTGTGTATAGCACCACATATCAATTGCAATCTATTTATTTTTATATCGATGTCGCTGTCATACTCATAATTTACATCGCACCCTAGAAAACTGAAATGAGACAACTGTTCTATAGCCTGATTGTTTATAATTATCAGATTCTTTCCTCTAAAGTCATCCACCTCCAAAGGTCTCGTTTCTCCATCTCATAATTTATGCCTCCCACAATCTCTTGGGTCTAGCCTGTTTCCAACAACATTCTGAGCCAACGATCACCACCCATCCGTTCACGTAGTCATGTGGTCATACCGTACGACGCGCTTTGCATTTACTTTGTCTAAAATTGTTTTATCAACAGGAAGTTGCCTCCTGATATCTTCGTTTCTAATGTACTGGAGCCTTGACACCCAACAAGACACCCAGAAGTCCACTTCTACCGCTTGTAGCCTTCGGGATTTTTTTTTATTTGTCTTCAGAGTTTTAGAACCATACGTGACTGTACTTTCCAAGATGACACAATACTCATCCATTTTTGGTTTTCTGGGTTACTTTTCCACTCTAAAGATTTGCCATTTCCCATTTACAATGGTCTTCCTAGCATCTTTGGCTAGGAATTTCAACACTTTCAACATCTGAACCGTGCAGAAGACTTTGTCGACCGAACCCGAATTCGGCGTCCATGGCGCTGAGTCCTTATTGGCGTTAGTTAATCGGCGCGACCGTAAATAATGCTAAACTTCTACACCGTTACTTGTCTTAATCCCGTGTGAGTTCTTGTGGTGACACAAAAGCAAAGCTATGTTTAGCAAAGAGATTAATTTGGGTCGATATTAGGTCGTACTGGCCACCAGAGTAAAATAAAAGGTTCGGTCACATTTTATTTGCGTTGAAATTTGTAAATTACCACTGGTACAAGAACATTTACTTTTGCGTTTCATTAACGTTGAGGACAGTTTTTTCATTAATTTTTGCAATATAAATACTTTTTCTACTGGTTGTGAGTTGCATTGTACTGCGTAATACATTATTGAACCGAGCCCAGTGATTTCATAGTAGGCCTATAGATAATATTAATTGTGCTTTAGCATAAAAAAACGGAGGCTGACCATGTAATGCGAGATGGCAAAGGATAGCAGACACTGAAGAAGAAGAACCCATTGGAGACATTGGTATCGGAAGTCAGAGCTCACGCTGGATTCAAGGTAGTGCTAAAGTTGAAGAAGAAGGAAGAAGAAGAAGAAGAAAAAAAAGGAGAAGAAGAAAAGAATGTTGAGGAGGAGGAGCAGCAGCAGAAGAAGAAGGAGAAGCATGTAATGCCGTCACCCATAATATTAGGATGAACTACTGCTTACGGGCCAGTAGTTTTTTATGGCCGGGGGAGGGGGGGTAATAAGAACCTCATATGTCGGCCACATTGTTTCCCGTGTGGGCCCCCGACACTCCACAATTATTACACGAATTTGACAACAAAGACCTTACATATGCTTCACTTACGTAATGCAAGTATAATTATTTTTATAGTGTTCTTCCGGAAGCATCGCCATTCCATCATTGTCGTTCGGATAAAGGTAGAACGTTAACCGGCCTCTTTCGTAGATAAGGAGGGAATCACGAAAGAATAAGGAATACATCTCTTTTCCTCTTGTTTTAATGTCATCAATTTTCTTCATATTATTACTGTAATGTGAAAACAGGAATGCAATATTCAAGATTTATAACTAAAATAAAGGACAAGAACACGTGGAGTGTAAACTCAACTTAAAAGTTTCAGAATTCTGTGGTCGTAGTTACTTAAACACTCGTGGTCGCGCGTTCGATACAACAGAAAGAGAGATAGGCAGACATAGAGAAAATGTGGATGTGTTCATGGCACGGCGCTCACAGACCATACGTCCGGGTCCCCACACAGACGACAATCGATTACTGAGACCAGCAGAATGAGGAACAAGAGTCGTTTGCTGTGTGTTCCCCTCCTCCCCGAGTGAAAGTCCGAACCTTGAACGCAGTGACCCCGTTTGCAGGTGCCTGAGCGCGCTCTATGCAAATTATATCCATAAATCAATCGGTACTTCTCTCCGCTGGTCACTCACTGACTTGTTCCAGTTTCTGGACGTTTGTTCCATATTCGCGCACGCCACACACACGCGCACACACCTGAACGTTTTACATAATGCACAATGTTGGTCTGGCCGGTTCATGAACTGCGGAACACGGCCGAAGTTTTATGCAGTTGTTTCACGTAAGACGAATCGAACGAGACTAGTATCAACGATTCTATGGTTCATACGACTCGGAAAAGGTGGAAATAGCCGCTCGGTACAGAATGGAGTTCGCTGAATGGAGTTCCAAATGTCATGTTATTTATTGCGTACAGATTTGCCTCGTAAATTTGGATTTCTTCAATCAGAAGGCAGGATATAGGTTTACAAACCACGATAAAATTGTGTCACTACAAAAACATCGAGGTTTCAGATGATGTGTGGCGTCACACATAAAACGTAGAGGTAAAAGACATGAAAAGAGTCAAGGCTTAAATTTCATAAAAGAGTGTTAGTGCCCGTTTTACTATATGGATGCGAAATAAGATTCCTACATGGATTCCTACAAATAAGATTAAAAACCAGATTCAAACTTCGGAAATGAAGTTTCTGAGAAGAACAAAGGGTGGCACGAGACAGGATCGTTTGCGCAATATTAGAGAAGAGCTACAGGTATTCTCCGTAAATGATAAAATCCAGTCATATCGCAGGGAATGGTTACAGCATCTGGACACAGTGGAGGATGGACGACTACCTAAGGTTGCGTTTCGATATAGACCCTTCGGTACAAGAGACGTAAGAAGACTGAGAGTGAGATGGAGAGATACTCTGTGAAGGCAGGTGAGGAACGGGTGCGCACCCAACAACAAGTGCACATAATATGCTTATATCTGCAATTTTATTTTTGACAAACAAGTTTCTTGTGTGATGTGTGTGTTTTTAAGTTTTTAAATTTTAACGTCTGATGATGAGGCATATGCCTTGAAACGCGTAACGCAAACCAAATTGAGAAATCACACGGCGGACCGAATATAAGGTAATAATTTACTATAATTATAAAAGTGACTTGGATACCAACACGAACATGAATGTTAAATCTGTGAAGACGTATGAAGAGTCAAAGTGCCTACTCCGTGAGGTGCAGAAGAAGAAGAAGACATTCGTTCCGTCTTTGTGTCTGTATCCGGTTTTGGGCTGTGGAATATTCCTACCGAGAACGACGCAGCGCTAGTGATGTACGCGGTTTAGAGAAGGCTGCAGTAAAACGTTGCAGCGGTATACGCTAATAACAATTGCGGTAACAATTAGAGATCTCGGCGATAATGCGCGCGCAGCCTATCTCTGTGTTGCAACGAACGCTGATAGAAAAAGCAAACTTGTATTTATTTATACATTACGAAGAGGCACGTGCAAAACTAACCGTCGCGAACACAATAATTAGATAAGCGAGATAAATGAGTAACGACTGCGGCTGTATGCGAAGGAGAAGTGGGACGCCGCTGAAGAGAAAGCAGAAGTTAGGTCTACGTGTGTGAGAAAGAGAGAGAGAACGTGAGAAAAAGACAGACAGAGAGAGAGAGGGGGGGTACGACACGTAAAATATTGGATAGGGCGGCGGTAAAGTTACCAGAACATCTGGATAATGTTTAGATAACAACATTAAATGAGATGTTATTATTGCAACGCGTTCATTTCTGGGTAACAAAAAATATCGGTATGGAGAACCATACATGACTTCCATGTTCTAAGATTTATATTTAAAATCATTTACTTGAATTCGATTCGATAATAATTTCTAACAAGTTAGGTGTGTTCCTTGTAAATCGAGTTTTATGTTTGACAAATTGAAATTAAATGTTTCCATAGGAACTACTTCTTTGTTGCCGATTACGTAGTACACATATAAAAAATTATCCCTTCCCCCTTCAACTATCAATTTAATTCATAGAAAATTATCCCCTCCCCTTTCAACTACCCTTTTCATTTATAGATATTTCGTCTACCTTTCTACAGTGGATTATTATGACCTTCTTTTCATGATACTTTACTTATCAAAATTAAGTATTTTACTCTTGTTAAAACATAAAACGTTACAGGTAAACTACCCCTTTCCCTTAACCGATCTTCACCAAAATCAACAGGCCTTGAGTCCTCTACTACTCGGGGGACAAATGCAAAAAATTATTTGATTGTGTTTAAATTTGCGGTAGTTATCGTTTGCCACTGAAAAAATTCTACACACAGAGACACAGATACACACTTTTCGGAAAATGATTTTTCTTCATGTTTTGAGGGTAGTACAATTAGAATCACCCCTTACCTCGAACACGATTTTTTTCGCGATCATCATGCTTCCATTTCATACGGAACATGGAAGTATTAAATAGAATTTTGCGTGTTCAGTTTATTATGTATTAATGGCTCACGATGCTGTACTGTGTATTGACTTATACACACCATATTATATAAGATTTCATCATTGTCATACGGTATTCTGTCGTGTAGCGAGTCTCGCAGACCATCGCTGGCTCGGTTCGTGTATATTCAAGGCAAGATGAGGCTTCGTCACCTCATAGGACGTTACGCTTTGTAATGGTATGGAATGACCTCTTATGCCTCTGACATGAAATGAGGGGAGGGCCTGTGAAAGGGTCTGTTTATGTGAGTGCGTTTCATTTGTGAAGGCCAACAACTGGTACTGTATGGTCGCAGAAATAATACTCACGCTGGAGAAGCGGAAGGGGCGTGACATAAACAAACTACTGTCTAACCTGCAAACATCAGTTTGTCTAACTTTGTTCCGTAATACCAGGTTACACTGACGGCTGCTACTTTGTCGTCACCCAATAAAAGTGAAGTGAGCGTATTTGTTTTGATGCATGAAATTAGTTTTCCAAATAATGAAAAATTTGCCTTGACTCTACGTGATCTAAGCACTAAATGTTTTCGTGTATGGAATAATGACTGGCGCATACGCAGAACGTATGTAAAGCTGTCCGTCTTGCGGCGTGAGAATTCTGTCCGCGACCATCCTGTACTTATCTCGGGCCCTATTCACAGTGCAAAAGACTGACATCCGCAATCAGATATTCCAAATTTGGTAGTTTAACCAATGTGATACTTTTTTTTATAATAAGACTGATCGCTTTTTATCGAGCAAAAGTTACAATGTCATAAGACTTCCTCCTGTACGCGCGATAGTGGACATGTTTGGACAAACGTTATGTAAAGTCTCTTCATAATGTAGGCCTAATTTATTTTCTGACACCATTTTGCTTATCATCCCCTACACGAGCTTGTCGTTTCTCGACTAGCAATTTACAGGATAAGTAGAGATTTATTTCGAAAACATTTTTTTCAGGCATATGAAATTGACAACTTACATTCTTTACCTATTCGTCATAAAAAACAATAATAGTTAAATTATTGGGATTCGAGACCTACGAAACCTCGCTTTAGAGAGACCTCGCTTTAGAGAGAATGCATTGAAAAATACGCAATCCGGACTCCTAGTTTATATTTTAACATAATAGTATTATCATATCAAACTTTCAAACGTTCGTTTGTGTAAAAATCCACAATTACATTTGTACATCTCGAGAAATTAGTGACACACTGAATGTGGTTTACGTTTGAATGTATTCTACAACCGTTTCTGCTCGTATGCTTAGAAGTCCAGTGACATAAACATTTTTTTCTTTTAGTTTATTTTATTTTTGCAATCTGTTTACAAAATAAACATTTGGCAAAATTGGTGACAATATATATGACATGTAGAGGGTGGTCCATTGATCACTCCTCCTTAAGCACTAATATTACATAAATCTAGCCGGAATGTCCACTTGTTTGTGGCGTTTGAGCCTTCTTGTGTTGGTGCCGGCGCGTCTTCCATGAGCTTTTGAGCTAGTTCGTTGGGGTGCGCTGCTAGTCTCTTACTGTAGTTAACGAAGAAACCTTTGATTTCATGACGGACAGAAGTCGCTTGGAGGTCGTTCTCAATGACATTATTCGGTACGTACCAAGGAGCGTTGACCATAGCTCGGAGCACCACATTCTGGAATCGTTGTAAAATCTCGATATTTGAAGTACTCGCTGTCCCTCACAGCTGGATGCCATATGTCCAGGTTGGCTTAAGTATGACTTTGTAGGTAAGGAGTTTGCTTTCCAGAGTTACAGGGGATCACCTTCCGAGTAGCCAATACATTTGCCTGTACTGTAGTCTGAGCTGTTTGTTTTTGGTAATTATGTGCTTTCGCCAGGTAAGGCGGCGGTCCAGATATATACCGAGGTATTTTACATCTTCCTTTTGCGGTAGTTGTCAGTTATCGAGTGTTACCGGCGGGCAGCTGTCACGTCTCATAGTGAAGGTAACGTGTGATGATTTAGTTCCGTTCGCCTTTATCCGCCACTTCTTTAACCATTGATGGATTTCATTAAGGTTGATCTGTAGGTTACGTGAGGCGCAGGCAGCATCTGCGTGCGAGGCCAGGATCGCCGTGTCGTCGGCGAAAGTTGCTGTCATAACTTGATTTGAAGTTGGAAGGTCTGCACAGGACCCAGTATACTTCCTTGTGGGACTCCAGAGGTGACTTGATGAAAGCTTGTAAAGTCATCTTGATGTTTGACAAAGAAGTATCTGCCTTGGAGGTATGATCCGAGGACAAGACAGTAATCGTGTGGAAGGAGTTTCTTCAATTTGTATAATAGGCCGGTGTACCAAACCTTGTCAAAGGCCTGGCTTATTTCTAGGAAGGCTGCAGAGCAATATCGTTTACCTTCGAGATCGCTGCTTATTTTATTTACAATGCGATTGACCTGTTCTATGGTGCCATGTTTTTTTCTGAAGCCAAATTGGAAATCAGGTATTGTCTCCCCCTCATGTAATATTGGTTGGAGTCTTTTAAGAAGGAGTTTTTCAAACACCTTTGATAAAAGAGGCAAAAGACTTATGGGTCTATAGGATGTTATAGCGTGCATTGGTTTACCGGGTTTGGGCAGCATTACAATCTGCGCAACTTTCTACTGACATGAACACAGTTATACTATTTCCGTTTAATCCTGATGTAAACAAACAGGCGTGGTATATCTGAAACTCTATTTGCTACTTGAATGAGAGGCATGTCACTCTGACAGAAGCAGTACAGACAGGGTACATATGATATTGATACTGTATAAACACACGTAAATTGTAATAATTTGTCCTGACAGTGTCAGACTGATAATGAAATATTTTATAACACTAGTTAATGGCTTTTTTATTTACTGCTTAAAAATCGCAACAACAAAATAATAAAGTAAAGTTTATTTAAAACGAAAATAGAAACTGTGGTAATTACCTTACCTGTGTACTGTATATTATCAGTTTGCTGTCAGAGAGTAATACTCAGTGCCCTTCATATCTGTGTCGGAACTTGTAGGCCTACCATCACGTGAGTCAACGTTATTAATAATAAGATTGTCCACAACGACGTCGGTAATGTGGGACAGTTGCCATAGCTTATCTTCTTCTTTAATTATATACTGGCGGACGGCCCTTGTCCGCCTTGTCTATCAATTGTTTTATATCAGGCAACTCATATATGTTGTGTTATGACGGGCAATATATCCTTTCAACTGGTTCCATATTAATTCAGTAGAATTCAGAATACAGTGATAAGTAAGAAGTCTTAAAACGACGTCCCCCAATTTAAGCAATAAGGTAACTTTCACACAGGCCTACCTATAGAGACATTATGCACATGCGCGTAACACATTACTGAGTGAACAGTGTCAACGCCCCTGATCAATAGCGTTTCAGATTCATCACGTGGGTATGTTTTCATCAGGATTAAACTAAGAACGGAAATAGTATACATATTGTAACGTTACATAAACCCTGCCCAATAGTATACATATTGTAACGTTACATAAACCCTGCCCAATAGTATACATATTGTAACGTTACATAAACCCTGCCCAATAGTATACATATTGTAACGTTACATAAACCCTGCCCAATAGTATACATATTGTAACGTTACATAAACCCTGCCCAATAGTATACATATTGTAACGTTACATAAACCCTGCCCAATAGTATACATAAACCCTGCCCAATAGTATACATATTGTAACGTTACATAAACCCTGCCCAATAGTATACATATTTACAGTTCTTTCTGATGGGCGTATGTCTCTCCTGGAATTAGTTAACGCCCCCTTCTTCTTCTTGGATTCTAGAATCGAAGACTTTCGGCCATTGATCAAAAACGTCACTGGCCATAGACAAAAAATTGAAATTTACCAACGGTAAACTGTGGAAAAAAAAAGCCGAGGAACCAGAAACAGATGAAGACACAGAATCGCTGACCGCACAGTTCACGCAGCTAACGAATTCACACGAGGTCAAGGGTAATCAATCGGGCACTAACTTGACGCGAACAAAAAAGTAAATTAAAACGTGTAAAAACTGCAAAACAACAAACAAATGACAAAACCCGATCGCTAAAAATCTTCTAAGCATTCGACTGGTGGACCACAGACGTCCGTCCGTCACCGTTGTTGTTGATTCGTTTGTTTCTGCTTTTTATTGCCTTTAATTTTGCTGTGTGACTGTGTGCTTTCTGTGGCAAGTGTGGCGTGAAGCGAATCCAGCAATTAATTGTGTCCACCGGAGGATTATACAAAGGCTGGTCGTGTTTTTGTTTTACACGCCACAATGTAAACAGTGGAGGAGTGATGCTGATGATGAAGCAAATCCTGCAACTATCGGGTGAATATGATACGGACCTCGCACTTGTTGCGAACCGAGACTGTTATGAATGTCATTCATAGACGACATTATCACAGATTTTAAAGAAAAGTATAGAGGCGCAGATAGTAAGGGCATAATAATAAAACTATCATATTTTAACTAGAAGAACTGCAAAGGAGCTTACAGCTACAAAAAATTAACTATTATCATCACCATTCTTTACATTTTAAGAATTTTTTCCTGTAGCAAATATCCCACATGTGGACTACTACTGGCCCGCCCAAAGTTTTCTCGGACGTCACTCACTTCTTTTCAACATTTTGTTTCGTGTTGTTTGAGACTTGTCCGAAGACATGCCTCGGGCTGATCTGGGGCAAGTCCCCTTCAGTCAGATGGTAGGATGTTGGGAGACGCGGGCCGGAAGCGAGGAAGGTAGAGGCACATAGAAAGTAGAGCAGTGCGTGTGCGTGTATTTGTGCGTAGATGTAGTTTGTAGCCATATAGTTGAAGGAAGTGGATATAGGGCAAAGACAGGGACGAGTAGCGCAGGTCGCCAAAGCTGGAAGGAGGCGAGAGAGAGGCATCAAGGTACACAAAGGGACACAAAGTACAGGGTTAAAGCTTGGTAGGAGTTGAGGAAATTTAAATTATAGTGTGATTAGGAAGGATTACAGGTTGAGTATGTTTGTAATTTGGGATCTTTTCATTAATGATCTGTCATGTTTAAAACTGTACGGTAGTCGTATAGATTTCATTTTCTGAACGCGGGATTTTCGTTTGTTTCCATTTTAATATTCTAGTCAAAACGTTTTAATTCTTCTCGGCTACATGTGTTTTCCTTCTTGCCCATTTTCCTATCTCTTGCTCCAATCTTAAAAAAAGTTATTCATTTCATTCCGTTGCAGTTTAGCTTTTATTCTTTTATTCATTATCTATACTTCACTTGCATTATTAATCGTTCAACAGATCTTTAATACTGTCTCCTTTCTAATTTCATTTTTTAATGTTTCATTATGGTACAGTTTATCTTGTTATTTGAATTAGCAGTCTCTGTAATTCCAACTTTGTCGTGTTTACTTACTAAACGGCTACTTGTCATGTTCCGGACGAGGCCTTTAAGTGTTTCCACCATTTTCAAGTCCTAAAACCACCTAGGTTTACGACTTGGAAACCTAGTTTACTTTTGGACTTTGGACTTGGCCTCGTCCGGAACATGACAAGTAGCAGTTTAGCAAGTAAACACGACAATGTTGTCATTATGGTACCTTTGTATCACTGCACTTATTTTTGTTTGTTACTAGTAAGCTGCCTGTGCTGCAGAACTCGCTCACTATTTTGAACAAAATATATTTATTTTTAGGTAAATTCAGTATTTGATAATATTTCAGTTATCAAAAAGACTATGAAAACCCCCAATTCTACTCTACTATTTTTTAGTAAAATAACACCTTGAAAAGCAGAGAATCATACAAATAAGCACTAAAATTTTCCAAAATTAATTGGATTTTAGTTATATTTACAAGTAATTTATTTTTAGCCTTTATGTTTATGTTTGTAGGCCTATGTCTAATAGTTTTAATAAGTATACATAACTGATGACAATATATTAAGTTTTTATAAATATAGCTTTCAAACATTTTCAAATCGACCTAAAATTTCCAAAGAATGGTAAGAGATACTAATTTTGTCAAATTACAAAATAATACAGAGGTTATGTTTTGAATTAAGTTCCTCATAACGTGTTCCCTCACATGTTCTTTTAAAGTTTTGCAGTTCCATTTTTGGCCCGTAGTGTAGTAGTAATTCGGACCCAAGTTAAAATTCCCTTTAAAGTGAATTTTGGCGGCTGAATTTTTAAACAATTTTTGATCCCTTTTTTGAACCCGGCTGTCGTACAAATTTCAAATCTCAAAAACTGTACACTCTATTTAGATTTTGGTTAAAAATATCTTTTATCTGAAACCATACACACAGTTTTGCAATATTATCAAACTTCTGACCAACTTTTTGGGCCATGGCGTCCCAAAATTTGAAATTATCAAAAAAATCACTATACTCAAATTATCACTAAAAATTCCTTCAGTTTGTTATTCCACATGGGTTGTTGCGATTTCTTTGTAAATAATTTTGAGCCCCTCACATATTAATTCCCGGCCTTCTTTTTCCGAGGGGACCAATCTCATAATTAATAGCGTTCTGTAAGTATGGACACGCCTAAAATATTTTTCGAATTGTTATATGCAGTGAAATATCATTGTGAGACACACAGAGAGACAGACAGACCAATCGATAGAGTTAAAACTGAGAGCACTTGCTTGTTAAAGATCTAAAATGAAAATTAAAAAATCGGTATGGAGAACCGTACATGACTTCTATGTTCTAATTAATTATAAAATTATTTTTAATATGTACACTCAGAACGAAACTAAATATATCAGCATTCTTTTGGTAAAAATGCTGAGAAAGAATAAAAGAAAACATTTTACATAGTTGTTAATATTTTAAAAATAAAGAATAAATTTGATTGAATTAGCCTATCTTTTATTTAAACAACGCGAAAGAAAGCGAATTCCGCCAAGCGTTTGTAGTCTGTGATTTTCTGAAAACGATACTTATTTTTTTTACGTATCCGTGGTTACGATATTTTGTTTATATGGAACGATATCAATCGTTACTATTTTATTGAATTTTTTTCAAGTTTTTGGTCGAATAAATTTATAACATCAATACAAAAAATTACCCAGTCACCTTTCAGCTACCCTTTTCATTTATCGATATTTCATCTACCTTTCTACAATGGATTATTATAACGTTCTTTTCAGGATACTTTACTTACCAAAATTAAGTATTTTACTCTTGTTAAAACATACAACGTTACAGGTAAACTACCCCTTCCCTTAACCGATCTTCACGAAAATCAACAGGTCTTGAGACCTCTACAACTCGGGCACATATGCAGAAAATTATTTTATTGTTTGATTTTGCGGCAGTTATCGTTCGCCATAGAAATAATTCTACACACAGACACTTTTCGGAAAATGACTTTTCTTCATGTTTTGAGGGTAGTACACTCAGGATCTACCTTTATCTTGAACACGATTTTTTCACGATCACCATACTTCCATTTCCTTACGGAACATGGAAGTAAAAATCCAAACAATTCCGTTGCCATGGTAACCATACAATCTGCTGTAACCAAATGAAGGAATATACGACCGAATAACCATACAAGCGATTACCGGAACTATCGAATATCATAATGCCGTCAGTAGAGGGAAAATGCCGGTTCAAACCCACAAAGGAATGCCGCCTTCTTAAAAAACACTAAAAAAACACTAAAAAACATGATCTCAGAGATGACGCCGCCACCGCTGGACCCGCAGCATCCCGATGGACCACAGCACCGCGAATTTCCGCGAATAAATTTTTTTATTTTTTTTATTTTATTTTTTTTATTTTTTTTATTAAATTGATTTGGTGGGATGATGTTCAATGGACCACCAGCATCCGTGAATATAATTTTTTTATTTTTTTAAGGTAGCTGATTTGCATATCAGTGGGTGGTGTTGGGTGGGAGGTTGTTTTTTTTTTATTTCATATCAGTGGGTGGGGGGTGGTTCCAACTCGAAGCATTATAGTGTATACTAAAATATATGATCAGGTGTACCAACCTTTGCATGAGTTCAAATTTGTTGTGTGTTATAATGTATATTAAATCTATATGATCAGGTGTACCAACCTCTGTAGTATTATTATAGTGTATAGATATTTTATATGAGCAGGTTTGTCAACATTTTCTGTGGCGGGGGGAGGAAAATTCAAATATGTGTTATATTGTGTATGTATAGAGCAGATCTGTCAACATTTCTTTCTCTTCTGTGGTGGGAAATTCAAACTATATATGATCATAATTGTTACTCTCTCTCGCTCTCTCACACACGGTGTGTATGTCTCTCTCTCTCTCTCGTTGTCAAACGTTATGCTCACCGGCATTATAGTGTATATTAAAATATATGATTAGGTGTACCAACCTTTACATGAGTTCAAATTTGTCGCGTGTTATAATGTATATTAAATCTATATGATCAGATGTACCAACCTCTGTATTATTCGTCCTCTCTCTCTCTCTCTCTCTCTCTCTCTCTCTCTCTCTCTCTCTCTCTCTCTCTCTCTCTCGTTGTCAAACGTTATGCTCAAACTGTTCTCCTCTCTCTGTGGTCAGTACCGAACGCATGTATATGAAATTAGAAAGTTTATTCGACAAATATTAACGTCCTCTCTCTCACTCTCTCTCTCTCTCTCACTCTCACTTGTTTCAACTGTGTCAACAAATAGTAACGTCCTCTCTCTCTCTCTCTCTCTCTCTCTCACTTTCACACGTTTCAACTATGCAAGGTTTCATACCCTTTCTCCTGTCTCCCTCTCGTACATTGAGTAGTCGGTGTGATGAATAAATAATTTTAGCCCTCTCTCGTTGTCAAAACGTCGTCTTCATTTTCAATGTATTAAATAATTAATAGTTTTATAATGCAGTCAGTGTGATTGATCCTTGTTAGAAATATATATATATTTGGCGTCAATGAACTACTTACCTGTTATGTTGTTACAGACAATACTTCTGTTTTAAGGTTGCAGTTTACACACACACACACATAGGTTCAGTAGTGTATAGCGAAATAAATTAAAATTATACACACACATGAAAACGGCGGATGAAATTCATACAAATCTTCTGATGTAACAGTTCACAAAAAATAAATTAATTGTACACATGTTCAGAGGTGTAGAGTGAAATAAAATAAAGTCATAATTTGTTTAAATGATTAAATATATTTTAACATTCACAATATAAAATTCACAATTAAATAAATACATTAGAAATTGATATTTTTCGAAAGTTTATATATAATTGTGTGTCGTACTTGTAGAAGAAGCAACCTGCAACATAACAATACAACAACAACATTAAAATCATGTTAAATATCACACACACACAGATGCACACGCAACGCGCGCACATACAGACGCATACGCAACGTAATCACACACACACACACGCATACGTAACGTAACCAAACACGCAACGCGCCCACACACAGACGCAAACGCAAAGTACACACGTTTGGGTTACACCACACGTGCACGCACACACACACAGACGTACACGCACACATACGCAACGCGCCCACACACAGACGCAAACACAACGTAATCATACACATACATACAACATGTACATGTAGGACCAATAAACAGATAACAGATTTAAATATGCTATAGTCATTGTAAGACGTTACAATCATTCGCAACGTAATCACACACACACACACGCATACGTAACGTAACCAAACACGCAACGCGCCCACACACAGACGCAAACGCAACGTACACACGTTTGGGTTACACCACACGTGCACGCACACACACAGACGTACACGCACACATACGCAACGCGCCCACACACAGACGCAAACACAACGTAATCATACACATACATACAACATGTACATGTAGGACCAATAAACAGATAACAGATTTAAATATGCTATAGTCATTGTAAGACGTTACAATCATTGAAGTGTTTAATAAGTAAATTGTATGTATGTATATATCACTGAATAATAATAATAATAATATAATCGTTCTAGTGTTATCGTTTGCTGCAACAGGTAAAGCAGTTACAAATAATTACATATAGGTTCAGAGGCGTATAGTGAAATAAATTAAAAATCCATTCATCAAAACTTTGTAAATTAGAATCTGCACTACATTCAAACATACGCACACACACACACAATGATAAAAAATTGTTTATTAAAAGTAGTTTGTTACCTTAACGAGATACAATTTCCACATGCGCTGTCTGGTTCTTCATCCCTCGAAACACAAGATGTAGGTCGCTGGGATTTATATGACGGAGTTCTTCATCTGTAAAGACGTCAGCATACCTCTTAGGTAGATATACACGATAGCGGCGCTCACAATCTTCCAACGTTACAAGCACAGACTTCCCATATCGCGTGTCCACATGCAACATGTTAACGATCGGATACTGTTTGTCCACTGTTAATTCTGCACAACGTTTGTACTCAATAGCAGAAACTGCGTTGAATTTTGTGATAAACGACATTATTTATGAGAAGTGAAGACGTCTGTATCAAGCAAGGTGGAACCATACAATGTCAGAATATTCGCTACAAAGAAGACTAGTGAAAGTAATGGTGGTGATGTGGTCATCAGGAAAGTTCACGTTCATCGCCCGAAGCTTTGCATGTACATACACACAGGCAGAATTAGCGCTGTTACAAAATATATATATATTAGGAAAGTCAAGCCCACAGACTACTAGAAATAGTTATCGTTTGAAAAAAAAAGAAACCACACATTACGAACAGTTATCGCCTGCAGCCATATACAAGTTTACCTAATGAAATTAACAATGCTATGAGACACTTACATTAAAAATGTTTGTATAACAGAAAAATCATTAATTATCCACTCTCTAAGTGCGTGCACATTATGGTTTGTACATAGTGTAGAAGAAGAATTGCAATGTGTAAGACATAACGCCCCAGGAATGTCTTTTGGTACGTCTTTTGGGCAACCAATGTCATCAAGATTTATTATATGATAATGAATTATTTTCGATTCTAAAAAACGTTTTTTCTCAAGACCCTTCACAAACACATATTTATATATGTTCGTATACGTTGTTAACACTGAAACAAGATTGTCGTACGGTGTCTCTCCTTCATCCCATCTTAGCCCATGATAGTTTGTCGTTAACCAGCAGTTGGTTCTAGTGTATTTCGAATTCGTAACGACTGTAGCAGGCGGGGCGAAAATCCAATGTCTGTATGCAAAACGTGTTACGTCCATAACCGACAACTCCTTTACTATATATAATTGCCGTTGTCATCATAAAAGCAGTGAAAGTCAATTATTACAGCAGCGTTTTCCATTATACTATAAAAAAAAAAAGAAACCACACATTACAAACTAATATTTATAAACACAAAGATCGTTACAATAATAATACACAAACTTACGTTTACTGTCGTCCGAACTGAAGCGTGGAGAGAGAATAACTATCGATATCACAGTGAGAATTCTTTTTGTTTTTAACAGATGGAATTTTAGCAGGAGGGGGAGCAGAGTCGCCGTCGGCAATTAATTTGGCACGTACGTAAGATTTTAATAAAACAATTATCAGTTTTAAATAATAATTTTCGGAAACAACCCCGGGGGTCCTCATGCCACGAAACACGAGATGTAGGTCGCTGGGGTTTTATAAATTGTTTATTAAGTCTTTTAGAAATGGTCTTATACTTGAGCTTGGCCTGTTGACTATTGCTTTTAATTTTGTAATTTCTACAGGCGTTAACCGTTTCGGAGAAAAAAACCATTTATGGAGAAGATCCTCCTCCTTTTGTTTTGATGTGGTATTTATTCTATGATCCATCCTTCTTGTTCCTATAATAATAATAACAGTACCTGCTTCATTATCATATACATTATGTGCTATATATAAATATATACATAAGGCTTTCAACACACACACACACACATACCATAAATCCAGAACAGGAAAGGTATTATAACAAACATTACGAAAATAAGTACGTACATAGATCAACGTTTAAACAAACAGATTATTACCTGAATAAATTTTTTTTAAAAACAGGACAGCGTATTATCTATATAACGTTCTGTTTCAGATAAGAATAGTTTGAATATAAAATGAAAGGGTACGTTGTATTTTGTTATGAGAAAATGCATTTCTAAATTTCGTTACATTTGTCAAAAGAGCTTATTGATCAGACGTATGAGTAATTATATTAATCCTTATGTAGCAAATACGCACGGATTCGTAAAATACAGCACTCAGGTGTAGGGCAATTAATCCTTTTTGTATTGAACGTATTTAAGTAGGCCTACTCGTGATATCAGTAAATTCTATCTAAACGTCATCTCAACGGAATCATTAAGTTTTTCAAAAGATCTTATTGATCAGACGTATGAGTATAAAATTGGAAATCTACAAACACATCAAAAATATCTGTCAAACCCCTATCAAACAAAAACCCCCGTTCTTATCGAGAGACAACAGTAACTGACCTAAGCACATGTGCTTCATTAGGCAACAGACCAAAAAAATCAAATAGACGACTATAAGCTCAATTTAAATAAAATCTGAATATTCAATAAAATTTTTTTTTTTTTTAGTAACATATGCAAATCTTTTACTTACCTCTTAAATGTTGTTATACACACAATAGCCGATTGAACGATGAGTGTCTCATACAAATGAGAAATAGTGACATGTCGTCTTGTGTGTGTGTGTATGTATATATATATATATATATATATCATACGGTGGTAGCGTACACGTTTGAAAGTTGATACACATTAAATTCTCTCTCTCTCTCTCACACACATTACAGAGATTGATATTAATTGCATGTATGTTCAGAGGTTGGGTGTCTAAATCGATGCATTTTACTTTCACTTTCTAATTTGACACATGGCTTACTTCCATACATAAATATCTATCGTCCATATCCGTCTACGAGTGTTGCTAAACGAAATTGAAAATGTTGTAATACATAACGTCCTGTGTAATAGTATGGTATGTTTTTTAGGACAGCCAAAAGCATGAAAGTATTATTTAAATCTGTATGGAAGTCATATATAAATATCGGGTCAGCGCTTGAATTATTTGCGCATGCGCATAACAGCTTTTTAGTACAGTTGCACACACACACACACACGCACACACACACACACACACACACACACACACACACACACACATCGACACTCACTTGCAACAACGTCTTACTTATCACACGTTCATGCGCTACAAATTGATATATAAAACGTTTAAGATACACTATAATAACATAATACCAGCGTTATAACCGTACCTTTTGTTTTTCAGTATTCATTAATTCTCAGTAAATAAATAACACTCGTCATGGTAATATGTCAGTTTATTACAAACCGCAAAGATGTCGGCTACTCATGATTTTAGTATTGAAAGTGAAAGAATAAAATCGTTCAAGTATTGGGAAGTGACGTTTATCAGCCCCGACGAGTTAATCCGTCATTAGCAATCTAACGTTACGACGGCAGTGTGTACGTATGCGTCTGTGTGTGTGTTCGCGTGTTTGGTTACGTTGTGTACGTGTGCGCTCGTTGCGTGTGTGCGTGTTTGGTTACGTTGCGTATGTATGTGTGTGTGTGTGTGTGTGATTACGTTACGTATGCGTGTGCGTCTTAATGTGAACAATTTTACGTTTAAATAAAATCTGTACATACAATAAAATTATGTTTCAGTATTAATGATATAAAGATTACTGTTTTATTAATTTAAAATACTGTATATATATAACCTAGGAACTTCGCAGGTGAAGAAATTAATTTCTATTTTTCATCTGTAACGACATGCGTGTATAATTTTAATTTATTTCACTATACACCTTCGCCACCCCTGCTATCACAGTCGTCAGTAATAAAAAAAGAAGAAGAAGAAAGATCAGTTAGGAAACGCATCAGTACTCGTTCGAAACGATTAACATCAGTCCCAATGGACCACAGCATCAGTGAATTTCCGCGAATAAAAAAAAAAAAAAAAAAAAAAAAAACGTAAAACGTTCTACTTACGTTTCATGTTAGGTTAAAAAATACAATCCACGTACGTAGGTTAAAAATGCAGTCCACGTACGTTTACGTTAGGTTAAGATGCAGTCTACTTACGTTTCACGTTAGGTTAAAAAATGCAAACACACACACACACACACACGTGTTAGGTTGCAACCTAACGCGTGTGTATGTTATTTAAATAATAATTTAAATAATATACACGTGTGTGTGTGTGTTTGCAGGCTGCATCTTAACCTAACGTAAACGTACGTGGACTGCATTTTTAACCTACGTACGTGGATTGTATTTTTTAACCTAACATGAAACGTAAGTAGAACGTTTTACGTTTTTTTTTTTTTTTTTTTTTTTTTTTTTTTTATTCGCGGAAATTCACTGATGCTGTGGTCCATTGGGACTGATGTTAATCGTTTCGAACGAGTACTGATGCGTTTCCTAACTGATCTTTCTTCTTCTTCTTTTTTTATTACTGACGACTGTGATAGCAGCGGTGGCGAAGGTGTATAGTGAAATAAATTAAAATTATACACGCATGTCGTTACAGATGAAAAATAGAAATTAATTTCTTCACCTGCGAAGTTCCTAGGTTATATATATACAGTATTTTAAATTAATAAAACAGTAATCTTTATATCATTAATACTGAAACATAATTTTATTGTATGTACAGATTTTATTTAAACGTAAAATTGTTCACATTAAGACGCACACGCATACGTAACGTAATCACACACACACACACACACATACATACGCAACGTAACCAAACACGCACACACGCAACGAGCGCACACGTACACAACGTAACCAAACACGCGAACACACACACAGACGCATACGTACACACTGCCGTCGTAACGTTAGATTGCTAATGACGGATTAACTCGTCGGGGCTGATAAACGTCACTTCCCAATACTTGAACGATTTTATTCTTTCACTTTCAATACTAAAATCATGAGTAGCCGACATCTTTGCGGTTTGTAATAAACTGACATATTACCATGACGAGTGTTATTTATTTACTGAGAATTAATGAATACTGAAAAACAAAAGGTACGGTTATAACGCTGGTATTATGTTATTATAGTGTATCTTAAACGTTTTATATATCAATTTGTAGCGCATGAACGTGTGATAAGTAAGACGTTGTTGCAAGTGAGTGTCGATGTGTGTGTGTGTGTGTGTGTGTGTGTGTGTGTGCGTGTGTGTGTGCAACTGTACTAAAAAGCTGTTATGCGCATGCGCAAATAATTCAAGCGCTGACCCGATATTTATATATGACTTCCATACAGATTTAAATAATACTTTCATGCTTTTGGCTGTCCTAAAAAACATACCATACTATTACACAGGACGTTATGTATTACAACATTTTCAATTTCGTTTAGCAACACTCGTAGACGGATATGGACGATAGATATTTATGTATGGAAGTAAGCCATGTGTCAAATTAGAAAGTGAAAGTAAAATGCATCGATTTAGACACCCAACCTCTGAACATACATGCAATTAATATCAATCTCTGTAATGTGTGTGAGAGAGAGAGAGAGAATTTAATGTGTATCAACTTTCAAACGTGTACGCTACCACCGTATGATATATATATATATATATATATATACATACACACACACACAAGACGACATGTCACTATTTCTCATTTGTATGAGACACTCATCGTTCAATCGGCTATTGTGTGTATAACAACATTTAAGAGGTAAGTAAAAGATTTGCATATGTTACTAAAAAAAAAAAAAATTTTATTGAATATTCAGATTTTATTTAAATTGAGCTTATAGTCGTCTATTTGATTTTTTTGGTCTGTTGCCTAATGAAGCACATGTGCTTAGGTCAGTTACTGTTGTCTCTCGATAAGAACGGGGGTTTTTGTTTGATAGGGGTTTGACAGATATTTTTGATGTGTTTGTAGATTTCCAATTTTATACTCATACGTCTGATCAATAAGATCTTTTGAAAAACTTAATGATTCCGTTGAGATGACGTTTAGATAGAATTTACTGATATCACGAGTAGGCCTACTTAAATACGTTCAATACAAAAAGGATTAATTGCCCTACACCTGAGTGCTGTATTTTACGAATCCGTGCGTATTTGCTACATAAGGATTAATATAATTACTCATACGTCTGATCAATAAGCTCTTTTGACAAATGTAACGAAATTTAGAAATGCATTTTCTCATAACAAAATACAACGTACCCTTTCATTTTATATTCAAACTATTCTTATCTGAAACAGAACGTTATATAGATAATACGCTGTCCTGTTTTTAAAAAAAATTTATTCAGGTAATAATCTGTTTGTTTAAACGTTGATCTATGTACGTACTTGTTTTCGTAATGTTTGTTATAATACCTTTCCTGTTCTGGATTTATGGTATGTGTGTGTGTGTGTGTTGAAAGCCTTATGTATATATTTATATATAGCACATAATGTATATGATAATGAAGCAGGTACTGTTATTATTATTATAGGAACAAGAAGGATGGATCATAGAATAAATACCACATCAAAACAAAAGGAGGAGGATCTTCTCCATAAATGGTTTTTTTCTCCGAAACGGTTAACGCCTGTAGAAATTACAAAATTAAAAGCAATAGTCAACAGGCCAAGCTCAAGTATAAGACCATTTCTAAAAGACTTAATAAACAATTTATAAAACCCCAGCGACCTACATCTCGTGTTTCGTGGCATGAGGACCCCCGGGGTTGTTTCCGAAAATTATTATTTAAAACTGATAATTGTTTTATTAAAATCTTACGTACGTGCCAAATTAATTGCCGACGGCGACTCTGCTCCCCCTCCTGCTAAAATTCCATCTGTTAAAAACAAAAAGAATTCTCACTGTGATATCGATAGTTATTCTCTCTCCACGCTTCAGTTCGGACGACAGTAAACGTAAGTTTGTGTATTATTATTGTAACGATCTTTGTGTTTATAAATATTAGTTTGTAATGTGTGGTTTCTTTTTTTTTTTATAGTATAATGGAAAACGCTGCTGTAATAATTGACTTTCACTGCTTTTATGATGACAACGGCAATTATATATAGTAAAGGAGTTGTCGGTTATGGACGTAACACGTTTTGCATACAGACATTGGATTTTCGCCCCGCCTGCTACAGTCGTTACGAATTCGAAATACACTAGAACCAACTGCTGGTTAACGACAAACTATCATGGGCTAAGATGGGATGAAGGAGAGACACCGTACGACAATCTTGTTTCAGTGTTAACAACGTATACGAACATATATAAATATGTGTTTGTGAAGGGTCTTGAGAAAAAACGTTTTTTAGAATCGAAAATAATTCATTATCATATAATAAATCTTGATGACATTGGTTGCCCAAAAGACGTACCAAAAGACATTCCTGGGGCGTTATGTCTTACACATTGCAATTCTTCTTCTACACTATGTACAAACCATAATGTGCACGCACTTAGAGAGTGGATAATTAATGATTTTTCTGTTATACAAACATTTTTAATGTAAGTGTCTCATAGCATTGTTAATTTCATTAGGTAAACTTGTATATGGCTGCAGGCGATAACTGTTCGTAATGTGTGGTTTCTTTTTTTTTCAAACGATAACTATTTCTAGTAGTCTGTGGGCTTGACTTTCCTAATATATATATATTTTGTAACAGCGCTAATTCTGCCTGTGTGTATGTACATGCAAAGCTTCGGGCGATGAACGTGAACTTTCCTGATGACCACATCACCACCATTACTTTCACTAGTCTTCTTTGTAGCGAATATTCTGACATTGTATGGTTCCACCTTGCTTGATACAGACGTCTTCACTTCTCATAAATAATGTCGTTTATCACAAAATTCAACGCAGTTTCTGCTATTGAGTACAAACGTTGTGCAGAATTAACAGTGGACAAACAGTATCCGATCGTTAACATGTTGCATGTGGACACGCGATATGGGAAGTCTGTGCTTGTAACGTTGGAAGATTGTGAGCGCCGCTATCGTGTATATCTACCTAAGAGGTATGCTGACGTCTTTACAGATGAAGAACTCCGTCATATAAATCCCAGCGACCTACATCTTGTGTTTCGAGGGATGAAGAACCAGACAGCGCATGTGGAAATTGTATCTCGTTAAGGTAACAAACTACTTTTAATAAACAATTTTTTATCATTGTGTGTGTGTGTGCGTATGTTTGAATGTAGTGCAGATTCTAATTTACAAAGTTTTGATGAATGGATTTTTAATTTATTTCACTATACGCCTCTGAACCTATATGTAATTATTTGTAACTGCTTTACCTGTTGCAGCAAACGATAACACTAGAACGATTATATTATTATTATTATTATTCAGTGATATATACATACATACAATTTACTTATTAAACACTTCAATGATTGTAACGTCTTACAATGACTATAGCATATTTAAATCTGTTATCTGTTTATTGGTCCTACATGTACATGTTGTATGTATGTGTATGATTACGTTGTGTTTGCGTCTGTGTGTGGGCGCGTTGCGTATGTGTGCGTGTACGTCTGTGTGTGTGCGTGCACGTGTGGTGTAACCCAAACGTGTGTACGTTGCGTTTGCGTCTGTGTGTGGGCGCGTTGCGTGTTTGGTTACGTTACGTATGCGTGTGTGTGTGTGTGATTACGTTGCGAATGATTGTAACGTCTTACAATGACTATAGCATATTTAAATCTGTTATCTGTTTATTGGTCCTACATGTACATGTTGTATGTATGTGTATGATTACGTTGTGTTTGCGTCTGTGTGTGGGCGCGTTGCGTATGTGTGCGTGTACGTCTGTGTGTGTGTGCGTGCACGTGTGGTGTAACCCAAACGTGTGTACTTTGCGTTTGCGTCTGTGTGTGGGCGCGTTGCGTGTTTGGTTACGTTACGTATGCGTGTGTGTGTGTGTGATTACGTTGCGTATGCGTCTGTATGTGCGCGCGTTGCGTGTGCATCTGTGTGTGTGTGATATTTAACATGATTTTAATGTTGTTGTTGTATTGTTATGTTGCAGGTTGCTTCTTCTACAAGTACGACACACAATTATATATAAACTTTCGAAAAATATCAATTTCTAATGTATTTATTTAATTGTGAATTTTATATTGTGAATGTTAAAATATATTTAATCATTTAAACAAATTATGACTTTATTTTATTTCACTCTACACCTCTGAACATGTGTACAATTAATTTATTTTTTGTGAACTGTTACATCAGAAGATTTGTATGAATTTCATCCGCCGTTTTCATGTGTGTGTATAATTTTAATTTATTTCGCTATACACTACTGAACCTATGTGTGTGTGTGTGTAAACTGCAACCTTAAAACAGAAGTATTGTCTGTAACAACATAACAGGTAAGTAGTTCATTGACGCCAAATATATATATATTTCTAACAAGGATCAATCACACTGACTGCATTATAAAACTATTAATTATTTAATACATTGAAAATGAAGACGACGTTTTGACAACGAGAGAGGGCTAAAATTATTTATTCATCACACCGACTACTCAATGTACGAGAGGGAGACAGGAGAAAGGGTATGAAACCTTGCATAGTTGAAACGTGTGAAAGTGAGAGAGAGAGAGAGAGAGAGAGAGGACGTTACTATTTGTTGACACAGTTGAAACAAGTGAGAGTGAGAGAGAGAGAGAGAGTGAGAGAGAGGACGTTAATATTTGTCGAATAAACTTTCTAATTTCATATACATGCGTTCGGTACTGACCACAGAGAGAGGAGAACAGTTTGAGCATAACGTTTGACAACGAGAGAGAGAGAGAGAGAGAGAGAGAGGACGAATAATACAGAGGTTGGTACATCTGATCATATAGATTTAATATACATTATAACACGCGACAAATTTGAACTCATGTAAAGGTTGGTACACCTAATCATATATTTTAATATACACTATAATGCCGGTGAGCATAACGTTTGACAACGAGAGAGAGAGAGAGAGAGAGAGAGAGAGAGAGAGAGAGAGAGAGAGAGAGACATACACACCGTGTGTGAGAGAGCGAGAGAGAGTAACAATTATGATCATATATAGTTTGAATTTCCCACCACAGAAGAGAAAGAAATGTTGACAGATCTGCTCTATACATACACAATATAACACATATTTGAATTTCCCTCCCCCCGCCACAGAAAATGTTGACAAACCTGCTCATATAAAATATCTATACACTATAATAATACTACAGAGGTTGGTACACCTGATCATATAGATTTAATATACATTATAACACACAACAAATTTGAACTCATGCAAAGGTTGGTACACCTGATCATATATTTTAGTATACACTATAATGCTTCGAGTTGGAACCACCCCCCACCCACTGATATGAAATAAAAAAAAAAACAACCTCCCACCCAACACCACCCACTGATATGCAAATCAGCTTTCTTAAAAAAATAAAAAAATTATATTCACGGATGCTGGTGGTCCATTGAACATCATCCCACCAAATCAATTTAATAAAAAAAATAAAAAAATAAAATAAAAAAAATAAAAAAATTTATTCGCGGAAATTCGCGGTGCTGTGGTCCATCGGGATGCTGCGGGTCCAGCGGTGGCGGCGTCATCTCTGAGATCATGTTTTTTAGTGTTTTTTTAGTGTTTTTTAAGAAGGCGGCATTCCTTTGTGGGTTTGAACCGGCATTTTCCCTCTACTACTGCCGTCCTCCTTGATTAGTAGGGCACTGATTTTAAGTTTGTTGTTGTTGTTGTAATCATATTTCAATATCCTATTTATTTTAATTAAAATGATGGGAAATTCGATAAGTTTGGCTATATTTTACACAATGTAATATGTAATGTCTGCATAATTTTTTCTAACTTATATTTTCATACGTTCATTGACAATATCCAGATTAAAAGCGTCTGGTCTGACATCTCATTGATCAAAATTGGTCCAGCCTTTTTATAATTACTAGACAGGTAATAAACAACTGAAATTTTTAAGAGGGCGCAAGGTTGTTCACTCTTGGATCGGAGAAGAAACGAGGATATTAGACGCGATTTAAACATTGTATCATTGCACCATAAGATTGAAGACCACAGAAGGAGATAGTGTGAACACTTGAATCGCATGCCTGATATCCGCCTACCTGTGGCTGCCTTGGGTTCCCATCACCTGACTAGGAAGAGAGATGTCGGCAGACCGAGGAGGAGATGGGTTCCGGAACAGGTCTAACGCCTAGTCCTTGGAGTGATGATGATGATGATGATGTAATAAACAAACGAACGAGCACAATACCGTTATACTCGTGTAGTCGGGTGATTAGCAAACCGGTGCTCACTTCAGGGGCAAGGTTTTTAGTACAATTCACGTAAAACGTCTCATTTGTTTCCAACCGATACCGACGTATTGTTGAATGTAAACGGCTTTATTAGTACAGAGCTGCTGTTATTATGAGCGGTACGGAACAACGGACGGAAGTTAATAAGAAGTAGGAGAGTAGATTGAAATGAAAGACCAGAACTGATTGACACGGATTCTGAGTCTTAGCACCCAAAAAGTGAAAAGTGACTGTGACGGTGGTTTTGTTAAACAAATGAGAGGGTAAAACAGAATCGGCAATTAAATAAAAATGTAAAGTAAATGTTACCTTACTCACCAGTCTGTCACGTGGTACGGCTATTATTCAGTTTGATATTTTTACTCACCTGAAAACATAAAAATATAAATAAAATTATTTAAAAATATTGAGTCATATAACTAAAAATATATACAAATATATAATAACGCCTAAGAGTAACATTAATGTTACATGTAATGCTTTGCAAACAAATTCAAGTAGGCTATTTATTTGTTCATATGTGGTTGTGATTGTAATATTTATTAATATTAACCTCGTGAGTTTAGTATGCAAGAAACTCGTCAGTTAAAATTTAACAAAATGTTTAGATGCGAGTTATGGATTGCAAGATGTACTGTCACCGGCAAGAATATAAGACTAGGCATAGTCTGGACACAGCAAGGATAACAAGGAAGGAAAAGAAGGACACCAAGGCATCCAGCAAGGACAGAAAGGACAAAACACGACAAGACAGGACAGGACAGGACAGGACAAGACAAAACAAACCAAACAGAACAGGGCAGGAAAAGACAAACAAACCAAACAGAACAGGGCAGGACAAGACAAAACAGAACGGGATGGGACAAGACAAGGCAAGACAAAACAGAACAGGACAGGACAGGACCAAGACAAAAAAACTAAACAGGACAGTAAAGAACAGAACAGGTCAGGACAGAACAAGGCAAAACAAAACAAAACAAAATAGAACGGGATAGGACAAGACAGAACAGAACCAAGATAAAACAAAACAAAACAAAACAGGACAGTAAAGAACAGAACAGGACAGGACAAGACAAAACAAGACAGGACAGAACAGGATAGCAGAAGGAGCCCAGGGACACTACACAGTACATTCAAAAAGTTCGTGCGTTTTTTTAATTTCCCGCGATAAGAATGTCTGATTCAAAACCGTTTTTGTGATACGATGGTACACCTGCTGTTGCTTGTCGAGACTTTTAGTCCAACAACTTAAAATTGGGCCTGCATCACTAATAAGATCCTGTAATACTCTGACTCGTCGTAAGTAACCAGAGTTATAAGTTGCCAGTGCATCTCAAACACCTATTTTTAATGCGTCTATACCTACAAAGACGTGTTTTGGAATACGCTAACAGACTACATTGTTGAAGGATTCTTTATGATTCTCTTCCCATGACGATATCTGCGCAACAACACTAGATTTGACATGTCCCTAAATATAGATTTTATTTTGTCCGGCTGCTGGAAGCCAGTTTATGTGGATGAATTGTTCTTTAGTAATTAGTGAACGTTTTTAATACACTTCGCATATTAAACGCCGCAGTCAATGTTTAAATTCATTCCCGGGCTGTTTGGCCGTGGTCAATTTTTTTCAACTAAAACAGACGTTCGACAGTATCATCGACTGCCATCATCAGTGCAAAATTCGAGCTTATCTAACGTAGGGTGGTAGACGTTAGACACACTGTAGGCGCTGCACTGACGAGCCAAGCAGGCAGTGTTAATTAAAATAATTAATTTCATAATCATGAAAATCGCTCCAGGTTCCATGTATTATATATCAAAATGTTCAGAATGAACCACAGTATATATTTAAGGAGGAAAACAGGAAATCAAATTTTGTTAGAAAACCGACGTCAGACTCCTCTTAAAATCTATATTACCCACTTTATGTCATTTCATATCTTTCATGTCTATTATTATTATTTTTCCGTTAAAAAGTTGAACATAGGTGGTTATGTGAATCACTTTGTTGTCTTCCTTCTCCTTTTGTGATAGTTCCCCATTACATTTCATGTTTTACGTTTGACATTCGTACATGATCATTTATTGATGATTACATATATTCAACGTATATATTCTCAATTAATAAGTAATCTGTCTGTCTTCTGCTGGCGTTCGACCACAATTAGAAAACTGTTCCAATATGTACGTGGCGAAGGAGATTACAAAGGTCTAACAGAAGAGACCTGTATTAATTTTTTTATATAAAAAGAAAGGTTGTAAACACATTTTAATATTGCGTCTGACAAATTGTTTGAAGGGGAGAAAACGCTTAGGTTCGAAATGAAAATGATTACACTTTAAACCTCCTGCTGGTACTTGTCTTCAATCCGGGACGCCCGTTGAGACTCGGCTGTGTGGTAATCAACTACCTGAATTTAATAATAAAACGAGGTTGTTGTCTGAAACTCGTGGCAGTTTAAATATTACTACTGTTGTCATCATTTTGTATGTAATAAAATGTAAAGATGGTGACGACCAGATATTGAGGGTTGAAGTCGGTGTACCGCAGTGGCGACTTTCTCTCCTCTTCTACGGACACTCTACATAATGAACAGAAAATGTCAACATGTTCGACAAAACACTGTGTCTGACACACTCTCTGTCTCTCTCTCTCACTTTATGTTGATCGCATTCTTTCTCTACTTAATTACTATTGTAAGACACAGTACAAAGATTAAAATTTATAAGATAATTGCAATACCCACGTTGATTTATGCGAGTGAGGCGTGGGTCATGACAAAAAAGGAAAACCGCAAGATTCAGAGTGCTGAAATGCAGTCTCTTCGAAATACTTTAAATTATAAAATTGCAAGATAGAATAAGGAACGAATCTATCAGACCAGAACTCGAAGTAAAGGACATAAATGAAATTATTTCAATTTACAGAAGACAATGGTGGGATCGTCTGCAAAGGATGACAGAGGATCGATTACCGAAAGCGGTACTGAACTATAAAGCAATTGGGAGAAGAGACGTGGGTCGTCCGAGGATGAGATGAGTGCCGGAACAGGTTTATATAACCTAATTCTTGAAGAGGAGAGGAAGAGGAGAAGAAGAAGAAGAAGAAGAAGAAGAAGAAGAAGAAGAAGAAGAAGAAGTACTGTTGTTGGTGTGTGTCCGACACCACTGATATCTACACTTGCCGCGTTGTGTCAGTTGTAGTTTATCACTAAAATAATTAGACATGACACGGGTGTCTGATTGCGCCGTGTCAAAAGATCTCATTACGCATGCGCAGTTGTTTTTTGATCAAGTATTTTGTGTTCGTAACAGCTGCACGGTTGACATGTCACACGGTTGTGTGTCATGGTCGGTCACCGGGCACCCCGCATCTTGCACTGCCCTCACTACGATCTGCGCGAACCGTTTCGTGTTTTACTATTTCATCTGCACAAGCAGTGGCGTAACGAGGAGGTGCTTCTAGGGGGAGATGAGACTAGTTTCTGGGGGATGAGACTAACTTCTGGTGGGAAATGAGACTAGGTTCTGGGGGGGGGGGGCTAGTTTAAAGGCTGGACTCTCCATTTTCCTCAGGACAAATGAGATGTTCAACATACTTCCGACATAATTATTTATAATCCTTACTTTAACACACGCGATTGGGTAGAAATAGGCCAATGTTAATTGATTATGGAATTTCAATGACATTTTTAATAATTCGGGGTGGGAGATTGATCTGACTACATAGGCCTACATATGCAGCCAACTCTTGATTATGAAGTAAGCATATACAACCAATTCCTGTTGTTTGTGTGAAAAGAATAATTTGGATCAGCGAAAATTCCGGAATACCCCAGATATTTACGTACTGTTTAATTAATAGGTCAATCGGAGGATAGATTTGGAGTAATCCACGTATTTATGCCCAAATTATTTGAATTTGCAAACTTTCTCAATAATATTGTTGTTAACAAATACAGTTGCAATTGTTATTGTTATTATCACTAATTACTATTAATAATTATTATCAATACTGTCACAATAGTTATTTAGTAACCTGTTTTTGTTTTTTCCATTACTGTTGGTTGTCAGATACAGTAGCATATCAGCCGTTTGTTTTGCGCGCGTTTACGGACTCGTGACGTAACGACAACCAGGAGCAGAATGTTTTGTTTGTAACAAGAAAAAACAGATATAGTAATTTGCATAACGTTATGTGACCTACAGCTGTCCTTGGCGCTTTCCACTTGTGCAGTTGCCGTAACGGCGTATTTTGTACGGCGTACCGTACGTGCGCGCGCACACCGATGATAATCATATTGTACGGCGCGAAACGTAGTGAGCACCGGCAACAATCGCTGACGGACATCGGGCGTCGGGTAAGCACTCCTCGCTGTCTGGCCCCGTCTTGGCGCGTATCCGCTATCGATCACCGCCCACGCCGCTCCGTTGTGCATAAAAAGAAGATGCACAGTGTACTTGATAGGTAGGGGGGGGGAGAAGAGAGCTTCGGCTAACGGCCAAAGTCTCCCTCGTTTCCTTTTTCCGCTCGCTAAGGAGCGGACTCTCCGTGTTGGACGGCGTGAAACGTCTAGCACGTAAATTTTATATACGACCGGCAAGGATCGCGGACAACCTCCTCATGACCAGCCTTGCCAGGCTTATGTGTCCTTACATGACCTTGGCAACTACTTATGTTTGGAAACGACGTTGCTAAATATTGTACTAAAATGATTTAGACTATCAACCGTTGTAAATCAACTTAGACAAAGATTCCATCTTGGCCAGGACCTCGACACATGAGGTCGTTACTGTAATACAGTTCAACTAGAGTTAGCGGATCTTCGTCTGGACGCATCGATTTGATCAGCCTAGAGGTGTTGTTGTCAGAGGTGAATTACAACGTGGCATGACAACGTGCGTGTGTGTGTGTGGGGGGTGAGAGTGAGAGGGGGAGAGAGAGAGGTCTTCTCGTTATAGAAAATCCCCTTAAGTTTCCTATTTTCATTTAATCCAAATATCCTTTTACCGTGAGGTGTAGAACAGTGTATTAATCATATACCGTAAATATAAAAAAAAACATATCTCAAAATACTATTTCAGTGCTAATAACACATTACATATTAAACAACATGAACAATCCAGAAATAGCCAAACACAACAAATTTATATTAAATTACCTCAACGCGCGCGCGCGCGCGCACACACACACACACACACACACACACACACACCAACAAAAACTAAACTTCTAATTACTTTTAAAATCGTACTTTGATTCTTAGAATGCGCACACGTTTAAAATGCTTAAACATGTTTATTCTTTATCATGTTTAAAATTACCTTAAGATTCAATTTCAATATTAAATTTAAAACAATAGAGAAAAACCCGCGTGACTTGAGGAATATTTCATACCACCAAACATCGCGAAAAGTGGCGGGGGGGGGGAGCGGCAGAAGCCAACTTGGCCCCCCGCCAACAAAACTGCTAGATCTAGCAATCATATCTTCTCAACTTAAATACCCATCTTTTCTGTTTCTCCTTTAATTGTCTGTGTCCAATTTTTTCTGGGCCTTCCCCTTTTATTTCTTCCACGTAATCCAGTTTCATTAATTCACTTCATTATTACACAGGCCGTGTAAGAAAGGGCGAGTCGGAATAAGCTAGTTATTCTGGCAAAATTTGCAAACTCTCCGAATAAATTACGCGGCAGTCGTTTGTTGGACTCAACGAAAACAAATTCCGACTGTGTCGAGTTGTTATTAAAACCTAAATCCTGCGTTTAACAACACAACGTAACGCGACAGTCGCTGTCGTTTCTGTCAGTTAAATCACGGACGGAGCCGGTAATTAGGTTCTGGCCTCCACCCGGTTTCTCCCGACCCACCTAAACGCCGTCTACGGTCGGGGCGTTTGTTGACACTATAATTACAGCCCATAGTCTCTGCAACGCTCCACTCTGAAATATTATTAATAACACTTTGCGTCGTCGTCGTGGTGAAAATATTATTCAGTTTTTATTTTTAACAACAATTATAATACATATAGGAAAACCAGGGGGTGGACAGTAATCCGGGGTCGGTTGTATAATATATCTTCCGTCCGCCCGGCAATAAAGTATACACGTGTATCATGTACGCAGTGTGGAAGGAAGGAATTGTCTGTTCTGGAATGTGTGGTAATGTATTGACGTACACGTGTGCTGAAGCGACAGAGATGAACGTTTATCATGAGTTCATCTTGTTATTCTATTTAGCAGTCTCTGTAAATCCAACTTTGTCGTGTTTACATGCTGAACTGCTGCTTGTCGTGTTCCGGACGAGGCCTTTCAGTGTTTCCACCATTTTGTCATGAATCCACCACGACCTATCGTGGTTTAGGACTTGAAAATTGTGGAAACACTGAAAGGCCTCGTCCGGAACACGACAAGTAGCAGTTCAGCAAGTAAACACGACAAAGTTGGAATTACAGAGACTGCTAATTCGAATAACTAGATAACAATTTCCACACGTGTAAAGCAAAGATTTGTTCACACATAGGATCCTCTGACTATTCTCACTAATGGAAGATTCCAGTTGTTTATTATTTTTTTCTCCTAATGTTATTTTCCAGGGTTTAGCAGATCAAGTGCACCAGCGCATGTGTTTGGTTTTCAATTACTGACACTTGACAGTTTCTTGTTCTGGAATGTTCTCAGTCTCACAGAGTCTATTATTAGTTACAATAAAACTATTAAACTTATATAACTATTCAGTAGCGTGGCGTCCATGTTGCTGGCGGCAACAGTACTGGAAATAAGAGAAAATAATATTAATTATATCTCAGAATAAATAGTTTAATTAGTGAATAATTTGAAATCAGAACAATATTAGTAGGGAAACTTGAAGAAAAGCGTAGTATTGTTTTCGAACTGCTGGGCGCTTGCACTGTCTTGTGTTGCCGGCTCAGACATCGGCAGTGTTTTACTGCGTACCTCGTAGTAGTTGTCACTGTACAAACTGGTGAGGGGGGGACAAATTCGTCTACCCAATGTGTTGCCGCTGTATAAACCGGCAAAACGCTCAGTTAGCAGCTATGTTCGTTTTCGGAATTGACGTGCAGCAGATACTACGTACCTATTTGTGTTTTGTTCGTTGAGTCATGTGTTTCTCTGTTTGTCTTTATTATTTTTAATTCGATTATTTGTGTTCTGATTTATTCTGTGTAAGTATAATGAGAGTCAGATCCCGTTGCACCTGGACCCTCTTCATCTCCCAGCGAATGGTAGAATGTGCTCTAAAAAGAACACTTGGTATAAGAAAAAATTCGAATTAATTTTTATGCTAAGTTTTAGGTCTGTTACAACCGGAAACAGGTGTTACGTACCCACGCCACGCCACTGTAACTATTATATATACAATTATAATATTATGTGTTAAAAATAATAACACTTTTCATTCCCAGCTCGACAGCTGTGGTGTTGATTTCTGCACACGTAATTGTTTTGTCCAATACTGATGTTGCCATAAACAACTGAAAAACATGATATTGATAGTAGAATCCCATAGGCCTAAGGAACAGAAGCATTGACGATGAATATGGAGAATCTGACTACTGAAGAAGAACGGTGAGGAAATCCAGGACGGAATTTAGGTACAATACAATAATAGAAGTACAAGACACGGTTGTCAGGAAGATATAACAGAAAAGATTAATATGGTACGGTTATCTCAGGAAAATAGAAGCAAGTAGAGTTGTCGAATTATCGGACATAGGACTATATTCCTTACTTTATCTATAAACCGAGAAATGAGAAAGAAAGGAAAAGAGTCAAGGTATAGTCAAAATAGTGTTAGAACAGGGTACGCGCGCGCGCGTGTAATTAGGAGACAATAAGATTGGTGGAAAAGTAACGATTTGACAGGTTGCTTTCACTGGGAACCTTGAGATACTGTTGTCGTGAGAGGTACAATGACCCGGTATGTTTGTGTCGCTACGCCCGCGACCGCCCAAAACTGTTTCACTGCCATTCCAATCACATGACTTTGAGTTTTTGTTTTTGAACGACTACTCGTACGTCGATTTTCCTCGGACAATAATTATGTTGACGTTTAAATGTGACCCACAGAACGCTCACAGACTTGTGAAGATTTTCTCCTTTCTTTTGTGTCTATACTTGTCTACTATTATGTAACGCAAAATTTGAGCAATCGCAAATTTTACTAAATCAAACTATGCTGAACGCAAAGAAATGTGTACGTTTTAGAAAGCGGGGAGGTAGTGAAACGCCTGCACCGTTAGGCGGCATTACTTGAAAGAAATTAACTTGTAAAAACTGTAGAGTACAGCGGTAGGTTAGCAACGCCTGCCTTGGGGCTGACGTCTATAAGGAAGGTAATTTTAGGCTAAGTCACGTTTTGGGATATAACTATCATAAAATGTATTATTCGCTAGGATATTAAGGGTGTTTACCAATGTTGTAAACTTTAAGTGCATGTAACAATAGATACCGTTATGTGAGACAGAGCGATGTGTGAGTGAGATAGATAGTGACGCTAGTTTTTTTAAGCACGTGGGACGCGTAAAACGTCCGGCAAATCAGAAAAAGCGTCATGTGTTGCGCGGGAGGTTTTCGCTAAGGAGATTGGGCGATTTTGTATTTAGCGCTAGTTTAAACCTATGGGATTGTTTTTCTATCGAGAATTGGTAAGGAAAATTCAAGGCAAGTATAAAATATGAACTTGGAGAGAAATCAGTTAGTCTTCTTTATACCGGCGAAACTACACTGAAGAGACTCGCGTACGCTGTTTTTGCGTTAACTATATAGATATGTTTTATTAGTAACTTAAAGAATAAAGTAAATTCGCAGCAGTAAACGGGAGTAAGAGAACGTGGTAATTGCTAACACGAAAGTCATAAAGTTTAATAAACAGTAATAAGTAAATGAGTGAATGTTCGGAGTAGTAACGAATAACGAAAAGTAAATACTGCATATAAATTTTCATCAATCCGGTATTTTGTGGTGAAATCACTGAAGAAAGCGAATTAGTTCGGGTTGAAGTCACGATGGTATGAGATAATCGAGACGCACGCGACGCGAACTGTGTTAGATGCACTTAAGGTAAATTCAATAATACGTTGTGAACCAGAGTGTGTAATTATACGACATAATTGTATGCATCACCAATATGTCAAGTGTAGTGTACATCTGTGATAAAGTGAATTAGTGCATTCATAACCAGGATTAACACGCAACAAACAGCTGCTGACGACTCACCGACCTGTATCACCTTAAGGACTACGCCCATCGGAAGGATTCTCCACGCAAGTAACAAATAAATGAACATTTTATTCAATATTGTTTTATAAATATATATATATTTGTAATCAAATATAGTGACTCAATTTGTCTAAAAAGAACTCATTGCCACGAAATAATATTCAAATTGTAAGGCAAAACTATTCAAGTCATGTTAAAGAAATTTGTAGTATATAAATGCAAATGAATCATTAAAAGTTGATTGATATATTTTAATTTGTGTTTATTATTACTGGCGCCCTGAGGTACAATAAAGAGTCGGTACACTGGAGTAAGTGTTATAGACTATTAAGTAGAAATATTAATATTATCAGTGATTAAAGTAGTTTGTAAACCTCACCCCTCACATGCTCGTAGGCCAACATTATATGCAAATCAATAATTTAACTCTTTCGTAAAGGCCTATCAAGTAGTGTATTACAATTATTACCATTGTAGGGGCTGTGGTGTTGACGGCTGGCTAACCACCCGGCGAGTTCAATTCCCGCAGCCAAGTGTTACAAACGTTGTCTGACTTAATATGGCAACTCTCCCTTTACAAACCGGTGATGGTGTTCCTGTCTAATAATATCCCTCTATTTTTGTCGTTTGGATCTAGTACTTTACTCACGAGTATAGAGTAGGACTACTTTAATTTGGAAGTACTCTACATTCGTGAAAGATCATAAATAGGCCTACTGTTGATGATGATTTTCTATGGCGCTACAGCCCGAAGTTAGGCCTTGGGTCTTCTCCAACTTGACCCTCCACTTCACTCTATTGACGGAGAAGGACAGCCACCCTCGAGCTTCTTGCAAGTTGCTTACATTCATGGCAACAACATATTTCCTTCTTTACCTTTGGCGGCCTATTGATGGCGAAGGACAGCCATCGTCGAGCTTCTAGCAACTTGCTTGCATCCTCGGCAACAACATCTTTCCATGTTTACCTTGGGCAGCCTTTTGACCTTTTGCCTTCCACATTTTTTGTCGGTGACACAGCTACATTCTCTCATGATAAAACTGTCGAAAAATCGACTAACAAGCTCCAACAGGCAACAAAAAAATGCACGAATTTACAAGAAAGTGGCGTTTATGAAAGTATTTTTTGGATTATTTAATGCATTTCACAAATAACATGGTATTGGAATATCAGTTTGTGATGATAAAAATATATTAGATACACCAACATATTAGGCACTGACATTGATTTAGCACTTTCTAGGGAGAATCAAATTAGGAAAAACGCAAAGAATGGACATAAAAAACAGGAACATTATACGATTAATGAACAGATAACGCCAGAGGTCAGTTATAAAAAACCGTTAATATGAAAACAAAAATCTGTGATCTACATACACTGATAATTCGGCGTTTATAAGTAGTTATATAGTTGGCTTTTCTTGTTTATTATTAATTCGGGGTCAAAACGTCCTACTACGCTCTCCGATGCCTAACCTCCATTGTTTTATGTCGTTGCAGTTATCATCGTTTAGTCCTCTATCGCTCACTGATCTTCTTATGCCCTCTATACATGTTTTCTTGGGTATTGCATTCTTTCTGTGCTCTGTAGGTATCCATATCACTGTTTCCTTTGGTAGCCGGTCTTGTACGTTTGTACGTTTATAGCCGGTCTTTGGTAGGTTATTCTTTGTACGTTCCGTACCAGCCTAGTTGTTTTTCTTCAACGCATTCGATGTTTGTCTTTTGTACGCCCGTTTCTTCTTTGATCGTTTCATTTCGTATTCGATCTAGCCTTGAAGTTGTAGCAGCTCGTCTCAAAGGATCGATTTCTGTAGCTTCTAACTATCTTTTTACCTTTTCCTTTCCTTTTTTTGCTAATTTATTAAGTTTCTCTTTTAACGTTTCTAACATTGTAAACACTATTCTACTGTCATTATGTCTCTCCATCATGAATCCTACGCCTTTTACAAGCCGACATTTCGAACCGGTCTCGGTCATTTGTGACGAAACGACGTTTTTACCTGTTCTTACCCAGTTAATTACACCTCGCTTGGTCGCAACTGACCGAATAACTAGGCAACTAGGTAGAAATGTTCCTATTCCAGACTTCTGTGAGGTTCCAGTTCTGTAACTTTTTTATTTGTGGGGGTAACCTCTTTCTTAAAATATTTTTGTTACGTTAGGTTAGGTTAGGTAGGTTAGGTTAGGTTAGGTTATTCTAGGAATTAATGGAATTATAATGGTAATTTCTGTATTATTATAATAGTAACATGAGAATGTCAGTAAGATTGACACCGCCTTACGACAGCGTAAAGTCACTCTACGGTAGAGAAAGTTAATTGTTCGTTAACCGAATATAGACATTGGAAACTGTTGTAGCGCATTGCCATTCCAGGTCTTCACCTCTTTACACGTCTTTGATAGATGCAATCTATGTATGTAGCTTATAGGACGACATTTTGTATTTCAACTGGCCGAGTCACAATTGACCGGTTTCAATTTCCACCTCGGTCGCAACCGACCGGGTTTTATACGATCGGGTCGCAACTGACCGCGGTCCTTTTGAACTGTCCACGCACATCTATTCCCAGATACGACAGGACACGTTTGCGCCCGTACAGGGGGACACGCTTTCCAGACGTAACTCTTCTTTAACAGTTTTTTCATACTGTAATGTCTGTTTCACCGTAATCGTTTATCCAGGCAAACCAAGTACGAGCGTCATTCAATAAGTAAACAGACAAGCAGTTGTAGAAAAGAAATTAATTGTAGCAGCTGATTGAAACTTTCAGGAGTGTTACCTGGCAACATCGTTGGGAGTTTTGATCAGGTGTTCAATAATATATTGCATAAACATAACCAATACAGTTTTATTTACGATGGCGTGTCCTCTTGAGGACAGTACTTTCGAAGAACAGCGTTCTGTTATAAGATTTTTGGATTTGGAACCACTATAACCACTAACTTGGATTCACTATTTTGAACCTGAGTCAAAGCGACAAAGCATGGAGTGGAAGCATCCCAGTTCACCCGCCAAAAAGAAATTCAAAACCCAGCCATCGGCTGGTAAGGTGATGTTAACCATCTTTTGGAGCTCCCAAGGCCCAGTTTTCTGTGATTACCTACAAGACCAGCTTACCATCAATAGTCGGTACTATTCTGACATGATTGTGAACAAAGTTAAGCCTGCACTGAAGAAGAAATGTCCGGGATGGCATAGGAAAGGTGTGATTCTTTTTCACGATAATGCCCGCCCACACACGGCAAAACTGACGCTCGAAATAATAAAAAAAGTAGGTTGGGAGATCCTGCCTCATCCCCCTTATAGCCCTGACCTTGCCCCATCTGACTTTTTCTTGTTTGGCCCACTCAAGGAGACTTTGCGTGGTGTCAAGTTCAACAGCAATGAAGAAGTGAAGGAAAAAGTCCAAAACTGGCTTCGACATCAAGGTAAAAAATTCTTTGCTGAGGGAATAAAAAAGTTTGTAAAGAGATGGGACAAGTGCATAGACGTTGCTGGAGATTACGTTGAAAAGTAAAAAAAAAATTGTATTGATTAAATAAAAAGTTTTTGCTCCACAGCTGTTTGTCTGTTTACTTATTGAATAACCCTCGTAATTTTATCAGTTACTATTCAGGTTTTTCATTTTTCTAGTAACCGGATCCTTTAAATTAAAAAAAAATATTCAATTGGACATCTTCTATTTTATTTTTATAATCTGTTACTCCGAAAATTTCTGGATGTGTAGTCAGACTTGTGTGGTCGCACACTGGAGCGACATTTTGTTTCGTCACAGAACCGTTTATGGTGCATCGTGTCACAAAGCGTCGCAGACGACTTTATTGCCACACACTGGCTGCGACATTGTCTAGAGCCGTCGCAAGACCCCTCGCGGGTAAAGTTCAAGTTATGTCTCGCAACAAAACAGCTTGCGACGGTTTGAACTGCGCGTGCGCTGGATTCTAACCACAGAAGGCGGAGAGTTTATGTTACACTTACGCTAGTCCATGCCTTCTGTTTTAATGCCTGTCACGAACCCACAAACCACACGCTTTTAAAGCTCAAAAACAGCTGACCGGAACAGGTTCATATAACCTAATCTTTGAAGAGGAGAAGAAGAAGATAAAGTTTTTCTGAGGGAGACGCTGAACAAAATTATTTTTTGAAAAAAAAAAAAAAGACTGTAAGCTAAGACGTTAGAGAATCACTGGTATACGGTAAATTTTCAGTAGTAATGTTTACCTTTAAAAAGTAAAATAAGACGCACTACTTGACAGTTGCAGAAATAAGGATATAAGAATTGGACTAAATGTGCTAAACATCAATAAGATAACTAAAGAAAACAGAAAGTGGAAAGAATAAATTATGTTTTGAGAGAAAAGTGCACTGTAGAGTTCTTGAAGAGGTATTTATACAGCAGTTGAAAAATACGAAAACCATCCAGATAATAAGTTCCCTTACTTTGTAATAAAATACAAATATGTTAGATCAGTGGCGAAACTAGGAGCTTCCCTTGTGGGGGGGGGGCGAAAGCTTTAAGGTTGGGCTCCCCATATCCCAACGAAGGGACGCTTTCCAACACTAAGGGTCAAAACGGTTCTGTCGTGAAACAAAATGTCGCTGCAGTGTGCGGCCGGGATTATATACGGGGCCCGGACTTGTGGCCTCTCGTATTTACGACACTGACTCTATAGCAAAGAGTAATAGGGCTTGTTTCACAGTCGAAACAGAGCTTGTGTACACTACTCGATAATTACTTGTTGGACAGTCGTTCAAACAGCGGTTGCAGAGAGTAATCGTTGATAAACCGCGCCGAATCCATAACCACCACACATTAGACTGCGGCCAGACACAGATTACGGTCTGGTTCTGTCTCTCTGTCACGCACACATCAGTCACCCACTTTCGCGACGTAACAGTGGACACGGCCAGTGACTGCTGTAACGTACACTGTCCTTCGCTTTTGTTTTGTTACTGAACGTTTAACATTAGAAAACGTAGGCCTAATAATGAGAGCTACAAAAAACGTAAACAAGTTAAAAAATAAAATTAAAGAAACATAGTAGGGCAATATCCAACCCACAGAAGAACTAATAAAAATGGTATGAGACTAATTAATTTGTGTAAAGGTTCTCAATTGAAATTCACGTCTACTTTCTTCAGGAAGCTTCCAAGAAAGGCTAAAAAATGGATATCTCCAAACCCGATGTTAGGAGAATTTCAGTTAGATCATGTAGCTGTTTCTCGAAGAAAAAGACCTATAAAGGAAATTATGAATGTCAAAGTAATAAGAAATGGCGAACTTGATTCCGATCACTACCTGTCTAAAACTAAATTCAAACTCATACCTAATAAAGTTCATCGAAAATTACAAACGCTATTAAAGTAGAATACAGACAGACTTGCCATAACGGAAGAATCAATAAGAAAATATCAAGAACAAAAATTAAAATAGTTAAGCTTGGTAACTGGCAAGAGTTATCTAAAGAAGTCAGTAATGCAGCAAAGATAACATTCGGTATAGTTAAAAAATAAAAGGCAAGTATGGTGGAATGAGTTGTCTGAAGAAGCATTAGCAGAGAGAGCCAAAAAAATTGAAAAAGTGGAAATTCTCAGGAAAAACTGAACACTACGAGCAATTTAAGCAACAAAGAAGGAAGCAGCAAGGATAATAAGGGGAACTATGGAAAGAGCATATGGTAGGTATAACTAAAGATATTTACAATAAAAAGTGCATGTCTAAAAATACGAAAATAAGGCATTACAGTACAGAAGTGAGGCCAGGATACTTATATGCAAGTGAATGTATAGCACTGAATTACAATTTAGACAAACTAGAAATATTGGAAACACGAATTATTAGGAAAATGTTAGGCCCACGAAAAACTTCAGAAGGGTGGAAATTCAGAAGTAGTGATGAGATATATCAGAGTGTAGAAAATATAACAGAAATAATGAGAAAAATAAGACTATTACTTTTTTGACATTTATATAGAATCGACGACAACAGGTTAACAAAACAGATCTTCAAATATGGGGGGGGGGAAGAAGTCAACATCAAGTTGGATGTAAGTCCAAAAGGATTTATAAAAAAAAAATAATATACACGGAGAAGAAGCAATTGAAAGAGAAGTTATCCGGGAAAAAGTGTTAAAACTGGAAGGAATCCAGGGTAAGGGAGAGAAAAACGCAGGTTTAAAGTGGACTGAAGACAGGAAGAAGAGACACAGTGAAAAGATGAAAGAATATTGGAGAAAAACAAAAGAACAAGGAATAACGAATTGAAATTGGCATGTGGCCTCAGATGGCCGATACAAAAAAAAGCGAATTGTATAAACAACACTTTCAAAGTTACTATTAACAATTTTCTGGCTACCAGGCCGTGGTCCGATGTTAGAGGTCGCAAACATTTCAGCCACTCCACAGTACTGTGGTTTTACTGACGGAGACCGTGTCAGTGCTTTCGTTCCTTCCAGCAGTGAAGATGGCCCGGAAAGTGTTAATAATAACTACGAAGCCGGCCGTGCCAGCTTAAGGCAACAACACACTTTCAAACTCTTAACGGCTGATAGTGGGAGACACAGATTCCTAACATCCCCCCTCCCCCCGAGAATCAAGGAATCTGGGAAGGGCGTCACTGATCTCAAGACAGTAAGGGGCTTCGAGCAGGAAGCATGTATTGGTCATCTAAATCATAAGTTACAGTAAACACTGTAAGTAACTTATATAGCTCCCTCATTGAAACCGTTAAGTCGGCAATCAAAGTCATTACTATAGGTCCTAAACAATTTTCATCTCCATCAATGTAGTTAAGCTGTTGAAATGTTTCTGCACATCACTTGAATCACGGCTACACCGAAAGCAGAATGATGACGGTGCGCCCTATGGAGTGTGATAAGCTACGGCTGATGAATGTGGCAACGTCGAGCTCACGTGGACTAAGGTGCTTGAGTGATGTGATAACGTGTCACTCTGATTGGTGCTTAGAAACAGTGTCACGCTTTAGCGAACACATTATTACAGTCATCTATTTGGCAGCATTACTTGTTACGTGTGTCATCATCTGTTTCAGTGTACTGGAAATATTCTACAGTTCATATGTGTTCTGTAACGCATATCAAACAAATTTAATTTTCTTTCCCTATACGTTACAAGTTCAGTACCGCATTCATATAAATGTGAACAGTGTTGTTTGGACTGCTAACAATGAAACTCCATCTTTTGTCATAACCACCAGTTTTTATGAATAAAAATTCCAATGATATAAGTAAACTATTTGACGAAGAACAGAGCTCTTCCGAATAAACTCATGAATATCGTTTTTCTGAGAGCCTACCATTCAGATCCAGGGCTACAGAAGTACTTTTGTAAAGGACCTTAAGTGAATTTATTAAGGAATGCGGCAAGATTCAAAGTGGTGAAATGCAGTTTCTTCGAAGTACTTTAAATTATACATTGCAAGATAAAATAAGGAATGAAGATATCAGAGCAGAACTCGAAGTAGAAGACATAAAATGAAATTATTTCAGGCTACATAAGACAATGGTGGGATCGTCCCATAAGACAAACGATGACAGTGGATCAATTACCGGTACCGAAAGTGGCATTGAAGTACGAGTATAAAGCCATTGGTAGAAGAGACGTGGGTCATAGGAGGAGGAGGAGGAGGAGGAGGAGGAGGAGGAGGAGGAGGAGGAGGAGGAGGAGGAGGAGGAGGAGGAGGAGGAGGTGGTGGTGGTAAAGTTTTTCTGAGGGAGGAGACGCTGAAAAACATTATTTTTGAATAAAAAGGCGGTAAGCTAAATGGTTAGAGAACCACTGGTATACGGTACATTTTCAGTAGTAATGTTTACCTTTAAAAATTAAAATAAGACGCACGACTTGATAGATGCAGAAACGAGGAAATAAAAATTGGACTAAATTTACTTAACATCAATGCGATAACTAAAGAAAACGGATTAAAAAGGAAAGAATAAATTTTGATTCAAGAGAAAAGTTCACTGTAGAGTTCTTGAAAAGGCATTTGTACAGCAGTTGAAAAATACGGAAAAGCATCGAGATAATAGGTTTCCCTGCTTTATAATAAAATACAAATAAGTTAGATCAATGGCGAAACTAGGAGCTGCTCTTGTGGGGGGGGGGGGCGAAAGCTTTAAGGTTGGACTCCCCATATTCTTTAGAAAAAATACGAAATTCAGGATTCTTCCCATACAATTTTATAAACATGTTTTATAAATTCTTTACATATCAAAGTTTTTGAGTAAACGTACGTGAAACTTAAAAAATATAGAAAAGCGCTAATTTTCAAAAATCCTATCTTGCCTGACTGTTTATTACACAACATTAGCGTGTACGTTTGAAATATGAAATACATGTATAAGGAAATTCAGTCAATAAGTTTCTTATAAACAATGTTTCAATAACGAGTTTTTTATGGTGTTATTACCGTTTACTTACATGGGACCAGATTTCAGCCACTTTAAAGATAGTAATATTCATTAGTCTTAACTTAATTTTTGTTTTGTATGGAGCCGACCAGACCCAGGACCCCTCCCAGGACACCTTCTAAATATGCACTGCCGGAGCATTGCTTTCTTGATTATGATGATGATGATTGATGATAATAGTAATGACGTTGCTGATTATCACATACCCGTGCCGCACTTCGCCCCCCCCACACACACAAATGATGAAGAACTGCTTAATATTGCGCTGTACGTGAATATAGAATCCGATCCCTGACGACTGATAAACAAAAAACAAACAAAGATAAAAATACGTGAGCTTATCAATATTGACATTTCTCATCAGCAATTTCTCTGGCTGCACTCTCTCTCCTTATTTGCATCGCCTCCGTAAGGTTCGCGGTATCCACGGCTGGCTGTTATCGCTACTTGACCGACCGATCGGTGCGGACGTGGGCTTCATAGCCCGCCCGCTCACGCCACGGCAACTTTCCATTTTCGGTGTCACCAAAACGTTCATAATTAATACGCAAAACTTCTGACAGCGCTTTCCGATTCGGTTGGGAGAAATTAGTACCTTTGCGTCCGGTTTACAGTTAGTTAGGCAAGCGTTTCGCCCCCACGTTGCTGTTGGTGTTGAAAGACTACATTCGCCACGGTGCGTTTGACTGTCATCACTGAGTGTTTATTGCGGCAGAACAAGCCATATACGGAGGCCATTTGATAAGTGAAGAGACAAAACCTTCAGTTAAGCATGTATACATCTACATACGGAATGTGGTACTTTCAAAATAATTACGTTGGCATCCCTGTCATGAACATAAAACATCTGATTGGCAACCATTTTAATATGCATAACCTAAATCAACCATTCACAATGGTAAGTGGTCTTCACAAATGTAATTTTGAATAAAGATGTTCAGTGAAAAAAATTGTTTTCAAAAGATTTAATATCATCTGAAATTTACTTCCGGATGGCTCTACAAACAGGTTAAAAGAAGTTCTTTTAATTCGGTGACTGAAGTGGGGGCAATTTAATAAAATCATTTGCCCTTCTAATGTCACCAAATCGTCTACAATTGTCCTGAAGATTGACAACAAAGTTTACGAAACGACCAACTCAAATATTTTAGAATTACTTCGCATTACTTGACCAAATTTTATTAAAATTTTCATCAAGAATAAAATCACTTGGATAATTGATTCGCAAAAAACGCTTTTATTTTGAATAGGCCTATAAGCCTTAATCACAGTACTGTGGTCCTAACGTACGACACCCGCGTTAGGTTTGACTCGTTTCATCCACTGAAGATGGCAGCCGGTGGTGCTGCTGAAACGTTTGGTTTAATTGAAAACCTTGGACCGCGGCCAAACAACCCGGCAGTTAGTTTAAATTCAAATGACACCGGCCGTGTAAGGCTTAGAACAATAATACGCTTTTATTTAATTTTATAACTGTTTTAAGCACAACTTGAAAATTTCTGTGCAGAAGACTAAAAGGTACGGACTTTGCGCGGACTAAAGTAATATTTGATAAAAAGGGTCTATATATTTGGAAACTAAAAGTTTACAAACAATGGTGGAAAGGACGCTTAGAAAAAATGTCAGATTCCAGATTGGCCAAACAAGTCTGCAAGTAAAAACCTATAGTACACAGGAAGAGACGGTTGAGGGATCTTTGAAGGCGAAACAGGCAGGATCTTGCCTATGCCGCGATGTGAAGATGATGATGAGATGAGATTAGTGTAGTGGCGGTGGGGGGGGGGGATCATATTTCCGCTGTCATGTTTGCGACATCACTTACGACGGCTCATGACTTTGGTCATACGTTGTCCAAGATTCAGTCAATATAAAGAATAATTCGACAAGCTTTGACAACAAAACGACGAAAGAGAATCAACTAAAACTTTACAAGGTAATGACCGTGCCGATGTAGTTGTGAAACGTGGATTCCGGTTGAAACGGTTAAAAACCATCTTAGTAGAATGCAAGCATCGTAAATGAGATTCTAAACAACTGTGAAAGGCTCTACGCGGAGGGATAGAACCCCTACAATGAGGACACGTGAAGGAGTTGAAAATGTTTTGATATTCAAGATCGCATTACGGAGAATAAATAAAGACACGGATTGTTCGTCTGATTAGAATGACGGTTGTCAAACCACTAGACGCAGAAATACTGACGCGACCCTGGTGGTACATGTGAGACAGGAACAGGCGGTTCGCCCATTCGTGATGGAATAAAATAATAATAATAATAATGAACAAGAAATAAAGAACTGAAATTGGTATGTGGTCCTCAGATGGCCGATATAATAATAATAATAATAATAATAATAATAATAATAAGAAGAAGAAGAAGAAGAAGAAGAAGAAGAAGAAGAAGAAGAAGACGACGATGGTGTTAAGTTTTCAGTTATAGGTCACTTGACACAGAGTGACCACAATCAGTTACGAGTAGCACAGTATTATGGTTTACTTACCCTCTTGCTCCATACAGTCTCACCGGTACTATGCAATAATCTCTGATCTTCAGATTATCGGATTTTGTTATACAGTTTTCGGTCCTCACTTCTTCAGTTTTTTAAGTACCGAAGTAACTGTCATGCGTCGATGACGTCAACAAACTTTGTCTAATAGTTACACCCAATATTAACGCCACCTTAATGTGTACTTGAGTATTAGACGGTTAATCATCAGACCGATTTTCGATCGTTCAAACTTTCCGCAAAATTTTTATAAAAACAACATCACTAACATACGTTGAAAAATAAACTTCTCTTATAAGCGCAGACAATAACCGTTGTTTTTGAACATTATGTAATGCGTTGACAAATATTTGCTAATCATCTCTTGGTCGGAGCACACTCGATCGTTTTTCTCCCTCACCGGATTTTGTTTGAAATCTACAGTGTCAGGGAAGCTAGATTCATTATATTTCTGTGCACAGTAAGCTGCACAAATATTAATTAATATGTCGTGTGTTCGATTCACGCAGTAGCTCGAAAGAGTTTTTAAAGTCTAGCACTGTGGAAACCGAGTTTTATTGTTATACAGTAAGTTGACAAACACTTATTAATCGCCACGTTTTCGATTCACTGCGCTGATCTTTCATCAAAGAGAAAACATTTACATACACTGAGGAAAGTTTTATTTGGGAACGTGATGACAAAAACTATTTTGTGACGGTTAACCGTCACATATTCGATTCACTGTATAACTGGCATTTTTTAAATCAAGACACTTTTGTGTAAAGTAAGTTTTATTATAGACTATATCCTATACAATTCGACAGTTAATATTGTAGAATTATGGGATAGATTTTATAATCGTTCGACTCTGCAGCTTCTAGTCTGTTTCGCAGAATTCGTTTAACATAATTCTACTGTGTAAGTTGTGTTATATCATAGGATGAATTGACAATTGTCATGTGTTCAGTTTACTGTAAAATTTAACGTTTGTTTCGCAAAAAAAAAATATTAATTTTCCACTCAGATTTAAGGAAAGTCAGTTTATCCAGACAAAAATTAAAACCATGTAGTGAACTGAAAAGATTTAAAACCAAAATGTGCTGATAAATTACGAAACGTCTTCCTTGGCACAACACCAAGGAAGCTTCTTTTTAATTGTACAAGCTCGAACTATTGTTGGATTGATCTAACAGTAATACACGCACACAAAGATGATAAACTACAAAAATTCAGTAATACCGTACTTATTAATACTATCACATAACCACAGACGAAGCATGTCACTTATGGTCCAGAGACGGTCACAAATATAGTTCACACACTGGTATAACAATAGACAAAAAACACAAACATTAGACAGCCACACGCACGTGGCGAGAAGCACGAGTTCTCGTATCGTGTCGTTCGTTCGTACAGTGATAAAGAATCAACGGAGTTTGAGAAACAAAAGGTAAAAGAGAGCGAAAGGGAAACAGAGAGAGCGAGAGTGAGAGAGAGAGGGGGGGAGTGAGAGGCAGAGGACACGAGTATAGTAGGCGTGCAGATGAAGATACAGAAGACGGACTTTATTGTGCAGTAAACGGTGCGGATTGTATTATCGAAGAAGAACAGAAAACTACATTACCGGCAACCTACATTTTGAGAGTAAAAGTTAATATATGCGCGCGGAAAGTTCAAGGGTGCGAACAACGCGAAGAGAAGAAGGATGACGATCGACGAACAACGAGATGAATACGTAATAATAAGAATGGCACGCGAAGAAGAAGCGGCAGCATTGTGTCGTCATCGCCCATGACTTTAGCAGAAGAACCACTTCACTTACCTCATGGTTCAAAACTCTCGTGAAGTGTATTATAATAATTATGATGATGATATAATTTACGCAACAACTCCCTTACTGTGATTACGTCATATCTATTATTGTTGTTGTTGTTGGTTTGGTGAGAGGGGAACGTGAAATGAGGATGTTCCTGTTGCTTTTAATTAAATAGCCACGGCGGCCGCTCTTCCAACAATTTGTCTTTGTTGTTTTAACGTTCATCGGCTCGTGAAATGATGTAAACTTATAAACAGGATGATGATGTGATACTACTTGCGCGCATGCGCATGCGCGGGGTGTGTGATCGATCACGTTTTCTCGGGTTGAGCCGATGATGTAGAGTCGATGTGTGGCCCTGTAAAGAACCATATTTTTTAGCGATGTTCCGAACTGCCATCTATGAGTTCCACGTTCTGGCAGAAAGGTTTTTTTTTTCACGAGATTAACTGTCGCTAACTCCTGAACACGTCGCCGGACGCATATATGAAGATGGCACAAGTAATTATGCAATGAGTTGATAAGAAATTATTGATTGGTAGTGTAGTGAGCAAGGGCCTTCGGCAGAGATACTGCAGATCATTAATACTTTCCATATAATAATAATAATAATACTAATAATACTAATAATAATAATAATAATAATAACAACAACAATAATAATGATCTAAGAGTGATATCCATCCATTATACTTACTGCGGTCAGAGGGACGAAGAGGCTTAACGCAAAGACAAATAATACAGGAAATTACATTAGCTGTATTATCTGCATACTAGAAGATGAACATATGAAATATATGATCAGGAAATAAGTATTAAGAAATCAGTATTACCGAGAGGTGAAAGAGTTATACATACAGAGAATGCAAAGAATTTAGATGCAACAGTACTTTAATCTGTCCTGCGATGATGAAAAATGAATAAATAAAAGAAATAAAACTAAAGAAATGTTCTTATTTCTAAAGCTGAAGACCTCCATCAGATGTGTCAATTTCAATCACATCAAGGCCAGTCTCCATATTCGACAAAGCTTCCATAATCCTGTGATCAACCGGTTTCAGTTCCACGTAGCTCTGATGTTAGTCATTTGTTTACTTCACTCTGCCATTATGATTTCACGTCTGTTTGTCATTGTATTGTGCCAGACCGTGCCCTTCCTCTAGCAGCGTTAATCTCTTCTGTGCGATATTGCAGCGGTGTTATGATCTATGATCGTTTTGGTTAAGACGAGTTAGGTTAACTTTCTGATTCTAAACTCGGGACTCACATCTACAGCTGATTGCTTTCCGGACACCTTGCTTGCACTTGTGTTTCCGTCTCTCGCGTTTCCGCTTTTCCGAAGACTGTGATAAACGTTGTTTTACTGTTTCTCAGAACGCTCAGCCAATGACTTTTAAGATGGTGGGTGATGGACGAACAAGGATTGGCAAACAGAGTCTGAAATTAAAGACAAGAAACAAAAAGTAAGACTGAATTTTGATTAAAATTAACTCCCGGGCTGTTTGACCGTGGTCCAAATTTTCAGATTGGAGTATACACTGGTCCTTACGTACTACATCCCACGTTAGCGTTGACTCGTTTTCACTGATGATGGCAGTCAGTGGTACTGCCGAAACGTCTGGTTTTGTGAGAAACTTAGGACCACGGTAAAACAGCCCGGGAGTTAATTTTAATCAAAATGACACCGACCGTCTATGCTTTCGTACAACTTTAGTAAGACTGAATGTTCGAGAAGGTACTGCAATGTTGCTTTGCTAGAAGTAATGGCTAAGAAGAAGAAAAGAAGTGTTGAAATTGCTATATGCCGGGCTATTAGGCCGTGGTCTACTGCTTCTATTGAAAACAGACGTTTTGGCCCCACCATCTGCAGTGTAAAACGATCAACACTGAAGTTGATCAAAATGCCAATTTGTTGACCGTTTTAGACCGAAGATAGCTTTTGTCTATTTTCAACAAAAGCAGTAGACCTCGTCCTAATAGCCCGGAGGATAGCAATTTTCACGATAGCAATGTTGGCGATGGCCGTGGAAGCCTTAAAAATTTTCTAGGAAACGTGTACAGTATTTCGGTGAAATATGGCAAGAAAAATCTCGTTATTTCAAGGATTAAGAAATTGTTTACTTCGACGTCGTATTTTATGGCACATTTTATTTGTCTATACACATCTTTATTTTCCTTCAGCTAATAATTTTTTTAAATATTGCTCCATTTCTTATTCGAATACCCATTTTTCGCCCCGCCTCAGGATTTCATTTCATCTTGAAACCAACTTTGCTGGCGCAACCGAACTGTCGTTACTTTATACAATTTTATTTTTGTGAAACTCGCAACTTTTATTTATTAATAAGAAATAATTGAGAAACGCATTCCAGACAACACAGCAGGCGCGTAGCGTAATACATTACCAAATAAAATCTCTTAAAGATAGATCTAAGGAAGAACTGAAAACAAAAACAAGTTGCGGTAGAATGGGGATACGATCGAATGATACGAGACTGTTTACCCTACAGTGTTATTGTTGACCAGCGTTTAATAGAACAGGTAGATCAAGCTGTGAAGGTCATGATCAAACAAATTAGGAGAGCGTGTGAAAACTGGAGTTTAACTGCAAATCTCTACAAAACGCTGTATTGGAACCCAGAAAATAAAAACGACGTATAGGTCATGGAAGCTGGAGAAGTTATGAAGAAGCGAAAATAAGGCCTTAAAGGTTTTGTAGAACAGAAGGTAACGCTATCTTTGGAACATAAGCACTGCGAAATCTGCAAAAATTACACTTTCTAAAACCATGACGCAAAGTGTAGTTGTGAGTGGACGTAGATTATTCTGGAATAATTATACTTGTAATATTACTGACTTGTAACACTAAATTTTTTATTGTAAAAATGTAAAATTTTTACCTTATAGCCTGAACCAGTTTTCGCTTATTACAAGCTTCGTCAGAGGCTGCCACTAGGAGCGCTGTTCGTCTTGTACTTGGTGACAATGTGTGTGCGCGCGGTGTGATATGTTCGAATGATTTGAATTGTGTCTGTTCATTTAGGATGTGCCTTTGTGTGATTGTATATTTCTAGTTGTTCAAGAGTGTCTAGTTTTCGGCCTTTTATGTGTACGTGTAGAATATCCATGTTAATGATTATGTTTGTGTATGTGTGGTCTGTTTCAATGAGGTGGTTTGCAAAGGTGGATTCGGTGGTGCAGTGTAGTGGCTTTGTGTGTTCAATGTATTCTGGAATATTCCGAAACGGTGTCATAATAGGCTGAGGATACAAATGGGTTTCTTAAAGAATTTCATCTGGAAAGAGGCAGAAACGAACGGATTGGATAAAATATGAATAGGGAGAAATTGAGGAAATAGAGAAATGTGTTGATATGGTACGGGCATTTCCTAAGAAAATAAAACAGCTTCAAAAATGTGCACAAATTGGGAAGTCCAAGGAAATGAGAAAAGAGGAAGGCCACATAACAAAAAGTTTCAATATATATTTACAGAGCACAGAAATAATAATTTTAAAGGTGTAATAATTGTAAAAACAAAACAAAAAATTACTCGCGTATAAGTTGTACTGCCTACTAAACACAAACAATTAGACGACCATACGCGAACGCGCGCGCGCGCGCAGGCTCACACAAAGGCAGGCCGCTAATTGCGTTACAACTTTCTACACACACACACACGTGCGCGCGCGCACGCACGACGAATGACATTAGTACAAAGCCAGTACTTTCTACGTACATTTTTATGATGTGACATTCATTCAGCGGACAGGTAGACAAAGGTTAGAGTTCCGCATTGCGCACGCTACGACTTCCTACATGAGAATGATGTATTGTGTCGTAGGCTTACTACTACTATGACGCCGAGTAAACAGCGGTGCCAGTCAAAATAGAACTGCCCACGTCTGGTAGGCGTTGCACACCAACGCGTATAACAAACAGCGATATAACTTACTTGTACGGTAAGAACATTCTGGAATCAACTGTTAAGTGATTTCTCTTTTCCAAGATTTCACGAGTTTCTTGGTTTGTTTTGGGTTTTTCAATATTTTTTACATGTGTCATAAGCAAAGGAACAAGAGTTATACGACACTTTGGCGGTACGTACGCTTTGGACTATAAAACTTAATCTTCAAACTTTAAGTTTATATAAATTGTATATTTAGCCTGTGGACAGAGATGATTCTGACTATTTGTGTAGAAAATACAAGAGGAGTATAAAAACGTTGGAACTATAGATAAATTTGAGGAAGACAGAACATATGACTTCAAGTAGCGATGGTACAGTTATGAAAAGAGTAAACTGAGGAAAGTCGATCATTTCATGTATTTGATCATGATGGATCATCAAATTAGAAACGGGGCTATATTCCAAGGAAGAAGCGTGAATGTTACATTACTGTAACAAAATAAATAAAAGCAGTCATGTGTAAATCAATAACAGGAAACATGCTGTTTTGTGGGGCGCAGACGCCGACAGTGAATAAAAGACAACAGACAAGTCTACGAGCTACGCACATGGAGAGAGCAGTACGGAAGCCAACGATAGAAAGAATACGAAATACTGTGATGAGAGAAGAGGTTGATTTTGAGAAGGATATAAAAAAGAAATTTCGAAAAGAAAAATACTACGATGGTATATGAACACGGGAAATTGAAAAAGATCTTTGGATGGACAAGCAGGAGTGGAAGATGAGAATTCAATCACTTCTGTAATTTTGGTTCTGAAAATGTGTAAACGTTGTAAAGCCGGAATAACAAAAAATCCTTTGGGATGTATGGATGTAGATGTAAGAAGTAATTAAACCTTTCTACTTTGATAGTTATCAGTTCAGGCAGATTGTGCAGCCTAAAACCCAATGTGTTGACCTGTTCTACTATTTCCTCATTTATTACTATTTTCTGGTATCAGGCAAGGCAAGCTGACAAAAGACATTTCTATATGTCGCTCAGTGATCTGTACGGAGGTTGAATTTCCTAATGTAAATTACGATCCTAAAGTCAGTTTTGTACGATAAAAGGAGAGGAAGACGGAAAGAAAGAAAGAGAGAGACCGCATGAAAAAGAGAGCAAAAGGAAACGGAGGAGCGAAGAGAGATGGAGGGAGGGAGGGAGAGAGGGAGGGAGAGAGAGAGAGAGAGAGAGAGAGAGAGTGAGAGAGAGAGTATTCGTGTTCCATTAAATTGAACACCTGTTCTAAGAATTAACTAATCAAGAATCAACTGACAGCCTATAATTGAATCTAAACAAAAAATTTGCATTTAAAAATCATCTTTTAATTTCCTCGTCCGTATAGTATATCTTCATAACGCATGATAAAAAAATTTTAACACTTTTCGTGTATAAATATTTATGTAGCGGCTAAAATTCTTTTTTAAATAAACATTTACACTGAAAGAAAAAAAAATCTTCATCATTTATCATCTATCTTTGTCGATAAAAACATGATTAACTTTCCTTGTACTACGATTTTGCGAAAAAGATATTTACCATTGCCTTTACCCTTTATTTATTATTTTTTGCATCGTGATGGACCAAGAAGTTTTACGAAAGCCATTGGGACGCGATTAATTCCGTGCAAATTATTTCGTCAAAGATGACACTAACATTGAATACGTTGAAACATGCAGTCGAATGTAATTGCCGACAAGTCATAATTATAAAAAAAAACTACGTATAGGCGTATGCATATATATATATATACATATTCAAACATTTTTGCTATAGTAATTTTCTTTATGCATATATAATTTATATTAAATAAATATATATTAATATATATTAATATATAACATATCATTTCTTTACCTCAAGATGTTTTTTCCCTTATTTGGAACATGTTTCGGGAATCCTATTGTTCCCATCCTCAGCCTTCTTAATTTTGTATCTTGTTGAGTACTTGTGTTTTGGTTGGTTGCTGTTATGGTTTTCTGTTGGTTTTTGGTATTTTAAACTGGTATTATTGTGTGTGATTCTGGTGTATATATTAGCTTTTCGAGTATTTTCGATGCTGAGTGGTTTGACAATTGTGTCATGTGTGTTTTGATTTTGTTCAGATATTAGTTTGTTTTGTGTTTGTATAATTGCAAATTTTCCCATATGTTCATTATGATGCCTTTGTGTGGTATGTATTTTATTAATGTCATATTGGTTATGTCTGGGAATTCATGTCCTGTGTTTATAGCATGTGTGGCCAAATTAGATTTGTATATTTCTGTTTTTTGTATGCGTTTAGATGGCCAAAATAACGTTTATTCAGTTGTTTCAGGACAAACACAAAATCTGCCAGTTGCCTATTGTCTACTGTTTTACATCTTTATTACAATGATCGCTTCATCCAGAATCAAGTGAAAAGATGTTTACGCGTTACACAGCTGGTTTACGGTGCTTCCTTTATCGTTCCAACATTTCTGAAGATTACTATTAACTGCAAAAGACGCAGAATCTCACAACAATCCGACAGACTATCAAACTGTCACCTCCGTTTGGCAAAACTAGAGTACAACACAACAGCCAAACGCAAACAAAGAAACAAACCAGCAAACGCTACAGAGTGAGTTTACTACCGCTAGAATAACAACAACAATCGTACAGCCATGGCGTTGAGAGAAGACAATAACATTTATTTAACACTTCTGAGAAGTTGTAAAATGACCTGTTATGAATCCTTCATTCCCTTCAACATTCAAACACATTAACGATTCAGATTTTATACGCGTGAACGCACGATGCAGCGAATGCGTTCTGCGCCTCCACACCACACGCGTACATAAATAATGACAGAAAGAAAGAAGGAGGTATTTGCCCCCTCGCGACCCTCACAAAACAATTCCAACCCTAAAATCACTCTTGTGCTTGTTGTACTCTCAACCTCTTCGCTTATTAATATGCTTCTCACCTTCTTCGTCCGTCTGCCTCTTGCTGTCAGAACTAAATCAGTTTTATGTTCCAGTCGTGATAAACAACAAATTATTATACTATACATTAGAAAAACGCGCGCGCGCGCGTACTCAAGTACATTCTTCGTTCCTCGTTAATTCTTTCCGTCTCGACCAACCCCACATTCGTTTTTTCACAGCTAAGTCTACAAGTCGGTGTCTTGGTCTTATAATGGCTACGTTAGCTTTGTTACTAGAGGTACTAGAGGTGGGCCGATATACCTATAACAGGTATTTTGGAACGATATTTTTGTGGAACGGATATAACAGTGATTGAAATATTGCAATACCTGTTCCGATTCAACCCCCCCTACCCAACTAACGAGTAAAAAGTACACAAGTAACAACAAGTAAACGAGTAGGCTACTACAAGTATTAGGAGTATTACGAGTACACAAGTAACAAGTAAACGAGTACTACGATTATTAGGATTATTACGAGTACACAAGTACGAAGCCACTTTTTGGTGTTGAATTACGTTTCTGCGCATGTGCCGATTGCCATACAAGTATGGAACGAACCAAAACAGCGAGGTTCAGAATACGTATCTCTGTGCCAAAGAGACGAAGCTGTTTTTAATAAATGAAAAAAATTCATACTGATGTTACGTTTATTCTCGTGTGTTATGCAGACATATAATACAGATTATACTAACAAATTATATATTAGTCTATACTAGTCACCGACTTGGTAAATTTTGAAAAAGCGAATTATATCGTGTTATAACCTATAGAGCGGCTGATAGGCCATATATTACTTTTTGTTAATGTGATTTCGGAGATGATTTTAACTTCACTGTACATCTCACGTAAATTTTTTTGACATTCTCTGTTGTGCTATTACGTGCACTCTAAATTTCATTGCCTGAATTTCGCAACTGATTTGTCTAACCAAAATGGAATCAGTAATTTAATATCACATCTATGCCAGTCTGTTTACTCCTAGTGAAAAATTAAATTTAGTTTTCCCAAAGGGAGATAGGCCTATAAATTCTCTTGTTTCTTATTTTCTTTTAAACAGTAACAGCTTAATAAAGTGACAGTGTAAAGTAACACTGTTAATACTTTTCGATTTATTTCATATAACAAATTATATAACACATGTAGATGTATAATAAGTATGTAATAACAGGTATTTGTACGTGTTACTTTTTTGGAACGGTATCGATCGTACCTGTTATTTTCAAATACTAGTTTAGCACACCTGTACTTGTAAAGAACACCGTAACTGCTGCCCATTGCTGACCACTCGGACACTGCGCATCTCACCGCGCAACGTTTACAATATAAACACCACTATGATATCCGTACCCGTACTTCTGCGTACCTTTAATTTCAAACGTTAGAGTATTTAATACACTAAAAACTTCGATTTACGAGTAAGCAGATACAAAGGAAAATTAAGAATAACACAATTACAGGGGCGAACCTAGGGAGGAATGGTGGATATATCCCCCCCCACGAAATCCGAAAAAAATTTTAAAAATTTTGGAGCAACAAATTTAATACTGGTTATGTTAACTGAAATGTGATTAATTGACTTCCAAGTTTTGTTAATTTAAAAAAATTACTATTTGAGTCAATGAAAAGTTTAACTAATGTAACTATAATATACCTTATACTCAACAATAAATATAACAGATGTTGAAAGAAATGGTGAAAAATGAAAAGAAGTCGGCTTGAGAGAGTAGAATTCTATACGTTTTTTCGTTTGTTACGATAAATAGGCGTATATCGTATTTATATAAATACGGTATGTTTTTATATTTTAACTTAATGTTACATGTTGAGAACTTCAATCACAAGTCACATAATTTGAATAAGTTTTAATTTCTTAACATTAATTTTCATAATGGACATGGATGTTGTAATAGACTCTACCTAGCTCTAAGAAACAAAATATTGTAAAATTAAACATACGTTCATTTAAACTTTTTCGTGTTCTTGCATGTGTTCACCCTACAACACAAACACACACATTCACATATAAAATTTACTTTCTAAATTTTAATGTTCTCTTTAAAGTATTTATATTCCACAGAAAGGAATTATTAGGCTTCGAAGTCAAACTGTATGTTATTAATCGATTTTTATGAAATTAGTGAAATACAGCCATTATTTACCCATTAGTTTTAATTTGTTGGTACGACTTTCATTATAATATGAAAAAAAATAATCTATGTGGTTGGAAAAAACCCCCCCAAATAAAATCCTAGGTTCGCCCCTGTAATTAAAAAAACAATGGGGACATCGATAGTCTATGGATGTGAACCGTGGACGTTCTTCGACAGAAGTAAATTAAGGATTAAAACAACGGAGATGAGATTTTTAAGAAAACCTAGGGGTAGGAAAAGACCGTATAGAGTAAAAGATAAGGTATCAGAAGTGAACTAGGCACACACTCTGTCATATAGAATGTAGCAGAAGGGCGTTTGAAGGACATGTGTACCGAGCGGATGAGGCAGAATCACTAAGAGAGTACACGAAACAAGACTTCAGAGAAGAAACAAAAGCAGAAGACAATAAAGGCTTCGTATAGGCTTAGATACAGACAATAAAGAAAGAAGTAGATAAGAGGGATGTTAAATACGAAGATATAAAACTGTTGACTCAAGATATTATAATTTATGAGCATAGGCCTATACAAACAATTATGATATGATTTTAATAGTAATTATGATTTTAGTTTTGTCACTGTGTATGTACAGTACAGGGAAGGGGCATGAGAACGCGTTAGCTCGTGTTTGGTTACTATGGCAACAATAAATAAACAGTTGGTTTTGTAACTTCAGTTAAGCTATGCCATTTCATTAAACATGGCTCAACGGCGAGTTGAACATCGTGCGTTTGCTGTAGAAACATTTTTTAAAAGTAATGATTTCTATATAACAACACATAGATGGTTAAGAAATCATCATTTCAACGTTGGAGACATGGAAGAATTCCAGACCGCTCAACAGTATCGAACTGGGTAAGAACACTTAAAACCGCTGCTCGACATAGAACACAATTGGAGGAAGTGTAAAAACAATGCGCACTCCAAAGAAAATGTGGAAAGTATAAGAGCTGCTGTCACGCGTATTCCAAAAAGGTCTTCTGGAAAGCATGCTGTGGCACTGCAGACTTCCAGTACGTATCTGCGGACGATTGTGCATCAAGAACTCCATTTCCATCCATACAAAATTCGAGTTCTCCAAAAACTGTTTGAACGTGGTTATACTAATTGAGTTGATTTTTTAAATGAAATAATGGAATTCAAAAATCAAGAATACATTTTTGACGAACACTTGATTATGTGAGACGAAGCACATCTTCACCTATCCGATTACGTCAGTTAACAAAACATTGGCTATCGGAGTGACAGTTACTCTCAAGAACTTCATGCTATATCTCTTCATAGCCATCGAGTCACTGTTTGGTGTGGAGTTTCTTCAGCTCGTGTTTATGGACCGTATTTCTTTGAAGACGATAATGGAAATTCAGTCAGTGTGAACGCAGACCGATACACGGAAATGCTGAACAACTTTCTTTCTTTATTAAATGATCTAAGGATTAATATACTGACTCTTTCTGGTTCCATCACGATGGATCTACAGCACACACTGTACAAAACACAATAGATGTGCTGAGGTCTGCGTCTGAAGATCGGTTGATCTCAAGATTTTGTGCAATACCCTGGCCGGCGCGATCTCCAGATCTGAAGGTCAAGGTTTTCCAGTAACGACCACGTGATTTAAATCAACTCAGGTCGATCATCGAAGAAATTCAGGCGATTCCGCAAGCCATGCTTCAGAGAGTCATGGAAAACCATGACTCTCTGAAGCTTTTCCAATAGACTTGAAGAATGTAAGCATGTCATTGGGCGTCAATGGATATTATTTTCATACGACGAAACACTTAGGTAGGTAAAATGGCATCTTATTACCTTTGTATTCATAGCATAATTGACTTAAAAATATTAAACGACTTTCTGTTATGATACTTTAAAATTTTTGTGTTCTCATTGTCCCACCGTATTCATGCATAAGATATTTCAGTGTGTAAACTGATTGTATTTTGTTACTTTTTTAACTACATTATTTTTTACGTATCTACAGAACTACAGATAAGATTTTATTGTACTAGTATTGTGTTAAAATTGTGAGATGTTGGTATATAGTATGATCTGTGATGTAAAATATAGTTACTGTCCTATACCTCAAAGTGGCATAAGAGTTAAACAAATAAGCAAGTAAATAAAATAAATGCACACACGTAGACAAGTAAAACACTACCAACACCGATTTGATGGCAGATACATGCAGCGAAAAGTGTAGGTTTATAAAAAAAATCTTTCTTAAAACAAAGAGAAGTTGTAACTTCTAGCACTTACTGATAACTCTTAGGGCAATCACTGTTTAAAATTTTATTATGCTTGGTCTCCTTTCTACAAGACAAAGTTTTAAATTGGATATTTTTCTGAGAAAGGCAAGAAACGGATTCTTTTAGTTCTAATTACGATAAAATGGCGAAACAGTACTCTAAAAATTCTTTACGTACCAATTAAACGCGTAATGGAAGCGGGTAAATTATGGTGCTAATTTACAAAGAAACTCATAAATCCGGACACATTGTTGGGTCCAAGACGCGCAACACGTGAAAAACTGCTTATAATCGATAATTAGAAACGTTATAAAACACTGGTGGAATCGAAGCCGTGCTTGTTTGGGCAATATTTATTGACGACACTCACCCTCTCCAAACTGAAGAGCACGTAAGACAGCGCAATTTATAGTGGTTATAAATAATGCCCAATTACGCGCTGTTTGAATACATTATTAGTATTCTGTCCACGTTTGCATCTATTCGACTGACTTGCAAATGGTCACTTGATATTAAAGATTTTTGCCTTTGAGATTATTTGTCGTGTATCAGAACCGCGGAATGTAAAATCTCTCGATTGTTATGCACGCGAGTGTATCCAATTTCGGCCAGATCACGTGGCCAATTAAACATCTCCATTTATATTCTGTAACATGAGATACGACAGTAATTTTAAACACGTGATCGACTACGGGTACTGTTTGTCGTTGCGTTATATTGACGCGGTGCTTATAATCTTTCCGATTTATGGGTCTCGATTTAATTATTAGTTTTTTTTAGCCGTGAATTCTGCGACGTGACCGGCCAAATTTAATCATCACAACTGCATTATAGGCTTGAGTCCTTTATATACGCCTACATAATGGCGTCATATATTCTAGCTTTTGGTGTTATTGACTGCGTAGGATTCGGTTTCCATTTAAGTGTTGAATCGGTGTCATCGTATCTCACACATAGATATTGTCCATTCCAAACAACAGTAAAACGTGAATACATTATACATATCCGTTCGTACCTTCTTGATCGGTTTGCAAATGGTCTCCTGATATTAGAGATTTTGATTTTTCTTAAATTATTTTGTCGGGTATCGGCGCCACGGAGAATCTATTTTGCCGGAACGTTAATTCTCCCGATTGTTGTCAGCTGTAATTCGGCAGCAGTGTAAATATTATCCGAGGCACAAATAGGCTACACACAGACGTTGTGGTGTAGTGTGAGGCACGCGACCTTGAGAAGCCGTCCGTCGGGGTTAGTAATCACAGGAGGCCTCCCTCGGTCGCGGCCGCAGCGACTCGCATACTTCGGTCTTATAATAATAAGGTGAGAAATGCTCTCCTCCAGACCGGACCGCGCCTACCACGTATTATTCCACTCTAACACTACCACACTTATTATTTTATTCCAAATTTAACCTTCACACGTTCGCACTGTTTAACAACCAAATACTATTTTTTTGTATGAAAATGTGTTTTTCAATTATATAATTTGATTACCGACTAGAGCTTTTGAACTTTGCATTCATCATCAGATGGTACCAATGTTTGTTTATCTGATGACTCCGATCTTGGAACTTAATCATCATCACTACTTCGATCTGATGACGAAACGACAGTTCGAAGCAGCTAATTTGCAATCATATTATATTAGTGTGGTACAGGAACATATAGTTTAAGAAAATAGTCTACAAACAGTCTAAGAATACTAGTCTGTTGTTATAAAAATAATATTCTTCTGGGACCTTACTCTATAGACTAACTGCAAAATACATTAATTATGTACAGTAACATAATAAAATAATAATCAAACTGTATGAATTAATCGAGTTAATGTAAGAAAAGTTAAATCCTCTATTCGGACTGTTTCTATCGTGATATTTTTGTCGCTTGACGTGCAATCTGGTATCGTCCCCAGAAGCTATGAGTGCTGATTGAAATACCCTGCTGAGAATCCTAACCGTTGAAAGACAACTGGTGAGTTAATATCGGTATGGAGAACCATACATGACTTCCATGTTCTAAGATTTTTATTTAAAATCATTTACTTGAATTCGATTTGATAATTTCTAACATGTTAGGTGTGTTCCTTGTAAATCGAGTTTTATGTTTGACAAATTGAAATGAAATATTTCCATAGAAACTACTTCTTTGTTGCAGATAACGTAGTACACACATAAAATATCGGTATGGAGAACCATACATGACTTCCATATTCTAAGATTTATATTTAAAATCATTTTCGAAATGAAATATTACCATAGAAACTACTTCTTTCTACTTACTGCTTCAGCCTTAACCACAGTACTGTGGTCACTAACGTATACCACCTCACGTTATCGCACTCGATTTTCACTGATGATGGAAGTCGATGGCATTGCCGAAACGTCTGGTTTTGTAGAAAACATTGGACTACGGCCTAATATCCCGGGAAGGAATTTTAACAAAAACTACTTCTTTGTTGCCGATAACGTTGTACACATATATATATAAAATATGCATAAAATTAATGGCTTGTATAAGTTAATGATTCATCTCCATTAAGTAGTGCTCAAGTTTCCAAAGTTTTAATATTATGATGTCCGTAATTAAAACATCAGAGCAGGTTTAGTGTGAATGAGGGTACACTGTGGACAAAAATTTTCAACATTTCCTATTGAGCGTTGCTTAGAGTAAAGCTGCGAATCTACAGTGTATGTTTCACAGAACAAACACGCGAAAAAGAAGGAGCGCTCCGAAGTCACTCATGGACCCTCAGCATCTTGCAGAGGGTTCATTCCCTAAAGACGAAAAGTCTGTCTATGAATCGTTCCTCTGTAAACACGTGCAGTTACACTGCCCAGCGATCCACAGGAAGCAAATTGATGTCCATTTTTTCGGCTTGCACGCGTTATGTTGGTGTGGGTTTCGGCACTTTCCATTTAAAAAGCGTGCAAATGTAAGAAAATAAACATGAGTGAGGCCAGAAATAACGTGAATTGTGTGTGTGTGTGTGTGTCTTACCTGCCTTTTTATTGCTGTAGGCATAATAATAAAATGGAAAAGTAAACATTACATAACTGAGATATGCTTACCTGCCACGAACGATATATTATTTTATACATGGAGGAGTTCAGTGACATACACACGTACAGAAGAATTATATATATAAAGATATTAACTCATACATAATTTACATTAAAATGAAAAAATTATAATTTTATTCCCTGGCAACAAAATTATTTTATTTTTAACAGTTACCATTGTTTGAAAAAGTTTAAATGAATTTTCAAGTACTTTACTGTTGTTAAAACGTAAAAGGTTGCAGGTAAACTACCCCTTCCCCTTAACCGATCTTCACCAAAATCGAAAGGCCTTGAGATCTCTACAATTCAGGGACGTATGCAAAAAATTATTTGATTCTGTTTGAATTTGCGGCTGTTATCGTTTGCCATAGAAAATACGCTTGATAAAAAAACGTTGCAGGTAAACTACCCCTTTCCCTTAACCGATCTTCACCAAAAACAGTAGGTCTTGAGAACTCTACAAATCAGGGCTGTATGCAAAAAATTATTTGATTCTGTTTGAATTTGTGGCAGTTATCGTTTGCCATAGAAAAAAAATCTACACATAGACAGATAGACACACAGACACTTTTCGAAAAACGACTTTTTTTCATGTTTTGAGTGTAGTACAATCAGAATCTGCAATAATCTCGAACACGATTTTTTTTGCCATCACCATACTTCCATTTCCTTAAGGAATATGGAAGTAAAAATTATCCCCTCCCCCTTCACTTATTTTCATGTATAGAAAATTACCCCCTAACCCTTCAACTACCCTTTTCATTTATAGACATTTCATCTACACTTCTACAGTGGATTATTATGACCTTTTTTAAGGATACTTTATTTATCAAAGTTAAGTACTTTACTCTTGCTAAAACTTAAAACGTTGCAGGTAAACTACCCTTTCCCTTTAACCGGTTTTCATCAAAATCAATAGGCCTTGAGTCCTCTACAACTCGGGCACATATGCAAAAAAATATTCGATTCTCTTTGAACTTGCGGCAGCTATCGTTCGCCATAGAAAAAATTGTACACACACACGCGCGCTCGCGCATGCGCGCACTTTACGGAAAATGACTTTTCTTTATGTTTTGAGATTAGTATAATCAGAATCAGCCCATATCTGGAACATGATATTCTTCGCGATCACCATAGTTCCATTTCCTACGGAACATGGAAGTAAAAAGAGACCTTTCAATTTTAAATTTAGCTAAATTAAAAACTTTCTTCTCTGAGAGTGGCGGTTGAAGAAAGTTGTAACTTATGTTTCACAATTTTAATTTTGTTTACAGTTTACGTTTATCGTTAATGGTTTTAGCGTTAATTATTTTATTTTAAATAACTTTATTTTATAGTTTTTATTGTTAAGTTCTGTTATGTTTTATGGCACCCGAGGACGAACACAGATTTTTGTGGACGAAACGTTAAGGCGAAAATTACGACGATAGAGGTAATATTTTGTGCAGATGAAGTGGACTCACTGTACAGGAGTTTTATTTATTTGTTTGACTCTATTCGCTACGTTTGGACTCCCTTATGGAATCCCGTGTCTCATGAGTCACCGTCAATTACATAAAATCTTGAAGTGTTGCCCTCCATAAAACGAAATATTTTGGTAAGTACAAACAAAAATTCATGCCGAGAAGAGGAAAAGATATCTTCACAACAGTGTCTAAACATCGAAATTTCCACGTGGGTCGGTTACCAATCACTTGAATTCGGTTTTACTATCTGCGCTTTGTTTCATGTCTTAACATATTTGGCACTTTTATTCTTTTTCTTTGTTTTCTTCTCCTTTTCCTCCTTTATCTTTTTCTTTTCTCCGCTTCCCCCTCCTTATTACCCTTTTTACTATTTCTCTCTCAAGATCTGGCCTCTGCATGGTTCCCTACCGCCGTCACCAGCATACGTGGCTGAGTGTCCGTAACCACTTTTTTCTAATGTGGAGATTTCGGTAACTCGCGTATCCTCGAGCGCGAAGGGCTAAGTGGTTTGATTTTGCGATTTACAATCTCTAGAGGGCGTCCTCACCCATTTGTGGCAGACAACACAGACCAGAGACTGGTGGTAAATTTATTAACATGTTCACTGATAAACGGAAAAGTGTTCTAGTTATTTTACTTTGATGAAACGAACTGGTGACTGAAAATTATCATGTTATCTTCTTCTTTTGCACCTCACGGAGTAGGCACTTTGCCTATTCCGTCTCTCTATCTCTTGTACCAAAGGGTCTATATCGAAACGCTACCTTAGATAGTCGTCCATACTCCATACTGTCCAGATGCTGTAACCATTCCCTGCGATACGTTTGGATTTTATTATTTATGGAGAATACAGTACCTGAAGGTCTTCTCTAATATCTTCATTACGTAAACGATCCTGTCTCGTGCAAGTCTTTGTTCTTCTCAGAAACGTCAATTCCGAAGTTTGAATCTGGTTTTTAAGCTTGTTTGTAGAAACCCATGTTTCACATTCATATAGAAAAACAGGCACTGCCATTGTTTTATAAAATAAAAGTCTCTTGCCTTGTATTTTTCCTCAACCTTCTATGTATGGCGCCACACACCATCTGATACCTCGATATTTTTGTAGTGATATCTCGGCCTCTGTCATTTCCAATACTGATAGTGCAACCCAGGTAATTGAAGTCAGAGACTTGTTCCAAAATTGTTCGCTCAAGAACAATTTTTGATCTGACTGGAAGCTTCACCCAAAAAGCAATGACTTTTGTTTTCTGCTTAGACATTTGAAAATCATATTGTTTACAAATATGATTTAAACGATGTAAAGAATACTGCATACTGCAACTCATCCTCTGCTTTCTGTATTAAGACTGCATCGTCAGCATACAATAAAATATCCAAACTCTTATTTTGGTTAAGTCTCGAATTCCTGAGGCAACATCTCGTCTCCATGATTGGATGATGTGGTCAGTACATATCTATATATATAAGCGTCGGCGAAATACTACATCCTAGCCTTACTCCTATACTGCAACTCTAAAATAATAGTAAATGCGGGGAAGACCAAAGAATTAAGAAATTTTAGTAAATTACCATGTTATTTGGAAAACATATTTACTTTGAAAAGTTTCGTACAGATGTTCAGACGGTTTCACAATTTGCAGCACGAAATAAAAAACAACTGTCTGACGATGGTGAGGTACATTCCAGTCACTGAATACATATGACTCACAACCGATATCCGACACGTAACCAATCTATAGAGAACCATTTTACGAGGGCATTGAGCACGCGCGCGCGCCACGCACACACACACACAAACAGAATCAACAACAACAACGCGGACCGCGATCAGTCTGCAGACGGCCGGCCGCTCCACCTCCTTGTACGGAATCAAGAAGATGAGATGGTGTCGAGACGCTGATGAGCTCTTTGAAGCTAATAATGGCGCGAGCAAGCATAGCTTCATGATTTAAAGCAAACACACATACTGTAGGGTACCGTTGTCGGTTGTCTGCCGTACGTAACGGGTCTCACCCGATGTTTTGTGTAAACATGAATCAGGATTAAATTAAACCGAACGCATATATGCACGTCACCCTTTAAGGAAATGCGTCGAACCAGCACAAACGAACTCTCTTATTGCTGCAATAGAAACAAATATACAATACGCACGTTCATACTCCTACTGATTACATAAATATGTCTGGGTCAGTGTACGTCAAGGGATTATTATTATTAATTCGGGGTCAAAACGTCCTACGACGTTGTCCGATGCCCAACCTCCATTGGAGGCTGTCGTTGTAGTTTTCATCGTTTAGTCCTCTATCGTTCATTGATCTTCTAATGCCCTCTATCTATGTCTTCTTGGGTCTTCCTTTCTTCCTGTACTCTCTAGGTATCCATTTCATTGTTTTTTTTTTGTAATCGTTCTTGTCCTATTCTTTGTACGTGTCTGTACCAGATTAGTTGTTTTTCTTCAATGCAGTCGATGATTGTCTTTTGTACGCCCGTTTCTTCTTTGATCGTTTCATTTCGTATTCGTTCTAGCCTTGAAGTTCTAGCAGCTCGTCTCAAAGCATTAATTTCTAACTTTCTTTTTACCTGTTCTTTTATTCTCCATGTTTCGGATCCGTACATCACCGTGCTTTTATCCATACTATCGTATATTCTTTTCTTCCTTTCTTTTCCATTCTCTTTGCTCCATACAATCAAATTCAATTATCTAATTATTTGTTTTGCTTTGTTTATTCTTGATTTTATTTCAACAACCTCTGTTCCTTCTTCATTAAAGAAACGGACAACAAAAGTACTAAGCCGTAAGTATTTGTAGCCGTTGCATTTTTTTATACGTTCCTTTCTTTCTAAGATTAAATCTGTTGTTGTCTGTTGTTCTCTTTCTCAGCTGTAAATGTACTTTTTTCAAGGTAACAGGAATAAATACATTGAAACTTCAAACTAACTTGTGACGTCCGTACTATGTGACATACACGATTTTTCTTGAATTTATATGAAACAAATAAAAAAAATGAAACTAAAACCAAAATATTTAAAACCACTGTTAGAAGTATCATGATTTACGGGTCAGAAGTTTGGACTACTAATAAACACACAAGAACAAAATTAATGACAGTAGAGATGGACTTTTGGAGACGTTCGGCAAGAGTATCCAGACGAGAGAAAGTTAGAAATGAAATCATTAAGGACAGAATGAGTGTGAAACATTCAATTGTTGATTTCATCCAAACAAAAACATTACAATGGTATGGACACACGAAAATAATGGCACAGGAAAGATTACCAAGTAGAGTTATGAAATGGACCCCACCAGGAAGAAGGAAAAGAGGAAGTCCACCTATCACCTGGATAGAAGAAATTCAGACCGTATTGAGGAAACGAGAAATTGAAGAAGATCTTCGGATGGACAAGCAGCAGTGGAAGATGAGAATTGAATCACTTCTGGTAATCTTTGGTTCCAGAAAATGTGTAAACATCGTACAACCGGAATAATAATAATAATAATAATAATAATAATAATAATAATAATAATAATAATAATAATAGGCCTATACAAAAGAAAATTAGTTTGACGAAATTTGATCTCAAAAAATTGTAAAAGTTGACATAATAAACACTATTATTTCAAAATTTGCTAATTTCCTGAGTAGCTGACTGAGTGAATCATAAAAATGTGCAACGCTAATGGCAAAACACTGTTACACTCTTAACCAGGCGCGAAAACATTGAACAAACGTATTCGAACGGTAATGAACGACTCGTTCTCTGAAGTAGGGCTACATGTTAGAACACATTCACACTTCCGCAGCACATGGTGAAATTATATAGCCTAGATACACATGATTAGTATAATAAGATCTCTGATCAGGGAGCTTTGGTGTTATTTAATTTTTCAGTTTTCAAATATGGCGTCTTGTGGCGAGTCTAGTGTTGATGAGCTCTGTAAACTAACTTTTGTGTAGTGTTTTATGTTTAGTGATATTTATTCTGATACTTTTTTTTTGTTCGTCCTTGTGCTCAGTGTGTTTTTCTCTTGTTGATAATTGTGATATTTGTGACAGTAGGGTTAATTTTTCATAAAACTAAGATACTCGCGTTTAAGGTTAAAGTGAAATTCATGGTGACCTTGAAGATTAACAGCTGATCTCCTGTGCTGTGTGACGTCATAGCAGTCGACAGTGCGGACAAGCTTTGTTTATCGGCAAGCAGATAAGTTAACAGATTGCTTTCTACTTATCAAGCAGATTATAAACATTAACAATTCGACAACAAATATTTATTTATTTATCAATAATATACGGCTATAACATTACCGTTACAGACAGTCAACATTTACCGCTGTATACCGTTGGTCTGGGTGTGTTATTCACCCAGGCCAACACTCACTTTATGAAAATATAAAAAATGAATAATAACGTGCAACCAACTCAAACAAACTCAATGACACAAAGCTTAACAGTGCAACAACATACGCAAGCTATTCAGCACTACCCAGTAGCCAGTAACATCCTACAATATCCAGAAATGGAACCACAAAACCTGACTCAGACACCAACCCCTTTTGAAAATCAAATACACAGTCAAATGCAACATTATAATCCACACACTCTCACGCAACAAAGCCAGGCATATGCAATCACAGGCCAACAGCAGGGCCAATACTTGCAACCTGCAGCATCGCGCAACCGCAGCAGTGCCAGTGCGTTCAACAAGCGCCTGCAATGCCACCACTGCAGCCGGTACACACAGTGCCATTACCTGAAGACAGCAGAACTACTACTCCCGCTCTTCCATACTATTCAGAGACGGAAGAAAGTGACTCGGATGCTAATGATGATAACGTCCCATGGCAAGAAGAAAGAGAAAAAGGAAGGAAAAGAACCAGGCTCCAGGGCGTCAGAACACCAACGCCAAAAAAAAAAAAAAATAAGTGCAAGGAATTACTGACACTATACAAGTAAGTACAATGAACAGATACGACCCTTTACGAGACACTGAAATACAAGACACCAACGATACACAAAACCAAACACGCGACCCAAAGCCACCACCAATCTTTCTCCCGAGAGTCATAGATATTAAACGACTGATGTCGCTAATTGAAGGGTCTGTAAATAGAAACGATTATATTTTGCGAACACTAAACAATGATACAATAAAAATAATTACAACAAAAATGGAACATCATAAGACTGTATACAACATGCTAAGGGACAGACAGAAAAGTAGAATTCCATACATTTCAACCCCGTAATGAAAGGTCTTTTCGAGTTGTTATCAGAAACTTACATCATTCAGTGAATCAGGAGCTGATTACTGAAGAAATCGAGAAAATGGGGCATAAAGTACGAAACCTACGGAACATAAGAGATAAACACACTGGTAAACAATTATCCCTCTAATTTTTAGATCTGGAACCAGATTCCAACAACAAAGAAATATACCACATCAAATACCTGCAAAACATGAAAGTTATCATCGAACCACCGCATCATAAAAAACATATACCACAGTGTAAAAGGTGTTGTTGCATAACAATGCCACCAAAACGACAAAATATTGGTCGTCGCACAAATAGAGCCAAGAGAATGAGAGAAGAAACAAGAAATGAAACAGAAGAAGAAACAGCACAACGAAATGAACGAAACAGATTACATATGTCACAGTCACGTGCTACTGAATCATCACAACAACACGAAGCACGAAGTGAAGCAAGTCGAGTAAGAATTAGAGAATTAAGACAAAATCTGTCATATGCTGATCGAAATGAACAACGTGAAAATGATCGATTACGCATGCAAATGAATCGATTGCATCAATTGGTAACACTTGATCGTATTGCATTTCAGTATAATTCTGAAATTGAATATAGCTTGCATCCAGTTGTTGTTGTTGAAAGTATGAATAAAGTTTGCACACATTGCAAAGCATTAAAATTGACATTTGTCATTTGAAACACCAACATGCAACATTTCAAAAACATCAGGAATGGGTAAAGTACTGCAACAATGCAAGTTAATTGTATGGGATGAATGCACAATGGCGCATAAAAAATCGTTGGAAGCATTGGATCGAACATTGTAAGATTTACGTGGAAACGAACAGCCATTCGGTGGTGCGCTAATATTATTAGCAGGTGATTTTCGTCAGACATTACCTGTTATACCACGTTCAACACCAGCTGATGAACTGAATGCGTGTTTAAAAGCATCAAATTTGTGGAGACACGTTAATAAAGTTACATTGACGACAAGCATGCGTGTTCAATTGCAAAACGATGCTTCTGCAGAACGTTTTGCAAAACAATTATTGGATATTGGAAATGGCAAAATTACAATTGATGAATCAACAGGCTGCATTAAATTACCAACCGATTTTTATAGTATCACACACTCAAAAGAAGAATTGATTCAATGCGTATTTCAAGATATCACACAACATTACAAAAGTCATCAATGGTTAAGTGAACGTGCAATATTAGCTGCAAAAAACGTGGATGTAAATGTTATTAACATCATCATTCAACATGTGTTATCAGGCGAAACATATACTTATAAATCAGTAGATACTGTTATGAATCAAGTTGAAGCAGTAAATTATCCAACTGAATTCTTGAATTCACTTGATTTAGCTGGATTGCCACCACACATCATAAATTTGAAGATTGGTGTTCCTACCATTCTTCTTAGAAACATTGATCCACCCCGTCTTTGCAATGGTACCAGATTGGCAGTCAAGAAATTGTTATAAAAAATGTCATCGAAGCAACAATTTTAACTTGCAAATTCAAAGGAGAAGATGTGCTACCACGCATACCAATGATTCCAACAGATATGCCATTCCAATTCAAACGATTGCAATTTCCAATTAAACTGGCTTTTGCAATAACGATAAACAAATCACAAGGTCAATCGTTGCAAGTATGTGGATTGAATTTGGAGAATCCACGTTTTTCTCATGGTCAATTATACGTTGCATGTTCCCGTGTAGGAAAACCAAGCGATTTGTTTGTATATGCACCAAATGGAATCACCAAAAACATCGTATATCCAAGAGCATTGCAATGATCTTGAAGGTAAATAATTCATTAATTTCGATTTATTTAATTCAAATAAAATTAATATTGAATTGATATTGTACATTTTATTGTTTTCGTAAAATATCCAAATGGCGCTAAAGCTGAAGAAGAAGAAAAAACAATATCAAAAACAAAACAGCAATGAAACAGAAAAAAATGAATTATCACAAACAATTCAATTCATGTCATTTTAATTGAATAAATGAATTGATATCGAACTTCAATTGTATTTATTTAATTCATATACATACTCAAATTTAGCAATAGCGAAGCATTGCCGGGTCCGCTAGTATATTTATAAAATCTAACAGCTTTCAATTTATGCACTTTTAATTTTGTATTTTTTTATTTAAAAGATTAAGACTCTTTTTTTTAGCAATTCAATACAAACATAACAACAATCGGTTGCAGGACAACCAAATCCGATATTATATTCCGTACAAACTATTTTCCGGAAGTTATTATTATTTTAATCCATTCTGAGAAACTGATGGTTCGTTAAACATGTCACACAGGGATTTTATTGTTACCTAGTTTGCTAGATATTGCCTGTATGTATTGTTACGCAATTAGGAACATTCTCGAACAATGGAGTGTGTCGTTCTACGGGTTTTTCGGCTATCCGAGAAGGGCCCAGCTGTAATGTGTGTGTGAGTACATATTGCTGCTACTTTGAGGTGAAAGACAATTACGTAACACTTATCATGCGTCAACAATCGAGCATAAATATGCGTATAAATATAAGCATCCAGCGACGGTCACTTCAGTCAGTTTACGTCGGGCGATTACTCAGTGCGTTCAAGTGGTTAATAGTGAAAAGTGATTATTGACCGGGATTCTGTTAGTCGACATTATTATTGTGTGTGGACAAATTACCTCGAATTATTGTACTAGTATAACCTTGTTGAGTAACTTGTTGATAACAAACTGTTATTTGTGATAAATTAAAGCTTTAATTTTCATCTGCGATCGAATTCCTTCAAGCTTTTAAGCCGATCAACTACATTATCTAAAGAGACGCACGTAAAATCTCAGTAAAAGACAATTCTCATGTTAAAGACGATGTATATGTTCACTGTGGATCTAAACATTCGTCATTCAGAGAAGCAGAATGAAACGAGTCTACTAACGAAGCACACGATTTTGAAAAAAAAAATAATAATTTTTTTTTCATTTTCTTTGGCTACGTATTCGTTGGACCGTATACAAGATTCTTCGGAGGTTGCACGGACTCCAGCAGACAATACAAAATTAATGACGACAGCCTTAACAAGTCCTTAACAAGAGAAAAAAGACACAGAAACTCGTTGTCTGACGATGGCGGACAAATATTCCGCTGATTTCCGGTCCAGCGCTCTCACTGCCTTGCGTCTTACGTCATCAGGCGGCGGCGGATATGTGCACAACACACGTGCATAATATGTAGTTTTTGCACTAATTAAATTAATAATGAAAAGAAACAATAAGTAGAGAGATAATGATCGTAATAACTCTCTAGTTTTTACTAAGTTCTGTGAAAATAATAATATCCACATTTTTCTATATTCCTTAAGTTTCAAATTATAGCCTTGAAGAAATAACAAAAGCAATAACTGAAGTGTTTACAACAAAATATTGCAAATACTTAAATTTGCAAATTTCCGATCAATTATCGTCTCAAAATTGTTCTAAGGCTTTCACGGCCGGTGTCAGTTGTATTAGAAGAGTTTACCGGGCTGTTTGGCCGTGGTCTATGGTTTAAAGACAAACCAAACGTTTCGACAGCACCACTGGCTGCCATCATCAGTGGAATTCACAGAATTCGAGACCTCCTGAACGTGGGTTGTTATCATCAGGCCCACGAGTGATGCTGTCGAAACGTTTGGTTTGTCTTTAAACCATAGACCACGGCCAGACAGGCCGGTAAACTCTTCTAATACAATAATCGTCTCGTTTAAATTTATACTAAAACAAATAATTTCACGAGATTACTGGATTTGAACAATTATCGGAAGTTGGAAGAGTCACTGAGGTCAAGATGTATCAACAGAAATGGAGGCGAAATGTCCAGATGCCAGAACATCGTTCGTGTTCTTCTTAATTATGCAGACAGGAAGGACGATGTTTGGGTTCGATTCTGGGCGTAGCCATGGAATAGGAAACAGCTAAAATTTCTAATCGAAAGGAGGAGGTGGAGGAGGAGGAGGAGAAGAAGAAGAAGAAGAAGAAGAAGAAGAAGAAGAAGAAGAGGAGGAGGAGGAGGAGGAGGAGGAGGAGGAGGAGGAGGAGGAAGAAGAAGAAGAAGAAGAAGAAGAAGAAGAAGAAGAAGAAGAAGAAGAAGAAGAAGAAGAAGAAGAAGATAATAATGATGATAATGAATTGCCTATTATATTCACCGCCAATTCCTACTGTCATCCGGGGCATGAACGTCTTTCTAGGCTTTACCCTATTGTTCTTCCAGCAACCATTCTCTTTTAACTAATCGTGTGGCTACGTGTCTTGTGTCTAAATGTCCAAATCGTCAGTATTTCTCACTTTCTAATGATAGTTTCTCTTAATTTTTCCAACTGTCTTCTGAAAAGCTAGGTGACGGTTTTTGTGTCCTCTTACTCTATAAAATCGTCAGATAAAATTAGGATATGAGAGACTGTGTCAAAAGTAAAAAATTAACTATAATAATAATAAACAGAATTATTACTGTTGCACACCACTATAGAAAAATTATTCCAACTATAGAAAAATCGGAATAATTTTTCTATAGAGGTGTGCAACAATAATAATTCTGTTTGTGATTATAACCACTAACACACCTTTCTTCATTAAACTTATAATTATAAGAACAATATAATAATAATAATAAATTCGAATCAGTTATTATAGTATGAGTTTTACAGACAAGAGGCCTAGTGTAAAATTCTTAATCGTAATTGTATAACTGTAGCGAAATCTGTATACGAACATAATGTTCTTACACAGCACACGCGAAACAAACAAGACACGTGAAAAGAAACAGTTACGCCTACTCTTTGCGGTAATACTACCATTTTAACGTTGCAGTGAGAACGGTGTACTACTCTCTCACAGTTGCTCTACTTCACACACACACACACACACACACACACACACACACACACACACACACACACACACACACACACACACACACACACACACACACACACACCGTACATTTCTTTTTTATGTAATAATTAATTAAAATTAAAGTACTATCGAAATATTTATCTTTATCTCAACATTTTCGTTCACCGTGCGTATGCTCAAACTGTTTCTGGCCTCTACAAATTCTTATATTTTTTAAAATATCTATGTGCACAGACATGAGAAACAAATTATATCGCATAAATTAATATTACCTAAAACATAGTTGGTTCTTTATTCTGGTTAGATATTAAAAATATTAATTAACTTAAAACAAGAAAATATATACTTGTCATGTTTGCTCCGAAGAAAATCCGTGGAGTCGTATATTGTGCGGTTTCAAGTCATTCCCAAATAAAAACAGACAAATCTAAAGTAATGACGTCATCATCATCAGCAACAAATTCAACAAGGATCAAAGGAAAAGTTGTTTCTTCCGGTCCCAAGCAGGTAGACTACAGTCAAACGCTTCTTCAGACGTCCCGCACCTCTCCGTTCCTTCGGCTTATAATTCAATAGTTTTTGGAGGGATACGGCAGTCATCTATTCGTGTAAGATGTTCCAACCATTTTAGCCGATACTGGGCAATCCTACCGAGTGTACTCAGAATATTCAGTTCCTGTCGTATATCTCCATTTATTATACGATCTTGTAGAGTAGGCCTATATCCTGCCACGTGCCTGAGAAATCACATTTTAGCCGATACTGGGCAATCCTACCGAGTGTACTCAGAATATTCAGTTCCTGTCGTATATCTCCGTTTATTATACGATCTTGTAGAGTAGGCCTGTATCCTGCCACGTGCCTGAGAAATCACGTTTTAGCCGATACTGGGCAATCCTACCGAGTGTACTCAGAATATTCAGTTCCTGTCGTATATCTCCGTTTATTATACGATCTCGTAGAGTAGGCCTATATCCTTCCACGTGCCTGAGAAATCACGTTTTAGCCGATACTGGGCAATCCTACCGAGTGTACTCAGAATATTCAGTTCCTGTCGTATATCTCCGTTTATTATACGATCTTGTAGAGTAGGCCTGTATCCTGCCACGTGCCTGAGAAATCACGTTTTAGCCGATACTGGGCAATCCTACCGAGTGTACTCAGAATATTCAGTTCCTGTCGTATATCTCCGTTTATTATACGATCTTGTAGAGTAGACCTGTATCCTGCCACGTGCCTGAGAAATCACGTTTTAGCCGATACTGGGCAATCCTACCGAGTGTACTCAGAATATTCAGTTCCTGTCGTATATCTCCATTTATTATACGATCTCGTAGAGTAGGCCTATATCCTGCCACGTGCCTGAGAAATCACGTTTTAGCCGATACTGGGCAATCCTACCGAGTGTACTCAGAATATTCAGTTCCTGTCGTATATCTCCATTTATTATACGATCTTGTAGAGTAGGCCTATATCCTGCCACGTGCCTGAGAAATCACGTTTTAGCCGATACTGGGCAATCCTACCGAGTATACTCAGAATATTCAGTTCCTGTCGTATATCTCCATTTATTATACGATCTCGTAGAGTAGGCCTATATCCTGCCACGTGCCTGAGAAATCACGTTTTAGCCGATACTGGGCAATCCTACCGAGTGTACTCAGAATATTCAGTTCCTGTCGTATATCTCCGTTTATTATACGATCTCGTAGAGTAGGCCTATATCCTGCCACGTGCCTGAGAAATCACGTTTTAGCCGATACTGGGCAATCCTACCGAGTGTACTCAGAATATTCAGTTCCTGTCGTATATCTCCGTTTATTATACGATCTTATAGAGTAGGCCTATATCCTCCCACGTGCCTGAGAAATCACGTTTTAGCCGATACTGGGCAATCCTACCGAGTGTACTCAGAATATTCAGTTCCTGTCGTATATCTCCGTTTATTATACGATCTCGTAGAGTAGGCCTATATCCTGCCACGTGCCTGAGAAATCACGTTTTAGCCGATACTGGGCAATCCTACCGAGTGTACTCAGAATATTCAGTTCCTGTCGTATATCTCCGTTTATTATACGATCTCGTAGAGTAGGCCTATATCCTGCCACGTGCCTGAGAAATCACGTTTTAGCCGATACTGGGCAATCCTACCGAGTGTACTCAGAATATTCAGTTCCTGTCGTATATCTCCGTTTATTATACGATCTTATAGAGTAGGCCTATATCCTGCCACGTGCCTGAGAAATCACGTTTTAGCCGATACTGGGCAATCCTACCGAGTGTACTCAGAATATTCAGTTCCTGTCGTATATCTCCGTTTATTATACGATCTTGTAGAGTAGGCCTATATCCTGCCACGTGCCTGAGAAATCACGTTTTAGCCGATACTGGGCAATCCTACCGAGTGTACTCAGAATATTCAGTTCCTGTCGTATATCTCCGTTTATTATACGATCTTGTAGAGTAGGCCTATATCCTGCCACGTGCCTGAGAAATCACGTTTTAGCCGATACTGGGCAATCCTACCGAGTGTACTCAGAATATTCAGTTCCTGTCGTATATCTCCGTTTATTATACGATCTTGTAGAGTAGGCCTATATCCTGCCACGTGCCTGAGAAATCACGTTTTAGCCGATACTGGGCAATCCTACCGAGTGTACTCAGAATATTCAGTTCCTGTCGTATATCTCCGTTTATTATACGATCTTGTAGAGTAGGCCTATATCCTGCCACGTGCCTGAGAAATCACGTTTTAGCCGATACTGGGCAATCCTACCGAGTGTACTCAGAATATTCAGTTCCTGTCGTATATCTCCGTTTATTATACGATCTTGTAGAGTAGACCTGTATCCTGCCACGTGCCTGAGAAATCACATTTTAGCCGATACTGGGCAATCCAGTATTCGAGTATACTCAGAATATTCAGTTCCTGTCGTATATCTCCGTTTATTATACGATCTTGTAGAGTAGGCCTATATCCTGCCACGTGCCTGAGAAATCACGTTTTAGCCCGCTTGAATACGACTCGCCTGGGATTTCGTTAAAGTACAATTCTCAGACTCATAGAGAAGTGTGGGGCCATGGGGTCATCACCTTGCAGAACTAGTAGGCTTGTTTCTTTATACATTGATTTTAGAATTCTCCTGTTGGTCCCACAGACATGGTTGAACTTACGTGGCTTATCTAAAATACCAAGTCAAGACCGTTGTTGGAGGGAAGCGATAGGAAGGGGTTAGCACTTTTAAATATTTAACCACCTTTAATGAGAATTACCGGGAGCTGCACACAACAACTCAGAAGCACAATTGCGAACGAAAAAGCAGCCGTTATTAAATTTAAAAATATACTGACTGCAAAAAGATACCACTTAGTGTGAGACAGAGGTTTGCAATAGGTTTTGTTTAGAGCACAGTACTATGTGAAGCGAAAACATGACATTGAAGAAATGGAAAATAACGTATCTGGTGAGTTTTGCAATGCGGCATGGAGAAGAATGCGAATAATTACTTAGGGTGACTAGTCATAAGGTGTCGATGAAGGACATAAGATATTTCTCACAATACAAAGGACAGAGAGAGAGGGAGAGAGTGTCTGTGTGTGGTGTGTACATACATGCATACATATCTATATTATATTTAATATTTATAAAGAAATTACCTCAATATTTTTTTTTCCTTATTATGAACATGTTTCGAGAACCATTGTGTTCTCATCCTCAGCCTTCGTAATTTTGCGTCTGGTGAAGTACTTGTGTGTTGGCTTGTCGTTATTGTGGTTTCTTGTTGGTCTCTGGTACTTTAAAGTAGTATTATTGTGCTTGTGGTGTATGTATTAGTATTTTGTGTATTTTCGATGTTGAGTGATTTGAAAATTGTGTCATGTTTTGTATTGATATGTATTTGTTCAGGTATTACCAGAGACCAACAAGAAACCACAATGACGACAAGCCAACACACAAGTACTTCACCAGACGCAAAATCACGAAGGCTGAGGATGAGAACACAATGTTTCTCGAAACATGTTCCTAATAAGGAAAAAAAAAATCTTGTCCTTGAGGTAATTTCTTTATAAATATTAAACACATTATATACATCAAGAAACGGACTGTAGCAAAAGTGTTTTGTGTGTGTGTGTGTATGTATATATATATATATATATATATATATATACACACACACACACACACACGTGTAATATCTTCGAATAATTACAACTGCAAGTAGGTTTATTTACTCCTTTACACCTTATTTACATATATATTTTACATACCATAGCGGCATAGTAAGTTAGTCTCCTAGCGAGAAGAGAGTTCCAGACCCACTCGCTGACGTCTGCAGTGGATGAAGCACGGAAACTTTTCCAGTTCTTCCCTCGGAAGCGTATGCGGTTTTACATCGAGTGGCATAGGAGTACGGAGCCTTTCAGGAACTATTACGAAGCTCCGCCTCGAGATTTTATTATTGGCTCCTTCAGTCTTTCGACTGGTTTGTATCCTCCCCGCATATACCCATGGTGCGTGTGTTACGGAGTCTCTCACAGGTATATGGGACCTACAGTTTAACGCCGGATTCGAACGGCATAGTTGGGGAGGGCTTATACTAGGCAAGATACCTCTCGCTGGTTTGCCATCGCCTTGCGAGGGGGAACGGTCGTATCTAAATCAGATGGCCCCGGCGGAAATGCCTCGAGATATAGTGCAGTCGTTATCCACAACACCCCGCACATTTGAATACAAAGAAGAAAGTCAATGAGTACACGGCACGTATTGAGACGTACTTCTAACCAGGGACCGATAATTTAGAGGAATATTGAAGAGTAGTATGCATATATTATATACATATAAATACAGATAAATGCAGAAGAAGAAAAAGGGTGGGAATGTTGTATGATGTGAAGAACGGTCGGGCATACAGAAGCCTGAAGGACAGTGCGCAGACATGGCGTCTGCGATTCTTTGTTGCCTGCCAATAAACCTTTTGCTGAAGAATAAAAAAATCCATTCCGATTAAGTGATTTCGTTATACAAGGATTGCTCCAGAACGCATCACCAAGAATACTGAGACATCTCTGTACCACAGACATACCACTTGGAAAGATATATTTTAGCGGCATCATCATTATCATCTTCTTAACGGTTTTAGGCTTTAGCGGTCTGTTCGCATTCCACGGTCCACCTTTTCTTAGCTCTACCAACTTTTCTTCCGCCTCTAGAGTTGTAATCTTTCGCCACCTTCGGTATTCTATTTTCTTCCATTCTAGCGATTTGTTGAATCCATTTTCTTCTGTATTCTTTAATCCTTTCATTAACTGTAAAAAATATCTAAATCACTTCTTATCCCTTCATTTCTTATATGATCTCGTGTATTACACCTTTTAACTGGTCTCAGAAATCTCATTTCTGCTGTTTGTACTTTTTCTTCATCTTTTTTTCTTTATGACCCAAGTTTCAGAACCATATAGTAGTCTAGTGTAGGTATTGCCACTGTTTTATACAATTTTATTCGGGTTTCTTTTCTACATTTATTTCCCAAGAGTTCTCCAAATTGTTCCATACATCTTGTGAAATTTTCTTTTCCTTCTCCTCTTCAAGGATTAGGTTATAAAAACCTGTTCCAGCATCTATCGCATCCTTGGACGACACACGTGTCTTCTACATTTAGTTCAGTGCCGCTTTCGGCAATCGATCCTCTGTCATCCTTTGCAGATGATCCCACCATTGTCTTCTGTAAATTGCAAATAATTTCATTAATGTCCTTTACTTCGAGTTCTGCCTTGATATCTTAATTCCTTACTCTATCTTCCAATGTATAATTAAAGTATTTCGAAGAAACTGCATTTCAGCACTCTGAATCTTGCCGCTTTCCTTTTTTGTCATGACCCACTTGCATAAATCAACGTGGGTATTGTAATTGTCTTATAAAATTTAATCCTTGTGCTGTGTCTTGTTTTATTTCAAAGATTTCTGTGAATCGTACCACAAATATTCCTAAATTGATTTATCTTCTCTCTTATATCATATTCAATTCATAGCTTATTGCACTGGCGAGACATTTAAAACGGCTCACTTGTTATAAAGTGCTGTTGTTTATAACTATCTTAGTCCTCACTGGATATTTTTTAGGAGTTTTCTTTTGTAAATTGTAAAACAAACAGTATTATTTTTCAATGATCTGATTTTTGTTTACTTCAGTTTGCGTGTTGACTTAACATTCCCATGTTTTGCTGACAGGTTTGACTTATAATATTGTTATAAACGCTTTGCATAGTAATTACATGCCACTAAAAGCGATTATGATCAAAAAACGAACTACTTAATTGGGTAAAGAATCCATTAACACGACTTGTACAGGTTTACTGAACTGCAGAACTACAGATATGCAGTGAAATTCGTCACTTTATTTTCTATATCTCTATCTTGATTCATAAGTAACGTCAGGTCCAAGATAGTTGGAATGTCTTACTTGTTCACATTTTAGCGGCTCTCCTACAAAACACCTTGTATTGAAACAGGAGGCGACTGACACCGGACACAATAGTTCCCAATAACGCACTGGCACGACGGAGGCGTGCGCCCCGCTCATTAACATGCGCCTCCGACCGAACAGAAAATAATGTTAATTTTAAACAACACGTGTGTGTGTGTGTGTGTGTGTGTGTTCTGTATATATATATATATATACATAGACCGAGTTTTGCGTAGAGACGAACGCAATAAATCGCTTTGATCTCGGCTTTGACGACAGCAGAACATCGCCACCACAAAGGGCTATTAACAACGATTTGGTATTTGACATGCATATACTGTAGTTTTATGTGCTATTGTTTTCATCAACAGGCAAATAACGAGCAGCCGATATGATTTAAACATCGCCACGGCAAAACACACACACATCGTTTTGTTTATGTGTATTGTTCTGCAGGATGAGAACAAATTGTAGGGCAAACACGCAGACATTGATACACGCCTCTATTGTCGTGGCAATTAATTACCGACAACATTTGAATTTTAACGATTTTTTTTTGTAGTTGATGTAAATACGGCAATGTCGCGCGCTGGGTGGTGTCCGTGGCAGTGAAATTTTGCTGCGTATGCGCAAGAAGCTCTAGTTTTGTTGCGGGAGTGAACTCTTCTGTATACAACCTTTGACAACTTTCCCCCACCACTGGCTAATACCTGTTATTGAAACGGCTGATTACCAGACCATTAGGCCGCGGTCTCATGCTTGAAGAACAAACGCTTCGGCCTCACCAGCGGAGCCCATCTTCAGTGGTGAAGAGTACCGGCAGACGGTTTGCCTCTGCACTGATGTGTTTACGACGAGATGTTCTGAGATACTGAGATGTTCGCCGTAAACACTAACGATGATGGCCTACCATAAACACTAACGATGATGGCCTCCGTTGGTTCTTCAAACATGAGACCGCGGCCTAATGGCCTGGCAATAAATTGTTTCATTGATATTGACGCCTGCCGTGAAAGCATGAGAATTCAGTAATGTACACTTGTTTCTGGTATCCTCATTCGCCAACAAAATAAATATCTTGGGCTTCACCTCGAGTCAAGACTCGTCTGGCAATCCCGCATGAATACCATTCGCCAGCGTTTCTAGGCGCAACTCCAAAGACTGTGTTTTGGAGCTGGCGACTACTCACAGGCTGGCTAAGGTCATCGGGTCCGGAAGTGGCTCAGAGGCTGAATATCACCGTTATCACCATACGTCTCCCGTGTGGAGCTACTGTGTGTCGTAGTAAAGCGTACACATCAGGGGACTTCAGTCAGTAGATAAATTCACCCGCCAGTTATCTTCTCGGTATCTGGAAGAGGTTAGTTACAGCAATGGTCACGACATCGATATGAAACTCACAACTTTCATCAATATCCGAAGAACACTAGGCAAACTTTGTAGAAGAGAGATCCACCTAAAGAGCTATGTTTCGATTACAAGACGTGGCAAGAGAGTACTCACTGACAATTTCAGTAAGAAAGACTAAAACCAAGGTCTTTAAAGGTAAATATCCAGTGAGGACTAAGATAGTTATAAACAACAGCACTTTAGAACAAGTGAGCCGTTTCAAATATCTCGGCTGTGCAGTAAGCTATGAATCTGAATATGATATAAGAGAGAAGATACATAAATTTAGGAATATTTGTGGGACGATTCATAAAAAATCTTAGACAGAGCACTAGGATTAAATTTTGTAAGACAATTGCAATACCCACGTTGATTTATGCAAGTGAGGCGTGGGTCAAGTCAAAAAAGGAGAGCAGCAAGATTCAGAGTGCTGAAGTGCAGTTTCTTCAAAACACTTTAAATTGTACATTGCGAGATGGAATAAGGAATGAAAATATCAGAGAAGAACTCAAAGTGAAGGAAAGAAATTATTACAATTTACAGAAGACAATGGTGGGATTATCTGCAAAGGATGACAGAGGATCGGTTGCTGAAAGCAGCACTGAACTATAAGCCCAGTGGTAGAAAAGACGTGGGTCATCCGAGGATGAGATAAGTGCCGGAACAGGTTTATATAATCTAATCTTTGAGGAGGAGGAGGAGGAGGGGGCGGAGGAGGAGGAGGAGGAGTGTGCCGTGTTTTGGTAAAATCCCGGCCTGCCATAAACGTGAATACAAAAAAAAAAAAAAAAAAATATAAAAGGGTCTAACTCCCGAAATAGTTATTTTTGTAATTGCGCGTATGCGGGCGATATGGTAAATTCCGTGGTTTGAACGGCCCTGCTCACCGTCGCTGTCTAGTGGTGAGGGAGCGGAGTTGAGGTTTCCGACATGTAATTTGTTGCAAGTTCAGTCTCGACTGGACAGCCGTTACGTATTGGGGCAGACGTTCTTGCTGGCCGACCTGGTTGCTTGATTCTACAAGACTATCTACTATGATTGAGTAGAGCTTACTGTGATCCCCGGTAAGTCCGATTTAAGGTATATTGTTAACTATTTTATAAAAGTTTGAAAACGTAATGTTGAAGTTGTGTGTTGCCGCGTGTTGTGTGAATGCCTATGTTCATGGGCGAATGTTTGATTGTGATTTTGTTGCTCTTGTACAGCATGACAATTGTTATTGTAATTAACTATTGTAACTATAATTAACTATAACTATTGGGACGTAAAAGAGAGATGAGTTGTAATTGTAATGTGAGGGAGCCTTATTATATAGTAGCACGTGCTTCTAAATACTCATACCTGTCTGAGTTTGTCAGTTTGCGTAGTGTCATCATTTTCTGGGCTATAATGCAAGACGTTATTGTCAGTTATGAGGAGATATTCATTAATATTGAAGCCTTGGGGGGGGGGGCGCGCGAGTGTATTCTAGTATGCCAAAAGTAAAATTTAAAAACAAAACAAGGGTTTAAAACTGGTTGTGATGTGCTGAGTGGGTTTTGGCTGTGGGACGGGGGGTGTTGAGAAAGCATGAGTAACGATAGTAACTTTTCCTTAAAAATGTTTAAGGGTTTCCGCACCGCCGGAGATCTACCCATTCCAGCAGTTGGCAGTTCACCGGCCACAAGCAACAACAATCAGAATCGATGCGGGTTGCGGCTGGAAGAGCGTCTGCACATCATGCCGAAAATTCCCCCATGAGACATACTAGGACAATACAAGGTGAAATTTAATCTTTTTATACACATTTGGCCACTTCAGCAAACCTCCTGTGTGAGACATTTTTTGCCGTTAACAAGTTCTACGTTATGGTGCCGCGTCTAACTAGACATAATTGGGCGGGGTGATGAACTTTATTGGAATAATTTCTTGATGTAATTACGTCCCAATCTTATGTAGGTCTGGCCGAGGGGCCGTGCCCGGCGTTCAAGTAATTTTTTTTAAATATTTTTGGTAGTAAAATTTGAGGTTATAAAAGTTGTTGTCAATTTGAATTCTTTCATGTATTGGGGTCTGGTTCTCTTTATTCTACACTAATAAACGTTCCTTTAATAGGGGGCGGGTAGTCTTAAGGGATTTTGTTTTTTTTTAACTGATTCAGGTACCTGCGGCAGGGGCAGTTTTATGCAGGTACTGGACGTGTTCTTAATTGTTCGATCAGGCCGGACGCGTATACTCGGTCGGGTCAATTCAGGTTTGTAAAGTCATGTACCAGTGTATATATATATATATATATATATATATATATATATATATATATATGTATATCTATATATCTGCTCCTTTAAGTAAAGGTATTTCGTAATTTTATGGAAGTATGCAACATGTAACACGATTTAGAGACTTTATCACTCCCATTGTAATTTCAGAATGTGTTAAGCTTTTATGTATACCTTATAAGAGAATTTTTACTACTTCATACAAGATTTGTAATGTTATAATTTTAGCTTCAGTTCATTTTTTTCACACTTAATTTGCTGGTGGTCATGTCCACTTGGGAGTTCTGTAAACGTTTGAATATTTTTCTCTATAAAAACTTACTATTTATAAAAATATACAGCTATGTTAACTACGTGAGGGTATGCTTCTATAAGGGGACTATTTTGAATTTTAGTTTGTAATTTACTGATGGTGCGGGGCGACTATGCCAATATAAATTTTGTAATTTCCAATCATCACCTTTTATTCAGTTTGTTTTACATTCTGTTACTTATTTTCTCCTACGTTAATTTCCTTTTACTCGGTCTTGTGAGTTAATGGGTTTTGTTGTTTTACTTGGAGGTTATATAAGGCGGTGTTGGCCATTTAAACGGTTAATTAAGTGCTGGTACAGGATGAGCAGTCCTGAGGTCTCCCATTCAGGTATGGGTATACGAGGGGAAGGTACAGGCTGCCTGTCGGAATTAACAAGCTGTATTGTGTTATACTGTGCTATAGCTGTGATATGTGTTTTGTGTATATGTATTTTTATGTGTGATTAGATGTTTTAATGTCGAGTATTTTTTAAGGATCATCTACATAATTACATATTCTGTTCGCTCTATGTACATGATTAAGTGTTATGAAAATAATATGATTATTTATAATTACAAGGTCAGGAGTATTCATGCAACTATTCAATTATCCACATTTAAGATAAAATGAAGCTTTCAGAATGGTGAGGTGGATACTCACTTATGATGTTAATTTTTTTTAATTGCAAATTTGGGAAAGTGTATTACAATTCGAAGTTTATATTTTATATTGTGAATTGAATTATCGAGATCTAAACCTTATGCTTTGTATTAGCATTGAACCAGAAATTAAAGTTGTAGTTTCATCCTAAAATTGCATTATGAAATTAAACAAAAATTACATTTTGTATCGAGATTGAATTCAAAAATTTTAAGGTTGTATATTTAATATTAATATGGGAGTGTTGAGATTTGAAAGTTATATTTTGTATTAAAGAGGAGTTATCAATTTGCAACTAATATGCATGAATGTCAAGATTTGAAATTTCTAATAAAAATTGTTATTGTTGTTTAAACCACCGAGTTTAACTGCAAGTCCCGTCCCACTGGACCCAGCGCATTTTTGGCTTCTCTAGGCCCTCTGCTTAGTTTTAAATAACTAGTGGCCCCTTTCAAAAAAAAAAAAAAAAAAAGTTTTTTATAAAGTCTAAAAATTTGAAAGAGGGGTTACAGGAGGAGGAGGAGGAGGAGAAGAAGAAGAGAAGAAGAATAAAAAGATCGAACTAAAATTTTATAAATCAATCAGTGACGTCACTTTTATCTTGCAGTGAATCTTTATGTATCAAGAAAGTAGACGAACAAGGGATTTTTAAGGGCTGTGAACGAGTGCATCTGACACAGTCATATCCGAAATGAAGACAAGGCGAAAAACTGGGAGTAGGCCTATTTGCTGCCGGAGAGAAAAGTAAGGCATGACTAGAATCTGTGCACCGAACGGAGAGTTACAGGAACAGGCCAGAGTGCTTATACGTACCGACGACGCTGACCATGTTCAAAAAACGTAAAAATATAAATCTTCTATTGTAGTGTATTCACTGTTCATAGCCTAAAGATACCCATACATATGATTTATAATAAAGTTTTAAATTCCTCACATTCTTAATTCCTATCGATTTCGGTCATAGACCATCGTCAGGGTATTTACACTATACATTTGCAGTCACAACATTGCGAAACAATTACTATTTACAGAAAAAACGAATTCGAAATCACCGATTAATGACCGTGAAACGTACGTTTGTGTCCAAAGTGTGAAAGTACGTTTCACGATCATTAATCCGTGTTTTCGAATTCGTTTTTTCTGTAAATAGTAACTGTTTCGCAATATTGTGACCGCAAGTGTATAGTGTAAATAACCTGACGATGGTCTATGACCGAAATCGATAGGAATTAAGAATGTGAGGAATTTAAAACTTTATTATAAATCATATGTATGGTATCTTTAGCTATGAACAACGAATACACTACAATAGGAGATTGAGATTATAGGTACCAGTAGTAGGCCTAAGTAATAAGTGTGTGTAGATTATAATACATCACATTATCATCATTAAAAATATAATAAGTTAATGACGTTTTTAAACTTTTTATCATATACATGTTATAAAAATTGGTATAGTGAAATATCACTGCTACAGAAGCCTGCTGGTGGACCCTCAGGTGACGCTGTGTTGAACATACCAGAGGCGCGCTGACCCAACGAAGAGCGAGCGTGACATTTCCTGAATCGTAACTGACAGAAGAGGAGAGGGGATAAAGACCGTATAAACTCGAGAAATCAGAAATAACATGCGCGATCGCGGAATGAAGTTATTATTACAAATCAGTGAACTATTTAAAAGTGAACTTTAATGAAACGATGGGGATTATTACGTACACACATTGGCTTTGGAAGTCTGCCCAATGTCAACTACATTCACAACCGTCGCTAACGAGCTCTCTCTCTCTTTCTCTATCTCTGCCTGTGTTTCTACATCGTTTCACACACACACACAACCGCGCAGGGAAGAAATAGTTATGTAAGAAAAGTGTAAAAACCAATTAGGCTTATAAATAATAAACCACAAAGAAACCTGTTCCCTTATTTAAATATAAAAAGAAACACCTGATTTTCATATATCTCTCCCCCCCCCCACACACCGCATCTATTTCGTATTTATTACGCCAGTTAAATTTAAATTATTAACGTTTATTTTGAAATTCCGGTGCTGCATATATAAACGTTTGTCTGTCGCGTGTTGAAATTGCCTTCGTTTTATTTGGAAACAGAAATCTTTCCTTGCTTATCACGTAGGCTACATACTGATTTGTTGATCCTCGTTTGCCGTGGTTTGACCTCTCTCCCTGCAGGCAGGTTACCAACGCGTGTAATATGAAGAATATTTATTATTGTATGTAAGGCTTCCAAATAACATGGCTATTATCGTTTTACGTCGCTTAAAAAACGCTGTTAAATGATATTAAATGATGGCAACATCCTCTACTTACTCAGTTCTCTTTGCATCCTGAGGATTTATCAGAATTACTGAATTTTAGAATTCATTAGACAGACAGAAGATGCACTGGGGCGCCGTTTGTTTGTTTGCGTTGTCCAGGCGGGAGCCCGACGAACGCCAAGTTCAAACAATGCAGCGCGGTCGTTTGCTCGGCACAAGGTGTCATGGTGCGGTCAGAGAATACATGATTATACATGAATGACGTGGGGGCATGCCTGGTTGTATGCTATGCTCCAGCCAGTCGCCAGGCCTGAGTCGTGTCTCTCCCTTCAGGATCTTAGAGACGCGCTGGTGTGCTCGATGGCTTGCCACTTCGCTCCCACAATTAGGCGTTGCACACCTCGCAGTTTGCCATGCTCTGAGTTTCAGCCCAGCCAGTCGCCAGGCCTGAGGCGTGCCTCTCCCTTCAGGAGCTTAGAGACGCGCTGGTGTGCTCGACGGCTTGCCACTTCGCTCCCACAATTAGGCGTTGCACACCACGCAGTTTCCCATGCTCTGAGTTTCAGCCCAGCCAGTCGCCAGGCCTGAGGCGTGCCTCTCCCTTCAGGAGCTTAGAGACGCGCTGGTGTGCTCGATGGCTTGCCACTTCGCTCCCACAATTAGGCGTTGCACACCTCGCAGTTTCCCATGCTCTGAGTTTCAGCCCAGCCAGTCGCCAGGCCTGAGGCGTGCCTCTCCCTTCAGGAGTTTAGAGACGCGCTGGTGTGCTCGATGGCTTGCCACTTCGCTCCCACAATTAGGCGTTGGACACCTCGCAGTTTCCCATGCTCTGAGTTTCAGCCCAGCCAGTCGCCAGGCCTGAGACGTGCCTCTCCCTTCAGGAGCTTAGAGACGCGCTGGTGTGCTCGATGGCTTGCCACTTCGCTCCCACAATTAGGCGTTGCACACCTCGCAGTTTCCCATGCTCTGAGTTTCAGCCCAGCCAGTCGCCAGGCCTGAGACGTGCCTCTCCCTTCAGGAGCTTAGAGACGCGCTGGTGTGCTCGATGGCTTGCCACTTCGCTCCCACAATTAGGCGTTGCACACCTCGCAGTTTCCCATGCTCTGAGTTTCAGCCCAGCCAGTCGCCAGGCCTGAGACGTGCCTCTCCCTTCAGGAGCTTAGAGACGCGCTGGTGTGCTCGATGGCTTGCCACTTCGCTCCCACAATTAGGCGTTGCACACCTCGCAGTTTCCCATGCTCTGAGTTTCAGCCCAGCCAGTCGCCAGGCCTGAGGCGTGCCTCTCCCTTCAGGAGCTTAGAGACGCGCTGGTGTGCTCGATGGCTTGCCACTTCGCTCCCACAATTAGGCGTTGCACACCTCGCAGTTTCCCATGCTCTGAGTTTCAGCCCAGCCAGTCGCCAGGCCTGAGGCGTGCCTCTCCCTTCAGGAGCTTAGAGACGCGCTGGTGTGCTCGATGGCTTGCCACTTCGCTCCCACAATTAGGCGTTGCACACCTCGCAGTTTCCCATGCTCTGAGTTTCAGCCCAGCCAGTCGCCAGGCCTGAGACGTGCCTCTCCCTTCAGGAGCTTAGAGACGCGTTGGTGTGCTCGATGGCTTGCCACTTCGCTCCCACAATTAGGCGTTGCACACCTCGCAGTTTCCCATGCTCTGAGTTTCAGCCCAGCCAGTCGCCAGGCCTGAGACGTGCCTCTCCCTTCAGGAGCTTAGAGACGCGCTGGTGTGCTAGATGGCTTGCCACTTCGCTCCCACAATTAGGCGTTGCACACCTCGCAGTTTCCCATGCTCTGAGTTTCAGCCCAGCCAGTCGCCAGGCCTGAGACGTGCCTCTCCCTTCAGGAGCTTAGAGACGCGCTGGTGTGCTCGATGGCTTGCCACTTCGCTCCCACAATTAGGCGTTGCACACCTCGCAGTTTCCCATGCTCTGAGTTTCAGCCCAGCCAGTCGCCAGGCCTGAGGCGTGCCTCTCCCTTCAGGAGCTTAGAGACGCGCTGGTGTGCTCGATGGCTTGCCACTTCGCTCCCACAATTAGGCGTTGCACACCTCGCAGTTTCCCATGCTCTGAGTTTCAGCCCAGCCAGTCGCCAGGCCTGAGGCGTGCCTCTCCCTTCAGGAGCTTAGAGACGCGCTGGTGTGCTCGATGGCTTGCCACTTCGCTCCCACAATTAGGCGTTGCACACCTCGCAGTTTGCCATGCTCTGAGTTTCAGCCCAGCCAGTCGCCAGGCCTGAGGCGTGCCTCTCCCTTCAGGAGCTTAGAGACGCGCTGGTGTGCTCGATGGCTTGCCACTTCGCTCCCACAATTAGGCGTTGCACACCTCGCAGTTTCCCATGCTCTGAGTTTCAGCCCAGCCAGTCGCCAGGCCTGAGGCGTGCCTCTCCCTTCAGGAGCTTAGAGACGCGCTGGTGTGCTCGATGGCTTGCCACTTCGCTCCCACAATTAGGCGTTGCACACCTCGCAGTTTCCCATGCTCTGAGTTTCAGCCCAGCCAGTCGCCAGGCCTGAGGCGTGCCTCTCCCTTCAGGAGCTTAGACGCGCTGGTGTGCTCGATGGCTTGCCACTTCGCTCCCACAATTAGGCGTTGCACACCTCGCAGTTTCCCATGCTCTGAGTTTCAGCCCAGCCAGTCGCCAGGCCTGAGGCGTGCCTCTCCCTTCAGGAGCTTAGAGACGCGCTGGTGTGCTCGATGGCTTGCCACTTCGCTCCCACAATTAGGCGTTGCACACCTCGCAGTTTCCCATGCTCTGAGTTTCAGCCCAGCCAGTCGCCAGGCCTGAGGCGTGCCTCTCCCTTCAGGAGCTTAGAGACGCGCTGGTGTGCTCGATGGCTTGCCACTTCGCTCCCACAATTAGGCGTTGCACACCTCGCAGTTTCCCATGCTCTGAGTTTCAGCCCAGCCAGTCGCCAGGCCTGAGACGTGCCTCTCCCTTCAGGAGCTTAGAGACGCGCTGGTGTGCTCGATGGCTTGCCACTTCGCTCCCACAATTAGGCGTTGCACACCTCGCAGTTTCCCATGCTCTGAGTTTCAGCCCAGCCAGTCGCCAGGCCTGAGACGTGCCTCTCCCTTCAGGAGCTTAGAGACGCGCTGGTGTGCTCGATGGCTTGCCACTTCGCTCCCACAATTAGGCGTTGCACACCTCGCAGTTTCCCATGCTCTGAGTTTCAGCCCAGCCAGTCGCCAGGCCTGAGGCGTGCCTCTCCCTTCAGGAGCTTAGAGACGCGCTGGTGTGCTCGATGGCTTGCCACTTCGCTCCCACAATTAGGCGTTGCACACCTCGCAGTTTCCCATGCTCTGAGTTTCAGCCCAGCCAGTCGCCAGGCCTGAGACGTGCCTCTCCCTTCAGGAGCTTAGAGACGCGCTGGTGTGCTCGATGGCTTGCCACTTCGCTCCCACAATTAGGCGTTGCACACCTCGCAGTTTCCCATGCTCTGAGTTTCAGCCCAGCCAGTCGCCAGGCCTGAGGCGTGCCTCTCCCTTCAGGAGCTTAGAGACGCGCTGGTGTGCTCGATGGCTTGCCACTTCGCTCCCACAATTAGGCGTTGCACACCTCGCAGTTTCCCATGCTCTGAGTTTCAGCCCAGCCAGTCGCCAGGCCTGAGACGTGCCTCTCCCTTCAGGAGCTTAGAGACGCGCTGGTGTGCTCGATGGCTTGCCACTTCGCTCCCACAATTAGGCGTTGCACACCTCGCAGTTTCCCATGCTCTGAGTTTCAGCCCAGCCAGTCGCCAGGCCTGAGACGTGCCTCTCCCTTCAGGAGCTTAGAGACGCGCTGGTGTGCTCGATGGCTTGCCACTTCGCTCCCACAATTAGGCGTTGCACACCTCGCAGTTTCCCATGCTCTGAGTTTCAGCCCAGCCAGTCGCCAGGCCTGAGGCGTGCCTCTCCCTTCAGGAGCTTAGAGACGCGCTGGTGTGCTCGATGGCTTGCCACTTCGCTCCCACAATTAGGCGTTGCACACCTCGCAGTTTCCCATGCTCTGAGTTTCAGCCCAGCCAGTCGCCAGGCCTGAGACGTGCCTCTCCCTTCAGGAGCTTAGAGACGCGCTGGTGTGCTCGATGGCTTGCCACTTCGCTCCCACAATTAGGCGTTGCACACCTCGCAGTTTCCCATGCTCTGAGTTTCAGCCCAGCCAGTCGCCAGGCCTGAGGCGTGCCTCTCCCTTCAGGAGCTTAGAGACGCGCTGGTGTGCTCGATGGCTTGCCACTTCGCTCCCACAATTAGGCGTTGCACACCTCGCAGTTTCCCATGCTCTGAGTTTCAGCCCAGCCAGTCGCCAGGCCTGAGGCGTGCCTCTCCCTTCAGGAGCTTAGAGACGCGCTGGTGTGCTCGATGGCTTGCCACTTCGCTCCCACAATTAGGCGTTGCACACCTCGCAGTTTGCCATGCTCTGAGTTTCAGCCCAGCCAGTCGCCAGGCCTGAGGCGTGCCTCTCCCTTCAGGAGCTTAGAGACGCGCTGGTGTGCTCGATGGCTTGCCACTTCGCTCCCACAATTAGGCGTTGCACACCTCGCAGTTTCCCATGCTCTGAGTTTCAGCCCAGCCAGTCGCCAGGCCTGAGGCGTGCCTCTCCCTTCAGGAGCTTAGAGACGCGCTGGTGTGCTCGATGGCTTGCCACTTCGCTCCCACAATTAGGCGTTGCACACCTCGCAGTTTCCCATGCTCTGAGTTTCAGCCCAGCCAGTCGCCAGGCCTGAGGCGTGCCTCTCCCTTCAGGAGCTTAGAGACGCGCTGGTGTGCTCGATGGCTTGCCACTTCGCTCCCACAATTAGGCGTTGCACACCTCGCAGTTTCCCATGCTCTGAGTTTCAGCCCAGCCAGTCGCCAGGCCTGAGGCGTGCCTCTCCCTTCAGGAGCTTAGAGACGCGCTGGTGTGCTAGATGGCTTGCCACTTCGCTCCCACAATTAGGCGTTGCACACCTCGCAGTTTGCCATGCTCTGAGTTTCAGCCCAGCCAGTCGCCAGGCCTGAGGCGTGCCTCTCCTTTCAGGAGCTTAGAGACGCGCTGGTGTGCTCGATGGCTTGCCACTTCGCTCCCACAATTAGGCGTTGCACACCTCGCAGTTTCCCATGCTCTGAGTTTCAGCCCAGCCAGTCGCCAGGCCTGAGGCGTTCCTCTCCCTTCAGGAGCTTAGAGACGCGCTGGTGTGCTCGATGGCTTGCCACTTCGCTCCCACAATTAGGCGTTGCACACCTCGCAGTTTCCCATGCTCTGAGTTTCAGCCCAGCCAGTCGCCAGGCCTGAGGCGTGCCTCTCCCTTCAGGAGCTTAGAGACGCGCTGGTGTGCTCGATGGCTTGCCACTTCGCTCCCACAATTAGGCGTTGCACACCTCGCAGTTTCCCATGCTCTGAGTTTCAGCCCAGCCAGTCGCCAGGCCTGAGGCGTGCCTCTCCCTTCAGGAGCTTAGAGACGCGCTGGTGTGCTCGATGGCTTGCCACTTCGCTCCCACAATTAGGCGTTGCACACCTCGCAGTTTCCCATGCTCTGAGTTTCAGCCCAGCCAGTCGCCAGGCCTGAGGCGTGCCTCTCCCTTCAGGAGCTTAGAGACGCGCTGGTGTGCTCGATGGCTTGCCACTTCGCTCCCACAATTAGGCGTTGCACACGTCGCAGTTCCCCATGCTCTGAGTTTCAGCCCAGACGAGACGGCAAAGCAGGTGCTGACTGTGGGTGTGACACTCTGTGTTGTCTGCCAGACACTGTGCGACCTAGAATTCATCAACCGAGTTAATAAATATCAAAGTCTAGGACCAACCTTGACTGAAGACCACAATCGCACTGTTGAAGCGTGCAAGCGAAAGGAACTGCCTACCTATAAAAGCCTAGATCTAAGTTTGAATCCGCACGGTGCGTTTTTACGTCTTTTCGGTCTTAACTGTACGACGTAGAGACTCATACATTAAGACACACCAATACGAATTGAGATTTTTCAGCTTTGCATATACAAAAGGGTTGTTAAAAAGGCGTGAATGCGGAAAGTGTCGAGCAGTGAAGTGTTGCGCAGTGAAGATGACAGAGAAGTCACTGATTTTTAATATCCAACAGTGGCGGCTAATGATATCGCTACGTTGAGCTGAAAAATAACAAAAGTGCCTGCGTGAATCTTGACACAGGCAGGCGAGCGGGGCTTTTCCAGACGTTTGGAGACCATTCTGCACGGCAGATTTGCGTAACGCTCTCTAGGTCATTCAAGGTCTTACTCGACTATCCTACCGGCATCCAGGCCTGCCGTGTCAATACAATTCAAGGCGACCTGTATTGCATAAATACTGGATTTGGCAACACCTGGCGATATTGCAAGTGCGAATCACGTTTAGTGGAATGTGATTGTTGTTGTAATTAGTTTAAAATTGTAATAAGGTAATTGTTGAGTGTTGGTCATATTTAACTTGAATTATTATACTAAGAGTGCCATTGTTGATTTCTAATTGTTGTTTGTTTCTAATTGAAGTTTTTAATTAGACTTCTTTGGTGTCAGTTATTCTGTTTCCACTGTACAACATGACGATCCGTGTGACTACATGAACACTATATGAAAGTCGTAACAATATGGGAGTTTTTTTACGTTTATTTATGCAATCTGTTAGTACATAACAATAAGCATAATTGTTCACAGAATACATGGTATAATCCATTGACTAGTTCTCTATATGAGTATTTAAAAGTTAACAGATTATGTATAATATATGTATAGTGTCAGAGTCTAGGTAAGTCCAGATGAAATGTTAACTTTAGACGTCTTGTCTGTAGGCCGTTGTCTAGTAGATTTATGGTTAAAGGATTCGTGTGCTCTTCAAGCCGTTTCACATATCTTTCGCTGAACATCGGAATGGTTTCACTGACTGAGGGCAGGTCCAGGTCTCCATAGATGTCTTTGTTGCTGATGAACCACGGTGCGTTGGTTATGGCACGCAACACCTTGGTCTGAAACCTTTCCATTATGGCGATATTGGATTTAGATGCAGTTCTCCAAAGCTGTAAGCCGTATGTCCACACAGGCTTGAAGACAGTGTTGTACACCAACAGCTTGTTTCGCATTGACAGTAACGATTTTTTGCCCAGGAGCCAATAATGTTTGCGAAACTTGGTGTCCATTTGTTTTATCTTCATCCAAACATCCAAATGTGGTTGAGCCAAGTCAGTTTTTTGTCTAGGTGGATGCCCAAGTATTTTACAGAGTCGGCTACCGGGATAGCCTAATTATTTAAATTTCACAATTGATGTTGTCCCGTGGCATTTTGTGAAGGTGATGTGTACTGATTTCGTAATATGGGAGTTGCGAGGTTCGATGAACGTGGTAGGACTGCCGATCTGTATCTTATATAGTGAAAGGAAAACAGCTGGTATGGTATGACTGTGTCCAAAGAATGAAGGACAAAAGACTGTAAAAGAAAGTCGTGCAGTGGATCCTTCGAAACTGCCGAAGGCATGGAAGACCTAAAAAGGCCTGTATAGCAGGTATAATGTGTTCGAGACACCTGAGAGATGGCGAGTATATAGGCGTGAAAGCTTAGCATTTTGTAGCCCATCATATGTTTATTAAGTAAATGATTTAGCCTACAAGTCTGCCTGTTCCTGCACGGACGCAATTACCAAAACAATTACAGGGGTATAAATGGCAAGGGAGAAGATCCTTCGGAAGACAGAGATAAAGACGGCTGGAAGAGTAAACGCGAGCAGGCATATTCCTAAATCCTATAGTGAAGACGATTAAGCTACTGATACATAATTTACACGCAAAGAAGCACGTATCGTACATAATTATTTCTATTCTAATCAATTGTTTTTAATATTGTCCACTTTGTGTTTATCATTTTAACACGGACACGTACGCACGCACGCCTACGCACATACTGAACTGAAATGATTGTCAGTTACGATAGTTGAGGCTGCATGAACGCTGAGGTGGGCGGTCCGTCTACAGTGTGGTCCCTGTCGATATGCATTTCTCAGCGTGTTTCCCGTCATATATTATTATTTATCATCTTTTCGTTCAACGACGGGAAACGCTTCTTATCTGAGTACACGGAACGAAAGTAAAAAGTATTCAATCAAAACACTATTAAGGTTGTATTAAAATCAAGATTAACTAACAACTGACTACACGGAACGGAGAAAACAAAGAAGATTGATGATACGTCCGAAATACGTATTAAACGTGACACAAAAAAAGAAACAAATACAAAAGAAGTTATAGAATGATGGTAACGAGATAGGAAGCAGCCCGTGTATCGGAGCCGAGAAAGAGGCGGAGGAGCTGTACCAGTAACCTAGTAGTAAATTTGATTATGTCGGCTGTGGCGGGCCGGACAGCTGACCAGACTGGACTGCCGCGGCCACGATCCCAGATATGCCTTGCAGTGGTTAAGCACAACACCGTACGTGCCACGGAAATATTTTACGTCAACCTCTTTGTTATGATGAGTAATGCCTCCAGCGTGAACATAACACGCGTTAATTGAAAAACAATTAGTTTTATTGTATTGGATTCATTTGTTTGTAACGGTTCTCCGTTAAGTGCCTGGAATGACTCATCGGTTTGTCTTAAGTTTTTCAATAGGTGCACGAAGCGACAACATTCTTTATGCATCTCAACATTAAAATTTTTTAATATTAAATTATAAGAAATAAGTTATGTATTTAGTGGACGAATATTCATAGTGCTTAACGTATGTTCGATTTCCTGACAGAACCATAATGAAGGGTAAAAACTAGGGACGGTTAAAGGCGCTCTATACGTCGTTCGGCTCAAGTTGGTACTGAATTCTGCCTCTAGTAAACCATCTCGAAGATACAAAAAAAAGCCTATTGAAATACGTAGACGTGTGTTAATGTGTGTTTTGTGTTCATGTATGCATACATAAAAAAAAAAAAATATATATACACAAAATTACATTACACGTTTTCGGGTGGAATCAAATGAATGCATTATTATACGTGTGTTGTATAGTTGGGGTCTCCAACGTTTTCACTTGACGGCGGAATTGAAAAATCTTGGAAGTCAGGAGGGCCAACAACACACACACACACACACACAGCAAACTTATTTTCTTATTTTATTTAAGTTTATGAAATAATCAAGTCTATAAAATAGGTATTTAAATAAATATTCAGCAGACTTATCAAAAAAAAATTCATTTATTCAAAATAATGTAAATAAAAGTAAGGAAGAAATAACACTCAAAGATATTTCTTATGTAGGCCTATTACTTTTTGTTCTTCGTATTGTTTAAATTAGCAGCCATCCTTACTATTTCTTTTATGAATTTGCTAACTGCTATAATTTTTTTATTGTTCGACTAAGCTTTTCGTCATTACTGACATCTTCAGGTCTTAAACATCTTCAGGTTGTTTAAGACCTGAAGATGTCAGTAATGACGAAAAGCTTACTTAGTCGAACAATAAAAAAATTATAGCAGTTAGCAAATTCATAAAAGAAATAGTATTACTTTTTGGTTTTCTTATGTACGTATAGGATGTGTGGAGTTGGTTCTGACGTATTATGTCTGTTCATTTTGGGTGAAATTTTGATGCTCCTATCCCTAGAATGGATTTTAAGTGTTTGTCTGACAAGTTAGCCCTGTACTTTGATTTTACAAAGTTCATATTTGAAAACGTTTGTTCGCATATATAGGTTGACCCAAGATTCACTTAAGGCAGCCAAACGAACAAGCACATTAACCACGTAAATGTTTTAAACTTGTACAAAATATTATAACATTTTACTGAAATTATTTGTTGTTTAATTATTTAGTAAAATGATGCATGCGGCGGGTTGCCGCGGGCCGGAGAATGACCCTTCGCGGGCTGGATCTGGCCCGCGGGCCGTAGTTTGGAGACCCCTGGTATAGAGAATGAGTCTCTAAATCCCACCCAAAATGATGCATGCGGCGGGTTGCCGCGGGCCGGAGAATGACCCTTCGCGGGCTGGATCTGGCCCGCGGGCCGTAGTTTGGAGACCCCTGGTATAGAGAATGAGTCTCTAAATGCCACCCAAAATGATGCATGCGGCGGGTTGCCGCGGGCCGGAGAATGACCCTTCGCGGGCTGGATCTGGCCCGCGGGCCGTAGTTTGGAGACCCCTGGTATAGAGAATGAGTCTCTAAATGCCACCCAAAATGATGCATGCGGCGGGTTGCCGCGGGCCGGAGAATGACCCTTCGCGGGCTGGATCTGGCCCGCGGGCCGTAGTTTGGAGACCCCTGGTATAGAGAATGAGTCTCTAAATGCCACCCAAAATGATGCATGCGGCGGGTTGCCGCGGGCCGGAGAATGACCCTTCGCGGGCTGGATCTGGCCCGCGGGCCGTAGTTTGGAGACCCCTGGTATAGAGAATGAGTCTCTAAATCCCACCCAAAAAGACTCCACTTTCAGTTAAAAATCCCGTAGATTTAAGAAATATATTTTTTAATGTTTTGAATTATTTAACCACGATTCGTTATTACATTAATCAAAATCTCTGTCATATATTAATAAAATATTAACTTTTCAGCAACTAGTTCTATATCCGTAGTAATTATCTGATATACTGTATAAGCGAAACGTATACGTAAGCCTACATCATGACATGGCTATTTTCCTACTATGATATTTTTAACTCTTGCGTATTACAAAACGTATAAATACATTTATGAAACTTACATTTTAATCATGTTTATTACTCTATTATAACTCTTATATATTAAAAAATATATAAAAGTATAGAAACTCCTCTTGGCGAGGCTAATAAATTTATTATTAATTTAGGACATGCACAGTAGTCTTGCATAGGGATTCACAATGTATACATCGGTCGTGTGCGCGCGTGTGTAAGACAGCAGACAATTTCCTGTGCCTTCTCTCTCCACTCACCTTATAGAACACTAATTAAGTGAGGTTAATTAGCTCGTTGGCTCTACAATAACTCAGCGCAACAAAATAAACGTCAGGTTTATAACCTAGCACAGAGATGTTTAGTAGAACATAATTTCAAATTATGATTGTAGACGAAGTCAACGTTAAACCCAAGTCATGTTGTTCGAAGCTAATTTTATTTACGTCTGGTATTTCCAAAAAAAAAACTTCAGATTTCCCACCAAACGCTTGAACTGGCCCCAGAAATGTTGCTAATCTATATACAGTACATAAAACTCAAAGTCTGAGGATTTCTTTCTTTGTATTGAATACAAATCCACACCGTTCACCGATTGCCACTATATTTACACAGGTAACATCTGGCACAAGGCGAAAAACACTGTATAACTTGGAATTTGATATTCTGCTCCGTTTGCATGGTTTAGGCCCTTTTAATTACGCCCTTTTGTTGACGCGTATAAATGTGTCACTACCATCATGGAGACCAGAATTAATTACCATAGTAACAAGTAAATAAACACATGATATTTAGCGGCATCGGAACTGTACCTTAATCCGTTCCTGCAGTCCATTTTCGATGTTTTTAATAATCGATTGTCTCGATATATTACGATGTGGAAAAGAAGAAGTGTACTACTTGGAAATTGTCCTATTTCTTAATGCAAAGCGAAAATACGTGTTGTTTTCATTTGTAAGGTTAGGTGACAACGGTTTTTAATTTACTGCTGAAATAAATAAAAGCCATGGTTGAGGAAAACATAACGTTCAATGTGTATCTACAATGCTTATAACACAGTAACACTTAAAATAAATAACCTAACGTTTTTGAGTAAACGGGAACTTGTCCTAAATATAAAATTTCGTCGCTAATACGATCTTCAGATCCCCTAGATTTACCGACTTTTCTCCCAAATCGACAAGACTGCAGAATAGTAGTGTTAAACAAGCATAAGGCTCGTTGCTAACATAGCAATGTGATATCACTTTATGCAATGCTGTCACAGTTGTATCTGACACAGGCCTATAGCAAAAGTGATGAGGAAGGAATTCGACCCACTCTCCCTAGCGACGGGGCTATGGTATGAAAAAAGCGTGTATGTGTATGTTGTATTGAGTTACTCAATTTGAATTTCATATCAATAGGCTATATCACTGAATGAGTTAGGACAAGTGAATTCCACCATATGTGCTGATACGGAGTTTTTAGAGAGTCACGATTTCATGTGAGTGAGAGAGTGAGCAAGCGAGTGAGTGAGTGAATGAGAGAGAGAGAGAGAGAGAGAGAGAGAGAGAGAGAGAGAGAGAGAGAGAGAGAGAGAGAGAGAGAGAGAGAGAGAGAGAGAGAGGATAAATACCGACACTACGTACATGTTTGTAAAGGTATGTACATTCTGTAAGTAAGCGATGTGGAATCACGCTCATCGATCGCCTGTCAGAACCAGTGGCGTAATCCACCGTCCAGGACTACGTATTAAAAATATCAGTAAAATTCCAGAATCACTTAACGCAGGCCTATTTCTAAGGCAGTTGCGTGTGTTGTAATAAAGATAACACATAAATACAGAAATGAAAGGAATTAAAATATTTTTAAATTAATAGAATAGAGATGCTTAATAATGTCAATCACTCAACATTTTGGTAAAGAACGTACGTATTTGCACCCTCAAAAGCGCAAAATCAGTTACGCAAGCTCCAGAAAACGAAGGCAGAGCCTATGAATCCAACAGCCAGTGAAGTCAATAGGCGAACATTAAATTTTGTTAGACATGTATTATAAAGTCATTGTACTGGTATCCGCGTCACAATTACAATCATAATCACAATTTTTAATGTTTTAACGAAGTCAACTGACGAATTTTTACTCTGATGATGGATTAAATCTAATCCGAAACGCGTTAGAAGACAGAAACCAAGCGGTCACAGTGACGAATTAAGGTAAAAAATTTTAATGTATTATAGTGATAATTATTGCAACAATACAAACATTAACGGTACTGTGCATTGCCAAAATAAATGAAATAAATAATAAAAATAAATAAATATGAATTAATAAACATGATTCAGATTGCATAAGCTGGATCGTAGTAAGAATAGGGAGCGCAGAATTCATGCATGGACATGCATTTTCGACACACCTGTCGCTAGCGTTGTGTACGTGCGTATTTTGTTAGTGTGTGTGAAATCTGTCCGTTCCTGAAATGTAACCAACTCTTTTTAAGTAGAATAGTTTTATGTTTATTTTAATTATAAGAAAACTATGTACGATAGGATAAAACAAAAGACACCAAAGTGTATAGAAATTATAGGTGAATAAAGTGTTAAAAAACCGTACAGATATGACGAAAAGTGCAATTACTATACGTAAAAAATGAATAACTCTTTTTGTGAGTACCATAAAGAATTACTATACGTAAAAAATGAATAACTCTTTTTGTGAGTACCATAAAGAAGTGCAATTTACGGATAGTAATCACATAAAAATTAGTGATCGATTGAGCATCGAGTGATGTGAAACAAACTACGTAATTCGCGAAAATAGGAGAAAATTGGGACTTGAACCAGAGTGGGGAAAGTGACGCTCGACAGAATCTGACAGGTCAAATATTGTTCAGACAGGAATTTTTGCACTACCTGACTATAAATACCAGGTCGCGCTAATAAAGTTTCTTCTTCTCGATTCAACCGTTGCCGCAGGAGGCTATGTCAGTCGACGACGCCAATTCACATCTATAGTAAGAATCACAGGACAAACTAGATGTCCAACCAGAGCCGCAGAATACATACGATGAGGTCTATGGACACACCGGCAGCATATGACGTGAGACGAGACGACTATTAATCATCACATGACGTAGGACACAACCAGAGGACCAGAAGGACACGGAGGACACGACTGGAGGACCAGAAGGAGGACGTACAGGAATAACCTCGTCAAACGAGGTGATAAAAAACCATTGTAATTATAGACATTTCAAAGACACTAATTAAAGTTGGAATGAAAGACATTCAACCAAGATTAAAATAAATAAATTATACATAAATGTAAAAGCAGAATAAAAATTAGAATAATATTTCTTGTTTTGATAGTTCATCTTCTTCATTCACAGCACTTAATTAATATTGATTGTTAAACTTTCACTTGTGAACTTACTTTGTTTTTCCCGTACGCGTTTCGGCGTGATGTGCGCCTTCATCAGCGGTGTGAGACAGAATGTCCGGAACTTGTAACGGTTTTTTGGTTGGTAGGATGAGTGGGGGGGGAGGGAATAGGCGCGGGGATCGGAATTATTGTATGTTTTATGTATAATTTTGTCAAAGAGTGCGCGTGATTTAAAGTGTAATTGGTCGTTAAGTATGTTGTTTGGTTGTGTTGTGTAGTGTTAACAACATACTTAACGACCAATTACACTTTAAATCACACGCACTTTTTAACACAATTATACATAAAACATACAATAATTAGGATTCCCGCGCCTATTCCCTTCCACCCCCCCACACTCAATCTACCAACCAAAAAACCGTTACAAGTTCCGGACATTCTGTCTCACACCGCTGACGAAGGCGCACATCACGCCGAAACGCGTACGGGAAAAAACAAAGTAAGTTCACAAGTGAAAGTTTAACAATCAATATTAATTAATATTTCTTGTATCAAATTTAGTAATTAGTAACGTAAATGATAAGAGAAATATTTAAATTTTGAATTAACGTAATTAGTAAAGTCTTTGATGATAAAGGAGAATGCATATGCAGTAGAAAGTTAAAACAAAGTAATATAAAAGAAATTTGAATAGAAGTAAATTCATTTTTGAAGCTAATGAATCAACAATTGCAAAAATATGAGCACACAATGAGTAAGCCGAGAGGAAAATAAGTATTTTAAAGTAATTAAAATTAGATAATAAGATTTGTGTATAACTTGTGCATGTAATTTGTTAACAATAAGTTATGTATGAAATCTTCGTACAAACGATATAATAATGAGTCAATGTTTAATATGCGATATGAAAGATTTTGTTTAATAAATAAATTATGGAAACATTTTGAAACTTAAAGAACGTATCATCTTCTTATTACGATTACACCCATGAAATCAATTCAATAAATTAAATTAAATTTGTTATGTTATATAACACACACATTTAAATTACATTAAAAAAATATCAATTTGTAGTGTTATAAAATTTTGACGTCATAAGAAAGGGGGGCTCCTCAAACACAAATAAATTTGTATTTGTAACCAACAAAGATATACCGATGTATAAATTGTCTCCCAAAAGCGTGGGGCTACACAGTTTAAATTACATTTAAATTGGTAATTTGTGTTGTTATATTATATTGTATTATGGGCAAGCTATATAGTGACAGTCTTTTCATCCAAACTGGGATTTAGAATATCGTATTTGAAATTTCATTAAAAAAATATTTTCAGCTGTAAAAATTTGCAAGTGTACGTTAAAAACAGATAACAATAGGTTTTCTTTGAAATACTATTCGCAGCAAAGTTTTTTAATTTTAGTATAGGCCTATTTTTGAAATTACGTAAAAAGTAGGGTTGGGAGTTTATAAATGATCTAAATTAGAAGCACGCGAGAAAAAATCACGATCAAATTGGTACCACGCGATAGGCCTGCATGTGTTGCATTCCGCCTTACTTCGAGTTGTGTGTTTGTTTTTACGTGAATTTCGCAAAAAGCGAGTATTATTTGCAAAGCATATTAGTTTCCATGTGCAATTTTAGTTTGCATGCTAACCTAACAACGCCGACTTTTGGCGCCACAGCCACACATCGGTGTTATATTATTGCTAGTGACATTTTTCGTAACAAATATGACATTCAAACACGATTGCAGTCATAAAAAAACTATCTTATAATATACACTATAAAATGTTCACGATTTCTATTATCTAACTAAAATTATATGCGATATTCGCTCCACATCGATGCCAATAATCGCATAATCGAAGTATCAAAAATGAGTGAGGTACAGTACCGAAATGGAAGAAGAGGTAGAAGGAAGACGACGAAGAAGAAGGGGTAAAGAATCGAAAGAAAAGGAACCAAGTGAACGGCGACTAACCAGACGATGACGTACAAGAGGGTTATTAGACGAGACCACATGTACATTTCACACCCCATGACAAACATACCGTTTCTAACCGTTATCACGCCCACGCTTCTAAGTAGAAGTAAAAAAAAAAAAGAAAAGAAAACACATCGCATACGTGCTACATAGTTGTGACACAATTTATGAGTCAGGGGTAGACGACGGCGCCCGGAGAGGCGCGAGGTCACCCGTCACCCGCTATGCAGACGGCCGAGGGAGGCACACGATTATGTCAGTTGGAATACTACACTCTCACTTTTACCACACACTGATCTCCGCCGCCTGTCTATTTAGAAGAAACAGTACTTTGTAATAGTTTACTGTTCGGTCCCAGCACGAGTCTAATGAATATGTACAGTACACACGTGTGTTTGTGTAACAAAACTCGTGTCAAATTGACGAGTACATAGTCTCGTAAATCCGAGAGACGTCTCTGCTACGCTAGCAATGTTAAGATCGTTAAGACTTGAACTACACAGTACGAAACCTCGTGAAGAATACATATAGGGGTGGGGGGTGTAACTGTAGAGAGCTAAATACTGAACTGCTAGGGTTTTACATAGTTTTAAAGCCTCCTCCTCGTAGAGGCGATTAATCAGTGAACGCAAACTCTCAAGGCCGGAGTTGTCATAGCTGTACGACATTTTTACAGCACTATTAGGCCGTGGTCCAACGTTCGAATTACATAGTTTTAAAGCCTCCTCCTCGTAGAGGCGATTAATCAGTGAACGCAAACTCTCAAGGCCGGAGTTGTCATAGCTGTACGACACTTTTACAGCACTATTAGGCCGTGGTCCAACGTTCGAATTACATAGTTTTAAAGCCTCCTCCTCGTAGAGGCGATTAATCAGTGAACGCAAACTCTCAAGGCCGGAGTTGTCATAGCTGTACGACACTTTTACAGCACTATTAGGCCGTGGTCCCAAGTTCGAATTACATAGTTTTAAAGCGTCCTCCTCGTAGAGGCGATTACTCAGTGAACGCAAACTCTCAAGGCCGGAGTTGTCATAGCTGTACGACACTTTTACAGCACTATTAGGCCGTGGTCCAACGTTCGAATTACATAGTTTTAAAGCCTCCTCCTCGTAGAGGCGATTAATCAGTGAACCCAAACTCTCAAGGCCGGAGTTGTCATAGCTGTACGACACTTTTACAGCACTATTAGGCCGTGGTCCAACGTTCGAATTACATAGTTTTAAAGCCTCCAAGCACCAACGGCGCGGCGGTCACCTTCAGCGGTGAGGAAACACGGTTGTAATGTGACAAATGCTACTCAGTTTTTACTTTATTTGAAATTACTACCTTGTGTGTACGCACCAATGAAGATGGTCCGTCCGTTGGTGCGTCGAAACGTCTGGCGTTTCTGAAAATTTGAACATTGGACCAGCCCTAATAGCCCGGCAAATATGTCGTACAGCTATATACGGACATTTTTACTACTTGGAATTATATATTCTCTACATCAGTCACAGGCAGCCTTAGCTTATGGGGGGCGCATATATAACTGAGGACCAGTTCGATGGGCGCACCCCTCCCCCACCCCATCCATGGAAAATAGAAAGGTTGCGGAGTTCAGTAGCCGGACGTTACAAACACTAACTGTCGCTTATATTGCATTACCCTTGCGCTTATATTTAGCGACGTGGAACACCGAATCAAAAAAAGCTTTGCAGTATTTTTCATATAAATGTGTGAACATTTTTCACATTAGGAGTAGGTCATGAACAATTTGTTATCATGGGCAAGCGCGTTAAAACTAACAAAACCTTAAACGAAAAAATGGTTAAGCAGGAAAACATTTTAATAAAAATAAATTAAAGAACTTACCACAACACTATTTATTTTCATAAAACGCACAGAAATATAAAACTTGAAAAAATCAAGTTTCTCCTTTGGGGAGAAAGGTGTTTACAGGCTCTGGGAGACAAGCTCAACAATCGTTGTTTGATGCAAGAGATAATAAAAACTGTAGTCGTAATAAGATTGAAGTGGACTGTATTTTGCACTACACCACACGTCTCATTCCACACTGACCCACACGCCACGAGTGGGGGACCCACCGCGCATACCCACACAAACACATGAATACAAACTCAACCATGCCCCCAACCTTGAAGGAACATCCTTCAACTTTACACAAAATGAATACATAGGAAATAAACAATTGCATCTTATAACTAGTGTCCATTTAAAAAATTGCTTTAAGAGTAAAGTCTTATTCAGATTTTGGTAACAGGCACAGTTTTGTGATAGGTCTCTTCTTTGTCCCATTTGCCGTTCTTAAAGAGACCACACGAGTGATGCTGTCTTGTCCTGGATGAATATCGGTAACACGAGCCAAGCCAAAGAGGAATGTTGTCTTCCTTCATGATTACCAAGTCTCCAGGGCTGAGATTCGGTGACGAGGTTGTCCACTTTCGTGTCTGTTGCAGGGTGTTGAGGTAGTCTCTCGACCATCGAGACCAAAAATGTTGCTGGATTTGTTGCCACTGATTCAGTCTGTTTGCAGGAAGGTCTGTGATGGAGGGTTCAGGATAATTTGTGAGAACGTCGCCGATAAGGAAATGTGAAGGAGTTAATGCAGCAAGATCACTTGGTTCATCGGATAAGGGAACAAGAGGACGTGAGTTTGTGCAAGCCTCTACTTCTGTTAACAAAGTAATGAACTGAACATAAGTGAGAAGAGTTTTCCCTACTACTCGTTTTAAATGTGTTTTCACAAGCTTGACTGAAGACTCCCATAAACCCCCAAAGTGTGGAGCTCTAGGAGGTTGAAAATGCCAAGTAATCTCATCCAAGGATAATGCTGTAGTTATATCTCTTTGAAATTCTTCAGTTTTCCACAGTGCGACAAGTTCTTGAAGTTCACGGTAAGCACACACAAATTTGTACCATTGTCAGAGTAAGTATCCTTAGGCTTACCACGTCTTGAAGTGAATCTTCGTAACGCGGCAATGAATTGCGTTTTGTACTGAAGCAGACATCGCACCGATGTAGCATTTTGCTGGCCTGACTCCCCTTCTTTTTGACATTTTGACAAAAACAGGTCCACAGTAATCAACACCAGTCGTACAAAATGGACGAATTGAAGGTTGTATTCTTGATTTCGGTAGCGGACCCATTATCTGTGTTTGAATTTTTGGGTTTGCTTTAAAACAAGCGACGCACTGGTGAAAAATTCTTTTAACTAAATTTCGACCACTTATTGGCCAATATTTTTGGACAATGACATTCAATAATAACTGGGGTCCTGCATGTAATGTTTTGATATGAAGGTGTGTAGCGATCAAATCTGTTAACCTGTGCCTCTTTGGTAATATGATTGGATCCATTTGGTCTGGATGTAAAATTGATTGCTGTAATCGCCCACCAACTCGTAACACGTTATATTCATCAATAAATGTATTTAACGAAACGAGTTTGCTTTTCTTATCTATGGATTTGTCAGATTCTAAAGCATTGAATTCAATTGGAAAGAATTTTTTCTGTACCATTGTGATTAAAGTACGTTCTGCTGCTTGACGTTCGCTTACTATTAGAGGACCACTTACGCGATGCTTTTTCACTTGACAATTATGAAGGAATCTTAAAACAATATGCGTTCGATCGTTGAGCTCGTGTGAAGGTAGAAAAATTGTTTAAGTTAATACCTTCTGTGGTAGCAACGGTTGAATGAACACGCTGTCGACGTTCTGGTATATTGTCAAAGTCTGGATGTATGATAGGTTCTTCTAAATTTATCTTGGGCAAATATATAAATGATGGTCCTTTCCAATACCTATCAGCTTGTAGCAGTTCTAATGGGAGTAATCCTCTTGACAGGTAATCTGCAGGATTATCGTCACTCTTCACATGCTTCCATGAGTTGACATCTGTGCCATCTTGTATCTTAGAAACTCAGTTTGCCACAAACGTAGTCCAATGTGTTGTGGGGGCCTGAATCCATGCTAAAGTAATAGTTGAATCCATATAATAAGTAACAGAGTTAATCCGGAGGTGTAGAGCATCTAACGTTGATGTACACAGTTCTGACAACAATAAGGCTCCACATAACTCAAGTCTGGGAAGAGATATTTTCTTCAGAGGTGCGACACGTGATTTCGACGTAATTAAATTTACCGTAATGTCTCCCTCAGTGTCGATGGTTTTTAGATAGAGACAGGCACCATAGGCCGACTCTGATGCGTCAGAAAACCCATGAATTTATGTCTTTAGAGCGTTTCGTCTGTTGGTTAAAATGGCTCTAGGGACACGATTGTCTGCTAGTATATGTAAAGATTCTTGAAACTGATTCCACTTACCACTTATTTCATCAGGGATTGCGTCATCCCACCCTATTTGACATGACCACAGCTGTTGCATGATCAATTTAGCTAGTAAAAGTACCGGACCTATAAGTCCAAGAGGATTTTTAAGTCCGATCAGTCATTTTACCTTTATTGATGGAAAATTGAAAAGTGTCTTGTTTAGAGTTCCACATAAGGCCAAGTGTTTTCACTGTTGTTTCTTCATCGATTTCAATGCAATCGTGCAGGATGTCGTCTCGTGGTACATTTAATAATATATCTGGATTATTTGCGCCCGATTTTCTTAAGTGAAATCCACCTCGGCGTTTATCTCAGTTACGTCCTGTTGGAATTGGATGCCTTCTTCAATTGTTTCGACCCCTGTGAGGACGTCGTCTACATAACAATCTTCCATGATGACTCTTGATGCTGCCGGTAAATGGCGTTTTTCATCGAGAGCAAGCTGCTTCAATGTTCTGGTTGCCAAATATGGAGCACTTGCGGTCCCATATGTTACTGTTGACAACTTGTATGTTTTAACTGGATTATCAGGGGTGTCTCTCCACAATATTAATTGAAGATTTTGTTGTGTTGGGTGTATGTTAATCTGACGATACATTTTTTCAATATCAGTTATCATTACAAATGTATGTGTTCTGAATCTGATAAGAATGCTGATTAAATCTGATTGCACCTTTGGTCCCACAACTGATATGTCGTTTAGAGACACACCCGAATCTGTTTTTGATGAGGCGTCAAACACTACTCTCAATTTGGTTGTTGTTGAGTTTTTGCTTAATACTGCATGATGAGGAATACGGTATAGTATGCCTTTGACTGTTCAGCCTCAGTTGATGTTATTTCCCTCATGTGACCTAACTCTTCGTATTCTCTTATGAAATTTACATACTGTCGATGTAAGTCTGGATTACTTAACAACCGTTTCTCCACCAATAAAAATCTTCGTAATGCTATGTCCTTAGATTCACCCAGTTCACTGACTTCTCCCTTCAATGGTAGTTGAACACAGTATCTTCCATGTTCATATCTGGTCGTTCTGTGCATGAATAAATCTTTGCAAAATTTTATCATTTCCAGTATATTGTTTCTCGCCATTGTGGTCTTCAAGATCCCAGAATCGTTGCATGATTTTGTTGATATCACGATGTGTTGACAAATGACATACAGAAGTTGAATTCGCCTTCTGATTCACCTTTATCTTGCCAGAAATAATCCAGCTAAATACTGTGTTTTGTAAGGTGGATGTAGAATCACAAATTTTAAATCTGCCTTCACATAGTAAATCAAAGAATAATTCTGCTCCTATTAATAGGACGATGTCACCAGGTTGACTGAACTGAGGATCAGCCAACTGAAGGTTTGGAGGGGTCTAGGCTAGATCTGTCAATGGATATTGTATGTAATTGTTGAGTGATAGAACTTAAGACTAGGCAATCAATGGCAGTCGAGAATGAATTAAATCTGGATTTGATTATACACTGAACAATTCTTGTCGGGTTTTTTTATATACTGCCCTATTCCACTCACTTGACTAGAAATGGTCATTGTGGGTAAGCCTAATTTCTTTACTGTCTTATTTGTAATAAAATTCGACTGAGAGCCTGAATCTTAGATAGACTCCCACTCTAATCTTTGTTAGCAACACTCTACAAAACTGTGGGCCTCCTCGATTGTCCTGAATAGTTACTACGGCTGTAGACAACAAAATGGATGAAACAGCTCCTTTGTAGGAGGTATGTGCAGTGGACGTGACAGATGTTTTCTGACGATCACCTTCATCCTTATAACCTGACGGGTTGGATTCAACACGAGTCAAAACACGATTGTCACTCAGCTTCTGAGGATAATGCAGAAGAGTATTGTGACGTTTACCACAGAGTTTGCATGAACCTGCACCACAGTTAGAAGTTTTATGATCACTGGATGAAAGACAATTAAAACACAATCCTAACATTCGTACTTCACCTTCCCTGTCAGCAATAGAAAGAGACTTGAATTTGTCACAAAGGTAAATAGGATGAAATTTGTTGCACAATGAACAGCTCTTAGCTGATACAACCTGATTGGATGAAAATGTATTACTCTTGATTGTCAATTTTTGTCTGGACTGAAATTTCTCTGTGTGAAGAGGGGGGGGGGTGTCTAGGCCATTGCGATGGTTTTGTCCCTACTACCTCTAAGACTTGACATCTTTTTTATAGAAATTTAATTAAGTCTGATAACGCTGGCACCTCATCATATTTTAATTCCGATTCCCATTCACGATGCGTGTTGGTATCCAAGCTATTAGTAATTATGTGGATTATTAAGGTGTCGCATTGATCTGTTGATTGACCAAGGGCATGAAGAGCACATAAGTGTTTTTGAAGGTCATCTAATTGTTGTCTCAAGTAGGAAGCTGATTCCTTGTCTGACTGGTTCAACTTGAAAATGGCCGAAACTTGTTTGTTAATTAAGTATCTCTTATTTTGAAATCGCTCCACTAATAAATCCTAACCGATTTTGTAATTTTCTCCTGAACCTTCAAGCGACTGTAGAATGCTAGCTGCTTTGTTTTTCTACGACAATTTGAGATAATGAAATTTTTTGCAATCTGTCAGATTCGGATTATTATGAATAAGGGATAGGAATGTGTCATGAAATAATAACCATTCATCATATTCACCAGAAAATGTAGGTAGCTTAATAGCCGGCAGTGTAATTGGCGTCCAGCTTGGATTGATTTCTACTAAATTTGGTTTGTTGTCTACTTCACTATCGGTAACACTTTCAATTATCGCTTGAGCCTCTGACAATAATTTGAAATAATTATTCTCAAAGGTTGTCCATTCTTCACTCTGTTCGTCCGACTGATTTATGACATCAATTTCAGTTTATATTTTTTCAAATTCAGGCAATAATTGTTCGAATTTCACTAACCTAAGTTTCAACTGATAATGCCTGATGGGTCTTTGAGATAGTTACTGAACCTAGTCAACTGTCCCTTAAGTACACTTCTTTTTACAGTTAACGCATTTAATTCAAGGGCTTCCATATTATCACTAGTGATTTTAATCTTAAATTGTTAAACGATTAGATTAAATTGAATAGAGGCATGTAAATATAGATAGGTTGTTGTTCTTTATGTAATACAAATGAAACTGTTGACAGCTAGATGAATGGAAGGTATTCATACATAGGCTAGTAATTAACGTTGCAAGGAACACACGAGATAAGAGACTGAATGAATGCTGTTACATTTATCTGCGTGCTGAATTTTTTTGCGTGTTTGCCGACTGGTAACAGGTCACAGCGTTGTGTTGACAGTTGAAGTCGTAATTGAGTATGCGTCACTACGTACAAACGTTGAGCTCAAGGCCGCCACATACCAAGTTGAGCTGTAATGCACTGTTCACTACAATCCGTTTTGCACTTCACAATGAAACTTCACATACTGCACCGTTTCAATTTCTTGAATTATTTAAATAACACTTAAGCACGCTCACCACAGTTGCACAATAAAATGTACGATTCGTGATCCGGCCCGGAGGACCAATGTTTGATGCAGGAGATAATAAAAACTGTAGTCGTAATAAGATTGAAGTGGACTGTATTTTGCACTACTTCCACACAGACTCACACGCCACGAGTGGGTACCCCACCCACCGCGCATAAGCACTCTCACACATTAATACAAACTCAACCAATCGTATTGGGGAAACACGTACCGGTACCGCGGTTCGGTGAATGGCTTGTACTATTTTATAATAAAAAACTTCGAATTAGCTACAAGGTGGCTGCGTTCCTTCGTTCAAAAGAAAACAAAATTACAAATTGGTTTGCGGGCGCGTCAAACCTTATCGACGGGAGCAGGATTGCCGACTGCTGCTCTACATAGTACATCTGCATATTTATACAATTTATTATTAGTAATGCTCATGGGGTTGTTGGCCATGCGAATGTGGATGCGAAGGGCCAATTGTCCCGGACGTCTTAACTGGGTGCGTCGAAATCAAAGACCAAATAAATGACTTTATCTGCCCTTCAGTGTGTGAATTTCATATGTGATGACATGTCGAGGAGTAACGAGAATTTATTAAACCGTTTGTGTCTTGTTTAATACTGTCTGTAGTTGTATTTTACTTTACGTATACCATTTTTTTACTGTATTTCTTCAATGTACCTGCTTTTCACTGAAAACACATTATACGAGGGTCAGTTGAAAAGTTCGCGGAGCGATAACTGTAGCTTAGCGGTAAAACCAAAATTTTTCGTGTGCTGCAAGATTTCTATTTTATGTGAACTCCTGTGAATGTCCAAATCTATCAGTTTATTCATTGTTTAGAAGCTGTTTAATATGGACGTGTCATGCGTGTTTTGAAAAACGACAAAATCAAACATCGTGGTGTGATTCTTTGTTAAAAATTGTTTAGCGACAACGGAAATTCAAAACGAAATTGTAAATATGTAGGAGATGCTGCGACTTCAAAACCAACGGTTTGTAAGTAAGCAGTTCAGTTTAAACGTGGTCATACGAGCATTGAAAATGTGATCGCACTGGGCGCCCAAAAAATGCAACAACTCCAGATGCGGCAGCCATCTTGCAAAACGCTTTTTCACACCAAGTTCTTGAGTTAAAGTATGATGCACAGGCTCATACGAGATACCTATGATTTCAGCAACGTCATCCACTCCTCAATCTGCGGTCTTCCAACACCCTATGATTTTTTTCAGTAGTACCATTTTTTGCACTTTTTGGTCGTCCACTGCTGGGATCGTCTTCAGTGCTTGTCAACACGTTTAAACTCGAGTGTGCCCCACTTACCATTGTTTCCGAAGGCGCAGCATCTCCTAACACATTTACAATTTTTTTTTTTTTCCATTGGCGCTAAAACGTTTTTAACAGAGAATTCATCACAACAGTATTTTTGATTTTGTGTATTTTAAAAACACGCGTGACAGGAAAATTTCAAACAGCTGGTAAAAAGTGAATAAATTGACAGATATATCTGGAAATTAACAGGTGTTCAAGCGAAATATACGTCTTGCAGCACACGAAAGATTTTAATTCTACCACTGAGCTATAGATGTCGCTCCGCGAACTTTCAAACTGACCCTCGTATAATGTGCTTTCAGTGAAAAGCAGGTACATTGAAGAAATACAATAAAAAAATGGTATACGTAAAGTAAAATACAACTACAAACAGTATTAAACAAGACACAAACGGTTTAATAAATTCTCGTTACTCCTCGACATGTCATCACATATGAAATTCACACACTGAAGGGCAGATAAAGTCATTTATTTGGTCTTTGATTTCGACGCACCCAGTTAAGACGTCCGGGACAATTGGCCCTTCGCATCCACATTCGCACGGCCAACAACCCCATGAGCATTACTAATAACAAATTGTATAAATATGCAGATGTACTATGTAGAGCAGCAGTCGGCAATCCTGCGCCCGTCGATAAGGTTTGACGCGCCCGCAAACCAATTTGTAATTTTGTACGAATTTCTTTTGAACGAAGGAAAGCAGCCACGAATTTGCCTTTCTTCTGATTGGCTGATGGTGTCAGACAACACATTCCTGCGGATTCCAAAAGTTTATAAACATGGGTGTCCTACTAACAGCCGCTAGCCTTAACCACACTTTAGTGGTCACTGACTGCGAAACTTTGGTCAGTGTGTTGCAACCTTCTGTACTGAAGATGGCCGTCGAAGGTACGGCCGAAAGGTTTGCACATAACAACCTTACAGGCCTAAGTTGTAATAACATTTTTTTTTTATTTCTTCAATATACCTGCTTTTCACTGAAAACACATTATCTATAGTCAATATATAAAACTCAAAGTCTGAGGATTTATAGGTAGACTCCTACTGAATACAAATCCACACCCTTACACCGATTGCCACCAAATTTTGCACAGGTAACCTTTGACACAAGGCGCAAAATACTGTCTAACTTGGAATTTGATATTTTGCCCCGTTCACACGATTTAGGCCCTTTTAATTATGCCATTTCGTTGACGCGTATAAAGATATCAACAACACCATGGAGACAAGAATTAATTACCATAATAACAAGTAAATAAACAAATGATATTTAGCGGCATCGGAACTGTACCTTTACCCGTTCCTGCAGTTTTTAATATTTTTAATATTCGATTGTATAGATATATCTTGTAATTTTGTATACAGATACGTCTACAGTATATATTTTGTAATTGTCTTAAACGATTATAAAATTTATGTTTATAGCCTACGTATTTCTGATGATGCAATGAAAGTAATGAAATATATTAAATACTACTAATAAAGATGCCAATAACACCATGGAGACCAGAATTAATTACCATAGCGACAAATAAATGAACAAAAGCTATCTAGCGGCATCAGAACTGTACATTTATCCATTCCTGCAGTACATTTTCGATGTTTTATATAATAGGCGATTGTATCGATATATTACGATGTGAAAAAGAAGACGTGTACTAATTATAAACTGTCCTATTATTTAATGCAAAGCGAAAATACGTGTTGTTTTCATTTGTGAGGTTAGTTGACAACGGTTTTTGGTTTTTAGTTTACTGCTGAAATAAATAAAAGCCACGGTTGAGACAAACATAACGTTTAATGTGTTATACAATGCTTCTAACAAGTAACACTTAAAATAAAGAATTTAGCGTTTTTGATTTAACAGGCACTTTATAAATATCTCCAAAGGCTTTATAAACGGGTACTTTTAAATCTCCAAATGCTGTTGCACCAACATAATAATTTAGTACTAGTTAAAATAGAACAAGTGTTGAAAACAGCTTTGGAGAGAAATTGACTAATGAGTACAAAATTGTTATACGAGCTGACAGAACGCCATATAGACATAGGCAATAATATTTATATTGAAATACTTAGGGCTATTAAAAGTTAAATATTCGCATGCGAAGCGGCGGGTAACAGCTAGTAGATAACATCACCAAAATTTAAAAAAAAAACTACGTAAAAAATACCACATTCTCAGAGGCGCAAAAGTTTCTTCACACATACCTTCCTAGACAGTCGCCATAGAGTAGCGGAGATGAGTCAAGAGAGATGAACCATCCGTAAGTACGCCTACCGTACCGTACCGTACTGCACGGCCTACGGATAATGTCCGTACTGTGCGTCATTAATCACACAACAATGGACGAGGATAACCCTATGACAATGGCAAGGTACACGCGGCGTACCGACATTTTACAAATTAAACATCACTCGAGGTATAGCCAGCGGGAGGAGGTGTTGGTTTACTGTGAAATGTTCTCAAATCAAATTAACTGACTTGGACTACTTAGTCTTACATTCATAAATATCGCTACGGAGAATCATACATTACTTCCATGTTCTAAGATTTATATTTAAAATCATTTACCGAAGTTACATGAATTAGGTTCGATAATTTCTGACAAGTTAGGTATGTTCCTTGTAAATCGAGTCTTATGTTTGACAAATTGAAATGAAATATTTCCATAGAAAGTACTTCTTTGTTGCGGATAACGTACTACACATATAAAAAAATTACGCCCTCCCCCTTCAACTACTCTTTTCATTTATAGATATTTCATCTACCTTTCTACAGTGGATTATTATGACCTTCTTTTCAGGATACTTTATTTATCAAAATTAAGTACGTTACTCTTGTTAAAACGCAAAACGTTGCAGGTAAACTACCCCTTCCCCTTAACCGATCTTCACCAAAATCAATAAGCCTTGAGTTCTCTAAAACTCGAGCATATATCCAAAAAATTATTTGATTCTGTTTGGATGTGCGGCAGTTATCGTTCGGCATAGAAAAAATTCTACACACAGGCACTTTTCGGAAAATGACTTTTCTTCATGTTTTGAGGGTAGTACAATCAGAATCACCCCTTATCTCGAACACAATTTTTCCGCCATCACCATACATCTCCTTACGGAACATGGAAGTAAAATTTAAGTTAATGTTCAGAAATCATGTGGAGCTTGGTGATTAGTAGAATTAAACTGAAACATTGTTTTGCCCTTTTTAGAAATTTTTTAGTTTATATGTAGAACATGAAGCTCGTGGTCCTCAGAACTTGGCATGTGGTCCTCAGATGGCCGATACAAATAGAAAATTAGAAAAAACTCAAATGGAAAAAAATCGCTTTCGGTTTTTTAAATTTTTCCTAAAAACTGTCTGGTGACAAGCTGTATAGCTTCTCCTAACGATACTCCAGTTTACCGATATGAAATCTTATTAAAGATAAAAATTTTATCAGTGATATAATTTCACTTTGTTTTTTCATTCTAAACTCACTTCTACAATTTGTATTTTTACTTTTTATGTCTTAAGAAACGTACAAGAAATATCATTATCATTTTGTGTCAATTAACTTATTAGTTTCTGTAATTCTTTAATTATATCCTATTGGGCCTACAATTCCTTTCTTTTTTCTTTTTAACTCTTTAACAAATATACAATGAATATTAAATAACTTCTTATTTGCTGTAATTAGCTTATTATGTTATATTATTCTGAAATTATATTAGGCCTATAACTTCTGAACTGAATAGAAGAAACTTTTCAACAAAAATAAGAACGCTCTCTCTCTCTCTCAATCTCTCTCTCTCTCTCGCTCGCACACACACACACACAAGTACACCCTACAAAGTTTTCTCTTTTACAATAATCGGATCATTCAACATTACTTCTCAAACATTTAGACAGAGCCAACATTCTTGTTATGACCACTATCAATTTTCATATCGCTTTTAATAAAAACAAAAACCGTTCCAAGATATGACAGACATTTTAAATTCCGTACAGTTTTTTTTTTTTTAAAGGAAAGTGAGTGCTTATTGTGTTTAAGCTATCCTGTCAGTTAACCAGTAAAATAACTTTCACTTGATTCAAATCAAGTTTTCTAGTGTGCGTACAATTTGAACGACTGAATCACATAGCCAATGTTCTTTCACATTTATTTATCTTTATTCAACGGTTCTCTTGGCTTTATTCTTTACGCCGATTAATAGTAAGAAAAATGGACAGAGAAGACAACTGATTATAAAAAACTACGGCAAACCCAAAACCTATTAACACTAGTAGAAAACTTCTTTAAGACACAGAATGTGACACGAGAGATACGACTCGCTGTAGACACTGACAGGCTGTGAGACCGACGAAGACGTGGGAAGAAGAAGAAGTGAAACTAGGATGAGGCATATTAACGAACGGACATGGGATGAGGAAACCGTTTAGGGTATAGGCTACATCACGCGAAGCGCCTATACGTGGTGCTCGTCACGTATCCTTCTGGATGGTGCAGTATCCTTGAGCGGCGCGGAAACGTCTAGCTCAGCTTGACGACTCTTCTTTACATTGGCCGGTTGACGTAGAATATCTTCGTCAACGCAGGATCTTCTCATGAACGTTATTCCATATAGGGGTGATTTTCGCTGACAACGAATAGCTTTCGCGATAACAGCTGAGATTAGCCGTCCAGTGCTAGTATTCACGATCCATGCTATTCTCGTAACAGTACTTTGCTTTAAACTACTGTCAGCCCAAAAAGCCAGAGGAAAGGAACGGGTACGTGAACAAGATTTGAAGAGTAGGCCTATTCACTATAATTGGAAAGGCTTGCTTGTAATATGTAACGATGAATTGATTAATCCCATTGGAGGTAACAAAAATAATAGATTCGACAGCCGTTAAAAATATTCTGAAAGTCCCACTAATTGACAAGTTTCAAGCATTAGCGCACTTCCGTTACGTCACCAACTTGCAAGCATTACGTGACAACACCTAGCCTGGTTTCACAGATCGCTCCTCCGGCTTCCCGACGTCCCGTCTGTCTGCCAGGATTACACGATAATTTGGAATGATAGCCTACTCTTGTTCACGGAACTGTGGTTGTTCATTTGGCCTCGGATAAGGGACTGCTAATTGCGTGTACGCCTGTTATTGTACTTTTGTATCTATGCAGGTTAATATTAAGTTTTATCAAATTTTCGTCCAATTTACAGTTTGCTGATGACCAATTACTTTTGGCTCAAGTCTTTGAAGACATAGAGTATGTGACTAGAAAATTTATACAGGAATATCAGAAATGGGAACTAAAGGTAAATATGAATAAAACAAAATCTATGGCAATAAGTGACCTTCATCAAGACTTGATATTGGAGGAAGACATGGGGAAGATTTCATATACAGAGGAATACAAGTATTTAGGGGTGAAAATTACGGCCAGTGAGAAGCAAGACAAATAAATACAATCCAGAATTAATTTAGGAAAGATGGCTATATCTACATTAAATGGAATCCTGTGGGATAAGCAAATTACAGCAGAAACCAAAACCAAAATAATTAAAACCATCATAAGAAGTATCATGACTTACGGGTCAGAAGTTTGGACTACCAATAAACACACAAGAACAAAATTAATGACAGCAGAGATGGACTTTTGGAGATGTTCGGCAAGAGTATCCAGACGTGAGAAAATTAGAAATGATGTCATTAAGGACACAATGAATGTGAAAAATTCAACTGTTGATTTTATAAAAAAAAAAAAAAAATTACAGTGGTATGGACACACGAAAGTAATGGCACAGGAACGATTGCCAAGGAGAGTTATGGAATGGACCCCACCAGGAAGAAGGAAAGAGGAAGACCACCTATCACCTGGATAGAACAAATTCAGGCTATATTGAGGGAACGAGAAACTGGAGAAGATCTTTGGATGGACAAGCAGCAGTGGAAGATGAGAATTAAATTAATTTTCGGTAATCTTTGTTTCCGGAAAATGTGTAAACATTGTACAGCCGGAATAATAAATATTAAGGGACTGCTGAGATCGTGAGAAAGATCGGAGTAAACAAATCATTTTGACTTGTTGGGTAACATTGTAATTTCTGTTACATGGGAGGGGTGACATACATAATAAAATAGATAAATATTTACTGATATGTGGGACCATTAGCAAAATGGTTAAAAACAAACGGTGTCCAGATATTAAAAAAAATTTTTACAAAACCTATTTGTCTCGTAGGATATAATCACAAATACTGGAAACCAAATGCAGTATTTCTGGACACAGCGTCTACGAGGCGTAATAGGCTGCACGTCAGCTGACAGAATGATAAAACACGCGCACACGAACACTCACACACACACACACACACACACGCACACACGCACGTACGCACAGGTGTATACTAAATAAACAAGTACTTTGTCTACTTCATTCTTCCAGGTCCTGTTTAATTAATATATAGACAAAATTCGAATCTTACTAGCTGGACAAGGAGGATTCTGATTTTTCTACAAATGTGTATATAATGCTAAATTCTATTCTACGTGCGTCCTTCTTCATCTGCGATATTCTAGTGTGACGGCCTGTATTATCAATTTAAATTGTGATAGTTTAAATTTTATTAAGGCGAAGGCTATAAGCATAAATAGTGGAGAAAGATGTGAGCTAGATTATTATTTAAATTATTAATTATTTTATTATATTTTTTAAAGGAGAAATTTAGCCACAGTGTACCGTTTCTAGAGATCACCATGGAAAGGTAGTCTTTTATAGATCCCGGAAACTTTTTTGCGTTTTTTAAATTCTTTTTTTAATCGCTTGATATACAATGCAAAGAGTCTTTTATACAATTTTTACAATTCATATGAAATTTTCAGAGATGGGGTTTTTTACTGCAATTTGTGACTGAAAGATAAGTTTGGAAGTCACAAACCTTCAAATTTTCTAGAAGCATTGGAAATGAATTGATATTATCTTCACAACAGGGGTTCCTCTCTTCTTGCCTTTAAGGTTGAGGGATATTCTGTCAAATGTGTGACCATTGTACTCGGTGTCTTTTCGGAGAGCGTTGATCAGCAAGTAAAGTGAAAGAGAATTTATTAAAAATAGTCAAAGTTAAATCAATAAACAACAATTCCACGGTATAACAACATGGAAAGAATATTTTTTTGTAAATTAAATGGTGTGACGACGGAAGCAGTCTAAAAGTTAACATATTGGTTAGGATTCTTCAAGTTTCAAGTTTTAAAATCGATTGGTAGTAGTTTACAGGAATGTTTCTGAAATAAAGCAAAGTCTAAAATAAACAGCTGGTACATCTGGAAAGTACTTGCGGGTGAAGCTTTCGGTACGAGAAGCATCCAAGTTGTAATAGTGTGTGTTTTTTGTATCCGCGCGCGCGTACGAAATGCACTTAATAACAACAAAATAATAACAGGGATGATATAATAATAATAATAATAATAACAAATAATGATGTGTTGAATGCTAAGAGTATTAGTTATAATAAATAATACATATAATTAACTAAATTATATAATTTTAATGTAAGTATTGAGTCCATTTAATTTCATGGCATTCATTTAAAAAAATTATAAACCTTTAACCTGAACAAAGATTTCAGTTTCCCGTGAAGCATTTGTAAAGTGTTATTTAAAAATGGTTTCCATTCATTATTCAGATGTTCACATGAATACTGCTGCTAACTCTCACAAAGCCTTTGCATCGAGTTTTTTTCGTGAGCGTTTTTTTTACCAGTCTTGCTTTCAGCTTTCAGTCTTTCGTGGCGATAAAAACGTTCGCTCATTGATCTGGTCTCACAGTACGTACGAGTCCCCACAAATTCAAAAGTTGCCTATCCCTGATTATATGACATGATGATACTACAGCACACGTTTCTTGAGGAAATGGGAACTAAACAGTACGACCACAGTAACATGGCGCACGCACATAGAGTGTAAATTGGAATACAATCTCCACCGCCCAACAGTGCTGCAGCTGTTGTTCGCACACCGTGTAAGATTAATGATCCTCCATTGTTGGATGTGCGTCATTGTTCCTCGCCGACAGACAACACCATCATCAGCTGAACTCTATGCGTTAACGGTCGCGCCTTACCGTTACACGCACGCACACACACACACACACACACACACGCTCTCTGCTCTCTTCATTACCGCTGTACAATTTTATTAACAATCGCGTGCTTTTTTTTTTTGCGAGGAACTGTTTCTTTTATTATGTTCTCAATCAGAGTCTCGACTCTTCTTCTTCATTCGAGTTCTTCGTCGCCTTCCGATACTCAACACGCCCCAGTGTCTCCGGTCGTTCGTTGTAGTAGTTTAAAACTTTCTTCTCGCATCTTCTTAGACTATTCTCCGGAATACTTTGCCAGGCATCACCAATCCGACTGAATTTTCGGAAACGTATTACGCTGTAACAACACAACACTTATTGTGCCGTGTACACAAGAACGAAATACCCATTCCCGGGACCAATACCTTACGCAATCCGTTCTCCTGGCTATTATTAGAACGCCGGCCACAATCAGCACGTTTCTGGTTTACCCCGGCTATAATTAAAGCGTATATGTTACTCGCTTGTTAATAAAGAAAAAGGAAAAAAGCTCGAGTGGGTGACGAATTACAGAGGAAGACGAATTAGTGGGTGACGAATTACAGAGGGAAACGGATTAGTGAGTGACGAATCAGTGAGGTTCCACTGTAATAAGGGAGCGAGCAAATGTTAAAGAAAATATTAATGGGATAGCTGGACAACGTAGGTTGATGTGGTGTGGACATCGACATCGAATGAGCAACGAGAAATGCTCTAGAACAGTGCTTCCCCCCTCCCAACTAATTTAAAAATTCACGGACCCCGCCTGAGTTCCGTAATTAAGATACAATAATTAAGAGTTCCGTTAAACAGTAATTAAGATAGAAAGTCTTATATTTTAATTAAAATGTATTAAAATCAAAATTCTATGACTTTCAAAATTATAATAGTAATGATATCAAACATTGTTTAATGTGAACAATGAAGCTGCTTTTGAACAATTAGCTCTGCAGTATTGGGTTTAATGTCTGATAATTTCAATATTAAGTCACTCTCGACATCAAGTTTATTTCTTAACTTTGGCTTCAAGTACGTGAGCAGAGAAAATGCGGTTTCACACAAATAAGTAGAGGGAAACGCAGTTACATGCTTCAAAGCTTTTTTTGCGAGTTAGGATGGTCAGACACTACATATAACCAGAAGTCAGCCAGCTGTAATTGCGAAAACTGTAATTTTAATGAACTGTCAGTTGAAAGTTCTGCCAATGAATCTTCTTCTTGCAGTGTAAGAGAGAGGTCTAGTCAGTTCGGCTGACAAACATATCTGCTACACGACATAATTTAAAGACATTATTAAAGCCATTAGTTTGAACGATACAATTAGTAACCCACAAAAAAATATTGGAATCTTCTACTAATTGTTTTAAGATTGTAAAATTTATATATTAGAGCATAAAAATCGGTGAAAATTATGGTATATTCTAATCTTTCTTAAAAGTGTTTGCGGAACCCGTGAAACATTGTCGCGGACCCCAATTTGGGAACCACTGGTCTAGAAGAATACTAGAATATCATCAGCTGAATCGCAGGAAAAACGGTATGCCTCGAAGAACGACTTGGAGACAGGATGTGGGGAAGGATATGAGGAGCAGGAATGTAGAGAAGACTGACTGCGAAAACAAATTACTAACGGTTTAGATGCGGACGAATGTCGTAGGCTCCCCGCAACACACATAAATATTTTCTGGGGGTGGCGACCATCGGGCTTTGTGAGTAAATATTTTGTGAATCATACAAACTGGAAGAAACCGGATTAAGAGGAAGAATTAGGTAAAGTCCTACATTCTGTTTTTGAAAAAAAAAAAAAAAAAAAAAAATACGGTCGGAAACACATGTTCGTTCAAAACTTGTTTATTCATTGTAAGGTGATTATGACAGAGATAAAATAAGAATTATTAAAAAAAAAGATGGTAGAATATAATATATTAGTTGGAATATGGGGTCAGCCAAGAAAAAATAAACTACAAAAATAAATAAATAGTGTAATAAATTCCTACACCAATCAATTATTAACAAAACTATAATTAAAAGTCTATTAAATGAATTGTTATCATTATTATCGCGCGTAGGACACGAGAATAATTGAAACAAATAAATTAGATAAATGGCGCGCGCGCCCGTCTCACTGTCAGCTATAGATACTAGTCTTAATAACATAAGACAGACTGCGCCGACGAGTCTCTATTAAATAGCAATATAATTAGTTATTCAATTAAACAGTACCATGAAAACTGATCCAGACGAAGAAGCAAGGGGATTCACTTTGCATAAATAAAAACAAAAACATCATTAATAATAATAATAATAATAATAATAATAATAATAATAACGATGACGTTAGGACAGGCTGTGACATATGCATTGGCCTTTAATTAGAGAAACGAAATCAAGTCAGCGCAGACGACGTTGGCGGGCACCAATGGAACTTAATTATCCTACAGCGATATGCTGCAACGAATAAAAGGACACACACACACACACACATCGGAAAGCAGTTACGTAGGACGGGTAAACAGCTTGATCGAGTCTAGACAGGAGATACCTTAGCATCGGGATGTATTTACAGCTGTTGGCTGGCCACTGGCTGATAACGTTAACTCTGCTTATGCGTATTCGAGTGACGGATGATATTACGAATGGACGTGTTATAACGGAATTATTCCCTATATAACTCGGGAAGCAGAAATATTTTGAAATAAGTGGAAAAACTAAGCAGACACTGTCAATGAGGTAGCTAGGATTTTTTCATTGGTGGGGGGGGGGGGGGGTAATTAACCATGATTTTCCATTGTAACGGGTTATTGACGATAAACAGGGGAAAAGGTGTCGGTGAGAGTAGCGGATTCGTCACATGTAGTCTTCTGTGTGAAAGGCTGTTACCGAGCTAGGACCGCTTGGCTGCAGATTTTAGTATAAGACGCCATTGAGAACCTACCATGTTGGGGGGGGGGGGATCTAATATGATAGTCGTAGTAAGAGGGGGAAATGGTCAGACAGAAATAAATCATCGTCATTTTCAACAAGGATTAAACCAAAAATTTAGTTTTTTTGATAAACCAATACCATTTAGTTTTTATTGATATTGAAAAAACCTATGACAATGTACCGTTAGCCAGCTTTAAGATCCGTGGACAGCTTTAAGATCAACTAGTATCATCCGCATTACCATAAAAGCTATACAAAATTTCTATAACAATTCAATATCGACGATAAAAATAGGAAATAATTTGTCATCAGGGTTTCATGTGACCAAAGGTTTACGCCTGGGATGTTGTCTATCACCCACGCTTTTCAAAATTTATACGCAGAAAGCAATAGACTTCGAAAAAAATGTGGAGGAACATGGAAATTCCACTTGATGGTGATACAGTTTATTCATACAGTTTGCTGATGACCAATTAATTTTGGCTCAATATTTTGAAGACATAGAGTACATGACCTTTAACCTGAACAAAGATTTCAGTTTCCCGTGAAGCATTTGTAAAGTGTTATTTAAAAATGGTTTCCATTCATTATTCAGATGTTCACATGAATACTGCTGCTAACTCTCACAAAGCCTTTGCATCGAGTTTTTTTCGTGAGCGTTTTTTTTACCAGTCTTGCTTTCAGCTTTCAGTCTTTCGTGGCGATAAAAACGTTCGCTCATTGATCTGGTCTCACAGTACGTACGAGTCCCCACAAATTCAAAAGTTGCCTATCCCTGATTATATGACATGATGATACTACAGCACACGTTTCTTGAGGAAATGGGAACTAAACAGTACGACCACAGTAACATGGCGCACGCACATAGAGTGTAAATTGGAATACAATCTCCACCGCCCAACAGTGCTGCAGCTGTTGTTCGCACACCGTGTAAGATTAATGATCCTCCATTGTTGGATGTGCGTCATTGTTCCTCGCCGACAGACAACACCATCATCAGCTGAACTCTATGCGTTAACGGTCGCGCCTTACCGTTACACGCACGCACACACACACACACACACACACACGCTCTCTGCTCTCTTCATTACCGCTGTACAATTTTATTAACAATCGCGTGCTTTTTTTTTTTGCGAGGAACTGTTTCTTTTATTATGTTCTCAATCAGAGTCTCGACTCTTCTTCTTCATTCGAGTTCTTCGTCGCCTTCCGATACTCAACACGCCCCAGTGTCTCCGGTCGTTCGTTGTAGTAGTTTAAAACTTTCTTCTCGCATCTTCTTAGACTATTCTCCGGAATACTTTGCCAGGCATCACCAATCCGACTGAATTTTCGGAAACGTATTACGCTGTAACAACACAACACTTATTGTGCCGTGTACACAAGAACGAAATACCCATTCCCGGGACCAATACCTTACGCAATCCGTTCTCCTGGCTATTATTAGAACGCCGGCCACAATCAGCACGTTTCTGGTTTACCCCGGCTATAATTAAAGCGTATATGTTACTCGCTTGTTAATAAAGAAAAAGGAAAAAAGCTCGAGTGGGTGACGAATTACAGAGGAAGACGAATTAGTGGGTGACGAATTACAGAGGGAAACGGATTAGTGAGTGACGAATCAGTGAGGTTCCACTGTAATAAGGGAGCGAGCAAATGTTAAAGAAAATATTAATGGGATAGCTGGACAACGTAGGTTGATGTGGTGTGGACATCGACATCGAATGAGCAACGAGAAATGCTCTAGAACAGTGCTTCCCCCCTCCCAACTAATTTAAAAATTCACGGACCCCGCCTGAGTTCCGTAATTAAGATACAATAATTAAGAGTTCCGTTAAACAGTAATTAAGATAGAAAGTCTTATATTTTAATTAAAATGTATTAAAATCAAAATTCTATGACTTTCAAAATTATAATAGTAATGATATCAAACATTGTTTAATGTGAACAATGAAGCTGCTTTTGAACAATTAGCTCTGCAGTATTGGGTTTAATGTCTGATAATTTCAATATTAAGTCACTCTCGACATCAAGTTTATTTCTTAACTTTGGCTTCAAGTACGTGAGCAGAGAAAATGCGGTTTCACACAAATAAGTAGAGGGAAACGCAGTTACATGCTTCAAAGCTTTTTTTGCGAGTTAGGATGGTCAGACACTACATATAACCAGAAGTCAGCCAGCTGTAATTGCGAAAACTGTAATTTTAATGAACTGTCAGTTGAAAGTTCTGCCAATGAATCTTCTTCTTGCAGTGTAAGAGAGAGGTCTAGTCAGTTCGGCTGACAAACATATCTGCTACACGACATAATTTAAAGACATTATTAAAGCCATTAGTTTGAACGATACAATTAGTAACCCACAAAAAAATATTGGAATCTTCTACTAATTGTTTTAAGATTGTAAAATTTATATATTAGAGCATAAAAATCGGTGAAAATTATGGTATATTCTAATCTTTCTTAAAAGTGTTTGCGGAACCCGTGAAACATTGTCGCGGACCCCAATTTGGGAACCACTGGTCTAGAAGAATACTAGAATATCATCAGCTGAATCGCAGGAAAAACGGTATGCCTCGAAGAACGACTTGGAGACAGGATGTGGGGAAGGATATGAGGAGCAGGAATGTAGAGAAGACTGACTGCGAAAACAAATTACTAACGGTTTAGATGCGGACGAATGTCGTAGGCTCCCCGCAACACACATAAATATTTTCTGGGGGTGGCGACCATCGGGCTTTGTGAGTAAATATTTTGTGAATCATACAAACTGGAAGAAACCGGATTAAGAGGAAGAATTAGGTAAAGTCCTACATTCTGTTTTTGAAAAAAAAAAAAAAAAAAAAAAATACGGTCGGAAACACATGTTCGTTCAAAACTTGTTTATTCATTGTAAGGTGATTATGACAGAGATAAAATAAGAATTATTAAAAAAAAAGATGGTAGAATATAATATATTAGTTGGAATATGGGGTCAGCCAAGAAAAAATAAACTACAAAAATAAATAAATAGTGTAATAAATTCCTACACCAATCAATTATTAACAAAACTATAATTAAAAGTCTATTAAATGAATTGTTATCATTATTATCGCGCGTAGGACACGAGAATAATTGAAACAAATAAATTAGATAAATGGCGCGCGCGCCCGTCTCACTGTCAGCTATAGATACTAGTCTTAATAACATAAGACAGACTGCGCCGACGAGTCTCTATTAAATAGCAATATAATTAGTTATTCAATTAAACAGTACCATGAAAACTGATCCAGACGAAGAAGCAAGGGGATTCACTTTGCATAAATAAAAACAAAAACATCATTAATAATAATAATAATAATAATAATAATAATAATAATAACGATGACGTTAGGACAGGCTGTGACATATGCATTGGCCTTTAATTAGAGAAACGAAATCAAGTCAGCGCAGACGACGTTGGCGGGCACCAATGGAACTTAATTATCCTACAGCGATATGCTGCAACGAATAAAAGGACACACACACACACACACATCGGAAAGCAGTTACGTAGGACGGGTAAACAGCTTGATCGAGTCTAGACAGGAGATACCTTAGCATCGGGATGTATTTACAGCTGTTGGCTGGCCACTGGCTGATAACGTTAACTCTGCTTATGCGTATTCGAGTGACGGATGATATTACGAATGGACGTGTTATAACGGAATTATTCCCTATATAACTCGGGAAGCAGAAATATTTTGAAATAAGTGGAAAAACTAAGCAGACACTGTCAATGAGGTAGCTAGGATTTTTTCATTGGTGGGGGGGGGGGGGTAATTAACCATGATTTTCCATTGTAACGGGTTATTGACGATAAACAGGGGAAAAGGTGTCGGTGAGAGTAGCGGATTCGTCACATGTAGTCTTCTGTGTGAAAGGCTGTTACCGAGCTAGGACCGCTTGGCTGCAGATTTTAGTATAAGACGCCATTGAGAACCTACCATGTTGGGGGGGGGGGGATCTAATATGATAGTCGTAGTAAGAGGGGGAAATGGTCAGACAGAAATAAATCATCGTCATTTTCAACAAGGATTAAACCAAAAATTTAGTTTTTTTGATAAACCAATACCATTTAGTTTTTATTGATATTGAAAAAACCTATGACAATGTACCGTTAGCCAGCTTTAAGATCCGTGGACAGCTTTAAGATCAACTAGTATCATCCGCATTACCATAAAAGCTATACAAAATTTCTATAACAATTCAATATCGACGATAAAAATAGGAAATAATTTGTCATCAGGGTTTCATGTGACCAAAGGTTTACGCCTGGGATGTTGTCTATCACCCACGCTTTTCAAAATTTATACGCAGAAAGCAATAGACTTCGAAAAAAATGTGGAGGAACATGGAAATTCCACTTGATGGTGATACAGTTTATTCATACAGTTTGCTGATGACCAATTAATTTTGGCTCAATATTTTGAAGACATAGAGTACATGACCAGAAAATTGATACAGGAATATCAAAAATAGGGACTAACGGTAAATATGAATAAAACCAAACACATGGCAATATGTTTACCTTCGTTAAGACTTGATATTGGAGGAAGACAGGGAAGATTTCATGTACAGAGGAATACAAATATTTAGAGGTTAAAATTACGGCCAGTGGGAAGCAAGACAAAGAAATACAATGCAGAAGTAATTTGGGAAAGATGGCTATACCTACATTAAATGGAATCCTGTGGGATAAGCAGATTACAGCAGAAACTAAAACCAAAATACTTAAAACCATTGTTAGAAGTATCATTACTTACGGCTCAGAAGTTTGGACTACTAACAAACAAATTAAATAGTTGATTTTATCCAAACAAAAAAATTACAATGGTATGGACACACGAAAAGAATGGCACAGGAAAGATTGGCAAAGAGGCAAAGAGAGTTATGGAATGGACCCCACCAGGAAGAAGGAAAGAGGAAGACCACCTATCATCTGAATAGAAGAAATTCAGACTATATTGAGGGGACGAGAAATTGAAGAAGATCTTTGGATAGACAAGCAGCAGTGGAAGATGAGAATTCAATCACTTCTGTAGTCTTTGGTCCCGGAAAATGTGTAAACATTGTGCAGCCGGAATAATAAAGAAAAATTAAACCAAAAATGGTTTGTTCCGGTCCCAAGTAGGTAGACTTGTCCAGTAGGTAGACTACAGTTGTTCACTCCGACGTTTCTTCAGACGCCTTATGGCCTACTTCTCCGTCATTTGCCTTATAATTCCACAGTTTTTTGGTGACGTGGGAGTCGTCCATTCGGTTAAGATGTTCCAACCATTTTAACCGATACTGGGCGATTCTATCCAGTGTACTCATAATATCCAGCTCCTGCCGTACATCGACATATCTTTCGCGATCTTGAAGAGTATATTCTGCCACGTGCCTGAGTAATCTCATTTCGGCCGCTTGAACAGGCGCAAGTGGATGAAATAAAAGGAAGAAGAAGGTATGTGCTGACCGAGAGACTGTCTTCGGAAAGAACGAAATTCAAGCCCACCAACCTCTGGGATGAGGAGAAAAAGAGAAGCACAATAATGCCTCCTTGGCTACGTCACGATGTTCACGACGATGTTCAGTTTGCTGTATCCCATTACGGTTGTGAAGTGAACCGTACAGTCCTCGGCATGAGGAAAACCCGAGGAAAACTCTGTCGGTCCACTCTCGACGGCCGTTTTCAGGAAGGTACGTGTTGAATTTGAAAAAAGGCATCAACGTCCCTAACGTTATCGTCCATAACACTCATCTTCGGAACTGAAAACTTCGAGTGTATCTGAATACTTTTACCTCAGTAATCAGAATTAGCTTACTGTTGCAGTCGGCACCCCTGTGTAGATCCACACCGGTTTCCAAATCGGATGGAATAAAACCACTTTATACTGTATAGAAAACGCTTGGCCCACCAGTATCAAATACAGGATCCGGCAGAGAAACCTGACGATTTTTGAAGTAGTCCTGTCTAGTGTAGCATAGAGCGCTGTGATCGAACTTGTGGTCACGTGTTCAACAGCTCAAATCATTTCAGTCTCCATGGAGCGTTGGTCAGCAAAATCATCAAATATTTACAAACATTTCATTTCTACAAACATCGCGCGTCTGTAGTGGAAACATTTTTTTAAAAACAACAATTAAGTGAATGTTACGCAGCGAGCTTATCGTCGTCATTTCAACATTCATCGAAACTACCGTGTTACAAGCCGCAATACCATACTGTTGTAGGTGGCGAATTTTCGGGAAACGGCTTGTGCCATAAAGAAGAGACCACCAGGGAAACAGCGCACTGTTCAATCCGCGGAGAATGTCGAACGCGTGCATCACTCTGTTCTTAGCAGTCCTCGGCGATCGGCATTAAAACACGAAAGAGCCCTAGGGATTGCTGACAGCTCCGTACGCAGAATTTTGCATTTGGAACTCGATTTCATCCCTATAAACTTGTTACAGTGCAAAACATTAGTGGCCCGGGATAAGAGAATTCGCATGTGTTATTGCCATGAACTTCTGAATAACAGTGAACGACCAAGTGCTAAACAATCTGCTCATGATCGATGAGGCCAATTTCCATCTGTGTGGTTATGTCAATACGCAAAGCTGCCGGTACTGGGCGATGAAGAATCCTCAAGAGCTGTTTGAACGACCGTTACACAGTCAGAAGGTTGTTGTGTGATATGGCTTAACGTCTTCCGAGATAATTGCTCCCTACTTCTTTGAAGTCGAAGAGGGAATGCCGTGACTGTAAATTCACAACGTTACGTTCACATGCTTACAACATTTCTTGTACCTGAGTAACGACAACGTGGTGCTGCATTGGAAACCACGTGGTTCCAGGAGGATGGGGCAACTGCTCACACTGCAGGGGCTTCCATGAATTAATTGAGAGAGATGTTTGGACCCCGAGTGATCTCACACCGAGGGAACATTCAGTAGCCTCCAATAGCGCCCGACTTCAACGCTAGCGACTACTTTCTGTGGGGGTATGTCAAGAGTAGAGTGTACCTGGACCGGCTGAGGACAATGGTGGATTTGGAACGGAATATTCGGACAGAAGTGGTGGCAATCTCTCCGGAAGTTCTGCGGCGAGTAATGCGCGGGTTTACCGTTACGCCTACAAGAATGTTGAAAATGAGGGACACCATCTAAAGAATGTGATTTTCAAAAAGTAATTTATGTAAGTAAAATGCTTTGAGATGTACTTTAATTCTGAAATACGTAAAATATTGTTTACAAACTATTTATTCTCGTAATAATTTTACTTAAAAAACCGTCAGGTTTCTTTGCCGAACCCTGTACATTGATGTTGTCTGTATGTATATATATATATATATATATATATATATATATATATATATAAACAATTTCAGTAAATGGAATAGGAACACACATAAATTACTCCAACATATATATACACTATATTATATATCCTGCATATAGTATCAAATATCTCACATGCGCCATTCGACACATTAAATAACACTTTCTGTACTCAAATGCAACTTCATTTTCTTTTTCTTTTGTCTTTGTTCCACCGATTCCTCGGCTATAATAATAAATCACTTAAAATGTCGTTAACGAAAACGAGCCGAACCGAAGCGAGAAAGCAGGAAACAGAGGCAATGTTAACCAAATTTGGGGCGTACAACAGTTTCGCCATACGGTAGTGGTCGCCCTGGTGAATTATTGTCCGGCTGAGACTTGGAAAATTACATACAGGCGCGCGGGGTCAGAGTTGACTACGGAAGGAATGCGGCGACCACAATTGATCATTACTTACATGAATGTAACGTACGTACTGCACATACCACGTGTATCACATTTCCAACCGCAGTGCGGGCGGGCACGCGCGCCTGTCTATTGTACGGTTATAAACACACACACAAGTACACATCTCAGAATAGATTTACAAACATTTAAATGAATGTAGGAAGTCTGTAGCTTGTAGCAATCAAGTTCAAACTAATGTAAACGCGAATACACTATGCGCGGTTATAAATTAAATTATAAATAACTTTAACAATGATTTAAATCGCTGTTCCGATGTCGTAGATCCCAGAGATAGTACAGTTGACTATACTCGCTTGTGTATCTCGCGATATCCTCTAGTATGAAATTATCAAAGTAAATTTTGTAATGTCGCGCGAGAAAAGCAGTGATAAAATGCATTGCGAGATTTCAGATCTGTAGAAGTGTAATGATTATTAATGAAAATATGATTTATGATTAGTTTCAGGTTTGCTTCGCGGTCTTCGTTTACATTTATTTAATTCTATTTAAACAAAACCCACACGTCATGACGTGAACTCTTTAGTTGCTCTGACCTTCGGGTAAGCGTGCCAAAGAAGGGGGCTCTTTATTTGTCGTCGACAGCAAAAATTATGTCAAAAAAGTTCTTTAAAATTACGACGAGAATAAAAGAGAAATTTTATATCGCGATACTCAAGGCACGCGATCAGTGGCGTAACTAGGAGATGCTCCTGGGGGGGGGGGGGATGAATTTAGCTTGAAGACTTGTAATTCTCTTCTTATGACTTCATTCTTTGTACGGTCAAGTTTAGAACACCTTATAATCCCTCTTAAAAAACGCTATTTCCGACGCCTGTATTTTACTTTCTTGTTTCTCGGTTGTTGTTCATAATTCCCATAGGGCACCGCCATAACTTTATAAGAATTTAATTTCGTCTCTCGACGAACCATGTTTCTAAAAGTACGATTGATTTCCCCACTTGCCTTGCCCAACTAAACATTGATATCATAATTGTGATCATAGCCATTATCATTTCCTAAATAGTTAAATGGCTTATCTATTGATCATTAATTATTATTTTTGTTCTTATTGCTTCGTTGTTTCGTAATGCCATTCATTACATTTGTTTTTATAGTGGAGATATTCATATTGTATTGTTTTCAAATCTGATACAGCTTAAAAACAAATTTTTGTAAAGCAGATTCTTCATTTTGAACTATATGTAAGTCGTCAGCAAACGACAAATAAAGTCACAAAACAGACGCGGATTATGGATACCGACTAAGTGTGTTAGCAAGTTTAGGAGATGTCTTTATTTAGCAAAACAGTCAGCCTTATTTAGCTGCACTAATTAAGTTCATACACACTAAATGGACATATTCAAATTAGACATCCCGTTAACTCATAACACAGTGTATAAATTAAGTTATGCGGAAGACCGAATAGGAATGATGACAGCGAGTACATGATAAAGAAACTAACAGAGAAGTTCAAAAGATGAGAGTTAAAGGTACTTTTAGACACGACAAAATATATGTGGGCTGTATTGGTTAGGAACAATAGTCTGTGATTATAAAAAGTGGTCATTTACAATGAGATGCGCAAACTATAATTACTTCGGACTGAAAAATTACAAAAGAAGGGAGTAATAAAAATGCAGCCATTAGAGAATAAAATTCGAACGGAGGCAGGCAAAAAGCGAATTGAATAGCATGTGTCTTATGAGACAAGAAATATCAAAACAGATATACTAGTAAAATAAAAAAAAGCATCATAACACAGATATGAAGTGTGTGGGCAATGAAAGTAAGAACACGACAGTTTTTACAGGAATTGGGTTTTTTCAGTCGAGCTGCGGGAATTTGGAGAAGACTCACAGTCACGAATTGTTGGTGACGGGGACTTTAATCCAAAAGCTGTACTACGATACAAAAACAAGATATGAAAAACCGGACGAGCAATGATTACCATAACGGATGATGCTGTATGCCTTCACCAAGACGACGGAAGAGGCGAGAAAGACCTAGATAGAATTGGAGGAATCGAATTAATCCACAAACATGAGAAGAAAAATTAGAATAAACCCAGTCTGTAGATAAGAACAGAGGAGATTAGGAAACGGAAGTTGTCGAAGGATTTTTCAAACTCATAAAAAATCTAATTCGTAATCCAGCAACCGTTTTTCTTATGAGACGTTTCCATAACATTTAAGGAATAATAACAAGGACCATAATAAACCTTAACTTGTCACTACTCATAGTTTGTGGTGAGTGGGTATGTAATGTAATTCCCAGTGCTGTGAATGTAATGAAAATTGTAAACTTTAATGATGGAAATAAAGATATTCACAAACCTTAGATAATTAAAATGACAAATGCTTTTAAAAATTCGATTGTCTTCGAGTATCTTCGTTCTAATCGAATGATTAACCTATAATCGTTTCACGTTAACGTTTTAACGCAGAAGAAACACTGGTTTGGGCATACTAAAAGAATGGACGACTCTAGAGGACCCAAGAAAATACGGCAATGTATATCGCCAAAGAAAACGGAGATGGGGAAGACACTAAAGAAGTTGGAGAGAAGATTTTGTGGAAGCAATGATGTCCGAAGGACTGGAAGAGGATATGTGCGCGGTCATAAAGAATTAGGAACTCGGGACGGACAGGCGGATGAGGTCGTGGAAATCCGTTATATATAGGCCTATTGTTTTAAACACTTCACAATTTCTCCTTCTACAAGAACGAGAACACAACGGACTTCGTGGAACGATAGTGCATACTATGATGAGGCATTTAGGAAGGTCAAGAAAAAGAGTTTCTTCAGTGTAACGGCTGCAGAAATGGATTTTAAAGAGACGACTAAAAAAATTAAATAAAGATGATGGACTGAGTATGCGTAAGACAAGAAGACAAAGTTATGCGTAAGTTTAAACATATTGGAAGTCTCAAAATAAAAGTCTGGACATTATTGTCAAGAAGTAGGAGGGGCAAGAATGAAACCTTCCTGACAACAGGGTGTAATAAAGATATCAGAGTCGAACTAAACATACTTGCAATGAATAACAGAATACGAACAATAGTTGAGGAGTTGATCGTTTTACAGATTGAAAGATCATCATCATCATCTTCAAGGATTAAACCAAGGATGGTTTGTTCCGGTCTCAAATAGGCAAAGATTAGAGCTGGTCACTCCAGCGCTTCCTCGGACGTCCCACACATCTCCGTCCCCTCGGTTTATAGTTCATAGTTGTTTGGGGATGCGGCAGTCATTCATTCGGCAAAGATGTTCCCACCAATTCAGCCGATACTGTCAAGTATATGTACTCATAATATTCAGTTCCTGCCATATATCTGTGTTTCTTCTCTGATCACGGAGAGTATACTCTGCCATGTGTCTGAGAAATCTCATTTCACCCGCTTGGATGCGTCATTGTCAAGTAGAGGTTAGGGCACCCTCTTGCCCTTGGTGTGAGAAATTGCCCCTAAAGACGTGTGACCTTCCATTTGTCAACGACGTAGGATGTGGGAGGCGAGTAGAAACCACCACATTAAAGATCCTTATAGATATCTCAACAGGGAAACTGGTCTCTTTATTCTGGCAAGACAGCCAGTTTATGGGAGAACACCCACACAGAAAATCGGGCTGGACGTTAAGCCTGAAGGTGGTAGCCCCACCATGCGTCTTACCCTACGACATGCTAGTAACGTATCCAGGGGACATATTCACTACTAAATTGCCTCAAATAAGATTGGAAGATCAGAGAGTAATTAAGGTAACAGTGGCTTACAAATCGGTTAGACGAAGGAAGATTTTTGGGTAGACTCTTGCAGAGTTGGTTGCAGTGAAGACGGAACAGGCTGTATGTCTAAATATTGGAATGGAGTCGATGACGACTTAAAAACTCCTATTAAGACTGATCAACTTAAAGAGATTGATTTGTTCAATCTCATAAAGTATTCGAGTCGCGTGCGTGTTTTCTGCTAATCAATCAGACCCAAATCGTTAAAATATCAGACTAAAACAATTGTTGTTGATGATCGCCATATTAATTTTGTCGTTTATTATGTGACTTTAACCTGTTTATCCTGTATCAGATGTAGTCTGTAATAACAAAACCCGCGGCTGAATTACGATGAGCCATTCTTAACGCTGGACACATTCTAGTGTTTTTACGGAACAGATCATTATATTACAGAGGGCTTCAATGTTAAAGTTACGTAGAGATATTCTCCAGGAGAAGTAACAAATATCAACGTATCACACGCGCGCGCGCACACACGCAAACACAGAGTAGAGTGCTAATTACAGACTGTTTTCATTTGCGTGTTTAAACGCGTACATAGCATTAGCGAAGCAATATAATAATATTGCTTCCAGTATCACTGAAGCACGGTTACTCGAACGTTTCTTGCGAAAACCCACACTACCACCATCATTCTGCGATGATGACATTTACAGATAACTAATCACCGCACACAGCCCCTTCATGTGATATTTTTCGTTTAATCATTAACGTTAGCGTCACGTGTACCTGTGAACCGTCAGAAATAATTAACAGATTTCCTGGTTACGCAACTGATGGTGACGACGACGACGACGAATAGCTGTCTGCTGCTGTTGGTGGTGGTGGTGAGGCGCTGAAGGAGAAGATGACCCAATGACCTTTGTGGCGCATCTTCACTTCGTGTTTCCCACACGTCCGTCCGGTCCCCGCGCGCGCTGCGCCGACAACTTTCACTGCACACCTGACCTGCGCATCTTCCTTACGTAACTCGCGCCGTACCACGGTAATGTGTATTACGTACGGTAATGTCGACAGTGGCGTAACTCGCCGATCGGTCTCAGACTCAGACCGGGCGAATTAACCGTTTTTTCTTTTAGGCTAATTCGGAAGAAAATGTAATAATTTTTACTTCAGCGGATTGATAATAAGATCTTATAAGACATATTAAAAGTTCGGCAAAAAATTATTGTGAGAAAACTTTCAAATTTGGTACGCGAAGGCAAAAAATCTGCCCCTCCCCCCAACATATCGTGAAATAATGAATTTGTAACAAACTTTACAATATATACGAGTTGAAAGGTGAAGTGATTTCTAACAAACACCATCACTAACATCATCATTATCACCATGACGACCATACCCATCATCAGCATTATCACCAAGTACAACTTCAACGAATAGGCTCAGTGACCTGTTCCGAATCATTGCTCCATATCTTCCTTGGCCTTCGGAGGTTTCCTCCAGGCCTGTAAGAATGTGTCAGCTTTGGAAATCTTTGGACTGACAGAATTACAATGGTGGGCGTCAAGCATAGAAGACAGTCCTAGGTGTGGGATTTGATTTAGGCTACACGTGATAGGATATATTAAAATGACAGTCCTGCCACTCACCTTACTCACAATACGTTGGAAATGATTGATGTACTCCTAAGCTCAATAGAAAGAAGCCGGATGCAAGAAAAGATTCATGATATTTTAAAGTTTATTGAGTTCATCTACCTAAAACAGTTTGTTAATAGACGCTTTCAACGCTTATTATTTAACGATGATTAACTCGAAACTCAAGCGCCAAAGAGAAAAAACTAATTTCTAATTATAACAATTATTTAATTCGTTTTACGTTGAGGCTATCACATCTCCGTGCGATAAAAATTGGTCACCTTTATGGCCAAAAACTGAATCAGTTCACACAATTGAAATACATTATTGAGTAAGCTGTAATGAGTAAGTAATAATTTTGAAATAGTGAAAGTAAATATTAAACAACCATAAGTTTTATATAATAATTTGTATTTATACTCTAACATGACTACATTTTTTTGATAAGTCTTTCTATTAAGTGTTTCAACCCCCAATTAGAGGGTGCTGTCTCTAAAATATAACTGTTTCTCGAATTTTTATTATATATAATAATACGTCACGAATAATGAATTTAGGCAAAGAAAAATATTATGTTTTACAGAAAGAATCATAAATTACTTTAGCTAAACAGTCCTGTAGTAAATTCGGTACAGTCCACCCGTGAGGACATGCTTTGGAGGAGACGCCCATCAACAGATCTACGTAAATGTTCCATCCAATTGTTGTTATACCGTTACCTAATGTCCAGTATATTTATGCTGACGAATGTTTGTTCACTTGCTCAGCGAATGCGTCTTCGATCTGTTTAGCTCAAGGGGCTTACGAAAGTTCACTTTCTGGGGCCGTAAATACGGACAAGAGATGGACTTATTTCTGAAGTTCTTTAGAACCTTTCGTGTGTCTTGAATGTACGCTGAATTCTACCACTTCGCGCGTATGTCTAAATTTGCTTATGGAGTCCTCGACGTCATAACCTCTGTCTGTCGTACATCAGACTATAAACATCAGTTTGGATGGTGACTTCATACTGGCTTCCTCAGAATATCTTCTCCAGTATCATCTTCTTCATTTTGCTATAACTACCAGCTACCACACTCTCAGTTACTCGTTCCAAGAAATGTTTTCCAAGAAATAATATTCTACTCTTCATTTGCTCAGGGCTGGATTTCAGGGGGAACGCGCCGGGAAGGTGTTCCGGAACCTCTTGGGTCCTAAAATACTCGTAAATCACCGAAAAAATATATGAAAAGAAAAATCTAATTATTACAAAAATTTACTACTACTTTTTAAATTGTGCCCCTCATCAGCCCCACTACAAAACTAAACATTTGTCAAAATCAAACACCAGCGTTAGTCTTTATCTTAAGTACTATCGTTCAATAAATGTCCCAATAACCTATGAAGAAAATGAAATAAAAAACTTGCTTAAAAATTAAAACTACATGAAAGGCAACTAATTGGGAGCTTCCGCGAATATGTGCATTCCAGAATTTTTTCGGATAGTCTTTCTACCTTGAAATATGCTATTGAATCAATGGCAATAGCTTCAAGTGAATGTGAGAGGGCTGATTTCTGGCCATCATACAGCATTGAACACAGAGAGTTATGTTTCAAGAAACAAATAATATGACGACACAATGATGAAACTATGGAAACTTTTATAAAATGTCCGGACCACCCACCGAAACCATCGCTTAAAAGTTTGATTGAGGCTCCGGGATGACGCCATCATGAGTGACATGTTTTTGAAAGTCGTGCGGCTGACCTGACGATGAAGCTCTTTAGAAATATCAGTAAACTTTATTACCTTTTTAGATACAACTTTATACGTATGTTACATATTTTATAAGGCTTTAAAAATGTAGACCTCCTTTGTATAACCCGATACGCTAATATAAAATATAAGTATATTTGTGTCTGTACAACTTTTGAATTGATGCGTTCCGGCACCTATAATTTTAGAAATCAACCACTGCATTTGCTTATTAAATAAACATGGGTAACTATTACATTGGTTTTCCAAGTTAATGCCGCAGGCACACGCCGATCGCAGACCACCCCAGTTGGAAATCAGTAGTCTACGTAACTAGAGTCACAGTCACGACAATTTCGTCTAAACACAGCAACCCTGACAGAAGAGTTCTTCTGCCTTAAAAAATTGAGTCTAGAAATGCGAATTCCTCGCCTGAAACATAAAACCGAAAGCATAATCCTTTTGTACAGACGCGCAGACTTATAGAACCACTGATCTTATTGGTTTTAATAGTATCCAAGGTCACGTTGCTTACATTAAAAACGAAAAGAGATCTTTTCGGTTAAGTGCCAGCATGCAGTGAGCAATTACTCTACGTAGCAATCGCCAGTAACAACGCATTTCCCCCTCCAACACATTTTGCAACTATTCCATGGTGACAGCGTGCCCTGTGACTCTGTATGCCGCCGTCGCAAGTGTAGTAGTATCGTTGCATATCATGAATTTCCTTCAGTTAGCAGCACAGATTCCCGAGAAAGATTCAGCGATATAGTTTCTAAGAGACAAAAATATTTTACGTAACCCAAGAATTTGTACGAACGGCGATCAAGTGAAACTGTATACGACAGGTAAAGACCGTTGGGTATGTTCTACAAAGGACTGTCGGGAATCCAAACGAGTTCGACAGGATACATTTCTAAATAATTCTCGATTAGATTTCCGCACAATCGTATACTTCATTTACTGTTGGAGTAAGGAGTACGCAACCGGGCAATATTGTCAAGATGAGTTGGAAATGAATCACTCCACATGCATGGATTGGAATTCATACATGTGAGAAGTGTGTGAGCACCATTTTATATAAATATAAAAAATATAAAAATATAATATAAAAATAAATATTAAAAAATATGTCAAAAAATACATAAAAATACAAACTGTCGCTGGTTATCGCTATTTGATATAAACTTATCGCTATACGTGTGGGGGGGGGAAATGCGTTGTTACTGGCGATTGCTACGTAGAGTAATTGCTCACTCCATGCTGCCACTTAACCGAAAAGATCCACGAAAAGTAACAACATGTATAAGGAATAACGGTTATGAGATGCGAAAACAAAATAAAGCAAACACGGAATAATGGGAATGATTAGAAACACCGTCCGCTACTAGAAGACAACGATTAATAAAGCCTCCGTTAACAACACACGAGAAAACCGTCCATGCGGAGAAAAAGAAGTAATGAAGAAAGCCGGCGGTGCGAATGTTTTAAAACCACATATAAGGAAGAACGACTGTTTAATGTGAAAACAGAAAACTAACAGACAACGGACGGACAGTTCAGAAAGAAGATATTGATTGCCGCGTTGATGGCGAAGATAAGCAAAGCAGAGAGACGCAATAAACAGACAAGTGTTGATCAATTACTTGTTGGCGCGTTTAACTTGATGTCCGTTAATAAAACGAATAAATAACCCGTACATAACTAGGTGTCTCGCTATACGTACACAGATGTTTACTTAAATGCCAATAAACAGATGGTAAACAACATTTGTACATGTTTATTTTCCTCTCTGTGCGTCTTGTTATCTAGTCTCTCTCTCTCTCTTCTGTTGCCTTTTCTATCCTTTTGCCTTTTAATATAGAACATGTTTTTTAATTCCATGTTCCACAAGGAAATGGAAGTATGGTGATCGTGAAAAAATTCGTGTTCGAGATAAGGGCTGACTCTGATTTTACTGCCCTCAAAACATGAAGAAAAGTCATTTTCCGAAAAGTGTCTCTGTGTGTGTGTCTGTGTGCAGAATTTTTTCTATGGCGAACGACAACTTCCTTAAATTCAAACAGAATCAAATAATTGTTTGCATATGTGCCCGAGTTGTAGAGTGCTCAAGGCCTGTTGATTTTGGTGAAGCTCGGTTAAGGGCCGGTAGTTTACCTGCAACGTTTATGTTTTAAAAAGAGTAAAGTACTTAATTTTGATAAATAAAGTATCCTGAAAAGATGGTCATAATAATCCATTGTAGAAAGGTAGATGAAATATCTATAAATGAAAAGGGCAGTTGAAGAGGGAGGGGGTAATATTTTATAAATGAAAACGGTAGTTGAAGGGGGGGGATAATTTTGTATGTATTCTAGTTATCGCCAACAATGAAGTAGTTTGTTGTTAAAATTCCTTCCCGGGCTGTTTGGCCGTGGTCCAATGTTTGCTACAAAACCAGACGTTTCGGCAGTACTATCGACTGCCGTCATTAGTACGCTATCGTGAGGTGGTGTACGTTAGTGACCACACTACTGTGGTTAAGGCTAAAGAAAGAAGTAGTTTCTATGGAAATATTTCATTTCGAAAATGATTTTAAATACTACAAATCTTAGAACATGGAAGTCATGTATGGTTCTCCATACCGATGGGAATATGAAATGAGGATTAATTAGGAAAAAACTAAGCGTACGGTGATTAGCAGAGGAGGAAAAATGGCAAACATAAAGATAGGGGAGGCAAAATACAACAGGTGGAGTTGTTTAAATATCTTGGAAGCTTGATAAATGAAGATATGTCCATTTCTTTGCACTCGTGAAATTAGAGAAAGAAATGATATATTGAAAGAGTCATTTAATGGGAAGAAAAGACTGCTGTGTGGCACAGTTAATAAGAATTTAAGAAAAAGTTTGGCAAAATGTTATGTGTGGAGCATTGATTTATATGGTGCAGAGTCATGGACACTGAGGAAGGAGGATGAGAAAAGATTAGAAGCATTTGAGATGTGGGTTTGGCGAGCAATGGAAAAATTGAGGTGGGTTGATAAAGTAAGGAATGATGAAGTTTTAAGAAGAATACGGGAAGAGAGAAGAATCCTGAAAGCAATAGAAAATAGGAAAAGGAATTGGTTAGGTCATTATTTAAGTAGAGACTGCTTGCTTACAACTGCCATGGAGGGTGTCATAGAAGGAGAAAAAAGAAGAGGGCGTAGAAGAATGAAGTTAATAGATAGCATTAAAATCAGAGGGTGTTACGAAGAAACGAAAAGACTGGCATGCGACAGGACAGCTTGGAGAGCTTTTACCATTTGAAGACCTGCCTTATTGCAGAACATCAACTAAAAAGAAATCGCATAATTTTAGCGTTAAGGCAGGTAACAGAAAAACGACTGAGAAAAGACAAAGCAGCTTTTATTGATTTATTTAATTTTTTTGGAACGTTAACTGGAACAAGTTGTTCGGTATTTAAAAAAAAGTAGTATAGGAGTACCACTTGGCGAAAGAAGAACGATTCACACCTTTTACAAACAGGGACACGCATAGTTTGACGCGAAACCGTCAAGAAGAAACAACTGTTAAGACATGAGTAGGCCTACGGAAGGGATGTCGTCTGTCTCCATGCGATGCTTGTTTAACTTGAATGTCCAGGAAGAGTTCAACTGAGTAAGGGAAGAAAGCCACATTGGTATAAAATTCTGCGGGAAAAAGTCGATATGTTTAAGGTTCGCGGATGATAGATCATTGACTGCAAAGACTACAGAAAATCTGTAGAGCGTATTTAAAACAATGGATCAGGTAATCAAGACCGAATGTAACATGAAGATTAATGAACAAAAAGAAAAGTTTTAGAGGGTAAGACTGTAGAGAAATCAATAAGAATAATTCTTGGAAATAATGTCCTCCGCCGAACTGAAAGAAAACAATTATCTGGGAAGAGGTGGGCGAAGCGGTATGCAAATTATAAGTAGAATTATTGATACCAAAATAACATTTAATAGAAAAAACTTTTCTCTTCAAACAACGTCTTTTAAAAGTAAAAGGCATGCGTGTGAGGTGCTTGCTGCTCTGTACGGAAGCGAGTCGTGGACAATAGGAGAAGAGAAGAAAGGACTATAAGCATAATTTGGTATCTAGTAACTAGTGCTACAGAGAAATGCTAAATATAAGCCGGAAGGAGAGGACAACTAATGAGAATGTGAGAAGAACTCTTGAGAATAAGAGCTGCTCTAGGAAACTTAAAATGTATAAGAGATAAATTATTAGGGTATATCCTCGGGCACAGTGGGTTAGTGAAAAGAATAACTGAATAAAAAATAGAACGGAGGAGTTGTAGACGAAGAGCCCGTTTAGACTAAATGAGACAGACTATGGACGACAAGAAATGCACATCATACTGTGAACAGATGTCATCCAGCTTGTAGACTGCTAACTCATAGAGAGACCCGGAAAAAAGCGAAAGAAAATGTAAAGACACTTTCTCACATATTAATAATGTGGACGTCGGCACCAAAAGTGGGTTAAAATACTGATTCTATCGCAAAACTTCACGTGGAGTATGAAATTAAAGATAATTTTAATTAACATCTGAATGTAGAGTTAAGTTTTAGAAATTCGTTTTACAAGGTAATGACTGCCCCTATGATTCTTTATGGAAGTGAGTCATGGATAATGAGAAAGAGAGATAAAAGGCGCATACAAGCAGCGGAGATGAAATTTCTAAGATCGGTCAAAAGTCGTTCTAAACAAGATCAATTTAGAAATGAAGAAATAAGATAAGAGCTGGAAATATAGCCTACAACTTAAATGAGGAAACAGAGACGCACAGAAGAAATTGGAAGGAGCATCTGGAGCGTATGGATGATCCGAAGACTACCAAAAGCGGCAAGTAGATACAAACCAGCTGGAAGAAGAAGCGTAGGGAGACCCAAGAAAAGATGCGAATAAATCCTACGAAGCCGGAACAGGGGCAAGGCGTAATCCTTGTTGGGGAAGAAGAAGAAGAAGAAGAAGAAGAAGAAGAAGAAGAAGAAGAAGAAGAAGGAGGAGGAGGAGGAGGAGGAGGAGAAGATATAGAAATTTCAAAATTTTTGACCCCCACGGCCCAAAAAAGAAATAACAAATTGGAAGAAGTGAAATTCGAGCAGGAGATTAGACTAAAATAAATCGTAACCCAAATCCGAATGTTTCAGATTTTAGTGTTTATTGCATGATTGTGTGCTCTGCAATTGTTGTTATAGGCCTATTACTAAACAACAGTGTGAGACATGGAGACGTGGCCAATTGATAAGAGAGAGAAGAACAGACTGGAAGCGTTTGAGATTTGGTGTGGGAGATGGCTCCAGTGGAAAGCGAATGCCTCGACTGAAGACGTCCTGAAGAAACTAAAGAAGAAAACTGAATGCTGAAACACCTAACTAACAGAAGAAATAAGTGGATTAGGAATCTAATAATACCTAATGTACACCTGATAAACTAGTGGGGAAGATGTACACAGAACGCAGAAAGAAACAATTCATAGAACAAGTAACTGAGACTACTGTAACAGAAAGTTATTACAAAATGAAGAAAATGGCACTGGAGTGGAAGTTGTGAATAAGGCAGCACGAGGCCATCCGTCAATCTGAAGACTGAGGACCGAAGAAGCGACATTTCGATTTGTATGTAACCCGTGTAGATTACAGTTAATTTAGTTGCATGGCAAATGACGGATAAGAGGCCACAGTCTCTGATGCCCAATTTTAGACTTCTCGTCATGAACAAAAGATAACAATTTATTGCATCCAGTAAGATAAGACATTCAGAACAAAAACCGTACACACCCCAGTGACCTTCAACATTCGTCATGCACCATAGTTTCTCAAACCAGTTAAATTTTTCCCGGCGACAAAAGATTAGTTAACACGTGGTAAAAAAAGTAATCTACAAGTCTCGCTACTAGAACGTTGCATTTTGTGCGGGACCAGGGCGATGATTAATATTTCTAACGAGAGTGGCTCGTATGAAGTAGTGTGACGGGGATCTCGTAACGAGCGGTGCGTAGCGAGCGGTCGCAGAAAAGAAATGGTCACCTGTCAACACGCCGTTGAATAAATTTCTGTGAAATGTGACCTGGTTATTATCAGGGAAACTTATCAGAAACACGCGTGGCGATTCGTTAACACGACACGCTCCTACGCATTGCATTCCGCGGGTTAATAACGAGATCGGACAACAGCATCCTACCGTATAAATCGTCGCTGTACACCAGGTGGTACTGTGCTGGTCAAACGAAATTCCAAACGTAGGTGTGTATGTTACCAATTTTCCATGTTCAACAATATCCACTTTGTAATACACGATTATAATTAGACATCTGTTTCTATAAACTTCACATATACTGTATTTTGTGCAGTTCTGTAAACTGGGGTTAGCATCTGCTAAAACAAATCAAATTTGTAGGCTTATAAGTACGGTGACTATATTTTCTCAGAATATTCAATTAATAAGGTTGTGTTAGTGGTTATAACCACAAACAGAATTAACACTGTTGCACACCACTATAGAAAAATTATTCCGATTAGCGCTTTCAAGCTTCACAGCTCATCGGATTTCCGATCTGGTGATGAGCTGTGGAGCTTGAAAGCGATAATCGGAATAATTTTTCTACAGTGGGGTGCAACAGTGTTAATTCTGTTCATATTTTCTCAGTTGCAATCCTGGACATTATGACACCAGTTTGGTTGTGGGGGGGAGAGAGGTTAGGTTGTGACACCAGTTAGGTTAGATGTTAGGAGAGAGATATGAGGCATTTCTCGAAACAATGTTGAATTGAAACTGTATAGGCTATATTCTTTTCAATATTTGAAAAGAAGATTATAGTTTGGCTTTAAATATTAACAAAGTGAGTTGAAAATTGGTATGGAAGTTCAGGTACATTAGTGCTGTAAATGTACAAAATTTAATTCACTTACATCCATAATTTACAAATTTGTAATTTGTTAAAAATCGCCTGTTACTAACTTTACAAGCGATTTGCATAACAACTATTTATCGCATATAATTTTTTATAAGTTCAGTTTTATTTGAAATTTTATCTTGAACAATTTTCTATTAATACTTTTTGTGATCCGATTATTAGCAGCATAGATATTTTGAGAAAACCAGAAAAAACAAGAGTTTCCAACTAAAATTGTTTATAAAACATGTTGCGGACCGATTTGGTATTCTAAAACTTAGGGGTGTATATATTTTCATGCTCTGAAAAAATATTCTAAAGATAAAACCCCCTTCAAACAGTTTCCGAAGAAAGTATAATTTGCTTCCACTATTTCTAGTTAGCATTTTCAATTTATTAACTTGCACAAAACATCATATTTCATAGAATCATATCAGTTTTAAAATAAAACGCATTAGTAAAAACAAAAGTAGGCCAATGCAAAATTTCAAAAAAATTACACACGTTTCATAAAAACTTGAAATTTTTCACGTTAAGTATATTGAATATTAAATAATAAGCACAGTTGTTGCTTTAAAACGATAAAATATTTAAAAGTCTAAATCCGGGACTTTTAACGCTTTTTCTGAACACCGGGACCTAGGTCTGAAATCCGGGACTCTCCTGCAAAACCGTACTTATAACGTATTTTTAGGTGGAAAAAATAAAAATTTTACTTGGAGAAGTACCTACTTACTATTTGAACATATTACGTAGAAAACCTGCAAGAAACTCTGCGAGTTACTTACAAAGGAATAATTTCAACTGAAACTACAACGATAATTGTGTCAAAACACGATGAGGAATGCCATGGGAGAAAATATAATTATGTTAAAAAAACTTAGTTTATTTGTAGGAATATGTAATATCTGGCATGATTTTATAGAGATATCGGTGTTAAAATGCTGCCACTGTTTCGAAAACAAAAAATGTGTAGATAAAGCAATAAAGATAAGACCAGAAAAAATACTGTGAGATACGTGAAACGTATAGGCCTATATGGAAAAGAATTTCCATTAAATTTTCTTTGGAGGACACACGCGTGTAATTATTGTTTCCTCCAGAAGAACCGAGACTCTAATGGATAAATCAACGGCGATCGTACATTAACCGTAAAAATATAGTTCTCTAATTACCATACAGATGGCGGCACAAACAACAAGCAGCGCAGATGTTTTGATTTTCTTTTCCTCTTTTGGTTTTATTACTTCTTTCTTTTTTTGCTTATTATTGGTAACAAGCTTATCAAGAAGAAATTTACTGTACGGCCGTAGCTTATCAACGGCTACAATCTCGGTATATGTAAATGGGCAGGAGAAATAATGCGCTCTCCGGCTGCAGCGGCTTTCGCAGTCTAGTAGCGTCATAGTCGACGTAAATATACGCCCATCAGCAGCATTCTCTCTGTATACGAGCGCTCGTAGTTAAACTGATCTAGAGGTGCGTTAAACTAGTATCTGAAAGTAACAGGTACAAACGAAACCGTTCTAAAAAAGTAACACGTACAAATACCTGTTATAATATAGCTATTAAACATACACATGTATTATATAATTTGTTATAAGAAATAAATTGAAAATAAAAGTATTAACAGTGTTACTTTACACTGTGATTTTAGTAAGCTGTTACTGTTTAAAAGAAAATAAGAAACAAGAGAATTTATAGGCCTATCTCCCTTTGGGAATACTAAATTGAGTTTTCACTAGGAGTAAACAAACTGACATAGATTTAATATTAAATTATTGATTACATATTGGTTAGACAAATCAGCTGCGAAAGTCAGACATGAAATTTAGAATGCACGTTATAGCACAACAAAGAATGTCAACAAAATTTACGTGACATGTGAAGCAGTGAAGATAAAATCATTTCCGAAATTACATTAACAAAATGTATATATATGGCGTATCAGCCACTCTGTACTCTGTAGGTTATAACAACATAATTCGCTTTTCCAAAATTTGCCAAGTTGGTGACTAGTATAATACACAATTTGTTATTATAATCTGTATTATGTATCTGTATAACACAACGAGAATAAATGTAACATCGGTATATTTTTTCATTTATTAAAACCATTTACACAAATACCATAAGGTGAGCCGTGACAGTTGGCTAAAACATTAAACATCCTTATGTCGCAAATCACGCGTTGGCAAAAGTTGAAAATATTAACGTTTTCCTATTTACAAAATGTAAGTTCTTTCATTTACCACCATCTGACGGATTCTTGTCACCTCAGTCGCGTCATTCGTGACTTCCAGCTTTTATGTTTCTCTTGGTCAGCTGTTTTATCGCCGAAGAATTTGTCTTCCGGTCCTCAGTGCCTCTGCAACCTCAAAGTTGAGAATCACATTTTGGACAGCGACCCACTTTTATTTCACGCTTGCGTTACGTTTCTTCATTGTCGTATTTTCGCAGTATTGTTCTTATTCTCATGGGGCGCGTCCGTAGTATGCATTACTTGCATTACACATGTTTCTTCGCTGTTTATGTCTAATAAAACATAATCGCTTAACGGTAAATTCAAGGTCTGCGGTTATATAGTAAAAATACCTCCTTTATAGTTTTTTAAAATCGTTTTTCTTCGAACGACTTCCCTGCTTTGTCTTCTAAATTACGTAAACCTTTCCTTTGGTATGTGTGTGTGTGTTATGCGCACTGGCGCACACACTAGTAGTGCGAAATTTAACAAGGAAAATTTATATATACCGTGTTTAATTCCGAGTATAAACGCAAACAGTTGGCAAACGTGCATCACGGCAAAAGCATCGTATATGACGCAAGACACAGATCAGAGTAGACGTGGACCGATATACCTATAACAGGTATTTTAGAACGTTTCAAGGATGGACCGCGATCACTTGCGACACAACTGTATAAAATCCGGTCGGTTGCGATCAAGGTAGAAATTTGAACCCAGTCAATTGCGACCCGGCCAGTTGAAATAGAAAATATCGTCCTATAAGCTACAGACACAGACTGCATCTCCCAAAGATGTGCGAAGACTCACGCCTGGAATGGTAATGGAATGCTACGACACATGTCTATATACTGTTACTACCAATCAACTGTCTCTGTGATATCGTAGAGTGAACTTTACGCTGTCGTAAGGTGGTGCCGATCGTTACTAAAATTTCAGGTTATCATTATAATTATACAGAAATAACCATTATAATTCTATTAATTCCTAGCCTAAGTTAACCTAACCTAACCTAGCCTAATGTAACATAACCCAACCAAGCCTAACCTAACCTAACCCAACCTAACCTAACGTAACAAAAGTATTGAAAGAAAGAGGTTACTCGCAAAATTGAAAACTTGCAGAATTGAAATAAGTTTGGATAGGAACGTTTCTAAATGACAGATTCGGTCAGTAAGTGAAAATGCGGTCCAATTGACCGCATAAGAACAGGTAAAAACGTCGTTTCGTCGCAACTGACCGAGACCGCTGGAGCGGTCAGGAGTATCATTGGATGGTTCTCCTCTACTCTTCTATTCAATAGAGCAATTCAAAGACTTAAACCACACAAAGACAGATTGCATCCATCTATCCACGTGCTCTGACCAGTAGGCTTAAACCAATTCAAATACTTATAACCCCGCAATGACAGGCTGCGTCCACCTATATTCAAGAGTTTGTGGAGTTACTACAATCTGCACACCAGAGGCTTCAGTCGTCCCAGTCACCACCAACATCCTAGGTAAAAACTACTTTAAAATTTTTGAGCCAACGATCGTGAGGCATCCGCTTCACGTGGCCATTTCACAACACCCACGTGATGGAGTTTAAAGCTGTTTCATCAACACGAGGTTGCCTCCTGATACCTTCATTTCTTACGCACTGGAGTCAGAAGACACCACAAGACCTTCTACAGAAGCCCATTTCAATCACTTGCACCATTCGAAAGTCTTTTTTGCTTCATCTCTCAAGTTACAGAGCTATAGGTGACTATACTCTCTAAGATGGCAGAGTAAATCGTAATTTTGGTTTCGTAGGTAACTGTCCCACTACTGAATATAAAATCAAGCTGACCTGTCGCCACTTTTCCTTGTCTTATTTGCCCCCCTGATATTTTCATAATTTCTGCCGTCTTCTGATAATGTCACCCCGACATGCTTAATTTTTATACTAGGGGAAAGACAGATGCCATAATTTGTGCAATGAAGAAAATTGTAATTATGCGTAATATGAATCGAAAAGGGATTTAGATAATGGGTAAGATTTAGGTAAGGGAAGATTATCTTAAGAAGTGGTCATTAATCAAGGTGTTAGACAAGGCTGTAGCCTCTCTCCAAGTTTATTTAATGTGTACGTATATTAATGAAATTTTGCGAGAATGGATGAACGTCTGTCCTGCAGGTATACGAATCTCAGATAAGGGATCACTTAGCACATTACTGCTACGCAGATGACCAATAATTATACGGAAAAGTGAAAATGAGTTACAAGGGTCTATTTATACCTTGCATACAATCTGCCAGAAATACAACTTAAAGAACTCAAATACTAAGACAAAAGTGATGGCCTTCCTAGGGAAGAACCCTGTAAAACAAAAGTTGTAACTGATAACAGTGTTTCGGAACAGGTATCACATTTTAATTATTTGGGATGTGATATCTTATGTAGGAAGTATAACGATATCTAGGGAAAGTTAAACAAATTTAGTTATAGGCCTACCTGTGGAACAACAAGACGACTGTTGAATAATAAAACGCAGAGGGAGACACAGCTAAAGTTCTATAAGGTCATGGCTTTGCCGACTTAATGAATGGATGTGAAACATGGACTCTATTGCAAAAAGATATTTGCAAAAAGATATTTTAAAAATACAGGCCTCGGAAATTAAATTTGTAAGAGCAGTTAAGGGATGTAGTTTGAGAGGTCGTCTGCGAAACGATGGCATAAGGAAAGGCCTGAAGTTACAGTCGGTTCTGGAGAGAATAAAGTAATACAGGCAGAACTGGAAGTCCCATGTGGAACGCATGGTAGAGATGCGTATTCCTAACAAGCGTTTGAATATAGGCCAGTGGGGACGAGAGATGGTAGAAGATCCAGGAAAAAAATGGTCAGAGGCTCTGTGAAGTCGGAACGGGCTGTAGCCCAAGCCATGTAGTGAAGAAGAAGAAGAAGAAGAAGAAGAAGAAGAAGAAGAAGAAGAAGAAGAAGAAGAAGAAGAGGAGGAGGAGGAGGAGGAGGAGGAGGAGGAGGAGGAGGAGGAGGAGGATGATGAGGAGGAGGAGGAGGAAGAGGAAGAAGAAGAAGAAGAAGAAGAAGAAGAAGAAGAATGGAAAAAATTATGCCCGAAGTATAAAAATAAAACCTTAAGGCAACTGAAGACCGAGATACACCGGGATCTGAGCCGGTTTAAAAAAAAAAAAACGTAACAAATTCTGCAACACGGTGAAGTCAGCAGCAACACGAACTGGATAACATCACGGGTTACCGGAGCGACAGAACACGTCAGACAGAACGACTGCTACTACAAGGCTTAATAACTGTTATTACATTATAATTGTTGTGCTGTGATTATTGTTATTATGAACAGAGTTATCATAGCAGAAATTATTGGCTGGCAACTCGGACACACACACATTCAGTTGGTATTAACGAAACGTTAAAGGATCCCTCTATCTTACTGAATTGTGGTCAAGAAGATACCAACACACACACACACACACACACACACAGAGTATGTGGCGTACAGTTTTATTATATACAGGGAACCTCACTAATTCGTCTCCATCTGTAATTTGTCACACACTCAAGTTTTTTTTATTATTAACAAGCGAGGAACATACACGCTTTAATTATAGCCGGGGTAAATCAGAAACGTGCTGATTGTGGCCGGGGTTCTAATAATAGCCAGAGAACGGATTGCGGAAGGTATTGGTTCCGAGAATGTGTATGTCGTACTTGTGTATACGGTACAGTAAGTGTTGTGTTGTGTCGTTACAGCGTAATACGTTTCCGATAATTCAGTCGGATTACTGATACTAGGCAAAGTAATAATTTACGGCCATCTGAATTACAACCAGCGTCTACAGAACCTGAAGGTTCTGTCTTGATCCCACATCGGAATTGTTAGATATCTGCCAATCCCTACCAGCATTTAATAGCTTGAACGATGACGACGTGAAAAGTTGTTGTGAAACAGACTTACTGGATGTTGGCTACGAAATGTTTAGTGACGATGAAATTGTTACACACGTATCCACAGAACCTACAGAAGCTAATGATGAATAAGATGACCAGCCAGTAAAACCTGCAGTCTCTCGTACGGAGGCCATTCAATCACTGACTACAGCAATCAAGTGGTACGAAAGCCAAAATAAAGCAGAACTGTCTGAAATAATTTCACTGCGCCAAATACATTATCTGGCTCTTGAAAAGTACGGTCGACAGAAAAAAACAAGAATATTACAGACTTTTTCACAATCATTAAACAAATATTTTTTTGCAATCGCAATGCTTAACTTGTTTGAGCTTGAAAATTTGCAGCAATAAATATGTTCGAGCAGAACATTAGTACTGTACATTGCTAGTGTTGTATTAAAACATTTTATATTGTCTTTAATGGGTTTGTTTCTTACTCCCTCACTAATTCTTCTATTTCACTAATTCGTCATCCCTTCGGTCGCGTAGGTGACGAATTGATGAGGTTCTACTGCATATCACTTCACAACTCGTTGAAGAACAATGGATTTATTTTGTTCTTGAAACGTCCTCTGTGGTAAGCATATCCTACGACTAGAAAGATAAGATTTTCAGCCAACGTCGTCCGGTTTAGCATTCTTTTGTCTGTCTCATATGAAGCCATAAAAATTAAAGGTTACTGCTGTTAGGAATTCGCGATATAAATCCGAACGCTACAAAAAAAAAGAAAGAATCTCAAAACGAAATTTCCTGTGTTCTCTTCCAGCACAGACAACAGTAATTCGGACCAGAACTGGACAAAGATTTTCGTTATCTTATCTTCCGTGGCAACAACTGTGTTTTGACTAAAATAATTATAATGCGTAAATAATGAACAGCTGATTTTTTTCTGTCCGCAGAACAGTGGGAGCGTCAGAATATACGACCGGCGACAGAGGGAGTTTACGGTGAAAAAAAACGGACGCCAAGGTCGCTTCAAATATAAGGTTTGGGTTTCGGAGGAAGAGGAGGAGGAGGAGGAGGAGGAGGAGGAGGACTAGGCCTTCTTCAACAGCGACTAATGGTGGCTTCTGGACAGCACGTAAAAAAAAAAAAAATGGCAATAATACAATCACCGAGTTCGCCATTGTGTAGGCGTTGACGAAGTTTCTACCGTTTGCTGCATATTCCGGGCACACGAGTTTCCACATCCACCGGAAATTACAGGGTACACGGTATTCTAATGTAAGATTAGGTTAAGCAACCCCAACCTGACCTATTTTAATTTCGCCTTTACGCTTATAATAAAAAAAATAATAATCGGTTTTCATTTTTAAAATGAGAAGAACACAAAATTACACGCGTTTCACTTTAGTTGGAGAAACCTAAAATTGAAAATCGAATTATAGAAAATAAAACGAACTGCCTGATTTTGATGAAATTTAAACCAGTTTTCCTGAAAACGTTTTGAGCACGTAGTTACACCGACCTGCATTTATTATGGAAACTTTATTATCTTTGTAAAACACTTTTTATCACAAGCTCAAATTAACTCAAATGACATGTTTTCAAATGCTTACTAATTTGTAAAATGCATTAGAAAGCATTGTAATATTAATTTGATTAATTAGTCTTTTATGGCTTACTTTAATTATTTTATATTTAACAGAATAACAAATATTGTAGTTCAAGCCATGTATACATCAATATTTATTAAAGTAAACTATTTCAGAAACGGTTTCTAACATTACAGTTAACAAAGCCTACAACGTTACATGCAAAAAAATTAAAACTTTTTGCATGTCAACAAAGTTGTGAAATGGGCAAAACCCTCTTCAAATTTTACTTCCATAAGATGTTATAACAAAAATACAACATCAGGCTGTGTTTCTTGTTGAATAATTTAACGACATAAATAGTAATTCTTGCATTGTATTCAAAACTTTATATTTAATATTAGTGCAAATATTATCCAAAGAATAAAGTTTACTATTTGTCACTATTTGGGACCAACAAATATCAAAACAAAATAAACATCGTATATACAATACAATCGTGAATCCAATTACGTCATACGGGTATGAAATATGGCCAATAATACAAAGAACAGAAAAGTTGCTGGAAACTACTGAAATGGATTATTGGCGAAGAGCGGCAGGGAGGTCAAAACTGGAAAAAGTAAGAAACGTCAGAATCCGGGAGATAATGGGGGTACAGTACTCTATTGTCGAAGACATAAAAACAAAACAGCTAAGATGGTTTGGGCATGTGCAAAGAATGCCGGATAATCGACTCCCCAAGCAAATTTTGAGATGGACACCATACGGTCGTAGGCGAAGAGGAAGACCTAGGTTGATTTGGAGAGAAGGCATCACCCGGGCAATGAGAGACCGGGAATTGGAAGAAGAATCTTGGCTAGATCGAGACCAATGGAGACTAGGGATTGGAAGACGTAGGACAACGTTATGAACCTATTTATATATATCGTCAAACAACTCAGGGCGAACAGTCCAGTGAATTCGACAAATAACTTTTGAAAATAATAACACGAATAGAGGGATCTGTGTAGCTAAAACTAAAGCTACGATTATCGCTGCATCACCGGTGAGATGTAAGTTAGCAAGTAATAAACGACCCCGACGTAGGCCTAATTGTGGTGCATGTAATGAAAATCGGTTATCTATTTGCAGCTTTAACAAGCTACTGTTCCATAGGAAAAGAATTAAACTGCTGCGGGCCAACATCCAACATAAGCATGTTACAAAGAATCGAGTTGAAAGTCCTTCGCGTACTAGTAAACATCCCGTGCTATATCTCTAACCGGATCGTCCACGAAGATCTCGAATATTTTTTGTTTAGGAAGAAATAGTAAGTGTCTGACTCTGTCACATAAGGCTCGACGGATATAACAACAAGCAAATAATCAAACTAGCTACTTCCGCTTTCTCAGGAATATTGAAGAGGAAGCGGCCGACAGACTCCAGCGCAGGTTCTCCTAACTCCTTCATGTTGTTCGTCCCATTACATTTGCTTAACACTCCGTGTGAATAGATTACACGTTTCTGAAGTTTAATACAAAATAGGCCTATGTATTATTCCGTAAACTTCACTTTACTTTGTAACTTAATATTATGAAACTTTTATGAGTAACCTTAGTGAAACCTCATCGGTTTTTATACGTACACTGTATTACAACATTCACAGGCGACGACCATATGTACGCGTACACAGCACACAGAGAAACATGCAAACGGATCCAAGGACGTGTGTGGGACAATCGGCAAAGAATTGAAGGGATCAAGTCCCGACTATTTCATATCACTAGAGACGACGACTGTACATTCCGACCACAAACACGATGACGTTATAGATATTTGGCGCTAAGGTTTTAAGTTAGTTACAAACTTTTATTTTAGTTGCAAAATAATTACGGACTTTTGTCTTTACGGCCCGAACGTTCTTCTTGCGCCCACAAAACGGCGGACTGCCTGTGAAAAAAGGGCAGAAAGCGATGAAAACACTTTATTAACATTAGCTGTCAGTTAAATTGAAGTAGTACAGTAAAACCGCCCGTTATGACGCACGTCAAGGAACCTCGTGACAATCGAGTAGCCTATTAAGCGGGATATCACTAAGCAGCAATATATATCCTACATACTGAAACTGTGTAACTAATAATAACATTCTCTATGCAGTTTAAATACTAATTCACACGAACTGACATTTCGTCAGAAGACGTTGTACTGATTAATTGTCTTTTGTGTATAATCGGTGTATCATCTACACAGAGTATTTCTGAAATTACTACCTACAGGCAGGCCCGGATTTCCCACTAGGCACACTAGGCACGTGCCTAGGGGCGGCAGGCTCAGGGGAACGGCACGAGGGGAAAAATTATTTGTTAAAATTTCATGTTTTCGGTTTTTTAATTACAGTATTTGTATTCGGCACTTGCATTATGGCCAAATTGAAGAAAATGGTTTTGTAATAACGTTTAAATATATCATTTAATAACACGGTATTGACACTGGGTCTATCAACAGCGGTGGTCGGAGCGGAGCACGGTCGTATATACAGGTCTGGACACTCCGTTGAAATTCTTGTCCGCTTTTTTGCCGACTAAAATAGTTTGTTTCGATATCGTTTGGGGCGCCTCGATCTAGAAGTCAATCCCTACTGCGCTGATCATATATATAAGCATAATAGAGAATGTTGTTTAAATGAAGGGAAGAACTTGATACATTTATTTAGTTTTATATATAATTAAAATATTTGCAATAGAGATAGTTGAAATTACTATTTTCAGCAACTTGTTTTCAGCAGTCAAGGAGAATTGAATATATAGACGTTACTCGTTGGAGGGGAGGGCGCTAACAATAGTGCCTAGGGGCGGCAGGACACCTAAATCCGGGCCTGCCTATAGGCTATACGTAGAAAAGTTATATAAGCTAAAAAGAATTCAAGTGAACGTCTCCCACGCTTTCATGCGCAGTAGAGGGATTGGATCCGGGAATTAATTACCGTAAACAAATGAATTAAAAAGTGTCACAAAAATACATGTCAGTGAATCACTGCTGTTTGTGTCTTCTGTTAATTTTTTTCTTTATGACCCACGTTTCAGAACCATACAGTAGTATAGGTATTGCCATTGTTTTATAACATTTTATTTGGGTTTCGTTTCTACTTTTATTTCACAACGTTCTCCAAATCGTTCCACACATTCTTGTGAAATTCGTCACTGTATTTTCTATATCTCTATCTTGATCATAAGTAATGTCACGTCCAAGAGAGTTGACATGTCTTACTTGTTCTATGTATGTGTGTATTTAACACTATGCACTAACTATACTAACAATAATGACGTATGATACTATATGAGTACGACTAACGAGTTCTGTTAACAGGAAACATCCGTCAACCGGCTACTTGCCGGCCAATTGAGTGATCGGATATCGGAGCCTTCAGTGTCCGATACCAGCTGACATTGGATTATTTACACCAGTAAATAAGTCTAGGTCTGGAGTTTTTTGCATTTGGGATTTTTTTCGGAGAATGAGTCGCAAGCACATTGCTCCAACCCCCAACCTGGAGGACCAGAATTTTCTGTTAGGGTTTATTCCCTTAGGCGATATGTTGGCGTTCACAGTTGGCGTTCAACGTCAATATCCAATTTTTCAAAACCGTTAACTAAGCTATTAGAGAACAAAGGCATTCGTTTATACTACCGCATAAACATAAAGACAAACATACTCAGAAAATTAAATGTTCCCCCAGTCGCAGTAAAGTACGTATTGGGTACTACCGGACGACTCACGGTAGCCAACTGCCGACTGACGAACAGTACTTTACTTGTCGGTGAGCGGTGAGAGAATCCGTCCCTCGGGCATACCTTTATATGACCAACATAATTTTAGAACAATATTGTTTATGGAGTTAATAAAACCGTGTATTAAGATTAGTGGAATGGAAGCTTCATTATTCAGCTGAAATTGACTTCCGCTTATAAGAAAAAAATCCACGGGCTTGTACATCCCCAACGCAGATAATCGATAGTTTACTGTAGGCTACGTAACATTTGGCAACCCTGAAAAAGCAGAATACAAATACAAGAAGAACAGCAGTAGTGTGAGTACTTACCGGTAAATCCAGAAGATTCTGCAACGTGTACTTGGCGGCGCCTCGGCGCAGCTTGCACAGCTCCACGAAGTCGTCGTCGCCCGATGACTTCTCCCGTAGCAGCCTGTAACCAAAAACGCAACTAGTTACACCACAGACACGAGTACAGGTCCAGCTTAACACTTCAGACTAGAGGTGAGCGAATTAGGTCACTTTAGTGAACTCGATCAATACGTCTCAATCATTGAAGTGATTCGATCATTCCATCACTAATCAGAGAGTTCACTTAACTTCTGTTGTTTGTGTTCTTTATGTCAGTAAAGTTCCTATAAAAATTTAGTTATATCACATTCGTTGACATGTCTATATTGTTTCAGTTATTATATAAATTCCCAATAGACGAGCGATTACACTCACCCTCAAACAAATATTTTTGAAATTGTAGACAAACGTGACCGAGATTCATTTGGTTCCGTTTTTTTTTTTTTGAATTTTTCTACTGGCCAATATTTAAACGCAAGCAGAGGCATCTAACGGAGTCTGCTTGCGGTAACTCGATCACTGATCGAACCAGTAAGTGACCGAGGTTGAAATGAAAGACTAAGATGGCGACTGCTCGAATCGTAATTGAATGACGTGAATGGCAGAGGCGTCTAGCGGAGGCTGCTTACGGTAACTCATTCACTGATCGAATTAGTAAGTGATGAGATTGAGCCAAACAAAGCATATGATCGATTCAGAAACTGATCGAATCACCAACTGACCGAACGATCGAGGTTGATTAGAAAGATATCCAGAGGCACCTAGCGGAAATTGTATGAACTATAACAGAGAGTTCGCGTGACTGTATTACTGACCGACTCATCTTTTAAAAGATCGATTCGATCAAAGTCCTTAATGAGCTCATTTCTAATTTTCTCACGTCTGGATACTCTTGCCGAACGTCTCCAAAAGTCCATCTCTGCTGTCATTAATTTTGTTCTTGTGTGTTTATTAGTAGTCCAAACTTCTGACCCGTAAGTCATAATACTTCTAACAATCGTTTTGAATATTTTGGTTTTAGTCTGATGCAATTTGCTTATCCCACAGGATTCCATTTAATGTAGATATAGCCATCATTCCCAAATTAATTCTGGATTGTTTTTCTTTGTCTTGTTTCCCACTGGCCGTAATTTTCATCGCTCTTTAAGGACAGAATGAATGTGAAAAAATTCAATTATTGATTTTATCCAAACAAAAAAATTACAATGGTATGGTGGACACACGAAAAGAATGGCACAAGAAAGATTGCGAAGGAGTGGTATGGAATGGACCCCACCAGGAAGAAGGAAAAGAGGAAGACCACCTATCACCTGGATAGAAGAAATTAAGACTATATTGAGGGAACGAGAAACTGAAGAAGATCTTTGGATGGACAAGTAACAGTGTGGAAGATGAGAATTCGTTCAATTCTGTAATCTTTGGTTCCGGAAAATGTGTAAACACTGTACAGTCGGAATAATAAGTAATGATTCGATCAATGTGATTTGTTCAATCTTGAACGACACATCTCTAGTTCAGACACGAAGCGCAGTCTAGTCGGTTTAGAAACGCAGTACACACCGACTTCACTGATTATGTGCATCCACGACTTTTGTCTCGAACCGTTGTCTACAACGTTCCAAGACAGGATCTACTCACCGCCCTTACTGAGACATCCAATCTCGTAATTCCAGTTATATTTACTGTGTTGTCAACTTTTCTATGCTCTCAGCTCGACATACATGTCAAATAGAAACTCTTTCAGTATTCTTTTTATTGAATTATTGATGAAAACGAATAGGCCTTAATTATTTTTTAAAACATTGAACGTATTACGAAAACAACTGGTTAGGTTCACCCTTACAATAATATAGTAAAAATTTTAAAAAATATATAAAACGTACGTTAAGTGAACGCAAGGCTTCACGGTTGGTGTTTAGATTGTCACAGTTTTTCGGGCTGTTAGGCTGCGGTCCAGATTGTCTACACGCGTTCGACGTTCAAATAAACAATAAATTCACGCAAATTTTTGTACACGTTTTTATTATAAATAGAACTGCCTCAACGGGACAGAACAGTCTTTGTTCGTATTCGTTCGCGGCCGTTCGTGATCAGTGTTCCCGCGCCACTGAAGACGTCCGTCATGGGTACTGACGAAACGTCTGGAAGTGTATATAGACAATCTGGACCGCAGCCTAACAGCCCGGAAAATTGTGACACTATACATCGTAGTGTGTATTCATCGTGTAACATGCAAATCCTTTTACCCTCTTACTCCCCACATCTGCCCTCCTTGTAGGCGTTGAAACATTTAACATCATCATCATCTTCTTCTTCTTAACGGTTTTAGACTCTATCGGCCTGTTCCTATTCCACAGCCCACCTTTTCTTAGGTCTACCAACTTTTCTTCTGCTCTGGGGTTGTAATCTTTCGCCATCTTCGGTATTCTACTTTCTCCCATTCTATTGATGTGTTGATCCATTTTGTTCTGTATTCTTTAATCCTTTCATTAACTGCAAAAATATCTTAATCACTTCTTATCTCTTCATTTCTTATATGGTCTCGTCTATTACACCTTTTAACTGATCTCATAAATTTCATTTCCGCTGTTTGTATCTTCTGTTCATTTTTTTCTTTACGACCCAAGATTCAGAACCATACAGTAGTGTAGGTATTGCCATTGTTTTATAAAATTTATTTGGGTTTCTTTTCTACTTTTATTTCACAACGTTCTCCAAATCGTTCCACACATTCTTGTGCAATTCGTCACATTATTTTCTATATCTCTATTTTGATCATAATAATGTCACGTCCAAGAGAGCTGACATGTCTTACTTGTTCTATGCATGTGTGTATTTAACACTATGCACTAATTATACTAACAATAATGACGTACGATACTATACGAATACGACTAACGAGTTCTGTTAACAGGAAACATCCGTCAACCGGCTACTTGCCGGCCAATTGAGTGATCGGATATCGGAGCCTTCAGTGTCCGATACCAGCTGACATTGGATTATTTACACCAGTAAATAAGTCTATGTCTGGAGTTTTTTGCATTTGGGATTTTTTTCGCAGAATGAGTCGCAAGCACATTGCTCCAACCCCCAACCTGGAGGACCAGAATTTTCTGTTTGGGTTTATTCCCTTAGCCGATATGTTCCAGATATTTAGAGAGCGCCGGAAACTCGCTCTTCACCCTCTCCCATCTTCTACATAACGTACACCCACTGTACGCCATGCACCCGGGAACCACGCGACTATTGTCTTCAAGGACGTGAGAGTGGGGTTTGTTGGCAGAGCTGAGTTCGATTTCTCGAACTTCTGACTTATTTGTCAGGTTGAGTGGGCTTTTCTCAGAGTTTTATTACTGTGTAGGCATCGGCAATCTACACAGCCTCCAAGACCCTTTACCAACATTTGGTTTCTAGGTTGGAGAGAAAGTCTGGAAACGGACAGCGACGGCAGACGCTATAAACCGATGTTATATATATATATATATATATATATATAATAAGTCTAGGTGTGAATTTCAAGCGGCTTTTAAAGAAGATACTCAGCCAATCAAATGACAAATACGTCTGTAATACGTCAACCAACCACGTGGTATTACCAAATAGATTTAGTGATGGTTAATGAACTGAAAGAATAGCAGTACAGCTGTCATCAGCACCCGCTTTGCCGTGTCGGCTGGGCATAGGAAACCTCGAGGTGTGCACGTGCGGAAGCCATTCGCCCGGTAGTGGCAGCAACCCATCGTTACGGACGACTCGCCTCCGGGCGGTCGAACCTATCGGCTACATGACTTAAGGGGGCCACGAGACACGTCTCATGCCTGGCGACTGGCTGGAGCAGTTCATTCAGAGATGTCACCATGGTATACACGACACATCGTGTATTCGTAGACAGCAACCTAAGACCTTGTGCCGAGCGAACGACCGAGCTCCACTGCAAGAACCAGGCGTTCGTCGGGGTCCAGCCTGGACAACGCAAACAAGCCAGGGCACGAGCATCTTCTGTCTGTCTGTCCGCAATGTGGTTGTTGTCATACAGTGGCAACAACTCCTTCTTCTTCTAGCACTACGGTCCCTGTAGAACTCTGGCCTGCTCAACGATTCTCCTCCATTCTTCTCTGTCCAGAGCATTACTCCTTCAACCTGCCACTTGCATTTCCCTCAAATCCCTTTCCACGTCTTCATACCATCTTCTCCTCGGACGCTCAGTCCTCCTTACTCCCTCAGGCTTCCTTTCCAATGCCATTTTTGGGCCTCGGTCACGTCTCATTCTCACCACGTGACCCAACCATCTCAACCTTTGCACCTTCACTGCCGCAGCTATGTCCGCTTCTCCATACAGGTCTCTTAGATCACGAGTCTTTCTTATACTCCACATCTCACCTTTCCACACTGGTCTATAAAATTTTCTCAGAATTTTCCTCTCGAAAACACCTAGGTTTTTCATATCTTCTAACTTCAGTACCCACGTCTCGTTGCATATGTTACTAAAGGTCGGATCACTGTGGTGTATATTTTGTGTTTTTAACATTTTTTGATACATTCCTGGGTTGGAATATATTTTTTAATGCGGAGTAGCTTCTGTTTCCTGCTGGTATTCTTGCTTTGATTTCTTCGCTTGTTTCATTATTCTCTGTAATTGTGCTTCCTAGATATTTGAATTTTTGGACTTCTTCAAAACTGTGGTTGCCTATACTTATTCTTCCTTTCTCCCTCCTCTCATTCCTTGTCACCAAAAAATACTTTGTTTTCTCCTCATTTATTTTTAATCCGGCCTCTTGCCCCTCTCTTTCCAATTCCTGATATGGTGCCACTAGTGCTTGTCTTGCTCTTCCCATAACTACCACGTCGTCTGCATATGGTACGTATTGACAGGATCTACAGTGGCAACAACAACGGAGATTAAAAGAAACGTAAAAAAAAAACAATGCTCGATTAAAAGAAACGAGCAATTAAGTAATTCATTGAGAACAAAGAACTGTCTCCCCCCTCCAATAACAGATAAGATGTTTGCAGTTATCAGTCGACTGGGCTGACCACAAACACGTGTGGGGACCACACAGCTGCGTGTTCCACTTTGGTCGCAGGCCCGTTACACGCACTGCACTCTCACTGCCTATGCTTTTGTTTCACCAATTCATCAATACTGAATTACCATATAACGTCGTGCGCACGCACATATTATGTCGGAGCGCGTAAAAACGCTCACAAATCACTCGTTCAGTCACTACTTTCACCTATAATTACACCCGGGCGAGCGTTCCTAGCACAAGGTTGAAATGTCAGTACCGAGTCCTAAGTACTTAACATACCAAAGCGATACCAGAGAATTTGTACATATACGAGTACTGTAGTTATAATGCGGAGTACAATATCCCTTATACTTCTCAGCTGTCACATTCTATTCCCTTTTTCACATTTGGTAAAGACGTCTTGTATCTTCTTCTTCCTCTTATCTGGCATTACAGCCTTTGGTGGGCTTTAGCATCCTCAACAATACCCTCCATGCACGTGTTGAATCTTTGTCCCTATTAAGAATGAAGAACGTAGGACTAAAATAAAAACTTAAATTGGTGCCCTACAAGAAGTGAAAGGATTCAGGTATTTAGGAAGAAAAATCAAAGAGCGATGAGCAATATTCAGAGGATGACAATTAGTCAGGCTTAGCACGGTTTCAGTAAGAGAAAATATCTGTTCACGTTGAAGAATATCAGCTTAAAAGTGACGAGAGAGTTTGTGAAAGGGTTATTTTTACGTGTTACTTTATATGGAAATGAACCGTGGACGATAAGAGTTGGAGAAAGGTAAAAAGTTTTGCTTCGAAGTATGGCGCTACAGAAGAGTGAGAGGAAAGATTACGAATGCCGTCGTTTTTTGAAAAGTTCATGCGTAGCTTTTTATGAAATTTGGAAAACAAACAGTATTTGGATATAATAAAAATACTGTAAACAAAATAGAAAATAAAATCAAATATAAAATAAAAACTGAACAATTAAGAGTTATTCAAAATGAACAAAACAAAAATAATAACAACAATAAAAAAACGGGCCATATTCACATACATAAATAATAAAATGAGAAAGCTAACAAAACTGTTTAAAAACACAGACATTAAAACAGCATACAAAACTAACAAAAATTATCTACAAAAACTACATTACCCACACAATAAAGATAGTACAACAACCAATGGTATATACAAAATTGAATGCCAAGATTGCAATAAATGTTACATAGGACAAACAAAAAAACAAATGAAAAAACGTTATTTTGAACAACTAAACGCATACAAAAAACCTGAATATATAAATCTAATTTGGCCACACATGCAATAAACACTGGACATGAATTCCCAGGCATAACCAACATGACACTAATAAAACACATACCACACAAAAGCACCATAATGAACATTTGGGAAAATTTTGCAAATACACAAACATAAAACACAAAACAAACTAATACCTGAACAAATACAAATCAATACAAAACATGACACAATTTTCAAAGCACTCAACATCGAAAATACACAAAATACTAATACATACACCACAACCACACACAATAAAACCAATTTAAAGTACCAGAGGCCAACAGGAATCCACAATAACAACCAACCAACACACAAGTACTTCACCAGACTCAAAATCACGAAGGCTGAGGATGGGAACACAATGGTTCCCGAAACATGTTCCTAATAAGGTAAAAAAAATCTTGAGGTAAATTTCATTATAAATATTACATATAAATATTACATATATATATATATATTACTATAATACTTATAACTATTTTACCTCAAGATGTATTTTTTCCTTTAGGGACATGTTTCGGGAGATCCTGTTCTCCCATCTTCAGCCTTCGCCATTTTGCTTCTGGTGCAGTATTTGTGTGTTGGCTTCTGGATGTTATTATGGTGGTTTGTTGGTCTTTGGTCCTTCAATGTTGCATTATTGTGTGTGGTTGTGGTATCTGTTTTTGTATTTTGTGTATTTTCGATGTTGAGTGCTTTGAATATTGTGTCATGTTTTGTATTGATTTGTATTTGTTCTGGTATTAATTTGTTTTGTGTTTTATGTTTGTAAATCTGTAAATTTTCCCAAATGTTCATTATGGTGCCTTTGTGTGGTATATGTTTTATTAGTGTTACATTGGTTATGTCTGGGAATTCATGTCCTGTGTTTATTGCATGTGTGGCTAAATTGGATTTATATATGTTTGGTTTTTTGTATGCATTTAGGTGTTCAAAATAACGTTTTTTCAGCTGTTTTTTTGTTTGTCCTATATAACATTTATTGCAATCTTGGCATTCAATTTTGTATATACCGTTGGTTGTTGTATTATCTTTGTTGTGTGAGCTATTTAGATTTTGTAATTTATTTTTATTAGTTTTGTATGCTATTTTTATATCTGTGTTTTTAAATAGTTTTGTTAGTTTTGACATTTTATTATTTATATATGTGAATGTGGCCCATTTTTTGTTGTTGTTATTATTTATGTGTTGTTCAGTTTGATTAATTCTTAATTGTTCAGTTTTTATTTTGTATTTGATTTTATTTTCTATTTTGATCATAGTATTTTTATATATATAATAAATAAAATAAAATAAAAATACTATGATCAAAATATAAAATAAAATCAAATACAAAATAAAAACTGAACAATTAAGAATTAATCAAACTGAACAACACATAAATAATAACAACAACAAAAAATGGGCCACATTCACATATATAAATAATAAAATGTCAAAACTAACAAAACTATTTAAAAACACAGATATAAAAATAGCATACAAAACTAATAAAAATAAATTACAAAATCTAAATAGCTCACACAACAAAGATAATACAACAACCAACGGTATATACAAAATTGAATGCCAAGATTGCAATAAATGTTATATAGGACAAACAAAAAAACAGCTGAAAAAACGTTATTTTGAACACCTAAATGCATACAAAAAACCAAACATATATAAATCCAATTTAGCCACACATGCAATAAACACAGGACATGAATTCCCAGACATAACCAATGTAACACTAATAAAACATATACCACACAAAGGCACCATAATGAACATTTGGGAAAATTTACAGATTTACAAACATAAAACACAAAACAAAATAATACCAGAACAAATACAAATCAATACAAAACATGACACAATATTCAAAGCACTCAACATCGAAAATACACAAAATACAAAAACAGATACCACAACCACACACAATAATGCAACATTGAAGGACCAAAGACCAACAAACCACCATAATAACATCCAGAAGCCAACACACAAATACTGCACCAGAAGCAAAATGGCGAAGGCTGAAGATGGGAGAACAGGATCTCCCGAAACATGTCCCTAAAGGAAAAAATACATCTTGAGGTAAAATAGTTATAAGTATTATAGTATTATATACATCAAGAAACGGACTGTAGCAGAAAGTGATTGAAATATATATATATATATATTGCAACAGTACAATCATATGCTGCACTGTGCATTTAATAGATAAAATAAATATTTAAATTAAATTTATAAATATGTAATAAATAAGCAGGTATGAGATTGAAAGCTGAGTTTATGTTAAAAATACGGAATGTAGACAGACAGGAACTGACCTGACACTCACACGACTGTCGCTGAGAGTGTGTACAGTAGTAAGTGATGTTGTGTGAGTGAGGCCAGTTTGAGCATGAAAGTTTGCAATCTCACCCTAAATAATTGTCAAATTACAGTTTTTATTTAATTATAAGAAAACCAGAAATGGTAGAAAAAATTCAAAAACTCCTAAATATGTATCAAATTAATACGCATGTGTAGTGAAAAAACGGCGTGAAAAGGACGCGCAGTGCGAATTCAGTGCGATTTTAAGTGCGTAGTAATTACACGGATTATTCGATTACGATGGTAATTACGTTGGACATATGTAATTAAATCATCCATCGTTAGAGCACCCTGTAGTTCACATTAGACGTTGCCATTGGCAGAAATGTGCGAAAATATGAAATTGGACGAGAGTGGGAGAACTGACGCCACTGAACAATTTCAAACAGGCAGAATTCTGTCCCAACAGGAGCTGTACGATGCTCGATTATAAATAAGGGCACGCAAGTAGCCAGCCTTCTTCTCAATCAGTCTTCAGTAGCGGCGGGACGCTCTGTCCATTAGCGACGCGAGTTTTAAAATTTCGTTAATTGAACAGTAGAGGCGGACGGACGCTATGTTCGTCAGAAGCGCCAACAGTAACTCTTAATCTGTTTCCGAATACGAATATAGAACATACTTTACGATATCTACACACACAAACGTCCGTCAGTCAAGACAAGCTACGATGTTACATCATGCAGAGGAACGCTATGCTGAACAATAGAGGCGTCTGCTAGAACTACAGCAGCAGATGCAGAGCAACCTCGCACACCATACTACATCAACCAGATGGGACCATGATAGACGAGTAACTGGACGACGACAAGTGGAACCTGGTGACGTGCAGGGAACTCCATCAGAAGAGGACCTACGGATCAACGGAGGACATGAGTATGAGCTACAAAATCGAAGTGACAAATAATCCATTTATAAATTTTAAATGAGACTAAAGACATTTAAAAGACATTTTGAAATTTAAACATGAATAAGAGTTTATGTAAAATGTAGATAAAGAGGTTCAGAGAATTTGATATAAATTTATTAAAATATTTTCTTTGATGTTTAACGATTAATTTAGTCAATTTCAATTTTATTTTTTTGTAAAGCAATCAATGATTACTATGTATGCAATACATAAATTAACGTAGTTGAAAGTTATAAAAAAAATATAAAACCAATAATAAAAAAATGAAACTGCAGTAAAGCACACTGTCAGACTGAGCAGTCGAATTTTAATATTAACAAATAAGTATTTAGAATATAACTTTGTTACTGTAGAATATAAGATTTATTTAATGATAGATGTATTGCAACATTTGAACGTTTTACGCGAACAATAATGAATATTTATAGCGAAGTAGTTGAGATTTTAAAACACGCTTGTGGTTTATAAATAAAATTATGAAAACTCGTTACAATTCAATCAATGACTACTCTTATTAGCATTACACCCAAACTCCATTAATTGGTACACTTTACCAGTTATCTTATATAAATTTTGGCACTACACAAATTAATTTACATTTGTTTTGTAATTTGTACTGTTATAAATAAATTGTCGCCAAGAACGTGTGGCTTCACAAATTAAAATTACATTGAATACGTGTATTGTTACAATATATATATATATATATAATATTTTTGCAATTTTGTTCTATATATGTGTCCTATTTTTAGCATTAAAAATGTTACAATTTTCTAGCGCTGTTCGGGTTCTCCGGTGTTAACGTCAACACATTATTCCTATTAACATTTTATGGATCGTTTAATTAACAATAAAAATAAATAAATAAAATAAACATCTGAGCCGAATTTTTAATTTTAATAAAATAAACACTCAAACGGAACGCACTACTGTTCAAATACATAACTGTTTATATACATATTCATGGACTTATGTCCCGGCGACGGCACAAGCACCTCTCGAGAACACAAAGGTCGAAATGTGAAGAAGGTCAAAATCTGGGTGTTCCGTGTTCCACAACCGCTGTGGTTATCGAAAATTGGTAACAATATAATGACAACATCATTATGTAGTCAAACCAAGATTGTAATATTCAAGTACGTTCATTGTTAAACGAATCCGTTATCCGTTGTTGTTTGTAATGCACCATTGTTTCACTAAACGTCCTACTTCTGGATTGGTGATTGTCAACTTCCTGCCTGCTGTAATGATTTCAGCAGGGACACACTTCAAAAATTGTTTGGTTTTGTGAAGTTTACAGCCCTGTTCGGACCTTGGCTTCCTTGTCAGGATTTTTTCAATTCTGATTCCCATCTTTCCCAAACCTTTGTTCCTTTTTGTAGCCATCGTCAGCCTTTAAGTCTCTCTCTACTTGACCCATTCTTCCCTTTCCTTATTTTAAACAAAGCTTGGCTAATCCTTCTGTGGGTCGCTTCTCCACATAACCCAACCAGCAAATTCTTCTGCAATTAATATCTCGAAATAAATCTTGCCTTTGATTGGGTTTAGAGAATCTGTTGGTAAAATTTACGTTTCGCTTCGCGGTTTTACTAACACGCACAGCCGTGTACTGACCTTTCTCGGTTCGTGTGAGCTACTGTGAACTAAGTCCATTTCAGCTGCTTCTTCCCTCCCTTCTTCCTTCATTCTCTCTCGATGTTTCTTTCATCTTTCCTCAGTCCAAACGGCACGGGTCTTCTTTTTTGGCTTTGTCTAGAAACCTCCAAAGTTATGTAACTTTCCTGAGTGGTAAATTTTCTTGGATGTCCTCTTGGGTGATCTGGAGTTCTTATATGCCTTTACTGGTTTCTTTAATCCATGCATTAGCCATTTTCAATTTTCCAGGAGGATTCATTGGGACTCATTCTTTGAAGATGTCCGTAAAAACCAATTCTTCTCTTCATAATTGTGTCTGTAATTTTCTCAGAATGTGTGCAAACTTAATTTTTATGGCGTTTTCAGTGTTGTTCTCCGTCTTTAAGTCACCCCAATATTTTCCACAATATTCGTCTTTCAGTAAATTTCAATTCTTCCACCATTATTTTCTCGTTCAGAATTAATTTTTGTTCTTGTTTATTGGCCATTATTGCTGCTATCTTTTCTTTTTATAACGTTACTAGTGTTTTATCCCAATTGAATCGGACAGAACTGGCACCCGAACTACCATTTGTGCCTACGCCTCGTGTATATTTCTTCCACATGACGGCTTTGCAATGATGGCAATGTCCAGGACAGTATGGCGAATGTAACAAAATATTTTTTTCTTTGCTTCATTTAATATATTACTGCAATTTAATGACACCGTAGTCTCAAGGATACATCGATCTTTAACCGCACAAAATATATTTCCTTTAAGTGTATGACATCCGAGTAATGGGGAGATAAGTTTCTAAACTGACTAAAACGCCTGGTTTACTCAGATAGAATTTTTATTTTTTAATTGTTATATTTGTATTTGTAAATTTTTAAGAATAATCCAAATAACGTAAAATAACATTATTTATAAGGCATGACAGTATTTCGTGATTATTTTGAAGTTAATTTCTCGATTACAAAGTTATCAAATTAGCTAGTATAGGCGAGCGGTTTCCCCATGAGAACAATGCATTTCCCATTCATTATAACGACAGATTATAACTCAGCAAGACCGTCTTCCTCCACCGGCTGTGAATGTTGTCCATAGTTCTGTGAAATGTTGGACGTCGGAGGACATCATGATTTCCGGAACAAGCAGTGTAGTCTACACTGTTAACTGGAGATGAAGATGAAGAAGTAGAAAAAAGGGAAGAAGTAAATCTTAATAGACGTTCCCCACAACTTACTTCCAGAATAAGAGTAAGTCATTTTGAATTTTATGTTTTCCATGTTAAATTTAGTTATACCTGTGGAACAATAAGGCGACTATTGAAGAATAAAACGGAAAAGGAGACACAGCTAAAGTTCTATTAGGTCGTGGCTGTGCCGACTTTAATATACGGACGCGAAACATGGACTCTCCTGCAAAAAGATATTTCAAAAATACAGGCCTCGGAAATGAATTTTTAAAAGCAGTTAAGGGATGCACAATGAAATTGGAATGTGGCGCAAGCGCTATAATTATGAACTATACCATCTTTACAAAGAGCCGGACAATGTCAGAATAATCAAAATATACAGGCTAAGGTGGGTTGGACACATAGAGCGAATGGAAGAAGGACAGCCTACGAAACACATTTTCTACCAGAAACCAATGGGTAGTAGAAAAAGGGGAAGACCCCGAAGTAGATTCAAAGACGAGATAGAGGAGGACTTCGGAAAGCTGAACATAAGAAAGTGGAAAGTCAGGGCACCCAATAGGGAGGAATGGAATCGACTCTTGCAGCAGGCCAAGACCCACCAAGGGTTGTAAAGCCACGGCTGATGATGATAAGGGATGCAGTTTGAGAGATCATTTATGAAACGACGACATAAGGAAAGACCTGAAGTTACGTACAGTCGGTTCTGGAGAGAATAAAGGAATACAGTCAGAATTGGAAGTCCCATGTGGAACGCATGGTAAGAATACGCGCGTATTCTTAAACAATCCTTTGAATATAAGCCAGTGGGAACAAAAGTTCGTGGAAGGCCCTGGAAAAAAATGGTCAGAGACTCTTTGAAGGAAGGAAGGAAGGAAGGAAGGAAGGAAGGAAGAAGAAGAAGAAGAAGAAGAGGAAGAAGAAGAAGAGGAAGAAGAAGAAGAAGAAGAAGAAGAAGAAGAAGAAGAAGAAGAAGAAGAAGAAGAAGAAGAAGAAGAAGAAGCTTGCCCTGTAGATTACAATCCAGTTTCTTGAGGCACACAGCGGAAAAATCGCATTTCCTTATCTCTGTTTTTGTAAACTGCCAGTGTTGCTTTATTATACCGCAAAATGGAATTCAGTTCTGATAGCTATTTGTTCTTGGGTTACTGTGCTCAGTATATCCTTTCCGTTTTCGTTCCGTTTTGATACATTTATCGAGAAACTCCATTATTTCGCTTAACTCGCTAGTCAATTACACACTTATTTTAAACGTATATCGTGCTCGTGAAATATATCTAACGCATTCAATACGAGATACGACAGTCGTTGGCTTTGCGTGTAGTTGGTCTGTCATTATCGGTATCCATTACACCAAGTCTCGTAGAAGCACGGCCCACGCGACTACCTGCAAAACACACACACACACACACACACACACACACACACACACACACACACACACACACAATTAGACCAATTACAGGTATTATCTATGTAGTGCGCTTGTGCTGCTGCTTGCTATAACGGTCACCGTTGATAAAGCCGGCAAGTTATGAGAGGATTGCGCCTTGTTCGTTGTCACACCTTCCCATGCCCGATAAACCAGTTACTCCGTGCTGTTGTTATTATTATGAAATAATCCGTTTATATTTAATACCCAGCGACAATTGAATATCCTAATCAGGCTCGCGTTTCATAAACACAGCACCTGGATAACGTCAACTTCATTATTACAGCCGTTACGTTACGGAGGCGAGATATGTGGTAGCATTACTGTGATACACGAGAGGAAAATATCGTGTTACAAGTGTATTTAACTCATTATTTATCCGACTAAATAAATTTAAATTATGTCTTTCTTAAGTACAGTCACTTAAGTAGTAACCTGTAATTATTTATGTTAATGAAAAGCTCATAAATATGTTGACTATCACTAATACCAAGAGTAAATATCACTATTGCATTAACGACTCGGAACACTAGGTTTTTTTATAAGTAAAAGCATAAAGCATGTAGCATGTAATGGAGTGGAGTGCTTAGTACAGAATCCACCTTTGCAAACCACCTCATTGAAGCAAACCACACATATAAAAACATCGGCAATAACATGAACATTCTACACGTACACACAAAAGGCCGAAAACTAGACACTTTAGAACAATTGGAAATATACAAACACACAAAAACAAATAAAAACGACATCCTAAACGAACAGACACGTTTCAAATCGCACGCATTATTCGAACATATCTCACCCCACACACACAGCATCGATCTTTCGAAACTCGATTCCGTCGCCTACAACAAGACGGACAGCGCTACCAACGGCAGCCTCTGAAGAAGCCTTATAAAGGAGAAAACCGGTTTAGGCTGTAAGGTAAAACTTTATGCTTTTACTTATAAAAAACCTAGTGTTCCGAGTCGTTAATGCAATAGTGATATTTACTTAAGTAACGGACACGTCATGGAGAACGAAATCCAAGAACCACGAGTAAGGTCAGGCTGGAAGCACAGTTATCCGACTCAATACAGGCATAAGGCGGGACGTCGTCTTTCCACTATATAATATTGGGAGAAAGCAAGAGTTAAGGATAGAGATGTACGTGGTGATGGAATAACACGAGGAAAGACCACTATTTGAGACGAGTGGCGACATCATGGCATCCAAAAACGTCAAAAAATTATGATCATCAGACCGATAAGGAGGCAGGCACGCAAGGGTCAGTTCCGACGGCGACGGTGATGATGATGGCAAAGAGATTGGAATACCTAAGTAAATTAGACGAGACATTCTCAAAGAAGCCGGTAAAATAGGTTACTAGTCAATACAGAGAAGTCTGAAATACTATAATTGTTTCAGAAGTGAATTGGGAGGAAAATTGAAAAAAATTAAACTCGGCCACTATTATGTTGGAGTAGCAGAAGAATTCAAATATTGTTAGCAAGACAAACGATGAGGATGTAGACAATTCACGTAGGCTTAAAAATGAAAACAAAGCCTTTTGCGAATGTAGCAGGATCTGAGTTATAAATTTATATCACATGCTACAAACTACGGACATACTAAGCGGCCGTTCGACTGCTGTTCTATATATGCAACAGAGACGAGGAGTTTGTCCAAAAAGAATGAAAGGAAATTCGTTGATTTTGAGAAGAAAATCTTCAAAAAACATTTTGGACCGGGGAAAGAGAAATATGGAGGAGAACGAAGAATTGATACATAAGTGAATTACTGTCGCGTTAGCTCACAGCACTTAAGTGGGGTCCGAAACTCAGACGATGTGAGCAGGAGAATAAGAGTATAGCGGAGTGGGAGCAAAGGTGAACAGTTGTCTACGGCAGAGAAGAATGGAAGAGGCTAGTTAACAAGGTTTCCGATAATCTCAGTAGTTGTGGTAGTAGCCTAGTAGTTAAGTAGAGTCTTACTTAAATTACATTTACATAATTTAATGTTATTCGCGTGTCAACAGGATCATGTTCGTCAGGTGTTTTTAAGATTCAAAGCAGATATAATGGGACAGACGGCTTATCACGGACTCGGTGCTCGCCTAACGCCTAACGGCTAAACGATATTATAAAATAATGAACACGTTTATCAAATTCCAAAACATTTATTTAATTTTATTATTCTAATCATTACAATACTGTCGTCTAATGTTAGGTGGGGGAGCCTTTTTATTAAAATTTTATATAATATTAGATGGGCGTCACCGTTTGTTAAAGATTTCTATTTAAAGTCTGCACAATTGACGTTACTAAATCTATGACTAGACAAATGTAGACTTTTATAAAGTACCCTACCGTTACATCCCGTAGCTATTGTGCGAGGATCTGCCCACGTATCTGGTTTCCACTTATAACATAATGTTATTCTATGCGCTTTAATAATCCTTCTCGGAATTACCGGCCGCTTTTTAACGGTTGGTTGGAAATCCAAGTGGAAACACCGGCACGAGGGGAATTGTACGATATTACGACCGTTTATTCGACCGGTGGCTGAAAAGTGAAACGACTTCGCTTAATGGCTATGTGAAACTGCCGCAAGGAGGAAAACTAAACCAACAAATCATCGCAGGAACTGGAACATCCTCCTTGATACCATCATCATCATCATCAGCCGTGGCTCTACAACCCTTGGTGGGTCTTGGCCTGCTCCAAGAGTCGATTCCATTTCTCCCTATTGCATGCCCTGGCTTTCCAGTTTCTTAGGTTCAGCTTTCCGAGGTCCTCTCTATCTGGTCTTTGGATCTACTTCGGGGACTTGCCCTTTTTCTACTACACATTGATTTCTGGTAGAAAATATGTTTCGTAGGCTGTCCTTCCTCCATTCTCTCTATGTGTCCAACCCACCTTGGCCTGTATATTTTGATTATCCTGACATGCCCGGCTCTATGTGAAGATACTTCATAATTATAGCGCCTGCGCCACATTCCATTTTCTTGTACTCCTCTAAATATTTTTCTTAGAATCCGTCCTTCACAGCAACCTAGAAGTCTCTCGCTATTTTTTGTCATTGTCCAGGTTTCTGAAGCATATGTCAGCACTGGCCTGATAAGTGTTTTGTAGATTTTGCATTTCGTGCTTCTTGAGATGAAGCTAGGTGTCAGGTGCTTTTTTAATCCATAATATGTTAGATTTGCGAGATATATTCTTCTTCTTATTTCAGTGTTGATGTCGTTAGTGCTGTTATCTGGGAGCCAAGATATTTGATCTCTTTTCTGCCTTTATATTGTTTGTGCCTATTTCAAGGTTTTGAAGGGTTAGGTTTAATGGTAGTTTGTTGGCAGCATACATATATTTTGTTTTCTCCAAGTTTATCTGCAGTCCAATTTTACTTAAGGCTTCCTCTAATGCTGTAAAGGCACTAATGAGATCTCGTTTTGTCCTGGCAATTGGATCAGTATCGTCTGCGTATGATAAAACCTCCTTCATAGACCTCATCTTAAAGTCTACTCACCCATCCAGATGTTGAAGAAGGAAGATACAGAGTTCGACAGAGGTTATACCTGTGACAGGCTATCGTTTACATTGGAGAAGAATAGAAGGAAAAGAATTCTTCAGCATCTACCAGAGAATAGAAAATACTTTTAAGAAGCTAGAAGAAAATGTTTAAAAACGTTTCGTAGATTCGGGAAATGAATTGAAAGCCAACAAAGGTGAAAAATAGAAAAGTAACAATTGGCAATTCCATTATGAGAAAAAACAATTATAAAATTTACATTTCTACGCCACTTGACAACATACAACCAACAAAGCAAATAAAAACTTACATTTGGAGATTGACAAAGACCACCTCCTCGAAATTTCTCCTGGAAACAGCATGCGCAGACTATAAATCTCTTTAAAATTCTAATAGAGAAACTTTGAAAATGATGTCTATAATGATTTCAGCATAGGGAGACGATATTATTTGCGTATGTTACTCTTTATCTGCGCCCTTTTGTTACTCAAAATGGAACGTTCTGGTGCAATGGAGAAGGTTGTTCTACAAGCTTCTCAACTAGCCTAGCCGGTGCGTGTTTCTGCCAAGGCCGCGTTGAAGTATCCTCTAGAATTTTCAAGTGCTTGTTAAAGACGCATATTATGGAACCCTGGAGGCTATAAATAGCCAACACCTGCCGCTGGGAAGTCAGTTTACGTCGGGGGATTACTCAGTGCGTTTAAGTGGTTATTAGTGGAAAGTGATTATTGTGCGTTGACAAATTTAACTGAATTATTGCACGTGTATAATCTTGTTTAATAATTTGTTGATTGCAAACTGTTAATTGTGATTAATTAAAACTGGTGATCAGTGACTTAATTGGTGTCTTTATTTTGCTTTCCACTGTACCATACGACGATCCGTGAGACCGTCGCACAATACTTATTTGTTGTCTCATGACTTTACACTGTTCTGTCACACACTCCATCTTTCTGTTACGGTAACACAGCCTCTTCACCTGGGATAGTTAAAAGTATATGCGCGCGCCAATCACAGTCCTCTACTTGCATGCTTTATCAGCCGACTCTATGGCTGTACGATTAGCGTCAACGATAAGCGTTTAACAGCAGACGCGTAATGCACCCCACTTTCTGGAAAAAACATAACTACGTTCACACAAATATCGAATAAGATATGAAGCCTCTGAGACGGGATGGCTTAGTGGTTAAAGCGTCCGACTGACACTTCGTTCGTTCACTGCGGCTGTGTTGAAGATTCGGCTGAATAGTCACTCGTTTCAAGCTCAAGGACAAACAGTTATGAAAGAAAAATATCCTTTAAAACTATTAGTTAGGTTCACGATGTCGTGAAATAAAGTAATATTACTCCGAAAGGTATTAACCAAGGAGTGAGGCAGGGATGTAGCTTGTCTCCCACTCTTTTCAATATATATATTAACGATGTTCTTAAAAAAATGGCAATCAAAGGAATATCCTGGGGTCCAGCTAGACCGACATACTTACCTGAGTACGTTACTATTTCCTTACGATAAAATAATAATACAAGAGAGTGAAGATAAATTACAACAGGCAAGTATCCCTTTAGGTCGAAAATAATTGTCAACAATAAGCCAATCGAACAAGTATCAAAGTTTACATACTTGGGCTGCGACACAAGCTACAATTATGACAATGACATGGAAAACAATACAAATAAGTTTCAGGCAATATGTGGCACAATAAATAGAACATTAAATAACAAAACTTGAAAAGACACAAGGATAAAAATTTTATAAAACGATAGGTGTACCTGTACTTATGTATGGGAGTAAAAGTTGGATAAATACCAAAAAAGGAGACAGCAAAATACAGGCAGCAGAAATGAGATTTTTGAGACGGGTCAAAGGCTGTACAAGAAGAGATTTAGTAAGAATTGAAGAAGTGCGAAATGAACTAAATGTATATGCAATAAATTAAAAAATAACTGAATATAAAGAAAGATGGAACCAACACGTAAATAGAATGGAAAATGGGAGAATACCCAAAAAAATACTTAACTAGAACCCAAGAGGGAAAAGAGATACAGGAAGATCACGAAAACGGTGGTCGTAAGTTTGTGAGGACGGAATAGGCAAATGCCTAATCCTTGTAGTGCAGAAGAAGAAGACGATTACTCCGAAAGGTGAAAAGTCGTAATTCGTAGGAAGTTTACGTTCGATCACGAACGGCATTCTGTGGATCCTATGCAAACGACAGCTTGTATAAGTTAGCGAAGTGCAATGCGGAGGAAGCAATCATATTTAGCGAAGTTCATGTCACAGTGATAACGATTTATGTCAATAATTCCCGACAGACGCAGTCCACTACTAATCTTCAGAATAGAGGCAAATTATTTTGAATTGTGCAATACAATATAGATTATAATACAGTTTCTTGGTACACAAGGATAAGAAACGATTATTCATATTTGTATGTATCAATACTGTCTCAATGATCGGTATTGTCTTATCCATCGAGGAAACGGTTTTGAAGTGTTGGCAGTGCCGGATTAAGGTATCTTGGCGCCCTAGGCTAATCATATTTTAGCGCCCCCCACACCACCCACAGGCTACTCTTACATTTATTTCCAAGGGGCTGAATGAAGCTTTAAACACCCTACAATATATTTATTAGTTAGGAATATTTCAAATATCTTACTGTTTTTGGAAATAGTCTCAAGAATTGAAAACTGAGGGTGTTTTTCAGAGATTGTTTTAGAGTTACACCTTCAACCATTTGTAGTTTGCATCATGGCTTTTATAAGGAAAAAATTAACTAAGTAGTTACAGTTTTTAAAGGGTACATTTAACATCATTTACATAAAGAAGACAATCAGTTAAATATCTTGTGGATTTGTTAAGACTCATGTAAAGTTCAAGCTAGATTCTTTTTTCTCGCTAGATTCAATTCCACGAAAGTCGGGCGGCGGCATAGTTCTATGAGCGCCGGCCGCCGATGACTCATAACCGGGGAAAACAGTTTGGAAAGCACTTCTATTATTTATGTACAGTTCTACCATAATTTCTCGCAAACAGGCGCCTGTGTTCAAAATGAACTCAAATTTTTATCCTTGTAATTTATTACCAATTTTAAATTTAGCTGTAAAATTGTATTATTTTTTAGCTAAAATTTTGCGCCCCATAAAGTGCCGCGCCCTAGGCTACAGCCTAGTCAGCCTAATGGTTAAGCCGCTCCTGAGTGTTGCTACAATTTTTTTCCAAATTACGACTGAGATTGAGTCGATACACTGAGGATATCCGACTGCAGAATAAGTAAAACGTATTTGTATTAACAAAAATTAAACGGTGTTAAGCCTTCAGACAGTAGGGTGTGATTTTAATAATACGGAAACCACGGAAAGTTACAAATAAGATTAATGAATAATGTTTACATTGAACGGTAATAACAATCGACATTAATCAACGATGATAATGTTTTGTATCATATTGAAGGGTAATAATAATCGTCATTAATATTTATTATCAATAAATATAATGTCTTTTTATCAATGGTTTCACCATCATCATCACCAGCAACAGCAGCTCGGAAGTTGATTTGTTCCGGTCCCAATTATTACAGACAAAGTCTATAATTGGTCACTGCAGCTCTTCCTCGGACGTCCCACATGTCTCTGTCCTTCTGGACTGTACTTCAGCAGTTGCTCGAGGATGCGGATATTGGGTAAACCCTTTTATATATACAATATGCAATTCTTCCCATTTATCGTTTTGACGTCTGTGATTTTGAAGAGTATACAAGTACATGTCTGAGGAACTAGTGATAACACCCGATTTTTAATATTGGTTTCATAATATATATATTTGTGTGTGTGGTTCAGACTTTACAACGTACTTTACATTCTTGTGTACTACTGACTTGTCAAGACTACTAAAGTTGTTCTTAAAATATTGGATGCTTCAGAATTATTGTCGGATTTGGACCTCCAACCGAGAGTTTTAAAATATTTTCTCAGAAATATGTCTTACTTCAGGACGTAGTCTGTGATATATTTGTTTCCACTTTTCATATTTTTATTCGTATAAAGATATACTCTTCACTTTGTTTCCTAATATTCTATAAATATAAAATTTAATGACATACATACGATATCATTATGTTTTCTAGGTCAGGCTTGACTGGTTAATTATCAGATTTCCTGAATAAGGTTAGTTATGGATCTGTTCGAATTCCGCAGATTCGATTTTATCTGATGCTGCTGCGGAAGTTTCGACGCTAGTGCGCTCACTTGCTGTTATTACAAAGAGAAAGCAGCTGAACTTTATGTACTGTAGCATACCGGCGTCGCGGGTTCGTTGAAACACGTTTGTCAGCGAAGCCGAACGAGAAGCGCATACCCTTTCCGCGCAGTCTGTCGTCAACGCGCTCGGAAATACGATGAGTTCTTATTGACGTTAAACTAGCTCTTGCCATGTTCTGAGTGATCCATATAAGGCTGTGTTGCCACAAATAATATTCTGCCTCATCTATTCACGGAGGCGATTCAACATTTAGAGCCACACTACATACTGGCTCTACGTAATGGCACATACCACATGTCAGATTCTTATTTATTATTTACATCAGTAAAAAAATCAATAAACATTCTGCAAACTGGTTTTCCGACAACTGTGACTTTTACCGCTCTCCCTGACAAGAGACTGCCGATTTTTCGAAAGTAGGAAAAAAGCCTTTTGCCAAAACTTGTAAACTTTAACTGATTTCAACGGGCAAGGGTTCAGACGGCGAAGGGAAAGTTGCAGAAAGCGAGCGTGTTCACACCACATCTTGAATAAACCAGTACTCTGAGAACGTACTAATTGCACTGAGAACATATTTTTAATTATGTAATTAAGTACTGAGCTTTGAATGTACTGCAGCACAGTAATTTACATTAAAATACTAGATCCTCTTTTATCCGGATTTTCGTCAAGCCGTATAACCTCCGGTCCAGATGATCCGTATAAAAGAGGTTGTACTGTATTAATCTAAAAAAAAAAAAAAAAAAGTGGCTAATAAAATAAAACGTTAATTATTATTATAATTAACTTAAAATTTAATTATTATCTTTAATTTTCAGAATTCCATTTAATTTTTTGTAAATTATTTAATCACTACCAAGGCTCAGAAGAGAGACTAAAGTAAAATTTTATAAAAGCACGGTAGTGTTATCAGTTTTATGTGGAGGAGAACGTTCGGTTATCAAAGTAAGTGAACAAGAATACAGTCAGCTGAGAAGACATTTCTAAGGGCTGTAAAAGGCTATAACCAACACTGACATATCCGAAAGGACGGCGTAAGTCAAGAAATGGGGATATTCGCTTTGATAAAGAAAATTTTAAAATGGCAGTAGGGCTGGGATATGTATCCGAATGGAGAATCTCTACAATGAAGACATTCGTAAAGAGTTGACAATTCTTAATATCCAAGATCGTATTGTAGAGAAAACAAAGAGAGATGGATTGCTGATCTGAACAGGATGCCAGATGGCAGTACAGGTTGCCTAAGGAAGTTTGGCAATACAAGCCTGTTGTTGGACAACGAAGTATACGAAGATCTAGTAAACGTTGTAGCATGACAGATAATCCACTAAATCATAATTCCAATCTGATCATAATTAAAAATAAATTACATTAAAAAACAAGAAAATTCAAATGAAAATAATTAAATATTGAAGTAAAATACCACTATAAAAGGAAAAAAAAAATAAAAGTTAATCATCAGAATGCAACCAAATGTATCAAGAAAAATAAATCCTACAAAACTAAAATAAAATCAGGATGAAACCCAGGTAGGATAGGAGCAGATAAAGAAGATACCCCGAACAAACCAATGAACCATAAAACCAAATTACCTTGGAGAACCCAAGATGGAAGAAGTGTGAAGAAAAGAAAATGTAGAATGGGAAGAACTACAAGATATACCCAAGGAAAACCTATTACAGGAATAACAAACCCCGAAAATAATTAAATGTCACCCATGAAAGTATAACAACCCAAAACCCCAAATAAAAATGTAAAAATAGTTATAAACGAAAGTGTTTAGGGTAGTAAATAGAAGTGCACCCACTAAAGTTATTAAGTAATGAAATGAACAAATCTTCATTGTCCCTTATATTTAAGATTTTGGTCTTGGAGTATTGTAAAACTCAAGTGTAAATAAGAACCAAAAGTATAAGTGAACCAGTGCAAGTCATTTCAAAATACTGAATAAACTTCAAGTATAAGTGTAACTGATATTTCAACTATGTACAATTAAACAACTTTAATGTTTGCTATAAATACACATATAAAATGTTATGAGGTATTCTTATGAAAACATTACTCATGTTTCAAAGAAGATACCACTTTTTATCAAAAAACATTCTTTAAAATGTGAATGATAAAGAGAGCAGGTGGGGAATAAATACAGTGACAAGGGGATTAAAATGTAATAATAATATATAAACAGAAAGGACTGTAAACAAATTAAATTTAAGTAAAATAAAAATTAAATGGCTCTTTATGTTTGTGTTAAAGCCAATGAACACCATATTTCAAGGTGGGGTATAGGATAAGAATTATTATTATTATATTTATGTTTATTATGTCTTACTATGTTAGTACAGACTAAATGTATCAGTGTGAATACCATACTAATTTTATAAAATGTTTGTTATGTGTTATTAGTAATAGTTGAAACTAAAATGTCTACCATTGAAGACCAATAATTAATTTTAAATATTGTGTTTATATTATAAGCATGAATACAATGCTACATGTTCAAATAGTTATTTAAGGAGATTGTATTTAATATTATTAACTTCAGAAAGTCAGAGGGGGTATAGACAATATATTATTCAAAAAACAGTATATGTAAAACCAAAAACTATAGGCCTAATAGGAAATTCCAATAACATTATAATAGAGTAATTAAGTTCAATAAAACCAAGTAAACTAATGAGATTTATATAAGGTGAATTCATCACCAAATACTATAACTAAAACTGTACTTTATTAAAGGAATAATATAAAAAGATGTATAAAATTATTCAACAAATTTGCAAATGTAATACCTAACCATTTCAGAAGGGGAATCAGAAATTCATTAATTATATTTAAAAGGATGATCAATTGATAAATTTACAAGAAATTGATGAAAGATAAACATTTAAACCAATCTGAGATTTAATATCATCATAATTGTAACACATAAAATGGCTAAATTTTGGGCAAGGACAGGAAACAGAAATATAGCAATTTTGATAAAAAACTTTATAAAGATGGATTATTATATATAAAATTAAGCAGAAGGAGTTAAAGAAACCGATTATGTATTTGCTATTACATGAAATTAATTAATAACCAAAATATATTCTAGGATATAGTGTATTTTAATTACATGCTATCGGAAGTGAACAAAACTTAAACAATACTTTTCTAATATTAAATCGGCTAAGAGATTTCAGAAACGAAGGAGGTAAAACAGTTCTTAATTAACATTCGAAGAGTACGGGTGATATAAGCTCGTGCTAATACAGTAGACTATATACCGGAACGATTAATGGCGATTAACATTTGAAACATAGCCTATATACAATTTTGAGAATTTGGACAGAACACGTTTAAATAATAAATACAGTGAAAAAATAACAACTACACACATAGAAACCAGTGAATACACCACACAAAATAGTGAACAAACAATTTGAACCACTAACACTGATAATTTCCAGACAACAGAAACGAACTTTTACAACATTAACATCTTACAAATAAAACACACATTTTCTCGAGTGAACAACGGAACAGTGAACGAGTGATCATGCAGCAACACCAGAAACGTTATTCAATATTGCGGAGACGAGGAAACAACTGTGAAGGCATCTTTATTTAAAGAAAATACAGCCACGCCATTCTAATTTTTCTTCATCAACGAGGTGAGCCGCCATGATAGTTCCCAGCATGCAAAGCGCCTACAAGGATGAGATTCATTGGCACAGTCAATTGGTCTGAACTTTTTACTTAATAAACATTATATATCCTAACTAAATTTGTAATTACTAGCTATTAAGATATTTTATTGTAATGTTATACTTTCTAGACTTGCCCCTTCTCTGACTATATAACATAACCGTTTAAAGGAACCCTGAAAATATTTATATCAACTAACACATGTAACAACAATCGATTCGCCCTGTGAAAGAATCGAACAATATAACTTGATCGATTTTCAATCGATACTTTTTAAATAATTGTTAATAAACACAGTAATTCAACATTTTTTGGTATTAAATTTATTTATAAAATATAAATAGAGTTTAGTGAACAACACAGCTGTAAGAAAGGCAGCCATTACTCCAGTGAAGGTAATATATTGGAGAAAGAAGAATAATCGCAAATCGATTAGTGAACGAGACAATCCAATTAACGCTGAATTTACTCACAGCAAACCACAAGTGATATAATTGCCAAAAATAACTTAAAGGAGTTTAAATTTTCAACACGATCACATTACAAGAAATATTTATTAAATATTTAAACAATAAAACAAACATGCAAAAGGAGAAGGCGTTAGGACAACGAACTCACTATATGCAAGACATTTCAATGAATCAGGCCATAAATTTATAAATCCAAATGAAAATATGGAAATAATCAAAATAGAAAACAATCCGCAAAAAAGAAAACTAATAGAAGAATTAGAAATACTAAAAGTTAAAAAAGAAAATAAGAATAAATTAATGAATATAAAAGTGGATTTTACAAATGAAGAAATATTTTATTATATATTAAACAATAAACAAAAATAAATTAAAATAATAAGAATAACACACTAAAAATGACGAAATGTAAAAGATTATAAGTCAGAAAGTAAAATATTACATGAAGAAATTAACGGGAGATTCGTAAAACAATTTGAAGGACGTTAGTAAAATGCCTAACGGAAAAATGTACACAAAGTTCCCGTGAAGAGCGGTAGCAGCTAGAACCAATAGGAAGGGCGATGACATAAGGGGAGGGGCCTAAAGTATAAAAACCTACAACGTACAGTTGACAGACGTTGTTTAAGACCTGAAGATGTCAGTGATGACGAAAAGCTTTGTCTAAATAATAACAATTATAGCAGTTTAGCAATTTTATAAAAGAAAAATAAAACAAACATACAATTTTTGTTTGAAAATTTTTAAATAAATTAAAATTTTTTTATATATATTTTTTTTCTCGTACACGAACAGAGAAAACAATATATTGTAACCAAACGCACGACTTGTTACAACGTTCGTGAAGTGGATATATTCCTTTGGGATCGGAACATGTGATTCCCCTAACAGAAGAAGAAGAAAAGATGGAGAGTTAACAGAATACTAAAAAAAAAAGTCTTTCCAATGTAACTCTCAAAGACAAAGGGGGATCGTAGAGTCTCTGAGTGTCATAGTGTTCCGGTCATAGTTATTTAGTGCATTCTAGTTGTGCTTGATATGGAAGTGTCAACGAACAGTCACGGGAAGCCATGCGCCCACTACCAAGGTTACTCGTACAACGTTAAAAGGACCAAAGAAGATGGGACTGTAACTTGGTGCTGTTCAAGACAGAGATCGACACGTTGCCAAGGATCAATCAAGAGCCAACGTGGTGAAGTGCTGTGTTCAAGCGAGCATCAATGTGGACCTCCGGATGATGCTCGCTCAGAAGTATTGAAGGCTCTCAATCAGGCGAAGAAGCGAGCACGCGACGAGGACACGCCAATTTATAAAGTATACTCCGAACAAATGGGTAATCTCCACAACATGGGCTATGATTTTGTAACCGAAATGCCAGATCAGCAAGTTACGAAGAGGTCTTTATATCGCCACAGGGCCAAATCGCAAAGTAATCAACGAGAACCGGAATCATCTGAAGAAGTTGTTCTGGAAATGGGAATGCTTACCATGACAGATGGAAGTAGTTTTCTTTTGAAAGACGACAACACAAGCGGGCGACTTATTATTTTTAGTGGAGCATTAGGAAAAGAAGCTTTGAGAAGTAAGCAAGGTTTTTTTTTATGGATGACACTTTTAAGAATTGCAGTAAACAATTTTCACAAATTTATACCATTCATGCAGACTTTGGAAGCTCAAAAAAATATATCCAGTTATATTTGCTCCTTGCCAAACAAAAGGAAAGAAACATATATTCGACTTTTCCGCCTTCTTATTGAGGCCATACCAGAGTTGAATCCAGCGACGGTGACAGTCGATTTTGAATCGGCAGCAATTTCTGCCCTTAAAGTTGTATTTCCCACAGTGGAGGTAAAAGGTTCTTCCACATGAGAAAGTGCATCTGGAGAAAAGTTCAAGATTTGGGGCTTGCTAGTGAGTATATGAAGAACGAAAAAGTGAGAATGATCATCCGCATGTGTGTTGTTTTGGCATTTCTTCGGCCTGAGGATGTTCCCGACGGCTGGCTGGAAATACATTCCAGAGTGCCTGACAATGAAAAACTTTCTGGATTTTTGGACTATTTCGTGGAGAGATGGATGGAAAACGAAGAAGGTCCAGTCGAGCTTTGGAGTTGTTACAACAGGGGTCATCGAACCACCAACTCTGTCGAGGGATGGCACAATAAAATTAATACCGAACTTGGAAGACCGAGTCCTCGAGTCAAGGACCTCATCAACTGTTTAAAGAAAGAAGCAGAGAGCACTGCATATGCGCTAATAAGGGCCCAGCTCAACATGGAAGGTAAACGAAGGAAGACTGCTTACATGACTCTAGATGACAGGCTGGAAAGAACGGTTAAAAAATATGAAGCAAGTGGTGATATTGTCATTTGTTTGAAAACAATTTCTTATCTCCAAAAACTTTGAAGAGTTACTATAAAGTCCAGGAGCTTAAACGTTGACTTATGAGAGTAAAAAAAATGTAAATAAAGTAAATATTAGTGACGGAGCTTAATTTGAGCTCAAAGTAACTGACGAAGCCAATAGCTGATTTTAAACACGCCTATATGCAATAGATATTGCATGTAGCGAGTCCAAAGCCTGTGAAAAGTGTGATGGGAATCAGTAAAATTCACTTGACTGTTCAAGGCAGACCGTTCTTTACTGGGAACGGCCCCTGCTGGTGGCGATTGTCACTAGTGGCGATTTACAGGACACCGTCTAATCTGCCAAAGCATGATTGACTACAGAGTCGGAAGGCGGCAGGTAGGGAGTGCTTGGTAAGCGGTTCGAGGAATTCAAAAGGTTGGGGGGTACGATTCTGAGGGGTTCATGTGATGAACTATGGGGGGTCGTCTAACAGCGTCCTAGGGCGCCTGAGGCAGCGAGGGGGCGGTGCATTGTCCATGCTATTCAGCCTTTGGATATGCGGGTAAGAGGACTCGCCGGCCTTGGCAAACAAATTCGTCTCGAACGACCAGATGAAGGCCTCTAGGGCGGGAACGCGGGCGGAGACCCCGGTGAATGGCGGAATTCCGCACAAACCACGGGGACCCCGAGAGGGAACGAATGGTCCGGTTCTGGAACGTCGACAGCCTATGCCTGTTGGTGGCCGACAAATGTCCGCCTGCTGCCTATCCCCCTCTTACTCCAAACCTTTCTACCGGAAGTGGACGTTCAAACTCTGTGGGAAGACATTGTTTTCGAACAAAAAAGTTACCAGTTACTATCACTGTGACCACTACCATTAATAATGACAATTTACAGCTTTAACTACAGAGTACCCTTGACATGCTATATTTTATTGTGGACAGACAGTCACAAGACTATTGTGTGGTACGCTACGTAGTTAGATCTCCTTCCACTTTCTCTTGGAACGTTCGTTTTTAGGAGGTCAATGTCAGAGACATATGTTGGTCAAAACATCGTTTATTGCAGTCTGACCTTGTGACCCTCGTCTACGCCCACCCTCGCCTGCATCACGCACGCACGCGTGACTATTCGTATAGTTCTGATTTCTCTGTTGCTTTGTTACGCGCCGACATCGTTGGCCTCCTAATATCGCCAGCGCGGTTTGGTTTCGAGTTGCTGAAGCCGGTTTCCCGTCGATACCAACGTATTCGACTTTCCCTGAAACTTTCAGCTCACTGTGTTCTCATGCTAAAACAATACAACAACAACGACTGCAATCTTGTGGCTCTTTACAATATGTATCCGCTTACCTCAGTTTTAGTCATTATTATGAAGACGATCCAAGACTATGACGGATTGAAATGTCGATAATAAAAAAAGACGGGTTCTGCCCGATATAAGGGGTTTTTAATATACAGTGGAACTCGCGAATAACGAGCTCGCTTATAACGAGAATTCGGATGTAACGAACAAACGTGCGAGATTTGTTTGGTTTTGTATCTTAGTAATGATAATTAAACTCGCTTTTAACGAACAGGAACGCATTTAGAGACTTGGTTATAACGAGCGTTTTACCGCAGGCTTTTTCATGGGTTAAGGTCTAAAAAATACAGCGTTTTAAACATTCGTTTAAAATCATTTACGCAGTTTAATAAAACTAATAATTTAAGTGATGAATTCGTGGAATATTAAAATAAATTATAAAAACCCTGTTTTGATATCTAGCCCTACATATACAAAATTATTAAACGAAAAAAGGTGACTTTTGTTAAGATTAATTAAGTTCTGTGTCCGAAAGATAATTTTGATGATTCCATTTAGAACGAAGAACAAACAGACAAATAAATTAGAGTGAATTTTCGTGTAATTTAAATAAATATTGTAAAACTGGCATGGAAAGTTTTGCCGACCGACCGTGTGGCCAGACAGCCGACTGATTTTTTGTAAATTTTTACTACACCGTCGTTCACCTATATTTCGCACTATACGCCAATATTCAGCAAAGAATGTTAGCGTCTAAAAAATGTTAAAAGGCCATAGTTTGGTATTTCTTACTGAAATTGTCAGTAAGTACACTCTCTTGCCACTTCTCGTATTAGAAACATAGCTCTTTGTAAATTATCCCCACTTTCTTGAATAAGAACTATTGTCTTCCGCATATAGCAGGGAACCCATACACAGTAAAGGTAATAAATCTCATCTCATTAGAAATCACTTTAATTGTTAATAGATTTTATCAAAATGAGTATTTCTGAAGATAGTTTAAAAAAAAAACAATTTTATTACTCATTCGCACTTTAAATTATAGATGTCCCGATAGTGATCTAAGCAAATTATATAGTCTTATTACAATATATTATTTTACACGTACAATCCAGCAAAGTCTTCTCAGTTTTCGAAATTGAAGTAAAGTAACTGCTAATTTACCTATGCAAAGACGACAGTTCAAACAATAGATATTAGTTCAGAGCACTCTGACCTAGACAACCCTGTAAGGGAAAGTGTGTCTCAGCGAAAAAGATAAGGGTAGATTAATAGGCTCTGCCTGCGTTTCCTGGTGTGTGCGTAATTGTTTTTCTAACGCCACAAATACATACATTATTTGCGAAATGTTAAGTTATTTTCGTTATTAAGAAAACTTTATTTTATTAATTTACAAATCAAATATTATTATACATCATTTTATTACTATAATTATTAATAAGCCTTATCGCTACGACATTACAGAACAATCTACGTGTTTCTCGAACGATTCAGTGGAATCCGGCTGGAATGTTGTGTGCGTACGTGATTCTCAACATGCGTGCGAGATTGTTCCTGACTCACCGGTCTGCGCCTGTAGTGTGCGCACGGCCGCAACCAATTATATTCTGGTGTTTTCTAGTAGCATTCTTGATGCGCAGTATGAAATATTCTGTTACCGGTATTTCGGCGGGGTATAAATACAAGTACTCAGCGAGGCTCGGTGAGTTTGAGTTGCGAATTATTGGAGTGCGGTTTGTAGTATTATGATGAAGTGTTGTGTTTTATAATTGAGCGGGACGATCGTAATACAATTGTGTTTTAGCCTATATTAGTAGACATTTTTATTGCGTGTGAAGAATTTTTATTTGATTTATTGTAAGAGATTATCTTGTTGATTACAAACTGTTTTATTGTGATAATTAAAGCTGGTGATTGTGATTTAATTGGTGTCTTGTATTTTGTTTTCCACTGTACCATACGACGATCAGTTTAACACAGTCAACTGGTTTAGGTCTAGGTTAAGTGATTATGGAACTTTACTGATATTTTTAACAGCTCTGGGGGACGATGCCCCACCCCCGTTATTATGCCAGTGGTCATGTCCATGTCGCCAAAGAAAGTTACGACCACGATCGTGGCCACTATACGACTGGTTTCATAAAGTAACGATCACTTGAGAGTCCGCGGACAATGTTCTGTAGGCTATAAGGTAAAACTTTTACGTTTTTACCCGTAAAAAACTTTGTGTTCCGAGTCGGTAGTGAATTAATTATATTTAGTAATTACAGAGGAAGAAGTTTTATTTAATTCCTAATTCAAACGAGAACTTAAGGTGAAGGCAGAAGGAAACGAGAGATAGACTGTGTGTGTGTGTGTGTGTGTGTGTGTGTGTGTGTGTGTGCGCGTGTGCGTGTGTGTGTGTGAGAGAGAGAGAGAGAGAGAGAGAGAGAGAGAGAGAGGAGAGAGAGAGAGAGAGAGAGAGAGAGAGAGAGAGAGAGAGAGAGAGATGAGCACTATCCGCCCTCATGAGGCCCCCCGAGACTTTTATTGAGAAACTAATATACTAACATAATTTTAGAAGAAAGTCGACTAAAATGTTATACGGCAATGGCTATGACAGTGTTATCTACTGTATCGTTCTGAAATTTGGGTTCCAGCGAAAAAACCATCTGAGTAGGAAAGAGGCATCGGAGATGAGATTCTTAAGAAGTGTTAAAGTAAAGGGTCCTCACGAAGGGTCTACAATGAAAACATTTGTAAAGAGCTGAACTATTCAAGATCGTATTGTAGTGAACAAAGAGAGATGTATTGCTCACCTGAATAGGATGTCAGATGGCAGGTTGCCTAAGGAAGTTTGGCAATAAAAGTCTGTTGGACAAAGAAGTATAGGTAGATCTAGGAAGCGTTGGTGAACGACTCCTATATTCCTTTAGGACCGGAACAGGTGATTCGCCTAGCCCCTGATAAAAGGAGGAGAAGAAGAAGAGGATGTAATTTTACCATTCAAGTTTGAAGGATAACATATGCTTGTCAGATAACAAAGAAAGGGGGCACTTTGCTGCTAAGCCAGACGTCCTGCGCAGCACCGCTGAGGTGGATTTTCCAGACCACTTGACGACTTAGCCTGTGATAACATCGTGGGCTAACAGAATATAAATTTTAGAAATAAATCAAGACACAGCACAAGGATTTAATTTTGTGTAAGACAACTGCAATATCCACATAGACATATGCAAATGAGGCGTCGGTCACGACAAAAAAGGAATGCGGCAAGATTCAGAGTGCTGAAATGCAGTTTCTTCGAAATACTTTGCAAGATAGAATAAGGCGGGGTGGCCCTTGGCTGTTACTATACATGTCACCCTTTTTTTGTGGCAGAACTCGTTTTCCACTAGTTCTCGTTTTTTCAATAATACTCGGTTTTGTGCAGATCAAAGAAAAAGCAACCAACTCGAAGTAAGGTGGGGGGTGGCCTATTATTAACTAAGGCATCCCCTTGCCTATACATGTAGCAGAACACGTTTTCCACTAATACTCAGTTTTCGAAATTGAAGTAAAGTAACTGCTAATTTACCTATGCAAAGACGACAGTTCAAACAATAGATATTAGTTCAGAGCACTCTGACCTAGACAACCCTGTAAGGGAAAGTGTGTCTCAGCGAAAAAGATAAGGGTAGATTAATAGGCTCTGCCTGCGTTTCCTGGTGTGTGCGTAATTGTTTTTCTAACGCCACAAATACATACATTATTTGCGAAATGTTAAGTTATTTTCGTTATTAAGAAAACTTTATTTTATTAATTTACAAATCAAATATTATTATACATCATTTTATTACTATAATTATTAATAAGCCTTATCGCTACGACATTACAGAACAATCTACGTGTTTCTCGAACGATTCAGTGGAATCCGGCTGGAATGTTGTGTGCGTACGTGATTCTCAACATGCGTGCGAGATTGTTCCTGACTCACCGGTCTGCGCCTGCAGTGTGCGCACGGCCGCAACCAATTATATTCTGGTGTTTTCTAGTAGCATTCTTGATGCGCAGTATGAAATATTCTGTTACCGGTATTTCGGCGGGGTATAAATACAAGTACTCAGCGAGGCTCGGTGAGTTTGAGTTGCGAATTATTGGAGTGCGGTTTGTAGTATTATGATGAAGTGTTGTGTTTTATAATTGAGCGGGACGATCGTAATACAATTGTGTTTTAGCCTATATTAGTAGACATTTTTATTGCGTGTGAAGAATTTTTATTTGATTTATTGTAAGAGATTATCTTGTTGATTACAAACTGTTTTATTGTGATAATTAAAGCTGGTGATTGTGATTTAATTGGTGTCTTGTATTTTGTTTTCCACTGTACCATACGACGATCAGTTTAACACAGTCAACTGGTTTAGGTCTAGGTTAAGTGATTATGGAACTTTACTGATATTTTTAACAGCTCTGGGGGACGATGCCCCACCCCCGTTATTATGCCAGTGGTCATGTCCATGTCGCCAAAGAAAGTTACGACACGATCGTGGCCACTATACGACTGGTTTCATAAAGTAACGATCACTTGAGAGTCCGCGGACAATGTTCTGTAGGCTATAAGGTAAAACTTTTACGTTTTTACCCGTAAAAAACTTTGTGTTCCGAGTCGGTAGTGAATTAATTATATTTAGTAATTACAGAGGAAGAAGTTTTATTTAATTCCTAATTCAAACGAGAACTTAAGGTGAAGGCAGAAGGAAACGAGAGATAGACTGTGTGTGTGTGTGTGTGTGTGTGTGTGTGTGTGCGCGCGTGTGTGTGTGTGAGAGAGAGAGAGAGAGAGAGAGAGAGAGAGAGAGAGAGAGAGAGAGAGAGAGAGAGAGAGAGAGAGAGAGAGATATGGTACATCAAATATTACTGGTTATGTTGGTAAACGGTCCAAAGACCCGTTCTCTCTCAGTGGTGGTCGAGGTTCTACGTTAGGCTTCCAGATAACGTTCAGCTTCGTTTTTTTTATACAATTTACTCTTTTTCTTCTCCGCCTTAAATATGGCTCTCTTAGCACCAAAAAATGGTCGTGTTGTTTGTTCACAACGAATTAAAATCATCTTTCTCCGGTGTCTGCTACAAGCAAGTGTACGATTATAATTTTCTTGTTAATGCCTCTCTCTATGTCCTGCTATCAGCACATACCATCGGCGAGAGGAAACGTTAAATCAGAAATGTCCATGTTAGCTTCAAAACAAAGATACACTGAACACACAAAGGCACTACACTCCACTACAGAATCCACCTTTGCAAACCACCTCATTGGAGCAAACCACACATACAAAAACATCGACAATAACATGGACATTCTACAAGTACACACAAAAGGCCGAAAACTAGACAATCTAGAACAACTGGAAATATACAAACACACGAAAACACATAAAAACGACATCCTAAACGAACAGACACAATTCAAACCACACGCATTATTCGAACAAATCACACCCCCCACACACACAACATCGATCTTTGAAAAGTCGATACCGTCGGCAAGAACAAGACGGACAGTGCTCCCAACGGCTGCCTCTGAAGAAGCTTTTTAAAAGCGAAAAGCGGTTCAGGCTGTAAGGTCAAACTTTTATTACGTTTTTACCCGTAAAAAACTTTGTGTTCCGAGTCAGTAGTGAATTAATTATATTTAGTTAAGTAACGGACACGTCATGGACAACGGAATCCAAGAATCTATAATTACCTTCTCTTGTCCCATTTACTTCGGTCACATTAATTGTTTTCTTGCAACACTTGAACGCCATTGATTCTAAAACATCAACACTATCTTTTGCTTCTTCTTTTGGTTGTCCGTTTTACGATTATTTTAACCATCAGTATTCTGCTGTCATGCCACGTATGTTATTTTTGAACTAAGGTGTGGATGATAAGTTCATGGTACCTCTAACATCTACTTTGTACACCTGCGATTCACTTGTTCGAAATTTCGATCGTCTCCACTACTCCACCTCAGATCTCTGTATAAGCCTGCGTCTTCTTTGTTTTATCTAACTTCAAATGTTTATAGACGCAAATAGAAATTATTCCTATAACGAATCTGTATACGCGAGTTTCATCTTTTCTAAATTTCTACAACATTGTATTTTGTGTCTTTTATGTATATCTTCAGAAAAATTGATCATAATATCATAAAACTGGCTATTATACGATATACGATTTCGCAATTTACACTAGTGGCCAAAATTGTGGAGACCTCTTGGAAAAAGTGTATTTCTGAAGTCTGATGGCTCATAACAACACTTTTTTTTTGTAGTAATACCATAAAATTATATATATCAATGGAAAGATAATTTAATCCAGAATGTAATGGAATAACTTATTGAAGAATTTTTTATTAGAACAGCAGTTATAAAGAAGAAAAATAAACACAAACACATAGTAAAAATGAGATATACAAGCATTCTCACCATGTCACTTAATACTTAGTCGGGTAACCTTTAGCATTAATTACGGCCTTACGAAGCCTTCTCATGCAGTGAACCAAGTTTTTTGGTTCTGCAACTGTTACGATATGAAACCAAGATTGAATTATTGCTTCTGTTACTTAGGTTTTATTACTGGGATGCTTCTGACGAACAAGTTTCTTTAGTCGGCTCCATAGATTTTCGATTGGTTTAAGATCTGGGCTGTTTCCAGGCCATACCAGCAGTGGAATATGATTATCTAGAAACCACTTTTTGCACACAGCGGCAACATGAGATGAAGTTCAATACTGTTGAAATACAAATGCTTCATTATCTTGGAAAGAAGACGTGCGGAAGGTTTCAATTTGGGCTCAAGTAGTTCATTTATGTATTTTTTGGCATTTATATTCTCATTACTCACGCAAATTCTGCCCACGCCTTTTGATGTCATACAACCCTAGATTACTAACTGCAAGTTTCATTGTAGATGTAATGCAGTCAGGATGAAAATCTTCTCTGATTCTTCCCTTTACGAATTTTATGCCATCACTACCAGATAGCAATTAGAGCAATACACAGTCTGTTTATGGAGAATAAAATCTTAATAGAATCAGGGAGACGGAGAACAGCTCCTAGAGTTGGCCCGATCAATTGTGGAGTACGACAAAGGTGTTCAGTATCACCTTCCCTTTTTAATTTATATATTGACGATGTCATACAAAACTGACAGATGTGTCTTCCAGACCATTTTGTGATTGGTCACTCTACAATTGACACTCTGTTGTTTGCGGACGATCAGGCTATTCTGTCGGACTCTGAAAACAGATTGCAGATGGGTATACATTTGTTAAATGGAATCTGCAAAAACTCTGGATTGCAGATATCCACAATTAAAACCAAGGTGATGGCTTTTTGTGGAACTGATCCCTACGGGGAAAATTGTTATAGATGGTACTGTCCTGGAACAAGTTAGCAGTTTTGAATACCTGGGCTACAGCGTGGCTTATAATGCAAGCAACGACTTGGTGCATAAGTTGCATCATAAGTTCAACCTTATGTGCGGGACTATCAGGCTGTTGCAATTATTCGGCTTCGGCCGAATGCAACGATCGGCGAATCGTACTTTGCCCGACGTCCTGACGTCACGCCCTTCCCTTTACTAACCAAGCAGTTTGTTTCGTTAAATCTTGTCAGTCGACCACCAGACCGGCCATGTGGACAGAGCCGCCCGTCGCCGAACTTTCGGCGATTTTGGGAGCCTCGATTACCAAGGTAACTATGATTTTTTTTGGGTTATCGTAAATCAATGCTAGTGGCGAATAATTTTGTATATTACGTTTTTAAAAAAAGAAGAAAACTTGTAATTTCTGTAAAAAGATTGTTATTCATAACCAACCAAGACGTATCTTGTTTGTAATAGTCAGCCTCGACTAAAACCAATTTTCAGTCAGTCACTTTAAAGAAAAAAGCAAAGATGTGTAAAGTTCAATGTCAGTACTGGTTGTATATATAATTTGAAGCTGTAATTTTGTAAATTGTGATTACGCACTGTACGAATGAATGTGGGCGTGCTAATTAAGCTGTGCGGGTGCATAAAGTATACTAAAATATGCGAAATTTTCAGTTCAGAACTTGGTTCGACGTACAGGAGTGAGAATAGGAGAAGATAGACTCGATGTAGTTTTTTCTTCACACGTTCTTCCGGCATGGACACAGCAGCGGTCCTGGCATGCGCTGCGGAACACGCACCCGTTGCGACCGGCTACAGCAGGCCGTGAGCGAACCTCTCCGGATTGCCAAGTAAAACTTAACCGTTAACAACTTTCAGTGGAAGTTACAGTACAATTAGACCTACTAATGAAAAGCGAGATAAACCAGTCACACCTTATGTGACAGGAAAAAAAATTTTTTTAAATGTTTTGTGATGCAGAACAGTGTTAGAATTTTTATGAACAGATCACAGCTTGTACGCTGAACACCATTAACTGTAAGCTAGTATTGATTTATGCAGTTGTTCTATATTCAGTAATCAGTTTATCCAGTATGTAATTTATGCAATTATTGAATGTTAGCATACCATTTATTCAGTATTTAATCTTTTCTATATTCAGTTTATTTTGAGCTAATTAACTCAGTAATTAACTTTTGCCGACTGACTTATGATTACGTAAAGTTTCGAGGCTCACATTGTTTTGAAATAAACGGGTCGAGTTCGATTCTGCTCACTAACTGGTGTCTCAAGATGATTTTTTCACTTACACCTCCCCCTTTTGGGGAATCATGTTAAACTCTAAGGATATTTGAGAAGTATATTATAATGTGTAGAGAGACATAAGTAGTAATAGCTATTTTGGTTAATTTTGTGGTATATTATGTTATTTTTGTATATTCTGTGTGTTGCGCTTTTGGGGCTCAGCAGCAGTAAAGCATGGCGCAAGGCGAACCCTTAAGTCAGCAAGTAAAGGAACACGACGAAAATTTTACAAGGCGATGGCTCTTCCCACACTTCTTTATGGGTCTGAGATTTGGAGTTTAATGAAAGGCCAGGCCAGTCGCAGTCAAGCGGCTGAAATGAGATTTCTCAGACACGTGGCAGGGTATCTCCATGATCATAGAAGAAACACAGATATACGGCAGGAACTGAATATTATGAGTATACTCGACAGGATCGCCCAGTATAGGCTGAATTGGTGGGAACATCTTTGCCTAATGGATGACTGCCGCATCCCCAAACAACTATGAAACTGCAAGCCGAGAGGACGGAGAGGTGTGGGACGTCCGAGGAAGCGGTGGAGTGAGCAGCTGTAATATTTGCCTATTTGAGACCGGAACAAACCATTCTTGGTTTAAACCTTGAGGACGATGATGATGACTACCAGATAGGGAGATTTTGGTCTCATCACTCCAAATAACGCCGTCCTTTTGCTCTTCTGTTCAGTTAACATGGGTTTTAGCCCAGTTTTCAATATTTGAGATATAAAAATGGCTTTTTTCATGGAATACTAGTACTTGTACCAAATTCCTGCAGTCTGCTCTGAAAAGTCATTGCGCTCAACTTCACATTGGATTGCGCCATTTCATCTTGTATACTCCCAGATTATTTTCTTCTGTCGCGTACGACCAGTCTCACAATTCTTCTATCATTACTTGCTGTTGTGCATCTTTTCCTGCCTTTACCAGTCTGGTTTTATAGAGATCGAGGCTCCTTACATCTTTTAAAAAAATTAGAAATGCCACCTTTGGTTAAGTTGCCACCAATTTGTCATCCAATTTCTTTATAACTATAGACTTGTACATTTAATATTACTATTTTATATTGCTTTCTAGGTGACCAGTCAACTCTTTGCGCCATTTCTTTATTTGTATAACGTTTTACACGCTCACTAAATAAAATAATACAAATAAAACCCAACCAACTTGATAGCAACCAGATAACACACTGACAAATGACTCTCAGATCCAATATATGACATCAATAGCTAAATCCTACTGTTACATGATTGGCTCTTGCCGAAACAAGATGACACCTGATTGGCTCTCTAAACACTCAAGCTCATTGGCTACACTCAAACGAAGGAAAGCTACTCCGTATAAACATAAGCAAATTGTACTTCCTTTTTCTGGTTATTTGGATATAACATTTGATAGAATACACATTACTGAATAAACACTTTGTTGTTTATATTCTGGATTAAATTGTCTTTCCATTGATATATAATATTATGGTATTACTCCAAAAAAGTGGTGTTATGACCCATCAAACCTCAGAAACACGGTTTTTCCAAAAGGGCTTGTGTACAGTGATGATCCAGCGGAATGGATTTAAAAAATTACGGAATGAAAACCGAAAGTAGTGCGGAGGAGGTGTACATTTAGGGTACTCGAAACGATCAAACCGTGATGAAAATAGAGAAGATAAGAAAGATTAGAATAGAAAACTGGAGTGGAATGTGTCAAACGTAATGGAATTACACAAAACAAAAGCTAACGTAAGTCTTCATAGCGCCAATAATGAGTGACGGAAACGGGCTGTTACTCTGCACAAGATCGATATATGACCATTTTTACCAACTGCCGTTACAGTTCATTATGGTATTTACAGGAGGCCTACAGTTTATTATTGAATTTCCAGTTCAAAAGTAGAGAAAAGGCATAAATAATACACTGAAAAATAAACTTGAAAAGTTCAGGTCTTAAAAATTTAAGCGAATAATATGCCCGCTGGGGAGAAGCACGCAGTAAGAATAAGAAGTGACCGAGGTCCAAAAATGGCATTGGAAAGGAAGCTTTAGGGAGGAAGGAGGAGAGGACGACCGAGGAGAAGATGTGGAAGGGGGTTTGAAGGAGATACAAGTGGCAGGTCTGGACAGAGAAGAATGGAGGAGAATCGTTGAGCAGGCCAGGATTCTACAGGGGCCATAGGAGCCGTAGTGCCAGAAGAAGAAGAAGAAGAGGAAGAAGAAGAAGAAGAAGAAGAAGAAGAAGAAGAAGAAGAAGAAGAAGAAGAAGAAGAAGAAGAAGAAGAAGACTTGCTGGGCCCGTTCAGTTTTCTCGCGAAGTTCGCAAAGCTTTCGCAAGAAAGAGTGACTGAGAACCTACATAATATCTCGCACTCACTTATTGAAAGTCAATGAAAGAAATTCCGTGCTAATTACATTCAAGGAATAATCGTATGCTGAATTTTTAAATTTAGTCACTCTTCCACACACGTCCTGATAGACTTTCACGGGAGGCGTGACTGTGAAAATACCTTCTACGTAACACATTATTTAACTAATTTGTGTGAAGTCTGATATCATCGTTCTGATAAGAGGAAACGGATTTTGCACGCATCAATTAAATATCAATTGAATTCATTCTTATCTTTGAGGTGACGTTTAATAGTATACTACAGTACATATTCATAAACAATTGCCAGACTATATGTGCCCTGGTGCTTCGGCCTGTAAAATTTCTGTTTTCTTTCTAACAGAATATGACACGAGAATGTTCATTCCATATTGTTTTTCGTCGTAATCATTATAGATCGGGTCACAACGCTCGCTGATGTTTTTTTGATTTCTAACTTCATCCCTCTCCGTCATTCTATATGTTATCGTCACGGTCCCTCCCCTTACTTCACTCTTTTTCAAGGACATATCATGTCTCTCAGGCTTTCCTTGACCACCTGCCTACCTTCTGACTTCAGATAGCGAAGTCAACACTTGTTTCTTGCAGTCTGTGTTCAGTCATTCGTTGTACATATCTATTTTAAATCAGGTGCATAGTTTTTCTTATTATTTCTATGATTGTATAAGTCATTCGCGAATGCAAATGACATTTCGTATTTTATCAAATCGTTTGTCTTGATCTCGCCACCGGCTGTGTCGTCTCCAAAAATCCATTTCAGTGTCTCTTAACTTTTTACCAGCAAAAATCTCAGCTTTAATTTTACCAGGTTAATTTTACCACGGCACCGGGTTTTAAGGCGACTAAGAAATTGGTTGTTTTAATAAATGATAATATTCAACTACAAAATAATCGTAGCATAATTAATAGTATGGATTTTATAAACAAAGTTAGTAATATACAATTGCTACCCACACACAAATTAGCATTGTCAACCTTTATACTAATATTCCCGTAAATCAGAACTTGGACATCTTATATAATAATTTAATCAAATCCAATAAATTAGAAGAACAATCCATAAACGAATTAATCTGCGTACTGAGAGTTACCTTGCAACAAAATTATTTTACTTTTAATGGACGTTATTATATTCAAAGAGACGGACTTGCTATGGGCTCACCATTGTCCGGCTTGTTGGCCGAAATTTATTTGAACTCTTACGAGAACAATTACTTTCTTAAATAACCACAAGTTCACCAATAACATTATTTTTTATTGTCGTTATGTTGATGACACTGTTTTGATTTTCAATGGTACTGCACGCCAGCTAAGCACTTTGAAAAACAGCTTGAATGCTGTAAATGACAATATCCAGTTCACCATGAAAACCGAAGCAAATAATGAAATAAATTTTTTGGATTTAACCATAACTAAACAGCACAACAGCCTGAAATTTGGAATATATAGAAAGTCTACCACCACTGATGTTGCTATACATGCGGATTCCCACCACCCATATTCGCAAAAATTAGCAGCGTATAATAGTTTCGTACACAGGCTTTTGAGTGCCCCCCTTGACGCTAACGATTTTAATGATGAATTAAATACAATTAAACATATTGCTGCTGCTAATGGTAATGATTGCCGGATGGTGGATAACATTCTTAGGAAACACAAGGCTAAGAAATCCAAACAATTAAATAATATAAAAACCAAAAATAAGTACATCTCAACCACATACACGGAGATAATGCCCAAAATTCTAACGTCTGTTTTTAATAGGCTTGGTTTCACCACCATTTTTAAAACCAATAATAGCCTTTGGAATTCGGTTCGCCAGGCTGTTCACACACTATTAGAGTCAAGGACGGGTGTATATAAATTGATATGTAATGATTGTGAATGTTTCTATATTGGCCAAACGGGGAGACCTTTTATTAAAAGGTTTCGGGAACACACTCCATATAATTTCATCAATAAAGGTGTTTCTATAGATAATATAAAATCTAATTTCACACGACATTTAATTACATGCAACCATTCGTACACGAATTTTAATACGAATTTAATACCCTTACATTATTTTAGTAAGGGTCGTTATATGGATGCATGGGAAGAATTTGAAATCTATAGTGGACATAATAACCCAGTTACTCATGATGGCATACTTAACGATAAATTAAATTTCAAATCAAACCCGCTATATGACACCGCGCTACAATCGATTATGAGACAACACACGGCGTGACACGCGTTTGCTCAGAGTCCAGTGGGCCTCACGCAGTGCACTGTGTCGGACGCTTGTATAGGTTTTACAATTGTACATATGTGTGTTTTTTGTGTTTTTGTGAATTTTAATATTTGATGATCTCCTTGTGAGTGATAACTATCTGATGAAGGGTCATATGACTCGAAACGCGTCATAAATATACAACTTGAAGTCACTGGACGGTTTCAATAAGGTAAATCATTACTATATAAAGTGACTTGGACCGTATAAAATAATGTTTAAAGCATATAAATTATTTACTCTTATTGCAACAATTCTTCCTTGTAATTATTCTTACGTAGAGAGAAACTTTTCTTGTCTACAGGGAATTATAACCTACTTAGGGAACCGCACAACTCAAGATCGTCTCAGCGTCATTGTTTACATTCTATTGAAAAGGGAATCCTCTGCAAATTGAATAGGCTACCGACATGGCATGATGATGTTACCGACAATTTTGAGAATAAGAAGGATCGTTGAGTGAATATGCTGTACGCCTGAAAGTAAATTCATCGCAGGTTACAAAATATATTTTTACACAGAAGTTTACTTCTTTGATAGAACAAAAGTAAGTTAATCTTCGGTTTATAATGTTAAAGATACCCATATATTTCTACTAAGACGTGCACGCTGTCAGATAGCTCTATCATAATTAATATAGTCAAATAACGTTTGATGGGCGGGGGGAGGGGATTTATGGCTGAGCGCGGCTCAGGTGACTGCCTCGTAGCCTTCCTGCCGCCACTGGTAGGAGGCTCTGATTTTCGACTGGTACTAAACAAGAAAGTTATAAAATTAGCTCATTACCGTCCCGTTGTAGCTCGTTACCGTGAAACTGTTGTCACCGTAACTCATTAACTTCATATAGAGATCGATCGTAACAGTTAATATCATGAATCGTGACTCTAATATGTTCTGAAGAAGTAAGCTACTTACTGCCTGGCTCTCCTGTACATGTCCTGGTATTCCTCGTACTGGGACCACACTTGTTTCGAAAACAAGTGGCCTGCAACAAAACAAATAATTAAATTAAACTTTTTGTAAATATTGAATATTGACTTAAATAACAATAACGTAGTCTTAAATATAAGAGTACTAAAGCATCAACCCCCCCCCCCACCTACAAACCCGGGCACAAAACAGAAATGTGGCAGAAGATGGTATGTGATTAAACAATATTTGTGATTAGGTGTTCATCTTGTTATTTGAATTAACAGTCTCTGTAATTCCAGCTTTGTCGTGTTTACTTGCCGAACTGCTACTTGTCATGTTCCGGACGAGGCCTTTCAGTGTTCTACCATTTTCAAGTCCTAAGCCACGACTAGTCCGGAACAGGACAAGTAGAAGTTCAGCAAGTAAACACGACAAAGTTGGAAATATTTCAGCGGTTGTAATGATAATCTCTGTCGTTATACAGACAAACTGTATATATTTTAAATTATTAACTATGCAATGCTAAAATTAAGAATAATAATGACAATTCATTGATATAATCTTCATATATCTACGGTCGGAGAATTGCAGCGACTGAAACAAAAAAGATGGACGACTATACAGTCAACGTGCGGTCAAGTGGAGTCGGAAGTGTACACACCTACGTAAAGTGAGGGGTATGTGGTACCTGTGCCTATTACGGGTTTGGAACGAAATGCAGACAATGAAAATCGACTGCTTATAACGAAGGAAAGTTTAGGTACCATTTCAAACCATTTCGGTATGAAACGTATGTTCGTCTCCAGCGTTAAAGTCTCTCGTATAAGCGACGTTGCAACGAGTCTACGTATGACTGAACATTTAGTTCACTGCGTGTTCAGTTCTCGCGTTCATAACGTTTACACGCGGAGCGCTTTGATGTCACAGTGAGCTCTGAGAACTGTGCGTGTACGCCAATCATTGTCCCATTAGTAAAATAACATGAAAATGTCGCGTCCACGTGGCCTCCTCGTTGCCACAGACAGCATTCATAAACTATAAAGCCGTTAGTAGAAGAGACGTGGGTCGGTCGTCCGAAGGTGAGATGGTTGCTGCTGGAACAGGTTTATATAACCTAATCCTCGAAGAAGAAGAAGAAGAAGAAGAAGAAGAAGAAGAAGAAGAAGAAGAAGAAGAAGAAGAAGAAGAAGAAGAAGTTGTTGGCTGGCTGTTAGGTAGGTAAGAAGGGGTTGTGGGAACTTGTTGTTTTGAGTCCAAGATTTCCACACGCGTAAAACAAGAAAGCTGACATGAACGTCCCTTCAAGAAGACCCGCTCTTTCTGTTTCTCAATCCTCACATATGCGACCCTTGGTCGTGAGAAGAATTTCCTTGTCCACCGTCTGTACACGACCCTCGTGCCCTTCTTACAGAGTCCAAGATTCACTACCAGACAACAGAATTGGCACAGCTGTAATGTTACGCAAGCTTTGTCCTAGTGCTGGACGTGTTTGATTTCTTGGGTAGGCCACAACATATTCGATCGTATTCACACGATTTTTTAAATAAAAGTCTTTATCATAATTTAATTTACAATTACCGAATTAAAATTTAAAATAATTAAATGGTCTAATTTTCATAAATTTTAATTTTTATAAATTTCAATAATTTTACATAAATTTGTAACAATAAAACGTATGCAGTGTTACGACTGACGTAATAAAACCGAGGCATTTCAAAGCAGTCCATTAGCAATACTCAAATTAATCAACGCCATGCATAACGGAAAATTCGCGCGCTCGCACAGTGTGACGTCATATAAGTATGACGTATATCCGTACACACCATAAGGCAATTTATAATAAAACGTAATAAGAAGATAAAACGAACACACACCACTAGTTAGGAAGTGAGACCCGTAATATTCCCAACTAAAAAATTGCAATATAAACTGCTGAAAAGAACAGATTAAACTACATGCGTCAAAATATTTAGAAGTGTATACAACTCAGAACAATTCAAGGACGAATTAAAAAAATAAATCCAACTGTATGGTGAAAAAACAAGCTTAAAAAAATCCTGTTACCTACAGTGGAATGTTCCACAACATGCTGCATAGAATGTTGCAGCCTTACAAAGTGGAAATAGCGTTAAGTAAAATGCAACAGAAATACGAGGAACATGCAGAACTTCTGGAGCATACCACATAAGAAATAACACCATTAGAGACAAAAAACATCAAAGTAGAATCCCGACAACAGATCTCATGCAGACATGTAAGATGAATGAGCAAGTGAGCTGCGAACGATGGCTAAATAACAAATTACGAAGAATAACAAATCGATGAAGAACACATAGGGACCGTAGGTTTTGGAACAAACAATCGCAGAGGCTAAGTAATGACGAGTTTGAAGAAGGAGATTGGCAAAGAAAACGATTGGAAAGGGAAGTGAGGGAATCTTCCAAGCAGGGGTGCCTACAGGGGGGAATCGTGTTGCCATTGGCGACATTTAGAAACTTTTGGGGGGAATTTTTTTTACTATTGCATGAAAAATCGTCCCCAATTTTACGAAACTGTAAAAAACTTATAACGGACACGTATCAGACACATAATAAAACTACCCAGTTGACTTTTTCCAGCGGGCTGTAGGCGCGGTGTGCACGGAAAAGAGGATCTAGTCTTCTACTCAATGCTTTAAACAGGCTACAGATCGAGTTCAAGTTGTCACCGTGTGGCGACTTATGGCAAGCACTGAGGATACCGAACGTCGATAAGGAAGGTGAGGAACATGTAAGAGAACTGTGCCGCCGAATCTAGTTACGGATAACAGACGTGCTTTGTTACAGTCAATGCCGTTCATTGACACAACCGATGGCCGGCATGGAAGTGATGCCTGATTCATAGGCAGGTATCCAGAAAGATACGAACTTACTATTCTTGTCGAGCATCGAACAGCAAATAGACTCTATAAAATTCTTTTGTCTCTTTCCGTAACAAGCTGTTCGGCAGAGAGGACCATGAGTACAGTGTGCAATAGAACTTTGTGTTTATATTTTTTATTTATCTTGCTTTCTGCTACATTTTAGTACACTACGAAAAGGCCCAAAAACAGACTGAAATTTTTATAGCATTGTGTCAATAAAAACAGATTTAAGTGAGACATTTAGTTGCAAAACTAAGTATCTTTTCAATAAAGTCATAGAGTACTGGTATTGTAAAATAAATCACGTTTTACTGAAAATAATAATTTGTGCTTTATTATTAGAAATCCTTATTTTTTTTAGTTTATAACTACCTACAATCAATATATAACTTCGGTAAAAGGTAATATTTTGTAATAGTTTTGAGTTAGAAAATCCTGGCCTTTGCTCGATTAAGTACGAAATTTTACTAAAATTTAGTAAAAGAGAGAAAGGTCTTGTCAGAAAAATGGGGGAATTTGTTTATAAAATTGGGGGGAAGCGTCATAGGGGTTGGGGGGAATCGGGACCCCTGCTTCCAAGGGAGTAGGACTTTTACAAAACACACAAACACACACACACACACACACTCACTCACTCACTCACTCACTCACTCACTCGTAGAAGCTTATATAAAACGAAAAGAAAAATGAATTGAATTTAACTTAGTTATTTTGTGTAGATGGATAACGAATGACGAACAAAGGTTTTATATTACATAACATACGAGTGAGTCAGTACGTGATATGCAAAAATATTTTACAGACTTATATATCAAGCTATGAAAGACATTTCGTTTAACATACAGTCCAATTAAAAACGGCTGATAAAATACAAAAAAAGGTGAATTAGTGTAAAGCTTTTTGGAAATCGAAATCGCTAAAACTTAATATTGAATGTTTTGTGGTAAAAAAACACGTTTTTAAAATGTGCTAATGAGTACATATTTTTAGCAGAAAAAGTGAATGACCCAAGAACAGTAGAAACGATATTAAATTAATGCAAATGATAGCAAAAGAACGTCTTTTTTTGAGACCAACTGTGAAATGTCGTCTGGATGACATAGTAAATTGAACAAGGTGGGGCGATAACAGTGTAAGATTAAAATATAGGAAATATTCCAAACGCATAATTGAATTAATGTTAACAAATCTAATAAACATGCCACCCTGTACAGATTAAAGCATATTTAAGTGTATCTGCCAACTATTTAGTGAGGCGGTTACAGTTAGACTGGACGTCAACCAAACTTTATCATTATAATGAAACGAATCTGTTTCTAGAACAGGTTTTAAGAATGCAGATTTTTCGCAGTCGCCCGTTTTAAACTATCGCCTCTATTTATCAAGATCTTAACATGACTTACTTTACCCCTAGTCCTTTTCCTAATTTAATATCTTCTACGGTAAGATCTAAGTAGCCAAGGTGGATAAGCCTCACAGTATAGGAGTAAGTGGAGGATCACCGAATCAAAACATTTAGGCGACTGAAAAGAGAGAGAGAGAGAGAGAGAGAGAGAGAGAGAGAGAGAGAGAGAGAGAGAGAGAGAGAGAGAGAGAGACATGAGCACTATCCGCCCTCATGAGGCCCCCCGAGACTTTTATTGAGAAACTAATATACTAACATAATTTTAGAAGAAAGTCGACTAAAATGTTATACGGCAATGGCTATGACAGTGTTATCTACTGTATCGTTCTGAAATTTGGGTTCCAGCGAAAAACCATCTGAGTAGGAAAGAGGCATCGGAGATGAGATTCTTAAGAAGTGTTAAAGTAAAGGGTCCTCACGAAGGGTCTACAATGAAAACATTTGTAAAGAGCTGAACTATTCAAGATCGTATTGTAGTGAACAAAGAGAGATGTATTGCTCACCTGAATAGGATGTCAGATGGCAGGTTGCCTAAGGAAGTTTGGCAATAAAAGTCTGTTGGACAAAGAAGTATAGGTAGATCTAGGAAGCGTTGGTGAACGACTCCTATATTCCTTTAGGACCGGAACAGGTGATTCGCCTAGCCCCTGATAAAAGGAGGAGAAGAAGAAGACGATGTAATTTTACCATTCAAGTTTGAAGGATAACATATGCTTGTCAGATAACAAAGAAAGGGGGCACTTTGCTGCTAAGCCAGACGTCCTGCGCAGCACCGCTGAGGTGGATTTTCCAGACCACTTGACGACTTAGCCTGTGATAACATCGTGGGCTAACAGAATATAAATTTTAGAAATAAATCAAGACACAGCACAAGGATTTAATTTTGTGTAAGACAACTGCAATATCCACATAGACATATGCAAATGAGGCGTCGGTCACGACAAAAAAGGAATGCGGCAAGATTCAGAGTGCTGAAATGCAGTTTCTTCGAAATACTTTGCAAGATAGAATAAGGCGGGGTGGCCCTTGGCTGTTACTATACATGTCACCCTTTTTTTGTGGCAGAACTCGTTTTCCACTAGTTCTCGTTTTTTCAATAATACTCGGTTTTGTGCAGATCAAAGAAAAAGCAACCAACTCGAAGTAAGGTGGGGGGTGGCCTATTATTAACTAAGGCATCCCCTTGCCTATACATGTAGCAGAACACGTTTTCCACTAATACTCTGTTTCTGCGCAGGTCACTGGAATAGCAACCAACTCGAAACGGTATTGTGTTTCAATGCTGTATTGCTATAAGTGATTATGCATTTTTTTCGCAACTTCCTAATAAAAAGTGCGAATTTTTCTCGTCCGCATCTAGTTTTGGCCTGTAGTTTACGTAGGAACACAAAAAAAACGTGGTTTTTGCAGGTTTTGTGGCTGACAGAGGACAGGTAGTCACTCGGAACTAATACCTAAAAATTACTACAATAGGAGCTTTTAATCATTCTAAAAGTCATTTAATTTCAATTTACTGTGTGAGCACACATTACACGCATGCTGTATATCAGTCGCGGGCGCGATATGTTGCCGTTTGCCGTTGGTAAGGTGCCAGATCACGTGTGCATATCATCATTGTGAAGACACTCTCTTGATCGTTCTTCTCGCATCCGGGTGAAAACTCCACTTAATGTTGAATATGTACACTCCTTCTCTATTAATCCAACGCCAAGTACTTAAAGCACTATTTCCATGTGTAATTATTCAAATCCACTCACTAGCCTACTCAGTTGCAATATACAGTATGTACGCACATTCGTCTAGCAGTAATGGATGCTAGATATGTTCCTATAGCGGAGGCAGCCAACGACCGGATTCCCGCAGCAAGGGTTCCTTCAACCCGATACTCTTCGAGATTACTGAACACGTCTTCCATCTGACATATCTTACGTTAGAGAATTGTTGTTTTAACAAAATCAAATAAAAACAAAACAAAATGATCTATTTAAAACAATAATTTTATTAGGCCTAAATAATGTTTAAACATTAAGTATTTCCAATATAACCGTCGAAAGAGCTGACATTGTAAATAAACATTACAACAATCAAATATTTTAAATTGAAATTAAATCGATTATTCGTTATTAAAGTCGAAACAAATTCGATCATTCGTTAATTTATATAGAAACCTCTGAAGATACTGATACAGTCAGGTCAATTAACGATAAAAAATAATAGGCCTACAATCTAGTTACAGAAGTAAGTAATTACAATTTGATAATATAGGAAACATGCAAGAAACTCAAAGAGTTACTTATAAGGAAATTATATATATAGGCTATTATTTTGAAACAAATACATTATTATTTTGAAAAAATTTTATTTATTCCATTATCGTTTTCCTTCGAATGTTATAATGTTGCACAATGATCTGGCCACCACCATCCGACTGCATAGATTGCAATGGGCAGAACACATCATTAGGATGGAAGGCAGCCGAATACCTAGGAAGGTATTGTTTAGTCAAATCGAGGGTACAAGGCCTGTCGGAAGATCCAAGAAACGCTGGATTGACGCAGTGACGAGGGATGCTGATACTTTACTTAAAATAAAACGATGGATATCAATCGCCAAGGACAGGGAAAAATGGAGGCGGATGATTATGGGGGCTAAAGTTCGACTCCGAACTGTGACGCCGTAGAAGAAGAAGATAATGTTGAATATAATCGTCGTCTAAATAAGCCTGTAAGTATTATATGAAAGCCGTCAGAAGTTACAATTTACAATATGAAGAATAATATACTACGTAAAAATATGAACTGGTGTGGACAGAACGATAGGTAGATAGATAGAGGACGCAAGGGAGGGTGGGAGGAAAGGGACGGAGAGAAAAAAAGTGTACGGGTGAGGTTGAAGAAAATGAATGAGACGTAGACAGAAAACCAACCAAAAGAAAAAGAAGGAGACAGAGGGGAAAAGAAAATAAGGGAGTGAGGGAGAAATATAGAGGAGCGAGCGAGCTAGAGAGAGAGAGAGAGAGAGAGAGAGAGAGAGAGAGAGAGAGAGAGAGAGAGAGAGAGAGAGAGAAAGCAGAAAATAGCGCATTACTACTATAGCAGTCAACAACCAGTGTTTCCACTTTGGTTGTCACGTAGCGGTAGTGTAAAATCTTCTTGAATGAGAAATGAGACAAGCGAACAAGTATGACGAGGCGGGGATTTAGATAAGCGCTGCGTCCGCCACCACGGAACTGCTGGAAATCTACACAAACAGTCGAGGGTAATGGCCTTGAAGATTGACTGCATTATGGATCTCGACGCAGGGAGTACGTCCCGAGTATACCCAGAGCAAGTTTGCACGACCCAGTCGAAGTGTTCGCTAGGATAGTTACCGTCTCTTGTAAGCTTTATCGGTTATAATTTATTATTATTAGTAAGAATACTATTTTGGGGTACAATGCGCAATCTGAGGGTGCCACAGCATGGGCAGCGAATGGGTGAACATGATGCTCATGAAATTAAAACGCGACTTATACACTCAAAGCGTCTGTATATGCGTTTAAACTAGTTAGTCTTTATACAGTTTGTTCGTTCGTTAAACATTTACGTGTTCGCTTCCCACAGCTATCGCTTTCCCCAATTTCAGAGTCTCCGCTCGCTTGCTTCACGTATGATTTCCGTTTCAGGGACATTCTACCACCACCATTTACTTTACGTTACGATTACACTTTATGTTATATTTCCTCTGTAAGGGTGTGTGAGCGCGCGCGTGTGTGCAGAGGAAGACTCCGTAAAAGATGGGTGGAAGACGTGGAAGAAGACCTCCACCATCTAAGCAGTGGCGCAGACTAGCGGAGAATGTAGAGGAGTGGAGACGAGTGGTTTTGGAAGCCCGGGCTGTAGCACTGAGGATCGTCATATTTATGTGTGTGTGTACATTCAGAATTTGTAATTCTCTGCCGTATCTCCAGCAACCTCCCTGTCCTCATAGTCGGTGATTTGAAAACCCCTGTTGTTCACAGCAATTTCCTCTGCCACCGCTCCCGGAACGTTTAGGTCTACCTCCTTCCCTTCATGATGTAGCTGTTCATTCCCATAATCCTTGAGACATCTTATTTGGTGCAGTCTGTATAGGTGAGCAATTTCAACTGTTTTACCTCCAGGGTATAAGAAATAATCAACTTTGATTCGTAGCATATTATTTGTAAACTCTCCATTTGTATATGTGCAAATAAATACATAAGAATAACAAAATTAAAAAAACCAAAAAGTATGAGAAAAGACGTAGCATGGTTACCTCCTCCTGGCAGTGTTGGCTAACTATAAGAATCAAATATACGTAGAAATTTACTCACATATTTAAAAAGTAAAATTTATAAATTGTATTTTATCTATGCGTAAATGTATTTCCTTCAAATAGTGGGCGAATTTTGCAGCTGAGCTTGCTTACTGCTCTATAGTATCTACACTTGATTCTGTTTGGAGCCACTAGTGTCGCAGTCGGGACTGTAAGAATCACAACCTAGCTACGGCAGAGCTACGGAAACCGTATATTGTGATTGGATCTGAACATCGTATTGCTGCACGGAAAAAACGAACTTCTTTATATGACCAACTGGAAGAAGGATGCACGGGATATTTTTTCTTAATTCTCTTATCTTAAGTTCTTTAATACTAATTCTTTGTTATTCATAACAGTATTAATACTTTCTAATTTCCTTTGGAACGGGATATTTTAATTCATACTCGAACAGAAAATACGTTGATATCGTAAATATTAAAACTGTACTCACAGATAATTATAATTCTCTCTCACTCTCTCTCTCTCTTTTTTTTACTGTTATTATATTGTTAAACAGGAAGTACATTTTAAAATAGTATAGCAGAGACTAATTAGGTTTGCTGATAGTATCTCCCGTCTCAATACACTAAATCAATTGAAGGAAACTTTTTTATTGTCTGCCGCGGTACGTGTTTATTTTTTGTTATAAAGATTAAATCGTGCTGCATTGAGTAATGGGATTTATCACACACGACGTATAATTGCTCGGCACTGAATCCGGTAACACAGCGAACACTGTATCCGGGGTTGCTTTACCCACAAAAACTGTTTGTAACAATGTCCAGCAGCAACAAAATTGTGTTTCGTTTCAGACAGTGTTTCAGACGTATCACAGTTAACCCACTTGTTGTCGTTCCGTAAACTTTACCGTAGGAGGCGAAGAAGAATGTAAAACAACAAGGAGGAATTCTCCAAGAGGATGAGCGGACAGATTTGAGCAAGGACCAGGATATTTACAAGAAAAGCAATAAAGTCAGTTCAGGATACACAGTTCTGTAAAGAACAAATAGGCACTGAGAGAACGCGTAGTATCTCAAAACCCTGATACGGATAGAAAGACAAGCAGAGGAGAAATCCTGTCGGTCCGAACGGGATTATCGACGCTAAACACTTCCCCACATCTTTTGTACTCTTCACGTGTTAACATTACAAACATCTCGCGGTATTTACACGCACACGCACGCGCGCAGTCACTTTTGTTACTACGAGCACAGAGAGGTTAGAAGAAGAAAAGTTTTGTGCAACAACACGGACGTCCCGCTGCGCGCGAAATCGACGGCGTTATCTCGGCAGCGCCTGTCTTTTGTTGCCGCGCGCTGCTCTCTGCGTATAGAATAGATTAATCACAACACACGCGCAGGTCATTACTCTGTACGTCCGCATACAGTACTTTGGTGGGTGTCTGTGTACGCACGTCACAGCGTCGTAACTTTAAGCGCGAGCGCGCGTGACCTTGCGCAAATCTCCTCTCCTATCCCGTTGTTTGACAAGTCTATGCAAGCGCGAGGAAATTTAAATATAATTAAAAACAATTTCGCAGACAGCATTCTGGGAACGCAGAATTGCTTTCATAATTCATGTGAAAACAACGCGTCGCTTGCGCGCGCGCGCGCGCACACACACACAACAACGGATTTCATTTCATTTCACTCCGTCGTTGCTATACGTAGGTATTTATTATTATTAGTAGTATTTCTACAAGACGGTGTTACAGAGTTGAGCATTAGAATTTATTAATGTTGTAAATTGTTGCAGTGTTTTTATGTTGGCATGCCCGTGCCCGCGCCACGTCCTCCGCCGGAACCATCGTCAAGTCAACAAGTAAAACGCATAAACCAAGTGAGACGAAGGTTTTATGGCGTTCTCTCACGACCGCGCTTACAGCTGACGCTCTCATTACCATTCCGGGCGCGTGTGCGTGTGTAAACGTCAGCCCACGCGCATGCACGATAAACGCAGTATTACGAAAGAAATCACACAACATTTGATATGAAATGCGTTCGTTGTATTCGCAATAGAGTTATTAAAATGTAAAAAATTAAACGCGGATGTAACGCTTAGACACCGGGTGGACATAAGGGGGACGTCCTGGAAACAACAAGCAGGTGTGAAACAAAAGTCCAGTTGCCCCCAGGTACCGATGTCGTAAACGTTGGGTCGATCTACCCGCATGGTATAGCACAGACGACAGCCTCACTACACTATGAATTAAAGGAAGTCTTAGCAGAAGGACCCAATGGGAAGCAAGACACAGAAATACAATCCAGAATTAATTTGGGAATGATAGATATATCTACATTAAATGGAATCCTGTGGGATAAGCAAATTACACCAGAAACTAAAACCAAAATATTTAAAATCATTGTTAGAAGTATCATGACCTACGGCTCAGAATTTTGGACCATTAATAAACACACCAGAACAAAATTAATGAACAGCAGAGATGGAGTTTTGGAGACGTTAAGCAAGAGTATCCAGACGTGAGAAAATTATATATGAAGTCATTAAGGACAGAATGAATGTGAAAAATTCAATTGTTGTCTTTATCCACACAAGAAAATTACAATGGTATGGACATACGAAAAGAATGGCACGGGAAAGATTGCCAAGGAGAGTTGTGGACACCACCAGAAAGAAGGAAAAGAGGAAGACCACCTATCACCTGGATAGAAGAAATTCAGACTATATTGAGGGGACGAGAAATTTAAGAAAATCTTTGGATGGACAAGCAGCAGTGGAAGATGAGAATTCAATCACTTCTGTAATCTTTATTTCCGGAAAGTGTGTAAACATTGTACCCTACAACTGGAATAATAATAATAATAATTAGCAGAAGCACGTATTAGCGGTTACCCTCAAGAGAGAACTACCAATTTCGTGGAAGGTACGGTGAGGAGGGCTACCTGAAGTGAAAGCTGCCTTAGTAAAAGGGATGACAGCTTACTCCCCCCCCCACACTTCTTAATCATTATGAATAATGGTTATTATCGCTACGCTGATAGACAAAGTGCAATTCCATTCACCGGGTGTTTACAGTAAATTCATCACTTACCTTTCGCGCACCAATTAGTTAAGTTCAGTGCGAAAGGGTATACAAGATTTAGTCCAGTTCTGCGTGAATAATCGAAAATCTAAAGATACGTGGTACTGTCGTGGAAAATATCGCAGAACAAACAGTGCTGTCGAAGGTTGGAATCATCGCCTTAATAAAATGACAAACAAATCACATCCGGATATCTACACCTTAATTAGAACGTTTAAAGATGTTGCGGAGTATCAAGGACTTGTTTTTCGCAAAGTTGGGTCTTAACTTGGAGAGGAAAAGACGATTAAAAAACTACAATTAAGATTGACAGAAGAATCTCTAAATGCTCGAAGGATCTTCATTAGACCTAAAAAAAGTGCCTTCAGTATCTGGCTTACGCTCAAAATCTTCAGTAAAAAATTAGGAGTAATGTAAAAAACATAAAATTAAAAAATTTAATAACATTTTTAAATTTAAAAAATGATTTTAAAACAAATAAAAAATCATGTAGAAATTATGGAAAAATTGAACATATTAAAATAACAAATGTTTTTGAATGTAATTTAAAAAAAAAAACAGGTTAAGAACCCATTTATATAGGGTGTCTCTTGTGATGTCTCCTTAACATGAGACTTATACAACTCCTTGTAACTTCCTTCTTATCTTTGTGTGACACACACACACACACACACACACACACTTCGTCCTCTCCGATGTTTAGAATTCAGTTCGATAGAAAATTATTATATTCTTACACGTTTATTGGTAAATGTTCGCATTCCTTTATAGCGACTGTCGGATAATACACAAACACGCTTTGTCGTATGAATCCTGAATGAAAAACAGCCAGGTTACACGTCGTGTACCGAGAAAGAAGGCGTGCTGAGGTATGAAAAGACAACACGTATAAGAGGGGTAGGACGAGGAGAAGGAGGAGAAGCATGAGGTGAAAGATAATTATGATGAGGAAGAAAGATGCAATAATTAAAAGAAAAAGAAGCAGGAGGTGGTGTAAAATTAAGGAAGAGAAGGATAAGAAGAAGAACAAGAAAAAGAAGACGAAGAAGAAGAAGAAAAAGGAAAAGAAAGGAAAGAATATGAAAGAGAAAAAAGACAAAGACAAAAGAAGAGGAGCAGGAGGAGGAGGAGGAGAAGAAGAGAATTCAAAGGAAGAGGAGAAGTGGGAAAAGAAATAGAAAAAAGAGAAGTAAGAAGGAAAAAAGGAGTATAAGTAAGAAGAAAGAGGCGAACACGATGAAGACGACGACAACGACTGCGAAAAATATAATGAAGAACAAGTAGAAGAAGAAGAAGAAGAAGGAGAAGGAGAAGAAGAAGAAAATAAAGAATATGAAGGAGCAAATAAAAGGAAAAACAAAAGAAGAAGAGGAGGGGGAGCAGGTGGAGGAAAAGCATTTAAAGCAAGGGGAAAAGTAGGAAGTGACGAATGCAAAGAACTAGAAAACAGAGCTGTAAGTAGGAGAAAAAGGAGTATAGGCCTAATTAAAAATAAAGGGGCGAACATGATGAAGGCGACGACGACGACCATGACGAAGAAGAAGAAGAAGAAGAAGAAGAAGAAGAAGAAGAAGAAGAAGAAGAAGAAGAAGAAGAAGAAGAAGAAGATATGATATGTTTGCGATGAAACTAAGCTCGTTGTGTGAAGCTATACACGTTATGAGTAGTGCAAGTCGTTGGTGTAGAAAATACCTGCACGCGGTACGCGGTACATGTGCGTTCAGAATTATAAACAAGTGCAGAACTGTACGTACATACTTAGAAGTTGTCGAGTACACGGATCTCTCAGCTGTCAGACTCATCCCAGATGTTTCTCTTCGTTTTATTTAATTGTCCGTCGTGTGCGTGTGTGGAAGGAAAACGGATAAACATGCAGGGGCAGGCAAGAATGTGGTAGACAGACATGATGCAGATGTGCCAGCAAAGCTTTTACACCGCGGACGGACGATGCATACTGAAGGCAAAGTGCGAAGATTAGAGGATGACGGAGCCGTCGCAAACGCATTACCGTAATAACGGAATAATAATCGCAAAGACGGGGAAGTTATTTCTGAAACGCTATGCGAGGCAAGCCAGTCAGGAAATGAATAAAAGCTCGGCACGTCGAAGAAGCTCGTTTAAGATGAATTAAAAATTATATTAAAGTGACGTATATTGTAAACGGGGGGCTAAAGTGATGACTTATTACTGTATTATTTAAGTTCTACAAAGTGACATCCGCTACAGTAATTATGTAGTCGTTGAAAGACATGGGTAGTTTCAGGACGAGACGAAGAAAAAGTTTTCAGAGGTGAAATGTTTATGTGGTGTCCTAAGCTGTACACTATTATACAGGAAAAAACATTGGACGTGGTTACATGTACCACAAACTAAGGGAACCACAAATAAAAGCAAATGAAGGGAACTGGTGTAGCCGTTTGTGAAGAATACCACAGACTAGACTATCAATGGCAGCACTGACAGATCATATATAGCTGTAGGAAGAAGAGATGTAAACAGGTTTGGTGAACAGGAAAACAGGCTTGGCAGGCCTAATCCTTGGAAGTAGACACGAAGAAGAAGAAGAAGAAGAAGAAGAAGAAGAAGAAGAAGAAGAAGAAGAAGAAGAAGAAGAAGAAGAAGAAGGATTTTTAAGACGTTTTACGCCTCGAAAGTATTTGAAATAGAAAAATAAAATCACTGATAAGCACAGACACGCAAAAGTGTAATCGATTTACTACACCGTTGTTAAAATGTCTTAAACTTCGGTTCTGTAGGAAAAGGAAGAAGGAAGGCCACAAAAACCCGCCAGGACAAATGCGTGTTCGTAGACGAAGAAGATGAAGGAAGGGGTTAACCTAGCAGACACGAAACTGTCGAAAGCCACAAAAAACCTCACCTTCGAATTAGGATAAACACAAAGGGTGTAGTACATAATCCAGTCTAAGAGTAATCCAACAGAATTCCAGAGCAATTAAAAAAAAAAAATAACAAGATTGCAAAATCAAAAGCAACTCCACTTATGTTGGCCATGAATTGATTAAGGAGAGGGGAGATACTCTGGGTGTATAGCTCGCTTGGCCAGAAGGATAACATTCGGAAGCCTTTGATGCAATAATACGCTATCAATTGCGCAGTACTTCCCGGAACTATCTCTGTGCACCATTAGTAAGAAGAGATTACCGATTTACACCCACGTTTCCACATTCAACAATCGCAATGAAACCAACCCACTCATGTGCAGAAACGTTTCAACAACTTAACGTAACGTAACAATTAATTATCACTGATAACACTTGCTTCGATGCCGATTGTTATCCTTCTCAGGGAGGAAGCTACACTCTTAATATTATAGTGTAGCTTAAGTATGAGGTTAAGTTTATTTTTAGAATAGACAGATTACTGTTTTTCTGAAAACAGCTAAGTGTCACTAAACACAAAATTCCGACATACATCAACGTACATCAAGACGCTTATGAAGACTATATTCATCTTCACAACTTTAACCGCCACACACAGAGGGATCGTTACTCTAGATCAAAGTATAGAATACTGCACAGGATCTACGAGTTTATTCATTCTCAGGCTCATGAACCTATGGAACCGGTACTGTACCGTCGCTGTTAAGTCAACACAAATGCGTACAGGCAGCGTTATGTTCCCGTTAAATGTTCCGTATTGTAAACTACTACATATGAATGAAGTCGGATCCCACAGTACAACTTTCCTACGACTTTCACTTTAGCCGGCCGGCTAGGTTGGGGGGTGGGGCGTACGTGTGAATTAACGATATCCGTGGCCGTGGCTTTGGGTCGTAAAACGTGTGTGTGTGGTCAGCTCTGGACCCTCACGAAACCACTTTAGGAAAATGTATAATTTTCAATTTCCTGCATCAGATAAAAAGATAATAACGATGTATTGATTCCGTATAGAACAGTGGTGGTCACCTTTTTGTGCTTGAGATCAACACAAGGAACGGACCCTGAGGAGGGGACGTTCTGGGACGAACAAACAAACATAAGAAGAAGGAAATGTTTCTTCTTTCCAAATTATGTATTAAAAAAAAACCGCCTGTTTCTTTTAAGATACACTGTATGCTTACTTTTAACAGGAGTTTCTTTGTTTTAAGATTAAAACTAAACTTTTCAGTGAAATTGACAAAAGAATTTGTATCCGGGCTGTTTGGCCATGGACGACTGCTTTGTTCCGTCATTTTATAAACGTTTCGGCCATCCACCGGAAGCCTTCTTCAGTAGAAAGAAAAAGATTTAAAGTGTTTGACAAAAGCGTGGAGAGTCGAACGTACCCCTAACCGAGATAAAATCGAACCTCGGTTATTATTTCCAGTGAAATAATATTACTAAAATAATATTTCTTTATTAAGATTGTATAAAATATCAACTATGAAATAAGGAGTAAAACTGAAGGTAGCAAGAGATGTGCTTAGCTATACCGAAGAGAAAAAGTTGTCGTAGTATGGGCATTTAAGAAAAGGGGGAGGTGGCAGGGATAGCAATGAAGCTGGAGTCGTTTGTGAAGTTGTGAAGAAGAAGGAGAAGGAGAAGGAGGACGGTCCTGGAGGGATGAAGTGAACGATGCGGTGGAAGGGAGGCATATCGGAGGCTTCAAATAAGAGTGAGAATAGGAAAATATAGAGACGACTGGAGACTAAGGATAAGACGAGAAAGGCACCGAAAGCTAACAAAAAAATAATAATTTGGAAATATTGGAATCGGTGAAAATGTAATTTCTCCAACTGGATATCAAATATCAGACGAATGTGACATCACATAGAGCTAGTAAAGACACAATCTTCAGGATATAGCAGGCTTTGTGGAAATCATATAGTGAGACAAAAAAAACAAACTCTTTTATAAGTGTCAGAAGGATTATAAACAGAAGAGGACTTGATACTTCAGAAGACGGCTATCCACCAAAGTTCAGTGGGATTACAAGAAGATATCCCAAATTAATATTAAATTATTCATACATGATACTGTTCATATAACATAAAATAGATGAAGTAGTTATTTTCTGCATAAGCTACTTTTTCCGATGAGCAGTTCAAGTTGTTACCCATTCTGCGGCATATCAAAAATCGATCTGTGTTTGTTGTTATCAATAATTCAACGTTGTATAATCAACGTCAATTGCATAAATTGTACTGAATTTGAAAACCGAGCTGACCGGAGAAATGCCGCAAAACACTTGTGTATAAAAAAATGAGGTGTATTCGTAGTCGTCAAAGTCACAACGGCTAGAACCTTAATGTAACTGTCGTAGCGGAAGACAGGGAATGTCGTTAATTTCATTGTCAATAAGGCGGGGATGTCGTAAGTCAGAATGATGTTACGTTTCAATTGTTACACAAACCGGTTGTCAATTACACAGTTGCCTTGTACCACAGAACTTAGTCGCCCGAAGGAGAGTGGACACGTTTCGGAACACGTGACGTAATCGAGACAACGGCACGTTTCGAGTTATTTGATAACATGATACGTTCAATTTCACTACCATAAAAATACGTTTGCCAGTACATCCCATCCCATTTATTCCAAAACATAATTGAAATAATTCATTTTTGTTACCGAATGCAAAATCTAGTTTAATAACAAAACAGAAATATACATAAAGCTAATTCTTATGGCTGAAAACATGTGCAATCTTAAATTAACACCAAGAGCCCCATTGAACATCAAATTATACCAGAAGTGGATAGTAATATCCTGCCTTGCAATGCCACGGACTCGATTCACAATGCTAGTGGTTCCTCTTGGTAAGATTTGGTTCCATCAACTGGTATACATTTTATTATAATCAAACACTATTCATAAATTGATTACAAACATTGTGGACTTACGGTAGAATGAGTATGCATTTACTAATCTGCCCAAAACACATTGTTAAGAAGTTTTTAAATTGAAGCCTTTACAAGAGGGAATCGTTGTTTTATGGTGCGTGTATGATACCCTGTGAATTTATTTCAGTCCTTCGCTTATCAACTGACAGTGGTTAACCGTTTCTGCCAACTCGACTGATTTCTCTTCAGAATAAAAAAAAAAAATCTCTTCGAGAATCATAAACAGATTTCGATGCTGGAGATTGCCAAAACAAAACAAATGCGATAATACGTTACAGCCACAAAAACCTACGGATTATCAAATACATAGTACGGATTGTGTCTATTATTAAACACATCCGTCTTATAATACAAGCAACGACGTTGTGAATAAGTTGCATAAGTTCAACCTGATGTGCGGGACCATCAGGCGAACTCTTTAAGTCAGCAAATAAAGAAACACGCCTAAAATTTTACACGGCGATGCCCTTCCCGCACTTCTTTATGGGTCTGAGAAAGGTCAGGCCAGTCGTATCCAAGCGGCTGAAATGAGATTTCACAGGCACGTGGCAGGGTATACTCTCCAAGATCGTAGAAGAAACACAGATACACGGCAGGAAGTGATAATTATGAGTATACTTTTCAGGATTGCCCAGTATCGCCCGAATTGGTGGGAACGTTTTGCCGAATGAATGACTGCCGCATCCCCAAACAACTAAGTAACTATAAGCCCAAGGGACGGAAAGGTGTGGGACGTCCGAGAAAGCGCTGGAGTGGCTATCTGACTAGACTTTGCCTGTTTGAGACCGGAACAAACCATCCTTGGTTTAATCCTTGCAGATGATTATTATTAAACACATTATTTATTTACAATACTTACTCCGACACCTGGGTACTTACTCCAACCTACTTCCATTACTTACCGATTATTGCAAGTACTTAGCAGTCAAACTTAATATTCTTTTTTCGCTAGCTATTTTAATCTTTGTTTTACTTGCAAAGAACGTATAAAAAGAAATGATTACCCGTGCTTTACTTGTATGAACAAAATGAGGTTTAAATCAAGGTTTATAAGACAGAGTAGGTTGACAGGAAATTCGGATGAGAAATTCACAATTCCACTTAAGGACCGAAACAAGTGAAAGAGGTCGACAGATTCAAATATTTTTTTGGGGGGGGGGGATAAGCACATGAAAGGTACAGGAAATGTGAAAATAAAATGAAGAGTAGCAAAATGTCATAAAGTTATATGAAAGTTAAATTCCATATGGTGGGACAAACACATTACTACACAGGTTAAAAAACACTTCGCGAAGTAAACAGTAGAGTTAATGGTACCGTAGAGTTAACTGTAGACCGGCAGTTAAAATAAATCGCTGCTGAAATTGGCTACTTAACATGCAGTGGGCAGGGATATCAGACTGCACAGAATTTCAAATGAGGAGATCAGAAGACGCATGCACGCGGAAGAGACCCATAGTAGCTCCTATTGAAGACAGAGGGTTGAAGCGGTTTGGTCATGCGATAAGAGTTGGGGGATGAACGATGGCCGAAGCGGGTATATAACCCAAAAACGGAGGAGAGGAAGACAGCAAAACTCTTGGAACGATGGTGTGCGAGAAAACATGGAACCTCGCGGATTTGAAGTGGACGACGCCCTGGATGGACATAAGTGGAGGCTGGGGACTGTACAGATTCCAGTAGGAGAGGGATAGAAACAAGCTAAACATTGATTGATCAAACAAAAAGATACCGGCAAAATACGACCGGAAGATGTGAAGTTTATGAGAGGGGGTAAGTTGTACGAAACTCAACCGCATTTGAAACAAATGCATAAGAATATAATTACAAATGTTTTAAACTGTGATGTTTTTGCATGTTTTATCGATTACCAGAAGGCCTTTGACCGAGTCCAACATCAGAAAATGATGGCTATCCTGAAAAATATTGGATTAGATGGAAAAGACCTAAGGATAGTAGCTACACTGTATTGGAACCAATCTGCAGTGGTTAGAGTAGATAAAGAGAAAACCGAAGAGATACGGATTCTGCGTGGAGTAAGACAAGGATGTATACTATCTCCGCTTTTATTCAACATCTACTCGGAAGGTATTTTTAGAGAAGGTTTAGATAAATGTGATGTGGGAATCTCTCTGAACGGTGAAAGTATAAATAACATACGTTATGCGGATGATACCGTCATATTCGCAGATAGCTTAGAGGGGCTGCAACAACTAATGAACAGAGTGACAGAAAGCAGCCGTAGATATGGTCTAGGCATCAATGTTAATAAAAGAAAGCTAATGATTGTGTCTAAGAACAAGTTCACAAACTCCACCCTTAATATAAACCACAGGGCAGTTGAACGTGTAAGCAAATTTACATACCTTGGTACTACAGTCAATGAACAATACTCAAGAAATACAGAGCAGAATTGAAAAGGCAAGAGCAGTGTACACTAGAATGAGCAGTTTATTCAAAAGTCACGATTTAAAAATAAACACAAAGATGAGAGTTTTACGCTGCTACGTATTCTCGGTCCTCTTCTACGGTGTAGAATCTTGAACTTTGACTGAAGCCACAACTAAAAAATTGGAATCTTTCGAAATGTGGCTTTACCGTAGAATACTGAGCATTTCATGAACAGCACATATAACTAATGTCGAAGTTCTTAGAAAGATGAGGAAAGAAAGGGAAGTTATTAACACAGTGAAGATAAGAAAGCTTCAGGATCTGGGAGATCTCATGAGAAATGAACAGAGGTTTTACTTATTGCAGCCCATACTACAGGGAAAAGTACTTGGAAAGAGAGGAGTTGGGCGACCGAGAATATCATGGCTGAGAAATTTAAGGAAGGACCTGGTTTGGCATGAATACAACTAATTTATTCCGTGCAGAAGTACAGAAAGTTAAAATAGTCTGTATGATATCCAACATCCGAAACGGATAGGAACTATCAGAAGAAGAAGAATGGGCGACCGATTATATATATAAAACAGGGAAAAATGGAAAGAACACGTTATGAGAATGGGCCCATCACGGACAGCAAAATTGCCTGTAATTATGACTCACATGGCAGAGGGCCGCGGAAACAGAAACGGGACTGACTGGAAGGCTGAGCCGGTAATGCCTAAGCCACGTAGTGCAATGACAACAATTACGTTAGTCGAAGTTCGCGTTAGCTGGAAACTTTATATAATGCAGACATTAAACAGTTGGTTCAAAGACGTGTAATACAGGTCCTGACATTTTTGTTACGACAATAAATTTTGATATCTTTTTTTATATAAAAACTCTAAGCAAGAGGGTTTGGCAAAATAGTGGCTATGGCGGCCAGGTACTAATCACTATTCCGGCTTCGGTTTTTCAGCTCCCAGGTAGGCTCAGCCTGTGGGAATGAGTACCTGGGTTCAGTGGCATAACCGCGGAGGAGGGATCAGGAGATCAATAATCAGCAAAATTCCATGATCGCTTGACGACGGCTATTTGTAAGCCAGTTGTGTGTTAAAACAAGGCTCCTAAATAATTGAATAAAATAAACGGAATTACTTGTAAATTAATAAAATAAAAGGGCGTGCAAAGTTTAAGCAAGTCTCATTCCCCCTACGAAGCAAGCCAACCCCCCCCCCCCCCCACCCAGGAGCAACTCCTAGTTACGCCACTACTTGGGATAACATCCCGGGGTAACAAAGGGCCACTGAAGTGTAGTGTATTCTTGGTCACTATATTTCTTCTGTAAGGCGGAAAGTCAAATAAGGTATCCCGTCTTATCCAGCTCATAAAATACTTCGGTGGTACAAAAAACGAACACTTATTATAATTTATTAGACTATTATTATTATTATTAAACAGTTTATCGAATACTTTTAAATAGGTTTCACAGCCTTCCACGCTGTACATGCAGTCACCTGCCATTACAATGCTCAAACAATCCGACCAAGAACCTACAAACGATAAGCCATCATCAGCGTCGAGGAATCGTATCACACAGTGTGTGTGTGTGTGTGTGTGGTGTGGCCGGCAACGATAACCACGTACCAGAATGTGGGTCAGCGCTGATGAAGGATGCTACAGGAACTGCGCGTTTTACGTTTTAGGTAATCGTGAGAAAACAATAAGTGAACTGTACGCTTAAGACGAGAAAGTTTTTAAAAAGCAAAAACGAACGCGTTATCGCGGATATACGCTTTCGACAGAAACTAGAAAAGTGGTTTCCTTTTAACTTCTCTGATACTCTGTACTATTCCAAACACCACAGCATTTTGCTAAGTTCGTGCGTGTCTGTAGCAGACGCACGATTTGTGAAATGAGAAAGATTTTATATTCAAAATTTTATCAAAACTTCTGACATCATTATCATCATCATCAGGAAGGTGCTGCCTGCTCCGCCTTCAAAAATCCTCCAGCCATCTCTTACTGGATCTACCCACACACTTGTGTCCTATAGGTTTGTATTTCCAGACTTGTTTGGCCAGTCTGGAATCTGTCATACTTTCTAAGTGTTCTTTCCACCGTTGTTTGTAATCTTTCAATATTTTATTCCAGTTAAAAGCTTCTCATTTCTTATACGGTCAAATGTAGAACACCTTTAACTCCTCTTTAGAATGCCATTTCCGAGGCCTGTATTTCACTGTCTTGTTTTTTTTTTGTTTTGTTATTGTCCATAATTCACACCAATAGCACAGTACAGGGACGCCATAACTTTGTAGAACTTTAATTTTGTATCTCGAGGTACGTTGTTTCTAAAAATACGGTTGATTTTTCCACAGATCGTCTGGAACATAACTTAGCACCAATATTATATCTATTATAGCCAGTATCATTTCCCAGATAAGTAAAGAGGTCCACATGTTCTAGAATTCGATCACTAATCCCTAACGTCTGACAAAAGTTGCATTTTCTTATTTATTTCAAAGAATCAGAGTTTTCTCAGATATTTCTTTTACGATTCTTAGTCTTTAACAACTATCATCCGGATTCGGTTAACCGAAATTCTCAACAACTAATACTTAGGTTTGTCTAGGTAAGAGTAGGCCAGCTGGTTTGTCATCATCAGGGTAACGCAGGAAACAGTACAGTTACGTACGTCACCTAGCGAAACGTGATGGCTTAGTAAATAACAATGCGATGCGTACACGCATATAAATGTTCCAGAATATTTTCTTAGTTTTAACAGTAATCGATATAGTATCAATGCCGTTCACACCACCGCATCACGAATGACGTTGACTGCGTCCGATTTAAGGCGGCGGTGGCAGAAACAATTCAGTTTAATTGGAGAATTGGTTTACAGGTATGTCCAGTAGGATATATGAAAATCGCGCCCAGTTTAAGTATTCATAGATAGCGTTACTACCTGCTCCCTATGAGTCACTGCCTACCCCGGTAAATGCGGGGATGTTGAGTTGGGCCCACGGTCAGTGATGTCCACAAAAAGGACGGTTGAGTTGGGCCCATGGTCAGCTCGGAGTGAGGGTCGAATTGCCCCCAGTAGTCACAAATTTTGGAAATCAGTTAAAATATACAGTTAAAATAAGTTTTAAATGCGGTATAGAGTCCGTACTCAAAACTTCGTATTTCAAGCCTCCATGCAGGGGTGGGGGAGTCCCGGGTAACTTGCTGTTATTGTTTTGACCGGCCGAGTGGCATTCCGTTGGAATTCCCAGTACTGCCGCCCCACACACTCCCACACATACACACGACTGGGGGTCGCGAGTAGTGCAGTGTCCCGAGTCTCAGAAAGGACTCCTGCCACTGGGTCTGTTTGAGTTCATTTTATACTTTTTATCTACTTATTGGGGGGGGGGGGGTCTGAAGCGACCTGCGATTGGTGGATTATACCACCGGGACTAACAAAAGAGGTCGCTTCCAGGACTCACCTGGTCGCGGGGTGTATTTACCAAGTCCGGCAATGAGGGTCACTCTGTCGGAACGAACATAGAATCTACGCGCCAGGCGTCTCACGGTGTCAACAAGAGAGCGGACACCGAGTCCTCTCCTCAAAAGACGAGAAGAGTACCTCCGGGGCACTTTACACGCAAGCTTCAGTCCCCGGTCGAGTACGCTCCCCCCACAGTCCCTTCAACCCCTTGCACATTTATTCACATTCAGTCTGTTACCATGAGTGAGAGCAGTGCAAACATGTTTTCTATGCTAAGTGAGAAAGGTTTCAAATTAGTAGTTTTGGAACGTTTTAAGTTTTCGAAAAATAGAAGAACACAGTGCGGTCAAAAGTGGCGTTATGTTAAAAAAAGTTGTTCCGCGCATTTACTTACAGATGATGATGGTGATGTTTTGTTCAAAGCCGTTGGTGAGCATAACCATGAACCGTGCCCGAACTTACACAGGCAGTACATTTCCAACAGTGCGAAGCGCAAGGCGACCAAAACTTTATCCGAACCGCCCACAAAAGTGATAAAGCAAGAAATTGTGTCTGCGCCTGAAGATATTAGCAACCAAATGACACGTGATGACATGGATCGAGTGCGAAGAAACCTCAACCACGCAAAAAGAAGTAAGCTTCCTCCTCTTCCTAAATGCATCAATGTCGTCCACGACGCTTTGGACAGCATTCCGATCACGACTACTCAAGGTGAGGAAATGTTGATGTTAAACTTAAGAGAGGAAAACATTGTTGTTTTTTGCCCCAAAAGCAACTTGGAATATCTTGGAAAAATTGATAATATTTTCATGGATGGTACTTTTACCTATGCACCAAAGTACTTTTATCAATTTTTTACTGTTCACGGCGTAGATAATGGCAACTATGTTCCGCTTGTTTTTTTTTTATTGCCCAACAAGACAGAAGAAACGTACAAAAGCCTATTGAATCATCTGAAATCAAAGTGCGAGGAGTATGAGTTGCACTTCAATCCAAAACACATAACAGTTGACTTTGAGATAGCGGTTCAAAATACTGTCCGATCATCTTGGCCTTCAGTACATGTGAGAGGCTGCAGTTACACCTGTCGCAGGCCTGGTGGAGAAAAATTCAACAGCTTGGATTGAGCCAGGAATATAAAAATGAGACATCGGAAGCCGGAAAATAGTTGCACTGGGTATTTGGTTTAAGTATGTTGGACGCTGGTCAGGTGGAGGACGCATTTGTGGGGGACTTAATGTCCATACAACCCCCGAACGTTGAGGAGTTCTCTAACTACCTAGTAGAGAACTACATTGATAGCAGCTCTTCATTTCCCCCAAGTCCATGGGCATCATCGTCCACTTCTTCAGAAAGGACAACGAATGCATGTCAGTCGTTCCATGACAAATTTGGAAGAAATTTCTATCACCCCCATCCTAATATCTTCGTCTTTTTCTGTACAATAAGTACACCTCTGGAAACATTTGTAGATTGCACTTCATAAAATGCGTCTGTTATCAGTACAAGAAAGGACTATCAACTTAGAGATTTCGTAATGAAATGCCCATCTACAAGGTAGGACCAACAAATATAGTTTTTCTATAAAAAGAAAAGAATCACTAAAACACATAAAACAAAAAAATACAAAAACTAAAAAAAAAATACAAAAACAAAAACTAACAAAAAATTTACAAGGCCGGAAGGCCGCTCCTTATATTGGCCATATTGTCCTGTGTTATCATTGGGACAGTTGGTTTATATATGAGCGGAACAGAAGCCTTCACACTTCAAATGGACTTCAGGTGATCGAGTTCATCGTTCAAAGGGAAATAACAGGTAAGACTTCACTACTGTTTAAAATTGTTATTGGAATAATCATGCAAATAACTTTTTTTTTTACTATTTACTGATTTTTAGGGCTGACTTTTTTGTTTGTTTTTACAAGTAAAAAATAAAAACTTCTGTCCACGCTTAAGACCGAGCAACCATTCTTAACAAATTCCTTTAAGAAACCATCCTTAGCAAAGGCCTAATGCACCAAAAGTAATTTATACACGTTTGGATTTGTTGTAGTAACTTAATTGGTTATTATTTTAGCATGGATTCTGTTTAGTGATTAAGTAATGATTTAATCATAAATGAAAATTTTGTTTAACCTTATTTCATGTTTGTTAAAAAGACGTTTTAATTAAGACGTTATTATGGTAATCATTAAATGAGGATGTAATAATTTCAATAACTGTCTTTAATTGATATTAAAATGTAATTTTGATACTTGTTAATATTAAGAAGGACATTCAAATAAAAACGAGCGGACATTAACAAATGGAGAAACCTATTCCACTGAACAGGGGCGCAACTAGACCTCGACCCTTCGAGGATCGACGGTAATCCGCAGGGGAATGTTTTGACCGTGGGCCCAACTCAAACGTGCCCGGTAAATGACCGCTTGAACAATGTAGCAGAAATTCCTTCCCCTCAATCCCCTCCAGCTTTCTCTTTACCATCATAAAGTTTAGTCCTGATCTAACTATCCTGTTGTTCAGAATTCTATTTGGGTCATTCATTTTGTGTGCACTATGTGTTTGTGTTGTGTTTGATATTATGGAAGTGTCGACGACCAGCCACGGTAAGCCATGTTCTCACTATGAAGGATACAGGTATAACGTTAAAAGAGCTAAAGAAGATGGGTCTGTGATTTGGAGCTGCTCAAAACAGAGATCAACACGTTGTCGAGGAATGCTCAAGACCGAAGATGGTGAAGTACTCAGTTCAAGCGAGCTTCAATGTGGAGCTGCGGATGGGCTCACCTAGAGGTACAGAAGACTATAAATCGGGCGAAGAAGAGAGCACGCGAGGAAGACACTTCAATTTCTAAAATCTACTCTTCTGAGTTAGGTGACCTGCATAATAAAGGTTATGATTTTGTGACGGAAATGCCTGAACAGTAAGTAATGAAGATGACTTTATACGGATCATATTGGGAGCGATTTACAGGACAGCACACTTCCAAGAATACGTTTGATTTACAAGTATACGGTAGGTATAAGGACCCTACTGGTCGCGATTTACAGGACAGCACACTTCCAAGAATACGTTTGATTTACAAGTATACGGTAGGTATAAGGACCCTCCCTACTGGTCGCGATTTATAGGACACCGTCGCAGTGCGCTGCAATTAGTGATAAGTGGTATTAATTGTTAATTTGTTTTTATCTGCGCTTAGGTAAACTGAATGATCAACTCCCCTCGCAAGATAGCTGCAAAGGATAAATCTGATGCTTCCATTCCTTCACCAGGATGTCCACACCATAATACGAAGTAGATGATTGATAAACTATACCCCTGTGTAACAACTTCATTCGTCTGTATTGCGGCTGTATTCGTCTGAAAACAATTTAATGGGGACGTTTGTTTTGTCATGTATATTTATCATCATCATTATCTATCTGTCCAGGATTAGGCAGGTTGCCTGTTCCGGCTTCACCATCTCCGTCTCGGTCTGCCAACATTTCTTCTTCCTGTTGGCTTATAATTGAGCAGTTCAGGCATGCTACACGCGGTGCACCGTGTTCGTGTAATAGAACGCCTTTAAATGTTTTAATATATTTTTGTATTTATTTATTATGTGTTTGTCTTATGTGGATTTTTTATTTTTTAACGAGCTCCTCTTGGAGTGATGGTCTGAGGATGGGCCACATGGCCTGAAACGCGTAACCAAATTCAAATTACGCTTGACGTCACTGGACGGAAATTAAGGTAAATTATATATAATTATCATACAGTGACCTGGACCGCTTTAAATATGTTTAAATTATAATTGAGGATTATTCTTAGAATTCTTTCTGGAGACATGCGAATAACATGCTCTTTCCATCTTTTTTTATAGTTTTTCGCTAGTTCCGTTACTGGTTGTACTTTTAATTCCTGTCTTATATCTTCGTTCTTTATGTGATCTAATCTTATACAACCTTTCACAGATCTAAGATATTTCATTTCAGACGTTTCCATCTGTCTAAAATCTTTCTTTCTTGGTGCCCATGATTCGGACCCGTGTAATAGCATGGGGACTTCCATCACCTTATAGAATTTTATTTGTGTTTCTTTCGTGGTCTTTCCTTTGAGTATGTATATTTATAATTACTGTAATTATATGTCGAGGACCCTTCGGTGCAATATAATCCACAACAAGGTACTTCAATTGCACAATTTAATTTCACCGCGGCAAAAACTGCTGCTATTTGTAACAATACGTTTGAATCGGGCACTGACCATTGTTTCTACCGACCGCTCGTTTGCACTCCATTCAGTTAGACGCCGGCGAAGTCGCTGTGCACCACTAAACAAGGAAACAAACTGTTAACGGAGGACGAAAGAACAAAACAGAAGAAAAACTCGTACCGCGTAGTGAGTGACAACGACGACAAATTACAACTTCGGAGACGCATAAGAAAAGTGAAAATATTTCCATGATGAACTGCGCACAAATTAACTCAGATTACACAGTGCAGTGTTTGTTCGAGCCTTTTTTTCTCTCTCTCCGTTTTACACAAACGGATTGATTTCGCAGCAGCGCGTTTAGTCGAAAGAAGGCAGTGGTAGTAATAAAAACTCGGGCCGCGGAGTCGATTCCCTCCTATTGGAACCGAAGCCGATCGGTCCAATAAGTAATGCTCTAATCTATCCGTAGAGCCGCGCAAATTCGCTAGTCCGCATCCAAGGGTGTTATTTTCAGGTCGTTTAAAACCAACGACAACGGCAGAAGATGAGGAAACAACTACCATCCAACTCGTTGTTCGAGTCTCGCTGCCTTCTCAATTTCTTTACGGCTGTTTGTAAAAATGCCGCACAAATCATTGCTCAAATTACACACAATGGTTTATAGTTTTTCCTTCCCACCACTGCCACTAACGGGTAGAACATTCCCGATGGGACTATGAATGAACGTCGCTTTTGTTTCCTGTCTTCTCAATCGAGTGTAAGACCGGTTCACACTGAAAGCTAAATTACAGTCAAGATTCACTTGGCAGATTTTGACAGTTTGGTTTCACGCCCACTGCTGATTCTGAATTTCATAAGCATTAACATTTTTTGATAGTTTACTTACGAATTATTCTTCTTCTTCCCCTCTCCAAGGATTAGGTTATATAAACCTGTTCCGGCACCCATTCATCCTAAGACGACCCACGGCTTTTCTACCATTGGCTTTATAATTCAGTGGCACTTTCGGCAATCGATCCTCTGTCATCCTTTGCAGATGATCCCACCACTGTCTTCTATAAATTGAAATATTTTCATTTATGTCCTTTATATGCTTTATGTCTAGTAACCTGTTCATGTAAAACTTTAAAATACTTGTAGTACCCAAAGTAGCCTCGGAGTAAGGTCTGGAAACTTAAGAATTCCATAATATAAAAAGAAAAAACTATTCAAAAATGAACAAATACACAGCAAACTTGGTTATGAATAAGCTGACTGAGTGGGAGGTGGAATGTTTGCCGGACCAGCGATCCAGAAAATATATTGTGTTGTGACAAAACACAGATTACCTTAGTTAGTCTTCAGTGTGAACCATCACGCAAAATACCTATATGGTCCCCGCTACGTTTTTAAAACGTTACCATAGCATAGTAAATCTTAACTTCCTTAGGTTTCGCTGTGAACCGGCTGTGTTAACTATCCTATGGCTACGATACATCTGAAATGATTAATTTCTATTTAAGAGGTTCTTATGAGTACTGCAAGCGTGTATATGCTGGGGCGGATTAAGCGGTTGGCGGACCTGACGGGCGCCAGGGGTCCCGAATCTCCAAGGGGCCCGAGCTCGATAGATTCCAAGTTAAAAACTGCCACAACAGAAAAAGCGAAGGATTTTTACAAAACCGACATTGATATTTTTAATTTTGACGATGAACTACATCAGTTCTTACTTTTTCCACAAGAAAACTAAGATACCATCAGAACCGCATTAAAAATTTATAGAGCTGCAAGAGAAATGTCTTCGTCTTTTCCTAACATAGAGAGTATTTTGAAAATATTTTTAACAATACCGATATCAAATGCATCAGGTGAAAGATCTTTTTCAGTTTTAAAACCATTTAAGGAGTACGATGGGGAAGACAGATTGAACAAGATGGCCATATTCTACATAGAACAAGAAATTTTAGACGAAATAGATACTGTAAAAATAATTGATGAATTTGCCAAAGAAAAATCAAGACGCAAATTCATATAGAAAACCTTTTTTAAGCACTCAAGTGACTTAGTTAATTTAAATTTTTTGAATAAGTTTCCGATTTTTCTTGAAACGTTTATTATTATTATTAGTTATATATTGGTAGTTTAAGCAACTCTTTAAAAATATAATACTAAAATCTTTCCGAAAAATCGTATTCTGATATAATTATACCGTAAGAATCATAACACTCTTATAGATATAAAATAGCGGCAATCAATTCATTTTGTTATAGAGCTCAGAAGTGTTTAAAAGAGACAGAAACAAAAGATAGGGAATAAAAAAGATAAAGGGAATTGTAAGGAATAATAACTATATCATCAACATAATGGATAAAGTTATGAAAAGTATTAACATACAAAACGGTAAAACAGACCCAAAACAAAAGAATTATGCAGGGTCATTGACATACATAAGATCACATACCAGAAAAATTATAAAATGTTTTAATAAATACGGAGTAGATATAGCAATTAAAAAATGAGAAACGGTATATGATAAGATAAGAAATAAAAATATAGGAAAAATCCCAGTATTACAGAGAAGCGGAGTTTATAAATTAAAATGTAAAGAATGTAACAAAGTGTACTTAGCTGAGACAGGACGGAAATTCGTAAGCAGGTTGTCTGACCACAAACATGGAGAAGGTAATAGAAGAACGAATTCGTTGTATGCAAGATATCTCATAGAAGAGAACCATAAGTTTGTTAATCCTTTCGAAGACTATGAAATTTTAAAAGTTGTAAATAACACAGCTGAAAGAAAGCTTAGGGAGGAGTCAGAAATATTAAAAGAAAGAGAGAAAGGGTTAGACAATTTAATGAATACTAAAACTAAATTTGATAATGAAGAAACATTTTATAATATAATTAAGAAGTAAAAGGCAGAGGGCGGATAGATAACATTAAGAATTAAATTGTATATATATGGATGTTTTTGAAATAAGGGTGAGTGACCGACCGCGCCCAAAAGTGTGAATGAAAAAGGCTTTACAACGTTAGGTTTTGAAAAGATGCACGCACGCACGCACGCACACACACAGACGGAATGTGCTAGGAAAATATGTAACTGTACAGACGGGGGTGACAAGGCTCGGAGGGTTGGGAAGGGACATTTGACTTATAGCTAGTTTGCGGGGGGGGGGCAGTGGGGCGGGTTGGGGTGTAAAGAGTTTGTTTTATTCTGTTGTTGTTACACTATTTCCGATCTGACGATGAGCTGAGAAGCTTGAAAGCGCTAATCGGAATAATTTTTCTATAGTGGTGTGCAACAATGATATTTCTGTTTCCGAAAAAGTCATCAATACTTACACAATTTTTTTGTTTAAGGCTTGGGTCTAAGGGCCTCAATTTTTTTACCGTCAGGGGCCTCCAATCGACTTAATCCGCCTCTGTGTATACGGTCTGCTGTAAAATGCTCACACTAGAAGACCAGGCATACTTGTCTCGATGTAATTAGACGAGGGCCCCAGTTTGACGACGTCCGCAACTCGGAGTTATGAAACGTTACCCCATACCGGATACATCAGTTACACAAGTGTTACGATACAAAGGTTTCAAAAACCATACAAACATTTGGTAGTAAGTTTCACCGTTTATTATTTACCTCTGACAGCTGTTTCAGCTCATTAAACTATTCTCAAAGAGATCATAGCAACAACTATTGTCTCTATATGTTGTTAGTTGTTTCTATGGATCTCTTTGAGAATAGCTTATTAAGCTGAAACAGCTGTCAGAGGTAAATAATAAACTGTGAAACTTAGGGTAAATGCTCTAAACTGTACCACTTTTACTAAATTTCGTATATTTCCTGAATCCGTTATCTGGGAACGTTTTACAGTTCTCAGCAACACAAAGTGCTCGTTTTGCCAAATTATTACTAACCGCAAAATGTTATTCGGCGAAATAAACAATTTTTTTTAAGAAAAATAAAAGTATATCAAGTGGTACAATTTAGGAAATCGTCCCTTAAATTGTACCAGAGAAAAAAATTATTTGATGTCCAGAATATCAGTTATTTTTTAAGTGTTTTTAATTCTTATTAATTATCTGAGACCGCGGCCACTTAGCTTGACAAGATTTTTTTTTCAGAGAAAATTAAAAAAAAATTCACAATACATGAATTATTCTTAATAATCTATAAATTAAATAATCTACTATAATTATTTAGATGGAAAGGTACAGTAGGCTGCATTGAAATATATATATTAACATGTTACTTGGCCTAAGAATGAAAGCATTAAACGTACTGAAAGCATTATAGGCTATCAGTAAACACATAAGCAGACAACAGAAGTGATTTTTTTCTAGGCAATAATTAATGTTAGGTATATATAAAAGATTATTGTCCTATATATTATTCTATCAGCCTATATATTGTCTTGTATAAAACTTTGTTACATACAAATCTTAAATATTATGTGCGTGTGTGTTTGTATGTTTTTTTTTTAACCTTTGTGTTAATATGTTTCATCCAACGAGTCATCAATTAATATCGTGAAGTGTTACGATGTTGAACACATCTTAGCATTTACAGAATCCCCATCTATCGGCAGCAGTGGTCACCCTAAGACATATTCATTTACTGTCTCTGCTTCTTTACCGAAAATCGAGGGAAGACAAGACAACAATTTCAGCGGTACTAACAAGAAAGCTTAATCACGTTATGTGTGGGAGGAGGGAGCGACAGACGGACAGAGATAATATGGATGATAGTGCCAACTGCAGCAGATTAACTGTGTATTAGGAAACACATTCAGCTGTACAACATTGACAGACAACCTTCTTGTACTGCAGTAAATGTCAGACGGCGAATTAAAAACCAAACCATGTACAGGACGAACGAAATTTCTCTTCGCACCTTATTCTCTCGTATTCTTTTTGCGGCCGTATCAAGGAGAAAGTAACTAATACGTCGCCGGAGAAAAAAGTTTAATTTTAATGGCGAACTTGGTGGCGCATTACCTACGCAGATAGACAGACTGTAAGTTTAATGCGCAACATAATGACCGTAAATCTCTTCGCCTAATTTGCTCTCTTCCTTTTGTCTCTGACTGACTGACTGACTGCCTGTCTGTAGGTCTCCAGATCGCAATTAAGTCTCTCATGAAAACGAAGTACACGTCAATTTAAAATATTATTATTATTATCATCAACTTTCACAAATATTAACGACAGCAGGTTGCAATTACGTTCAAAAAGTTTTTACTATAATTAACCCAAGAGATGCAATTACCTGACCTTACGGCGAAGCGGATCATAACGGCAGTGAATACTATTACCGCAACTAGTACAAGCTGCAATGGTATCCTCCCTCATATATCCGTTATCGTACGCATAATACATATTATATTTGATTTATATGAACCTACAGAGAGAGAGAGAGAAAGATGTACTATCATACCGCGATGCCCTTTTCGTGACCTTTATATAGCGGAGACGTTCTACGCATGCCAATCATCCATCAGCGCTGATAATTGACCGTAAGGTTGGCATCCGACAGAAAATTTATTGTACACTCTTCAAACTGGCTGACAATATTTTGAAACGAATCCAGATTATACTAATAAGGAAGAGAGAGAAATCCGACTAAAGTCGAACGGTTGGCAACCAAACACGTAAACGAAAGGTTAAGACTGACAGAAAATAGAAACTGTTTCATCCACGTCCGAGTCTGTTTCGGATTTAACGATAGGTCTGAAGCCGCCGGATGCAGATCTAGAATAATGTGTGGAATTAAAATATACTCGGGCGATGTAGAAAAAGAGACGACCGGTTCTCCCGGAGAAAAATAGTTATGCCACCAGGCGACGGAAGGTTACTGCCGCGTAATACAACTACAACGAAAAACGTTGAAGACAACATTATCGATAGGAACTCGAAGTGTGTACTTACACAGTAAGACTTCGCTTATGCAAGGTGATTGGGTATACCGGTGGTTCTCGGATACTGCAATCATTTGTTAAACTTATTATTACTTGTATTATTCCGGCTGTACAATGTTTACACATTTTCCGGAATCAAAGATTACAGAATTGATTAAATTCTCATCTTCCACTGCTGCTTGTCCATCCAAAGAACGTCTTCAATTTTTCGTTCCCTCAATATAGTTTGAATTTCTTCTATCCAGGTGATAGGTGGTCTTCCTCTTTTCCTTGTTCCTGGTGGGGTCCATTCCATAACTCTCCTTGCAATCTTTCCTCTGCCATTCTTTTCGTGTGTCCATACCATTGTAATTTTGTTGTTGTTGATAAAATCAACAATTGAATTTTTCACATTCATTCTGTACTTAATAACTTCACTTCTAATTTTCTCACGTCTGGATACTCTTGCCGAACGTCTCCAAAAGTCCATCTCTGCTGTCACTAATTTTGTTCTTGTGTGTTTACTGGTAATCCAAACTTCTGAGCCGTAAGCCATGATACTTCTAACAATTGTTTTTAAATATTTTGGTTTTAGTTTGTGCTGTAATTTGCTTATCCCACAGGATTCCATTTAACGTAGATATAGACATCTTTCTCAAATTAATTCTGGGTTGTATTTCTTTGTCTTGCTACCTACTGGCCGTAATTTTCACCCCTCAATACTTGTATTCCTCTGTATATGAAATCTTCCCCATGTCTTCCTCCAATATCAAGCCTTGATGAAGGTCGCCTATTGCCATGTATTTTGTTTTATTCATACTGCATTTAGGCCTACCTTTAGTCCCCATTTATGATATTCCTGTATCAATTTTCTAGTCATTTGTTAAACTTACGTTTTACTGTTAACACAAAAATTTCGAAAACTCTTTTAATTTATCTTGTATCTTGCTGCATTACAGTGAATAACAGGCTGTGGGGATATTTTTTTGCGAAATATTCGATTGCGAAAAATGAGACATTGAAAACATGGAAACATACTCCTATTTACCTTACCAGACGTTTACTATGTAAACAGACATTGAAAACGGCCATATACTAAGGAATCTTCAGGAAGAATGTTCCAAACGGTGCTTGTGATCAGTATTTAAAAAACAGGGGGTATGCCAGTAGCAGAAGATGTTGAAGAATTGGATCTCGGAAATGAAGATATTATCGCTGAGACGTTATTAAAGTACGGCATGAATGATAGGGCTGCATCAATAACAATTCAAAATGATTAAAAACAACAAAAAAACCTCTGAGTACGGAAAGGATCACGTTGTTAAAAATCCGTGTTCGTATATTACTGTAAGAGGAAAAACATCATGAAGAACAGTCGTCGTCATCCTTTACGGCTTAGGCTAGTAGCCTGTTCCAGTCTCAACAGTCGTCGTCATCCTTTACGGCTTAGGCTAGTAGCCTGTTCCAGTCTCAACAGTCGTCGTCATCCTTTACGGCTTAGGCTATTAGCCTGTTCCAGTCTCAGCAGTCGTCGTCATCCTTTACGGCTTAGGCTAGTAGCCTGTTCCAGTCTCAACAGTCGTCGTCATCCTTTACGGCTTAGGCTAGTAGCCTGTTCCAGTCTCAACAGTCGTCGTCATCCTTTACGGCTTAGGCTAGTAGCCTGTTCCAGTCTCAGCAGTCGTCGTCATCCTTTACGGCTTAGGCTAGTAGCCTGTTACAGTCTCACCAGGCGAAGTCATCCAACCATCGCTTACGGGGTCTTCCCGCACTTCTCTTCCCCCTTGGGTGATAGTCAACGGCTCTTCTTGAAAATCTAGTTGAATCCATTCTCTCTACGTGTAACCGCCACTCCGTTTTGTACCGGGACATTTTCTCATTTAAGCTTTCAGCTGTGCCCAGCTCCATTCTAATATGATAATTTCTGATAAGATCCCTCCTGGTACAACCCTTTACAGACCTCAAGAACCTGATTTCCGCTCCTTATATATCTTTAGCCTTTCTAATTCAAGTCTCACTACCATACAGTAGTTGAGGTATGGCCATTACATTATAATATTTCAATTGCGTCTCTTCCTTGTTTTCTTCTTTAAGTGTTTAATTATACAGCTACAAAGCGACTGGAAGAGACTGATTTTGATTACAACCTCCTTATCATCTTGGTACGTGATGCTACACCCTAGATACCTGAAACCTGGCACCTGTTCTATTGACGAGTACTGTATGACAATCTTTGTTCTAATATGATTTGATCCAGAAAAAGCCATAACGTTTGTTATGGATAAGGAATTTGTTTGATTGTAATCTGCCAAAATGTCAGTAAGATAAAACAACGACCTTTGGAGGTCATTTTCATTCTCTTGGGTGATCACAAGATCGTCTGCATTCATTAAAATATTTAAATAAAATCCTTTCCCTAAGTATAATCCTTTGGGGCCGTCCAATTTCCATTTCCTTATGGCATCTTCTATATAGATATTAAATAAAACAGGAGAAAGACGGCAACCCTGCCGAACGCCTTGGATTATTCTAATGGGCTCTGACAATCTTTTAGTTTTTATCAGTATCTAAGTTCCATTATATAAACATTTATTAAATGAATAGGGTATCCTCTTCTCTGGATTATCCTCCATAATGTTGCTCTATCCAATCTGTAAATGCTTTTTCGAGGTCCACAAACGCAAGCTGTGTCTCTGCATTACTTCAATTCTCTTTTCCACTATTTGATTTAACACAAAGATATCAATTGTGGACCTTCCCTTCCGAAACCCATGTTGTTCACTCTCGGCATTTCTCGATAACCTGTCAATAAAGAACAGTGATGGAATAATTGTGATGCGTTACAGTAAAACGACTAACTTATACGGTGTCTGGAAATAGATCCCTGATGGCAGGGGGGGTGGGGGAGACAGTCGAAGAAGATCCTGTTACGCCGATGTAAAACGGACGATCAGAAGAAAATACGCATGATCAGCCAAAACGGCGTGGAGTAAGGGATCGAGGTTTGGCTCGAGATGTAAAAACCTCGATTAATGTAATTTTTTTAATTCGTAATTCAGACAAAGAGGTACGATAAAGTATACGATAAAGAGGCAAGTGAAAGGAAGACTGAGAGAGAGAGAGAGAGAGAGGGGAGAAAGATTTGGTACATCAGATATATCTGATGATGTTGATGAAACGGTCCGCGCTATACTACCAAACACAAGGACCCGTTCTCGCTCAGCGGTGGTCGGGCGATTCAAGATAACGTTCAAGTACGGACATTTTTCGTTTCACTATTTTCCCTTCACGTTATGTACGACTCTTTTGCCTCCCAAACAAAAAACGGTCACGTCGTTTGTTCGCAACGAATTAATACCACGTTCCTCCAGTGTCTGACTTGAACAAGGGGAAGTTATGTTGTTGGTTACTGCACAACATTACTATCTGAAGATACCAGCATCAGCGAGAGGAAACGTTAAATCACAACATTGTCCGCGCACTGTCAAGTAATCATTATTTTATGAAACCGTCGACCGTGGACCGGTCGTATAATGGCCGTTACTGTGTGTCGTAACTTTGTTTGCGTTTGGAGTCGTGACTATCGTTTAACAAACCGTTAACATCTTTTACAAGACACTGAAATTACGTAAATACAACACAAATTTAAACAATTTATCGAAAAATTTCAAAATCAACACAAAGGTACTGTATTCAGTTTCTCACAATGTTATCTACTATCCAGGAAAGCGAGTTCATTCGTTGTAGACACACGGGCGTGCGATCATTCTCTTCCTACCGACTTAATCGGCGTAACTTTTATCGAGTTTCTGCCCTTGGGACACAAACATACGGTACCTCATCATCATCATCAGCAAGGATTAAACCAAAGATGGTTCGTTGAAATCGTTCCATCACAGATCAAATATTTAAGATGGGTGGACGATGTGGATGAAGATATGAGAAGACTGGAGGGTTAGAAGGTGGCAAAGAGTCGCACAGGATAGAGAGGAGTGGAGACACGTGATTCTGAAGGCGAGGGCTCTTCATGAGTTGTAACACCGTTGAGTAGTATGGTTTATTCCGGTCTCAAACAGGCAAAGTCTAGAGATGGACACACTCCAGCTCTTCCTCGGACGTCCCACACCTCTACGTCCCCTCGGCTTATAGTTCCATAGTTGTTTGGGGATGCAGCAGTCATCCGTTCGGCAAAAATGTTCCCACCAATTAAACTGATACAGGGCAATCCTGTCGAGTATACTCATAATATTCAGTTCCTGCCGTATAAAAATGTACATCCAATATTAAAAGAAGTAATGGGCGTTGACTGCATTTTAAGTTTTGCTCTTTCAGTACTATTTTTAATGTGGCGAGTTTTTTGTGTCACTTTTCACTTTGCCACTTTGTGTAGGGATCGTTCTTCAAAAAATTCAAAAAATTACCGCCCGATGAGACTTTTCTATAAAATCTGGGTAAATTTCAGTGCGTTTATAAAATTTAAGAGGTGTTCTGATCATCAAAGAACAATCAGACTTGTCGACATCCTCTCTCACTTTCGTCAGATCATGCCGTTATTTGTAGTTCAGAACGCTCCTCATCTCCCATGGCGCCTGACCATCCGAAAATACTTCATGAACCTAAAAACTTGAGTCTAGAACAGAAGCGTAACTAGAACGGAACTGCTCCTGGGTCGTGATGAGACTACCCTTCTGGGGGAAGATGAGCCCAGCTTGAAGATTGGATTTCCCATTTTCTCAGAACAAATGTAAAAATACTTATGATCAAGACAGAGATATAGAAAATAAGTGACGAATTTGACAAGAATGTGTGGAACGATTTGGAGAAAATTTGGGAAATAAATGAAAAAGAAACCCAAATAAAATTTTATAAAACAATGGCAATACCTACACTACTGTATGGTTCTGAAACTTGGGTCATGAAGAAAAAAGATGAACAGAAGATACCAACAACGGAAATGAAATTTCTGAGATCAGTTAAAAGGTGTAATACACGAGATCATATAAGAAATGAGGAGATAAGAAGTGATTTCGATAGGCCTATTTTTACAGTTAATGAAAGGATTAAAGATTACAGAAGAAAATGGATTTAACACATAGATATAATTGAAGAAAGTAGAATACCGAAGATAGCGAAAGATTACAATCCTAGAGGCAGAAGAAAAGTTGGTAGACCTAAGAAAATGTGGACTGTGGAATAGGAACAGGCCGCTAAAGCCTGAAACCGTTAAGAAGATGATGATGACAAATGTAAAAATTCAGGGTTCTTCCTATATCACGTGATAAACACATTTTATAAAATATTGCTATGAAATTACGTAACGCTCTCGAAAAGTCGGCAGATGCAGTCACGTTCTACACGGTTCTCACGTAGCCGAGCAGATGCAGTGTCTGTGTCAAGGCCGCGCACTCAAGTACCCTTTAGACAGTTCGAGTACTTGCAGTTACGCAAATTATGCTGGGACGCCGCCAAAAGAATGGAAAATTATTTTGGAACATCTGCATGACCTATATAAGCAAGAACAGCGGTCACCTTAGTAAGTTAGTTACAGTTGGCGATTTATTGAGTGCGGATCAAGTGATGGTTGCGGATTAGTGGAAAGTGATTATGTGTTTAATTAGTGCGGAACTGTTGTAGGTGACATTATTATTGCGTGTGGACAATTTTAACGTGAATTATTTTACGAGAGTACCTTGTTGGTTTCACATTGTTATTTGTGACTAATTAAAGCTGGTAATTAGTGACTTCATTGGTGTCTGTATTTTGTTTCCAGTGTAAAATACGACGATCAGTGATACTGTCGTAACAATATAATAACGCTGCACATAAGTACGTCATATACTATAAATGTTATATGTCATATAAGTTGGCTGACTATCATTTTTAAGAAAACTCAAACTTTATTTTACAATACTGTAATTTCTTTTATTTCTACAAATATAATAATAATGTTGAAATAATAATAATAATAATATGTTGAAATAATAAATACTTCTTCAACTAAAATTTATTAAATTATATTATTGTACTTTCGCCTGACGATCGTTTCACAGAATTGTTTTGTATCTTTAGAGGTTTTTAGAGATATTTATAAGCTGTATTTTAATACACGCGACTGGCTTACTGGCTTATAGGTCTACATTAAGTGATTGTGGAAATTGTTTTCGTTTTTAAGTTTGCTGAAATTTTTAGTAGCTTTGCGCGGCCCTGTTCTTGATTGAACAAACTTGCTCATTATTATTGGTTCCATTTTTCCGATGTGGGACAAAAAAAAAAAAAAAAAAACGTTAAAAACAGTTATGAAAGTTGGTAAAGTTAAAGAAGGTGAAGTGAAGAATTTTAGGAACGTACACTCTTAAAGACGTTGCAACGTTGGTCCCGCAGTGTGACCACGTCGTGGGAAAAATTCAGTCCCATAGCGCTTTAGACAAATTTGTGTGTAAGATGGTATGCGCTGTGTTCCTACTTACGTACTTACTCGTTCATCATACGTTGTCAACACATGACATAGCCATAACAACTAAATCTCCATTGTTTGATATCATCTATTTAATTCTTTCAGCTTCCATCATTCTTGTTACATATTTCCAATGTTTCATCTACTGGAGCAACAAGCAGGGTAAAAAATTGGGATACTGATTAAATAACCCTTTTTCCTTGACAGCTATTTGTCTCTTTTTAAATTACTGAACGACCTTCATTTTATGTTATGGCATCTCAGCTTTTTTCTTGAGAATACTACATTACAGAATGGTTTTAGTGGATAGTTAGTGAGGATCGGTCAATAATACAACTTTAGTTATTTTGCGTCGACGTTTCGACAATATTTATTGTCATCTTCAGGACCTGTGTATGAAATACAATAGAAATATTGATATCCATAAATATCAAAAATGCCAACCGAAAAATATGTTGTTAATATGACTTTTGGTACTTTTGAAGATATGTGAGATTTGTTGTTTTTCTAAAACTGCCTCTTTTCGATTCCCCATTCCCCCAAACGTAGCTTGCGTATCCTGCATGTATTATAATGCTGTTCGACTCCTGCGTAGCCATTATATCCTGCACGTAATGGCCCGCTCGACTGCGAAGTGTAGGCAATTTTGTCCCGTATTATTGTTTGAAATGTGTACTTCATAAAGACATACTGATATTGCATAACACGTTTCGCAATGAGTATTACGCTCACGTGAGATCACGCGTGTTACTACAAAGCGGCAACGTGACTCGTCTTCTGCCTACAGTACACGCGAGAAGACGGAATCAATTATTTATTATTATTATTCATGAATAATTTATTATATACATAGCTCGAGTAAAAAAAAAACTACACACGCGAGCGTACGAATTCTATAATAACGTCGCGAATAGATTACGGTCGATCGTTGGACGGCCTAAAAAATTTCAAAAATAAAAAGAAATTTGTTTATTGTAAACCTTTAATAAATCAATCTGGCAAAACAGGTGGAATTTGTGGTGGGCGTGTTTTCCCTGTATCGGCGGCGGCGGCTGGGCCTGTGTGTGTGGGGCAGGCGGTCGGCTTTAGCCCGGGGGTGCTGTCGGACGGCCGGTATGCTAATACCTTGCACAACTTTCTCCTCTCACACACACACACACACACACACACACACACACACACACACACACACACACACACACACACACACACACACACATTCTCTCAAACGAACTTAAAAAGTGAAACTGAGCAGCCGCGAACCCTGTAATTATGTTTTTACGGCGTCCACTTTTAGTAGGGCATTAGAAACACTTAGTTTATCATCTTATTTGTGATATGATGACAGTGTTGTAGGTCGTCGTCGTCGTCGTCGTCGTCATCATCATCAACACAATCATCCACAATCGTTCGTTGATTGCTCTCCATTATCGGGAACTCTCCATATCCTGCTACACGTCCGTAGGAATCACGAGTGATTCTACCGGACTAACAGAAATTCCTCAACTCACACAGCAGCTCTATAAATCTACTGGTTACGTACAGTGAATGACGGCGTCTGAGACATCTAACACAAATAGTATCCGAAGATTCCAAAATCGAGATTATTGCACTTTGGCACTTGTCCAAACTAAGATTACACAATAAAATCGGTCTTTGTTTCCGAAGAAGTACACAAACGTTCAAGACTATACCTCTGCCAACGGTGCAGTTTAACACTGCCGGTCCCAAGCCGGGGCCTCATCTCACAAATGATGAGGAAGGAGGAGGGGGAGGAGTAACACCTCGTACAAAACCTGGGCCCATCTGGCTCCGGATGGTAGCACCCTGTAAGGGCCCCTACCAGGGTTACGGTGAAGATCTCAACGGTGGATGCGGCAGAATAGGGTGCCTACGGTATGACGCAAAATGCGGAAGAGGCAACCGATTCTCCATGGGATAAATAAAGAGAATCGCTGCCTTGCGATGAAGAAGGATCTTCAAAGGCTAAGGGAATAAACCCTGACAGAAAATCAGGGTAGACCAGGCTGTAAGCTGTGGTGAAAGCAAATGGTCTAGGGGACGGAAACCCTGAATAAAATAACCCGGCCCTCCAGGTTGAGGTTGGGCGAAGGGACCACAACCCCTACCCGTAAAGCCAATATGCTCAAGAACCAATCATCATGCATCGATGGCCAAGGACAGGGAAAAATGGAGGCGGATGATTATGGAGGCTAAGGTTCGACTCCGAACTGTGACGCCATAGAAGAAGATAACTTCATTGTATAATGGATGTTGGAAATAGACTTGATGAATAAATGAGTACTCAGCGCCAAATGTAGCGCGATGGCTAAAAATTCACTGACGTTCCACTGCAAGCAGAACAGACAATTAAAGCCATGTCATCGGTCCTTAGGCTCCGTATGAGTAGGGTAGTATTATCTTTTTCGATATATTTACTTATTCTTCCATATTTTATTGTGTATAGTTTGCAAGATAGCAAACAAATACAGTGATAAATCGATACTTTCCCAATAACCGTACCTGTAGTAATTTTTATATTTCAATTACGTGATATTAGGTATCGATATGTACCGAACGTAATCACTTAAACGTTTAGTTGAACGAGCGAAGCGATATTTTTGCACTCGATGAAAGGATTAAAGAATACAGAAGAAAATGGATTCAATACATAGGCCTATATAGAATGGAAGAAAGTAGAATACCGAAGATAAAGAAATATTTACACTTAACTAAAAATGAACTTTTTTCATGTGAAAAACTTACTATTTTATTGTACGCGTTTCGGCTTAGTATCCGCCTTCTTCAGCTTTGGTAACAGACTGCCAGCATTTTGTAACGGTTGTGTGGAAGGTGAAGTGGGGGCCGTGTGTGGAGGAAGGGGATTGGCGCGGGGATTCAACTTACTGTTTGTTTTCTGTATAATTGTGTCAAAAAGTGTATGTGATTTATATTGTAATTGATCTTTGAGTATGTTGTTTGGTTGTGTTGTGTGGTGTTTATATATTTCGTATTGTTCAGTTGTGTTGAGTTTTACTGAACAATACGAAATATATAAACACCACACAACACAACCAAACAACATACTTAACGATCAATTACAATATAAATCACATACACTTTTTGACACAATTATACAACAAAAAACAAACATTAAGTTGAATCCCCGCGCTAATCCCCTTCCCCCACCCACCACCCCTACTACACCTTCCACACAACCGTTACAAAATGCTGGCAGTCTGTTACCAAAGCTGAAGAAGGCGGATACTAAGCCGAAACGCGTACAATAAAATAGTAAGTTTTTCACATGAAAAAAGTTCATTTTTAGTTAAGTGTTAGTGCTGTGAAAGAAGAGATGAATAATCAAGACAAAGAAATATTACAACCCTAGAGGCAGAAGAAACTTTGGTAGATCTAAGAAAAGGTAGACTGTGGAATAGGAACAGGCCGCTAAAGTCTAAAACCGTTAAGAACATGATGATGAAGATCAGAGGACATAACGAAGACGAGGGAAACGAATAATTGCACAGCGCGGGCCACTGATAATGGCAATAACAGAAATCTGAATTAAAATCTACGGTGAAAGAGGGGGAACGTGTACCAATCGACAACAATAGCGATAAAAATTAAAACACAAGATCTGCAATTACGCTCACAGATCATACTCGGATCAGATCAATTATTCTCTCTAACGGAACAATAACAGACGTCCGCGGCAGCAGCGCATTCGATTCGGCTCATGATTTCATGATTCAGCTCGTTTCATTCAACACACTGCCAGCGTTATCGAAACGACCCGGTTATCTTTGACGAACTTCTTATCGTTATCAAATTACAAAAATTTAATTAATTTTAATTTACTACCACGTGTTTTTGTTTCAATTAATTTTTCATATTACGTTGCCGGTCGTGTATATAATTAATCTTCGCCCGGCTTTCTTTGTGTAATCTCTATCCGCCTCAACGACAGCCCGCGTACATAGAAAATATTAATTATTTATTGTTCTGGAACAGGATAACGTTTACTACACTTACTGCACTATCGTTATAATTATCGTCGTACCGTTATTATGTTATCCGACGTATGATTAATTTTTATGCAGCAATAGGAAGGAGAACAAGAGAATGCGAATTGGCCGGAAACTACGTGCATTTCGTGCGATTCGGATTAGCGGTTGCGTGGACGACGAACGTTAAGGGCGAAAACAATCGACACCGGAGACAAAAAAAAAAACAAGCACAAGATTTATTTAATCACCGACTACGTGATTAAAGAACGAGAACGCTGACTGATTGGTAATCAGGCATCAGGTGACCGCCAGGATACTTTCTAGAAATCATGTACAATCTGTGGCGTTCGATTCCAAAGCTTGGTTGATGTTACGGTACGGTTAGATTGCTAGCTTGTTCCATCAATCCTTTACCTGGAAGAGCTAACGAGCGCTCTGTGGGGTCGATCTGAGTCTGGGGATTTAAGACTGTGAAACCGCTCGGTAACTTGGTTAGTCGGTTGGTTACCTTCATTCTGAGCTATTCCCGCCTATTTTCTGTTGTCAGATGTGAGTTAGGTAACGTTTGAAGTTTCTTTGTATTTATTTTAGCACAATAATTTTATTAAGTCACTGACTTAATTATGTAACTCGTGTGTACATTTTATGTATGTGTCTGTGTATGTCGGTACCTATACATGACCTGTAAGCATTTCAGTGTTTCAGTTTAAAATTTTAAATGTCATTTTGTTTTTAGTGTAACAATTTTTATTAGATTCACCGCGCTGTAAGTGTTCGATGTGAAGATTCGTGTAACATTTTAAAGGGGTCTAGTCAATTACACGGGGGTGGAAACCGTATATGCTTTACTATGTTAAAACCGGTTTTACAAATAATCCATTTTCTCAGCAACTATTTGTGCTACAGACTTAAATTTTTTACAGGTTATTCATCACACTTTCAAGTTGATATGGTACTAGAATAATAAATTTATGTTAGAGAGGATAAAGACATTTAATATTGTAAAGGATAAAGACATTTAAGATAAATATTGATTGTAAAGGTATAAAGATTCTATGTAATGCACGAAAATAAATAATAAACACAATTGAGAATTAATTTATACCATATCGTTTCTTACATTTATTACCCTGAATTGTATATTTTGTATCAGCGTTTTTTCCTCCAAAAACAAAAATAATTGATTAATCGGACTCCAGATAAATATGAAACCAGCCTGCGAAATTAGTGCACAGGTAAAGAGGACTTTTGCCACGACTGATTAAAGCAATATAGACCAAAAGCAACATTGCGAGTTCAAAAACCGGACGTAAAACCGGCAAAATAGTATAAAATAAGTTTTATTAATAAAAGTATATTTTATGTAGGCCTACCTACTACTGCGATGATGCAGTAAAAAGTTTCATATTTATCTGGAAACCCACTGAAATTCAGGGTAATAAATGCTGTACAACGAATGGTTAAATTAATTCTACATTATGTAGAGCCTATTATTATTTAAATGTGATCACAATCAATATTCGTTTTAATATTAAATTCTGCATCGGCTGTACACACAGGCAAAACCCAATTGGGATAAAAAGACGTGGCTTTCATATATATGTAAGTGTTGGAATGAAGGGGTTGACTACAAGGATGAGACAACGGCGGCGATCGAACAGTAACGAAGTAACCCGAGCGGTTTCATAGTTTTAAATCTGCAGACTCAAGTCGATCTAACTAGGGCCACACGTGCAGTAGTTGATCCAATTGAGGCTCCTCCGCCGCCACGCTAAGGTGCGAACCATCCTGACAGGTTACCCTCGCACTGCCCCGACGTTATCGGGAAACGGTACACGCTGTAATAACATTTACTAGTGAAACGAGACCGGATACCATTAAACCCAAGCAGATTTTGAAAACAACCGACATGCAGAATTGCGTAAAATAGCATAGGTTAAAAGAGTAGATCACATCCGCAACAAAGAAATACGAAAACAACGGAATGCAGAAAAACAGAGATTCGGTCACGAGAAGAAGGAAAGAATGGTATAAACGCATTGGCAGAATGATGTAGAACAGAATACCAAGCGTAGCGAGAGATAAGGACCTAGCTGGAAACAGAATTTCAGGATAATCCAGGACAAGATATACGGTTTTCCGGTAGATAGGTTGCTAGCTTGTTATATCAATCCTTTACCTGGAAGATCGCGGGCAGTTCTTCCCCGATTCCGTGGGGAATCGCTGGAATAAACAAGCCACGAGCCTTAACAGGAACAGGAAGAAGAGTCATTTTTGATGTCTTTTCCAAGAATAATGTGACCACGTTCGTGTGTATACACGACACTCTTGAAGAAAGCATCAAAGTAGACGGTAAAGCGTTTGAAAAGGAAGGACTGCTGTCTGTAAGAACACAGTACATCTCCTTAAGCACTACAGCCCTGACTTCCAACACCAATCTGCTCCAACGTCTTCTATCCGTTGTCATCTCAGCGTAACCCCTCATATCCATTCTCCTGAGGTCTTCCCCACATCACCCAACCATTCTATCTTAGGCTTATTCTATTTGTGCTTTTATACATAGAAGCCCTCAGGGTTTTCTGTGGTATACGCTGATCAACATCCGTTCTCGGTGACCTAACCGTGTTGTATTCGTTGAGCCCGTACGAATGTTATGATGTCCTCATGCTCGAGTAACTCACCTCCTGGTTGTTTGTACTCTCCATTCGTCATCTTCTTTAACCGGGCCATAAGCACGCCATGCAATCGGTCTTTTAAACCTTTTCAGTGTTTGTTGTTCCTGTTTTGCTAATGTCTACGTCTCACCGCCATAAGCATCAATCGCTCTAATAAGCGTCTTATATATTTTCATTTTTGAGTAATAAGGTCCCGTCATGTATTGTCGTGTTTATGCACCCTTCATTATTTATCGTGTTAGCCAAGAATTTATTTACTTATTATTCCGGCTGCACAATGTTTACACATTTTTCGGAACCAAAGATTACAGAATTCATTATATTTGGTCTCCAGTCGCAGTGAAATTGAAATAAATAAATACCTTTTTCTTTATCCGTGCTGCGACTACGTCTTTGATGTCTTACGACATGTTTCGGGAACACGTTCCCATCATCAGGTAAAATTGTTTTTTCTTCTAGTTCTTGACACGTTCGTTATGAACTAGAAGAAAAAACAATTTTACCTGATGATGGGAACGTGTTCCCGAAACATGTCGTAAGACATCAAAGACGTAGTCGCAGCACGGATAAAGAAAAAGGTATTTATTTATTTCAATTACAGAATTGATTGAATTCTCATCTTCCATTGCGGCTTGTCCATCCAAAGATCTTCTTCAATTTCTCGTTCCCTCAATATAGTCTGAATTTCTTCTATCCAGGTGATAGGTGGTCTTCCTCTTTACCTTCTGCCTGGTGGGGTCGATTCCATAACTCTCCTTGGCAATCTTACCTGTGCCATTCTTTTCGTGTGTCCATACCATTGTAATTTTTTTGTTTGGATAAAACCAACAATTGAATTTTTCACATTCATTCTCTCCTTAATGACTTCATATCTAATTTTCTCACGTCTGGATACTCTTGCCGAACGTATCCAAAACTCCATCTCTGCTGTCATTAATTTTGTTCTTGTGTGTTTATTAGTAGTCCAAACTTCTGAGTCGTAAGTCATGATACTTCTAACAATAGTTTCAAATATTTTAGTTTTAGTTTGTGCTGTAATTTGTTTATCCCACAGGATTCCATTTAATGTAGATATAGCCGTCTTCTCTAAATTAATTCTGGATTGTATTTCTTTGTCTTGCTTCCCACAGGCCGTATTTTTCACCCCTAAGTACTAGTTTAGTTAGCCAAGAATCTGAAAGTTGAATTCAACTCGTCGGGCAGACCAGTTGCTAGTTAACAAGTGCAAATTCTTAGAACCATTTCACACGAGGCAGACGTCTGCCTCTACCGAATGGAAATAGTCATTCATACTTTCGATGTCGAATCCTTTATTGAAGGAATTCGCAATCATCCAGCTATATGGGATTGTTCTTGAAAAGATAATAGTAATAAAATAAGGAAACAACAGTCCTGGAACGAAATATTTTTAACTGCCTATGAAGATTAAGAAGAAATGTAAAGAAAAAACAAAATTGCATTAGATAAGTAAATAGTCACTGCAGTTTTGTCTTATTAATTATAATTAAAAATTTTACTAATAAAAATACAAATTGAATAAAAAACAACGTGCATTGTAAATTTAAAGTGTATACATTTTTTAATGTAACCGCTCACTTTTCAACTGTTGCAACGGAATTCCTCATGTTGGTGTTCTGTTTTTGAATGTTATTCTACAACAAACTATGCAATTCATCGAAAGAACAAATCGACATACGAAAATAATTAAAAAACTTTTGATTGTCATTTCTCAGTTCGTGATACAACAGTGCAAAACTACTGGTGGTAAGTCTGTCGTTTATTAGTGGGTCAATCAACATTTTCCTGTTCCTTCTTTTTCTATTTTCAATTAGTGGTACAGCCAATATTGCAACTACTTCTTCCTGTTCATTCATAATTTTGAAATACAGTATAAAAAATCAATTAAAAAAATATGCTGCATTAGAGTGTTTACTCTTCACTGACTAAATTGAGGCTGGACCGTTTGGTGCGAGGCACACAGGCACAGCGTGCCGAGAGCAAGCTCGCGTGAGCCTACTACGGCAGACGTCTGCCGCAGACTGGTTTACCCGTGTGAAAGAGCCCGTGTCTTATAAAAATTTTCCCTCGGAAAAATTCCCCTCCTCGCTAGGTATGAGCGAGTACAGTCTTACACACGTTAATTTTGCTCTCTCTCTCTCTCGTACAGAGCAAAAATATAATCGGGTGCCATAAATCACGTACATTAGAACAATAAAATTTTTCCGCGTGTAATTAAGAGACGTACCTTGCAACAACCACATATAACAGCCCACCTGTCCGTCACTCTCTCTCTCTCTGACAATGTGGCGGCTTTCAAACAATTGACACTAATATTTTCCACACACACACACACACACACACACACACACACACACACACACACACACACACACACACACACACACACACACACACACACACACACACACACACACACACACACACACACACACACACCGGGGTTGCGATCTTTTGACATTTTCTAACACGCACAACGAGACAAGAAAAAATGTTTACCTACTCGGTTAAATGTCACTCGGTCACCGCGTAAAATAAAAATTTATTGTGTTCTCAAGTAATACTTCATCGTCTCTATCTGCAGATGTAACCAAGTGTTTGTTAAATGATGAATCATTGTTCATAGTACCTGTAGTGAAAAACGAAATGCCGTCATCTTTTTAGCTCTGCCATGACAATTCTCACATAATAAACCGTACCGTAATGTGGACAGCATATTCTTATTCGCCTGAACTTGAATAAGGCAACGGACTGAACTCATGGCCCGCGCATCCTTCACAGACAACCCGCGAAAATGTCCCATTACACTTTTAGTCAGAACGGTCTTTTCGGAAGCCTGGATGATCTTCAAGAGTGCGAGACAGAACAAAGTATTTCATTAATAATTTTCCATGTATCTCGTACGTTCTGTTTAAAAGTTCGAAAATTCAATGTCAAATTCAGATGAGATTTCTTAGTAACAGAAGTAACGGTATCTTTCACTCATCTGGAATTTACCTATATACCAATAAAAAGAACCATTAGATAGCCGCAGGGTATTAATGGAGAGAGGGCAACGAGAAATTACTCTATCCCAGGCGATATCTCGGGAGAACCGTAGGGGAAGTTGTTCTAGAAGTAACCATTACTGGACATGGTCCGTTCCGTATCCAGGATCCGGTAAAAACTGTGAAAAAAAGACCTGTCAAGGTCCAGCGAAATATATGTCAGTAATGAAAAATACGATACCTTTGTTGTAATAAAAGATTATTGTAACGAAAAAGGAATGAAAAGTTACGCGAAGAGCGAAACAAGATTGTCGCGTTTTACCGAGAAAGCGGACGACAGAATAAACAGAGAAAGTTCGTTGGTCACAGACGCGCGACCCCTGAAGCTGTACAGGAAAAGTAAAGGAAGCCTGGTGTGGTACACACGTGTGTGTGTGTGTGTGTGTGTGTGTTAGTAAACAGTTTAACCAATTAATTAACGCCGTGCGAAATGCATGCTAACAACACGACACAGCGCAGACGCAGACAAGGGCCATAAAATAATCCAGTGCACACACAGTACTAGCCAGCCGCGCGGCTGAGAGCTGCAAACAACGCAATAACTTTACTCTGAATAACTCGTTAGCCACTTCGTCCTTCTATTTATCTAATCTTCTCTTTCTCTTTGTTAGACGTCCAGTGGATATTATGTTTATTACAACAAGCGACCGTCTTGCAGCTTTACAGTTTTGAGAATGCGTTACTATAACGGATTCAAACAACGTGGCCAATAACACGCAGACGAGTGGACGAAACTCAAGCCCCCCCCCACCACCACCACCACCACCACGTGGCAGCAGCGCCCGAGGTGACTCCTCTCACGACTGTAGGAATGGTTTTTGTGGTGTCCAATGTAGATGAGGGATCTGTGATCAATGCAGATGTCAAGTATGTTCAAGACTCTAAAACACATTCAGTTTATACAGTCGATCGGTATTTGGCAAGACCATCAACGAAACGTTAACATTCGCAAATTGCAAATATCGCGCTCGTGCCCGCGGCGTGATAAATGTCCGTTTCAAACCGGCTCCGGCTTCACACGCAACTACCGAATTTCACTTCGCGCGAAGGGAGTTTCTCTTCACCGTCGTCAGTCGCCCCGCCGTCTGCGTTTCTCCATATGCTTTATCTACCTCCCCCTCCCTGCCTCCCCGCCTGAACACAATACAGAGCGTTTTAGTATGTTGTAACGTTTTAATAACTGTAGTACTTTCGTAGTACTGTAAAACGCAGTATCTGTGTGGCGGAGAAGAAACAACAAATTTAATCTTAGGAAACAACGAACGTATAAAAAATGCATAGCTGCAAATACTTAGGAATACATTTCTCAATGAATGGGATTCTGTGCAGCACAGAAATTGGAAAAGAATGGAAGAAAAGAATATACGATAGTATGATTAAAATCACGTTAATGTACGGATCCGAAACATGGAGAATAAAAGAACAGGCAAAAAGAATGTTAGAAGCTACAGACGTGGATGCTTTGAGACGAGCTGTTAGAATTTCAAAGCTAGAGCGAATACAAAATTGAACGATCAAAGAAGAAATGGGTGTACAAAAGACAATCATCAACTGCGTTGACGAAAAATAACTAATGTTGTACGGACACGTTCAAAGAATGCGTCAAGACCGACTACCAACGAAAACATTGAGATAGATACCTAGAGAGCACAGAAAGAAAGGGAGACCCAAGAAAAAGTGGATAGAGGGTATAAGAAGATCAATGAGAGATAGAGGACTAAACGATGAAAACTGCAACGACAGACAACAATGTAGGTTAGGCATCGGACAACGTCGTAGGACGTTTTGATCCCGAATTAATAAAATAACGTACTTTCGTCAAAACAATAAAAAACCTTTGTACAAACATGAGCCTGGAAACGCTTTGTTTTCTGCTTATCGCAGATTTCCTTTTTTAGCGTGAAATGTAAAGTGACGCAATACTGCTTCAATATTTATTAAATTAATTACACAAAATCGATTACTGAAGATGGGATCTCTCATGAAGAATTAGAAAAAAAGAATTGTTTGCAGTGCCTTAAATAAAATCCTTTTTAGAAGAGATTATCAAAACTTGTAAAAAATTGCCTGAAAATTGCAATTTTTCATATTTTGTAGTAAAATAACTGAAAAGTGTTTCGACGTGAATGACTTATTCTTTGAATCTAGTAGAGAAAAATAATTTTGAACAATTATGTGTAAATAAAATAACATAATATTGCTACTACGGCGAGATGAAATACAATTCGAGAACTCTCTAGATAATTCGAGATTGGTTATCACACGTTAGCGGACGAGCCTAATGCTAACAGTCGGCACACTCCGTTCAAGGTTTAACCTTTAACCTACTCTCCACATTGTTCTAGCCCCTATAACTACGCCAATTATTCTCGGTGCCCCGCCCGGAAAATAGAAGATAATTCTGGAATCCCAGCGGGGTATAAATATAAGCATCCAATGACCGGCTCAGTTCAGTTACACCTGGCAATTTTACAGCGCGGTTCACAGTGTTTGTTGCGGTCTATTGAGAAGTTATTACTCTATTTATTTGTGCAAACTGTAATTGTTGGACAAATTTAACTTGAGTTATGATATTATAAGAATACCTTCGTTGATTTGTAACCGCTGTTCGTGTTTAAGTAAAGTTTGTAATTAGTGACTTCAACGGTGTCAGTTATTCTGTTTCCACTGTACCCACAACGATCCGGTGTGACCATAGTAACAATATTATCGTGTCCCTCTGACTACCGTTTGGCAGAAAATTGATATTTGGCAACTCGTCAACATAATGTTAGATTCACGCGTTGCAAATGTGCGCTCGTGCCTACGGCGTGATAAATGTCCGTTTCAAACCGGCTGCGTACGGAACACCGAATTTCACTTCGCGATGGGCCACCGAACTGCCAAATGGTAACGTAACCAGGTATCTGTACTGATTCTCGTGACGTTTAACTTTTTAAGAGAAGCACGACGCTTTGACCACATGACCCGACCGTACCGGCAGGTCGGTGTAAATAACAACGTATGAAAATGGTTATACGGATAATTTACCAGCTTTGTTTGCGGTATTACAGTACAACTAATTAATTATCTTCCTGAGATGGATAAGAAAATTGCAGTATGATTAGGCCTACTGTGTGAAGTCAAGTCTAGCCTTTCACCAGTTCGGACTTAATATTCCACAAGCAATTACTGCCATTACCATAACGTATGTATAAACTATTACTGTATTTGCGTATAGAATATAATTTACATAACCTGGTGACCGATGATTGGCCGCCGCACTGCACGTCTTCCGGCGCGCGTGCCACGGATTATCGAGGTACGTAGTAATATTATCAGTGGTAAATTCAAAACTGCATTATACAATGGAACTCGCGAATAACGAGCTCGCTTATAACGAGAACTCGGATGTAACAAGCAAAAGTACGAGATGTGTTTGGTTTTGTATCTTAGTAATGATCGCTTTTAACGAGTAGGAACGCATTAGAGACTTGGTTATAACGAGCATTTTATCGGAGGCTTGTTCATTGGTTAAAGTTTAAAAAAGTTCGTTACAATACAGCATTTTAAACATTCGTTTAAAATCATTAACGCAGTTTAGTATAACTAATAATGTAAGTGATGAATTCGTGGAGTATTTAAATAAATTTCAAAACGCTTTTGATATCTACAGATACCAAACAAACAAAATACATCTCTTTTTGTAGGTTAATTAAGTTCTGTGTGTGAAGTATAATTTTGACGATTCCAACTAGAACGAAGAACAAAAAGGCAAATAAATTAGAGTGAATTTTCTTGTATTTTAAAAATAAATATTGTACTTGAGGCATGGAAAGTTTTGCGTTTTTTGCCAGATAGCTGGCTGATTTTTGGTAAGATTTTACTACACAGTTACTTTTACTATATTTCGGGAATGCTCTATACGCCAATATTCAGCAAAGAATGTTAGCGTCTAAAAAATGTCTAAAGTTTAAATTTCATTTTTAAGGGTAGAATGTAAAACATGTCAAAATTTTATTGTGCAAAGCCTGTACCTTCTATAGTAGACATTTTTTGTCGTGTGTTCGATAATCACGGTATAAAAATTTAGTCTTGCGAGTCGACAAGCCCGATTTTAACGAGCACATTTGTCCGGTCCCTCCCTTTTAATCTCGTTATAAGCAAGTTCCACTATATTTTCATTACAACTACACTGTTATTGGCTAATAAAGTAATAGTCTTGTTAGCAATCTGGAGAACGGTTCTGAATTCTCGGGGTACTGGAGGAACATGGGATAATGTCTGATCAACACGCTGTAATTAAAGTTTATTAACAATTTATTAACTTTAATTCACTGTAGAAAATACGAATTTTAAAGTAAATAATTCTACTCATATCTTCAATGTGATACCGTACTTGAGCCTGCTTAGCTGCACGCAGACGGCTGATTCGTGGCGGAATCGTTGACAAAGCAAGCCTCATTTCTTCATCGATGGATCTGAGTCTCTCTATCTTTGATGTTTTAATTTCAGTCAACGTCGAGAAGCCCATTTCACACAAATGTGTAGTTGAAAATGGTAATAACACATTAACTGCCATCTCGGAGATAGCCGGGTATTCACTGCTTATTGACAACCATAATGTTTCCAAAGGCACTTCGAAAAATTTTAATTTCAATGTTCTGTCTGCTTTCAAATCTGCCAGTTCCTCTTGTAAGCCTAAATTATTCGGAAGATGTTTCGAATCCATAATGAATGGATCACGAACCCAGTCAAAATCTTCAACATTCTCTCCAAAATATTTTTTGAAATTCTGCTGCAAGAGTACTAAATGTTCTTTAATTAAGTCCATCAACACCTTATTATCGTCAGCAAGGGGCCATACAGTTGGGAACATCTCACACTATCCATTTTCAATTGTCGTATCCACAAATTTAACTTATTAATAAATCCTTGAATCTTATCCATACTAGTCAGAATATTTTCGTTTCTACCTTGCATTTTTCTGTTTAGTTCATTCAAGTGTACGAAAATATCGGAAAGATATGCCAACTTACATACCCATTCATCATCTGCAAATAAATCCGCATACTCATGCCCCTCAATAGTCAAAAATGCAAGTACCTCCTCTTTAAGTTCAAACATTCGCGTTAACACTTTACCTCGAGATAACCATCGTACTTCTGTATGTAGCAGAAGTGTAGTGTGCTCTGATCCCATTTTTTGACACAAAACGTTAAAAAACCGCATATTTAGGGGCCGCGATTTGATGAAGTTCACGACTTTTACTACTTCGTCCATCACAATTTTCAGAGGAGATGGCAAAGACTTAGCAACAATGGCTTCGCGATGAATGAGACAATGGTCGGTTCGTAAGTTAGGACTTACTTCGCATACTTTACCCACGAATCTTTTCACTCGGGCTGTCATAGAAGCGGCTCCGTTTGTACAAACACTAACGCAATCCTCCCATGTTAATTCATTACGGACCACATATTCATTAGTCGTACGAAATATTTCTTCACCGGTTGCTCGCTCGGGTAGTTCTTTGCAAAAGAAGAAATTAGTTGCAATTACATCCCCATCAACATACCTTATGTAGGAAAGAAGTTGTGCGTGACCGCCAATATCGGTGGAGTCGTCGATCTGAAGTGAGAACTTTCGACTGCTCTTTATTTTCTCCTTCATAATGTCTTCGATGTCACTGGACATGTCACTAACTCGGCGGCTGATTGTGTCAGCAGAGAGAGGAATTTTTGAAATTTCAGTACCAGCTTCTAAACCCAGGACTATTTTTACCATTTCTTTACACGCGGGCATTAACAACGTTTCTGCTATTGTGTGTGGTTTTTTGGCCTTTACGATAAGTTCGGCTACCTTATAGCTAGCTTCCTGTATTTTTTGCGAAACACGTACCGACGTAGTCATGAGCGTCACTTGTTTTTTATTTTGTTCCAACAACCGACGAAAATAATTCACATCTTTACTTAACAGAGAGGAATGTTTTGTTGACAAATGTCGTTTCAATTTACTGGGAACCATAGCAGCATGATTGAGTTTTTCACCACACACAACACACTCGGGGATTGGGCATGTTTTGTCACCACACCAAAAAAACCCGTAAGATAAATAATTATCACTATATTGCTGGTGAACTACTTTCTGTTTCTTTTTTTCGGGCTCGATGGTTTCACTACTTGCACTCGAGGACGGACCACACCGTACAAGGAACTTATCCATATCGAAAAAAATAGTTTAATAACACTGTAATAGAAAATAGTAAGACTGGTGTAGCAATCACAATATTCGCACTACTGCAGAGCACAGCTGTGTTAGAACTGAACTGAAATACTGTAATTGTTGTCTGACAATGTGTGGGTCCTTCGGCGAAGGAAAAGAGCAATAAAGTTTAAGAAGCGCCGACAAACAGGCACAAATATCAAAACAAGGCAATAAAATAATAAAAGAGAGGCAAATTTTTGCTAATCCCCGCAATTTTAGTTAAAAGCACGTAGAGCCAGCCGTACACAAAAGATGCGGTGTTACAAAGAACTCTCTTGAATAGAGTTTAGAACGTTTAGAGTTTTGAACGTAAACTCTATTGTATGATTGGTGCGAGCCGCTAAAAGGCTTGCTGAAAGTGTTACGCGGCTTTCTTTGCGGTGAACACAAAGCTTGCCGCCTGTAACCTATCAAACCGGCCCAATATTTCAGGCGAGAATACAAATAACTTAAGATAAGCAAACTATAACAACAATATTGAGTAAATAAATTACATTTAATTTCTATGAAAATATAACAGTTATCAGCATGTATTAAAGAATAAACAAGCACCTTCTTACTTAAAATCGACAATTAATTTATTACAATAATAGGTAAAAGTTCGCGTCACACCTTTCACCTTGTGACGGCACACTATTGTGCCGCGGCACACCGGTTGCGGAACACTGTTCTAGGTGATAGGGAAATGAAAGTTCCCTTTGTATTTGTTGGCGATGATGCTTTTAGTCTTCAAGATAATTTAATGAAGGCGTATCCAGTAGAACAAAAAAAGGGATCCAAGAAACGGATTTTTAATTATAGACTTTGCCGTCCACGACGCATCATTGAAAATGTTTTCGGCATTATGTCTACCGTTTTCATTGTTTTAAGGAAAGTGATGTTGTTATCACCACAAAAAGCTACAACGGTGGTTTTAACATGCGTTTATTTGCATAATTTTTTGAGAAAAAATAAACTTTCTCGAAATACTTACACGCCCCAAGGCACATTCGGTGAGGATAAATAAGGGGAGGTAATTCCTGGAACTTGGCGACGTGAAAACGAAAATAACAATTCAGTCTTTTCTTCCACTACCCAGGGTAGGACGAAAAAGTGCTGCCAGTTGTGAAGCAATAAGAAATGAATTTGCTGAATATTTTATGGGCGAAGGTAGTGTTAGTTCGCAAAATAAATGTGCATAAAAATAAATTGTAACAAACATTGCATTGTATGGTATTCCTGGAACGCAATATTGCAGGGTGGCAAAAAAATCGTATTTTTATAGAAAAAAACGTTTTAAACAGTTTTTTTTAAATTTAAAACGTTTTTTTTTGTTTTAAATATGTTTTAAATTTATTCAAATGTATACTGTTTTAAAACATTAAAACAAACATATAATAATAACTTTTCGAGTGGCATATTAAAGATGCGTAGATTTCATGGATTTGGTCAAAAACCCACAAAAATGTTTGCTATTTTATTAATGATACATTAAAAATAAAGAATTAAATAAATTATTATTCTACCCCTCTTAAATTATAAACCAAGAGCTAATGGCATCGGAGGGGGGAGGGGGTCTTGATGATTGAACAAATTATATCTAAATGTAGGTTAGGTTCAGTCTCAAAAATTTAATATATTATTATTATATTATATGCATCAACAAATCGCAGTATGTGGTATATCACATCTCTACAATTTTTGGGCGATTTTGCTGAGTTATTTAAAAAAAAAACTAATAAAAAACAAGGAATAAAAAAAAACTTGTTTAAAACGATTTAAAACATTGTTTGCTTTATAAGTGTTTTAAAGGAGCAGTGGTGTTTTAAACATGTTTTAAAACATCGCAACCCTGAATATTTGTATACCTATATTCAACCAATTAAAAATAAACGTTTTGGCTTACCTCAGTATTTTTCGTTTCTCTTGGTGTAAATTTATCCAACAAAAGTAGCATCTCTTTGAAAGCGAACCATGTCGATTTAAATATGTCATCAGCTGCAGAGCCAGTTTTAACTGAACCTTCTTGTTTTTGACGTTCACGTCTGAACGAACCCAATAGCGAATCCATTTTCTTCACCTCTTTTGAGTTACATTTCATAACATCACTTATTTTATCCCAGGCATTCAGTTTCTTTATTTTTTTTTTTGTAATCATCCTGAACCGGGTTCCACAGACACTCATGCTCTCTATACAACTGTATTAGTTTAAAGAAGCAGAATTAGACCAGTCCATCTTGTAAATTCACTGCACAAACACCACATGGGTGCCTCTCGACGTACACAAACCAAGCCGAACACGTGCGGTCCCTTCGTTTGGACGTACACATTGACCGAACGTATGCGTTCGTTCGCGTGCGTTCGCCTAGTGTGTACGCGGCTTTAGTGACCAGCACAATGCGGGACAGCGTGTACAAAGCGGAATCGATGCCACCAACCGGAAAACCATGTGAAAACCATAGAATTCCAAGCGCAAAATAAAAGTAAAATACAATTAATAAAGTCATCTTTTGAAAGAGGTCAGGATCAATTTTAAGTTTAACCTCATGGCACTGTATCTATCACTAACATGGGTCAAAAAGAAATCTGTACTTGCGTAGTGAACATAACAAGTAAATTCGACAGTTGTGTTTGAATATTTATTATATTTTATAATTATATATTTACAATTAAATAATATATATGTATGAATAATTATATATATAATATAATATATTATATTATCACATAATAAATTAGTTATGCAAGTGTACGATTCTGTTTTTTTTTAATTTTGTTATCACTGTTTGCACCTGGCGCATGTTTCACAGAATCTATCTGTATCTTCAGATGGGTCTGAATTAACAAATATAAATTAGGGAATAATCGATTTTATTTCGATTATAATATAAAATAATAAAAAGTCGATTTTATTACGATTTTAGTTTTTCGATTGGTGTTAGGTACTAATATATATAATTAGCGCTGTTTTGATGGTTATATTGGAAATATTTATTGTTTCAGTTTATTTACTTTCATAAGTTTACAATTTAGATAAATCATTTTGTTTTGTTTTTATCTGAATTTGTACTTTTAATTAGCGCATTATTATTATTGTGACTAATTTAATATCTAGAGATTTTGCAAAATATTAGTTTTGTGACTTTTTATATGTTTTTAATTAATTTAACGTTTTGAATGTCTAGAAATTGACGTTTGTTATTTAGACAGTGTGTGGCTAAATTATATAACAAAATATAATATGCGTATATTATAATATAATAGTGTTTTATCCGTTCTTTAAAACCTCTAAACGATGGGTGATTTCTGACGGGTAAATCCTCTATTCGGACTGCTTCCATCGTTATAATTGGTTGAAAGTTTCAACAGAGCCTTCCAACCGCCAATCACAGCTTCTTCCAATCACAGAGGACGATCCCAGATTCCACGGATCGAAACGTGAAGCGACAAAAATTTTACCATAAAGCAGTCCGAATAGAGGATTTACCCATAATATGTTTTACGTTTCTACCTATACAGTATAATATGTAGGCCTATATTGATGAACCAGCGAAACGAGTTCTCTATTTTATGTGTGTCTCAAGATAACTTCTGAATATGTCAACCCATTTTCCTATACCTGGCATCCATATCCATACTTTTACCACACAGCCGCCTATTATTTTTGAGACGGCCCCCCAAAATAAGGGACCTGAAGTAAAAACGTGGAGGGGTCAAATTTTAAAAAAACATCGCAAACATCAATGTGGAGTATCAAATTAAACGGTATTTTAACCAAAGCCTGACTACAGTGTTCACTTTTTGAGGTTTCAAAATTCTGGGACACCGGGTCCGAAAGAGGGATCAAAAATTTGAAATAATTATAAAAATCCATGCTAGACTAAAGAGAATTTTAACAAAAATAAGATATATAGTGTTTACTCTGCAAATTTTTCAAATTAAAAATTTTCCCACGGTCAAAAAATGAAAGTCAAAATTTAAAGAATGTTATAGAAGGTCTATGGGGGGGGGGCATGATGTTACGGGTAATTTTATTCAAAATACAAACTCAGCATCTTTAATAATCCGACAAAATCGATCTCTCAAAACTCCTTATAAATTGTGTAATAGTTTGGAATTTTTTATTTTCAATTGTCTGCTTTCAACTGTTATTTTAATAAAAATTAAAATTGTTATCGGAGTAATTGGATATCTCATAAATTACAAATAATTGGAGTTTTCGTAATTTTTTGGTAAGTGAAAAATTTACCAATATTAAAATTTATCTAATAATAAGTATATTTCGTCCAAAGTAGTGAGCGAGTTCCATACTCGGAGAGATTATTAGTTATAGACTATTTTATATCATAATAAAAATCTGAATAATCTATAAATTAAACTAAATATAGGATATATATACAATAGTATAGTAATAATACTACCAATAACAGTAGTTTATGGCGTTCAACAGACCACAAACTGACGGATAAATTATATTTTATAAGGTGCTGGAGCGAGCTATTCACCTTAGATACTTGAGAAATAATTCCGAAGTCTTTCACTTCCCGGGTCAATCGTGTTATCATCTAAAACAACGTTTCATCAGCTCCCGTAGCAGCAGACGGAAAAGTGGGATGTAAATCCCACAGAATAGTAACAGAGACCGAAAGTTCCAGAAGCTAACACACTTGACGTATGTTGTTAGACATAAAACAGAGTACGGCATAGAATGTAAGATACACAAATGAACCATTATCAGAAACGCCTGAAAAGAAATTACGAAAGGATATAATAATTATTACAAAACTCCCGTTGTACTGCATGACAATGAAAAATGATGCACGGCTAAATAAAAATACAGTCTGCTGAGATGAAATAGCAGAAGCAACTTAATGTACCCTGCAGAAAAGAAAATATTATTGAACAAAAAGGTAAACAGGTTAGTAAATGAACGATTATCTGAATAATAAGTACAGTGGAAAGCTATCGAACGAAAAAAATATTGGTCTTCCCAAAAAAGAAGGTGAGATATCTGAAGGCGAAGAGGTAAATAATAGGCCTACCTAATCCGAGTGGCGAAGCAAACGAATAAGATTATTTATTTTCAATCGAATTAATTTTACTTCAAGTAGAAAAGATACTGTAAATATTTGAGTATGACGACTTTTAATCTTCGTTTGATGAACATTACTTACCCATATTAGTACGTCTTCTATCCCTTTATATGATAACAATTAATGAATTATAAAAATTAACACAAAATGAAAATAACAACACAACACAACACAGCAATTTTTGTCGCACCAACACCAAAGCACAGACTGACTTGTTTTGAAAAAAGTGGCAGCCACAGATCCGATTCCCACACCTTACCTAGGGCAATGCAATCCATTTAGCAGAACAGCAGGCAGCGACGATTACTTTCACTTCAAGGTCACTTCATCTCCAATTGTAGCACGCACTCCGGTTCTCTGATTTTGTTTATAATCGTTTCGCACGTGTCCACCCAAAATACGATCACAAATATATTAAATCTAATGTTTACAGTTTAAATACGTTTGTTACTGTAGGCACATGGAAACGATAGGCTTGTTTATCTAACACAGAGTTATACACATAAAAACACCTGTAATTTTGAAAAAAAAAATTATTCTATCGTTGACCAAACTTTTCTCATTAATTTTTCCTATATTTTACTGTTACATTTGTTTTCTTGGTTTTTGTGTTATTATATTATAATTTCAGCGTTAAAAGAATTAAAAAATAATAAATAATTATTTACAATATTAACCGCGAAGTGTACAAACTGTAAATGCTCAGCAGAAAACTTGCAATTTTGTGTTGACTACAGAATAGTACTATAATGTCGTTTTATATTTTGGCCCTTTCGGTAATGATCCTTGAAAGGACGGGCGGAGATTTTTTTTGTCCCTATAGAAGGACCAAAGTGATCTTTTTGTTTATTATTTTATGTTTATTAACAATACTAGTCTTTTTTAAAAATATAAAATTTACAAAAAATATATTTTATTTTTTATTTTTTGAACTACATTGTCTTACATATAGTAACCAATAATATATACGCTGGAGAAACTACTCTAAGAGCCAACTGTTATAAAATGAATTTGAGCTTTGGGCTCCGAGACTGAAAGATAACCAAAATGCCTTAGCAATAATTAACACAGGACTGTTTGAGAATAGTGTCTTGTAAACGACAAAAAAAGTAAAAATGTACGAATATTACAAATTAAAAATCTGTTCGGATGCAACTTTTTCCAAATTTTTCACTGTCTTCAGAAAGATTACACACACAAAAACAGTAAACTGTGCATATCTGTATTTGTATATTTGTCATTTCACAACAAATTTGATGTTCTAGTATAATCATAAGTAAACAGTAATTTTTTATGGACTATTTTGAATATTAAAAACACATAATTGAAATATACATCTCATGTTAATCAAAACAGTTTATTTAAAGCCACGTTTAGTTTCATTTAATAGAACTTATAAATATTATTACGGTTATTATTAATTATTGAAGTTGCTTAGTAAAAAAATTTATTACAATGCATATTTTGAGGTTACCTTCTTGTCTATTTCTTTTATGAATTTGCTAACTGCTATAATTTTTTATTGTTCGACTATGCTTTTCGTCATTGCTGACATCTTCAGGTCTTAAACAACCGTTGTTTAAGACCTGAAGATGTCAGCAATGACGAAAAGCTTAGTCGAACAATAAAAAATTATAGCAGTTAGCAAATTCATAAAAGAAATAGTAAGGATGGCTGCTAATTTAAACAATACCTTCTTGTCTATTATTAAGTTATTTAATAATTATTCAAGTTAGTTAAATGTATAAATAATTTTCATTATGATTTTAAAATTTGAAACTGAAATTACAAAATATCCTTAAATCGATAGTTTCACGCTTTTTTTAAAACAATACTCATCACTACAATAGAAATTATTAAAAATTCCCATTATATTGTTTAATATAAACTAAGAAGATAGTGTGTTATCTAAAAATAATAAAAATCGCAACGATCTTATGGTATTAAATTAAGTAAATAAGTTTTTCTCACTTTAGTGTAAACAAACAGACCCTACACTCATATTCCAGATTTAAAAGATATTTAAATTCATAACATACTGACACTAATCATTCGATTATATTATTATTAATGCGAAATGTCAACAATATTCTAGAATTACGAAACGACCGTTTGGATAACGAATTCCCTAAGCGGAACGTAACACCAACAATAACGACGCGAGCAGCACAAGCACACACAAACACGTGTACACTATACTTTGTTGTTAACCAGTTGGGAGATTTTGTCTGAATGAGCAAGAGAGACTCCAACACGACCAGACGAGGAAGGAAGAGCAAGCGGGCGATCTGGTCTCACCACTCTACGCACAACGGAAACCACTTTCATTGATTCTCTCCTTCCGTCTCTCTATGCCTGGTTATCTATTACTATCAGCCTTGTTTCTCAGGCACAGTATATTACTTCTTCCAGACGCGTCTTCATCCTCAATACTATGCTTCGATAACACCGTCTTCTATGGTCTACTTAAGATTTTTTTTAGCAACTGGAAACTCATGTCTTGTTATGATCACTCATTTGTCGTACGTCTTATAGTATTTCTCATTTATTTTTCTCTATTTTGAATCTTCTTCTGATTTGCTCAAGTCCAGGGATTTGAACAGAAGATAATCAAGTAACACATAACGACCAGGGTCGGATTAGAAGCGCTTGGTGCCCTATGCTGCCATCAGACTGGTGACCCCTTCCGGTTCAAAATTCAACCTTTTATCCATTATTTACATAAATGCTATACACAACTTTGGAAGTTAACAATTATTTTAGTAAACTCTCAAATTACAACAAATATATAGCTAAATAGTGATTACAATGAGCACAGTAGTACTTAAGCTTAGAAAATACTAATCGATCCATTTTTTCCTTGGTTTTGCCTTAACGAAGTCTTGTATAATTTCTTTTAAATCGAGCGGTTCAAGTACGTCGCTTTCAAAATTCAACCTTGCTAACGAAGATAAACTCTCATCTCCCATAGTTAAACTCAACATATCTTTGATGCATTTTAATACAGAAAATGATCTTTCAGATTCGCAGTTAGCTATTGGAATCATCAAAAACAGACGATAAGCAAGGTATATATATTCGGAAATACATTAATCAATATACAGTTTAATACTCTGAGCGGACAAACTGTAGTATCATGGAATCTATCATGTTTATTCGAAGGATTTGAAAAAACCTCTATCATGCAATTTTACTCGTGGCACAAAGTGCTTCGATTCTATTAGAAGATCGTTAGTCAAATCGTTCGAGTAAACTTCTATCAGAGCTTTCGCTTCATTTTCCAACTCGACACTTCCCATGGTTAATACTACATAAGAAAAACCAAACAATTGCGTAATGTGATCATAAGCTTTGCTTCTCTTAGTCAATTCAGCTGGTGGTGCCCCCTCTGACAGCTGAGGCCATGGTGCCCGGTGCTGCAGCATACCCTAGCGTTATGGGTAATCCGACACTGATAACGACTTATATAAGTTGACTTATGTATGGTCGCCCACCAATTCTCACGACTGAGGTCTAGGAAAGAAGAATACAGTTTTATCCGTTTGTGTTACACTAACAGGTTTGAATGAGCAGCAAGAATTTACGCTTACGTACCAGCTTAACGAGAAACATATTGTTACGACGGTCTACTGATACACTGGAAAACAAAATACAAGACACCAATTACGTCACTAATCACCAGCTTTAATTATCACAATTAAACAGTTTGTAATCAACAAGATAGTCGCTTACAACAAATCAAATAAAAGTTGTTCACACGCAACAATAATGTCAACTAATAGAGTCCCGCACAATTATAAAACACATAACACTTCGCCCCAATACTTCGAACCGCACTGCAATAAATCGCCGCTAAAACTGAACTAAGCATCGCTGAAGTCTTGAATTTATACGCCGCTGAGATTCCAGAATATTCCGTAATAGACGTCTACTAGAAAACATTAGAGCGTAATTAATTGCGGCCTTGAACACAGCGCGCGCGGACCAGTATGGTCAGGAAAAGTCTTGGTGGTTGAAGCGTGACAAGTGTCACGTAATGTTTCCTTCATCTCAAAGCAGCAGCAACACGTACGCACACACACACACACACATTACAGCTGGAATAGCCGAGAAACGCGTAGCATGATCTGTAATGTCGTAACAGTATGTGTCGGGTGCAGCTGGTTTCACAAACAGACCATCTAGTGGGTTCCAAGAAAGAGTTTTCTGAATCTTGAATCTTCATACCGGATGATTTTCTGAACTACGGGATGCAGCAGTATTAAAGCTCCTCGTGCCACTCTTCATATCGCATTTATGGTGAAGTGAAAAAGCATTTTCCTCTGCGACGCAAATGAAAACTAAGTGCTTGAGTAGACTGCCTGACGTACGACTGGAGTTAACGACCATTAGACCCAAAACGTTTACTTTGCAAAAACGATACGTTCAATCGCATATCAAATCGGTGAGTAGTCGGCGTCTTTAATTTTTAGCCAATTGCGCTCACGCAACAGGGGTCAATGTTTTCCATATAAAAGTTAGTTTCTTTGTGTGCTCTCACAAGGCTAGACTGATTTCGTAATTCGGGTATCAAAAGATTCACTTCGACTTCTCGACTGTCATTGGCTCTACGTAGACTTATACAGTACACTCTCACTAATCCGGCGGACATCAGACCAGGGTAGTGCCGGATTAATGGATGATTATTAGAAATAAGCACATTTAAATGACAAAAAGTAGCGTATATTGTATATAATTGTAAAACATGAAAAAACTTACACCTGATTAAAACATCGGATTAAAAATATATTTTAAAATATATTCTATTTTTTCTTAAAATTATTCAAATAATTTTTATGTTTATAATTTAGTCAAACGTAGGAATAAATGAAAATCGCAGAATAATGTACAGTACTATTCCATTGGAATGAAAAAGCTGTCAATTTTCTTCTGTTTCTTGGCTTTGAAACGACACCACTTAAAACGCTTTTACTTGCAGTTTTTCAATTTAAAATGCATGTTGGTTCTTGGTATCCAAGTCACGTAGGAATAGTAGATTATATAAATAAATCACCTTGAATCCGTTCTGTGACTTCGTTGTACGTCGATTAAAATGACGCGTTTCGGAACATATGCTCCATCATCAGAATAAATCACTCTATTAAGGTCGTTAACAGTTAAAATCACATGTTACACATAATATAACTCACTCGCTTTCTAAATGGTGCGCACCACAGCGAAGCCGATCGCACACTGAATTATTATCTGAGTGATTACGCCTAAGCAGGTTCAATGCTGTATCGTATAGCGGGTTGGATTTAAAATTTAAATGGTCATTCAATATGAAGTCTCGGCTGTTTATGTTATTATATGCTTTGTATATTTCGAACTCTTCTATTGCGTCCATGTAACGGCCTTTGTTGCACACATGTAGGGGTATCAAATTAGATTTGAAATCGGTATAATTATGATTGTGTAAGATTAAGTGGTGGGCAAAGTTGGACTTGATATTTAACAGAGTGAGATTATTTAGGTGACGTTTTGGTGTGTGCCCTTTAAATCGTTTGAGGAAACCTCTCCATAAAACACGCGGAGAGTTTACGAATAAGATGAAGCTGGTTTTTTCCACTATTGTTTGCTGTGTGTGTTGGTTATAAGGGTGCTGTTTAGGTGCTGGCTAGTTCTATTGGGTGGGCTGCTGCTCTCCAGACTTGTGAATGTTTACAAAACAAAACTTTTTTTGATTTTATATTTTAATGTTCGCGTTCTTAAACAGCTTGTTCGCCACTTAATTTTCGGCGTGACTTATTCGTTTTTATAAGTGCAAATAACACTTTGTTAATGAGTGTGTGTTAAGCGTAGGCTAATGGTCGTTGGCGATTCTGACCTGCCGATCATGAAGAACACGTAAACAATTGAATTTTAATTTTTTTTAAAAATTTTGTTGTTTCGTTTTATCAATACTTTTATTACCTACTATTTCTCGTTTTGTCAGTGAAAATTTGCTTCAGTATTTGCGAACATTAATTTTTCGTTTTACTAAAGGTTAGTTCAATGAAGTGTAGCGAATCGACTACAAATATCGACTTTTTGGGTAGCTGCTATCATGCCATGGGTTCCTATCCTGACAATGACCAACGCTCGATCCGACAGAACATCAGGCAGTAACAGACACATCGACATCAGACCACGGTCGAAGAGACAGATGCTTGATGGTCGAATAACATGATTGGCTCGATCGTTGAAAGGCTCTGAAATTATAAAAATTTATGTTCACTTTCACAATACCTGAGGGCGATCAAGATTTATGGTAATCGAAACGTTATTTTCGTTTTAATTATACGATGGTTGGTGTTCGATTGAACACGTCACGGGCTTCTTAAAGCGGTTGTTTAACTTGCGAGTCTCAAGAAATATTCGTCCTATAAAGTAGGGCCCAGACCTGAAAAGGCTAAAGGTACGGTTACACTAGCGTTTTTTTCCGGCTATGCACGCGCGCGGAGTTTGGACAAACGCACAATAGTCACACGTGTGTTTTTTTCGTAAGCGCACGCACGGAAGTGTAGTCACACAGGCGGTTCATAATAGGACGGCAGGGTTGGAACGTCTCGGATGCGCATCCCTACAGTTCTCGCTATAAAGGTTAAATGTGTACCGGTATATAAAGGTTAAAACGCAACTGCACAGAAACGTCCGTGTTTAGATTAAAGAAAACATTGGTTATCGGTAGTAAATAAATCTTTATTAAGAAAATATTTTACCTTACATACTTATTTTATAAAGATGTCAACAGCACCATGGAGACCAAAATTAATTACCATAGTAACAAGTAAATACACAAAGGCTATTTTAGCGGCATCTTTGAACAGTCCGTGTGACCACCCTCGTGCGTGTTAAAAACGCAGCAGGTTGCGTTTCCATGCGGGAGACCTTGAAAACGCGGCAGAGTTGACTACCCGTGAGTTTTTCCACGTCCGTGTGACCAATTTCATTGCTGTCTGTGTGTCAAAGTCAATGCGTTTCCCAACCGCACGCAAACGGCCGTGTAACCGTATCCTAGGAACCCCTACTTTACGGAGCCTAAAGCAGTGCCACAACACGTAGTCACTAAACAGTGGCACTACGGGTAGTGTAATGCACAGCACAAATACTGTAATTACACTTTGCATAACTCTAATGCCATGTTACATTGTTCAACGTACACACGTACATGAAAAAAAATATATATATATATATATATATATATATATATATATATATATTGCAACGGAACACAGGATGATAAGCTATGTTGTTTGTATCAGAGCACATGGATGAAGAGCATTTTCATGTTTAAATTGGTTTTATGTAATACTTTGTCTTTTAGCCGTAAGTTTTGTATTTAGAAATGGATAAGCATGTAGGGTATACCAAAATCTTCATAAAAAGATGTTCTTTATTGTCATGTATTTTTTGAGTGAATTTGTGCGCGTGTGCGGGTGTGATAACGTGTGATCGCTATATCTTCCGCGGTAATTAACCGATCGACGTGAAACTTTGACAATGAATTATTTATGTAAATAGCTTCAATTTATGTGTACTCTATGGTTCATAACTATTTTAGAAATATGGTTTTTTAAGTAGGAAAAACTCAATTTGAAACACTTATCATTAATAGGGTCATAAAAATTTGTAGATAATTCAATGCAAGTTAGTGCATATTTATACAAACTCTTTCTGGAAAAGTTTATGTCTGTTGAAACCATCAATCATGTGACTTGGGTTTAGCCAATCGGAAAACACTAAATTCAGTAACATTCATTCTCTGTAGAGTAAAGATCGACACAGTCTGTCTGTAGCAGTTGCAAGGTGAAGTTGAGCTCGTGCGTGAGAGAATTTTTCTCGAGCGAACATAGAAAAGTATAACTTAACATAATCCTTGGTATGCTGTACGAAGTTCTGCGTACAGAGCCGAGTGGGTCAATTATTTAAATAGAATTATAATATAGTATAGTGCTTTTCGTGTAAGTTTAAGATATCCGCTTAGGGAATATAAAGACACTTCAAGATTGCGTGGAAGGTGTTCGACTAATACACCGCATTAAATTGATACCCATATTCACCCTGAGAGTGATAAAATTTACATATCAATTAATAATAAACTATTATAGGGAAAATAATAAGCATTGTGTGTTTAATGTATTTGAGAAGAGGACGACAAGACGAAGAGGACGCCAGGAAGGAGTGACGCTGAAGAAGAGGACGCCAGGACGAGAGTGGCGGTAGGAAGCGGAGGATTGCACGTACTGAGGTCGTAGCCTCAATCAAGTAAAACCGATATATTATCGAACATTATAAAATATTATTGCAAATTACAATACATGACAATTTATAATACAATATACCTCTTTAAAAACTATATTTGTGTGTATTATAAATAATTTTTCATCTCCTCCATAATAGACTTGTTTGTGATTTTTACACACTCATTATATCCTTATTAGTATAATAAAATTTGATCTGTTGCAATATATATATATATACACACATATATATATATATACACACATTAATCAACATGTAAATTACACAAATTACACGCAAATTTACAAATTTACGCAAAATTACGTACGAGCGAGAGTACTCAGTACGCCTACAACATCAGCGTTATTACATTTAGGTCAGTGGTATACCAACCAGCGACCCCTGAGTGCGCGCTTCGATACTTCGTCAGATACACGACAACAACAAATATCACGATTACATCATATTATATACCGTAACGTGTACCGCGCGCGCGTGTGTAGACATGCCGCGCAAAAGAAGAATATTTTCCTAATGCTTGTACAACACAGTACCGGAGAAAATCGCATATTAACCAGTTAATAGGACGCAAAGTTAACTGAATACTAAACCTAACCATTTATAAAACAACTCATCGATTTCGCAACGAGTAGTATGCCTACATGCCGATGGTATCGGGTCTCCTGATATGCGCATAATATAATGCTTTCCTAATTCTCTTGCCGTTTTTTCGCTATTAACTATTGGCTATATAATAAATGTAGACTCCTTCTTCTTCTTATTCTTTTCTTTAAGGATGAAGTTATATAAACCTGTTCCGGCACACATCTCATTCTCGGACAACCCACGTCTCTTCTACCACCGGCTTTATAGTTCAGTGCCGCTTTCGGCAATCCATACTTTGTCATCCTTTGCAGATGGTCCCACCATTGTCTTCTGTAAATTGAAATAATTTCATTTATGTCCTTTACAGAGGTGTGAAAATTATTAGAATAATTGTGATTTTTTATATTTTTTTGGTCTCTACTTTTAAGTAAAAGCAATATTTTATGACATATAACTTTTTAGTTGTTAATATAATTAATTTTTAATTTTTTATCTTAAGAATGATTTGGTGTATATATATTTTTAATTTTGAGTAGTTTTAACGTATTTAGAAAATATTTTTCAGAAATATGTCATGTTGCCATCACTGAATAGCCTAGAGAAATCAGCTGGTTAACAGACGATTTTCAATGTGAGGTTATGTTATGTTTTGGTGTTGTATCATTATTTCATGTGGTTACAGGTTACCAGGAGACTTTTTGCGCAGTGTCTACAGTTTTAGCGTAAGTTTTTACAACCTTTAAGTTAACTTTTAAGTCAAGTATTGAACTCCACAGAACTTTGTGAGTGTTTTGTTAGAAATTTTTAGACAATGGGCAAGATAAGTGCTCTTTCTCATAGAAAAGTGGCTCTGGCTAACTGTCTTCTGCAAAAAAAGGATATACACAAGGAGAAATAGCAGAGAGGTTAGAAATTTCGCAAACATCTGTGTGTAGATTGAAGAAGACTTTAGACTCTGTTTCTGAGTATGCACCCTCTCGTGTAGGAAAATGTGGTCGGAAGAATAAATTTAGCCCAAGAACAGAGAAGAAACTAATTCAAATTGCTAAGAAAAACAGAAGAGCCACCAGCAAAGACTTGAAAATGAGTATGGAGCAGTATGGAGTGAATGTTTGTGATTCTTCTATACGTCAAAGATTGATCGCTGCTGGACTCCCTGCACGCCGTCCTCCAAAGGAGGCTAAAATCACACCTGCTATGGCAATGAAGAGGCTTGCTTGGACAAAAAAAGTAAAAGAACAATTCGGAAACGATTGGAGTAAGGTAAGAAATACTAAGTCTCCTTTAATTAATCAGTAATTTAAAGTTTCACTTTTTCCTAAAAACATGCAAAGAGTATCGAAAAGTATTGACTAAACTTTAACAACACAGCTGCCTTAGGTGGTTTATACAGTACTGAAGGATATTTTTATCTTTCAAGTTTGTTTTTCTGATAAATCCATGTTTGCAATATCGGAAGAAAGCAGCCACCACGTAAGGAGAAGTGCTGATGAAGAATTCTCGCCCCAGTGCGTAGCACAAACGGTCAAACATCCTACATAGGTGATGGTTTGGAGTGTAATGTCAGCTCAAGGTACAGGACGTTTATACATTGTGGAAGGTATGATGAACCAGCATGAGTACAAAAAAAATACTTGAAAATAGATTATTACCACAACTGAAGACTGGTTTGCAGATAATGACTTCGTATTCGTGCATGGTGGTGCACCGTGCCGTAAAGCAAAGTCTGTTACATAGTTTTTAAGTGAAAACAATATAAAAACCCTACCACGGCCTGGAAATAGCCCAGATATAGAACCTTTGGTCCAATGTGAAGAGGAGACTAAAGAAAATTAGCATTACAACAAAGGTCAATCTTATAGCGAAACGTATTAAAATTTGGCACCATGATGATGAAATCCAAGACTCTTGTAAGAAACTTTTGGAAAGCATGCCAAAATGCTTTGAACCTCTCATAAAGAGCCAGGGAATGCATACTAAATACTAAATGTGTCATTATTTTTTACATAAAGTAAGATTTCATTGATGTTAAAAATTCCCAATTATTCTAATCAGTTTTAACATATTATTACATGTTTAACTTGAAGGTTTTGAAAATTTACGCTAAAACTGCAAAAATTGCACAAAACGTTTCCTGATAACCTGTGACAACATGAAATAATGATACAACACCAAAACATAACATAACCTCACTTTGAAAATCGTCTGTTAACCAGCTAATTTCTCTATTCAGTGATGGCAACATGACATGTTTCTGAAACATTTTTTATAAATACGTTGAAACCATTCAAAATTAAAAAATATATACACCAAATCATTCTTAAGAGAGAAAAATGAATTATATCAACAACTAAAAACATATATGTCATAAAATATTGCTTTTACTTAAAAGTAGAAAAAAAATAAAATAAATAAAACACAATTTATTCTAATAATTTTTACACCTCTGTACTTCGAGTTCTGCTCTTATATCCTCATTTCTTATTCTATCTTGCAATGTATAATTTAAAGTGTTTCGAAGAAACTGCATTTCAGCACTCTGAATTTTGCCGCTTTCCTTCTTTGTCATGACCCACGCCTCAATCGCATAAATCAATGTGGATATTGCAACTGTCTTATAAAATTTAATCCTTGTGCTGTGTCTTGTTTTATTTCTGAGATTTCTATGAATTGTAGCACAAATATTCCTAACTTTATTTATCTTCTCTCTCATATCATAATCAGATTCATCAGCTTACTGCACAGGCGAGATATCTATCTGAAACGGCTCACTTGTTCTAAAGTGCTGTTGTTTATAACTATCTTAGTCCTCGCTGGATATTTACCTTTAAAGGCCATGGTTTTAGTCTTTCTTACTGAAATTGTTAGTAAGCACTCTCTTGGAATAAACGCAGACTCTTGGAAATAAATAACAGTATCCTCCCTGATCTACAGAACCATTCACTATTTTGAACGAATGACGTTTATTATTACATAAAATAAAAGTAAATCAGTACATAAATTAGGTTATGTTTCCGTAAACATTGGAAATTTCAAAATTTCCAAAATTGGATACTGTATTCAGATTTCGATTACAATCCTCTAGAATTTGACATCCCAAACAAATTTTTGAGAATTTTTTCAAAATTTGTTGATCGTTCACAGTTTTGCCTCCCGTCTCCGAATCTTTCAGGAGATAAATCTGGAAAACAATAGTGGTTTATCGGCTTAAAGTACAGACATGCCTTGTAAATTGTACGAAAATCGTTTGATACACTCGTAAGTTACCGTCACACACACACACACACACACACACACACACACACACACACACACACACACACACACACACACACACACACACACACACACACACACACACACACACACACACACACACACACACACACACACACACATGCCAAGTGGCAAGTTAAAACTGACCAGCTCGCTTTGCTCGTTTAACAGTACGTGACCACTAGATGTTAACCAACTAACTGGTGATAAAGGTAAACAATTAGAAACAGCTATAGTCTGTTGTATCTATGTAGCGTATAAATATTTATATTATTTCTTTGTAGTAACTCGTTGAGTTTTCTGCAGGTCTTCCATGTAATATCTTCAAATAAATACACTGCAAGTAGGTTTATATTCACCTGACGCACGTTTCACAGAAATTGTTCTGTATCTTCAGAGGTTTGTTTGAATTGTAATTGAATTTTTGGCTTACAATATAGTTACCGGATAGTCGATTTTACTTCGATTCTATTTTCGATTACTGTAATGTTTATGTAGTCAGCTATTTATTATACTATATTTAATGCTTTATTTTATTATTCTAATAATAATCTGTCTAAAAGATTCACTCAACATCGCAATGCGTTTTAAAACTTAATATTTACAAATCTATTTTAATCACACACTTTTTAATCAATAAACATAAATTTCCAGACATTCAAAATGTCTAATTAATTAAAAACGTACAAAAAGGTAACAAAATGAATACATGGGAAAATCTTAATATTTACAAACACAGTAATAATAATCCACTAATTAAAAAACGAATTCAAATAAAAAGAAAACAAGACGATTTATTTAAAATCATACATTTATTAGAATAATACAATTTGATTATGAGTAGAATACTTGCGATTTGGTTGGAAGTTTGAATTACTAAATAAAATATTGCGTTATGAAATCGGTTCATTCTTTTTTAATAACCCTGTATATTATAATAGGTATATTATATATTCGTGATTCTCATTATCAGAGACTATGATAGTTTTTTTATAAGCTCATGATATATGATCCGATACGGTATGTGAAATGGATCCCATAGGTTTTCGTTGTCTGCGCCTGCACTTTGATATGTATCTAGTGATATTTGATGACGTCAATACGGTCGGACAGGTGTGAGCGAGGTCACAGATAGACACTAGTAACCCCATGACCAGAAAAAACCGTCTGCCCAACTGTCGTTCTGTATCAAACCGACCCTTATCAATGAACGGACAGGTGGCGGTGTAGTGGTGACGGATAGTAAGCACACTGCCCGACTCAATGGGTTTGCTTCATGTTTTTATTATTACTACACTTCAAATCGTATTGACAGATGAGTATTATTTATTAATCAGTTTTTTAATTTTTTTTATAAGGAGTACTTGTGATCTGTCAAAATAAGATTTAGACACTTTCTACATACTAGACCAGCGAACAAAGTGATTCTGACTTTTGTGTCGAGACGTACTGTGTGTCAAACGTCACCTTTAATTATCGCTATTGTTAATATTATTTGAATTTGAAATGTCATAGCTTGTGGAAATGTCATCTAGTTTCAGTTAAGATCTTTTCGCTGCGTAAACAAAGTCAAATGTGCCCCCTTCAGAAATATAAGAATGTTTTAGTGTCAAATGCTGTAATTTTTTTTACGTTTATTTATGAAATCTATTAATACATAACAATAAGCATAATTGTTCACAGAATACATTGCATGGCTATATGAGTATTTAAAAGTAACATATTATGTACAATATATTTATAGTGATAGAGTCTAGGTAATGATAATTTTAAACGTCTTGTCTGCAGGCTGTTGTCTAGAAGATTATGGCTGAAGCATCTGTGTGCTCTTCAAGCCGTTTCACATACCTTTCGCTGAACATCACAATGGTTTCATTAACTAAGGGCAGGTCCAGGTCGCTATAGATGTCTTTGTTGCTGATGGACCACGGTGCGTTAGTTATGGCACGCAACACCTTTGTCTGAAACCTTTCCATTATGGCGATATTGGATTTAGATACAGTTCCCCAAAGCTGTTAGCCGTATGTACACACAGGCTTGAAGACAGTGTTGTACACCAACAGCTTGTTTCGCATTGACAGTAACGATTTTCTGCCCAGGAGCCAATAATGGTTGCGAAACTTGGTGTTCAGTTGTTTTTTCTTCATCCAAATGTGGTTGCGCCAAGTCAGTTTTTTGTCTAGGTGGATGCCCAAGTATTTTACAGAGTCGGCTACCGGGATTGCCTTGTTATTTAATTTCACAAGTGACGTTGTCCCGTGGCATTTTGTGAAGGTGATGTATGCTGATCTAGTTTCATTTAATTGTATTCTCCACTTCTTTGCCCATTTTTCAATCGCATATAGCGAATTATGCAGTAAAACCGGACTTTTGTTTACAGCAGGGATTGCAGTATCATCAGGGTACGTAGAAGTAATCATATCATTCTAGTTGGCAGATCTGCGTAAAAATGTTGTAATGCTGTAAGATGGATTAATTTCGGTAATCGTCTCTTGTATTTATAGTTAAGACGAGAACTATACGAAGATTAACCTCCGAGAGTAGCTGGTAAATGAAAAGAAAAGTGAAGAAACACATTCTATTATAAACAAAAGTTACATACATATCTATACTATTGATATGTGCTCAAATTTTTCTTGTTCTTGTATTATTATTATTATTATTATTAAACGCCCAACGTTTTAAAAATCATTTTTAAAAAAGATACCTCAAAGTCAAAGTTATAAACCTTACGTTGCATTTAAAAAAAACGAGATAAGACCAGGATATAATCTGAAATAAAAACACATCTAGAGAAATGTTTTATGGGAAATGTAGCTGAAAAGAAATGTTTTACACGAAATAGGATCTGCTGTAGAAGAAGGAAAAGCATCTAGAAATGGAAGAAGAAGAAAAGGAAGAAGAAGAAGAGAAAAAGGAAAGAAGAAAAAATAAGAAAAAGAAGAAGACTGTAACGATGTCGACGATGGACGCGGCGACGATGACGACGACAACTATAATGATGGTAATTATTATGATGATGACGACGACGACGATGATGGTGGTGCTGATGAAAGAAAAGAAAAAAGTTAAGATTCACATAAGCATTTTATATACCTAGTACGTGTCTGACAGATGGGTAGGTGACTGACGCAGGCAGTCATCTGGATTGGCGTTTTATTTCCGATTTTAGTTTCACTCGCTTCAACACATACACACGCTAACCGGTCGAAGTGAAACGCTGAGGATTTTATAATTTCTAAAACGAAATCAAATCGGGTTGAGTCTCGCACAAGCACGCGCGCGTACTACAGTTCGTATCCACGAGTCACGTCTGTCCGTTTTTGATAACCCAGTTTTCGGTACGGACCAATATTTCACTCCGACCGGCCAGACTCCAGTCGATATTTAATCGCTTCACGTACACATGTGGAACAGCTGTTTCGTCCGTGTTGAAAACTTCACAGATTAGGAATAATCCCATATTAGTAGGTGACTGTCTCTATCGAATTCAAATACGAGTCTTTAAAACTCACGATAGCCTACAATCTTTTAATTCCTAACAGACATACAATAATAATAACGCGTGTGCGCGTGTGTTTGCGTTCATACGAAGCCAAAATCTTGTAGGTCAATACGTCTGAGCCTTGTACTCCCCTGACAAAAGAAAATATCATTTTATAAGATTTTTATTTTCTACGACCTTCTCAGGTATGTTAAAGCATGTTTTCTTTAATTTCGACACGATAAATTTTCACACTTTTTATCAGCTTTGTAATTTCAAAATCAGATTAGTCACCACATGGTGAATCTGAATCGCAGACCAAAAATGTATTTAAAAACAAGGACACATGGAGCAAGAGAATTATGACTTCGACTGCATGACATGAAATCTCATGGAAGAACATAGAAATGTGGAGGTTAGGAGTGAGTAAGCCTATACAGAAACCTTATAGTTGAAGAAAAAATTAACACGTCTGACAGGACAGGTGTCAAGACTGTGGACTTGTAGTACCATGGACAAGGAACAAGGTTAACAATAGAATTCCTAGCGGTTTCACGGTCGGCGTTTACATAGTTGGAAACATTATTAGCCTGGTCGTTAGGCCGTGGTCTAGAGTTTATACTCACCATCGGAGGCCATCATCAATGTCGGTAACAATTGGCACGGTATCCGTCAATTTAACCCAGTGATGAGGTAACGACTATAGTGTATTCTTAAGACGTATTCTATTGTCTCTATCTTATCACTGGGGCGAATAGGGACACGGCATGCCAATTGTTACCGACACTGATGATGATCTCCGATGGGTAAGCCGAAACGTCTGTCAGCATAAACTCCAGACCACGGCCTAACAGCTGTTTCCAAGGTTAACAATGTTTGGCAACACTGACGTATGGAAGTGAGACCTGGTCGATCGTACAACAAACGTATTAGCAAACTACACAGGACACATTTTGGTAAGGATAAAAGAACGTATGTAGCATAAACTCCAGACCACGGCCTAACAGCTGTTTCCAAGGTTAACAATGTTTGGCAACACTGACGTATGGAAGTGAGACCTGGTCGATCGTACAACAAACGTATTAGCAAACTACACAGGACACATTTTGGTAAGGATAAAAGAACGTATGTAGCATAAACTCCAGACCACGGCCTAACAGCTGTTTCCAAGGTTAACAATGTTTGGCAACACTGACGTATGGAAGTGAGACCTGGTCGATCGTACAACAAACGTATTAGCAAACTACACAGGACACATTTTGGTAAGGATAAAAGAACGTATGTAGCATAAACTCCAGACCACGGCCTAACAGCTGTTTCCAAGGTTAACAATGTTTGGCAACACTGACGTATGGAAGTGAGACCTGGTCGATCGTACAACAAACGTATTAGCAAACTACACAGGACACATTTTGGTAAGGATAAAAGAACGTATGTAGCATAAACTCCAGACCACGGCCTAACAGCTGTTTCCAAGGTTAACAATGTTTTGCAACACTGACGTATGGACGTGAGACCTGGTCGATCGTACAACAAACGTATTAGCAAACTACACAGGACACATTTTGGTAAGGATAAAAGAACGTATGTAGCATAAACTCCAGACCACGGCCTAACAGCTGTTTCCAAGGTTAACAATGTTTGGCAACACTGACGTATGGAAGTGAGACCTGGTCGATCGTACAACAAACGTATTAGCAAACTACACAGAACACATTTTGGTAAGGATAAAAGGACGTATGTAGCATAAACTCCAGACCACGGCCTAACAGCTGTTTCCAAGGTTAACAATGTTTGGCAACACTGACGTATGGAAGTGAGACCTGGTCGATCGTACAACAAACGTATTAGCAAACTACACAGGACACATTTTGGTAAGGATAAAAGAACGTATGTAGCATAAACTCCAGACCACGGCCTAACAGCTGTTTCCAAGGTTAACAATGTTTGGCAACACTGACGTATGGAAGTGAGACCTGGTCGATCGTACAACAAACGTATTAGCAAACTACACAGGACACATTTTGGTAAGGATAAAAGAACGTATGTAGCATAAACTCCAGACCACGGCCTAACAGCTGTTTCCAAGGTTAACAATGTTTGGCAACACTGACGTATGGAAGTGAGACCTGGTCGATCGTACAACAAACGTATTAGCAAACTACACAGGACACATTTTGGTAAGGATAAAAGAACGTATGTAGCATAAACTCCAGACCACGGCCTAACAGCTGTTTCCAAGGTTAACAATGTTTGGCAACACTGACGTATGGAAGTGAGACCTGGTCGATCGTACAACAAACGTATTAGCAAACTACACAGGACACATTTTGGTAAGGATAAAAGAACGTATGTAGCATAAACTCCAGACCACGGCCTAACAGCTGTTTCCAAGGTTAACAATGTTTGGCAACACTGACGTATGGAAGTGAGACCTGGTCGATCGTACAACAAACGTATTAGCAAACTACACAGGACACATTTTGGTAAGGATAAAAGAACGTATGTAGCATAAACTCCAGACCACGGCCTAACAGCTGTTTCCAAGGTTAACAATGTTTGGCAACACTGACGTATGGAAGTGAGACCTGGTCGATCGTACAACAAACGTATTAGCAAACTACACAGGACACATTTTGGTAAGGATAAAAGAACGTCTGTCAGCATAAACTCCAGACCACGGCCTAACAGCTGTTTCCAAGGTTAACAATGTTTGGCAACACTGACGTATGGAAGTGAGACCTGGTCGATCGTACAACAAACGTATTAGCAAACTACACAGGACACATTTTGGTAAGGATAAAAGAACGTCTGTCAGCATAAACTCCAGACCACGGCCTAACAGCTGTTTCCAAGGTTAACAATGTTTGGCAACACTGACGTATGGAAGTGAGACCTGGTCGATCGTACAACAAACGTATTAGCAAGCTACACAGGACACATTTTGGTAAGGATAAAAGAACGTCTGTCAGCATAAACTCCAGACAACGGCCTAACAGCTGTTTCCAAGGTTAACAATGTTTTGCAACACTGACGTATGGAAGTGAGACCTGGTTGATCGTACAACAAACGTATTAGCAAACTACACAGAACACATTTTGGTAAGGATAAAAGAACGTATGTAGCATAAACTCCAGACCACGGCCTAACAGCTGTTTCCAAGGTTAACAATGTTTGGCAACTCCGACGTATGGAAGTGAGACCTGGTCGATCGTACAACAAACGTATTAGCAAACTACACAGGACACATTTTGGTAAGGATAAAAGGAGGTATGTAGCATAAACTCCAGACCACGGCCTAACAGCTGTTTCCAAGGTTAACAATGTTTGGCAACACTGACGTATGAAAGTGAGACCTGGTCGATCGTACAACAAACGTATTAGCAAACTACACAGGACACATTTTGGTAAGGATAAAAGGACGTATGTAGCATAAAATCCAGACCACGGCCTAACAGCTGTTTCCAAGGTTAACAATGTTTGGCAACACCGACGTATGGAAGTGAGACCTGGTCGATCGTACAACAAACGTATTAACAAACTACACAGGACACATTTTGGTAAGGATAAAAGGACGTATGTAGCATAAACTCCAGACCATGGCCTAACAGCTGTTTCCAAGGTTAACAATGTTTGGCAACACTGACGTATGGAAATGAGACCTGGTCGATCGTACAACAAACGTATTAGCAAACTACACAGGACACATTTTGGTAAGGATAAAAGGACGTATGTAGCATTAGAAACAAACATTAAGAACAGAAATAACGAATTATGAGATGGCCGTTAGAATACTAGGAATTAGGATAAGGTGGAAGCAATATGTCTTAAGAACGGACTCATAATGCTTAGCAAAAGTTGCGTACAATTAGAATCCACACGCGAAATCGTGGAGAATCTATAATTAGGCCACGGAAACGATCGTCTATCCAGAAATCAGGGGTGGCAACAGGGCCGAGGAATGATGGCGCAATTTGTGCGAAAACAAGTAAGACTGTTTTTAAAGAAACTTAAAAAGCATATCTATCTAACTTTAAGCCTTATTGAATTTTACATTTGACTAGACAGTTGTAGGCTAGGTTAAACGCCAGACATAAAAAATTGCTTTGAAACGTGTGGTAACAGGTACGTATTAGGCCTATTTCGGCAAAAGCTGGCGCTGTCCTTTCGCGGTCACCTGTTCTTAGCTGGCAAAGTAAACTAGAAAATAAATAGTTTAATTAATTAGACATTTATGAAATATTCAGAAATCGAAGTGTTTTTATAATAAAATGTTGAACATTGTAAAAGAAAAATTAAAATATGGCACTGAAAGTTGAAATACAGTTGTCAAGCCGTTAAAAATTTCTAAACTGTTTTATAGAACACTGGCAAAATTATAATACAGTATTAATTATAATTCTTTCATTTTTATTAAAAATATAAAGAAGTTTTTAATGAATAAAAATAAATATTTGAAGTCTTTTGATGATATACAATAGTTACTACGTGTATAGGCTGAAGGTGAAACCGAGGGGGGGTTAATGAAAATTTGGCAGTTGGAACAGGCAACTGGAACATGGAACAGACAATACCATGTAATGCAGACAACGACGAATGAGGGATCAGTTAACATGTTTGAAAACCAGATACAGCAGTAAGGTAGTTAGATTTATGAAATGAAGTATATTTATTACTTATTAAAAAATAATAACGTTTTTGGATAAAAACAGGGCGTCTGTATTTTATGAGTGTGTTTCACAACGTATTTAATAAAAAAGACGGTCACACATACGACCCAAGAATACGAAGACTTTGAATTATATGATCGATAACTCTTATACGAAAGAAAACAAATTGCTGAAGAAAATCCAGTACAACTGAAAATTATCGAAACTACTGACTTAACAGATTTTTGATTAACTCAGTTATTTTTACATTTTTTTAAGATTTTATACAGTTCACTTGAACTAATATTGTATAATGAAAAAATTTTTTTTTTTTGTGTTAGTGGTTAAAATCACAAGCAGAATGATCACTGTTGCACACCACTATATAATTATAATTTTTATATAGTGGTGTGCAACAGTGATCATTCTTCGTATTGTTTAAATTAGCAGTCATCCTTACTTTTCTTTTATAAAATTGCTAAACTGCTATAATTGTTTTTATTATTTAGACAAAGCTTTTCATCATTATTGACATCTTCAGGTCTTAAACAACAAAGACCTGATTGGGACCTGGTCTTGGTTGTTTAAGACCTGAAGATGTCAGTAATGATGAAAAGCTTTGTCTAAATAATAAAAACAATTATAGCAGTTTAGCAATTTTATAAAAGAAAAGTGATCATTCTGCTTGTAATATTGTATACTTGACATCATTTAAAGGATGTATGGAGTGAAATTGTCAATTTTTGTTGGTAACCCGCTTCGTTCTGGAAGATACATTCGATTTATTCACCGTTTTCAACCCCTATTTCATAAATCCCCTTATGAATTAAGAAGACACCAATACGCCTCGTCGAGAAGAAGCGGTTATCAGATTGGCACCGTCAAGATGAAGATGCTAACAATAAATATTCTTTTTCTATCTTTCGGGATAGGTTACACTGGTCCGTTCCACATTAAGCCACAATTCCCTCATGCCAATCGTTACTGGGATCTACCAACAACTCTCCTACACCAGAGTCTATAAGAGAAAACATTCCTTAGCAACCTTCCTCTCTCCATCCTCACAGGAGTTATATGTTTAACAACTCTATTGTCTTTTACCCGTCTGACGTATCGTTTCCATTACCTTCTCTATCACGTTCTGTTTTCACGGAGTATATACTTAATTCTGTGCATCCATGATGTTTCTAGGGACGTCCCGTTCAATTTTTACGAATTTCATTTATCCTGGTCGCTTAGTTACTGTCCACATTTAACTGCTGTAAGTTAAAAGAGACTTTCCCAAAACTTTACTCAATTTTAATTTTTGTTTTCTTTCTTGTTTTGTTGCTCAAATGGTCTGTGCTTTTTACCGCAGCTCATCTGAAATTTGTAAAACTTATTACTAGTGTCATTTTAAAACAAAATTGTTCTACACAAAAACACTGGCAGACGTATTTTTAGTAGAGTAAACATTCCCCAATGAAACAGATTTTGGATTTAAATTTCACATAGAATTTGCTGGCGAGTTGAGGTTGGTAAAGGGTCTTGCGGGCTGTATAGACTGATGATGTCTAGACAGTAACAAAACTCTGAGAAATGCCCACAAACGAGTCGGGGGTTCGAGAAATCGAATTCAGCTCTGCCAACAAATCCTATTCTCACGTCCTCGTAGAGATACACGTATCTCGCGCAGCTGCTGGGTACATGGCATACAATGGGTGTGTGTTATGTAGCAGACGAGAGAGGGTGAAGGGCGAGTCTCTGGCGCCCTACAAATATCTGGAGCATATCAGCTAAGGGAGAAAACCCAATCCTGGCCCTGCAAGTCTGAAGGTTGAATCGACGTGCCAGCGACTCGTCATTCGTAAAAAAACATAAAGTGCTAAAGGTTTCGACAAATCGCCTCGGAATAAGGATGTTGCTGCTATGGTATGGGCACGTAATGAGGATGGAGGAGAAGCGATGGCCAAAGAAAAGATTGACTTACACACCACAAAACAGGAGAAGAAAAGGAAGACTGACAACACAATGGAGAACAGGAATTAGGAAAAGCATGAGAGATCGAGCTATTGCAGACGATGACTGGAAAGATAGGGAGAAATGGCGATCGAAATGCGGGATGCGGCATAGACTGTAGGACCCCGCTAATAATAATAATATAATAATATATATAATACTTTCACTATGAACTTACTGTTGTCACTTCCCAAACGTTTCGAGATGTTGTTTCTCTTCTTCAGTGGGTTTAATAGTGATGTCGATTACGGAATAACCGTTACGGAAAAATGGTGTGTGTGGTGGGGGTTGATGGCGGGAAGGGATTGGCGTTAAGGTTCGAACTATGTGTGTGGATCAGTGTGTCAAATAGTGTATGTGATTTGTAATGTATTTGTTCATTTAATATGTTGTTTGGTTGTAGTGTGTGATATCTGTATATTTCAAATTGTTCAGCTGTGTTTAGTTTTCTACTTTTAGGTAAGTAGTGTAATATTTCCATGTTGTGTTCTATGTTTGTGTAACTGTGGTTTTCGTTATGTAAATGTGTGGCGAATGTGGAATGTATGTAGTTTGTGGCGAGGGCTTTCAAATGTTCAGAAAACCTGGAAGAAAAAGATCTTCCCGTCTGGCCGATGTAGAATTGTTGGCAATCATTACAATTTAATTTATAAACCCCTGTTTTGCTGTATGTGTCAATGTCTTTGTTAGTATTGTTTATGTGTTTTCTAATGGTGTTGTTGGTTCTGTAGGCTACTTTATAATTTTGTTTCCTAAATGTGTTTGCAATTTTATGTGTATTGGAATTCGGAATTATAAAGTTACACAAACATAGAACACAACATGGAAATATTACACTACTTACCTAAAAGTAGAAAACTAAACACAGCTGAACAATTTGAAATATACAGATATCACACACTACAACCAAACAACATATTAAATGAACAAAAACATTACAAATCACATACACTATTTGACACACTGATCCACACACATAGTTCGAACCTTAACGCCAATCCCTTCCCGCCATCAACCCCCACCACACACACCATTTTTCCGTAACGGTTATTCTGTAATCGACATCAGTATTAAATCCACTGAAGAAGAGAAACAACATCTCGAAACGTTTGGGAAGTGACAACAGTAAGTTCATAGTGAAAGTATTATATATATTATTAAATTAATAAAGTGAACGAAGAGGATGCAACAACAAGATAATTTTAATAATAATAGTTTGCTGGCGTGTTTATCGTGTTGGAACTTACGGCTGACACGTCAGACATTGACAAACATAATACACGGAAGATTTAGATACTACGACCGCTAATCTCTGTCACAAAGAAAGCGATCCACTATACTTACATTTCCACAACGTGTAAACATCCGGTTCGTATAAAGGACAAAACGCGACGATGTTGCGCGAATATGAATGAACTAAGCAGGTGTTGCCAGCCGTCATGAAATAAATACACAAGTTTCTCTACTGATTAGCAAAAGGTTCCTGTTCGCACAAGGAAATGCTCCGATTCCACCAAACGGGTCATAGTTTTCTTTCTTTATTCGAGTGAAACTAGCCGCTTTGTAGGGAGAGAGATCTGGGTTGTTCATCGTAGGGAGCCGTTACTCGGCGGCTGGCTACAAATGGGAAAGAAATTAATTCAACTGCCCCCTTTTCTCTGATTCTCCGTTCTGTTGTTCTGTCTCATATTACCAGCTTCTGCTGCTGCCGTGCGCGCAAACTAGGAATGTTGTACGCAATTACAATTGGTTTCAATCAATGCAGAGAATGTCACTTTCTCGCGCCGATTTAAAAGAAAACCACGCACACAAACAAGCGACTGACGATTTTATTGTTTCCAGTCGACGACAACGCCATGTAAATTACAAATGGACATAAACGTTAAATCCCCCCCCCCCCAGTCTACGTTGCAGGAAATACTAAAAATCTCGGCAGATTGAACTCTGGTTTATTGTTACGCCCCGCCATTCTTTACAATAAAACGCATTTATGTTCGTAATTTAAAATTCTACTTATACCAATAATCCGCATTTTTTTAGGTGTTAAAAGCGTTAATAATTCCTTCAGAGTTACTGTGTTCTTCCGACGTGCACGTCTATAAAAGTTGCGGCGAAAAAAAAATCTTAAGTCTCTCAACAAAGGTTAAAGGCTTTCCGTGGCCTATTCCGTCTCTGTCGACCCGAAAGTCTTACGTCCAAGTTCATTCCACCGTATGCTGCCAATGTTCGACATTTTTGGGTCATTTGTTTACCGGCTGCTGGTAGCGTGATCTTCCAGTACCATTTCACAGCATCAGCAGCGACTCATCGTTCTTTGGTCGTTACTCGTGCTTCCCTAGCACAATGTAAAATGTTTTTGCTACAACATTAATTCATTGCATTCCCTTCCCGTGGCTGGTTCACTAATACCTGCGCATTGTACTTTAGATGTTCTGGAATATATCCATTATTAATATTTCAGAAGTCCTGGTTTAGTTACGATCGTCCTTTTTTTTAAACACCGTCTTGATATTTCTTGAATCGAAGCCGGGTACAAAGACGTCTCTATCAGTTTTAATAAATATTTATTTTAAGCATTTATCATGTATCTTCTTCTTCTTCTTCTTCTTCTTCTTCTTCTTCTTCTTCTTCTTCTTCTTCTTCTTCTTCTTCTTCTTCTTCTTCTTCTTCTTCTTCTTCTTCCTCCTCCTCTTCCTCTTCCTCTTCCTCTTCCTCTTCCTCCTCCTCCTCCTCCTCCTCCTCCTCCTCCTCCTCCTCCTCCTCCTCCTCCTCCTCCTCCTCTTCTTCCTCTTCCTCTTCCTCTTCCTCTTCCTCCTCCTCTTCTTCTTCTTCTTCTTCTTCTTCTATTGCGTCACAGTTCGGAGTCGAACCTTAGCCTCCATAATCATCCCCCTCCATTTTCCCCTGACTTTGGCGATTGATGTCCATCGTTTTATTTTAAGTAAAGTATCAGCATCCCTTGCAACTGCGTCAATCCAGCGACGCTTGGGTCTTCCGACAGGCAGGTATTATGTATAAGCTTTCGTTATACTAAACAGCTTATAAACGAGCGATAAAACTTATCATGAATATAAACCTTAAAGAAATCTTATTTAATTGTTTTAGAGGACATAGCCAAAGCAGTAGAACAGGGTTCAGAATTTCTGCAGAAAAAAACAAATTTCTCACAAACATTAAAAATGCACCAAAATTCTTGCTAACAGATATTGGTCGAATAGAGAGGGTTAGAAAATTTAAGTATCTAGAAGAAATAATTCAAGAGAATAATTTAGAAAAATCTGCTATAGAAGAAAGGATTCATAAAATGGAAAGACCATATGGTATAACTAAAGATATTTACAATAAAAAGTGCATATCTAAAAATGCGAAAATAAGGCATTACAGTACAGTAGTGAAGCCAGAATGCCTATATGCAAGTGGTCTAGCATTGAATTATAATTTAGACATACTAGTATAACGTACTTATTACTTCGAGATTTTTATTTTTATTTTTGGGTATTCCGAGGGACTTACACCAGCAATTAGAACCCGTCAAGAGTGACACGTGTTAGCTTTGTTCAAGGGTGAGCGACGAAAGGAACAAACCCTTCCTTTCCACTTAAATGACATGAAAGCCGTTAAGGGACAATACGCGCTACAACACATGTTGCGACGAACTGGACCATGCGTGGGAACGCTTGACTCTACAAATATAACAAAGGAACGTTACCCTTACATCCATTCAGTAGCGAGAAAAATAGATAGCCATCGCTAAAAGCATTGTTCCAAGCATGTGTGCGACTTACAGAAAAACAATAGTTGGAGCACAGACAATGCAGCATGGGACAAAGACGAAGAGGCGCCTGCGATGAACACAGATGTTTGCCACGCTTAAGTTCGTTAGAGGAAGTCGATAGTGTCTGAACAATACGATAATTCGACACGCTACACCAAAAGGGGCAGATGTGACTTCAGAAGCTAGGCCTTGGCGCAGATTCCAAGAAAGTGGCAACGTCCTGAAGACAGCAACTCGTCGTGTCCACGTGGAGTACGTAAGATTCAAGTAGAGAAGCCAACCAGCCAATTAGAAACGAGAATTCAGAAGGGAGTAACTGAAAGGGATGGTGTTGACAGAAGCCGACGACCAGAGAACAAATCCCGAGGAAGAACATCCCTCTCCAAACGGCGCTGGGTGGAGAATTCACCAGACTCACTGACTTGAAACAAGAGGACATAGGGAGGTCCAAACAATTGTCCTATCAGAGCTATTTTGGTGGGAAAATGAAGCGATCGTAGGAGTAACAAGAGTGGGAAAGACGAAGGAAATAAAAACTGAATGCACGAGGAGACGCTCGCTCAATATTATTAAAATTTTCTCTCAGTATTATTAAAATTTTGTCTCGATCTCATTCTCTCAGTGTTATTTTCTCAGTATATCAGTTTTTCAGTATCTCAGTATTACTATAATTTTATTTGAGTAACATTTAATTTTCTATCTCAGCATTATAAAGACTTTGTCGGGGATATATGAGAAGTGGTGTTCGGAATTCATGGAAGTTCGGAATTAGGACTTAGACCGTCAAGCCGAATCGGTAGTATTCGCGATGATGCGCGCATAACGAACTTTATAAAACTCTAGGCATTACGCTAATATAAGAAGTGATAATATACAGTGGTAACATACTTGAACTTTTTCATCAACGAAATGAATCGGTTTATCACATACTAAATTAGTGAGACTACGTTATTTCGTAAAATAAAGTTAAGTGCTAATAATGTTTATATGCGTCTAATGAACTTGAAAGCAATCTAGGCGTTGCGGAAGAGTCGAACACGTAAGTTGAAAGACAACTAAGTGCGTGACTGTATCGAACTAACAATCGCATAAATAGATTGACGCGATACGAATAGTCGATGAATCCTTAGTGCAAGTACCGCGACTTAAACTGTAATGATTTTATAAAACTCACAACGGATGTCGCGAAGTGCGGACTAGTGTTCTGGAACGATGTACGTATAACAATTGAAAGTGCGAATTACGAGTGTTTCCTGGATTAACATCAACCGTCAGCAAATGGACCCGGATGGACATGCAACGGGAGCGAGACACTACGACGACATGAGTAACGTACAAAATTAATCACTTATTATAATTCCTAGTTTATCGTAATACCGCTGACCTGTCACTTAGAACCAACTGCCTGAGATATTATATAAAGTCAATAAAATACGAATCCATAGTTAGGAATAAATAGTGTCATAGAATATTACACATGTATTACTTTATTAGTGTAAGTATATGATTATTTCAATTCTGTATGTGTTTTAATATGTCTATTGCAGGTATATGATTATTCAAATATGTATATGTCTAATATGTTTTATTGCAAGTATATGAGTATTTCATGTGTGTAAATGTTTAAATGCGTTTTGAAGTAAACTCAGTGCAAATCACAAGCACGCTATATTGATAGTTATTAACGTCACTACGCACGAATAAGTGCATACATTTGATCGTTTCTCCCAATTACTTTAAATGTGTCACAGAATTTAATTGTCTATTGGAAATATTTGTAGATATTCTTATTATATGATTTATTTTATGATATGAATACATATAAAATGCTATATTATAATAAATGTACTTTACAATGGATTCGATAGTGTTGGATTGATTTATTTAAGACCTGACTCACAAGATAACTTCTTAAATGATAGGATCCACTATTAATGATTTTGATTTAACATGATTTAACAAGTACCATGTTCATAAATATTCTAAATCTTGAAGTTTTATTTGGTAGTAAAAGCCAAAATTAATTACTTTTTGGTGATAACATTACTAATTACATATTTAATAAATTTGATTGTGATTCATAAATTAAACAACAATTAATGTATGCAGTTAACTAAATATACACCAACATTAATATATGTATATTGCATCCAACTGCGGGGCTAGTTAAACCCGGAGAGATACGATAAAGTTCACACAGACAACACATTCATAACGTTAATAAAATTATAAGCAGACAACAATTAATTAAAATATAATTCATGCAAATGAGATTTGCATGATCATAACATTGTATATCACGCTACCAACGTGTGACATAAATAGTAACAGTGTATATGGCTTCCCAATGAGGGGCAGTGGAAAATAAATCCTAGTAGATAAAAGTGATAAAATTAATCAATCATTGTCTCCAAGATTAATAATTGATTGAGTAATAAATCGATGTAACTAATTGACATAATTAATTACATTGCACTAGAAATATTGGAAAGGCGAATTATTAGGAAAATATTAGGCCCACGAAAAACTTCAGAAGGTTGGAAATTAAGAAGTACAGTAATGATAAAATATATCAGAGTATAGAAAATATAACAGAAACAATGAGATAAAGAAGACTATTATTTTTTGGACATTTACATAGAATGGACGACCATAGGTTAACAAGGCAGATCTTCAAATATCTGTGGGGGAAGAAGTCAACATCAAGTTGGATTAAAGAAGTCCAAGAGGATTTAGAAAAAAATAATGTAAACGCAGAAGAAGCAATTGAAAGACAAGTTTTACCGGGAAAAGTGTTAAAAATGGAAGGAGTCCAGGGTAGGAGAGAGAAAAACCCAGGTTCAAACTGGACTGAAGACAGGAAGAAGAGACACAGTGAAAAGATGAAAGAATATTGGATAAAAAGAAAAGAACAAAGAGTAAAGAATTGAAATTGGCATGTGGTTTTCAGATGGCCGATACAAAAAAAAGGTTTTTAAAGAAATATAGTAGTACAATAATCAGGCTTCAGTACTGCAGCATGAAAATCGGTTTTTGTATATCTTGATGTTAAATATTACTTTCGTTGACTAACGTACTGATTTCATGATTCTGAAGAGTGGTAATGTCCCGCTTTCATAATATCGAAATATAATAGCCTTATCCGTTATTTTCAAGTGAAGTACAATTCTTATAATTACCTCGTTCAACAGATAACTGAAATGGCTCAGATGATAATAGTAAAACATGACTATAGTAATAGTAATGTTACTAGTAATAGATGATAATAGTAACACATGTTTAGTAAACCAAAGACAGGCTAAAGATGCTTAATCTAATCGCAGCTTATGGACTTGCACTTTGCTCACAATGTACACTGCCGCAAAAAGATAATACATACATTTGATACAAACTGCTATATCGGGAAACGGGCAGATAATGGATCGATCACGGGACAAGTTTCTCAATATTAAGAGACTTCTACATTAATTAGAAAAACATGGTAATGTCAATTATTAAGTGTGCCAATTCTAAGCTTTGGGGAACACAGCATATACGCTGGTATTAAGAATGTTATATTCTTATCATCCAAGGAAACCTTAAGAAAAAAAGAGAAGAAGAAGAAGAGGTATGTTACTAGCAGATTCCATGTCCAAAGCCCTGCTTCTCACAAAACCCTGAACATCTGACATTATGAGGAACAGAGTTTTAAAACTTTACACAAACACTTGGTAGTTTCACAATTTATTCTTAATACCTGACAATTGTTTCAGCCTATTGGAGTAAGTTGTTCTCAGCAGCTCTTAGAGAATAGCTGTCCGAGATTAAGTGCCAAGTTGTTCTTAGCAGCTCTTTGAGAATAGCCTAACAGGCTGAAAAAATTGTTAGAGGTTAAGAACAAATTGTGAAACTACCAAGTGTTTGTGTGTTTTTTGAAACTTGTGTTGTAATATGTTTCAAAAAGTGCCCAACGAGTATTCAATCAATATTATGAGGAACGATGAAGGCAGAGACCACAGAGTATGAGAAGAAAAAGATAACGATGAAGTAACAATTAGTAATATTACAAAAACGTAACTTGGACGTCGCCATAAAATCATAAAGCTTCCCAGGTTGACTCACACTGTGGAAATGAGTACCTGGGATAACGGTCACACTGCCTTCTGGTATGTTGTACCACTTAGATAATAGCCTACCCTGATAACGCAGTCATTTAAATTTATTAATTAAGGCTAAGGTAAAAAAAAAATATTTAAAGCCATTGTTAGAAGTATCACGACTTTCGGCTCAGAAGTTTAGATTACCAACAAAAACACAAGAACAAAATTAATGACAGCAGAGATGGACTTTTGGAGACGTTCGGCAAGACGTCAGAAAATTAGAAATAAAGTTATTAAGGACAGAATGAATGTGAAAAATTCAATTGTTGATTTTATCCAAACAAAAAGTTACAATTGTATGGACACAGAAAAGAATGGCACAGGAAAGGTTGCCAAGGAGAGTTATGGAATGGACCCCACCAGGAAGAAGGAAAAGACCACGCATCACCTGGATAGAAAAAATTCAGACTATATTCAGGGAACGAGAAATTGAAGAAGATCTTTGGATGGACAAGCAGCAGTGGAAGATGAGAATTCAATCAATTCTGTAATCTGTGTTTCCGGAAAGTGTGTAAACATTGTACAGCCGGATTAACAAAAATAAAATATCGGTATGTAGAACCATACATGACTTCCATGTTCTAAGATTTATATTTGAAATTATTTAAATATAAATTGAAAAATCTGAAAAGTTCAACAAATTGAAATAAAATATTTCCATCGAAACTACTTCTTTGTTGCCGATAACGTAGTAAACATATAAAAAATTACATCCTCTCCCCTTCAACTATAATTTTAATTTATAGAAAATTACCCCCTCCGCCTTCAACTACACTTTTCATTTATAGATATTTCATCTACCTTTGTACAGTGGATTATTATGACCTTCTCTTCTGAATACTTTATTTATCAAAATTAAGTACTTTGCTCTTGTTAAAACGTAAAACGCTGCAGGTAAACTACCCTTTTCTCTTAACCGATCTTCACCAAAATCAACAGGCCTTGAGTCCTCTACAACTCGGACACATACAAAAAATTATTTGATTCTGTTTGAAGTTGCAGCAGTTATCGGTCGCCATAGAAAAATTCTACACACAGACACAGAAACACACACACATACACTTTTCGGAAAATGACGTTTCTTCATGTTATGAGGGTAGTACTGTACAATCAGAATCAGCCCTTATCTCGTACATGATTTTTTTCACTACACCATACTTCCATTTCCTTACGGAACATGGAAGTAATAATGCTAAGGTAAAATTAAAATTAATGTTAAACTGAAGATTAACAACCCAGCGTTAGTACGGACATAATGTGCCGTCATTTCACTTCGTATGTTTACTAATCAAAGCATTATCATTTCAATAGGTAGGCTAAACAACTGAAACACTTGAAGAAACTATAAATAATTAATATCGAGAGATCGCAATGGAATCCGATCAAGGCAAGGCAAGACTAAGTAAATACAACGAGCAATCGACTGACGCAGTTACAGCGACCTTCACCGATAACCAAAACCCTGTCCTGTGTTTACTTTCCTTTCATTTTTGCTTTATTTATTTATTTACTTACTTACACGGTTATTTATTAATGTTATGCACATAACAATAAGCCGTCGAGCATTGATCATCAACAGCGTTCGAAGGCCTTTCGTCGAGTGTGGTACATTGAATGCAAACTACGAGCGTGCAGCGCAGTACACGTGTTTCCAGCCTTCGAATGCAAGTTGAAGGGGTTTCTAGCGACCCACCTTCCATTTCTGTCGCCAGTTCGTTTCTCCGTTAAGCTCTGTACAGACTTCCACTACTGCCTTATTTTCCTTTGTCTCCTTAGACTCCCTTTTCCTTTTGAAACGTAGACGACTTTTGCCTTTGGAATGCTAGTGTTTTGTTTTCTGTCAAGACTTTGTGACCACTTTTTATCACGCTGATTCGTCGATTCAATAAACGCAAATATATTTTAAGTTTCTACAACCCCATGCCGTTTTTTATTGCTTTTTTATTCGTTTTGTTGTTTTTTTTTTAAATTCATATGTATAGTGCCATACGAAACAGAAGGAAGATCAGACAAAGACAAGTCGCTAAAACGTGAACGTCAGACGTTACGAATAAAACAAAAGGCACTAGAGTGTTATGAAATCGAATCCGATTCATCGGAATAGCAGACAAATGCGTTGGCCACTACACACGGCTGCGCCGCCGTGTAGATATCGCTATAGGACACACACACACACAGCGGTAAGAGCGTATCGAGAAGAACAAAGTGTAACACTTTTTCGTCATTAAAGCTTCTTAAAAAGCGATCAATCTTCGTGAAAACGTTGGCCTCTCCCCCCCTTCTGGATGAAGATCAAACAGACAATGAAGAGCGCCGCCGGGCAGACAGGTGCGAGAAAGTACAAAGAGTAAAAACTGTGGTCCACAACAACGTGGCTGAGATGACCCACATGGACACGCAGACCCAGACAGCTTGTGCTGTATTGCGCTGACCTTCACTGACGTACACCAACGAATTCACCTATACAATTATTAAAGTTATTATTTTTGCCGCTAACAATGCGTTTAGAATTATAAGGGAATCAGTTCATTAAATTCAATTTACAAAATTTATTCTAAGATAATAAATGACAGGTTATCGAGAATTGCTGACAGTTTGATGTTAAGAGAACAACGTGGGTTTCGGAGGGGAAGGTCCACAATTGGTGATATCTTTATGTCAAAACAAATACTGGAAAAGAGAACTGAATTTAATGCAGAGATACATCTTGCGTTTGTGGACCTTGAAAAAGCATTTGACAGGTTGGAGTGAGCAACATTATGGAGGATAATGCAGAGAAGAGGATACCCCTATTCATTTAATCGACGTAATTAAACGTTTATATAATGGAACGCAGACACGGATAAAAACTTGAAAAAGTAAAGTTGACACGGAAAGTTGAAAAAGTAAACGGACTGATCAATGAGTACAGAGAAAGCTGAAAACAAGACATTAGCAGAATCGGCAGTGACAGATTCCTCAAGGTAGCCTTATTGTATCAGCCGAAAGGGAAGAGAAGCCTGGGAAGGACCAAGAAGAGATGGTCCGACCAGTTTGGAGCCGGAACAAACTAAACAGTCTAAGCCGTGAAGAAGAAGAAGAAGAAGAAGAAGAAGAAGAAGAAGAAGAAGAAGCGAATCTAGAATTTAGCTCATGAGGTGGGGTCCGGTCGACTCGGCTTCATACAAAAGAAAAAACAAGTTAAGACTACTCAATATCACAATCTTTAAAGTGGTTGAAAACGTGTAATAACATACTGAAATCAATCCCATAAAGTAATAATACAGCAAATACAAGCGCTATTACAACATTCTTTATAAGATACTTACTGACTTAATTGATTTTCCTGTATTTCGTTTTTCAAACGTACACGCAAATGGTGTATAATAAACTTGTTTAAATACCTATATTTAAAAAAGGGATAGGGCCTACTACTGTATTCGCGTACGCAGCTGAAAAATTTATAGAACAGTTTAAAAAATAAGGTATTAACAAAATTTCTTGTCAACTTTCGATTCTTGGGGGGGGGACCGATCACGTTCTTCCCCCTGACCACCGCTCTACTGCTTGGTTTCGAACCCTCGGGTACTGCTTCTTCATTTACATCTAAGAAGGCGCTTTCATTGTTTTCAGTGAAAAGTACATCTTTAAATTCGTTGAATCCAAAAAGGATCACGGGAAAATTAATGACGAGAGGATGCCCGAGAAGATGACGAGTTAAAGAGCGTATCGCGGAAGACGGAGGGAACGATTTGACTTTTATGAATCTTCTTCTTCTAACGACACAAACACTTAAATAAGAAGAAGAATATATCTCGCAAATAAAACATATTATGGATTAAAAAAGCACCTGCCATCTAGCTTCATCTCAAGAAGCACGGAATGCAAAATTTACAAAACACTTATCAGGCCAGTGCTGACATATCAGAAACCTGGACAATGACAAAAACTAGCGAGAGAATTCTAGGTTGCTGTGAAAGACGTATTCTAAGAACAATATTTAGAGGAGTACAACAAAGTGGAATGTGGTGCACGTGCTATAATTATGAACTATACCATCTTAATACAAAGAGCTGGCCGTTGTCAGGATAATCAAAATATACAGGCTAAAGTGGGTTGGACACATAGAGAGAATGGAGGAAGGATAGCCTACGAAATATATTTTCTACCAGAAACCAAAGGGTAGTAAAAAAGGGGAAGACCCCGAAGTAGATCCAAAGGCGAGATAGAGGAGGACCTCGGAAAGCTGAATATAAGAAACTGGAAAACCAGGGCTTGCAATAGGGAGGAATGGAATCGACTCTTGGGGCAGGCCAAGACCCAGAAAGGGTTGAAGAGCCACGGCTGATGCTGATATGTATCTTCTTCTTCTTCTTCTTCATCTTCGTATACCGCCCTGTAGCCCGTAAGTGGCAGACTGAACGCGGCTGTGACTGACTACACAAAAGCCACTTCGCATCACTTACATAACGTCTTGCTGTAATCACTTGCGCAACTGATGGATGACGTTCCGCAATTAGCAGGCACAAAACAAACTTCATATTATTTACTCTGACAAAACTTCACTTACGCCGCCGTCAATGATTCTGAATTAATAAAAACCCGGTTTTACAACAGCTTAAAACACACGAACAAACAATATTACAAGCCGCCATCTTACAAGCGCGCGCGCGGACGGACGATTTGCATAAGCCGAAGTACAAATGAGATGCAGTAATTATATTTAGATGTTTGGGTACCAAAAAGTGTTACTACAATAATTTGTTTGTATGAAAACACTTTTAATGAGACTTCGACGAGTTGGTAAACATTAAAAACTTGTACTTTTCACTTCTGCCAATGAAAGCGAGCAAGTAAACACGGTAGGGTACGATTACCGCGTTATGAAGCAACAGCCGACAGCTTCTTCATTCGGCTGTACTTCAGCAGTCAATTTAGACGCACTGTTACTTACAATTCCCGGCATGTACCAGCGTTTTATTGGTGATAACGTCGTATGTCGTCCACGTGGCTGTGTGACAAAACTATATGTAGTCTACAGATACGTAGCAAACTGTACGCAGGGTCGAGGGTGACTGACTTTAATTTTAACCAATCAGAGAAGGAACAAGAGTACTTACCGACTGTGGACTTGTCAGGGTTCCATGTGGCCAGAACGTCTTTCACCTGCAACATAAAGGTGAGTGAGATTAGTATTTTGTCAGAATGTGTAAAAAAAAAAAAATTAAAGCAAAAATAAAGTCACGACATCGTGAACCGCGGTAGCGATACCTACCTAGGTGTTGTCAGCTTTGATCCCAAGATCTCTGACTGGTTTAACTCCGGAAGCTGAGGGACATAAACAAAGCAAGGCTGTGACAGCTCCTTATTTATTTGGTTGTGATACGGATTTTATATCCGCGCCGAAGTAAAAGTGACGTGCAAAGAAAGAAATAAATCCACACTTTCGTTCTCATATCTGGCTCGTAAAATCGAGACGTATGACGGGTCTCGAAGTCGAGCCACACTGCAGACACAAGCACAAAGATTTAATGCAGTAATACACAGATGCATTTGTATAACCACAGGAATGGTCTAAAGACAAATTATCCATAATTATGTATAATAAAAAAAAACAGCACAACAACCAGAGCTTTCTTATCCAGTGAACTATCATCAGGCTAAAAAATTGTGTAGAAACACTGGAAAAGATTGTATATAAAGACATGAACATAAGCATTGTTTGTGTACATGAACACATTCTGCATTGTTGGTGTACAACAAAATTAAAATGTCCCTACACAAAGTTGATTTTACGTATGTTTTTAGATGGTTACTTACTTTCCATTTTAAAATCCATGAAGATAATTAAGACTAAAATAGCGACAGTAGTGAGAAAAGCTAAAAAGTAATACTAAGAACAGAAGCAGAAAATTGAGAGCTAAAAACAGCCGAGAAATTTAAGTACATTTCAATTATGTTGGCATAAGTTGGCGACTGGATGGCATAAATAAGAGGGGAGACAGCTGCAGTGGGGAGACAGTTCTGGAGTATGAAAAACACACCTTATTTGCGAGGAAAGAAATTATAAACCCCATAGTAAATGAGGTCAGTCCAGTATTATTTAATAAACGTTTCCGAATCGTAAAAAAAGAGAGAAAATTGAAGCAACTGAAATCAGATATTCAAGTCACAGGATAAGTGATAAAATAAAATACGAAACTTTAGTATCAGAAATGGGGGAGTAAAGAAGGTTTTGACCAGGTGAAAAGGCTAGAGAGCAAAGAGTCACGAGAAGATTATACGAAACACGAACAACCAAGCGATACAAGAGCGGGCAGGTGGTTGCGAAGGCGGTAATGATGCTAGGAAGAGCGGTGGAAGAGATAAAGTGGGCGTTGTTGATTAACTGAAAGACAAAGAAGATTCTGGAAGGGAACAGAGGGAATAGAGGGGTGGGAGGCAATAATGTCAGGTGGAGTGTCAGAATTGTGAAAAAAAATCACAAAAGCCCATGTGGAGTATCAAATTCAAGGGTTCCTTTTCGAAAATTAAAACAATTTTGGACGACAGATTCCAAAAAATTTGTGAAAAATTTCATTAAATTGCAAAAATTCATATGGACTTTCAAAATGAAGAGAATTTAAGTAACATCTGAATGTAGTTTATTACGTATGCTATCGTCCGGAGTCAATGATAAAAAAATTTATGTCCTGCCCGTTTGGGCGTGGTCGATTGCTTTGTTCAGTCTTTTTCTAAACGTTTCGGCCACCCAACGGAGGCCTCCTTCAGTAGATAAAAGTTTAAAAAAACAATACTCTCTACCCTTTTGTAGAACGCTTTCACTTTTTCTACTGAAGAAGGCCTCCGGTGGGTGGCCGAAACGTTTAGAAAAGCAATCGACGACGCCCAAACAGCCAGGACATAAATTCTTCTATCTGAATGTAGTGTTAAGTTTTTGGAAATTTCAAAATTTTTGGACTCCACGGATCGGAGTTCAACAAAACTGTGAAAGTCCAGCAGGGTCTCATACTAAAAGTAACTGTAACCCAAACCCGTGATTTTCCCAATAATTGAAAAATTATCTAATATCGAAATTTATGTAATAAACAAATGTAGACTATTTCGTACAAAATAGTGAGCGAGCTCCGCAGTTCTGGAAGCACACTAGTAGTAAACAGGTACTACATATAAAATATATGTGTTGTATTTGTATAGACTTCGATTCACAAAATACAAATCAATACAACTTTTCAAAAAAACGACATATTTGTTTTATGAAACTACTTCATGTAACCGACCAACTCACTTCGCTATTGACATAATTAAAATATCCAACTGCTTACTTAGTATTAGTCTGTATTCCAAAATCGGCAGTAATACTGTATTATTCTCGGAGCGTTTATGTAAACATTTCAATTAAAATACCTGAATAGATAAAAACTGTAAGATCGCGGTGAACGACTACATCAACGGAACACGAAGGCTATACTCTACGACGTGTGTTAGAGAATTTGTGATGCAACTGAGAGGACAAATTACACTTCTTAACATACGCGACAGCACAAATGTACAAATGTTGAAAGTGTGTGTGTGTGTGTGTGTGTGTACATATTCATATATTCTCATATTTTTCTTGTATTTATATATTTTTTATACTTTAATAATAAAACTTTTTACAAGAATAGATTTTTTATTATTTTGTACATTTACATACGTTTCGATAGTAATCCAACTATCATCATGAGATATAAATTAATAAATTCAAAAATTTTTGTAATCAATTGTTCAAATCAGCTGTTTTATATGTAGACTAAATTTAATGTTTTTATATGTGTATATAAAATATGTTATAGACCTACAAATATTTATTATAATCAAATGTGTAGCTAAATTTGATTTGTATACATCTGGTTTTAAATATGAATTACGGTGTTGTATAAATCTTTCATTTAAACGTTTTAAAGTTTGGCTTAGGCCTACATAAAATTTGTTACAATCAGGACATTAAATTTTATATCAATCAAATACAAACATACATTTCCAAATTTAAGTAACGTCACTTTATTAAAACATATTTCCAAAGGTCCAAAAATTACCTTATGGGAAAATTTATAAATATATAAACATAAAACAAGTAATAGATTAAAACCAGAACAAGTTCAGATTAATACAAAAAATGATAATATTTTCAAAATTAATAATTCAATAAAATAATAAATATTTACATTATATTTTACAATTAATTGTATAACATATTTTATATAGGCATGTAAAAACATTAAATTTAGTCTGCATATAAAACAGTTGATTTGAACAATTGCTTTAAAAAATGTTTGAATTCATTAATTTATATCTGATGATGATAATTGGATTACTATCTAAACATATGTAAATTTACAAAATAATAAAAAATATATTCTTTTGTAAAAAGTTTTATTACTATTTTATTATTATTATTTTTATTTTTAGTATTAGTTAGTATATTATTATTATTAGTATACTATTATTAGTAGTATTAGTATAGTACTAGTATTTTAGTATTATTATAATTTTTGTAAAAAGTTATAGCTTATACTGTATACATATATATATATATTCCAAGCGAGAAGTACACGCGGTAATTTATTAATGTTCAACAACAAATCTGGAGAGGAATGTGCTCGCACGCCAGACTTTCATTACGTACTCAGTGTTATTTACTGCATATTACATACGGTAAACTAAATATATACATGCACAGTCATACACGAGAGAGAGAGAGAGAGAGAGAGAGAGAGAGAGAGAGAGAGAGAGAGAGAGAGTGAGAGAGAGTGAGTACTACGCTCGCTCAGATACGATAGATACTCATCAAGATGTGTTGGCGTGCGATTAGCGATAATAGCCGAGAACCGAATACGATAACCGACAAATAATAAATAAATATTAAATGGGAAAAGTCTTTTGACGTTATGTGTACGTTAATGGATATTTTTCCTTCTCTTTATATTCTACTACACTCACACACAATCAATATATTACTGTAGGCATGCCTTCGTAATAGTAAATTGATCCGTTAAATTGCTTCTATATTTTTATTGTTGTAAATATTTCTGTCGTAGCATCTGTGAACTCGCTGAGGCTATGGCTACGAGGCGCCTGTACCGATTTTAAAGCCGTTTATTTTAGGGTATACCCTGATGATGGCTTAACATGTCTGATCTAGAAATCAGTGAAAATGCTGTCATTCTTTTAATTTTTGTTTGTTTAATCGAATTCGTTTATAAGAAAATGTATAGAACTTATATAAATACTAGTTTGTTTAGTACCTAACAGAAACAAAATTGTTTACTACAGACACTGAACATTAATTTAGGAACTTGTCGTAGTACATTAAGTCAATCTTAGTTCATTTACTACTCAAATATATCAATTACCATTTGAAGAAATTCGCAAATGGGATAATGAAAAGTAACACGCGCGCGCGTACTTAACACATTTATCATGACGACTGAATGGCAAATTTATATAATTTTGTACAAAATCACAAGCTCTACGGAAGATAATAACAAGATTGTAACAAGGTTAGTAACAATTTAGAAGTTAATAGAATAGTTTAGTAGTTACTTAACAAGATTACTTTGTTAAGACAAACGTCGTAATCGTTGTTATCTTTGCCAGAGTAAAGTCGTACTCCACCACTGTGAACAAGTTGTTTTTATGACACTGACGTAAAGAGTAAGTCTTTATAACTTACAGAAAATTAATGTTTGCCAATTCCATTGTACATTATGTAGGCCTACTCTTGGTTTCCGAGGCTACTGTTGGAATTGTGAGTTGTTGATTGAGAATCACCGTATAGGGCAACCAACTGTATGCCGGCTAGATTTTGTATCGACCTTCTCTGGTCCTAGATCCGTCGTGTTATAAGAAATGATGAGGAGATAAGAAGTGATTTAGATAATCAAATATATAGCAACTTACCGTCTGTGACTTTCTGCAACGATGTCTTCACTCTAAAGTTGACATGTTTCGGGACACTTGTCCCATCCTCAGAACTTAAAAGTATGTTCGTATATCATCAAACGATGATAGAGTTGTCAGATAATTAAAACATTAAAATCCAATCAAACAAAAACCACAATACTTATTGTATAAAGTCGAGCGCGACGGTTAAACGGTGCACACCGTACGGTAGCTGACCGCGCACTGAATCAAGACTGACTCTTATCACGACAATAACGCAAAGCGGTGTCGTACAATATATTCGATTTAAAAAGCAGTTGATCGTTTAGGACACGCGGCTTGGTATCAGCATTGTTATAAGCTCTGTAAATTTCGAACTCCTCAAGGGCGTTCATATGTCGTCCTTTCTTGCATATGTGAAGAGGTATCAAGTTTGTTTTACAATTAGTGTAATTGTGATTCTCTATGATGAGGTGTTTTGCAAATTTTGATCTAATGTGGTCCAAACTGTGAAAGTGTGTAGGCGGTCTATGTTCTGTGAACCTTTTTAAAAAGCCACGGCCTGTCTGGCCTATATAAAAGGCGTCACAATCATCACATAACAATTTGTAAACACCTGTTTTGTGTTCGAGGTTGGTAGGTCCATGTACGCGGAGGTTATTCAAAATGTGGTTAGTGGTCTTGTATGTGACGTTTATATTGTCACAAACCTCGAACACAAAACAGGTGTTTACAAATTGTTATGTGATGATTGTGACGCCTTTTATATAGGCCAGACAGGCCGTGGCTTTTTAAAAAGGTTCACAGAACATAGACCGCCTACACACTTTCACAGTTTGGACCACATTAGATCAAAATTTGCAAAACACCTCATCATAGAGAATCACAATTACGCTAATTTTAAAACAAACTTGATACCTCTTCACATATGCAAGAAAGGACGACATATGAACGCCCTTGAGGAGTTCGAAATTTACAGAGCTTATAACAATGCTGATACCAAGCCGCGTGTCCTAAACGATCAACTGCTTTTTAAATCGAATATATTGTACGACACCGCTTTGCGTTATTGTCGCGATAAGAGTCAGTCTTGATTCAGTGCGCGGTCAGCTACCGTACGGTGTGCACCGTACGGTGTGCACCGTTTAACCATCGCGCTCGACTTTATACATTAAGTATTGTGGTTTTTGTTTGATTGGATTTTAATGTTTTAATTATCTGACAACTCTATCATCGTTTGATGATATACGAACATACTTTTAAGTTCTGAGGATGGGACAAGTGTCCCGAAACATGTCAACTTTAGATTGAAGACATCGTTGCAGAAAGTCACAGACGGTAAGTTGCAATATATTTGATTGAACAACACGTGGCTTGGTACTAATTTCGGATTTATTCCTTTTAAATGTGATTTAGATACTTTTGCAGTAAATGAAAGGATTAAAGAATACAGAAGAAAATGGATTCAACACATAAGATAGAATGGAAGGAAGTAGAATGCCGAAGATGGCGAAAAATTACAACCCTAGAGGCAGAAGAAAAGTTGGTAGGCCTAAGAAATGGTGGACTGTGGAATAGGAACAGGCCGCTAAAGCCTACAACCGTTAAGAAGATGATGATGATAATCTTTTTTCACTGTTCCAGGTATAATTCTTTAGTAGTAAAAAACTAGTACTTGTTGAATACAGCTTCCGCATATGCAAGTTTACTCAAACATACGTACTGTATTTTGCTTTTCGCACACAAATAAGCTACCTAATCACAGAAGCAAACAGCTCATAAGCATGCATTAATGGTGTTATTTGAAAATATTAATTTTTAAGTTCACAAATGGAAACAAGAATATAAAAAGTACGGTGAGCCTATACTGACCTACAAAGCAGAAGGAAGACCAGAAACCACCATAACGGCCAGAAGACAAACATAAGTCGGTGAATCGCAGATGTTGAATGAATAATGCGCAAAACACGACGAGACAGAATAATATTCGAGAACGTGCAACAACAGATACACTGAAGTGGAAAAAGTAAACGTCTACCAATTACACAGGCTGGATTGTGGTAGATTAGTCAAGAAGACCCGAGACAATAATCCTAAAGGTAAAAGAAGAATTGCACGACCAATAATGAGATGGAGATATAGTATCAATTGGTAATGTCAGTTATGAACAGAAGAAGAAGAAGAAGAAGAAGAAGAAGAAGAAGAAGAAGAAGAAGAAGAAGAATATTTTCCCATTCTCAATAATACGTTCACATTAGTCTGTTCGTATTAGGTGATATTAAATTTTCCTGTCTACTTGCGACGTAACATTAGTAGATATTTGTTTCTGATTCAGTAAAGTTAATGACATTAGTAACTGATAAAGTTTATTATGGATAATGCGTAGCTGATTATTGTATTTATGTAAAAGAACTGATGAAAATTATTTGTGATTTTTACAAAAGTGTTTGGTAAAACTTATGATTGATTTACTTTTTCTGGTGTCGACTTAATTTCATCACAGTAAACATCGCTGTCCACTTAACAATAGACTACAACAGGATACAAGAAGCGAAGTTAGTATAGCCCCTCATACACGAGCGCGCGCACAGTACAATATTATCATCGTTTCTCTCACAAAGAAACATCACACTGAACTCAAATTGGCCACTTTCAGAGCGATATGCCACGTTTACCGGTTCTTAATTCCCGACATTCAACACCAAAATATATTCCACACCTATCACCGTATTTACTAACACGTTTTCAACTTTATGCTGTTCAAAACCAGAATCTGTTTCCCTCTTCCTCTCTCCGTATCACCAGTTCACTTACTTTACAACGAAGATAAGAAAGTCCGGTCCATCGTCAGTTTATGAGCCGTAGTACTAACTTTTATTGACATTCTGTCTCCTGTAGATACGCGCACGCGCGCGCGCGCTTATCTCGTCACTAACGAAAGGCAGAGTCGGGGTTCACTTATTATCTGAAAGAGATTAAATACATCACATAAAAGGGAGAAAAAACGGCCACATGTAATAAATTAATGACGCTCGGTAGGCGAGTTTTACGATGTTGACGACAACCTTAGTCGAGCCCGGCCCGGTCTTACTTAACCAGTTCGTTAAACTCACGTTGTGTTCTACAGCCAAAAAGTGATGACTATTAACTGGATTCACTTCAGAAAACTCTGAAATCAATAGTTATCACCTGCTGCATTTGGCAGTACATCGATTATCAGAATTTGTCTGTCGCATTCAATCTTACGGCAGTCTTATTATGTAAGCATTAGTGGTTTCCATTAAAAATAAAAACTCTCCTTTAGAGTTAACATACGCCGGTCGACCCCAAAATGACAATGACTGAAACACTTGCAAACGAACTTGACGATTCCTTTAAGCTCAATCAGGGTCTAAAACAGGGCGACGGAGACTAGCTTCTCTCCTCTTGAACTCGGCTGGTTTTTGATTACGCAATAAGGAATAATCAGTGTAGATCGCTTAAAACTATTATACTCCACGACAAATCAGTACAAATACCGATGTGTGCCGACGAAGTAACCATCATAGCCCAATTAATGCGGCTGCAAGGGAGTCACTTATAGAAATATGACAGTCTTTCTTGGTTGCTAGGCTGCGCAAACCCAGCGAATGAATTACCCCTCACTTAAGTTGTCTAGAGACCTCAACGGCGGACGTGGCACAGTAGGGAGCCTAAGATATGGGGCAAAAGGCGGAAGATGCAACCTATTCTCTCTGGGATAAATAGAGAGAATCGCTGCCTTGCGATGAAGAGGGGTCTACAAAGACAAAGGGAGTAAACCCTGACAGAAAATCAGGGCAGACTCGGCTCTAAATTGTGGTGAAAGCAGATGGTCTAGTGGATGAAAACCCTGAATAAAAATGACCCGCCCTTCCAGGTTGGGGTTGGGCGAAGGGCCAACAACCCCTCCCCGTAAAATCAATATGTTCAGGACCAATCATCATGCCTCGGAATATGGAAGAGATAAACGGCAACGACTAAGGCACAAGAAACTGGGCTATGCGATAGGAACTTGGAACGTTAGATCACTGATGAAAACAGGAGCAATGAAAGATGTATACATTACGATGGAAGGCATCCGAATACCTATCAAGGTACTGTTTAGTCAAATCGAGGGTAGAAGGCCTGTCGGAAGGCCCAAGCATCGCTAGATTGAGGGAGTGGCAAGTGATGCTGATACTTTGCTTAAAATAAAAAGATGAACATCGATTGTCAAGGACAAGGAAAATGGAGCGGTTGATTATGGATGCTAAGGTTCAACTCGGAACTGTGCCGCCATAGAAGAAGAAGAAGAGGTAGTCTGGAGAGGAGTGAGGGGAAACAACGTGATATCAGTTCACTGTCTCACTTTACTCACTAATTCTCTCTCCGTCACACACGTTTCCAGTGTTCTCGCCGGCCTGGTTGTAGCGGATGTTCACACTATGAAACACTGCACAAGACTGTTGTGCGCATGTGCGAAATGACTGAAAATTTTTGTTAGCCTCGAAACGAGGTCTTTGTCTACTGCGCACCTCGAAGTCAGTGTTCAATTTCTATCGTCAGGTTTCTACTAGTGAGCTTCCTGAACTGGAGAACTCACTCACTATTTTGAACAAAAAGCATTTACAACTCCAAAAAATTAAATGTAGGCCCCTATACATTGTTTTTTAAAGGCGTATGTGTTGGTTTTAGCCTTAGTCGACGAACACCATGAGCAGGTGCCTACAGTCATTACCACGATTTTATTGTAGTATACAAAATTATGAAAAATAAAACAAAAATTATGGTCGAATAGAAAGGGTTAGAAAATTTAAGTGTCTAGGGGAAATAATTAAAGAGAAAGGTTTAGAAGAATCTGCTGTAGAAGAAAGGATTCATAAAATGGAAAGAGCATATGGTGTAACTAAATTTATTTAGACTACAATAAAAGGTGCATATCTAAAAATGCGAAAATAAGGCATTTCAGTACAGTAGTGAGACCAGAGTGCCTATATGCAAATGAATATCTAGCATTGAATTATAATTTAGACAAACTGGAAATATTGGAAAGACGAATTATTAGGAAAATATTAGGTCCACGAAAAACTTCAGAACGTTAGAAATTAAGAAGTAATGATAAAATATATCAAAGTATAGAAAATATAACAGAAACAGTGAGAAAAAGAAGACTAGTACTTTTTGGACATTTATATAGAATGGACGACAATAGGTTAACAAAACATATCTTCAAATATCTGTGGGGAAAAAAGTCAACATCAAGTTGATTAAAGAAGTCAAAAAGGATTTAGAAACAAATAATATAAACGCAGAAGCAACTGAAAGAGAAGTTTTTCGGGCAAAAGTGTTAAAAAAGGAATGAGTCCAGGGTAGGAGAGAGAAAAACGCAGGTTGAAAGTGGAGTGAAGACAGGAAGAAGAGACATAGTGAAAATATGAAAGAATATTGGAGAAAAAGAAAAGAAGAAGGAATAAAGAATTGAAATTAGCATGGTGGTCTTCAGATGGGCGATACAAAAAAAAATTACAAAAAAACTCCGACTCTATTTTTTTTAGAAAAAAAAAAATTGTTTTGGAAACGATAATTATTACTTTTTTATTATTATGACTATAGTAAACACTAAAAAACCCGAACACTGCATTGTGTTTCTAGTTGATAATTATAAGTATAACGCCTAAATAACAAATAATTAAGTCCTAGCTTCTACGTCTAAATACACTTCCATAGCTCTAACATACACCTACGTCTAACACTTTTTGCAAATACACGTTACTGATAACAATATGTAATTTTTTTTACAAACACATCGTACAAAATTTTGTGTAGGCGGCCCAAAATTTGGTAGTGGCTAATTTTGTCTAAATTATTAACGACACTGAATTCGTATTTTGAATAAAATTCCTCATAATTGGTGCCCCACACAAACTTTAAATTTTGCCTTTTACTTTTAGGCCACTTTCAGACTGAATTTAGCTTATCGAATAACACAGAATATTGGAAACAAAGGAGTGATCGGACGTCTGTAGCCTATCAGAAGCAACGACAAACACGAGGACTGAGTAGCTTATGAGAACAACGGAAACATACAGTTTGTACAAACTGTGGGGAAAACTAGATGGAACAAGGTAGTCTATGCATTGAAAACGTACACAATAAATATGGCGGTCGGTCAACGTTAAATGAATAGATCAAAGCAGTAGCGTGGCGTCCATGTTGCCGGCGGCAACAGTACTGGAAATAAGAGAAAATAATATTAATTATATCACAGAATAAATACTTTAGTTATTGAATAATTTGAAACCCGAACCAACATTAGTAGGGAAACTTGAAGAAAAGCGAAGCATTGCTTTCGAACTGCTGGGCATTTCCACCGTCTTGTGTTGCCGGCTCAGACATCGCCAATGTTTTCATTGACCTCGTAGTAGTTGTCAGTGTACAGACTAGAGGAGAGGGGACACATTCGTCCACCCAATGTGTTGCCGCTGTATAAACCGGCAAGACGCTCAGTTAGCAGCTATGTTCGTTTTCAGAACTGACGTGGTGCAGCAAATACTACGTACCTAATTGTGTTTTATTCGTTTAGTCATGTTTGTCTATAGGCTATTATTTTTAATTCGATTACTTGTGTTCTGATTTAATCTGTGTAGGTAGTATAATGAGAGTCAGATCCCGTTGACCCGGGACATCTTCTTCTCCTGCGAATTATAGAAAATGGTCTAAAAAGAACACTTGGTACAAGAAGAAATTCGAATTAATTTTTAGATTAAGTTTTAGGCCTAGCACAACCGGTAACAGGTGTTGTGTACCCATGCCACGCCACTAGACACCCGCCGCTAGATCACAGCCAGGAGACAGACGTAAAATGATCGAACGCACGACTGACAATTGTTTGGTTCGCGCGTCGTAAGAGATAAATCTCCGACACGAAGCCGGACGAATCTCCGCAAGGAGACACCGAAGCCAGACTCGAAGAGTTGGTAAGAATTTGGATAAAACATGCAGTAGTCTATGACAAAGTGAGTACAATAACAATTTAGCGACTAACAGATGCTCATAAATCATTGCTATGACGATGCGCGGCGGTAGAACGACCTGTATTAACAGACAGTATAGTATTTTGTTTCACAACTGTCAGAATGGCACAGTAATAGGAGAACGCGTGTCGGATGTCACGATTGGATTTCACTTTGACCTGTTGATGCGCCGTATCTGACACGAAAGGCGCGGAGGTAGAGAAACAAATAAATCATAGAATTCTTCAACACACCACCACGCAATTTGTTGTTCCACCGAGAGATTATCTGTCAGCCATCGGAGCACTGAGCGATAATTAATGCTTCTTTCACTTTTCATGATTTCAATTTGTTGCAGTAGTTTAGTGGTAGCGAGATAATCTGTCTAACTATACTGTAAACAGAAAGTTAAAGATTTTATCGCAAACTGAATGTTACTCCGATTTCGTAGCAATCATATTGAGAGAGAGAGAGAGAGAGAGAGATCCTTTCAACTGCGTTGGACTGTATAGACTCTATCCGATAGATTGCTTTGTCGTCGGTGAAACTTCCATCAGATATTGTGAACAACTGTGAATAAGCAGCCCTAATCCGACGCGGCAGCAGAATCAGGGTGTATTGAGGGTGACTTGTGGCAGAATTACATTCTTAAACGAGTACACGAGCTGACTATGTGGTGACATGGCGAGAAAGTTCCGCCATTAAATACGCACTGCCCCGTACTAGAGGGTCAGATGGGAGTTCGCGGAGCGACATCTATAACTTAGTGGGAGAACTAACATTTTTTGTGTATCGTAAAACTCATATTTCGTTTGAACACCTGTTAATTTCCAAATCACTTTCCTGTTAGTCCACTATCACTTTCTCTTTTTAATTTATATATTGACGATGTCACACAAAACAGGCAGATGTGTCTTCCAGAGAATTTTAAGATTGGTCACTTTGTTGTTTCTGGACAATCAGGCTATTCTGTCGGACTCGAAAAACAGATTGCAGATGGGTATATTTGTTAAATCGAATCTGCAAAGACTCTGGATTGCAAATATCCACCTTGAGACCAAGGTGATGGCTTTTCGTGGAACTGATCCCGTACTCTCCACGATCATAGAAGAAATACAGATATACGGCAGGAAGTGAATATTAGGAGTATACTCGACAGGATTGCCCAGTACCGGCTGAATTGGTGAGGCATCTTTGCCGAACGGATGACTGCCGTACCCCCAAACAACTATGGAACTATGTATAAGCCGAAGGGACGGAGAGGTGTGGGACGTCCGAGGAAGCGCTGGTGTGACCAGCTCTAATCTTTGCCTGTTTGAGGCCGGAACAAACCATCCTTTGTGTAATCCTTGAAGATCGTGATGATGATGACGAAATTAGTTACAGACACTAACTTGCGAGTTGAGATGAAGAAAGTCGCAAAAAAGACGGAAAAGAAGTCATGTTCGTTCAAATTTAGACGTGGTTGATTTAGTCGTATAAAAAGACATCTAGTGTAGAGTCGATATAATTAATCATTAAGAACTAATGGAACTAGTTAATTAAGTCAAGTGATTTAGTTAGAGCAGACGTTATGAAACACGCTCGGCTGCTAAATAAACTACACGAATAACCAATATATATTTAGTTACACAACGGTTATGGTTACGTTATCGTGGAATTCTCTCATAATTACACTTTATCGGTTTTATTCCACTTTCACCTGACTAGCTCGAACGTTTCAGTCAGTTCCACTCGACCTGTGCAAACACGCGCGCGCACCACACGCTTGACACTCAGACACAGACAACTCGCCGCATACGACGAAGAATACCTGATACAATGTTTTGTAGATGTTAAATACCAGCAGATGTCGTAGAGATGGTTTATGCGTAATATTTTAAACTATAGATCTCTCCGTCACTATATCTCTCTCTGCCTATGTATGTCTGTCTATCTGTTTTCCTATCCATCCGTCTCTCCACCTATCTCCTTTTTTCTTTAAAATGAATAAATAAATTAAAATGGTATACAGCCTGCATCATCAGCGGATTCGGCTTCACTGTTCCGATCCCACAGTGGCCAGCCATATGTTCTGCTTAAACCATGCTGCGCTAGGCCATCCCATACTACATCGTCCATCTGCTGTGTTATTTGGTGGTTGTCAATCCAGGTGGTCTTTTCTTTTTCTTTTATACTCTTTTGCTTTAAATTATATCTTCTTCTTCACCTCTTCACGTATTGGGTTATATAAATCTGTTACGGCACCCATCTCATTCTCGGACGACCCACGATTCTTCTACCAATGGCTTTATAGTTCAGTGCCGCTTTCGGCAATCGATCCTGTCATCCTTTCCAGATGATCCCACATTGTCTTCTGTAAATTGAAATAATTTCATTTATGTCCTTTACGTCGAGTTCTGCTCTGATATCTTCATCCCTTATTCTATCTTACAATGTATAATTTCCAGTATTTCGAAGAAACTGCATTTCAGCACTTTGAATCTTGCCGCTTTCCTTTTTTGTCATGACCTCACTCGCATAAATAAATGTGGGTATTGCAATTGTCTTATAAAATTTAATCCTCGTGCTGTGTCTTGTTTTATTTCTAAGATTTCTATGAATCGTACCACAAATACCTTCCTAAACTTATTTATCTTGTCTCTATCATATTCGGATTCATAGCTTACTGCACAGCCGAGATAGGGCTTACTTGGAAAGGCTCATTTGTTGTAAAGTGCTGTTGTTCATAACTATCTTAGTCCACACTGGATATTTATCTTCAAAAGGCCAGGGCTTTGGTCTTTCTTCCTGAAATTGTCAGCGAGTACTCTCTTGCCACATCTTGTAATTGAAACCTCTTTAAGTTATATTGTTACAACATTACAGAACAATCTACGAGTTTCTCGAACGATCTAGTGGAATACGGATAAATGTTGTGGCGTATGTGATTTCAAGCCGCGCGGACTGTGTCAAGGCCCCAATTAATTACGTCGTAGTGTGGAGCTAACGCGCAGTATGGAATAATCTAGTATTTCGTGGTGGGGTATAAATACCAGTACTCAACGACGTTCAGTTTCAGTTATAGTTGTGATATATTACAGTGCGGTACGAGTTTATTGTCGGGCGATTACAAGTGATTACTCTGTGCGTTCAAGTGGTGATTGTGGCGAAGTGTTGTGTTTTATAATCGGGCGGTATAATTGTAATACAATAATTGTGTTTCATATTTTTCGTCTTCAGCGGCGCAACAACTCCTTTAACAACTCCTTCAGAGTCAAGGCTTCCTTTAACAGCCTCCGCCAGTTGTCCCGGTCGAGTGCAGCTGCTCTCCAGTTCCGGGTCCCAAGGATATGGCGCGCATCGTAGTTCAGACCGTTTTCCCAACGTAGTGTGGGTCTACCAACTCTCCTGGTGCCATAGATCTGTTCTGTGAGTGCCTTTCTTGGTATTTCATTCTCCCCCATTCTGATCACGTGTCCAGCCCGCCTGAGTCTACAAAGTTTTATAATTTTCACAATATCTGGTTCATTCAGAAGAGTGTTCAGTTCTTGGTTCGTTCTTTTACTCCATTCACCTCCTACACATATTGGACCAAATATACTGCGGAGGAATTTGCGTTCATGAACCAGCAGGCTTGACTCAGACTTTCTAGAAATGGTCCAGGTCTCAGAACCAGAGGTGAGACCTGGGCGGATCAGTGTTTTATACAAAAGCAGCTTGATGCTCCTGGCATTTATTCTGCTTTGGAACAGGGGTCTGAGACCAAAGAAGCACCTATTAGCTTAGGTGATTCTTCGCTTTACTTCTTCTGTTGTTTCCCCATCAGTGTAAACTTGGCATCCTAAATAAAAAAAGTTGTTGACTTTTTCGAAAGAATAGCCTAGATGCCAATTTGGATTTGCTCTCCTTCTCTAGCCTCCTGTCCTGTGGCCATGTATTTTGTCTTGCTTTCATTTATTATGAGACCCAGCCTCCTTGCGGGACCTTCAAGAGCAAGAAAGGCTTCAGTGACTGCTCGAAGGGACCTCCCGATTATATCTAGGTCATCGGCATATTCTAGGACCTGCACCAACCTGTTAAATACAGTCCCGGAAGAATCTATTCCAGCATCTTTCATAGCTTTTTCTAAGGCAAGATTGAAGAGGAGGCAAGCAAGAGCATCGCCCTGGAGGACTCCCTTTCCATAGTCAAACTCTCCTGATACGTCATTCTGAAAGTGCCCTTCACTGTCATCATTGTTATACTACACAATCTTATTAATTTCTTTGGTATGCCCAGTTCCTCAAGAGCAGTGTAAAGTTCTTTTCTGTCAATGCTGTCGTATGCATTTCTGAAATCTATGAAGAGGTGATGGGTCGGAGTGTGTCGGAATTTTGTCGGAGTGTGAAACCCTGGTATATTATCGATTTTCCTCTTCTAAATCCGCACTGATATCGACCAATCACCTGATCAGCATGTGGAAGCAGTTTTTGGTACAATATATGGGACACTATTTTATACGCCACAGGGAGAAGAGAAATGCCTCTGTAATGGTTACAGACTAGTTGATCTCCCTTTAAAATTAGTCTAGTCTAGTTTTATATTAGTAGACATTTTATTGCGTGTGAACAATTTTTATTTGATTTGTTGTAAGAGACTGCTGTTAATTACGAACTGTTTAATTGTGATAATTAAAGCTGGTGATTAGTGACTTAATTGGTGTCTTGTATTTTGTTTTCCACTGTATCATACGACGATCAAGTAGGCCGTCGTAACAATATATATCCCTAATTCAGCTTTCTCTTATGGTCCATGAGCTTATAACTTGTTACGGTTCGCAAAACCTCATTTCAGTGGCCTGTAGGCCTATATAACAGTACAGTGGAAAACGTTTAACACGAAATATGACTCAGGTACCCATCGCTGCTTGTATTTTACTATTACTGTTTGTACGGTTAACACGAAAGTTTTATCTACAAAATATGGTTAACACGAAAACGTTTTGGTAAAAATAATGTTTGCTGGCTTTTCAATAGCTGCATAATAAATAAAATCCATACACGCACGTCCCAAAAACGGTGCAAATTAGAAACTGTGAAAGTTATGAGAGTTCCGACGAACTTGACACGAAAAATGAAAATGAAAATTGACGAGTTCTTACCGCTACCGATATGCTTCCGTTGTTGAGCCTGTTCGTCAGAGTCAACTCGGAAGGTGAATTATTTGAGAACACATTTACAAATTAGAACAATTTGTTGGAAATTTTGTTTTGGTATTATATACACAAGTAAATAACAGACTATTTTAAAAGAATTGAAGATTGTCAATATAGGAACTTTAAAAGACATACTTCATTAATATGCAACAAACCTAAGTCTAAGTTTGTTGAACAGCTACAGTGCGTGTATACTAGATTGTAAGATAAATTAATCGTATTTTTCCAAAAATTAACCAGAAATTGTCCGTTAACCAGAATGTGATAAATAAAACGTTTATATATCTTATAAGTACCTTCTGAATATTCTTTTGTGCTTTATTTTACTACACAATACAGTTAGTAATCTATACAGTATTTGTTCATTTATCTCATTTCGTTTCATTTTTTTCCGTTTAAGATGAAATTCTGTTTTAACATGAACGATATCTTTCATGTTACGCATTCATACAGAAAAGAAGGAACCACCCACCATGGTATCTTTCCGTGCTTTATTTTACTACACAATACAGTTAGTAATCTATACAGTATTTGTTCATTTATCTCATTTCGTTTCATTTTTGTCCGTTTAAGATGAAATTCTGTTTTAACATGAACGGATATCTTTCATGTTACGCATTCATACAGAAAAGAAGGAACCACCCACCATGGTATCTTTCCGTGTGTTATTTTACTACACGATACAGTTAGTAATCTATACAGTATTTGTTCATTTATCTTATTTCGTTTCATTTTTGCCCGTTTAAGATGAAATTCTGTTTTAACATGAACGATATCTTTCATGTTACGCATTCATACAGAAAAGAAGGAACCACCCACGATGGTATCTTTCCGTGTGTTATTTTACTACACGATACAGTTAGTAATCTATACAGTATTTGTTCATTTATCTTATTTCGTTTCATTTTTGCCCGTTTAAGATGAAATTCTGTTTTAACATGAACGATATCTTTCATGTTACGCATTCATACAGAAAAGAAGGAACCACCCACCATGGTATCTTTCCGTGTTTTATTTTACTACACAATACAGTTAGTAATCTATACAGTATTTGTTCATTTATCTCATTTCGTTTCATTTTTGTCAGTTTAAGATGAAATTCTGTTTTAACATGAACGATATCTTTCATGTTACGCATTCATACAGAAAAGAAGGAACCACCCACGATGGTATCTTTCCGTGTGTTATTTTACTACACGATACAGTTAGTAATCTATACAGTATTTGTTCATTTATCTTATTTCGTTTCATTTTTGCCCGTTTAAGATGAAATTCTGTTTTAACATGAACGATATCTTTCATGTTACGCATTCATACAGAAAAGAAGGAACCACCCACCATGGTATCTTTCCGTGTTTTATTTTACTACACAATACAGTTAGTAATCTATACAGTATTTGTTCATTTATCTCATTTCGTTTCATTTTTGTCAGTTTAAGATGAAATTCTGTTTTAACATGAACGATATCTTTCATGTTACGCATTCATACAGAAAAGAAGGAACCACCCACCATGGTATCGTTCCGTGTTTTATTTTCACTCGTGTTTATATAACTGTCCCACACGTATTCTGAAATACTGATATTTCTTCTGTAAGTCACAACGAAGTTGCAGCTTCATTGACACCCTAAACGATTAAAAACATTAATTTGCTTAATTGGTTTATTATTATTATTATTACCGATATGCTTCCGCTGCTGAGTCGTGTTCGTCGGAAGACAACTCGGAAGGTGAACTGTTTGAGAACACATTTACAAATTAGAACAATTTGTTGGAAAAAAAGTAATGCAGTAAGTTATTATGTGCAAAAGTAAATATCGGACTATTTTAAAAGAATTTAACACTGTCATTATAGGAACTTTAAAGACATACTTCATTAATATACAACAAACCCAACTCTAAGTTTATTATTATAATAATAATTATTATTATTGATATAGGAATATCAGAAATATAAAGGTAAATATGAATAAAACAAAATACATGGCAATAGGTGACCCTCATCAAGACTTGATATTGGTGGAAGACATGGGGAAGATTTCATACACACAGGACTACAAGTATTTAATTTGTACTATAGAGTACTACAGAGTTCTAATTTCTTCTTCTTCTTCTTCTTATTAAAGAACAAAGATATAAGACAGGAATTAAAATACAACCAGTAACGGAACTAGCGAAAAACTATAAAAAAGATGGAAACAGCATGTTATGCGCATGTCTCCAGAAAGAATTCCAAGAAAAATCCTGGATTATAAGCCAACGGAAGAAGAAATGTTGGCAGACCGAGACGGAGATGGTGAATCCGGAACAGCCAGCCTGCCTAATCCTGGACAGATAGATGATGATGATTATTATTATTATTATTCCGGCTGTACAATGTCTACACATTTTCCGGAACCAAAGATTACAAAAGTGATTGAATTCTCATCTTCCACTGCTGCTTCTTCATCGAAAGGATTTCTTTAATTTCTCGTTCCCTCAATACAGTCTGAATTTCTTCTATCCAGGTGATAGGTGGTCTTCCTCTTCTCCTTCTTCCTGGTGGGGTCCATTCCACAACTCTCCTTGGCAATCTTTCCTGTGCTATTCTTTTCGTGTGTCCATACCATTGTAATTTTTGTTTGTTTGGATAAAATCAACAATTGACTTTTTCACATTCATTCTGTCCCTAATAACTTCATTTCTAATTTTCTCACGTCTGGATACTCTTGCCGAACGTCTCCAAACGTTCATCGCTGCTGTCATTAATTTTGTTCTTGTGTGTTTATTAGTAGTCAAAACTTCTGAGGCGTAAGTCATGATACTTCTGACAATGGTTTTAATAAATATTTTGCTTTTAGTCTCTGCTGTAATTTGCTTATCCCACAGGACTCCATTTAATCCTGTAGATATAACCATCTTTCCCTAATTAATTCTGGATTGTATTTCTGTGTCTTGGTTCTCACTGGCCGTAATTTTCACCCCTAAATACTTGTATTCCTTTGTATATGAAATCTTCCCCATGTCTTCCTCCAATATGAAGTCTTGATGAAGGTCATATATTGCCATATAATTTTGTTTTATTCATATTTACCTTATTTACTCATATTAGGCTACCCATTTTTGATATTCCTATATCAATTTTCTAATCAATTGGTTTAATGTTTATTATTATTATGAATTGGTTTATTATTATATTATTATTTAATATTATTTCAATTTATTATTATAAATTTATTATTAGCCTATTATTATTGGTTTAATTATTGTGAATTAATTTTCCTACTGCGGTGTATTTCTCCTGGAAAAAAACAATCACCTTACTTTATCGACTGTTTTTGTCAGATTATACAGCCTAGAAATAAAATAATAGTCACATTTATTGACTTTCTGTGAACGATGCATATAGGCCTACCTGATATTACGACTTGTTCGTCAAGAGTATAAAAGAGTATATAAATGAAAATTATGTACGTGTATAACCTATACTTTATACATAAAGTTGTACACAACAGTTTGTAGGCGGCAACAAGGAGACGACTGACTTACCAACAAATAAGTCGTGTGTGACTACCATTACACATTCCAATGGACGGAACGGTGCAGTAGGTCCGCGCGCCCGTTCCCCGCCATTAAACGTCACGCTCATTGGCTCTGTCACTGTAATTACTCTAGTCCAGTTATTGCATCTCATTCAACACACACGGGCGCGCGCGCACTCATCGTCTTCCGTGTCTCTGTTTCGTAGCCTTTACTCTGATCCTCACTGACTACTCCCGATTTTTGTCCACGCGTTTTTCCACATACAACACACAGGGGCGGATTAGAAGCGTGTGGTGCCCTGTGCTGTCGTCAGACTGATGCCCCACCCCCCACGATGCAAAATTCAACCTTTTATCCATTATTTACACTGATAAATGGCATACTGTTAAACCTTTGATTAAACTATCAAATTACAACAAACATTTAGCTTAATAGTGACTACAATGAGGATAGTAGTGCTTAAACTTAGAAAATACTGGTCGATCCATTTTTTGTCTTGATTTTGCCTTAACGAAGTCTTGTATCATTTCTTTTAAATTGAGCGGTTCAATTATCTCGTTTTCTATATTCAACCTTTCTAACGAAGATAATCTCTCATCTCCCATAGTGGAACTCAACATATGTTTAATGCGTATTAATACAGAAAATGTACTTACAGATTCGCAGTTAGCTATCGGAATCGTAAAAAGCAGACGAAAAGCAATGTATAGGCTATATTCGAAAATACACCAATCATTTTACAATCAATAATCCAGTTTAATAGCCTACTTTGAGCGTACTGACTGTAGTATCATGGAATCTATCATCTTCACTCGAACGATTTGAAAAAAACCTCTTTCTTGCAATTTTACTCGTGGCACAAAGTGCTTCAATTCTATTAGAAGACAGTTATTCAGATAATTCGAGTAAACGTCTACAAGAGCTTTCGCTTGACTTTCCAACACGACACACTCCATGGTTAATAATTGCGTAAGATAACCAAACAATTGCGTAACGTTTGATCATAAGCTTTGCTTCGCTTAGTCGATTCAGCTGAATGGTGCCTTCTCTGACATCTGAGGTCCTGGTGCCCGGTGCTGCAGCATACTGTAGCGTTATGGACAACACAGCGTTATTACTATACGGAATTTCTGTTTCTGGTGCCAAGCCGGTTCTGTATAGCCTACAGCGATAACCAATCACGTGAAGCTTACTTCCAGTTTAGTCAGCGTTCCATAAGTTCCATTCTCAATTTAGATCTTTTTTGCCTTCCGTTTTATTTTCAGTGATAAATTTCAGCACTCGGTTCCTTCTCCTGAAAATGTGGTCGATCCAATACGTCGATTTTTTCCTAACATATTACAGAAGACTCCTATATATGTAACAGCCGCTTAGATAGTCCACATAAACAGACAAAAGAAACTCCGGAGACACGGTAAGACACTATACTTACAGAAACACATATTGTATTGCGTTTTGTGAAAAAGATATTGAAGCGTGTTTCCCTTCAAAAGCCATATTTTAATTAATTCAATTAAACTACATAATAATAACATAAGTTTACTTCAGTAAAATTATTGTCTGAGGTTTTGGCCCGTGGTCCTCTTGTTATTAACCCACACGTTTCGCCTGCAGCTGCAGCGCTCATATTCAGTGTGTCTTCCGTTCTTCTCCTCGTCTGGCGGAGGAGAGGAGCAGAACTGACGTCTGTTGGGCCTACAGCCCGGACACTCCGTCTGCTTCAACAGTAAGAATTAATGTTAAAGCATAAGTTTATTAGGGTAGATCAAAGCAAGACTTTAGCACGTGTGTCCATACTTTTAACCTCACAGACCCATATTGTTTTTCAGATTCCCCCCCCCCAAAATAAGGGGTGATAGGCAAACCTGTTAGGGGTCAAAATATTTAGAAAATCTCAAAAAAATACTAATGGGATGACGAATTAGAAACAAATTGTAAGTTAAATACGTAGCCTATATAGTGTTCAGTTTGGTAAATTTCAAATTGTTTCGAAGTAGACCCCAAAAAGTGGACCGAAAGATTGTAAAAAACGCCCAAAGGCATGCCGACGACAATACATTTAAGACAATTTTAACCAAATTCTGAATACGGTGTTCAGTTTTGGAAACTTCAGACTTTTAGAACACCAGGGCCCAAAACAAGAGATAGAATATTTGAAAAAATTCTATAAATCCATTCCGGATAGTCAAAAAGACGGTATAAAACCAAAATTTATTGACCTGACTTTATCTAATGATAAGCGTATTTAGCTACAAATTTTCAGGGAATTTTGCAGCTCCGAACTTATTTTTTATCTTAAATCATATATAATTTTCGTTTAACTTTTTTTGCAAAAGTCTGTTTACACCTATTTGTTATTTAATTAACAAAGTTGTGTTAGTGGTTATATCACAAACAGAATTAACACTGTTGCACAGCACTATAGAAAAATTATTCCTATTAGCGCTTTCAAGCTTCACATTTCCGATTTGATGATGAGGTGTGAAGCTTGAAAGCGCTAATAGGAATAATTTTTCTATAGTGCTGTGCAGCAGTGCTAATTCCGACTATTTATTAATTTATGATCAAAAACCCTTTTCTTTAAGAAGAAGTCATAATTAATAATCATGGAAATCTGCAAAACTTAATTTTAATTTTTCGATCAAAAGTGAACTGTTAAGATATAAAACCAAAGACGTAAAATTTAAAACGTACAGACAGTGTTTATTAAAAAGTTTTATCCTTAAAATTGTCGGTGCCTTCACGTGTATTGGGACGTGGAGAGTTGGGGAACCACACACGATTGTGCTAAAGCGGTTTTGGCACAAAGTAATTAGTTTATTTGTCAGTACTATGTTTGCGAGTTACATATTCGCGCAAGTATTTCTCCTTGGTATAATAATACCTCCGTTTATTTTTAAATTTTAGGAAGCAACACATACTCATTAGTTATAAATGTTACGAGTAACGCTAGTAAAGTCAAGTATTTGGCAAAGCGCACACACAATGACAAATATTAATGGACAATCCTCGTAACGGCCCTCGCTGTGCGGAAGTAGAGAGAGTTAGTATATCCGTTATATATATATATGTGTGTGTGTGTGTGTGTGTAATGAACTTGGCGTTAGTGGGTAGTGTGTTGCTTAGGACAATGTGGGCAGATTGATAAACGAAACTTTGAAGACCGAACAGGCATTTTACTTAATCTGTGTAGCGACAACGAAGAACAGCAAAAACAAAGACGATTTTTTACAATACTGCTGATGACGAATTACGTTTGGCTCAAGATTTTGAAGACATAGAGTACACTGACTAGAACATTGATACAGGAATATCAGAAATGGGGACTACAGGTAAATATGAATAAAACAAAATACATGGCAATAGGTATGCCATCACGGTCTTGATCTTCATCAAGACTTGATATTGGAGGAAGAGATGGGGAGATTTAATATACAGATGAATACAAGTATTTAGGGGTAAAAATTACGGCCAGTGGGAAGCAAGACAAAGAAATATAATCCAGAATTAATTTGGGAAAGATGTTATATCTACCTTAAATGGAGTCGTGTGGGATAAGTATATTACAGCAGAAACTAAAACCTAAATATTTAGAACAATTGTTGGAAGTATCATGACTAACGGCTCAGAAGTTTAGACTACTAAACACACAAGAACAAAATTAATGACAGCAAAGACGAACTTTTGGAGACGCTCGGCAAGAGTATCCAGACGTGAGAATATTAGAAATGAAGTCATTAAGAGCAGAATGTATGTGAAAAATTCAATTGTTGATTTCATTCAAACAAAAAAATTACAATGGTATGGACACACGAAAATAATGGCACAGGATAGATTGCCAAGGAGACTTATGGAACCTGGATACAAGAGATTCAGACTATATTGAGGGAACGAGAAATTGAAGAACTTTGGACGGAAAAGTAACACTGTAAGATGAAAATTCAATCACTTCTGTAATCTTTGGTTCCGGAAAATGTGTAAACATTGTACAACCGGAATTAATTACAAAAAAATTACCATAAATAATAATAATATTAACGTCATCATTAGTATTTACATTATTAGAAAATTTTTTAAAAAGATTTAATGATTGAGTAGTATGCTATTGAGAGCTCTTAGAAAATATAAAGCTCTCCGTTTTCTCTCACACCGTAACTAGACATGCTTATGCTTATACATAGTGAGGATGTTTGCTGCTTCACAAATAGAATTTAAGTAAATTAAATTCCATAATGCAGAAAACATTAAAAGTTTTCAAAATTAAACGCTGTATTCTAACTTTTACATACTAGCAAGCTGTACTGAAACAGATATTAAGAAATAATATACGTCATTTTTATTCACGAATTTTAAAAATTCGTAAATATTTTGAACTGAAAGCGACCATGCTTTATAAAGATTGAACCCCTCCCGCCTTAACCGTCCCCAACGTTTTCACGTGATTTTCCTACAGTGAAATCGCATGGAACACTTACAGCAGCGCGACAACCCATTGCTGAGTCAAGGCCTCCTTTAACAGTCTCCGCCAGTTGTCCCGGTCAAGTGTAATGCTCTCCAGTTCCGGGTCCCAAGGATATGGCCCGTATCATAATTTAGACCGTCTTCCCAACGTAGTTTGGGTCTACCAACCCATGTGGCAATGGCACCTAGTACCCTGTCCCATGGCCTGTCCCAAGCCAGGAACAAGGAGGAGGGATAGGGGGAGTAACAACCCACTAAAACACCAGGATTCGGCTGACCCGGCTGATAGCACCCTGTAAGGGCTCCTGACCTAGGGTTACAAGGTAGGGTGGACGTGGCTCAATAGCCGTGGTGAAGGCAACACGTCTAGGAGTACGGCGCCCGGAAATCACTGCCCCTGGTCCTCCAGGTTGGGGGTTGGATCGGAGAATTCACATATCCCATCTGTCAAACTCTTTTATGTGCCGAAACCTACCAGTTTCTCAGCCAGTCAGTTAAACAAATATTTGTGTGATGGCTAATAATAATTTATTCCCCGTAGGGGCCCAGTCCTCAGTCACTGCTACTATGGAACACTGCTACTATAAAACAGCTGATATGGAGCTACAGTTAATTTCCACTGCGCAGGAGTAACACTGCGGTCTTTCCGAAGACCAAGGTTTCTAAAGAAAAAATGTAATAAATTAAATCCTTCTTTATGCAAAATATTTTAAGGTTGCTGATTCATTACTTCTGTCAGTGAAACGATAGAGTCTACGTGAAAAAGACGCGGCTGACAAGGAGAACAGGAGCTCAAGTTGCAGAGTGGTATCGCAATCACTATGAACCACATATCAGCGCGCGGGGGGTCTGGCCGCTCCTATCTGTTGATGCTATTGTCATGCAAATACCCGAGGATGTCTCACACACGTTGTAGCTGGCCAAGAACCAGACAGACAGAACTGTGCCGCATTCTTCTCGCGTCGCTACTGTGGACAGACACAGTATCTCATCTCCGCCCTGCCCATTCACGCTGTCCTACAAGAATAACATGACTGACTGAGGATTGTACATGTTTATTTACTGACACACGAACCCACACCTTCTAGACGTCTATCGTCAGAAGACAGGTTAAAGTTAAAACCACAAAAATGTGGACACGGGCAGGTGATACTGCCCCCACGACGGAGGTATCTTGAAGAATTTAGGTATATATGTAGCGAGAGATTTCAATTTATTTGCCACCAATATTGCTACCACACAACTTGCTCGTCTGGACTGTGGTACACCACTATAAAGGATTGTGTAATAATTTAAATCTTTTTATATCTAACATCTTTTAATAATATCTTTTAATCTTTTAATAATTTCAAATATCTAAGCAAAAAACAAAAATCATGGCTTTTTGGGGGAAGTTTCCAGTCAGACCAAAAATTGTTCTTGAGGTAACAGTTTTGGAACAAGTCTCTGACTTCAATTGCCTGGGTTGCACTATCTGTATTGGGAATGACACAGGCCGAGATATCACTACAAAAATATCGAGGTTTCAGATGATGTGTGGTGTGTGTCATATATAGAACGTTGAGGAAAAAGACAAAGAAAGAGACAAGGCTTAAATTTTATAAAACAATGGCAGTGCCTGTTTTACTACATGGATCTGAAACACGGGTTCCTACGGAGATGATTAAAAACCAGATTCAAACTTCCGAAATGAACTTTCTGAGAAGAATAAAGTGTTGCACGAGACAGGATCGTTTGTGCAGTGAGGATATTAGTGAAGAGCTACAGGTATTCTCCATAAATGATAAGAACCAGACATATCGCAGGTAATGGTTACATCATCTGGATAGAATGGAGGATGTCGACTACCCAATATGCATATAATGTTGCGTTTCAATATAGACCCTTTTGTACAAGAGATGTAGGAAGACCGAGAGTTAGATGGAGAGACACTCTGTGAAGACGGAATGAGAAGAAGAAGAAGAAGAAGAAGAAGAAGAAGAAGAAGAAGAAGAAGCGAGAGATGTTTTTTGAAAGGTCAGTCAAACACCCGGGAGTGCATTTTAATAACATTACTCCGGCTGTGTAAGCCTACGGGTTGATTGTTATTCTATTTGTAACGATGAACCGCCAACCACATCAACCCCAAAACAGACAGACAGATAGATAGAAGCTCCCCCCCCCCCGAAAGGGTCTAGTTAAAACTAGAAACTTGCTTCCCACAAGTTTTGTGAATTTTTTTTCAACTAGGCCTATGCTTGCACTATATATTTTTTTCATGACTCTGTTCTTTCTTTCCATTTTTATATCTACTGTCCCTCGTACGTTTCAGAATACTATTATTTGTTTTCAGAATTATTATTTTATTAGACATTTACAAATAATAAAATGTTTACGCTAAGTAGTTCTAGTTAGTCGATGGGTGAAGTCACATGAAATAAACATATACGTTGTAACGGTACATAACCCGGTCCCAATAAAGTAAATCATGAGAATAAAAGTCAGAAATGGGTAGAACTAAAGCTCGCTCAAAATTTAATTATATCACTCCACATAATAAACAATTCGAGTGGTATATAGTGCGAAGTGAGTTCTAGTGTACCCATTGAGGTGGAAAAACCAAAGTGAAACTAATGTATTACTAAACTGTGCTGTATGTTTTGGATAGGATAAAACTATGGAAGTAGTATGTAGTAATACTAATTGATTTTTGTGATTTTATTTATTTATTGTAATTCATATTGTATGAACCACAATTTGTTATACCCAAGTTAATATTATATTGTTTCAAATAATTATGTTAGATTGTAGGAAAACCCAGGTTTAATTTTAAAGGACATAAAAATTTTAACTACCAAAGATAATATAAAATTAAAATAATCCTATGAAGGAAACGACAACAGGAAGTAGTACCGGGTATGAACACTATTCGAGACTAAATAAATAATATATAAATTTATTTAATGATAATAAAATGATAAAATATTTATATAGAATGTCATAAAAAAAAATTAACCAAAACATATTATGTAAATTAAATTAGTAAAGAAACCGGAATGGAAAGTAATTATTTTTTACATAAATAAAATATAAATTTATAATAATCACAAACGGCCTACATAATAAAAATACTATGTGTTACTAAGAGTGATGGAAAATAACAAGTATTGTTAATAAGATATAAAAATTTTGAACTGAACCAGAGTTGTTGAAGAAACGATGCGACAAAAATTATAAAAAATAACCTTTTTTGGACGTTGGAGGAGGCGAAATTCACGCAAGAGTAATAAACAAAGTGAATACTAACTAATTATACCTGAGGAATCCAAATTAAATGGTGATATACATTAAAAACCAGTGGATGAAAACATTCTGAGGATCCAATATAGTTCGGCCTACTTCTAGTAGACAATCAGGAATACTCGAAATGAAAAGGAAATAATAACGCAAGACGTACCTCATCACAGAATAAAACTTCAATCCAGTAAGGACAACACGGAGCGAGGTAATATAAACATTTTTCGTAATAAATCCAGAAGAAAACTCGTTTTTTAATAGTGAAATAGAACAAAAATATTAATTGTATCATATGTTTATTTCAAAAGTAAACAAATACATGCTGCTCTCTTACGGCAGTTCCGGAAACTACGTAATATCTGAAAATTAAACAAAATTATTTATTAATTTCTTATATTTGTAAAGCGTAGCATTTAGCCATTTCTGACACTCTCATAACACAAAGATTTCACCCTGAACCCTGGGGAATTAATAAGAATTATGTAATAACTGATGTATTGTATTATAGCGTAATATTGGTTAAATAACAACATATATGTTTTGTTCCTTAGACAGATCTATGTTTAATCGGTAAAGTCGAGATTTTTTGTTTTTTTAATAAAAAAAAAAAGATTAATTGTGATACCTATATTTTGGTGGCTGGAGACAAAAGTCAATGATCAATAAAGCAATATTATTGAAAATTAATATTGAATTATAACGTGTTATAATTTATTGTAGTGGATAGTTAATGAAGATTTCAGCACAACATACAGAAAAAAAATCGTCACAACAGAGGGGCAATAAGGATACTTACTCTTTCTTCTGTATAAGGCTGAACAAATTACCTCCTTGACCCCAAATCACACACTCTCGATTTCTTTTAGATTGAGTAAAACAAGATAAACAAAATCCTTTATTTATACCTTTTAAAACGTCAGTTAGTATAATTCAAATGTGATGCATACTGCGTGAGGCATATAATAACACTTTCGCAAGTGCACACCTCACATTAAGCGGTACGTTACAGAATTGGCGAACCCAACATTTGGGGCTTGACTAAAGGTGTACGTTTCGCTAAAGTGCCTCACATAAAAGCAGGACGTTACAGAATTGGCGCTCAACGTAAAAGGGCGGTAATTAGAAAAGAATTTTGATATTTAATAAAAATATATATCAAAAAATCTAATTATCGTTGGCTGTTATGAGAAAACAAGAAATGCCTAATACCCGAGGAAAATCGAAGAAGAGGGCAGAAGAAAAGGAGATTGAAGAAGGTGGACAGGAACAAGAAATAGAGTTAGTCACGGACAGTGAAATGGACCAACAGACATGTGATACAGAAGAAACCGAAGTAGTTATGGATACGGAAAAGGAAATAGTGGAAGAGGATGCCCAAGGGGACCAACCAGATAAATCCACCCAAAAAGAAGACATGAGCATGCAGGAGATGTTGAGAATTATTATGGAAAGCAATAGACAAACCAATGATAAAATAGACGAAAAAGTTAAGAAACAGGAGGAAGAATTTGACAAAATAGATGAAAATTTTAGAAAACAGGAGGAAGCCTTGAAACAAACCAATGAGGAAAATAAGGAGAATTTTAAGAAACAGGAGGAACAAAATAGACAAACCAATGAGAAAATAGATAGCATTCAGGAAAGTTTAGTCAAACAACTAAATGAAAAAATAGAAACCATTCATGGAAATATCAAACAAACTATGAATGAACGATACCATGAACTGAAGGAAGCGGTTGAAGGGCAAAGAGAAGAGATGAATGCAAAATTTGAAGAGAATAATGAGAATTTAAAACAAATTGAGGGTAAGATGGAGAATTTCAATAAAGGATTAAGAGAAAATCTAGAAGGTAAAATTGAACTGATCAATAATACGTTAAGCCAAAGAGTAGAGGCATATAAGGAAGAGGCAGAGAAGAAATTAGTAGAAACTAACCAAAGATTAGATACAACTGAAGAGAAGATGGAACTAATTAAAGTTGGAGTTGAGGCAAGAATGGAAAAAGAAGAACAAGATAACCAAGTTCGTGTAATGGCCATACGACAAGAAAATAATGACCAGTTAGATAGCATTAAAAGCAGTCTAAACTGTAAATTTTCAGAGTTTCATAAAACTGTAGAGAATGTAAAAAATCAATGTGATAGCCAAGCAGAGAAATTAGATAGTTTGCAACAAATACAAACCAATTTTCAATGTGATGTAGATAGAATGAGTGCTAGATCTGCATGCAGCAGTCATCATGTTTATCCAGACAATAAGGAAAGTGTAAACTTTTGGGATTATCGCAGAAACCCACTTGAATTTTTAGGGAGAGTAGATGAAATTTTGAACAGATCAAAGGAGAATCGATGGAATATGATAAAAGGTCTATTAGACGAATCGTTCAAAAATATCAATGATAATTGGTGGACAGCAATTAGGAACGAGGTGTGTGATTCTGAGGGTTTCAAAACTATGTTCAAACTTAAGTACTGGTCAGAATCAGTACAAAACATTATTAGGGACGATATCTGTCATGGTAGGTATGACCGTACAGCGGGACAAACACCTACTGCTTACTTTTTAGGGAAGGTGTGTATCGCCAAGTATCTAGACCCTAAGATACCTGAAGAGTGTCTAATGACCAAAATGGCGTATCATTTTGAAGAAAAGATCATCAGTGCACGCTTGAGTGGACAAATCAAAACTATTGGAGGCATGGAAACGCTGCTAGAAAATTATGAACAGGAATCTTATTATAGGAGAAGTCGATGGAGGTCAGGGAATACCGAGGAGCGGAGGAATGAACCACCAAGAGAAAATAGGCCCAGAGTTAATTATCTACATGCTAATAACAATTATTACAGTAATAGTTACCAAGGAAGACGTCCGTATTTTAACCAGAGACAAAATTATGATCGAAGAGATGAGAGAAACAACTACAACAGACAACAATGGAATGATCATGACGAATATAGGAGGTCCAGAAGTGGAGATAGAAATAGGGACATACCCTCAGGAGATCCACCAAATGACAATCAGAGAACTAATCAAGTCCAAGTAAATTATCTAATGCCTGATGAGAGGGATTCGAGGAGACCCGATGAACAGCCACAAAGAAAAGTGGACAAACGAGTTGACCATGGGAAAAATCAAGGGTCTAATCCTGGTCCCAGTAATAAAGATGAGAGGCTATATACATACGATAATATTGAAATGTATGGTAGTGATCCGCAATGGGGCAATCCAATAGCGAATTTTATTGACAAGTTTAATCAACAGAATCCACGGGAAAAATATACGAGTGGATCAATCCGTGTTGTGAATGATACTGAAAACGGTTAAACTAATGTAAAATGAAGAAACAAAAAACCCCAAAATTCAAAAAGTGTGTAAGTACAACTTACTTAAGATATTTCGAAACCATATAATTTAAAATAAAAAGACAAACCACTAAGAAAATGTAAGAACAGATTATATAATTTAATTATAAATAACTGATTTAAAATGGACTAATAGGAAAAATAATATTTTTATGGTAACAAAAGAAGAATAAATAAATAAACAATTGATGGTAATGTGCTCAGATAAGGAGAATAACGAATAATTTAATGACTACAATGAAACTGAAGGAGGATAATTAATACTATAATTAGAATTTCTCGGAATTGAAGATTTTATAAGAAGAAATGATACGGAGAAATATGTCACAAGAAGTAAAGTCAGAAGAATTTTAACATAAGGCCTATCAATGATGTTATATGCTATTAATTAATGATAAAAAAGAAGGAATCAAGGAGAAGAAGAAATATATAAATAAATACAAACAGCTACAGTATGAAGAATCCCAAAAGTGTTTGGTACTAGTCGCTAATTGACTACTACTTATAAGTTTTTTATTTTTATGTATTGACCGTAGAAATGTTCCGGCAATAATTTGTATGAGCAGGGATGATGTTCCCCTGGTCTCAGAAGGTGTAAGGATGGACAGCGGTGTATGGACCCAGAGTGGGCACCCGACTGGAACCACCGCACAGGATAGGGAAAAATGTTAGGGAAATTGAATATTTAAGGGATAATAATTATAAAATAGCTGAAAGGATTGATATTAGATTCCAGAAGTATAAATGAAGAAAATAGAAGGAAGATAGCAGACCGAAGCTTAATTGATAAAGCGAGTATATAAAAGTAAATAGAAATGAGTGTTGAAACAATTTTAATATGATTAGTGTGACCAGTCCTTATCAAATAAAATGTGGAAGTACCACTAACCCCGAGAAATAATTGATGAATTTGCCTCCAAGAGAGAGAGAGTTAAGTAAGAAAACGACAATTACCACAAGTCTGAATTACCAGAGTTTATAATCAGTCAGCAATGAAACATTATTATGAAAACAAAGTCAAGACCATTAGGAGACTTGAACCAATTAACAATTTATTTCTATCAACGAGTTGAACTAAAATAAATTTGTTCTAGTGGGGGGGCTTTATGTAACGGTGCATAACCCGGTCCCAATAAAGTAAATCATGAGAATAAAAGTCAGAAATGGGTAGAACTAAAGCTCGCTCAAAATTTAATTATATCACTCCACATAATAAACAATTCGAGTGGTATATAGTGCGAAGTGAGTTCTAGTGTACCCATTGAGGTGGAAAAACCAAAGTGAAACTAATGTATTACTAAACTGTGCTGTATGTTTTGGATAGGATAAAACTATGGAAGTAGTATGTAGTAATACTAATTGATTTTTGTGATTTTATTTATTTATTGTAATTCATATTGTATGAACCACAATTTGTTATACCCAAGTTAATATTATATTGTTTCAAATAATTATGTTAGATTGTAGGAAAACCCAGGTTTAATTTTAAAGGACATAAAAATTTTAACTACCAAAGATAATATAAAATTAAAATAATCCTATGAAGGAAACGACAACAGGAAGTAGTACCGGGTATGAACACTATTCGAGACTAAATAAATAATATATAAATTTATTTAATGATAATAAAATGATAAAATATTTATATAGAATGTCATAAAAAAAAATTAACCAAAACATATTATGTAAATTAAATTAGTAAAGAAACCGGAACGGAAAGTAATTATTTTTTACATAAATAAAATATAAATTTATAATAATCACAAACGGCCTACATAATAAAAATACTATGTGTTACTAAGAGTGATGGAAAATAACAAGTATTGTTAATAAGATATAACAATTTTAAACTGAACCAGAGTTGTTGAAGAAACGATGCGACAAAAATTATAAAAAATAACCTTTTTTGGACGTTGGAGGAGGCGAAATTCACGCAAGAGTAATAAACAAAGTGAATACTAACTAATTATACCTGAGGAATCCAAATTAAATGGTGATATACATTAAAAACCAGTGGATGAAAACATTCTGAGGATCCAATATAGTTCGGCCTACTTCTAGTAGACAATCAGAAATACTCGAAATGAAAAGGAAATAATAACGCAAGACGTACCTCATCACAGAATAAAACTTCAATCCAGTAAGGACAACACGGAGCGAGGTAATATAAACATTTTTCGTAATAAATCTAGAAGAAAACTCGTTTTTTAATAGTGAAATAGAACAAAAATATTAATTGTATCATATGTTTATTTCAAAAGTAAACAAATACATGCTGCTCTCTTACGGCAGTTCCGGAAACTACGTAATATCTGAAAATTAAACAAAATTATTTATTAATTTCTTATATTTGTAAAGTGTAGCATTTAGCCATTTCTGACACTCTCATAACACAAAGATTTCACCCTGAACCCTGGGGAATTAATAAGAATTATGTAATAACTGATGTATTGTATTATAGCGTAATATTGGTTAAATAACAACATATATGTTTTGTTCCTTAGACAGATCTATGTTTAATCGGTAAAGTCGAGATTTTTTGTTTTTTTAATAAAAAAAAAAGATTAATTGTGATACCTATATTTTGGTGGCTGGAGACAAAAGTCAATGATCAATAAAGCAATATTATTGAAAATTAATATTGAATTATAACGTGTTATAATTTATTGTAGTGGATAGTTAATGAAGATTTCAGCACAACATACAGAAAAAAAATCGTCACAACAGAGGGGCAATAAGGATACTTACTCTCTCTTCTGTATAAGGCTGAACAAATTACCTCCTTGACCCCAAATCACACACTCTCGATTTCTTTTAGATTGAGTAAAACAAGATAAACAAAATCCTTTATTTATACCTTTTAAAACGTCAGTTAGTATAATTCAAATGTGATGCATACTGCGTGAGGCATATAATAACACTTTCGCAAGTGCACACCTCACATTAAGCGGTACGTTACAGAATTGGCGAACCCAACATTTGGGGCTTGACTAAAGGTGTACGTTTCGCTAAAGTGCCTCACATAAAAGCAGGACGTTACAACGTATGTTAAAATATACGTTACTTATATGATACGATATCCACACGTATACACGTATATGCAAGGACACGTATATCACGAATTTTTATAAAGAAAATTTTTGGAATGTTTCACGTCCATTTCCCTGTCACGTCCTTTCATGTCTAGAAATCCACGAGCTACTAGAAGCATTCATTCCTACTAGAATACTAGAATAACTCATCATGACCAAGAGGCTTCTCTTTTTCACTGAAAACATTAGGCCTAGCTTTCGTTTCTGGTGTAGGTTTCATTTGGAAGTAACTGTGACGTCCAATTTTTATGTTGTCATCTGCCAAACAAAGATCATCCTTGTCCCTTCCTGGATATAAAACGAGTGGTACACGTTAGAGACCACAGTACTATGGTTAAGGGTGAGTGTAAAAATTCGAGCTGTACTAACGTGTACCACTCGACGTTTGTACAGCTCGAATTTTTACACTGATGATGGCAGTCGATGGTACTGTCGAAAGGTCTGTTTTAGTAAGAAACAATTCGGGAATGAATTTTAATAAGACGAACAATCACTTTTGAATTCGGCAGCCCATTTCTTTACTGAATTAAATGACGGGGAAGAGTCTCCAAAAGTGGAATCCAACTCGGTTTTGTTCAGTTTCCGTTGCCGTTACACAATTGTATTTCAAAATACTTTATCACTGCTCCTCATTCGATTCTATCAATATTTTTTTCGAAAAACACCAAACTTGTTTATTTAATCAGTACAATCAAACTAGTAAATGCAACTGTTTTAAACGATGTAATGACCAAAAATTTTAATTTTTTTAAATTTTGATCAAGAAGTACGTTACACCAGCCAAGTCACCCCAACCCAGGCCAGAAGCAATAAATAAAGAGGCAACTTAACGAAGTGTCAACTGGACGCTTGCCAAGAACAATAAGAAAATGCCTGACACAACACTACAATAGGAAGTAAGGTTCGCCTGTGACAGACTCGACTCAACTGAGATTTACAGCCCACAACAAACCGGACAAAAAGATGCAGTACGGTGGCCCAGATACGGAGAAATTGTAGCGAACACACGCTGTAAGGTTAATTTGGAGCGTGCCAGCAATAAGAAAGGAGTACTCACACAAAGGGAGTCAACCCCGTATGAGAACAAAACGGTGTATATCCAGTGAATAGGACTAGGATGTGCGCACAGCGGGAAGACATCTTACTGGTGACAGCTAGTATTTATGACGAGGGACAGGAGTGGCATCTTGGAAACGACGACACGCAGTGTGCTGCTAATTGACGAAAAAGGGTCATGGAAAGTCAGACAATAACGAAATGCGACGTATTTTTCGCGTGAGAACAGCAGCAGACCTCCAGAGTATACTTAGACAAAAGCTTGATAGACAGGCGCGGAATTGCTCTACATTCTAGGAAATGGTACGGAGCCCTTTCGTCGTGTACTTGAGGGGATGCCCGATAACCAACCAGAGTCCGGCATCTTCCCAGGACGCAGGTGGAGAGGACTGTCGTCATGATAGCAACGCGAACAACGAATCAGAGGTCGAGAACCATAGTTCTACATAAGGGTAGGAGTTCATCTGACCTATCATGGTTGACCAAAGGCGTGTTTGCCAGGACATTGCATTGTGGTAAATGAAGCTTAATAAAAACAGTTTACAGGGCACGCGGAGCGAGCAGTCTTCATAAAAATCTCCATCTTATTCTATTTCTCAGTCTCAGTATAATTCTCAGTCTTAATACATTTTCAGTTAATATACATATATCAGTTTTACTCTGAAACTCAGTTACGCAGTGCTTCAATCAGTTAACACAGCATTTCAGTTAATGACAAGTTATTCAGTCATAGTGTATTCGCAGTGACTCAATCATGCAGTATATTCCAGTGGTTAAAAACTTTCAGTTACTCAGTTTTACTCAGCTACCGCTTGTTGAGAACTAAGTTAATTATTCGCAGTTTCATTTAATAACAGACTCGCAGAACTTTCGTCAATGCTTTACCGAGTTACGTAATGTATCGTTGCACAGTGCGAAGTGTTACAATACCGAATGGAACAGTACATCACGTAATCTACAACACAATACAGTAACGTATATAGATACAAGAAGAAGTTTGACGATAGACAGTTATATATACACGATAATTAACAATGAACGCAATCATGCAACACATAACTTTATAGACACTCATATTAACGACCGACATCAACGGAACACACACCGCGAGTGAATCTTATCCGCGAGTGTTAAGTGATGATAACATCGAAGCTACGCAACCTTACACATTTGGATCATCAGTGGGAAGGAGTTTCGCCGATGGAAATTTTGGATAATTCATCTCACAAGTAAATCTTTATGTTATTACTGTTATAATAACTCTAATGTCCTGACTCTTTTCAAAGAAATCACCCTTTGAGAATTTAGATTGACTATTATGGTAATTTCAATTAAAGGTATTCATCTGAGGCAAATGAACGCATTAGTGTAAGATTTATATGTTGATTATCTATGTTCATGTATGTTCATTGTGTCATATATATGTATGTGTATGTTTTTCAGCGAACGGCGTAATGAATTCATATTGTAATTTGATTCATATATATATATATATATATATATGTGTGTTCTCTTTTATGCATGTATTTACAGGGCATAATTTATATCCATATATTGGACGTTTCTTTGTTTGAATAGTGTTAAAATAAATAAGTGTTTATTTTACTAAGTATTTATGCGTTCATGATTGCCAATCTTACCTTGTAACAGACATTAACGTCAATTGAATGAATCGTAGTAAAATCTTATATCATTTTTTATACAACTATCAGAGTCTCATTGCAGTAATTATGCTAATCATTAATGAACATAGTCACTAGCATCGAAGTAACTAATGTATCACGTAAATTCAATTAATTGGTATAATTAATCTAATTGGATAATTACATGATTAGATTCCATAAATTAGCATAATTGCATAGTATATATATAAGTGGGGCACAACAAATATCAATTACATCCCCATTATATTATAACGTTATGGTTTGTTGACGACAGCATCTGGCCAGCATCTGGACAATGGAAAATGGACAACTACCTAAGAGGTAGCGTTTCGATATAGACCTTTCGGTACAAGATATGTGGGAAGACTTAGAATGAGATGCAGAGATACCCTGTGAAGACGGAACAGACAAAGTGCTACTCCGTGTAGTGAAGAAGAAGTAAAAGGAGAAGGAGGAGCAGAAGGAGAAGGAGAAGGAGAAGGAGAAGGAGAAGGAGAAGGAGAAGGAGAAGGAGAAGGAGAAGGAGAAGGAGAAGGAGGAGGAGGAGGAGGAGAAGAAGAAGAAGAAGAAGAAGAAGAAGAAGAAGAAGAAGAAGAAGAAGAAGAAGAAGAAGAAGAAGAAGAAGAAGAAGAAGAAGAAGAAGAAGAAGAAGAAGAAGAAGAAGAAGAAGAAGAAGAATCGAACCTTTAAACAATCCTAGCCATTGTTTGCCATCATAGCCGTTAACACACCTGATGTTATCTCCGTGTCAGGTCGAGAACTTTTCGAACCGAGGTCTGCCCTCGTACCGTGAAGCTTTGTGGCAATTGAACAACAAAATTGCAGCACAGTTTGTGCCAATGAAAATGTATTACTAGAGACAGAGTTGTGGAGTAGCGAGGTTAAACAACATAAGACATTATAAGATAACAGCAAGACCAGAAGTCGACACTGATATCGAAATGAAGAGAACGATACGACGAATGCCAGTAGAAAGGTGGCCTCGAAACCGCGGATGTTTTGTATTAATGACGCGGTTAAGCCACTGGAATATCGCAGTTTTCAAGAGGAGGGCCGCAGAGACAAAACAAAAGGGGAGACAATCTCACTCGCACAGACTGACAGATAGAATTATAAATCCAAGAGGAAACGAGCACGAGGTATAAACAAAAAAGCGGTGACATTAAAGAAGAAGAGAACAGCCAAATTGCCTAAAGTCAGAACAGGAGTAGAATACGCCATTTCACTGCATCCATCTTTTCATTCGTTCTCTTCATTTGACTCTTCGAATTAATCTTTAATTTATTAAGTATCTGTAAACTCTACTTCGGGGTCAACGAGTTTATTTCCCTTATATACGTCACGGCTAGTTAGTTTAATCCGACGCAGTCGGTAAATTAAGTGGCCCAGTCTACGTACAGCTGACACGTGTCACGTGACACAACAACAACAGGTGATATTTGTCGGTCAGCTGTTGCTTGACGAGACGTTCAGTTCAGTTCGTACGCTTTCACTTAATCTGAATATGAATGTGTAGTGGGCAAGCTACCGGCTAATAGTCTCACCCGTGTAAACATTCACATTAAACCAGACACAATGTCGGATTAAGCGAAAGTGATTTTTATCATTAATCATGTGAAGTAAACACATCACAGTCTTCAGCTGATAAACAAATCCGCATGAGTGCGCACGCGTGTGTGTGATATACACAGTGATTCATAAATCAATGGCTCCTAAACTTTTCGGCCCGCTGGCCCCCTCCCAACAAATTTCGCGGACTCTTTCTGAGTTGGGAAATAAAATAAAAGTAAACATAATACAAACAATATAGTTTAATTGAGATTTATTTAAATTGATTAAATTGAGGTGTAACTTGTAAAATTATAACATAAGTGACATTAAACACAGTTTAATGTGAAAGGAATAATTATTTCAGAAGATGGAACAACAAAGAATGACATCAAAAATAGGATACAACAGGGAAAAAGGGCTATTCGTTTGTTAATCTCCATTACTTTGGTCGAACACAATGAAACTTCAAACTAAACTGATAATCTACACAACTATTGTGGAGCCCATTTTAACTTATGGCTGCGAATGCTGCCAACTTTCAGATAAAGAGAAAAAGATGATAGAAACTGTGGAAATGGACTTCTTAAGAATAGCGTGTAATATTTCTAGAATGCAACATGTTAAAAACGAAGATATAAAAAGGAAATCAGGGCGCATATTTACAACAGCAGAAAGAATAGAATCCAGACAGTTGCTATAGTATGGTCACGTAATGAGGATGGAGGAGAAGCGATGGACAAAGAAAGCATTGAGTTACACACCACAAAACAGGGGAAGAAAAGGAAGACTCACAATACAATGGAGAACAGGAATTAGAAAAAGCATAAGGGATCGAGCTATTGAAGACGATGACTGCAATGATAGGGAGAGATGGCGATCGAAATGCGGGATGCGGCATAGCCTGTAGGACCCCCGCTAATAATAATACTGATGTGAAAAATGAGACGCTTTTGAACAATTATCAGTGTAATGTTGCGTTCAATTTTCTATATCTTCAGTACTGAGTCTAGTCCAGTTTTTTTCTTAGCGTTTAATTAGGTGAGATAAGAAAAAGCGGTATCTCATAAATAAACAGCGGTCACTCTCACAATTATGCACTCTAAAGTTTTCGCGAGAGTTGCGCATATTCAGTCATTAGATAATCAAAAGGCAGCTAGGTATAATACCGAGACGAGCTGCTAGAACTTCAAGGGCGAACTTCCCTCGCTAGAGTGAATACGAAATGAAACGATCAAAGAAGAAATGGGCGGACAAAAGACAATCATCGACTGCATTGAAGAAAAACAACTAATCTGGTACGGACAAGTACAAAGGATGGGATAGGACGGACTACCAAAGAAAACAATGAGATGGATACCTTGGGAGCACAGAAAGAAAGGAACACCCAAGAAAACATGGGTAGAGGTCATAAGAAGATCAACGAGCGACAGAGGACTAAACGACGAAAACTATAACGACAGACAGCAATGGAGATTAGGATCGGACAACGTCGTAGGACGTTTTGATCCCGAATTAAAAATAAAGCTACGAATAATATCTCTCATACTCCTCACTCCTTACTTTACTTTCGTACAAAACTTAACGTTTATTAACTCAGACACCAGCAAACTCAGTTTCAGTTGATAAACAGATCGGCTACACAGAAGATCTAACAGACCATTAACCTATCAGTTTGATTAGTTTGATATTACTTTTACAATTACAGTTATACTGACAAAAACTGGACTTTCAGATTTTACAGCATACAATTAATATGCTCTACTTGTATAGAGCAAAAAATATAATTGGCTAATTTGCAGATTTGCAGCAAATCATATGTTCTACTCTGTTACAGGAAGTGTTCTATTTTTTTTTTATAACCGTGTCCACGGACGCCAAGTTGAAATGAAAGTCACTGCCATAGGTCATCGCACTGTAAAAAAGAAGTAGTCGTTACTTTTTTAAAGTATAAGCACAATTTTATTATTGTGGTATCATTTATTGTATCATTATCATTTATCAGTTCAATCTGTTATTGCTGTACCCGATTTGGCTGTTGTTTCAACCCGTATTTAATAACTTATTCGCATTCTTCAGTTTAGTATTTTAGTTTATTACTATTCCTACCGTCCCCCCAAAGTACTGGAAAGGACGAGTAACGCTTTATGGTCTCATTCCTTGATGAAGGGAAATATTCAGCCGCACCTCCAAGTAGTGGGGGACGCGCAACACCTACAGGTAGCTAAGGGTGCACCTACATTGGGCACAGAACCATCATTGTCCGATCAGGCACGGTTGACTGAGCGGGCTTTCAACAAAACAAACTGCTTTGTTTCTTAGAATGTGCCTGGGCACGTCGGTCCGTTCCGGCAACTCCCCATGACGTCTGATGCTGGGCCGCCGCCGGGCCAGAACAACTTGGTTTGTTTCCAATCCGGCAGCCTGTTCCGTGCCTCGCTGAGTAAACTAAAAATGTCATTTGAAAATACAAGAAAATCTGCAATCGTCAACACAGACTTTCTAATTGAACTTGTTCGTGATGAACCACGTCTCTGGGATCAACGAACAAAGGCTTACCATAACAGAGAATTGAAGCCTGTCCTGTGGGAAGACATTGGAAAGAAATTACATATAACTGGTAAGTTTTATTTGTTTCTTTATGTTTTATATTCATGTTTATCGGTGTCCAAGCCACTTATTTATATTGATATAATAAAGTATTTATCTTATTTTGTTTGTCCGTCTGGTGGCTTTATTTCTTCTTCGTTATTACCGTTCTCCGTTCGGTAATAACGAAGAAGAAATAAAGCCACCAGACGGACATACAAAATAAGGTAAATACTTTATTCTATCTTTATCTTTGTTTATTGAAAATATTTAAAATACGTTCTATATTTTTACATTAAATGTTAAAACATATTATTTTGAAAAAGGTAGGCCTATACCAAAAAAATAACCAGTGTAACATTGGAATACAGCATTTGTGATAGTTGTAAGATATTGTATACAAATTATTAAAATTGTATCTTCCAGTCTTCTAACTGACCTGTGACAAAAATTAAACAACAAACTACAGATCTAAAAGTTTAAACTTTAAATATCAAAATTAAGGCACTTTTCTAAAAGTTAAGCGACAATTGTTTTGTAAAGATTTTGAGTTTTATGTTGAAAATTTGTGAATATATGTGATCATGTTGATTCTACTATTTTGCACATATAGTATTTTCTAGAAACAATAGTAATATTATTAATTATATATTGTTAATATTATGTATTATGTTTATTAAGGCTTTCATTAAACTATACCAAAACTACATTGCTGGATACACTACATTATCAAATTCACGTTTATTGACATTAATCAATAATTTCAACGCAAAAGATGCCTTTTTGTTCATAGAAAATTGCATAGAAAGATGAAAATAGGTCGGTTACGTCAATTCCAAAAATTAGTGATTTAAAAACAGAACAGAACTAGCGAATAACTACTAGAAAACTTCCAGAGTTCGTACTTAAAATAATAGTTCTGTGACTTATTTTAAACATGAGAGTTCTGCCACGCCACTTCACCAGGTCCACTGAAGTAGGATTTGAAGGCATTTCGAATATTTTGAGCTTCTTTTGTAGATCTATTGAACTGTTTAGTAGGCACGAGAGATGAGGCTTGTTGTTGTTTATAAAATTCCAAAGCTTCTTGTAAGTTTGCGGGGTTGTAAGAGCCTTCCATATCAATAAGCAAGTTGTGTAGTAAACAAATACACTTGACAATTTTGTCTGTTTTCTCTAATTCTGTTTCTATCGCCTTGCCCAGTAAGCGCCACTTAGCGGTCATAATACTGAAAGCGCACCTTCTAGCCCGAGATAGGCGGTAGTTGTACACTCTTTCTTCGTGTGACAAACCCTTTCTGAAAAAAAGTTTCATGAGGTATGTTTTAAGAGGGTAGGCATCGTCACCAAGAATGACAAATGGCATCTCTGACGCGCTCCCTTCAAATGCAAAGGGTTTGGGTAACGTGTTTTGAAAGTTTTCTAAAAATTTGTATACGCTAGAGGCAGAAAAAGTTCCGCCATCACTCTGTTTTCCATATCCACCGACATCTATAAAAATAAAACGGCACTGACAGTCTGCGACGCCTTGCAGCACTATGGAGAAAACTGTTTATAGCAGTAATACATGGTTCCACTATCTTTAGGGCACTTTATCCTGACATGCTTTCCGTCAATACATCCAACAACATTAGGGAAATTCCATCTTTCTTTAAGTCCTGATGCAATCTCTATGAATTGATCATGAGAGGGAATTGCCATGTACCTTGATGAAAGACGTTTCCATATTGCATCAACAACCGAACCAACAATTTTATCTACAGTATAATCATTCATTCGAAAAACCAGGCTCAGGGCACGAAATGACATTCCAGTTGACAAAAACCTATAACAATAGTTGTTTCTTCAAAATCCTGTAGGCCCTATATTTAAATTACAAAATATTAAGACATAAAATACAAAATATTAAGACATAAAATATAAAATGTTTATTATAAGAACTGATATTAATAGAATATTATTATGTGTTTTAGGTAATCTGGCAAAGAAGACGTGGGAAAATCTGAGAGATTCATATAGAAAGAAATTGAAAGCACGGAGTGAAACAAAAAGTGGTCAAGCAGCAGACAATTATGACACGAAATGGCCATTTTTTGCATCCATGGACTTCTTGAGGGATATGCTAATTCCACGAGAAAGTTCGGGAAACATACATTTTCCAGGGAATCCTATCAGCAGTCCTGCATATGAAGAAGATATGGACGACAAAGTTGTACCAGATGAGGACGAGTTTAACGATTCTCTGGAGTCTGGGTCCATCAACGTGGCCTCAGCAACGAACTCACGAGAGGAGCAACCAATTCAGTCTGATAAAGGCAGTAAAACACAAAACATAATAGTACAACCGCGAAAGAGGAAAAGTTCTGACCAAGCTCTCGATATCGCCGAAAAACGGATAATTGCAGCTTCTTGAAGAACGTTTCACAGAGAAGACGAGGAAGGATGATGACGATTATATATTTTTAATGAGTTTGTTGCCGCCAATCAAGCAACTGGATCCGATCCAAAAAATGAGGCTGAGGACGTCGATGCTGGATAGCGTCACTCGCGAGCTGGAAAAGAAGAGTTTCAGAGACGCAGTTAACAATTCAACAGTAGATACACCTTCTGGTTCTCCCATTTAATGTTAACTTCCGCGTCTCCATCACCCCAGTATTCTGTGCGCTCGTCTGCTGATAAGTATGCATCTCAGAGTGATTTGCAGCAAAACCAAACAGTGGAGGTTCCAGTTCAGACACTCAGTTCTCACAGCATATTCAGTCTTTAGTCATATTTATGTGTTCATGTGTTGTGTTTATGTGTTATACTTAAAATTAATTGTGATGTTTTTCAAGAGAACGTTTCACTTAAAAAGACACAATTTTTATACAGAAATGTAATATCATGTACCATTAATATAATATAAATATATGAGTGTAATAGTTATAGGCCTACAGGTTATGAGCTTTATTTTACCTTGAGTATTCACTACACACACAACTTAATTACCGTTTTCGAACCACAATGCGGACTCTTTTTTATGATCCAAATTTAATAAAAAAGTATACTTTACTCTTATCCTTTTACACTTTTTAGTCTTATCAAACTAGGTGTACAAACAATGTCTTGCTTTCCGGTTATTAAATCAAAACATAGTGTTCCAAAAAACATACACAAGGAATCGTAGTTAGTGCCTTCCTCACTGTAAACAAATAAACGTTTTCGTATATTTCACTCACTCTCTCAACTCGGTTTTGATTGCATTCACATAGAGTTATAAGGAAAGGGAGAATTTTTTTTGTTAGTCCAATTTAGTTTGTTTTAGGGTTTAGTAATTATTTTCGATAAGGCTCTCTCTCTCTCTCTCTATCTCTTCCTCTTTAAAAACATGAATACGGTGTATGCTTGTTTTTTGCACTTAAGATCGTTCAGATACTGAAAAATATAGGCCTACATTGTTACGCTTTGTGACAGAAAAGGAATATTGTGTTTTCCAGTGATGTGAGAACTACCATTGGAGTTCGGTATCTCATCGGTATGAGTTGACAGACCATTGGACCACAAGAGGCAGCTATATTTTAAGCACTATTTCTTAAAGAAAAAAGTACGTCTTATAGTCCGAAAAATAAGGTAGCCTACATCTTTTAACGAAATGAAAAATAAAAAAATTCAACGGGAATAAAACTTCAAAACTGTTTACATCAAAAGGAAAAAGTGAAGGAATTTTACGTTAATTCTTCATATTATTAAAATTTTAAGCTTGAATTTTAATTATCTGTTGTGTATTTAGCGCCATATGATAATAATAATATTGAGTTGTTATTGTCTCAAAATCCGCGGAGATATAAAACACATGAAATTTAAATAAATGAATAACACAGGCGTAACTTGGGGGGAACACTAGCCCTGTTATAAAAATGAACAAAGAGTTTTTTGTTCATAAATAAAAACAAATTAACAAATACAGGAGACAGTTTATTATACCACAGTAAATAATACTATAATACATATATCTTGCAAGAGTAGTTTCCAATGAAGAATTGTTACACATTTATATTAATAATATTTTTCCTATATACTTCAATACTATTTTTTAGTTAATTAGGAGAGAACACTGTCCTGTTTGTTTGTTATATCTGTCAGAATAGTAATAAAGTGATGAGTGTCTATTTCCCCAAAGTTAGGCCCAAGTTACGCCTAGGCCATGAATATCCTTAATATATTGTCCACTTTTATTTAGCATAAAATTATCAACAAAAATCTTTTATCTTTCCAGAATATACAACTGAAAATGAGTACTTCTCTTAAAACCAGTATATGTCAGGATAATAAAACAAAAACCTGGCAATATTATAGTAATTTAAAAGTTTAAAAAAATATTACACTCAAGCTCGTTCGTCTGTGATCCGTTCTTTTCAGACTGACATTAGTTTAAGTAACAAGTTGTTGACTTGAAATTTTCGTCACACAAAAGTGTATTGTACACGATTCATAATTAGCACGTAGACGATTTAATTTATTACATTCAAGTATCAATAAAATGTTCTACCAAATGCCGAGGGACCATTCGATCACTGTAATTAAAATATAAGTTGAACTTACCTTAATGTAATTGTGAGCTTTTCTTCAGGACTTATACAATCTTTAAAATTAGAGTGTTTTGTAAGATCACACTTTATGGCTTCGAGAATGTAGTCAAAAGTTTCAGTCCGCATTCTGTGGTAATCTTTACATTTATCTGGATAATTTCTCATTGGCCAACTAGTTTTGAAAAATCACTGTAACCTCTGTCTTTGTTGAAATCATGAACCCACTTTCTTGTGTTACACTGCTTCAAGAAGTAATTAGAGTGTAGCAGGATAACAAATTCCAAATCTTCCTCCGAGTCACTCATGACGTACGAAAGAGAACTTCGTTGAATCACTGACAAGTGGTGGCAGAAAACTGCCGGGAAACGTCCGCCATCAATGTAGGCACACTTGCCGGGAGAAATCTAGCCAGACAACCGTGGGTGATCGGATCGGAAGACTTCTGCGTCCAGTGTAGGTCTAGTCTAACGCGGCTCTGGAGACCGAGTGACAGCCTGTATAAGCTGTCCCTCCTCAATTTGTATTGTCAAGTAGAGGTTAGGGCACCCTCTTGCTCTTGGGGTGAGAAATTGTCCCTAAAGATGGATGACCTTCCCTTGGTCAACGACGTAGGATGTGGGAGCCAATGAGAAACCACCACATTAAAGATCCTTATGGATATCTCAACAGGGAAAACTGGTCTCTTTAGTCAGGTATGAAGCCAGTTTATGGGAGAACACCCAGACAGAAAATCGGGCTGGACGTTAAGCCTGGCAGCCCCACCATACGACTTACCCTGCGATATGTTAGTAACAAATCCAGGGGACATATTCACTACTAAATTGCCTCAAATCGGCAGAATTGGTGGGAACATCTTTGCCGAATGTATGACTGCCGCATTCCCAAACAACTATGGAACTATAAGCCGAGGGGTCGGAGGGGTGTGGGACGTCTGAGGAAGCGCTGGAGTGACCAGCTCTAATCTTTGCCTACTTGAAACCGGAATATCATTTCCTTTTTTTCTCCTGCCAGAAGACCCTCATTCGCCTTCCTTTCCACTGTCCACCCGTTTCTCGTCTTCGTCTCACCGCAGAGAACCTCAAGATTTTGAATTTTGTTTCTGTATGTATTTCTATCCACACATTCGTTCAAAGAGATACCCAGTTTCATCATTTCCTCCTTGAGTTGTTTGGTGTATCCGTTCAGATTGGAAAGTTGCCAAATATAGCTGAAAATTTGTTTACTTAATCTGAACCGATCCATCCGAATCATATATCCAAGGAATCTCAGTCTTTTCCTTCGGGAAGCCGTTTCCAGATCCCTGTACAGCTCTTCTTTAGGTTTATGCCTGTACCCATCTTCGGGTTTCTTGGGGCCATAAATTTTTCGAAGAATTCTTCGTTCAATTTTAAGAATAGTTTCCAGATTTCGAAAGCACATTGTTTCCACTCCGTCCATGATCATCGGCCTGACCACAGTACTATAATGGCGGACTTTAGCACTTCTGGAAAGGTTTTTCATTCCGTACAGTTCCCGGGTTAGAGTAAAGGACTTTGCTAATTTGAGTTAAAGGATTTTTTGTCTGAGGCGTTTCGGGATATGTTTTCCCTAAAATATTTAAAATTGTTAGTATAAAAATGTTATGTTTACTGTTACATTAAACATTTTTCTTCTTCGTCTTTAACTTCCTTGTTAGGACTCTGTCCTGCTCTATAACAACGGCCCTACATCCTGTCACTTCTTTGGCCAACCAATGCTCCTCTTGTTGTTTGGTTGACTATCTCTTGCCTTTTTCACCAGCCTTGTGTCATCCGTTCATTCCATAACCTTCTCCTTTCCGCAATCCAAGAATTAATATCTGTTACATTGCACGTTTCTCTTATACTATTGTTCGGCAACCTATTGTACCTTGTCTTTCCTAGTACCCTCCGTAATATAGTCATCTCTATAGTTTGTAGTTTTCTTTGAGCTGTTGCTGTATCTGGCTTGGCCTCTGATACATAGGATATTAACGGACATATTGTGCTTTTGTAAACCCTAGTTTTTGCTTCTTGTGTGAGGCATTTATTATTCCATATAAGGTTATTCATGCATCCAGCAATTCATCTTGCTTTCATCATCTGGCCTATTGTTACTTGTAAGCCTTGTTCCTAAGTAGTATATCTTCAAAATTCTGCATTTTTAAATCGTTAAATTTTCTGCTACATTTATGAATAATTAACGAACGCCAGTTAGAGTCTTAATCAACGCCTTCTCGTTGTTCCCTCAGGTATCTTAGCTCAACCACTTATCGTATATTTCTACACCTATAACGCGTTACATACTGGGTCCTCACAGCTGACTACGGACATTCAACTCTACGAGTTCCACGGTATTCCCACAGTCTCTCTTATCTCGTCGGGCGATCCGAACGAATTACATCCGAACGTTTTCGGTACAACATAACTTGAAGCCGGGATAAACAATTTTGGAGTGCAACAACAACAACAGCAACAACCGGATAATAAAGCTTTCCGGTCGAGGCTGAGGGTGAGGTACAGTACAACAAGCTGGCGGCGTTTGTCAGCGGTCTGGCAAATTGCAGTCGGTACACACGCATTAGCGACTGGCGCGGTTCCAACCCGTGGTCTCTGCCTCTGGGTGGCTGGCTGGCTGGCAAGTGCACACACTCGCACTCACATGTATGAACGTTATTACGTCGGACTTAATTCCCTACAGATTACGCTCCAATTTATTGTCTTTACCCGTCTACTTTAGCGAGTTTCAACCTTTTCAAGTTTGGAACTCACTTACACTTCAGGAGACCCACAAACTAAATAACACTGGTCTACACAATTTTCGTAACACTGACCAAACCAACTTTTTCTTGAAAGACATGTTTGAATTGGTATCCAAGTCACTTATAGACAAAATCTGTATAATATTTACCGTATTTATTCCGTCCTGTGACTTCGTGTTCCGTTCGATTAATTTACGCGTTTCGAAACATACGTTTCGCCTTCAGAAATAAATATCACTCTAAGGGAGGTCGTTAAATATTAAAATTGCAAATATTGAAAACAATTACTCAAATATCGGAGTTACATGAGTGCGCACTCGAGTCGGACCGATCGGACACTGACTCTTAATAGCTATTGTGTAAACAGGTTTATTGCAGTATCGTAGAGGGGGTTTGATTTGAAATTTATATGATCGTTTAGCACGAAGTCACGACTGTGTACGTTATTGTACGCTCTATATATCTCGAATTCTTCCAAGGCGTTCATGTAAGCGCCTTTATTACAAAAATATATGGGTTATAAATTATAATAAATTATAATCCGCCGTCAGTTAGTTACGATCGATATAGGTCATAGAACATTTTGCGACAAAATGTCGATGTCATCGACCTAGTAAAAAAAAAGGCCTCTATCTCTCGGTCTATGTAGATCATGCCTATTTCCGTACATTTTTTTTACTGGAATCGATGAAAAGAATTCTTCTTCACAAAAATATGATATTGAAAATTGTCGTCTTCTAGGCAGAATGTGGATTATAGCTCTTTAGTATACAACAGAATGGTATACGGAGATTTATCGCTACATCCGATAGGTTATAAGATGGATCTCTTAATGATCCCAAAAAGTTTGAAGTCAAGAATGTTACATATAAAACCAGAATTACAGCTTGATAGCGCGTAACTGTCTGACAACGTAGTTGAACTGTCAAAATATACGAATGTGAGTACCGATAGTCTATAAGCTTAAGTAATAGGCCTATTCATCTGTATGACTATCGTGCAACTCCCGGATCGCGGCTACGAGACCCGCACAACAGGACAAAAATGTGTATCACCTGCATCACGACAGCGTGAAAACGAAAGCGAAATCACACACACACACACACACACACACACACAACGTGTTTTGTAATCCAATACGTATTATATAAAAGAAGAAGAGACGGGAACGAACACGGCGGTAGAGGTGTTAATGCCGAGACCGAGCGAGCGCTGGGTTATAATTGGGTTCCGGATTCCGCGTGTCTTCTTCTTCTTCTTCACACGGTTACATAACAATGACAGTAATGTAGTATATGTATGCAAGAAATCTTGAGTCCAACGCACATACACACAGATTAAGTATGCAGAGAAAGAAAGCGAGGCATACCATACGGGTCGATTAACACATTCATCCATAATGGTATTTATTGTCCGTGTTATACGATAAAGTTATCGCCAAAATATAAATAAATAAATGGACATTGTAACGCTCAGAACATTAAAGTGGTGTTAATCTATTTTTTTTTTAATTTTACATAAAATAAAGTTTTATAAAACAAAAGGGATAACTGTGACAAACGGCAGATTCAGGGATCCAAGACGTGGAATAAGTAACAAGCTTTATACCCTTATGAATGAGTTAATCAAAGGAAAAGGAAGACGAGATAAACAAAGTGAAAATACGTAAAGTCGATAGAATATATAATAAACTAAAGGCAGTTTTCCGGACAGAGATATAACTGTCAAAGTAAATGAAATGTGAAGTCCAGTAAATGTAGAAATTGAAAAATCTATTATACAGATACAGTAAAAAAAGTTAATCCTATTTTGTTTGTTTTAGAATTGTGTTTTAATTGATATTTTACTGTTCTCATCAAAGTAATATTCATCGCATATAACACAACCGTACTAAGGTTTTTCGGATCTCAAAAACGTTTCTAGAATACACTTTTTGTAGCGTTGAGCTAGCTCAGCGATTTTTGTTTTGTTTTCAACATTTGCGGGACGTTGCCCTTTATGATCTTTTTTTCTTCGGAGGAGGTAAAGATCGCAAATATGGCGGTTGCGGTATCCTCACGATATTTTTTTTTACTTAAAATGTTTAAATAAACAATAATGACCTGTTAACGTAGTGAAATTTCCATAAATTTCGTCTACAAACTGACCGTTTTCCATGAACAAATGCTGTAAAATGCCTGAACAGTTTACAGAGAGTAGTGATAAAAATTTCATGGAAAACAATACCACAGCTTTAGCTATCAAGGTCTTCGATTAATTCACGACTGTCTTTGAAACTTTCGTACAATTTCTAATACGCCTCGATAATACATTCCGGGCTCCCGAAAAGCCTTCTGCAGCACTATTATCCCGTCAGGGCAGTTAATCTCATTGTTTATACAGAATTGTATGCACGTTCTTCAATTATGCGTACTGCTTAATACGCCAAAACACATCTCACTAATTAGCTTTCAAATCTAAACTATTTGTCGTACCAACATCACATTAAATACTTTATTATAATCGGACACTTGTACTGCTGAAAATTAGAGATTTCATATAACGTGGTACAAAGGAGAGGATATAATGCAACGATAAGTACTAAGAATCCGAAAATGTAGGGGTGAGAAAACGTGAGTGAAATATACAGTATAACATCGCAGGGACTACGGTCCTTTGAACAGGTGCAGCGAAGCGCATGGGAAGTGATGGTAAGCAAGACAACTGGAGACAACTGCGGGACAGGCAAAGAGGAAGACTAATACTTACAGGGCGTAACCAAACGGGAAGAGTACAGACACACAACTGGTGTACAGGCAGCAAAGAGACACAGAAGCTAATAATTATGTAAAACAGTAGGCTATTGGAAACTCCGCGAAAACACAAACACCTCAAACGTGGAGCTGTAAACCAACATTCACGTGTTGCCTAAGTGTGGCTATTAATAATAACAACAATCATATTTTAATATTATTCAAAATACTCATATTGTATTAAATATACGGTGGAAACTCGATTCTACACAAGGGGTAGGAACTAAGACCATGAGCGGTTACGGGAATGAATGACGACAGAATAGCCATGCGCAGAGTATTACGATATCTGTTCACCCACAAGAAAGTAACCAGTGGCGTGGCGTCGTGGGTACATAACACCTGTTGCCGGTTGTGATAGGCCTAAAACTTTACCTTAAAAATTAATTCGAATTTTTCTTGTACCAAGTGTTGTTTTTAGACCATTTTCTATCATTCGCTGGGTCCCGGTTCAACGGGATCTGACTCTCATTATACTTACACAGAATAAATCACAAAACAAATAATCGAATTAAAAATAATAAAACACATGACTAATCGAACAAAACACAAATAGGTACGTAGTATTTGCTGCACGTCAGTTCGGAAAACGAACATAGCTGCTAACTGAGCGTTTTGTCGGTTTCAACAGCGGCAACACATTGGATGGACGAATATGTCCCTCCTCCCCACAATTTGTACAGTGACAACTACTAGGAGGTCAATGACCGTACTCAGTAAAACACTGCCGATGTCTGAGCCGGCAACACAAGACGGTGCAAACGCCCAGCAGTTCGAAACCAATGCTACGCTTTTTTTCATGTTTCCCTACTAATATTGTTCGGATTTCAAATTATTCAATAACTAAAGTATTTATTCTGTAATATAATTAATATTATTTTCTCTTATTTACAGTACTGTTGCCGCCGGCAACAGCGGTAACTACTGTATATTGTCCTGTAATTGTTTTTTATTACCGAAAAACGAAAGAGGTAAAATAAGTACATACAACTGTACATTTTTCGAACAAAACTCTTGTATTCATTGATAAAAAGTGTCCTTAATTATTCACTAGCGTTTAGAAAAATAAAAGGGTTCATTTATAGTTAAAATGACTGTAATATTGCGGATCTCGACAGAACTATCAATAGTGTGAAGTTTGCCTCCTTCCTGTACTTGGAAAGCATTTTCACTACGACGTGGTCTCATTTTTACGTTTGAAGGCTGCCGCTTTTTCTACTTTGGGAGTCACATTTTGCGTACTATTATTCCCATCTAACTTCAGAAGTACTCAACAACCAACATGAGGCTTTAACATCAGTCAGTCCACTAACACAAATTAACGGTTAGAAGGGCGTAGTTTTTACTATAGACCTGTTTTAAAATATTGAATATTAATTTTAAAATATCGGTATGTAGAACCACACGACTTCCATGTTCTAAGATTTATATTTAAAATCATTTACTTGAATTCAGTTCGATAATTTCTAAAAAAATATCGCCCACCCTCAAACTGTTTTCACTATTTATAGATATTTCTGTTATTATGGAGTAGTCGTTTAATGTAATGTTATTTTCGAGTCACCTTATCTATAAACATTAGGTACTTTATTCTTATAAAAAACTGAACGACGCAGATAATCATCCCTCTTCCTCAACCGATCCCCACCATTAATGATATTTACACTTTCATAGCGTAATAGTTTTATCATATGTAATTTCTAAGCTATCTTATTCTTCAAAATTAAATATTCGTACTTTACTTGATTTCAGAACAGCAATTTTCAAAAAATCACCCCCTCCCCCTTCAACTACCCACTCCATTTATAATTATCTCATTTACCATTTTACAGTGGATTAATATGACTTTATTTTCGGGGCACTTATTTATTAAAATTAAGTACTTTTCTCTTGTTAGAACACAAAACAATGCAGGTAAACCCCTCCCTCCTAACCGAACAACCTGGTTGCCTGGCAACAAAATTATTTTATTTTTAACAATTACCAATGTTTGAAAAAGTTTAAATGAATTTTTAAGTACTTTAAAACATAAAACCACCCCTCCCCCTTAACCGATCTTCACCAAAATCAATAGGCCTTGAGTCCTCTACAACTCGGGGGCACATATGCAAAAAATTAATTTGATTCTGTTTGATGTTGCGGCAGTTATCGTTCGCCATATAAAAAATTCTACAGATAGACACACAGACACTTTTCGGTAAATGACTTTTCTTCATGTTTTGGGAGCACTACAATCAAGAATCAGCCCTTATCTCGAACACGATTTTTTCGCGATCACCATACTTTCATATTCTTACGGAACACGAACATGGAAGTAAAATTAAATAATATAAATTTATAATATTCGACGCCGTGAATGTATTATCTCTTAGTGACGTGCTTACAATTCTCTGAAAATAAAATCTCTGTCTAATAAATCTGAATGTAGCGTTCGATAAAAATATTAACACCATTTTAAGATACACGTTTACACAACTGATGGGTTAACTACACTAGAACTGGTGTATCCTTGGCTGCAACAAATTCTTGTAATAACTTGAAATTTATATTCTCAGTCCTATTAGTTCATTTTTCTTTCTTTTTCACCGTACAACGCAACTCTTCTCTTCAGTTTCCGACTACAGGAGAAATATTTAAATGTCACACTTGCTAATGCCAGACGATAGGCAGACGACACTGAACATTACACAGTCGCTATCTGTTGGAGAAAGTCGCATCTACCGCAGCAAACTACTGCTACGTACAGTAGCATTATTTATTTTATTTATTCAAGACACTGAATCACTCAAACAATTTACTTACATTTTTTTACTATTTTGTCTTCTCTAATTAAGTCGAAAAATTTGTATTTTATATACCTAATGTACTGATAAAAATTATAATTTATGTACGTTTTACCGCACGCAGAAGAGATATTTTTCAAGTTACTTGATATGGTTTGTTTCAGTGGGAACCTACGGGGGTGGATTAGACGATCAATCCCACCCCCCCAGAGCTATTACAAATTTCAGAAAAATTCCACAATTCGCTTAACGTAGGTCAGTATTTCTAAGCCAGTTGTTTGTGTTAAAATACAACTCATAAGTAATACTAAAAATAAAAGAATTGCAACATTTATAAATTAATAAAATAAAGGGAGGCCAACCTTCAAGCTACTCTCAACCCCCTCCCCCAGGAGCAGACGATAGTGTTATTCATTTTTCGATACGAGTAGTATGTGTTAATATCTATAATTAATTATATCTGACCCAACAGCCATTTCGGTTCTCAATGGAACTGGTAAACAATATTTTTTTTTACCGCTGGAACAGAAGACGATTCTATTAATCCGACTCTGTCTTGAGTGTTAAAAGAGTATTTATTTATCTTTTTTTAGCTCTATATTTCTGAGATAAACCGATTTCTGATGTACATGAAACATTGCCTTACAAAGCGAAGGCTAATGTACTTTATGTTTTTAATTTTAACGCCAACTTTAGACGCGACGCAATAACTTGGCAGTTTCGGTAAGCTGAGCACATACATATTGCGAAACCAAATTCCTAACACAAGTTACAGAGGATGTTGTTTAAGGAATGCTTTCTCTAAGTTGTCATATATGCTGTGGAAACAAGTACCCTGATGAAATGAACAGAGGAGAAGCATGTAACTAAGGAGAAATACAATGCATAACGTTGGGCGTAATAATAAAACTATGGGGGAAACCTACAGATCCAGCAGCACCCGGGGACAACACCCAACGGTGGAAGGCAGTGATCGTAGAATCTACGGAGGGGCAGTCAAAACTCGCTCAGAAACTGGCTAGAACTACATGCTGATCGAGAACAGACAAAAGTCGTCGTTGTCGTCATCGTTTACGGCTTAGCTAGTAGCCTGTTCCAGTCTCAATGTAAGTCGTCCAACCATCACTTATGGCGTCTTCCCACACTTCTCTTCCCTCACGGATCATAGTCAAGGGCTCTTCTTGAAAATCTAGTTGGATCCATTCTCTCTATGTGTAACCGCCACTCCATTTTGTACTGGGAGATTTTCTCGTGTAAGCTTTCAGCTAGAATGCCTAGCTCCATTCTGATATGATCATTTCTGACAAGATCTCTCCTGGTACAACCTTTTACAGCCCTCAAGAACCTCATTTCCGCTCCTTTAGTCTAGTTTGGCCTTTCTAATCCAAGTCTCACTACCATACAGTAGTTGAGGTATGGCCATTACACTATCATATTTCAATTGCGTCTCTTTCCTTGTTTTCTTCTTTAAATGTTTAACGATACGTTACAGCCACAAAGCGACTGGATGAGACTAATTTTGCTTTCGACCTCCTTATCATCTTGGCATGTGATGCTATACACTAGATACTTGAAATCTGGCACCTGTTGTATATTGACGGGTCCTGTATGACAATCTTTGTCTAATATGATTTTCCCCAGAAAAAACCATGCCTTTTGTTTTGGATAAGGAAATGGTTTGATTGTAATCTGCAAGTAAGATAAAACAACGACCTTCAGTAAGATAAAACAGACAAAAGTAACTGAACTTATTCAATCAATTTTATCGTTGGTAGAGGCAGAAATGTAACAGCTGACGACTTTTGAAGGCGGGCTTCCTGTCATGTCATGTCATGAAGTGAAGAAGAAGAAGAAGAAGAAGAAGAAGAAGAAGAATTTTGCCTCTGATGTAGATGTTGACAGGACACATTGTGTGAATGGGGGACAATACATGGATGAAGAGGATAATAGACTGACAACCAATAGGACGACGAAGACCATCAAAACCAACAAGACTACAAGACTAGTACATAATATCGGGCATTTGATGAAGAACTGGGTGTGGAAACCAGAAGACAGCCAGAGACGTGGAGTAGTTATAGAGGAGCCCCTTGTTCTTGCGATGGACAAATATGGGTATACATTTTTAAGCCAAAATCTTAGACACTAGTTACCAATGATGGTCATCTCAGATTATCATCGTGTAATCGATACCTCATTTACGATTACCTTCAGGTGCTACAAATAAATCTAACGTCTACCAAAACTAAAGTACATAAGATGAAAGCGTACGTAAAATCTGCGGATATTTTTGTATTCTAGCTATTAACAGATGTTAGGTTTTCTACGCTTATATAGCACCGGAATATGGAGCACAGATTAATCGTGATCGAAACATGTCTTTACAATTTAACGGTCGCGATTTTGCGACCAACTACTTTGTACAAAAATCGGTATGGAGAACCATCCACGTCTCGTGTTGTTCTGCAAATCTAATCATGCCGTTTTATGGGATTCACTTTTGGTTTATCCACACGGAATTTAGTGTTATGCGGATCGGGACCATACCTCGGGACCATTAGTGTTATGTAATGGCCATACCTCAACTACTGTATGGTAGTGAGACTTGGATTAGAAAGGCCAAAGATATATCTAGAATACAAGGAGCGGAAATGAGGTTCTTGAGGGCTGTAATGGGTTGTACTAGGAGAGATCTTATCAGAAATGATCGAATTAGAATGGAGCTAGGCATAGCTGAAAGCTTAAGCTTAAAAGAGAAAATTTACCGGTACAAAACGGAGTGGCGGTTACACGTACAGAGAATGGATTCAATTAGATTTTCAAGAAGAGCCCTTGACTATCATCAAAGTGGGAAGAGAAGTGTGGGAAGACCCCGTAAGCGATGGTTGGATGATTTCCACTGAGACTGGAACAGGGTAGTAGCCTAATCCGTAAAGGATGACGACGACGACGGCGGCGGATCGGGATCAGAACACGCAATTAGATCAGAATCAAGAAAGTACGCGTGAGAGGGGAGTGGAGGGGGGAGAGAGATGGCCAGGCAGGTAGACAGACAGATAGACAGATGGAACAGTTTGAGATATGCCTTTGTGTAATTATGGCCCAATATGATGATGAATACAAATAACGGACATCCTTCCCGATAATCACGTTTGAACTACTATATATACTGAAGAGGAACAGACTTCTTGCTCGGACAGTTCAGCATTCACGTGATCTTTAGACACGTGCTGTTCTGTGTTCAAACCAGCGTCTGCTGCCTTACCACATATAAACACATTGTGAAATCTCCGTTCAATTACAGCTGGTCAATAATGTATAATTATGATGTAAGTACACACTTCAAGTGGAAATAAATACTATAGAGGTTTATGTAATCATTTAACACACACACACACACACACACACACACACACACACACACACACACACACACACACACACACACACACACACACACACACACACACACTTTACATATTAATGGATATCCGACAACATAGGCGTGCGCACAGCGGGTGCCACGGCACCCACAAAAAACTTTGGAGAGGCGCCAAATTTGGATGGAACACAAAATTTGGGGGAAAGAGAGTCCTACAAATCGATTGGGCTAGGTCTCATTTTCCGCAAAAATCGCCTAAGGCCTAAACCTTAGGTACTGTGAGTGTGAGTGTGCAGTGTACTTGTGAGTAAGCAAGCGATAACATAGTGTCGCTTTGCGATAAGATTCCTTGTGTAACAACAACAACAACAACAACAACAACAACAACGGAGTACTGACACTTTGTGTATGTTGAGTCTGTTTCCCCTTTGACCATTCTTACAGCCTTCCTAGAACTCATATCAGTTACCGTTTTAATAACACCGTCTACAAAACTGCTCGCTCGACTTTTTTGGTGTGATTCAGCTAATTTATAGGTTTATTGTAGGAAGTCCGAAAAGGCATGCGGTATTCGAGGACATTGTAAAAACAACAAATACCAAGTTGAAAACACTGAAATCACTATCCGAAACCCGTTGGGCTTGTCGGTCTGAAGCTGTCTCTGTGGTGCATGCTCAGTTTAATGCTATTCTGCAAGCTTTTAAAGAAATAATCGAAGATGCATCTGATTCAAAAGCAAGAGCTAAAGACAAAGGAATTTTGCACCAAATCGAGTCCTTCGATTTTATAATTTGTTTAGAAATTATGCATCCAATTTTACAACTAGTAGTAAAAGTAAGCCAAACTCTCCAGTCCTACGACATCGATCTTTGCCAAGCCATGGACGAAGTTTCTAGTTTAGCAATCGCTTTAGAAGAACTGAGAATTGAAGCTGCTATATTTGATAACATTTATTCAAGAGCAGTAGATACTTGCAACCGACTGGGCGTTGAAATTCCTGCTCCAAGAAAGCGCAAAGTTTCGGTAAGATTGGATAATAACTCTGGCAATGCATTTGTTGTTCAAGATATGAAAAATGAAGATGAAATAAAATTCTTTGTATTTTATCCCATTTTGGACAAAATGAGTGAGTCTTTGAGGCAAAGTCATAACACTGGGCTTGGGTGATTATAAGCTACACTGAAATGACTATAAATATCTCTCTGCTCAGTTTGGCTTAAATGCTTCAGAGTTGGAAGCCGAAATTAGAATTTTAAAAACTAAAAAAAAAGTGACAAATTTCCTTCTACAAAAGCTGTTGATTGGTTAGAGTGGCTATCTAAGCATAATAGAGAGTTAACATTTGTGAATTTCAAACTGCTAATGACCAAATTCGTTACCATTCCCGTCACAAGCTGCAATTGTGAGCGAAGTTTTTCAAAGCTCGCTATTGTAAAATCTAAACTTCCCTCAACGATGCTGCAAGACCGTCTAAAAAACCTCATGGTTCCATTCATCGAACAAGAGCTTGCTGTGAATGCGGATGATGAGAGTATCATAAAAGAATTTTAAAAAATGGTACCATTTGAGAGAAGATTGGCATTATAATTGTTTTATTATATTTGTATCATCTTTGACCTTTATTACCTAACTACTTATATATTTTTACTTTGTTCTCATATTAGTAATCAGTAAAACAGAATATTCAAATTATACAGTTTTTATCTTTCAAATTATTATATTTCTATATTGTTTATATAATGTAGGCTAAATAGATTGATTAAAAGTCAGAGTCTATCAGTATATTGAAACCATTATTCTAATAAAGCTGATTACCAAAAGTTTTTCTTAATTAATTTCTTTTAATCGAATTTTATTCCCTATTATTCAAACTGCTTACTCTGCTTTTATAAGATAAAAAAGTAAATAATTAACTAGTAAAGATATTTTATGCAAATTATCAATCAAAGTCTTAATATTTAATTGCAGTTTTTAAAGTAGTTTTTAAGACATATCTTATCCTAGCATCGAAAATTAAAGCAGTAATGTGATATATAGACTTTTTGTTTCACGCAAATTTTGGGACCTTCTAACTTTTTTGTAAGATTTGCTTTATGAACTGGCTTTCTCCCGGGTACTTGGGGTAAAGGCTTAAGGTTACCTGTCTCCGTCAAGGGCAAGGGCAAAAGGCGGCATTTAATTTTCAGGAGTAACTTGGACTCTAACATCTAAAGCGGCTCCAGGAAATAAAACCGTCGCAGCAGAATTTTCGGCTGCGCAAAGGAAGGTGGAAGGTGGTTTTAGTCGGCAAAAATCCCCCCCCCCCGTGTCTTTTAGAAGAATTCCTCCTGCCTAAAAAAAAGGTAACCTGTCTCCGTGAAGGGCAAGGGCATAAGGCGGCATTTTCATCGTTGGCACCCACAATAGCAAAATCCTGCGCACGCCTATGTCCGACAATATATTCAGTACGATCGTTACGTTGTTAGGATGACAAACGTTCACGGAACACGACATCAGACGTCATAAAAAACCTGTAATACTAACATCGTTTCGTGTCACAATTGATTACTGTTAAAATCCGGAATAATGCGGAAAACCAGAATATAGAAACAGATTACATATTATTTGACTTCGAGTCTGTAGAGGAGTGTGGCTTACTAGACCAGTGGGGTATAGCGCCAGGTTACTGATAATGAGATTTCGGGTACGATTTCCGGACGCACCATAAATCAAGGCGCGATTTTTAGCCCCCAGTTCGACTTGTCTCAGCCTGTTGAAATAAGTGCGTGAGATCGCATCCAGCGGATTAGTAAGCCGCAGCTACACATCCTGTATCCGCCCGAACTTATTCACAACGCCGTTGCTTGCATCATAAGACACACTGTAGCCCAGGTATTCAAAATAGCTAACTTGTTCCAGGACAATACCATCTATAACAATTTTTCCCCTTACGGGATCAGTACCATGAAAACCCATCCCCCTGGTCTTAAGTGTGGATATTTGCAATCAAGAATCTTTGCGAATTCGATTTAACAAATGTATACCCATCTACAATCTGTTTTCCCAGTCCGTCAGAGTAGCCTGATCGTCCGCAAACAATAAAGGTCATTTTCAAACATTTGTATTCATTTTTTCTTAGTGTGATGTAACTAATCTGCGTTCTGGCACACGTGGTGTTTTGGACTTTTGTGCTGAAGTGTGCTTGGAGGTTTTTACTAATGTCATCACTGTGAACACCATGGTCGTCATATTTCTTCACGACTGAACGATACGCCGTCTGCGCTACACTTCTGTCTTCTCTGGCCATCCTCTTCCTTGCGTGTCCTTCTCATCCTTCGTCTCAACTTCTCATGCGTCATCCCCTTCATCTTCGCTCTTGCGACGACATCCTTACAATAACTCGCTTCAGAAACCAACCCTCTGGTGTAGGCTACTCTACACACGGCCCACCCTACCGGACTAGAGTTGTACGGATTCGTATATTAATTATTGTGCGTGCGATTTCTTTTATGTAATGTAAAAAACAACATCCCCGATAACGGTTATGTACAACATTCCAAGACTTGATTCGATCTCTGCGGAGTGTAAACAGCGCACACATTGGGAGAGTAGTATTACGACTACTGTAAGACGACGCAAAAACCTTCTAACTGTAAACAAACAGTGGACACAAAAAGTGACTTTAGTAATCGGTAGTAATGGTAGTAGTAGTAGGAGTAGTAGTAGTAGTAGTAGTAGTAGTAGTAGTAGTAGTAGTAGTAGTTGTTGTTGTTGTTGTTGTTGTTGTTGTTGTTGTTGTAGTTGTGAAGAGAACGAAAAAGGAAACTGGTCACTCGGTTTAGAAAAAAACAAATAACGTAATTGTTTTTAATTTTAGGGGTGTCTGTATGGCATTTTGGTCAAAAAATTCGATTTTTATTTTTTTGTTCCAAAATATTGTATGGAATATCTGGTTTCATTTGATATTAATTTTACATTAATCGGACAACTGGAAAATGTTTTACAATTTTGTTTAGGTGATGATGTCAGGGATAAACTCGGTCCAATATCGTTCTAAGGCTTTCACGGTCGGTGTCAGTTGTGTAAGACGAGTTTTCCGGGCTGTTTGGCCGTGGTCTATGGTTTAATAACAAACCAAACGTTTCAACAGCTCCAATGGCTGCCAACATCAGTGGAATTTAAAGAAATCCTGAACGTAGGGTGTTCACCTCAGGCCCACAGTACGTCAGCCTCAGCCTTTGCCACAGTACTGAACGTGGCCTTTGGGCCTGACGTGAACACCCTACGTTCAGGATTTCTTTAAATTCCACTGATGATGGCAGCCATTGGAGCTGTTGAAACGTTTGGTTTGTTATTAAACCATAGACCGGGGCCAAACAGCCCGGACAACTCGTCTTACACAATCAGTCCAATATGTCACCCATTCGAGCTTATGCATATTTCGATTTGTTGTAGTACACAGAATTATTGCTTTTTGTTCTTATTTCTGTTCGTATAGCCTACTACACATATGGATGAACTTAAACCTATATTTAGAGACCTAGCTAACCCAGAACTTTTAAAAAAGTGTCTCCATGGTAAAAGTCAAAACCCCATGAGTCGGTAAACAACATAATTTGGTCGCGCATTCCTAAAACTGTTTTTGTTTCCCTGCAAACATCGAATTTTGTGGATTATGATGCAGTTTCATGCTTGAATCTTTATTCAAGTGGTTAGAGATTACCATTTGGTTACTTAACCAGGTGCTTAGTGTTGAAACAACTAGGCATGTCAGTAGGAAAGAACTGTGCTGAAATTAAGTTGGGTATTGATATGAAACTGGGCGGCTCAGTAGACCAGTGGGTATGGCACATGGCTACGATTCCCGGGCCCGTACCATAAAATCAAGGTGCGTTTTTCAGCCCACAGGTCGACTCAGCCTGTTGAAAATGAGTACCTGGGATAACATCCTGGGGATAATAATGGGCGGCTGAAGCGTAGTGCTGGCCACACTGCCTTCCTTGTATGCCGTATGGCTCACATAAGGCAGCCTACCCTGCCTTCTCCTAAGCTACTTCGGTGGTACACATGGGAGCCATTATTATTATTATTATTGATATGAAACGAGTGCGGAGAGCTGAACAAGCAACTGCAGAACTACAGAAAGAAGCAAAGCAGAAGAGAGCAATGGCAAAAAGGAAGATGGAAGAAGAATTTCAAACTGCAGAAGGCCCAAATAAACCTTCATATGCATCAGGACTTTATTAGGCAATACACACAATTTCATTATACTGATGATTAATCTTCAAACGCTATTTTCCGAAAATTGTTATTTTTCACACAAATGACCCATTATCTCAGGAACTACTAGAGATACAGAGCTCAAATTTTCTGTAGATGTGTATGGCAGAAGGGTACACTTTTAACGCAGGTATTTATTGATACAATGTGCCTGTCACGAGAAAAAAATTATAATATGCGATTTTTTTGAAGTGTTAAACACTGCATTGGATTAAAATTTCTAAAACGGCTCAACGTAAGCATATCCTAAAACCCCTGTATTAAAGTTTCTAATGAGGGCCAATCAATACATGGTGAAAGTTTCAAATAGCTCAGTTAATTAGTGTTTGAGAAAACGGGTCATGAAATCTAGTAAATTAACATGGGCGACATAGGGCTTACAAACACCCCTTAAGAGAGAATCTGATGATCAGACGGCAGGAGGAACGAGTGACTCTTATATGGAAACTTGTGGAAGCAGTGTCTACCGTACGATGAGTTAGACGGACGGACACCATAATAAGACTATGTGTGACGATTTCATTAATAAAAATATGGTAATTAATAAATAGGTAATGTGAAGGCTGAGAAATTTTAAATTTTTAATAAAATCGCACATTTAAACTACATCTTATTGCTATCATTAAATAATAATAATATTTAATAAAGAGTTGTAATAATAATAATAAAATAAAAAGGAATACGAGTGTACAGATAGGGTAAACCTTGTTAATTAATCCTGCATAGACATGCGCTAACCGGAATTAACTTGAATTCCGACCCCTAAACAAACTAATAATACTTGTAAATTTGACATTATTTAAATTATTAAACAAGACCACTGTAATGTACTTTAATAACGTCTGTAATTAAGAATATATCTGCTTAATTAAACAGTCAAACTTTAATCCTTTAAATAAAGAAGGAACATGGAACTACTTTTATGCTGAATAGTAAATGACGCGAGATTACTACTCTCACCCCTTAACTATTTACCCACTTGCAATGGAGCGCTCACGCCGTAAGCTGCGCACAGCGTTGGTTCGCGACACAGAGATAAATATGTGAAAGTTCGCTAAAGAGTATCTAAATAACTAAATTGTGGTCCGATGACATCTCTATCAAATCTTAAATAAGAAATTATGTAATTAATACAGTACTAGAACCATGAGGTGAAACTCAACTAATAAATAATCATGTGAAGTGAATACCAGTGAAACAAACTTTTGCTTTATTTATTCTAACAACAAGAATTACTACAGTTATCTAAGAAGAGAGTACCACACCCAGAATGATCTAACATACGTCAGAAACTTCACCTTCACCGGATACTAAGGTAACGACAGGCCTTCAGGAAACACACCGAGGACCGAAGAGCCAAATCTGCATCAACTTCAGGAAACCACAGGTGACATGGAGGCTTGTCTTCCATGGTTATGAGATACTAAAATTATAACCAACAAAAGACAATTTAACTAGAGTCAGCTGCATGGAACTAGTATCGTCAAGGTCACACCGCTTACTTACAGCGTTGCCACTAAGCAACAGTTTCCCTTTCTTCCGAAAAATGCTACACTAGTAAGTAAGCCTACTTAATGTAAAGAATATAACAAAGTGAGAAAGTTTGTAATACATGCATTAGAGTACATTGTTACATTGTCAATAATTCTTAATAATAATTACATCACAATTAATATATTGTTAATAATTAATTAACAATTAATTTCCGTATCTTATACATAACATTCAATTCGACGCGTCAGCTATAGTTTGTTTGAACGAATTTTATACGCATCCTGTGTCTTAAGCTTGCCCCATTTAATTATTGAAGACACCGCACTATTCGTGACTTAGAAAAATATTCTATTTTTATTTCCTGCGCTGCTTATTGATTAAGTAAAAAAATTAGAACTATACTATAAGATGTTACATGCACAAGTAGCATAAAAATAATGGTATGTATAAACGTGAAACGAATTGGATTTCTTAAGAAAATAAGGATAATTTTATAAACAACAAATACAAATGTCTCATGAAATAAATTTAAAATTCCTTATTTATTTATATATATATATATATTTTAACTTAAATCTTTAAATATAGAATTTAAATTTATAATTCTATATTTTATGCATTGTCCTTACTAATTTTATAATTAAAATTTTCCTTATTTTATGAACTATAGAATTCCTTATGACTATTATAAATAAGCAGTATGTTGAAAAACTCACCTTAAATAGGGTTAGTCACACAATTATCACTTTGCAAAGTGATAGCACAGAGCACATTCATAACACTCCTGAAGAAAACACGCACACACGGTTTTTTATGTTTCAATAAAAATAGAAAATACTACGCTTCGCTATAGACACGTTTACCACCTATATACACTTTTTAACACTCCTGCCTTATTCGTCTTCGGATTCACTGGACTCAGGTTCGCTGTCACTACTCACACGTAAGTGTATGATGAAGGGCTCCACTGTGGTGTCTCTCGTGCACTGCTTTGAGTAATCGGCTTCTTGTAGTGCCTCCGCATGTCTTACGCACTTCTCCCAGTCTTCCTGAGTTATCCTGTCCAAAGCTTCGTGTGCAAGTTGTTCAATATCGGCCAATCTGAAAGTCGTATTCTTGTTTGCAACATACCGTTTAACTTGGGCCCATATCAGCTCGATCGGATTATACTGACAATGATATGGTGGCAGGCGCACTACTGTATGTCCCATTTCATTTGCCAGTTGATCCAATTCGTACGTCTTCTTGGCCGTTCGGATCTCTTCTTTAGAAAGAAGTTCATCCCTGGTTTCAGCTGTGGAAAATGAAATTCTCTTCTTACGCAGCCACTCCATGATATCCGCTTTACGCCAGTTTGAACATGGTGGTTTATCTATTTGTACAGAATGATAGCTGGCATTATCCATCACGATGACAGAGCCTTCTTCTAAGGAGCGCAACATACCAACAAACCAGGTCTTAAAAACTTCAGCATTCATTTCTGTGTGGTAGTCAGATGCAGCTGAATGCTTACTGCCACGAAAGACAAGTTTGGCACCTGCTATGAAACCTGTACTTGCGGATCCAGCATGTGCAATAATCAGCCGGCCACCTCTACCAGTAGGTACTTTCAGCCCACCGTTCCCTCTGGAGTCTTGCCAGATGTATTTATTCGTATGATTCTGTGATATCCAGGTTTCATCCAAATAAATTATAGGCCTGTTGTCCTCCGTACGATGTATATGCATGGTTCTCAAAAACTTCGCTCTCAAGGCAGCAATGTCTCTGCGCTCCATTAAAAATTTTCGTCCATCGTTGCACTTCTTAAATTTAAAACCAAGCACTTTAAGAAGGCGAAGTACGGAGGCTTCTGAACTAGAATAATTGATTTTCTGACAGAGATCAGCTCGAATTTTGCTTGCAGTGGGGTATTCCCCTCGGTCGTAATATTCTAGTACGGTCCTGCGGACTATTTGTTTATTAAAATCGTCCAGTTCAGTGTTTTTGTGTTCCCGTTTATACCCTTTCCTTGGAGAACTGAACACAACACTCACGCCTTGATCATCTGCCGAAGCAACGGTATTGCTAATACGTTGCACCGACTGTTCAGAAATGCCACAAGCTTCCGCTGTCAATTTTCGAACTTGTGCAAAGTTTATGTTCCTCCTGGCTTCTTCATTATACGCAAGATTTTTAAAAAACTTGTAAACGTTTGCTATGATGACTTTACTTTGTTTTCTAATGTCCTCTCGGCCCGCACGTACACCACCGCTGCTTGTACTCGAACTAAATGTAGGATACTGTTCCTCAATATCACTCATAATAAATACAAATTATTGAAATAAACTAATACACACACTGTCTACAATAAAGACGTCAACCGTTCACATGAAACGCACAAAATGTCTGTCAACAATACTAAGGACGATAAATATTTTGGATGTTCGTCTCTTCCTCACCTCGTCCACCCAACCTACTTGGAATGGGGTACTGTAACTGAAATGGGATTGGCTTTTGTCACAACAGCGACAATTTTGTTTACAGAAATTGCTCAGTCCTATTTATCTTTGTGCAACGGAAGAAAGGTAGTAGCGCGGGCAGTAAACATACACATTTTTGAGGGGATTGTAAAATGACAAAGGCATTCATAAAAGTGTCAGACAGCAATATTTACCGAAAAGACATGCCGACAGGGTATACGCAATGTGCATACCAAATGTGTACATATACCTAACAGAACTTCCGAACCATATGGCTTAGGAATGACCGTGTAGAGAACAAAAACAGATTCATTTACAAAAGGGAAAAGACCGTGAGTATGAAAAAATTAAAGCGACAACAGCAGGCAAGGTCAGCGTTCTCAGACAACTGTCAGTCTGTAGGATAACCGCCCATGAAGAAAACAGTAAAACTTTAATAAGTAAGTGCACTGTACGGAAATCACAAAATAACTGACCTAATGGTACTTCGTAAAGTTAGGGTGTGTATTGCTAAAAGGTTTAGATTCTAACATAAGAAAAACCAGCGCAGTATAAATAGTAGTTTCAGAGAACTGCAAATCGTAACAAAAAAAAAAGCCAAAGAAACAGAAGAAACGCAAAGATAGAAATTCTGTAGATATTTACGCGACAACAAAAAATATGTTGCCGACTCACACAAATTTTTAGAGCTCAAATACTGGCGCCCAGAATTTAACTGAGTAGTGTTACCCACAACTAATTATTCCTGATAAAACAAATTCATTTACGCGATACGCATAAATAAATTTGAAACGAAGAATATAATGTGGATGTATGAAATTTGTTTTCGTAACACTGCTAAAACGCTACACACTGTACTAGCCGGCAACAACGCTGGGCGAGGGGCGTGGAGGTGACAGGGAGAAGCAGTGAAAGTGAGTGACCTTGACGATACTACTTCCATGCAGCTGACTCTAACACTTTAAGACTTTTAAAAAACAGACATTATATGTAAGGTGTAGTCTGTAATCTAATAAAACTGTTTGTAGTAAAAGAGTAAAAGTTTAAACTGAAAGCATTATTGTTTTAAAAAGGTTAATAAAGTCCATTCTTCAAATGGCACTATTTTCAAGATTGTATATGGGGAGGTGATCATTATTAACATACTATATTCAATCCCGGATCCGTGGAATAAATTAAATTGATGTACATCTTTATTTTGAGGGCCCTTGTGAAAAAATAAAATCTATAATCATCTTGTAAACTGTAAGCTGTTGAACCATATGTGTTGAGAACTTTAAGTAGAGCAATTAATCTCATTATGTAATAAAGAGATGTCATCTTTAGTACAGACTAAACTGAGTGCATAAATCAACAGTCTCCCCTTCCCAGTTTCCTATTATATTAATTGTTTTGGTGTTGTGATTAATTTTCAGCTCGTCACAACGAAGGCAGCCTATATAATTGGCAGAACCAATTAATGCGGGTTCCCTATGTTATAACACTAGTTAAGATGTTATATATGATAACATACAATACGGTGTATGACTGGAATCAACGATTTTATACGATTACTCTAATGAATTTACATCAACTTGAGGATTTAAAAAATATTTTTGGTCTGTTGTCTGTTGTTTTGGTCGCACATTCCTCGCCGACCACGGCTATTTTTGTAGGTAGGCCAGTAGGCCTACTTTTTATTCCGCCCACCGGTTTGTATTTGAACACTGCCCGTTATAGGTCTATTTTATTTTCAGAGTCTTCTATATTCGTCAGTTTTTTTTCGTTCAGACTTTAATCTCTGTCCGATATCCTCACGTCTGTTTCTCTCTGGTAACAGGAAACCTTATGTATCACAAACTACATTTCTGCGTTGTGCAGGTTATAAAGGTTATAAAATATAACGAGGTTATCTATATATAACAACTCCTAAATCATTTAATTTATGTACGAATAATTGAGACTAATTAAGTAGTAATTTGTAAAATAATTGACTTACTAACAAAAATAATACTTATGAATAGTGGTTTGTTAATATCAGAGCAGTTAACATGTTTAGTCTAAGTTTTATTAAAACATAATTTACATCTTTATTTCAATATGCATTAAATGGCAAACGTCAATGACGCTATTCCCATAAGAAATAAATGTAATGTTAAGGAACGCTTATCTCAGTACTGGAATGAAATACCGTTACCAAATTTTTACAAACAAACGTACATTTATTTATAAACTGGGTAGCAATATCATGGGTAGAAATTATTATATTCACTAAAAAATTAAAAACAACATTTCAATTGTTTTTTATTAGCCTATAATAATTTTTTCCTTTTATTTATGAACCAAATACTTGTATTTTGGTACACAATATCACTTACATATCCCCAAGCACAAATACAAAGTTTCATTGTTCTATCTTTACTAACTTATGAGAAATATGTTCCCAAATATTAAAAACACAACTTTCACGAAATGAAAAAAAAAACAAAAACAAAGATATATGTTCCCACCTTACTAAAATTCTCCAGGGCCATAGGATACATTATCTCATGTTTCTTGATTCTTTCTTTCCTGGGCTCTTATTTTTTGTCTTGCTTCTTTTGTTACTTCAAGAATGGCTTTCCGCTTTTTATATAGATTCGTGGATTGTCACTTTGAAGAAAACCAGAAATAGGGTTAAAGCCTGGTGTTATTTCCATTTCATGTTGCATTTTTACTCTCCCCAATGTGATCACTGCGACTAGATCATTATTTTTAAAGTTTTTAATCACAGAAAGTTGCTCTTTGGTACTCTGCCCCAAGTAACATTCTTCAGACTCTCAATTGGACTCATCCGTGTGCGTCCATGCCTACCTAACCTCTATCAGTCATCGTTCGCTACTTCATGCAATCATATGAAAAGCCAAAGCCATCAAAATATCACTCATTCAACTGACGTTTATACTATAAATAGTATAAAACGAGTTGACTCGAGTACGTTTAGTAATGCTGACGTATCCGGTATTATCCCTACCTCTCGCATTAACGATGCCCCTTTCTCTTTTTTTTCCATTTTCCTATGATCAGATTCTTGACTGAAGTGCCTACCAGAACCGTCTAACTTCTTCATTTCTGTACACTCTTCCTCGTCTTACGTTTACATTAAGCTGCTTCACTTACCCTAATTGTTACCTTCCTTTCCCCAGTTTATACTGTCCACCGTTCCGTCAGTCAGTGTATGAACCAAAATACCGGTCTCGGTCAGTTGCGATTAAACGACGTTTTTACCTGTTCTTATCCGGTCGATTGCGACCCGCACTGGGGCACAAATCACCGAACCTGTGGCAACAGAATCTTCATTATATACCTACAGTCTCCAGATCGCTTTAAGATTTAAATTTATAATAAGTTATACCTTTATTGTAATCCGTCTTGCGATCTTCTAGTTATTTTGTACACTACATGTTTCGGGAATAAATTCCCATCTTCAGGTGAAGAATTTTTTTATCCACCTATTATATAGGTATCATCGGCGAAAATATCACACACACACACACACACACACACACACACACACACACACACACACACACACACACACACACACACACACACACACACAACTGTTACAAATAACATAATTAAAATCGTTATAACTACACAAGTATTGAAAGCAGTGGGAAATATTCGCGTGCGAAGCCGCGGGTAACAGCTAGTGATAAATAATGACTATTGTTTTATTTTGTATGGCAGCTGATAAACTGATGAATTTTTTTTTGTTTTTTTGTACGCTTTGTAATGCTTCGTGTGTTAAAGATACGACAGCGTTTTTTTCTAAATTTCTGACTTTGTATATTGAACAATTTAATTAATGCTCAGGTGTTCTGAAGGAAAAGCTAGATTTTCTTACCCAGATGCTAAATATATTACCACTGACGGTGAATAATGAGAAATCTACGAGCATGTTTTTTTCCTTTCCATAACGGTTCTTCGTAGATCTGATTATTCTTTAACTGTCAAAAGTTACTAAAAAAAAAAAAAATAAAGAAAAACAAATTAGCGCTCCGTCCAGATATTGTCTGTACTGCTTATATAGCAAGGTTGCCAGTTTTTTCTAGTGTTACATACCTTCTGTTCGTAACAATCGAGATGTTTTACAAACTAGATGTGGTACAGACATTAATAAATTACTGCCCAAGCATTAAGTGGACGAAAATTATACCACCGAGTTTCCGGTTTGTTTCTGTTACTGTTACAAACTCGTTCTTATTATTTAATTGTCCCATTTCTTTTTTGTTTCTCCGTGATTCGGTTACCGTAGTACCGAACGCGTTTGGACTATTATCTCGAAAGATCGATCGACCTAGCGGAATGTGTTCGAAAACAAGGAAAGACAAAAAACAATACGATAGGATCGCAGCAAAATTGTCGGGAAACAACGTAGAATCGATACTCGATAGTAGGAAAAATTCGTTTCGATAATTCGATAATTGCATCGTCGGCGACGGACCGTGGCCGCGTTTTGTATCACTATGTAAGTCGGTCACTATAATAGACGTTTTGAACTTCGATAAAAGAATGTTGGATTTGCTGAGAAGTGGGTCGCCAAATTTACCTTGATCAATATGGCGGTATAGTTGTAGTTACTAATTTACTTACTTGATCCATACGCCTTGTCTACCCTGAAGCCTAGTAGGCTATACACCCGACGAGTATTTGGCCGAGACAGTGAATTCGGCCGAGTACTTAACCAATGTGAACGATCAGTATAGTATTCGGCCGTGTGATCGGACGAGTGAAATGACCGAGCTAGTGAATAGAAACAGCTTTTATTTTCTCAGGCGAGTGGAAACCACCACCACCAACTACAGAAGTGGATTCGTCGGCATTTTCCACCTGTCTGAACAGTTGGTTTCCCGGATTGCCGAGTGTGTATGCAATGTAAAGTGTTCTAGTGCAAAGTTTCATAATATTTTTTAACCTATGCGCTTAAAATGGCGTAAAATGGACTGTACAACTACAGTTGCTTTCATACAGGAGTACAAAGCACATTAGTGCGTGTGGAACTTCAAATCAAAGTTGCATAAAAACAAGGCAATGCGTCACGCTGCTTATACGAACATTGGATTGGAACTACAATAAATATCGATGGTTTTGAAGTTCAAGATGTCAAAAACAAAATAAAAAATTTACGTTCTACGCATGCCTAAGAAATGAAGGAAATTTATGACTTAAAGTTCGTTCTCAAGAATGTTTAGTATTCATTGTCATGAACATTCTGTACTCTCTGGTATTTTCACTTTCCAGTTCTCTAAGAAGTCGAACTGATGCTCCGTGTGTACCTCTTCTTAATATCCATGTTCTAGTCACATCCGCTTCTTTTTATTCGCTAACTCATTTTCCAATAGTTATATCAACGTAGGAATAACACGATTGGCGTAATCCTTGACAATGTTCTTCATTGTCTTCAATTTATTACGTCCACTACTCATTTTGTTACGTTCTTAATTGCGACCTGAGTGAACTGTCCCTCTCAAATCTTGTCAAGACTTGGCAATTTTGTCTCAAGACTGTCAATGGTGTATAACGTGCTGTTAGTGTGATAATTTTGTGCACAAAGTCGAAACGGAACAGTCCCACCTACCATCCACAAGCATAAATTTTGTAAAGCTTTCCGCGAATATATGAAGATAATTTGTGCACATTGAATACAAAATAGTAAATACGTTGTTATTTTACAATTTTGTCGCTGAAATATAAATTAGCGTTGAAATAGTAAATTATAGTGTATGACTATTATATTTTGTTGGATGTTTTTCTTTGCTTGATTTATTCATTATGTAATTCACGAAGTCTAGGTCTTCGATGAACAGGAATGTCATTTTTTCTTACTAATTAGAAGCTTTGCATAAAGTTGGATTGAACCAAGGGATTCAATCTTCAGTGTGAGAACGACGTCCTGTTCGACGATAATTTAAACACTCGAACAATACATTGCTTATTGCTTCGTACACCTACACTCGTGCTACACACAAATACAGTACTCCTTAACCGTTAGGCCTACTCGAAATTGTATTGATTCACACATATGGAAATTCAACACAAATAAAATACGTGACTCGAGAATACGAAAGAAGATTATCCAGTAGCCCATTAGCCTCTTGGGGAACGAGATAGAGACAGACCAAGAAAATGGCGGCTGTGAAGACGGAACAGGCTGCAAGCCTAGTCCGAAGAAGAAGAAGAAGAAGAAGAAGAAGAAGAAGAAGAAGAAGAAGAAGAAGAAGAAGAAGAAGAAGAAGAAGAAGAAGAAGAAGAATAAGACCAAGAAAATGGTGGCTGTGAAGACGGAACAGGCTGCAAGCCTAGTCCCAGAAGAAGAAGAAGAAGAAGAAGAAGAAGAAGAAGAACGAGATAGAAACAGACCAAGAAAATGGTGGCTGTGAAGACGGAACAGGCTGCAAGCCTAGTCCCAGAAGAAGAAGAAGAAGAACGAGATAGAAACAGACCAAGAAAATGGTGGCTGTGAAGACGGAACAGGCTGCAAGCCTAGTCCGAAGAAGAAGAAGAAGAAGAAGAAGAAGAAGAAGAAGAAGAAGAAGAAGAAGAAGAACGAGATAGAAACAGACCAAGAAAATGGTGGCTGTGAAGACGGAACAGGCTGCAAGCCTAGTCCCAGAAGAAGAAGAACGAGATAGAAACAGACCAAGAAAATGGTGGCTGTGAAGACGGAACAGGCTGCAAGCCTAGTCCCAGAAGAAGAAGAAGAAGAACGAGATAGAGACAGACCAAGAAAATGGCGGCTGTGAAGACGGAACAGGCTGCAAGCCTAGTCCGAAGAAGAAGAAGAAGAAGAAGAAGAAGAAGAAGAAGACCAAGAAAATGGTGGCTGTGAAGACGGAACAGGCTGCAAGCCTAGTCCCAGAAGAAGAAGAAGAAGAAGAAGAAGAAGAACGAGATAGAAACAGACCAAGAAAATGGTGGCTGTGAAGACGGAACAGGCTGCAAGCCTAGTCCCAGAAGAAGAAGAACGAGATAGAAACAGACCAAGAAAATGGTGGCTGTGAAGACGGAACAGGCTGCAAGCCTAGTCCCAGAAGAAGAAGAAGAAGAACGAGATAGAGACAGACCAAGAAAATGGCGGCTGTGAAGACGGAACAGGCTGCAAGCCTAGTCCGAAGAAGAAGAAGAAGAAGAAGAAGACCAAGAAAATGGTGGCTGTGAAGACGGAACAGGCTGCAAGCCTAGTCCCAGAAGAAGAAGAAGAAGAAGAAGAAGAACGAGATAGAAACAGACCAAGAAAATGGTGGCTGTGAAGACGGAACAGGCTGCAAGCCTAGTCCCAGAAGAAGAAGAAGAAGAACGAGATAGAGACAGACCAAGAAAATGGCGGCTGTGAAGACGGAACAGGCTGCAAGCCTAGTCCGAAGAAGAAGAAGAAGAAGAAGAAGAAGAAGAAGAAGAAGAAGACCAAGAAAATGGTGGCTGTGAAGACGGAACAGGCTGCAAGCCTAGTCCCAGAAGAAGAAGAAGAAGAAGAAGAAGAAGAACGAGATAGAAACAGACCAAGAAAATGGTGGCTGTGAAGACGGAACAGGCTGCAAGCCTAGTCCCAGAAGAAGAAGAACGAGATAGAAACAGACCAAGAAAATGGTGGCTGTGAAGACGGAACAGGCTGCAAGCCTAGTCCCAGAAGAAGAAGAAGAAGAACGAGATAGAGACAGACCAAGAAAATGGCGGCTGTGAAGACGGAACAGGCTGCAAGCCTAGTCCGAAGAAGAAGAAGAAGAAGAAGAAGACCAAGAAAATGGTGGCTGTGAAGACGGAACAGGCTGCAAGCCTAGTCCCAGAAGAAGAAGAAGAAGAAGAAGAAGAACGAGATAGAAACAGACCAAGAAAATGGTGGCTGTGAAGACGGAACAGGCTGCAAGCCTAGTCCAGAAGAAGAAGAAGAAGAAGAAGGAGATAGAGACAGACCAAGAAAGTGGTGGCTGTGAAGACGGAACATGCTGCAAGCCTAGTCCCAGAAGAAGAAGAAGAAGAAGAAGGAGATAGAGACAGACCAAGAAAGTGGTGGCTGTGAAGACGGAACAGGCTGCAAGCCTAGTCCCAGAAGAAGAAGAAGAAGAAGAAGGAGATAGAGACAGACCAAGAAAATGGTGGCTGTGAAGACGGAACAGGCTGCAAGCCTAGTCCCAGAAGAAGAAGAAGAAGAAGAAGAAGGAGATAGAGACAGACCAAGAAAGTGGTGGCTGTGAAGACGGAACAGGCTGCAAGCCTAGTCCCAGAAGAAGAAGAAGAAGAAGGAGATAGAGACAGACCAAGAAAGTGGTGGCTGTGAAGACGGAACATGCTGCAAGCCTAGTCCCAGAAGAAGAAGAAGAAGAAGAAGGAGATAGAGACAGACCAAGAAAGTGGTGGCTGTGAAGACGGAACATGCTGCAAGCCTAGTCCCAGAAGAAGAAGAAGGAGATAGAGACAGACCAAGAAAGTGGTGGCTGTGAAGACGGAACATGCTGCAAGCCTAGTCCCAGAAGAAGAAGAAGAAGAAGAAGGAGATAGAGACAGACCAAGAAAGTGGTGGCTGTGAAGACGGAACATGCTGCAAGCCTAGTCCCAGAAGAAGAAGAAGAAGAAGAAGAAGAAGAAGAAGAAGAAGAAGAAGAAGGAGATAGAGACAGACCAAGAAAATGGTGGCTGTGAAGACGGAACAGGCTGCAAGCCTAGTCCCAGAAGAAGAAGAAGAAGAAGAAGAAGGAGATAGAGACAGACCAAGAAAGTGGTGGCTGTGAAGACGGAACAGGCTGCAAGCCCAGTCCCAGAAGAAGAAGAAGGAGATAGAGACAGACCAAGAAAGTGGTGGCTGTGAAGACGGAACATGCTGCAAGCCCAGTCCCAGAAGAAGAAGAAGAAGAAGAAGAAGGAGATAGAGACAGACCAAGAAAGTGGTGGCTGTGAAGACGGAACAGGCTGCAAGCCTAGTCCCAGAAGAAGAAGAAGAAGAAGAAGGAGATAGAGACAGACCAAGAAAGTAGTGGCTGTGAAGACGGAACAGGCTGCAAGCCCAGTCCCAGAAGAAGAAGAAGTATGGAAATCGGTCCTTGTGGAGTGAAGGCGAACGAGATCGACTGACGTAACCGAGATCCGGCGAAGTCAGAGACGACTAGACTTGTACATTTCGTCTGTGTGTGAATGGAAGTGGGGGTGGAGAGCAGCGGGAAGAGGTGGACGGCATTCAAATGGTAGAATCACTTACTTCTCACTTAATGTTTGCTTGTTAGTTAATTCGTGAAAAATTTTCAACATAAAGATAAATAAACTAATATTTGCTCAGCCATCACTGAATATCCCAATGACCGAATGCCTCAGCTCAATGTACAACTGGATTTATTAATCATAAATCGCTCGTACTGTTAGAGTAGTCAAGTAAGTACGTGACCATACGACTGCCGCCTCCTCACCCCACCAAATGTCACGACCACTGCACGTCTACGCAGACAACTCATGCTTAAGATTTTCAGGCGTATTATGCGACTTTAAAATACTGAGTAGGCCTACTTACCTCGTCAATTAGCTGAGAGCACACAGCGGCGAGGTCGCTTAGCGCGTCAAACAGTATCTGATGGTCGAACGGTTGCAGACAGTCCATCCTGCGCAGTGGGGCACCGTACAGCTCCCCGGCACTGCGCAACGCTACCACGAACTCCGCTTCGTCCATGATGAACTCCTCTGTCAGTCTGAACCGCGAGTCTGTCCCTGAAACACAAACACATACAGTCTGTTACTATTGTGTCAGGACAACAAGAATAATTAAGCATTTCAAAACATTTCCTCCCCTCCAGTTCTCTTCATTAAAAATACTGTCAGTTATCTGAAGCCCACGCGTGGAATATAATGTCCGGCCTTAGAATCGAAACCCTCAGATGTCACCCCCCCACATCATTAAAAAGCTTTCTGACTCCTTGAATGGCTGCGCTGCACTAGTCCGAGTACGCCAACATATCCCGAGACTATTCCAACTGAATGCTGCCGGTGCTCCCCCCCCGCTCCATACTCCCTACGAAGCCCCGGAAGAAAAAAAAAATTTTTAGCTAAAAGTAATTCCAAAATATCTGTTGGCTATTGAATAGACAGTCTATTCAACTATTTTTTCACGAAAGAAAATATATAATAAACGGTTAAAGTAAAAGAAAATATTATACGTATCAAAATAAATCAAATTACTTTAGAAGATACAAAAGAAATGGTAAACAAAAAAGCAAAAGAAAATAGAACATCCTCTATTTTACAGAACACTTTCAAAACAAGCGCGTAGAAATATAAGAGAGTAGCAAAAGTGTAAACAGCCGACAGTAACCCGGAACACATGCAGGGTAATGACAATTAATACTGGACGTTCAGAAGAAAATTTAAATATTAGTCACCTTGGGAACGAATCAATAGTTATTAAAACCTTACCCAATCAGAGAACGATGTATTAAAGTTACGCACGATTCTCATTTATCGCTTCTAATTTTTCCGACCATTAAGTTTATCTATTATTGAGTACCGTATAATGACAGAAAACTCTTCGATACTGTATAATTTTGTATACGCTATACTCTATATTTTTATAGCGATAATAAAACACTAATAAATCTTGCAGAAAGTTATTTGAAGAAGAAGTAAGAAATATTATGTTGAACTCAGCGTTTATTTATGTCAGCGTACACGGAAGGAAAAGTAATCAACTAATACTGACAAGGAAATAATATACAACCTGTTGGATATAGCGCTTTGTACACAGTGAATTGCATTCCTGCGGTCACACCGAAAGAAATTAAACTTGTAGACGTTTAATTATTAAGTTACGGAGAAGAGAAATCCTTAAGACGATTATAAATCTACAAGCATCCACACGTGCAGTGGTGTACGCAGAAATCAACCGGGGGGGGGGGGGGCTCAACCTTAGTCCATATATATTAGCCTACTCTTCTACAATGTATAGTATAAGATAGAGTACATATGCCAGTTAAGGGTTACAATTTATTAGTAGGCGTATTATTTTCAGTAGGTTTCACATTTTTTTTATTATAAATGTATTATTCGTGATTGAGGGACTTATACAAAAATAAAAAAAAAACAATTATCCAAAAATTTCGTATAAATGTATAGTGTTTTTAAAGTTTTTTTTTTCATTATTCAGGATATGAAATTAAGAACATTATTATCGTTTTATTTATCCACTGATATCTGCAAGAAAGAGCTGAGTTTAACTTAAGTATTAAATAATATTTTTATGAAAAAGGTTTATGTACTTATTTAACTTTCATAAAAATATTATTTAATACTTAAGTAAAAATTCTTAGGGTTCACTAGTAGTAGTGGCCGATGGCCGCGCCGTCAAATAAGATCGAGAGAGAGAGAGAGAGAGAGAGAGAGAGAGAGAGAGAGAGAGAGAGAGAGAGAGAGAGAGAGAGAGAGAGAGAGAGAGAGAGAGAGAGAGAAATAAAACAGGTAGCTTACTGAATGTTACATTCAGCGTAATACACCGCTCAATGAACTATAAATTATAAATGAAGTAATAATAGTTATTATAAACTACTTATTTTGTTACTATTTGTATCCCCGTCCAAATCGGCCGAAATATGCAATTTTGTAATTTAAAACGAGAGACTAAGTAAAGTAAGGAAGTGTATATTACATTTTTGCGGCTGAGGCGGCTGGGGGAGCCTCCTGAGCCCCCCTCCGAACGCCACTGCACATGTGGTAGGGAAATACAATAGTCCCGATTTTTCGAGTTCCGGATTATTCGAGGTACCTGTTTCCTTATTTCACTTTTGTTACTTACGTTCGTATACAAGTACATAATATTGTAACGACTGTTCCGGAACTGTCTCGAAGAGTGGAGAGCGTGCTTCCACCCGTTACTCCGCTAGTCGAGGAGTTGTAGCGTTTCAGAAAAAGAACCTTCCAGATTGTTCTGGAGAGCACTTGTAAATACGGAAATTATGCTCACGCATATATATAATAGCATGGTGCAAAGTGTAATCCTTTATGGAGCAGAAGTTTGGAACGTTTCAAAAGTAAATAAGAAAAAACTGATGGCAGCGGAAATGGACTTCTTCAGGAGGAGTTGTAGAAGATCAAAATTAGACAGGGTTAGAAATGAGACTATTGGAACCGAGATGAATATTGACAGGACAATAATAGATGAAATAGAAAGAAGACAATTGATATAATTAGTAATTTTTTTTTTTTTTAACGCCACACGCCGGTCACTAAAACCCATTAACGCAGAGGCACCACAGTTTGTTGGCCTACCAAAAATCCATAAGACCAATATATCAATCAGGCCATTGATAAATTTCACAACTGCGCCGAGCTACAATGTCAGCCAAAAACTTGCAGTGAAAATAAGAAACAGTATAAAGTTAAATAATAACCACAGTATAAAAAATAACACTGACTTTGTTAACAAAATGAAAAACATTAAAATACGACCTAGTTATAAAATAGCATCTTTTGACATTGTTGACTTGTATACGAATGTCCCTGTTCAAGAAACACTCACTATCCTTAAGGCAAATCTTATTAACGCCAAAATATGTAACTCTGAAGAAATCTATGATATAATTAATTTGCTCGAAGTGGTACTTAACCAAAATTATTTTACATTTAATAATAATTATTATATCCAAAAAAAGGGTCTAGCCATGGAGTCACCTCTGTCTGGCTTACTAGCTGATATATACCTAAATCACTATGAGAATACGTATTTGCTCAATAACGTAAATAAACTTTCCGGGAAGATAATATCATATACACGTTACGTTGATGATACGTTCATAATTTTTAATGGCACAATACGACAAATAGAAAGTATGAAAAAGTACATGAATGGTACCAATAAAAACATACAGTTCACACTTGAGACGGAGGTAGATAATAAACTTAACTTCCTCGATTTGACAATTACAAGACTGGATGAAAAATTTCAATATCAAATATACCGGAAACCGACAACCACGGATCTCACGATAAATGCTGGGTCACATCACCCCTTTTCTAAAAAAAATGGGAGCATATCACAGTTTAGTACATAGGTTACTTTCCATACCATTGGAAGACAAAGATTTTCATGAAGAACTAAACACGATCAAGTACATAGCTAAGGCCAATGGTTATAAAGGTTCTATTGTGGAAAGTTTAGTCAAGAAGCACGGAAAAAAGAAAAACAACATAGAATTACAAGAAAATAATAGAAATAAAGTTAGGTATATAGCATCAGAATATGGTAACACCCTACCCAAAATTTTAGACAAGGTATTCAGTGAGATAAATATAAAAATGGCTTTCCGAACTAATAACAACCTTAATAAGATATTCCTACCTAAACATTCAAAATCAGTTGAGGACAAGACGGGCGTTTATAAGATAATGTGTAATGACTGTGATAGCTACTACATTGGCCAAACTGGTAGACCATTTAAAAAAACGCTTTAAAGAACATTTACATAAAAAAGAATTTAGTAAAACTGTGTCCACGTATGCAGAAAAGGAAGTTATATGAATGCTGTCGAAGAATTCGAAATATATAAGGCGTATAAAGATTAAAACACAAAAGAGTCCTTCTTAATGAACAATTGAATTTCCAATCAAATCCACTATACGACACAGCGATAAGAATACAAAACAAGGTCCATAATGCGCGACCTATAACAACATGAGCACAGCAGTCGACTAAGTATTTCGTGGTGCGCACCAGCGATATCGCGTGTGTTCTCACGTTTGGGGTTTTATATATTTTTTTGTGTTTATATTTATATTTATTGTGATGTGTGTAAAATTGTATATAAAGTTGTTTTTAATATTTTAATATTTGACGAACTTCACCAAGGGATATTCCTGATGATGGGACATATGTCCCGAAACGCGTAGATATTCATAAAGGACAAAGGCCACCAGACGGAAAAGAAAAAAGGTAAAACTATTTATATACATATAGTGGCTTGGATACCAAATAGCATGGGTCTGAAGACAATTGACTTGGTTTGAGCATGTGAAGAGAATGGAAGATGACAGATGGCCCCGCAAAATACTGGAATGGATACCACCGGTGAGAAGGAAAAGAGGACGTCCACGGAGGAGTTGGCGAGATGACGTAGCGGAAGCAACGGTTGCGAGAAATTTAGAAGAACTTACATGCTACGATAGGTTACAAGGGAAGTGGGGGACGGAGAACGGCGGCAGCTGTAAAGGTCCGTTTTATGTATATATATATATATATATATATATATACATATATATATCACGCCACCTAAGGAATGGAAAGTAATTCTGAAACCTCTGCGCAGCCTATAAAAGCAAGAGCGACTGGTTTTTTTCAGTTCAGTTATAGTGAGCGATTTTCTTTTAGTGCGGATCGTCGTTGTTGAAGATTAGTGATAACTGATCATTGTGTTATAATTAACACTCTTAATATTTGACATTATTATTGCATGTGGATAAATTTAACTTGAATTGTTGTAAGAATTGATTACAAGTTGTTATTTGTGATTAATTAAAGCTGTTATTTTGTGACTTCATTGGTGTCTTGTATTTTGTTTTCCACTGTACCATACGACGATCAGTGGGGCCGTCGTAACAATATTTTTTTCGTTTTTTGAATGAACGTACAAAATATACGAAATTGTACACGAAATAATCCACAGGATTCCTGGGCGTGAAGATGTCACAAAAAAGAGATATTGAAGAATGGGTTAATAGTAAGGGAAGAAACAACTTAGTGACGAAGAAATTTGCGCAGGTCGTTAAGAATATTCGGATGCCAAAACGGAAGATTCGTCCGATGAAGATAGCACACTTCAAACTGGGGTTACAATACATAGGACAGCAAACCGAAACTCAATCGCCTGACATAATTTTTTTTTTGTTAAATATGGAGAAACATCACAGCGAGGCAAAAGGGACTACTCTGCTCAGACCCAGATAATAATTACATCCATTTTCTAAAAAGACTATTCTTTCGTCAATTTGAAACAGTATTCATATACGAGGAGTAACCCAAAAATAAGGTCTCCATATTTTTTGAAAATAGAAAAAAAAACATTTATTTCAAAACTTTTCACATGGTTGTGAAGAATAACAACTCACTATTTTTCAACATAATCGCCGTTACGTTCGATGCATTTTTCGAGCCGCTGTGGCAGTTTTAGTATGCCAGTGTCACAGAAGCTCGCCGCCAATTCATTGAGATAGCGTTTGACCTCTTCTTTCACCTCGTCATCGTCGTCGAATCCCATTCCATCCATATGTTCTTTCAAATGTGTAAACAAATGGTAAACAAATGATAGTCACTGGGTGCCAAGTCCGGACTATAGGGGGTGGGTGACAATGTCCCATCCAAATTGGTTCAGAAGAGCGACGGTTGCGCGGGCGTCATGAGGGCGAGCATTGTCGTGAAGAATGGACAGGCCCTTGGTGAGCATTACTCTTATCCGGTTCTGAATCGCCCGTTTGAGTTTTTTGAGTGTCTCACAATATGCGTCTGCATTTATTGTGGTCCCAGTAGGCATGAAATCGATCAACAATACCCCTTTCCGATCCCAAAACACAGTCGTCATGATGTTGCCTGGAGACTGTTTTCTTTTAATTTTCGAGGGCCTTGGCGAAGTTGAATGCCCCACTCAAGCGATTGTCGTTTGGATTCAGGTGTAAAATGGTGAACGCACGTTTCGTTACCTGTGACAATGGAATTCAAAAAGTTGTCTCTTTCGTCCGCATAGCGCTCAAGAAATTCGCGGGCAGCTTTGACGCGTTGCCGTTTGTGGTCTTCTGTCTGGTCCCATTCGCGGGACCCACCTTGCCCACACCTTCCGAACCTTCCGATATCCTAACTTTTCAGACAAAATCCTCTGAATGGTGGATTTTGAAACTTGAGAAAGCAAACAAGAGAGCTCGTGGATAGAGCTCGTACATGTGGGCCTAATTAAATTCATTTTCTAGTGTCTTTTTTGTTCTGCATTTATTTTAAGCTGTAGGCACATTAGTTTACAAAATTTAAAATTATAGCATTTTATTGACCAGTAAACGTAGTAAAATAATTATTTTTTTTATTTTCACTATTAACCAAGTTTCTGATTATCCGAGGTACCTGTGGTCTACAAGAACTCGGATAATCGAGACTCCAATGTAATGCAGTTTTTGTAAAGCTCGCCAAAAACATTTATAACATTGTTCCCGCTTTCGCTTTGCTTTCTTTGCACACGTGGCAGGAGTGCTGCTTCTGTGTCGAGCCCAATGGCTGCCAGAACATAAACTTAGCACTGGTACAATCGACGAGTTATCTACAAATTCAGGAAGGGAGACCGCCAACGCGATTATACGCTAGATGGCGCGGAATGAAAAAGGCTTATATTTGGGGCACTGCTACTGGAACCGATTCAGGCACCAGATGTCGCCTGTAATGTTCCCGCTTCTGTGCAAACAATAGTAAACTTGGAAGGTGGATTTAAAATTCTAAATTATCTTGCCTCATTATGAATACCTAACAAAACTCATTTTTTATTCTTCGTATTGTTTAAATTAGCAGCCATCCTTACTATTTCTATTATGAATTTGCTAACTGCTATAATTTTTATTGTTCGACTAAGCTTTTCGTCATCACTGACATCTTCAGGTCTTAAACAACGTCTATCAACTGTACGTTGTAGGCTTTTATACTTTAGGCCCCTCCCCTTATGTCATCGCCCCTCCTATTGGTTCTAGCTGCTACCACTCTTCACGGGAACTTTGTCTATATTTTTCCGTTAGGCATTTTTCTAACGTCCGTCAAATTGTTTTAAGAATCTCCCGTTAATTTCTTCATTCTTGACTTATAATTTTTGTTGTTGTAACCTTTTACATTTCGTCAGTTTTAGTGTGTTATTTTTATTATTTTAATTTATTTTTGTTTATTGTTTAATATATAATAAAATATTTCTTCATTTGTAAAATCCACTTTTATATTCATTAATTTATTTTTATCTTCTTTTTTAACTTTAAGTATTTCTAGTTCTTCTATTAATTTTCTTTTTTGCGGATTGTTTTCTATTTTGATATTTCCATATTTTCATTTGGATTTATAAATATGAAAATATGCATTCTGTTCTTCTACAAAAACAATGTATTTAGTTTAAATGTTGTATAATTAATCACACGTAATATGTTAATTATATTATGTTCTAATTATAATTGTGTTAATCATAAATATCTTGGAAGCTTGGTAGGTGAAGAGATGTCTTTCACTCGTGAAATTAGAGCAAGAATTGCTATAGCGAAAGAGGCATTTAATGGGGAGAAAAGACTGCTGTGTGACAAAATTAATACGAATTTAAGAAAAAGGTTGGCCAAATGTTATGTGTGGAGCGTTGCTATATATGGTGCAGAGACGTGGACGCTGAGGAAGGAGGATGAGAAAATATTAGAAGCATTTGAGATGTGGGTTTGACGAGCAATGGAAAAAAGTGAAGTGGATTGATAAAGTTTTAAGAAGAATAGGGGAAGAGAGAAGAATCCTGAAGATAATAGAAAATAGGAAAAGGAATTGGTTAGGTCATTGTTTAAGAAGAGACTGGTTGCTTACAACTGCCATGGAGGATGTCATAGAAAGGAGAAAAAAGAAGAGGGCGTAGAAGAATGAAGTTATCAGATAGCATTAAAATCAGAGGGTATTACGAAGAAACGAAAAGACTGGCATACGATAGGACACCTTGGAGAGCTTTTACCATTTGAAGACCTGCCTTAGGGCAGAACACCAAATAATAATAATCATAAGTAGGCCTATACATTGTTTATTTATTTTTCTATGCGTCTACACGCGTTCAATGTTTCAGTCACAGTTTCTTCTGTGCTAAAGTATTAATTAACGCCACTCTGGATTAATAATCTAAAGCCGTGTAAGGCTCTGCGTACAGACTACATAAACTAGGACGACAATACTACAACCTAAAGATATCTACCAAAAAAAAAACAAAAATTATTGTTCACTACTAAAAATGTCCAGTACGCTGAAAAGAATATTACTGAGGATAAAGTATTGGAACAGACCTCATATTTTAAGTATTTAGGGTGTGATATAAGTTTTGACGTTGACAAAGATATGGAAAATAAAGCCTATAGATTTCAACACATATGTGGAACTATAAGTAGAACACCGAAAAATAAAACTAGATGTGAGACAAAATTAAAAATTCTACAAAACAATGGCTGTTCCAGTGTTCTATTATATGGCAGTGAACCCTGGATTACAAAACAAAGAGATAAAAGCAAAATACAATCAGCAGAGTTGAGATTTTAAAGAAGGGTTAAAGGATGCGCAAGAAAGGATCATATAAGAAATGAAGATACACGGGACGCATTAAATATGTATAATCTAAATGAGGAAATTGAAAAGGACATGGGAAAATGAATATAGCATTTAAGTAGCAAGGAAGAAGATTGGATATCAGTAATTGAAAACAACTACAACGCTTCTGGAAAAAGGAATGTACTCCTAGGAAGGCCAAGAAAGAAATGGATCTGATAATGTTAAGTCGGAACAGGCGTATTGCCTAATCCCTGAAGCGTAGAAGAAGAAGAAGGAGGAGAGCCGTGTAACGTAAACCATCCAAATGTGTAAACATGTTGTGTATGATGGAAGGTTCTGTTTACTTTCTTCAACTGTCAGACTGACTGTCTAGCTATTTGTTGTGTGTTTTCCTGCTTCGATCTTGCAAACTTACTGAAGTGCTTACAGTCTTCATTTCACAACTTATTATAAACAGTATTACTATTTGAATTTATATTTCTTATTTAATTATATTTTCCTTCACGATTACGCTTGTCAACTGTTCCTACTTGGCGTGTAGGCCTACAGTTTGTGACATGTATTGTGTTACTAATATAGGTTATATAGGTCGGTTGTGTAATCAGGGGGGCTGGTTTGAGGGGTTGAGAGTAGCCTATGGGGGGGGGGAGTAGGTTTTTAAGATAGGAATCCCTATTTTTTCTCAGGACAAATGTGAAATTTAGTTTTTTCCCACATAATTTTAAAAATACATTTTCTGAATTTTTTCGTCTCGGAAGTTTTTGAGCAAAACCGAGATGAAGTACGTTCCAAATACGTTCGTTATTTACCATATATCGACTGATTGTCATTATTAAAAAAACCCTTAAGTTAATTTTATTAATTTACTAACACTGTAATTTCTTTCATTTCTACAGTTGTTCATAAGCCTTAAATCAACACAAGCAACTGGCTTAAGAATAGGCCTACGTTGAGTGATTATGGAATTTCGATTAAATTTTTAATAGCTTTGGCGGTCCCCCTGATCACCCCCGGTAGTTATGCCGTTGGTGTGTAGGTTACCAATATTTTAACAACATAATCCTTTCCTTGATGGTTGAGGAAAATCGAAGAGGGCGACAGATCTTCTTCTTCTCTTTATGGATTAGGTTATATAAACCTGTTCCGGCACCCATCTCATCCTCGGACGACCAACGTCTCTTCTACAAATGGCTTTATAGTTCAGTGCCGCTTTCGGCAATCCTCTGTCATCATTTTCAAATGATCCCACCACTATCTTCTGTAAATTGAAATAATTTCATTTATGTCCTTTACTTCGAATTCTGCTCTGATATACTGATTCCTTATTCTCTGTCTTGCCATGTATAATTTTAAGTATTTCGATCAAACTGCATTTCAGCACTCTGAATCTTGCCGCATTCTTTTTTTGTCATGACCCAAGCCTCACTCACATATGTCAATGTGGATATTGCAATTGTCTTATAAAATGTAATCCTTGTGCTGTCTTCCTTTCTACAGTGGACTATTATAACCTTATTTTCAGGATAATTTATTTATCAAAATTAAGTACACTAAAAACTCGTTTAACCGAATCGCGTTTATCCGAAAATCGGGTTTATCCGAAACATTTTTAGTAAATTTAAAAAATACACAAAAGCATTTTCCTGTCGCTATAATCTATATTTAATAGCGTGGACAAGCGATTCCACATGATATAAAGTAGAAAGTCAATAATCAGAACTAATTGGGATAAGGAGTACTCCGAATTATAGATTTGTTCAGATTTGAAGCAAACGAGCTTCAAAGCTTAGGCAAAAAACTATGATTGATTACTGTTCGAACAAGCAATAGGACTGTTCCACTACTGTAGAAACTATAATTTACATTGCGGTGCCGTTTTATAGTTTATTGTGTCATATTCACTGTAAGTACCTTCTAATTATTATTATTAAATAAACTTACTGTACTTACATATGTATTATTATTTAAATATAAGTTTCGGTTTATCCGAAATTTCGTTTATACGAAACGGGCGCGGTCCCATCAAATTCGGCTAAACGAGTTTTTAGTGTACTTTACTCTTGTTAAAACGTAAAACGTTGCAGGTAAACTAACCCTTCCCGTTAACCGATCTTCACCAAAATATGCCTTGAGTCCTCTACAACTCAGGCACATACGCAAAAAAATATTTGATTCTGTTTGAATTTGCGGCAGTCATCGTTCGCCATAGAAAAAATTACTCTTGTTAAAACATAAAACGGTACAGGTGAACTACACCTTCCCCTTAATCGACCTTCACAAAAAACAATAGGCTTTGAGTCCTCTGCAACTCGAGCACATATGGAAAAAATTATTTGATTCTGTTTGAATTTGCGGCAGTTATCGTTTGCCATAGAAAAAATTCTACGCTCAGACACACAGACAAACACATATTCACACACACAGACACTTTTCAGAAAATGATTTTTCTGTTTTGAGGGTAGTAGGCCTACAATCAGAAACAGCCTTTATCTCGAACACGATTTTTTTCACCATGAAGTATCACCATACTTCCATTTCCTTATGGAACATGGAAGTAAAATGGCATGTGTTGTTAAAAATTAGGAGACGCTGTGAAATATTACACTAATAGTAATAGACAATTGGAGTAAGCAAAACCGCTTACACTACTGTACGATGTGGAGCATATACTGCCAGGCGCTAATAACATGTCCGAGTTGCACGCGCAGTCTAATCTGTAACTAGGCGGAACCGCTTACACTACTGTATGGTTTTCGAGTACCGTATTTCGCAGCGTAACGGTCGCTTCTTGATTATAGTAGCCGAACAACTTATTTAAACAATCTAGACAGATAAATCGATGATCAGAAATGAGGATTTTAAGGAAAGCAACACAATCGTCGTGAAAAGCTAACGTCAGAAGTGCTATAATTGGGGATAAATCGATATACTAAGAGACATATGTGATGGCCTTACTAGGGAAAAACCCTGTAAGAACAAGAATTGCAACTGATAATAGTGTTTTGGAGCAGGCATCACATTTTAATTATTTGGGATGTCCTTCTCGTATAGGAAGGATAACGATATCGAGAGAAAGTTAAATCAATTTAGTTATACCTGTGGAACAATAAGACGACTACTGAAGAATAAAACGCAAAGGGAGACACACCTAAAGTTCTATAAGGTCGTGGCTGTGCAGACTTTAATGTATGGATGTGAATCGTGGACTCTCCTGCAAAAAGATATTTAAAAAAATACAGTCCTCTGAAATGAAATTTTTAAGAGCAGTTAAGGGATGTAGTTTGAGAGTTCGTGTATGAAACAACGACATAAGGAATGACCTGAAGTTACAGTCGGTTCTGGAGAGAATAAAAAAATACAGGCAGAATTGGAAGTCCCATGTGGAACGATTGGTAGACACGCGTATTTCTAAAGAAGCGTTTGAATATAGGCCAGTGGGGACGGGAGATCGTGGAAGACTGGAAAAATGGTCAGAGACTCTGTGAAATCGGAACGGGCTATAGGTCAAGCCATACAGTAAAGAAAAAGAAGAAGATATTGAAAACTGAACCTGCAAACAGTTAGGTCTTGAGTAGAAAAATCTACCAGAACGATCAACGTTGATCGTGTGAAGGACTCCGAATTAGTCAGGAGGATTGGAAACTGTCTGGGAACCAAGTGGAAACAGGTGACAAGGACGTGTAAAATTAAAACAGAAAGGCACGTTAGCACAACATTGATGAATGTACGCTATAAGTGCGAAGAGGGAGAAGTTGAAAAAGTATAACAAGAAAAATATGTAAAAAGAATTTTTTTTATTGGGTAGTAGCCGTAGTGAAAAGTTTTAAATAAACTTTTCCAATTTTCTGGATGTCTTTTAAGAGCCACTCCGATCTCAGTAGTTGTGAATAGGCTGGATCATAATCGGATGACACAAACTGAAATGATAAGGCTCAACCATACGGATTACTATGATATTAAGTTTACAAATAATAATGATTATTGTGGTGATAAAAATTACGTTTAATTTATAAAGCATTTTCTTTGAAAAACATTATTCAATTACTCTTCGATTAATATACGTATTTAATTAGGTTCACAGTATGTTTGTAGTATTCAGGTGGGAAAAAGTTTAATAAACATGTCTTATGCCTGGAAACGAGATGTTCATTTAGTTAACGTGGGACATGTCTTCACGTATTGATCCTCTTAAAACCTGGTAAGCGAATCTAGTTCTCAGTTTTAAGTTGACCGTTTGGCATTTGCATGTTTTTCTATCTGCCTATTTATCTGTATGCATGTCTGGTTGGAGTGTGTCTCACGATAACTTTTGAACGCATCAACCGACTTTCGTAACACTTGGCATAGCCTATGTGTCCACACTGTTACCCTACAGTTTCCTTTTGTTTTGAGACAGATCCCCCAAAAATAGGGTTGACAGGAGGCAAATATGCAGGGGTAAAAATTGCGTCTTCTTCTTCTGATAATTCCTATCCGTTTCGGATGTTGGATATCATACAGACTATTTTAACTTTCTGTACTGCTGCACGGAATAAGTCAGTTGTATTCATGCCAAATCAGGTCCTTAAATTTCTCAGCCATGAGATTCTCGGTCGCCCAACTCTTCTCTTTCCAAGTACTTTTCCCTGTAGTATGGACTTCAATAACTAAAAATTGCAAATTCCCATGTGAGGTATCAAATTAGTGGTCATTTTAACCGTGGTCTGAATATAGTGTTTAGTTTAACAAATTTAAAAATCTGTGAAGTCAGGGCCCAAAAAGTGGGTGGGTGGGTGCGATGTTAACAAATTCGCAAAAATTCATGTGGGGTATCAAATTGAAGATAATTTTAACTAAGATCTGAACGTAGTGTTGAGTTTTGGAAATTTCAAAATTTTGGGACTAGGGCTCAAAAAAGAGATAAAAAATTAAAAAAAATTGTGAAAACCCGGTAGAATGTCAGACTAAAAGGAATTGTAATTTAAATCCAAATGTTCAGAATTTTTAGTGTTTCTTTCATGAGTGTGTCCTCTACAATTATAACACTACTAAATAAATAGGCCTAGTAGAGGAATCAAGATTTTTATAATTTTTGTAAATAATACAAAATTATCTAATATTAAAATGTATCCACTGTATTTGAAATGTAATAAACGTACTTCGTTCAAAATAGTGAGTGAGTTGTGCAGCTCAGGGCGCGTACTAGTAGGCCTATACATGTTATTAAATAATAGTCACGTCTGGAATAGTCACGTTCCTTATTTTTACTTTCATGTTCCATAAGGAAATGGAAGTATGTTGATGGCGAAAAAAATTGTGTTCGAGATAACGACTGATTCTGGTTGTTGTACTATCCTCAAAACATGAAGAAAAGTAATTTTTCGAAAAGTGTCTCTGTGTGTGTCTGTGTCTGTGTGTAGAATTTTTTCTATGGCAAACGATAACAGCCGCAAATTCAAACAGAATCAAATAAGTTTTTGGATACATCCCTGAATTGTAGAGTACTCAAGGCCTGCTGATTTTGGTGAAGATCGGTTAAGGGGAAGGGGTAGTTTACCTGCAACGTTTTACGTTTAAACAAGAGTAAAGTAGTAGCAACGTTTTATGTTTTAACAAGCGTAATCTTTTTTATGACGAACGATAACTGCCGCACATTCAAACAGAATCAAATAATTTTTTGCATACGACCCTACATTGTAGAGGACTCAAGGCCTACTGATTTTGGTGAAGATCGGTTAAGGGGAAGGGGTAGTGTACCAGCAACGTTTTACGTTTAAACAAGAGTAAAGTACTTAATTTTGATAAATAATGTATCCTGAAAAGAAGATCATAATAATCCATAGAAACGTAGATGAAATATCTATAAATGAAGAGGCTAGTTGAATGGGGTGGGAGGAATTTTCTATAAATGGAAATGATACTTGAAGGGGGAATGGATAATTTTTATTTATGTCATGTGTACTACATTATCGGCAACAAAGAAGTAGTTTCTTGTTAAAATTCGTTCCCGGGCTGTTTGGCCGTGGTCCAATGTTTTCTACAAAACCAGACGTTTCGCCAGTGGTATAGACTGCCATCGTCAGTGAAAATCGAGTGCGCTAACGTGAGGTGGTATACGTTAGTGACCACAGTACTGTGGTTAAGCCTGAAGAAAGAAGTAGTTTCTATGGAAATATTTCATTTCGAAGATGTTTTTAAATATAAATCTTAGAACATGGAAGTCATGTATGGTTCTCCATACGGATATTTATATCTGTATTTGTACTGGACGCACATTTCACAGAGCACCAAATTTCACGTTTCACGTTTTTCTTAGGTCTACCAGCTTTTCTTCTGCCTCTAGGGCTGTAATCTTTCGCTATCTTCGGCATTCTACTTTCTTCCACTCTATCTATGTGCTAAACCCATTTTCTTCTGTATTCTTGAATCCTTTCATTATCTGCAAAAATATCTAAATCACTTCTCATATCCTCATTTCTTATACGATCTCGTCTATTACACCTTTTAACTGATCTCAGAAATTCATTTCTGGTGTTTGTATCTTCTGTTCATCTTTTTTCTTTATGTCCCAAGTTTCAGAGCCATACCATTGTTTTATAAAATTTTATTTGGGTTTCTTTTCTACATTTATTTCTAAACGTTCTCCAAATCGTTCCACACATTCTTGTGAAATTCGTCACTTTATCTTCTATATTTCTGTCTTGATCATAAGTAATGTCACGTCTAAGATTGTTGAAGTGTCTTACTTGTTCTATACATGTGTTGTCTATGGATATTTTGGTCCGAACCGGTTCGTCTCCTACAAAGGTGATTAGTTTTGTCTTTGATTCAGATATGTTACAGTTATATTCTTTTCCTATTTTATGTAAGATGTATATTGCTCGCTGGAGATCGTCGTCTGAAGTGGCGAATATACCTTGGTCATCCGCGAAGAGAATGGTTTTCAAGCTTTAATTTCGGTGGATTTTAATACCGTCAGGAGAGTGTTCTTTCCCTTTTTTGAGGAAATCATCTAGGTAAATGTTAAAAAGTAGTGGTGACGGACAATAACCTTGTCTTACGCCTTGGTTTGTTTTGATGATAATAAAGGCTTTAATTCTGAAAAAACCGGGCCAACAATTCGTTAGGGTTTTGACCGAAAAAACTATCACCGCCGAGGTGGATTCAAACCCACAATAACCCGCTTTGGAAGTCAGTGCGCTGACCAACGGGCTACACTCACTATATTACTTCCGTTGCAGTTCCCACCTGCTAAGATCTCACTCAATAAACAGTCTGTCACATTTCAAACCATTAGAGGTATCCATCAATAAAATGGGTCTACTTTTCCATTTCAGTCGTTTAGTGTGACACAGATTTTAGAACAACGGATTTGCGGTCCACTGAACATACGTATTAATGTTATTACAGGTGATTTCAACTTCAATTTAGTTTTTCGTGTGTCCCTAGCGATCGAAAAGTACTGAATGCCGTGAGAAAATGTTTATTAGGTAGTAACGTTCGTTCTGTCGTAGATGTTATGTTTAACTGGATAATCTTTCCGCCAGCCGGCGTTGGCTGATCTACCAAATAATTACCTACAACACGTCAACACACCAACCGGGACATTATTACGAGCACGATTATAAAATTCTTTTTTCCAGTTTTTGTGTTGATTGTTTCACGAAATTATTGTACTTATCGAATCTGCTTTTTCAGTTTGTAACGCGGTATATAATTTTTTTTATCGCGTCCTGTAAACGATACCTGAGCTTCAACGATAAAGAAACCTACTCGCGCTATATATGACGGACGTGTAACGGAACTAGAGTGTCTTTCTTTTTGCAATTACCTCGATCGATACGAAGGACCGGATAATGAACGATATTCAGGAGTTCGTTAAACGTTTCGAAATAACCCCGGTCCCGTTGTCGAGACCCCCCTTGGTTGTTGTTGATACTGGATATCCCTCGTATTTGTAAATAAAATAAACGCACTGTACTAATCTCAGTGTTAGATTTATACGCATGCTATTTTAATCTGAAAGGCTATTTTGAATATTAAAAAAAAAGAAAATAATTACCAAGTATGACATAACTTAGCGGGTGAACACAAGAGTTACTACAGGTTAGACACGTTTCATATTTAATTGTGTTTATCCAACAAGGACTCACGAAAAAACAAGAAGCAGAACATTACAAGACATGAAGAGGAGACCTGAAGCAAAAGCCAAAGCCAAAGTAATCTCAACGAAAACATTTTTGTATAACATGGCGCTACCACCCAAAGCCCCCAACCGGCGCAGAGAGAACTTGCTTTACTGTATAATGTAGGCGTACATGATTTTAATTTAGTTTCGTCTAATAGTTTTATGTACCAGCTAGTAGTAAATGGCAGATGCAATGCGTCAAACTCTCAATAACGTTAATTTATTTCATCAAAATATTTAGAAGACATTTATGATTTATAATCCATTGTCTAGTCGGAAACATCTAGGGTAAAAAAAATAAAAAACTGGAAGCCAGTGAAAGGGTATTAAACGCACGTTACTTTATGCGTAAAATAATTAAAGTAACCAATTTCGCTGCTAAACACGGTTTTCTTACGATACACGCGCAATCGTTATTATTATAATGAAACAAATAATAAATTCATGGACATCCGACATGATACTAGACTGCAGAGTGAAGAGTAACATGTCTGTCTAACAGGAATTCAGACAACCAAGGATACAAAAAGGCCAAGGTCGTTATTATAAATCCTTTTTGTTCTGTTATTGAAATCATCATCGCCTGTTCTTTGTTATAAACAACACAACAGTAACGAACGGAAATTATTATTTAACAGAAAACGACAATTTGTACGTAAATCCATTCCCAGACCTCCATCACAGCCTTCTAGACACACAGCATTCTCATTGCCGTCGAGAATAAGCGGATGATTAAAAAGGAAAAACTGTTCTTCTTTCATATTTATTATTATTGTTATGCTCGTTTTATTTTCTTTCAACAGCAACGAAATGAGGCCATTCGACTGAATACATCATCCGTATCTCGATGTAATGTATATATATATACACACACATTTCTTGTAATTCGATTACGGCCATTAGCATAAACATATGTTGGACAGCAATAAGAAAACAATAGATTTAAATTATCGATAATCGCTTAACAGTAATGACGATAATGCGTCGAGACGGGACGCGAAGAACAAGACAATAGAATTGCCTATCGACACAAGTAGAAAATTAAATCTAAAGTGATCTCCGTTTGATCTTCTTAACCTGGGTAATTTATTCCCGCGCGCGCGTACCCGTTATGCAAATGCGAAGGTCGCAGTCGTCGGCGGCAACAGATACGAAGGTAAGTGTCCTATATAACAATATGTTACAGAGAACGTGAATACGTTTGCCTTCACACTAGCGACAACCGTAAGCTCTTGTTTCAAATGCACTGGATGTCTCTAAGTCTGTCTTCCAGCTGTTCAGTGCCAATACTTGTAACTAACCGACTGTTTTTAGAGCAGTCTAACCTATGATTCAGACACTTGGACCTAGACCGCAGGTGAAGAGAGCACGTTGAAGGTCTTCGAAAATAAAGTAACATGAAGCACTGGCGTAGATATGGGGGGGGGGGAAATCACAGGAACCAATCCCCCCCCCCCAAAGAGCTACTAAAAAATTAAGTGAAATTCTATAATCACTTTAACGTAAGCCTGATTCTAAGCCAGTTATGTAAGTTATAATAAGGCTTATAGGCCTAAATAATTATGGAAAACAAAGGTAATGGCAATTCGAGGTAAGGAACCAATGAGAACAAAATTAATAATTAATGATCAAGTTGTAGAACAGGTGAGCCATTTTAACTATTTCGCAATGTTATTGGCTATGATAAGAACTATGGTATTGATGGTAAGGTAAGAACAGTTCCAGACGATCTCTACGACAATCAATCGTATTTTTAGAAACAAGATACGTGGAGATACAAAATTAAAGTTCTACAAAGTTATGGCAGTCCGTGCACTATGGTGTCCTACAGGTGTGAAATATGGACGACGATCAAGAAACAAGACAGTACAATACAGGCCTTGGAAATGGCGTTCTTAGGAGGAGTTAATAGGTGTTCTTAACTTGATCGTATAAAGAACGATGTCGTAAGAGAAGAAATACAAGTTTTAACTTGAATGAAAAACTAGAAGTCTATAAACAACCACGGAAAGAACACTTAGAAAGAATGTCAGATTCAAGACTGGCCAAATAGTTTGGAAATAGAACTGTATAGGGCACAGGTGTGTGGGTAGAGGATCTTTGCAGACAGCACGTTGTCTATGCCGTGATGTGATAATATTTATAATATTATTATTAATAATAACAACACTGTTTACAAGAATATATTGGTGAACTACCAGTGGACCACTCGCCTAGATTAACTGGAAGTTCAAAGAGTGATCACCGAACTAACCAGGAAGTCCGAAATATGACACAGATTTGCGGGAATATCCTGGACATTGTAGCCCGAAAACAACGTATATTGTGTGCCACATCCACACTATGGGTATTCAAGATGGCTAGAAAGATTCTCGTAATGGTTACCAGAGGAAGAAGAAGGAAGAGAGGACATACAAGAAGATCATGAAACTTTGATGTCTATGAACCGATGACATTTAGAAGGCTTCTTAAATATGTAGTGTCACGGCCGGGCAAAGGAAGCGAGATGCGACTTAGATTATAGCACAATCTCGTGCGTGCGTGACGGATATTGAAGTGTGTACAATGTTTGACTCACCGCCTTTCGGGTCGTGCGTTCTGATTCCCTCCTCGACAATGAGGATGTCGCCTTCCAGTAGCGAAACATCGGCGTTGGGGTCGACTTCAGCATGAGACCCAGCCAACGTCAGTTTGGGCATCTGGACGCTGTACTCAGCGACCAGCAACGAGACCAGTTCCGTCACGGTTTCCGGCGATTCTGTTCCCAGCTGCAACATAACCACTCAGCGTTAACATAACATCGGCATTAAAAATATTAAGAATCTGTTGTAAATAAAAGTAATTCAAGCTATTGGTATATAATTGTTAGAACTGATACCACTAATGGATTGACATTTTAGGTTTGGCCAAATATTTCGCTCACGTTATGATTAAGCATAACGAAAGGAAGACAAACTAAACAGGTTATCAGTTATGGGAGTGATTTATCGCCTCAGTTCGGATACTCATGGTTTGTGGGTATTTACAGATTTTCCCGCAGATATATGGGACGTTCTTTCGATTTTTTGGCCTCCCTCTTCCTCTTACTCTACCTGACTTCCCAGTTGGTGATCTTCCTTCCTCAAGGGTGAGCTTTCTTCCCTTCTGCACACACGTCCACACGAACATTTATTAAAAAACTGCACACAGGACAGGATAAGGTAGGATGTAATAAACATGAGAACTGCAACACGGAACAGAACAATTGGAAAGAGTAATTCAAGAAACAGGAACACGTATAGTAAACATCTAGGGGACTATAAAAAAAACGTAGAGCGACCGACACAACAAACTCAAGAAACTCGGCTGAAGGAAGTAATTGAGCTACTAACATTTTGCATGTTTGGTCTTATTATCTGATTATTATATGGGACTTTTAGTTTGACATCTAAATGACTCCGAACGACTAAAGATAAACAGAGACACAAAGGCAAGGCAGGGACGTCACACGCTGGTTTGCCATTACAGTGGCAGTTCGCTGGGGCGGGATCGCAAGCCCCGTGGTGTAGCAAACCAACCCATTACCAACAACACTCAGAAGAATATCCCTTATAAATAACACCATATTACAAATAATTCATAAAATGAAACTTCTGGAGGTAAAGATGTACGAATATAATGGGAATACATATTGCACGAACAAGCACACTAGACTGGAAGTATCCCTTCCCTTAGATATCCTACGGTATGGGGAGACCTAGAAAGAGATGGCTAGATAATATTTTGAAGAAGAAGAAGAAGAAGAAGAAGAAGAAGAAGAAGAAGAAGAAGAAGAAGAAGAAGAAAACGGATTGAGGAATGTCGCTGTAAACTAAAATACATCGTCCCGTAGAGGAGTAGACGAGTCCACTGAATGCAGAGCGCAAGGACGCTCTATTCAAACAGCCGAGGAACACTACGAGGTGAATTCTCGAAAATAGGCATATTCTCGTACTTGAAGGTTCCCCTCCAATGAACAACATTATTGACACAGCGCCAGGCCGGGCGAAGATTCACGGTCGTCGATCACCGCTAAGATCAAGTTAGCCTCATTAAAATTAATTAACACATAAAACACAACAGGAGTTGAGTTGCGCTTCACATGTCACGCTGAGCTACCAGAACAAAAGCAAGCAAGGGACAAGTTACATTAATTATTATTTGCCGGTTTTTACGAAACACGTCGACCTCTATCGGTAATTGGCAATAACCACGCATGCAAAGCGCCAGCACCGCTGTGACTGGTAGGTAATGTATTATCGTTTTTTTGTTATGTGAGGTCATCGATGCCGAGACTTTCGAAACTGTTGCCGCACTCGTAAGGTCAGATATCGAGCTCTGTAGAGCCATGTATTTTGGAGACGTAAATACAGTAAAGTTCTACCGGCTCAGTACGCGTTTATCAATGTGTTTATTGCGGAAAATATTTGATGACTAGCAACATGCAAGTGAATCTGTTGCGAAATCTGTCACGGGTGGAGTCAACATTACTAAAATCAACTACCTGACTGTTGGGCCGTGGTTGGCACGGCCGGCTCTAGTAGAAGGCCGGAATATTAAACGTGGCAACGTTACGTCTGTGGCCTATAAGCATAGTGTAATAAAATAGCTAAAGTGAACATGTTATATTTTCATGAGTATGACTATTTATAGCTATTATAGCTAAATCTAAATTATAGATCTGCGCGCACTTAGTACTATACGTTTAAGTTGAAGAAATTAGTGAATTAGTGTTAGGCCTAATGAATTAATTTTGTTCTAATTATTGAATTCGTATCATATGAATGAGTAAAATCATTATATTCCTTAAATAATATAACAGTATTTTACATAATAAACTTTTAATTTGCAAAAACAAAGAATTATAAAACTGCTGTTAACCGACAATTAAAAATGACGCGATTTGATTACTGAAATACATAAATTAAGGGATCATCTAGTCGGCCTCAAATATCAGCTGGTTCTAGTTTTGCCATGTTTAATATTCCGGCCTTCTACTAGAGCCGCCGGCCATGGCCGTGGTCGATTGCTTACAACTTGGTCCCTTTTCTAAACGTTTCGGCCATCCACCGGAAGTATTCTTCAGTAGAAACAACGCGTTCGACAAATGATGAGGGAAGGAGTGCATCTCAAACAGAAGTAGGCCTATAAGCAAACCTGCTTGAGGTTCAGCCCCTCAGTAGTCTATATACACTGCTCACAGTGTACTTCTATGAAATGCTTTGCGTTTTTCTTCAGAAGGGTGCCTTACGTTTATCTTCCCTTAGTCACATTACAATTATCACACTGAGCCTCTGACGTCACACAAAAACATATGTTCCGCACAAAGTCGGCAGGTGCAGTTACGTACAACGCCTCCACGTTTCTCGGCTAACAGAGCACGTGCAGTGTCTCTGTTAAGGCCATGCACTCAAAGATCTTCGATACTGTTCGAGCACTCTTAATTACGCACATTATGTAGGCCCGCCGCCAAAAGAATGGAAAATTATTCTGGAACTTCTGCGGGGTATACATAAGGGTTAGAAGTTTGTTACACTTGGCGATATTGTAGAGTGCGGATTCAAATGATTGTTGAAGACTAGTGGAAAGTGATTATTGTGTTATAATTAGTGCGGAGCTCAAATAGTTGACATTATTATTGCGTGTGGACAAATGTAACTTGAATTATTGTATGACCAGTACCTTGTTGACTTCAAATTGTTATTTGTGACTAATTAAAGCCAGTATCAGTGGCTTCATTGGTGTCTGTATTTTATTATTTTGTTTTCACTTTACCATACGACGACACGTGAGACAGTCGTAACAATAGAACAAAAACTTGCCTGTAAGTGAGTTTCTTTTATATATAATTTTTAGAATATATGAATTATAAAACGTCTCCCTAAAAACGAAAACGCGTGAATAGTATAAAAGAAAACTCGAAATGTTTGGAAAGCACAGTTAGTGGCAACTGATGGAAATCATACAGAAATAATATAAACAAACAAAACAGCAGAGAATGAATTCGTTTGGTCAAAAAGTCTGAAACAACGTTTGAAACGTACAAAACAAAACGATACAGGATTAATTAGTATGGACAAAGAAGGACAAGTTTGAGATTACGTTTTAAACGTACAAAACAAAACAGTACAGGATTAATTAGTTTGGAGAAAGAGGGGAAAGTCTGAGGTTACGTTTGAAACGTACAAAACAAAACAGTACACGATTAATTAGTTTGGACAAAGAGGGGAAAGTCTGAGGTTACGTTTGAAACGTACAAAACAAAACAGTACAGGATTAATTAGTTTGGACAAAGAGGGGAAAGTCTGAGGTTGCGTTTGAAACGTACAAAAGAAAAGAGCTAGAGTAAAACTTAACTTTTTAGTTAAGTGATAGTGCTGTGAAAGAAGTGATGAATAATCAAGATAACTAGAGTAAAAGCACCAGAGATGTCAACATTGAGAGCAATTATTGGCCATAACCTGACCGATAAAATGCTTTATCGAGACATGAGAAGACAATGTAGTATACAAATTTCTTCATCAACGACAGAAGGTGGGAATGGAATTAATATGTGGGAAGAATGCATTAGAATTGGTTATCAAGATCACCTCAGGAAACCTCATGACAGTATAGATAGAGGGAGACCAAAGAGATGAGCTGAGAGCAGTGGTACTCAACCTTCTTAAGTCTTAAGTCTTGAAGGATAGTAGCCTTCATGGGACCCATATGAATTAGTTTTAGGGGTGTGCACCCAGTTTATAATCACATTTTTTCCTAACATCGAGTACTTCGGGTCTTCTTTTACGCTTAAACAAAAATTATAAATAGTTCATTCTAAAAAAGTAAACATGCAACAGATTAGGCCTATTAGGACACAGTAAATAAATTTTCGAGCCCGACTTCGCGACCCACCAAACGCCTCTTCGGGACCCAACAGTGTGTCGCGCCCCATAGGTTGAGAAACGCTGGCTTAGAGTTAAGAGTCTTCGTTATCTGTTAAGAAGAAGAAGAAGAAGAAGAAGAAGAAGAAGAAGAAGAAGAAGAAGAAGAAGAAGAAGAAGTTCAGGGAATTTCTTGCCATACATACTGTGCAGTAATGCAACAGTGTACACTTAAGAATACACTTCATTAAACAAACTACCAATGAGGTGACACTGTTTGCAATAGATCTGTCATTCCACCGGATACAATTACGGATACAACACAGCACAAGGTCGTTGTACAAGAGACTGCCGGCAATTTGCAAAACAAATAGGATTCGCGTTTTGTTGCAAAATCGCTCACTACCTGTCATTCAAATTAAACTGTATTGTCAATTCTCCGTACTGTCTATTTAGATTTCTTTTGCCTGCTTTCTTTCCACACTGTTTCTTTCTTTTAGTCTCTTGTCCGCCTCTCCCATTCCAATCATCTCCGCATTCAAGCAGCTAGTGTGCCCATTTCGCTCGTTTTAGAATGACAGTCACTGAGACGGCATGCCCATCATCACCAGCACACACATTCTCCACATATGTACACTTCATACACATCTTGAAAAGACTTAATTACACTCTTCACCAGTGGGGCATAACTACGTGGGGGGCGACACTTGTCTGGCGGGGGATGAGGCTAGCTTCTGGGGATGGGAAGAGATTGGCTTGAAGGTTGGTTGAGTATTCTCCTCAGGACAAACGAGGTATTCAAGACTTCTCAATTAATTATTTATACAGTAATTGTAAGCTTTATTGTAACACACGAACCTGGCCTACGTTAAGTGAGTATGGAATTACACTGAAATATTTAATAGCTATGGGTGGGGGATAATCCCCTGATCCCCCCGCAGTTACGGCAACGCTCTTCACAGATACAATGAAGGAAATAAACTTATGAAAAACAGTTAAAAAGTGTTTAGAGTTTATTTTTAAGTCATATCTAACAATCCGATGACAGACTGCAATAACGACCTACAACGATTAAAACGACTTGACCGGCGTTAAGACGGAATCGTGGAGTACTTCTGGAAGTGGGGTGCCTCTGCCCACGTAAACACATTGCGGATTATGCTTTGACACAAAAACGTTGTAGTCACACGAAAGGGAACGATACATTCGGTCGAGTTACCAAGGTGAAAACAGGATTATTAGGTATGATCAAAATGTTCTTGTAAGTTGTATTTCTTTTAAAAATTATATCCTTATCCATCTGTGTTTCCGAAGGCAATAATACTCTTCGACTATCCAATACAGTACTTATGCCAAGATTTTTCTTTAGATTTTAAAAACATTTTGAAATGGATTTTATGGTATAACCTGTGGCTTGCTAAGAGATTTTTGTTTTATATTTTCAACAGTAGCAAAATGTTAATTGTTTATGACCCTTTAATTCTTGGGTAGTAGGGTTACTATGAATTTGGTAGTTGATATAATAGGTGTTATTTCTGAGCAAAACGTCTCGAATATGATGAGTGAACTGGCACACTTTCGTGGTGCTATTACTATAAATTACACTTCCATTAATCTGTTCGTTTTCCACGAAGAAGAGCTTAGTGCAAGCGGATGTGCCTACACAGTACACTGCATTAACCGTAGCAGTATACACTTTATCAAAACATTCGGCATAACACCACGGTCTTACTATTGTCATCTTCAACAGATTCACGACCGTACTTGGAAGCTTCTTTGCCATTTGTAAAACTCATACTAGACTCAACGGCGGCTCGTCAGGGGAGGCAAGGGAGGCTAAGCCTCTCCAGTAAAATTTAGAAAATTATTAAAAAATAAACAACTAGTAATAGGCTCTAATTTTTATCGTAACTGAATCTGTAATCGAATTTGGCATTTAAAATTATCTGATTACTTACAAAAAAAACTTTTAAATAGCGTTATCAATAACAGTGCAGAATCGAAGCAGACAGAGGCAGTGATCTGAGTAGCCGCCGCAGTACTGGTACAACTAGGTGAGAACTGTGGCCGGCAAGTGGTGGGAGAACTCTAGTGCATCTGTAACCGCGTCACGGAGGCGAGTTAATATCGTTTGTCTGTGTTAGATTTACGCAGTCTTTACGTTCTCGTGCTCCTTGTGCGCGTGTACTATTATTATTTTCTACCACGATGATAAAATGGCTTTGGCAGAAGAAAGTAATATTGCAGTATCGAACAAAGGCATTATTACAACACAACTGGAAAAGAACATTTTCGCGGTTTAGCGATTTTGAGAGAAGTGAAATGCTGAAACGTGGTCGACGTACCCTAAAATATTTATTTCTTAAATGGCACAAAAACCAATCTAGAACTTCTCAGTCGTCATGGTACGGTCAACATAAACGGCTATGCGGTAGTGGAGTAAAGTCAAAGCTATTCTGCTAGTCCTGCTTCCTGTTAAACAATATTATTACTCAACTATAGAAGTATGATTTTCCAACTGTGAAAAATTAAAATTTATGAAGTTAGGTGACACTAAAACTTTTCTCACTATGATAAAATATTCCTGATTGATTCTTTTATTCCATTAATGGAAGTATATACTCAAAATTTGTACAAAGAAAAATTAAGAACAAGACTTGAAATCATTTTCTCGCCATTACACAGTGAAATTAACCAAATTAATAAAAAAGATAAAAGATGATGATGAATTTCGTGCAAACGAAATTCTTCCCGAAGCGTATAAATTATTTATTCTTATCGCAACAATTCTTCCTTGTAATTATTCTTAGGTAGAGAGAGGCTTTTCTTGTCTTTAGGGAATCAAAACCTACTTAAGGAACCGCATGACTCAAGACCTTTCAGCGCCATTGCTGTAGTTTCAATTGAAAAGGGAATCCTCCGCAAATTGAAAAGTCTACCGACATGGCATGATGATGTTACCGACAATTTTGAGAATAATAAGGACCGTTGATTGAATTTGCTGTAGGCCTACAAGAAAATTCATCGCAGCTTACAAAATATATTTCTACTCAGAGGTTTACTTCTTTGCTAGAACAAAAGTAAGATAATCTTTGGTTTATCTGTTAAAAATAAGCGTATATATCTAATATATGTACGCTGTTAAAATCAGCTCGTAGCTCTACCATAATTAATAGTGAAATAACAAGTGTCGAGGGGGTACTATGACTGAGAGCGGGTCACGTGACTTCCCATCTCAAAACCCACTGGCCCCCACTGACTAGACTCAGCAAACGCCTTCTGCAACATTTTCACCGCGTTAGTGTACTTTGTCTCGTCATTTGCATAAAATTTAATGCAAATGCTTTCAGCTTGTGTTGTATGGTGCTAAGAATATCCGACTACACAACTCAGTTTATTCGGTTAGCTGACAGATCCAATGTAGCTAAAACTTTGAATAGCTGTCACAAACGTGGGGGGACAAACATCACAGAAAAACTGTATTTTTACCAACATATTCTGACGCAGAAAATAAACGCTGCCTTCTAACGGCTTTCTCTCATACTTATAAATAAACTGTACAAAATCATATATAGAGTTTATATAAAATTTAATGTAAAATATATAATATATGTAATGTACGTTTAAATATATAAATTATACAAAGTAGTTCATATATAGTTATATTTAAAATTATAGTTTAGTATTGGTGCCCCCATTAAAACCCCCCATTTGGAGATTTATTTCAGTACACTTATTATAGTTTAGACCCTCATATTAAATACTAAATTATAGATAAACATACGCAATAGACTTTCCGTTTGCGAGAGCCGAATTCTGGTTCATAAAATTGGCTTCGTCTGGAATGTCTTTGTCTAAAGTTAGAGGAAGTGAAAAGTCATTTTCTTAATTTCTCCACGAAACATACAATCTCTCAGACATTACTATCCGGAAGTATCCAGCACTCACTATTTAAGCGTTCCTTACAGGATGTTTACCGATCATCATCATCTGTTTCAAGGAGTAAACCAAAGATGGGGTTTTCCGGTCTCAAACAGTCAAACCGTCTAGAGCTGGTCACTGCAAAGCTTCTTCGGACGTCCCACACCTCTCCGTCTCTTCGACTTATAGTTCCATAGTCGTTTGGGGATGCAGCAGTCATCCATTCGGCAAAGATGTTCCCACCAATTCAGCCGATACTGAGCAATCCTGTCGAGTATACTCGTAATATTCAATTACTGGCGTATATCTGTGTTTCTTCTATGATCATGGAGAGTAAACCCTGCCACGTGCCTGAGAAATCTCATTTCAGCCGCTTGGATGCGACTGGCCTGGGCTTTAGTTAAAGTCCAATTCTCAGACCCATAAAGGAGTGTGGGAAGAGCCACCACCTTGTAGAATTTTAGGCGTGTTTCTTTACTTGCTGACTTAAGAGTTCGCCTGATGGTCCTGCATATAAGGTTGAACTTATGCAACTTATTCACAACGTCGTTGCTTGTAATGTTTATATAGATTAAAATAAAAATAAGGGCAGATCATCAGATCTTGGTTGATCTTGAGATGCAGTCATGTTTTCATGGACAAAATTTACAGGCGGGCTTGAAAGGGACGTCTAAGTCAGGTGGAATAATGCACACGACAATAAAGAATCAGAAATCAAGTGCTCGTAGAGAATAGATAATCTATATCACAATAGAGGAAACTACGATCAGCTGCAAACAGCTTGCAGAACGGACGGAGGAAACAAGATTACCGAAAATTGCTGAAAATTATAAATCAAGGGAAAAGAGATGTGCTTGTAGCCCAAGAAACCGGCGGTCTTAAACAAGACGGAACCGACAAATTGCCTAATCCCTGATGCGGACAAGAAGATATATTTTATTTATTTATATTTTCGCTTGATTACGGAATAAAATTTACCAACATAATAGGTTCCATTCTGTCTCACTGGTTGAATTTATTACATCAGTGACAAATCGATATGTACCGTGTATCGACGGAGACGCGCAGAAGACTTGAAGCAGGAGGCAGAAGAGAAGACTCGTTCTCACAGCTGTTAGTGTGTCAAACATGGCCGCGATAACTGGTCGTCACTGTTGTTGTCGAATCCTCGTAACCGGCAACACGCATAGGATTTGTTCGGGTTTTCGCTAAAGTGGTCGCCGAGTTTCGCACGGTCACCGTATAAAATTGCAGACACGTTTAAAATTATTTTAATACGCCACGAAAGTTTACGACGGTTTTGCGCAAAGCAGGAGAATAGAAAATCTTCAGATATTTATTGATTCATTTATGGGTATTGCGAATACATAGCTAGAGATGTATAGGTTTGTTTGTCTCACAGTTATTCCAATTACAAAGGAGTTCGGAGCTCTAAACACGACTAGTGGGCTCGCTGAGCTGCAGAACTCGTTCTCTCTTTTGAACAAAGTATACTTTTTTTATGAATACGATCGATGGGGATTAAACATAAACTTCAAAAAAACAGAGTACTTAGCCACAGGAAGTCGAACAGCAGATCCTCAGTTATCAGCTAATACTTCCATCAAGAAATGTGAAAAGTATAAATATTTAGGATGGATGATTAGCGATGATGGAATATGTGAAGAAGATATAAGACATCGATTAGTTTTAGGAAAAAGCACCATACGCCAATTAAACTCACTTTAATGGTCCACCGAAATCGGGCTACCGACAAAGATCAACATTTACAAAGCCATTGTTGAACCAATTACCACCTATGAGTCAAATGTTGGACAATCAACGAAAAGAACCGCAGGAAGATTGAAGCTGTAGAAGTGGACTATCTTAGACGAACTTCCAGAGTTTCTCGTTTTGAACGTGTTAGGAATGACGTAATAAGAGAAAGAACAAATAGAAAAGAAACTGTAGGCCTAATAGAAAATATAAAATGTAAACAGCTTTCCTGGTATGGACACCTAATATGAGTGAAGAACACCTGTGAGTGTGTTCAAATACAGACCTAGCAACAGAAGGAAAAGAGGCAGACCTAGATTAAAGTGGATAAAGGGATCGAAAGGAGTATGGAAGAAAAGAATCTGAAGAATGAAGATACAGAGAATAAGTTGATATGGAAACTGAGATGCGGGATGCAACAGCAGGCTGTGGGATCCACGCCAATATATACATTATTTGTATCGGCCATCTGAGGACCACATGCCAATTTCAATTCTTTGTTCCTTGTTCTTTTCTTTTTCTCCAATATTCTTTCATCTTTTCACTATGTCTCTTCTTCCTGTCTTCAGTCCACTTTGAGGCTGCGTTTTTCTCTCTCCTACCCTGGACTCCTTCCATTTTTAACACTTTTGCCCAAAAACTTCTCTTTCAATTGCTTCTTCTGTGCTTATATTATTTTTATCTAAATCCTTTTTAGCTTCTTTAATCCAACTTGATGTTGACTTCTTTCTCCACATATATTTGTAGATCTGTTTTGTTAACCTATTGTCGACCATTCATATAAATTTCCAACAAATACTGGTCTTCTTTATCTCACTGTTTCTGTTATATTTTCTATACTTTGATATACAAAGTACGTTTACTATTGGTTAAATTTTGATATTAGATAATTTTTCAATTATGGGTGAAATTAGAAAATCCTGATATCTCTACTATTTTTTTAGTATTCAAATAATTGTAGAGGACACAATCATACAATAAACACTAAAAATTTGAAATATTTGGATTTGGGTTATTACTCTGATATATTTCCTTCTACTCTGACAGCCTGCTGGATATTCGCAATTAAAAAAAAATTTCTTTTTTTGCCCTTGGGGTCTCAAAATTTTGAAATTTACAAAACTTAACACTACATTTACGTGTCAGTTAAAATTCTCTTTAATTTGAAATCCCGTGCGAAATTTTGGGAATTTATAAAAATGTTTACCCGTTTTTGGGCCCTGGGGTCCTACAATTATGAAATTTTCAAACTTAACACTACAATCGATTGTTAGCTAAAATGTTTGACGAATTTTTGCTATTTTATCAAAATTTTCACCCGCTTTACGGTCACGACAAATGTTTTCATTGGACACGAACAATGGATCGTCTGGAATTGGTCTCACTTGAACTTGAAATTCTCAATGATGTCTATACTCCTGTCAGAAGCAGTTCCCTACATACATCGGCAGAGAAGCCGATACCATATGTGCGAAATGTGCACCGCACACGAGCGGCCATACCAAAGGGGCGACCGTAGACTTCCAAATTCAACAGATATTGCAAAATAAATTAAAACAATTAATACCGACTAGGTCTAGGTATATGCCATTAAACTTTTATTGAGTTGTTCACATATATATTTCTCACATTGCCGGTTACAGTGGCAACAGGCGAACGTTCGTTTTCTAAACTAAAAATTATTTAGTTTGGAAAAATATATTTACGGTCTTCCACAAGTCAAGAAAGTTTATCAGCCCTACCTACTCCATTCATAGAACATGAAATGCGTGAGGCAATCAACTTGAGCAATGTTATTACTACATATTGAAAAATACGTTTATTTTTTGTCAATTTTTACTATTTATGTCTGTATCAAATTTGAACTAAAACAATATTATATGGTGTGGTAAAGTAGGGAGATGAAAAGTACATTCCGGAGGGCGCCAAAGGTAAAAATGCACACGGGCGGCAAGCACCCTAACGACGGCCCTGTATAGGTCGGAAGATAACATTATGAACTGATAGTTGCCTGGTAATGAAACGTAAAATTTTCAGTACGGATCGGAACTCTTAACAGTAAAACGGATCTAAACAGTCGGCCCGTGGGAGTCGTTCGGTAACGGAGTAAGCGCGCGACCCTGCCGGCGGTACGGCGACCAGTTAGTGTGCCAAGGCCGCCAACACCTTACTTACTACAGTACCCGCGCGCCGTTTCGCCAACAAGTGAAATTTTTCGCGTCTCACAGCGGCGGCGTAATTTTTGTTGTTGTAGTAGTTGGCCGCTTACTACCGGCTAGCGAAGAAAGGTCGTTGAACTGTGCCCAAAACTGCTGAGCAGCTACGGAACACTGTGCCGTTGGTTTTGTATTTCGACTAACACAATAATGGTATCCCGTACTGTGTTAAGGAAGTATCCCGTGGTACAAGATAGGGAAGTTATTAACACAGTGAAGATAAGAAAGCTTCAGTATCTGGGACATCTCATGAGAAATGAACAGAGATTTTACTTATTGCAGTACATACTACAGGGAAAAGTACTTGGAAAGAGAGCAGTTCGGCGACCGAGAATCTCATGGGTGAGAAATTTAAGGACCTGGTTCGGCATGAATACAACTGACTTATTCCTTACAGCAGTGGAGAAAGTTAAAATAGTCTGTATGATATCCAACATCCGAAACGGATAGGAACTATCAGAAGAAGATACTGTGTACGCATATAGACTTTTTCATGTGTCTTATAGACCATGTTTTCGAATGACGTCTACCCTGTTCTTTTTGTATCTAAAATGAAGTTCTATAAAGTAATGGCGATACCTGTTCTTACATATGGTAGTAAAAATGGAGGATAACTAGGAAAGAAAAGCAGCATATAGAAACCGCTGAAATGAATTTTGAAGACACATGAGTGGTTATCGTCTAAGGGATCGAATGCGTAATGAACATATAAGGGCCGAACTGGGTACACTCTCCATCAATGAGCAGCAGTGGTTGGAACACGTCTACAGAATGGACCACCAGAGGCTGAAAAAGCGCGCTGTAGACTACAAACCAGTTGGCAGAAAATCTGTGGGTAGGTCCTGGTTGCAGTGAAAGTGGAAAGGCTATAAGCTAAGCCTACACCGTGAAGTGATGGCGACATTCATTTTATAAATTCTTTGCGTCTCCAAAGTTTTTGAGCGAACCGACGACGTGAAGTATGTTGCAGATACGTACGTTATTTACCAAATGTTGAGTGATTGTCATTATTAACTAAACTCGAACTATATTTTATTAATTTACAAATACTGAAATTCCTTTTATTTCTACTATTATTTGTAAGGCTAATTTTAACACACGCAACTATCTTAGAAAGAGGCCTACGTTAAGCGATTATTAAGGAGTTTCGATGTAATTTTTAATAGACCTGGGGAGGGATTGATCCCCTGACCCCCCGGTACTTATACCACTGACCCGTACCAATATCGTAAAATGTTAAACTAACATAAACGCATCTAGACGGCATTCAGATTGCTTACACCAAAACAGCTATTATACGAATACGATAATTTTACCAAATATTCATCCTCTGAGGCAAAGAGAAATCGGCACAACCTGCTCAACAATTCCGCCAGCGAATTTAGTTTTATATTATCGTTGTTTTGAAAACTAGGTTAATGCGTTTGATCAAGTAATTCTGAAAATATTTGCAACACGCACTGTGGCCAAATAACTACCAGAAACATTTCACTATAAACAAATAAATTAACAGAAACACATGCCTACACTGTTATTAAATATAATTTTTAAACACTTTCAAAAAAATGCCAGAGAATTTAATAAACTACACGCTATTTAAAAGCCGAGGGAAAGATGTGATTACATTTCCCGGAAGTGTAATATATTTGTTTCTCTGTTGGTTTAACACTTAACACTTAAGGCATTGTTTCTGGTATTACATGAATCCCGTCCTGCGATTTGTATTAAAAAATAAGATACGTTTATTACATACACACATATATCGTTTTTTACTTCCATGTTCCATAAGGAAATAGAAGTATGGTGATTGCGAAAAAATCGTGTTCGAAATAAGGGCTGATTCTGACTGTACTACACACAAAACACGAAGAAACGTCATTTTCCGAAAAGTGTGTGTGTGTGTTTATGTGTAGGTTTTTTTATGGCGAACGATAACTGCCGCAAATTCAAACAGAATCAAATATTTTTTGCATATGTGACTGAGGTGTAGAGGACTCAAGGCCAATTGATTTTGGTGAAGATCGGTTAAAGGGAAGGGGTAGTTTTCCTACAACGTTTTATGTTTTAACAAGTGTAAAGTACTTAATTTTGATAAATAAAGTATCCTGAAAAGAAGGTAATAATAATCCACTATAGAAAGGTACATGAAATATCTATAAATGAAGAGGATAGTTGAAGGGGGAGGGGGTAATTTTTTACTTCCATGTTCCATAAAGAAATGGAAGTATGATGATGGCGAAAAAAATTGTGTTCGAGATAAGTGCTGATTCTGATTACTACGCTCAAAACATGAAGAAAAGTCATTTTTCGAAAAGTGTCTGTGTGTATCTGTCTGTCTATGTGTAGATTGTTTTCTATGACAAACGATAACAACCGTAAATTCAAACAGAATCAAGTACTTTTTTGTATACAGCCCTGAATTGTAGAGTTCTCAAGATCTGTTGTTTTTGGTGAAGATCGGTTAAGGTAAAGGGGTAGTTTGCCTGCAACGTTTTATGTTTTAACAAGGGCCATTTTTTCTATGACGAATGATAACTGCCGTAAATTCAAACAAAAGCAAATAATTTTTTTCATACCTCCCTGAATTATAGAGAACTCAAGACCTGTTAATTTTGGTGAAGATCGGTTAATGAAAAGGGGCAGTTTACCGGCAACATATTATGTTTTAACAAGGGTAATTTTTATTATGACGAATGATAACTGCCGCACATTCAAACAGAATCAAATAATATTCTGCATGCATCCCTGAATTGTAGAGTACTCAAAGGTCTGTTGATTTTGGTGAAGATCAGTTAAGAGAAAGAGATAGTTTACTTGCAACGTTTTATGTGATTACAAGGGTAATTTTTGTATGACGAACGATAATTGCCGTAAATTCGAACACAATCAAATAATTTTTTAAACAAGGGCATTTTCTATGGCAAACGATAAAAGCCGCAAATTTAAACAGAATCAAATAATTGTTTGCATGCAGCCGTGATTTGTAGAGTGCTCAACACCTATTGTTTTTGGTGAAGATCGGTTAAGGGAAAGGGGTAGTTTACCTGCAACGTTTTTTTATCTAGGGTATTTTTTATGGCAAACGATAACAGCCGCAAATTCAAACAGAATCAAATAATTGTTTGTATACAGGCCTGATTTGTAGAGTACTCAAGACCTGTTGTTTTTGGTGAAGATCGGTTAAGGAGAAGGGGTAGTTTACCTGCAACGTTTTTTTATCAAGGGTAATTTTTTCTATGACGAACGATAACTGCCGCATATTCAAACAGAATCAAATAATTTTTTGCATACGTCACTGAATTGTAGAGAACTCAAGGCCTTTTGATTTTGGTGAAGATCGGTTAAGGGGAAGAGGTAGTTTACCAGCAACCTTTTACGTTTTAACAACAGTAAAGTACTTGAAAATTCATTTAAACTTTTTCAAACAATGGTAATTGTTAAAAATAAAATAATTTTGTTGCCAGGCAATAAAATTATAATTTTTTCATTTTAATGTAAATCATGTATGAGAGAAAATATATCGTTCGTGGCAGGCAAGCATATCTCAGTTATGTAATGTTTACGTTTCCATTTTATTATTAAGACTACCGCAATAAAAAGGCAGGGAAGACACACACACACACACACACACACACACACACACACACACACACACACACACACACACACACACACACACACACACACACACACACACACACACACACACACACACACACACACACACACACAATTCGCGATATTTCTGGCCTCACTCATGTTTATTTTCTTATGTTTGCACGCTTTTTAAATGGAAAGTGCCGAAACCCACACCAAATAACGCGTGCAAGCCGAAAAATTGTCCAGCGTGGATAGCGATTTGCTTCCTGTGGATCGCTGGGCAGTGTAACTGCACGTGTTTACAGAGGAACGATTCATAGACAGACTTTTCGTCTTTAGGGAATGAACCCTCTGCAAGATGCTGAGGGTCCATGAGTGACTTCGGAGCGCTCCTTCTTTTCCGCGTGTTTGTTCTGTGAAACGTACACTGTAGATTCGCAGCTTTACTCTAAGCAACGCTCAATAGGAAATGTTGAAAATTTTTGTCCACGGTGTACCCTCATACACACTAAACCTGCTCTGATGTTTTAATTACGGACATCATAATATTAAAACTTTGGAAACTTGAGCACTACGTAATGGAGATCAATCATTAACTTATACAAGCCAATAATTTTATGCATAATTTTTATATATATGTGTACTACGTTATCGGCAACAAAGAAATAGTTTTTGTTAAAATTCCTTCCCGGGATGTTTGGCCGTAGTCCAATGTTTTCTACAAAACCAGACGTTTCGGCAATGCCATCGACTTTCATCATCAGTGAAAATCGAGTGCGATAACGTGAGGTGGTATACGTTAGTGACCACAGTACTGTGGTTAAGGCTGAAGCAGTAAGTAGAAAGAAGTAGTTTCTATGGTAATATTTCATTTCGAAAATGATTTTAAATATAAATCTTAGAACATGTTCCTTAATGAAATGGAAGTTTGGTGATGGCAAAAAAAAAAAAATCGTGTTCCAGATTATCGCAGATTCTGATTGTACTACACTCAAAACATGAAAAAAGTCATTTTTCGAAAAGTGTCTGTGTGTCTGTCTGTCTGTAGATTTTTTTATATACGTGTACTACGTTATCGGCAATACAGTAATAGTTTGTTGTTAAAATTCCTTCCCGGGCTGTTTGGCCGTAGTCTAATGTTTTCTGCAAAACCAGATGTTTCGGCAGTGCCGTCGACTGCCATCATCAGTGAAAATCGAGTGCCATAACGTGTGGTGGTATACGTTAGTGACCACAGTACTGTGGTTAAGGCTGAATAAGTGGAAAGAAGTAGTTTCTATGGAAACATATCATTTCGTAAATGATTTTAAATATAAATCTTAGAACATGGAAGTCATGTATGGTTCTGCATACCGATATTTTATAAATTAAAATGGTAGTTGATGGAGGAGGTAAAATTTTATAAGTTTTATATGTACTACGTTATTGACAACAAATAAGTAGTTTCTATGGAAACATTTCATTTAACTTTAACAAAATTCTATATTTTTTCATTTTAATTTAAATCATGTATGAGAGAAAATATATCGTTCGTGGCAGGCAAGCATATCTCAATTATGTAATGTTTACGTTTCCATTTTATTATTCTGATTACCGCAATAAAAAGGCAGGCAAACACACACACACACACACACACACACACACACACACACACACACACACACACACACACACACACACACACACACACACACAAAATTCGCGTTATTTCTGGCCTCACTCATGTTTAGTTTCTTACATTTGCACGCTTTTTAAATGGAAAGTGCCGAAACCCACACCAACACAACGCGTGCAAGCCAAAAAAGTGTCCAGCGTGGATAGCGATTTTCTTCCTGTGGATCGCTGGGCAGTGTAACTTCACGTGTTTACAGAGGAACGGTTCTTAGACAGACTTTTCGTCTTTAGGGAATGAACCCTCTGCAAGATGCTCAGGGTCCATGAGTGACTTAGGAGCGCTTCGGAGGAGGGATGATTATCTGCATAGTTCGGTTTCTTTATAAGAATAAAGTAAGCCTCCCTAATTTTTATGGATAAAGTGACTGAAAATAACATTATATTAAACGACTACCCCATAATAACAAAAATATCTATAAATAGTGAAATTAGTTTGAAGGTGGGCGTTATTTTTTTAGAAATTACCGAACCGAATTCAAGTAAATTATTTTAAACATAAATCTTACAACATGGAAGTCATGTATGGTTCTCCATACCGACTTTTTATACGTGTACTACGTTATCGGCAACAAAAAAGTAGTTTGTTGTTAAAATTCCTTCCCGGGCTGTTTGGCCGTGGTCCAATGTTTCCTGCAAAACCAGACGTTACGGCAGTGACATCGACTGCCATCATCAGTGAAAATCGAGTGCGCTAACGTGAGGTGGTATACGTTAGTGACCACAGTACTGTCGTTAAGGCTGAAGAAAGAAGTAGAAAGAAGTAGTTTCCATGGAAATATTTCATTTCGAAAATGATTTGAAATATAAATCTTAGAGCATGGAAGCCATGTATGGTTCTCCATACCGATATATTTTTGTAGGATTGCAGTATACGTTCAACAGGTTTTATAGTAAACGAAAATTATATTGACAATTTTATATTAAATTGATCTTGAAGTCACTTTTATTAACGAACATTATGGAACTTAAAGGCGATGTTGTTGTCGTACTAAAGTCTTATTATTGTTGTTGACTAATGAACATTATAAAATGAAGAATACAGTTTCCTGTAAAAAAAGCATTTAAGGACTCTTTTATGATTTGAAGATCTTGTTAGTAGAAGTCCAAGAGCTTACAAGGTCAGAGCTACAATGTCAGGGTTGCAGATAGAAGAAATCACATAATGCTTAACCATCAGAAAGGAACTTCTTCGCTTTTCCCTGTGACATTACAGCCTAGACTGGTAATCCTTCAGCCTAGGCTTCCAAGCGCCGCTCGCAGCCATTCCTCGTCCCAACAAGCCAGCGACTTCACGGCGTTTCTTCCCCTCGTCGCGTGCGATACGTTGGACTTTCATTTTAGCACCTCTACTTCCTGAAATACGTACTTTCTAAATTATTCAAGTGATAAGAGTTGAAGAATCAGAGCGATGGGGTGGGGAACTCTTGGGCACCCCCTTTACCGCACTGACCTGGTTCCTGTGATTTTCACCAGTTCGTGAAGCTGAGGAACATTTGAAGTAGTTGCAACAAAATTTCTATTTGTATCTTTTCGGTGTAACTTACTTTTGGTACTACCGTCCCGTAACAAGAAGAGATCTAAGAGTCGATTTAAAAACAGAGAGATTGGAAAGTTACAACTACGAGGGTCAGTTGAAAAGTTCGCGGAGCGACATCTGTAGCTTAGCGGTAAAACTAAAAATTTTCGTGTGCTGCAAGATTTGTATTTTATGTGAACTGCTGTTAATTTCCAAACCTGTCTATCAATTTATTCATTGTTTAGAAGCTTTTTAAAATACGTGTTATGCGTGTTTTGAAAAACAGACAAAATCAATCATCGTGGTGTGATTCTTTGTTAAAAATTGTTTAGCGCCAACGGAAATTCAAAACGAAATTGTTAATGTGTCAGGAAACGTTGCGATTTCAAAACCAACGATTTGTAAGTAGGCACTTGAGTTTAAACGTGGTCGTATCAGGATTGAAAACGTGGTCGCAATGGACGCCCAAAAAATGCAACCACTCCAGATGCGGTAGCCATCTTGCATAACGCTTTTTTGACACCAAGTTCTTGAGTTAAAGTATGATGCACACGCTCATATGAGATGCCTATGATTTCAGCAACGCCATCCACTCCTCAATCTGCGATCTTCCAACACCCTATGAAATTTTTTCAATAATGACATTTTTTGTTGCACTTTTTGGGCGTCTACTGTTGGGATAGTCTTCAGTGCTTGTACGACCACGTTTAAACTCGAGTGTGCCCCACTTACCATTGTTTCTGAAGGCGCAGCATCTCCTAACACATTCACAACTTTGTGTTGATTTTCCATTGGCGCAAAAACGTTCATCACAACTGAGAATTCATCACAACACGATGTTTGATTTTGTGTATTTTAAAAACACGTCAGGTGTTCACGCGAAATGTACGTCTTGCAGCACACGAAGGATTTTAATTCTACCACTGAGCTATAGATGTCGCTCCGCGAACTTTTCAAATGACCCTCGTATGTGGCAAAAATAAAACAAGTTGGGAATGCCGAAGAAATGACGATATAACGAAACTGCGTTGACGTCAAAGAAAAGAGATACGTGATCACGTGGATTGAGACTATAGAAATTGGGAAGAAACAAAGAGTACACGCAGCGGACTGTAAGGGTTGACGAGATGGTGAATCTATTACATGTAAACGCCACATTCTGGCACTGACACCCATAGGCCTATGCTTCAGTCTAGCGTCACACTTTCTTACTGCGTTTGTCAAGTAACGTAAATACGAAACCAGACAAGGCCAGCGTGTTGTCAGTTATTGTTGCCGCTACGAAATGACATTGCATGGGGACACCGCTACAATAAAGTTGTTTACTTTTTCAACTAATCTCAAATAAATGTCAACCTATACTGACTTACAGGTAAAAACCTCGTTGACTCTACCCAGAACGTTCGATGACGATGTATTTCTAACTGGCCCTCTTCGTACGAGGAGTACGCAATGAAACAGGTCGTCGGTGGCAGTAGCGGATTAAAGGGGGAGCGAACCGCCCCGGGTTCACTTAGTAAGGGGCCTCCAGATTTGCAAAATTAAGTTTTTTCGTAATTTTTTTAAATTTATTTGCAAATATTCTTTTGTAACGTCCTGAAACGGAAAACTAAGAGAGGTCCAGGATTTAATCAATCGGTTCTAAAGATTTTTTCATATTATTTTGAAATCTACCTTACAACCCTATCTCATAAAGTGTTTACAGATATTAGAAAAAATTATTACAGATCTTGTTCGGATTTCAAATTATTCAATAACTAAAGTATTTATTCTGTGATATAATTAATATTAGTTTCTCTTATTCCCAGTACTGTTTACGCCACGGTTCTGGAAGAGCTCATGTTTTGCAGTATAAACGTTGGCTGACCACGTGACGTTTAAATGCGTGGCACTGACACTGGCCGTACATTAAACCGTGAACACGGAAGCGGCACGTTACATGTCACCACCGGAAGTCATCTCTTTGTTACCAACATGTCACAGTCATTACTAAATCGCAGTGTCGGACATTTGTTGCTTCGTGTTTTAGCTAATATAGGGAAATGATAATACAAACAGTATACTCATTCGTTATCGAGAATCTACTAGGTGATTATGTATACGTATACCAGTAGGCCTATATGTCAGGTTATTACTAGTAGCCTATGCTCCCTGAGCTGCACAACTCGCTCAATATTTTGAATTAAGTATTTTTATTACTGGATAAATTTTGATATTAAATACTTTGATATCAATTATAAGAAAAACTACAAAATCCCGATTACACTACTATTTTGCTTCCATGTTCCGTAAGGAAATTGAAGTACGGTGATCGCGAAAAAAATCGTGTTCGAAATAAGGGCTAATTCTGATTGTACTACCGTCAAAACGTGAAGAAAAATAATTTTTTGAAAAGTGTCTGTGTGTAGACTTTTTCTATGGCGAACGATACCTGCCGCGAATTCAAACTGAATCAAATAATGTTTAGCATATGTGTCCGAGTTTTAGAGGACTCAGGGCTTAATGATTATGGTGAAGATCGGTTAAGGGGGAGGGGTAGTATTCCTGCAACGTTTTACGTTTTAACAAGAGTAAAGTACTTCATTTTGATAAATAAAGTATCCTGACGAGAAGGTCATAATAATCCCCTGTAGAAAGGTAGATGAAATATCTATAAATGAAGAGGATAGTTGAAGGAGGAGGTGGAATTTTCTATAAATGAAAATGACAGTTGAAAGGGGTAGGGGATAATTTTTATATGTGTATTATGTTATAGGGAACAAAGAAGTAGTTTCAATGGAAATATTTCATTTCAACTTGTCAAACACAAAACTCGATTTACCAGGAACACACCTTGTTAGAAATTATCGAACAGAATTCAAGTAAAAGATTACAAAAATAAATCTTAGAACATGGAAGTCATGTATGGTTCTCCATACCGATATTTTTTGTTTTGTTTAGTAAAGTAAAAGTTGTAGGCCAATCATATAGTAAACGCTAAAAATTTCAAAGAATTGAATATGTGTTAAAATTTCCGGTTTAGTCTGACACCCCGGTTGGATGTTTACATTTTTCAAATTTTTGCTCCCATTTTTGGCCCCAGGGGTAAACAAATTTCATATCCCATATGGAATTTTATCAAACTTTCACCCCACTTTATGAGTACTGCTTTTCCAAAATTTTAAAATTTCAAAAAACGAACATTAATTCACTAGATTTTAGTTAAAATTTCTTTTAATTCGATACGCCATATGAATTATTGATTTTTTATCATAAATTTTGAAATCTTTAAAAATAAACACTAAATTTTTGTTTGTTAAATTTTTTTTAATTTGACACCCTACATAGGCTTTAACGATTTTTTCAAAATTTTGACGCCCTCACATTTTTACCTCCCACCTCTTTATGTTTGGAGGGACGAATCTCAAAAACTATTATATGGGGTAAAAGTATCCAGGAAATGATGAGAGCATAGGCGTAACTTGTGAGGGGCAACGGGGGCATTCGCCCCACCAATGTTCCGAGTATTATAAAATTTTGTTTCCAATTGTTATAAATAAAAACTAACAAATAGTCAAACAGGAGACAGTTTCTGTGCTTGCGAGGACAGTAAGCACTATTTATCAACGTCTGTACTGTTATCAAACGACTAGTTGCCATAAATTTATTATTCTTATTTCTTTCGAAGAAAGGGAATGTTTGACAGATTTGAATGACATTCGTCAAAATAATATTTCTGTTCGAAAAAAAACAAACGCTAGATACCTAATTAACTGGAATACAATGCATGCCTTTTACACAAACAAAAACTTGTTTTGGAACACCGTAATGAAATAATAAGCGGAGCTGTACTTCTAAGAATTTGCCCTCTTTACTTTCCTCTCAGTGAGGATGCTTTTACGAAAACTGGGTATAAGAATTGGAAGAACTGAAATTGTTTATGTTTATATGTCTACAGTATATTTGTTCTAGGTAAACATAACTGGAAGTACAACTTATGAAGAAAGGTTTGTTGATAATTAAAAAATGAAATTGTCCCTCGTTTACTAACTAAGAATTATTATTAAACTTTCTAATTTTACATATAATATGTTTTATTAATTTCATTATATAGATGGTCTCACTACACACTTGAATTTGTGAAGCTTTGCCCTGCCACCCCAAAGTTAGGCCCCAAGTTACGCCCATGGATGAGAGGATGGTGTTGATGACGATTGGGGGGCTATGGAAGTAAGCAATCAAAGGAGCGCGAAAATTGGATAGCCGGAAACTAGTGGAAACGAGGACCCCCTGTAGCTGTAATACCATTGGAGGAAGACAAAGTTACCTAGTCTGTGCCTGATCCACTGTAGAGTACGATAAGAGTGATCATTGTCGCTTTCTCATTTTAATAATGTCATTTGTGTCATTTATAGACGATGTCATACACAACTGGCACAGAACCTTTCAGAACACTTTGTGATTGGTACTCTGTAGTTGACACATTGTCATTTGCTGATGACCAGGCCATCCTGTCGAACTTGCAGATGGCTGTACATTCACTGAGTCAAATCTGCAAGCATTTCGGGTTACAGAACTCCACACTGAAGATCGAAATGATGGTTTTTCATAGACCTGATCCCGCACGAGCAAAAATTATTGTACTTGATACCAGTGGCGGCTGGTGGTTCCAAATTTTGGTGGTTGCAGTAGTTGTTGAGTTGGTGGGGGAGAGAATTGGGGAGGGGGTAAAACGACACATTAAACAGGGCGCAGACCGACATATCTGCATCATACGTAATGCTGTCGTATGGAAAAAATAGAAAGTTACTATTTTCCCCCAAAAGAGAGCTGCTAATGATAATGGAATGATTATATCAGTATGTCTACATATGCCAGATTCCATGTTCCCACGTACTCATTAATGACTAAATATCCAGAGAAAAGAAAAAGGTAAACAGAATCGTGCTTTTTATACCTATAAAATAATAAACTGATTTTAAAGCGATCCTTGTGTTTACGAGAAATAAAAAATAAAAACAGCAAACTTATATAACAGGTTAGTTATATTTAAATTACTTCTTTGAACTGTAAGAACAGATTTTCCCTGTATATAAACTCTAAAGCACATACATTTAACTACATAAAATATTACTTGAAAACTCTACTACTCTAAAAGAGAAGTGAGTGGAGTACTGCCTGCTTTGTTTTACGAACAATAAGAAAAAATAAATCAGTACACTATATTAAAAATTTCACAAATCTTTCAATTTTTAAAAGAATAACTTATAACATAAATGTCTCCTACCTTATTTAAAAAGGAAATCCATCCTCCTCTCTTTTTTGTAGCAAAACACTCTATTACTCTTTGATTGAAGTCCGGAATATCCATTGTTAATTGTCTCTCAATTGACAACATTGCTAGTGCTGATAATATGTCTCCTGTCATGGTGTTTCTGAGAATGTCTTAATTCTTTTAAGAGTAGAAAAACATCGCTCGGCCTCTGAGGTTGTCATTGGAATTGTAATGATTATTTTTAAAAGTTTCATAGTTTCACTAAAAGTGTTCTCCAGGTTGTTTTCCATAAAAAAACTGTAGTAATGTAACAGCACCATTAACTGATGCAAATTCGTTAGTACTGTAGATTGTTGTTAGTTCATAGCGAAGTTGCTTTGCGTTTAAAAAGTGTAAATGTTGCAAACTCTTTTCAGAATTTCATCAGGAAAATATTTTTGATAGTGGGAAAACCGTTCACTTAAAAACAAAGAAGATACTTCAAGGTGCCCAGTGAAAGCAAACCTCTCTTTAGCCTGACATATTATTGTGTCACACACTTCCTTTGCTTCTGTCTTCAGCTCTGTAATATCAGATCTTTTCCTTTTGTTGGTGACAGTACTTGATGATCCAACAATTCCATAAATATTTTCATCAATCTTGCTCCTGATATTAGTTATTGTTTCTTCAAAATTTGTGACATACTTTACAGCACTAATATGGTCAATATCTTTTTGCTGAAAATGGCCAAATAAAATGTCAACATGAGGCATGATTTCATGAAAAAGAGAAAGCCAGAATACAAAATCCTTACTTGTTAATGTTTTTACATATCCGTTTGCTTGAGCGATTGTGTTTGCGTTTTTCACTTCCTCTCCTTTAAGAATCAGTTCCATACATTTTATTATTTGTTTTCTGTACAGAAATACAGTATTAACACTACGTGACTGAAAGTTCCACCTGGTGGGAACTGATCGAGGTAATCTTCTTTTTACTATTTCATCCAACATTTTTGTACGCTGAGGACTGGTAGAGAAAAATAAACAAATCCCTTGTAAAGTTGAAAAAAAAACACGAACACTTCTATTTGCTGAAGGGGCATTCAGCATAATTAAGTTCAAACAATGAGCATGGCAATGCACATATTCTGCATTTGGATAGGTATGTTTTACAATAGCTTGTACACCACCAGAGGACCCAGACATTACTGACGCTCTGTCATATGTTTGTGCAATTAATTTGTGGGAAGTTCCAAGTAAGTTGTGTCGAGACAGTTCATCTAACAAGCATGATGCAAGTGACTGAGCATCATGTTTAGGTGGAGCAATGAAACCCCAGAATCTTTCAACCGATTATTATGTACCTTTTATGTACATAAAAGATAGTTATGTTTACCTTTTATTATGTACAGATCATTTTGTATGACCATTTGAAAAACATTAGCAACATCGCTGGTCTCATCAGCAATTACAGCCAAATAATCCGTTTCTTTTATCTTACTCGTTATTTTTTCATGGCGTATTTCTAACATTACATTTAAAAGTTCATTTTGAATTGTTTTTGTGGTGCCCTTAAATACAGTTGCTTTCTCTAAATGATTTTTCATCGCTGTGTCAAGCTCAGAACTGAAATCAATTAATCTTCGAAATACACCAGGATTTGATGAAGATTCAGTCTCATCATGACCCCGCAAACCTAATTCAAAAGCTCCACAGAAGCGGATACAGTTTATTATTATATTTAAGACCTACCGATTATTTCGTACTCTTTCGTTGTGTAAAACAATGTTTCGTCTATATTCACTGTCCAGCTGCTGTGCTATATTAATTGTGCCGAAAAGAGCAAACTGTAAAGCATTCTTTACATGTACACTTGATGCCTGATGTTTTCTTATTCTTTCGGCAAGATGTTAACATCTTTCATTCCGAATTTTGTTCAGGGGTCCTCTTCTCCAAACAATAAACACAGGAAACAAAATAAAGAATTTTTTTCGTCACAACCACATAACCAGTCAGTATTTTCGTAATATTCTATTTTAAATGCTCGATTAAATTGTCGACCGCCTGACTTTACAATTTGATTTATTTTTAAGGGAGGCATTGGTCGTCCTAGTCTTTTAATTTCAATTTTTTCCTCCACTGGTCTTTGCAGAAAGAGAATTTCTAAAAGGTTCTTAACGCTATTTATTTTAAAATTAAAGAAACACGTTTAAAACACACAGAATCACTAACTCCAAAAAGCACAAACACAAAAGCACACAGCAGCTCTTAAGAAATAAAAAAATACTTAACACACAGTTAATTAATAACAGTTAATTGACACGTAATTATCACAATCACAGTTATACAAAATTTTATAATTTTACAAAATCACAAACTATAATTTTATAACCTCAAAAGCGAGTACATGTTTACATTGAACTAACGTAAACATTAAACTGATACAGCGTACAAATCAAGAAGGCTGTGCTCACTTCATGACAAAATTAAAGATGCACTACAGCGCTGTTAGTGGAACGTTGCAGAAACTCTGCAACCGCCTAGCTAATATAGGGAATATAGGGCAACTGTGAAGAGTAACGCACGTTCTCCCATATGCTTGTGTAGTAAGCTCTGTCGTTGACTCTTTCAAGTTGCAAACGGGCTACAACCACCAGCCTGCGCGCCACATTTGAATTGTACGTGAACATGCCGCATAGAATCTAATACGTTTTCCGTTGAAATTAATGACATTTTTAACTGTTTAATGATTTCGTATATTATTTTATAGTTTAGTTATTCTATATTGGTGGTTGTGCAACGCTGCAACCATAACACCAGCCGCCACTGCTTGATACTATTCTGCAGAAGGTCAGTAATATCTGGATTATAATGTGTCTTACATAACAGAAAAATGATGTGGTGAAGAAGCTGCACAAGTTCAGCCGTATGTGTGGGACCAATCAGGTGAACTACAAAGTCAACGAGTAAAGAAACACCCCTGAAGTTCTACAGAATGACGGCCATACTCACGCTTCTCCATGTCCCCGAGAAATTGTACGTAATGAAATCATTCCCGTCATGTTCAAGCAGTCGAAATAAGATTTCTCAGCAAAGTGGAAGGATATACTCTTCAAGATTGCCCAAAAATATATAAAGATACACGGCAGGAACTGAGTGTTATGAGTATATTAGATAGGATTGTCCAAAATTATTGGAACACCTTAACCGAATGAACGACTGCCGCATCCGCAAACAAATACTGAATTTTAAGCCGAAAGGACGGAGAAGCGTTGGAGTGACCGGCAATAGTCTGTCTTCTTGGAATCGGAACAAACCATTTTCGGTTTAATCCTCGTTGAAGATGACGATGATTATATTGTAATAAAAAGTGATTGCTGTTTTTGACTATGCTGAACAATGAAATGGGTTCAATGAAATTTACGAGACATGAAAATAAGGACTTAAAAGAAACACATAGTCGTATAGTAATTTTAAGTTACAGTAAATATTAAACGTAACACACACACACACACACACACACACAAGAATACATATCGTATCTATAAAAGCCAAATAATTATTGAACATAATTACAACAACATATAATACAATAATACAATTTTTTACAAGAATATATTTTTATTATTTGGTAAATTACAGTGTTTCAATAGCATTCAGCTACCTCCTCTAATTTTGTACAAAGGCAAGTATGCTGAATTTGAGTACGGGCAAGACCCCGTATATTCCTGGCAGTATATTTACTATGACTCCGAAAAATTACATAACAAAAGAAGCGTTCTGTGATTTCCTTCGTCACTTCCAGCATCATCGTCTACCAGGTAAAGCATTGCTCGTTTTTGACGGACACCGCACCCATCTAGACATGTCTGCACTAGAACTGGCTGAGCAATTCAACATCGTCATGCTCTGTCTACCGTCCCACTGCAGCCATGAATTACAGCCGCTTGATAGCAGCTTCTTCAAATCTCTTAAAAGTGGGTGGGATGACGCCACAGATTCATTTCGCCGAATGTATCCAGTCACACCTTTAAATTAGCAACAGTTCCCAAGACTTTTTTGAAGAGCGTAGTTCAAAGCTGCAACACCTCAAAACGCTGTTTCAGGATTCAAGGCATCTGGAATATACCCTTTTAACCCGGACGTGTTTCCAGAAACAGCTTTTGCTCCAAGTTCAGTTTCTGAAAGACAAGCTGTCAATCCGAAACATCTACACGGAAATAATGGGTCTCCATGTGTGTCAGCTCTAAATCCAGCTGTAACCGGAGATGGTGACGACTCAACAACAGCTCCAAGACATTTACTTCCTGCCTTCGGAACATCTGACCATAACGAGGATCGTGAAGAAATATTATTGTCTCCTAAGCGTAGTAGTTCTTCGGAAAAGAGTGTTGCCGAGATCTTATCTACCCCAAAAATTCAACGAAAGAATCTTGTAAGGAAATCACTAAACAGTAAATCAGTAGTTTTGAAACGAGATTTTACTTCTGCAGTTCGAAGCAACTAAGACAAAGGGGAAGACAGAAATTAAGCCAAAACAGCAAGCAAACACATCAAAAAAATTTCACAAGAAGTAAAAAGGAACGAATGTGAAGCAGAGACAGGAAAAGGATGTTTTTTGTGGCGATTGTGGAGTCTTTTATCATGAACAGAAAGATAACAGAAATTGGATACAGTGCGTTGAATGCAAGGTTTGATTTCACGAAAAGTGTGAATCCGGGAAATGTGTGTCTGTCGGTGGATTGTGCCAAGAATGTGAGGACGGTTGTGCAATGCTGGATGACGAATGAATGACAGTGTCTTAATATTTTTAAATTTGTTACAGAAACTCGATTTTAAGCATTTTTTTTAAATTCTACTCAGTTTTATATTGTATTCTATAGTAGACTTGTTTTGTAATTAAAAAATACTTTTAATGTTAATTGTTTTAAAATTATTCTTTAAATAACCAAATGTGGCGATAATACCTTCACGTCTTTGCAATATCACCATTTTGCACCTTGTTCAAAAATATAAAATTTTTATTTAATTGGTAGATTTTTTAAACGATTATTTCATGGAGCGTTTAGGGAACAGCCACACGTAGCACACACTGTAAAAACCTTTTGAATGTACTGAATATTAGATGGTCAACTTTGAAAATACTGATTTGGTGGCGATATTCCCATCACTTACCCTAATTAATTGTAAAATATAATATATAAATATTTATCATTATATTACATTAGTAATTTTGAAAATATTATCATTTTTCGTATTAATCTGAATTGTTCTGGTATTAATTTATTATTTGTTTAATGTTTATATATTTCTAAATTTTCCCATAAGGTCATTTTTGGGCCTCTTGGAAATGTGTTTTAATAAACTGATATTTAAAATTGGAAATGTGTGTTAGTTTTTATTGTGTGTGTATTGACTTATATATATCTGGTTTTAAATATGAATTACGGTGTTGTATATATTTCTTTTAAACGGTTTTTAGTTTGGCCGACATAAAATTTGTTATAGTCAGGGCATTCAATTTTACATCCCCATTTAAATTATGAATTAATTCATCTGTTTTAGTTTTGATATTATTTGTATGTATATCCACTTGGGGAGGGGGAGAGGAAGAGAGAGAGAGAGAGAGAGAGAGAGAGAGAGAAGAGAGAGAGAGAGAGAGAGAGAGAGAGAGAGAGAGAGAGAGAGAGAGAGGAGAGCAGGTAACTGAGGGAGATCATTGCTATAGGTTGGAGATTGTAATTTAACAAAGAGCAGCTTCAATGCCATTAATATCTGTTGATAGCTGTTATTTTTATATACAACCGTTATTCAAGGAAAACAATAATTGCTCGATTCGTACACAATGCAACCATGTCGAAGCGAAACATTTATATCATATTAATAATTGTTATTATTTCTGTAAGTAGGTCTAATATATCAATAATTCTGTATCCACTAATTAACGATGCAGACCGGTTTATTTTCTTGGTGTTTAATTAATCGCGTGTACGATTCTCGATCAACGATAACGAGTGGCATAATTGTTGTATACGTACATTGTTGGGCGATTAAACAATGGGTACACTGCAGGTCCAAGGCCGTCAATATTCTTATTGACCAATTATCGCAAACGGAAACGTAAATCATAAGCTGTTATCGGCTTACAAATACTTGTATTTATTTATATATATATATATATATATTTATTTATTCACAAACATACGCAGCCGGTGAGGCAAATCGTTTTTTTTGCGCGGATTCTTCACGTTTTCAAACGCGGACAGGTGACATCGGGGTGTGGTATTAGTGTTATACCGTGTTCGTAATAAAGATCGCATTCTTTTTTCCGCATTCCGAGTTAATGGATACCACGAATTCTACGTGAAATATGATCAGACGTGAAGTTCGTGTGTCGAATAACGCGTGGTACACCAAATAAATCTTTTTTTTTTTTTAATAATAAGAAAAAGGAGCGGATCGACATCGGATACACACGAGTATTGGTCATGAATTATATCAATTGGGAACAAAATGTATCAGTATATTCAACGGACTGAGGGTCCTGTATATTATAGACACACGCACGCACAAATATGTATGTCACGTATTCGAATACAGGAAGTATTTCTTGGTTAAGAAGAATCAACAAAAATTACGAAGAACCGATAAGAAGAATCCTTGGCCTAAGAATACATTCATGAAAATAAAACAGACTATAATATGATTTCGCTGTCTCGGCCAGTACCTCAGTTTAGGAATCATATATTTGAAATATTGAGAGAATTTACTTATCTCGGAGCATTTGAGAGATAAAATATCGTCTTCTTCTTTTTCTCCTTCTTCACTACAAGGATTAGGTTATATAAACATGTTCCGGACATATCTCACGTCGGACGACCCACGTCTCTTCTACCAGTGGCTTTATAGTTCAGTCCCGCTTTCGGCAATCGATCCTCTGTCATCCTTTGCAGATGATCCCACCATTGACTTCTGTAAGCTGAAATAATTTCACTTATGTCCTCTATTTCGAATTCTGGTCTGATATCCTCATTCCTTGTTCTCTCTTGCAATGTATAGTTTAATGTATACTTTGAAGAGAAACTGCATTCCAGCATTCTGAATATTGCCGCTTTCCTTTTTGTCATGATCCACGCCTCACTCGCATATGCCAATGTGGGCATTGCAATTGTCCTATATCAAATTTAATCCTTGTGCTGTGTATTATTTGATTTTAAGATTTCTATGAATCTTTCCACAAATATTTACAAATGTACAGTATTTACCTTGCCTTTATATCAGATTCAAGATAATACTACCCTTTTTATCGTTTTATTATTTTTTATCTTGTTTTATAAACTCCGCTATAAACTGCACCTCCATTCAACTTCACTCCAAATTCTAGATAAATAAATTCTTTGTGACAATGTATGTATTGTTTTTTGCTTATAAACATAAAACACAAAACAAACTAATACCTGAACAAATACAAATCAATACAAAACACGACACAATTTTCAAAGCACTCAACGTAGAAAATTCACAAAATACTAATATAGACACCACAATCACATACAATAATACCAATTTAAAGGACCAGAGGGCAATAGGAAACCATAGCAAAAGCCAACCAACACACAAATACCTCACAAGGCTCAAAATCAGAAAGGCTGAAGATGGGAACACAAGGCTTCCCCAAACATGTCCCAAATAAGAAGAAACATCTTGAGGTAAAGTAACACACACACACACACACACACACACACACACATACACACACACTATCATTTTGCAGTGCGACCTTCAACGCCCAGCTATAAACATCTTGCGTTTCTGAACATAATTACGCTAGAACAGAAACCTTATGAGTGAATGGTTGCCTGGCGTGGCTATCTCTCTACAAGGCTGACGAGTACGCATTACGGAGCGCGTGGCATATGCGTGCGCATAATGGAGACAATACGTAATTACCCCGACGGGGCTATTCATCATAACGGACGACACTATCACGGCCCCGGAAAACAGTACAAACCAGTTTGCATAATAACGTTCGCACTGGCAACTCACATTCTTCGCATTCTCATCGCTAGTAGAAACGTAGAGGTGTGGCTTTCGATTGTGCAACCGATCGATCGATTTATGACGATTCATCGATATCGCGTACGACGCGGGTATTTATCATCTCACAACAGCTGGTCATATGTTACAGATCACGTTGTTTCTTTCCCAGTTTGACAGTGGTGTATCTAGAATTTGGGGGGGGGGGTCCGGTTGAGTTGACTTCATGGATATACGAAGAGTGCAGACAACAGGAATGTAGCGAAAAGTGCAGACAGTGGTACAGTCTGATACCTGGGGAGGGTAGACTGCGATTTCACAAATATCTGACATGACAAGAGTGTGGACACCACCTCGGCCTATGGTGGGAGAGAGGAATCGAGTAGAGACACTGAATATTTTTGTTTATACCATATCAGATACATTGTGTTGAACCACCTTTACAGTTTTGGAAACTGATTTCCATCATAGTTTTTCAGGCTGATGACTGACAAAATGACAGTAAGAATGACAATCATTTTTGTGTGTTTAAAATCATATTTGAATGTCTTCTTTTTTCTTACACTTTTGTATTTATTGTTTTTTTAATTTTAATTTGTTTTTATGTTACGGCAATGGGACGTGCAAGTTTTGTGGTGTCTGCACTCTTCGCATGTCAAATGTTTGAGACTTCACGGTCTGCCCTTCTCAGGTATCAGATTGTAGCCACAGTCCGCACTCTTCGCAACATTCCTGTTGTTCTCACTCTTCGCTGTCCGCACTCTTCGTGCCACCGACTTCACACAAAAGTAAAAACAAGTGAAGAGAAATCAACATTACTGTCTTTAAAATAGTTGAAAAGCATGTGATAATATCCTAAAATAATCCCATTAAAATAAACGGCGATAACACAATAAAAATACGCGTTATTGAAACATTGTTTAGAAGATACTTATAGACTGAATTGATTTTCCTACATTTCACGTTTCAAACGTTTACGCAAATGCTGCGTAATAAACCCGTCTGGATATTTAAAAAAGAGTTACTACTATATTAGTGTACACAGCTGAAAAAAATAAATAAATAAAATAGTCTAAAAAGTAAGATATTAGCAAAACTCGTTAACTTTTTTCGACACTTTCGGTTGTCCAGTCCCGCTCCCCCCTTCATCAATGCAGTTTGACGGGATGCAGAGAATGGATGATCCGACTAAGCTAGACCACGGATAGTTAGGATTAACAAATAATCACACACACATTCACACTTTTCTACCCTCAGGTACGAGGTGAACACAACACATTAGATACTCAATGCATGGGAATTACAATACACTATAGCCTACTCGTTATGTGTACACAAACTCGGCCCACACATTCTCTTGTTTTTTGCTAATTCTCTAGCCTGTGTCCATTAAAGTCACATCCCTGTAATCCAGTGTCGCTGCAGCTTCGTCGTTAACGATTCCTGCTGTCTTCGACCTTTCCTGCTTTCTCCTTCTTTGTATCCTTGCCACCCAGGTGCTTTGCCTTCTGGCTACATAAATATCAAAACCACTTCCACATTTCTTCTTCTATTTTTCCATCATTCCTGAATCTATTTCCCGGGTCACTTCACATTTTCTCGATTTCAGTTGTGTATAATTTCACTTAGAAACTTCATCTCCGTAGCTTGCAGTTTGATGTTCATTGCATTAGATAATGCCTAATTCACACTAAATTAATCATTAATATCATAAATTAATGTCGGCATGAAAACTTTCCTGAAGATCGTCGTCTTAATCATTACTTATTTCATTTTTCTTATAAACGACTTGTTCAATTAGTAGTAAAACCGAAGAGCATTTAAAATGAACAGTATAGTAACAGTGGAGAATAAAAAAACACCAGTTTGTGTGTGCTAAAGTAATATATAAATACAAGATTTGTAGCCTACTACGTAAGCTCATTGGTAGGTTGTGACAAGGCTCCTATACTATATCTCCCAGACACGATACAGTGAATATAGGATAATTTAAAAATACACTGCGATTGTCGAACAACATTTAAACTTTACAATCTTTCTAATCATCCTCCTTCAGACTTCTCGGCGTCATTACATCCCTTATACCTCCTATCGAAGTGTCAATTTGAAACTTAAAATTGGGCTGTTAGAAATAGCTAGCAGACATATGAGACGATCTGGTAATCAGTAGCACTGAAGATGTGATGAAAGTCTATCGGTAGAGACGGAACGAACAAGTAGAAAGGATGTTAATGGAACTACTCCACGTGCGGTCTTCTTCTTCTCTTCAAGGATTAGGTTATATAAACCTGTTCCGGCACCCATCTCATCCTCGGACGACCCACGGCTCTTCTAATAATGGGTTTATAGTTTAATGCTGCTTTCGGCAATCGATCCTATGCCATCCTTTGCAGATGATCCCTCCACTGTCTTCTGTAAATTAAAATAATTTCAATTATGTCCTTTACTTCGAGTTCTGCTCTGATATCCTCATTCCTTATTCTATCTTGCAACGTATAATTTAAAGTGTTTCGAAGAAATTGCATTTAAGCACTCTGAATCTTGCCGCTTTCCTTTTTTGTCATAATCCATGCCTCACTCGAATAAATCAACGTGGGTATTGCAATTGTCAACTGTCTTATAAAATTTAATCCTTGTGCTATGTCTTGTTTTATTTCTAAGATTTCCATCAATCGTATCACAAATATTCCTAAATTTTCTTATCTTCTCTTTTATATCATGTTCAGATTCATAGCTTATTGTACAGCCGAGATATTTGAAACGGCTCACTTGTTCTAAAGTGCTGTTGTTTATAACTATATTAGTCCTCACTGGATATTTACCTTTAAAGGCCATGGTTTCGGTCTTTCTTACTGAAATTGTCAGTGAGTACTCTCTTGCCCCTTCTTGTAATTGAAACACAGCTCTTTGTAAATCATCCTCATTTTCTTGAATAAGAACTATCACTTTAAAATTGATTCCTATGACGGGCTAAAATACAGTTGCCTCTGCAAAGTACCGACCATCACTCGGACAAAACTGCTGTCGATTTAACAAATTACACAGATAGTTTACCGTATTGTGAGCCGATGTTTTGAAATATTTACTTAAAAATAAACATAATTATCGTTTGCCCAAATTTACCTACTACTTTATGCGTTTTTTATTATTATCTGAACTACCGATAAGGGTGATAAAGTAAAGATTTTCTACGAATGCGGGGAAAGAAAATGAAGAAAAGTTTCTTTTCGATGTTTAAGGTGCCAAGTATTATTTTCAGTACCGTAATGTCAGATTGTGAGAGTACTACTAAACACGTTGAAAATAGAGTTTTTCTTTCGAGTTATCGACATTTAGAATATGTAAATATAGTGAAATAACATTGTTTAGTAAGCTCAATTTCTGTTTAGCTGAGAGTATACATTACTGTATAAAGAGTACGCTAAAACCTTACCGTTATTATTCGTAAGGTTAGTTGAAGGATCGAAACGAGTTCTCAGTTTTAACTCGCCTGTTTGGAATTTGTCTGTTTGGAGCATGTCTCACGATAACTTTCGAATCCATCAACCGATTATCACAAACCTTATTTTTTTAATCATTTTCATTCCTTAATCATTTATTAAGGGATAATAACTATAACACCAATATAGTGGATAAAGCTATGAAAAGGGTTAACATACTAAAAGCTAAAATAGAACCAGAACAAAAGAATTAAGCAGGGTCATTGACATACATAGGTTCACATACTAGAAAAATTATAAAATGTTTTAATAAATACGGAGTAGATATAGCTGTTAAAAAATGTGAAACGGTATTTGATAAGATAAGGAATAAAAATATAGAAAAAATCCCAGTATTACAGAAAAGCGGAATTTATAAATTGAAATGTAAAGACTGCAACAAAGTGTACCCAGGTGAGACAGGACGAAAATTCGTATGCAGGTTGTCTGACCACAAACGTGGAGAAGGTAATAGAACAACGAATTCGTTATATGCAAGACATGTCATAGAAGACAACCATAAGTTTGTTAATCCTTTGGAAGACTACGAAATTGTAAAAGTAGTAAATAACACAGTTGAAAGGAAGCTTAGGGAGGAGTTAGAAATATTGAAAGAAAGGTAAAAAGAGTTAGATAATTTAATTAATACTAAAATTAAATTTGATAATGAAGAAATATTTTATAACATAATTAAGAAGTAAATGATAGAGGACAGATAGATAAGCTTAAGAATTATATTGCATAGGACTAATTGGATGTTTTTAAAATAAGGGTGTGTGACAGGCCCACGTGTGGATGAAAAGACGGTTAGGTTTAAAAGGAATGTACACACACACACAACACTGAACACTGAAACACAAGGAATTTGCTAGAAAAATATGTAACTGTCCAGATGGAGGGACAGGGCTCAGAGGGTGGGGAAGGGTCATTTACATTATAGCTTGTTGTGTGTGAGCTAGGTGGGGTGGGGTGGGGTGAAGAGTTTGTTTTCAGGTTATTTGTTCATTTCCGATCCGACGATGAGCTGTGAAGCTTGAAAGCGCTAATCGGAATAATTTTTTATATAGTGGTGTGCAACAGTGATAATTCTGCTTGTGTTTTCCTTTATTGTTAATGCGCAGTATTGAATAATCTAGTATTTCGGGGGGGGTATAAATACCAGTACTCAACGACGTTCAGTTTCAGTTATAGTTGCGATATATTACAGTGCGGTATGAAACGTATATACCAAAGTGGTGCTCAAAAAAGAAAAGAAAAGAAGAGAAAATCTTCAGAGGCAGCTTCGAGTTTATTGTCGGGCGATTCTGTGTGCGTTCAAGTGGTTATTAGTGAAGCGTTGTGTTTTATAATCGGGCGGTATATTGTAATGCAATTGTGTTTTAACATTAGTTGATATTTTATTGCGTGTGAACAATTTTTATTTGATTTGTTGTAAGAGACTGTGTTGTTAATTGCGAACTGTTTAACTGTGAAAATTAAAGCTGGTGATTAGTGACTTAATTGGTGTCTTGTATTTTGTTTCCACTGTACCATACGACGATCAAGTAAACCGTCGTAACAATATTATTGTTAACAATATTAAGACAGATCAAGTAGGCCTAAATGAATTCAGTTTCCTGAGTAACTATGTATCATACAAGAGTAAAACAGATATAGGCAAAAATATGGGATGATTCAACGACATCAGTGGTACAATATATATATAGAAGCCTGAAGAGTAAAGTAAGGAAAGATACATTAGTAAAATTTTGTAAAACTATGACTCTACCGAGTTTATTATATAGCAGTGAAACGTGGACAGTCACAGGTACAAATGAATCCGAAGAGCAGAGATGAAAATGCTCCACAGGATCGCAGGTTGCACAAGGAGAGACAGAATGATGAATACAGAAATAAGGGAACAATTACAAGTTGCCAGCTCAAGTGACCACATTAGAGAGTATAAGAATAAATAGGAACAACATTTACAAAAAGAACGAGCACTGAGAGGATACCAAAGATTACGTGTACATATCGACCGCAGGGGCGGAGATCCGTCGGAAGACCAAAAAAGATGTGGAATGATCAGGTCGCAGCAGGTTATTAGCCTAATGTGTGGTTGGCGGAAGAAGAAAAAGAAGAAGAAGACTGACTGAGACAGTTTTTAATATGACAGTGATGAAAACAATAAATTTAGTAAATATCAGTTAACGTTCGGAACGATAAGGAGGGCTTTCAGAGGATAACAACAAAGCGGAGACTGTTAAAACTTTACAAAATTTCAGCAATCCCAGTTCTACTACGCGTTAGTGATCCTTGGTTCTCACCCAAAGATCGTATGCTGTTTCTGTCCTATTTAATTAATCTCGACAATAGTAGATAAAAAACTAAATGAAGTTATTCAACTGGATCTTGGAATATTTTGTGTTCTGTTCGGCAGGTGTTCGGAAGTTCCGTTTTCTTTCTGCGATATGACAGTTTTTGACTAGATCCTAACTTCCTTCAGCTACCGCTTCCAAACGTCTCACTTCTGATGATTCTGGCCGACGGAAAATCTCTTGCAAGCTTCCCGTAGTCTTAGTTTGCTTTACTTAGTGAACTCTTTCTGGCCACCTCATCTCTCGAACTGCTTTTGTGTACATCTGTTACTTCTTGTAGTCCCTTTAGTGGTGCTGCTTCTACACAGTAAAGCATTCTTATATTCCACATTCCAATACTTATATCGTTATCTACGATATCTTTGTCTTTTACGGATAATCCATATTTCCGAGGCTGTTTTCAGTCCTCATCTCTAAACATCTAAACATTTTTTTTTTTTTTTTTTTTTTTTTTTGAAAGACGACATTGGTAACTCCGAGCCCAACCGTCTAATGACTGGAGGATAGTTTATCCCACTCTCGTCTGTCCTGACTCTGGAATTGTTACTACAGTTTTCCACAGGGTTGTTTAGGTTTCCTGGCCAACTAAGAGGTGTGAGTCGAACTTGGAAAGGAGTGGCTACGTGACTGTAACCTGAAAGTCTCAACCAGACACCTGGCACTTTAGTATTAATTCTCAGTAGTCTGTTGAATATTCATTTACGTTATAACAGTTAATTAAAAAAACAACAACTAAATACAACCGTTGGAAAAACAGTTACGATGCCACTTTTGGCAGGCGTCTTTCCATTAATTTTAATTATTTTTTCACGCTTTTAAGGTGATCATCGGGTAAATTTATTTCTATTTAGACCGTCAAGGACGACAGAAAACAGGAAGGCTGATTAACAAACACCGGTGTACAGCGGAATTTCAAATCAATTCATCCTCTCTGCCGAATGAATGGCCTTCGACCGTTACCGCAGCGCGCTATTGTGTGTGTGTGTGTGTGTGACCTTGGCTGCACAAAAGCCGCCCAAAACCGACGAACAACGTGCGACAGAAGCTCGTATTGTCGCCAAAGTTATTATTTGAACATCTTTTTTTATTGTTTTGTTTTCTTCGCAACTCCAAATAAGTTAAACGTAAAAAATTACTTCTTATAAAGAAACTGCAACGTCATTTCAAATTGTGTGGGTATAAACGACAACAGTAGAGTATTTGTGATAAAAGGAGGAGGCACAACAATGCACAAACTGAAAGTGGAAAACTTGTAAAAACTCTGAAAATTAAATTTGTAAAAACTCTGATAGTCTACCTACTCCACTGATAAAAATAATCGTAAACCTACATTCAGTGTTACAGATGATAATGTGTAATATGAAAGATAATCAGCGGTCCCTCAGGATTACTTGCCGCCTGGTTAAGTTAGCAAGTCTGATGCGCGCCCCTTCTTGAGTTGTTGATCAGGTGGTTAGGAGGGAAATGTGTCAAGTGTTAAGTCGAGTGAAGCTAAGTGAAATCATCCCATAAAAAATTAAAGCTAAAAAATTATCCCCTCGCCCTTAAACTATCATTTTCATTTATAGAAATAACCCCCTCCCCCGTCAACTAACCTCTTCATTTATAGATATTTCATCTACGTTTCTTCAGTGGATTATTACGATCTTCTTTTCAGGATAATTTATTTATCAAAATTAAGTACTTTACTCTTGTTAAACATAAAACGTTACAGGTAAACTACCCTTTCTCCGCAACCGATCTTCACCAAAATCAGTAGACCTTGAGTTCTCTATAACTCAATTACATATGCAAAAAATATTTGATTCTGTTTGAATTTACGGCAGTTATCGTTCGTCATAAAAAATTACCCTAGTTAAAACATAAAATGTTGCGGGTAAACTACCCCTTCCCCTTAACCGATCTTCACCAAAATCAATAGGCCTCGAGTCCTCTACAACTCAGGCACATATGCAAAAAATTATTTGATTCTGTTTGAATTTGCGGCTGTTATCGTTTGCCATAGAAAAAATTCTACACACAGACACACAGGCACTTTTGAGGGTAGTACAATAAGAATCAGCCCTTATCTCGAACACGATTTTTTTCGCCATCACCATACTTCCATTTCCTTATGGAACATGGAAGTAAAAACTCCTAAACGAAGTGTCTTAGCTTCTTAATACTGTATATACTTTGTTTTCGAATTTTAGTTTATTTTCCGTACCTTCAGCAATGTGGAACGACGGCCATAATTACTGTATTTTCGTCTTCTTTCTCAAAACGAGTCTAACAATGGAGTTGTCTGTATACCTTTCGTTAAACACGTTTAACTGTACAGTACAATGGCAGAAATTAATTCTTTTTCTCATTCGTATGCTACTCACACCTTTGTATCTGTGCGTGTGTGTGTGTGCGCGTGCGCTCTAAAGCCGGCTACGCACTAACCATCCCCGCTGGACGTCATGACGGACAGCAAGTCAAAAACCACAGTGCGTAGCTTTGACATCCATCCGCACGTCGGGTATCTTTTCAAGGATGTGCACGACGAAAAATGAGTCCAGCAATACCATCAGCTCAAGCCGCACGACGTGCGGATAGATCATGTGTAGTGTCGACGAATGTTAAGGAATCGTCCATCGTGCGTGTTTGATCATGCATACGCTTTCTGTCTATCAAATCGTGATTTTCGAGCAAGTACGGTACATGTTTTTAGAGCACATTCGTTTAATAAATGTTTACTGTTTAATTTTACGTTACATTCATTCTTTGGTTTATATTTAATAAGTAACGATTCAGATAAAATTTTACTTTAATATTTAGTTTAGTTTATTCTTCGTTTACATAATACATTCAAATATCATTAGCAGTTATTATTTTAAATATTGTTATTATTAATTTGTTTTAATTACAATTCATAATGGACCGTGAAATAACATTAAAATTTATCGAAAAATATAAATTAAATAGACGTCTTTGGGACGTATCCTCGGCAGATTACATGAATAAAAATAAAAGAATGACAACGTTGCAAGATATGATGTCTGTACTAGGAGAAGGTGCAACCATAGACTGGACGAGTTGCACGACAGTGTAGTGCGCACATCCATCACCGACGTCGGGCATGCTGGACAGCGGCGATGGATAGTGCGTAGTTGGCTTAAAAATGTACTACCAATTTCTACTTATTATAGATCGGGTGGCGGAGAAGGTCAGAAATGTGGCCGGGATTTCCAACAGGCTTGTCACCGGTTCCCGCGTAAAAGGTCGCCGCCGTCAGACCAAGCCAAGACAAACCACAACCACTCCGTTCTTTTTCTCTGATGTATATATTTATATAATGTTGTTAAAATTCATTCCCGGGCTGCTTGGGCGTGGTCCATCCTTTCTAACTAAAACAGACGTTTCGACAGTACCATCGACTAGCATCATAATCAGTGTAAAATTCGAGCTTTACTAACGTATTAGGGTACACGTTACACCACATTTACACTGATAATGGCAGTCGATGGTACTGTCAAAACGTCTGTTTTAGTTAGAAACAATGGGCCACGGCCTACAGCCCGGTAATGAATTTTATCAACATTGACTCCGGCCATGTAAGCCTACTAAGTATATTTATATAACTAGCAGAATACCCGTGCTTCGCTACGGAGTTTCACGTTGTACGTAATGAAAATGTTAGTTTAATTAATAAAGTTCAATTAAAGTAGGCTTCTTAAAAATAAATAGCTGTTGCCCACAACTTCGTTCGCGTGGTCTTCAATTTAATGCGATAATATATTTAGAACAGAATCTATTCTATTGGGTTGCCATAGTAACCAGATCTAATAGTTTTTTAAGACCACCAAAGGACCCCCCAGAGGATCGTATCGAAAAAAACACCTGTCCTATGTTGGTTCTCCCGTTGCGTAAAATATTTGTGCCAAGTTTGGTTAAAATCGGTCCAGTGATTTAGCAGGCGATGCAAAGAACCCCCAAAAGGACCCCATCGAAAGAACACCTATCCTATGTTGGTTCTCCCGTTGCGTAAAATATTTGTGCCAAGTTTGGTTGAAATCGGTCCAGTGGTTTAGGAGGAGATGTGGAAGACCCCAAAGAACCCCCCAAAAGACCCCATCGAAAAACACCTATCCTATGTTGGTTCTCCCATTGCGTAAAATATTTGTGCCAAGTTTGGTTGAAATCGGTCCAGTGGTTTAGGAGGCGATGTGGAAGACCCCAAAGAACCCCCAAAAGGACCCCATCGAAAAAACACCTATCCTATGTTGGTTCTCCCGTTGCGTAAAATATTTGTGCCAAGTTTGGTTGAAATGGGTCCAGTGATTTAGGAGGCGATGTGGAAGACCCCAAAGAACCCCCAAAAGGACCCCATCGAAAAAACACCTATCCTATGTTGGTTCTCCCGTTGCGTAAAATATTTGTGCCAAGTTTGGTTGAAATGGGTCCAGTGGTTTAGGAGGCGATGTGGAAGACCCCAAAGAACCCCCAAAAGGACCCCATCGAAAAAACACCTATCCTATGTTGGTTCTCCCGTTGCGTAAAATATTTGTGCCAAGTTTGGTTGAAATCGGTCCAGTGGTTTAGGAGGAGATGTGGAAGACCCCAAAGAACCCCCCAAAAGACCCCATCGAAAAAACACCTATCTTATGTTGGTTCTCCCATTGCGTAAAATATTTGTGCCAAGTTTGGTTGAAATCGGTCCAGTGGTTTAGGAGAAGATGTGGAAGACCCCAACGAACCCCCAAAAGGACCACATCGAAAAAACACCTATCCTATGTTGGTTCTCCCGTTGCGTAAAATATTTGTGCCAAGTTTGGTTGAAATCGGTCCAGTGGTTTAGGATGAGATGTGGAAGACCCCAAGGAACTCCCCAAAGGGCCCCATCGAAAAAAATACAGAAACCTTCGCGGGCGTGCGCACAACAACTCACCGAAGTTTCATCGCAATCGGATGAATGGTATAGGAACGCATACGGGACAAACAAAGAAACACTCATTTTTATATATAAGATGTAAACTATACCACTTACTTGACATAAACCGTGATAGCTAAGCTAATGTACAACATATATGTATTAATTATACACATAAATGTTCCTCGATAGACACTCTATCTGTTGACGAAAACTTGAATAAAATCCGTTCAGTACTTCCTGAGATTAGCGATTTCAAAACACAGAGAGAAAACGGACCGACTTTACTTTATACTATGTATAGATGTTTCAAATCGACTGCTACACCTCAGTAGGCTACGTTTCCAAATTATTCTTCATTTGAAAAAGAAAAAACAAAATTGTTCTCTAACTTGAGATAGTATCCTCTGTTAGTATACCTTTGAAGCACACGAACTTTTGTCTACTCCGCTCTTAATTTGCATTTTCGTTTTAACATAAGGCAACGTAAACTAAACCTAACCTTTAAAATATTGTCAACATTAAGGGCGTGTAGCCTAGATTATGATTCCGCGTATACTTACTGAGTATAATAAGTTCTCACCTAAATGAAAAGCTTTCCGTATTAATATTTAATTTATGCGTGTATATAAACTAGTATGCTCCCTGAGCGGCAGAACTCACTCACTATTTTGAACGGACTACAATAAAATTGTTATTACATAAATTTCAACATTAGATAATTTTTCAAATATGGAAGAAATTACAAAAATCTCGATTACTCTGTTACTTCTTAAGTAATATAAACAACTGTAGAGTACTCAACCATACAATAAACGTAAAAATTCTAATAATTTGGATTTTCATTACAATTCCTTTTAGAAATATTTAAACACTTGCTCCGTTTCACAGATTTTATTTCACTCTGACAGCTGTTAAAAAGAATTTAACACTACTCCACAACATACAAAAAGGTAAAGAAAAAGGATTTGTTAGAAATTCTAGAAATTAAAAAAGCAATAAAAAGTAACAAAAATTTAACAAATGAACAAACTGAATTCTGTGTATCCCCTTTATTAAAAGCTGTTATTTAGTTTTGTTAATTTTATATTTTGGATTCAGATTATATTTAGTTTAGTTAATTTTATATTTTGCATTCAGATTATATTTAGTTTAGTTAATTTTATATTTTGCATTCAGATTATATTTAGTTTTTACAGACACTTGACCTTCCCTTAGCTCCTGCAACCCCCCTCTCCATCTTCACACTCACACATGTTCCAATACACGCCCTAAACAGATGTCAACCACCCTACATCCTGTGTTTAGTGTTCATTCATCTCTTTGAAAATGGCTTAAGAAGTTGAAACAGCTGTCAGAGTTAAATAAAATCTGTGAAAAATTCCAAGTGTTTATATATTTTTAAAAACCTTTTGTATTAATATATTTCACCAAGTGCCCAACGAGTCATCAATTAATTCCTTTTAGCCTGACACTCTGCTGAATTTTCTCAATCTTTTTAAAATTTTTGATCTCTTTTTGAGCCCCGAGTCCTAAAAACGTTGAACGTTCCAAAACTTAACTCTACATTCAGATCTTGTTTAAAATTATCTTTAATTTGACACTCCATATAAATTATTGTTTTTTTATCAATATTTTTACCCACTTTTTGGGACCTAATGTCCAAAAGTTTCAAAAATTTCAAAAATAAACACTATGGGTAAAAACAATGGGTACGTTGCAGATCCAAGGCCGTCAATATTCTTATTGACCGATTTTTCTCAAAACGGAAACGTAAATCATAACCTGTTATCGGCTTACAAATAAATGTATTTATTTATTCGCAAACATACGCAGCCGGTGAGCAAATCGTTTTTTGCGCGGATTCTTCACGTTTTCAAACGCGGACAGGTGACATCGGGGTGTGGTATTATTGTTATACAGTGTTCGTAATAAAGATCGCAATCTTTTTTCCGCATTCCGACTTAATTGATTGCGATACCACGAATTCGACGTGAAATATGGATCAGAAATATATTCAAAAATAAACACTATATTCATAATTGCGGTTAAGATTCCATTTAATCTGATACTCAGGTGATGCAGACACTTGGACTGTTGACGCGTACCAGAATTTATCAGAACAATAAACGACAAGAACACCATAAAAACAATAGACTTGGCCATTATCAAACAGATATTATTGTTGTTAGTCATTGTACCTGTCATTGTTAGTTACCGTAGCGTGCTCAGAGCGCCCGTGTTCTGAGCGCCAACGCTGCAATCGTGCTCTGTGCGCCGAGACTGATAAACCCGTGTTCTGAGCGCCGAGCTTATCTATGCAACATTAGACGCGATAACACCTGGCTATATATATCTGTCTATTCGGTGTTCGCCAACTCCGTAACCAACACTATCGGTCCTCTGAAAATTTCTACAAATCATTGCTAAAGACATTATCACAGAACTAGTAGGCTCCCGCAAATTTACTTTTCGCAGATATACGTAACTGATAGCAATATATAATTTTTTTTTAAACAGCTTACAAACTTTTGAAATCGATCCAAAATTTGTAAGGAGTGTTGAGAGATATTAATTTCTGTCAAACAGATCTATTACAGATCGCATTTTATATTCTGAATAAAATTTCTCAGTTGATTGTCTTATAAACTTTTAAAATTTTATTACAATTTTGATTTCAATTTTTGGCTCTTGGTGCTCCAAATCAAGAAACTTGTCGTAGTAAAGGTTGCATTAGAATTATGGTTAACATTCCATTCAGGCTAAATTCGGCAAGATCTTACATTTCTGCAGGCAGACAAATGCCAAACGGTCGACTTTAAGCTGAGGACCTGTTTCTCTCGTCCAATTACGTACAAATTACGACATGGTTACTCGACTTAAGGAATGGAAATGGACGTTGAAAGGGAATTTATAAGTTTCTGTCTATTCTGTAGTTCACGCAAATCTAAACATTGCTCTAATATTCTGTACCGGTGCTGGATAGGTTTGAGCGTCTTGTTACAAAGATGATTGTATAGAACATCTCGCTCAAGCTAAACAAGTTCTTAAGCGCAGGTGTATTTAAAATATTTTTTTAATTCTAAAATTAAATATTCAAATAAGTTTTTAAATATTGCTTTCAGTTTTTAGATTTTTAAATTATTTATTATCAATTTTAAATTTTAGGCAGCTAGTTGTAATGTCATGCTTTCTTCCTTTCTAATTCTTTTCTAATTTGATAAAGAGAATTTCAGTTAGTCAAGTTCTTTTCCGTCCGCAAGACTTACATCAAAAGTCGCGATTTGAGCTGTAATTCTCTGTTTCAGTTTTTAGCACTTTGAAGTTTTCCTCTAATAAATATATATTAGAGGGCGTAGAAATGTCTTCTTACTAGGACGTAGAACGCTTTCTATCTTTCTCTAAAAACATTCTATAAATAAAGCAATACATCTTGATTGTTCAACCACTTACGATACGACATAGGCCAAAACCGACATGCGTAATTCGGACACATTTCCACAATCACAGACAGCAGTACTGAAATATCTAAACAGACTTGACAGCTATGGCTGCAACCATCCTGCATGTCGAAAGTAATTCTTCACTTTCTTTATAATTACCGACGAAGCGTACATTTTGAATTTTGCTGCAGAAACATTCGTTATAGTTGACACTATACCAGTTCTTTCAGAACAGTAAATTTTTGAAGGTAAGTTTCGTATTATTTATTTTGTAAGCTAACACACTATGAGATAAATAGTCGTTTCAGTAGCTTAACTCTAGTATCCTTTATACATTGGGTGTTCAGTTTCGATAAAATTTTATAAGTTCCGGCAAGATAATGAAAAGTTTAAATCTTAAAAAAAATGTTCTGTCCCTTTCCAATCTTATTGTTACTTTCAAAATTGGTGATCAAAATTGTGTTCCGTAAGAGGTTTCGTAAGAGTCGTTGAGGAAGAATTCTTGACTGTTAGCTTGATTCTGCATAGTTCCTACAGCTTTTCTCAATTTTTTACAACGATTCACTTTGCGGTATTGTGTTTCGGTACTTTTTTTACCATATCAAGATCCTCATTAGAAACTGATTGGAAATTCTGCCGGAACCTGATGAACAACTTCTTGCGCTGTTTTTTTAATGCATTTGCTACTTCTGGTTCTGTTAAATTTGGAGCACATTTACCACAGAGACTGCTCCTGTGAAGCCACGGTGATTCCGTTCCTTGTTCTGATGAGCCCTCGTTAACCTGATGTTTTTTATTTCGTACACAACTAGAATGCAATATGCTTGTTTGAACTTAGCTCTGTATTAATAGGCCTCACGATGAACCAGAGGTTTCCCTTTAGTTGATGTAATAACCTCCAATTAGATAAAAAACTTCAAAACTGACCACAAGTAACAGTAGGCCTACTGTGCGTACAACCAAATGTCAAATTACAACTAATGAAAGAGTGCGAATAACAATAAGGAAAGCGGTTAGTCAATACTCTTCAACACTCTACGACTCCACTCAGGTAGTGTGGTAGAGATCAGTGACCGAACAACTAGGCCTATAACACTACTGACTAGTTAGATTATAAACCATTAGTCTAAATTTACACAAATTCATGTAATGTTATTTACGGTTATGTAAATACACAATATGTGCCCTTAAACACGTATTTTTAAGAACCCGTAGACCAACCTGTGTGTAACGCAAAAATATGTAAGTACTTAGTAATATATGTTTAATTACCTTCAAATAATCTTGGTACATCGCACTCTTTTTAAAAAGACTTGTCTCATTAATGTAAACAGACAGCTTACGATGTTGTATGTGATTTTCAGCTACAATTTTTATTGTCTATGTCAATTAAAAACACAAAGGGGATCAATTAATGCTGGATTAGTATGCTGAAGTAGTAGTCCATTTACAGCTTTCATAGCATGGACTCTGGCCACGGGACCGAATAAACAGTTTTAAAACAGTCTCAACGTTTTGGCAACATTAAATTTACTACCGTCATTATCATCGTTATCATCATCACCATCACCACCATGTGCGGGGTCGCGTATACGGGCAATACAAAATTAATTAATATGTAGCCTATAATGACCATTAACATGTGTCGGATGTTATAATTGTACAATACGAATACGCATAATAACAATGGTATGAGTAACCCATTACGTATGAGTAATTATATTAATTTTTATGTAGCAAATACGCACACATTCACAAAATACAGCACTCAGGTGTAGGGTAATTAATCCCTTTTGTATTGAGTGTATTTAAGTAGGCCTACTCGTGATGACAGTAAATTTTGTCTAAACGTCAACTCAAATGTCTGGTAAATAAACGAACCTGACAAAACCTTTAATCGCTTCTTGAGTCATAGTCATTATTAAACTCGACATAACTACTTGTGTTACGCGATTGATGTTCGTGTTAAACGAATGATGACCCATGTAATAATACAAATTATATAAGAATAATTAAAGTAACATTAGTATAAAATTATACTATACAATATTTATTGTCATGATCAGGACCTGTGTATGAATACAAAAGAAATATCAAACACAACAGATCAATTATTACTGTAATTAATTAACTAGATTAATTAATTAATTGCTGCTGTAATTAATTAGAAACTCAAATTTTATACATAGAATATTAATTTGATTAATTTATTATTATACTTTAAATGAACTACTGTATAATATTCTTTAAATCTAGACTAGTGTACGAGACATTATAAAAATCCGCATTGTGTACCTCCATTCATTTTGGTTAATGGAGGTTCTAATGTGTAGGCTACATAAGATTAGATGTGGAGTTTTATTCGGTGTCAGACCACTCAGCGCACGCGCTCGCGTAATTTGTGTATAATAAATGCACGTAATACTCATGGTCAAGATTGTCATCATCATCATCAACCGAATTGACACAATGTGACGCGTGACGTCTGATGTGACCAGAGGCGCCCTTAGATGTGCTTCGGGTGCGATCGTACAAGGCTCAAACTATTCGGAATCTACGCGCTCATTCAAACAACAGTCTCCATATTGTTCCTGCATTCTATGAATAATTTTGCACAAAATGTATCACAAACACCGAATTAACCATAACATGCAAAGATGTGTGGACTGATGCATTATTGTGGTGTAATTTCCATAGATCGTCTTTTCACAAATCTTGCCGTTCACAAAAGTGGTCGTTATTCATCATGGATTTATTAGGTGATTAACCGATTTTTTGAAGAATTACTCAAAACCAGTAAAGTTATATAATACGTATGTTGTAAAATCACGTTTTCATAAACATTTAATTATTTGTGGTTTTAGAATTTAATTATCTTATTAATTATGAATCATGGTATGTTGCACAATACAAGTCTCTCGTTGTGGATGCCAATTTTGATAAATATAGTTTTATCATATATAAAATTGATTTAAATTTTTTATTAGAAGTTTGTTTATTTAAAAGCACTGTAAATTAATATTGGTTTGTAATGTAAACAATGATGAGGTGTCACACTGTTTAAAAGGTTATATAATAATGCTGATGAACCTAGTAGTAGTACTGTAGTCGTTGCCGTTGGCCTGCCTGGTTAACTTCTTCTGTAAATAATGTAAGGTGAATAATTAAAGGTAAAAGTAATTTGAACTCATTGACTCCTTTGAATTTCGTGCACATAATTTACCAAAAGAACTGCCGCCTACATAACCTGTGACGATCGACTAATACGAGTTTTCAAGTAAGGCAAGACGGTCGCTAATATTAATAATGATAGTTCATACACCCGTATCTTCCTTTAACATGCTATTATTGTTCGTTTGATCTCCACATTATCTTTCTTCTGACTTCAATACACACAACAATTCTCATGATAGAAACTGATTGACCCGGCTAAAGACAATCTCTCGTTTTACAGTTGATAACTTATATTTGTTAATGAATGTCAACAGTAGCATTCATTATTATACAATTATTAAATTCTTTCGGTTCTTTTGACCATTATATAGAAATAAAGAAATGTCTGAGATGAACAACAAAATATGACAACAGAGTTATAACAATGGAATTATTAAAATAAATACTTATAACTATGGTTGTGATCAATCATATGTCAGACTAAGTCCGTGTGATAATGGAAACAAGTGGGGTTATATTGTTCATTGCAAAGTTTATTATATTGAAAAAAATGTTTATTTTGAATTGAATAAAAAATGAAAATAACAGTGGTTAAATATCGTTATAGTGATTTGCAAAGTTCTAAGTGTCTTTAATAACTGAAATGGAATACAAAATTCATAAGTCCGATATGGTATATTACTGGTTAATTAACACCATACTTGCTTGATAATATGGGTATATTCCTTTATTTATTGCACTTTTATTTTTATTCACTATATTGATTAATTGATATTTATTATTCCCTACACCACACGGACACACGATTCGAGGTTATGATGACTATTGTTGACATCACATAACCTCACCGCACTTTCAGGTTAGAACATATGATCGAATTTAATAGGTTAACCGCGGAAATTAGGTCACAGGAGCAGCGTTGTGTCTCCTTCGCGTGTTCACTGTAGACTCCATTCCTACCTTAATCCAATTTTCGCTTTGACTGACAGATGATGAGTTCTGATTGGTTCACTTGACCTAATTTCCGTAATTATTCGGGAACTCTTGTGAAAATAGACGCTTATAGTGTATATATATATATATTATACTATATATATTAATATATTATAATGTATATATAATATATTAATATATTATAATGTATATATAATATATTAATATATTATAATGTATATATAATATATTAATATATTATAATGTATATATAATATATTAATATATATTTATATATAAATATTTATAATAATAATAGTATGTTTTTCTTTTTTTTATAACTATAAAAAAAAATAAAAACATACTATTATATATATATATATTATATATGAATATAATAATATTAACATTAATATTTTTAATATAACTATAATCATACTGTAATTATACATTTTATATTCTAGATTTGTGGAATGTGGCTGTACAATAATTAATGTAATTATTGTATTTTAACTGAATATTAGATTGTTGCCTATTATTCAATTCCGTAAACTTATTTTAATCAATAAATAAATATGTAAAAGATGAGGGAAAGAGTTTATAAAGTTGCGAATTTAAATATTAGCTGTAAGACTATTGATATAGTTAAAAGCATTCCAGATATTATAAGTTTTACATAAAATGTAAAGAAATAAAAAAATATAATAAGGTGCCTGAACAAAAAGGATTATTTTGATAGAATAAATTATGTAATATTATACTCTTATTATGTTGACAGAATTAAACTGTCTTTTAATATCAAAAATTAATGTTCTTCATAAACTACAACATAATATAAAATATAAGCTAAAATTAAGCTAATGGGTTCATACCTCATTTATGGAAAATTATCCTCTTTTTAATTAAAAATAATTCCTCTTATATAGTATTTGTGGCATTCTTGTTTTTTGGTATCATGTTGTCGATTTGCTCAAACAATTGGCTGGGTTGTTGAGTGGGAATCGAAATGAATATGGTATCATTTTTCCTTTTATAATTAATAAAATAAGAGTTTACTCATCTGAGTCAATAATTAAATATTTTATTATTCAAATATTAAAGTATCAAATTTTATTATTCAAATTTAAATATCTTGAATGGGTTCAAGATTGTTATTCCTATTTTTTGTTATTTTGGGAATATTATTTCAAGTAAAATATTTTATTATAGTTAGTTTAATAATTAAAATTGGATCTCCTCCATTCCATTATTGATATGTTTCAGTAATTGATGGGTTATCCTGAATAGTGTCTTTTCTAATTATAACCGTTCAGAGGGTTATTCCCATTATTTTATTGAGTTATTTAGATATAAGATTGATTTTATTAATTGTTTTATCATGTTTTTGGGGCTCATTAGGATGGTTATGTTATTCATCAATTCGAAAAATTTTAGCATATTCATCAATTTACAATTTAAGTTGAATTTTTAGAGGGGTTATACTAATAAATTATATATGGCTGGTATATTTTTTAATTTATTTCCTCTCTTTATTTTTAACTTGCTATCTGTTTTGAGTAAATAATATGAATTATTTAAATCAAATTTTTATTTTTTTAACAATAAGGTTAAATCGTTAATGTTAATGATTATTTTTATGTCAATAGGTGGGTTGCCACCATTTTTGGGATTTTTCCCAAAATTTATGATGATTTATTGTCTTTTAGTTAATAAAATATATTTCTTATGTTTAATTTTAGTAATAACTGCTTTATTAGTGTTATTTTATTATTTACGAGTTGTAATAACAGGGCTGATGATAAACAATGTATCTTTAAAGTTGTCAAATTTTAGGTTAAATAATACATTATTTATAATGAATTCTTTATTGATTGGATTTATAGCTGTAACCTTATTTAATATTATGAATTAGTAATATTTTAAGTTAATAAAACTATTATCCTTCAAAGTTAAAAATATAATTTTTTGTAAGCCTTAGATTTATTTTTATCACCTTTAAATTTGCAATTTAATATTATTATTAAATATAAGACTGAAGAAGAATAAGAAATAAAAAATAAGGAAAAAGATTATTGAGAGGAAAAATATCCATAAATAAATTTACAGTTTATTACCTAATTCAGTCATCTCAATTGGGAATAAATGAATGTTTAGTTATGAATAAGTGATTTTTCTCAACTAATCATAAAGACATTGGAACATTATACTTCATTTTTGGGATTTGTTCAGGGATGGTGGGTACAACTTTAAGAGTTCTTATTCGTGTTGAATTAGGCATTCCTGGATCTTTTATTGGAGATGATCAAATTTATAATGTGATTGTTACTGCTCATGCTTTCGTTATAATTTTTTATATAGTAATACCAGTTATGATTGGAGGATTTGGGAATTGATTGGTTCCTCTAATAATTGGTGTTCCTGATATAGCTTTTCCTTGGATAAATAATATAAGTTTTTGATTATTACCACCTTCATTAACATTATTATTAATTGGTAGAATAGTTGATAGAGGAGCAGGTACTGGTTGGACAGTCTATCCTCCATTGTCAAGAGGTGTCGCGCATTCAGGATCTTGTGTTGATTTAACTATTTTTTCTTTGCATTTGGCCGGGGCTAGTTCAATCTTGGGTGCAGTTAATTTTATTAGAACAATTTTTAATATACGTTCAGCGGGAATATATATGGATCGGTTACCTTTATTTGTATGGGCGGTATTAATTACTGCCTTTTTATTATTGCTTTCATTACCAGTTTTGGCTGGTGCAATTACAATGTTATTAACTGACCGAAATTTAAATACTTCTTTTTTTGATCCTTCAGGTGGGGGGGGGATCCAATTTTATATCAACATTTATTTTGATTTTTTGGGCACCCTGAAGTATATATTTTAATTTTACCTGGGTTTGAATTAATTTCTCACATTATTACACAAGAGAGAGGAAAAATTGAATCTTTTGGGTCATTAGGAATGATTTATGCTATAATATCAATTGGTATTTTAGGATTTGTTGTTTGAGCACATCATATATTTACAGTTGGTATGGATGTTGATACACGGGCTTATTTTACTTCTGCTAGAATAATAATTATTGCTGTTCCAACTGGAATTAAAGTTTTTAGATGATTAGCAACTTTGAGAGGAGCAAAGATTAAGATTAGACCTTCGATTTTATGAGCAGTAGGATTTGTTTTTCTTTTTACTATTGGTGGATTGACTGGAGTGATTTTGGCTAATTCATCAATTGATATTGTGTTGCATGATACATATTATGTTGTGGCTCATTTTCATTACGTATTATCAATAGGTGCAGTGTTTGCAATTTTGGGAAGATTTATTCATTGATATCCTTTATTTACTGGACTATCTTTGAATTCTAATTGATTAAAAATTCATTTTTTGATTATATTTATTGGAGTAAATTTAACTTTTTTTCCCCAACATTTTTTAGGATTGAGAGGCATACCACGTCGGTATTCAGATTATCCTGATGCATTTATATCATGGAACATTATATCTTCTATTGGAAGAAGAATTTCATTTATTGGAATTTTATTTTTATTGTTTATTATTTGAGAAAGATTTATTTCACATCGATTGATTTTATATTCAATTAATATAAATTCTTCCATTGAATGGTTACAGAAACTTCCCCCGTCTGAGCACTCGTATAGTGAGATTCCATTATTAGTTCAATTCTAATATGGCAGATGAAGTGCAATGAATTTAAGATTCATGTATAAAATAATTTTTGTTAGAAATTTCTAATTGATCTTATATTAATATGCAAGATGCTACATCACCATTAATGGAACAATTAATATTTTTTCATGATCATACTTTAATTATTATTACTTCAATTGTTACTTATATAATAACAGTTATTATATTTAATAATATTGTTAATCGACTTTTATTGGAAGGACAATTAATTGAATTTTTTTGAACATTTCTTCCAGCTTTAACTTTGATTTTTATTGCATTTCCATCCTTACGATTATTATACTTATTGGATGAGATTAACAAACCTTTAATAACTCTAAAAATTATTGGTCATCAATGATATTGATCATATGAATATTCAGATTTTTTAAATATTGAATTTGATTCTTATATGAAATCTCAGAATTAAATATCAATTAGAGAATTCCGTTTATTAGAAGTAGATAATCGAACGATTTTACCTTTTAGTACTCAAATTCGATTATTAGTTTCATCATTTGATGTTATTCATTCATGAGCTATACCATCCATGAGAATTAAAGTAGATGCCGTGCCTGGCCGATTAAATCAAGCAAGAATATTTATTAATCGACCTGGTATATCATTTGGTCAATGCTCTGAAATTTGTGGAGCAAATCATAGATTTATACCTATTGTTATTGAAAGAATTGGTGTAAATTGTTTTATTAATTGATTAATGAATTATTCATTAAGTGACTGAAAGTAAGTAATGGTCTCTTAAACCAATTTATAGTAACTAACGACTACTTTTAATGACGAAAAGTTAGTTTATTATAAAACATCAATCTGTCAGATTCTAAAAACTAAGAATAGTATTTTTCTATTCCACAAATATCTCCAATAAATTGATGTTTTCTGTTTTTCTTTTTTTTGTTAATTGTTATTTTAATTATAACTTTTATTTATTTTTCTTTTATAAAAATTCCAAGAATAGATTTAACTGGCAATTTTAATAACTCATATACCTGATCATGATAACAAATTTATTTTCAACTTTTGATCCATCAACAGGATTATTTTCATTAAATTGATTAAGTTCATTAATTTTATTATTATTTATACCTATAGGGTTTTGATATATTCCTAGTCGTTATATAATTTTTATTAATAAAGTTTTAAATACAATAAGTTTTGAATTAAATTTATTAATAAGTTCAGGATCTTTTGGTAGATCATTATTATTTTGTTCTTTATTTATTTTCATTCTATTCAATAATTTTCTCGGATTGTTTCCATATATTTTCACTAGATCAAGACATCTAGTATTTTCCCTTAGTTTAGCTTTTCCTCTCTGGTTGACTTTTATTTTATTTGGATTTTTAAACAATACAAACCATATATTTTGTCATTTAGTTCCAATAGGAACTCCAACAATTTTAATACCTTTTATAGTATGTATTGAAACTGTTAGAAATTTAATTCGACCGGGATCTTTGGCTGTTCGTTTAACAGCAAATATAATTGCTGGTCATTTATTAATAACATTATTAGGGAATAGATCAACTAATTTAGAAATTTATATAAATCTAATTATTTTAATTCAAATATTATTAATATTATTTGAATCAGCAGTTTGTGTGATTCAATCTTATGTTTTCACAGTTCTAAGAACTTTATATTATAGAGAAGTATCTTAATGAATAATCATCCATATCATTTAGTTGATTGTAGACCATGACCTTTAAAGGGTTCAATTGGAGCTTTAACTTTTGTTTCTGGTATAGTAATAATATTTCATATACAAAATTTTATTTTATTATTTTTTTGATTTTTGATTTTGATTTTAACTATACTGTAATTCAATGATGACGAGATATTTCGCGTGAAGGAACGTTTATAGGACTTCACACAATAATTGTAGTGAGAGGTTTAAAATTAGGAATGATTTTATTTATCGTATCAGAGATTTTCTTTTTTATTTCTTTCTTTTGGGGATTTTTTCACAGAAGATTAAGACCTGTTATAGAAATTGGAATAAATTGACCCCCTACTGGAGTTATGCCCTTTAATCCAATACAAATTCCTTTATTAAATACCATAATTTTATTGTGTTCTGGAGTAACAATCACATGAGCTCACCATTCCATAATAGAAAGTAAACATGATGAATCTGTTTATGGTATTGAGTTAACTCTAATATTAGGGGTATATTTTACTATTCTTCAAGTATATGAATATTTTGAATCATCATTTTGTATTTCAGATTCTGTGTATGGATCGACATTTTTTGTATCAACAGGATTTCATGGAATCCATGTTATTATTGGAAGAACGTTCATTATAATCTGTTTATTGCGTCAATTGAAATTTCATTTTTCTAGAACCCATCATTTTGGTTTTGAGGCAGCTCCCTGATATTGACATTTTGTTGATATTGTTTGATTATTTGTATATGTATCAATTTACTGATGAGGTAGGTAAATATTCTGTTAGTATATGAGTATATTTAACTTCCAATTAAAAGGATTAATTTTTAAATAGAATAATTTTTAATGTTGTAGTTTACTATATTATGATATTATTAATTTTGTTTACTTTAATAACTTTTTTATATTTCGTATCAACTAAATCAATTATTGATCGTGAAATCATCTCCATTTGAGTGTGGGTTTGATCCTTTCGAGTCATCTCGAATTCCTTTTTCAAGACATTTTTTTATAATTGCAATTATTTTTCTTACTTTTGATGTTGAATTAGTAATTATTATGCCCATAGTTATTGTAATAACAACTATTAATATTATTGAAATTTATTTAGTGATATTGTTATTTTTATTATTTTTAATATTGGGCCTATATCATGAATGAAAAAATAATATGTTAAATTGAATTTAATAGGGATGTATTTAAATATAATTATTGAATTGCAATCAATAGGTGCTCATATTAGCCATTCTTGAAAGCAATGAAGTAATAAATACATTTAGTTTCGACCTAAAAAAAGAATCTTTATTCCTTTGTTTATTAATTGAAGCCAAAAATAAGGGACTTTATTGTTAATAAAGCTATTGAATATATTATTTCCAATTAAAAGGAAATAGGAATAAAAGCAGCTGCTAACTAGCTTTTAAAGCGGTTAAACTCCGTTTTTTCCTTATTTATAAAGTTTATAAAACATTTCATTTTCATTGAAAAGAGAGGAAAAGCCTTATAAATATTTAAAAATATTTATTACCTTAATATCTTCAATATTATGCTCTAATGCTTAAGCTATCTATATCTATAAAAATGAATGTTTCTTTGTTTCTTTGTCCCGTATGCGTTCCTATACCATTCATCCGATTGCGATGAAACTTCGGTGAGTTGTTGTGCGCACGCCCGCGAAGGTTTCTGAATTTTTTCGATGGGGTCCTTTGGGGGGTTCTTTGGGGTCTTCCACATCTCCTCCTAAACCACTGGACCGATTTCAACCAAACTTGGCACAAATATTTTATGCAACGGGAGAACTAACATAGGGTAGGTGTTTTTTCGATGGGGTCCTTTTGGGGGTTCTTTGGGGTCTTCCACATCTTCTCCTAAACCACTGGACCGATTTCAACCAAACTTGGCATAAATATTTTACGCAACGGGAGAACCAACATAGGATAGGTGTTTTTTTCGACGGGGTCCATTGGGGGGTCCTTTGGGGTCTTCCACATCTCCTCCTAAACCACTGGACCGATTTCAACCAAACTTGGCACAAATATTTTACGCAACGGGAGAACCAACATAGGATAGGTGTCTTTTTCGATACGATCCTCTGGGGGGTCCTTTGGAGTCTTAAAAAACTAACTTATTAGATCTGGTTACTATGGCAACCCAATGGAATAGATTCTGTTCTAAATATATTATCGCATTAAATTGAAGACCACGCGAACGAAGTCGTGGGCAACAGCTATTTATTTTTAAGAAACCTACTTTAATTGCATCCGCTGAACGTTTCGCAAAACAATTGTTGGATACTGGGAATGGGAAAATGGCAATCGATGAATCCACACAATGTATCACATTGCCAACAAACTTCTGTAAAATCACAGCAACCACAGACGAATTGATTCACAAAGTTTTCCTACATATCGCACAGAATTACAAAAATCATCAGTGGCTCAGTGCACGTGCTATATTAGCAGCCAAAAACAACGATGTCAATGCCATCAATTTCAGCATTCAAAACGAAATACCAGGCGAAGCGACAACGTATAAGTCCATCGATACTGTAATGAATCAAGACGAAGTTGTCAATTATCCAACTGAATTCTTGAATTCACTTGATTTGCTAGGCATGCCGCCGCACGTTTTAACATTGAAAATTGGCGTGCCTATCATTCTTCTTCGAAACATCAATCCACCACGACTTTGCAACGGTACCAGGCTTTCAGTGAAACAGATGATGAACAATATCATCGAAGCTACAATTTTAAATGGAAAATTTAAAGGAGAAGATGTACTGTTGCCACGCATCCCAATGATTCCGACAGATATGCCATTCGAGTTCAAACGTTTGCAGTTTCCGGTGCGACTCGCATTTGCAATGACCATCAACAAAGCACAGGGACAATCGCTACAAGTGTGTGGACTAAATTTGAAAAATCCATGCTTCTCACATGGACAGCTGTATGTGGCCTGCTCACGCGTCGGAAAACCTTAGGATTTATTCATGTACGCACCAGACGGAAAAACAAAAATATTGTGTATCCAAAAGCACTTCAATAAACAGAATTAAAACACAAACACTTTCTTTCTTTGAGTGGCATTGCAACGCATGCCGGGTACTCGCTAGTTTAAATATAAAATAATTAAAAATCAAGCAATAAATGTTATTATCTGAATTTTGAAATTATTTTTTCTTATGCTAATATTAAATATTATGATTAATTTTATTAATTCAATCGTACCTTGAGGTCCGATTTTCTCTCCTCATCCTAAATCAATTGATTTTTGAAATATAAATGAATTTTTTAAAATAAAAAATTGAGTATGAAAGGTTGATAATTGTTTTAAAAATCATATGGAACTTATAAACTCTCTTGTAAATTTCTTTACTGTAGATTAAAACATAGATATTTCATATCCAATTAACAATCCTAAGAAAGATAGGGCCATTGCTATTATCTTTCCTTCAATGGGAAGGATAATTCTTGTGGGATTGTTAAACATGATTCATCTAAATATAGACCCTGACAAAATTGAATAAATAGATAAAATCATAATTCTTTTTAATATATTATTAAATAATTCGTTTTGTGAACTAAAATTATAGTAACTGAAATTTATATTTATTGAAAAATATGTTAGTCGGGCAGAATAAAAAGATGTTAGCCCAATTCCAATATACATTAATAATAAAATTAATGAGTTAATATTTCTGGAGCATATTATTTCTATAATTAAATCTTTTGAATAAAAACCTCTCATAAAGGGCACTCCACATAATGACAAGTTAGCAATATTTATGAACGTTCTAGTTATTGGTATGCTATAACTTATACAGCCCATTATACGAATATCTTGATTATTTATTAATCTATGAATCAATACCCCAGCACATAAAAAAAGCGATGCCCTAAATAAAGCATGAATAATAAGATGAAAAAAAGATAATATCGGATAACCAAATATTAAAATTGATATTATAATTCCTAATTGTCTTAAAGTTGATAATGCGATAATTTTTTTTAAGTCAAATTCAAAATTTGCAGCTAGTCCTGATATAATTATTGTTAATACTGATAACATTAAAAATATTTGAATTAAATTAAATGATAGAATTAAATTTCTGAATCGAATAATTAAATATACGCCTGCAGTAACTAACGTTGATGAGTGGACAAGGGCCGATACTGGAGTTGGAGCAGCCATAGCTGCTGGAAGTCATGAAGAAAATGGAATTTGAGCTCTTTTTGTAAATCCTGCAATAATAATTAATGTAATTATTGGACTTGTCATTATTTTATTAATAAAAGATATAAAATTTCAAGACCCAAAATTTATTATTCATGCGATTAATAAAAGGTTTATAACATCTCCAATTCGATTTATTAGTGCCGTTAATATTCCAGCATTTCTAGAATTTAAATTTTGATAATAAATAACTAAACAGTATGACACTAACCCTAGTCCATCTCATCCAATGGGAATACTTACTATATTAGGTCTAATAATTAATAACATTATTGACATCACAAATATTATAATAATATAGATAAATCGATTAATATTTTTATCACTTATTATATATACACCTCTATATAATATAACTATTGATGAAATAAATATAACGGTTGAAAGAAATAAAGTTGATATAAAATCAAAAATTAATGTTATATAAATATTACATGAATTGACTGTAATAATTATTCATTCTATTATAATTGCGTAATCAAAAATAATTATATTTATTGATAAAATTAATATTATTAATCTTATAATTAATAAAATTAAGAAAATATATATATTAAGTTTATTTTTAGTAATGATCCAATATAAATTTATATTTTTAAATCCACAATTTAATGTTTTATTTTAAACTAATTGAATTATATTAACAATGTTAATTTCAAAATAATTAAATTTAAGGGAATTCAATGTATTATAATTAAAAAAATTCACGTACGTTTCCAGAATTAAAGGAGTAACAGCCCGAGAAAATTATTCCATGTTGAGTATGAGAATATAAATATAAACTATAGCAAGCTGATAAAAATGAAGAAAAAGACAAGAAAATTATACATAATGAATTTCAAGACATTAATCTGTTTAAAATTATAATTTCTCCTGCTAGACTAATTGTTGGAGGACATGAAATATTTCTAGCAGATATTAAAAATCATATGAGAGTTATTGAAGGCATAAATCTTAATATTCCTTTATTGATTAAGATTCGACGTCTCCCTGAACGTTCATAAGAAATATTTGCCAAGCAAAATAAAGCAGATGAGCATAAACCGTGTCCAATTATTATAAAATATGCTCCGACTATACCTCATATATTTATTGTCATAATCCCTCCAATAACTAATCTTATGTGAGCTACAGAAGAATATGCAATTATAGATTTTATATCAATTTGCATTATACAAGATAATCTAATTATAATTTCTCCTATTAATGAAATAGAAATTCAAATAAATCTATAATTAGTAAATATTATTGGTATAATATATATAACACGAATTAGACCATAAGTTCCTAATTTTAAAAGAATTCCAGCCAAAATTATAGAACCAGAAACAGGTGCTTCAACATGAGCTTTTGGTAATCAAAAATGAAATATAAATAATGGAACTTTAATTATAAATGCTAACGTTATTCCTAAATAAATAAACTTACTATTTGATCTCATTAACATTATAATGTTAGTTATATTATATATATATATATATATATATATATATATATATATATATATATATATATTGAAACTAATATGGGAAGAGATGCAAATAAAGTATAAAACAACAAGTAATATCTAGCATTTACTCGTTCAGGTTGATACCCTCATCCTATAATAATAATTATAGTAGGGATTAAACTAGTTTCAAAAAAGATATAAAATATTATAATGTTGTATGAACAAAATGACAAAATTAATAATGTTATTAATAATAACACTATAAATAAAAATAAATTTATATTATTATATTTATATAAAGGACTAGAATTAATTATTAAGAAGGTAATTCAAACTGTAAGAATAATTAGTCCATATGAAATATCTATATATATGTTATATCTTAATATGATTAAATCTTTTCTGAAGAATAAAATGATAAATAATATTAAAAGAATTAATATGTTTCTTAATAATCATATGTTAAATAATAAGGGGGTTAGAAATAATGAAAATAAAATTAATTTTAACATGTTTTTAAAGATATTGATAATAACTGATCATTACCATGTGATCGAATCAAATTGATTAATCTTGACAATCCCACAACTCTTTCACAAACACTAAATGTTAGCAAAACTATTAATATATATATATATATATATATATATATATATCATTTAATTCAATTGATAAAAATGCACAAAATATACAAAATAATCTTAAAATTATTAATTCTAATCTTAATAAACTCATTATAATATGTTTTCGATTTAAGCATAAGGAGGTAATGCCCGATATAAATATAATTAAATATAATAAAGGTAGTGATAGATTCATTTGTTTTAATAGTTAAAAAAAAATTTAGATCTTGTAAATCTAAGATAAATTAATAATTTTAAAACTTCAGAAGAGAGTAAAAAGTCATTTCAAGCACCCAAAGCTTACATTTTTATTAAATTATCTTCTGTATGAAGATTATAATATCAACTACAATTCTATTATCAATAAATTTTATTTTTATGAAACACCCATTATCAATGGGATCTATTTTATTAATACAAACAATGCTTGCTAGAATTATTTGTATATTTTACATAAATTCATATTTTTTTTCTTATATCTTATTTCTTATTTTTATTGGAGGAATACTAATTTTATTTATATATATATCAAGAATTGCCTCAAATGAAAAATTTTGCTTTTCAATAAAATTATTAATATCAAACATGATTATTTGAATTTTGATTATAACTATACATATTATTAGATTTAAGATGGATAGTGTTAATAAATTATTAGAGATAAATAATTTATTCGATGGATTTATAATTAAAAAATTATATATATTTCCGTCAGGAATAATAACTATCATGATAGTTATTTATCTTTTATTCACATTGATTGTTGTTGTTGTGAATATTGTCAGAATTAAATTGTCTCCTTTACGAAGAAAATTTTAACAAATGCTAAATATCACTGGACGCACACATCCATTAATTAAAATAATAAATAATTCACTAATTGATTTACCAGCGGCCACGAATTTATCATATTGATGAAATTATGGATCGTTATTGGGAATATGTTTAGTTATTCAAATTTTAACTGGATTATTTTTGTCAATGCATTATAATGCAGATGTGACAAGTGCATTTAACAGATTAAGACACATTTGTCGTGATATTAATTATGGATGGATATTACGAATTTCACATGCAAATGGAGCTTCATTATTTTTTTTTTGTGTCTATTTACATGTTGGACGAGGATTATATTATGGTTCATATAAAAATTTTGAAACTTGAGTTGTAGGAGTAATCATTTTATTAATTTTAATGGCTACTGTTTTTTTAGGCTATGTCCTTCCATGGGGCCAAATATAATTTTGAGGGGCAACAGTTATTACAAATTTATTATCAGCAATTCCATATCTTGGAACGGCCTTAGTGAATTGAATTTGAGGGGGATTTGCTGTTGATAATGCAACATTAACTCGATTTTATTCTTTTCATTTTATCATACCATTTGTTGTTTTAGCATTAACAATTGTACATCTTATTTTCTTGCATGTTATAGGATCAAATAATCCATTAGGGATTAATTCAAATAATGATAAAATTCCATTTCATCCTTATTTTTCCATTAAAGATATGCTAGGATTTTTATTAATTTTAGTTATTTTTTTCTGCTATATTATACTTGAACCGTATAAATTAAGTGATCCTGATATTTTACTCCGGCAAATCCATTAGTTACCCCAAAACATATTCAACCAGAATGATACTTTTTATTTGCATATGCAATTCTACGATCTATTCCTAATAAATTAGGAGGAGTAATTGCATTATTTATATCAATTTTTATTTTAATTTTTGTTCCCTTCATAAACAATTCAAAATTTATGGGACTATTAAATTATCCCATTAATCAAATTTTATTTTGATACTTATTCATTATTCTAATTTTATTAACTTGGATTGGGGCTTGTCCTGTTGAATATCCATATATTAAGATCGGAATAATTTTAACAACAATTTATTTTATATATTTTGTTTTAGACCCAGTAATTAAAATCTTTTTGAAATAAATTAATTAACTAGTTAATTAGCTTATAAATAAAGCATTCATTTTGAAAGTAGAGAAAAGAAAAAATTAATTCTATTAACTTATTATTAGGGCAATTTTTAATGAATTAAATAATAGATTTAATCATGGAAAAAAAATCAATAGATTTAAACTTACTGGTAAATATGATTTTCATGCTAAATATATTAACCTGTCATAACGATAACGAGGCAATGTACCTCGGACTCAAATAAATAAAAATGAAATTAATGTTAATTGAATAGGAAAAATTAAGGAATCAATTTTTCTACCTAAAAATATTAAACAAAATATCATACTCATAAAGATAATTCTAGCATATTCAGCTAAAAAAATAAATGCAAATCCTGCCCCTCTATATTCAACATTAAACCCAGAAACTAACTCTGATTCTCCCTCAGAAAAATCAAACGGTGATCGATTAGTTTCAGCTATCGCTGATGAAATTCAACAAATTCTCAAGGGAAAAAATAAAAATGTTAATCATATAAATTGTTGAAAAAAATAAAATTCAATTAAATTAAAGCTCTCAATTATTACAACAGGACACAAAATAATTAATACAAGTCTGACCTCATACGAAATAGTCTGGGCAATTGATCGAATACAGCCCAATATGGCGTAATTAGAATTTGATGACCAGCCTGTAATTATTAAACTATAAACTCCTATTCTTGTGCAACAAAAGAAAAATATTGTACCCATATTGAACGAAACACAGTTGATTAAATATGGGTAAATAGCTCATAATAGTAAAGAATTGAATAAGCCCAACACCGGTCTAATTATATAAATTAAATAATTAGATAGCATTGGCATGTTTCTTTCTTTCAAAAACAATTTAATAGCATCCGAAAATGGCTGTAAAATACCAATAAATCCTACTTTATTTGGACCTTTACGAATTTGAATATATCTTAAAATCTTTCGCTCCATTAAGGTTAAAAATGCAACACCAACTAAAATAAACAGGCCAGTAATTAAAATAGTAATTATAAACATTTTTTACATGTAATATCATTACATAATTAAATTCTAAATTTAATGCACTTTTTGCTAAAATAGAATAAATTAAATTATTTGATATGGTCCTTTCGTACTAATATCAAAAATATATTAGTAGATAGAAACCAACCTGGCTCACGCCGATTTGAACTCAGATCATGTAAGAAATTAAAGGTCGAACAGACCTAGAATATTTAAATTTTGCTCTAAACTCTTTTCTTAATCCAACATCGAGGTCGCAATCTAATTTATCGATATGAACTCTCCAAATTAATAACGCTGTTATCCCTAAGGTAATTTAATCTTATAATCAAAAAATTGGATCAATTAAACATTAATTTATGAAAAATTCATTTAAAGTTTTATTTATTATAATGTCACCCCAACAAAAAGAAAATAATTTTTCCAGTTGTTAATTCTAATCTCTAGTAAAATAAATTTATTTAAAATTCTATAGGGCCTTCTCGTCCCACTTACTAATTTAAGATTTTTTACTTAAACTCTAAATTCAATCTATTTTAATTAAAAAAGAAAATTTTTCATCCATTCATTCATACAAGCCTTCAATTAAAAGACTAATTATTATGCTACCTTTGCACGGTCAATTTACCGCGGCCATTAAAATATCATTGGTCAGAATAGACCTTTAATATTTTTCTAAAGGACATGTTTTTGGTAAACAGGTGAAAAATATATTTGCCTAATTCTTAAACACAATTTATTGTAATTTACTGATTTAATCATTTTAATAAAAACATTTTTATTAATTTAATTTTCTTAATATATACCTAAAATATATTAAATGTATTTAAATAAAAAATAAAATTTAACTTACTCATATAAAAAGGCTAATTGCAAGCCTATTTAATTAACTGAAGCTTAAAATATTATAGAAATTATATTTAGCTTGTCCTTAATATAATTAAATAAATATAAAATTTTATATTAAAATATAAATTATAATATTTATTTTAAATTAAATTTAATTCTTAAGAAACCAGAAATATTATAGTTCGAAAAAAGTTTCATCACTAAAATTATTTTATTAATATTTATATTACAATAATTAACAAATAACCTTAAGTCACCATAATTCGGGAAAAATAAATTTTTATATATAATTAATTAACCCTGATACAAAAGGTACAAATTATAATTTTACTTTTTTATATTTATTATTTATCCTCACAGTTAAATTAAAAATATTTTTTCCATAAATAGTACTAAAACTAAATAATTATTTTTATTTAAAATAATTTTAATAAATTCATCATAAATTTAAATTATTATTCAAATTATATTGATAAATCAATAATTTTTATTAGTGTAAATAATATGCCCTAAGCTTTAATTTGCATTCTAGCCACACTTTCCAGTACAGCTACTTTGTTAACGACTTATCCCACTTTATAGTGGGAGTGACGGGCGATATGTACATAATTTAGAACCTAAATTCAAAAAACTATATTTAGTAAAATTTACTTTCAAATCCAATTTCATGATTTTCATTATAGAAAACAATTCATTTTTATAATAATGTAATCCATTTTTTCTTTAAAATTAACTGCACCTTGACCTGACATTTTATTAATAAAATAAATCAAAATTATTCTGATAAAACATTCTTGATAGAGGTATACAAATTTATATAAAGTGAGACCTATCGTTGATTATCGATTACAAAACAGATTCCTCTGATTAGATAAATTACCGCCAAATTCTTTGAAGTTAGAGATCATAACTATTAATAATCTAGCCATTTTATTTACACTTTCAATAATAGGGTATCTAATCCTAGTTTTATATAAAAGTTTCTCAGACATAGAAGTAAACACATATTTATACATTATTTCACCAAAATTTAAAAAACTTAATATTAATATTTACATTTTTTAACTGAAACTAACATAATTAAATTTAGAGAATCGTGTAACCGCAACTGCTGGCACGAATTTTGTTCTCTATAAATAAATTTATTACTTCTAAAATTAATAATTAATAATACTTAATACTGCGCTCTGGATACTTATCATTCAGATAATTTTCAATCAATTTAAAGTTTTGCATGTAATATAATTAAATATTTAATTTGTAAGCTAGAATAAAACTTTACTCTTATCTATTTACTAATAACATTGTTTTTCAAAATCACAAACAATCCCTTTAAAGTAATATTCACACATAAATGTATTATTTTTAACCGATGTTTCCTCACAATAAAAATAGAATTCATGGCTGGTAAATTTTTTTTGGGATATAATAGTTTTATTTTTATATCAATTTATAAATTATGGCATCAAACCTTTGCAATCAGAGCTTTTACGATAATATTCACTCATTTGAGTAGTCCTGGCCCTAAAAAATTTATTATCCTATATAGTATATTTTTAGTTAAATTAAAAATATTAATGTTAATATTATTATATTAATATATTATATATATATATGTATATATATATATATAATAGTATGTTTTTCTTTTTTTATAGTTATAAAAAAAAGAAAAACATACTATTATTATTATAAATATTTATATATAAATATATATTAATATATTATTTATATATATATAATTATAATAATATACTAATTTATGGTCTGCAGGGGTTCACAAAAATATTTACATAATTAATTTACATTCATAATTAATTAAAACTTTTATAATTGACATTATTCCCTTATATGACATCTAATTAACAATCCATTAATGCCATTCATCTGCATTCTTTGAGATGAATATTTTGATGCTCATATGATAGGTTTCTACTCATTCTATTCATTTCTATTCACAAACTACTAATCTTAATATTTGCATTATTTAAGATTTTCACATAAAAATGTTAAATTTCCTGCCTCATTTACTTATTTATGACTAATAAATGACATTTATTTGCAAACCACGTAGGGTAACATTGTTTACAATAATTAATAATGTCCCACTTAATAAAAATCATGTTTGGCTACCTAGGCCTAACTCAACCTTGGGTACTGACATCTTAATTCTTTTTCTTATATTAATGTTATTTAACTTTATGGTGATATAACTTATCACAATTGTTCCTTATAACTACCTATAACTTTATACAACAATACTAATGACTAAATTCAATAATTATTTCTTACAATTAACATAAATACTTTGTGTAGGCATTCTGGCCCAAAGTACTTATAATATTCTTCTTTTCCTATTTTAACAATTTTTACTTTTAATACAAGACAATTACTCTACATTGTTCTTGATTCTTATTCAACTTTCTACATAATAATCATGATATAATTTAACCATTATTTGCTATAAATAACATAAATGAGTGTTTTAGACTCTCTGGCCTGGGATAGTGACCCTTAGTTTCATTCTTATATTAAAAATACATGTTCCTTCCTATTATGTGATTATTCTAAAACATCCTACATAACTTACTAAAACTCTGACAACACAGTTTGTCACTTAATATTGTTTTACTTACTTATGCTAAGAGTTCTTAGCTTCAGAATTAGTATTCTGAAAGTCTAGTCCATGTGTACCTAGATACACTAAGAATGAAAGTAAACTCGTTTGAAAAATATTTTTTTACTAACTAAAAGCATTGTGAATCTTTTCTGTTCTTTGTTAATTATTTATTTATTTTTGTTACAATACATTGTGATTTATTAAACTTATTCTTTTGTTATTTATATGCTAATGTACGGTATTTGAAAAATAACCTAAGGTTTGATTCATTTTACAGAACTATTATCATGTGCATATTCTTCACATAGAATGTTGCATCAAGGTATCAAACTACTCACCACAAGTTTATAACGTACACAAATTAATATAAATAATTCTGATAATAGTAATTTTATTAATCTATCTATAATCATGTTTTATGCTACACTCACTTGTGCACACACCACTAGTCACTGTGACACCGATTATAGCATAGTGAGTGTAGCATAAATTATTTAACCATTAATAAAATTTGTAGTTTAATCATGTTTTAGACACATGACTGTATTAAAATATATTTGTAATAATTATTAAGATTGTAATAATTACACACACATACACACACATTCTAAATACATAAGTAATTTGGCTTACATTGTAAAAAATAATACAAAATAATGACTATTAATATTATAATTATTATTAAAATAAATATTATGGGGGTCATTAATTAGCCAAGAGGCGTGAATCTTAAATAAATACAATATATAATACGTTTGCACTTCATACGCGGACTGTAATGCATTTCATTATTTACCCAACTTATCAGCTTTAATCTAGTAGGTAATGGATAAGCTAGCCTTAGCAGATTTTTAAGCGTCCCTTCGTCATACATTCTGGGACTTCATAGGGTAAGCAAGCATTTTGTATCTACTGTTTAAACTATTTTCAAATTGATTATTTTAAAACGAACACACATTTGTACCACACTCTAAAACATTCTATTTTAACTACTTTTTGAATTTTATAATGAATAACGTAATTTATTTGTGATAAACAGGCTTATTTGCGACTATCTTCGTTTGTTAAGCAAACCGAAATATGCCTTTTATGTATATACGTTTTTATTAAACAAAATTTAACGATCGATAATGAATTTAGTTAACTTGATATACAAAAATTTCTTTGCAATAATTTCATACATACAAAACGCTTGGTAGGTATTCTAATTAATAAATTTAAACGAAATAATTGTGTTCAAATCTAAAACGATTTACAAATATGACGCCATGCTTGTTGAAAAAAATTTCTGGGGACGCCAACCCGATAAATGTTTTCCGGAGTAGGCCTTTTTTTTTAAATAATTACACTTTTATGATTATCTTTAGAAAATTTTACTTATTAAAATAATACTGTCACAGTTAGTATTTTTCATTCATTGTTATAATATTACAACGTTTAATATTTTAAAAGTTTTACGGAGGCCTACATAAAATCAGCTTGTTATATAACTATTAGAACTAAAGTACAATATTATGATATGCTCTGTTGAAGTTATGAAACGGTTTCCTAAATATAGATAATTACTGTTTGTTCATTTATAACGCTATCTAATAAATAGTAATGCTTATGCTGGCATCTGTAAACTAGTTTGCTTCTAATTGGTTTAATTTGTAGGCCTACTTACATTGATTAATTTCTATCACACTCAACTTTTACATAATTTAAACTTTAAGGATTCCAACCTTAAAACAATAATATAGTGGTTATCTACACAACTCTCAAACACACAGCGTTAATTTATACTTATAACAAAATATAAAAATACAGTTGCACATTTCTGTTACTGTTTTAATCGCTTCGTTGTAAGGAAGCCATGTTGAACTCGTAACATAGAGCCAATCACATAACGACAGTCGGTCACGTGATACAGCACACAAGACTCAGCTGTTTCGAATGTAGGCTACTGAGCTTGTACATTTCAATATGTTACGTACATAGTCACATACTTAATAATTCATTTATTATTATTCGTTATTATTGACATAAATAATAATTATTATATTTATTATGCTGTTTTGAAAACAACGAAGACAGATTTGGAATAATTTTTTATTTTAAGTTTTTATAGGTTACGAGCTTGTGTAGCATGTACATGTATTTAACATAATGTAGGCCTACATGTTCGTTTACAAATACAAGGAAAACAACACACACACACACAATCAAAACAGGAGAGGGGTCACTGTGTGTGTGTGTGTGCGCGCGCGCGCGCGTCATAAACTTTATCTATTGTGATAAATTATACATTTTTCTTCTGTTCCAGATTTCTCTGTTTTGAGAGACAAGAATGCAGTCCAAAGTGGAGACCAAGATATGTCTGTTAAAGTTACTGAAGTAGTTAAAATGGTCTACGATCAACTCTTGGTTGGTTATTTCTTTTCAGTTATTTTGTATTCTTCACAGTATTCAATTTTTATGTGGTACAAATTTTGTATATGGAAAATGATAGGAAGTTCTTGTTTTTAATTTTTATTTTTTGATTCAAATTACTGTTGCCAATTAGACGCTTGTTAGGCCTACTGAGTTTTTGAAGAAAACATTTTAATCAAAACTTAAATTAAAACTTTTAAATATTTCAAACAAATAAAAATTCATAATTATTTGATTGGTAGAGTAAAATTATTTTCAAAATTTAATTATTTTTAATCATATAATTATTTTTCTTATAAAACAGTACTAGATTTGTTTATGTACCTAAAATAAAACAGTATATTTATTCTTCTTTGAGATTTAGAAACATGGGATGTGCGCTAATGTGTGTGTGTGTTTTGTATGTAAAATTTCATGTTTATAGAATTACAAAGAGTAATTACAAAACTTGGGGGTTTCATAGAATCTGTGATAATACAAGCTCATCTAGTCTTAGATTTTGTACCTTATAGTTTCAAGATTCCTTCTGAATAAAATTTAATATTTACAAAAAACGTTAGTGAAAAGAATGCCATTTAAGGTAATATTGTGTTAAAATATAAAGTTAATTGTTTATCTTATTTTGTGTCTATTTTCCATTTAGTATTTCCAATGTTAAATTGTGCATCTAGAAAAACACAGACAGGCATATGACATAGACTATTTTTTTGTCATCATATTTATTAGATTCTCAAGATAACATAAAGATAAAAATTCCTTTCCATGGAACCCAAGCCAACCTTTGTTGACCTCAGCTGCACATATTTATAACTAGTTATATACTGTATCTCTATATTTAATCTTGTTTTTTCTTTCCACTGTACATATTTAATCCCAGTTTCTTTTTCTCTAAATTTCATTATTTACTACCTCTAACTTAAGTACAGCCTAAATCAACTTTTCCTCTGATGAGTTTATAACTTTTGTCAGTTTACAAAAATGATAAAAATGGGAAATTTGTCTTGTTCTTCCTGATCAATATCTGGTCTTCTAATTACAAGATTTTGAACTCAGAAAGTTTTGAAGTAAAGTACACTTAGAAACCAGTCACACACATACAAGAAGTTTTATGTACCTTTTCAAAACAAACACTAATGGTTTAATAATTTTTTAAATTTATTTTATGTTGTAATCACACCAATGTTTCTAAAACTTGTTTAAAATTGTCCTTCATGTTTTCTTATTGATTCATTTTGTATTTTTTACTTTTACTTCACCGATTTCTGGAGTTACCCCTGGTAAAGGCCTCTGCGTATTTCCTTGGCATGTACCCACAGGGACTATAACGGGTATATAAAGACTACAGTTTAATATTAGATCTAAATAGCTAAGTAGACAGTTTACTAGTTAAGATGTTGCATCCAGAGTTGCCACCGCCTTATGACAATGAATGATCATCATCCATAGCTTGTGAAAGAGATCTAACCAGTGTAATTGGCCATAGCACTCCAACATATTGACCATCACACTATAATCAATCCTAGTTTATACACAGAATGTAATTAGACGGGTATTTGTATCAAAATTATGCAAAAAAGGATTTGTTCTATGTTACCAAATGCCTATTATTATTATTATTATAAGTAAACCCATATCATGTACTTACTTGTTTTGTTATTTTATTTAAATACTAAAATAACAAATTGTGTGGTATGAAAAATGTAAAAGAAAATTATGACAAATAATTTTTATATTTATTGTTACATTACTACTTTCTTTTCACTTATGTAGTAACAGTAATCATGCATACAACTTGGCCCATTGTATCTATGGTTACATTCTGAATTTGATTTATCATTTTTATAAGAATGTATTCGTGTAGGCCTACAAACCAGTGTGAATGTAAATTTACTGTAGTAGTAGTAGTAGTAGTAGTAGTAGTAGTAGTAGTAGTAGTAGTAGTAGTAGTAGTAGTAGTGGTGGGTTTGTAGTAGCTTACAGTAGTTGAACTGTAGTTGTTTAAGTATGAGTGAGCAAAATGATAAACCAAACATATGTGAATGATATGTAACTTATAATAAATATAATTATTTCACTACCGACTATGAGTCAGTAGCGAAATAATTATATTTAGTTAAGTAACGGACACGTCATGGACAACGAAATCCAGAACTTATATTGATATTATTTATGATCGGCTTATTATCCACTAGGCTAGATTACATTTGGTTGTGTGGTAAAATGGTCAGTATTTTTGGATTACTGAACTGAAAACATGGGGTTTATAACTCTCACCATAAGCTACCGGGTGATAGCATCAGATAAATGCTGTTGTTTATTGATATTAGATCATTTCATTTCTTGAGGCAGTGATAAACCAGGAGCTGTATTCTTAACAAGTAAAAACTATTTAGTGACGTAATGGAACTATAATTAAAGTGTAAGTAATTTGTGCGTGTTTGAGAAACTATGTCTGTATGCATCTTGGTCATATGCAGGAGGGACATTGTCTAGGCTCACGCTTAATTTACGTATCCACTGAGGAAATGTTTAGCATATCTTCATCTTTGACTTCTTTAAACTTAAATTGTCAACTCCTGGATGTACACTCTACCCATTTCTCAGAATCTTAATTTTTATCTCAAAATTTTCCTAAGGCTATATCTGTTTTTACTTATTTGTCTTATATTACCTTGTATACTTTTTACAAATAATGTGTTGTTAATTCTCTTTATATACCAAACATATATGCGGACTGTACTGCTTATTTTTTGTGTTATCTTTATGGTTATGTATGTATGTGTGTGTGTGTGTGTATATATATATATATGTTTCCTTATTACTAAGTTTCTTACTTTTCTAACCTATATATCCATTCCAGTTCAGATATCCATTTCAATCTTCATTGATTTATTCACGTTTGCCTTATCATTTTCCATGTCCTGTATCTGTTCATCGCTTTTATTGTTTTCTTTCTCAGTTAAAAGTTTTGTTTTATTTTACTATTTTTTGTTGCATTCTGGACAATAGAAATCATTTTGCTGAATGCAAGCCTTCCCTATTTTTCTTTATGCATTTACTTGTTTCAAAATTCTCTTCCGTTGTTTGTTCAAAGCACTGTATAGTTATGGTTAGATACCTTTTGCAGACTTGCATAAGATGATTCTAAGACTTGCTTAGATGATTGCAGACTTTCAATGTAAAATCATCTTAATTTTAATTTCCCATAATCATATGTTCTAATTCATCCAGATTGATTATCAGACCTGCATTTTGCTGACATGATTTTTCATCACTTATTTTGTGTCTGTCATTGGTGCGCGTGTACTTCTCTGGTCAATTATAAGGTACTCAACTTTTGTTTAGTTTCTTGTGTGCAATATATTTTCTCATTGATGAGGGTTATCTGATTATGACAGTTTTGTACCGGACTGCTCTCAGCCATTTACCAGCTCATTGAGTCTTGATCCAAAATTGAGTAGTTAAAAGCTAAGAGATGACAGTGAGGAGTCAGATGGTGAAAAATGACAGCTATTTCAACTTTCTTCATAGGGAAACCATTGGGACAACAGAAATTTGACAAAAACAGTATCTTATTCAGCCTAAAAAATTTGTTGTTTAAAATTATGAATATTTTTTACGTAATAATTGAAATTATAATAAATGAGTTATGCCATAAATTTTATTTAGAGTTAAACCATGTAACATAAACCTTCTGTTAAAGTGTAAACACTGGTGTACTGAGTGTCTTTATGGAGGCTGCTGATTCATAAAAAATCTTAATTCTCCATATTGGCATTAAAGAAGCAAATATGTATTTCTTTTTTATTCTTGTAAATACTGTTTTCTGGATTTCTATACACCAATACTGTTTCCTCAAATTTTCAATTTTTATTTGACTGTGCACAATTTAAAAGGAATACCTAAAACAGGTGTTGATATTTTTAGAAACACTTAGAATTGACATCACTTAGGCACTTTTGTTTAAGCTGTATTCTACTGACTAGGTTGTTAATTTGTTTTAATAAATATACATTTATAATATATACAAAGACAATTAAACATCAGTAACTTTGGCTGACAAGCTTAGGTAAATTTAGTTTTTAATTAACCCACAAGTATACTTAAGTGAAAAAGTAGTGAATGTGCAACATGCAGTTAGTGTTGTATGTTGTCTAGTGAAGTGAAACACACATAAAGCTGAAGTGGTCATAGTGCAGTGATTAAAGAGGCTTTTGGTGTAACTGACACAGAACAATAGTCACAGGGTACCCACCAAATATAGTGTAGCAGTGAGTTCAAGAGAGAAGATTTCTCCACCTCATCATGGATCACAAGACTTACTTACTAGCCAACGCCCATCCTTGGCTGTTGGGCCATTAGGCGGCGCGCTGACCAGTAGAGACGTGAGAGCCTTGCCATATCATCTTCGTCTTGGACTTGCGTGTCTGAGATCAAGGCTGGACATGTAATTAGGTGATCCGCATTCATGGAAGCGTATCCACAGAGAACACACTCAGGAGACGACAACACGCCGATGCGGTGCAGGTGGGAGGTCAGGTAGTCATGACCGGTTGTAGTTTTAAAAAGAGCATCACTAGTTGCTCGGGTAGAGTTCTGTTGGTGGGGCCATCCGTAACCAATGTTGCCCATCTTTTTCCCACACAGGCACTTAATTGTTTTTCTTTTAGCCATAGGCTTATTGAGCAGTTTATTCTTGCTTTCGCAGATGCATATGAGCTGGGGGTCTCCGGCTGAGGTAGTGCAGCGCCCATTTTGGCGAGGATGTCGGGTTTTTCATTTCCCATGATGTTGACATGGCTGGGTACCCATTGCAGTTCAATCTGCCAGCCTAATTGTACAAGGTTCTGCAGTACACTGAATTGTCAGGGAGCAGTTTCTGTCACCATTTGAGGTCACGTTTTGAATCGCTGCAGTTGAGTCTATGAGGAAGACGGCTTTGTTAGGTGGTGAGATCTTGGCAAGCTCAATAGATGCTGCCTTTATGGCTGCTACCTCTCTGTAGATGGTATAGAGGATCCGTCTGTGTAGATTCGTATCCACTGCTCAGCGGGAAAACGTTTTTGTACAGTGTGTAAGGCTGCTTGACGAACCTCGGCTTCATTCAACTCTGTTTTTGTCTTATTATGGTCGACGAGTTTCAGGTTAGCATTTGGAAGTTGGCTAAAGAATTCACGGTGACGTATAAATGGTGCTGCCTCATTTGGTTCAATGTCATATTTGCGTTGGAGTTCTTCATAGATCGTAATCGGGCATTTCTGAGTTTTCAGCCTTTCTGCCGCTGTTTTATAGTTATTCCACCGTTGTTGGTAGGCTCTTTTACATCTCTCCCAGGATATGAGGCACAGCTTTTCCCGTCTTACTTTCATAGGGTCGACTTGCAGTTGTGACTCCATGGCAAGTATAGGAGTTGATTTCGGCGCACCAGTTATCTTTCTAAGGGCGCATTTTGGAACAAGTGCAGTTTCTGGCATGCTGCACTGGAGGCAGTAATAGTTGCTTCTGCGCCATATTCCAACAGCGGCCGAATATAGCTCTTATACGCAGTTGTCAGAACATCTTGATTTGCTCCCCATGTAGTCGTAGTGAGTCGTTTAAGTAGCCGGCAGCGCCTAGACGCACTGTTCGCGGACTGTTCTATATGGTGCTTCCACGTCATTCTGGTGTCTATATTAACACCCAGGCATTTAGATATGTTCACTTCTTCGAGTTCCGATCCACAGTAGCGCAGATTGACCGTAGGCCGCCTTGTTGATAGAGAGAAAAGTTGGTATGTCGTCTTGGTGGTATTTACCGTCATGGCATTTAGTTTGGCCCACTCTTCTAGTTTAACAAGTGAGCAATTAATAGTTGCTTCAAGACCCATGATATGGCTGCTAGTTGCCCAGATGATAAGGTCATCGGCATACAGGAGCGCTTGTACTCCCGGCACACACCGAACAGCCACCAGAATGTCATTGACCATAAGGTTAAATAGGTTGCAGCTGATAACGGCACCTTGGGGTAGCCCTTGACGTTGAATTCGGTACTCTGAAAGGCAATTATTATAGCGGACACGAATTTGTCTTTGACTCAGGAAGGACGCTATCCAGTTAAAAAGGTTACCTGCGACGCCACTCAAAGCAAGTTTGTGAAGCAACATGGGTCTCCAGACTGTGTCGTACGCGTTTTTTAGGTCAACCATTACTGCCAGGGAGGACATTTTCTTGTGGTACCCATCCTTAACACTTTGTGCAAAGTAGATGACTTGGTCCATGGTGCATCGGTGCGTTCGGAAACCTACTTGGCATTCATCAATAACAGCATTCATTTCAAAGAACTGGTTCAGACGCCGCACGACCATTCTTTCGGCAACCTTGCAGCAAGCACTTGTTAATGTGATGGGGCGGTAGCCCTCAGGTGTATCACTTGGTTGTGAGGGCATCACTTGGTGCATCACTAGGTGTGATCATGGATCACAAGAAGCAGATGTAGTTGAAGAAAGAATGGTTTCTACTAATAGCTATATTGTCTTGTGCTTGTACTACAATGTTATGTAGAAGAAAGAAGATTTCTCCGTTTTCAGCGAGACATAACAACAAGGAAGATGTGACTATGAAGATTTCTCCATTTCAGCAGGGTCCACAATAAAGGTATGCGTTTAAGAAAGAAGACTTGCCACTCCCAGTAGTGACTATAGCAGCAGTGAGGTCAAAATAGAAAGACTGCACTTCAAGAATGGTCACAGTGACTCTGTCATGGCTACAGAAAATAGTGTTTTCAATAGCTATAGTGTATTGTGATTATATTCTGTAGTTAAGTAGAAGACAGAAGACTTCTTCATTTCAGCAGAAGCCACAAGGATATGTGAGTTCAAGAAAGACGTCTTTGTCACTTCCAGAAGGGACATTATATTATACAGTAGCAGTAAAGTGAAGACAGAAAATACTCCGCTTCCAGAGTGGTTACAATGGAGCTGGCATAGTTCAAGTGAAGAGTGTTTTGGTAATAGCTGTAGTATTTTGAGTGTTATGCAGTGGTTAAGGAGAAGAAAGAAGATGTCTTCAGTTCAGGAAGAGCATCATTCAAGATGTGTCCTCCATATCACCTACGACTCTAGTGAAGTAATCAAATGCAAGTGTAGATTCAAGAAAGAAAGCTCTTCCATCTCAGTGAGGGTGTGGTGCGTGCAATAACATCTGTTCAATAGTGAAGTGATCTTTCTAGTGTACAGCATCTGGATATCTTGGTGAAATTAGCTGAGCGCTTCAGTGGCAATTTAGTCAGTTAAATAGAAGAAAGAAAATTTCTTCATTTCAGCAACAGCCACAATGAAGGTATAGGTTCCTGAAAGAAGTCTTTGCCACATTCATAAGATACATCATGTTACGCAACACAAGTAAGATGAAGAAAGAAGATAATAAACTTCAAGAATGTCCACAATAGTGTTTTAATAGTGTTTAAAGACAATAGTGTTTTTAATAGGTATAGTTTATTGTGTTTGCATTATAGTTGTAAGTAGAAGGAAGAAGATTTCTCCTTTTCAGCGGGGACCACAGTGAAGATGTGAGTACAAGAAAGAAATATCTGCCACTTCCAGAAGAGACATCATGGTACATACCAACAGTAAGAAGAAGAAAGAAGATACTAAACTTAAGAATGTCCACAATGAAACTGTAATTTTTAAAGACAGTAATGTTTTTGTAGGTATAGTTTATTGTACTTATATTATAGTTGTAAGTAGAAGGAAGAAGATTTATCCATTTCAGCAGGGACCACACTGAAGATATGAGTTCAAGAAAGAAATGTCAGCCACTTCCAGAAGAGATGAAGAGACATCATGTTATATACCAGCAGTGAGATAAAGAAAGAACATAATATACTTCAAGAATGTTGACAATGAAACTGTCATATTTAAAGACAATAGTATTTTTAATAGGTATAGCTTATTGTGCTTGTATTGTAGTTGTAAGTAGAAGGAAGAAGATTTCTCCTTTTCAGCAGACACCACAGTAAAGATGTAAGTTCAAGAAAGAAATCTCTGCCACTTCCAGAAGGGACATCATGTTATATACCAGAAGTGAGATGAAGAAAGAAGATAATATACTTCAAGAATGTCCACATTGAAACTGTTGTGTTTAAAGACAACAGTGTTTTTATTAATAGTGCTAGCGTATGACGATTGTGTTAATGTTGTAAGCTAAGAAAGAAGATTTCGCCATTTCAGCAAGAGACACAATGAAGATGTGAGTTCAACAAAGAAATCTTTCAAACTTCCAGAAGATACATTACCATAGCAGTAGCAAAGTGAATTAGGAACTTACTACACTTCAAGAATGGTAACAATAAACAATCATAGTTCAAGTGATAAGTGCCTTTATTAATAGGTATTGTTAATATTTATTAATAGGTATTAGTAGGTATTGTTTATTATAGTGTGTTGTGATTAAATTGTAGTTGTGTGTAGAAGACTGAAGATTCCATTTCGTCTCCATTTCATCAGGGACCACAATAAAATATGATCAAGAATTCTTGACCAACCAAGAATGGTCATAAAGAAGAGGTCATAGTTACAGACAAAAGTGTTTTGTCAATAGATATAGTGTATTATGATTATATTATAGTTTTAAATAGAAGAGTGAAGATCCTCCACTTCAGCAGGGGCCACAGTGATGTTGTGAGTTTGAGGTACAACATTCCACTTCCAGAATAGACATTGCCACTAACTACTTTACTACTACTACTTACTTTGAGGTAAGTCATTGCCACTTCCAGAAAAGACATGTTACATAGCAGGCATTGAGAAGAAGAAAGAATTTATTGCACTTCAAGAATGGTCACAATGAATCTGGCATAGTTGAAGTGAAAGTGTTTTTATTTTGAGTGACAAACCATAGTATAATTTTGAGTGTATTGTAGTGGTTAAGCAGAAGAAAGCAGTTTTTGACAATTCAGCAAGTGCCTTATTGAAGGTGTATCCTCCATCTCTGCTAGGACTGTAGTGAAGGAGTTGCAGTGTTTACAGGGGATTCAACATTGATGTTTCTTGTGTCATCAGGAAACATGGTTCTATGAAAGCAGCACGCAGTGATCGACTGAAGAAAGAAGTTTTCCATTTCGGCGGGAGCCACAATGAAGACACAGGTTCAAGAAAAATACTTTGTTACTTTCATAAGAGACATCTTGTTATATAGCAGCAGTGAGATGAAAAAAGAAAATAAAAGAACTTCAAGAACGATCACAATAAACAGTCATATTTCAAGTAAGTGATAAGTGGTTTTATTAATGGGGGTATAGTGTGTTGTGATCATATTGTAATTGTGTGCAGAAGACTGAAGATTCTCCATGTCATCAGGGCCACAATAAAGAATGATCAAGAATTCCTGACCAATCAAGAATGGTCATAATGAAGCTGTCACAGTTAAAGACAATAGTGTCTTTAATAGTCATAGTGTATTGTGATTATATTTCCATAGTTAAGTAGAAGGTAAAAGACTTCTTCAATTCAGCAGGAGCCACAAGGATATGTGAGTTCAAGAAAGACGTCTTTGTCACTCCAGAAGGGACATTACATTATACAGTAGCAGTAAAGTGAAGAGAGAAAATACTCTACTTCCAGAATGGTTATAATGGAGCTGGCATAGTTCAAGTGAATAGTGTTTTCTTAATAACTGTAGCGTATTTTGAGTGTTATGCAGTGTTTAAGCAGAAGAAAGAAGATTTCTTCAGTTCAGCAAGAGCCTCATTGAAGATGACTCTCGTGAAGCAATCAGATGCAGCTGTAGACTCAAGAAAGAATGTTCTTCCATCTCAAGGAGGGTTGCAGTGAAGCAGTCACAGTGAACATGTGGATTCAACAATGATGTTCCATATGTCATCAGGAGACATGGTTCTATGAAAGCAGTGTGCAGTGATCAGTTGAAGAAAGAAGGTTTCTCCATCCCATCAAGGGTCAGTGGTAAATTAGTCAACAGTGAAAAGTTCTTTTATTTGCAGTGAGTTTTGTGAAATATATGTGCTATCAAAGTGTGATCAAAGTGGGACAAAGGAAGTGTATATTTTCTGTTATAAATTTCTTTTTGTAGGTTTCAATGTCTAGCGGATTCCTACTGTCATCAGGAGGCACCTGACCAAGCGACAAGATGGTAAGTTCCTACTATGAATATAATTTAATATATTATTCATTAAAATAAAGATTATTAAAAATATACTTTTGGGGTCATTATAAATAAACAATTCTGTGCACCAGAGGCATAAGACACCATATCACATACACAGTACTTTACAGGACAGCTAAAAACATCTTGTTTGCTTCATGAAGAAATGTGAGATAGTGTTATTTTAAACATGCGTATACGCTGAATAAAAATACTAGGAGATAGTGCCGTATACTACTAGAAAGAGGGCAGTCTGTACATTAACACTACATAAAAAGCTCTATTTTATAAAAAATGGAGATGGTATCTTATGCTTCTGGGGCACAGACTTTAGAAATGATTTATATATTATCGATGAGAAAGGCCTAATGAAGTTATAATAGCATTTTAAATTTATTTTCATTATAACTTATAACACTTATAGTAACGTGCAACAAACATAAAAATCGGTATGGAGAACCATACATGACTTCCATGTCCTAAAATTTATATTTAAAATCATTTAAATATTAATTAAATAAGTGGATGCTTGAGTTCTGAAGAAATTACGTATCAGATAAAATGGTACAACCATGTCAGGTGGATTAAGACTATCCTCAACCTTCGTGAGGAAGGACTGTACTTTTGCATAAAATGTATGTAGGTCGAACGAAGAGCTAGATAAAGGTAGCTGCGATTTGATTCCTGTAATTAAATTGGACTCTCACTGCGAGGGGCCGAGGGATGTCTATAGTGTTATCAAAGTCTTTCCTGTCAATACTATACTAGTCATTTTTCTTTTTTAAAATCGAGTCTTGATTTCTTTCTTTCCATTTGTTCGTATTTCCTGATCGACTATTCTGTTCACCCGTGTAATTATAAATTTCTCAGCAAAACATTTCTTCCTTGATACGTTTGTGTCTCCTGTTTACCACCCACCATTCTGATGCATGTCATAACGCTATATTCCACACAGGGTAGTAAATAACTAGCCATCAGGGAGGTCAATATATTTTCAAGGAGGGGCAAACAATTTTCCAAAGGAGAAAAATATTTATATATTTTTCATACATACACACATGCACATATTAGTTTATAATTCTCATATCATAATAGAAATAAGTACAAGATTGTATTAATTGCTTTAATACAACAACACTGCCCAGCGATCCACAGGAAGCAAATCGCTGTCCACCTTTTCGGCTTGCACGCGTTGTGTTGGTGTGGGTTTCGGCACTTTTCATTTAAAGAGCGTGCAAACAAGGAAATAAACATTATTGAGCCCAGAAAATTGTGTGTGTGTGTGTCTGTGTGTGTCCTGCCAGGAATGATATATTTTCACTCATACGTGATTTAAATTAAAATGAAAAATATAGAATTTTGTTAAAGTGAAATGAAATGTTTCCATAGAAACTACTTCTTTGTTGTCAGTAACGTATTACACATATAAAACTTATAAAATTTACTTACTCCATCATCAACTACCATTTTAATTTAAAAAAAAAATTACCCCCTCCCCCCTTCAACTACCCTTTTCATTTAGATATTTCATCTACCTTTCTACAGTGGGTAATTACGACCATCTTTTCAGGACACTTTATTAATCAAAATTAAGCAATTTACTCTTGTTACAACGTAAAACGTTGCAGGTAAACTACCCCTTTCCCTTAACCGATCTTCACCAAAATCAATAGGCCCTGAGTCCTCTACAATTCAGGATTGTATGCAAAAAATTATTTAATTCTGTTTGAATTTACGGCTGTTATCGTTTTCCATAGAAACATTCTACAGATAGACAGACAGACACACACAGAGACACTTTTCGAAATGACTTTTTTTTATGTTTTGAGAGTAGTACAATCAGAATCTGCCGTTATCTCGAACACGATTTTTTTCGCCATGGTCGTACTTCCATTTCCTTATGGAACATGTAAGTAAAAATATGAGTGTTTATAAACTGAAAAAACATGCTAGGACTGGAACACGTGTTGTATGTGTGTGGCGTATGTTTGAAAAACAATTTCAAAAATTGTTTCATAATAAATTGTTAATGTTCATATACTTTTAGTTATATTTAAAAATAATAACTTGGATGAAGTTTATTTATCATTCCAATAAATACAGCTGCAAGTACTTTTATTTACACCTGACACATGTTTTACAGAAATTATTCTGTATCTTCAGAGGTTTTTATGAATTGTATTTATTTGAGGATATTACATGGGGGACCTGCAGGAAACTGGACGATATATATATATATATATATATATATTCAAAACACTTTTTTGCTACAGTCTATTTCTTGATTATATAGTATATTTAATATTTATAATATCTTTACCTCAAGATGTTTTTTCCTTATTTGGAACAAGTTTCGGGACACTGGACATTAATTCCCAAACATAACTAACATGACACTAATAAAACACATACCACACGAAGGCACCATAATGAACATTTGGGAAAGTTTACAAATATACAAACACAAAACACAAAACAAACTAATACCTAAACAAATACAAATCAATACAAAACATGACACAATTTTCAAAGCACTCAACATCGAAAATACACAAAATACTAATATATAATACATACACCACAATCACACACAATAATACCTATTAAAAATACCAAAAACCAACGGGAAGCGATAACAACAGCCAACCAGAACACAGGTAATCCACAAGATTCAAAATTAGGAAGGCTGAAGATGGGACACTAAGTGCCCCGAAACATGTTCCAAATAAGGAAAAAACATCTTGAGGTAAAGATATTATAAATATTAAATAAATAAATATGAAATATTAAATAAATATATATATATATATATTTACATTTTTTAAATAAAATTGTTAACTTAATTTTTGTTTGGAAATATTAGTCTCTCAAATGTCTTAATCAAACAGGTTACAAAAAGTTAATTATTCAAACAGATGAGCGCCTGAAGACACAGAATAAGCTTCATACATAAATACCTATGGGTTACATACTTTGTGTTTACATATCTATATTCATTTACATAGCCTATGCAAACACAAAACACATTGAAGTGTATAGATGTTAAAATATAAATAAAATACAAATATTCTTGGTTTGTTTCTTGGCTTAGAAGAGTACATTTCCAAGAGATAAGGTTTCCAACTGACAGCATGCAAGTGATAACAACACGTTCTGGAATCAAACAAGGGCGGCTCTGCAGTCATCAAGAGGCCTCGGATTGCAACAGGATCATCATGAGAAGGTAATTACGAGGATTACCAATTCTCAGAGATATTTTCTGTACTGAAAATATTAAAATTTTAAAATGATGGAAGATTTAGCGAGGATTGGTCTGTAAGTATGGATTACAATCCTATAAAGTCATCATACATTCCTATAAGTATGGATCACTAGCATCTACAAATATTTGATTTTATTTATTGCCTCCATCAGTACCTGTGTATGGACAATACAGAAACAATAAAACAAACCGACCAATTAATTGAGCGGAAATTGTGTGTGTGTGCGCGCGCGCGCACTCCTATGCGAAATACACTCCTTTACACCAAGGCAGTACAGCACAGATAAGACCCAGACCACACACACACACACACACACACACACACACACACACACACACACACACACACACACACACACACACACACACACACACACACACACACCAGTATTTTACTGCTTAACAGTTTTTCTTATACCTTTTATATTAACTTTAATCAAATTATGTGAAACATAAATAGCATTGCTTACTGCTAATTGAGAGGAGGAAAAATGGCAAACATAGAGACAGAGCAAGACAAAATAACCTCCTTTAATATTATAAACAAAATAGAAAATAAAATCAAATATAAAATAAAAACTGAACAATTAAAAATTAATAAAAATGAACAACACATAAGTAATAACAACAACAAAAATAGGCCATATTCACATACGTAAATAATAAAATGACAAAGCTAACAAAATTATTTAAAAACACAGATCTCAAAATAGCATACAAAACTAATAAAAATAATTTACAAAAACTAAATAACACACACAACAAAAATAATACAACAACTAACGGTATATACAAAATTGAATCCCAAGGTTGCAATAAATGTTACATAGGAGAAACGAAAAAAACAGCTGAAAAAACGTTATTTTGAACATCTAAATACATACAAAAAAAACAGAAATATATAAATCCAATTTGGCCACACATGCAATACACACGGGTCATGAATTCCCAGACATAACCAATATGACACTAATAAAACACATACCACACAAAGGGACCATAATGAACATTTTGGAAAATTTACAAATATACAAACATAAAACACAAAACGAACTATTACCCGAACAAATACAAATCAATACAAAACACGACACAACACATCGAAAATACACAAAAATACCACTTAGAGATACCAGAGACCAACAGGAGACCACAATGGCGACAAACCAACACTGTACTTCACTTGACGCAGAATCGCGAAGGCTGAGAATGAGAGGACAATAGCTCTAGAAACATGTTCAAATGAGGGAAAAATAACATCTTGAGGTAAAGTAAATACAAAATTTTAAATATTTTATATACATCAGGAAACGAACTGTAGCAGAAAGTGATTGAATATATATATATATATATATATATATATATATATATATATATAGTCGGGTGTTTTTTTTGTTTGTTTGTAAAAAGGTATTTGTTCTTGTGTATTTCAGACCCTCAAGGTAAGTGAGGTAGTAGCAGTCATCGAAGTAGCAGTTTTTTCAGCCGTCATTGGTGAGTCAAATTTCATTTCGTTAACAGTGCCAACTAAATTTTATAAAAGCTGACACACTCACAATGTCCCCTGGTAGTTAAGGGTCGGGTCGGTTCGGTTCGGTTTCCTGTAATCTCGTCATCGCGAAATAACGTTCAACCTTTTTTTTTCTTAGGGAGATAAGTTTTACTTGGGTGTTTTGTTGCAGATCTTCAAGATCATCATGAGAAGCCCACTCACACATGCACAGCTTGCAATTATTTTGTAATTTGTATAGTAGTTTTTGATGTAGGTTTTATCACTATCCAAAAGATTAGGTAGCTATAAGGAAGTTGGTGTGTCAGTCTTTTTATGTTGTTTCACTTCAAAACATAATCAATGAATTTATTTGGTACTGTGTAAGACGAGTAATTGGAATATTCAAAAGTTTTAAAAGTATAAATTGTGTTTGTATTTTGTAACACGATTTTTTTGGTTTATATTTAATTTCCAAATACTCTTTAGTTTTTAAGAATATCTTCAAGAAAGAAGAAAACACTCCACCTATTTCCGTTCATTAAAGTTAAACAAGAAAACGACACTTTTATTTAAAAACATGGGGGTAATTATTAAATTATATATCATGTACATACATATCTCGTATGTTCCTGTCCATGCCTCTATTTCCCGTAAACTCTACCAATCGCTCAATGTATGACTGATACCAATCGCTCAATACTTGACATCTCACCCTTCGGAGTTATTTACTGCTCTGTATTATTCACCTTCATCTCTCGTACTTACATGCACCAAACACCCTTTTTTATAGCCTCTTATCCAGCAAACCCATTAGCGACTTTACTCCAAAATTTTGTCTGATCGTTTCATTTATAATGTGATATCTTCCTAAGGGCTTGTGATTAATTAATTTAGTCCTTGGCTGCAGGGTCATGGTCTCCCAAAAGACAACAGTCAGTTACTGCTTGTAAACCGCCTTTCTCCTATATTTTATGATTCCCATTTTTTTCTCCTTATTATTGATCCATTTTTCGCTCCATCTGCTCTTCTGTTTCCATCCCCACAAATTATCATTAGAGTCCTTCTTCGAACACCTCTCTTCTGTCTTATGTATAACATGTCCAACATGAATCTAAGTCTATCGCCTTGATTTCATTTATAAGAAACTGGATTTTTACGTAACGATTTTTCATGTGTTCCTATGGTCTTATATACATCAATAAACACTCGCGTTAATGTTAGGACTTACACCGTCTTTCAGGTAGGCCCTCGTCGAAGAGTCTTCAGATCTTCAGATTTATTTAATGAATTTTCTCTTTCAGGTTCACGATTGTACTGTATACAGCGGGGAATTGTGCTAGTGAGGTTTCATTAACCCGGAGGTACCATTTTTAGACTAATCTAGCCAATGAAAATGTCTGACCTTCTCACGGTTGAAGGCCACACTTGCCGTTGTCACGCTGGTCACACACCACACAATAACAATACACCTTACACAACCCCTCAACATTGCACTTCGTTGAGGGGACATTAAGTCCTCAAACACGTACCTGAGGCAAAACCATTATTTTATCGTCAATATGTGTGAAATTCGCGGTGATTAGATTTTGGTTAGGCTCTTATTAGTATGTAAGTGTGATTTTTTTTCAGGCTCTGTCATATTTATGTGTATAAATGAAACGTTATTTCTGTTATTGTTAATTATGTATTTGTACCATTTGTGTACACGAAAAACTCTTGATGCTTTTTTTTTAAATTAAAAAAAAACTCAAACCCTTTTATCGTTTAAGCGTTTAAGACCGATATTTTAAAACACGTCTTTCGTAAATACTTTTTCGAATTTCAAAATTACTCAGATACCGTGGAGTGGATTTACAAAAACAGAAGAAAGAAGAAAGAAGACCAGTTACTTAACTACAATAATGTAAGCAAAAAAAGTAAACTAATTTTGTCTTCTTAGTGTTGTGTTTATGCTATGTTTTTATGCTATGCTGTGATATGTTTAGTGTTAGTTTAGCGTAGTTTGTTTTTATCACTTAATAGTTAAGTTCAAACGTACACAAACACACACACGTTTTTTATTATAGTAAACAAACAAACAGAGAACCTTCTATTTTGTATGGTTCTCTGTTTGTCTCTTCTAATGTTTGTAAACATCCCTTGTTCATGTAAAGCCAGTGGGAAAGCTGACTAATTTTTTCATATTCAAATTAATGGAGTGGGCGTGAAGTATTGTTAAATATAGGCTGTGCAACACGAATGTTACTAGACTTAGCAACATTCCTGTTGTAATAACTGAAGAAGCGGGTTCTTCATTGGTATGGGGTTGTCACCACCCTATATCAAGCCTCTCCCGCCTCGTCCAGAACCAAAAGAGGTCCCTATCGTGGCTGGTACTTTGGCGCAGTGATAGGGCTTGAATGAACTAAACGCAGCCTGGTGATGCCAGCCTTCATGCTGCATTTTGATGTCTGGAGATTGTTTTCAGTTGAACACACAGTGGCATCAGACATCCATGGAAATTACAACAACTGTCTTTGAAAAGAGGATCTTGCAAAAACAAAGCAGTTCTTAAGTCCGCCTGAACGAGTAGAATCTGTTGGGAATTATCAGGTACTGTAAACAACTTCAAGAAAGAATACTTCTTTACCATACCATCTTACTGATATGACCTTTGTGTCTTTGACAATGTCATTCAGTGTGATATACGAGGCATTGTCAAAAATGTACTATTGGGATTGTCAAAAATGTGGTTCGTCAATGCAAGGGTAAGTACAGTCGACACAACAACACTGAAGTGCGGGTATTAAAACAGTATCAGCCAGCAGATTTATTACTGGAATTCAGGTAAGAGAACTCAGGAGTACCCATCAGTGGAGTAAGTAGGATTTGCTCGTGGGGGGGGGGGAATGAGGCTATTTTCTGGGGGAATGAGACTAGCCTGAAGCTCGGAGTCCCCTTTACTTTTATTAATTTACAAACATCAAAAGCTTTTTATTTTTACAATTGTTTATACAAATTAAAAAAATTTTAAAAACTTTAATAATTCGAGGAAACTAATATTTGTCAACATTCCATGCAGATTTCTGTTCACCTTCAAAACGTTTGTAACTATATTTGAAAGAAAAGTTTAAATGCTGTCACCACTTTTATACGTTTGTAAAAGTATTTAATAAGGGCCTGTAAGATCTCCATGGAAACATGCATAAATAAATGCATGTATGTTTGTGTACGGTCATGTATAGTCATCTGGTCATTATGTTTCTCGGTTAACGCTAAAAGTCATACATACGAAGAAGTCAGAGCTTAAAAAAAATTAAAATTTATTAATTTGATTATATCTAATATCAAATACGTACTGGAATTGGTTCAAATATTTTAACACGTAGCCTACAATTGATTTAGAAATAAGCCTATGATAAGTGATTACAGAATTTTGCTGCAAGTTTTAATACCTCTGGGATGGGTCCCCTGATAGCAACAGTAGTTTAAATAATTTAATCAATAAAGACGTTTCATTGAATTCTTATTTCCACTTCCGTGTTCTTTAAACTTTGGCATAAAATACGCTTATTTCTGTTGGGTACGTATATAGTCTTCTGGTAGGTAGAGAAGTTCAAGTGTCAGTTGAGAAGTTCGCGGAGCGACATCTATAGCTCAGTGGTAGTACTAAAATCTTCTGTGTGCTGCAAGACATATATTTCGCATGAACACCTGTTAATTTTCAGATATATCTGTCAATTTATTCACTTTTTACTAGCTATTAGAAATTTTCCTGTCACGCGTGTTTTTAAAACGCACAAAATCAAACAACGTGTTGTGACGAATTCTCTGTTCAAAACCTTTTAGCGCCAACGGAAAAACAAAACGAAATTGTAAATGTGTTAGGAAATGCTGCGCCTTCAGAAACAACTCTAAGTGGGGCACATTGGAGTTTAAACGTGGTCGTACAAGCATTGAAGACGATCCCAGCAGTGGACGTCCAAAAATTGCAACAAAAATGGCATTATTGAAAAAATTTCATAGGTTGTTGGAAGACCGCAGATTAAGGAGTGAATGACGTCATCTCATATGAGCGTGTGCAGCATACTTTAACTCAAGAATTTGGTGTGAAAATGGGTTGTGCAAGATGGCTGCATCTGGAGTTGTTACATTTTTCGGGTGTTCAATGCGACGAGGTTTAAACTGAAGTGTCTACTTACAAACCGTTGGCTTTGAAGTCGCAGTATCTCCTGACACATTTAAAATTTCGTTTTGAATTTCTGTTGGCGCTAAACAATTTTTAACAAATAATCACACCACGATGTTTGATTTTGTCCGTTTTTCAAAACACGCATGACACGTCAGTTTTAAACAGCTTCTAAACAATGAATAAATTGATAGATGGATTTGAAAAATCACAGGCGTTTACATAAAATACAAATCTTGCAGCAGACGAAAAATTTTAGTTTTACCGCTAAGCTACAGCTGTCGCTCCGTGAACTTTTCAACTAACCCTCGTACATGGATACATCATCATCATCATCATCATCTTCATTGCTCGTACGACTACGTTTAAACTGAAGTGCCTATTTAGAAACCGTTGCCAATTTCATTCTGAATTTCCATAGGCGCTAAACAATTTTTAACAAAGAATCACACCACGATATTTGATTTTGTCCTTTTTTCTAAACGCACGACACGTCAATTATAAACAACTTCTAAACAATGAATAAATTGATAGACAGATTTGGAAATTAACAGGCGTTTATATAAAATACCACAGACAAATTTTAGTTTTACCGCTAAGCTACAGATGTCGAGCCGCGAACTATTCAACTGACCGTCGTATACTGAACAACTAATTCTATTTTCTATATTTGCGATCAAGGTGGCATGCCGTACCGTCTTCGTGACGGTATGCTCTGCCTACTGCGAATTCTACTCATCTCAGTTTATTGTCTCACTGAAATACCGTCTTGAGCCATGAATTTTTGTCCGACAAAATGTGTCCCTTATCCCGTAAACACAATCAGTATGGTACCGTTACAATTGCTTCTAACAGAGGACAAAATTACCTCGACGTCTAACAATGGGGATGGATCGCGCGGTTAAATAACACGGATTCCCTGCTTGGAATATAAAGCGAGTATTAACATTACAAAACCGGACACATATCCGGATTTCTTGAAGTTCTTAGAATGATGAAGAAAAAAAGGGAAGTCATTAACACAGTAAAGATAAGAAAGCTTCAGTATCTGGGACATCTCATGAGAAATGAACAAAGATTTTTACTTATTGCAGTCCATACTACAGGAAAAAGTACTTCTTGGAAAGAGAAGAGTTGGGCGACCGAGAATCTCATGGCTGAGAAATTTAAGGTTTGGCTTGAATACAACTGGCTTATTCCGTGCACCAGAACAGAAAGTTAAAATAGTCTGTATGATATCCAATATCCAAAACGGATAGGAACTCTCAGAAGAAGAAAGCTTAATTATTTAATTTGATGTTAAAGAACATTTTCCTTAAAAATGTCTTATACTATAGTTTCAAAGTGAATGTTTTCTGGGATTTTGTAAAAAGAATTATCTCTCTAGCTATGCAGTTATATTTTATATATAAGTAACTCGATCAGTTTGTTACAGTATTGTATAATATAATATATATTATTAAATATATAATTTCTTCTGAAACTAGTTGTAATGTTTCAATTTACCTATATCCAACAATCAGTTAATCAATAAAAATACATTACAACTACTTGCAGAACAAATTATATTTGATTATATATATATATATTTTAATATGAAATTATTAAAAAAATAATTTTTTAAAAAACTAATTATATTTATAAAGACAGAATTACAGTTTTTCTAAAATGCCTATATTTGAAATTCTTTTTAAATAAACAACAAAAATAATTTTAAATATTTGTTGGGCAAAAATATAAATATTGCGTGCCTATATAAACATTTCAATTAATCGGTGTAATAGATACAACCAAATACGTAATATCAAAATTTAAAAGCTAGAAAAATTAATATTCTTTCACTAGTTTCCTCTATCTGTCCCCTGTCAAGTATAGGTAAACTACAATTATTACAAAGGTGTAAAAAACTCACCTCTTAATTTTGTAATCCAATAGTCCCGTTGTTCTACCATATGAATCTCTCTCTCTCTGTCGTATTTACCACTTCTTCACATTGCTTCTTTCTTTTAATCACTTATCACTTACTCACTATTTATCAACACTATAACAGCACATTTTGTCACTGCACTATGAAATCCCATATCACTTCGGCTGTCTTCTGGTATAGTTGTTTTCCTGTTCGCTGATCCACCGAATTCTCTTCATTTTTTCCATGGTACATCATGTTCTAGTGAGACTACCCTTTAACTGTAGCTGTGCATTCCACTCTTCTTGGAGTCTCTTCTTTCACGAATCTTCCTATAATGTGTTCCAGCATAGCTTGTCTTCATCGGATCAATTACGCTTTCACTTTCTGCGTTCACGTGACAAACACATTTTCAAAGTTTCGCGTGGCTACACTAAAAGCTTGTCGGGTGGTTGTTATGTATTATTATTTCAATCTGCCTTTATTTAGTTATCTTTATTTTCTAAATCTTATCACAGTTTTACAACTTTTTTCTGTTTATAATTCTTCTGGGCCATGTCGTGGATATTTCGTTTGCCTACAGATGATCTAAAAGTAAACCAAAACGACGGGTAATTTTACGTAAAGTACAGGTCAATACTGTTCGTATGTTTAATTAGTGCTAACGCTGTTATTTAAGTTGTAGAATGCGCGAGTATCTAATTCTGAATACTTTAGACTATATACACACGTTTTATTGTAAAAGAATTTCTTTACGACAGCATGCACAACGAATCGCGTTGGATATACAAACTGGACGCATGGAATAGATTCCATGGTCAATCCGTCTACACTGTTTAGCATTGACAACAGCTACTATAGATCAATCCGACCGTGAGAAATGTGTTGCTAAGTTAGTGGAAAAAAAAACACGCATTAACCGCTGGGTGTAATGAACACCTTACACCGGTGTGGTGACCGGATGCGATAAAAGCTCAACTTGATTATCTGTGTACCCCGCCGTAACCCGCCCGCCATAGTCGCTGTGTTATCATAACACCTAATTAAAATCATGCAGTGGCATCCAAGAAGGTGTGGACTTGCAGAATTAGAAACCTGTACACTTTCGTTATCAGTGACTGACAAACAGATGCAGGCGATGAAAAAGTCGAAGCTTTGCTTACTTTGCTGACAAGCGCCTGGGGGGGGGGGGATCAGAGGAATGCTTACGTAAGACAGACAAGCATGCGTGTGAGACGAAGCGATACTACGCGAAAGACAAAATCAACTCGTAGTGTACAAAGTACTTAATTTAAAGCCTTACGTATTCGATATTATCCGTAGTGGCACAGGCCTTCGTTTATTTCCAAGAAACTACTACTAGAGGTGTGCTAAACTAGTTTTTGAAAATAACAGGTACAACGAAACCGTTCCAAAAAAATTACACGTATAAATACCTGTTATTATATAATTTGTTATAAGAAATAAATTAAAACTAAAAGTATTAACAGTGTTACTTTACACTTTGACTTTATTACTGTTTAAAAGAAAATAAGAAACAAGTGAATTTATAGGCTTTTCTCCCGTTGGTAATACTAATTTAGGTTCTTCTTCTTCTTCTTCTTCTTCAACAACCCATTACTGGGTCAAGGCCTTCTTTAACAGCCTCCGCCAGTTGTCCCGGTAAAAACTAGCTGGCGAAAGAAGCTGACAGGTTTCTGCACATAAAAGTTTTACAGATGGGCTATGTGAATTCTCCGATCCAACCCCCAACCTGGAGGACCAGGAACTTTGATTTCGGGGTGCTCTTCCCCTACAGAGTTGCTTTCACCTCAGCTGACGAGGTCTCTGTGCCCGGTCGCAGTAGGCTAACTGACTCAGCCCATGTGTGCAGGCGTTGGGCTACTGTAGCCTCCTCCGCCTCCACACTAGATACACACCCTGCTGCCGATGTGCACCATCCTGCCCGGCCAGGACCCAGGATACCCCCAGGCTGTCCTGACAGAACCCCCATCTCTCGTTTGCCTACCGATCCACTCCGCCGAAGGGATTGGTTACCACAACCTTGGAATGGATTGCTCGGCGTAACAGGGCCCACCGACGTGTAAGTGAGAGTGGAGTTGGGGTGGAGAGGCTGGTGCATTTATCTTCTATGAAAGCATATATTCGCATCACACTCCCATTTGGAACCCAATTTAAGTTTTTACTAGAAGTAAACAAACTGATGTTGATTTAATATTAAATTATTGATTCCATTTGGTTAGACAAATCAGTTGCGAAACTCAGACAATGAAATTTAAAACGTAATAGCACAACAAATAAAGTAAAAAAAAAATTACGTGAGATGTGCAGTGAAGTTAAAATCATCTCCGAAATCACACTAACATAAAGTACTACTATATATGGCCTATCGCCAGTCTGTAGGTTATAATACAATATAATTTGCTTTTTCAAAATGTACCAAGTTGGTGAGTAGGCCTACAATAATATATAATTTGATATTATAATCTGTATTATATATCTGCTTAACACACGAGAATAAATGTAACATCAGTATGCATTTTTTCATTTATTAAAAACTGTTTAGTCTCATTAGTATAGAGATATTCTGAACCTCGCTGTTTTGCTTCGTTTTGTACTTGTGTGGTAATCGGCACATGCGCAGAATGAAATATTCAGCACCAAAAAGTGGCTTGGTACTCGTGTACTCTTAATACTCGTAGTACTCGTTTACTTGTTTATTCGTTAGTGTGTAGGGGGTCCCGCGACTCGGAACTGCGAGTAATCGGAAAGGGTATTTCGACTTTTCAGTTTTCAGTTGTCGTTGGTCGGAACAGGTATTTCAACTTTTCAGTCACTGTTATGTCCGTTCCACAAAAATAATCGTTCCAAAATACCTGTTATAGGTATATCGGCCCACCTCTAACTCACAGATCGACAACACCAACACCCACACACACATGTACTACAGTCAAAGTAAACACTCAGCTCAGCCCCAATTTCAACTCTGCCGTGCATTTCCCCCATTGTCATTCTCACCAGGTGGATCACTTTTAAGGGGATATTGACGTCCATCATTGCCAAAAAAAGTTGGTCTCTACCTATGCTATTATAAGCGGTCTTAAAAACTATAAATAAGTGGTGGTTGTTAATGTTAAATTCATGTAATGTCTTTTACCTTTTCACCTTGGTCTAAACAAGAGAGTATTTACGAGGGGCATTGCCGGATTAAAAATGCTATATAGAGCTATGAAGGAGTTGCATATACCATCTAAGTTGGTGCGTATGGTTGGAGTAGTTATGTCCAATTCTAAGTGCCAAATCAGAATACAATCAAATCTATCTAACTCCTTAAAAACATTGAATGGGTTGAAACAAGGAGATGCCTTAGCATGTCTGTTGTTCAACATAGCTCTAGAAAAGGTCATCAGGGATTCAGGAATTCAAACTAGCGGACACATATTTCACAAGGAGGTACAGCTTCTGGCCTATGCCGATGACATTGACGTCATAAGTAGGTCTGAATCTGGCTTAAAGGAAGCCTTTCAGGAACTGGAGTTGTCCGCTAAGGCTATGGGCTTGGTTATAAACCAAAGCAAAACCAAATATATGGTTGTAGGTGCCAATACTCGTACCCTGTCCCTGCGCATTAACGATTATGAATTTGAAAAGGTTCAGGGTTTTCCATATCTCGGGTCATATGTGGACTCTGGAAATGACTCCTCTAGAGATATTGAAAGACGAATATTATCTGCTAATAGGTGTTACTACGGACTGGTGAAACATTTTAAATAAAAATTAATAACTAAAGATACAAAAGCCTCCCTATACAAGACCTTGATTAGACCAGTCCTGATGTATGGCTCGGAATGCTGGGTGTTAAAAAAACTAGATGAGCAGAGACTATCCGTTTTTGAGAGGAGGGTACTGAGGAGAATCTATGGCCCTGTGAGGGAAAACAACATTTGGAGGCGACTGCATAATCGAGAGTTGTACGAAAGGTTTAAAGATCTTCCGATCGTGCAACTCATACAAATTAACAGATTGCGTTGGGCTGGTCATGTGCAGAGAATGGCGGAGGATAGAATCCCAAAAAGAGTGATGAATTATTTGCCGATGGGAAGGAGAAGGAGGGGAAGACCGCGTACAAGATGGCTGGAACAGGTTGGTAAGGAGGCAGTGAGGCTGGGTGCAGCAAACTGGTGGACATTGGCCGGGAGTAGAGACCAGTGGGGAAGATTTCTTTTGGAGGCCAGGGCCCGGACTGGGCTGTAGCGCCGAGGATGTATGTATGTATGTATGTATTGCCGGATTAAGGCTATCGGGGCCCCGGAGCTATTTAAGAGCAGGGGCCCACGTATGAAATTTTCGCGTTTTGCACAATACTTTACTTTATTCAGACGATCATTTAATAAATATAATAAACAAAATATTGTTCTTAAACCGTATTTTTACTCATATATTTTTTCATTTTATACTGATTAAACAGATAAAATAAGCTTATCTTTTATACTTTCTTTTTGTGCTTAGTAACTATTTCTAAGCACATTAAAATCTGAATTATTTGGTTTCAAAGGGACGTATATTTTTCTCGAGCCTTCTCCAAAAATCATCGTGAATCAATTGTGATAGCTTATAACAGGCGAAATTTTGAGCGTTAAACTTTACTGGTTTGGCTTTTACCATAACCTTTTGTACCTAAACATGTCCCCAAGTTTCATTTAAATCCGTGATCCGCACTTCAGGTAATCTCCTTGTCGGAAAATTTTATTTATTCGTTTAAAAATGAGAATTTTTAAATGGTCGGACATGGGGCCCCCGACAAGCGGGGCCCGGGGGTTTAGCCTCCCCTTAATCCGGACCGACGAGGGGGACTAACGGGACCGGACCTCCCAGAAGGTAAAAAAAGTTGACGAATTTTTGATAACTTCTTAATTAAGCTCTTTTATTATTTTTTCAATTGTGTACGCTAATACAGTAGTAACTATTTGTTAAATATACGAACAGGTTTATTACACAGCATTCGCTTATACGTTTGAAATATGAAATATAGGAAAATCAATACAGTCAATAAGTATATGTTGTAAACAATGTTCCAATAACGCATATGTTTATTGTGTTATTACCGTTTACTTTAATGGACCTGATTTCAGCCACTTTAAAGATAGTAATGTTGATTCATCTTAACTTGTTTTTTGTTTTGTATGAAGCCGATCCGAGCACGGAGCCCAGTTTCTGGACCCAGTATCTGGTCCATACATTTCACGAACACTGCTACGGAATTGACTAGTCCAAATGGTAGTCGTTTGAATTGGTAGTTAAGCCCTTCGAAAATAAACGCCACATATTTCCGACTATTTGGGTGTAACTCCACTTGCCAATACCAGCAAACCGTATCCCAAGTACTGATAAATTTAGTCCCATGAAGTTTAATAGTATCTCCTCAATTTCTCCAGGAGATGTTCTATCATTTATTACAATTTTGTTTATTTCCCTCGCAGCCATACAAAGCCGTACCTTTCCGTCCTTCTTGGCGATGGCTACAATGGGACTGGTATATGGAGAGAAACTATGTTCAATTATGTCATCTACCAATATTCTGTTGATTTCGGTTCTTACTGCCTCCTTTAATGAGTACGCTATTGGATAGGATTTCTTATTGAAGTTTACCGGTTCCTTGAATTTTAATTCGTACTGGTAACCCTTAACTTTCCCAGGTACGTCGGAGAATACATGACGATACTTGTTGTATTCGGATATCAAATTCTCTACCTGACTTTCAGTTAAATGCTCTTCCTTTTGCTCGTATTTAAATCGTCGGATTTCTTCCAATTTCTCGTTCCATAATTTATGATTGTCACTTTGATACTCTATTCTTCCTTTCCGTGCGTCATCCCTACAATTATTAAATTCCCTAATATTATAGATGGTACTAGCCTGAGGGGCGCTTTTGCTTCCAATTAACTCAGCTGTCCATTCTATATTCTCTGAGTTCAGAGACACTTTTGCTCTGCTCATATCAATGATAGCGGAATATTTTCTCAATATATCGCAGCCTACCAAAATATTAAAAGGTAAACCATTCGCTACCAGAAATATCATAGGGATGGTTACGCCGTTGCCGGTAACTTCCAATGACACTTGCTTTCTTTTCGTCTTGTTTTGCTTTCCCGTTGCTCCGATTAAAATTATGTTGTTTATAGGTAGAGTAGGTAAGATGCTCTTACATTCTTTTTGAATTTTGTTGAATTCCGCACTGTCGATCAAAGACACGTTAGCGCCAGTATCTATCATGAGTTTTGTTACTATTCCATTTACTTTAGCTCTGATATATGCGATTTCATTATTGTACTTGGTAGTGTTGATGGACTCCTCTTGTAATAATTCTTTTCTGATATTTTTTAAATAATAGTTTTGAATAATAATAATGGTATTGTCAATCGTCTGGTCGTTTAGTCTTAGTCTGTACCCACTGGATTGGTTCAGTGAGGGGTCTTGGTGGTTTCTCACTGCCGCCGCTCGTTTAAAAGTTGATCCGTTTCTTCAGTCCGTTCATCCAGTTGACTCGGCCGGTTATTGTCAGTTACCTGCGGTCTTTCTATTTGGTGGTTATTAAAAGTTTCATTATTCCTGCTCCTTTGATAATCTTCACTGCTCCTACTTCTTCGATTACCATTCCTGGAGTATTGGTTATTCTCGTTTTGGTAGTTTTGCTCATTATTCCCGTAGAAACTCTTACGTACATGATTATAACGCCTTCCATAACCCCTATTATCGGCTCTCACATAGTTTACTCGTTGTCGGCATGTTTGATTTTGGTTGTTATTTTCCTCGTTATTCTGCCGATAATAATAATAATAATAATTATTATTATTATTATTAGGTCGTTGACTTATTATAATTACTGTTATAGTTATTTGGACGATGATGGTTGTAGTTATTATTATTATTGGTTATTTGATTATTACGGTAGTTATTATTATTATTATTGTTATTCATATAATTAGTATTCCTTCCCATATAGGCCTACTGATCATTACGTTCCCGATTTCTTCTATAATAACTCTCCCGTTCGTAATCTTTTAATAAAGCCGCCATGGCTGGTATAGTCTTAATCTGACTACCCAATCGTGCTTGTGTAATCACCTCTTCATAATGGTGTGCAATTTCGAGACGAGGCATTATTCGGGGATTTTGGGTTCTAGGTTTCTGGCTAGGCACACCTTACTTAGGAAATATGCGGTTGGATTTATTCCTTGATTCGCATCATACTTCCCGTGGCAAGTATCATCCCTCACTATATTTTGAGTAGATTCGGACCAATATTTTACCTTGAAGAGCGTTTTGAATTCCGGATAATTTTGAATATCATGCCTACTTGCCGTCCACCAAATTGTCGTGTATATCTTTCAAGCATTCGTCCAGCATGCTCCAGATTGCCGTCCATCTATTCTTTCGATTTCTTTCTGTTTTCCTCCACTCTCTCGAGAAATTCCATTGGGTTCTTCTGATACACTTTGAAGTTAATACCTTCTCGATTATCAAAGTTTTGTGCAGCCGAAATGTGGGCTGGTCTCTCCCGCATTCTCTCGAGTTCTTCCTGTATATTCGGAATCTCTCTTTTCTGTAACTCCTCTATCCGTTCTTTACTGTAAATAGCTTGACCCCGTACTTCGTTCACGGATGCATCTAGTTTCTCGCATCTCTCACCGCATTTTGCTTGTATTTGCACTATTTCTTCCTGGGTCTCCTTCCGTATCGACTCCATTCTACTGAAGTTGTTTTCTTCTATATTGTTAATTCGCACTTGGACGTCTTCCTTGACTTGTATTTCTTGATTTTCCTCTTCCCATTTCTGATTCACCTCCGCAATTTGTTGTTTAGTGCTCGTCGTATTTTCCTCCATTTGGTCCTTCATTTCTCTACGGATTTCTGTCATTTGTTCCTCTATCTTCTTACTCATCTGGGTATTGTTCCCTTCTATTTTTCTACTCAGTGTTTCCATGTTCTTCTGGTTATCTTTTTTTGTGGATTTCGTAGCATCCTCTATTTTCTTACTTAATTCTTCCTATAATGTTCCTATATTTTTCTGGTTATCTTCTTTTAATTCTTCTTTTAACGTTCCTATATTTTTCTGGTTATCTTCTTTTAATTCTTCTTTTAACAATCTATTATTATCACCCATTTTCTTGCTACTATCTTCCATTTTCTCTTTCATCTCCATCATTAGCCTTATCATTTCTTGCATGCCTACGTTATCCGGTTGTGCGGATCTATCCGGTTGGTTCGCCAGTGTATCACCTGTTCTCACCTCCACTTCAGGTGCTGGTTGAGCCTCCTTCTCTTCCATATCTATGACTGCCTCTACCTCGTGCTCTTGCCTATCTTCTTCTGTCTCTGGTTTTTTGTTCTTCTTTGTGAAGTATCTCTTCGTCGCATTTTTGTTTATTTTTTCTGTAGTCGCCGCTAGAATCACAGTAATATTATGTTCTTTTTAATCCTAGCCTCACTAGTTGGTGCGCCAATTTTGTAAGACAACGAGATTTCGTGTGTTTATAAGCCCCACGTTTGTGTGCCAATTTGCAACCAGACGTGATTTATCTGTCACAAGTATTTATGAATTTGTCATATCATTCCAGATCACAAACTGTTTCCTCTTTATTTTAATGATTCATTTATATTTTACTTTTTTATTTCCCGATTTAGGCGCTAAATTGTTTTGTTATTAAAACAATTAAAATTACTCACTTTTTTATTTATTCACCTTCTCTTTATTGGGTTTAGTCGACTTACCATTTTAGTAATTCAATTCGAATTCCGTTCCTAAAAATAATTGTTACCAACTTCTCTTTGTGATAAAAAATTCACCTTTTTGCTGTATGAAGAAATAAAATATTGTTAACATAGAAATAAATTAACCATACAATTAAAACAATCTTCAATATTGGTTTTATTGGGTTTCGATTGTGTATTTCTTTCCTTTAAAACAATTCAATAATTTTATAATAATATATTTGCTTCAGCTATGATGTTTAAATGCTCAGCGGTTGGCAATAATGCTCAGGCTTTCAGAGTTAATATTATACAATTTTTGTTTACTACAATTAGTTTGTTGTTCCTTTGGACTACAGAAAGTTAACAAAAAACACCCTTTAGGCAGTACAAAGCTTCAAATAAACAGCATTTAAATATTACCTAAGTTATGAACAACTTAAATTTAAGGTTATAAATATTTGGTTTAATAACAGTCGTGTTGTAGGTTAAGTGAGTCCTGGATGAATATTACACTTCCAATAAGTCGATCACCATGGATTAATAATTTAATGGTGATACAAATTAATTATTACAAGTTCTTTATCAAATGAATAGTGAAATGTAGTTTATGTGTGACTGAAAATGTGTACAAGTGTATTATAGTTTATCATACTGATTAAGTTGTATAATCTGATATTATACTTATCATCTTCCTTCAATTATTAGGTTCAACACATAGTTCACTGTTTTAGAAATTCTTCTTCTATTTTAATATGATTTTACTTTCAAATTTCTTCTTGTTATATTATTATTCTTCATAACATCATTTCATTTTCATTCAATATCATTTTTTTATTTATCTGGTTGTATGGAAGTTTTAATCTTTTCTTCTCTGAGTCTAATAATCAACTAAATATTTTTGCATGTAATATTTTGGTTGTCAAGGCAAAAGGTATATAATTCCCATTGGTTGAAAATTTTTTACATTGTTAAACATGGCTACTGTTTTTGATACAAATTTAACAAATATCTTTAAATTAGTATAATCTTTTTACACTATTTCTAATCCTAAAGATAATAACATCATTGTCTTGATTTCTTTACATAAATTAATTTGAAATCAAACAAATGATTTCTGTCGAGTACTTACAAAGTTACAATTTCAACAATTTTGTTTTCTATTATTAATTAATTCAAAACTAATTCTTTTGTATACATTTTGTTTCTCTAACATTATATAATCAAACCTAATATGATAATATACATTGTACCATTAACTTTTACTGTCTTAATATCTAATTTTCCAAAGTTCTTAATGTACTATAGGCTTTTAAGGCCTAGTTTTTCTGACTTTCTTTATACATTTATTATAATATATTCCTTTGTTTTTTATTAACCTTACACACCTTACAATGCAAATACAATGAACTAAGTCAACTAATACACAACATTTGATTATTCATAATAATTTTTAAACATAATATAACTCTTTTTAAACATTTTATACAAATAGTGTATAATTTTTCAATACATAACATACACTCTTTATCCTACTAATAATCATTCATTAATCTTTTTTTTTACTTTTTTATTGCTTTTAGTATTTCACAGTATATCTTATCCCTTCTTTTATTAAGTATTAGTTACTCTTAAAATTATATTTTGCTTCTACTACTGACTACCAGTTAGTATAACATTCAAGGTTTCTATACACTCTTTATTTATAGCACTCACTGTTCACATTCCTTTTATTCCCTTTAAACTAATCACATATCTTAACTTACCATTAAACATTGTACATTTATAATAGTTTTATTCTTTTATATTCTATTAACATGACTATCATTATCATTAACTAGTTTACCTCTATATCCCTAGAGTTTTACATGAAACAATTATTATTTTCTAATTCATATTTTTTATCTACAGCTTTGTACTTCCACTTTTGTTTATCATATTCTTATTATGTGAAAATGGTTGGGGAATGACAATGTTAAATCTGCTTCTCCCTCACACTACCAATCAATTGGGTATTGTCTTAGTCTGTCATTGTATACTGTAGTCCATATTTTGATATTGATTCTATTTTCTAAATTCTGTCCATCAATTCTTTTGTAGTTCTAATGGTAATTGTTTTATCGTTCTGCTACCTTATGTCACGTTACAATAAAGAGAATATAGGAAGGACAGCCTACGAAACATATTTTATGCCAGAAACCAATGAGTAGTAGAAAAAGGAGAAGACCCCGAAGTAGATTCAATGACCAGATAGAGGAGGACCTCAGAAAGCTGAACAGAAGAAACTGGAAAGCCAGGGCATGCAATAGGGAGGAATGGAATCGACTCTTGGAGCAGGCCAAGACCCACCAAGAATTGTAGAACCACGGCTGATGATGATGATCGGGCGCTGAAGGGTTACAGAAACTGTGAGAAATTAACGGGGGTACATAAAGTGGATCACGTGATTAACAAGTAAAGCCAGAAAGAAGGTAAAATGGATTAAGGATAAATCTAAATTAAATGATGTTATGAGATATATAATTTTGCAAAATACCAGTTAAAAAGTTAGTCGGAGAGTCAGTGATTTTACAAAATAAAAAAACTTCCATTGTTTATTACTTTATAGTACGCCAGAACACGGTTATGAAGAATTTATTGATTTCTTGCAAATCAACCATGAACGGTGATTACGAAAGTTAAAGTTGTTTAAAACCGGAGTTGCCACAATTAAATTGGGTAAATTATTTACGGCGAGGTAATTAAATATATGAATTGTGTCTCAAGTTAATAACTATTCACGCTGAGTACATATTGGATTCAGTAAAGTCTCAAAACTCACAAATTATTATGTACTTTGGCGCGGTTTACTAAAATTTGATGAACTTCTTGTGACAATTAATGCATCTTAAATTAACATGGCTTATAAAGATCCGTAGAATCTTACACAACCAAAAGGTTCTTAGTTGTATGTTTCGCATTACCAATTGTCATCATTTATCAGCCTATCCTTTTGGATCGTTAAAGCTGTCCTCACAAGCTACGTATATATGAAGACTTGCTTGGCTGTTCAGCCATCCCGTTCAGTAAGTTGATTCCACTAGAATTCATATTCGGAGATATTTAGTTGAAGACATTTAATTCCTAATAAATATTATTGATGTTTTTTCTGGCCATGCAAGGAAAGCCAGCACAAAAGCTTCATTTAAGCTGCTTCGAGTTTCTTTTGTTGGTAATTGTTAAGATCCAACATCTAGAATTAAACACAAAACCTATAACTATAACTTTATAACTACTGTAACGTAACTTCTTCTTTCTCTCCCCCATGATCATCATAATCATAATCATAATCATCATCTTCTTCTTCTTCTTCTTCTTCTTCTTCTTCTTCTTCTTCTTCTTCTTCTTCTTCTTCTTCTTCTTCTTCTTCTCCGGAATATTATTAAACGTGAAGCCAGCTGATATGTGAGGCCAACTAGATGATCTCTTAATTTATGTGCGTCAGTTATGTCAGTGTATGTTAATCGCAGTATTTTTAATTGCCGGTTAATAGCAGTTTTATAATTCTTTATTTTTTTGAAAATTAAAAGTTTATTACGTAAAATACTGTTATAATATTCATATGATACGAATTCAATAATTCGAACAAAATTAATTCATTAGGCCTAACGCTATTTCAGTAATTTCTTCAACTTAAACTAAATGCGCACAGACCTATAATTTAGATTTTGCTATAAGTAGGCCTACTCATGGTTTAGTAATTTTATAAAATTAAGTCAAAATTTTATATGTTCACTTTAGATATTTTGTTACTCATTGCTTATAGGCCTCAGACGCAACGTTGCCACGTTTAATATTCTACTACCTTCTACTAGAGCCGACCATTGTCAAAGTCTATTACGTCGGCCGTCGTACGACTGATCTCTCCATCTTTTGATCGGTCGTCATAGATTTATTCTACTTTTAGGCATATATTTTGCATTCACATGTGGTATTCTTGACGGGTCCTATAGGTTCTACGTGATCAAAACATCTTGATTCCAGTCCAGCTTTTCTTTTTTGTACGATTGAAAACGCTAAAGTCTCCCTGAATGTGCTAGTAACCCTATTTCAGGAAAGTCCGGTAGTGGGGCTCCCACCTTCGAGCCTCCAGACCTGCCCTAGGTTTCATTCGGAGACCCAGTTCCTGGGAGTCTTCCACTCTCTCCACGGTTGGGAATTTTCTTCCTCCGCCTTAGAATCTGTTACCCTAGGCCGGGGCCCTGCAACCGGCTGCTACCATCCGGAGTCAGATGGACCGGCTCTCTCGCCACATTTTAGTTGAAACTGGCTACTTTGGTAGTGGAAAGAGACTAATTTCATTTTGTTTATTCACCAAAGTAATTGCGGTTTTGAATCACTGTATTTGTGTCAAAATGTACCACATTGACAAACTATGGGCAGTAATGGCAAGGAAAGGGATCCCACAATATCTAATTAGAGCAATACAGAGTCTTTATGTGGAGAATAAAATCTTAATAGGAGCAGGGAAACCGACAACAGCTCCTAGAATTGCCCTGATCAATTGGGGAGTACGACAAGGGTGTATATTATCGCATTCTCTTATTAATTTATATATTGACGATGTCATACAAAACTGATAGATGTGTTTCCCAGAACATTTTATGATTGGCATAATTGATACTTTGTTGTTTGCGGACGATCAGGCTATTCTGTCAGACTCTGTAAACAGATTGCAGATTGGTATACAGTCGCTAAATCGAATCTGCAGACTCTGGATTGCAAATATCCACATGTAAGACCAAGGTGATGGCTTTTCGTGGAACTGATTCCGTACAGGCAAAAATTGTTATAGATGGTACTGTCCTGAAACAAGTTGTCAGCAAGTAAAGGAACACGCCAAAAATTCGACAAGGCTCTTCCCACACTTCTTTTGGGTCTGAGAATTGAACTTTAACAAAAGGCCAGGCCAGTCGCTTCCAAGCGGCTGAAATGAGATTTCTCAGGCACGTGGCAGGGTTTACTCTCGATGATCATAGAAGAAACACAGATATACGGCAGGAGCTGAATATTATGAGTATACTTGACAGGATCGGTCAGTATCGGCTGCATTGGTAGGAACATCTTTGCCGAATGTATTATTACCGCATCCCCAAACAACTCTGGAACCGAGGGGACGGAGAGATGTGGGACGTCCTAGGAAGCGCCGGAGTTACCAGTTCTAATCTATGCCTATTTGAGACCGGAAGAAACCATCCTTGGGTTACTCGGTGAAGATGATGATGACGTATCACATTAAAGCGTATGATTTAAATTTTAAAAATACATTATTAAAACTCTCGTTAGGGTTTTGGGTACGGCCATGTACGCATTTTTTTAGAAGATCAGGTTGAGATAAGTCTTGATATATTTTCTTTATTGATAACAACACATCTGATGTAAGGCTACGTTCAGGGTTGTATATCTGATTCAATGCCTGTGCCTTATTAAATTTGCACCAGGACTCAGGTCCTTTTGGGCACAAACCATGTTGTGGGTTATCATTTGTTGACAACTTATGGAAATAAGTTGCCCACACATTTTTTTTCATTTCTTCAATGCTTGAAACACCTCTTCTTATAGCTAACCCATAGTAGTTTTGTAATTTGTCAATTTTCAGATCAGTAAGCCTATTTTTCCCACCAATTCCTTTACCGTCCGGTAATTTTTGCCCTTTAGTCTTTCTTTTCAGCCCCCTTAGTCTTGTCCCCATTCTTTTTTGTATATGTCCTATACACTCTAGTTTTTGAATTGTTACCTCATTACCATAAGGTTTGTTTTCAACGACACTTTTGAATCCTTTGCTGTCACCGTCCCCAAGATACTTAACGTAACGCACACCACGGTTGACCGAATTTTGAAACACTGTAATGGCTCCAGCAACCTCCATGCCACCGCTAGATCCGTCATAATTTTTGGTGCACTCATGATTTTTACTTTTTTTTATTGTAGCACAAGTTTGGCAGTAGGCCTATTTAGACATGACAGCAACATCTAGCACTTTACCTGTGTCAAAACTTGTAACACTAACAAACCCATTTAGGGAAGTATGGCTTCTTCTTTGCCAGGACCCATCGAGTGCTACTGCAAGATCATTACTATTACCATTTTCTATAATAGCCTCTTGAGTTGCCTTCAGCATGCTATCTTAAGCACAAGCTTGCACTGCTGGTATTAAAGAAGTGTGATATTTAGCATATTTTTGTGGGGGTTGAGGCAAATCCAACAGAGCACAAATCACATTCCCAGCGGTGAATCCTTTCCCAATGGTTCACATGGCATAGACAAATTTTAAATTTATATCATGTAATTTACCATCAGCAGACAGCCTAGAGTTATGAAATTGTTTTGATTCTGAACATACAGTACAAATAAGTTTTAGAGAAACAGCCAAACCATTCTTAAAATTGCCAATAAAGATAAGTTCAATAGAGTCATCACTGTTACAGTATTTACATCTAGAAAATTGTTTGATAGCATCTGACAACATTGAAACATCAAAAATGCTATTTCGTTTTCCCGAACATTCAAATTATTATAATTATCAAAAGAAAGTTTTCTACCTGAAGAGCTCTTAGGTTTTTTGGATGAGGTAGATGTACATTCAGGAATTTCTGTATCAGCAGAATGATTGAGTTGAGATTCAGATACAACACATTTCCTTTTAGTGTACTGAATACCATTATGATGTCGTTTTTTGGTATTGTAACTCACTCGTTGCCTAGGCATTATAACAATGCGAAAATCACTAATTATAAATACTTTATACAGTAAGAAAATAAACTCAATAATCTCACTTGACAACACACAACACTATTCACAATATTCACAATAACATAATGTTGAAACAAACAACTAACCTCAAACAAGCATAAAACATAAACAAAGAGAGTCAGCTGTGCTGCAAATAACAAGCTGGCCAACATACAAAAACAGAAAATCCCTACAATAAGTGCAAAAAGTAAAATTATGTGAAATGGCGTTCACATTAGCTGATCGCGCGCTCAATCTCCTGCCCAATATCGCGTACATTGGTTCGGTTATTATTTTTTTTAGTGACTTTCTTGTTATATTTGAACAAAAAACTTATATATTCTTAAAAAGGACATTTTCACGTAACAAAATCAAACATAAAAAAATTTTTGAAACAAAATTTTTTTTGCTTTCCTGCTCCCCATAAACAATAACCACCAATGTCCACACATACAAAACGTCAAATTTATTAAAAGCATAAAAAATGTAATGAAACAAATACCTGGGAAAATCTCAATGTTTACAAACACAATAATTTATTAATTAAAAAATAAATTCAAATATAAACAAAACAATATAATTTACTTAATATTACCGGTATACATTTATTAAAATAATAAAAATGAAAACTTTAACTATTTTAATCAAACAACAATTTAAATCAAAGTAAAATCGTTCATTTTTTAATTTGTATAATAATCAGTACAAATCGATTATTAGTTAATTTATATAAAAACCTCCGAAGATAGAGAATAATTGTGTAAAACGTGCGTCAGGTAAAAAAAACAATAATATATTTATACGTAATGTGGAAAAGTGTTACGTAATACTTGTACAAGTATCTGGAATATTCCAGCTGTAATGTGTGTGTGCGTACATATTGCTGCTACTTTGCGATGAAAGACAATTACGCGTTAACTATCGAGTCTATACTAGACAGTACCGGTCAGCGCAGTGTGTTCAATGACACTGTTTCTAGTGGATTCTCGAGAGCGAATGTTTGTTTAACAAGTTATCCAAAGTGACAGATTATTCTGGAAATCAACGGGGTATAAATACACCCATTCACCGAAAGTCAAGTCAATTATTGTCCGGTGATTTACATAGGGCGGTTTGAAGTATTGAGGCGAAATATTATGTGTTTTATAATTGTGCGGAACAATAATTGTAATACAATTGGGTTTTATATTAGTTGACATTATTTTATTGCGTGTGAATAATTTTTATTTGATTTGTTGTAAGATACTAACTTGTTGATTACAAACTGTTTAATTGTGACAATTAAAGCTGGTAGTTAGCGATATCATCGGTGTCATGTATTTTGTTTTCCACTGTACCATACGACGTTCAAGGACGTAGCGTGCTCAGAGCGCCCGTGTTCTGAGCGCCAACGCTGCAATCGTGCTCTGTGCGCCGAGACTGATAAACCTGTGTTCTGAGCGCCGAGCTTATCTATGCAACATTAGACGCGATAACACCTGGCTATATATCTGTCTATTCACTGTTCGCCAACTCCGTAACCAACACTATCGGTCCTCTGAAAATTTCTACAAATCATTGCTAAAGACATTATCACAGCACTAGTAGGCTCCCGCAAATTTGCTTTTCGCAGATATACGTAACTGATAGCAATATATAATTTTTTTGGCCAAAACCAACATGCGTAATTCGGACACATTTCCACAATCACAGACAGCAGTACTGAAATATCTAAACAGACTTGACAGCTATGGCTGCAACCATCCTGCATGTCGAAAGTATTTCTTCACTTTCTTTATAATTACCGACGAAGCGTACATTTCGAATTTTGCTGCAGAAACATTCGTTATAGTTGACATTATACCAGTTCTTTCAGAACAGTAAATTTTTGAAGGTAAGTTTCGTATTATTTATTTTGTAAGCTAACACACTATGAGATAAATAGTCGTTTCAGTAGCTTAACTCTAGTATCCTTTATACATTGGGTGTTCAGTTTCGATAAAATTTTATAAGTTCCGGCAAGGTAATGAAAAGTTTAAATCTTAAAAAAAATGTTCTGTCCCTTTCCAATCTTATTGTTACTTTCAAAATTTATTGGTGATCAAAACTGTGTTCCGTAAGAGGTTTCGTAAGAGTCGTTGAGGAAGAATTCTTGACTGTTAGCTTGATTCTGCATAGTTCCTACAGCTTTTCTCAATTTTTTACGATTCACTTTGCGGTATTGTGTTTCGGTACTTTTTTTACCATATCAAGATCCTCATTAGAAACTGATTGGAAATTCTGCCGGAACCTGATGAACATCTTCTTGCGCTGTTCTTTTAATGCATTTGCTACTTCTGGTTCTGTTAAATTTGGCGCACAACGATTGCTCCTGTGAAGCCACGATGATTCCGTTCCTTGTTCTGATGAGCCCTCGTTAACCTGATGTTTTTTATTTCGTACACAACTAGAATGCAATATGCTTGTTTGAACTTAGCTCTGTATTAATAGACCTTACGATGAATCAGAGGTTTCCCTTTAGTTGATGTAATAACCTCCAATTAGATAAAAAACTTCAAAACTGACCACAAGTAACAGTACTGTGCGTACAACCAAATGTCAAATTACAACTAATGAAAGAGTGCGAATAACAATAAGGAAAGCGGTTAGTCAATACTCTTCAACACTCTACGACTCCACTCAGGTAGTGTGGTAGAGATCAGTGACCGAACAACTAGGCCTATAACACTACTGACTAGTTAGATTATAAACCATTAGTCTAAATTTACACAAATTCATGTAATGTTATTTACGGTTATGTAAATACACAATATGTGCCCTTAAACACGTATTTTTAAGAACCCGTAGACCAACCTGTGTGTAACGCAAAAATATGTAAGTACTTAGTAATATATGTTTAATTACCTTCAAATAATCTTGGTACATCGCACTCTTTTTAAAAAGACTTGTCTCATTAATGTAAACAGACAGCTTACGATGTTGTATGTGATTTTCAGCTACAATTTTTATTGTCTATGTCAATTAAAAACACAAAGGGGATCAATTAATGCTGGATTAGTATCCTGAAGTAGTAGTCCATTTACAGCTTTCATAGCATGGGCGCTCTGGCCACGGGACCGAATAAACAGTTTTAAAACAGTCTCAACGTTTTGGCAACATTTACTACCGTCATTATCATCGTTATCATCATCACCATCACCACCATGTGCGGGGTCGCGTATAGGGGCAATACAAAATTAATTAATATGTAGCCTATAATGACCATTAACATGTGTCGGATGTTACAATTGTACAATACGAATACGCATAATAACAATGGTATGAGTAACCCATTACGTATGAGTAATTATATTAATCTTTATGTACCAAATACGCACACATTCACAAAATACAGCACTCAGGTGTAGGGCAATTAATCCCTTTTGTATTGAGCGTATTTACGTAGGCCTACTCATGATGACAGTAAATTTTGTCTAAACGTCAACTCAAATGTCTGGTAAATAAACGAACCTGACAAAACCTTTAATCGCTTCTTGAGTCATAGTCATTATTAAACTCGACATAACTACTTGTGTTACGCGATTGATGTTCGTGTTAAACGATTGATGACCCATGTAATAATACAAATTATATAATAGTAATTAAAGTAACATTAGTATTAAATTATACTATACAATATTTATTGTCATCATCAGGACCTGTGTATGAATACAAAAGAAATATCAAACACAACAGATCAATTATTTGAGTGAACGTGTTTGTGTATGTGTGTGTGTGCGCGCGCGCGTATGTGTGTATTATTATATATGTGAAGGAGTTGAAACAGTTTGTTTCAAATCTATAACAGTCTACCAGATAACTCTCTACTCCAGATACCAGATACTCTATAACAGTCTACACTGTTATCTGGTACATAATTCTCTAATTTAGGTGAGTAGGATAGTGTAAATAGAGATGGGAAGAGTGTTAGAGTGTCATTGCAGAAAGAGACAAAGTGAGAGAGAGAGAGAGAGAGAGAGAGAGAGAGAGAGAGAGAGAGAGAGAGAGAGAGAGAGAGAGAGAGAGAGAGAGAGAGAGAGAGAGACAGACAGAGAGACAGACAGAGAGTCAGAGAGCGAGTGAGAATACGAGGTAGAGTGAGAATGGGTGAGAGAGAGGGTGTGATTGTTGACATAGGCCTATACATAATTTTAAAATGTTCTATAGTACTCTGTATATACCTGTATATACATAGTTCTCGCAAAATAATAAGTTACAACAATATGATTATAAGTATTATCCATTTTCACTTGATAGACAGGTGTACCATAAACTTGTGTTTGTAATATTATGTAAATTCTCTTATGTAAGTTTGTAAAGTTCTACAGTTATTGTGTAATTTATAATTCTCTAAATTAATGACGGTGTTTTCAATACCAGTAGTGAGTGAAACATAATAAAAATAGCTTTTAATAATTTACATAATTGAACATCCCTATAATCTGTATTTAGCTATATGTTTACTATGCTATATGTTGACAGGTATATGTATAAACGTTTTCTGTACCAATTCTAATACAGTATATAATTGTTGATTACTGATTTTTATTAATTACAAGTACCATTACATTATGAGTAATTTAAATTGCAATACTCTATAAATTATGTTCTGGGATATTATAATTTTCTCGTTACATTTACGGAAAACATTTGTAGATGTAAAACAAACTGTTTCAATTCCTTCACATATACAGTGATACACACATACGCCCGCACGCGCGCGCGCACACACATAGACAGACAGACTCACATACACAAACACGTTCACTCAAATAATTGATCCGTTGTGTTTGACATTTCTTTTGTATTCATACACAGGTCCTGATGATGACAATAAATATTGTCGAAATGTCGACACAAATAATTTAAAATTTATGTTATACTTTTTGACCGATCCTCACAAACCCTTCACCGAAAAAATTCATTGATTGACGGTCAATACGAATTTAAGGATTTTTTAGTATTAAAAATTGTAAAATAACGTACAAACAACAGAGGTAGTTCTACTGTAATTAATTAGAAACTCAAATTTTACACATAGAATATTAATTTGATTAATTTATTATTATACTTTAAATTAACTACTGTATAATATTCTTCAAATCTAGACTAGTGTACGAGACATTATAAAAATCCACATTGTGTACCTCCATTTATTTTGGTTAATGGAGGTTCTAATGTGTAGGCTACATAAGATTAGATGTGGAGTTTTATTCGGTGTCAGACCACTCAGCGCACGCGGTCGCGTAATTTGTGTATAATAAATGCACGTAATACTCATGGTCAAGATTATCATCATCATCATCAACCGAATTGACACAATGAGACGCGTGACGTCTGATGTGACCAGAGGCGCCCTTAGATGTGCTTCGGGTGCGATCGTACAAGGCTCGAACTTTTCGGAATCTACTCGCTCTTTCAAACAACAGTCTCCATATTGTTCCTGCATTCTATGAATAATTTTTGCAGGAAATGTATCACATTTCTTGCGTGACGTAGTCAACAATGGGCCATTCATTTTAAATTGATTTTTAAACCTGTTGTAAACTGATGATAATAAAACAATAAATTAACAAACGGACGCTGTGAGCTTATAATCTGTAACAAACCAATCAGTGTTGCCGTATCCTTAATGGGGGTACGCAGATTATTATTTCGGGGGGGTTCAACAAAAATATTGACGGGCTAAACCTTATGTATATCGTATATCCTAACAGTATTTATGCACAAACACCGAATTAACCATAACATGCAAAGATGTGTGGACCGATGCATTATTGTGGTGTAATTTCCATAGATCGTCTTTTCACTAATCTTGCCATTCCCTTTAGACGTGTAACATAGCATGCCCAAAAGTGATCGTTATTCATCATAGCACCCAAGGATAAACATTCTTGGAACACTATACCACATTATTCATTTTGTTATTCATCTTCAGCTTCAACTCATTCACGACTATCTTTGAAGCGTTGTAACATTCATAAACCTCTCGTTTATACATGCTAGATTTACCGTAAACGCTTGCAACATTTTCATCATGTCACACCACTTTACCTCGTTTTTTTAATAAAACTTGATCAAGTTCTCTAATCCTGCATTGCAAAATGTTCAGAAATGCAAACAAATTAAAACGCAACTCACTCAAACTAAGCCTACTCATCCAATATGGCTATAATTTTTGTCGATTGTTACAAAATGTATACCAATGTCATATTTTTTCAAATCAGACTATTTTAATGTGGGAAATTTAAAAGTTACACGAACTTATTGATCACGTTCGCGTAATACGCAATATTAAAAATATAAGGAGATTATTTGTTTAAGAAAAGTAAATAAATTATATTATTTATAAATAGCACTGTGATATTATTTTATTTCACACTGTTGTTAATACTGTTTTTACTTACCTTGACATCAGTTCGTACTAAGAACGTTTATCCCCTTACCTAACAAGCATTATGTTAAGTCATCAAGAATGCAACGAGTTGTACGGTTCGATATCTATGGAATGTGGTATGAACATTTGGTAGAGGGCATTCTCACAACACTAAACTGAAAAGAAAATATATCCAGTACATTTGACATGATACTATGATACACAGAAAGCCTGACTGTTAAGCTCAGTCTTGGCTATAGCAATGGAATGGACACAGAATAGTTACGGTACAATTTTTCTCTACGTAGTTAAAATGAATCCGAACATTGGTCTAAATATTCCATACCGGATAGGATCTCAACCTGCGCTAACATTTCATCCAGGCTCGAGTCTGGCTATATCAAAGAACCCTGCTTAAACGAAGATCTTAAAATATCGAAGAACCTCGTTTAAGCTAAATAAGATTCTTAAATATATGCCTGTTTTCAAGTATTTTTCTTTTTTTTGTTACAATTTTTTAAATAATGTGCAGTATTTCGTTGAAAACAGAGTTCTGCAGCTGCGAGAGCTTACTAGTGGTGTGATAATGTCCATATACAATGAATTTTGTACAAACGTTTTGTAGGACCACTAGTATTGGCTACGGAGTTGGACAACAACGGACGGACAGAGATATGCAGCCAGGTGTTACCGCGTCTAATGATGTATAGATAAGCTCGGCGCACAGAACACGGGCTTATCAGTATCGGCGCTCAGAGCACGATTTCATCGTTGGCGCTCAGAGCACGGGCGCTCTGACCACATAGCCTTAGTTACGATGACTAACAAACGAACAATGTGATTGTTCTTACACTTTCACCGCGCATTGCTGACACGACTGTGAGAGAGATGGAATGCAGGAAACGGAAGAGAGAGAGAAAGGAATGTAAAACTATAGGCATAACGGCTCGCTCAATAATTATTACGCACATTTTCCACTACAACTGATTTATTATTATTATTATTATTTGCGGGGGCCTACAGGCTATGCCGCATCCCGCATTTCGATCGCCATTTCTCCCTATGTTTCCAGTCATCGTCTTTAATAGCTCGATCTCTCATGCGTTTCCTAATTCCTGTTCTCCATTGTGTTGTCAGTCTTCCTTTTCTTCTCCTGTTTTGTGGTGTGTAAGTCAATGCTTTCTTCTCCTCCATTCTCATTAAGTGACCATACCATAGCAACTGTCTGGATTCTATTCTTTCTACTGTTGTAAATATGCGCCCTGTTTCCTTCTTATATCTTCGTTTCTAACATGTTGCATTCTAGAAATATTACACGCTCTTCTTAAGAAGTCCATTTCCACAGTTTATATAATCTTTTTCTCTTTATCTGAAAGTTGCAAGCATTCGCAGCCATAAGTTCAAATGGGCTCCACGATAGTTGTGTCGAATCCACAATAGTTTAGTTTGAAGTTTCATTTTGTTCGACCAAATTAATGAGTTCAGCAAACGAATAGCCTTTTTTCCCTGTTGTATCCTATTTTACAACTGATTTATTATTATTTTAATATTAATGACCGTGTTGTTAATAAGCTACGTATGAGCATGTGTGTGATTGTGCAAGCATAAGTGAATACCTGAGTCATTATAACGTGCCGACAGAATGACTCATCAGAGAATGGCTTTTAAGGGTGGTACCAACAATCAGGAAGACAAAGACTGGAAAATTCAGAATGATATGGAACAAAGATTTCTTTCAACATAGTATGTCATAGACTTTTTTTGAGACAATTGCTAAAAAAAGATATATAATATAGAATGGAACGTCGATAACACGAATCTCAAGGGGATTATAAAAAATTCGTGTTATCCAGGAATTCGTCAAAAACAAGGTTCGTGTTATCAAGGTTAACATAACAAAAGTTCGTGTTATCAAGGTGAGTCATTGATACGTCCGTTTGAGTCATTGTCCTAATTCATAACGTTCGGCTTACTGATTTCGCTGCCGTGGGTAATTCGTCTTAAAGAGGTCTAATCGTGTTATAGAGGCTCTGTTGAGTAAAAGTTCGTGTATGAAGGCTAATTAGTACACATTTTAAGCTCAAATCAACGAAAATTTGGCTTATCAAGGTTCTTGTCTAAGGAATTTCGGGTTATAGAGGTATTTTTAACACTGAGTGTTATGGGACATTCAAGGGGATTGAAAAAAAATCGTGTTATCAAGGAATTCGTGTTATTGAGGTTCGTGGTACCGAGATGCCACTGTATCAAACTTACATTTTTCTTTTGAGTCCGCAGTGGACAATGCACCGTGATCGAATAAGTCTCAGGCTAATGGTCTTTCATGAAGTCCGGCAAGCCTCAGATTAGGTTCAGTTTTCAACAGCTGACGCCGGTGGTCCTTGTCTTTCCTAACCTAATACCCGTTGTGCTCTGCATTTTGGGGCGCGGGGATAAACTCAATTTCAACTCGGAGACGGTGATTGACACAAAGTATAATCCCAGGCGGTGAGAGGCGGAAGGATCTTGATTTACTAACGTGTGTGGGAATTAAGTGTCGGTCTACTTAAGTTCCAGAAGTGGGGGGGGTCTGTACCACGGAATTGCAAGGTGGGGACTGCTCCTTTGGGGGGGCGTATATTTTGTTAACGGCGAAATGCGTTACTCTTCCGAAGGGGGAGGGTCCTGTCTCGAGCTCGAGGCGGTGCAAGTAAACGGAATGAGGGGGGGGGCTTCATCAATCCTTCCCTGCAAAACTGATGCCGTTTTGTGACGAAAATACGATGAGTAAAAATACAAAAATTTTATACGCTTGAAAGATTAATCACCTATCAGCTGGAAAAGTTGTAAACGGTACGAGCGTATCATAAACTACACACGCTCCAAACGTTGACAAATAAAGGATAAAAAGCATATTTGAATTTTGAAATATTCTTTTAACTCTGCAAACGAAAATTACATAGGAGTACTTCTGGAACACGTATACATTGAAATATTAATTTTAAAATACTTTTATATTATTATTAGCGGGGGTCCTACAGTCTATGCTGCATCCCGCATTTCGATCGCCATTTCTCCCTATCTTTTCAGTCATCGTCTTCAATAGCTCGATTCTTATGCTTTTCCTAATTATTATTCTCCATTGTGTTGTGAGTCTTCCTTTTCTTCTCCTGTTCTGTGGTGTGTAAGTCAATGCTTTCTTTGGCCATCGTTTCTCCTCCATCCTCATTACGTGACCATACCATAGAAACTGTCTGGATTCTATTCTTCCTGCTGTTGTAAATATGCGCCCTATTTTCCTTCTTATATCTTCGTTTCTAACATGTTGCATTCTAGAAATATTACACGCTCTTCTTAAGAAGTCCATTTCCACAGTTGCTATCATCTTTTTCTCTTTATCTGAAAGTTACCAGCATTCGCAGCCATAAGTTAAAATGGGCTCCACAATAGTTGTGTAGATTGTCAGTTTAGTTTGAAGTTTAATTTTGTTCGACCAAAGTAATGAGTTTAGCAAGCCTTTTTTCCTTGTTGTATCCTATTTTTTATGTAATTCTTTGTTGTTCCATCTTCTGAAATAATGAATCCAAAATATTTGAATTCGCTACACTTTCCGATTCTATGGATCTGCAGATCTGAGTCTTCTTCTTGCATGTCTCCTATTTTAATACTTTTACGACACGAAAAAACTGTATCTATAATTACTAGTACGCACCTTGAGCTGCAGAACTCGCTCACTATTTTGAATAAAGTCCATTTATTATTGGATGGATTATGATATTAGATAATCTTTCAGTTATCGTAAGAACTGCGACAATCCGGGTTACCCTACTACTTTTTGTTTAATAACGTGTTAATTGTAGAGTACTCATACAATAAACGCAAAACATTCCAAATAATCTGATTTGTGTTAAGATTCCTAGCTTAATTTTTATAATTTTTCAAATTTTTGATGCAATTTTTGGGGCCTTGGATCGTCTTTACTACAGACGCATAACTCCCAGGCGTCTCGCCGCCGCACGTGCCTGACTGCGGAAAGTGAGTTGTACCGTGGTTACGAGGCGCGGGGGAGAAATAAGATATGTATATTCTTCTTCGTCTCCTCTCTAAGGATTAGGTTATATAAACCTGTTCCGGCACCCATCTCATCCTCGGACGACCCACGTCTCTTCTACCACTGGCTTTATAGCTTATCCTTTGCCAGGCTCCTACTGCCACAGTTTTCAGACCTTATTCCGAGGCTGCTTTGGGTACTGCAAGTATTATAAAGTTTTAGATGAACAGGTTACTGGCCTGTTGCACAACCGTCTACCAGGAGGTGCTGAGACTTTTCTGTCAGGGATCCGAAAGGCCCTTGTTTTGGGGCACAAGAGATCCGCCCTCACCCTTCTCTTTCTGAGATAGGATTTGGTGGCTTCGTATCAGTTATTCTCGTACTGAAAGTTTTCTAGTATTTCCAGAGCTCACACATCGGCATCAGTGAGCACTCTAAGATCCTAGCCAACCTAAAATTAAGAAAGGAAGACACCCTAGCCCTCGATTAATCTAGTAGCGTCGGAGTCAGAAAAGAACAAGAGACAGTCAAGAGAGACTAGACAGGAAAGACTAAAGGAAGGAATCTCAACCAAGAGAAGTTGAAACAAAGTGAGAATCCAGCTAGGGCACACGTATTCAGAAGATGTGGACCCCTGAAGTATAACTAGTTAACGTTAAATGCAAAGTAACGATCACAACATTTCCATCCGTCCACAAACCTCATCACTACACAACACAAAGAAATGGAGTGTCTACAAATTTTTTTTTCGATGGAGGACCAGTTGACATGAAGTATCGTGCGCGTTTCCAGTTGGTTTCATGTGTAGCGCAAACAAGATGGTTGCAAAAATATGGAACGTGTTACCTCAGAAAGACGATTCAACAATTCCTGGGTACAACTAATGTACTAATTATTACATGCTAAAATATACAATTAGGCATATTTAGTTTCGGGTATATTTGATCATGCTATAATTAAAAATATAAGCCTTTCAACGTTAAATTTACTACTGACAGTAAACTCTAATAATTATATTTTCAATTAGCTTATTAAGACATCCCCTTTCAAACACGCAGTGTAATATTTGTAATTAAAATGTACACATTTTGTTTATTTGACATTAAATAATGTGTAGGCCTACGTGTGAATTAGATTTTATGTAAGCATAGTCAAGATGGATGCTATAATACCTTTCTTCAGTCTTTACTTTCAAAAAGAATATTCAACAATCCACCAACCATCCAACAACCATGCAAATTAGTCTGCTGCCGTTTCTTCTTGAAACATCGCTAAACTCGCACTTCTATATTTTACTCTTACAAACTTCAAACGTTAATGAAACGAAAACGTAATTGGAGTCGACCATCTTTCGCACAAGAACAAACATGAACGACTTCTTAATAAGAAATTTGGAACGCAATTTATTATAGTAACAACCTCATTGCCGCTTGGCCACGGAATCGATGTCCTACTGTACTTTTTGGAAACATTGGCGCAGATACATGAACAATTTGAGGCGTATCATTTATTAAACGTGGTATTTCTGTGAGATATCTATATCCACTCCACAACTTATATCACATTCTAAACATTGTTCCTTCGTTTGTCTGGAAATAACATTTCTTGTTGATTGACATTTACGGATATTTCCCAAAAAACATCATTTTTTTTAAATTTTCGCGATGAGATTTTCCTGCAATTTAGTACGCACCAACACTAAAGTGTTTAATGAAGAAATTTGTGTTAGTGGTTGAAATCACAATCAGAATGAACAATATTGCACACCACTATATAAAAATTATTCCGATTAGCGCTTTCAAGCTTCATAGCTCATCGTCAGATCAGGAATAGACAGAAAATATTTAATACCCAACCCTTCACCCCTCTCCCCCACCCTGCTCACCCACAACAAACTAAAAATTAATGACCCTTCTCCACCCCCTAAACTCTGTCTCACCATCTGTACAGTTACATATTTTTCTAGTAAATTCCTTGTGTTTCAGTGTGTGTGTGTGTGTGTGTGTGTGTGTGTGTGTGTGTGTGTGTGTGTGTGTGTGTGTGTGTGTGTGCATCCTGTTAACTACCCTCTTCCTCTCCACACACTGGGTCAGTCACACACCCTTATTTTAAAACAACCAATTAGTACTATGAAATATAATTCTTAATCTTATCTATCTGCCCTCTCTCATTTACTTCTTAATCATGTTATAAAATATTTCTTCATTATCAAATTTAATTTTAATATTAATTAAATTGTCTAACCCTTTTTCTCTTTCTTTCAATATTTCTAACTCCTCTCTAAGCTTCCTTTCAACTGTGTTATTTACTACTTTTACAATTTCGTATTCTTCCAAAGGATTAACAAACTTGTGGTTGTCTTCTATGAAATGTCTTGCATATAACGAATTGGTTGTTCTATTACCTTCTCCACGTTTGTGGTCAGACAACCTGCATGCGAATTTTCGTCCTGTCTCCCCTAGGTACACTTTGTTGCAGTCTTTACATTTTAATTTATAAATTCCGCTTTTCTGTAATACTGGAATTTTTTCTATATTCTTATTCCTTATCTTATCAAATACCGTTTCACATTTTTTAATAGCTATATCTACTCCATATTTATTAAAACATTTTATAATTTTTCTAGTATGTGAACCTATGTATGTCAATGACCCTGCATAATTCTTTTGCTCTGGTTCTATTTTAGCTTTTTGTATGTTGACCCTTTTCATAACTTTATCCACTATGTTGGTGCTATAATTATTATTCCTTACAATTCCCTTTATCGTTTTTAACTCCCTATCTTTTGATTCGGTCTCTTTTAAACACTTCTGAGCTCTGTAACAAAAGGAATTGATTGCCGCCATTTTATATCTGTATGGGTGGTACGACTCTCTTGGTATAATTATATCAGGATACGACTCTTTCCTAAATATCCCAAACTGTAGTTTCTCATTATCTTTAATTTCTATGTTTAAATCTAAGTAATTTATTTGCTTACCTCCTATCTCTTCCTTAAATTGTAAGTTTTTATCCTTATTATTTACCTCCTTTATAAACTCATGCACTTCTTCTATGCTTCCTTCCCAAACTACTAATACATCATCAACGTATCTAGACCATAATTTTATATTGTCTTTATACTTATTGGAAGTTATTAATTGCTTTTCAAAATCATTCATGTATATTTCAGCAAGAATAGGGGATAATGAAGACCCCATAGGTAAACCTTTTTTCTGTATATAAAACTTGTTATTAAACCTAAAATAGTTCTGATTTACACATTCTTTAATTACTTTCATCAACTGCTTTTTATACCTGTATTCTCCCATATTATTATCGTTTATTAACTTAATAACTTTATTTACTGTGATATTAGTAAACATGTCCTTAACATCCAGTGATATCAATTTTGTATTTACATTAATGGTAATATTTTCTAATTTTTCTATCAATTTTATATTATTCTCTATGTTGTATTTTGTCCAAAATTCATATTTCTCTTTCAGTACTCTGCTAACTTCCTTTGATAATTTATAAATAGGTGCATTAATAAAAGAAACAATCGGTCTAATTGGTTTTCCTTCTTTATGTATCTTAACCTGACTTTTAAAAGTTGGTGCTGTTGGATTACTTTCCAATAAATACTTTTTCTTTTTTTCCTCTATAAGTGTTATCTGTTTCATCATTTGTTTTATCCTTGACTGGTACTTACTTGTACAGTCATACTTTATTTCCTCGTATGGTCCTTCCCTTATAAATTCTTCCGTTTTCTTTATGTATTCTTCCTTTCTCATTAGTACCATTGTATTTCCTTTATCCGCCTTCTTAACTATAATATCATTCTTCTTTATTTTATTCTTTAGTTTAGTTACAGTTGCTTTGATTTTTTGTTCATTCTTTGAATTATACAAACTTTTCTTAAATATTTTATCTACTACATTCCCTACTTCCCACCTTATTCTTTTTTTATCATTTTCATTCCCTAGTTTTTGTATTATGCTTTCGCATTCAATAATCGTTTTTTCTTGATTTAATTCTGGTGGCGGTGCGTATTTTAAGCCTTTCGCTAACATTTCTTTTTCATCCGTATTGAAATTTACCTCTGTAAGGTTTATTACTCTTTTTTCATAGTTATTCTTAGAGAGGTATTCCTTTTTTACTTCGTTCTTTCTTATTAATTTATTTAACTTATCTACCATTTTTTTATTTTTATTTTCCAATTTCTTTTCTATGTACCCCAAACCAAAATTATATAATATATAGAATTATGCAGGGTCATTGACATACATAGGTTCACATACTAGAAAAATTATAATTTTTTTTAATAAATATGGAGTAGATATAGCTATTAAAAAATGTGAAACGGTATTTGATAAGATAAGGAATAAGAATATAGAAAAAATTCCAGTATTACAGAAAAGCGGAATTTATAAATTAAAATGTAAAGACTGCAACAAAGTGTACCTAGGGGAGACAGGACGAAAATTCGCATGCAGGTTGTCTGACCACAAACGTGGAGAAGGTAATAGAACAACCAATTCGTTATATGCAAGACATTTCATAGAAGACAACCACAAGTTTGTTAATCCTTTGGAAGAATACGAAATTGTAAAAGTAGTAAATAACACAGTTGAAAGGAAGCTTAGAGAGGAGTTAGAAATATTGAAAGAAAGAGAAAAAGGGTTAGACAATTTAATTAATATTAAAATTAAATTTGATAATGAAGAAATATTTTATAACATGATTAAGAAGTAAATGAGAGAGGGCAGATAGATAAGATTAAGAATTATATTTCATAGTACTAATTGGTTGTTTTAAAATAAGGGTGTGTGACTGACCCAGTGTGTGGAGAGGAAGAGGGTAGTTAACAGGATGCACACACACACACACACACACACACACACACACACACACACACACACACACACACACACACACACACACACACACTGAAACACAAGGAATTTACTAGAAAAATATGTAACTGTACAGATGGTGAGACAGAGTTTAGGGGGTGGAGAAGGGTCATTAATTTTTAGTTTGTTGTGGGTGAGCAGGGTGGGGGAGAGGGGTGAAGGGTTGGGTATTAAATATTTTCTGTCTATTCCTGATCTGACGATGAGCTGTGAAGCTTGAAAGCGCTAATCGGAATAATTTTTATATAGTGGTGTGCAACACTAAAGTGGTTACGAGAACTTCCTCTTGTCGGGCTGTGAGGCCGTGGTCCAAGGTTGTTTGGTGCAAACGTTTCGGTTGTGCCTTCGACGACCATCTTCAGGAGAGAAGGGTGCAAAACACTGACAAAGGTTTCGTAGTCAGTGGCCACTGAACTGTGGTTGTGTAGTGGCTATGAGTAGGACACACACAGTTATAAACTTTTCGAGTCCGCACGAAGTTGCTGTCTGACGCCACCAGCCATTCGGAAGAAAGGCAAATTCTTATTGGTTCGCTATAGCTCGCGTCCAAAGAGCACTCAATGAGAAGACTCACCCCGCCGATTCATTGCAATAGATGCATGTTTCTGAATCTGGACAAACTCCATATGCAGGTGAGGGAAATATGCTCTCACCGACGACAGAAGCCTCGTCTCTTCAAAGAGTATGCGATGGTCGGCATTGGCGAGTGCGTGCTCCGCTATTGCAGACTTTTCCGGCTGCCTCAAATGACAGGAGGGGCTGTGTTCATCGACGCGGGCATGGACACTGCGTTTCGTAGTTCCGATGTACAACTGGCCCCACGAGCAAGGAACTCCATACACTCCGCACAACTAAAGTGGTTAGTAGCCAACAGCAATTTTGCACAGACAACTGAAACCAGATTACGTAGTTTGTGGAACAGGTATCAACGTATGGGAAGATAGATGACTATGACGACCCACAAACAGTTTCTATTCACAGGGAACAGACGCGATGAATGAACTTTGTGTACAGTTGAATGAGTGACCCGTAAAAGGCAGGAAGGGCGACACGGGAACGCCTCTCCATCATTCATTGTCTTTCTGTACCATTTGTTATCGTCGTCTTATTGTCGTTACTATTATTATTTCAGACCACCTATGAATGCGTAATATCGTATTAAGAAACGAGCACGCAACACGGTAGACGGTTCCTCTAATTGGAACTGCACGAGTCTTCGAACAATGCCAATGGTAATTTTTCAGTTGGCCTACATTTTTGTAGCGGCCCATACGCAAAACACTGAGATTTGTCAAACTGTCTCTTGTCACATACAATCCTCTCCTTGTTTACTGAAAGTATATGCCGCCGTTATAATACAGTTGTGTCTTCCATGTTTCTTTTTTTTTCCAACTAAGGTCACTCGTAACCGGCTATGCTTATAATGTTAAAATCATCAATTTTGAGACCCATTATCTCAAAACCTGTCAAAGATAGAAGTCTGAAATTTTAGCATGCTGGTTAGCACATTGTACTCTTCAAACATTACTACAATTATAAGGACAATCAAATAAATACGTTACTCACCGTCAGAGGCTTAATTCTTATACATGCGATGTTATACTATACTCAACATGTTTCGGGACAGCTTGTCCCATTCTTCAGGAGTAAAACACATACTCTTCAAACTCAATTGAGGATGAATTGTCAAACATTATAAAATATTAAAATCCAAAACACACATTGAATAAATTAATGAAACTACAACATTAAGCGCACGTGTAGGCTACAAGGTGCACACCTCACGCCGGCTGAACGCGCACTAAGTAAATCACTCATCGCTCGAAAGATGTCGCAGTGCAGTATCATATAAAACATTCGACTTAAAGTTTAGTTGATCGTTCAAAACAAGTGGCCTGGTGTTACTATTATTATAAGCTTTGTAAACTCGAATTCTTCGAGAGCGTTCATATACTGTCCCTTATTGCAAATATGGAGGGGGACTAAGTTAGTCTTAAAATCAGTGTAGCCGTGATTTTCATCGACAAGATGTTTAGCAAAACTAGATTTCATGTTTTCAAGGGCACGATAACTGGTGGGTGGCCTATGTTCAACGAACCTTTTTAAAAAACCACGGCCGGTCTGTCCCACATAAAACGCATCGCAATCATCGCACATCAATTTGTATACCCCCGTTTTCTTCTCGAGGGCTGTAGGTACATGAGTGCGCAAGGTATTTAAAATGTTATTAGTTGTTCTATAGGCAGCGATAAGATTGCCATTATTTTTCAGAATAGGTGCTACAATCTTGGGCATAAGGTCTGTGTAAGGAGTCAGGGCATATTTATGCGTTCCCTCCCTAGGTGTTCCACGTGTGTTAGTATCCTTATGTTTCTTACGTTTTCTAACGATGCTGTCTATCAATGATTCCTTGTAACCGTTAGAGGACGCGATGTGTTTAATGATACTCAACTCGTTATAGTAATCATGCAAGCTAAGGGGTACTGACAAGAGACGGCTGATCATACTATGAAAGGCGGCCATCTTATGAGTCACCGGATGATGGGATGTAGCAGTAATAACGATATCAGTAGCAGTAGACTTCCTGTATATACCAAACTGAATCTTATTTCCATGCCTACTGACAGTAAGATCCAAGAAGTTTAATTTACCGTTATCTTCGATTTCTAGTGTAAACTTCATATTGTCATTGATGCTATTCAAATAATTGTCTAAAATGTCAATCTGACGGTGTGTGCCATTGTAAATCATAAAAGTATCGTCAACGTAACGTCCATAAAACACTATGTTAGATTCAAATCTATTGTTAGAAAATATAAAAGAATTTTCAAAATAATTTAAGTAAACTTCGGCCAAAAGGCCTGATAATGGGGATCCCATTGCCAACCCTTTGAGTTGGCTGTAGAATTCCTTGTTATGTGTAAAGTAATTTTGATTGAGAAGTAAGTCTAAAAGGTCCATCAACTCCATAATACATTCAGCGCTTAATTTTTTCGCATTAACAAGGTTATCCCTAAGGACCCTGAGGGTGTCAATAACTGGAACATTAGTGTATAGTTTGACGATGTCAAACGAAGCCAACTTGTAGTGAGACTCAATTGTTAAATCTTTTATTTTATTAATGAAATCTGTGTTGTTAGCAACGCTACGATTATCGGTCAGGCTCAAATTTTGTTTAAGTACACTTACCAGTTTTTTGGCCGTTTTGTATCCCGGTGCAGTGGTGAAGTTGACTAACGGTCTTATTGGAAAGCTAACCTTGTGGATTTTCGGTAACCCTGTCAATACCGGTGCTCTAGAGTTGATAGGTTTTAAAGACCTCCTAGTGCGCTCATCAAATAGGTGTAGTACACATTTGTTCAAATTCTGGTTTAGTTTTTGGACATATTTATCAGTGGGATCCACGTTTAATTACTTTATGTTATTATTAGAACCATGGCACATAAAAAATAAATTCCTAGAGCCAGTCAACATGTAAATAACAGCTTACCCGTACATACAAAAAAAAAGAAGAATAATATACGAGACCGACACCCAAGATCTATGGCTTTATGAAATATAATTTTCAAGAGCCAGTCAACAGTAAATACCAGCTTACCCGTACATACAAAAAGAAGAATAATATACGAGACAGACACATACCAACTTGGCATAAACCATAATTTCCAAGAGCCAGTCAACATGTAAATAACAGCTTACCCGTACATACAAAAAAAAAGAAGAATAATATACGAGACTGACACCCAAGATCTATGGCTTTATGAAATATAATTTCCAAGAGCCAGTCAACAGTAAATACCAGCTTACCCGTACATACAAAAAGAATAATAATATACGAGACCGACACCCAAGATCTATGGCTTTATGAAATATAATTTCCAAGAGCCAGTCAACAGTAAATACCAGCTTACCCGTACATACAAAAAGAAGAATAATATACGAGACCGACACCCAAGATCTATGGCTTTATGAAATATAATTTCCAAGAGCCAGTCAACAGTAAATACCAGCTTACCCGTACATACAAAAAGAAGAATAATATACGAGACCGACACCCAAGATCTATGGCTTTATGAAATATAATTTCCAAGAGCCAGTCAACAGTAAATACCAGCTTACCCGTACATACAAAAAGAAGAATAATATACGAGAAAGACACCTAATAACTTGGGACATAAAATAATTTCCAAGAGCCAGTCAACATGTAAATAACAGCTTATCCGTATACGAGACAGACACATACCAACTTGGCATAAACCATAATTTCCAAGAGCCAGTCAACATGTAAATACCAGCTTACCCGTACATACAAAAAGAAGAATAATATACGAGACAGACACATACCATCTTGGCATAAAAAAGATAAATTCCTAGAGCCAGTCAACATGTAAATACCAGCTTACCCGTACATACAAAAAGAAGAATAATATACGAGAAAGACACCCAAGAACCATGGCACATAAAATAATTTCCAAGAGCCAGTCAACAAGTAATTAACAACTTACCCGTACATATACAAGAAAAAGATAATTTACGATGAGATTGCAAAAAGAAGGAGGAAGACAAAAGTGAATGAATTTCATTATAAAATGGATATACACTACATGAGGCATGAAACCAAAACCAAGTGAGAGCCTATTAAGTGAAATATACACAGGTATGTGGGTAAAGAAGATACAGAAAAATATAAAGTGATATAAAGTGAACTAACAGAAGAAAGATTAATTGATACCGAAGAATAATGAACAATACCATACTAAGAAAGACAATCAAGAGAAAATACCAATGAAGAACTGTAAACCGAATTATCCTAGAGAAAAATATGAAGATTAAGTTAAGATGAATCAAGAAGAGAAGAATATAATTAAGTATAAACCGCAAGTGCGTGAAGTAATCCCAAGAATGTTTATTATTAGTCAGAAGATTGACTACTTTTATATTATATGATATGAATTGACTGAAGAATTGTACCAGCAATCATTTATATTTTGAACAGAGATGATTTACCTCTGAATTTATTTGATGTTAGTATGGCCAGCAGAGAATGAAGGTCAAATGAGCCACTCTGAGCTGCCCCAGCTAAAATGTTAGGGAAATAGGGAACTAAATAGTCTAGGGAAGACAGATACAAAAAAAAATAAAATAAAAATAAAGTATGATTCATAAAAGAAAATGGAAGGATACAAAAAGAACAGAAGATTCAATATAAAGAAGAGTACACCAATTGATAAATTCTTCATTAATTTAGTATAGGGATTCAGAATTAATCAATTCTTATAGGAAGGCATATGTAACGTATCAAAATTATCGTTACATAAATATAATATCAAATGCCCAGAATAAAAATCTACCATGCACATATCTAAGCCGATATATCCAAACACACCAACAAAATGAAAAAAACAACACTAAAATGTAGAAGTCAATCGTATATCCATGGATAAATAATGTTGAAGAAAATAAGCACCGTAGAAGGAAGAAATTATAATTGAATAATTGAATAAATCATCAATATTATCACAAGAGGAAGAGTGAACCAAGCCACTACGTTAGCAACCAGGACCCAATAGATCCAATAAGTGAGGGAAAGGACCAATAAGTGAGGGAAAGGATCCAATAAGTGAGGGAAAATACCCGATAAATGAGGAAAAATTTATATAAGAAGAGGAAAAAACCTATATATAAGAAGCGGAAGAATATATAATAAATAATGAAAATATTTAATAATGAACAAGAAAACGACATTACCAGTGTGAAGAAGACACGATAAATAAGGAAAGTATTTAATAAATGAAGAAAATACCCAGAAAATAAGATTATACTACCAATATGAAGAGTAACAAATAAGTGAATAATGATACCCCAACAAGGAAGAACCTGAAGGAAAACAAGTGACCAAGAACAAAGTATTGACCATGTAATAAGCAGCCACAGACAATAATAGTGAGTTACTTACAGTGAATTGATTAGTACCAAAATACCACGATCTCAAGCAAACTAACGCAAACAATAAAAGTGTAGTGTTTATAGAAAGTGAAAATAATAAGTAATAACAAAGATATACAACAATCTCAAATAAACAACACAGACAAAAAGTGTATTATTAATGAGACAAAACGTATAATAAAGTAAAACATTATAAATATCACAAGTAAACTGAAATCCAGTATAAAAATAATTGCTCAATTATGAAATTAAATGGAACTATTTACCAGTAAATACCATGACTGACATTGAATATAGAATCTTTATAAACCCATACATTTAAATATCAGGAGAGTGAAAAGTAAAGCCAATACAGAATGTAATTCATAGTATATAAGAAATAAGACAGCATGTATTAGATAAAAAAACAAGCAACCCAAACCAAGTGTAAAAACCCAATGTATATGTCAATAACCAGTTAGAATTAGATAACAATATGTGAACAGATAGTATATAATAGAAGTAAAATAAAGAAAACAATTGTACTAGATAATAGTAATAATCATCATAGTAAATACATACGGGAATGAGCAAGAAACTAAACTAAGCAATACATATAAGCATTGTTGTCATCCAATAGTATACACATAACCTCAACTGAACAGAATCTGCAACACAGAATCATAAATAACAATTAGAAAAGCACTGACAAAAGTATTTACATGATGCAACAACCAAACTAGAATAAATAATAAACAGAATAAACCCAGTATAAACTAAGGAACACAAATATATACCTTATATAGTTTAAACAAATCATAGCCAAATTACCAAACCACAGGGTGACTGACAGAATTACATAAAAAACTCAGTTAAGACTAATCAGGAAGAGGAAACTAGCATAACAGTAGTTACAAGAATACTCAATACCTCTTTGAGAACCATTAACAAACATTAAATACATGAATTTATGTAATAATAATAATAATAAACAATAATACATGTCAGATGGAACTAGATGTAAATAACAATCCAACACAGAATTGTGAATAAGTAGCACAGTAGGGAATATTAAATACCCAAGATAAGCTATAGACAAAATCTAAAGACAAGTTAATGGATGAAAATACATCCCTAATACCAAACTAATAATAAAACAAAGAGTGTCAATGTGACAGGACACATAACATGGTATAATAAAACCACTCGATGTAAATAAACGAAGCTATATTGATAAATACTAAGCTGCACAAAAGCTGTAGTATCGTTTGATATACAAACCAAGGACAAAAGAATTGTATTAGAATAATATATGTATTAGAACTGATAAGAAATAATGCAAGGACATTGAAGGCCTACTCGCCTGAAAATGCATTATGAAATATTGTAAATATTTAATATTTAAGGAATAGTTGATAAGATATAATGACTTTAACTATTAACAGTGAGTGATATAAGTATCATGTGATACTATAAAGTGAAAAAAACTTATATTTAAATAAGAACCACAAAAAGTGCATTGACGAAAGGGTAAATAAGTTAATCACGGAATCATGGACGGAATTAGTGCTTGAGTGGACTCACAATAAAGAGCAGAGCATCCGAAATAACGTGATACCCTTAGTTTCCAAATCAGAGATGTATTAACAAAGTTATAAACAATCATAATTTTTCAATCAATTCCAAAAGAATTGATAGCGTCGTTTTCGTAATCTCAAACCCAAAACCAGATGCTTAGAAATAAAATTTCTTAATTTATTATGACGTTTGGGTACGAGATTAATCGATTTCCAGCCAATAAGGAACGCTGATTTCAGCAGACGCCGATTGAGGCAGCGAAGGAGAGCATCATTAAGAAACTGATCGTCAACGCCGACAGAACGTGTCTTCGACGAAAGTATTTTTTCAAAATGTGCGCGTTCCCCCAGTTAGTAAACAGTTGCATCTAACCTAACTTAGGTGTTAATAACCTTAAACGTGTGGAGTGTAATCAGTGATATGAAATAGTGAAATATACCATTGTCAGTGTATAATATCGGCAATGATGAGTGAAATAATAAGGGAGTATTTAGAATTAGCGACATTTTAATGAATTTAAAATGATTACCGAATAATAAATTTTTTTGTTGATACCACGTTAGTCAAGTACATTTATACGTGACTAACCTCAATAATGATTATTAATTAACAAATTATTGAACAAAAGTTCTCAGTTTTATTTATTATATAAAATATTATTAAATTTAAAAACGAGTTGCAAATATATATCACTACTTAACCTATACTGATGTAAACATAAATAGATGCTGATTTGACTATAACTTTAACGAAAAATAATTTGATTATCAACAATAATTGAGAACCGTCAATAAGGTTAATGAATAATAAATGTATCATTAACAAATATGTGTAATTATAAGATTTTAATGAAGTCAATTTAAATATTTTTAATAATTAACCTAGAGGAATTGTCACTCTAACCTACCTGCTATTAAAAGGTACACAGATAATGCAGTGCTGTGCTTTCAAATCAAGAAAGCCTGTATACTCTTAATTGCACTGAGATGATAAATTAATTATTATATTTTATTTTTTGTAACCATTACAGGAATTTTATTCCGATATACAACAATTTTAATCGTATCACACATACTATATCATAACCTGCAAAGTTAAAAGCAGGCGTGCCTGATACGATAGTTTCCAATATTACAATTAAACTTTTTTCTAATTTTGTAATCACTCTCCATTATAACGTACTAGCACTACTACCCGTCGCGGCTTCGCCCGCAAAAAGAGTACGGACTGATTAAATAACAACTTCCTCATCAATGCCATACATTATTCGTAGTTTAATACAATAAATTTACGATATTACTTGCTATCTCTCTGACATAGTTTGATCTGGCTGTTATTATTATTTTATACATATAACCCTGGATTCCTTTGAACATAAATAAAAATAACATAGAAATCTATAATATAACGCGCTAGGTAGTGTGTCCGTCATCGGTATGTTACCATAGTAACAAGTAAATAAACAAATGAAATTTACCAGCATCGAATCCGTTCCTATAGTTTTTAAAGTTTTTACTATGCGATTGTGTTGATATGTTTTGTAACTTTGTATACAGGTACGTCTATATATCTATATATTTTGTAATTGTCCTATATTCCTGTATAATATAACGCGGTAGGTAGTGTGTCAGTCATCGTTATGTTACCATAGTAACAAGTAAATAAACAAATGATATTTACCGGCATGGAATGTATACATTTATCCGTTTCTATAGTTTTTTTACTATGCGATTGTGTTGATATGTTTTGTAATTTTGTATACAGGTACGTCTATATACTTTGTAATTGTCCTATATTTCTGTATATGTTTTAATTGTGATATTTATGTTTATACGTATTTCTGATGATCCAATGAATAAGTAATGAAATACGATCAAATATGCCTCCTAAACGCCAGCAACCACCAACTGCTGAAGAAATTGCAGCAAAAAAAGCACGTAATGCTGAAGCTCAAAGACGCCGTAGAGCGGCCATGTCAGAAGAGCAGCTTCAAGCAGAATGTAAAGCTAATGCTGTAAGTCACCGGCAACACAGAGAAAACATGCTGCAAAGTCAAATTCAACAAGAGCGCGAGGCAAACGGTGAAAGACAAAGGGTTGCACGCCAACATCAAAGAAATATAACGCGCTAGGTAGTGTGTCCGTCATCGGTATGTTACCATAGTAACAAGTAAATAAACAAAGATATTTACCGGCATGGAATCCGTTCCTATAGTTTTTAATGTTTTTACTATGCGATTGTGTTGGTATGTTTTGCAATTTTGTATACAGGTACGTCTATATATTTTGTAATTGTCCTATATTTCTGTATAATGTAACGCGGTAGGTAGTGTGTCAGTCATCGGTATGTTACCATAGTAACAAGTAAATAAACAAATGATATTTACCGGCATCGAATGTATACATTTATCCGTTACTATAGTTTTTACTTTGCGATTGTGTTGATATGTTTTGTAATTTTGTATACAGGTACGTCTATATATTTTGTAATTATCCTATATTTCTGTATATGTTTTAATTGTGATATTTATGTTTATACGTATTTCTGATGATCCAATGAATAAGTAATGAAATACGATCAAATATGCCTCCTAAACGCCAGCAACCACTAACTGCTGAAGAAATTGCAGCAAAAAAAGCACGTTATGCTGAAGCTCAAAGACGCCGTAGAGCGGCCATGTCAGAAGAGCAGCTTCAAGCAGAATGTAAAGCTAATGCTGTAAGTCACCGGCAACACAGAGAAAACATGCCGCAAAATCAAATTCAACAAGAGCGCGAGGCAAACGGTGAAAGACAAAGGGTTGCACGCCAACATCAAAGAGGACGTCTGAGTAGATATGTCCGATCCCGCAACACCGCTTTGCTTCCCGAAAACTTCAATGAAGACGAAATTGAAGAAAGTTATCTTGGCCCAATGGACGCTAAATGTCCATTTTGCAATGCCACGCATTTCAAAAATGAATTAATGTCAAATTGCTGCCATAAAGGGACCATTGCATTAGATGATATACGAATGCATCCCTTCATTACGAATTACATGAATGGATCTGATCCAAATTCCAAAAATTTTCATGGAAAACATAAGATCCTAACAGTGCAATGGCCTTTGCCTCAATGGGAGCACAAGTTGACCAATCAGTGACCAGACGTTCAGGTCCTTTTTGTTACAGAATCCATGGGCAAATTTATCACGCTACATCTGCATTACACCCAAATCAAGGTGAATTACCAAAGTATGCCCAACTGTACATTTCGGATTCAGCCCAAGCCTTGACAGAAAGAATGAACAATCAAGCAAACAATGGATGCATTCGTGTCGTAATGGAGAACCTCCAAAAACGTCTTGGAGATATCTATCCGTTCTCTAGAGAATACAAGAACATGCTCAAATTTGAACAAGACGAAATGCTAAAGGCAAATCGGGAAAACCGAACGCCAATTGAATATAGCATGCCTTTCTTGAGAGAAAGAGTAAATAATGTGCTCCCCGGCAGAACCAACACTCCCACTGCCAGAGGAGAAATTGCTGCCGTTTTTCACAGTGCAGATGGTGCACCCCCAGAAAATCGGGATATTACAATTTATCCGAAAAGCGGAATTTTACAAAATATATCCATCCTGAGTAGACTCTGTCACACAATGTGCTACCCTTTGCTTTTCCCATATGGGGATTCAGGGTGGACCACAGATCTGAAGAAAGCTGTTGGTCAAGGAAATGTGTCCCAGCTTCAATGGTATTCATACCATTTTGCCATTCGTGATGGAAACTTTAACGAGTTCCTCAACGCAGGAAAGCTGACTCACCAATTCATGGTTGATGCCTATTGCAAGACCGAGGCAAACCGTTTGAATTGGTTTCGAAAAAATCAAAACACATTAAGAGCTGAAGACTATGATGTTCTTCACCGATTTGTGAACAACCACAATTTTGAGGACGTTAACATATTGCCTGGAAAGAAAGTTATATTGCCTTCAACCTTCCAAGGGAGTCCAAGAAATATGGCCCAAAATTACCAAGATGCTACGGCCATGGTCAGGAAATATGGCAAACCTGACTTATTTGTAACATTCACGTGCAATCCTAAATGGAGGGAAATCAGGGAAAACTTACTTCCCGGTCAGCAACCATGCGACCGGCCTGATTTAGTAGCAAGAGTGTTTGAGTTGAAACTGAAATTGCTACCTGAAGACTTAACCAAACACCATAGATTTGGACGTGTTAGGGCTATGCTCCACGTGATCGAGTCCCAAAAACGTGGTCTACCACATGGGCACATATTGCTATTCATGGCCCCGGAAGACAAAGTCTGGGAGAATAAAAGAATTGACAAAATTGTCTGTTCAGAACTCCCTGATAAAGATGCCCACCCGAGGCTACATGAAATTGTAAAATCCTGCATGATACACGGCCCATGTGGTCCATTAAATCCAAATGCACCGTGTATGGAAAGCGGCAAATGCACAAAAGAATTCCCAAAAGATTTCTGTGCCGAGACCAACAGCAATGTCAATGGTTACCCAAAATATCAACGCCGAGATGAAGGTAACTTTGTTGAACGTGGGGGAAACAAAGTGGATAACAGATGGGTGGTGCCATACAACCCATACCTGTCTCTGAAATACAACGCCCACATTAACGTAGAGATTTGTAGCTCAATTCAAAGCGTTAAATACCTCTTCAAATACGTTTACAAGGGGCATGACTGTGCAAATATTCAATTCGTGACTGTTCCCACAGAACAGGAAGCTACTATTGAATGGGACGAAGTAAAATATATGTGGAAACCCGATATGTAAGTGCACCTGAAGCATGCTGGAGGCTCAGGGAATACAAAATGCACCACCAAACTGATCATGTGGAAAGATTAAATGTCCACCTTGAGGACAAGCATACAATATGTTTTATACCAGGCAAGGAAGCTGAAACTGTACAGCAAAAAGCCACCACGTACAAACTTCTGGCTTGGTTTAAACTTAATCAGGAAGACCCTAATGCCCGAGAGTATTTATATATTGAAATTCCCGAACACTATACCTGGGATGACAAAAATTCTAAATGGAAACCACGTCTTAGAGGACATGAAACTACAATTGGCAGAATGTTTGCCGTAAGTCCCACGGATAGAGAAAAATGGTTCCTCCGAATTCTCCTTCTCAATGTTAGAGGAGCAACATCTTTCGAGGACCTAAGAACGGTCGAAGGAAATCCTATCCCCTTTGCAACATTCCAACAAGCATGCATTGCAAGGGGATTAACTGATGATGACTCAGAATGGGATACTTGCCTAACAGAAGCTGCAACCCATCAAATGCCAATACAACCTAGGCAGTTGTTTGCATTTATTTGTATCATGTGTGAGACGTCGGATGCAGCAGCATTATTCGACAGACATAAGGACAATCTTATGCAAGACTATAAGAGACGCTGTCCTGATGGAGAAAAAGCTCTCTATTTGACGCTTAAAGAAATTGAATCTGTCCTTCGAACACATGGAAAGTCATTGGTAGATTTTGGCCTAGAACTTCAAGTCGGCAGCTATGACGAGCCAATCCATTCTGGAAAATATTACGATCCAATTGCCGAAAAAACCATGTTCGAAGAAAAGTTTCAAATGCTCAACCCAGGGCAAAGAAGGGCTTTCGACAAAATCAGGGAAGCAATTGAAAACCCTAACTTACCCAAACGTCTATTGTTTATTGATGGACCTGGCGGAAGTGGTAAAACCTTCCTTTACAACACAATCATGCACTATGTGCGTAGCAAAAATGAATTAGTCTTGCCATGTGCATTTACAGGCATAGCAGCAACTTTGCTTGAGGGAGGCAGAACTTCCCACAGTCGTTTCAAGCTGCCTATTCCAATAAATGAAACATCAACCTGTAATGTTCGACATGGGACTAATACGGCAAATGAACTGGAAAAGGCCAAAGTGATAATCTGGGATGAAGCTTCAATGGCTCCAGCACATGGAGTAAATGCAGTTGACACACTGTATAAAGAATTCTTAGCTGAAGATCCAAAAGTTCCTTCTAAAAAACCATTTGGAGGTGCGGTCTTTCTTTTCGGTGGAGATTGTAGACAAATTCTCCCTGTTGTTCCACATGGCAGCAGAACCGAAATACTTTCTTCATGCATGAAGAATTGTAAGTGTTCGAAAAATATTCAGGTCCTAAAGTTAGACCAAAACATGCGTGCCAATGAGGACAATGTCCCATCAGAACACCGAGGCTTTTCCGATTGGCTTTTAAAACTTGGGAATGGAAAACTCCAAGAGCCTGGATTAGAGGAAGGCATCTTCGAAATTCCTCCAGTCTGCATTGAAAATGGATGTATTGTTGCTGCTGTCTTTCCTGAGGTCATCCAATCAGGAGATGACAGCATTGCTAACCGTGCAATCCTGACTCCAAAAAACCACGAGTCACTTGAACTTAATGAAAATGTCCTTAGACGAATTCAATCTGAATTGAAATGCTATACCAGCATAGATTCTATTCAGCAAGATATTGCAAATGCCGAGGAGGCAGCAAACTACCCAATGGAGTTTTTGAACAGCTTAACACCTGGAGGTATGCCTCCTCATAGACTTAACTTGAAAGTTGGTGCAGTAGTAATGTTGCTACGAAACCTTGACTCAACAAGAGGTCTTTGCAATGGCACCAGAATGGTCGTCAAGCAAATGATGTCAAAAGTCATTGACTGTGAAATCCTGACCGGATCTTTTAAAGGTACTAGGGTATTTATTCCAAGAGTTATTCTTGCACCCAGTGACCCTGACCTTCCCTTTACATTAAGACGAAAACAGTTTCCATTCAGACTTGCTTTTGCTATGACCATCAACAAAAGCCAAGGGCAAACACTGGATTCAGTTGGTATTTATTTGCCATCTCCAGTATTCAGTCATGGACAACTTTATGTTGCATTTTCAAGAACAAAGTCCTTTCAGCAAGTCAAGGTAAAAGTTTTAGGAACTGACCAACAAGGCAACTTAAAGAAAGACCACAGAGTTTACGGCAAAAAGGTGGTCTACAAAGAAGTTTTCGCCCAATAATTAAATTTCATAGCCAATATGTGATTAAATGTATATGTAATTAAATGTATTTAATATATGCCAATAAATAATTAAATATGTGCTAATAAAATTGCTCGCCACCCGGGCGTAGAACGGGTACTTCAGCTAGTTACAATTATATTGCCTTTGTGGCCTAAACAAAACAAAATTACTACAATTTATCATTAATATTATAGTTTTATATAACATATTGTGAATTGTATTTGTTTCACAAATTTGTGAAATGCAATGTTTTTTAACTCTTTCACATAACATACTATGTTCCACTTTGTACACTGCACTTTTATAATTACACTTAGTATTGTTTTCTATGGTTACAGTGTTTTTAGAGTACAAAGGTTCTCATAGTTTGATACATAATCCCAATATAACATAATTTTTGATAACATAATTATAAAAAATCATTCAGTTTTCATGAAAATTATAAACACTAATGTATCTCTCGGTGTACTCGTATACTCTCTGTGTATATTAGCTATAGCTGTGCCCGCGACTTCGTCCGCGTCGAAGAATATTTTTGTCTAAAGTACCTATGTCCTTCCGCGTATTTCAAGACACTTAAAAAGTAAGTTAGAAGATTTTCAGTTCCTTAATTCTACTGCTATGATTTTCAGTTGCTATCTTTCCAAGACCTCTCTGTAAACAACATTCCTGGTTTTCCTTTCTGGCTGGAGGATGACCAAGCTATCAGATGAACTGACTCTCGAGCACGCCACGTACAACTGGCCATGGGAGAAACAGTCACTCCTGAGATCCACACCAGCCACTTTTAAACTCTGTCCCTGCGCCTTATTAATCGTCATAGCGTAACAAACTTTAACTGGGAATTGCAGACGTTTGGTAACCCGATGGGATCATTGGAATTCGGGGGATGAAGACAGTTTCTCCCTGACTGACGTCTGTGAAAATCTGGGCTTCAATCACGTGCTTGTACAGATTTTTTACCTGAAGCCTAGTGCCGTTACAGAGTTTGGGTGGATTTAGATTGCGCAAAAGCATGATTGGAGCACCAACCTTAAGGTAGAGGACGTGTGGTGGGATTCCTGGTGGATCGAGTGTGTGCAAAAACTCTACAGGATAATGGACCGCATCTTGTACCTCCACTACCGAGTCAATAGATTCATACTTCATGAGTTCATTAGGTAGCTTCTCTAGTAGAAGATTATTGATAGAATTGGCTGAATCGTTGGTTGGAGTAAGAATAGCCCTTTCCTTGAGCCATGATATACAATCTACACCACTCTGTTGAATATTACTTCCATAGATCTTGTCAGTCAGGCTTGTTAAATCTCTTACAACGGAGCAAAGATTATTCGGAATATTTATTTTTCCATCCTCCTCTTCTAAAATCCTTCCATCCCCAATATCAAGTAATAATTTAGAAAACTCCTCTGCTCTCAAATCATGTTGAAGGTGGACACGCATGTTAACTCTTAAGGACAGTATTTTGACATTAGGGCATAAAGTGGATGACTTTAGACAGGCCTTAAGTTCATCTGCACGTGTCCCTCGTGGAACAACGGGTAATGTTTGTCTGAAGTCACCAGCCAAAAGCACTGTAACTCCACCCATAAGGCTTTTGCGGTCTCTAATATCCTGGAGTGTTCTGTTCAGAGCCTCAACGCCTCTTTTATGAGCCATAGTGCACTCATCCCACACTATTAATTTAGCTTCACGAAGCACCTGTGCCATATCACTCTGCTTAGAAATATTACAAAGTGCAGACTCAAAATGATTCAGGTTAAGGGGTAACTTGAATGCAGAGTGAGCAGTCTTTCCTCCTTCAATCAAGGTAGCTGCAATACCTGATGAAGCAACTGCAACTGCGATATTCCTTTTGCGCCTAACTGTGGCGAGCAACAGATTTATCAAGAACGTTTTCCCAGTGCCGCCAGGAGCGTCCAGAAAGAACAATTTCCCAGAATCACAATTAATACTGTGAACGATTTCGTCATAGGCATCTTTTTGTTCTTGATTTAATTTTGGAACATTTACAGCCACTGTTTCAGTCAACCGAACACAATCATAGGACAGTTCGTTCAGGTATTGATGGTTGCTGATAACTTCTTGCTGTCGTGATGGTGTTGGAAGACCGAACTCTTTGAGTGTTTTAGCCGACATGGATATGACAGTATCCTCAAGAAGCTTAAGGCATTGGTTGTAAACAATGTCCTGGCCTAATTGGACGTCTCCGCGCTCTCTTTCTATTTGCCTTCTAACATCTTCCGCAAGACTGTCTCGGTATTTCTCCCACAATTTTAGGGGGTCTGCCACTTGGCAGAATACTAACATTATGGCAAATAGCTCACGAATTTTATTAGGAGAGTCAGAGATAGAAGCTTCTTCAAGAGTACGGTCCCAATGGGCATCATCCTCCAGCAAGACAAGTGCTCTACACGCCGCTTGAAATGTTGGCTGAACTACCCCTGCGATAGTTTTTAATGCAGTAAATGATACAGGACCGCGGATCTCATGTAAGAGGAGGCGTAAATAGTAGCAATCAGCATTGTCAGGATGGACAGTGTATACTCTACCCAACACCTGATCTTTTTTTACCCCTGAATAGCCTGTCACAGATTTACCTTGCTTCCTCCTGCAGAATTGATTGCTTTTCCATACGTAGTAGGACGGAACTTCGCAATATAAAAGGGTCCTTGCGAAGGCATCAACTTTACACAGGTCAAAAAATCCCAAAAGTGTCGTTTTTGGAGGATTATTTATCGTGTCAATGACATTGTCCTCCGTAAAATAAACTCTTTGACCGTTTTCTAGATGTACGGAAAGGTGCATAACAGGAGGAAACCTTTCATGAATAGGGAAGCAGAGGATGCGCCAGACTGCCTCAGAGCTGCTGATGTATCGTCCTGTTTCGTACCTTGTCACCTCGTCCAGATCTTCAACGGTGAACGCTGCTTGATCAGACCCTTTATTCACATACTTGCAGATATATTTGATTGATTTGACAGAGTTGCAATATTCAACATTTATGTGGGCTGAGAATGTGCGAGACAGGACGGGGTTGTACGGAACTACCCAGCGATTGTCAAGAATAAACTCATTGATTTTTACTGTAAATCCGCCGTCTGCGATACTTAGGATAGCCATCCTCTCCTGTCTGAGTCTCTTTTAAGAATGGCCGTGGGTAATTCTTTGTACAGGCGCCATCCACCATGGTGAGTTTCTGTTAAGCGGTCCACATGGTCCGTGAATCATATTTGTCTTGAAAATCTCATGGAGGGCTGGATCTAGGTTGGGATCAGGTACTTCAGCTTTGATAATTTTATCTATGGACTCTGGCCTTATCTTCTCCTCCAACCACAGAAGGATATGAACGTGAGGGAGCCCACGCTTCTGCCACTCCACGGAGTACATGTGACACCTGGTAGGGCCAAAGATGTAACCTTTAGTGAGGAGTTTCATCATATGCTTCACTTTTATTTTGAAAACCCTCGCTACTATGTCATGTCTATCGTGAGATGTTTGGCCTTGTGTCAATATCTCTGTGATTTCCGGCCATTTTGGATTGCAAGTGAACGTAATAAACAGAGCCGGTCGTCCAAAATGGCACACATACGTCATCGCGTCTTGAGTTCGCTCATGCATGTATCGGGGTCCTCCAGTGAAAGTGGACGGCAGCACAACCATCTTGCCTCTTTCTGATAACTGACCGTCATTTCTACTCATGGCATCCTTCAGGTGGACATAATTCTCACTTCTCAGCTTTTTCTGGTTGTTACGTATCCAATTGAGTCTCTCAGTTTCAATTTTCGCATACATATCAACCAGAAATTGGTAGTAAATTGGCAGTAGGTTGCATTGTTCACCATCACGCTCCATTATACTGTAGCTGTAAAAGTCAGTAGCAGACACAGTTTTCTTGAGAGGAGCCTTTGTCTTGGGTCGCGCTGTGGTATGTCTATAGAATAGCCGTCTTCTCCACGACAGAACATCAAAGGGTATTGAAGAGCATCATAGGCACGGTGCGTCTCACTGATTCGTATCAATCTATTGTCTCTGCTATGGAGAACGATATCTCTTTTATCAAAATCCTGGCCGACAATGAGAATTGCCACTTCTCTAGTTGTTGGAACATTGAAACGACCATGGTGTTCTCCAGAAGGCTTCATATTTGCTTTAATAACTACCTGAAACTCCTTCTGGTCCTTGGGAACAGAATCAACAGCAGCCTTAAAATCCAAAATATACTTGTGTTCATGAAGTAATTTCTGCAGCTGGCTAAACAATCCTGGCTTGACGCCAGGGTATATTCCACAACGGATATCCCTCTCTTTGTCATCATCACCAACAAAGTATATTTGGAGGAATGAAGGCTGTTGCTCAGGCTCAGCCATAAGACTCCTTATCCTGTGATAGACCTGGCCCTGTACTTTAAACGTTGGCATAAAGTTTCCTTCTTTTACCTTTTTTGGCTCCAAAAGACGTCATTTGGAAGCATCCGTTGTACTTGCGGGTAGCAGGAAGAAAGTGCTCAGTCATTGCATGCTGGTGATTGAGGAGACTGTGTAAGGGTTCAGGATAGGGCTCAAGGAGAGGAAGCTGGACCTTAACATTATTGCAACACAAACCAGGAGTCTCATCCTTCCACTTCAGTGCACGGCACCAGTTACATGGTGACCGAACTCCAAGCTCAACGAACTTGTCCGTGGAATAATCTATTTCCGGTTCATATTGAAATCCGGACAAAAGTTTATCCCAGGTCAATAATCTATTATGTGCTATCTTTTCATCATATTTCGCAGAAGCTACTGGATTGATATGGGGGTTATTAGATGCATATTTTTTAACAGCCTCCCTATGAACTGTTGGATGACTTTTATTGTATTTTTTTACGGCCTCTCTATTAACTGTTGGATGACTTTCATTGTATTTTTTTACAGCCTCCCGGTTAACTGTCGGGTGACTATCAGTATATTTTTTGACTGCCTCCCTATGAACTTTTGGGTTGTTTTTGGCATATTTGGTAGCAGCTTCCCTTACTTGTTTTTTCCTGATTGCATTTGTAAACCTTTTTCTGCGTTTTTTCCTCTTTTCCCTTTGACTGATGCTACAGTCGAAGCAACAGATTCGTCTGAACTTGGACTGGAGAGGTCAACGTAAGGAGAGGATTGGGACTGGGAGACAGTGCAAGACAAATTCAGTTGACATTCCGCTGGGTTATTGGTATTCGGTGATTTGGACAAATTCAGTTGACATTCCGCTGGGTTATTGGTATTCGGGGATTCTAAGTTAACTGTATTATGTGTTGATTCGGCCAAGGGAATTAAAACATCAAAATGCCCTTCATTGAAATCTCCAGTGAACCGAATTCTTTTGACTCCTTGTAATGCCTCCCCAATAATAGCAAGAATAGAGCCACCTTGAAACACCTGAAACTCATAAGGAAATATTTCTCCAGCAGCCTTGAGCTCGCAAGTAGTCCCATATGTGTACGGCCTAGACATTTCGGCGAGGTACAGACGTTTGGTACCATAAGCAGCTCCAGACCGCTGGTTAGTAAAGCATTTGAACCTTTGCCAGTTATTGGACACGTGATTCACTATTTCTGCACGAATTTGAGCGGCCCTTGAAACGTCGCCGTGCACCAGATAGGACAGGGAGGAGAAGAGACACGCGCCGTCACCACTTATCTTTACTATTTGGTAAGGAATCTGTAATCCGTTGCTTATTATAAACTCAGTTTCCTCGTCCATTTCTACTTTCAAAATAGAACGTTTATTTAGCTAATAGGTATCAAAATTCGTAGCTGCTTACTTAGGTACTTAACTAAAAAAGCGAGAGCGCACAAACCGGTCAGACCGAGTGACTTAGCGTAGCGTAGGTAATTATGTTATTTTATTATATTTAACATAATAATGTTAAATTATTATTATGTTATTATTATTATTATTATTGTTATGTTAATGTTATTTTATTATATTTAGCATATTGGTCTGTATCAAACTTTACATAAATTATGTTAAAATTTGTATAATCTGTAATATTCAGTTGATTTTTTGACCGCTAGAGCGCAGACTACGTTTCTTCACTGACAAAAAAACAAACACTATTTACTTAGTATGGCTATAATGATATTAACCATATATTATTAACCAAAATAATGAATTTACAGAGATGGTGCTGTTTCTAGTGTTCTAGATTTGTAGTTGAGGTGTAATTTAGTTAACTTGTAAACAGAAACGATCTCACCAAAAGGTTTTCAATGATGACGTCTGGATTGAGCTGATATTAGCAGAATTTATTGTTTGTTCATCGATTTTCTTGTGTGGATCAGTTTATTCCAATGGATATCTCGGATATAGTGTCTAGTGCTGACTTGTTTTCTTAATTTAGAAGTGGTTAATTCCGAATATTCTTTGAAATTTATTTAACTTTTATAGGACATTACACTTTTTCATCTCACATTGAATTGCATTTAACAATTAATATTTCTTGTTAGTCAGTTACTCCTAGTAACCAATAAATGTTTATACTTTTTTATTAGGTAACCTAGATACCTTTTTGTAAATAGGCTAATAATTATTGTTATTATTGTGTTTCTTCTTTTAGAAAAATAATTCTTTACAAATTTTGGTTTTAGTTAAATTTCATTTATATACGATTTTTCTTTTTGTCTTTACTTAAACTTGTCTACTGACTTTTTCGAATTTAATTTCTTTTATTTTAGTTTATTTATGATTTAACTTTTAGTGAATGTATCACTACTCTGCCCTACTTTTACTTGCTATCTCTCTAGCAAAATACCCGTGCTTCGCTACGGAGTTTCACGTTGTACGTAATTGTACAATTATTGCTCGCTTAATAGTATAGGATTAGATAGATTGTACAAATTCTCAACTCTTAGGTTGTTTATTTACATTCATAGCAACAGCTATTTATTATTTATTTCGAGAAAATCGTTAGAGCCGTTTCCGAGAAAAAAAGGACATACATTTATTAATTAATTGAACTTCGAAATTTTCTCGACTATAAGAACTTGCAAACAACGAAGTTTTTTTCAATTTAAAACAATGATTAAAAACTCTGGACTAAATGTATTCGGGGTTTCCAGTAAACTGAGATATCAACCACTTACAGTGGATAAATTTCAGTATTTGGTTTTTTGCCCCTTAGGAGTGAAAGTTTGTGAAACCGTTTCTTAGTGAGCACCTAAGACCTATGATGAAGCTATGTTCAAAGTTTCATTGATATCCATTCAGTGGTTTCAGAGGTATCGTTCCGGGGAAGGCCCGTCGGACGACTCCCGCGCTATTTCCTACGCGTGAGTATCCACCGATGCTATGGTAACCAGAATCTATTCTATTGGGTTGCCATAGTAACCAGATCTAATAGTTTTTTAAGACCCAAAGGACCCCCCAGAGGATCGTATCGAAAAAAACACCTGTCCTATGTTGGTTCTCCCGTTGCGTAAAATATTTGTGCCAAGTTTGGTTGAAATCGGTCCAATGGTTTAGGAGGAGATGTAAAAGACCCCAAAGGACCCCATCGAAGAAAACACCTATCCTACGTTGGTTCTCCCGTTGCGTAAAATATTTGTGCCAAGGTTGGTTGAAATCGGTCCAGTGATTTAGGAGGAGATGTAGAAGACCCCAAAGAACCCCCCAAAGGACCCCATCGAAAAAAGCACCTCTCCTCTGTTGGTTCTCCCGTCGCGTAAAATATTTGTGCCAAGTATGGTTGAAATCGGTCCAGTGGTTTAGGAGGAGATGTGGAACATACATACATAGATACATACATACAATGGGGGGGGGGGGGTTGCCCCTTACGAGTGAAAGTTTTTAAAACCGTTTTTTAGTGAGCACCTAAGACCTATGATGAAGCTATGTTCAAAGTTTCATTGATATCCATTCATTAGTTTTTGGTCTACGTTGATTCTATGTCAGTCAGTCAGGCAAACTTGCCCCCCTTTTTCCCCCTTTAAAGGTCGAATTTCCAAAAATCCCTTCTTAGCGGATACCTACATCACATAAGGAACCTACATGCCAAATTTCAAGTTTCTAGGTGTTATAGTTTCGGAGATTTCGTGATGAATCAGTGAGTCAGTCAGTGAGTCAGTGGTATTTCTCTTTTTTATATATATATATATATATATATATATATATATATAGATTATACGTTATTGTCGTATTTAAGCATTTTTGTAGCCAGTATCTTGTATACTAAAAGAATTCACAAATTTTGGTAATTATAAATAAAAAACTCTAACCAAACCAGGTTAGAATAGTACGATATAAAGGATCAGTGTTACCAGCCCTGAGCTTTAAGAATCTCTGTACCGAGTTAAATTGTTTTGATGTTTTATGAAATGTTTTAAAAGGTTTTAAATTAAATTTAATTATTGTTAATAAACTATCATTTTACTTATAATCAAGTCAGTCCGTCATTTCAATGTAGATTGTAATAACAACAAATAACAGAGCATTTATTTTACAAAGTGGCAGTACGGCGAACAAGCGGCCAAGATTTGAATAATTTCAAAACAGAATCAAATGCAAACAACTTTATTTACCTTATATCTACATACACACCAGTGATAAATGTTGCATGAACTATGTTATGTTATTTTTAGTGTATCACAGGAAGAAGGAGCCTACTTCGGAAGATTGACACCAGTAAGTAAGTGGTAAGTGACAGGTAAACTCACCAGTGTTCGAGAAGAGAATTTAAACATTTTTTAAGCTTTCTAAACCTTTTTTGAGCTAAATCAATAATAATAATTGAAACATCTGTACACATCAACTCAAAGTATTACAACGTGACGCTCCATCGCGGGATTGATTGATTGATTGATCGAACAAAGGATACCTCTAAATAATTCGTTGTATTACAACGTGACGAATCCAACGTGTGGCAAATTAACAATACTCATCTAAAAATTCGTTGTCGGGGCTTGAACAACGAACACACCTCGACAAAGATTAGTTACAGTATATACAGGAAGCCTGCTGCTACTGATATCGTTATTCATGCTACATCCCATCATCCGGTGACTCATAAGATGGCCGCCTTTCATAGTATGATCAGCCGTCTCTTGTCAGTACCCCTTAGCTTGCATGATTACTATAACGAGTTGAGTATCATTAAACACATCGCGTCCTCTAACGGTTACAAGGAATCATTGATAGACAGCATCGTTAGAAAACGTAAGAAACATAAGGATACTAACACACGTGGAACACCTAGGGAGGGAACGCATAAATATGTCCTGACTCCTTACACAGACCTTATGCCCAAGATTGTAGCACCTATTCTGAAAAATAATGGCAATCTTATCGCTGCCTATAGAACAACTAATAACATTTTAAATATCTTGCGCACTCATGTACCTACAGCCCTCGAGAAGAAAACGGGGGTATACAAATTGATGTGCGATGATTGCGATGCGTTTTATGTGGGACAGACCGGCCGTGGTTTTTTAAAAAGGTTCGTTGAACATAGGCCACCCACCAGTTATCGTGCCCTTGAAAACATGAAATCTAGTTTTGCTAAACATCTTGTCGATGAAAATCACGGCTACACTGATTTTAAGACTAACTTAGTCCCCCTCCATATTTGCAATAAGGGACAGTATATGAACGCTCTCGAAGAATTCGAGTTTACAAAGCTTATAATAATAGTGACACCAGGCCATTTGTTTTGAACGATCAACTAAACTTTAAGTCGAATGTTTTATATGATACTGCACTGCGACATCTTTCGAGCGATGAGTGATTTACTTAGTGCGCGTTCAGCCGGCGTGAGGTGTGCACCTTGGAGCCTACACGTGCGCTTAATGTTGTAGTTTCATTAATTTATTCAATGTGTGTTTTGGATTTTAATATTTTATAATGTTTGACGATTCATCCTCAATTGAGTTTGAAGAGTATGTGTTTTACTCCTGAAGATGGGACAAGCTGTCCCGAAACATGTTGAGTATAGTATAACATCGCATGTATAAGAATTAAGCCTCTGACGGTGAGTAACGTAGTTTATTTGATTGTCCTTATAATTGTAGTAATGTTTGAAGAGTACAATGTGCTAACCAGCATGCTAAAATTTCAGACTTCTATCTTTGACAGGTTTTGAGATAATGGGTCTCAAAATTGATGATTTTAACATTATAAGCATAGCCGGTTACGAGTGACCTTAGTTGGAAAAAAAAAGAAACATGGAAGACACAACTGTATTATAACGGCGGCGTATACTTTCAGTAAACAAGGAGAGGATTGTATGTGACAAGAGACAGTTTGACAAATCTGTGTTTTGCGTATGGGCCGCTACAAAAATGTAGGCCAACTGAAAAATTACCATTGGCATTGTTCGAAGACTCGTGCAGTTCCAATTAGAGGAACCGTCTACCGTGTTGCGTGCTCGTTTCTTAATACGATATTACGCATTCATAGGTGGTCTGAAATAATAATAGTAACGACAATAAGACGACGATAACAAATGGTACAGAAAGTCAATGAATGAGTGAAACCAGTGTAAAATAGTGCAAACTAACAAGGATAACTGTTCAACGGTCAACGTCGGAGCACCAGCCTGGAACCCGCAGAATTGATTACATCGCATCGCAGAGTGAATTCAACATACACGTAAATAATAAAATGAACACTCAATTTTAATGTTGCTTATTAAATTTAAATGTATGTCAATCATATTTGGTGACTCAATAAGTCTAAGAATCCATTGCTAAGAAATAAACACTAACAGATTTTATAGTAAATTTATTGAAGTACTGACTTATAAATTTTGTAATATGTGAATGCAAATCGTTATTAAAAAACTTAATTAATAACAATCAAATTGTGTTTATTTATTACTGGCGCCCTGGGATAATTCTTAAGAGTCGGTACACAAAATTAAGTGTGATATTTTGTTGCTGAGAATTAGTAAGTGATAAATATCAATATTGTCATTGAGTAATTTAACTTGATCAACTCTTACTTTATACATGCTCGTAGGCCAAGAAGTATGCAAAGTGGAAACGTGAAATAGTAGTAAGGCCTATTAAAAGTGTATTACAATACATGCATCGGAGATGAGATTCTTGCGATATGTAGAATGCTGCACACGAAAAGTTATACTCTACAGTGAAGAAATTCATGAAGAGTTGAACATTTTTAATATGCAAGATCGTTGCAGAAAACAAAGAGAGGTAGATTGCTCATATTATTTGAATGTCAGATGGCAAGTTGTCTACGGAAATCTAGCATTATCAGGGTAATGGACAACGAAGTACAGGAAGACCTAGAAAGCGTTGGTGAAGTGGGTATATTCCTTTAGGACCGGAACAGGTGATTCGCCAAGTCCCTGATAGAAGAAAATGTCCAGGTTAACTTTTTTCTTTAAAGTCCAAGGCGTAGCCAAGGCTTGATTCAAGAGAATACACCCTACTACCATCAACACCAACACTGTTCATCATCAACAAACCCCTACAAAATATTCCAACAACGCTATCGTATAGAATCAATGGTATTTTTTTTATTGCACGTTTACTTCGGTCTTTCTCTTATCGTATTTCCTTTTACTTTGGCTATTCACGTATGTTTTGTCGGTCCACTTTCAGAGAGTTGCAACGAATGTGAACAAAACCATTTTAGTCCCTGTTTTTCTCTTTTACTGTTTTCTGATTCTACTCATGTCATCCGATGTCTTGTTACGTCCTCTTCCACTCATGGCCGTACGCAGCATTTAACTTCCAATGCGGGTTTACGATAAAACGAAGAGTAAAATATTATGTTTGTACATCCGCTAACATTTCTGTAATACGCGGAACGAATTGTTGCTGTTTATAAACAATATTTACGCCTAGTACTGTAAAACCACAATAAAATGACAGAATATTATGATTCTTTTTTAAGTGAGTAAAAAGTTTAGGATGTTGAACCTTCGAAATCCATTTTTGTCTCTACGTCCATGGTTCTAGTTACATCTGTAACTTCATTTATATACAGGACTTCGTCTACATCCCATGTAATTTACTTTGTACTGGGTTCGATAATACCCGATTGTCGCACACGGAAAACAAGATGAGACTAAAAATTATTTTCTGTACCGTCATTTCGTTTGGCCCGCGTATTTATTTCGTATGAACGTTTCTGTGTATCGTGACGCACTACCTACTCTCTGTGTCAGTCAGGACGCCTTCATATTTTTCTAATTTTTGCTTCATATACTCTTCAGATGAAATTTTTGTTGTCTTTTCCGCACATAGAATGATTCAAAATTGCGGCAACCCCTCAAGAGCTGATTCTATAGCTAAACATAAGAAAAACGGTTAATGTAAACATCGGTCAGAAAACGGTTCGTTAGCGAGTTACGGCTCGCGAAACATTTCGCCCTGATTTCTTCTCCCACAGTAACACGAAGCCATACTGAAATTCTTGGCGTATAAAGTGAAAGGCAAATTTGGTGGCTTCTTATGGGTTTTGATGTGAAAAGTTGAATAAAAGAAGTCCCAGAACTCTATCTCAATTAGTTTCTAAGAAAAAATGTGTAAAACAAAAAATTGGGGTCGAAAAACGCATATTTTTAGATTTGGGATAAAATACCTTCGTTAATTTACCAATAAACAAATAAGAATTTTTAAATAACTTTATAGAGAATTTAATACTGAGAAAATTGATATACTGTAGACCTGTTTGTATATTAGTAAAGATTTAATACTATATAAGTGTACTCAGATGAAAAAAAAACCAATAAAACAGACTAAAAATTAAGACAGTAACAAAACTCGGTAATTTTTCGACCTTCTGGGGGGGAGATGCGGTCCCGTTCGTTCCACCCCTTAAATACCCCCCTGCTGGTTCATACACATTAATTTTGCTGAAACCCTTCTGTAATACTTTCTACAACTTTAGAGCAGTTTACTTTATTCTTTACAAAAGTTTATTTAAAAAATATCTGAATACACCAAAACACAACTTACTTAATTGTCATATCTAAACTATGGATCCGACATGGGTTAAAACATAAACAGGTGTCATAGACAGGTGTACCAATATCACAAAAAGCAGTTTTTGAATCGGTCACTTCTAGGGCGGGAAATTACAATAATGTACTAACGTTTTGATCAAACTTTACACACACACATATATATATATATGTGTGTGTGTGTGTGTGTGTGTGTGTATATACATAAACTTTACATAATGAGGGTTGAGTAAATTACAACACTATTGAAGAGAAGAGAAGCATAAGTTACAAAATTGATGATGATAAGAATAAAAAAATAAGTAAGTATCAGATGATGTGGGGTACAATACAACGAACACTATGAAACCAAACAAGAGCTGATACTAAAATGAAGTTCTATAAAGTAATGGCGATACCTGTCCTTACGTATGCTAGTGAAACATGGACGATAACTGGGTAAGAAACGCAGCATATACAAACCGCTGAAATGAATTTTTGAAGGCACTCGACTGGCTATCGTCTAAAGGATCGAATGCGTAATGAACATATAAGGGGCGGACTGGGTATATTCTCCATAAATGAGAAGACAGAAGAACGAAAGTAGCAGTGGATAGAGCACGTCTTCAGAATGGACCACCAGAGGCTAGTAAAGCGAGCTGTGCACTACAAACCAGTTGGCAGACGATCTGTAGGAAGGCCTTGGAAGAGATGGCTGCAGTGAAGACGGAACAGACTATAAGCCTACCCCGTGAAGTGACGATCGACGGCACTACTGAGGCGAAATGTCACAAGGTACGTTTAGTGACCCTAACAGTCGTACAAAGAGCAAAGCGGTAGGAGGTTCATGCATTAGCATTATTGTTTTATGACATTTACTCCACCGACGACGCGATAATAACTGATTACAAATCACTATACCGGTTATCTAGATTGAATACAATTACCTATAATATTATCTATCGAGTTGCAAAACTCCGCGTGCCTAAAGCCAAGGGGTTGACGACGGCGGCAATTCCCATTGTTATCTGTGAAATCTCGAAATCGACCACGTGATATATATCACGGATGTGACACGTGGGTTAACTTTACGACGCCATGGACAGCAACAAAAACAAAGCCCATACGCGCGTGACGTGTATTCGCAATAACTAAACATATAGTATAGTAATGCATTAACTATATTATATATGCGCTGCAGAAAGCCAATGGGTTGGGTACGCGCAGCGTGTATAATTATTAATATAGAAGGAATCGCTAACGATGCGACGAAGTGAAAGTGAATTGTATTGTTTAATTATGCATTCTATAAGTAAATGGGTGTACTACGAGTGAACATAATCATATATATGTGTGTAGTGTAGTAATCCCTTGTTGACGTGTCCATGCCCCGAGAGTGAAAGAGCGAGGGGGGGGGAATAAAACGAGAAGTTACTAAACCAGTATGCGCCCTGAGCTGCAGAACTCGCTCACTGTTTTTGAACGAAGTACATTTATTATTACATAAATGTCAATAATTACATAATTTTTCAATTATTGGAAAAATTTTAAAAATCCCGATTTCTCTACCATTTCTTTGGTAATAGTTCAGTAAATTGTAGAGCACACAATCATACCATAAACACTAAAAATTTGAAATACTTGAATTTGGGTTACAGTTTTTTTTAAATTTAACATCCTGCTGAATTTTCACAATTTTTTCACATTTTTGATATCTTTTTTGAGCCTTGGGGTCCCAAAATTTTGAAAACTTGCAACCTTAACTCTCACGTAAACGTGTGCCACTGCATTCTAGATTGAGCCAAAACGTGGTAGCGATTTTCCATCAAATTAACTGTATGTTCTTGTTCAGAAAAATCTGAAAAACCTCACTATACGAGATCCAAGAATTAGATTGTAGTCAAAGTCGTTTCTGTGATGGCAGTCCGGGTACGTTCATTGAAATATACGCAACGGTAGAATTTTAACAAGTCATGGTTGTCAGCCCTGCACTCAATCCCCAACTTGGAGGACTAGGCACTTTGATTTCGGGCTGTTCGTCCCCTAGGGAGTAGCCTTCACCTCGGCTCACGAGCGTTCCCTTAAAACACAGTTTTCTGTGTTGTTCACTTTGGATTTTTCTCTGATTTCCTACTTTCCCATCTCGTGCGAGCATTCCGCACACTTGATTAATTCTTTCGTTTCTCATAATTCTATTGTTAGCTTGGTTTTTGCTCTCTCACATCAAACGATATTATTAATCTTGTTACTGTATCATATAGGCTATTTCAACTTCGGTATCTTTTGCCAAGTGCTTGTTACACCAAACGGAGTGTGTCATAGGCACTTAGGTATTCAGCCGGCTTCAGCAATTTGTTTTTCACCTCTATACCGATTGCCGTCTCACTTGTCAGTGAAATACCTATGTGTTTGATTTCCGATATGATACGACATTTATGATATTGTTTGATGAAACAATAATACCACTTTCATTATATTATTGTATATTATTAATTTGCGTCGTATGAGGTATATGATTATTGTTAAGACAGTAGATTTCTTAGTGAATCTGTCAAGACTGAGACTTCTGCGTGATCTGATAAACTGTTATAGGAGTTGGAAACGATTCCTGGTCATATTTCCGAATCCATTTTTCCGAGTAACGAAATACCCGAAACCATTTTGCGCCAATACTTTTTCGCGAATTTTTATTTTGGAGACGGAGACAGACTTTTGGAGACGATCGGCAAGAGTATCCAGACGTGAGAAAATTAGAAATGAAGTGATTAAGAACAGAATGAATATGAAAAATTCAATTGTTGATTTTATCCAAAAAAAAAAAAAATTACAATGTTATGGAGACACGAAAAGAATGGCACAGGAAAGATTGCCGAGGAAAGTTATGGAATGGACCCCACCAGAAGAAGGAAAAGATGAAGACCACCTGGATAGAAGAAATACAGACTATCCTATTGAGGGAACGAGAAATTGAAGATCTTTGGATGGACAAGCAGCAGTGCAAGAAGAGAATTCAGTCACTTCTGTAATCTTTGGTTCCAGATGATGCGTAAACGTTGTACAACCGGAATAATAATAAACTTTTTCCTCGAATGTTTATTCGGGAAAAGAACGTTCGGGTGAATGGATTAGGGAAAAGGGTAGTCGAGCAAAATGATTTCGGGAATCTCGTCATTCGGGAAAATGTCCATTCGGGTAAGTGTCGCTACCGTTGGAAACATTATTGGCCGGCCGCAGTGTAGAGTCTATGCTGACAGGCTCACCGTCGGAGGCCGTCATCAGTGTCGGTAACAATTGGCACGGTGTCCGCCAATGAGGTAGAGACTGTATTTTGTTTAAGAAGGCCCACCTATTCAGACATTACCAGCACGATCTAAGCTGGAAAACAGCATCACGTGTTATCTGATTGGTTCGGGAACACAGTACGCCAAATCCTGTTTAATAGGAGGCTTTCTCCTCTTCTATTCATCGCGACGGAACCGTGTTTAAGGATCTGCACGGACTCTCCGTGTAGTCGAGGTAATAGGCACTCTACTACCGTTAAGATCTTGGTGAGGCCGCGACGTCTGTTAGTATGGACTATAGACCTAACAGCCCGGCCAATAACGTTTCCAACTTGCGGACGCCGGCCGTTTAAGCCTTAGGAACTCTACTGTTATACGAGTCTTTATAAGTTAACATCACTGTCATTCTTGTGACTTTAAGAGAGTATCTAAACGTAACTATCCAGTTTTAGGTAACAGTTAGCGACTTTATTCACTGAGTAATAAAAATTAAATTGTGACAGTAGGCCTAAGTGTAATGAGGAAGACCTTGCACGGATGCGCTACGTAGTCGCAGCGTCCGTGAACGTCCGGTGACAACGACATGATAACACGGTGTTGTTGAACTCGTGTACTCGTCAGTTCAAGGATACTGTGTGTGTGTGTGGGGTGAACTATATATATCGTGGGTAATTTGGAATGTCCAATCTAGCTCCAGTCTTTACTGGTGAAAAGTAGGAGGAACAGCATCCATAAATATACAAATATACGCATATTTTGAAAGACAATTATTTGCGGAAGGCAAGAAAATACAACATAAGACACTCTAGTTTTTGGATACTGTTATGACGATCGTCGTATGGTACGGTGGAAAACAAAATGCAGACACCAATGAAATCACCAATTACCAGCTTTAGTTAATCACAATTAATAACTTGTAATCAACTCGTACAATAATTCAACCTAAATTTGTCCACACGCAATAATAATGTCAAGTAATACAGTTCCATATTAATTATAACACAGTAAACACTTTCCACTAATCTTCAACAATAACTCGATCCGCACAAAGAAAATCGCTTACCGTAACTGACTAACAAAGCCAGTTTTTGGTGGCTTATATTGGTAATGGAGAATAACTTTCCATCGTTACTGCAGAATATTTACAAGTGCTCTTGAACTTTATGGAATGTACTTTAGTGTTACGTGAGTGAACGGGCTTGATACAGACGAGGCACACTGGGGTAGTCGAGAAGCGTGTAGAACGACACTCTCGACTATACTAGAGTGTCCCGTAATTGCGTAACAATATTAAATGAAAACATTTGTTTTTATTTTTTACCATCTTCATCTACAAGGATTAAACCAGATATGGTTTGTCCCGGTCCCAAGCAGACTGACTAGAGCTGGTCACTCCAACGGTTCTTCGGACACCCCCAAACTCTCTGTACTTTCGGCTTATAATTCCATAGTTGTTTGGAGATGCGACAGTCATCCATTCGGTTAAGATGTACCAACCATATTAGTTGATATTAGGCAGTCATGACGAGAGTACTCATAATATTCAGTTGCTGCCGTACATCGACATTTGTTTTGCGACCTTGAAGACTACATCCTGTCGCGTGCCCGAGAAATATCGTTTCGACCGGTTGAATACGACTAGCCTGGTATTTCGTTGAAGTCCAATTCACAAGAATTATCAGAGAAAAAGTTTTACTCTTTGGTGCCGTGAATTTGCTATTTACATTTTGTTACCACTGTCGAGTCTGGGTTACGTAATAAGTAAATAAATTGTCTAAATAATTACAACAAAATAATTATTTATACTTCACTAATCTGAAACAAAATTTTCTCAAAACAGAGTTAATTTTTTTTATCCGATTACTATGGGACCACAACATAACCTCAACTCTAACGTAAACGATGTCGAACAAACGTATGCCACTGGAATATAGATTGAGCCGCCAACTCATGGTAGCGATTTGCAGCCAAATTAGCTGTATGTTCTTGTTAAGAAAAATCCTAAATAATAAGTTGCAACAGTTTGATAAAAAAAATTTAAAAATTCACACATTACTATTTTAATTAAAAATTATTATTATTAACAATACGACTTACTGTAACTGACGTCTAGAAGAGGAAGATGAAGAAGTCGAAGAAAAAAAAAACAGTCGTTGGATATTTTGTGTAGCCATTTCAATATATACTTTTTCTCTATACCCATACATAATACACTGAAGTCTTAATAACTCTAATTAATTTGAAATTATATGAATGGAACAGAAAAGAAATATGGGCACAGTTCGTGTCCATTTTTCTTTATTGAATACAGACGACTATTAAATAAACAATGTTTGGAATGTACTGTACTAGATTCAATTTATTAACAATCCACCCAAAGGGGCACTGATTAAACAATACTACAGATCAAAATACTACAAAGTAAATTCACTGTTATTATTATTATTATTGGTATTAACGTATTGTGTCCTACAAATGCAATTAGCCGATTTATTCTGGTCTGCTCGGTAGTGAATGCACTGTTACAGACACAATGCCTTCAATACGTGCAACGCATACATCAAGTGTGTGTGTGTGTGTGTGTGTGTGTGTGTGATAATTAAATTACAACAAACAAACCGACCGATATGCAATATGCAGCGGAGCCGTCGCGGGACCTGAAGAGCTGGCTATAGAATTTCTTTCTTCCGCCTCTCTCCTATGTATAATAGGTTACGCAAAACACATACGCGCGCGCGCGCTTGAACTTTTCATACAGTAGGCCTATACAGTGACATAATGCTTCTTGACAGGTCCAAGAAAGAGCCGAATGTAAAGTTCTCCTAAACAAATCAGATGAACAGTAGATACAATGCCGGATATCAAGAATGTGAAGCCTGTAAATAAGGAATAAATTAATATGAAAAAAATGTCACAATACAGATATCAAAATGTTCAATTTCAATGTGTTCTGTAAGATGTAAAAGTTTTTACATACTTTTATAAAAGAGATGATCTGAGAAAGCAAAGTGTTTAGATTTTTAGCATTTTAAAAGTTGCAGACTTTCAGGTTGCCACTACTAATGATATATCTGATACGTCATTTGTGGTGAGAAAGTTAGAAAGTTTGTGGATGAATACACAAAGTGTATTAACATTGATTTACATAAAACTGAGTATTTTTGTGTAGAGAAAAAGTGAGTGACAACGTGCTAGTCGGTGGAATTATAAGACACTGCTATGATTATAAATACTTGAGCAGCATAATCAGCCAAGATGGAACTTACGATAAAGATATTATCTATAGACCCACTTAAGACGAATGGCTACCCAAAGCTAAAGTCTTTGCTCTGACCATCAAGAAATGGAATTAATGTTAAAATTAATTTATATAGAACAATTCTGTAGGCAATTACAACATATACGCCAAAATGTTAGCAGGTGACAAAAAGGGATAAAGAAAAAGTGGCAACGGTTGAAACGGACTGTTTGATAAGACCTTGTCAGATATCCCGGTTGCACCATACAAGAAATGAAGTAATAAGGGAGCGAGCGAATGTTAAATAAAATATTAATGGGACAGTTGGACAATGTAGGTTGATGTGGTACGAACACATACAGCGAATGAGCAATGAGAGATGGCCTAGAAGGATACTACAATACCAACAGTTCAATCGCAGGAAAAGAGGTACGCCTCGAAAAACTTGGTGACAGGATGTGGGCAGGAATTAACAGGAGACTGACGGGGAATTACTAGCGGCTGAGGTGCAGGATGCGAAGTACGTCGTAGGTTCCCCACTATGTACATATGATGTGAAAGGACTGGATGTGCAGGGATTGGAGGGAGTGAGGTGAAAGGATAAAGTAAGGAATGAGGAAGTGCTGCAAACCACTGATGAGGGAATGCAGATGTTCAAGAGTGTAAGAAGAAGGAAAATAAATTGACCGGGGCACCGAATAAGGCGAGACTGTCTATCGATACACCACTTGAGGAAGTAGTGAGGGTCCAAGAGGAAGAGAGAGAGGAGGGAAAGCGCAGGATAGTGGATTCAATTAAGATTGCAACAGGATACGAATAAAATGACGGGCGCCGCATGGAGGGCTGTCATGTGAGAATCTATCAGAGTACAGCAGAACATTATTCAGTTCATGTGGTTTACCAATTCCGTTATACCCTCATCAGCTTTTGCTAATATTCTTAAGTTTCACGCGTTTTTTAAATGCTAAGTAATAAGGAACCAGAATTCCTCTAGTAATGTATTCTCGTTGCTTTCAGTCCGGTCTAATTTTTTTTTTAACTCCCCGTATTTTTTGCCTCAACATATCGATGCTTTCCTCTGTGGCTAAGATAAAACATCTTTATCTTTTCTTGTTGTGTACCGACTCCACTAAATATGGCTGCTCTACACAACACGTCTCAAAAAAAAAAAAATAAATAAAAAAAGAATAATAATCAACAAAAAATAGGTATACAGACGTTAATAGAATAAAAAAGGACGTAATAGACAATTCGAACCTCCGTTTTTATTGTTGCTTTATGAAGTTTACGTTTCGGTGGTTCAACTCACAACCTCAGCGCAGTAAATAAATATTATGATTACAAATGCAATGTTACAGGTCGAGAGACGAGACCTCTCATGTAGCTGTTAAGTTGCGGAGTAACCAGTATTGTAAATTCAGACAGAGTAAAAGTGAATTTTTTACCTCCACCTCTCCCGCTCTTCACATCGAAACCCTACTTGCGCAGCTGATACGAGACATGTCTCGTTTGGCGATTTGTATATGAGAACTATCGCATAGTAAGAAGAGAAAGAGAGAAGAAGAAGAAGAAGAAGAAGAAGAAGAAGAAGAAGAAGAAGAAGAAGAAGAAGAAGAAGAAGAAGAAGGAGGAGGGGAAAATAAAGGAGAAGATAGTGCAGTTGAGGAATTGGAGTGAGAGAAGGAGAAGAAGGAAAAAGAAATTACGACGGAATGAACTAAAAGGCGGAGGAAAAGAGGATGTGAAGGGGAGGGAGGAGGATAATAAGCAGGAGGAGAAGAAGAAGAAGAAGAAGAATTATTACGAGTATCACAAGAACAAGGCGGAAAAAGAAGAAATTAATTGTAACGATGATAATATTCGTTGTGGAGGTGGTGGTGTTGGTGATATGATGATGATGATAGAAATTGTAATGTATATTTCGAGTTATAACTAAAAAATTTAGCACTGCTTCTTTAATGTTGAGATTTTTTGAATGGAACCCGAAGCGTCAGCAAAGCGAGCTTCTTATTACTTCGTTTTAGTTTGGCGATGCGTCAAAACACTGTTTAACAAAAAAAATTGAACAACAAAAACGATCGCTTAACAGTGTTACCCGAGACCTGAGGAATTCATAAACCGGTTTTTGCGCGGTGGAATTGGCGGAGTCAGAACACGACACCGAACAGCACGTGGACAGGAAGCGATGCCCGTGGCACGGCCGGTGTCGAGTTGGTTGTTACCTACACTCTGTCATATCGTATTCACTATGACACGTGGTTGTCTGTCATAATTTGAATTCCATGCTATTTAGCATACAGTGTACACAGTACAACGAGGAATACACAAAAATACATAAAATATATAACATGCGCGTTTAGCATTTGACGGTTAAGATGTTTTTCACATTCTCAGCATTCTCAGCGTTCCGATCATATCTATATATTTTTATTTGTATGACTACAAGGGTGATTTGAAAAGTTCGCAGCCTACCATAGAAACAAATATGTGTGGCGTTTTTGTTTTTTACCGTATTGTGGCGCCACGTTCGCCTCACGAACAGCTGTGAAGTGTCAAGTCATTACACCGTCACATACCCAGTTGAGGAAGTCCGATTCTTCTAGGTCCTCAAAATAACCGTTCACTGCCGCTTTCGGCTCGTCATCTGAGGAAAATCGCTTCCCCCCGAAAATTTTTTGAGGTTTGGGAACAGATGAAAGTCAGATGGCGCGAATTTAGGTGAATAAGGCGGATGGCGCAACAGATCGTACTTCAACTCGGCGATTTTTGCCATAGATACAACGCATATGTGAGGGCGTGCATTATCCTGATAGAAAATGATCTTCTTTGCTAAACCTGGTCTTTTATCTCGAATTTTTACATTTAATTGGCCCAAAAGGTTAGCGTAATACTCTCTATTTATCGTTTGACCCTTTTCAAGGCAATCTATTAACAATATTCTCTTAGCATCCCAGAAAAATGGACCCATACACTTTCCAGCCGACAAAATTGATTTTATTGTTTTGGAGGCGGCGAATCACTATGCATCCATTATTCAATTTTTGTTTGTTTCTGGAGTGAAGTAATGGACCCAATTTTCATCAGTTGTTACAAATCTACGAATGAAATATTTCGAATTTTCTTAAAACGGTCCAAATATTCCTGAGGAGGAACCATTCGCATGCGTTTTTGGTCACTTGTCAACAAACGCGGCATCCATCTTGCAGACAGCTTTTTCATAGCTAATTCCTCAGTAAGAATGTGATGTACCCTTTCATCTAAAATGCCCACAGTCTTAACAATTTCAGACACCTTCAAACGCTAATCTTCCAAAACAGTATCGTGCACTTTGTTGATGATTTATGGTGTCGTGGCACTTTTCGGACGCCCAGATCATCTTCCAAACTTGCACAACCACGTTTAAATTCAGTAGCCCATTTTTTCAGTAAATAAAGATCCAGTATCACCAACACATTCTTCATCTCATTAAAAATTTCTATTAGCGTTAAACCTTTCTTAACAAAAAATTTTATGTTCGGTTTTCTCCATTTTCAGCGGTGCTGTGAGATAACATTATTTATACAGCTGTTTCTCCGCAACAATGATTTGACCCGACTTGCTTCACAGCCGTTCGTGGGGCGAACGTGGCGCCACGATGCGGTAAAAAACAGAAACGCCACACATTCCTTTATATGGTAGGCCGCGAACTTTTCAAATCGCCCTCGTATGTAAAAATTATCACTGTGCAAATTGTTTTTATAATTGTCGTAATATAACTAAAAAACTTTTCTTGCACAAATTGCGTCTATGTTTAATAAATACATACAAAAATCATGGATGATGAGCTAGAAGATCTCAGAAGAATGGACGTGAAGGGTACCACAGAGATGGCAATGGACACAAGACTTTGGAGAAGGATAGTGTTGGAAGCCAGGGCTCACGTTGGGCTGTAGTGATGAAGAAGAATATAAAAAGCATATGAAAATATTTTTATTATATATATTATTAAATAAATATTTATTTATTCATTCTTTCACTGTATTGTAATATAAATTATCTGTACAAGTATTATATTTTCATAATTACTACACTTCAATGACCGTATTGTTCAAAATCATCAGAATTAATGTTTGTTTATTTTATAATATAAACGTTTTTATAATTATTAAGTAAAATAATATAATATACTACAAATTAATAATATATTAGAGGAACTTCTTTTAACACGATTTAAGAAAATATGTTGTAACAGACGTAAAAAAATATCCTTGTATTAAACACTAAACAAACAGATGTCACACACCATAAACAAAAATTACATACCATAAAGTGTGACAATTAAACACACACATTCGCGCGCGGGTTAATGGCTGTAAACAAACCAGGTTTAAATTCTTTAAAAATATCTGTATTTTGGTTTGTACATGTAAACAAATGTATTTTAAATTTACATGTATAAAATACACATGTTTATAACATAAAATTTTATGTAAATTTACGGCAATAAAAGACTAACTGAATACACAACGATAATTAAATACAAATACACATACTCACTTCAGCTTAACAACCGGTTCTTAAACAATTTCCTCAATCACTTTTTTCTTCGTAACTATCGACTAAAAATAAGAAAATTTATGGCTGTTTTATCTTTGGCACCGTTTGCGGAAAGCAAATCCTTTCTATTAAAAAATATATTTTATTAGAATTTTGTTTTGCTTTTGTTAGAAAAACAATTATTTCAATGATAGAGAGCAATAAATTATTTTTATTACCTATAACAGAATACTGACAACGAGGGACTCATAAGTTAAGTTAATGACTCATAAAAAAGGAGAGCCTTATAAGACTCTTTCTCATTCTTATTTTATCAGCCTCTTTATCCATTTATCTATCTGTCTATGTACCTGGAATATGGGAACTCCAATGGTCCGGATTTGTCTGCGTCGCTTATTATCTTCCTCTCGACGTTTCGACATCCTTCTTCTCCGACGGCTTCTTCAGGTCTGTGGCGTCGGATGTTGGATGTGGCTTTGTGAATGTATACACGTACTGCACGAATGTCATATTCCAAACTACACACGGTCTTGAGCTCCCGCCTTGTGACTGTAATGATCTAAACGGCATCTTGTTACAAATCACGTTAGTCCAGCACATGACGAGTTCGTTTCCAATAATCACCGAGTCCGACTATGGGGGAGTTTCCTGGAGCCCTTACCGCAGTGCGAAAAACATTCGACCAAGACCTCTCACGGTTCTTAGACATCGAGCACCGAGTTCGCTTCTCATAAAGCAAAAAGAGAAACGATAGAGAGATTTCGCCGCTAGATTGAAATGAAAATTCAAAGGACGTCCAGACTCACAAACGTCCACTATGCCTAAACATTAGGAACGACACACACAACCGTGGAACTATCTCGTTGAGCCTATAAAGGGACAAGAAATGAACAAAGATTGCAATGATGTATGTATTTATACACTATCTCAGATTTTGTAGTTACAAGGTTCTAAACCCAGAGCTCTCTTCTTTCAAATGAGAAAATACACTGACTATCGGTAGAAGGAATAGCATCACTGTCGAATTAGAAATGTCAAAAAAGTCGCCAAACAAAATAAGTATATAATAAATAAATATACTAATGCTACAATCATTTTTCATTAACAAAAAGGACTAAGAACACCAACTACAATCGCCAGCCAACTATTTTGCAACATACGAAATTAAAATTTGTATAATTCTTTTACCTACATAAAATTATGTGCGATATTAAAACTGAACATCAAAGCCAAACAACCGCATAATTGAAATATCCGAAATTACTGCAGGAACGGATAAAGGTACAGTACCATTTAATTAATGAAATTTGAAACCAATTGTTATTAGCTGCTGTTTTACATAGAGTATATTTATGTTTTATATGTATGTAAATTATTTCATATACAGAATATAAAAATATAATACAAATATTTATTATTTTGAAAATACTATCGTTTCTGGTAGTAATTTGGATTTGTTCAGCTACTAATTTATTATTTATTTTATGTTTTAATATTTTCAAATGTTTCCCAAACGGTCATTTTTTGACCTTTGGAAATGTGTTTTAATAAAGCAATATTGTTTAAATTTGGAATGTGTGATTAATATACTGTCCAAACATTGTAATTATATATAAAATGTATATTCTTTTAAAAAAGAAACAAATATTATTTAATAATAATAATATGATAATAATAATTATTACAACAAGAATAATTGTGAGAAAATAAATTCTATTAAATAATAATTCTGAAATTATTAAGTAATGCAGTACAGTTTTATTTTTCCGGTAATCTGACGTTTTCTAGAATATGGTGGTGCCTTGGTCGTGTATATGTCGCACTCGGAGATCGTAGGCCTACTGTATTACCAGAGGAACGAATGAACGTCGACGTCAATACAGACGACCACTACCTCGATTCCCATACAAAATTCACCTGTTTCTTGGTCATGCCTTACACCTTGTACCTTTGGGGCTGTAATGGAGAGCATTTCTCGTAATATTCTTTTACTCTCCGTTCAATTCACGTATTTATTCCTGCCACTCTCACTAGTATTCCTGAATCTTTTCTCCCTAGGCGAATAATTTGAGGTGTTGCCTTATATCTTCGTTTCGGACACGATTGCGTCCGATGTTGCCTTTTACCACCCTTAGAAATCTCAAGATTACCGCAGCCATAATATGAAAGTGATAGTAATACCAGGGTTTCATATAGTTTCAGTTGCGTTATTCTCTTCCGCCAAGTTGGCGCAAATATGCAATTACCTAGAGAAAAGAAAAGAGAGAGAAATTTAACTTTATTCGTCGGTACATTTATGGCACAGTAGTCGTGAAGCAGAAACTAAACGAAACTAAGGTTCATTAAGATGCCACAAGGTCGTGACCACAGTTAGTCTGTGGTAGTGAAACGTTCATTCGTCCGTACATGGAAGCGGTACGAGACACCTGATGATTGGCAAACGGCGCGGCCGAATCCGGAGAGTAACTAACGAGTACAATGCGACTGTTAAACTCACAGATATGAAGACGTCGAATTACCGCAAGGGGCAGTAAAAATAACGACAGTGAGAGAGAGTTCTAAAGAGTGACCCACTCACCTGTATAAACAAGAGGGTCGAGTATGAAGGGCGTTCTTATGACGTGCCTCACTGTTTAACCTCTGTGTTAATTGCCTTGACACAACCTTCGTCTGTAAATATTCTACAGCAGAACAGCGTAGAAAAGAAGGAAGAAGAATTAAGCTTGAACCAGAGAGAATTAAATTATCGTGAACCCTATATACGTTGAGTAACGGTCACAACCGTCTGAGGGCAAGAATTGTACTGAACAACAAAACCGTAAAACAAATTGACAATGTTCCGTGTTCGGATCTGAATCGCGAAGATGGCCCCCCACGAAAGCTGATGCCGTCAGCGAAAGTCTGTAAAAGTCTTGAGAATGCAAGAAAGACGATGAAAGACAGCAATTAAGAGTAGAACCAACAATGGAATCAGCCGCGATCCATAAAGTAGACAGAAAGATGGTTTGGACCATGTTATGTGTACGCCCTCACACATATTATCGAGGAAATATGTCATGTAAAAGCCTTTGGGAAGACAAAGTATTGAGAGAGTATTGATACTACGCTGAAGAAGTCCTGAAATCGGGATAGAGAACAGTGCCTAATTCTGGAAAGCTAGGGGACGAAGAAGAAGAAGAAGAAGAAGAAGAAGAAGAAGAAGGAGAAGAAGAAGAAGAAGGAGAAGGAGAAGAAGAAGAAGAAGAAGAAGAAGAAGAAGAAGAAGAAGAAGAAGAAGAAGAAGAAGAAGAAGAAGAAGAAGAAGAAGAAGATGGGGACGACAACGACGACATCGACGACAAAGAATTTAACTACCTTGCGTATAGTGTCTCGTATGTGGGAAACGAGGATGTTGGGACAAAATTACCTGGATTTCAATACATACGTGACAAAGTGAAACAGAGAAGTAAAACCGCACACAGAGTACACTGACTGAACTTTATAAAGTTCCGCTGTGTGTACAAAAGTGTTGGACACTAACGAAGCAACAAACGAAAAGAACAGTGGGTTTCTGGCAAACGTACCAGACTGGAAAAGAAGTGAGGTGAGAACGTCGTGCATTTATAGCATTTGTCATCTGACATTTCTGCTCAGCGAATTGCCAAGGGTCGGTGTCAATTTGTAATATTTTGTTTTATTTTATATGTATATATATTTCTATTTGTATCGGCCATCTAAGGACCACATGCCAATTTCAATTCCTTAAACTTGTTCTTTTCTTTTTCTCAAATATTCTTTCATCTTTTCACTACCTATGTCTTTTCTTCCTGTCTTCAGTCCACTTTCAGCCTGTTTTTCTCTCTCCTTCCATTTTTAACACTTTTGCCCGAAAAACTTCTCTTTCAGTTGCTTCTTCTGGGTTTATATTATTTTTTTCTAAATCCTTTTTGACTTTTTTAATCCAACTTGATGTTGACTTCTTTCCCCACAGATATTTGAAGATCTGTTTGTTAACCTATTGTCGTCCATTCTATATAAATGTCCAAAAAATACTAGTCTTCTTTTTCTCACTGTTTCTGTTATATTTTCAATATTTTGATATATTTCATCATTACTTCTTAATTTCCAACTTTCTGAAGTTTTTCGTGGACCTAATGTTTTCCTAATAATTCGTCTTTCAATATTTCTAGTTTGTCAAAATTATAATTCAATGCTAGACATCCACTTGCATATAGGCATTCTAGCCTCACTACTGTACTGTAATGCCTTATTTTCTCATTTTTAGATATGCACTTTTTATTGTAAATACGTTTAGTTATACCATATGCTCTTTCCATTTTATGAATCCTTTCTTCTATAGCAGATTTTCCTAAACCATTCTCTTGAATTATTTCCCTTATATACTTAAGTTACGAACCCTCTCTATTCGACCAATATCTGTTAGCAGGAATTTACTTGATTAAAGAATTTACATTTAAAGTTCCTACAAAGAATTTTTTCTTAAATTTAAGTTTACAGGGATTCCACTGTTGCTCCGACTCAAACCTTTGATTGCAGTTGTTGGTACTCCCCAGAACCCTTGGTCCCAATGAATATGGCATGATGCCATAGCGGAATATTTTGTTTTATTTTATATTTTATTTTAATACAAATTCTTAATTTTTTTATGTTCAAATTGTTGAATTGAATATTTGCTTCTGTTTCTATGAACAATGTTTTTTTGGTTTCGACAGAGGTCAAGTTAATTTTATGTGACATCTAAAACCCCACATACATCTAATGGTAGAACAGTTGTGTTTCTTAAAAACGAATTACTGTTTACGTTCGACTGAATACTCTACAATATCGTATGCTACTTACGAGTGTGTTCTCGCAACAGCTTGTCCTTAAACTTACCTGAAACAGAGGAATAAGGTGCGCATTAGATGCTACAAACATTCCACGTTACTTTAGAATCCGTAAACAAACTGTCAAGAAAAAATTTGAGAAGATTGAACTTTTATATTTTTGTATGAGAAACAAGATCTGCGGAATAGCGGTGTGTTCGTTTTCAGTATTTGTAAATACGAAAATGCACCATATAAATGTATGGGAATTTCTACACCTGTCGACGCCTCGGGCGCCCTAGTGTCAACAGCTTCTGTTCTTAACAGTACAGTTGTTTAGCTTGGGTTGTCTGTGTAATTCAGAGGTGGCCGTATTTCGCTTGACAAATGTGTATACTTTTTTATAACTTACGGTGATTTTGTGAGATTCTGACGTTGACTATTCACAGTTTTAAGACATTTATGTCGACTTACCGAGAAAATTTGACGTTGTCAACGTCAGTGCCCGTATGTACGCAACACATAAACGCCTATAATAATAGACCCCTATGCATACATATTTCTCCTCCTCAACTCAGAGGTTGGTGAGCTTGCAATTTCTTCCTTCCCATGGACATCCTCTTAATAACCATATACCTTATTCTTTGTTTTACCCCATCCATGTGCTTGTGCCTGGTTCTTCCCCTCCCACTACGCCCCATCGAATAGGGTGGTGGAACCGGTTTCAATGGTAACCAATCAACCACACTGCTTCTCCTTACCACAATCCATACAATCAACATTATTTTTTTCACCCACTCTCCTCTGTACCTCATTATTAGATACTCTTTCCGTTCACGTTATTCTTATCGCTGACATTGATGTATACTATATGGATCGCGTGCTGCATTCACTGAATTCGGTCCGACCGCTGGACCAGTGGTAGGCAAGAACATGCGTATGCTATATACTGTACCTGTACAAAGTCTGACTTTTCTGCTTTGTTATAGCTTTTGTTGCTTTAGCGGAGCATATTTTTGTTAAATGGTATAACTATGCCATTTTAACAACTAATGACTCCAAAATGAGAAGTTTTTAATATGTTCTTTTCCAAAATAAACACATTTGTTTCACTGTAAGATTTCAGTGATCTGACGCATTATTTCAGTTTGTCGCTAAGTTCTGTTGCGTTCATTCATAGTTCTGTTGCATTCCTATTTATGAACATTTAATGTTGAAGCCAGACGAATAAAGATAAGAATAAGGGAAACAAAGAATAAAAGACGTGAGCCGTAAACTTTAAAATGTTTATTGCGTAAAAGAAGCATATACGCTCGCCATGGTTATTAAAGTGTTCAATTAGCAACGCTCATTTACATTACATTTTTTTATTTTATTCAATTAGCTACGTATTAATTGTATAAAAATTGTTTACATTACACATTACTGAATAATGCAAATTTATTTAACTTTTGGCAGACACCAAGCTTAGAGAAGGTAGCTGCAGCGGTTCTTTCCTTAGCAATATCATAGCACGAGATTTTATAAAATAATGTCCCTATTAATTTGATAAGTTTCACTTCATGGCTGTCTTAAGAAAAATCATTGTTTGAAATATGTTTTCTAAACATTGTGCCGGCAAAGTTTTTGCAAGCTGATATAATAATTTTTTTGGTATTAAGTTTACTGTCAGATATAATAAATAAATTATACATGCATTTTGCAATCTTTAAAACGTCTGATGACGCTCTAATTAATTTTCCGCTTGACACAAAGTCAGTAAAATGAGTGTAAACGCTCAAGTTATTGTCATCTGTTAGCAGTCAGGCAAAAGTAAAAACAAACTGTTATAATAATAAAATCTTCATAAGCACAAATTTTCAGTAGAACTGTCCCAAAAGTAATAATTGTAAAGTGTCAAAACAAGTGCATTACTGACTGAATGACTCGTTTAGTACACGTGTTAACTTAGCGCCAAACGCTTTATTACCCACCACTGTGTGGGAAGCTGTACATGCTTCGGACCGTTTTCTGCCATTCACTTTGCCTGGCAGCACGTGATCCATAGGCTATAGTATACATCGATGATCGCTGATGAGTGGACACATCAGTATATTAAATAATTATGCAGGAAATAAGATAATCTGCAATGCTGAATCTATAAACTGTATAAAGTATGAGAGAACGTAATGTCAAAATTCTATAAATAAAATTGATATTATTCTTTTGAAGGAGTGGAACGATTTAAACCGAAAACGATTATTAATAATAATTAAATAATGTTGCAAGATATCACTTAAACTACCTTGGCATAATAGAATAACTTCTGACAGAGAGAGAGGTAGAGTTAGTAAAATAACAGACGTCAAATGATACGTGGTATCATCAACACAACGCTGAAGAAAAAATACGATCAAACAGTAAAGTAAAATTTTACAAACGGCAGACGACCCTGTTTAATGAACGACAGTGAGTCATGGGTTACGACCAAAACATTCTGAAAACACGATACAGTTTTTTTAAGATGAAGTTTCCTACTAGCCGGGAGAGGATACAAGAAAGTTAACAGACTTATTATTATTATTCCGGCTGTAAAATGTTTACACTTTTTCCGGAACCAAAGATTACAGTAGTGATTGAATTCTCATCTTCCATTTCTGCTTTTCCATCCAAAGATCTTCTTCAGTTTATCGTTCCCTCAATATAGTCTGAATTTCTTCTATCCAGGTGATAGGTGGTCTTCCTCTTTTCCTTCTTATTGGTGGGGTCCATTCCATAGCTCTCCTTGGCAATCTTTCCTATGCTATTCTTTTCGTGTGTCCATACCACTGAAATTTTTTTGTTTGGATAAAATCAACAATTGAATTTTTCACATTTAGTCTGTTCTTAATGACTTCATTTCTTAATTTTCTCACGTCTGGACACTCTTGCCGAACGTCTCCAAAAGTCCATCTCTGCTGTCATTAATTTTGTTCTTGTGTGTTTATTAGTGGTCTAAACGTCTGAGCCGTAAGTCATGATACTTCTAACAATGGTTTTAAATAATTTGGTTTTAGTTTTTTTGCTGTAATCTGCTTACCCCACAGGATTCTATTTAATGTAGATATAGCCATCTTTCCCAAATTAATTCTGGATTGTATTTGCTTGTCTTGCTTCCCACTGGCCGTAATTTTCACCCATAAATATTTGTATTCCTCTGTAAGTTAATTCCCCTGTGGAGTTGCTAGTTTCCCATCGGGCGCCTCCCCTAGGAGGCGGATAGGGTAATGCTCACCAGATACGGTGGGTACCGGGGAAATAAAATAACCGAGGCAGGCCGAAACTAGCAGCTGCTGCCTTGTGTACTTGGTGGATATTGGTTTACCAAAGGCTAAAGGAAGTAAACCTTGATTAAAAATTGCCTGGTCCTCCAGGTTGGGGGTTAATGGAATGGGCCGACACCCCATTCATTGGAAAACCAAATAGGTTAGTTAACAGACTTTATGAATGAAAAAATTCGTAACGAACGAAGTACGTACAACAGCGATGCCAGAAATCAAAGATGACTGGCAGACATGGAAAGTATGGGTAACGGCAGCCTGCTTAAACAAGTTCTGAAACACGAGTGACAAGAAGAGAGGAATGTATGACGACCATAGAAAAGATGGTTAGTTACTGGAAGACGGAACTGGCAACGTTGCTGATAACGTTGAATTAAATAAAGGGTTTAATTTTAATTTTAGCTTTATACAAAACCAAAACAAACACGACATAATAATAATAATAATAATAATTCATTTAAATGATCTCGTTTAATGTAATTGGTACCACTGCTTGGGGGCTCCTTCCGCCACACGTGTAAGCTGTACCACAAACAGGTGTTTGGCAAGCATTCCAGTTTCACCGACGTGCGTATAAACGTGGCGATATATCGACCAGATCACGTAATAAACCGATCGATAAAACAATTCGCTATCGAATATTTGGCTCGCGTTCAACAGACATTACCGCGTCCGACGTTCGACGGTATTCACGTCGTCGCTAATACACTTTGTTTCAAACAGACATAATATTTCTTTGTAGAAAAAAAAATACAAAAAAAAATTATATAAAAATCGAGTGTACATGCAACAGTAGAATAAATAACATAAACTAGTGCGTTCGTTAGCGGTTTCCACGAAACCATTCTAACGTGCAGAATTTATAACAGTCAATATCGGTACGCTGTTTTACACATACGCGTAATTTAGTAATAATCATAATTATTAGAGAAGCAGTAGGCATGTCGATACAAAGATGATAAATAGAAGGGGGAATAGTCTACTGTTGTTGTAATATTTATGGTTGAGATTCGGGAGCGTCTTAAGCGGGAATGTAAGGAGTGGTTGGCACCCGGGCAGCAAGGAAGCCTAGGGTAGTATCTAGGCTTTTATTACATTAATGATTGTTTCTTCAAATACGAAATTCAAAATCAATGCTCAAACGAAACAGAAATATTGATTTCAAAAGGACTTACTTAGGGAATTTCAAAATTTATTCGACTGCTTTACACATCCGATTAACATTAGCTGTTGCAATTTTAGGATAACCAACATAAAGATATAGCCTTTAAACACACACACACACATCCACATAAAGAGATAAATAAATATACTTGGTACGTTAGAGCATCTCAGTAGTCAATAATTGATTATTATTTAGTTACTGGAAAACTATGGAGTTTAATGAAGGGTACAAAATTTTTCAGAGAATATTGTATTGTATGAGGAGACAACATTTCTCCTCATATCGAAGATTAGTATTTCTGGTAGATGGAGAAAGGTGCGACCCATATAGCGCCAGCGCCCCAAACTAACTTTTAATGTACATCTACACCTAGGTGATAATGTACCGCACCTGTACCAGACTCGCCTCAGTCAGTTTGGGCAACAAACACCCATCAGTATTAATGTAAACTAGTGGGTCCCACCCGGTGGTACGCAAGAGAATCTAGTTCGGAAAAAAATGTTTACTTAAAAAAAATAATAAAATAAAAATTTATGTTCAAAACAACAATAAATTTCCATCGGACATGTTTTAAAACGATTACCCTTATAAAAACACAACCTAAACACTTTGCGGTAATATATCATTAGACTATTCACTAAAGTTTAAGCTGTGTTGATACTCGAAATGAACGAGGAAGACCAAAGTGGTACGCGGGTTCGGAAAGGTTGGGAACCACTGATGTAAACCAAGAATGGGTTAAACTTAGAGCTATCTTGTCCCACACAGTATTACAAGCACTGGAACGAGACGTAAATGATACAGAATCCGAGGCCTGAGTATGTGGGATGATGATATTCAACAAACAGGGGCAGTAGCGTGGCGTCCATATAACCGCTGTTGCCGGCGGCAACAGTATGGAAATAAGAGAAAATAATATTAATTATACGACAGAATGAATACTTTGGTTATTGAATAATTTAAAATCCGAACAATATTAGTAGGAAAACTTGAAGAAAAGGATAGCATTGTTTAGAACTGCTGGGCACTTGCACCGTCTTGTGTTGCCGGCTCGGACATCGGCAATGCTTTACTGCGTACGGTCATTGACCTCGTAGTAGTTATCATTGTACTGGCTGTGAAGGGGGGGGCACATTCGTCCACTCAATGTGTTGCCGCTGTATAAACCGGCAAAACGCTCAGTTAGCAGCTGTGTTCGTTTCGGAACAGACGCGACGTGCAGCAGTTACTACGTACCTATTTGTGTTTTTTCGTTTAGTCATGTGTTTCTGTGTTTGTCTTTATTATTTTTAAGTCGATTATTTGTGTTCTCATTTATTCTGTGTAAGTAGACTGGAGTCAAATCCCGTAGAACTGGGAACTTCTTCTGCCAGCGAATGATAGAAAATACTCTAAAAAGTATTTTGGCTCTAAAAAAAAACACTTGGTACTACACAAAATTCGAATTAGTTTGCAGGTTACGTTTTAGGCCTATCACAAGCGGCAACAGATTTTTTTTTTACCAAGTCTGTGCGGGGCGAAGGGCATGCCCGTCGCCCGCTCGTATGCTGCGTCCCGAGCTTCAGATCAGCTCCTGCCGCAGGGAGCATAGATAGGCAGGATATTAGGGTGTGGCCTGCTACTGGTCGTGGGGTTTCAACTAATCACTTAATTGAGGGTTAGGGTACGCCGAGGCCGGGTCCAAGATTCACCTGGCACAAATTGGTAGCGATCGAGGGCGCTAATGAGATGGTTGCCCTGAAAGCGGCCGGTATGGTGATAGAACTTTCGGGACAGTGTCCGTTTAGTGGTGTCCAGGGAATGGACACACAGGGCTTCACGGATGGTTTTATAACAGCTATTATGTACCCACGCCAAGCCACTGAAACAGTAGATGCTAAGGAATAGGCTAATTTGAAAAATCAATCATTAAACATTTATCATACAAGCTCTTAATATAAAAAGTAAAATCAAACGAAATCACTTATACTGGAAAAGAAAGGAAAGGAAAAACACTTATATAGTTGGGACAAATATATAAGTGATACAGAGCACGATGTACAGGGGCAAAGCCTACAAAATATTACGGTATTTAAACAAAACACAAAAGAGATAATCTGAAGACCATGAGAAAGTTACACTATGCGCGGCTTGAATCCAGACGCGACTGAAAGAAACGAAATTTACAGACATCAGTGAACGTACAGATCCAATAGCAATGGATGAATTTGTAGCTGTTCTACAAAACAGAATATCATTGGGGGCTTATGGTCTTAATTCCAAGCTTATAAAGAATGTACCAGCCTTGCTGCATGATCGTTTATTGAACTTTATCAAATCTGTACGACTACTGGTCGTATTCCCGAAGACTGCAGGATGGAAAAAGTATTCAAGTAAGGAGAAAGCAATGACTATGATAACTATGGATAGGTTGGCCTGCTTAATACAGCTTACAAATTGTTTGTACCTATCGTGACGAAACGACTGAATGCAACACCTGATTATACTTAATATATATATATATATATATATATATATATATATATATTGTAACAGTACAACGATACTAGATAATATGTGTAAGAGTGTGTTGATTGTATGTGATTGCAGATACGCTCCGGTATCCACAACGATATGAGATAATAAAATTCCAAAATGTAATTATTATTAGCGGTTTGATTGTTATTAATAGTTGTGTGAGTATTCCCGTTTAAATCCTTCAATTTAAAAGTATTTTCGCACTCCACTGTTCACCTCTCCACTTACCATATGTGGATGATATTACTGTTCTGTTGGGTGACTGCTTCTGCTGTAACATACACTCTATACATACATGTGGATATTCTATTTGAATATCATACGTGATAAGCATGCACAATAAAATAAAATAAAGACTGAATTATGATTTGAATTATAATAAATATTCAAATTCTGCCGCCACCTTCTGATAGAACTAGTTATGATAGCTAAACTATTTTAATTTTGAAATTAAAGACTCTTTCCACTGGTAAAAAATAATTGAGATTTATTAACAGTTCTGGAATACCATTAACTCTTTTAAAATCAACAGTCAATCACTAATAGTTTTACAGAAAATAATTATTATGAACAATTTTTACAAAAAGAAACTCTTTTTAACCTCAAGGCTGGTAACACTGAAGGTTAATACAATAATTTTAGTTAGAGAGGTTATGTCCTCTTTACATAGTTAAATTACCAAGTTCGTGTGATCTTTGAAGTGGCATGATACCAGATACAAGATGTTGTGTTTTATGACAATATTTAATAAAGAATTAATAGAAAACAAACAAACAAATATTAAAATTAAAGGTCGGTACCATATAATCGATAATTATCGTACTATCGTACGCGGGACACAGTACACATTAGTTACTTTTAAAACACGTGCATTGAGTTGCACTGCTAAAAATTACTATTATTATTTAATAGTTGGCTATAAAAATTATTTATTGACAAGAGAAAAAGTTTATAATAAAAAAAAAAAACTCTTGTGATAGCTTTCATTTGGTTTATATTACTTGAGAACAGACTTATGAAAAAGGTGACAAGTTGTTGTTATTATTTCTAGGTTAGCTAATAACCGTAAGTAATTCTTGTGGATAAGTAAATTATCATTGATTTCTTAATAAACTAAACACATATATCTTATTCATAATACATCTGATGAGTAACTATCAATTAATTAGAATATTTTTTCGCAAAAAAAATAAAAATATTTATTTTCATTAGTCAAATCAAAACGACATGAGTCAATTGAGTGACTATTCGTGACACTCATATTTTGTAATATTTAAATTAATATTGACTCCTTTAATTACGATAAGTCGTAAAAACATTTATTTCTTGAGTTAATAAAATGCGAAATAATTCTTTTATTAATTCTGATAACTTTCATCAGAATTACTACACTTCGGTACTACTGATTAGAGTAGTACCCAAACAATAATTAACAGGAATTATTAATTCTGCTTTATTTTTTAAATAATGAAAATATAGTACTCGCTGGTTTTTTATAAACACAAAACTCGAAAATACGACCGATATTATACACTGGCCGTATTTTATTATTAAATTCACTCCGCACTGTACACTCGTTAATTCTTTGTTATGTGTAGGTTAGGTGTGTGTAGCGTGACTCATGTATGTGTCGCGCACAATTTAAATAAAACTTCTTCATCGACCTTGCCCGTCGAATTATGCGTGTTGACTCCTTGATGATTGAAAGATGACTGTGACGCTTCTCCTAAGCGTCTCTGGCTTGTTTGCTGGTTTTCATTCATTTGATTGGTTCAATTTTTCGAACTCTCCGACCCAAAACACCTTGGTGTAAGAAAACTTTTTCGTATATGGGTTTGAGATTATAGTGACGTAAACGTTGATGCACTAAATGATTAAAAAGTTTATAATCGTTATAACTTTTTTATTAGTTGTCATATCGTTGAATAGTTGGTGGCAATAGATCGCGGACATCCTGGGCTTTAAATAAAGTAAGAATGAAATCCGTCCATTATTAACTCACTACAACGATTTCACAAATTCCTATGGTGAATCTTAAAATTAATAAGTTTATTTCACCAAATCTTATCTAATTACACAATAACACTTCTTATTAAACGTTTTGAGTCCATTTCTCAATTGCTTAATACAAAATTTGGGAGTAATTATTATTCAAACAATGTTTGATAATGGCGTCTCAAGCGTCCATATTCGATTATTTATAATCGCCTATAATACTATTATTCCTTATCTAATGACATTTGTTTTGTATTCTAACAATAATATAAATATCTATTTACATCGGTTTACACTTTATTATATGAACAATGTTGTGTTTCATATACTAGTAGTCTTATCTAACTACCTTCTGATCTCTTTTCTTTTAAATTGTCACGTTGTTTTTGTTTTTCCACATAATGTATATAATGTTGAAAATGCAAATAGTGTACAACTATAGTACCTAGTTTATTTAATATATTTGTTAGTCTTTCGCTATCTGAAAACCTTTCAATTCCTAGTATTGGGTTTGTTTACATCAGGTTATGACATGGTAGTCAGTTATTTTTTAATAAATCAATAACTAAATTGTTATTATTACATTTGATATATATTCTCATAGTAGTATCAGATATCCTTCTGACTACTGATAACATTTTTATTTACCTTTGAACAAGTTTGGATGGTGCATTTTGCTTGAATAACTTGCTACATAGTGTTTGCTTACATTCTGATTTCACCATCATAGTCATTTAGTTTTCAATAATTTGTCTATAAAATTACTATTCTTATGCTCATGATCTGTTCTCATAGTAGTACTAGATGTCCTTCTAACTACTGGTAACACTTTCATCAATCTCTGTGTAAGTTTTAATAAGGTATTTTGCTTAACTAGTTTGTCACATTGTCTTTGTTTACATCTGGCTATTCATTCATAGTCAGTTAGTTTCCAATATTTTGATCATAATACTATTATTATTACACTTATAATCTGTTCTCATAGTAGTACTAGATGTTTTTCTAACCACTGGTAACACTTTCAGTGACCTTTGTACAAGTTTTAATAATGTATTTTGCTTAACCAATTTGTCATATTGGGTTCCCTTTCATCTAGCTTTGTGCTATTATATTTAATCTGCTTTATGTGCAGTGCCTTTCAGTATAAGACATTATTTATTAGCGTGCATCATTATTTATAACGAATCTTTGATTGAAACAATTGTTGATGATTGCTTGGTTCAATTAACATATATGATTTTTTGTTTTATAGGTGCATTTCCTATGAGGTTATGTATCAATGTACAACATATTCTTATGCAGTATTTGCTACTACTATTATGACTTCATTATGGTATTCTATTACAATGGTTTAATTGTTGATTAATACACATGTTTACACTATTTTTTCTAAACAATAACACAAATATTCTTAAACTAATGGTAATACATTTCTTGTTGTGTTTTGTACCTAATTTCTGGTATATTGTTGTTTGATACTTAACAAACTAGTTTGTTTGTTATTATTTTTTCTAGCCCTTCTTTATATTGTATTCTGTTTTGCCGTGGCATTCAGTTACATTTCTTTTAAAATTTACAAAGTTTTTTATTATCAGGTTCTATGAGCAATGATTTTACTGTTCTATCTTACATTTCTTGGTGGTCTTATGATTATCTATTTGGATTACAATCTTCATTAAATTAGTCACACTAACTGTCTGTGTATTTTTAACTATTTAATCTTTGATGTTTCCACTATCAAGGTAACACATTTTCTTCTGCTATAAACCTTATCACTTGAATTGTCTGTGGGGTTTATTAGGTTAAAATTGGTTAACTGGTCACAGGTTCTCACACTTACATTAAGTATTCACTATTACTGTTTGTGATTTCTTAAATATGTTAAACACTGTTTCTTCATAGTTGACAATCGCTATTCTTCTTCCGGCTACTAGTATTGTCTCTAGTATACTTGGTGAATGGTGATTTCTTGTATTGTCTATCCATTATCTTCACTCTTCATGTCATGTTTCCTTGTCCTTCTTGTTCCTTTCTTCTTTAGGTTTAAACGTCTTCTTCAATATTTCCATTGTAGTAGTCGTTGTTCCATAGTATATTTATAAATATATTGGTTTGTCTGCCTTCATTGTGGTTGCTCTTGAGTTGTCTCTTCTTTTTATTTTATATAGTCGTTGTTTTGTTGGTTCCCCTCACTGTTGGAATCCTGTTGTCTTCTTCTTCATTTTATTGTTTTGTTGGTTCCCCTCACTGTTGGAATCTATTGGGCCTGGTTTCTAACATTTTATATTGGCTCATGGTCATTTTCTTTCTCTATTTTGTGTACGATGCTGCTATGTTACACTTCCTTCTTCTTTGTTGGAATTTTACAATAATATATCTGTAGATACACACTTTTTGTTTACATAATTTTACTTACTTAGAAATATTTTCATGCTTTCCCGTCACTTGACGTAATAATTGCTTACTTTATGTAACTACCAAATTTGGTAACGTTACAATATATATATTACATTTAATATTTATAACTAAATTTACCTCAAGATGTTATTTTTCCTTATTTGGAACATGTTTCGAGAGTTCCTGTGCTCTCCTATATATATAAACAGAGAAGTCTACATGAGAAACGTAACAATGAAATAAAATATTTACGTATAATACAACATCAACTTCAGCTTTATGTTCTGACAACGTAAAGCAAACAATGGGCATAACTAATATAATTAATAATAAATACTGGCAAAGGAAATATTAAGAAAAATCTTATGATCAATATAAGATGGAGATCAGTACAGGAGACGGCACAATAATGAACTGTACATACACGCTGCAAAAATCACAGACGTAATTAGAAAAAGAAGAATTACCATCTACGGACATGTTCAAAGAATGAATCCTGACAGACTAACAGGGAAGAAGCTTTTTAACTATTTCAGAAAGCTCAAAATGTCCCCAATACGTGGCTCAAAGAAACAGCAAAAAATATAGAACTCCTGATTACTCAAGAAGACATTGAAGAATGTTTGCCACTCAAAAAGAAATTAAAAAATGCCGAAAGTTTTCAGAAGAGGACAGGTGCCATCTCGACTGACGAAAGGAGGGAGAGACATCGATCAAGAATGAAGGCGATATGGGAGAGGAGGAAGAAAGAGGTGAAGAAGGGAGGAACCAGTTGAACCAAACATAGTCCAAGTGCCCATACGGTAAAAAAAAATGCTAGCAAAAATGATAAGAATTTAATGTAAAGAAAATAAAGACGGGAAACGTATGAATATGATATATTTTCGTCATAGGAGAGACGCAAAGTCGGGGTACCAGCCGCCCAACCTGTGCTGTACGTCTCACCTTCGTCAAGGCCGTTGGTTCGCTTATCCATCTATATTCGTTTGGGCACAGCGCCAGAGTCGCCGCCTTATCATAAACAATGTCCTTTACTGTCCTCATCTCACCGGCAACACTTAAATATTAAATTTATTTATCTATTTTTTTTAATATGAACTAAAATCTTAAAAGATCTGTTACTATTAAACGAAAAACGACGTAATCATGACACGAAATTATTATTCTTTGCAACATCAATCCGACGATTTGTGAACGAAAGCGATTTCGTAGTGCGAACGCGTATTCTGCACTCGTAAAATCGTTTTGTTGACCTGCGTTTGAACTCTCTTATCTTTTCAAGCCGATTTAGGCAGCCATTTGGTGCGAAAATCTCGTATCAGGCCTTCAGCTAGCATGTACATGCGTATCAATAGTAGGGCTTCAGTACAAAATCACTAAGATATGAGTAATAATTTTGACCCCTTTAACTGAAATATCTTCGTCTTCCAAGTTCCGAATTTATATAGAATTCCTGATTCATTCCAAGACCTCTGCTGTTTTACTCTTTGCCTTTGTCCTCAGGCTTTAAAAGATTTGAGATTTTTTTCTTTATTTGCTAAAAATGGTTTAAGAGAAAATAATAAACAAATAAATGTTTCACTAGATTTGTAAGACAGTTGGAGATCTTTATTCCTTATAGTGGAATTGCAATATGGCTATGGAAAGCGATACAAAGATTTGAGCAGGTGGTACGAATACGTACTTCCCAAGAACGCTGATGTGATGTCGTCTCTAAACGCGCATTTTACAAGAAGATTGAGAGAAACGTGTTTCCTAAAAGAAAGCGTTACCTAGAAACTCAGGTCTGGAAAGGAAGACTAACGAGAAGTATAATAATTATTTTTTTGTTCCGTCTTCAAAAATCCTCCAGCCATCTCTTCCTGGGTCTATCCACACACCTGTATCCTATAGGTTTGTATTTGCAGACTTGTTTGGCCAGTATTCAATCTGTCATTCTTTGTAAGTGTTCTTTCCACGTTGTTTGTAATCTCTTAGTTTTTCATTCAAGTTAAAAACTTGTAAGTCTTCTTCTATGGCCTCATTCCTTATACGGTCAAGTTTTGAATACCATTTAACCCCCCCCCCCCTTAAGAACGCCATTTCCGAGGCCTGTATTTTACTGTCTTGTTTCTTGGTTCCATAATTCATACCCATAGGACAGTACAATGACTGCCATAGTTTTTGTAAAACTAATTTTGAATCTCGACGTATGTTGTTTCTTAAAATACGGTTGATTGTCCCACATACTGCCTGGAACTTGCCTAACTTAACAAAAATATCATAATTCTTATCATAGCAGAGGGATAATGTGAGTTCAAACGCACAAAGGAATGCCGCCTTTCTTAAAAAACAATAAAAAACACTAAAAAACATGATCTAAGAGATGACGCCGCCACCGCTGGACCGCAGCATCCCAATGGACCACAGCACCGCGAATTTCCGCGAATAAATTTTTTTATTTTTTTTATTTCGTTTTTTATTTTTTTAATTAAATTGATTTGCATATCAAGGGGGGGGATGAGGTTCAATGGACCACCAGCATCCGTGAATATAATTTTTTATTTTTTTAAGAAAGCTGATTTGCATATCAGGGGGTGGTGGTGGGTGGGTGTTTTTTTTTATTTCATATCAGTGGGTGGTGGTGGGTGGGGGTGGTTCCAACTCGATGCATTATAGTGTATATTAAAATATATGATCAGGTGTACCAACCTTTGCATGAGTTCAAATTTGTCGTGTGTTATAATGTATATTAAATCTATATGATCAGGTGTACCAACCTCTGTATTATTATTATAGTGTATAGATATTTTCTGCGGTGGGGGGAGGGAAATTCAAATATGTGTTATATAGTGTATATATTAAAATATATGATCAGGGTTACCAATCTTACATTATTGTGTGTGTGTATAGAGCAGATCTGCCAACATTTTTTTCTCTTCTGTAGTGGGAAATTCAAACTATATGATCATAATTGTTACTCTCTCTCACTCTCTCTCTCTCTCTCTCTCTCTCACATTTGAATGTAAGTAAAACTATCTCTCTCTCTTGTTGTCAAACGTTATGTTCAAACCGTTTTCTCCTCTCCCTCTCTCTCTCTCTCTATCTCTCTCTCTCTCTCACTGTGTACATTGAGTAAATAATTTTAGCTCTCTCTCTCTCTCACACACGTTGTGTATGTCTCTCTCTCTCTCTGTGGTCAGTACCGTGCGCATGTATATGAAATTAGAAAGTTTATATTTATTCGACAAATATTAACGCCCTCTCTCTCTCTCTCTCTCTCTCTCTCTCTCTCTCTCTCTCTCTCTCTCTCTCTCTCTCTCTCTCTCTCTCTCTCTCTCTCTCTCTCTCTCTCTCATAAGCATAATTTATTGATTTAATACAGGTATGTGTATGTGTGTGTGTGTGTGTGTGTGTGTGTGTGTGTGTGTGTGTGTGTGATCAAATTATTATTATCTGAAACAGAACAGTATATATAGATTCGAGTAGTATGTAAGACGCTGTTATATGTTACTAAAATCATAGCAAATATTTACTGTTTAATAATAATTACAACCCAACGAATGATATATATAGTTTGATGCTTTATAAGTTTGTGTACATTGTAAGCATGAAAGTATTATTTAAATCTGTTAACTGCTTCTGTATGAAAGTCATCTATAAATATCAGGTCAGTGCGACACAACGTAATTGGACCTAACATGATTCATGCCAACGTGTGCGCGTGTGCGTCTGTGTGTGTGTTCGTGTGTGCGCACGTTGCGTGTTTGGTTACGTTACGTATGCGTCTGTGTGTGTGTGTGTGTGCACGTCGGATGTGTGATTACGTGTGCGTCTGTGTGTGTTCGTGTGTGCGTGCGAAAATAAACTTAATTTTCTTGATCTATCAAATAGTTGGTCTAAGCGTACATGTATTATGTAAATCATCTACGTAAGTGCATTTGAATTATGTGCGCATGCGCATAACAGCTTTTTAGTACAGTTGCACACACACATCGACACTCACTTGCAACAACGTCTTACTTATCACACGTTCATGCGCTACAAATTGATATATAAAACGTTTAAGATACACTAACATAATACCAGCGTTATAACAGTACCTTTTGTTTTTCAGTATTCATTCATTGTCACTCTCTCTTGAAGATCATGGCTAACCTTCAGCAGGAACGTGGGGAGGAGCAGACTGAACAAGGTAAAAAGTTCAATACCAATTGTCACAGTTAAGAAATTATTTTTGTAATTATGTAGCGTGCAAACTTGCTGATGCGAATTAACGTTTGAGTCATACTATGTCTATTGGTGTGTGTATGAAAAGTCTCACTCTTAACATCGTTTAGAAATTGACATGTAGATGAAAATTTTTCATGTTCCTTCATAGGTTTGTCACCTTCTTTCCAATCAACTAATTCAATTCCACAACAAAAGCATTTAACTCTATCGTCTACGAATGACATACTATTCCCACAAACATCGAAATTTCTAGGGTAGAAGTAGAACCCCGCAAACGCTAACTCGTCGGGGCTGATAAACGTCACTTCCCAATACTTGAACGATTTTATTCTTTCACTTTCAATACTAAAATCAGGAGTAGCCGACATCTTCACGGTTTGTAATAAACTGACATATTACCCCGACGAGTGTTATTTATTTACTACAAACATGAATGTGTGTACACGTTATTTATCATTCCTATTGGTTACTAATACTCATGTTTCTATTGTTTCAGTTGTGACTCGGTTTTATATCGAGAGGAACAGTAGTGTCCGAGGGTGCATCACAACTTTCGACTACATTCCAGTGAACGTCAACGAGTCAGTCGGATCATGACATAGTATTCGTAATGACTGAGGCATTACTGTGATATCGTTAGTTATTCTCTCTCCACTCTTCAGTTCGGTCGGCAGTAAACGTAAGTTTTTGTATTATTATCATTATTGTAACGATCTTTGTGTTTATAAATATTAGTTTGTAATGTGTGGTTTCTTTTTTTTTTATAGTATAATGGAAAACGCTGCTGTAATAATTGACTTTTACTGCTTTTATGATGACAACGGCAATTGTATAGTAAAGGAGTTGTCGGTTATGGACGTAACACGTTTTGCATGCAGACATTGGATTTTCGCCCCGCCTGCTACAGTCGTCTACGAATTCGAAATACACTAGAACCAACTGTTGGTTAACGACAAACTATCATGGGCTGAGATGGGATGAAGGAGAGACACCGTACGACAATCTTGTTTCAGTGTTAACAACGTATACGAACATATATAAATATGTGTTTGTGAAGGGTCTTGAGAAAAAACGTTTTTAGAATCGAAAATAATTCATCGTCATATAATAAATCTTGATGACATTGGTTGCCCAAAAGACGTACCATATCTATTTCCCGGTACGTTATGTCTTACACATTGCAATTCTTTTCTACACTATGTACAAATCATAATGTGTACGCACTTAGAGAGTGGATAATTAATGATTTTTCTGTTATACAAACATTTTTAATGTGAGTGTCTCATAGCATTGTAATTTCGTTAGTAAACTTGTATATGCCTGCAGGCGATAACTACTTCTGTGGGCTTTCCTAATATATATATTATGTAACAGTCATAATTCTGCATGTATGTAGATGCAAAGCTTCAGGGGATGAAAATTTCCTGATAACTACCACCACCACCATTTAAATTCCACTAGTCTTCTTTGTAGTCATTGTTTAGTTCCGCCTCGTTTGATACAGACGTCTTCACTTCTTAATAATGTCGTTTATCACAAAATTCAATGCTGTTTCTGCTATTGAGTACAAACGGTGTGCAGAATTAACACTGAACAAGCAGTATCCGATTGTTAACATGGTGCATGTGGACACAAGATATGGGAAGTCTCTGCTTGTAACGTTGGAAGATGGTGAGCTACGCTATCGTGTATATCTACCTAAGAGGTATGCTTGCGTCTTTACGGATGAAGAGCTCCGTCATATAAGCCCCAGCGACCTACATCTCGTGTTTCGAGGGATGAGGAATCAAACAGTGCAAGTGGAAATTGTATCTCGTTAAGGTAACAACCTACATTACTAATTTTTTTTTATCACTGTGTGTGCGTGTGTTTGAATGTAGTGCAGATTCTAATTTACAAAATTTTGATGAATGGACATTAACTTATGAGAGAGAGAGAGAGAGAGAATGACACATAATTTAAGAAGTTACTCGCGTAAAGCGTTGATTCTGCCAACTATATCTGTGTGTGTGTGTGTGTGTGATATTTAACATGATTTTAATGTTGTTGTATTGTTATGTTGCAGGTTGCTTCTCCTACAAGTACGACACAATTATATATAAACTTTCGAAAAAATATCAATTTTATAATGTATTTATTTACGTATGAATTGTGATTTTTATAATGTATTTATTTAATTATGAATTGTGAATTTTATATTATGAATGTTACAATATATATTTAATCATTTAAACAAATTATGACTTTATTTTATTTCACTCTACACCTCTGAACATGTGTAAAATTAATTTATTTTTGTGAACTGTTACATCAGAAGATTTGTATGAATTTCAACCACCGTTTTCATGTGTGTGTGTATAATTTTAATTTATTTCGCTATACACTACTGAACCTATGTGTGTGTGTAAACTGTACCCATTAAACAGAAGTATTGTACCACATGAAGAAGAGCGTATTGAAGATTGCTACGCCGGTAACGTATGGATTTGTCATCTGTAACAGCACACAGGTAAGTAGTTCATTGACAACAACACACATACATAGTTAATATTTGCCAAATATATATATTTATAACAAGGATCAATCACACTGACTGCATTATAAACTATTAATTAATTATTTAATACATGAAAAATGAAGACGACGTTTGACAACGAGCGAGAGAGCTAAAATTATTTATTCATCACATCGACTACTCCATGTACACGGTAAGAGAGAGGGAGCTTGCACAGTTGAAACGCATGAGAGTGAGAGAGAGAGAGGACGTTACTATTTGTTGACACAGTTGACACAAGTGAGAGTGAGAGAGAGAGAGAGAGAGAGGGCGTTAATATTTGTCGAATAAATATAAACTTTCTAATTTCATATACATGCGCACGGTACTGACCACAGAGAGAGAGAGAGACATACACAACGTGTGAGAGAGAGAGAGAGAGAGAGAGAGAGAGAGAGAGAGAGAGAGAGAGCTAAAATTATTTACTCAATGTACACAGTGAGAGAGAGAGAGAGATAGAGAGAGAGAGAGAGAGAGGGAGAGGAGAAAATGGTTTGAACATAACGTTTGACAACAAGAGAGAGAGATAGTTTTACTTACATTCAAATGTGAGAGAGAGAGAGAGAGAGAGAGAGAGAGAGAGAGTAACAATTATGATCATATAGTTTGAATTTCCCACTACAGAAGAGAAAAAAAATGTTGGCAGATCTGCTCTATACACACACACAATAATGTAAGATTGGTAACCCTGATCATATATTTTAATATATACACTATATAACACATATTTGAATTTCCCTCCCCCCACCGCAGAAAATATCTATACACTATAATATAATACAGAGGTTGGTACACCTGATCATATAGATTTAATATACATTATAACACACGACAAATTTGAACTCATGCAAAGGTTGGTACACCTGATCATATATTTTAATATACACTATAATGCATCGAGTTGGAACCACCCCACCCACCACCACCCACTGATATGAAATAAAAAAAAAACCACCACCCACCACCACCCCCTGATATGCAAATCAGCTTTCTTAAAAAAATAAAAAATTATATTCACGGATGCTGGTGGTCCATTGAACCTCATCCCACCCCCCTTGATATGCAAATCAATTTAATTAAAAAAATAAAAAACCAAATAAAAAAAATAAAAAAATTTATTCGCGGAAATTCGCGGTGCTGTGGTCCATTGGGATGCTGCGGTCCAGCGGTGGTGGCGTCATCTCTTAGATCATGTTTTTAAGTGTTTTTTATTGTTTTTTAAGAAAGGCGGCATTCCTTTGTGCGTTTGAACTCTCATTATCCCTCTACTCATAGCCAATATCATTTTCTAAACAGTTAACATGGCACAGTTCTTCTACAACTTGATCATTAATTATTATTTTTGTTCTTTATGGTTCCTTGCCTCGAAATGCCATTACCTTTGTTTTTGTAGTGGAGATTTTCGTATTGTATTGTTTCCAAATCTGATAAAGCTTAAAAAGAATTTTTTGTAAAGCACATTCTGTATTTTAAATTACAAGCAAGTCGTCAACAAACAACAGCACATTAAAATAACTGTCTCGTGATATATTAATGCCAGGGTTGACTAGATGTTTCCAGTGAATCGTATTTTAAACAAATTTAATGAAAATAACTGTTCATAATTCATATCCTTAGGACAGCAGTATAGGGACCTCCATTACTTTGTAGAACTTTAATTGTTAACTCGACGGACCTTGTTTCTAAAAGTGCGGTTGATTGTCCCACAGATCATCTGGAACGTACCTAAATTAACATGAATATCATAATTCCTGTCACAGCCAATATCATTCCCAAATAATTAAAGTGGCACACCTGTTCTAGAATTCGATCACTGAAAGACGAAGATACAAAGACGAAATACTGACAGGGTAGAAAGAGATTCAGAAAAACAAAACTTGCGTATAAATATGACGTATAATTGTCAGATGTTACATAGGCGCTCGTCAATAAATAGAACCGATGGATGTGAAAATGCACATTGTAATGACGTTCCATGCGAGGGTTAAAGGTCGTTGAAGTCACACACTGTCATTGAAACGAAAGAACATCTGTGGCGTCTTGCTCAACTCAACAACAGATCCGCTAATAACGATCCTAATGTGTTCGGAATACTCGTCATTGAAAGCTCCAGTCATTACATCATTCAGACAGAACTGTTTATAGTTAATCTTTTGTAATTGTAACTTCCTTATTTTTACTTTTTATTAGAATTAAATTTGACTTGCTATATTATAAAATAACAGTCATTATGTTATTACTTCATACGTGAAATTACGGCTATAAATCTAATGTCAGTACAATCCAAATGAAGCCGTGAAGTTATTCATGTTGAAAACAACACGGGTGTATAAAACAAGACTTCATCGTTTCACTTACGTCTCACTTGCGTATTTCTTGTTCTTGTTCTTGTTCTTGTTCTCTTTCTTCTTCAGACTAGAAGAAGAACTTTTACCCAACAGACTACTGTTGTGTTTTGAAAAACTTTGAAAATTTTGTAAAAGTAGTCTATATGCCATCGGATTAAAGGGAATGTTAACCCAAATCCTTTGTGTACTTCGTGAATATTTTCACCTTAGGTGCACCATGGGCGTAACGTGGAAGTCAAAATTTTGAAGAAATTGTAAAAGCCTATGTTGGGATAAAGAATTATCAACTTCTTCTTCTTCATCTTCTCATCTTCAAGGATTAGGTTATATAAAGCTGTTCCGGCACCCATCTCATTCTCGGACGACTCACGTCTCTTCTACCAATGGCTTTATAGTTCAGTGCCGCTTTCGGCAATCGATCCTCTGTCATCCTTTGCAGATGATCCCACCACTGTCTTCTGTAAATTGAAATATTTTCATTTATGTCTTTTACTTCGAGTTCTGCTCTGATAGCCTCATTCCTTATTCTATCTTGCAATGTATAATTTAAAGTATTTTGAAGAAACAGCATTTCAGCACTCTGAATCTTGCCGCATTCCTTTTTTGTCATGACCCACGCCTCACTCGCATAAATCGATGTGGGTATTGACGTTATTCGACTAATCGAGGGCTAGGGTGTTTTCCTTTTTCAATTCTAATTTCTTAATTTTGGGTGGTTTAGGATCTTGGAATTGTTTACCGATGCCGATACGTGAGCACTGGAAATACTAAGATACGTTCATTATCAGAATAACTGATGGAAAGCCACCAACTCCTAGCTCAGAAAGAGAAGGGTGAGGCTGAATCTCGAAAGAGAGGCCTGTGCCCCAAAACAGGGGCCTTTCGGCTAAGGTATGGTAACCCTGATAGAAGAGTCTCTGGTCCAGCCCCAGACCAGAGACAGGCCAGCCCCTTTTTCATTCATGTAAAACTTTATAATACTTGTAGTACCCAAAGCAGCCTCGGAATAAAGTCTAGAATCCTTAGAAATTGATAACGACAACTACGATGATCATCATGTCATCATTATGATTAACGATCATCATGATTAATAGAATAAAAAAAAAAATATTATTATTATTATTATTCGTAGTAGTAGTAGTAGTAGTAGTAGTAGTAGTAGTAGTAGTAGTAGCAGCAGCAGCAGCAGCAGCAGTATCAATTGATATAATAATAATTATTATCAATTAATTAGTATTTTTATTAACAGAATATTGAATGCAGCGATGAAGAAATGACAAGACGGATCAAATACATTTTAAGTAAAATAAACGAGAATTTCACATAAACAGGACGCAGACACACCTACGCAGTGCCGTAGAAGTCTCTTGTACTCACTACGAACAGTGGTGCGGGATCGTGTAATCGATACGAAACGACCGGTCGCGGGAACGACACATACGTCTTGCCACACACAGCTGTTTCTCAACAACCACAGCTGATAGTGAACACTCATGTGTTTGGTTGCAGTTACTTCATTCATGTATTAAGTAACTGAGAAATACACTGTTGCGGTGTTCTTTTGTTTACCGGCTAATAGTTAGCCTTATCATTCACAGAGCAGGAAAATTGTTACGGGTCCACTCAGGAAAAATGAGAACATTTTTTTTTTACCAGATTATTTTTTATTTGATTTTCTGAAAATACAAAATATTCTGTAAAGATTATGAGTCTTATTTTGACACGTTCTACATAAATGTAAAAACGTTACATTTAAGCTAATACATAAAAACAAGTAAAATTGCACATTTTTGAACAAAATAGCAACATTTAAATAGCATCTTAACACTTATATGAGACGATATGACTTATGTGATAGGTATAATATAATATGAATATGATAATATAACGGTTGAGAATTAATAAAAAAACGAAAACAGGAAAAAAGATAGTAAGCTTCAGTATACTGAGAATTTTAGTAAAACATAATTGTTTAATTAAGAGTTTAATTAAGAAAGTTGTGTTAGTGGTTATAATCACAAACAGAATTATCACTGTTGCTGATACTGAGCGCTTTCAAGCTTCTCAGAAATTTCCGATCTGACGATGAGCTGAGAAGTTTGAAGGCGCTAATCGGAATAATTTTTCTGTAGTGGTGTGGAACAGTGATAATTCTGTTTGAAAAAATAATTGTGTAACACCGTTTTGTAATAAACAGTTTTAAAAATATATTTCAATATTTTAAGCCCATAGCTCGAGAAGCTGCCCGTAGCAGGACAGATCATTCATAACGAAAAATATGTTGTCCAGAAACTGTAGCATGAGCTTGAGAGAAATAATTAAATATCCTTTTAAATACAAATGATGAAGCTTTATACAACCCATTATTTAATATATGTTAACATATAAATCTAAACAAAATAATTTAAAACTAAAAAAACTTGTATCCATGCTACAATTTTTAGATCATATTATCCCTTTAATTAAAAATTTATCGGATAATCTTTAATCTCATAATCGGAAGGTACCAGAAATACAATAGGCTATTTTTTCGGATCTAATATTTTACTAGCTAACAATTTTGTGTTTACTAACTAATTTTGTCTCTAAGGCGTTTCGCTAATAAAACAAATGTATTTTAGGTTGTAATGTACAAGATAAAATACTTGGTTTTTGGTTCGACTCCTTGTTCAATCCAACGCCTTTGTGCTTGCAGAGCAAATGCTATATTGTTAACCTGTCACGGCCGGCCTCAACATTGTTGAATTATTATTATCCACTGGGCCGTGGTCCACAGTTGTCGTTATTGTTAACCTGTCACGGCCGGCCTCAACATTGTTGAATTATTATTATCCACTGGGCCGTGGTCCACAGTTGTCGTTATTGTTAACCTGTCACGGCCGGCCTCAACATTGTTGAATTATTATTATCCACTGGGCCGTGGTCCACAGTTGTCCACAGTTATTGACAGACGTTTAGGCCATCTTCAGTGTCTAGATCGGCACGGTGTACAGAGATGAGGTGCAGACGATCAGATGCTGAGATGATGCAGAGATGAGGTGTACAGAGATGAGGTGCTTTTGTACCAGCACGATCTGAGATGGAAAGCAGCATCAAGTGCTATGCAAATGGCTTTGGAGCACACCATGCCAGATCTTATTCAACAGGAGGCTTTCTCTCCTTCGATTCATCGCGATGGAACCGTGTTTGAAGTTTCCCCGGACTCCCATGCGCAGCCGATGATAGTAGGCACTCTGCAATAACAAGATCTTGGTCTCCTCAAAGAGAACGGGATTAATAATAATAATAATAATAATAATAATATGAACAAATGCTACACTGACATACAAACCGATAGGCAACACGCATGGAGCCTTGTGACTCTGGTAACGTAATGCGTAATTGGCGCAATTCGGAACAGTCTAGCAACTGGCAGCGCATCTTCCGAGACGCTGTCCCATTATTCTCCCGGCGTATGGCACGTTCTCGCAAACAGCATGTCCCAACAGATAACGTAAAGCAAGTCAACCCACCGGCAAGACGTGCTATTAAGAGAGCGTATGCGTGAAAGTGCCACATACTGCGTGAGACTGAACTCCGTGTCTCTGATGGAGTGGATAAAGTATGGAGCGAGTGTGTTTGTGTTAGTGTCGTTAGTTTTTCAAGGCCAATAAATCAAGACATCAGCATGGCCCTGTTCACAGTCAGACTCGCATCCACTCACAACGGCAATCAGTCATTACACTTTGTAATTTTATTGCAGTCTGATTTTCACCTTTCAAAAACGTATATATTTTGTGTTCACAACTTAGTTATTTTCAAGTAGCTGTCTTATAGTAACATTAACAATACGAATTTGTGAACTATCGGTTAGGACTACTGTACTTATAGTTACTTTCAGTTAGTGAGTGAATTATTCTGTTATTTGTTTATTTGTAGCTGTCTGTTCATAATCACTCCCCGATAGCCATCGAAAGAAAGAAACTTAACTTTCGTTTTTCACAGTGAAGGTCACGAAATTATTCTGTAATATAATTGAAAAATGTGATGAAGAAAAACAACAAAACTCACTGACATACCCACTGAATCAAGCAACAAAACGAGCTGCATATTACTGTAATACATGTGAGGGCTTCGTTAAATACTTGAGAAAGCAAAGGGAATGCACTCCAGAAGAAAAACTCTCTACATCGTGGAAAAAACGTAAAACATGTGAAAAAAGGAAACTTTCTCTTGATGATTTTGATAAGTGTGTAGTAAGAAATATTGTTAAGGATTTTTATAAAAATCAAAATGAGCCCACTGTTAAAAAACTCCTGCCTATGAAAAAAGAAAGAATCCATTTCCCGTGGAGCGCTAAATCATTCACGCAGGTGTTTAAAAGTGTGGTATTCAAGTGGAAGAAATGTAGAAGTAAAAGAAAAGTGTTAATTGAAAAACCAGAAATTGTAATGATGCATTACAAGTACCTTGTGCAAATTAAACGTTTTTGGGAAGCTGGGAGAAACATATATTTTTTTAAATGACAGGAAAGTGACCGCTGAGTGAGTTCTGCTAATGTAATGTGAATCGGTATTTCTCAGTAGTCGTTGGTTTGTTTACACCACAGAGCGAGCCTACGCGTGCGCATGTCCACGCTCCCTTTCTAAGTCACATACCTGTCAGAGACTTGGAGTTCAGTCTAAAGCAGTACTTAATTATATACTTGTGTTACAGACTATTCTTTAACCTGGTGACTCGTATTATTGTTTGCGTACTATGTAGCGCGTACTGGCACTTGTATGATTAGAACTATTGTACGTAATACAAGAGTGTTTGTTTTCAAAAAGTACGGATACAAATTTTGAGTATCGATTTCTCTGCCGTACAAAGTTACTTTATTCCACTAGTTAAAACGAACTCCGTTTTGATCCTCGAAAAAGTATCGCGTAAAACATTAAGAGCATTTCATAAAATCTGATTCTACATAAACTAAAGAAAGTCCAACAATAGTTGTGCTCGCTCAGCTGTGCGCAATAACGTGGAACTGCGGTCCGTTATCGCGGGCGCAATTAACGGAAGTCGTGTCTACGAAATTGGTTACGTTGTTGTCCGTTGTCTTCCTTGTTTCTCAACGAATTTTCCGTTTCGCTTTTTGTTTAATGACATTGTTTTACGTATTCAACAAAAGTGCTCTTTAAATTAAGACAAAAATTTCACTGTAGTCCTGAATGGTGACGTGCTACAATCACGTAACGTGATTGTAGCATAAATATTTTGTAACATGTGACAAACAGAGGGGAATTTATGATTTTTATTCATTCAAAATAGGTAACGCGGATATGGCTTCTCTTGAGAAACGACCAGAGAAAGGCAAAATGTTAGAGTGGTATGTAAAGAAGAATTTTAGAATAACTTTAATAGGAAAAGGTGTGTCAGCCCCTCCCCCCCTCCACACTTAGATAACAGATAGTAGAGCTGCATAAAGTTTAGACTCAGCCTTAGCGCAGACGCCGCCTGGAAAAAAGGCTCCGACTGAAACGTTTAATTAGAAACGCGTTTATTAAAAGGTTTTATTAGACCGTACCTACAAGACATAACTGGCGACCTACCCAGCGAAGAGGATTGTAAACCTCCAGCAACCCTCCTGAGTTTTGGAAAGACGACATATCGCTTAGGCTTCTACAGTAATACGGGTACGACTAACAACAGACAGCGGCAACAAGAATAGAGGCATGGTGTCAGTAGATAAACGTCATCATTTCTTATTACTGGTCAACAATAAAGGGAAATCAAACATACTGAAAAAATGGAATTTACCAAATACATTGTGGAGAATATGCTATATATATCGGACAATGTGACCGTGCTCTGAAACATCGCAATTCTGAACAGTAGGCGATTTTAAATAATACAGCAAATACAGGTTTCACAGATCATTACTTTAAACACAGCCACTTTTTAGACATAAAAACACAGTGTTACTGCATAACATAGAAAAAGGTAAAAAAAGTGGATTTACTGGAAATTTAAGAAAATAACAAAAAAATTAAAAATAACAAAAATTTAACAAATGAACAGACAGAATTATTTGTATCTCCTTTGTTGAAATCAGTCATTTAGTTTAGCTAACTTTGGCATTTGCGCCCCTATTATAGACTACTTGGTTTTACAGTCAGTTGACCACTAGCTCTTCCACCACCAACACCATCTTTTATAGACACCCTTGACACATCTTCACCCTCTAACACATTCCTTATATTTACTTGTTATTACCAACTCTTTGAGGACAGCCTACTCGGCTGAAAGATTTGCCAGAGTGTAAGAATACGTCATGAACCTACCAAGCGTATGTGTTTATTTAAACTTTTCAAGCAATATATTTCATCAAGTGCCTAGTTAATATCGTGAAACCATTTATTATTCAGTAAGTTGCCTAAATTCCGTTAGATAACATTTGTTCAAAATTCAGCTACACATAATCGCAGTAAAGGGTAACGGTAGCTGAAGTTACTAAGTTTACCAAATCGCAGTTAAAAGAACTACAAATTTGCCCGCTGTCTCCGCCTTATTAGGTCGCGTTCAATTTCATCAGTGGTACCTATAAGAATCACGTAAACACCAAAACTGTCTCGGTTGGTGGTAAAAATGCGTCGTTACTTGTTTGTAATTTAATCTATTTATTTTTCAGATTCGCCTTGATAGTACAAAAAGTTAACTTTAACATCGTGGGAGAGTTTTTCACAGGCAAATTGACCGTTTAATGAACTCATGTCAGTACAGTAGAGGCAGTACTCAGTATGTATAGAAACTGTTTAATTCATCTCACACAACAAAGTAGGCTAATTTACAATTCAATTACGTCTCTCGCCCGCCATGACTTAATGTTCGTATTAGATCATCGTTGGCAATTAACCTCCTCCGTGTTTTTCTATTCTTCTGGCGCGTACATAATTAGCCATATCAGGCTCCATATACGTACGTTATTTACCAAATATTGAGTGATTGTCATTATTAAGAAAATTCTGTTTCATTATGACTATCGTAATGCCTTTTATTTCTACAATTAAATTATAACCCTCACTTTACTTACACGCAACTGGTTTAGAAACAGGACTACGTTCAGTAATAAGGGAATTTTGCTGATTGATCCCCCCCCCCATAGATACGTCACTGCGTGGATCCGCACGACCCTTCACGGGTTTTGGCCTGTTCCAACTTTCGATTCCCTGTTCTTCGTTCTAGCCTTCGAGTTTCTAAAATTAACCCTTCTCAGGTCTTCCTCCATCTGGTCCTTCAACCTAAGTCTTGACCTTCTTGTAGGCCTACTGTGCATAAGCCTATGGTAAAATTTTGTTTCGTTGGTTGTTTCCTTCATTACTTCTACATTCAAAGTTCCCCCGCCCCAGTCTATTTATTTCAATAAGTCTTACCATAATGGTGTCCGTAGAAACGGGAGATCTCAACATTATAGTGTCTGTGTGAAATGCCATCCTGAACCACATATTTGGTAAATGTATTTACAGTTTTATAAAATTAATTTAATTATTTGTTTTCATTTCGTTCTCAGGTGTGCGATTGATGATTCCCCATATCGTTTAATATGTACATATAAACGTCTTATCAGAACGTATATTATCTAATTAGAAGTAAACTACATTTTATTTATACTATGGAACACTTGATATGGCGGCGATCATTACCATTGTCAGCTTATATTAAGACAGGTACAAAATAAAGCTCAGATAGATAAATTTGGTTTACGGTTAGAGGTACACAAAATTTATTAACCGCTTTATATTCGCGAGGTTTGGAAATTCACCGCGAATAAAGAATGCATATGGAAACGGCGGATACGAAAATTAAAGTACACTACTCTTCTTTAATACGTTCATATATATTTGCTTTCTGCCTGGTTTGTTATTAAGTACGGCATACAGCTACACAGTTTCCATATTTCAATCGGAAAATTTTTTAAATAACGTGAGTGGTTGTGTTACAAACGTAAGAAGAACAAGTAGTTCACAAATGATGCGTCACACATACTCTTCATTCAGAAGCCTTATGACACAATGTGGAAGATAAGGAAATATTAGTATTGCGTATATGGGGTGGTTTTTCGCTCGTATGGACTGTGCGACCTGAAAATTTACTCGTCCAAAAACTAAAGTTAAGGAATTATAACTTTTAAGCTTTCGTATTGTCAAAACAGTTATTGTCCATCCTTCCACAGATTTTTAAACTTTTTTGACCATAAACAAAGCCGTAAAAAATATATATAACCAATAAATGGTACATTTCAACACTTTAGTGAACTTTCTAAGTTAACTCATCGTATTTCCGTTGTTAGCTGACGTAAACGGCTCCCTTCTATTTCAAGTTGTAGCTTAATGTATCCGTAAGGCAAGACAATAATTAATGGTTTTCTGCATTTAATTCTTTTTACAACAAATTATTTATAACGTCTGGTTACGATTTTTTCAAATTACGAAAAAGTAATTTTTTCGAATTATGAAAAGTTGGCCTGTGAGAAAATTTGTTGTTATCACAGGTAGGCCTAGTGTAAGCGAATGAAATGTTGAGAATCGATTAAATTTAATTTTAATTCAATTTTCAAGTCTCTATCTTAATGCATTTAGAAGATATAAAAATCACTTAACGAAACATCTAAAATGTGACTTTACACGTTTGTAAATGTATACATGAGGTTGAAAAGTTTATACTATTAAAGTTTTAATAGACTCGCGAATAGAGTAATCGACAGAATAAGGCATTAACTATGTATGTATAAAAACAGTCGTAATTTTTCATTGTTTTCGTTGTTTTTTGTAAATCCGAGTATACAGTTTTATCCATTGTGTCTTCAATTCTGCATTAAAAAATTTACACTCCGTCCCATGCAAAATTCAGCTTCCATAAAAACTTAATAGAAAATGCACCGTTGTCTGAAAATTTTACGTAAAGGCTAATATTGATGGGTAGATTAAGTTAGCCTAGGTTATGTTAGGTCTCGACTTAATATACACAAACAAGAATACTTGTACATACGTGCGCGCACTCATTATTCAAACACATCTCAGAAGACGAAAAAAGAAACTTCGGGAACATATTTTTGGAAATATGTAAACAAAACATAAATAATAGCCTACATTAATTTAAAGAACATCTCACTTACATTAAATTAACAATACATTAATACAGTTAGTTTAATATTTACATTTATTATTACCGTTTTTATTAATATAAATAATTATACTAATGGATTACATGCATAAGCGTGCGCAGAGCGATTCCAATGGGGGGACCACTATACTAAGAGATATGGAATACCCTCAGTAATACGGTCTATAAAATTAACATTAAAATAAAGATAACTGGTTTAATTAAAAACATAATATCATTATCTTATTTTTGTGACATAAACAACTACAATAAGAAGAAGGAATGGAATAAACAAAAGCCGAAGGATTATGGATGGTGTTTATAAACAGACGGCACACAGCAGCTTGCCTTTTTTTCGTTACGTGTCTTTGCAAAGTGTCCCATTGTTGTAAAAGAAAGAAAGTGAGAGAAAAGGGGGCAGGGGGAGTTATCAGTACGCCCCTGTCAAGACTGAAATCACTCTTCCATGTACTTTTATATTAGCTTAAACACTTTTTGCTACAGTCTATTTCTTGATGTAGGCCTATATATAATTTATTTAATAATTATAAATTCTTTACCCTCAAGATATTTTATTCCATTATTTGGTACATGTTTCGGGAAGCGTATTGTTCACATCCTCAGCCTTCCCGATTTTATATCTTGTGCAGCATTTGTGTTTTGGTTGGTTGTTGTTATACTCCACAAGATATAAAATCAGGAGGGCTTAGGATGGGAACAATACGCTACCCGAAACATGTATCAACTAAGGGAATAAAACATCTTGAGGTAAAGAATTTATAAATGTTAAATAAACTTTATATTAGGGTATTCTTTTTCCTAACACATCATTATTTCGCTGTCTTTTCTCATCTTTTATTTTTTCCGAATTTGATTTTTTTTTTGTAAACTAACGGGGGACCAAGGTCCCTCCGGTCCCTGCCGTGCGCACGCCTATGGTTACATGTTAAATATTAAAATGCCGAATACTACTTAAAGTGAAAACAATTTGATCAGAACGTTTAATTTTGTTTAGATTTTTTCGCCTTAAACAACAAGAATGTGAATGTTGTGTTGATATAATCAAAGAGTGTTTTGTTCTTAGAAGTCGGTCTCTACAAATTACATAAACTGAACGAACGACAGAGAGTCTAGCGAGTATAAATGGACGATGGAGGTGTGCGTGTGCGGTATTTGCGAAACCCACGTACAGCCGATGCCGCGGACACAAACGTTTGTTTACATAAGCTTGTAAAAATTTTCCATATCAGTTAACGCACTCTCATGACTGGTCAGTCAAGAGTATATCCACTGCTCGTTGCGGTCAGAGGTCGCTCGGTTAATGCGTAAGTGAGCTGTTTTATAATCTTCACAGTTCGTTTACTTTGTATGGGAGCATTGTATGGTGTCCGGAGAAAGCAACTCGCTTTAGCGTTTGATTTATATACGCAATCGTTTCATCGACTTGAAAGTAGTAACCTTTATACATAGTGCTTGAATCTTTTATTCCCTCTCAAGTCAAGTCTTTTATTCCCATTCTGTTTGAGTAAAGTAACATATTTATATCGGCTAAATAGATTTCAATCCTGAAAGCGCCTTTTTTTGTAAGTAAAATTTTATCTAAGAATAGAAAATACTTCGAACTGCTATAAACGGCTACCGGTTAGCGTTCTACTAAAAGTCCATTCATCTTGATAACATCATTATTGTGTTTCCTCTAAACTTTTTTTTTTAATTTTTTTTTAAGATATGTACAAGAAATCATCACTTTTCCAAATTTGTTCGTTGCGCTGGTTTTAACTTTCCAAGATCGCAGAAGAAATGCAGATATATAGCAGGAACTGAATACTATAAGTATATTTGATAGGATCGTCCAATATCGGGTAAAATGGTTGGAACGTCTTCACTAAATGGATGACTGCCGCATCCCCTCAACACTGCTGAATTATAAGCCGAAAGGACGGAGAGTTGTGGAGCGTTGGAATGATCAGCTCTAGTCTGTCTGCTTGAGACTGGAACAAACCATTTTTGGTTTAATTCTTGTTGAAGATGATGACAATGATGTGGTTGATGATAATGATGGCGACTTTTTACTGTAAGACTATCACCAGGCCTTATTTGACCAATAGGTATGACTTCTCTTCCTGAGGTTCCACGTGCACCATAAAATCAAGGTACGTTTACAGCCTCCAGGTTGACTCAAACTGTGGGAACGGGTACACGGGGTAATATGGTGAATGGACCTTTCGGCTAGGGCACCGTACTTTGTTTTCTGTTTAACACTTTGGAGACGTGAAGACGTATGGGAACAAAAGTAAGAGGGCGGAAAGAGAAACAGAGAGAGAGAGAGAGAGAGAGGGAGGGAGGGAGGGAGGGAGGGAGGGAGGGAGGGAGAGAGAGAGAGAGAGAGAGAGAGAGAGAGAGAGAGAGAGAGAGAGAGAGAGAGAGAGAGAGAGAGAGAGAGAGAGACAGACAGACAGACAGAGGGAACTCCCACTTGACAAGCCACGTTAAGATGAACGTTCCGAGCCAATCTAACGCAAATTATGACGATAAAATACCGCCAACCGAAAGCACTCAACTACTGGTTGGGATTTAATTTATTTCTTGCATGCGCAGTCATAACGATTCACAACCTGTCTGCAGCCAGCATCTTCATCATCACGCGACACGGTCCATCCGCCATCGTACACACAGACAAGACCTACCACCTGTTTCCAACACAATGGTAATATAAATATCAACGTGCGCGAGCGTGCACAAACACAAAAGGCAATAATTTGTCTGTAATACAGCGCGGGGGTTTGTCCGTCTGCTTTGGTGCGCGCCTACGATTTATGTTGTCACCTCTAAACTGTCGTTACGTCACTTCATTCCGTCTTACTGTTTTATAACTATATCACACACACACGCGCAATGATTTTACTTTATTTTGAAAAGATAAATTTTTTAACGTTTTTTATAAATTCCTCTTTATACACATTTGACTGCTGATCGGTTTATCATCATAATAATACAAACATTCAATTAAATCAAAATTAAACAATCATATTACTTGAATATGTTAGAAGTAATTTCACAAAATAATATTACTATATATATTTTTTCAAATTATACACTACATATACAACTTTTTTAATAGCCAAACCTTATTTATCCTTTTTATTTCTTGTTCAAACCACTTACGATTTTCTAAAAACTTGTTGCTTTTCCTTACAGTTCGTACAGTCGTGTTTGTGTCCGTTACGTTGAGCAGGGCTGTTTATAACACCTTGAGCGATGTTTTCCTTCTTCATATAGTAATAATAACTGCGTTTGTGATTTATAGGAGTCAGATTTTATGTGACATGGTATCACGGTATTATATCATCTAAATGCATACCTTAACGATTTTTACTTTTAGTCATATAAGAGAATATGTTAGATTGCATTATTAAAATCATTAGGAACCGGGCTGTTAGGCCGTGGTCGATTGCTTAAATTATTATTACTATACGTTTCGACCACACCTCCAAACGCCATCTTCAGTAGAATATAGCGCTGAATGGATGTCAAAGATGAACGTGCTTCATTGCGAAGGAGTAAGCAAGGAGGGGTTCTATTAAAATTCATCCCCGGGGTGTTTGGCCGTGGTCCATTGTTTCTTACTAAAACAGACGGTTCAACAGTTAAGCCTTAACTACAGTACTGTGGTGTCTAACGTGTACCACCCTACGTTAGTACAGCTCGAATTTTTATACTGATGATAGCAGTCGATGATACTGTCGAAATGTCTGTTTTAATAATGTAAAGAAACGTGTTTTCGTGTTTATAAGCCACACGTTGGTTGCAAATTTGTATATAAACGAGATTTATTCCTTATTTAATTATGTCTATTTATTTGTAATCCAATTTACTATCTATTTTTGTTAAATCGGTTTACTATTTATTTTTGGTAATTGAGTAGAGCTGTTGGTGTTTATTCCTCGTATGTATGTTAATTATATTTATTTGTTGGTTTGTTTAAGTTTCTGATCTCTTTAATCGATTTTTCTATGATTTCGGCGAATAAGATTATTCGCTATCTCCCTCAGACGTTTGAATAACACGGTTGTAATGTAGAAACAACTCTTTAATGAGTACCTTCGATTACCATCTCGAACGTACCGATTGAGGTTATTTCTATTTTTGTAGTTATCTTCAGAATTACCACACGCTGACGTTTTCTTGGTCTTCGCTCGTTCAACGTGAAATCTATTAACTTAATACCTTCGAGAAATAAAACACATGGAATTGTATTTGTTAATGATAATGTTCAATATTTATTTTTATTCAAGTTAGTTGAAAATTATCCATTTGACATTAACAATAGCACAGATCGATTCTGTCTCAGGGTTCGATTTCTTAAATTTTTAAATTAATATTATTATGTCAAGTTCTTTGGACTGCTATGCAAGGTTCATTTACATTAAAAGAAAAAACAAGGAGTACATTACAGTGCAAATATAGTAATACTTATCATCTAATATAACAGAAATAATGTAAAATAAAATTGAAAATACATTACTAGAAATCCCTTAATTTAGTCTAAGGCCGCAAAGCATCATGGGCTTGGCGAATTGATGAATGCAATATGGCGTCTTGTTGGTCTGCTATTAACCGTCTGCTATTAATGTAAACTATGATGCTTATTGGTACAATTTATGAGATTTAGGTATCACATAACACCGGTTATAAAAAATACATTATTTTTATATTTTACACCCAAATTATTCCTTAATTATTACATAATTAGACTTAATATAATTTACATTTTGTTTTTTCTGGTAAAATTATGAGCAATTTGGAACCACTCATGACCTGTATTTGTAACTTAATAATTAGTTTTGGGGGAATTTACTTTTACCAAAACAGAATATTTTAGAACTATGGATGGCTGATTGATATGACATTTTGAGCTTATTTTTTCCTTTGCTTTCTAGTAATATTAACTCCTTTAAAACTAAACAAAACTCTTAACTAAAAATCATGTCTTAATGGCTACAACTTCTCCTAATGCTAAATAACAACACACTTTTTTAACAATTGTCTGTGTGATTAACAAATAACAATATTACATCTGGGTTTACAGTCCATTTTGGATCTGTCTTTATGTGTCTTTGATTTTCATCATTATTATATTGTCTGTGGGATGGTTACTGATTATTTTCACTGTTCTTCACTTTAACACTGTGGTATTTTTATAATTTACCTTGAATCACTTTACCTCTTACTTTAAATCACATTTAGTAAACTAGTTACTGTACATTTGTTACAGTTTTTTTTTTATTTATTCCAAAGTTGTACTATACTCTCTGTTTTATTATTATTATTTTTATTTACTTACTGCTCCTAATCTATCTGGGTATTGTCTAATTAGTATAGTTTTTTGGTCACAGTCATGTCAGTTATTGGTTTTGGTGTGTTAATTTGGTCTACACCTTCTTTGCTATTTGGGACTTCAAATTTTACTTGATAGTGATAATACTGCTTGTTCTATGTCGGTGCTACTCTTCATAGTTTATTATTTGTCTTTACCATTACAGATTTTGGTTTTGTGACAATAAGAACCAATGTACGACTGCCAAACAGCCCGGGAATGGGTTTTAAGAACACTGATTCCGGCCGTGTAAGCACGTAGTACAGTATTTCAAGGTAAGGTACGTTTGGCTTTGACAACCTCGAGCCATATTTCTACTGAAGATGACCTACGGAAGTGTGGCCGAAACGTATAGTTACAATAATTTAAGCGACCGGCCACGGCCCAACAGGCCGGTTTCTGATCACTTTTAATAATGTTGACACAGGCCGTGTAGTAGCCTAGAAATATATGTTAGATTGCGATATTAATTGATGACTCGTTGGGCACTTGGTGAAACATATTAATACAAAGGTTTTGTAAAATATATAAAAACACTTGGTAAGTTTCACAAATTTTTTAATTAACTCTGACAGCTGTTTCGACTAACTTAAGCCATTGTCAAAGAGGGAGTGAATGAAATTACTGAACACAGGATGTTAGAGTAGTGTAGGTGGTAAACATCTGTTTAGGGCGTATCTGGAACATCTGTGTTGTGATGGCGAGGGGTGGGGAGTGTGTGCATGAGACAAGGGAAGGTCTGGTGTCTTTAAAAACTAAATACAATCATGAATGCAAAATATAACATTAACTGAACTAAATATAAACTGAATGCAAAATTTAAAATAATGATGAACATTCAAAATAATATAAAATAAACTAAACTAAATAACAGATTTTAATAAAGGGGATACACAAAATTCAGTCTGTTCATTGGTTAAATTTTTGTTATTTTTTATTGCTTTTTTAATTTCTAAAATTTCTGACAAATCCATTGGACAATGGCTTAGATAGTCGAAACAGCTGTCAGAGTTAATTAAAACATTTGTGAAACTTACCAAGTGTTTTTATATATTTTACAAAATTTATATATAAATTTTTGTTAGAAATTTTAGAAATTAAAAAAGCAATAAAAAATAACAAAAATTTAAACAATGAACAGACTGAATTTTGTGTATCCCCTTTATTAAAATCTGTTATTTAGTTTAGTTTATTTTATATTATTTTGAACGTTCATCATTATTTTAAATTTTGCATTCAGTTTATATTTAGTTCAGTTAATTTTATATTTTGCATTCATGATTGTATTTAGTTTTTAAAGACACCAGACCTTCCCTTGTCTCATGCACACACTCCCCACCCCTCGCCATCACAACACAGATGTTCCAGATACGCCCTAAACAGATGTTTACCACCTACACTACTCTAACATCCTGTGTTCAGTAATTTCATTCACTCCCTCTTTGACAATGGCTTAAGTTAGTCGAAACAGCTGTCAGAGTTAATTAAAAAAATTTGTGAAACTTACCAAGTGTTTTTATATATTTTACAAAACCTTTGTATGTCAGATTGCGTTTTTACTGCCACTAAATGACATTATTTTATATACTATATTTACAGCTCTACTACAATAAATAATATTATGCAAGTGCAACAAATTAATACTTTAGATGCTAAACCAAAAGTCGAATTTAGTGTTTGGTTCAAAAAATTTTTATCATTAGAAGCACCACGGGCCAATAATTGAAGTTAAAATGTTGAAAAATTGTAAAAGACTGAGCGAGTTCAGAGAGCTTACTAACTAGTGTGCATGGTGAAAACAATTTTAAAGCTACAGGCGGGCAGTACGTCGTCGAATTTTGGAGAAATGCAAACCGTGACTCCGTAATAACATGGCTCCGTGAATCTATGCTTTGCTTACACTGAGTACTAATATTTAGAGGTGTGCTAAACTAGTATTCGAAAATAACAGGTACGAACGAAACCGTTTCAAAAAAATAACACGTACAAATACCTGTTATTACACACTTATTATACATATATAGTCTACTTGTATTATATAATTTGTTATAAGAATAAATTGAAACTAAAGTATCAACAGTGTTACTTTACACTGTGAATTTATTAAGCTGTTACTGTTTAAAATAAAAGAAGAAACAAGATAATTTACAGGCCCTCTCTCCCTTTGGGAATACTAATTTATGTTTTCACTAGGAGTAAACAAACTGAAATATATTTAATATTAAATTATTGATTCCATTTTTGTTAGACAAATCAGCTGTGAAACTCAGGCAATGAAACTTAGAGTGCACGTAATAGCACAACAAATAATGTCAAAAAAATTTACGTGAGATGTGCAGTGAAGTTAAAATCATCTCCGAAATCACATTAACAAAAAGTACTACAAGGCCCATCAGCCACTCTATAGGTTATAACGCAATATAATTCGCTTTTTCAAAATTTACCAAGTTGGTGACTAGTATAATATATAATTTGTTATTATAATCTGTACTATATATCTGCATAACACACTAGAATAAATGTAACATCAGCATGAATTTTTTTCATTTATTAAAAACAGCTTCGTCTCTTTGGCGTAGAGATATTCTGCACCTCACTTTTTTGCTTCGTTTCGTACTTGTATGGCAATAGGCACATGCGCAGAATGAAGTATTCAGCACCAAAAAGTGGCTTCGTACTCGTGTACTCGTTTGGTTCTTGTTACTTGTGTACCCGTAATACTCCTAATACTAGTAGTACTCGTTTACTTGTTGTTACTTGTGTACTTGTTTACTCGTTAGTTGCGTAGGAGGGTCCCGCAACTAGGAACCGCTAGGCCGCGAGTAATCGGAACGGGTATTTCGACTTTTCAGTTTTCAGTTATCCTTGAATCGGAACAGGTATTTCAACTTTTCAGTCACCTGATATATCCGTTCCACAAAAATATCGTTTCAAAATACCTATTATAGGTATATCGGCCACCTCCATTAACAATCCGTCGCCGCCACTGACTCACACACACACTGACCTACCTACAGCGGGTAATGAACACCCGTGTGTTACTGACACCTCGTTGTTGCCCTGTGTAAGTAATATCACCGAGCAGTTCTCGACTTACACCGCAGACAACGGCTAACTACCACCTACTCTACTATAGGCTACAGCGTGGCTGAGGTTTTCTACTCGTATAACAAACAATAGTGTTTTACATTTACGGGCTCTTCGTTTTTAATAGCCAGGCGTTGACATAACTATTCTTGGTTCCACAGTCGGATGAGACAATGGACGAGATAGGGAAAGACATTGCGCTTATGGGTTTTACGTTCCCTGCTATTACGCGACTTGTAAACCTTGACCGATAAAAGTAAAGTACTAGATAAGTCTACAAAATGTACACAGTAGTAACAACATTTTAATTCTTCATATTTTGGTATACTTTAAACAAATGTATTCCAAAAATTAAGTCGGTAAAAATAAAAAATGCAATAAAACCATCGCACACTCTATTTGGTGCGTATTGAAATATAAACTGTCCTTACGCAAGATGTTCTTGCTCCATAACAATAATTTTTTTTGTACATGCAGTGCAGTTCACGTACATGATGTACATGCCATTTAAATTTAATAATATCCTTGTCATAACAATATACAACTTTATATCAAATTTTAATTTTTTTTCAGTCATGAAGCATAAAAAGTAGCCTGCAAGAAACTTTTTCCCTATTCAAGATAGACTAATACATTAAGCAAGTGGATTGTACAGAAAGATTCAAATTTAGTTTTGATGTAACTCCCACTGTTCTATCTTTATTGGTTTCCAAATTGTTGAGCGAATCGTGCAAATGTACTTCAGCGGTCGCGCTGCGTACTGCCGCACGTCTGTTTCCGTGTTAATCATGACGTGTTTCAATTAACGCATTGTACAGTTACAGAAATCGTTAGAAATAGATTTGTTGTAATTTAAGACTTAGAACAGTAAATCCCTCCGCAGTATTTAGGAAAATTATCTCTATAAATCAAGTTATTTTATCTGTTTACAATTTTGTTACTTCCATTGTCTTCTAGTTAGTGACAGTTCTCTGTAGTTAGTATACCATTAAAAAAATATATAATAACGTATTTTTTAAAATACGATTTACTGGAAACATCTAGTGAACCCTGGTATTCAGATCTCACGAAGCAGTTATTTGAATGTGCTGTTGTTTGTTAACGATTTGCTGGTTATTCAAAACACAGAATCTGCTTCACGAAAAATCAGTTTTTAAGCTTTATCAGATTTGCAAACAATGCAATACGAAAATCTCCACTACAAAAACAAAGGTAATGGCATTTCGAGGCAAGGAACAATAAGAACAAAAATAATGATTAATGATCAAGTTGTAGAAGAGGTGTGCCATGTTAACTATTTAGAAAATGATATTGCCTATGATAAGAATTATGATACTGATGTCAAGTTAGATAATTTCCAGACGGTCTGTGGACAATCAACCGTATGTTATAGAAACGTCATACGTCGAGATACAAAATTAAAATTTTACAAAGTTATGGCATTCCCTGTATTGTCCTATGGGTGTGAATTATGAAAAACAACCAAGAACAAGACAGTAAAATACATGCCTCGGAAATAGAGTTCTTAAGAGGAGTTAAAAGGTTTCTATACTTGACTGTATAAACAATGAGCCCATAAGAGAAGAATTACAAGTTTTTAACTTGAATGAAAGTTTTTCAAGATGAAACAAGAATGAAACATTACAAGATTATAAACAACGGTGCAAAGAACACTTAGAAAGAATGTCAGATTGAAGACTGGCCAAACAGACTGGAAATATAACCCTATAGGACACAGGTGTGTGGATAGACCCAGGAAGAGATGGCTGGAGGATCGTTGAAGGCGGAATGGGCATAACCTTACCTACGTCATGCGAGGATGATGATCGTGATGATTTAATTTTTTACTTCAGTTTCATTTTGTTTCAACTCATATTTATTTCGGGTCTCTGGAGGGCCAGTCAACCTCGGGGAAGACCGTTTTTTATCAATTTTTTTTTAGAAATTAACATCGCTAGTTCCTATGGAGTTACACTGTACAGTCAATATACAACTAATGGCATTAATGAAACATGAAATCCTGGCACTTTAGGTAAAAAATTATCTTGAAAGCTTCCCAGAATAATTTCTATTTTATTAAACTGAATTAACTAGGGCAGGTGTTGATACAAATTTTTTAACAGTTTACTTACAAGTAAACCCATTTTAAAATCATTATTTAAAAATATTTAAATAATAGTCATTTACAAAATAAGGAACTACACTCTTTACACATTCTCCACCTCATGGTATACCTAAAACATTATAATTTCGTTATCTTTTGGTGCAGTTAAACAACAACAGAGTAGACACTGACTAGCCACATTGTATGTAAGCAATACCGCTTGCAGAGTGTTGTAGGAGAATTTGAAAGGAATAGACACTATTCCAACTCATTTAGAAAGTGTTTACTTACAAACTGCATAGGCCAGACCCAAACTCATTGGGGATGATCGTTTCTGCCACTATTTGTCTCAATCCCTTACAGGATGTACGGCCGCAACAAAAGAGATCCATCTAACACGATTCAGACAGTTACTCCTTCAGGTAAGACATAAAATTATTACTGAACGAAAGAAGCGAGTTCTAATTTGTTATCTCTACTGTTTTTCATTAGTCTGGCTGTCTATCTATTTGGGGGATGTCTCACGATAACTTTTGCATACATCAATCGAACTCATCAAAACTTTTGCCCCACAGACCACTATTGCCTTTGGATTATTCCTTATTCCAGAGGGATTATTCCCTTTGGGGAAGAGGGGAAGGGCAAAAATTATAAAAGTTAAAATTTAGAAAAAAACTCAAAAACCCAGTAGGGTTATTAAATTAAAAAGAATTTTACAAAAAATCTGAATATAGTGTTCAGTTTTAAAAATTTCAAGATCACCAGGGCCCAGGTATCAAAATTTTGAAAAATTTATAAAAGTCCATGCCGAATATACGACTAAAGGAAATTAGAAATCAAATCACAATGTAGTCTTTACTTTAAAAATTTTTTTAGTTTAGGATAACCACAGGCTAAAAATGGAAGTTAAGGTTAAGAAAAAATAATGTCTATGTGAAACACTAAAATTACAAGGAATTTTATTTAATATATATAAATTTTGTATCTTTAGTAACTTGATATAATTAGTGTCTGTGAAGATCCTTTGCAAATCTTCGTTCATCTTCAAAAAGTTTATGACGTATGCTTATTAAAAACTTTACACGTAATTATCAGTTTTGTAAAGTTGTGTCAAGTGTTAAATACAAGCTAATGAATCTTTGAAATCGTAAAAAAACTTAAAACCATGTTGTTTGTAGATTTTGTAGCATCTTTCTTTTTAAATGTATTTAAATAGACAATGATAAAAATAAATATAGTGACAACTATCTCAGAATAATGGACCTACCCTAACGAATTAAAGAAGGGAAGTACCCAATTTACTCATGGTATGACAGAAATGTGAATAGGCATGTGACAGAGTGAGTGTAACTAGATGTAATGAGCTCACAGATTGAGCGGTGTGAGCTCAATATAAGACTGGCAGAGAGTAACAGACTTATAATATAGTTACATTAGATCCAAGAAGCACTAAGCGAGGACAACCTCTTCTATCAACGGTCACATATTTTCCAAATCGATGCCAAGTATGAATTTCAACCGCCCAGAACAACACAAAACCATTTCTATCTGTAAATGGATACTGACCTTGCTCTCGGCTCAGATTCTGGCGCAATTTGAAAATAGGTGTGAACACACTCATGTTTTTGTTGGGCACAACGAAAAAAAACTGGTCGGCAATTGGCAAATGAGAAGTGTCTCACGTCTTATAAACGAGGAGACTCCAGTAATTGGTCCAACAGGGTTCTTATACAGGTGGTATCAATTAGATGAACTGGCGCGCGCGCGCGCACACACACACACACAAATTAATATAATTCCTTTTCTTCTTTCCTTATTTTTGTTTTCATACCGCCAAACTATTAGAGATTTACACTAAAGATATTTGTTGCCACTGTAGAAGGCACTGCCTAATTTAACAAGTTACAGAATGAACAGACTTCGTCGTCAAGCACATGTCTGTTTATTGCTGAGTAAATCCAATCACTTCTCTACAGAGATGTTTTTTTTTGCAGTTCACAACACACCAATACTAAACCAGTTTGTCCCTCCGTCACGGTACCTTCGCAGCTCTTAGTTTCCAAGCTTCAAGGCCATGCGCGTTCTTACCTTGTCCTTTCTCTTCTGTACGTTAGGTTTAAGAAAAATGTTTGTTATTTCTTCGATGTTTTCAAATACTAGTCTGTTGAGTTTTGCCTAGACCGCTATACTCTTTATAGAGGTTCGTATAGCAATACCTGCCTTTGGCAATCTATTCTCCAGCGGCCGTTCTATTTAGCTACTCACCTACTATTTAGTAACTTTTTATTGAGCGATTTATGCTCCATCCTCCTGATTCTATCGTATTCCCAATCGAACCTTCACCTCCTCTTGCCCTCCACCTCCCTAGCGAAGTACTTCCGTCCTCGCACTCCCAGCATCTCTCTTACATCTGAGTGACAATGTCTCTATGTCTGGCAACTTTCTGGTCTTTCGCCTTACGTGTTTCCTACGAAGGCTCTCTCAGTATTCGTCTATTATCCATTCTCACGTCTGGACAGCCCATTGCAATCTCCTCAGTTCATTTCATGTGTATTTCCACTGTTGGCCCAAAATAAACATCATGGTCCACGTATATACGAGGCCCAGGATCCACTTCAAGAGGTTACTTTCAAATATTTTCACATCCAGGTTTCACTACCACAGCACAGGATGGGCAGTATATGCATATTTTCTGCCTATGAATACCTCGTGATTTAAAACGCTTTGTTGCCCGGAGTTGTCCTTTTTCTTATCTCTGGGTCATCGTTCCAATCTTCTGATATATTTGCTATAGTTTCTCCTAGGTGTGTGTGAAACATCTGACTGGGGCCCGTGTAATAAGGTATTTCCTGGGTCGGCTACATAATTGACTTGACCTATAATTTTAGTTGTATTCACAGTATTAATGATTCTATCAATTTTGTCCTTCTTTTCAGGCTGATTGTGTCTCCCTGACAGCTGCGGTGGCTATAATCAAGCTCTTATTTATGCTACCTGCATTTAATTCATAATTTCTTGTGTGTCGTTACACTCTTCTGAAAAAATTCCAACTCTGATCCAAAATATAAGTGTTGTATTCCTCCATTTTTTCGCCAAAACATTAAGTGTTCAGCTTTCTGATTTGTTTTATTAATCCTGTAAACAATATCACGTTAATAAATATATTTACCTTATTTGCTGTCTCGTGACCACATATATAACGCAATGAATTATAATTGACGCGTTTCGAGACTATGTCTCGTCATCAGAATATTAAAATTTTTATCACTCAATGAGATCGTTAAAAAATTTAAAACATTAAAATTACAAAATCGAAACCAAATCATATAAGCATTTATGTGAAGCGAGTGCGCACTCGATGAAAGCCGGCCGGACACTGATTGATATCAGTTACAGATAAAGTTTAGTGCTGTGTCATATAATGGATTCGACTTGTCATATAAACTGATATCAATCAGTGTCCGGCCGGCTTTCATCGACGTAAACTCAACTGAACTGACCGTGCGTCGCTGGCTGCTTATATTTATACACCGCTGAGATGCCAGAATAATCTGTAACTTTTTCGATGACCTGTTAAACAAGCGCTCTCGAATCCACTAGAAACAGTGTCATTGTCTGGCCTTGAATCAGTGCCCGACCGCTGCAGTCTGGAATAGCCTCGATTGTTGACGCATGATAAGTGCCACGCGTCTTTCATCACAAAGCAGCAATATGTACGCACACAAACCTTACAGCTGGGCTCTGCTGGGATAGCCAGCAGTAGAACAACGCACTCCACTGTTCGAGAACATTTCGTTGCGTAACACTATGTATGAAATTCAGTTTATGCAGAACAGCAACGCTATTATTAAACGTGAAGTCACTGCCAATTAGATGTGTAACCAGTTTGGTTAGGAAGTACTGTACGATCGATCAGCAACAGTCAATCAGACAAACATCGTGTGTGGCACCTGACGTCAATGTCTACCAGACAGATCAGCTGACTGATGGTTGGTTGCCAAACAAATAATAAAGTTATATAGTAACCGTTACATCAGTGTTCCGACCGCGGGCGTGTCGGACGATCTTCAACTTGTGCCGTCTGCCGCACTTTGACTGGACAAAGTTTTGTTGCAGTTTCTAGATCCACTTTAAGATCCATGTTACGATATAGCGCCTACGAGACTAATGACGCGCTTATTGATACCGATAGCAAATAATGTACGTTGTTTCATTTTGCATTTTATTATTTAGTTTAACAACCAACTAACTGAACAAGTCTCTCACTTTAGCTACCTAGGTATGATGTACCATATGAGAAGAATAGGGACATAGACAATAAGACAATAAACTACATAAGTTTCATATGATGTGCGGCACCATAAAAAAAAAGACGCGGAAAGATACTCAGCTAACGTTTTACAAGTTAATGGTTGTCCCCATACTTCTTTATGGAAGTGAGTCATGGATAATGAAAAAGAGAGATAAAAGCAGCGGAGGTGAAATTTCTAAGAGCGGTCAAAAGTTGTTCTAAACAAGATCGATTTAGAAATGAAGAGATTAGAGAAGATTTGGAAGAATACAACTTAAATGAGAAAACAGAGTTGGATGAAGAAATTGGAAGGACAATCTGGAGCTTACGGATGATCGAAGACTACCAAAAGCGGCAAGTAGATACAAACCAGCTGGAAGAAGAAGCGTGGGAAGACCAAAGAAAAGATGGGAATAAGGCCTATGAAGCCGGAACAGGTCACCAAGGCCTAATCCTTGTTGAGGAGGAAGGAGAAGAAGATTATGTGTGTGCTAATGGACAACCAACTCACGTAAGTAATTATCTAAGTCTGATGATGTGTAGCTACGTTCAGATTAGCGTGACATAATATTAAAGCAGAGGACACAACACAGATTACGAAACTAATACTATATTGATCTAGGAACCAATTCTTGTCATTCCAATAGAGTTCTCTCTAATAAACACTTCGTGTAGTACCAGAGACCTTATTCTTGTTCTTCGGTGTCCTAATGTTTAGTTTCTAATATCACACGGCTTCTTAGGGTACTATATTCTACAGACGGTTCTCTTATTATTATTGTGTTATTATTACTGTCATTATCATTATGATTATTATTATTATATTGCAATGTGACAACCATTTAATACATTATGCTACGCTCAGGTAATAGACAATTACGTAACACTCTAGACCAGTGGTTCCCAAAATAAGGTCCGCGGACAATTGTAAGAAAAAGTAAACTATACCGTAATTTTCTACTATTTTTTAAGATCTAAAATTTAAAATTTAGACTCTTAAAACAATTAGTAGAAGATTCCAGTTTGGTTCACACTAACTGTAACTGTGAAAGTAGTATCGAACTAATGGATTTAATAATGTCTTTAAATCATGTCGTATAGCAGATCTGTTTTCAGCCGAATTGACTATAGAGTGCCGCATCAACGCAGAAATGATCACACTGTTTTAGTTCACGTATAAGCACTGTATCTTGCTTATACGACCATTTCCAGGTTCGAGATAAGATAAAGGGGATGACAAAAAATGGAAGCTGTGGATTCAGAGATTAGACTCTGAAATCTTCGAACAATTCCCTTCCACGGCAGATTTCATCCAGATTTCAGGAGAAAATGTTCCAAAGGAGATGCTCAACGTTATTAAGTCTCATTTGGAGCAACTGCGCTTGCAGCTAAGGGAATATTTTCTAGTGACGGATGATAGTGACATGTGGATAAGGAATACATTTTCTGATGAGCTGTCAACTAACCTGTCTCTTATTCTACAAGAAGAAGATTCATTGGCAGAACTTTCAACTAACAGCTCATTAAAGTTACATTTTTCACAGTTACAGTTCGCTGACTTCTGGTTATATGTAGTGACTGACTATCCTGAACTCGGAAAGTGTTTAATCGTGTTTCCTTCTACTTATTCGTGTGAAACCGCATCCTCCCAGCTTAAGTACTTGAAATCAAATTTAAGAAATAAACTTGCTGCCGCTTAATATTGAAATTATTAGATATTCAAAAGCAGCTTCATTATTCACATTAAACTATGTATGATATCATTAATATTATAATTTTGCAAGTTAAGAGAATTTTGATTTTTATACATTTTAATTAAAATATAAGAGTTTGTATCATATTTACTGTTTGTTTTATTTCAGTACTCAAACGGGGTCCCTGAAATTTTTAATTTTAGGGGGGTCCGCGGACTGAAAATTTTTGGTACCACTGCTCTAGATAATTCGAGATACCTTTCCACAAGTTTCTCGACTGGCCTACTGCGTGCAGTCAGCACGTTGCGTTCAAGGTCGCACAAATAAGTAGTCTCCTGATTGTTCTAGCGACTGTAACTAGGCAGGAACTGCTCATTCGTTTATTTCCTACGCAAACATTATTTGACACACTCAGAAATATCAACAGCATTTTCATTTCGATTGTTTCCACTGCGTTTATGGTAACTCCTATAGTACTTCTTCTTATCTGTACATTCCTGACCTGATCTTGTCTCTTACGCTTACAACGCTTTCTCCAATAACACATCTCTACGTAATGGACGATGCTTTATATTTAAGTGCGAAATTCTATTTTAAATTTTAAGAAGTGTTACTACAATACTATAATAAATTAGTTTAAAAAAATGATCTGTAATGAGTTCATAGATCTGTAATCGTGAAGAAAATAATCAAAAGAAAGCACAGAATCATTTTACTTACAGCAAACAAACAATCATTGCCAAGACAATGTTGACTTACCTGGAACAAAAGAAAAATAAAAGTTTAGTTTTGTTGTTATATATTAAATAATAACATTCATATATGCTCATATTTTTCTTGTATTTATATTTTATATATTTTAATAAAAATAAAACTTTTTACAAGAATATATTTTTTATTATTTTGTAAATTTACATATGTTTCGATAGTAATCCAACTATCATCATCAGATATAAATTAATAAATTCAACAATTTTTTAAATCAATTGTTCAAAACAGCTGTTTTATATGTAGACTAAATTTAATGTTTTTATATGGTATATAATTAATTGTAAAGTATAATATAAATATTTATTAGTTTATTAAATTAGTAATTTTGAAAATATTATCATTTTTTGAGTACTATAAGAAATTTGAATACACTATATTCAGAAAACCAACTCAAACTTCATTAATAATTCCAAAAAATTCAATTCATCCTCCTTAGTACAAATATGCTGCATTTAATTCTATGATATACAGAATGAATAATATTCCTTTAAACAAATTTGAAGAAAATTATATCAGATATTGCTACATAAAATGGATATGACCCAAAAATTACTTATAACATAATGAACAAAATTAATCAAAAATACTAAATAGTTCTTTCAATAAAAATGCACAGAGAATGAAAATATTAAATATATTAATTTCACAAACTAAATTTCTTTAGCTTATTATTTATGTCACTATCGTAACGATAAGAGATCTCGAAATACCCAGTCGATTAAAAGTGTTCACTTGTTTTAATATGGAATTTCCTAACACTACTACCTAACCTTTATCTATGTTCTTACTGAGTGTTTGCTTCTGAATACAATGCTTTCGACTTTTTACTCGGCACATTTATTCCATATTGCCCTAAGATATTGTTAAACAAAAATAGGCCTACTACCTTTTGCATTCCATAACTTGTCGTCACTTGTCTGGATGATAACTATATCATCCGTTTTAAGCAAATAATTCACAAATAAATAGTGTCACACAGTGGTGTAACTGCGATGGAGATCAGGGAGATGAATCCCCTCCCAGAGCTGTTAAAATTTCAGCAAAATTCCATAATCGCTTAACGTAGGCGTTAAGCCAAGTGTGTGCGTTAAAGTAAAGATTACAAACAACTGTACAAATAAAAGGAATTACAATATTCGTAAGTTAATAAAATAAAGTTACAGTGTTCTTAATACTGACAATCACTCACAACTGGGTAAATAACGAAGTACTTGCGCACGCGCCAGAAAACAAAATCAGATCTTATTAATGTACCTTTATCTTTTTCGCACAGATTCACTTCCCCCTTACAGGGTTGTCTAAGTCTTGATTCCTCTGGGCCGGTGGTTCCCAAAGTGGGGTCCGCGGACACTTTTAAGACAAAATAGAATATACCGTAATTTTCTCAGATTTTGTATGCTCTAAAATCTAAATTTTAGAATCTTAAAACAATTAATAGACAAAGTTCCAGTACTTTGTTTTTGTTCAGACTAATTGTAATTATGAAAGTAATTTCAAACCAATGGCCTTAGTATAGGCCCGCCAGTGATTCCTGAACAGTCATCGGCGGCGCAGACCCAATGTATGAATTACCCCCACTCAAAAAGTACTCGAGAGAGGAGAGTATGCGATAACAGCGCCTCTCTAACACGTACAGTCCCTTCAAAACAAAACTTGCACGCTTATGATGTTCTTGCCAGAAATCTATTTACATTTTAACTTTATCTATTTTGTTACTTAACATCACTGATGTTACTTAGTATGTGTACCATAGTACTACATGTACTCATTACTTTGAAAACAGTCATTTACAGTTTTTGATATATTTGTTATTTGCATTGTTTTTAATGTACGTAACCTAAATTTATTTTAAAATTATAAATTCGAGAACATTTTGAGTTATTCATATTTAATTATTTCTTTAATATTATTAACAATAAATAAGTTACAACTTTTCTTACAAGAATATATTTTTTGTATTTTTTTAATAAGGCACTGTTTTGATAGTATAAACTGTCATCATCATAGTTTTGATGATGATAATTTATACTACCGAAATAGTGTTATATATTCAAAAAATACAAAAAATATATATTGTAAGAAAATTTTTATTTATTAATAATAATAAAAAATATAAACAAGAATAACTGAGCAAATATTAATTATTATATTTAATTAAATATAAAAATTTGTACTACATTTAAAAAATAATATTGGAAAATAATATTTAACTACAAAAACTATTGTACAGTACTTACGTTTGAAGGAAGTTTTCAGTCGCTGTCAGGCAATACCTGTATTCCAGAGATATTACCATCTTCCTCTTCAGCAAAGTCATCGGAACTGTCTGAACTACTCTCTCCTCCAAGATTAATTATGAAGCGGTCTGCTGTTTCATCAACAATAGCTTCCTTTTCCATATATTCTTTTTAATGCTTTCTACATGTTTGCATCTTTTTCCCAATCGTCAGCAGTCACAATTGAAATTTTTTGTTCACATAAGTTTTTCACATCATTTAAATTAAATGTTACATTTTTTTCAGCAACACTTCGCTTAATTTGTGACCACATCATCTCTATAGGATTTAGTTCAGGGTGGTAAGGGGGAAGCCTTAAAACTAAATGTCCTCTGCTTTGCAGAATTTGATCTATTGAGTATGTTTTAAAGTTTGATTTATACATTTTAACAACTTCATACAGTTCTGCTTTAACCATATCAGGACGGAACGGTATTGCGTGTCGTGTTAGCCAGTCTTGCATATCACGTTTCGTAGAATCAGACGTAGGTGTTTTTTCTAGCTGTACATTATGATAGCTGGCATTGTCAATTACCAACACACTGTTGGCGGGCAAATTCGGGACCAATTTTTCTTCAATCCAACGTCTGTAGTTGTCAGCGTTCATGTTATCGTGGTAATATCCTGTCTTTTGGTTATATTTAAAAATCAGCAGTGCGTTTGGAACAAACCCGTATTGACTGCCGGAGTGAACAATAATTAATCTTTGTCCTTTCGCAACTGGAACAGCGTAGCCACCAGGCTGAATCTGATCGTTCCAGGTGTACGGAAGTGTGTGGCTGCTATCAAATGACATGGAATTTCTCATTGTTGTAAAACGTGAAAACAAAAGAATATACAACGCGTTTAGAAAAGATGATAATCATGTTTAAAATAGAAAAGACGATAATCGTTTAAAGAATTACAACAAAAACGGAGACGATTAAGACTGACAGAGCATCTGGCTAGGCGATAAGGTGCTAGTTGAATTTCCCACTGTTATGAAAACAGGAAAAAATTGAAAGCATGTACAACGAAGTTAGAAAAGACGATAATCGTTTAAAGAATTACAACAAAAACGGAGACGATTAAGACTGACAGAGCATCTGGCTAGGCGATAAGGTGCTAGTTGAATTTCCCACTGTTATGAAAACAGGAAAAAATTGAAAGCATGTACAACGAAGTTAGAAAAGACGATAATCGTTTAAAGAATTACAACAAAAACGGAGACGATTAAGACTGACAGAGCATCTGGCTAGGCGATAAGATACTGGATAACCAGGCCAGTTTGTAGATTGGCGATCATGAGGTATAAAGAGTCCTCCATGTCGAAGACGGAGGGTTGATAATATGGTGAACTGGATGGACAGGATAATTTAGTAATTGCCGAGGACAGGAAACAATGGGGAGGAATTTGCCCATGCTACCCACGGCGAGGAGTTGCACCTAAAGAGGAACACTTCTAAATTACTATATTTTTTTGTTAGATTTTTATGCCACGTTAGTCTAGCTACAACTTAGGCGAAGTTACGCTTTTCACAGGGAGACGTGCCCTTCCCACCACACGGCCTGTTCACACGGAACAGGCGTGTTCACAACACGGTTGTTCAGGAAATGAGACAACCGTGGTTTGTTCACATAGAAAGAACGGGAAAAGGCGGAGGACGGGAGGCTAACAAATAGAGTAGACTACAAGAAGAGGGAGAGACGAAGAAAATTATAGGGTGCAAATATAATGGATTTAAAACTAAGAGGTGGAAGAAATTTTAAAATTACAAGAGCAGAGAATTCTATGAAATAATTACAAAACTCTCGGCATAGAGGTAAGCTAACAGAGGCAGAAAAAAATGAATCTTTTCTTTTCTTTACGGTTTTGTTTTAAAGTTTATTTTGAAGTCTTTTTTTAGAACGTACAGAGTATATATCAAGCAACCTTGATCGAATTTGCCGAGACGCTCTTCTATATTCTACTGACGTCGTCAGCTGATTCAAACTCTGACTAATAATAACAAGTAATAACGACAACGGCGAAAGTATTTGGGTGACACTGGTCTGTCTGGTGAATAAAATATCGCTGCGGCCGTGGAATGCTGGGCATTTCCTTCCAGTCCGGTGGGACTCATTTCAAAGTATAAATACCTCGAAAACAATGCACACAGCTTGCTTTGATCATCTTTTTTCCTCGTAACGTCATGTTTTCCTTTTTACAAATATAGTACTAATTGTCGTATTACGAATTCAAAATCGCTTTTTCGTATTATCTGCCTTACATAAATCACTAGAACTGATCTACTTTTTCTGTAACTTTTTCATTAAATATCTCTTTAATCATAATGCTTATTAGTTTGCTTATTTGTGTTTCAAGTTGTAACTACTTTTTTTTAAGTTTGGAATGGTGATTGATTGTTTCGCAAATGATATTTTATTCAAGTCAAAGGTGCGATTAATTCGTTATTAAATCAATTTAGGCCTAATTTCTAAGCTCTCTGAGCTGCGCAGAACTCTCTCACTATTTTGAACGCAGTATTCTTATTATTACATAAATTCCAGTATTAGATCATTTTTCAAATATCAGAAAAATACAAAAATTACGATGCCTCTACTATTTTTTTGGTTAGCAAAGCAAGAACTGGAGAGCAAACACACAATATAAACTACAAATTCCAAACAACGGACTTCTGTTAAAATTCGCTTTAATCTGACACCGGTTGGATTTTTACAAATTTTTCAAACTTTTTTCGCATTTTTGGGCCTTGGGGTCAAACAATTTGAAATTTCCAAAACTATACACTATGTTCAGATTTTGGTTAAAATTGTCTGTAATTTGACATCCCACATGGAATTTGCAATTTCTTAAACTTTTGCCCCACTTTATTGGCTCTGGCATCCCAAAATTTAAAAATTTCTAAAACTTAACACCAAATTCAGGTATTAGCTCAAATTATCTTTAATTTGATATCACACATGAATTGTTGTGATTTTATTAACATTTTGAACCACTTTTTAGGCCCTCACGACAAACAATTTTTAGATTTTAAAAAATAAACATTATATTCTGATTGTTTGTTGAAATTCCCTTTAATTTGATATCCCGCATGGGCTTATGCGTTTTTTCACAATGCTGCCTAATATTTGGAGATATCAATGTCAAGAACAATAAGGGTTCTGTAGCGTAAATGTATGAATGGACTGTGTACCAAGTTTTACGAAAATCGTATGTATTCAAAAGTTATCGTGAGGTGTACCCCGAATAGTCAGTCAGACAGACAAATGGCTAACGGTCGACTTAAAAGTCTTAAAAGACTTAAAAGATCTCGCCGGTTGTATAGGCCTAAAAATTAATTAGAATTTTTTCTAGTAAGAAGTGTTGATTTTAGAGCCAAAATATGTGTTTAAGAGTATTTTCTATCATTCGCTGGCAGAATAAAAAGAGGGTCCCGTTTCAATGGGATCTGACCCCATTATACTTACACAGAATAAATCAGGACACAAATAATCGAATCAAAAATAGTAAAGACAAACAGAAAAACATATAACGAAACGAACAAAATACAAATAGGTACGTACTAGTAGTAACCGCTGCACGTCGTCGGTTCTGAAAACGAACACAGCTGCTAAGTGAGAGTTTTGCCTGTTTATACAGCGGCAACAGATTGGTGGACGAATGTGTCCCCTCCCCTCCAAAGTTTGTACAGTGACACTACTACGAGGTCAATGACCGTACGCAGTAAAACATTGCCGATGTCTGAGCCGGCAACCCAAGACGTTGCAAGCGCCTAGCAGTTCGAAAGCAATGTTATGCTTTTCTTCAAGTTTCCCTACTAATATTGTTAGCATTTCAGATTATTCAGTAACTAATGTATTTATTCTGCAATTTAATTAATTTTTTATTTTCTTTCATTTCCTGTAGGTACTCTTGAAATCTTCCCGGCGGCAACAGCGGTTACATGGACGCCACGCTGCTGGTTCTCACAATTTAAGTCCTGAATTCAGCAAAGTGGAAGCCAATAGGATGTACAGAAGTCTGAAAGAATTGTATCTAATGATGTGTCTTCAGTCATAAATGTCTTGGTAATAAATATGCGAATTTCGGAATACGTTAATATAACTTTTTTTTTTATATCGATCTTTAGAATACACTCCAAAATATTGACGTGCAATTTAGAATCACCGTGTGCATGTGTGTGTGTGTGGAGGGGGGTCGAGTGGTATACGGTGACAGTAAAGGAAATTGTCTTCTTCTTCAGGCTGTAGACCTTACGATCCGTTGCGCACTCCTTGGTCTCTTCTTTGTTCTTCCAATATTCCGCCGTCCTTTCGGATTATAAGCCAAAATTTGTTTTGGTATCCTGTTCTTATGCATTCTTTCAACATGGTCTGTATTGCTTTATTCTTTTGTTTAGGTTGTATATCCCAAGGGTGTTCCTTACATCATCACTTCTTAGCCGGTCCCTCCGCGATACTCCTAGTACTGATCGTGACAATCTCATTTCACTAGCCTGTATCCGTCTTTGGGTTTTTGCGTCGTTCAGTGTCGAAGTCTCACTGCCATAAAGTCCGCAACGGCACTGCCATCACTTCATAAAATTTCAAAACAGTATCTCTACTGACCCTTCCATTCAGTGTTCTTCTTATTGTTCCACACACATGTGATTAGATTGTCAGTGTAGTGAGATGGCAGCCCTGCACGTAACGCGGTCGAGGGAGATTTTGCTTACTGGCACACTCAATAGATGGTGTCTTCTTATACAAATTAATAAATCGAATATCATTTTATGGAGTTTTTATGTGTTTTAATATAGTGTTTAAACAAATATTTATTCTATGAAACGGTTTTATGTTCCACAGTTTACTTCCGCGTAGTTGCGCGGAACCTGTTTGATTATTATAAACATACTGTAGATAGGAATACAACTGCAAGTACATAATAAAATGATATAGCTGATTACCCTTGCTTAATATACTGTAGGCCTATTGTTACTATCCCCGCCCAGGGGCGGATACATACTAGCATTTTAGGGGGGTCATAAATTGGGTTACCATAAATTTTCAGAGCCGACGCCGGACACAAATGAGGGGGGGGGTAGAGAGATTTCAGAGCCAACCCTGAACACATGTATCAGCAGAACTGTAGCAGATATTTACACATTTGTGTGTGTTAATTTCGTGGAAAATATACAAGAGTAATAATAATAACTGCCTTAGGTTTATTTCAATTTATTATTTATACAAATTAATTGTGCAAAACAATAAAATTGGAGAAAAAATTAACTACAAGTAAAGCGTTTTACACAAATTTTCCAGAAAAGGTTATAAATTTTAAAAATACTCCAATTTCCTTAATTAAAAATATTCCTAAAGAATAACATATGTTTCAAAAGACATCTATGAACAATAATGTAAGGGTCTTAAATTAAAACAACATGTCAATGTACTAACAAGGAACAAAACAAAAAAGAGTAGGCCTATAAACTCGGTAAGGATAAATATTTACAATAAAAAATGTTGGCGCCTCTTTGTCTTAGCGAATCTAAGAATAATGGCTTCTGGGTCCAGTGGAATTTCTCGGTGGACCGACATGAGAACAAACTCAGTGAGTCTTTCTTCACCGATATTATCCCGAAGTTTTCAAAGTCTTCAGCCGACGCAGGGTAGAAAAACTGCGCTCCGCGGTCGCTGCACTGACTGGAAGTGTAGCCAGAATCCGCAGAAGTTTATGGAGGGTGGGATACATGTCAATATCGCAGTTTTCCAATGTTTCCAAAACGGAATCTGGAAGTTTTTCTTCGTTTTTCATGACCCGCTTCCACTTTTGAACCTACAATGAGAATAATTAAAAATTACCTTAATAAACGTCTTGCGACTTCTCCTTATTTTGTCCTGACGCGTTTCAAAACCTAAGGTTTCATCTTCAGAGGATAATCACTCTTTCGTCGTCAAACATTAAAAATTAATGACACAATGACACACATACACATAATTTACACTACAAACTTAGGCCTTTTCACATTGCACAGTGCGCACTGTATGGAGGTCCAGTTCATACTCTTTGGACTGGTTGAGTATGAACTGGACCTCCATACAGTGCGCACTGGGGGGCAATGTTAAAAGGCCTAAGTTTGTGGTGTAAATTATGTGTATGTGTGTCATTGTGTCATTAATTTTTAATGTTTGACGACTGAAGAGTGATTATCCTCTGAAGATGAAACCTTAGGTTTTTAAACGCGTCAGGACAAAATAAGGAGAAGTCACAAGACGTTTACTAAGGTAATTTTTAATTATTAACATTTACGCGACTTGGATACCAAAAAACATGTCTACAATGAGAACTCTTGCTTTACAGTTATAAAAGTAGCAGACTGTCCAGTACGATCCTGGTAAATATTTACAATTTCCCTTATAGCGGCTTCATCTTCTGGTTTTATTTCAGTTTTGGGCAAAATGGGTCGAAGATTAAATACATTCATAACTTCCGTTGAAAGTCTGTCTTCTAAGTCTGTGAGACGTTGTGCAAAAGTGGTATATAAACAGATCTTCGGAATGTGCGAGTTACTTGCAAGTGTAAGTCAAAGGTTTTTCCGTGACTACAAAAAATCGTCTAAGGTTTTGGGGGAGGTCATGACACCAATGACCCCCCCCCCTTGTATCCGCCACTGTGTCCCCGCCAACCCTTCATTAAACGGCCACATTTTTATGGAGATCCAAGGGTGGCCGCTTAAGACAGGTTTTACTGTATATTGTAATGTGAAAGAAACTGAAGGTAGTACAATAATAATGCAAAATTGTGGAAGTTTGGAAACAATAGGTGATAACAGAAAGCACGAGGTACACAAAACATAAGATGTTGGGATGCGATACAGTATACAATAACGGGTGAATGTCATGTAGGTCGTGCTGAGAGCGAGAGACGCGCGTGCCTCGCGTATAGCTTTCGTTTCCTGTCAGCTCCAGCGAGGAATGTCGCACGCGCGCACACACAGAGAATGCAGATTTTATCACAGCAGCGTTGTCAAAACTGTGTTTGGCGTCTTGTGTGCGGTGCGACCTCCAACCGTTGACAACCAGTTGCCTTCCTGTTACATTTACACATAATGCTGCAGATAGCGAGCGAGATTCCTGTTCACAACGGAGTGTGTCAAACGTGTACCGATAACCGCTTATGGGTTCCACATCCTTTGCGTAGAACAATACTGTTGGCACAAACGATCGCGATTTCTCTTACACAAGTCAAACGTTTGACTTTTATCAGTCACTACGCAAAAACGAAGTCTGCACATTACGCGTCACATTTACAAGTATTTCTTCTTCTTCACTTTATTGGGGTTTTTTTTTTGAGACCTTACTGACTTACGGAATAAAATGAACAAGAAAAGGCAAAACGTAAACCTGCACAACAGCCAATATCTTTTATCTGAACAGTCTTCCTGCGCTTCTATTGGGCCAGTTACGCTCTTCCTACAGAATTAACTACTGAAGGTTACTTTCTCGGGTAATAATAGTTCGATGTCATTTCCTAGTCCCTGGCAGCCACGAAATTACAAAAGCCACTATTAAACTTTAGGTTAGATCAAAATTCAGTGCGATCGCAAAAATTGACGATCAGTTCCCCATAGAGTATAAACGTTTAGGCATCCGCGTTATAAAGTATCTCACTACTGGAGTTAACCAAATAATTGTATCTTCACTGTTCGAGCTACAGAATTCCCACGAAGTTGCAAATTCTGATTAAACTAAGCTGCAGACAACTTACCATATTTAGTAAGGTGAAGATTATCTGAACGGAAGACAAGATATAGGATGTAAAAACGACGGAATAATCGTATCGGTCAGGTCGCTCAAAATCGTCTACAATAACACTGTGCGTAAGAGAGAAACATCGAGGAACCTCGTGTACACCGGTACTTATACATGGGGTGTCGGCAAATAATGTTACAGGCACGTGATACCGTACATTAACGCAGACCACGAGAGACACATAAGGCACGCAGAAATAATAAAAGAGCTGAACGCTAGACCTGTGCAGCAGTAGGCTATAGTGAGGAGAAACTGGCTTTGGTGTAGCGCTTCTGTACTGAAGAGGAAGAGGAAGTTGGTGAGGACAGATGAAGATCATTGATTACGACAGTGGTTTCTAACTTAACAAGCGCCTGAGGACCGCACAATAGTTGATCGATTTTCGACAACCAATGGGTATATCGGTATGGAGAACCATACATGACTTCCATGTTCTAAGAATTATATTTAAAATCATTTTCGAAATGAAATATTTCCATAGAAACTACTACTTTCTTCAGCCTTAACCACAATACTGTGGTCACTAACGTATACCACCTCACGTTAGCGCACTCGATTTTCATTGATGATGGTAGTCGATGGCACTGCCGAAACAAGTGGTTTTGGAGAAAACATTGGACCACGGCCAAACAGCCCGGGAAGTAATTTTAACAACAAACTAATTCTTTGTTGTCGATAACGTAGTACACATAAAAAATTATCCCCTCCCACTTCAACTGTCATTTTCATTTATAGAAAATTACCCCGTCCTCCTTCAACTACCCTTTTCATTTATAGATATTTCATCTACCTTTCTACAGTGGATTATTATGACCTTCTATTCAGGATAATTTATTTATCAAAATTATGTACTTTACTCTTGTCAAAACATAAAACGTTGCTGGTAAACTACCCCTTCACATTTACCGATCTTCACCAAAATCAATAGGCCTTGAGTCATCTACAACTCGAGCACATATGTGAAAATTATTTGATTCTGTTTGAATTTGCGGCAGTTACCGTTCGCACACAGAAAAAGTTTTACACACACACTTTTACGAAAATGATTTTCTTTATGTTTTGAGGGTGCTATAATCAGAGTCAACCCTTTTCTCGAACACGACTTTTTTCACGATCACCATACTTCCATTTCATTACGGAAGACGGAAGTAAAAAATGGGAATGACAATATCTGACCCGAATGTGCTTAGCAAATTTATGGAAGTGACAAAGTTTGTACAGACGTGAAAGTGAAGGTACTCGGTCCAATATTTTAGATCACATACGCACACCAATAACAGCGTTGTTGGATCGGCGTCTACGAACGTATTGGGTTTGGAACTGTAATTGAGGAATACTTAAAGCTACAAAGGAATACCTAGCAGTTCCAGTGGCATTGTGGTGAGATGCCTAGATGTCATTCCTGAAGAGGCCAGAGTAAGACCTATCGCCGCCAGTCCGGCGGGATCAGCATAAACAAGCTTCGATTAAGTAGGAAGATTTTGGTGGGCATACCGATAAATGAAGATCCCCATATCGGCAAAAAGTAAAAAGTACCCTGCTCATGCATTAAGCCCTGAACCTTTTTGTTACCTTTTTCGATTAAAAAACCCCACACATACATACTGTAGTGTGAGAAGAATTTTCTCTCAGGTGTGCCAGCCTGTAACTGCATACCATAACACGGTCAAGGGACGCGTGCGTGGTTGCAATAGAGGTCGACTGTAGGCGTCGCATGCAGTGTGTCTTCAATTCGGGACAATGAGAACGAACGTGTAGGCAGGAAAACGCGACGTTCTGCCAAATAGATCATGAAGAGATTGCCTACGTCTTTTCCTCGTCTCAATTAGAACATACGTATAACGGCATCCAGACTGCACTTCTCATTCTTTAACGCATTTAAGCGAAGGTCGTGAGTAGCCATCGTGAAGTCTGAATTGTGAAAATGACGCTTTACAATCAAACATGTTGTGAATATAAGGATTCTTTTTCAAGAAGATGGTTGGAAATTATGTACACATAAGGGTAGGTATAGGGTAACGGAGTGGCGTGGCGTGAGTTGCCGGTTGTGATAGGCCTAAAACTTAACTTAAAATTAATTCGAATGTTTTCTAGTACCAAGTGTTCTTTTTAGACCATTTTCTATCATTCGCTGGGTCCCGATTCAACGGGATCTGACTCTCATTATACTTACACAGAATAAATCAGAACACAAATAATCGAATTAAAACAATAAATCCAAACAGTTAAACACATGACTAAACGAACAAAACACAAAATAGTTACGTTGTATCTGCTGCACGTCAGTTCCGAAAACGAACATAGCTGCTAACTGAGCGTTTTGCCGCTTTATACAGCGGCAACACATTGGACGGACGAGTGTGTCCCCCCTCTACAGTTTGTACAGTAACAACTAGTACGAGATCAATGACCGTAAGCAGTAAAACACTGCCTATGTCTGAGACGGCAACACAAGACGATGCAAGTGTCCAGCAGTTCGAAAGCAATGCTACACTTTTCTTCAAGTTGCCCTACTAATACTGTTAGGATTTCAAATTATTCAATGACTAAAGTATTTATTCAGTGATATAATTAATATTATTTTCTCTTATTTCCAGTACTGTTGCCGCCGGCAACAGCAGTTACATGGACGTCACGCTACTGGGTAACGATTTGATAAGATTAGATAACAAGACAACAACAACGTACGACAAATTGAGGTGGAGTTAACATTAGATTAAGTACATGCTTTGGTTACCGGAAGTAGGTTTTTGTTTGTATGACTGAGCCAATACTGCTATGGTATGGTGAATACGGAACTAAAAAACTAAAATATATAGAGACGACACACATGGGAGTAACTAATATTCTAGGACAATCTAGAAATGGATTCCATCCGTGTGACGAAGTTCTGCATACATTGGCAAAGAGAATTTTAAAGTGGTAATCGTCCAAGAAAAGAGGGAAACGAAAGCTACCATTATAGCCTCGAAGAAGAAGAAGAAGAAGAAGAAGAAGAAGAAGAAGAAGAAGAAGAAGAAGAAGAAGAAGAAGAAGAAGAAAAAGAAGAAGAAGAAGAAGAAGAAGAAGACAACAGCGCGACGACAATGCACGAAGGAAAGAACTGCCGTATAGCAGAAACATATTTCCGATCGAATGATGAAAAATAGTTGGAGAAAAAAAGAAATTAGTTTTCTCCAATTTTATGAAACTGTAACTTTAATACAGAATACAACATTACGCGATAAACAGTTTACAAGGCGAGCGAGTTTATCCGGCCAACCTTGAACTTAACGTTCTTTTTTCCGATAAACCTTCTATTTTATGAACTGCATTGAAGAAGTCAAAAACGGTGTTTATATGCATGGCTGGTTACTCACACACAGATATGCTGAATCACCACCCGTTTATCATAAACTGATAATACGTGCGCCCTCCCGTCACTCCTTCTGGAATATTTGTTATTATTCTTGAACTGTACAGTATAGTGGTTTCCAACTTATAAGTCACTGAGGACCACACTTAAAGCAAGGCACTCACTGATGGGCGATCAGTTTTAGATAAATAACGTAAAAATAAATATGGGCACTATTTACTTGTAAATAAGTAAAAAGTGATACCACTATTGGGAGGAGGAAAGATCGCGTTGGAACCACACACATCGCCAGTCGCCGTGTCATCATTATGACGTTTTCTTTTGCCTAGCCTCGCAAAATCCTTACAAGCAATGACGTGCTTCTAGGCGCATTATCGGCCTGCAATTTTCATAAATTATTCTTCCGTAAATCTGGGCGTTATATATGAACAGTTTCATACAAATGGCGTAAAACGTCCGAATAGTACTCTGTATTTACCACCGCGCCTAGCGATGAAATTTCGTACAACACAAAAACAAAATCTTCATCTGACAACCTACGGTCTTCAAATTATTTACGGCAGTCTTTGAACCTTGTAAACAGCTTGTTCACGCACAACTGTCTCGCCAGAAGCCTTCTGAACACGTTTACCATGACAGAACAGCTTATCTCACAGTTTGCACAAAATTTAATCCATGTTCTTCAATCTTGCATTGTAGAATGACAAAAAATCGCCTAATAGACCTAAGGGAGACTTACTCAATTAGCTGTAAAGTCTACAGTATGCATCAAATAGGCTAAAGGTTTAGACGATTGTCAATAACATGTGTACTAACTTCACACAAAAACAGTTTTTTAATCGGACACTTGTAGCGGCGGAAATTGCAAAATTACCCGTACATAAACTGTTTGATCAAACCCCGTACACATTTAACATCTGTACGATAACATTTACTTACAATATTTATTAGGTTAGTACAATAATCAAGATATAAAAAAGATATTAAGCATCGTAAATTTATATGAAATCTTCACTCTGAAAAGAAAGGTCGATCAGCCGCAGCCAATAAAGCAAGAATGTCCACATCGAGCTGAAAACACTTAAACATACCTTTGAATAACAGATGCGACTGATCACGAATCAAGAAAGAAACGCAGGAAAAGCGTGTCCGTTTTGTCTAGCCGAGGGATGGAAGGGAGTAGACTGGATACAAAACATTCCTATACGACCTTTGATTAACTATACGACCGCCCCTAATTATAATATAGCCAAAAAACTGCAACAAATTATTAAGAACAGCATAAAATTAGAAAATATCCACAATGTAAAAAACACCTTTGAATTCATAAATAAAATTAAAGATATGGAGGTTACACCTAGTTATAAACTTGTCTCGATGGACATTGTCAATTTATATACAAATATTCCGGTTTTGGAAACATTAAAAATTCTAAAGGTAAATTTAACTACAACAGGTATTCTAAACAAAAAACAGATAGATGAACTCCTATCTTTGTTACAGATTATAGTACAGCAAAATTATTACACTCATGACAACAAGTATTTTAACCAAGAGGAAGGTTTGGCTATGGGTTCACCTCTAAGTGGACTTTTGGCCGAAATATATATGAACTATTATGAGAATAAATTTTTATTGTCTGACTATAACCGATTCTATGATAAAATTGTTTCTTATACACGGTATGTAGACGACATCTTCATAGTATTTAATGGCACTCATAGACAGGTGGATATGTTTTTTAAATTTATTAACGAAATTAACCACAACATAAAATTTACTATGGAAATGGAAACCAATAATGGCTTGAACGTCCTCGATGTATTGGTGTTAAAAAGAAACAACCATTTCGGTTTTAAAATATACCGAAAACCTACCACAACAGACATAGTTATAAATGCTAAATCGAATCATCCATACACACAAAAAATGGCGGAATTTAATGGACTAGCACATAGACTAATAAGCGTACCAATGAATACGGAGGATTATAAGGAAGAATATAACATAATAAAACACATAGCCTTGAAAACTGGATATAACACAGAAATTGTGGATAAAATGATACATAAACAATTACGGAAAATAAATGGTGACAATAATAAAGTTAAAAATACAACTCAATATGTCTCAGCATTATATACGAACATACTCCCCAACATAATAAAAAATGAATTTAAAAAATTATATATAAATGTTTCATTCAAGACCATAAATAATCTAAAAAATATACTTAAGCCAAGAAAACCAATAACTTTGGAGGAATGTTCAGGAGTATATAGAATCCAGTGCAGTGAGTGCGATAAGTTCTATATCGGACAAACGGGGAGGAAATTTATCGAGAGATTTAAAGAACACCTACCAAAAAAGAAACCCCAAACCACCTCATCAAATTACGCACTCCACCTAATAAACGAAAACCATAATTACACCGGATTCAAAGAGAACATGGAGCCGATACATGTTTGTAATAAAGGTCATTTCCTGAATGCTTTAGAAGAGTTTGAAATATACAAGGCATCCAAAGTAAATAAAGAGCAGTTACTCAACGATCAGCTATCATTTAAATCCAATAAATTATATGATACCGCGTTGATGATAAGCAATGAAGCACGAACACGGGCTAGTTGATGATCGGAGGTCGACCGGTGCACTAAGTCGCTTTTAACGTGTTCATGTGTTTGTGTTATATGTTAATTTATTCAGTGATTTCTGTGCGTGTGTTTTTATGTATAAACATTTTAATCATTTCGACGACCCCTATGTATTAGGGGAATAATATAAAATTTTTTACTGTACCTGAAGATGGGGATTTAGTCCCTGAAACATGTTGTATGTAAAAAACTGAGATCGCATAGTGGATTATACAAGGTAAAAAATTCTTAACTTAATCATAATAGCGATCTGGAGACTGGGAAAAAAATGTATTCTTTTAATGATATCTGGAGTTGTTGCAAATTTTGGCGTCAATTGCGGGGATAATCTTCAATGATCGTACGACCACGTTTAAACTCGAGTGCCCACGTAAAAACATTGTTTTTGAAAGAGCAGCATTGCCTAACACAATGACCATTTAGTTGTTAATTTCAATTAGCACTAGACCTTTTTTTTACCAAGCAGTTCAATCACAGCACAGTGTTTGATTTTCCCATTTTTCAAAACATGCATGGCACGTAAATTTCTAACAGGTGATAAACAGTAAATAAATTTGCAGAAAGATTTGTGATTTAACAGATGTTCATTGAAAATGTGAATTATACAACACACGAAAAATTTCAGTTCTACCGCTAAGCTACAGATTTCGCTCCGCGAACTTTTCAACTAACCCTCTTATAGCCGCTGTTTTCTAAAAGGAAAAATGAAAAAAGTAGGATGGACCAGTTAATTCCTAGGGGGCATTACACACGACACATTGTGTGTGTGTGTGTGTGTGTGTGTGTGTGTGTTTCTTAAAATTATTTATTTCCTCGTTGAGTTTCAGGTGGACAACATACATCGGCTACGGCTTTCAGAGTCAGAAGACGTTCTGAAATCGCCGACCAGCAGCATAACGATTACAGTTGAATTTTACTCACAAAAACACAAACCAGCCGACATCAAGAAGGCAGTGAAAGTGGTTTCTGTCGCGCAACGACCTGTTAACTGGGTCATTTGTTATATATATAAAACAACGGTAACTCAGTTATTGTACATGTGTGGAACCGCTCGAACGAAGTGGCGAGCGAGCGTACTTCCGTTGAAAGTCTACGAAATTAACAGAAAAAAAAACGGATTCTGTAAAGGAAACTTTCCTCATTGTTGATAAATACTTACTATAACAGGAAAATCGCTTTTTACTTCCATGTTCCATAAGGAAATGGAAGTATGGTGATGGCGAAAAAAATCATGTTCGAGATAAGGGCTAATTCTGATTTTACTGTCCTCAAAACACGAAGAAAGTCATTTTCCGAAACAGTGTCTGTGTGTAGAATTTTTCTATGGGAAACGATAACTGCCGCAAATTCAAACAGAACCAAATAATTTTTTTCATATGTGCCTGAGTGTTGTACAGAGGACTCAAGGCCTATTGATTTTGGTGAAGATCGGTTAAGGGGAAGGGGTAGTTTATCATCAACGTTTTATGTTTTAACAAGAGTAAGTACTTAATTTTGATAAATAAGGTATCCTGAAAATAAGATCATAATAATCCACTGCAGAAAGGTAGCTAAAATATCTATAAATAGAAAGGGTAGTTGAAGGGAGAGGGTGTAATTTTCTATAAATAAAAATGATAGTTGAAGGAGGAGGGGATAATTTTTTGTGTGTGTACTACGTTATCGGCAACAAAGAGGTAGTTTGTTGTTAAAATTCCTTCCCGGGCTGTTTGGCTATGGTCCAATGTTTTCTGCAAAACCAGACGTTTCGGCAGTGCCGTCACCTGCCATCATCAGTGAAAATCGAGTGCGCTAACGTGACGTGGTATGTGTTAGTGACCACAGTACTGTGGTTAAGGCTGAAGAAATAAGTAGTTTCTATGGAAATATTTCATTCGAAAATGATTTTAAATATAAATCTTAGAACATGGAAGTCATGTATGGTTCTCCATACCATATTTATTTGTAGTACGGAATGAACTAAAATAAAAATAAAATAAGATACTGACAGACTCCATAGTACGCCTGCCTGTTGTAAATACAGTCTGTTGTCAACGTAGGTATAATATAAAGGCTTATACAGTGTGCATACATATATAATAATAAACTTTTAACAAGAATATATTATCTATTTTGTAAATTAGAAATATTCCGATAGTAATATAACTAATACAACATTATCAGATATAATTAATAAATTCAATAGAACTTAATTAATAAATAAGTTGAGAAAAGACAAGAAAATTATGTATGATATTGCTATTAAAAATGGATATAACCCTAAAATTATTGATAACATAGTAAAAAAAATTAATCAAAAAATGCTAAATAATTCTTTCTGTAACAAAGCACACAAAAATCGAAATATAAAATATATTATTTCACATACACAGGCAATAATAATCATAAAATAACAAAATTATTTAAAAGCCAAAATACGAAAATTACCTATAACAGTAATAAGACAGATTTTGATAGAATCAAACCTAAAAACAGATAAAGTAATTCATAATTTAAATGGATTATATAAAATTGAATGCCCTGACTGTAACAAATTTTATGTTGGCCAAACTAAAATAAAAATTAATATAGAATATTGAACTTTCACTTGTGAAACTTACTTGTTTTCTCCCGTGCGCGTTTCGGCGTGATGTGCGCCTTCATCAGCGGAGTGAGACAGACTGCCAGTAACTCGTAACTTTGGTAGGTTGAGTGGGGGTGGTGTGTGGTGGAAGGCGATTGGCGCGGGGATCCGAATTATTGTTTGTTTTATGTATAATTGTGTCAAAAAGTGTGTGTGATTTATAGTGTAATTGGTCGTTAAGTATGCTGTTTGGTTGTGTTGTGTAGTGTTTGTATATTTCATATTGTTCTGCTGTGTTAAGTTTTCGACTTTTGGGTAAGTAGTGTAATATCTCAAGATTAGTATCTATGTTGGTGTAGCTGTGGTTTTTTGTGTGTATGTGTGTGGCAAACGCGGAATGTATATTGTTGTTGGATAAAGCTTTTAGGTGTTCAGAGTAACTAGATGAAAAAGATCTTCCCGTCTGGCCTATATAGAAACTATTGCAATCATTACAGTTTGTACTCACTCCGCTGATGAAGGCGCACATCACGCCGAAACGCGTACGGGAGAAAACAAGTAAGTTTCACAAGTGAAAGTTCAATATTCTATATTAATTTAGTACTGTGAAAAAAGAAGATGAACTATCAAAACAACTAAAATAAGAAATTAAAGAAATATATAGGCACTCACCACACGCCTACACTTTTTTCGCACTATTTAACAACACTAACAATTTTTTTATTGTCGGAAAATACTTAAAACTAACAATTTGAACACGTCTGTTATCAACTAAAACACAATGTCCAAAATGCAGTCTTACACAAATTTTCATTTTTAACATGCTATCATATGCTATGAGTCCCAGTAATATTTTATATGGATATTCTACTCATTACAAAACACATACACGCACTGTGCAATCATTCTTGTGTGCTAGTGCAACCTGTGCTGAATGTATAAAGGATTTCGTATTTTAAAATGTTTATAAGCCCAGAGTAATGCTGCGTGCACCAGTAAATGTATACTGTACTCTGAATGTATCCATGTACGTAATTTCAGAGACGATACGATACCTGTGGCTGGGCGTCTGTGCTGTGAGTAAGGGAAGCAGTTTACTTAAAAGCTTTCTGCAATCTGCCGCGACCGTCGCTGGGCCTAAGACGTCATCGTTACCCTAACTATACGTATGCTTTTGTCTTTGTCAGTCAGTCTGTCAGTTTTCCTGTCTACGTACCTCTCATCTTTATGCCCTCTCTAAGTTGTAATAGGCCTACCTTCATCGTATCGCACAGGTAATAGTACTCCTTAACAAGTATCTACGTTCCATTTACCGAGAGTTGAGAGTAGACGTATGCAAAGAAATTGATTCTGTTTTGGGTCATCCATTTTGGCTTTACACGTGTAGAAATCTTAGACACAAAATACCCCTTCTTACCTTCCTAACTACCAGTCAACAACAAAATGACAAATGGAGGGAAGAAGTTGTGACACTTGCACGGAGGGACATTTGCCCGAAGATGGAATTTGTTGACATTTGCCCAGAGCCCTAAGCATTCCAGGAAATGACTAATCATGGGTATTTTTGTCAGTGACACTTGCACGGAGTCCGGTACAAGGGTGGGGAAGGGATTCACCCCTAAATAGTTCATTGCCTTAGTTGACATCTGTGAGACAACTAGTATTCTGTGCAAGTGATAAGTGTAGTGATTCGTGTTGTAGTGAAGATGGAGATCACTGAGACCACCAAGGGGAAGCCTTTGTTGATCTACAGTATATTGTTGACTATACCAACAAAGAAGATGTGACTTATTGGCGATGTGTTGATTATAAGACAAGTAAATGTAAAGGCAGAATATCAACGAAAAATAATACTGTCGTAGCCAAAGCAACTCATGTTTGTATTCCGGACGAAGCGGCAACTGAAGTGAGACAAAAAGTTTTTGATGAAACACTTAAAAGTGCTTAAAAGCGTGCAAGGGAAACAGATAATACGATTTAAAAAATTTACGCCGAAGAAGTAGGCCCGCTCTTTAATCGAGGATATGACCTTGTGACTTCACTACCATCACACATAGGTGCCAAACAATCATTACATTGCATTCGAAGAAAAAGTGTGGGGCCTACAAAGGACCCAGTCGACTCTGAAGGAATACGATTAGAGGAAAATGATCTACTTATGAATGACGGTAAAAATTGTCTACTTGAAGACGATAACTGAGGGCCTAAAGACAGAATATTGGTGTTTGCCAGCGAAAAAGGAAAATCTGCATTAACAAGTTGTTCTTCATTCTACGTCGACGGAACCTTCAAGAGTTCAAGCAAACAGTTTGGGCAGTTATTTATCATCCACGCCGATCTGGGAAGTTCTTGGAAAGAAACCAACACTATTCCAGCAGTCTACGCATTGTTGCCAAATAAGAAACGAGAAACATATGATAGTTTTTTCAAAGCAGTGAAAAACAACGTACCTGGATGGAATCCTGTGACATTTACAATGGACTTTGAAATGGCAATCATCCGATCAGCTAAAACTCTGTTTCCTGAAGCTGAAAGTTTTGGTTGTAACTACCATTGTAACCAATGTTTATGGAGGAGAGTACAAGATTGTGTCCTTGCTCCTGCGTACAAAGAAAATGAAGAGATTCGACTTCATATTCGAATGTGTTCAGCCATCACGCATGTTCCGCTAGAACTGATTGATGATGCTTGGCTAAGTATCCAGGAAAGCACACCTGAAGACGAGAAACTACGGGTGTTCTATGACTACGTCGTCGATCAGTGGCTTGGGAATGAGCGTATCCAAAGAAAAGTGTGGAACTGTTGCGGAAGACGGCACCGGACCAACAATGTTTCTGAAGGGTGGAACCAAAGAATTAATAGTTTAATTTCGAGGTCTCATCCAAATGTATGTTCACTGCTCAAGACTCTACGAGAGGACGCAGAGTATTACGGCCACTTTTTTGACAGAATAGCCCTGAATATTGACGGGAAGAAGAGGAAAAAGCAGCAGTGAAGAGTGGAAACCATTTCAAAGGCCTTGAAAAAACTGGAACTAAATGGTAAACTAAGAACTTTCCTTGTTTGTGTTGCTTACGTCCAGAAGTTAAGTCAAGGGAATGACTATAGGTTAGAAGTAGACTCTCACCTGGAAAGATTTGTAAATATTGTAAATATGTAAATATTCTAATTCAGCATTAAAAAAAAAACAAAAAAATTGACGAACTCACATAAAGTGAAAAAAATATATGGGTGACGATAAGAGACTACCTCCCCGTGATGTTCCCTGGAAACGACGCAAAGTCGGATAAAAGTCTCTTAAAATTCATAAAATAAAAGTAATATTGCACTATAACACTGAATTCAACCCTTCCAGAATTGAAAGAGGATACGTTTTGAACAGTTTTAAGATACTAATGTTAGTTCCGGGTAAGTGTCACAGTCTTACTTCTGATTCACCAAATACCATTATTTGGAGCGGAGGGCTCCGGGCAAATATCACTCCGTGCAAGTGTCACTCCGGGCAAGTGTTCCAACCCCGGAGGGTAAAGCCAAAAGATGAGGGAAAAGTTAATAAATACGAGTGACATCAGGAAAAAGAGGGAGTTCCTGAAGAGAATTCAAAGGTGACGGAAGACGAAGTGATGTGTTAAAGCTCAGAGTGCCAATAGCATGGACACAACAACAAAGTGTAATAAACTCTGGTTTAAATATTTAAAAACTGGTTACTCTCTAGTAGAAATATAAATAATCATACTGTAATACAATTATCGTGCAGATCGTATATCATATATCCTAGAAATACAAACATCTCTTACAGAATAATAATATAATAAAAATATAAACAAGGAAAGTATATTACAAAAAAAATTAATTAAACATATTTTATGAAATAGTAAAATTATGTATTACATACAAGACAATATTAAGTATAATAAAACAAATAACAGAAATATATTGAAGAAATCTTTTTGAAATACTTATTTTGTAAATATTCATAATACACTCTATTTCTCTTTATAATAAAAAAGATCATAATTACTATTTACTTTAGATCAAATTAATAATTAGAATAAATCCTCTCGAAAGCCAATTGAATTTATTTTTCACCCCCTCCCACCAAACCACAGTCCTCTTGGATAACAAACGTAGAACTCCCGTACAATATCTTCACGGCAACCAAATGGTGCGTTCATTCACAAGCGAAGACCGCACGGAGGAGGCCAACGAGATCCGTAAAGTTGACCACAGCAGTCAGCCCAACGACCTCACTCAATACAACCTCGATTCTCTACCGTACTCATTTAGTAATTACATTTAAAGGAAAAAAAAAACTTTCACACACACAATTAGGTTTTGAAATTTCTTTTAGTTTTAACATTGCTTATAAATTAGACGCAAAGCGGTTGTATTTTATAGGCACGAAACTGATTAACGATCGGCGAAAAGTTTTTTTTTTTAATTAAGTGGAATCGAGCACAGATTCGACCCCCCTCCCCACGTAGGCCTACACATATTTAAATGTATGTACTCTACGTTTGGCGGTCCTAAACGTTAACACTACACAGACAGCATCTTTGTCGTCGCCATCATCATCACTGGTGACGACAATATTATACTGCCTATACTAGTATAAACTAGAAAGTGGGTATAGTGATACAGGACAGAATGACCTATCTGTTATATCGATAAAAATCCTGTGAAATGCTTGGCCTGCTATACTATATAATATGAAATTATATGGTTCATAATGACATCGTATTAAGTGATATACCGGTTAGAGTGACGATATTTCCTGGCAATTAGTAAGAACATATTGTTGATTGTAACAGTAAGTCAACGAGTTTAATTCTGCTGTTGAGCGGTTACTGTCCAGAGTACGGGGTCAAAAGTTCCAATAAGTTCCACTGCAAAATTTCCAAAATTATTAATTTTCCAACGCCGTTTTTCCAACATAAATTATTTTTCCAACTCCCCTTTTCTAACATAATTATTTTCCCAATATTATTATTTTTTCAGTTCTAATTGTCCTAGTATTGTTAAGTTTTCGAAAATAATTTTTTCAATAATCATCGATCATTTATACTATATGATTCTTATGAAGATGAAAATTATACTCTACGATGTGGTAGAATGTTTATATTTTGTACTTCAGAAAATTTAAGGGCTCTATTTCGATCGCGCACTTGGTTCGTTGATGGGACGTTCAAGACAGCTCCGAGGATTTTTTTTTCAATTATTCGCTACTATGGGCTCCGTTGTTCAAGTCATTCATGGTCGTGAGTAAACTTAGCTCTCCCATTTGTCTACTCACCCTTGGAAACTAAAGAAGAGGTTGCATACTCGAAAGTATTCGAGGTTATTATGTCATCAGCGGAAACTTTGGGAATAGCGGCTACTCTGCCACAGTTTATTATGTCGGATTTCGAACTCGCAATTATTAATGCTGCTACTACTAAAATTGGTGACATTGTACACGCATGCTTGTTCCATCTCTGCCAAAACGTTTTTAGACGAATACAGTCTGAAGGACTACAAGAACGGTACAATGATCAAGATGATCGAAGTATAAAAGAGAAAGTACAGATGATGTGCGCAAACAATTATTCTGAGGGATGGCACAACCGTTTTCAAGTTGTTGTTGGACGGCATCATCCGACTTTATATGCATTTTTAACGGAGATACAAAAGGAACAAGGGGATACGAAAGCTATGGTAAAACAACTTTCTCTTGGCCAAAAAATTAAAAAACCTAGGGAGCCTCGTTATTGAAGACAGAATATTCAACACAGTTTCCAATTTTCAAGATTTCGTTGATGAAGATGACATACTTGGATATCTGAAAACCATCGGTTACAATTTACATTTTTGAGAATTTTTATAAACACATTTTATAAACATTTTGGTACTATTCATTATGTATATATAGTCTCCAGACTGCATTAATAATTGTAAATTTATATAAATATAAATACCTTATAGTCCGTCTTGCGGTCTTGCAGTTTTTCAATATGTATCACTACATGTTTCGAAAGTAAACTTTCATCATCAGGTATATTGTAAACTTCCTCCTACTTTCTAGGGCTATTTACTTTCACTAACGAACCCTAGAAAATAGGAGGAAGTTTACAATATACCTGATGATGAAAGTTTACTTTCGAAACATGTAGTGATACATATTGAAAAACTGCAAGACCGCAAGACGGACTATAAGGTATTTATATTTATATAAATTTACAATTTTGGTACTAATTTTGTGATTGGAATTATATATTTTGGAACTAATGTTGTTTTGGGAAAATATATTTTTGGAACTTCCGGATATTGGAATTTTTTTTCTTAGCACTTTCCGATTGGAACTTTCGGTTTGGAATTTTTGTACCCCAACCCTGTCCAGTACATTCAAAAATTGGAACTTGTAGCCTATAACCTTAACTTATAAAATGGTTTTCCACCATCAAAATATAACTTCCGTCTTGGAACCTCAGGGATCACGGAGTATTAGGATTTTTAAAAGCTAATTACCATACCAAAAGCGTCTTATGTCGCAAAGGATACAGGATAAGAAGAAGGGAAGGAGAAACGTTAACGTATTGGATGCAGTTACAATGATTGAAATATTAAAACTAACGAAACGGCTCATCAGTCCTTCTCCAAGTCCAATTCGATATCAGATATCCTGTCCTTCTCAAATGTCTAAAGCTATTCCCAATGTTCTTTTGTGATAAGCTATTAACTATCATAAAATGTATAGGATATTTCCTTTTCAATATTGTTCTCTAAACTTCGGTTACATTTACTTTAGGAAATTTCTTTTTCATAGGGCAAATGTTAAAAGCGTGTCAGAGCTGAAAGACTTCCCTTTGTGCGGTACTGCTTTAAGGTGAAAACATCATCAATGTAGGATGTACCTCTCGTGACTTAGCTTTGGCTCTTTATAGTCTGAAAGCCTGTCATTAATCAATTTACTAAAATGAAGGCTAACAACGTAAATTCAGTAAGGTTATTGACCTACAAGCACTTAATCCACATTGTGAGATCAAGTTGTCTTAAGTTTTTAAGACTTTTCAAAACTCTGAGGTTTCAACAGTAGTAAATAGTGCACATTATAAAAGCAAATAAGCTATTCAAAATATTTTTTGATTCGCCTTAGTTGACAAGAAACAGCAACCTTTACTGGGGTTTGTAAATAGAGTTCCTCAACGACAAAAGTTTGTGAGGAAGTATAAGGAAAGACGTAATTACTATGAAAACGTTGACGTCGTCCTGTTGCTAAGGGAACCAGACATGGTGCGAAGATTCAAAAGAAAAAAAGCCTTTTCCTTAAGTAAACTTTTTAAGAATAAAGTGGTAAACAGAGCACTGCTATTTAGTGTACTAGATAATGATGAGCTTAATGATTAAAAATGAACACCGTTAATGTGAAAAACTTTAATGTAAGTTAAGAAACAGTGTAGGTTAGGTAAAATTCGCTTATCAGTCTTCTCCTCTTATTGGTATCTTTTATCTGACAAATCTGTCAAAAAAATCTTTTTTTTTCATGTTATTCTGGCTCCTTGAGTAAGGAGCTCCAGGAAATTGAGACTGTCTTTTTTAAGTCCAGTGGTCGAATATAGGCCCATTAGACTCGAGCCGCTGAGTTAGCGACTCTGACGTTTGGTATATGTGTTAGGAATACAAGCATATGTTGGAAATCCCGGCAGTCACGATACAGGAATTCGTTCATATCACCATAGTAACGGACAGTAACGGTACTGTGTTGCCACGTTATTACCCAGACAAACACGTGGTCAGTTTTGCAACGTGCAGCGCTCGGTAAACGTAAAGCTCCCCGTTTGCAACTGTCAACGTCGGTAAACGTCAAGCTTACCGTTTACAACTGGTAACCTCGGTAAACGTAGAGCTCCCCGTTTACAACTGTCAACGCCGGTAAACGTAAAGCTCCCCGTTTACAACTGTCAACGTCGGTTTACATAAAGCTCCCCGTTTACAACTGGTAACGTCGGTAAACGTAAAGCTCCCTGTTTACAACTGGTAACGTCAGTAAACGTAAAGCTCCCGGTTTACAAGTCAACGTCGGTAAACGTAAAGCTCCCTGTTTACAACTGGTAACGTCGGTAAACGTAAAGCTTCCCGTTTACAACTGGTAACGTCGGTAAACGCAAAGCTTCCCGTTTACAACTGTCAACGTCGGTAAACGTAAAGCTTCCCGTTTACAACTGGTAACGTCGGTAAACGCAAAGCTTCCCGTTTATAACTGGCAACGTCGGTAAATGTAAAGCTTACCGTTTACAACTGGTAACATAAAGCTTCCCATTTACAACTGTCAACTCGGTAAACGTCAAGCTTCTCGTTTACAACTGGCAACGTCGGTAAACGTAAAGCTCCCCGTTTACAACTGGTAACGTCGGTAAACGTAAAGCTCCCTGTTCACAACTGGTAACATCGGTAAACGTAAAGCGTCCCGTTTACAACGGGTAACGTCGGTAAACGTAAAGCTTCCCGTTCACAACTGGTACCGTCGGTAAACGTAAAGCTCCCCGTTTACAACTGTCAACTCGGTAAACGTCAAGCTTCTCGTTTACAACTGGCAACGTCGGTAAACGTAAAGCTTCCCGTTTACAACTGGTAACGTCGGTAAACGTAAAGCTCCCCGTTTACAACTGGCAACGTTGCAGAGAAATGTCGCCTATTCAAATGCTCATGTATAGTGATGAATGTGCCAGAGCGGAAGGAGGCGGGGGCATTGGGAGGGGAAAAGTTTTGTGTGTGCAGTATGCATGTACGCAGTATCTGTGTGTCGGAGAAGAAACAACAAATTTATTCTTAGAAAACAACAAACGTATAACAAATTTCAACATTTACAAATATTTGGGAATAAAATTTAATGAAGAAGGGACAGATGATATTGAGATAAAATCAAGAATAGACAAAGTAAAACAAATAATTAGATCATTGAATGGGATTCTATGGACTATAGTAATTGGAAAAGAAAGGAAGAAAAAAATATACGATAGTACGATTAAAAGCACGTTGATGTACGGATCCGAAACGTGGAGAAAAAAGAACAGGTAAAAAGAAACTTAGAAGGTACAGAAATGGATGCTGTGGGACGAGCTGGTAGAACGTCAAACAATCATCGACTGCATTGAAGAAAAACATCTAATCTGGTACGGACACCACGTACAAAGAATGGGACAAGACTGACTACCAAATAAAACAATGAGATGGATACGTAGAGAGCATAGAAAGAAAGGAAGGCTCAATAAAACATGGGTAGAGGGCATAAGAAGATCAATGAGCGATAGAGAGCTAAACGACGAAAACTGCAACGACAATCAGCAATGGAGGTTGGGCATCGGACAACGTCGTAGGACGTTTTGATCCCGAATTAAAAAAAAGTAAGTTATATATATAATGTGTGATGGTGGGTACTACTGACTGTGATTAGAAACAAGAATTTTATAATGCTGTTCTGTGTTTATAATTCTGTACTAGCGTTCCGCATTGCACAAATACATCTTACACCTTTGTTTTTATCTCGTTCTGCGTTTAATAAGAAACAATTTTACTACACGTTTTGAGTCTCTAGATAAAATGAAGGCTATTCAAAAAATCGGTATGGAGAACTATACATGACTTCCATGTTCTAATTAATTATAAAATTATTTTTAATATGTACACTCAGAACGAAACTAACGAAAAAGCTGAGAAAGATAATCAAAATACGAATTGTACGTAGTTGTTAATATTTTAAAAATAAATTTGATTAAATTATCTTTTATTTAAACAACGCCAAACAAAGCGAATACCGCTCAGCATTTGTGACCTGTGAATTTCTGAAAACGAAAAATTAGTTTTGTTAACGTCTCTGTGGTTACGATATTTTGTTTACATGGAACGATATCCATTAAGTTTTTGGTCGAATAAATTTATAAGAACAATACAAAAAATTATCCCCTCCCTCTTCAACAACCCCTTTCCATTTATAGATATTTCATCTACCTTTCTACTGTGGATTATTATGAACTTCTTTTCAGGATTTTTTATTTATCAAAATTAAGTACTTTACTCTTGTTAAAACGTAAAACGTTGCAGATAAACTACCCCTTTCCCTTAATAGGTTTTGAGTCCTACCCCTACCCCTACCCATTCACCAAAATCAATAGGTTTTGAGTCCTCTACAACTCGGGGACAAAAAAATTGTTTGATTCTGTTTGAATTTGCGGCAGTTATCGTTCCCCATATAAACAATTCTACACACACACACACACACACACACACACACACACACACACACACACACACACACACACACACACACACACACACACACACACACACACACACACACACACACACACACACACACACACACACACACACACACACACACACACACACACACACACACACACACACACACACACACACACACACACACAGAGGACTTTCTTCAAGTTTTGAGGGTAGTACAATCAGAATCAGCCCTTATCTCGAACACGATTTTTTCGCGATCACCATGCTTCCATTTCCTTACGGAACATGGAAGTAAAATTAACCTCCGGTTGGCCTGATATAAACAAACCCGTTACCGCACAACGCAGCGCGTACGCGGAGCAGTCGACAGTACGCTATTACTCTGTTATTCGCGAACACGAACGAACTCTGTATACAGAACTGGAACGCCGCAAAATATTCATATTCAGTAGGGGCGGTCTTCTATGTTTTCAGTCTACTGCTGTTCTGTCGGTGTCTGGTAAAGCGACCAGATGCCGACGGAAAAAGTAGTCGACACGAAGAGGAACACTTACTGAAGACGGTCCCATGGATGGAGTCAGAACGTTTGGGTTTTCAAAGAATAGACTACGTTTTCACATTAAATATTACGTTATACATTAAATAGCCTACATAAAAGGAATTTCCTCAATACGCCCAATCATTCTCCTTTGATCACGGTTCTATCTTCAGCATCTTCTAATTGAATGCTATAATCGTCCAATCCCCTCTGTACACAGTCAATCCATTTTTCCTAGGCTTCACCTCGTTCCTTCGTCTTCCTTCTAGCTTCCATTCTGCAACTGATTTTGAGATTCCACCTTCTTTCATTCTTCTGAGATGACCATGCCACAACAGTCTTTTTTGTTCTATCAGTTCCACAGCCTGCCTTGCAGTGCGTCATTGGATTGTCAAAGGCTAAGAAAGACAACATGAAAAAAATACCTGGTACTCCAGGTTCGTGCAGTGGGGCAGCTGCTCAGTCAGTGGAAAAATATAAAATGCAAAAAGAGCAAACACAACAATGACACTCGGAAAAGATGGGTAAATGGTCAACTGACTGGAGATACCAAACGGATTACGAGAATTGGATATAATAAATAAAATAAAAACATTAAACAGGAAGCACTCCTTCATTGTTTCTTAATGCTACTCTCCTTTAAACATTATGTGGTTCTTAACCACGATAAACTTATAAGCGAGATGGTGTTTTACAAGGCTACACAGCTGAATGTTATATGGCCGTAGACTAGACTGGAATTATATAAAGTATAAAGTACTGATTGGGTGATCTGTATGAAATAATATTTTCGACTCTACGGTGGTATGTAGTACAAGGGTGATGGCGAACCAGCACATGCTGTACAGTAAACGGGTAGAAGTGCATTGAAGTTGCATAACACCAGGCGGCGCGTCGGTTGCAAACAAGATAATAAAATAGATACCGCGTTAAGTGAAATGCAGACTGCGTCGTTGCTGTTCCAGCTATAGATCGTACGACAATCAATTAATAATTATCCCGATAGCAACCTGGTAACGATAACAAGAAATTATATACACAGTATAAAAGAGAATGTTTTTGAAGTTCTTTATCTCGTTTTGTTACGCTTCGTCAGTTTCAAATTATCAACGATTTAAATACTACTCGGAATAATTTTGTAATCGTCTTATATCAGTGTTAGCGAATATCCCAAATATACCTTTCATTATTTTTTTCATTAAGCTCACTGTTTGATGGCGAGAAATTTTAATACGCCTTTGAAGTCTCTAAATAAGACAGTATACAGTTTATTAGATAGCGTGACGGGGATTTAAAGCTTGAAATTCTTTCTATCGATTTGCCACATAATATGCGTACACAAGAAAAGTAATAAATTATGCCTACCGAGACTTCGCAAATTTTTATAATCTCTTTATGGGTACGGTTTCCAGGTATGGGTAGTTACAGGTATGGGTATGGGTAGGCAGCAGCTAGTATGGGTAGTTAAATGTGAATGATTAAAGGTTCTTAAAGTACTCGGACCATTCTGTTAAATCTGATAAACCCTACTCATTCTTATCCCATCAAGCATTAAGCCTGTTGCGCCCCATGACGCGTATTTATACTCACCCTACGGTTTCAGCCGGGGCACTGTAGTAGCCTTAGTCACATACCCCCGAGATCTCAGCCTCTGGCTCACCTCTCCCCAACGCATTGTATTTTTTTGTTTAGTTTGATTTTATTACTTTTTACTTCCATGTTCCATAAGGAAATGGAAGTATGGTGATCGCGAAAAACATCGTGTTAGAGATAAGGGCTGATTCTGATTGTACTACCCTCAGAACACGAAGAAAAGTCATTTTCCGAAAAGTGTGTGCGTGTCTGTATGTCTGTGTGTAGAATGTTTTATATGGCAAGCGACAACAGCCGCAAAGTTAAACAGAATCAAATATTTTGTTTGCATATGTGCCTGATTTGTAGTGGACTCAAGGTCTGTTGATTTTGGTAAAGATCGGTTACGGGGAAGGGGTAGTTTACCTGCAACGTTTTATCTTTTAACAATAGTAATTTTTTCTATGGCGTACGATAACTGCCGCAAATTCAAACAGAATCAAATATTTGATGTATATGTGCCTCAATTATAGAGTACTTAAGGTCTATTGATTTTAGTGAAGATCGGTTACTAGGAAGGGGTAGTTTACCTGCAACGTTTTAGGTTTTAACAAGAGTAAAGTACTTAATTTTGATAAATAAAGTATCATGGAAAGAGGGTCATAATAATCGACTACAGAAATGTAGATGAAATATCTATAAACGAAAAGGCTAGTTGATGGGGAGGGGGTAATTTTGTATAAATGAAAATGATAGTTGAAGGGGAAGGGATAGTTATGTGTACTACGTTACCGGCAACAAAGTAGTTTGTTGCTAAAATTCCTTTCCGGGCTGTTTGGCCTTGGTCCAATGTTTTCTGCAAAACCAGACGTTTCGGCAGTGCCATCGACTGCTATCATCAGTGAAAATCGAGTGCGCTAACGTGTTTGGTATACGTTAGTGACCACACAGTACTGTGGTTAAGGCTGAGGAAAGAAGTAGAAAGAAGTAGCTTCTATGGAAATATTTCATTTTGAAAATGATTTGAAATATATATATATATATATATATATATATATATATATATTAGAACATGGAAGTCATGGATGGTTCTCCATACCGATATTTTTTTAATACATCGAGCTAAGATGTTTTTACAATTAGTTCTTTTTCCAGATGGGTGCCTTTTGTTTCATATGTAAATAGCGTCTAAAAATGAAAAATAGCGAGGCGTGTTTTGTGACTGTTTTTTATGGAAAATAATAAGAGACGAGGCTTAAGATGAATATTAACACAATTAAAGAACTCTCTTAGGAAAGAAAGAGAATATAAACCTCCCCTAGGCGGAAGACAAGTTTCCTCTCATGAGGGAAATCGTTTAGGTTTTCAAAGTTCAATGGCTATTTTGACTGAAATTTGGTTCAAGATGAACAAAAATATCTTGCTAAAAAGTATTCTTTCTCCGTGCAAAAATAATCTGTGGTAATAATATCAGACAATAATATCAATTTGGTTATTAAAAATTAATAGGGGCTTAAGAGACTGAGTAGAATATTTTACATAAAAACAACAATTACTAGTTGAAACTGGGGAAAGTTCAAGTTTACATATGATGAGGAAACTGACCTTTGGTTCAAGTTGATACGGCTTACATGCCGCCTCATGTCTAAGGCCCAAGCACAATACAGCACTACTAGTAGCTGGCTGAGGCTGTTGCGGGAATGTCGAAAAGGGTGGAGGATTTGCGCGCCAACCATTACGTACTCCAACTGGTTTCTGCCACCGGCTGTACTCGTAAGGGGAATGTAAATACGCCCTAATAACCGTGGTACAACACACGTTCCACCACCATCGAAGAGAATTCAGCCACCTAGTAACCACGTGCCATGTCGAGCAGCACGGTGGAGAGAGTCTTGTGTGTGCGCATGTCTATAGAGTTAAGCGTACCTTTGTTACTTGTCCACCCAAGACATGTCGTATAAGACCAGTGATAGAGGGGTGGGCAGGTAGATTTAATTGTGCCATTGAAGCGATCCCACGACCTCATCACTTCCGTTATATTGCGGTTGGGAATCACAAACGAAAGCACAAAATCCGGCGACCCGCGCTGCAAATAAGATAACATCTCTATGGAATTCGATAAATCTGAAGCGACAAAACACACATGTATTTACAGTAAATCGCTTGCAGGGCCTTATTCCTTATAGTTTCTTCGTGTGCGCGCACGTTTTCCAATTTGAAAATTTTTCGATCATGTGTCAAACCCCAGAAACGTCTTAATATTTGTAACTGTGAAAAGCGCTAAAGCGAGAGACCGTTAGTGGATCGTCACAAAATGCTTATTAGTACCGAAAATCATCGTCAGTCATGAGGCTTAGGAACAAACACATTATGTTCGTAACAGAAAAGTGAAAAACTTGGTAAACGACTGAGAAGTGTTTTGACAGTTTGTCCGAAGAGACCTCTCCTCTGTTTGTCCGTCCCTTCACTAATAATTACAGTGACTGGCCATATTGTTAAGATACCACAAGAAAAACTGAATTTAATCAATTCTTTGATACTGTTTTAATGATACTGTATATAATAGGCACAGGACTGGCCCAGGAACAGAGATGTGTGGGCACTACTGAATACATTTTGTAGAAGGATACACTCTTTGTTGTGTTCGACTTGAGATAGTCTGCTGTTTAGGTATTTTTAAGAGTAAGTACACTGAGTGGGTAAGGTTATTAGTGAAAAGTAATTGTTGTGGCGAAGTGTTATGTGTTTTATAATCGTGTGGGACAACTGTAATACAATTGTGTTTTATATTAGTAGACATTTTATTGCGTGTGAACAATTTTTATTTGATTTGTTGTAAGAGACTATCTTACATTCAAACTGTTTAATTGTGATAATTAAAGCTGGTGATTAGTGACTTAATTGGTGTCTTGTATTTTGTTTTCCACTGTACGATACGACGTATCATTAGACCGTGGTAACAGTAGTACAGTAGGTTCTGGGGCTTTGTCAGTGAGCCTAACCTTACAATTTATTGTTACTTATGTAGAATGTGTGTGTGTATTTATTTAAAATCATACTTTTATTAAAATAATAAAAATAAAACATTAAATATTTAATACATAGCTGACTATGTAAACATTACAACAATTGAAAATTTGCAACACAATAAAATCAATTATCCATTAACTTTATTATAATCGAAACAATTCAATTACACGTTAATTCATAAAAACGTCTGAAGATACAGAATAATTACTGTGAAACGTGCTTCAAGTGTAAATAAACTTACTTGCAGAAGTACTTATTATTTGAAAATATTCCATGGGAGACCTGCAGGAAATTCCAATGAGTTACTTACAAACGAATGATGTGTGTTTTGTATAAGTGTATAATTGTGAGACATACTCTAACATGAGTGTTCTTGTTTAACAGAAATGTTAATAAAAATTGTACAGATTCTTTAGCAGTCAGTAATTTATTCTACTGTTTAAGGGTATGAGCCATGCTCCATATAGTTCTTGATAGTTGACACAATATTTATAATTTTTTAGCCCTTCTTCCTTTGGTTGTTTATTGTCGAATCCGATTTAATACAATTACTGTGAATCTTTAGTCATTCATCGTTCCAAAATAGTTAAAGTCATTCATCATACAACAAAACATAGTTAAAGGATTTGGAAATATATTTTTACGTAAACACAAGTAATTAGAAGTTGATAAAATGTTATTGTCCTGTAGTCACTTTTTGTCCCTATTTTGTATTTGATATCACTTTCAGTTTTCATACTTTTAACATATTTTTCTATGAAAAGAATTATTACGGTTTCAGTGGCTGTGGATTGTATTTTATTAGCAGCCGTTTTCCTATATCTCGTTTTAAATACTCCCATAAGTTTTCATCTGAATTAAGATCCAGTACGTCATAATTCACTGAAATGTCAAGGAAATATTGTAGCCTATTAGGATACAAAAAAGCTCGCAGCATTGTTAGCATACATGGGGGACAGAAAATCTATTTTATTTTTGTTAAAAAATACAACGTCAAATTAGCGCTATTTAACTGTTGTAAAATCTACACAAGGTGGTAAAACAATGAAAACCGAAACAACCATTTTTAATTTTTCTTAAGTGGTTGCCTAATAATGACCAAGGAATTTAATACCGATTAAACCGAAACGTTTGTATGAGAATCCAGCGCTTACGCATCACAAAACAAGTGGTGGCATTTTCACCATCTTCTTCTATACATCGGGTTAAGACTCCAGAGCTTGTCCAGTAGCTGCACGATCCAGTCAGACTAGCGTTTACAGGAACGCACCACTATCTCGGACGTACAAGCGGACAAGTGTTGGTATCTCTTCACTGGTTTTGATAACGTCAGAATCGACATTCAATATAACAGAATCAAGAAAATTGAAAAGCTATTGGCAGGACACTTAATTTAACGAGTCGATGGCAGATATACCCAAAAAGTCACTACATTAGAAACAAAGAGACGACGATTTCTGCCCTTTGCAAAGTATAGGTTGGCTCTGATTGGCACTGTGTAAAAGTGAATTGGACCAGATTTTTTCAGGTAATAATAATTGCTGAGCAGTGAACAGATAAGTGTTAACGATAACGGGGATGATTAGAATTGCTGCTATTGATGATCATGATGATGACGAAGCTGATAATAATAGCGTTACCACGACACGAAGCAGATGACATGGGTAAGGGCATCTGCTGGTACTAGTGATGACTCATCAGATACTGACGATATATTTTAAACAATTATTTACAATATTCTCAGGACATTATCTTGCAATCGTGCATGTGATTAGAGATTTTAGGAAACCCTCGGATAGTGTAAAAACGTCTAATATCTTCTAATATTTACGTCAGAGGTGACCTTGGCTGTTGTCTAAAACAAATCAGTAGACGGAGTTATCAGTTACCAAGCGGTTTTATTTAGCGATGGTGATTTGGCGATATTAGCAATTAAAATTACGGTAATTGTTAACTTTTCCTTAATTGCAATGATAGAAAACATAACGCAGTTATACGATCCGTAAAACAAAAACCGTTAAATTCACTACCGTATACAACAAACCAGATTTAATAGTAGTACTAGGTAATAACAAAATCAAACGCTCTAAGCCTCCGAGATGTTTTATGGAGAAGAAATAGAACTGCTAAAGCTTCTGCCTGGTTAGGAGTTCCATCTTGGGCATACGTTGAGAAATAAAATAGAAACAGAGTTTCTTAGGTAATAAACGTGTAAACAACATTATTTCATGAAATACAAACTAATTACAATTCAACTTGTACTACTCTGTAATGCGTGTAGATGAAAAAAGAGATTATTTGCAAATTTAAAAACTGATCAACTACACCGACATTGCTGTCTTGGAATGCTCAACACTTCTTGAACAACACCTAATCATAAAAGCCACAATTTTCCTGCACAATTCAAAAATGTATTTGTATGACTTACGCATTTTATTTTCTTATAGAATTTGTTTACGAATTTCGATGCAAGAAAGTTGCCGATTTTTAGTTTTAAAAAAGTAATATAAGGTTGTGTTGTCTAAAATCACTAAAACTATTAAATATTTCATGCCAATTTTTACGCTTCTGATATTTTTGTGACACTTTCTATAGGGCGTATTTTAAATATTAGTAATTATTAGATGATTAGCAAACTTTATTAATTTAGCGACTGCTGTGCTTAGGGCTGAATGAGAAATGATGAATATGGAAAGAGGATATCAGAGCAGAACTCGAAGTAAAGGACATAAATGAAATGATTTCAATTGACAGAAGGCAATGGTAGGATCATCTATAAAGGATGACAGAGGATCGATTGCTGAAAGCGGCACTGAACTATAGAGCCATTGGTAGAAGAAACGTGGGTTGTCCGAGGACGAGATGGGTGCCGAAACAGGTTTATGTAACCTAATCTTTGAAGGAGAAGGAGAAGGAGAAGGAGAAGGAGAAGGAGAAGGAGAAGGAGAAGGAGAAGGAGAAGAAGAAGAAGAAGAAGAAGAAGAAGAAGAAGAAGAAGAAGAAGAAGAAGAAGAAGAAGAAGAAGAAGTTGTGCTTAGGACATAGTGGGTAGTTGTGTTGATATCGGAGTATTCTAGTCCGAGTGTGAGTAAAACTTGGTGAGTGGCATTTGCTCTGGTATTTAACGATTCATCCTAGTGTTCTAAGATCACGAGCCAATGCTAACCATAAGACGATGTACATAATTTGTTAGTTTGTTAATCGCCCTATGAAAATACAGGTTAGTTCTTCGACACGAATTGATATATTTACCACCACGACTTATTCAGCTTTTACAGCATAAACAATGTTAACTTGTTTACAGACAGTAAATCTTTCCACGAAGATTTACACCGACTGTCCGACGTACACTACACGAATACAAGTCATATTTTTATTCGCACTCACAGCACACAACAAATGCTCATTTAAATACGTTTGAATAGTTCATGGTCAGTACCTTGGACAGCTACATACAACAATTAATCTACGGACGCTTTAGGATAACAATCAACATCATCAATAATATAACGCTGCTGCTTGCATTTCTCTTGTTTTAATACTAAACATGGTAAAGCATCAGCGGCGTGGCATTATTATTGTTGTGTTCGATTAATTAATCTGTCGCGCTGGCACACATACAATGACACGTCGTTCTCGTTTAGAAATACAACAACAACGTTCATGACCCCCAACTGCATACAATAAATAACAACAATAAGTTGTAGGCCTATTTACCGACGGGAGTCGTGTATCGCAACTGACGACGGGGTTGAGGTCGATCCTAAAATACAGCGGTACAGTCTCTGAATATGATCTGATTCATTGGAACCATTGAATACTATACATCCGTGATCCAATAATGGCAAACAATCCACAGCAACAAAATCCGAGACAATAATTATAAGCAAAGGAATTTATTTCTGTCTTGATATTGGAGGAAGACATGGGGAAGATTTCATATACAGCTGAATATAAGTATTTAGGGGTGAAAATTACGGCCAGTGGGAAGCAAGACAAAGAAATACAATCCAGAATTAATTTGCGAAAGATGGCTATATCTACATTAAATCGAATCCTGTTAGATAAGTAAATTACTGTACAGCAGAAACTAAACCAAAATATTTAAAACCATTGTTAGAAGTGTCATGACTTACGGCTCAGAAGTCTGGATTACTAATGAACACACAAGAACAAAATTAATGACAGCAGAGGTGGACTTTTGGAGACGTTTGGTAAGAGTATCCAGACGTGAGAAAATTAGAAATGAAGCCATTAAGGACAGAATGAATGTGAAAAAACAATTGTTGACTTTATCCAAACAAAAAAATTACAATGGTATGGACACAAGAAAAGAATGGCATAGGAAAGATTGGAATGGCACAAGGAGAGTTATGGAATATACCCTACCAGGAAGAAGGAAAAGAGGAAGACCACCTACCACCTGAATAGAAGAAATTCAGACTATATTGAGGGAACGAGAGATTGACAAGCAGCAGTCTATGGATCTATGGATGGACAAGCAGCAGTGGAAGATGATATTTCAATCATTTCTGTAATCTTTGGCTCCGGAAAATGTGTAAACATTGTACACCCGGAATAATAATTTATTTCTGTATTAGTAATGTGCTTTGTAGTTAGCTGCGGGTACTGTGGTATGGATGTGATGATGGTGCTTCACCGGTGATGATGATGGGTGTAGATGGTGATGGTATTATAACATGGTGTTGTGATGGAAAAAGCTATAGACAGATTGTTAGTAGGATACATCAGGCAAAAGGCGCTTTCAATAAAAAGGAAAACCTACTCACATTACAAAGGACATCACCTTGAAGGTGAGGAAAAATCTTTTGGAAATCTATGTGTCGAGTGTTGCGTTGTATGGAAGTGATCTTGGACAACTGGCGCAAGAGAAAAGAAGAAACTTCTAGCTTTTGAGATACGGCGTTATAGAAGTATGCTTCGGATAATTTCGGTGGAGAAGCTGAAGAATGAAAAGGGGTTTCGCAGAGCTGGAGAAGATAGAGGTTTTCTAAAACAATTAAAACGGAGTAGAGCTCAATTGATTGGACATATGTTAAGGCAAGACAGCCTACCTAAAAGAGTCATAGAAGGAAACGGAGGTAAGGAAAGAAAGTTGTAATGGAAGACCACGTTTGGAATTTGTGACTCAGGTTATCCAGGACATGAACTGTGATTCATACCGGGAATTAAAAAGGAAGGCGAACAACAGGGAGGAGTGGAGAGCTGCTGCCAACCAGCCTGAGGGCTCCTAATCAGAAAGGAAGGACCATGATATGCCAACAATCAAAGTGTAACAACTTCATGGAAATTTTGACAACACTCTAGTGGCATTGAGGGCCATCCGTCAATACACTTACATTATAGTAAACTATACGGCTAAGCAATTTACCTTAAATCTTTACCTCGATTATTGTTAACAGATTTTTTTCTACAGAAGATTAATCAAACAATTCTGAATATTATTCGATAACCCGGAAAACACTAGCGTTTTTAGATCACCGTGTAACGGTCTATCGTAGTACTTCAATCCCACACTTCAATTCTCGCGATTTTATGACTTAGCAGAGTCATCGTGACGGCAGAAAGCTCGTTTCTACCCTAAAAAGTAACATCAATTGAGCAACGAACAAAATTTTTGTCGCCAATTAGATACTGTATCATATTTATCTGTAAAATTTCCAACACTGAACCGTTTCACAGACATATCCTCAACAAAATAATTACATTCACATTCGTTTGATGAAGATGTAACCACGGCACCGGCAACCCTCTTTAGTACACTCCCTGTCGCTCGAGACCAGGAAGCTTACGAGTCTTATGAAGTGATTGTCTGAGCGCTTAAAGCAGTAGGCTACACGATATCTGCTTATCAACCAACTATCTAATCTAGTTGCAGCTGAAAGAGATTATTGACTGTTGTATTAACGGATTCTTTAAACAATTATTTCTAGATTGTTTACTACTATACGTTATGTTACTTCAGCAACTCTGATAATGTGAATATCACTAACAAGATGGCCAAAGCAAGCACAAATGACCTTTTGTTTAATAATATTTGCATTCTCTCACTGGTGACAAGCTTGTATCAACTATTTCTGGAAAGATGAGGCATTCCAACCATTGGCTGTTAAGCTGAGGGACTATGTTTATTATTATTCCGGCTGTACAATGTTTACACATTTTCCGGAACCGAAGATTACAGAAATTATTGAATTCTCATCTTCCACTGCGGCTTGTCCATCCAAAGGACTTCTTCAATTTCTCGTCCTTTCAATATAGTCTGAATTTCTTCTATCCACGTGATAGGTGATCTTCCTCTTTCCTTCTTCCTGGTGGAGTCCATTCCATAACTCTCCTTTGCAAACTTTCCTGTGTCATTCTTTTTGTGTGTCCATACCATTGTAATTTTTTTGTTTGGATAAAATCAACAATTGAATTTTTCACATGCATTCTATCCTTAATGACTTCATTTCTAATTTTCTCACGTCTGGATACTCTTGCCGAACGTCTCCAAAATTCCATCTCTGCTGTCAATAATTTTGTTCTTGTGTGTTTATTAGTAGTCCAGACTTCTGAGCCGAAAGTCATGATACTTCTAACAATGGTTTTAAATATTTTGGTTTTAGTTTCTGCTGTAATTTGAGGGATTATGTATGGTTGCAAAAAATGTAAATAACTCCAGATTCAATTACGAAGGTTATCATGGGCGGAGTCAATATTCAAAGAGTTAATAACTTACGGGCTACTGAGCCTTTGTCGACTGCTTGCTGATGTTCTCATTTACTCAAGAAACGTTTCGGCCGCCCACCTTCATTAGTGAAATAGTTCGACGCGGGATGGTAGGCCGAACGAACCCAAGCTCAACCATCCCTCGTCGAAGTACGGGAACCACTCTCGTCTAGTTTTATTACTGAAGAATGTCTCCGGCAAGTGACCGAAACGTTTAGTGGGAAAATTACACCAGCAAGCAATCGACCATGACCCAATAGCCCAGAACGTATCAACGCTTTGAACATAAGCCTTTGATGTTTCATTTGAAGGCCTATTTCTAATCTAAATTAATTAACATAATGGTGTGATAATCGGAACAAATCTGTGAACCGAGTTCGTCTCTTACTTCAGGTGTTTGGATTATCGCGAACGTATCGTATATCCTTATTAATTCTGTCATTTTCTGTCGTCATCCTTTACGGCTTAGGCTGGCAGCATGTTGCAGTCTCAATGGAAGTCATCCCATCATCGCTTACGGGGTCTTCTCACACTTCTCTTCCCCCTTGGATGATAGAGGCTCTTCTTGAAAAACTAGTTGGACCCATTCTCTCTACGTGTAACCGCCACTCCGGTTTGTACCGCGATATTTTCTTATTTAAGCTTTCAGCTATGCCTAGCTCCGTTCTAGTATGATAATTTCTGATAAGATATCTCTTGGTACAACCCTTTACAGCCCTCGAGAACCTCATTTCCGCTCCTTGTATTCTAGATACATCGTTGGTCTTTCTAATCCAACTCTCACTACCATACAGTAGTTGAGGTATGGCCATTACATTATAATATTTCAATTGCGTCTCTTTCCTTGTTTTCTTCTTTAAATGTTTAATGGTACAACCACAAAGCGACTGGAAGAGACTAATTTTGCTTTCAACCTCCTTATCATCTTTGTATGTGATGGTACACCCTAGATACACCATCGTACTTGAAATCTGGCACCTGTTTTATTGACGAGTCCTGTATGACAATCTTTGTTCTACAATATTTTTCTGTACAGCCTTTAACTTGTTTAGAAAAATTCATCGCCGCACCTTGTCCGTGACTTAAATCTCTTTTAGATATATTGTCACGGCTACACATGTTTACGGTCCATATAAATAACTGGAACAGCCATATATATATATATTGTAATAAAATAAGTAAAAAGATAAAGGTGTTGATATAAGAGATGGTGAAGTGTGAGACTCCGATGTAATCAAGCCCCACTGTTTGGGCTAGCCAATTTGTAATAAAATAAGTAAATTGTAATGTAATATGTTTAATTGGTGTGTAATTGGTGTGGCTCTCGACGTCTTACTGGCCTGAAACACTTCCTTAAGTTTCCCAGCTGGTCGAGTCTCAATGGTAGCAAGACCGGTCGAGTAGCGTAATGTTGATGAAGAAATATATGTTCAGCTTCACCGAAAGTTTCAAAACAAAAATTATTGTTTTGAAGAAAATTTAAAAAAAAAATTATGTTTATAAAAAAAAATAATTAAAAAAAAAATTTTTAAATTTAATTAATTAATTAATTAATTATAATCAATTAATTAATATAGTGCTGTGAAGTTTTAAAAAGTGTAATGCTCTTCTGAAAATTTTTATTAAAGTTTTGGTATATTTTAAATAAACTACCACCACTCATAAGATTGTCTTCAAACCAATCGATACTTGTTTATCTTTTTATTTTTTAGGTTATCTTCACTTATAGGTGGTAAAGTCCTTGTAGATTATCAATTAGAATTATATTATTGGTAATTAGTATTATTGAAGAAATAAAGAACTATTAAGTATTGAAAAGTATTAATGTTTTATTAATTAATGGCAATATTGACTCTTATCGATTAATATCGATTCTCAGGATATCGAAAAAATTACAAAGTATATTATATAAAAATTATACAGGGTTCTTTAAACAGCCAGTTATTATCAAAGTCAGAGAAATCGGGCTAATATTTAAAAGTATAACGTTACATCAAATGAATAATTATTACTAAACACAAACATTGAATAATAATTTGAAAATAAAATAATTGATTTCACCAAACAGCTGTGTTGAACTAAGAGAAGGCACTGGGATCGTCAAAAGCAAATGGCGGCCATCAAGTTGATCAAAATGTTGCTCGTTCCTGCTGCGTTCCAAATAATGTATTTTCTGGCAGTATTCCTGTTCTTGTGTCTGCAAATCTCTTGTTAAATGTTGTGTAGTGACTGGTGTAATGATTCTGGGTTGTATTTAGTATATCTGTGTAATTATAAGTCAAAACACTTTTCCCAATTCCGACACTAATTTGGTTAAGGTATTATACAGTTTTCTGGTGTTTAGTGGTGTTTTTCGGAGTAGAAATGTATTGTTTAGTGTTAATTAGTGTTTCTTGATTGTTTTTGTCACAATGTATATGTTCTGGAAGGATTTTATAATTCACTCTCGACTTCACAGTAACGTACTGTTCGCCACTTAACTTTACCTTTGTAAGATAGGTTAGATCGTCACAAAACTCTCGTTTATGTTAACCGTTCGAATACCAATAATCAACTAACTGTTTCCTCCAGTTTCAATTAAACTCTTAGCCAATATAATATTATTCTTAACATTGTTCAAATATTTTTTCATATCCTGTGCACACTTTAATATTTCACTATATAAATACCTAAACTTGGGTTATTTATCAATTTTATGCACTAGATGTTATTTAAATTAACCTTTCAGTTCATTCAGCTTATTTTCAGATTAAATAATGCCGTTTTATAGTGTTTTCTGTCCAAAAAATAGTAATTTTACTTTCAGTTTGGTATACTCTGAAAAGTCAAAACATCAAAATTTACTTCCTGTCATTATATAAATTCAGCCATTTTATCAGTTATATTTAATATTAATAATCCTATATTGTATTAAAAGGTTCATATTCCCTTATTTTCTGGTAATTAATTGAATTAGTTGTATTCTGAAACATTATTCTGGAATATATGACTCCCATGTCCAAATTTCTGAGTTTAGTCATTTTCATTTTTATTTATAATTCTGAATATAATTTATTAAAATCTTTCTAAGTGGTTTGTGCAATTATATGGCTTGATCTCAAGTTTATTTTGTCTAAACCCCTTTTGTTTATTTGCATTTAAATGAGCAATTTCTCTGTGAAGTTTGGTTTCCATTCTTTTGGCCTATGATTTTTTAACAATTTTTCTTACAAAATATTTTACAAACAATATATGATGTGTGATACCCTCTCTGACTTTTACATATAGTATTATAAATTAAACATGTTTTCAAATTACACAAAAACAATTAGTATTGGTTACAATACAAATAATAGTTAAACAAAATAAAGAATATTTTTTTAAATAAATGGTTGTCTTCAAGTCAGACATTTTGCAACAAAATCCTTATTTCTAACATGGAAGTATGGTTTACAAAAAAGGTTTTTTACTAACTAACATCTTAATTACTCTCTACTATTTACAAGTGGTAACTATTTTTATAGTTCTGATGTTAGTTGTTTCAGACCCAAACAAATGGCCTTATATCTAAAACATTTTTAAACATTCTTGTACTATATACATAAAAACCTTATATTTATATTCTTATTTCTAACTATTATTATAAGTAGGATTCTACAGTTTTTATACCGTCTTTTATACATTGTCTTTGGGGAATTGTACCCTGTCATTAACAAATAAATAGTATGAATTGTTCAAAAAGTATAATGAAATCTGTTTTTCTTTTTTCATGTAAAACAAAATGTTATTTTAAACAGATTCATGTCTTATGAACAACATATTGTCACAGTACACATTTCAAGTCATTGAAAAATGCATATTTCATTGCATTCAATGTTTGTGATTGCCAAGAATGAAACACTAGGTTCATTTTTTTTATAATACCCAAAACTATCACTGGTTCACTTGCACTTTTATATTATGTTAATGCTAAATGGTCGTATAGTCTTATTAACATAATAAATTGGTTAGCGTTTTTTCAATGGAGATTTGTTCCATGGGTACTATATTATTGTTTCATCTTAGTTCACAGGCAACTTTTACTTTATACACTTCTCTCTCTTAAATTTATATACATGTGGTTTTTATTTCGTTATACTTTTATTTTTAAATATTTATTTTGGGGATATAGGGATTTGGGTGTCTTTTATAAGAGCATGATATCTTCTTCAGGATGCTGCCTTCTTCTTCTTTCATCAGTCTTCTTTTCTCCTGCCTTCTGGGATTGGTATCTTCTCCATCTTCTTCTTGATGCCATCAGGTTTCTTGGGATCTTCTCCATCTTCTTCTTTATTTCAGAAATACACCACCTGTATTGGTTGATCTTAGCTTATTTTAGGGTTTCTATTCTATTTATTCTCCCTCGTTGTGGGTTTGGTCATATTCTGTACTGCTTGGTTATTTACTTTTTACCTTCCTGGGTTATACCTTGAAAACCTTTGGTTATGATACTGGTTTTGGATGACTCATCACTAGTAACTCCTTTTACTTGAACTTGGATTTTCTTTATAATAATGATTTCTTTCCACAGTTGCTATGAATTAATCTTTTTATATTAAACTTAATGCTTTCTTCCAAATTTAAATATTATAACTTTATTATTCTAATGATCAATTGCCATTCAATATTATGCTTATATCTGTCACGCTACAGATTGCTCTCCTCCAGAAGTAATTATTTCAGACATGTTTATGGATGAAATAATTTCTTATGATAATTTCATCATTGCTTATAATTCATTTTCTTCTCCATTTTTATATCGACTTTTTTATATTAGAGTTTAATTAATTTTATATATATAATTACTTGTTTTATTACTGATCCTCTTCGGATAGTTAGTGTCTTCTGAGATATATTATAATTGTAATACATTTTCTTTCTTTATCAACTTCGTGTTGTATCCTTGGGATATTAATTCCCTAACATTCCCTATCACGTGGGCTGGGGCAGATCAGAGGGGCACTGTACGCTACTTCTCTGCTGGCCATACACCACTTCTATAAATTGAGTACAGAGGCATATCCATCCCTGCTCAAAAAAAACATAATGCTGCTGGAATTATCTTCAGTCAGTCATCGAATAAATAAATAAAAAGTAGTCTCATTTTCGACTAATAAAAATATCTTTGGATTCTCCACTTCGTAGTCTCTCAGATTATCTCACATTTTCTATCTTAATAAATCTTCATAATCATTATTATACTCATTACATATATATTTTTTCAAAACTCTTAACTTGTCTGATATATTTAATTTAATTATGGTTGAAAACCTTTCCTTTAATAATTCTGGTTACTGTTTACAATGTAACTCTCTTTCTTCTCCATCTGAATTCTCTTTATACTTTCTTCTGGTTACTCATAGTGTTAGCATGGTCTTTATAAATAGTCTTTCTTATTCATTATTTGAATGGTCTTAATATATTATATTTAATTTTTTAACATTGTATCTTTACATTAGATATACAGGTTGTTATATTGATCATTTTATTTAAACATTTTGGTTCTTTCCTTTTTCTTAGAAAGTTATTAATCCGCCTTCGCATTCATTAACATTAATTCATTTATATCATATTTCATGTGGTATTTCTTCTCTTTGCATTTCATATAGGTCTTATTATTATCATTGGTTCAAAATCATCTTCTCCATATGTTTGGTATGAGTTGTTCTTCTTTGCTCTTAATTAACTGTTTTCATTATCGTTTCATAGGTAATTAGTCTCTTTGCTTCCAAATTTTTTCTTCTCTTGCATATTACACTCTTCTTTGTTATTCTTCTCTACTCCTTCAAATGCTATTGTGAATGTCTAGCATTTATTCTGGATTAAAATTAATTCTCTTTTCTGAATTAATCACTTTATTTTCTTCTCAATTCAATCATAATTGACACATAATTATTTTTTGGAACTTGGTTAGTTTTAATGTAAAATTCAAACTATTCTTTTTATTTAATTGAAAAATATTTCTCATAAATCCTTGTAATATGTTGATCTTATCTTGTTTCAAAGTTCTGACGTTCTATCAACATTCAAATTCTGTTTAATTCATTTATTCCCAGAATTGTTTCATTCAGAATTGTTTATAGTACTGTTATCTTACTATTATTTCTGAATGTTTTGGTATTTTTCCAAAATCAAATTCTTCTTAATTATTTACCATAAAGTTTTCTCATAAACTTAGTTATAGCAAGTTGGTCTTACTTCATTTTTAAATTTTTTGTATACTAAATTCAAAATTCCTTTCTTCTTAATTCTTCCAAAATGTTTTTCTCATAATTCAGTGGTAGTAAGCTGTGCTTGCTTAATTTTAAATTTTTTAAAATTAAGTTCAAAATTCTCTCTCTTTCTCTTTCTTCCATAAAGTTTTGTTCTAAATTATCAGGTTGTAGTAAGATGTACTTACTCAATTTTAAATTTTTATAAATATATTTCAATTCAAAAGTCTTTCTTTTTCTTTCTTCCATAAAGTTTGTTCCAAAATTATTAGGTTGTAGTAAGATGTACTTACTCAATTTTAAATTTTTATGATTATATTTCAATTCAAAAGTCTTTCTTTTTCTTTCTTCCATAAAGTTCGTTCCAAAATTATTAGGTTGTAAGTTGTTCTTACATATTTTAGAATTTTTTTAAAATATAAATTCTAAATTCCTTCTTCTTATAATTCTCCAGAATGTTCTTTTCAAAATATTAGGTTGTAAGATGTACTTACATTATTTTAAAATTTTTTAAAATTATTAAAAATTCTTTTTCTTTTAATTCTCCAGAATGTTCTTCTCAAAATATTAGGTTGTAAGATGTACTTACATTATTTTAGGATTTTTCAAAAAAAATAATTAAATTAAAAATTCTAAACTCACAACTCATTCTTCATAATATTTCTTCATAGAAGCTTGATTGTACACTCCTTTGATTTTTCCTGAAACGATTTCCTTCAACTCATATGTATTGTTATGCTTATCATTTACCACAACATATGGGCCAGTGTAAAGTAATAATAGTTTTTTGGTTATGCCTTCTAAGGTGCTAGGCAGCTCTCTATTTTTTAGGAGGACTTTTTCACCCTCTTTATATGTTACAATTCGCCCTATTGCCTTCTGGTATTTGGCTTGCCGTTTTTCCTGATCTTCTGCCACCTTATTGTAAAACTTCAACTGGTTGAATTTCCTATTGTTGTTCGTTGGAAATTCAATGATTTGTTCAATGTCTCGGGGAGTCGGCTTCTCATACATGGCTGAGTATGGTGGAATTCCTATAGCTGGATGGTGGGCATAATTTAGGAATGTTTCTGTCGCTGCTAGGTACTCTTGCCACTTTTTCTGTTGGTTGTGACAGTACGTGCGCAATATCCTACCCACTTCTCTCAGTACTCTCTCAGCCGGATTGCTACTTGGGTGGTAGACTGATGTCTTATACGTTTTGACCCCAAGTACTAATAAAGTGTCTCGCCATCTCCTTCCCTTAAACTGTGTACCATGGTCGGTAATAATAGAAGATGGTCTACCGATCTCTGGGATATACAAATCAATAATCACCGCCAAAACCTTTGCTGTTGTTGCCCGATTAACCGGATATAGCTTTATATACTTGGTGTAGTGATCCATTATGATTACCAAGTATTTATATCTGTGTCGACCACCGCTACGGGGAAATGGCCCGCATATATCCAAAAACACTTTTTCCAGTTTTGTGTTGGAAGTTATTGGTATCATGATACCCTCTGTCTTTTCATTGTTTATTTTGGCACATTGGCAGATCTTACAGGATTTGATGTATGTTCTCACCTTGCGGTTGATATTCTTGATCTTACAGTTTTCTTCTAGAGCCTGTATCACTTTTAACGCTCCCATGTGACCATACCTTACATGGTAATCGATGATGACCTCCTTTTCGATTTGGTGTGGGATTATCACCTTCCATGTCTCATCGTCCAAGGCGGTTTTTATGAATAAAATTCCTTTGTTAAGGTGGTAATATTTAGAAATGGTTTCATCATTGGCTTCCAAACGACTCACAATGTTTTTCAGCTTAGGATCAGACTGCTGATGGATTCGGATATTTATTAACAAAGCTTGTAAATCGGCTCTGGTCGTGAATATGTTATAAATTTTTACCAAGCTCTCCTTCTCCCCCTCGAAAGTCTGATCTTCTAGATTTATACGTGACAACACATCCGCTACCACGTTCTTCTTTCCTGGAATGTATTCCCATTTCAGGTCATATTCTTGTAGGGCGAGTACCCACCTAGCCAATCGGCCGTGACTCAACTTGCACCTACGAAGGAACGAGATGGATTTATGATCAGTTCGTACAGTGACTTGATATCCGAGAATGTACGTCCGGAACTTGCTGCATGCGAACACCACGCTCAACAATTCCTTTTCTGTCACACTGTAGTTCTTTTCGCACTGGTTTAGTGTGCGACTAGCGAAGCTTATTACCAGATGTTGTCCCTCCTCATCTTCCTGGTATAATGTCGTTCCTAAGCTTAGATCGCTAGCGTCACAGTTTAGAAAGAACGGTTTCTTAAAATCTGGGTGACGAAGTATAACACTCTCCAGAAACTTCTCTTTTATCAAGCGGAAAGTAATATCTTGATCTTGACCCCAAGTCCATTTGTTTTTGGCAGATAACTGTGGTTGAAACTTGGCGGTCAACTCGGAATATCGGTTCTGAAACTTCCTGTAATAGTTACAGAGTCCGAGGAAAGATTGCAATTGTTTCCTGTTTCTTGGTTGCGGGAACCTCTGAATTGCCTCCACTTTTTCCGCTGATGGGGTAATACCTCGGTCGTCTAGGTTGAAGCCTAAGAATTGTACCTCGCGCGCTATGAATTTGGATTTCTCCAACTTCAGTGTTATGTTGTTCTGCGCTAGTTTGTTTAGTACAAATTCCACTCTGTAACAGTGCTCCTCCCAGGTTCCGGATGTGATTAGTAAATCGTCAACATAGACGGTGGTAAATTGGAGCGCTTCTGGTCCCAAAATCTGGTCCATGCATGCCACAAATATGGCGACAGAATTGACAAGTCCGAAGGGCAGTCTCTTGAACTGGTAATTGCGCCCTTCGAAAATGAACGCTACGTATTGGCGGCTTTGTGGATGCAGCTCTACCTGCCAATAACCACAGACCGTATCCCACGTGCTAATAAATCTAGTACCATGAAAACGTTTCAAAATCTCTTCTATTTCACCGGGAGAGGTTCTGTCATTCACAATTGTCTTGTTCAACTCACGCGCATCTAAACAGAGCCGGACTTGTCCGTCTTTCTTCGGAACAGCAATAATTGGACTAGTGTAAGGTGATTGACTAATCTCAATTATGTCATTATCTATCATCTTGTTTATCTCTGTTCTCACGGCTTCTTTGAGCGACTGTGCTATTGGATATGACCTCCGGTTAAACTCTACGTTTTCTTTAAAACGAAGTTGGCACTGGTAGTTTTTTACCTTCCCTGGTTCATCAGAAAACACCGCCTTGTATTTCTCATATATAGCGACTAGACGATCAGCCAGATGTGTTGGTATTTTCTCGTTATCGCTTCCGCACTGGAAATTCCGTATTTCTTGGATCTTAACTGACCATAAATCCTCTCCTCCATGATTGTATATTATGGGTTTAGAAAGAGGGCTGTTTCTTATAATATTAATTTTCCGAAGTTGTTGATGTATAGGGCTAGGAAGTATAGTTGTGCCTCCTACCAGATCTGCGGTCCATGTTACTCCGTCTGGGAAAAGTGATACTTTATTTAAATTAAGATCAATTACCGCCGAATATCTACGAAGAATATCGCAACCGACTAAGATGTCAAATGGTAATCCGGTGGCGATTAAAAATTCCATGTCTAAAGCTATATCACGGCTAACGACACTTAAGGAAACTTGCTTCCTAATGGTTTTATTCTGGCGGCCAGTTGCACCTACCAACACAATGTTGTTGACTGGTAACATTGGCAAAGTTTTACCACATGTACTCTGTATTCTCTCCAACTCATTGGAGTTTATTATTGAAATATTAGCTCCTGTGTCTATCATTATTTTAGCGGGAACTCCTTCCACCTCCGCTGTTATATAAATTATCTCATTATTACTGTTGCTGAGACTCTTCTCGTTCTCTTCCAAAAGTTCAGTTTGTATGTCTTTCAGATAATGGTTACATATAATAGTGATGTTTTTATGCTGGTTTTCTTGTCGCAAATCATCCTTTTCTAACCCAGGAAGAATAAGCAGTAACGGGTCATCGTTGTTGATTACTGCCTCCTCTCGTTTAAAGTATTCTGGTCATTGTTTATATTATTATTGACCGAGGCATCGTTCGGGAAACTCTGGTTTGTTTCCTGACGTTCTGTACTCTGGTTGATGTTTAACGCCCTGTTCTGTTGTCTGCCAAGATCTTCCAGGCTGGTACTTCGTCTTTCCTGTTCGTATCTTGGGCCGTCTCGTTCCGCACTCCTCCATCTTCGGTCAGCGCCGTGGAAGCTGCTCCTCCTCGGTTGATAATGTCTCCTGGGTCCGCGATCTTCTGCTCTTATAAAATTTACCCTAGGGCGCGACACTCGGTTATTACTATTACTATTATTGTTATTACTAAAATTATTATTATAGTAATTTCGGTTAGGTGGGTAAGGTCTGTCACCATTATTGTTGGGATATGGATTTCTCTGACTGTATGGGACATTATTATTTTGTTGATAAAAATTGTTTCTATTGTTTGGGTAGGGGTTGTTATTCCTAACGCCGTTAAAATTACTGTTAAACTGGTTATTACGCGGCGGGTTGTTAGGGCCGTCGTAATTACTGGGGTGGTTCCGGTTATTTGTATGGTTATTGCCGTTATTGGGGTAGGTAGTCGGTCTCGCTTCTGGTCTCTCATTTCTCTTCCTGCTCTGCCGATAATACTCTTCGTTCTCGTATCTCTCTAGTAACTCGGTCATTCCCTGGATCGTCTTGATCTGACTACCTCTCCGGGCCCTGATAATGTCCTCATCATAGTGATACGATATCTTGTTCACTAAACATTCTTCTGGGATTGCTGGCTCAAGGTGTTTTGCCATACACACCTTCCCCAAGAAATATGCCGTCATACTGCTACCTAATTGTGACCTGTATCTTCCATTACAAATATTGTCACGGATCAAGTTCTGGGTGGTCTCAGACCAGTATTTTGTCTTAAACATTTTCCGGAACTGTTGGTAGACGGAAATTTCACTCCGGTTGGCCATCCACCAATTATCTGTTATGTCTCGGAAAGACTCGTCGAATATCTCCCTGCTATGGCTCCATTGGGTAATTTTATGCTTGGTCAAATATTCTTCTACCCTAGCCAGGAACTCCATCGGCTTGCGTTTGTATTGCCGGAAGTTGAGCCACTCTCGGCTTTCGTTGACGGGCAATCCGGTGAAATGAGTCGGTCTGTTTCTAATCGCTTCCATCTCCTCTCGGCTTTGTCGCACCTGACCGGTGATACTGGCCATGGTCTCTTGTATATCATTACATCGTTCTGTGACCTGGATGCCTACTTTTCCGAATTCTTCTTGATTTTCCTTCCTCTGTTCTTCTACCTTCCTACGACTATGTTCTTCGATATTTGTGAACTTGATGTTCACCACTTCTTTAAACTCATTCACCTCCTTTTCGGTCTGGTTGCACTTTCCATCAATCTCTCGAATCTGTCGATTGACCATTATATTTTCTTCTTCCATCTTCTTATTCATCGCTTTTTTGCTAACATTGATTTCTTTGTTCAGTTCTTCTCGCAACAAATCCATCCTTTCGTCCAGTTTGTCCAAATTCTCCTGATTGACTTCTCTTAATTCTTCTCTCAAAATTTGATTATCCTCTCTCAATTCTTCTATTTTCTCCCCCATCTTCTCTTCCAACTTCTTGTTATCTTCCTTCAACTCTTCCTTCAATTGTCGGTTGTTCTTCTCTATCTTTTTCCTGGTTTCATCGATTTTCTGATTAGCATTTTCAATTTTATTAATCAATTCTTCTTTAGTCGCTTTGAATTCTTCTTTGAACGACTGGTTGTCTTCCTTCAATTCTTCTAACTTCTTCCCCATTTCTTCTTCCATCTTCTTGCTGTTTTCTTCCATCTTCTTGCTATTTTCTTCCATCTTCTCTTCCATCTTCTTGCTGTTTTCTTCCATCCTCTTGCTATTTTCTTCCATCTTCTCTTCCATCTTCTTGTTCATCCCAGTCAACTCTTCTTTTGTGGATTGGTTATCCTTCTTCAATTCTTCTTTTGTTTTTTCTATTTTATCACCCAGATCTTCTTTTGTAGAATCCATTTTCTTACTCATCTCCCTCATTACTCTCAACACCTCTTGTATTGTCTGGTTTTCTGCTTGTGATTGTTTTTCTAATTGTTCCTCTCGGACATTGATTTCCCCTGTTTGTGTGGATATCTCCGGTTGTTCAGTTTGTTTGGACAACACCGGCGGTAAAAACTCTTCCACCTCTACTGGCGTTGCCTCTTTGTTGTCCATATCGACTTCTATTTCTTTTTCGGCCTCCGCCGCCCGTTTCTTAGATGTTGCACGTCGTTGCATTTTCCCTTGAAATTCTCTGGCTTTGTAGCTGTTGCCTAGCTCCAACTAGTGATTAGACAGAATTTATTGGCCTTCCAATCGCTAATTAAAGCCCCTAAAGTTGTGCGCCAATTTGTAATAAAATAAGTAAAAAGATAAAGGTGTTGATATAAGAGATGGTGAAGTGTGAGACTCCGATGTAATCAAGCCCCACTGTTTGGGCTAGCCAATTTGTAATAAAATAAGTAAATTGTAATGTAATATGTTTAATTGGTGTGTAATTGGTGTGGCTCTCGACGTCTTACTGGCCTGAAACACTTCCTTAAGTTTCCCAGCTGGTCGAGTCTCAATGGTAGCAAGACCGGTCGAGTAGCGTAATGTTGATGAAGAAATATATGTTCAGCTTCACCGAAAGTTTCAAAACAAAAATTATTGTTTTGAAGAAAATTTAAAAAAAAAATTATGTTTATAAAAAAAAATAATTAAAAAAAAATTTTTTAAATTTAATTAATTAATTAATTAATTATAATCAATTAATTAATATAGTGCTGTGAAGTTTTAAAAAGTGTAATGCTCTTCTGAAAATTTTTATTAAAGTTTTGGTATATTTTAAATAAACTACCACCACTCATAAGATTGTCTTCAAACCAATCGATACTTGTTTATCTTTTTATTTTTTAGGTTATCTTCACTTATAGGTGGTAAAGTCCTTGTAGATTATCAATTAGAATTATATTATTGGTAATTAGTATTATTGAAGAAATAAAGAACTATTAAGTATTGAAAAGTATTAATGTTTTATTAATTAATGGCAATATTGACTCTTATCGATTAATATCGATTCTCAGGATATCGAAAAAATTACAAAGTATATTATATAAAAATTATACAGGGTTCTTTAAACAGCCAGTTATTATCAAAGTCAGAGAAATCGGGCTAATATTTAAAAGTATAACGTTACATCAAATGAATAATTATTACTAAACACAAACATTGAATAATAATTTGAAAATAAAATAATTGATTTCACCAAACAGCTGTGTTGAACTAAGAGAAGGCACTGGGATCGTCAAAAGCAAATGGCGGCCATCAAGTTGATCAAAATGTTGCTCGTTCCTGCTGCGTTCCAAATAATGTATTTTCTGGCAGTATTCCTGTTCTTGTGTCTGCAAATCTCTTGTTAAATGTTGTGTAGTGACTGGTGTAATGATTCTGGGTTGTATTTAGTATATCTGTGTAATTATAAGTCAAAACACTTTTCCCAATTCCGACACTAATTTGGTTAAGGTATTATACAGTTTTCTGGTGTTTAGTGGTGTTTTTCGGAGTAGAAATGTATTGTTTAGTGTTAATTAGTGTTTCTTGATTGTTTTTGTCACAATGTATATGTTCTGGAAGGATTTTATAATTCACTCTCGACTTCACAGTAACGTACTGTTCGCCACTTAACTTTACCTTTGTAAGATAGGTTAGATCGTCACAAAACTCTCGTTTATGTTAACCGTTCGAATACCAATAATCAACTAACTGTTTCCTCCAGTTTCAATTAAACTCTTAGCCAATATAATATTATTCTTAACATTGTTCAAATATTTTTTCATATCCTGTGCACACTTTAATATTTCACTATATAAATACCTAAACTTGGGTTATTTATCAATTTTATGCACTAGATGTTATTTAAATTAACCTTTCAGTTCATTCAGCTTATTTTCAGATTAAATAATGCCGTTTTATAGTGTTTTCTGTCCAAAAAATAGTAATTTTACTTTCAGTTTGGTATACTCTGAAAAGTCAAAACATCAAAATTTACTTCCTGTCATTATATAAATTCAGCCATTTTATCAGTTATATTTAATATTAATAATCCTATATTGTATTAAAAGGTTCATATTCCCTTATTTTCTGGTAATTAATTGAATTAGTTGTATTCTGAAACATTATTCTGGAATATATGACTCCCATGTCCAAATTTCTGAGTTTAGTCATTTTCATTTTTATTTATAATTCTGAATATAATTTATTAAAATCTTTCTAAGTGGTTTGTGCAATTATATGGCTTGATCTCAAGTTTATTTTGTCTAAACCCCTTTTGTTTATTTGCATTTAAATGAGCAATTTCTCTGTGAAGTTTGGTTTCCATTCTTTTGGCCTATGATTTTTTAACAATTTTTCTTACAAAATATTTTACAAACAATATATGATGTGTGATACCCTCTCTGACTTTTACATATAGTATTATAAATTAAACATGTTTTCAAATTACACAAAAACAATTAGTATTGGTTACAATACAAATAATAGTTAAACAAAATAAAGAATATTTTTTTAAATAAATGGTTGTCTTCAAGTCAGACATTTTGCAACAAAATCCTTATTTCTAACATGGAAGTATGGTTTACAAAAAAGGTTTTTTACTAACTAACATCTTAATTACTCTCTACTATTTACAAGTGGTAACTATTTTTATAGTTCTGATGTTAGTTGTTTCAGACCCAAACAAATGGCCTTATATCTAAAACATTTTTAAACATTCTTGTACTATATACATAAAAACCTTATATTTATATTCTTATTTCTAACTATTATTATAAGTAGGATTCTACAGTTTTTATACCGTCTTTTATACATTGTCTTTGGGGAATTGTACCCTGTCATTAACAAATAAATAGTATGAATTGTTCAAAAAGTATAATGAAATCTGTTTTTCTTTTTTCATGTAAAACAAAATGTTATTTTAAACAGATTCATGTCTTATGAACAACATATTGTCACAGTACACATTTCAAGTCATTGAAAAATGCATATTTCATTGCATTCAATGTTTGTGATTGCCAAGAATGAAACACTAGGTTCATTTTTTTTATAATACCCAAAACTATCACTGGTTCACTTGCACTTTTATATTATGTTAATGCTAAATGGTCGTATAGTCTTATTAACATAATAAATTGGTTAGCGTTTTTTCAATGGAGATTTGTTCCATGGGTACTATATTATTGTTTCATCTTAGTTCACAGGCAACTTTTACTTTATACACTTCTCTCTCTTAAATTTATATACATGTGGTTTTTATTTCGTTATACTTTTATTTTTAAATATTTATTTTGGGGATAAAGGGATTTGGGTGTCTTTTATAAGAGCATGATATCATCTTCAGGATGCTGCATTCTTCTTCTTTCATCAGTCTTCTTTTCTCCTGCCTTCTGGGATTGGTATCTTCTCCATCTTCTTCTTGATGCCATCAGGTTTCTTGGGATCTTCTCCATCTTCTTCTTTATTTCAGAAATACACCACCTGTATTGGTTGATCTTAGCTTATTTTAGGGTTTCTATTCTATTTATTCTCCCTCGTTGTGGGTTTGGTCATATTCTGTACTGCTTGGTTATTTACTTTTTACCTTCCTGGGTTATACCTTGAAAACCTTTGGTTATGATACTGGTTTTGGATGACTCATCACTAGTAACTCCTTTTACTTGAACTTGGATTTTCTTTATAATAATGATTTCTTTCCACAGTTGCTATGAATTAATCTTTTTATATTAAACTTAATGCTTTCTTCCAAATTTAAATATTATAACTTTATTATTCTAATGACCAATTGCCATTCAATATTATGCTTATATCTGTCACGCTACAATATATATATGTATATATAATTTCTTTTCAGTTTCCAGCCTTATTTCTATCAAACCCAATATTGTTTACTATTTACTAGCTAATGACATTTTAAATAACGCCAACAAACGTACGCGATACAGTATAAACAGGCCACAGCATGAACCGCAGTTGGGTAACCGCAAACGCCGAGCTGACGCCGATCCGATCCGATTTTAATCTGTCTCACCGCATATATTGTAATTAATTACGTTACGGTGCGGCGGACAAGTTTGGTGGCGAACAGAAGCCAGCCGGCCACGTAACAGTAACACGGCTGTTACGCAGACCGCACCGAGCCACTGTTGCAAAATGTGGACAGGTTTTGCTGTTAAACCGAGTACTTTCTTACCGGCAAGGTTGACGCACACCTCACAGGTACACACACGGAGAGCGTTTTTTGTTTAATATATTGTACTGTCAAACCCTAAAGTTGACTCGAGAATATTTCTTCAGCAAAATATTCATGTGAACTCATTGCTTTATGCAGGTGACAAGGTACGATACAGAAAACAGAATACCTGTTACAAATGGCGATATTTACGTTCAATAGCATCATACAAGACTTTGGGCTACAGATATTTGCTACAAAATCTAAAACGACGGCACTTAAGGGCAGGTATCCAATATTAACTAAGATAGTCGTGAATAAACAGATTTTGGATCAGGTTAGTCATTTTACTTACCTGGGTTGTGATATCTCCTATGGAACCGATATTGATTGGGACAGTAAGCTAACGAATGTTTTACGCATCTGTGAAACGATTCATAGGCACCTGAAAAAGGAAACACGGAAGGATACCCGAATGAAATTTTATAAAACTGTGGCTGTCTCCACATTCCTGTATGCTAGTGAGACATGAAGTCTTGGTTAAAGGGACGTGCAGAGGATTCAGTTAGCCGAAATGAAATTTCTAAGAGGGACGCAAGGTTGTTCTCTCCTGGATCGGAAAAGGAACGAGCATATTACATGTGAATTAAACATTGTATCGTTGCAGCAGAAGATTGAAGACCACAGAAGGAGATGGTGTGAACACTTGAACCGGATGCCTGATATTCGTCTACCCGTGGCTGCCTTGGTTTATCACCCTACTGGGAAGAGTAATGTCGGAAGACCGAGGAGGAGATGGGTTCCGGAACAGGTCTAAGGTCTAATCATTGGAGTGGTGGTGGTACTGATGATGATGATGATGATAGCTGTCAAAACCGGAGGCGAATCCTGGTCACAAAAGTCAAGCATGCTCTTGACAGGGTACTGACAGAAGGGGGAGGTGGTACGATTACCACATAACTAGCCCAATAATCAAATCACGAAAACTTGTATGCAAAAAGTACCTAAAATGCAATACATGTGGAATTATTATTTTTCTAATAATTTTACTGTAAACTTGCCTAAACTATTTGAAAACAAGTTCTGCTCTGTTTTTTTTTCTTTCTAAAAGCATTTCATTTACTTCATCAAAAAAGGCTGTTTCTAACATAAATTTAACAGCAATGATTTCTCAACGGACATGTGATGACGGGTTTTCTTGTCCCGTATTGATCTGGATTATGTCTTTATCCGCTTGAGTGCGGAAGTGAGCGTTCCGCTGAAGACGTCGCAGCAAGAGTGGTTACGATAAGTCTTATAAGTTTGAAAACTTCAGGAACGCTCAGTTATAGTTTAACTACATTAACTACATCAGTTCACTAATACTCTTACCTATAAACTCAGACGAGGTATACAATATATTCAGTTCAGTCCTCAGTCGGATTAAGTCAGAAAAATGGCACTCATTTTTTGCAGGCAATTTTGTAAACACGTAGTACAATCGATGAGTTTGTCGAGGTGCTTATTAAATGTTTATAAACAAATATTTCTGGGCCAAAATTTCTAAATTTTAAATTTGTAAAAGCCAGTTATGTAACCAAGACCTAGGATGCCGTGCACCTTCGCATTACCGCTTTTGCTGTACTGTAAGACAACTGAGTAGGTTTGTTAGCGACAGTTATGAGTAAGCTCTCTTTGCTTCACGTATGCGCACCATTATTAATACTCCCTCGGCCAAAAGGATAACAATCTACATTAAAGCAACTATTACTGGTGGTAATTAATTTTTATCAATATAGTTATGTTAACCGCAGTACCGAGAGCAGAATGACGACGACACGACGGGTCGGCTCCCATTGAAGGTCTACCAGCAGTCGTTGAATTGTGGCAACACAGCGGCAACGTGGATTGGAAACGCTGATCTCATCTTATTGATGGTGCGCAGAGACAATGCCGCGGAATTAAGGACACATTATCACATCAAAGGCTTCCGACTGTCATCTTTTTGGCTGACGTGTGAATATACCTATATTCACGTATTGTATTGCGGATAATGACGTTTTCATTGTGATTAACTACTGATCCGATCTTTTCTAGAGCAGGCTTCAGCGTCTTGTAAAAAAATTACATTTCTACGGCCCGTGTATCACTTCGGCATTTTTCACAATAGGCCTATTTGTATCTCACAACCGTGTGCCGTGTGTCAGAGCTGGAACTGTCTTTGATTTGTAAAACTTAAACCTCTTATTTCTCCCGTGTTTTATTAATCTTAATTCCATTCATTTAATGTTAAGTTTCAAATTTTCATCTATACCGGTGGTAGTAGCTCTTAATAACAACGTGTACGCAGTTTTATTATTCGTAAATACAAACGTCTCGGTCTCGTCCACTCTTCGATGAGGTATCCTCAACGGCTTATGTTCATTTTACGACCTTATTGATACCACTGATTTAGTCCCTCATCAGGGGCAGTATGGCGAAGTTGGTGAGACACTCAGCATTAACAGCATCACACTTTCCTGCTAAATAATTGTTCGGTCGTTATGCGTACGACCGAAACCACTGCGGAACAAGGGCACTACTTTAAGCAGTTTATGAAATTCAACACCAAATTATTTTGGACGGCTAATGTAAGTTCAGACTCCAATTTGCAAAAATCCTTGATACCAACCCTCCGCTGAGGGTGCTCAACGTGAAGCCGGGGACCTAGCAAGCCGACGACGATCTTGCTTGCAGCGTTGTTTCACGCAGTCCTTCCTTCCGTATTCAGAATCACTTTCTTGTGTGTGTGTGTGTGTGTACAAGCGCGCGCAACTGATCTAATCTCTTTACATACACCGGTTAGAATAACAGAATGTAGTGTTGAAAAGCTTCGTTATCTTCCTCATTGTCGTGTCGTGTGCGTGCAGAATATAAACAAAAGAAAGGAATAAGTGATTAGGAAAACCCGTTAGTAGAATAAGTTGCCCTTGGATGCTATTTAAGATATTTAAGAACGCTGTGACCAACTCAACTGCATAAATCGTACATGTAGTTTTATTGCAAGGCAACGCGATGATGGAAACAAATATTTAGACTATGACTCAGTTCTTTTTATTCACAGCCGTTGGTGATCCTTGGCCTCCACCACTATATGTCTCGACCCTCATCTGCTATATACTCGAACCTTTAGTGTTTCCAGCTCCTCATAAACATCATGAAACGAAGCCTTATTGGTCCGTTAACATTCCCCGAAGACCAGTAACACGGCCGCCCCTGGATCACGTTCTTAAAACGCTTCTAGAATGATCGCCCCCTTGCGGTAAACGCGATTAGCCGCAAATCATTTTCGCCAACCGCTTTCGGGCAGCTCTTAATTATCATTATGATAATCACGAAATGTCCAATCAACACGAAGACCATATGGGGGCGGTATACGAATATGTCCGGCCAGTGACGATTCTTCACGAATAGGTGTGGGTTTATGGAAGAGACTATAAGCAGTATTTTATATGCTTCTACAGCCAACATTGCGGATCCTCCAGAGCCATATTTGCCGACCTGCAGCAACTTTTTTCGAATTGCTTATCCCGAAACGGTTTGCCTCTTCGTAGATAGGTCTACTGCCCCACTATCTTTTCCGATCTTCTTCTTTCTCTTCCCATTGCGCATGCAAAACTCTTCTCGTATTCCTACTCTCGTCCATTCGCACTACGTAAGAATATTACGAGATAGGGAGTGGCAGTCATCAATTCGGTCAAGGCGTTTCAACCATTTTACCCGATATCGGGCAACCCTATCGATTCTCGTACTGATATTCAGTTCCTGCCGCACATTGACATTTCTTTTGCTCTCTTGAAGAGTATATCCTGCCACGTGCCTGAGGAATCTAATTTCGACCGCTTCAATATTACTGGCCTGGGATTCATTGTGAGACGAATAATAAATTAAATTAATCGATTATTAGTTTTTATTTAGAATGGTTCTCTATTCAGCTCCTCTCAACTCAGATCACTCATCGTTCCTAACCATCGAATTGTTCAGCTTAGGAGGACGAGCGGCACATAAGGCTCTGCACACTGGCGACCCGTAAGTTAAAGACTCGCCTGGGATCAGTAGCGTGGCGTAGGTACGTAACAGCCCCTGTTGTGATAGGCCTAAAAATTAATTCGAATTTTTCCTAGTACCAAGTGTTCTTTTTAGAACTAAAATATTCTTTTTAGAGCTAAAATATCTGTTTAGTGTATTTTCTATCTTTCGCTGGCAGAACAAGAGGGTCCCGGTTCAACGGAACCTGACTTCACTCTACTTGCACAGAATAAATGAGGACACAAATAATCGAATTTATAATTATAAAGACAAACAGAGAAACACATAATTAAATGAATAAAACACAAATAGATAGGTAGGTAGTAACTGTTGGCCGTTGGTTCCGAAACGAACATAGCTGCTAACTGAGCGTTTTGCTAGTTTGTAAAGCGGCAACACATTGGGTGGACGAATGTGTCCCCCTCCCGTTTGTACAGTGACAACTACTACGAGGTCGATGACCACACGCAGTAAAACTGCCGATGTCTGAGCCGGCAACACAAGACGGTTCAAGTGCACATCAGGTCGAAAGTAATGCTACGCTTTCCTTCAAGTTTTCCTACTAATAGTGTTCGGATTTTATATTATTCAATAACTAAACTATTTTATTCTGTGATATAATTAATATTATTTTCTTTCATTTCCAGGACTGTTGCCGCCGACAACAGCGGTTACATGGACGCCACGCTACTGCCTGGGATAGTCAGTTATAACAAGTTGCGAAAAGAAAATTACACCAAAAAGAAAACTGTAATGAAAATGAGGTAACAGAAAAATCAGTTCACCTATATATTTATTATTGGGAATTATCGTAACAATTTGTTTTCCATTGTTGCGCTTGCAACACGCGCTCAGTAGCAGAAGAAGTAAAAGTAGTCTGGCCGACGAACCATGACGAATACCGGCTACCGTCCTGACTCTTGTTATTTAATGATAACAAACGATACTATTAAAACAACACACAAACACTACAGAGTGCAGTAATTGTTACAAAACGGAGAAATTTTTAATACTGACACGCACAAATTGACGCGGACAAAAAGTTAAAATTATCGGAGAAAGTTTAAACAAAAGGCACTGTGTTCGTTTACTTTGCGCGCGCGCGTGCGTGTGTGACTACTCTAATTTTATTGTTGTTTAACCTTTTTTTCGCGATTGTTGTCGCTGTGAAAGTTCATTCGTTTCCTTTTGCACAATAAACCAGCGCGAGGAATTAATTATAACATTATTATTATTATTATAATATATGTAATGTCTTCAAATAAATACACTGCAAGTAGGTTTATTTTCACCTGACGAAGTTTCTCAGAAATTATTTTGTATCTTCAGAGGTTTGTTTGAATTGTAATTGAATGTTCCGCTTACAATGAAGTTAACGGATAATCGATTTTACTTCGATTCTATATTCGACTGTTGTAATGTTCATGTAGTCAGATATTTATTATATATTTAATGTTTTATTTTATTATTCTAATAAATGTATGATATTAAGTAAATCGTTTTGTTTTTTTATTTGAATTTGTTCATTAATTAGTAGGTTATTATTATTGTGTTTGTAAATACTAAGATTTTCCCAGATATTCATTTGGTTAACTTTTTTCTGCGTTTTTAATTAATTTGACATTTTGAATGTCTTAAAATTTATGTTTATAATTTAAACAGTGTGTGGCCAAATAAGATTTGTATTTTTTAAAACACATTGCGATGTTGAATGAATCTCTCGGACAGTTTTTTCTTCGTCTGGCCTTCGTAAAATTTATTGCAATCTGGACATTCTATTTTTAAAATCCATTTTTATTATGAATATTGAATTTAGTTTAACAGAGAGGGATAATTAAATGGTTTGAGTAGGACTTGTCTAGAGTGTGCTCCATCAGTTGCCGGTACACCACTCTAACCTACATAATTCTTCTGGTCTTTGTCGTTTGACTCATGTATTATAGCTAAAGCTGAAATGCTTGTTAGTTGATCAGATGGTTTTCACGACTGTTAACTAATTAGGTTTCTGTATTCGATGGTACACCTGACAATACAGAACCCAATCTCATTTTTTGTGTAATCCTCATGAAAAATGTTCCCGGGTACGTTCGTTAACTATCGTGCATAACAACTAAGATTAGAAGGCTTGAAGAATCTTAGTCTTTGAAGGTATACTACAACAATAAAGTTCTATACCTAACAGGTTTTATATGGTTTTTGGAGAGAGAGAGAGAGAGAGAGAGAGAGAGAGAGAGAGAGAGAGAGAGAGAGAGAGAGAGAGAGAGAGAGAGAGAGAGAGAGAGAGTCAAAAAGGGAGAAATGGACAGTAAAAAAGGGAGAAAGGGACAGTAAAAAAAATGGAGAGACAGCCAGACGCATAGAGAGATAAGTAGACTAGACAAAGGGGAAGGGAGACAGAAGACAACGTAGAAAGGGTAGTGTTTTCATCATTAATTGAATACCAACACAGTAACAATAATAATAATAACAATAATAATTTTTTCAACAGTAACAAAATTGAAAGTCACATGCACCGTTGGATGCCGACAATGTCTGTGTGTAGAAAGTTTCGTCCATTCGTTGCGGTCTGGTTTGCGTTCTCTTAAACAAACACACGTTACATCACAGTGCGCGCACGCGCGTACACACACGCGCGCGCGCAAACACAATGACTAAACACAAGCACATTTGAATAAGAGAGAGAGACAGAATAGAGGGGCTGGTGAGACGGAGGAACTCACGACACTGATAAGGTACAGCCATGATGTAGACATGTAGGCCCATGTATAGAGGATTATTAAAAAATAATGAACCGATTTCATAACACAATATTTTATTAAGGAAAAGTAATTCAAAACTCCAACCAAATCACAAGTACTCTACTCTTAATCAAGCTTTATTTCCTGTCTTACACATGTTCAGTGTGGCCACCACCACTTGTAGCACGAACAACGGGATATGAGAATTCTTCCCAGAGGCGTAGCAACGTATCACGATCCACTGAGTAGATCGCTGGTGTTATTTGATGTTTAAGGTTATCGAGGTGGGTAGTGATGGGTAGCGATGGAAGAAAAACTCTATCTTTTACAGTATCGAGAAGAGCCACTGTTGAAGCATATCGAGATAGGTTTGTCCTGTAACGGTGTTTCCCTCGAAGAAAAAGGGACCATAAACCTTGTTCATGAGAACTGTAAATTGGGTCATGGAATCGTTTCATCCCTTTTGAACACTTGTAAGATAGGAAATAAGACTTGATTGTATGTATAATACTTGTGATTTGGTTGGGATTTTCTAAGTTACGAAAACGATTCATTCTTTTTGAATAACCCCGTATATGACGTGTGTGAACAGGAAAGGCACATCATGGTCAAAATACGGATGACAAAACAAGAGTAGCGATCGATTACATGGCAGATATCATAGATGAGATTATACCGGTAGAGGCGGAGAGGCGGATATTGAAAGTGATACAGATGGCAAGGCACATGATAAAATGACACTGGAGGTCATAGCAATATTGCGCATGTCGGAAACAGAGTTCCAAAAAAAAGTGTTATAGAGGCTAACGAGGAGGAAAACGGCCATTGGGGAAACTGAAATTGCGGTAGGGTGATAGTGTAGCAATAGATGCCAGGAAAATGATTATAAATGCTGGAGATTGGGAAACAGAGGCATTGAACCTGGACGCCTGGAAGAGATCAACTGAGGAGACCAGGACTCGATAGGGGCTGTATTTTCATCGGAAGAAGAAGAAGAGGTTGTGATACAGGACACTGATAAAAAAGTAGAGAGAAAAATAGTGGTTTGGTCAGACAGTTACCATCGTTATAATTTTTCACACAAAGTTTCGATCACTAAACAATATTGGTGGTCGTCTTCAGGTATAAGTTAACCTAGTAAATAAAATATAAACTTAAGGCTACTCGAGATTCGTTCACTAACAAGAGTAAACCGTCAAAAAATTAATAAACCACTACCATTTACAAAGTTAAAAGCAACTGTTAAAATATCGGTATGGAGAACCGTACATGACCTCCATGTTCTAAGATTTATATTTAAAATCATTTTCGAAATGAAATATTTCCATAATAACTATATCTTTCTTCAGCCTTAACCACACTAACGTAACCACTGTGGTCACTCACTATACGTACTACCTCACGTTAGCGCACTCGATGGCACTGCCGAAACGTCTGGTTTTGCAGAAAACATTGGACCACGGCCAAACAGCGCGGGAAGGAATTTTAACAACAAACGACTTCTTTGTTGCCGATAACGTTGTAACATATAAAAAATTATCCCCTCCCCCTTCAACTATCATTTTCATTTATAGAAAATTACCCCCTCCCTTTAACTACCCTATTCATTTATAGATACTTCATCTACCTTTCTACAGTGGATTATTATGCCCTTTTTTTTCAGGATACTTTATTTACCAAAATTAAGTACTGTACTTTACTCTTGTTAAAACATAAAAGGTTGCAGGTAAACTACCCCTTCCCCTTAACCGATCTCCACTAGAATCAATAGGCATTGAGTCCTCTACAACTCAGGGACACATGCAAAACATTATTTGATTCTGTTTGAATCGGCTGTTATCGTGCCATAGAAAAATGTCTACAAATAGACACATAGACACTTCGGAAAATGACTTTTCTTCATATTTTGAGTGTAGTACAATCAGAATGAGCTCTTATCTCGAACACGATATTTTCGCCATCACTATACTTCTATTTCATTACGGAACATGGAAGTAAAAACCGATATAAAAGAGAACCGTTATTTATCCTCCAATTTCCATTCCTCTATTCGTATCAGTTCCAGGCTCGAGCCTTTATCCCACGCTGTGTGTCATCCAAAGGTTCCAAAATACTCCTTCCTCGTTTCTCCTCTCACTTCACTACTACCATTGTTCCCAGTGTCCATCTGCCCTCAGGATACGTCCAATTCCCTTTCCCCACATCCATCTCTCAGAAGAAACATATTAATCAAGAGGAAGAAAACCTATATACCTGCACATTACACTGACAACTCTCAAAAATTAGCTAGAACATTTCAAAATACGACTATAAATTAGCGTTCAGAACAAACAATGACATCTACAACAATCTGAAAATAAGCAATACAAAAAAGATAAGCATTTATGAAAAAGCTTGAGTCTACCAATATCAATATCAGCCTGCTAATAGAACAGAATACAATGTGTGGTGCAACAAAAAATACATAGGTTTCACACCAAGAACCTTTAAACACAGGTATGCAGAACACACCAGACATTCTCAACACTCAAATCCGAAATCAACAGTAGCCAAACACATAAAACAACAGTCTTGTGAATATGGTGCAATAAAGCAACATTTATCCGTATTGAAAACACGCAGTGATGAAATAAGATCTAATATATATATATATATGAACAATACCGAATATACAAACATGTAAAAGAAGTGGGCCACGAAAATCTATTGAACATCATGACGGACTTCAAAAATCGTATCACATTTAAGATATTGGGGCAAAATGAAAATCAACATAATCATCTGATATAACATATTGACCTGACTGTAAACATAAACACTCCTCAACAAAATCATTTCTCGAGAAACTTTGGACACAAACGTACGTTTTACGATCATTAATCAGTGTTTTCGAATTCGTTTTTTCTGTAATTGGTAACTGTTTCGCAACATCGTGACAGCGAGCGCATAGTGTAAATATCCTGACGATGGTCTATGACCGAAATTGTTAGAAATCCTGCTTTCTCGTCGTCTAGACGGTACGTGTAAACGTGTCGTTTCTGTAGGTCAATTTCTTAAACACTGAGTAGGCCAGGACTCGATCAGCGGTTGTTTATTGATTGTAGTAGATTCATCAGTATACAGAGTTTTAGATAATTATAGTTTTAATAATTTAATTGCTAATAGTTATGACCGCAGGCCGAATAGCTTTCTAATGTATGCACTATTATCATATCTAAGATTTCGGGTAAGTGAAATGGTGGCGGCGGCGGCGACGACACATAATCGTGGGAACCGTGGCCGTGACTTTCTCTACTACTTGAAACGGTGAGTAAAAAAGTATATTAGGATTTCTATATTATAAACATATATTTTATTATTATTATTATTATTATTATTATTATTATTGTTGTTGTTGTTAACACTAGTAAGCTTCCTGAGCTGTAGACCTCCATCACTATTTTGCACGAATATAACTTACTTATTAATATTTACATTTCAACATTAAATAATCTTTCAGTTGTCATAAAAATTACGAAAACACGGAGATTACTCAACTACTTTTACATCCATGTTCCATAAGGAAATGGAAGTATGGTGATGGCGAAAAAAATTGCGTTCCAGATAAGGGCTGATTCTGATTGTACTACCCTCAAAACATGAAGAAAAGTCATTTTCCGAAAAGCGTCTGTGTGTAGAATTTTTTCTATGGCGAATGCAAATTCAAACAAAATCAAATATTTTTTTGCATATGTGCCCGAGTTGTAGAGGACTCAAGGCCTATTGATTTATTTTGATGAAGATCGTTTAAGGGGAAGGGGTACTTTACCTGCAACGTTTTATGTTTTAACAAGAGCAAAGTACTTAATTTTAATAAATAAAGTATCCTGAAAAGAAGGTCATAATAATCCACTGTAGAAAGGTAGATGAAATATCTATAAATGAAAAGGGTAGTTGAATGGGGACGGCGTAATTTTCTATAAATGAAAATGATAGTTGAAGGGGGAGGAGATAATTGTTCATGTGTGTACTACGTTATCGGCAACAAAGAAGTAATTTCTTGTTAAAATTCCTTCCGGGCTGTGTGGCCGCGGTCCAATGTTTTCTGCAAAACTAGAAGTTTCGACAGTGCCATCGACTGCCATCATCTGTGAAAATCGAGTGCGCTAACGTGAGGTGGTATACGTTAGTGACCACAGTACTGTGGTTAAGGCTGAAGAAAGAAGTAGTTTCTATGGAAATATTTCATTTCGAAAATGATTTTAAATATAAATCTTAGAACATGGAAGTCATGTATGGTTCTCCACACCGAACAATTCTTTTGGCAAAATAACAATTGTAAAGCAGACAGTCATAAAATAAGAGCTCAAAATTCCAAACTACTGCATTGTTTTTTTTTTTCAGCCAAAATTATAGTCATAAACCCTGAATGACAAATAATTTAGTCCTATCTTTTAAGTTTATGTGTGCACATTTCCATAGCTAGCTGTAGGTGTCTCTATCTGTAGATAACTGTCTGTCTGTCTTTTCATCAGTCTTCCTAACTGTCTATTTTGGAGTGTGTCTTACGACAACTTTTGGACGTATCAACCGATTTTCGTAAAACTTGGAACGTGTCCCCATAGATTTGCCTTACAGGTCCCTATTGTTTTGTGATTGATCCCGTCAGAAACTAACGAAAACGAGGGTAAAAATGTGTAACTGTCAAAATTGTAAAAATGCATGTGTAGTATCAGATTTAAGGAGATTTTAACTAACATCTGAATTTCAAAATGTTTCGTTTTTGAAAATGTTGAAATTGTATGACACGAGAGCCCAAAACGTGGATTAAAATGTTGACGAATCACAAAAATCCATGCAAATTACAGGGTATCTTAACTAAAATCTGAACATAACTCATAGTTTTGGAAATTTGAAAATTATAGAACAATAGCGCTCAAAAAAAGAAATTAAAGGTTTGACAAAATTTAAAAATCCAGTAATCCAGTCTAATATCAGATAAGCGGGAATTTTAACCCAAATCTGAATGTAGCGTATACTATGAAAATTTTAACTTTAAGAACACCAACGGCCAAACACGTTGTACTTATTATTATATAGTTACGCCATTACAGAACGTTCTCGGCAGAGCCTAGCTGCAACGTTTGTGTGCGTACGTCACACTTAACACGCGTCAACAAAAGAGGCTATTCCAGACCATACCGGTCGGCGCACTGTGTTCAAGGTCGCAATCAATTACGCTCTAATGTTTTCGAATAGTGTTGACGCGTATTATGGATTATTCTGGAACACTTGTGCTATGTATTTAAACATGGTAAACAGCCGCATAGAGTCAGTTTTAGCGGCGATTTATTCCAGTGAGTTTCGAAGTATTGTGGCAAAGTGTTGTGTTTTATAATTGTGCGTGACTCTATTAGTTGACTTTGTTATTACGTGTGGACAATTTTTACTTGATTTGTTGTAAGAGACTATCTTGTTGATTACAAATTGTTAATGGTGATAATTAAAGCTGGTGATTTGTGTTTTCATTGGTGTCTTGTATTTTGTTTTCCACTGTACCATACGACGATCAGTTAGACCGTCGCAAGAATATTTAATATAAGCCACTTCTTCAGAAACCTTACAATTTAATAATAATTTAAACAATTAAAAAAAATTTACAGGCACTGCACAAATTCAATGCACAGAGAAGGGCATTGAAAATGCTTCAATAATTCTAAAAAATATATATATTTATTTTTCTTCATTTACCAATGTACAGATTATAAGTTAAATGTAGTCGCATTCATAAGCGCGCACGGAGAGAAGCTCGCTGTTCTTCTTGAGATTCATCGATTTCGCTTGGAAAGCAGTTGATGAGTTTTATTGACAACAGTACTACGTTATTGACAACAAAGAAGTAGTTTTTATGGAAACTCAGCGGTTCCCATTTTCGATAACGCACCAGCGATCGGCCGCAAATGTGCAACACGTCCTTATAAACATTTGCAATGTTAATAATATTAATAACAATAATCATCATCATCTTCGGCAACAATAATTAATCCAGAAATGGTTCGTTCCGATCACAAGCAGGTAGGCTAGAGCCAGTCAGACTCACACCCCTCCGTACTTTCGGCTTATAATTCAAAGTTGTTTGAGGACGCGGCAGTCGTCTCGTCGATTAATACGGCCCAACCAGTCTAGCCGACATTGGGGAATCCTATCAAGTATACTCATAATAGTAAGTTACTGCCGTATATCTGCATGTTTTCTGCCGTCTTAAAGATCATAGCCTGCCACGTGCCTGAGAAATCTTATTTCGGTCGCTTACAAAATAATAATAATAATAATAATAATTAGTAAGTTATATAAATGAAAATATTTCAAATTACAAACACAATGGTGGGATCATCAGAGTACGCACTGACAATTTCAGTAAGAAAGACCTAAACCATGGCCTTTAAAGGTAAATATCCAGTGAGAATTAAGATAGTTATGAACAACAGCACCTTAGAACAAGTGAGCCGTTTCAAATATCTAGGCTGTGAAGTAAGCTATGAATCTGAATATGATATAAGAGAGAAGATAAATAAATTTAGGAATATTTGTGGTACGATTCATAGAAATCTTAAAAATAAAGACACAGCACAATGATTAAATTTTATAAGACAATTGCAATACCCACATTGATTTATGCAAGTGAGGCGTGGGTCATGACAAAAAAGGAATGCGGCAAGATTCAGAGTGCTGAAATGCAGTTTCTTTGAAATACTTTAAATTATACATCGCAAGATACAATAAGATATCAGAGCAGAACTCGAAGTAAAGAAATAAATGAAATTATTTCAATTTACAGAAGACAAAGGTGGGATCATCCGAAAAGGATGACAGAGAATCGATTGCCGAAAGCGTCACTGAACTATAAAGCCATTAGTAGAACAGATGTGGGGCGTCCGAGGATGAGACGGGTGCCGGAACAGGTTTATATAACCTAATACTTGAAGAGAAGAAGAAAAAGAAGTAGGCAGAAGTCTGGAACGGCCTATAAACAATGGTGGGTGGAGGGGTGGTGGGAGGAGGGAGGGAGAGGGAGGAGGAGGAGGAGGAGGAGGAGGAGGAGCTCCTTGAGCTCCAGAACTCCCTCACTATTTTCAATGGTCAAATTTCAATGTCAGAGAATGTTTTAAGAATCAGAAGAGAGTACGAAAACGGCTATTTCGGCTACTAAAATTACAAAGAACAAACAATTCTTTAGAGATTTCATATCCACTTCGTCAACGTGACAATGTCAGTATTTTTGCCCTTTCTGGCTCCATTGGTTTACTGTTGTTGTCACACGCACGCGCGCGTGTTTAAAATTGTGAAATTGTTATAATATATATAATATAATATTGATGTACTGATATCTCTTTAAATAAAGGAGTTAGACAAGGTTGTTGTATATCCTCGATACTTTTAATATTTATTTGGGCGATATCATTAAATGAAGGAAGGAACATTTTAAATGTGGAATTAAGCTTTCTCCGCAATGTACACTTAGTATTATTGTATATGCAGACGATATTGTTATTATACAACAGACAGAAAATGACTTGCAGAGAGGAGTTTTCATCTTGAGGAATTTATGAGAGGAATGGTGCTATCTCTACATAAAAGAAAAACAATGGTTTTTAGAGGGAAGTATCCAGTAAGGACAAAGATAGAGGCAAATGGCAACATTTTGGAGCAGGTATCCAGTTTTAATTATATTGGGTGCAAAATATCTCTCACAGTTGACTGTGATGTCCAAAATAATAAACTCAACACATTTAAACATATATATGTGACAATCCATAGAACCTTAAAATACAAAATTAGGAAAGACACTAAGCTTAAGTTTTATAAGACTTTGGCTGTACCGGTGGCGCTGTATGGATGTGAGACATCGGTACTTTCACAGACAGAGGGAAGATTACATCAGCAGAAATGAAATTTCTCAGGTTGGTGAAATTTCTCATAATACGTAATGCACAGATAAGGCGAAAATTACAAATTGTTAAATTACCGAATAGAATTACGGAATACAAGAGCAACTGGTGTAAGCGTTTGGGAAGAATGCAGCAAGATCGCTTTCCAAAACTTGCCTTGAATTATAAACCCACAGGGTATCGTAGAGGGGCGTCCGGAACAAGCAGTGCAGCCTAATCCACGAAGTGAAGATAATGATGATGACATCGCTTTAATACATAAACAGTTAAACAATATCACTCTATACGCACGCGCGTGCAGTAAGCCAGTGATCTCTATGAATCCGAAAGAACGAAATAAGAAATTACTATTTCTTTTATGAATTTGCTAACTGCTATAATTTTTTATTATTTATTATTATTTATTTATTAGCAGTTAGCAAATTCATAAAAGAAATAGTAAGGATGGCTGCTAATTTAAACAATACGAAGAAATAAGAAATTGCCGAACACTGACGAAGTGAATATGGTCGGTCCCTAAAGCGATCTGCAGAATTAAAATAAGATCTTTAAATTATATTAAGTTTGTAACTTAATATATATTAAGTATAAACTATACTAAATTTAGTTTACTGAAGTTGACTTTTAGTTTAAATAGTATTAATATAATGTTGACTGAGACTGTCACTGAAGTTCAGTATTTCAAGCCTCAGCTTCCACTTTTTAACAGCACAGTAGAAATATAAATTAAAAAGTGTGGGTGAGACGCTACACCGTTGTCTGACCCCTTTATTTGTTCGTGACTAAGTCCGTGACTTTTAAAGGTTCCTTTCCAGTAAGGTATAAACTAGTACTAGTAGTATCATGGAGGGACCGGCTAAGAAATGATGTAAGGAACATCCTTGGAATACGCTACCTTAACTAAAGGATAAACCAGTACAGACAGGATTGGACAGACCATGTTGAAAGGCTGAAATGTTGGTTCACAATCCGAAAGGACGGCGGAATATTGGAAGACAAAGATGGTCGGACCAAGGAGTGCGCAACGGATCGTAAGGTCCATAGCCTGAAAAGGAAGAGGAAGAGGAAGAGGAAGAAGAAGAAGAGGAAGAGGAAGAGGAAGAGGAAGAGGAAGAGGAAGAGGAAGAGGAAGAGGAAGAGGAAGAAGAAGAAGAAGAAGAAGAAGAAGAAGAAGAAGAAGAAGAAGAAGAAGAAGAAGAAGAAGAAGAAGAAGAAGAAGAATTGATATAATGGTATAGTGTTCTTTTACTTTAGAAACAGTGAAAGAAAGGATAGTAGAAATGTGTGGGCTAATAAAGACTTGTAATGACAATGCAGTATAATTAGAATATCAAGTCAAGGCGGCCAAGTAGAGATGGTCTTGTCGGAAGCAAGCAAATGTAACACACATTATCCCTTTGGAAGTAAGCCAAGGAAAAACGCTGAAAACACACATACAGTACAACACATAGATCTATGACAATGTAGGCAATATACGCACGTGCGTTAAGTAGAGTGTGACGATCAGCTGATACACGGTCAACTGATTTACCGAGACTAAACATTACGTGTTCGTTAATTAATCGCTAGTTAGCGGTCACTTTCACGTATTCTTTATTCGCTTGTTTACATGCAACAATTAACCATACCGGAAATTAACAAATGCGTATTTAACAAAAACTGCTGACAAAACAAACTCCAGAAATTTTGTTATATTATTTTCAAGTTAGATTCTTTTCTTCACGGATAATAATAATAATAATTAATATTGTTACGACGGTCTCACTATGGTACAGTGGAAAAACAAAATGCAAGACACTACGGAAGTCACTAAACACCAGCTTTGATTATCACAATTAACAGCTTGTAATCAACACGTTATTCAACAATATTATACTCATACAAAAATTCAAGTTAATTTGTCCACACGCAATATTAATGTCAACTAATAGAGTCCCGCACAATAATAAAACGCATAACACTGCGTCACAATACTTTGAACCTCACTGGAATAAATCGCTACACAAACTGAAACTAAGCGTCGCTCAATGGTTACATTTATACCCCTCTGAGATTCCAGAATAATCCATAATAGACGTCAACTAGACTGGAAAACACTAGAGCGTCATTGATTGCGGCCTTGAACAAGGTGCGCGCGGACCGGTATGGTCTTGGATAGTCTCGCTGGGGACGCGCGACAAGTGTCACGTAATTGTCCTTCATCTCAAAGTAGCAGCAATATGTACGCACACACACATTACAGCCGGGCTCCACTGGAATAGCCGAGAAACACGTAGAATGTTCTGAAATGGCGTTACAATATAAATTAATTACTATAATTATTGTAAATATTAAATATTAATAATAAATATTAAATATTAATAATAAATATAAAATAATATAATAATAATAAATATTAAATATTAATAATAAATATTAAATATTAATAATAAATATTCAATAAAATATTAAATAATAATAATAAATATTAAATAATATAATAATAATAATTATTATAGGTAGAAATCGGGTGTAACAATCTACTGGTTGTAGTGATTAAAATATCATTACTGTTTGGGCAACTACCATTTATAGGCCTCATGATCATCACCATTATCATCATCACCATCTTGAAGGATTAAACTAAGATAGTTTGTTCCGGTCTCAAACGGGCAAATATTAGAGCTGGTCACTCCAGCACTTCCTCGGACGTCCCACACCTCTCCGTCCCTTCTGCTTGTAGTTCCATAGTTGTTTTGAGGATGCGGCAGTCATTCATTCGACGAAGATGTTTCCACCAATTCAGCCGATACTGGGCAATCCTGTCGAGTATACTCATAACATTCAGTTTCTGGCGTATTACACTTTATAGTGTAACCTAATATCATTTACAATATCATACCGGTTACAGTGATCATATTTTTTGTATTATGACAGCAGAGCTGCTCGGTGAACGAGAATTCGCTTTGCATAGTGCTGTACTGTGGGTTCGGCTCCAGACTGAGCCGATCCAACCCAATCAACCTACTGCTGGATATAACAGTCTCAAGCAGGCGGACCTCAGTCAGTAACAACGTGACGTCTGTACGTGAATACACAAACAATACCGTGCAGCTCGGTTAACTGCCGAGTGCTTTCTCTTTGGTGTTGGTGTGGTATAAGCTACAGAACTGTTAGAGAGCACAACAGTCCATGAGCCTAATGCTTGCGTTGTCACGAGGTGGCAATACCTGTAAACAAGTAAATAATAAATGTCAATTATAATACTACTGACTTAGAACACAAAGTTTTTATAGGTAAAAATATAAAATTTTTACCTTGTTGCCTGAACCAGTTCTCGCTTATCATAAGCTTCGTCAGAGGCTTTGCTATAATAAGCGAAAACTGATTCTGGGAACAAAGTAAAAATTTTATATTTTTACCAATAAAAAATGTGTGTTCCGAGTCAGTAGTATTATACTTATAATTAGTTAATCATCATAACTGTTGTCGTCATGGACAACAAAATCCAAGAACAAATGTCACTCCAGTTCCAACTGAAATAAAACTGTATAACTGAGATCGTCCATATCTGAATCAAAAGTAAAGTGGAAACCCAAAAGCAAAGATCAACGAATAGATCTAATCTTGAAAGCAGAACAAATGAACTAGCTAACAGGAAGACGAGCTACAACGAATCCTGAAAACTAACTTACTAATCCAGAGAAGAATAGAAAACCCAATTTGGTATTCACCTTTGGAGATGCTATAAATCACTAACCACAAAAATCCTACAAACAATTCAGTGAAACGTTCTTCACACTATAACAATTGCTCCTTGGTACATCTCCAATAAAACCGTTTATAATGCCTACGAGTTCCTTTCATTGAACACAGTGTAGTCAACATCCATTCCAGCAGATCCAAAGGAATAACATGGAACGTAAAAACCAATTAGTGAAAGAATTATCCTTCAGCACCCACAGAGAGGACTCAAAAGTCAATGGTCACAAAATTTATTTATATAAACTTGTTTGAAAGTCAACAGATGGCAACACGAACATATCACCTTCTAATTACTCAGTGGACTTTAAAGAAAATTTAAAGAATGAAATGAAAAAAAAAGCAAAGTTTAGCACGCACACCTAACCATGGACGAACAGCTGAGACGCACAGTATATACCGTACGCTTTTTAATATTTATAAACGATTACATAGAAAACAAGAAAGGTTATCTCAGGGTGTAGCAATAGGACCGAGTGTGATTCTAAATGTACCGATATTTTCAGGAGACCGTCTTGTAACTGACGATTAAACGGATAGACTCCAATTATCATTTCACAAACTGAATCTAATTGCATCAAATATAATTTAAAGATCTCCATCGATATGGCACTTCATGGTAGTTATCTGGTGCGAACAAAAATCTCAATGACACCCAATTGAACAAATATCACGCCTACTTGTCTGGGCCGTGATGACCGCTACGACTTTAACAGATATTTCATTAACAAACTCCATACACTTCTAGCCGTGTGCAGCACACTAATGATAACTACAAGTGGAAAAGACTTACAGTAAACAAATTGAAATTACTGTAAGGTCACGACTCGCCCGATATTATGGGAGCGAATCTTGGGTATCGCGACTGAGAAAAATCGACTGTAGCACGCAAGTCGGTACGGTGACATCTTTCATGCTACAAACCATCAAGACATAAAATTCCTTACGTGTATGAAGAATGTAATCATAACATTCCCGTGTACGGGAATGAATTTGATGAGGAAAGAGCACATCAGAAATGATTAAAAAACTTTTACGATAAATAAAAATTAAACTGAAACAATAAAAAATTACAATTAAAAATTTCAATTTATTTCGATTTACAGAAGACAATGGAAGGATAATCTGCAAAGAATGACAGAGGATCGATTGCCGAAGCAGCATTGAACTATAAACCCATTATTAGAAGAGCCGTGGGTCGTCCGAGGATGAGATGAGTGCCGAAAGAGGTTTATATAACCTAATCCTTGAAGAAGAAGAAGAAGAAAAATTACACGAACAGGAGGAAAGTCTGAGGAAACATCTTGACAGAATGGAGAATGGCAGAATACTCTAAATGATCTACCACCAAAAGCAAATGGGAATAAGAAGATCTGACGGAAGTGCTAGGAATAAGGAAACTGCAAAAGGCCGCTAGGGCTTTATTCGGTGAAAGAGAAAAAGAAGGTTAAAAAAACAAGAGAACTTCTATCGTTAATTTATTTATGAACGAATATATCTAAACCGGCAGAAGTATTATGGATATTCTTATGAAATAATACGAACGTCTGACGTCCCACCTTCTTACCGGAGCTGGTAGTGTAAAGACAGCATGACAGTCTCCGTATGCGTGCCTTATCTCTGGCGTGCAGGACATAAAATCCAGAATTACCTATGTATGTCACACACAATGCAATACCGTCCGTTAGACCGTTAAGTGGCTGGTTTAACGGTAATTAACACGGACAGAGGCTTACACGTTATGCGTACATTTTACGCTCACTGGGTATGTAGCAGACAACGTACTGACACGGTCATATAAACACACACACAACGGTTTCTACCGTTTGTTTCACATTGATATTCCCAGTCTGTCAAATATTTTACGCTGATAATTTTAATTAACTTTTTTCTAGACAATTTATCCGCTACCGTATATTTACAGAAGCGGATTAGAAGCGCGTGGTGTCCTATCCTGCCATCAGACCTGGTACCCCCCCCGATTCAAAATTCAACCTTTTATCCATTATTTACACTGATAAACAGCATAAAAAGTTTTGAAAGTTAACAATTATTTTATTAAACTCTCAAATTAAAACAAATATTTGGCTAAATAGTGATTACAATGACCATAGTAGTGCTTAAGCTTAGAAAATACTAGTCGATCCATTTTTGTCTTGATTTTGCCTTAAGGAAGACTTGTATAATTTCTTCTAAACCGAGCGATTCAAGTATCTTGCTTTCAGTATTCAACCTCGCTAACGAAGATAATCTCTCATCTCCCATAGTTTAACTCAACATATCTTTGATGCGTTTTAATACAGAAAACGATCTTTCAGATTCGCAGTTAGCTATTGGAATTGTAAAAAGGTGACGATAAGGAATGTACTGTATATATGTTCGGAATGCATCAATCATTTTAAAATCAATAATCCAGTTTAATGCTCTGACCGGACAAACTGTAGTATCATGGAATCTATCGTCTTCATTCGAACGATTTGAAAAAAAACTTTATTCTTGCAGTTGTACTCGTGGCACAAAGTGCTTCAATTCTATTAGAAGATCGTTATTCAAATCGATCTACTAAACTTCTATAAGAGCTTTCACTTGATTTTCCAACTCGATACTCTCCATGGTTAATAACTACAGAAGAAACCTTTGCTCAAAGTTTGTCCGCTATTTCAAATAAATCAGCTATTTCCGATCTGACGATGAGCTGAGAAGCTTGAAAGCGCTAATCGGAATAATTTTTCTATAGCGGTGTGCAACACTGAGAATTCTGTTTGTCCTTTGAAATTGTTTGAAACAGAGAAGCACTAGAAATACCAAAAGAGGCCAAAAAAGCAAACGCGGAATCAGGTCGTAGATAATTGAAGACGTAATAAAAATTAAACATTTAGGCATTGACATTAATTGTAAAAATACCACAAAAAATCAACTAACCAATCAGGCGCGAACGTTGCAACCAAAATTTGGGCTGCTTGAATAATTTTGTACGCAATAATAAAAATCTAAGAAAGGAAACTAAAATAAAAATAAACAGAATTATCACTGTTGAACACCACTATAGAAAAATTATTCCGATTATCGCTTTCAAGCTTCTCACCTCATCGTCAGATCGGAAAAATCTGACGATGCCGATCTGATGATGAGCTGAGAAGCTTGAAACCGCTAATCGGAATAATTTTTCTGTAGTGGTGTGCGACAGTGATAATTCTGTTTGTGATTATAACCACTAACACAACTTTCTTAATTAAACTTAAAATAAGAATACATAAAAACTAGTTATAAGGCCAAGACTCAATTATGGGTGTGAAAACAGAGGGGGACAGACAAGCGAATCAGCGGCAATGAAGATTTTATGGAAAATAGCATATAAATTTGTAAGAGATAAAGTTAAAAATTCCGTGATTAGGGATTAAATGGAAATTCAACTTCTGACCTATTGTATAAATCAAGAAAATCTACTGGAATGAACATATTGATTCTACGGAAGAGATAGATTAATCAAGAGGTTTAGACATTCGAAACAAAACTTGAAAAGGAGTTTGAGACATCCTACATTAAGATAGATAGACATGTCAGCCAGCACTGATGAACAGGCGGAACAAGTCATAAGCTTAATGCGAAGAAGAAGAAGAAGAAGAAGAAGAAGAAGAAGAAGACGAAGAAGAAGAAGAAGAAGAAGAAGAAGAAGAAGAAGAAGAAGAAGAAGAAGAAGAAGAAGAAGAAATGGTTCCATTTTTCATCTTAGTTTTGTTATTGCTCTGGCCATAGGCTACATATTTCAAGGAAATATTTCAATTTACCCTATAGGCTATATCAGAAGGATTTAAGTACGTTAGACGGAAAGAAAAGGTAAAAAAATCATATAAAAATATTATTCTTAATCTAATGTGACGTTAATTTCAAGGCCTGTTATTAAGTATAAGTCTGAATCATGTTACTAAGCCTTTCACTCTCTCAATAATGTAGAGATTTGTTTTTGGCCTCACTACTGTGGATACACTGTTTACATCTACATCTACATCTACATCTACATCTCTCTCTCTCTCTCTCTCTCTCTCTCTCTCTCTCTCTCTCTCTCTCTCTCTCTCTCTCTCTCTCTCTCTCCCTCTTTCTTTCAGCCATCTGCCACAACTAGTTGCATACTATTCACGTTCACAAGTCATAAGCAGTTATAATATGAACAAACAAATAAACGAATACATTTTTTGTTGTTGGTCTCCTGAAGATAAAAGCAAAGTAACATTTCATAATTGCTTCAAATACTGTATAACGAGAAACAGCATAAACAAAACAAAACGTTCACTGTCCGTGTGAAAAACAAACACATACGTAACGAAGTCAGAGAATTGTCAGCGGCGGGTAAACGCCGCGCCGGTGAATGCAGATAATGTTAACCAGTCTCTTGTCAATCGGATCACGTGCAACACAACACATGATTTCATTAAACAGCTGTTTACATGCAGCAGGTGAGTATCGAATTATTACCATTGTAACACAAATATATGATGTAAGGTTCGTTTAAACCTTCTTGTTCTTCAACGTTGTTACGCTCCACTGTCTTGAGCGTCGATCTGTAACAAGCCACTGTTCTTCTATGTTAATCCCCACTGTTGTGAGCGCCAATTTGTAACACAGATCTGTTACAAATAAATAACTTCTTTGTGTAGATTCAAAGAAAAGAAAAAAAGTTTGATTACAAAAAAAATTTTTTTGTAAAAAAAAAATTTTGTTTGTTTGTTATTGTAATAATTTAGAAATAATCCTGGTTCTGTGTTTTGTTTGAAATTTGTGACGATTTTAAAAAACATCGAAATCGCACAAATAAAAATTTTTATTTTTAATAAGTAAGAGTATTATCCACCCTTACCTATACCCAGATTCCTGAATCAACTTGAAATTGTCCAGTACCAACACGCCAAGAAAGGTATTAAGTAAAGAATAATAATAATAATTACTTTAATTATTAAAAATGCGACTATATAAATAAAGAAATCTCTAAGTTGTAATAAAGTTAGCATAAAGTATTTACATTCTAATTAATGAATAATTAATAATATATAAAAGTACGAACTATTTTCTTAGTGCGTAAATACGCACCAGCTTACTGAGCCCTCGCCCCTAAACTATACGCGCAGTCGCCAGTAGAACTTCGTCATGAAAAGATGTGAGTTTTGTGTTGTCTACATACACGTAAGTGTATGCCGTTAAACGAATATCCAGTGTAAGATGATTTTATTTTGAAAAATGTAGTGTGTGTAGAGTTAGAAAGAATATACAGAAAGGAAAAATTAGCCAACACATCTCTTTTAAAAATATAAAACTGTAAGTTGTAAGAAATGTAACTAACAGACTTTAGTACTGCAAAGTAAGAACTATAATTAAGGTGTAAAATGTGAACTACAAAATCCGGACGAAGAAAAGTCAAACTACAACAGTATGAACTTCAAGTAAAAAACCGATCGTCGAGAGCAGACATAATCAACCCGATGTAGCTTCAAGAGGAACCACGTACTCCATCCATAGAAGACGACAGGAGATGCCCTCCAAGGATCCAACAACAACCTCATATTAAATTCAGGTGATATCCAAACACAACATTTGTAAATTTTCGTTTCAATAAGAGAAGTAACAAAAGAACACTAAAGAACTTTAATAATGTAAAGAAGAAATTATCAGATTTGTAATTTTTGTAATGAAGTAGTAGTAACAGCACTATATATAAATGTAAGATAATAATGTAGATTACCACCAATATTATTCTTCCAATAATTTGGTTGAAGTTTGTAATACATTAATTATTTTGAGAAAGTTCAGACCCGGATCCGAGGTATTTAAAACTAACATCTAGATGAGTAATTTTTGAGATAAAAGGAATAATAAACTTAATATCTTTAAAGCAGTAAAAGCAGAATTTACTAAAGTAAATTTTCTTTAAAAAGAAACAAAGTCAAACATAATATTTGAATAGTAATAAAGAGATGTTTTCGCTAACACCAAATGAGTGAATAAATCTGCGCAAACCTTGTCAATTTCCTATGTCATATTTGTGTTGTAATTTGTTGGTAAGGATGTTTTACTAACAACGGCAGCTAGTTTAATTAACTGGTAAAGAATTGAACTAGTTCCCGACTTTTGTGTTGTCTTAACAAGGGAGACGTCACAAATTTGAAAATTCTGTGAGTTTATTTTGGTTAATTGTTACACTTCTGGTAGGCCTTAACTAAATCCGGAGTTAATCAGATTATCTTCTTGCTGTAATCGATTAGTGATTTTCAGCGCTGCTCCAGTATATCACTTTCAGTTAAGATTTATCGTCTTGCAGTAAGTCCTGTAGTTAGTTAAACTCTTAATATTTAAGATGTGAAATAATTGTAAAATCCAGATCATTGAAATAATTTGATTTATTAATAATAGTTCTTAAAAATCGATTTAAAATCGATGTTGAGCAAATATTCGACTCTTTCACAGGGCTATATCGATTTGCGATTACAGGTTATTTTTTATATTAATATTGAAAAAAGGTTCTTATAACGATTATATTTATATAGTCAGAGAAGGGTAGGCCTAGAAAGTATAACATGTACAAAAATATAAGTCTTAAAGGTAAAAAATGACAATTTGTTAATAATATATAATGTTTGTAGTATACAATTTATACCCAATTGTTGACTAGACGTCTTGTTGCTGGTTGGTACTTTGCATCACGGGAAATTCACAATGGCGGCACGTCTCGCTGTGGAATATTACTGCAACTTGATGGTTGGAAATTCTGATAATAAATTCCCCTTCACCACTGTTTTATTGGTCTCCGTGATAGTGTATATTGTCTATTGTGTTGTTCTGGTATCCTGGATAAGTGTTCAGTGTTCACAGGTGTTAATTGTATTATTTTAGATGTATTGAATGTTTACTGTTTATGACGAAAATTCGAAAAGTTGTTACAAAGTGAATTATTAATGTTAGGTTGTTAGAACGGTTTAATTTACTTGTATTGTGTTGTGTATTGTTTGTTTTCACTATTGTGGTAGAGTATTTCACTGATTTTAAGTCAAAAAGTGTCAATTTAGGTAACTCTCGTATTTCACTTATTTTCAACTTTTACTCCATTACATTTCGTTATACGGTTTTAGAACGCGATTCAGCATCGACCGTTCCCGTTGAATGTTAACAAAGAACTAACTTACTTCCTTCGTCTTAGGAAATATCTTGCCAAGTTAATATTGGAAAAGTATTGTTAAAATAATTTTCATTTCCTTTCTACATAATTATAAAGTACATTATATATGGAATATTTTTAGTTTATTGATTGCTTCCATTAACTATTAACCACATAATTGGTTTATTTATCTCATTATATTTAATTTGATATGTCATAGTCCATATTTGTTGAGATTTTTGTTAAAATAGCCACATTTCTTTCTTTTTGGAAATCTAGGCCCAAAACTCTGTTTCCTGTTCTTGTACAAAAATCCTGCCATTTTAGGTGTTATAAATAAAATTATAATAAATTTCAGATGGTCACAAATCTTTACCTTTCCTTAATCCCTTATAAATTTAACATTTGAACTGTCTTTTAGTGATAATTCATTAATTTACTATTTCTCCTCTGAAATAGTTATTTTTTACATTTCGAAAATTTTTAATAATTTAAGACATTTTTCTATATTACTCTTTTAAATCATAGGATCATTTACAGTAGTTAGTTATCGATCCACCTTACATAAATCTTGTTAGTTTACATGGTTCATTGGTTAATTAACTAGTTTATATTAATTTTTGGGAATTCATAATTTGGCCTAGAGTTTAGTATTTTACATATATGGGTTTTTCAAATAAAGTTAATTCTATACCTCCTCTGACTTTTAAAAGTTAACATAACATGAAATAACATTGTTTACATAATTATTGATATTTGTAGCATCTAATTCATGGTACTTATACAAAAAATAATATTTGACATTTACTAGCAGTCTTCAATGTTAGACATGTTTGCTGGAACTATTTTGAACATACATTTTAAACTATTTACAAATTAATACAGCATCCATACCTAAACATTTTAATCTGTATGCATGCTGTTATGTAACTCAAACATCTTACACAAAATATAAACCTTATTCTATTATAACTCTTTTAAAGTGGAGTTCACAGGCTTTGAACATTATTAGCCATTTAATTTCTTAATTTTTATTTAAACTTAATTAATTTTCAGTCCTTTCTGATTATATTCTATTATTATCTAACCCCTTGATATAGTGAACATTCCCCACATACTTCCTTTATTATTAGCATTATTATGAATGTTTTGATATAATAAATTGACCTTATTTGTGAAATATTGGAAATATTTTTCCTTTTAATATTTCATCATTGTTAATTATAAAATATAAAAGTTATTTAATAGCACCTTGTTTAAGTTATAGTTGCACATTAACTTGAAGTTTATTACATTTAAAAACACTACACTGGTACACATTCACTGTTGGTTCTGACTTATGTTTGAGTTTTATTATATTCTCAGATCAGACCTTTAGTCATAATGGACTGTGAAGATTTGTTTATTTTACCATATAATAACTTTAGTTGGTGCACTTCTTATCATACTATTCAATACTTTTGTCTATAATTAAATTACAATTTCATAAGGTTTTGGAGTGTTATACTTTCTTTAATGGTATTAACATTCGGTTTGGGGTTCATGGTAGTTAATAATAGGTTTTTATTGTGGTTCTCCCATCCTATATCTTCCTTTCTTCTCTTCTTCCTTCTTGGGTAAACCAAGGTACTTTGTTTTATTTTGTCCGATGGTTGGTTCGGGGTATCTTCTTTATCACCTGCTTTAAATTTCTTCTTTCTTCTTGGGTTCGGTGTATCTTCTTTATCATCTAACCAACTTTACTCTTCTTTCTTGATTTCGGGATATCTTGTTTATCACCTGCTAATAAACGTCCTCTTCTTGTTTCTTCTTGTGTTTGGGGTATCTTGTTTATCACCTGCTCCTAAATTACCTGGGTAATCTCCTGATTTTTTAATGAGTTTCCTTTTAATTTATTGGCTTGAATTTCATAGTTGCATTTTTAATTGTTTTTCTTTTATAGTGGTGTTTTTCTTTGAAGTGTGATTTTATTTTCATTTGAAATTCTTGGTTATATGTAATTTAATTATTTATATGATCTTAATTGAATTAATTATTAGTGGAATATCTGTCACGTTACAGATTGCCCTCCTCCAGAAGTGATTTTTTCAGACTATACTTGGTTTGTCTGAAACAATTGCTTATGATAATTATTATAGTTTTTTAGTATTCTTGACTTCCTTCCATTTCAAAATGTTTTCTTCTATACATTTGAGCTTATTTCCTTTTCATTCCTACTTGATCTTCCTTGATAGTAATAATCATCTGAGTTTCATATTTATTATTTCATATTCATTTTTCTTCTTAGTATTTTATCCTTGGGATATTTATTCCCTATCATTCCCTAACATGTGAGCTGGTTCAGTTCAGAGAGGCACTGTACGCTACTTCCTCTGCTGTCCAATACTTCACTTCTATTTGAGTACAGAGGCAAATCATCTCTGCTCAAAAAACATATTAATACTGCTGGAATTATCTACAGACAGTAAAAAAATTACATCAGAATAGTACACTTTTGTTACTATTTAAAAATATCTTGGGATACTTCACTTCTTATATTGCTCAGAGATTTTAATATTCCTATCTCAGTTGTTCTTCTGACTCGTTGACTTGATGGTTATTTCATTTGGTATCATGGTGGGAAGCTCTTTTATTAATATAATTATCAATAGTTATTATCATATAAAGTTTTTGGTTATTAATGCTTTATTCCTTTCTGGTTTTTATTACAATCTGTTTTTGTTTATTGTAGCATATAATTCATGACATTTTTTGTTTCTTTGTTTTTATTTGTTCCACTTGTTCCATGTTCTAGAACTTTCTTATACTTGTCTTTATTACATTTGACACTTAACTCATGATCATTTCATTATTGATTTATTTAATTACATTTATAACTTTGGTTCTATTCTTAAATTACTTCTCTCTTGGTTTTTTATTCTTTCAAATGAACGTTTTAATTAATTTGTTAATGAGGTCATTGTTTCTCCTTATACCACTTCAAAGTTTTATTATTTTATTTCCACATAAGTTTCTGTATTTAATCAATCATATCACTGGTTTTTATTTCTTTTCGTATCATTTCATAGAAGGTTTTTACACTTTATTGGTTGAAATTAGACATTATTATTCTTTTAGAATTGATTGGTTTAATTCTAAATTCTTTTCCTTTCATATCTCATTATGTTTTTCTATAAATATGGTAAATATATGGTATTAGTACCATCAATATGGTATGAATTCTCTTCTTTTTATTTCCACCATAGTTCCTTCATTTCTAGATTGTAGTAAGGTGCTCTTACTTAATTTTTTAATTTTGTAGGTGTTTAACCTCTCAAAATTCTTCTCTTTTTATTTTCTCAAATGGTTTCTTTCAAATTGTTAGTAGTAAGTTGTTCTTACTTATATATTTTTGAATTTTGGGGGTTTAAATTCAAAATTCCTTTTATATTATATTTCCATAAATTTTTTATAAATAATTGGTTTGTAAGGTGTGCTTACAATTTTTTTTTTGAATTTTCATGATTTATTCAAAATTCTTTTATATTATATTTCCAAATAGTTTTTTCATAATAATGGTAGTAAGGTGATCTTACACTATTTTTGAATTTTCATGATTTTCAACTTTTTATTCAAAATTCACAAAATTCAATCTTCTTTTCTTTATTTCAAATGTATCTCTTATTATTATATTTTCTTTTATACCCAGGTGGATGATTTTTATTTGTCGCACAGTTGCTCATATTTCCTCTGTAAGGTTTAGTTTCTTACATAAATTCCTTTCTTCAATCCCCGTTTTGTTTCTTTGTCCATTCTTCTTCTCAATTGTAATTATTTTCTTTTTCTTAGACACGGTTTTTTGCCGTCGTCGGTTATCATGACATCCGTCCCTTTTTGTGGAGGTGTTTAGTATTTGATTTAACCGTAGCCTGTCATTTCAGTTGCTCTCATTGTCCGGATGACCATAGTCTTCATAATTGTTCCGGTCCTAGTGACATCTCTGGCCTTTGCCTTGTATTTCATTCTTCTAGCCGTTATTCCTTTGTTGGCCACAAAGCTTATGTGGTTCCCTTTATCATATTGTTTTATACACCAATACATCTCTGGTCTATCAATGATTAATGATACTATTGACACTCTACTATATATTCCTATCCCTGTTGTATTCCATTTACCTCTGGTTCTTTCCCATTGGTAAACTACTGTTTGTTGGTACATTATTTCTGAGATTATTTTTAATCTCCTTCCATAATCTCTGTAATTCCTGATTTCTTCATGGTTGGTAATAGGGATATTATTGACATCCATTAAACCATGGTTCATCATCTCCATTTCTTCCTTGGTTTTCATTAATTTCCTTGGATGCGTTCTTCTCATTTTCTTTGGTTCCACTTCCTTATCTTTAGTATTTTCCTTGTTTCCGTTAGTTTTCTTTTCAAGTAATACTACTACTTGTTCCTCTGTTTTGTCGTTTGGTATTTCTTCTGTTTCTAGTTTGCTATCATTTTTTATTTCTTTGGTCCTCTCATTTCTTAATTCTTCTCTTTTTAATCTGTCCTCTTCCATTTTTTTATTCATATCATCCATTTTCTTCATCATCCATTCGTGGTTCTCGTCCATCTTTTTCATCATCGACTTTTGATCCTCTCTTATTTCCAGGAATATTTCCATTATCTTGTCCCACTTCTCTTCTCGTGTAAGTTCTGCCATTTTGCTTGTTGTTGTATTCTGCCTCCTTCTCGACGGTATAATCGCTGCCAAGCTTAATTAATCAAGCCCTCTAGTTGGACGCCAATTTGTAACACAAATTTATGATGTAAGGTTCGTTTAAACCTTCTTGTTCTTCAACGTTGTTACGCTCCACTGTCTTGAGCGTCGATCTGTAACAAGCCACTGTTCTTCTATGTTAAGCCCCACTGTTGTGAGCGCCAATTTGTAACACAGACCTGTTACGAATAAATAACTTCTTTGTGTAGATTCAAAGAAAAGAAAAAAAAATTTTGATGAAAAAAAATTTTTTGTAAAAAAAAATTTTGTTTGTTTGTTATTGTAATAATTTAGAAATAATCCTGGTTCTGTGTTTTGTTTGAAATTTGAAAATTCTTGGTTATATGTAATTTAATTATTTATATGATCTTAATTTAATTAATTATTAGTGGAATATGTGTCACGTTACACCATGCGAGCGAGAAGCAATTAAAAGTGAAAGAAAGAGTTGGAATAAAACGCGCGATTAAAAACACATTATCTTTTTCCTTGTCTTGTCCCGTTATCCTTCAAGCACTGTTGTCATTCCTCTCCGTTCAACGAAAAAGCTTCCGTCTCACTCTTCGCCCTGCACCACTGTGCGATTTCAAGGTGGCACTAAAGTCCCCGGGCGGAACTATTCTACGGAACTCCTACTGTTGTTTCAAATATTTTCCTGATGAACGAGCGTTTCGTAGAATATTATTTAATTAGAAAGCATTTCATGAACACTCGGTTAGATAGGTTGCTTTAGGTCGATCACCATGCTTTAACAACTTTTAATTTAACAAAGACTGTGTTTATCCCAGACTGCAATTGATGTCTCAAACGGATGCTATTACACAGCTCGTACAAGGCAGGCCGCGTACAGCATAAATGGCCGGTACTTTAGAAAACGAGAAGTAGATAAATAATCAAATATTTATTTACATGTATTTCGGTTGGCATATGAGAATGTGAACAAATAATTTTTTGTCGTAAAGAATTACCGTCAACTATAACAGAATGCCTACATTATTCTTGTTATTATCACTACTGCCACTAAAAGAGGACTGTAGCTTAAAGTAACAAACCAAAAATATTCTATACATGGTAACAGTATTGTACAATACAATAACATGAGTTACTACAACGCAGCTCGCGTCGAGAGCCACACAGAAGTCGAATAATTTACTGAAGTGCTATTGAACGACCCGAGTTACGAGTGTTACAATACAAATTTGGTTCGCTCTGTCCTGATTCTGTTCTCTTTCTCGAGTGTTGTTTCACAGCCATAAAAAGCCCTCCGCATGCAACTGTCAGTGTGGCGTCTCGAAATATGGGCCCATAAATTTTAATTGGCACTTTCAAGTTGGAGGTTGCGCGCTAAAGGACGCATGTGTCTCGGTCATAATACAGTTTGGGGGAGGGTGTTGCCTTAAATGGACGGAATTAAACTCAAGTCGCAGTTCGGCTTGCAATCGGGTGATAAGACATTGAGACTTTCGTAAATAAATATCTTCTTTCAAGTAGAAGAAATAGTATGTATAGAAGAATAAATAGTATGCATTATTCATGATAATAATTATAGACTCCTTTTGTAGGGTGGCTCCAAATGCCATCCTGGGTATCACACAGGCTAAGTCGATCTGTAGTTTGAAAAATGGTACTTGATTTTATGGCGCTGCCCCTTATCTCTTTGATTAACTGTGACCAAGTGCCGTACCAACTGGTCTACTTAGCCCCAATCATTATCTATTACATCATCATCATTGCTGCAGTGTTTAGGAATCTGGTAGTTTCGTTTTCAAAATCTGATAAATTTTTTCTTTGATAATCTTATCATTCATCATCATCAGCGGCACTACAACCCTGGGCGCCATTGCAACCATTCTCCATCTCGCCACCTCAGCTTTGGTCTTCCCACTTTCCTTTTGGCATGTACTGTATTTCATACTGGAAGCGGCGCTTTACAGTGTCCAGGGCGTTCATCCTAATAGCATGACCTGCTCATCTAAGCCGTCCTATATTTTGGTTATGGTCATGTCGTGTAGCAGGGTATATAACTCTTCATTAGTTCTTTCCTCCTTAACCTCCCTCCTTCAATGGCTCATATATTCGTCTTTTTCTTCTCTATGTTGCCAACGCATTCTGTATGCTTCTGCTCAGAATCCACGTATCTGAAGCATACAATAGTATTGGGACAACCAATTTCTTGTCATCCTTTGTTGCTCTTGACAGCAATTTGGATTCAAATTTCCTTTGTAAGCTGAAGTAAGCCTCGTTAGGAAGAACAGGGCTTCTTTGGTTGATCATCCTATATTTCTTCTTTATTTTGCTTTGAACTTGTCAGGTAGTCCTTGTTTACGCATCCTTTCTAAAGCTCTATCCATTTTTCACATGAAATTAATTTTTCTCTTTTACTTTTTCATTTATGTTATAATAGTTAATTCGTTGCGAATGTTTTGGTATTCTTTTACAGTTCGAAGGAATTTCATATAGAATACTGTATTTTATTTAATATTATTGTGTCCATAACTCATGGCTATCACGCAACGAAATAGAGGTACAGGGACAATGTTAATTCGTTAACCTGTTGTACACTTTTGTACAGCATAATGTTTTAGCTCCTAATTACTAACTAAAAAGTCTTGCCCACTTCCTTTCACCGACTTCTCCTTCTTTGCAAGTATAAGGGTCAAAGACTATTACGTCGTCCGTTATTACAACTGATCACTTCATTTTTTATAGGCCGTCCCAGACTTCTGCCTTCTTCTTTTTCTTCTTCTCTTCAAGTATTAGGTTATATAAACCTGTTCCGGCCTCCCATCTCATCTTCGGACGACCCACGTCTCTTCTACCAATGGCTTTATGGTTCAGTACCGCTTTCGGCAATCGATTCTCTGTCATCCTTTTCGGATGATCCCACCTTTGTCTTCTGTAAATTGAAATAATTTCATTTATTTCTTTACTTCGAGTTCTGCTCTGATATCATCATTCCATATTCTATCTTGCAATGTATAATTTAAAGTATTTCGGAGACTGTACTTCAGCACTCTGAATCTTGCCGCATTCGTTTTTTGTAATGACCCACACCTATGTCAATGTGAGTATTGCAATTGTCTTATAAAATGTAATCCTTGTGCTGAATCTTGTTTTATTTCTAAGATTTTTGTGGATCGTACCACAAGTATTCATACATTTATTTATCTTGTCTTTTATACCATATTCAGATTCAAAGCTTACTGCACAGCCGAGATATTTCAACTTCTTCTTCTACCTTTAGGCATATACTTTGTACTCACGTGAGTTTTTCTTGATGAGTCTGTATGCTCTACGTGATCAGACCATTTCGGTCTATATTCACTCACCATGTCAGTCACTGGTCGGACAGAAAACTCATGCCGGATGTCCTCATTCCTTTTCCTATCTAACCTGATATACCCGATCTAAGGAACCTCATCTATGCACTTTCCGGTCTTTTATGTGAATTCGCCATTGTCCATCCTTTCATGGACATAATCCATATATCACCCAATAGCATGGAATTAACTATGCTAATTGGGAGCTAGAGATGCTAATTCCATCTAGCATGGAGTTAGCCGTCTAGCACCCAGTATCGAGTGAAGGCTTCCCTTAACTCCGTTCATCACTTCCTGTCCTGAACTGTTCTTATCCAGGCTGGTTGGTCACATAATTATAGCGTCCTGCATGTCGCTCTCTCAATGTCCTCTATATCCAAGGTGTCCCTTGCACAACTTATTGCTTGCTCTATCGTTTGTTTTGTTTCTGGCTATGTTCCCTGCGGACTACCTCTCCTCTGAGTATGTTATTCACCTGTATTCTTTCTCTTAGGTATTCGTTTCTTCTTGTATCTTTCTGCGCCGCTTGAAGCGTTCCCTTTGTCATGGTTCTTTGGGATATTTTCAGTTATTCGCTTACTGAACTGTTCTATATAAGTGGTCATGTTTGAGAGCCGTATGTGAGTAATGGTAGGACACACTAATCGTACCGCGTCGTTAGCACGTAAGGAGGTGTTTTCCCGATAATTTGTTTTTTAAGTTTCAAAAATAGTGCCCGTTCTTAGCTATGTATGTCTTCATTACAAACTCCAACACTGTTCGTTACAAACAGGCATTCAGTTCGTTAAACTAAGAAAACACATATGACAGCACTTATTGTTGCTTACGTATTATGGCACTGAAAAGAAATAGGCCTACGTCTTGCCTCTATTTATCCAGGATAATTAGCGAAGTAAACACACGAGTGTTTGAGCGACCAATCAACCGCGATCGGACAGCAAACATTGACATGCATTGCGAACTGTGAACGTGCTTATAGAATTATCACCGATGTCTGCGTCTTCCTGGAATACGCCGCTAACAAACATTTCCACTAGTGTCTCCTTCAGGGGAACAGTCTATCGACAGATACAGCCCCCTCATTTAAATCGTTGCTCGTCAGAATCAAAGCGACTCTTATTAGTCGCAATTAATTTTTACTTCCATGTTCCATAAGGAAATGGAAGTATGGTGATGGCGAAAACAATAAGGGCTGATTCTGATTGTACTACCTCAAAACATGAAGAAAAGTCATTTTCCGAAAAGTGTCGGTGTGCAGAATTTTTTCTATGGTGAAGGATAACTGGCGCAAATTCAAACAGAATCAAATAATTTTGAATCAAGGTAGCTGAAGGGGGGGATAATGTTTTATATATTATAACGTTATCGGCAACAAAGAAGTAGTTTATTGTTAAAATTCCTTCCCGGACTGTTTGGCTGTGGTCCAATGTTTTCTGCAAAACCAGACGTTTCGGCAGTCCCATCGACTGCCATTATCAGTGAAAATCGTGCGCGAGACGGGTCGGCTCCGCTGGATATGTAAGCTGCGGTTAATGAATACTGATTGTGGCGACGCTGCGTCAACGTGGACTCAAAATGGTAACCTCATCTTACCATTTTAAGACACGTTATTATAACAAAGCGCTTCGTATGTTAAGTGGTCTGAGCGCGCGAGCTGTAAAAAAGCGATTTCATTCGCCATGCCTCCCTGTCCTGTACTGTGCATTATCCTTCAGCTCTCTATAGAAGGAGAGAGCGAGAGAGAGAGAGAGGGGGGAGAGTTGTGCACGAGGATTATTATAGTAAATGTGATTTGAATAAAAGTGCTTAAGTGCTTTAATAAAATACGCGTCAACCGTTTTTATTGATGATTGTACAGAACTGAGTTACTACCCCAAAGCTAGCAACCTACATAACAATTACATTAAAAAAAAAAACACGTAATTACATGTGATAATTTTTCTATTTACATGTTCCCACGATGAGTGATTTCCTAAAAATAAATCTTCTTCTTACTCTATGCTTTAGGACTACGACCTGTTGCGCCCCTGACCGTCGTACATCTTACGATCCACAACCACCAGACAGAAATCCGCCATCTGATAACTACGTGAGGTGTAGAGGGAGCTCTGTCTGTGTGCGCGTGTAAGTATGGCTTTGTTACTATTAAAACCATGCCAGACAAGACCGCTGAATTATGGGCCTCCAGCGACCGGGGTGGGCAAGCAAACCGACTACTGACCTTGACTCGATCCCACGACATCAGCACAGCCGTTGAGATTGTGAGTCTCGAGCGTTACCACTGTGCCAGCGGTAAACTATAAATAAGTCACATAATTATTAAAAAGTCCAAACAAGTCTGGAAATATAAACCTACAGGATACAGGAAGACCCAGGAAGAAATGTATCCGATCTGTGAAGGCGGAACAGGCAGCATCTTGTTATGAAGACGATGAGAAGAATAAAAAAATAACACTACATTTCCGATTCCAGTTAATAATTACACTTTTCAATAATTGTAGTCTGTCCATCGATACGCTTCGTCGTGCAGTCCTCCCATTCCACCCGTCGACGTTCAGATGGTCTTCGTTCAGATTGTCGTCCTCACTGCCCTTGCCTATCTTCCTAGCCTCCTCACATCTTCCTATTTGTCTATCTTTCTCCTCCTTCGTACCATCCCCTTTTTTTCAAAAAATTTACTACATCATTTTTAAAAATCGTAGCTCTTCTTATCACACTATTCCTTACTCTTTCTCTCTTTCGTCTTGATTTCTTGCTACTCTTCTAAAAAAATCCGCTTTCGTAGCTCGCAGTCGCTCCTGTTGTCTTCAACGAATAGTCTCTGTTCTTCACTGTCAACGTCTCCACTCCACAGAATAACATACTTTTAATATTGATTTATACATTGTTGGTTTTGTTCTAACCAACATGTTACCGCTCTTCAACTTATAATTTAATATTTTAATACTTTTCTTCCTTATAGGCCCGCCAGCCTTTCCTGAAACAGTCATCTGCGCCGACCCAATGCATGAAGTATAGCTTACCCCCAAATTTCAAGTACAGCTAAGTTATCTAGAGAGAAGAGAGGGGAGACAACGCTATAACGTTCACTGTCTCAGTTCCATATCATTTCCCTCTCTGTCTCACACATATGCTCCCTTAGTTCTCGCCAGTCTTGTTGCAGCCGATGTTCACGCTATGAAACACTCCATAAAACTGTTCTGTGCAAGTGCGAAGTGAATGAAAATTTTGTTAACCTCGCAACGACGTGTTTGTCTACTGCGCACCGAGACCCTAGTGTTCAATTTACATCGTCCTGCATCTACTTATAAATCATATAATTATAATCGCATATGATTCTACAATTTCTGAATTATCGCTGAACCTAAAAATGTGAAGTGATTAATTTTGTTGACTTTAGTTTCTTCTAAGAAAGATTATGTCTTCACAGAGGTAGAACCCATTTAGACTATTCTGTACATGAGACAGGTTCTGAACGATATATTCTGCACATCATACTTCGGACTGAAAGTGAAAGCAGAGAAGCAAGATGAATGGCGAGCTGATGCCAACCAGCTTGCGATCTGCTAACCTAGAGAGTGAACTCTTTCTAGTTCTGTAAAATCATTACTGGATGCCAGATGAACTGGCTTTCTCAAATTTACATTTAATCCTCACTTTTTACACGGTTCTTGTAATTTCTTGTAATTTCCTACACATATAATCTGCAACATTGTTGTGCTGGGACGAATACACTTCTTCCTACTGGGAGCCACACGTGATAAATAACAAAATAATTCATTGTGTATGTACAGTTTTCAAGGTGTAGATTGAATCATCTTCTTCTTCTACACTTCAGGGATTAGACAATGTGCCTGTTCCGACTTCACATTTACAGATCAATTTCTTTCTTGGTCTTCCTAACTCCCTTCTTCCAGAAGGCTTGTAATTGTTTACAATTACTGATATTCTATCTTCATCCATGCAACTTAAATGCTGTCGAAATTTTCCCCTGTATTCTTCAATTTTCTTATTTAGATTATATATATTTAATTCTATATCTTCATTTCTTATAAGATCACTTCTTGTGCATCCTTTAACCGTTCTTGAAAATCTCAACTCTGCTGATTGTATGTTCCTTTTATCTCTTTGTTTTGTAATCCAGGATTCACTGCCATATAATAGCACTGGAACAGCCGTTGTTTTGTAGAATTTTAATTTTGCCTCACGTCTCGTTTTATTTTCCACTTTTTGCAGATTTAACCTGTAAGAGAAAATATTTAACCTACATTGAGTGACCTCTTGCAACTTAATATTTTATTATCGACGCGTTTCGGGCTTATACTATTATCCCCATCTTCACGAAAATTGTTGATGGTATTAGCTGGACAAATCCGGAAAGAGCGTGGAACAAAGACACAGTCAGATAAAGAAGAAACTCCTCTATGGGCGTACATGAGCAGAACCGATTGGTAAATTTCCATAAATTCAGTATTAACTCTGTCGCCGTTTATAGGCTTGCATCGATTAATAATTAAACGAGAGAACAGACATCAATATAAATAAGCTTTCGGTGGTAGAGAAAATTTAATTATTGCTACAAATTAATACTAAAAGCGGAATGTAAACACTGAAACGCTTGATGAGATCCGAACAAGAGGAAAACAAATTTAATTAGCATTTTTGGCGGAATTAATTGATTGAAATGGCCGCAGAATGCAGACAAAATACATTTACTCGTACAAATTAATTGTTATTTGCTATAATTATTGTTTTCTACAGTTTCTTTAACAGCAACCAGTTCTAACTGTGTGTGTGTGTGTGTGTGTGTGTGTGTGTGAGAGAGAGAGAGAGAGAGAGAGAGAGAGAGAGAGAGAGAGAGAGAGAGAGAGAGAGAGAGAGAGAGAGAGAGAGAGAGAGAGAGAGAGAGAGAGAGAGAGAGAGAGAGAGAGAGAGAGAGACAGACAGACAGAGAATATGAGTAAGTGTGAACGAGAGAAGTAGAAGTAAAACACGGAAATGGAAGAGAACAACATAAAGAAAAAATTGTGTCTCATTCTGTTAAAAGAGAAGAGAAGAGAACGGTTTTAAGTTAACAAAAGAAACACGGAACGCGTGCTCGCCTGGTTCCACTGCAATTGTCTCACACACAATTTATCTTTCTCTTAATCTCCTCTTTTCTACCTCGATTCGTTCTCTTTTTATTCCCATCTCCGCGTTCTCGTCTGATAAACTGGTAAACATTTTGCATTATAATTCCGTCTTTGAATACTAAATATACCGCGCAGTCTACTTTACTAGGTACAATTTAGCTAACAGTATCCATACACGCACAGTTTGAGTGTTTTTGTTATCTTTTACTGTCGGATCCGCTGGAATGATTAAAGCAAAATCCGAAACTCAATAATACAGTGTAATTTTTACCCGACTACGCAACTAGGACGCCATTTTGTTAGACTGTATGTTTCTATAACGGTTAGATAGGTCGATCTAAATTTATCCAAATAATTATCACACTTCACAAACCGTCAACTACTAAGCATAACTTGTTTATCATAATCGTCACACTCTTTTGACTGCCAGCCTTTCTTGTGAGCAACTCTCACTGCCTACTGCGTAACTCTAAAAACGGCTGGCCCAATTTCAATTGGGTCAATTTACTTGGTTTGTATCTGGAAGTGTAAATGAAGATGTGAAATTTAAAAGAATAAAATGACTGACTTTACCGTGTAAATGTGAGTAAACTTATCGAGTTCAGTATCATTTTCACTTAATAAAGGCACACAAAAGCATGATTACAAGAAAACAGTTTAAAATATTATATTAATGTAGTAGTAATCGTACAGCAAGTACATAATAACAAATCTATTGGAATACGCAAGAATAGTTGCGTGATACTGTTGAAATTATTACTATCAGCCGGCCTGTTCGGTCGTAGTCTACATTTGTTGCTATTGACATTTGGCCCCACCATCGAGGCCATCATCCGTGTCGTCTAGATTGACACCATGTCCGCCAATTCACCTCAGAGATGAGGTACAGACTAATGTATTTTACCTGAGGAGATCCATTTTTGTACCAGCACGATCTAAACTGGAACAAAGTTTACGTAAAATTTGTATAATAATAATTTCAACAATTTTGAAGCCGGTCGTGAAACGTTAAGAATTTGTTACGTGATATGTTCGTTCGTTTGGTACAATGACTGTACGGTTACCAGAGTCACAGGACTGTTTTGACTGTTTTATTGTTTTTGTTTTCAACAAGAAAAGGAGTGAATGAAGAAAAAGTTGTGAGTAATATTTCTGTGCGGCTAATACGATATTCGCGTTACTTTAATGTCAATTTCTGTTCTGTTACTGTTATTCATGAACTTTTTCATCCTAAAGCATCACGGGAAGTTCAATTTTTAAAAAATACGGCCTTTTCCATAATCGGGGTGTTGTTTTTGTTTAAATAATTCCAACTTGGAGTAGCACTGTATTGAAACTACCATGTAAAATAAAAATGTACAAGTTATTTTACCGACGATACAATATATTGTTGTCTGTCATAGTCATCGACATTATTATCGTCACAGATAATATATTTTGACATAAGGAAATGCTCTGATCTTCATTTTCCTCTCCATTTAAAGTGTTAGTACACAAAAGTAAAGGTAAAGATATATAACAAAAAGAGTGCAAATTTTAACTTTAACAATGGTGTGAAGCAAGGAGATGGCCCCTCTGCGGTTGTGTTCAACATAGCTCTACATACTGCAGTAAATAAAATTGATAAAAGGGAACAATATTTACGAAATCTTCTCAAATATGTGCATATTGTAACGAACCTTCGTACTCGGGTTTATAATGTTTATAATGGGAGAATGTCTACTCACCAGTTCGGCCGTTCAAATTCGTAATTTCTGCCTCAACGTCGGGTTGGCCAACTCTTCTTAGTAAACCAAAATTGTAAAGTTTAATTTTCTATATTGTGTACTCAAATTTTAAATATTAGTTGAATAAAATCAAACATACAGTTTTATGTTTCTATTATGTTTATTAACAATTATTAATTGGGTTCGAATTCTACAATTTCCTTTAAATTATAAATCTTATTTTTGCGCCGGCATGTTTAATTATTCGCGGTTGGTTGTTCTGTCCAGCCGTATATCGAGACTCTCGTTGATGGTTGTTGACAATTTCGTTTATTTATAATCTCAGGCCGAAGTTCTTGTGACTACAGAAAATGTTGTTAAATGGACTAATAAAAGTACAAAATTTTACAAATACCATATAAATATTATAGAACAGGTGATATACTTATAATTAGCCTACAGTGGTAAACTATAGCTACGGGAATTTGCGGTTGGAGGTTATTTACGTTTAGTAACTTTTACGTTTTAAAACATATTCCTTAAAAATCAATGTTGGATTGAGATAGTTATTCAATTTGAGGTGTTTGTTAAATAAAATCAATTTCAAGTGTTTATTAAAAGTGATAAATGATGTGGAAAGTGTAGTTCACTTATGGTTGATTTTCTGGTGTTTTTTACTGTGAAGTCGTATTTAAAATATACTTAACAATCCTTCGTCTCTGCTATCCAGGGTAATAATTCTCAACGAATGCTGCTGCTTGTCATTTCTTGGGTGTTTCGGTTAATTCCGGGTTTCAAATTTCGTAGTTCTCTGGTTAAGATGTTTATTTTCCATCAGTCATCCTGGTTACGGCAGGTTCCATTGTTCGTTTATGTGTTCATATATTTTCTTCCTTCAGTTGGTTTGTATTCCAATCTTGGGATTCTTCAGCAATCCTCCTGGTTTTTTTTAAATTTCTTCTGGTAAATTTATTAATTCGTTAGTATTAGTGTTACTTCTGTGTTTTAATTTATTAGTTTGAACATTACTTTTGATAAATTTTGTTGAATTAATTCTTTTTTATTCTTTGTGGTTTTAATACATCTGCCCTCATCAAGTTCTAATAATGGAAAATACAATTTATTAACGGTTTTTTTCTAACAAGGTTTCGTTGTTATGGCAACTCTCCTTCCAATCACTAGTTCCCATTGGTTGATAATTTATAACATTGTTATATAAACTAACGTTTTTCTATACAAAATTATTAAAAATCTTTTTTATCTTATTATTACTCCCTTATAGGCCTACTACCTATAATCTCAAATACAATAATACCATTAGTTTGCTTTTTGTTTACAAATTATTTTGATACCTCACAAGTTTACTTTTTGTCAACTTATAACAGATTACTATTTTTTCCTTTGGTTTTTCTTTTGTTAATTACATTTAAACTAATTATTATCTATCCAGTTTTGTATCCTACACTATTATTATGAAACCTAAACAGATTATACACTTTATTTTATCAATGGCTATTGCTTTATCTTAAATTTCACAAATTTCTGGTTATCAGTTCTAGGCCTAATGCCTAGAGTTCATAATTCACCTACCCTATACTCATTACAATTGTTTATAGTCATTTTTGTTAATTTTATATGTTACTAAACATAATTACTGTAACAAACTAACTTAAATCATAACATCTGATTAATTTTAATCATCATATAATATAACTACTTAATAACTCTTTTTAGGCCCATGCCTGTATCTAAAGTTTACATGTGTTTACACGGTTTTGTTTAACATAATTTGCAACATAATAATATTTTGATTAATTACAATCAAAGAAACCTATAAAAAAACTGAACATTAAATATGCACTAATATTTCCTTATAAACTCACTTTAGAGAATATAGTGTCTAACTCCCCTTACTGTATTCAACCTAACATATTAGTCTTTTATACTTATTTGCAATGTGGTTAATATAACTTTGTTAATTTTATTCATTAACAATAAACACTATATCCCTTATCATCCTTATAATATACTACCAAACTTCTTTAACATAATGTAATACAATTTCCAGTGGTTTGTTTCCCACAAATATTCTTATATTTTAATACAATCTTTCCTTTTTCATTACACTAGGCCCCTGATTACTTATGACTGTCCCTTATAATTTACATTGTTTAGTTATTATATTAGGGTTAATAGATTACTTATAATCTATGATTACAAGTTTATTTCTGACTACACTGCACTTTCTTAACTAGTGTGTTTATGTAGTTCATTTATTAACACTGGGTCCTATTATGGTTCATTATTGATTATTAACTTTCTTATTCATTTATCACTTTTGTGTTCACCTCCTAACATTTTATTCTAGATTACATGTATTTATTGTCACTGGGTCCTATCAATGTTTATTACTTATCACCGCTTTCCTAATGAATTATTGTTACTCAAGTTCATTTGATATTAGTGTCTTTTGATAGTTTATTTATTAACTTTCTTTCTATATTTTATCGGTATATTTGTTTTTACATTTCATTTTCTTTTTATCTTTCCTATAGGTTACATATTATTTATTTTCCTATCTAATTTTGTACTTTTATTTATATATAATTCTTTTTAACACTTGGGTGTTTATAACTGTTGTTATATTGTGGCTTGAATTATTTCTCTGTCTCATTTTATCCAATCTATTGGGTCTAGTCATCGTCATTGTCTAAGTCAAAATCAGTTAGTAGTGTTGTTATATCATTTCTCTTTTAATAATATTTTATTTTCCTTAGTATACAGCTTTTCTTCCATTAATTATACTTGTAAATTTGGTGCTACCGTAGGTCACGTTACAATATGCAGATGACACCGCATTAGTAGCAAGAAAAGTTGATTGCCTAAAAGTCATGTATGCATTAATGAAAGCAGAAACATTGAAAACTGGGCTTGTGGTAAATGAAAACAAGATAAAATACATGTTAATGTCCAATTCAGAGACCAGAAGGCCTCCTAGAGATTTCAATGTGAATGGGAATTGTTTCAAAGGAGTGTCCTGCTTTAGTTATCAAGGTGCCTTGGTATCAATTGATAATAAAATTAGGATGAGTATAAGAGAAAGGATACAAGCAGGAAATAGAGCCTACTTTGCAAATATTAACATCTTTTAAAACAATCTTGTTACAAGAGATATAAAACTTAAAGTATATTATTCTCTTTTGCTACCAGTTGTTACATATGGATTTGAGGTGTGGACTTTGACAGAGAATGAGAAAACTGCTGTAAAATCATTTTAGCACAAAATATTGCATAACATTTATGGCCCAGTAAGAGGAGAAGGCAGTTGGACAATACGCAATAACAATGAACTACAGGCTTTCATAAATCGAAAAGACAGTGAAATTCATCAAATCACAGAGGTTTTGTTGGCTGCGACACGTTGAAAGAACGTCTGAGGAAAGAATGCCTACAAGAATGCTGAAGGGAAGATTTAATTCTACTCAACGTAGAGGCAGACCAAGGATGCCGTAATATGGGAAGATCTGCTAGCATGGGAATCAGAGGACGGAGAGGAAAGGCGGAGAACAGGGAAGCATGGGGGAGTATTGTTGAGAAGGCTAAAGCCCACCAAAGGCTGTAACGCCAATCATAATATTAATAATAATAATAATAAGAAGAAGATTTAAAGTATTAGTCGATTTTTTGTTCTTCCATCTTTAAATGCCCTACTTAAAAACAGATTAGGTACCGGATCCAACCCCAGGTTAAGACAGTAACACTATTATTATAGTTTTAATAAGAACATGCATTTATGAAGATTATGATAAATTCGGCATTGGGACGAAAAGAAAATGAAAAAAATGAAAATGAAGATCGTATCATTTCCCAATAACCATCTTGAAAATTTTTGGAGACGTTTTTCCCGCTTAAAAAATTCTCGGTCCCACGTCCATTGTCTCTGTTGACTCACCTCGTACGTGTGGTACGGTGCCGGACGCTAACTGAGAGCCATATGGAGGTAACTGTATGAATTCCGGGTACGTCCAGAGAGGCATTCCATTGCGTTAGACAGACCTTGAAAACAACGGTGCCCATGCTCCGTAAACACCGCATTTCACCATGCAACAAATTGTAAATGTTGTTATATCTGTAACGCTTACTATTTATCTTCGCTGGGATGAAAAGTAAACACAATATCGGATTCTTGTGAAACTTATGACTCTTCTTCTTCTTCTACTACACTTAATGTATTACGAGAACATCTGCTACAGTATAGGTAAGTTTGTTGAGCAAACGTAGCGAGTTCTCAGTTGTGACTCGACCGTTTGGCGTTTATTTGTCTGTCCATCTATCTACTTGGGGCATATCTCACGATAACTTTTGAACGCATCAACAGGTTTTCGTAAAACTTGGCACGTCTGTCCATAATTTTACCTTACAGAATTCTGTTGTCTTTGAGACTGATCCCCCAAAAAACCGGCCCGCAGGAGGCGAATATTTGAGGGGGGAGTCAAAATTGTACAAAAAAATCACAAAAGCCCATGTAGGATATGTTACGACGGTCTACCTGATCGTCGTATGGTACAGTGGAAAACAAAATACGAGACACCAATCAAGTTACTAACCACCAGCTTTAATTAATCACAAATACAGTTTATAATCAATTTATACAATAATCCGAGCAAAATTTGTCTACACGCAATAATAATGTCAATTAGTAGATCCCCCACAATTATAACACAATAACACCTTCGCCACAAAACTTCGAACATCACTTGAATAAATTGCCACTTAAACTGAAACTAAGCGGCAGCTGTCGTTGTTTAAACAGATAGCACAAGTGTTCCAGAATAATCCATAATACCCGTCAACACTATTCGAAAACACTAGAGCGTATTGCTTGCGGCATTGAACACAATGCGACTGGAACAGCCTCGGTTGTTGACTCGTGATAAGTGTCACGTAATTGTCTTTCATCTCAAAGTAGCAGCAATATAAACGCACATACACATTACAGCTGGGCTCTGCTAGCATAGCTGAGAAACATGTAATGGCGTAACACAATCAAAGTAGAAGGAATTTGAACCACAATGTGAATACAGTGTTCATTTTTGAAAATTTCATAATTTTTAGACGTCGGGGCCCAAAGTGTGGGTAAAACTTTGATAAAATCGCAAACATTCATGTGGTGTACCACACTGTTCCCGATCATCTAGACATCCACTTGAGTTTTCAACTTTTTTGTGATTTTTTTAGATCAGCACACAACAAGCACTACATACCACTCTGACGAGCTTATTAATAAACTAAAGTTGGCAGTGATGCAGAAACGTCCTAGATTTCTGCGTAAAAGCATCATTCTCCTTCATGATAACGCCCATCCACAAACAGAGAGATCAGTTAACAGGTGAAAACCGTCAATAAATGGGCTTGGAAAACTCTACCTCACCATGCCAATAGTCCACACTTGGCTCCATCTGGTTCACTCGAGGAGGCGTTACATGGTACAAAGTTTTATGACAACGACAGGGTCAAAGAAAGTGTCCTTAAATGGCTCCATCGTCAACATAATCATTCCTTTGCAGCAAGCACAAAAAAGGCTTATTCAGAGATGGGACAAGCGTACTAATGTAGCTTGGGATTATGTTGATAGTAAAAAAATTGTACTGATTAAATAAACCGTTTTCCTCTCCAGCTATTTTTTGTGTTTTGTTATTGAATGACCATCGTAGAATAAGGGAAATTTGAAACACGAGATGCAGGATGCAGGAAAATATTGGGGAAAATATTTAATACTTAATATTTGGGGGAACTATAAATATTTATAGTTCTTATTCAAGAAAATTAGGATTATTTTCAATGAGATATGTTTCAATTACAAGAAGTGGCAAGAGAGTACTCACTGACAGTTTCAGTAAGAAAGACCAAAACCATGTCCTTTAGAGGTAAATATTCAGAGAAGACTAAATAGTTATAAACAACAGCACTTTTGAACAAGTGAGCCGTTTCAAATATCTCGAATCTGAATATAATATAAAAGAGAAGAGAAATAAATTTAGGGATATTTGTGGTACGATTCATAGAAATCTTAGAAATAAAACAAGATACAGCACAAGGATTAAATTTTATAAGAGAATTGCAATGCCCACATTAACATATGCGAGTGAGGCGTGAGTCATGACAAAAAAGGAATGTGGCAAGATTCAGAGTGCTGAAATGCAGTTTCTTCGAAATACTTTAAATTATACATTGCAAGACAGAATAAGGAATGAGGATATCAGAGCATAACTCTAAGTAAAGGACATAAATGAAATTATTTCAATTTAGAGAAGACAGTGGTGGGATCATCTGCAAAGGATGACAGAGGATAGATTGCCGAAAGCGGCACTGAAGTATAAAGCCATTGGTAGACGCGACGTGGGTAGTCCGAGGAGGAGATGGTTGCCGGAACAGGTTTATATAAGCTAATTCTTGAAGAAGAAGAAGAAGAAGAAGAAGAAGAAGAAGAAGAAGAAGAAGAAGAAGAAGAAGAAGAATGTTTGAAGTACAGTTTGTGTACCGTACTGTGCCATCCATACGTTTCACATTATTACGAATGCATTAGACACGCGATGGAAGGTATTGCATTGGGTGAAGAGCATGATTCGGATTGCGAAATTTGTCAAAGCAACAAGGAATGGGAACAAAGCAACAAACTATCTTGGCATACGTGGTATACAAACTAATGATCTACATCAATCCTGTTTCCTCCAGGTTTCCAGTGAAAAATTGTTTTTAACACCATTTTCACATCTTCTAAAGGGTCGATGGCATCCTGGGGCATAAAGTTTATAGGAAGCCACTTACACTGTGACACTTGGAGAATTTATAAGTACGAGTGGTGTTCACGAGACTGCTAGCCTTAACCACAGTACTGTGGTCTCTAACGTGTACCACCCTACTTTACAGCTCGAATTTTACACTGACGATGCTAGTCGATGTTATTGTCGAAATGTCGGTTTTAGTTAGAAACAATGGACCACGGCCAAACAACCCCGGGAATGAACTTTAACAACATTGATTCCGGCCGTGAAAGCCTACGAAGTGTATTTTCAAAATTAAATTCATAATTTCATTTGCTGTCCATACAAAGCTGCCACTTCGAAATCCTCCTACATTCTGTATATAGTGGTGTCTACTACATGCATATACAATTAGAAAATTTTAAAAAACGCGCGCGCTGTAAACACACACACACACACACACACACACACACACACACACACACACACACACTTGAGAACGTTTATTTGCGTGTATATAAAAATTCAAGCAAACAACACGTACAATACCACACTAAAAATATAAATATAACTTATTTATACGATGAAAGAAAATAAACACATGTTTCTCAGTGATAAACAAATTCTTGGACCGCGGCATCTACTCCCGGAATGTGTACACAAAGTTGCAACTGTATTATTAGTGCGCACAATGTACTAAAAGATTTCATACGATTTTATAAGCGTTTCTGTTCGAAGACACAACGATGAGAATAAAACCGACGAATAAAATGTTTTGTATTATCTGCTGTTATAATACATCCAACATTCGTAACGGACGACTTCAGGAATAAAGGATTAATTACATAATACTGATTTCCATACAACGGGTCTTCAATGCGCCTTTTCCGCCTCTCACTACAGCTAGAGCTTGACGATTCTCTGACAGGCCATAGAGACTGTTCCAGTCATCTCTTTGAAGTTGCCAAAGACAGGTCTTTCGTCTTCTCCCTCTACTGTGTTGTCCAAGAATGTTGCCCTTCACAGATTTGAAAGGCCCTGTATAGTGCAAAAAGAATCCCAAATAAGCGATCTTCCTGCATTTGACGGTTGCCATTTGTTCACTTTCACCGTCTTTTTCTTCTCAATACCAGTTCGTTGGTGACACGTTGGACCCACGAGATTTTTCAGCATTCTCCTATGCAGACAGATTTGATTAGTATGTGCGAAACAGTGAAGTCCTAGGAAAATTATGAACAGAGCGGTTTCGCGCCTCGGGTTTTAATTCAGCTGCCCACAAACCTGGGGTACAGACGCTGTTGATAACCGCCCTGAAGTGGAGTACAGATATTACCTGTGGCTTTGTAGCCGTTCGTCTGGGGCACAGACGCTACAATGTTTTGGGATTCAGTGAGGAAATCACCTAATTACGGGAGCTTCTCCGCCCAAAGCCGTTGGGTCCTTTAGGGGTTGGTTTATTTCTCTCCGAGCAACACTTGGCGCTAAGATGAATAACAACCAAGGTAAAGTAAGATGCTTGCAAATTCAATAATAGTATTGTAAAGAGAATCATATCAAAACGCGTAGTATAGCCGAGAGCGACCCCGCCTAGCGTGGGAGGTGTTGGCTCAGTCAAGACCGCGTTCAAATTTATTCTAGATCCTTCAAGAGGCCATTTGAAATACGCATTATTAAGTGGCGTATACACTGTGGATGGAAGATTTCTAAGAGGCGTGCGCTACCTATTAAAAGCGATAGCAGCCGGCTTATGAGTTCAATGGTGTTGAGAGATTTCTTCAGCGCGGATCGAGTGTTTGTAGAAGTATTGTAGCGAAGTGTTGTTGTGTTATAATTAGTGCGGGATTCTTTACAGTTGACATTATTATTACTTGTGGATAATTTTCACTTGAATTTTAAGAGACTATCTTGTTGATTACAAATTATTAATAGTGATAATTAAAGCTGGTTATTAGTGATTTCATTGGTGTCTTGTCATAGGTAAGATCGTCGTAAAAGTTTTTTAATTTAATTTTTGACCTATTTTTACATAATGTTTACATGTTATATGTGTTGCTAAAGAAGAGTAGACACACCGAAAGCACGAAATAAAACTGAATTCGCGTTCTCGCTTCCAAGGTTGAAAATCTTGTGTACCATTCATACATTCATACGTACATAGAGCGATTACTGTATAGATACATGGACACGAACGTCCTTGACAAATTTTACAATTTATGTGGGAAAGCACCCACGACACGCGACAACGGGTAATATCCGTGGAAACAATCGGTCGACTGTAACTGCAACAATAAACTTTTCCACACGAAACAATGGACAAACGTACAGTTTTTACAAGGATAAACATAAACATCTAATCACAAGATAGGATAATAGCAAAACTTCCTTTCTTCAGTTCTTACACAAATTTACTTCACAAGTAACGAAAGTACTTTCAGGACACTTTATGTGAGTAAAATAAACAATACAGCTCATTAAAACAAAGACTTCGAAATGCTTTGTTTTCAAGTCCACCACCATCATCATCCATCATCTGCAAGGATTAAACCAAGGATGGTTTGTTCTGGACTCAAATAAGCAAAGTTTGAGTGAAGGCTTGTCACTCCAACGCTTCCTCGGACGTCCAAACCTCTCCGTCCCTTCATCTCACTTTAGCCGCTTGAATACAATTAGTCTGGCTTTTCGTTAAAGTCCAATTCTCAGACCCATTAAGAAGTGTGGGAAAGGCCATCCCCTTGTAGAATTTTAGACGTGTTTCTTTACTTCCAGACTTAAGAGTTCACCTGATGGTCCCGCACATAGGGTTGAACACATCCAACATATTCTCAACGTCGTTGCTTGTATTATAATACACACTGTAGCCCAGGTATTCAAAACTGCTGACGTGTTCCAGGACAGTACCATCTATAACAATTTTTGCCCGTACAGGATCAGTTCCACGAAAAGCTAACGCCTTGGTCTGTAGTGTGAATATTTGTAATCCAGAGTCTTTCCAGATTCGATTTAACAAATGTATACCTATCTGCAACCTGTTTTCCGAGTCCGACAGAATAGTCCGACATTTCAGAAGTGATTCTCTGTTACGCATCCCTTGACAAATCAAATAAACTTCATTTTCTCCGCTGAAATGGCACCATTCTCCGTGTTGACTATATGATGATTAGGTGTATTTGGTGTGGGAATGGGACAACACCACCGCTGTAGCTAGGGACAAGACACTGTGCTAGGGACAATAACCTGATCGTCCGCAAACTACAAAGTGTCAGTTGCAGAGTGGCCAGCCATAAAATGCTATGGAAGACACATCTGTCAGTTTTATATGACATCGTCAGTAATTGTTTTCAAGTTATGCCAGCTAAAATATTTAACTCAATTTTTTTTGCACCGTACACTAAGTTAATGCCAGAATTGATTATAACTGTTCACGGCGCAGCATATTTAGATCACGATATTTATTGATGACTCGTTGGGCACTTGGTGAAACATATTAATACAAAGGTTTTTAGAAATATGTAAACACTTGGTACGTTTCACAGATTTTATTTAACTCTGACAGCTGTTCCGACTTCTTAAGCCATTGTCAAAGAGCTGAGTGAACACTAAACGCAGGACGTAGGGTGGGCATCTGTTTAGGGCGTGTATTGGAACATGTGTGAGGTGCAGGTGGTGAGGGGGCTAAGGGAAAGTCAAGTGTCTGTAAAAACTAAATATATTCTGAATACAAAATATAAAATAAACTAAACTAAATATAATCTTAATGCAAAATATTCAGTAGTTTAGTTTAGTTAATTTTATATTTTGCATTCCTGCGGCGGTTGCTGACAGCGGCGGCGGCTTTTGTTTTCGTTACTCAGACAAGAAGGCTGTGGTCCATTGACGAAGGCCTACGTATTCTTACGGCTAGACCTCTCGGGTACCTTTGCGGTCTTCTCCTCGACTACTGCAGATATATAGCATGAAGAAAAATCTAAAAAACAGACAAAATTAACTAAACCAGATATTTTTCACCGGATAGCAACGGGACGACCCCTGTTACGCCGCTGTGACCAGACCCGACCGACGAATAGTCATTTACGACGCACTCTATGCATTAAAACATTCCGACGTCCGGCGGTTTGAGAAACACCTGCGCACTCGCACAAGTTCAGACGCATAAAGTGTCCATCGTCGGAATCTGTTATGAATTCCGGCTCGGTACTAGGTCAGCGGACCAGACGAGCCGCACCGCGTTGTAGCAACCAGACAGTGGGCCGCCGCGCCGAGCTCCCTCCGGCTACCGCGTCGAAACTTTGCTCGTTATAATAAATCATCGACGTTTTCTCTCTTCTCTCCTCTCCTCCTCTTCGATTCTCTTTCTATCCTTCTTCGTAATCCCTCTCGTTTCTCTTCTATAATACCTCTTTGTCTCTGCACCCTACTTTCAATTTGACTAAACGACGTTTCACATCGTTACATTAATTAATAATATTTTCATAATATAATTACAGTACTATGTTAAACCAGACCTTACCAAATTTATAGTTTCTACATAATTACTTATGGGCAAAAGAAAAGACGTTTAGATGTTTCTTAAGGAGCGCGCGAGCGTCTGTGAAAAAAGCGAAAGAAGGAAAGAGTGGGGAGGGGAGAGGCGGACAATTTTAGAGAAAGATTGGGAGACAAGAAAGCAAGATAAAAACAACGACAGTAACAGGACAAGGAAACAAGAAATCTGTATACAGGCACCAGAAATGAAATTCCTTTTTCAAGCTGGAACATCTTGTTTCGGCTGCAACCAGGATCTAAACGCATACGAATATACACTTGTACAAACCGCTAGTAGAACATCCTTGGAGGAATACCAATTCATACCAATGGAGGAATGAAGTGGGAACAATTACAGTGTCCTACACCATACAGAGAATTATGATTATGATTTATTCACTAGTTACCTTGTTTATACTAACGTTACATAAACCTTGCAATTAGATTAAACGGAAATTATTACAGAAATAAGTGTTTTTCACTCGATAAATATACACAGATTGATTGCAGCAAGGACTTAATATTATTCTGTTAATATTTTAATACGCATTTCAACGGTTATAATTACCATCTTCATTATCATCATCATAATCATCGTTCATCACCAAATGTTTAGGCGTTAAGCAAGGTTAGCGAGCGAAAAATTTAAAAACTTAAAATTTTCTTCTCGACCGATTTTGTTCACACGCAGTTGTGTCAACGACATCAAGTTAAAGCAATAAATAAGGCTTAATGTGAAGATGTTAAACCAGCGTCGCTAGCAGACAATAGAAAGATGTTAGACTCCACGCAACAATAGATATGAAAGTTCAAGATGACAGGAGAAGCTTGGCTAATAATTATTACCCCACAACAAACTACACAATGCCATGCTAGGTCACTCACACGTTTACGGATAACTAACGCGAACGTCCGCTCGGGTTACGATGGTACTGCAAAAACAACAGGATGTCACAAAAGAGTTGAGGGTGCTGCACTTTACAGAGACAATGAAAGAAATAACTAGTTGAAAAGACTCGAGGATGCTGCACAGCGGGAGGTGACGTTTACGTGACGGACACAATTTACGATTAGAAGTCGGGGTGGCTTCACCAACCAACGCATGTCAGAAATTATTAATAGCTACAAAAAAGGGGTGTAAGATAGAACAATACCTTAAGATGACCAAGGAAACAGATGGGAAAAGTTAGAACAACATTGCGTAAGTCCCAAACAAAAAGGTGATTGACAGGCGTGCAACGACCAGAAATTCTGCGAAAGAGATCAACGTCCGAACGAAGAAATCTGGTGGATGTCTAACAACCTGTCAGGGTACAGCGTCTTGCGAAGACACCGGTGGAAAGGAGAGTTTCTATGGTAACCAGGAGTCAAAACGAATCACTGAACAGAAACCAAAAAACCCTGAAGAAGTGGGATAAAATATTCTAAGAAAATATCGAGCTGACCTATCGTAAGTAAGAAAAGATGTAGACAGGCTCAAGACAAAATTTGGGTAGGGACGAGTTGATAAAAACTGACTGTCTAACACAGAGGAGTCTCAGTCATATTTTTTAATTCTCTCAGTCGTATTTTAAGTTTGCTCAGTATTTTAAATTTTCTCTGTGCTATGAAGGACTCTCAGTCTTATTACATTTTTTGAACATATATTTTGCTCAGTATTACTGTGCTCAGTCTTGTAAAATTTATCAGTCTTAGTGAAAACTCAGTGTTATAATATTCGGACTTAGTAATTTCAAACTATAAGATTCAAAGTGCAACCGGAAGTAATACTCGAACACAACCGTATAAAATGTGCGAATTAACGAACTTAGTTAAGCATTAACATTATTAGGAATTTCCAAGTGAACAATTCGAGCGACTCAAGCGACCTATCATGTAATCTCGGCACATACACGAAACATTATTAGTGTACTGTACAACTTAGAAAGAATTACATTTAGCCAATGTTAATGAATTACACTAAACGTAACAGAACATTTAAATACTTGGACAAACTAATCAACCAAGTAGTAGAAACGCATAGACATCAACACAAAGTCAAGTGAATTTCTGTGATGAACGGACATCGACATTAACTTTGCGAGCGTGAACATACACCACTCATTTTAAAATGACCACACATTATAAAGCGAACTGATCTATACAAACTGACATTGAAAGCAATATCACATCCACACTACTCTATAAATGACGCGATTTCACGTGTGTGTACGAGTGACAGTGAATTCAACTTTATTCAACAAGATGTGTTCTTCAGACTTCACCACAACAAGGAGGCCGATCACCGTTGGACCATGAGTGGATATTCTTACCACAAGTAACAATTGTTAATCTATTAATTTAGTAACTACTACTGTCCTGACTCTATCAAAGAATCCCCACCCTGGGAGTTTTAAATAAATTTGATAAAAGAATAAATTTAAAGTTATAAATAATGAACAAGTAAGCGAAACTATCTGGAATTAATGAACGCATTAATTAATTATTATTTGGATTTATTGTATATCATGATTTATGTATGTGTGTCCTTTTCAGCTATCATATAAGCTAGAACTTGTTTAATGATATATGTGTTATTTGATGTATTTACAGGTACAGCAAACTTTTTATGTGTTACGAATATTGTAACTAAATAAAAAGTTACAAATTTATGTTGTCGATGTAATAATAATTTAAGTCCGTCCCACTGTTGAGCTCGCCAATTTGTAATAAAACGTGCAAATAGAAGATGATGATGATGCCCCACTGTTGTGAGCGCCATTTTTGTAACCAGACTAAAAAATTCTGTTTACAAAAATAAAAAAATAATTGTGGTTTACCAAAAATATAAAATATTTTGGTGGTTTAGTTTTTTGAAAAATATTGTTTGTATTTAGTAAATTAATTTTCGTATTTGATTTGTGTAAAAATTTAACTCTTTTGTTTCTATTTCTGTTAATTGGATCACTTTACGTTTTTTATAATTAACTTCCGCGTTAATAGTATTATCTCCAGCACTAATCGATAGACGGTTCTTCTTCTTAATTGAGTATTCTCCTTCTTTTTTTGTAAAGGCCGCCTCTCGTATAGTTCGTGATCTCAATTTATCTTATTTTTAATTCTATTGATTAAGTTTATAAATAAATAGAAACCAAATTGCAGAAACTTTAGATTTATTAACAATTGTATAATGTATCGAGTGTTACTCGATTATTCCAGTAGTATCGACTCGTTCTCAGGGCTGTCGATTATTTTTTTACATCTGTATTTTCTATTAATTATTCGGTTCTTTGAACGGTTATTTTATATATAGTCAGAGAAGGGTAAGGTCAGGAAAGTATACCACTTACATGTAAAAAGCTTAATATTTAAAAATTACAAGTTATTAATTAATATATAATGTTTATTTAATAAAAAATTCGAACCATTGAAGACTGTATGATTATGTTGGTAAAGCTCGCTTTGAATTGTGGGAATCAAGATGGCGGCTCCAGAACTGCATATGTTAAACCGTAGACGGCTCGATGAAAATTTCTTCCAATAAATGGTGCCTTTTCAATGTTTCCTCGTCTCCGCAGTTGGGATTATTCCTTCTGGTGTTAGTTAGTAGAATGGTTCTGGTTCGGTGTCTTGTGATTCACTTCGATTAAATATGTGTGATAATGTTTAATTTACTTTGTTCAATAAGGTCGAAACTGGCACTTCTCGTCTCGTTATTAAGAATTATTCATTGTAGAGGTTTAAGTTATTATTTCACTCATTTACCGTTCCGTATTACTTTATTTTAATTGTGGTATTAAATGTTCTCACTGAGTTTAAGGTTTATGTTCAAAATTTAGTACTTTACGATTTTTCACTGTAGACTAGGCTTACAGACCGATCGCCATATTTGTCTGCTATAGACAAATATAGCGATTCAAGTGTGCTCGACAAGGTCCAATAATTAACTGTTCTCATTTCCTTCGTCTCCTGACAAAGTCTTAGCCAATTTAATATTAGCAATACATTGTTTTAAATCCGTTTGGCTTCCGCTACCTTCGGAAAATCTACATTATATTACTGAATATATTTTTGCTATTATTTAATTTTATGAAATACTAAATACATAATCCTTTCCTGTAGTTCATTCTGTTTGATTTGATACCAAATAAGATAGTTTTACAACATTTTTTATCTAAAATGCTATATTTCTTTCATTTTGAAAAAGTAGGCTTTAAAATTTACTTCCTGTTCTTCTCCAAATGTTTGCCATTTTAAATGTTATATTTCTGATTGTACTAAATCTCAGATTGACATAAAATGTTTATCTTCCCTTAATTTCTTGTAATTTTATTAATTGGTTATCCTTTTAAATATTATCCAATAATTTATGACTCCCCACTCTGAATTTTCAGTTATTACATTTGCATTTTTTCTCAATATTCTTCCTATCTTTTTACAATATCTTTTTAAAGTATAATTTACATTATATTATTCTGTGACTGATTTACCTTACATAAATTTCATCAGTTTAACTAGTTTACTGGACTTGTTTCATCAATTATAATTTAGTTTAGATTTACCATTTGGCCTAGATTTTATCTGGTTTTACATACAAAGTTTTTTAATAATACAGCTTGTTTATACCCTTTCTGACCTTCTATTCTAATACAACGTTAATTAACAATTCCTTACTGTACTACAAGAACATTTAGTATTGAATTCTAACTAATAATACATAACAATTATTTGACACGAAAAACATGGTATTTAAGTTCAGACATTCTAGTCTTGATTATTTCTAGTAACTCATAATAAACATTTTATAATAAAAGAATGGTATCCACACCCAGACACTGCATTCTTGATTAAAACTTATTAAACATAATAAACATTTTAGAATATTAGAACATTACTCTCTATTTCAACATTTATGTATATAGTTCATTGATTTAACTAGGAACATAACACATCTGTTCCTTAATTTTTAATCTTTCTTAAAATTACTTGTGTGCAGTTTCATCTGTTTTTATTTTATTTTAGGGATGTATCCCTTGTCACTTTACTTATTAACTACCTGCTCTCTATTTATCTTACTCATTTCAGTGCATGTTATTAGATAAAGAGTGGCACTTTATTAGAAACATTAGTCTTTGCCTTTCATAATACTATTCTATTAAATAGTATTCATGAAGTTAAATTAAAACTTTAAAGTTGTTTAAAGGTACACTTTTATTAAGTTTAAGCATTCAATGCACTTTCTTGAAGTTTATTTACTATAATATAATAACTTGCACTTGTCCCCTGTTATTTCTTGATACTATCACTAATCAGTTTTATAGTTTTATATTATCAAGAATTTTATTTATAGAGGACTGTTACGATTTGTTTTTTATTCATTATACAATAACTTTCATGGGTGCACTTTTACTTATAACTCTAAACACTTTTGTTTACATTTATTTTACATTATTTCTATTTTTGGGTGTTATACTTTCATTTGTGACATTTAATTTCCTTTGGGGTTTTTGTTTTCTCCTTGCTGGATTTCCTTTGAGTATTTGTTGTAGTCTTCTCCTCCTACTAGTTTGTATCTTCAAACTCATTCCTGTTTTTAGGTATTTTGATTTGTTCTGGGTATTTTCCTTATTCATTCTTTGTTTCTTCATTACCATATAGTTATTATGTACGTTGGTTTGTTCTGGGTATCTTCCTTACTTACTCCTATCCTACCTGGGTATTTCCTTACTTTATTTTAGTTTTTGGGGGTTTATTTTTCTTTACACATATTTGTTGCATAGTGGTTTTTTCTTTATTTTTACCTTTTCAAGTTATGATTGTATTTTAATTGGGATTCTTATTTGTTTTCATTTGGATTTTACTTTGATAGTTATTTTAATTGATATTTATTTAAGATCATATTTCATTCTTTATTAAGTGGATAATCTGTCATGCTACAATATAAATTGACTTAATAAATAATAAATTAGTCGTTTAAGTACAGTTACACAAATGCGTTCATTGTTACTAAAACCCGCATGTTAAAGTTTTACATAGAACACAATTACACGAATATTTATAATTGTACAATTTTCATGTGTAACAAAAGAACATGATTAATTTACTAAAGAGTCTCTTGTCTATTATGCTAATTGGTCATTAAAATTGATAATTGATCTAACTAATTAATTCACATCGTAATTAGCAAAATAACACCGTAGTAGGCTGGCTTATCTAAGCTGTTAAGCATGAAAGGATGGTAGTGTAGCTTGCAGTACACACTTCCTGTCCGCCCCTTATTGCTCCACGGATGGCCGACTCTAGTAGAAGGCCGGAATATTAAACGCGGCAACGTTGCGTCTGTGCCCTATAACCATAGTGTAATAAAATTATTAAAGTGAACATGTTATATTTTGATTTAATTTCATAGCATTACTAAAAATCACGAGTAGGCCTATTTATAGCTAAATCTGAATTATAGGTCTGTGCGCACTTAGTACTATACGTTTAAGTTGAAGAAATTAGTGAATTAGTGTTATACCTAATGAATTAATTTTGTTCAAATTATTGAATTCGTATCATATGAATGAGTTAATTATTATATTTCTTAAATAATGTAACAGTATTTTACATAATAAACATTTAATTTTCAAAAAATGAATTATAAAACTGCTTTTAACTGGCAATTAAAAATGATGCGATTTGATTATTGAAATACATAAATTAAGGGATCGTCTAGCCAGCCTCAAATATCAGCTCGTTCCAGTGTTGCCACGTTTAATATTCCGGCCTTCTACTAGAGCCGACCATGCCCCAGGATATTACCCCACGTTCTCATTTCCACAGGTGAGTCTACCTCAGGATAGAAAAACGCGAGAGACGAAATCGGCAACTCTGGTTTAGTAGCCATGCGTCCATACCCAATGTTCTACTAAGCCTACTGTCATCATCATCAGATGCATAAAAACATCTGCAATTGAATGAAAAATTTGTATTCAATTATTCATACAGAGTGCTACGTTTTCTCTGTAGCTTTTAATTTCCCGCCGGATCTCCTTCTACCACTGGTTGAACACTTGCTTTTGAATTTTGTGTAGGCCTACGGCCATTCGTTGGACATGTCCAAACCAAATTGACTATTTAGTAACTATTTAGTTAACAATTACAAAAGGAAAGTGGGAAGACCAAAGCTGAGGTGGCGATATGGAGTGCACCAGGACGCAGAAAGGGCAACTGGAAGATGGTTGCATCGGACAGACACCATTGGCGAAGTCTCCTTTAGCAACCCAGGACCCGCACAGGATTGTAGGGCCGCTAATGATGATAAATCGAATATACTATGATAATAACAAATTTTTTCCCGAAATAATCCTTCGTATGAGTTCTGTAAGTACATTATTCTTACTTCAGCAAGTTACTTGCCTGCTGTAAAGCCGCCAACCTGGAGGACCAGAAACTTTTATTTCGGGCTGCTCTTCCCCTAGAGAGTTGTTTTCACCTCAGCTGACGAGCTCTCTCTGTCCCATCGCAGTAGACTAACTGGCTCAGCCCATGCGTGCGGCTGTTGGCCTACTGTAGGCTCCTCCGCCTCCACACTAGATGCACACCCTACTGCCTATGTGCACCATCCTGCTAGGGCAGGACCCAGGCTGCCCTGACAGGACAGAACTCCCATCTCTCGTTTGCTTACCGATCCATTCCGCCGAAGGGACTCGCTACCACAACCTTGGAGTAGATTGCTGGGTGTAACAGGGCACGGAATGATACCCGAATGCAATTTTATAAAACAGTGGCTGTCCTAACATTCCTGTATGCTAGTGAGACATGGACTCTTGGTAAAAGGGACGTGCAGAGGATTCAGGCAGGCGAAATAAAATTTCCAAGAGGGACGCGAGGTTGTTCTCTCTTGAATCGGAGAAGGAACGAGGATATTAGACGCGATTTAAATATTGTATTATTGCACCAGAAGATTGAAGACCACAGAAAAAGATGGTGTGAACACTTGGAATCGCATGCCTGATATCTGACTACCTGTGGCTGCGTTGGTTTATCACCCTACTGGGAAGAGAGATGCCGGTAGACCGAGGAGCAGATGAGTTCCGGAACTGGTCTAAGGCCTAGTCCTTGGAGTGGTGATGATGATGAATAATCCTTTAGGAATATACTATTCTCCTTCAGCGCTACCGTTTATCACTTGTAATACTGTTAACCTAGTAGGCCAACTCATGCACTTTCTCGATTCCATCCGCTTTCTCTAAGAAAAAAAAAATCAATACGATTGGAGCGCCATCGTATACTGTTTTTTTTTCACTACGAGTATATTGAAGGAAGTCGACATTCATCGGATCCCGAATCTTAACCGCCAGGAATCTCGATTTTTCCAATCAGTCTCCTTTAAAACCCTGCTCGTCATGTCCTCCACCACATCCTGTCTCTCAGTTCCTCAAAGTCTACCTCTTTTTCTGCGACTGAGCGGCTGATATTCTAGGAGGCAGCCGGTCTAGACCCCGAAGTCAATGAACCTGGACCATGGTCGGATTAAGGTTATGGGGCTATTTAAGAGCAGGGCCCTTGTATGAAATTTTCGCTTTTTTCACACTACTTTACTTTATTCATGCGATCATTTAATAAATATAATACACAAAAACGTATTGAAACCGTATTTTTACTCACATATTTTTATTTTATTTTATACTGATTAAATGGATCCTGAAACTGTTTACTATTACTTAATTCTTAATATATCTAGCAAAATACCCGTGCTTCGCTACGGAGTTTCACGTTGTACGTAATTGTACAATTATTGCTCGCTTAATAGTATAGGATTAGATAGATTGTACAAATTCTCAACTCTTAGTTTGTTTATTTACATTCATAGCAACAGCTATTTATTATTTATTTCGAGAAAATCGTTAAAGCCGTTTCCGAGAAAAAAAAGGACATACATTTATTAATTAATTGAACTTCGAAATTTTCTCGACTATAAGAACCTGCAAACAACGAAGTTTTTCAATTTAAAACAGTGATTCAAAACTCAGAACTAAATGTATTCGGGGTTTCCAATAAACTGAGATGTCAACCACTTCATTTACAAAGTATGCAATTCCCGCGATAAATTTCATTAGGTATTTGGTTTTTTGCCCTTTAGGAGTGAAAGTTTTTAAAACCGTTTCTTAGTGAGCACCTAAGACCTATGATGAAGCTATGTTCAAAGTTTCATTGATATCCAGTCAGTGGTTTCAGAGATATCGTGATCAGTGGTATTTGGCTTATATAGATATCTATATCTAGCCGATTTACCCAGCGTTGCTCGGGTTCATAATTTATTCATAGGCTCATAGGCACCTATTCTTGTTCTAACGTTATATTACTTGTATATTGTATAATCTTCCTTATATTGTTACGTTCGCATTCTCACTGGAGGAATACTCTGTAGCGCACCTGTTTAAGAACATGTCATAAACTGTATTCTTATATCTGGTAAGAATTCTGTTGCGCGTGATGCTCCTGCTCGATTTCTAACTCTGGGAGAGGGCGAACAGCTAAATTAGTTTTCAATAAAATGTTGCAATACAGTACTTGCACGCACTGCGTATTTACTGTCTTTTATAATTCATTGTGTTAATGTTGAAATAAGGCATTTGTTACATTACTGTCTCCTAAACTTATTCTAACAATACAATACCTCTATAGATTTCAGCTTATCAATTTTTAAATTCAAACTGAAGCAAGTGCACTTATAATGCCTGAACACTATGATCTGAATACATTTGCTATCAAAACTTTGTTTTTTATACTCGCTTATAACTTACTTCGATCTTAACTTATCCACTTTTAAATTCAAACTGAAACAACTCTGAATTCACACACTATTAAGACGTTTCTTAAGATGCATACACTACCTTTGATATCATAACCTATATCTTTATTTATAAGAACCGTGGACTCTGGCCCCGCCGTCTTTCGCGGGATCCGACCTAAGACTCCCCGGGTTCCGTGGATGAACTCCGCGGAAGGCCCGTCGGACGACTCCCGCGCTATTTCCTACGCGGGAGACTTCCACCGATGCTATGGTAACCAGAATCTATTCTATTGGGTTGCCATAGTAACCAGATCTAATAGTTTTTAAGACCCAAAGGACCCCCCAAAGGTTCGTATCGAAAAAACACTTGTCCTATGTTGATTATCCCGTTGCGTAAAATATTTTTTGCCAAGTTTGGTTGAAATCGGTCCAGTGGTTTAGAAGGAGATGCGGAAGACCCCAAAGGACCCCCGAAGATCGTATCGAAAAAACACCTATCCTATGTTGGTTCTCCCGTTGAGTAAAATATTTGTGCCAAGTTTGGTTGAAATCGGTCCAGTGGTTTAGGAAGAGATGTGGAAGACCCCAAAGGACCCCATCGAAGAAAACACCTATCCTATGTTGGTTCTCCCGTTGCGTAAAATATTTGTGCCAGGTTTGGTTGAAATCGGTCTAGTGGTTTAGGAGGAGATGTGAAAGACCCCAAAGAACCCCCCCAAAGGACCCCATCGAAAAAAACACCTATCCTATGTTGGTTCTCCCGTTGCGTAAAATATTTGTGCCAAGTTTGGTTGAAATCGGTCCAGTGGTTTAGGAGGAGATGTGGAAGACCCCAAAGAACCCCGCAAATGACCCCATCGAAAAAAACACCTATCTTATGTTGGTTCTCCCGTCGCGTAAAATATTTGTGCCAAGTTTGGTTGAAATCGGTCCAGTGGTTTAGGAGGAGATGTGGAAGACCCCAAAGAACCCCCCAAAGGACCCCATCGAAAAAACACCTACCCTATGTTGGTTCTCCCGTTGCGTAAAATATTTGTGCCAAGTTTGGTTGAAATCGGTCCAGTGGTTTAGGAGGAGATGTAGAAGACCCCAAAGAACCCCCCCAAAGGACCCCATCGAAAAAAGCACCTCTCCTATGTTGGTTCTCCCGTCGCGTAAAATATTTGTGCCAAGTTTGGTTGAAATCGGTCCAGTGGTTTAGGAGGAGATGTGTACATACGTACATACATAGATACATACATACAAGGGGGGGGTTGCCCCTTAGGAGTGAAAGTTTTTAAAACCATTTCTTAGTGAGCACCTAAGACCTATGATGAAGCTATATTCCAGTGTTCCGCAACCTTTTTTTACTCACGGCACACCCCAGACGGGCCTAGACTCAACACGGCACACCAAAATGTCTGTCCCCTCAAAATCATATGAATCTTAATATAATTACTAAATATTACGTCGTTATGTAATCAATTATTATTATTATCATCATCATTATTATTATTATTATAAAACAGGAATAGACTCATGCATTTATTAACAATTTATTAAGTTTATTAACACTGTAATAGAAAATACTAAGACTGGTGTAGCAATCACAATATTCGCAATATTTCTTTGCCGTGAACACAAAGCTTGCCGCCTGTAACCCACCAAACCGGCCCAATATTTCAGGCGAGAATACAAATAACTTAAGATAAGCAAACTATAACAACAATATTGAGTAAATAAATTACATTTAATTTCTATGAAAATATAACAGTTATCAGCTTGTATTAAAGAATAAACAAGCACCTTCTTACTTAAAATCGACAATTAATTTATTACAATAATAGGTAAAAGTTCGCGTCACACCTTTCACCTTGTGACGGCACACCGGTTGCGGAACACTGCTATGTTCAAAGCTTCATTGATATCCATTCAGTAGTTTTTGTTCTACGTTGATTCTATGTCAGTCAGTCAGGCAAACTTCCCCCCCTTTTCCCCCTTTAAAGGTCGAATTTCCAAAAATCCCTTCTTAGCGGATACCTACATCACATAAGGAACTTACATGCCAAATTTCAAGTTTCTAGGTGTTATAGTTTCGGAGATTTCATGATGTATCAGTGAGTCAGTGAGTCAGTGGTATTTCTCTTTTATAATATAGATTATCTCACCTCTTCTTGTTAATTCTGTCACAAGTATATCAATGATAACAAAAAAAGGGTTGACTCGAAATTTGTCAGATTTATTTAAGTATTTCTAAGCACATTAAAATCTGAAATACTGAGTTTCAAAGGGACGTATATTTTTCTCGAGCCTTCTCCAAAAATCATCGTAAAACAATTTTTAATCTCTATATATATAAGCGGCTTTGTCCTGACTGAGAGAGAATCAACGTAGAGCAAAAACTACTGAAGATAATGATCTCAAAATTTGAAGGTATATTCTTATGGGGTCGTAGATGCTCACTAAGAAACGGTTTTAAAAACTTTCACTCCTAAGGGGCAAATCCCCCCCCCCATTGTATGTATGTTCCACATCTCCTCCTAAACCACTGGACCGACTTCAACCAAACTTGGCGCAAAAATTTTACGCGACGGGAGAACCAACATAGGATAGGTGTTTTTTTCGATGGGGTCCTTTGGGGTCTTCCACATCTCCTCCTAAACCACTGGACCGATTTCAACCAAACTTGGCACAAATATTTTACGCGACGGGAGAACCAACATAGGATAGGTGTTTTTTCGATGAGGTTCTTTGGGGGGGTTCTTTGGGGTCGTCCACATCTCCTCCCAAACCACTGGACCGATTTCAACCAAACTTGCACATATATTTTACGCAACGGGATAATCAACATAGGATAGGTGTTTTATCGATACGATCCTTCGGGGGGTCCTTTGGGTCTTAAAAAACTATTAGATCTGGTTACTATGGCAACCCAATAGAATAGATTCTGGTTACCATAGCATCGGTGGAAGTATCCCACGTAGGAAATAGCGCGGGAGTCGTCCGACGGGCCTTCCCCGGAGTTCATCCACGGAACCCGGGGAGTCTTAGGTCGGATCCCGCGAAAGACGGCGGGGCCAGAGTCCACGGTTCATATAAATAAAGATATAGGTTATGATATTAAAGGTGGTGTATGCATCTTAAAAAACTTCTTAATAGTGTGTGAATTCAGAGTTGTTTCAGTTTGAATTTAAAAGTGGATAAGTTAAGATCAAAGTAAGTTATAAGCGAGTATAAAAAACAAAGTTTTGATAGCGAATGTATTCAGATCATAGTGTTCAGACAATATAAATGCACTTGCTTCAGTTTGAATTTAAAAATTGATAAGCTGAAATCTATAGAGGTATTGTATTGTTAGAATAAGTTTAGGAGACACTAATTTAACAAATGCTTTATTTCAACATTAACACAATGAATTATAAAACGACAGTTAAATACGCAGCACGTGCAAGTACTGTAGACATTTTATTGAAAACTAATTTAGCTGTTCGCCCTCTCCCAGAGTTAGAAATCGAGCAGGAGCATCACGCGCAACAGAATTCTTCTCCAGATATATGAATACAGTTTATGACATGTTCTTAAACAGGTGCGCTACAGAGTATTCCTCCAGTGAGAATGCGAACGCAACAATATAAGGAAGATTATACAATATACAAGTAATATAACGTTAGAACAAGAATAGGTGCCTATGAGCCTATGAATAAATTATGAACCCGAGGAACGCTGGGTAAATCGGCTAGATATATATAGATATCTATATAAGCCAAATACCACTGACTGACTCACTGATCACGATATCTCTGAAACCACTGAATGGATATCAATGAAACTTTGAACATACTGTAGCTTCATCATAGGTCTTAGGCGCTCACTAAGAAACGGTTTTAAAAACTTTCACTCCTAAGGGGCAAAAAACCAAATACTGAAATTTATCGCAGGAATTGCATACTTTGTAAATGAAGTGGTTGACATCTCAGTTTACTGGAAACCACGAATACATTTAGTCCTGAGTTTTTAATCATTGTTTTAAATTGAAAAAAACTTCGTTGTTTGCAGGTTCTTATAGTCGAGAAAATTTAGAAGTTCAATTAATTAATTAATAAATGTATGTCCTTTTTTCTGGGAAACGGCTCTAACGATTTTCTCGAAATAAATAATAAATAGCTGTTGCTATGAGTAGGGGGAAAATGGGGGTTCAAACGCAACACAATGTCAACTAATAGAGTCCCGCACCAATCACTTTCACTTTCTACTGGACCACAGCATCCGCGACTTTTTCGCGTATATGCCGTCTTTCGTGAGCCTAGATCACTTTCACTTTCTACTGGACCGCGAATTTCCGCGAATAAATTTTTTTATTTATCTTTTTTAATTTGATATTTTTATTTTTTTAATTAAATTGATTTGCATATTGGTGAATATATGCAGCCTTTCGCGAGCCTAGATCACTTTCACTTTCTACTGGACCACAGCATACGCGACTTTTTCGCTGATCTGTGTCAAGATCCGCGACTTTTTCGCGTATCTGGACCACAGCATCCGCAATGTATATTAAATCTATATGATCAGGTTTACCAACCTATGTATGGGTTCAAACTTGATATGTGTGTGTATTATAGTGTATATTAAAATATATGATCAGGGTTACCAATCCTGCATTATTGTGTGTGTGTGTATAGAACAGATCTGTCAACATTTTTCTTCGGTGGGAAATTCAAACTATATTATAGTAAATTGTTGACGACGACTTCGATATCAACTCTCTCTCCCCCTCCTCTCTCTTTGTCTCTAGACACAGTTGTCATCAGTTTTACATAAGCGTCGTGCTACTTATGGATTATTGTAATTAGCGATACTAAAATGTAATCACCAGGAAATATATATTTATCACCTATCTCGTGGCGTCCTTTTTTGACACATGACAGTCATTGACTACGATTTAGAAATTAATATACTGCCAAGTCTGTGTGTGTGTGTGTGGTAAAGTGTTACGCATAAAAAAATCTCCTTGAAATAAGGTATTTTCAAAAGTTTTGTGTACACACACATTGTATAATAATTTTCGTAATTGTAAGATACAACCTGCAAATTATTAAAATGTCTCTCTCACACATTTCTGATTACTATACAAATAATTGGATGCATATTCGAAGATTTCCCTTATTCAAACGATTTGTATGTGTGTACACGAACTTAAATACAGACGATTGTAATTTTAAAAATTCATTTTTTGCATTAAATATATATCGTAAACAATGAAATAATAATATTTCGTCATTGTAAGATTTTAATAAAACAATTATCAGTTTAAATAATAATTTTCATGATTGTAAGATACAACCTACAAATTATTAAAATGTCTCTCTCACACACATTTCTGATTACTATACAAATAATTGCATGCATATTCGGAGTACGTTGACAGTGAAACAAGTCTATGCACACACACACACACACACACACACATACACACAACGATACTGAATTAGATATAGTTATTATTCGCTAAATTAAACCAGAGGTCATTAACCTTGTGTACAACGTCCCACATTCTAATTTCACACCTGCTAGTCATTAGCAGTGATTAGGATTATAAAGTATTTACTCTAAAAACGGACAACTCTACTTTCTAATTTGACACCTGTCAAGCATTAACACCGCTTACAGTAATTACTCTAAAAACGGACACACACACACACACACACACACGTGCTTTCCCCACTACAGAGTACACTATATATACGCTAAGTAAGTTAGCGGCAATTTCTTATTTGTCGACTTGTACTGCACGTATTACGTGTCTTTCAGTATACACATCTTCTTTTGAAAGACTGTTTGTACGTCTTCAGTGTAGACAACGCACATACTAGTTTGGCTGATACTGTCTTCCAGTATACACATCTTCTTTTGGTAAGTGTATAGATTTTATTTAAACGTAAAAATTATCAAGTGCATTATTTATTGAATTTAATACATGTGTGTGTGTGTACGCGTGTGTGTATGATCAAATTACAATTTCTGAAAATATATTCTTACTGTATTTTTATAGTGGCAATTTCTCACCAACGTGTGCTGATACATCGTGAAATCTCTACATCTGTTTTTTAATAGTTGAAAGACTGTTTGTACGCCTGTAGACAACTAGACTCTAGACTGTAGACAACGCACATACTAGTTTTTTGGTAAGTTGTACAGATTTTATTTAATTTTAATGTATGTGCAGATTTTTATTTAAACGTAAAAATTATTTGCATTATCAAGCGTGTTATTGAATTTAATACATGTGTGTGTGTGTGTGTGTGTGTATGATCAAATTATTATGTCTGTTACAAATTTTCTGAAAATTGCTTTAAACAAACGTTTTTAATGTAAAAAATTTAGAAAGTAGGTCACAGCGTATGATGACATTTATATCTCTCTCTAATTCTGTTGTGGACATACATAGCTTTAAGCAGTGACTATCTCCTTATGAATGCGGAATGTAGACTTTCCTAAAATTATTTGCATTAAAACATTATCAAACGCATTATTGAATTTAATACATGTGTGTGTGCGCGTGTATGTGTATGATCAAATTATTATGGAGTGGGTTATACAAATAATAATAAAGTGTGTGTAATATATATACATTTATTAAAATACATACACACAGCTCCAAGATTATATTAAACAGTTTTACAATTAAAAATACATACACAGCTCCAAGATTATATTGTTACAAGTATGAAAATATATCTAAACTAATATTTACAATTTAAAAAAAAAAAAACATACACAGTTCCAAGATTATACTGTTACAAGTATTAAAATATATCTAAACTAGTTTTACAATTAAAAATACATACACACACATAGCTCCAATATTATAATGTTACAAATATGATGAAAATATATATATATTTAAAACTAGTATTTACAAAATATGTATAAAATAAGACTTAAACACGTCTATGTACTGTGTTGGACAATGGTGTATATTCTACAAGCGAATCATGTAGTATCATACAGTAGGCGGTTGTCTGTCTAGGAAAATTCATTGACGATTCAAATTCTAAACGTACATCAACTACTGAAGACTTAAGTGTTTCGTCTTGCTTGCTACAATCGAAAACAACCAGCGGGGCTTTTGATTTGAATAATTCCGGTGTCAGTACTGGGCTACCGTCTAAACGGTGGTAATACGAACTTTGAAAACTGCTGTACATATTGTACAATAATGCAAAACGGTCTTTCCCAATATCCAAGTTTAAATTATCGTAAGGATAATACTTGTCGTTTAGAAACAGTCTCGCATTGATCACGTTACAGTGATCAAATTCATCAGCGTGTGCTGTCAGTACATTTTTTCTTGCTGTCTGAAAAGCTAACACAACAAAGCGTGGTTTTTCCAGCTGACTCGAGGTCTTGACAATCCAATTCTGCCTTTTAGTCTGTGGTAAGGCAGGATACTCGTGCAACTCCCAGGTCCTAAAAGGCATAGTTATCGGGTGGTCTTTCTCTATGAGTCGTAACAGTGGTAATCTGTACACATTAGCTACATGTACATAAGGCATTTTCCAGTAAACTTTATCTAGTTCAAGAACACAATTAGCAGTCGTTTGTCCGCTTACTAAAACCATAGCATTTATGTCGGTAGAAGCGCGTAGGAGTATAAGTTCTTGTTTCACGTTCAGCACGATGCGTGTATAGTCTTCTGCGAATCCCATTAGCATTTTCAGTGGTATACAAAAATTGAATTCGCCGTCATCATTCACTTTTAATATGTTCGTGGTCGGTGCCACCCAACCTGCGTTTTCCATTGCGTTACGTGCGTTGTTGTTGAGTGATAGAAAAGTTTTAATAGTTGACGTAACACCGACGTTTCTGGTATGATCCAATACCACGCCGGCCAACTCGTAACGAATCTCTTCAAAGAGAAATGCTATAGCATTGTTCACCAGTTCCACATTCAGTGCAGTATCTGCAGCCGCACTAGGGTTTTTTTTAACCAACTTGCCTTCGATGTAGAGGAAACTTTCTGACGGCAGTGTAAAGACGTCCTGTTGTTGTATTGGCACACGTATTTCATCATTGTTTCCATATCTTGTTGTTGCGTACGGTGCGTGTGAGTGAAATGAAAAGTGTGTGATACTGTCTTCAAAGAACGGTTGCTGCTCCACTGATAATATTCCACTCGCCATGTTACTTGTTTACAACAACAAAACCCAGTGAAATCAGGAAACGGCGGTTAACTGATGTTAATCGTTTCAGTTTCGAACGAGTACTGCTGCGTTTCCTAACTGATCTTTCTTCTTCTTTTATTACTGACGACGACTGTGGTAGCAGCGGTGGCGAAGAAACAAAGTACAAACCCATGTCTATAGTCGTTTTAGATGTAAACGCACAGTGATGACTTCTCCGCGAAAATCTATTACGTCACCGTCCTGATCGTGTAAAGATAATGTTATGTTGTCCAAACGACTCACATTCACAGGTAGGTATATGACGTTTGTAGGCGATTCAATTATTTTGAATCCTGGTTCGACTGACGGATAGAACGAGTGCAGTGTGTGCTCGGTTTTACCGTTCTTGTATGATCCTTGCGCTATATTACACCTTATCAGTATACTGTTCACTTTTATAATGTTAACTGTGGCGTCAGACGTGTGAGTTTTATTCGCTTCAAGCAGACGCTTTCCCTTGAAACCCAACATATCACCGATACCGTACACTGTTTGTTCAAAGTCAATATCCAGTGCACAAGTCAGCTCACATTTCAGTGTATTGTTGTTAGGACGTAGACTAATCTTTGAGTCTCCTAACTGCTTTTTGAAGAAGGCTTCTATGTCACCGATTTCATAAGCACCTGTAGGTAAAGTTATCAAGTCCCACGTTGTTCCGTCTCGTAGTACTGGAAACACGTTGTTTTTTCCTTCAATCACGTTCGGTATACTGTTGTATGTAGTAAAGTCCAATAGACCTACATACCATTCGCCGTTTGTTAGTTCGAGAGGCGGGAAAAAGTCACATACAAGAGCAGCAGCATTCGTACCTGTTAAGGTGACCGACAGCGAAGACATCTTGTCGCTTACTGATCACTCGCGCGTTAAGAAGTCCAAACATAAATGCCCGCAGATGACTGTGTGTGGTGGCTGTTCACGTTCGTAATTGTAGTAAATGTCGGTGTCGGTTCCAAAATACTGTGTCAGCTCAAGAGGTGGCTGCATATTACCATACGCATCATAGTAGTAAACTTGTTTGTTTCGCTTCTTGTAGCAAACCCAGTGCGTACCAGGTCCTTCTGCACTGTCTAGATTAACAACTGCACTCTCATTCTTCCATGGTCGTGTGTGTGGTAAAGTGTTACGCATAAAAACTCCTCTGAAATAAGGTATTTTCAAAAGTTTTGCGTACACATACAAATCACTGTCAGACAATGCACGCACTGGTATGCAAATTAGTTTTTTTGTCTGTAAGGACGTAGGTATAGACCTGACGCTATTTTTTTATTGTTACGTTTATGTCTTGGGACTGTTTTGCGTTTGTTCACGGATTGACGTTTAATTCCTGAACCCTTCTTCTTCTTGTTTTTTCTGCAACCACTACGCGAGCTCCCTCCACCCACTGCCGATTTCGCCTTCATCGCTGCCGCTACGGCCGCCGCGTACGCTCTTTCGCTGATGCCTGAATTCAAAGCTTTCACTCGATCCCACGCCTTACCGGCTAGCACACGATCCGCTACGCGTCTTCGTTCGTTGTCCTTGTACTTAGCGTAAGCGATATCGTGTTCGCGACAGGCTTCGTCCAACTCGTTGATTCCGCGCTCGCCACGTGCCAATCTCTCTTTGAGTTTTGTTCCAGGTCCACAGAATCGGTAGCCCGGTAGGTGTAATTCTACTGGTAATGCGTCCACCGCCCGATTAATCAAAGTAGGTACTGACGAGACGATAGCGGGCACAGTGTTTTTAAGTATTTTTCCAATTACACCACGCCCCATTCTTCTTTTCTTACGAAGTACGTGCATTCTTGTAAACAGATCTCCAATCCTTGATTTCCGTTTCCGTATCGAGAACGTCTATTAAACGCCCCACCTCTTCAATATATTCAGACAGGACTGAACGCTGTGTCGTGCTGTCTTGATATTTATAGACAAACTTTATTAGATTGATTATATGAGCGTGAAATACCTGAGTGACCTTGTACAATTCGGTCTTTATATGTAGTTTTAATTCATGCATTTGTCGTACAGTGACTGCGTCTTTGTCATTGACACCGTTCGCTATATTCGTAATTTTTCTTCCGGCAGCGTAGAAAGTATCGTTTTGCAAACTGATTGTGTGTGCATGTAAAAATTCCAAATTCACTGCGTCTTTGAAGTCAACAGGCGCTTGCACATGCGTTAGTCGACAGTCATTAACGATTACGTTACCTGCACGATCTTTTTTCAAACTCTTCTCGTCTACGTATCGTTTTGTGGCTGCATCTCTTGATTTAAGCGGATCGTTTAGCCTTATTATTCGATGATCTTTTGCGTCTACGGTAGCGTTGTCGTCGTTCTTGTACTGTAAGCATGTGTCCTTTACGTACTGTAAAGAAACAACATCGTGCAACTCTTCAGGATCACCCAAGTTGCATATCTTTTTGTTTTTCACATCAAAGTGACCGTCGTTAGTCACTCCTAAACCGATATCCTCACGCAGACTTCGATGAGTTTCTTTTCGCACTCTTACAGCGCTGTCGTGTCTACCGAACTTGTCTACACTCATATTTATGAAGAAGAACTGATGGTTATAGAACGGTGCGTCTGCTTTTATATGATAATGCCAGTTTCACGCAATTCTTCCAATATCGAAACGATTTCATTCCTATGACCAGTATGGCCGCTATTTTGAGACGCCATTAACAGTCTCAATCTATTAACCAACTCGTTAGGATCATCCCAATGCACGTAATCGATTGCAGTGTTCGGTTTCATCTCCATATAGCCACTCCCTGTACGTTTTCGTGCAAACAATTTAGATATTACTAGTCGGTACTTGACGCCACTGTTACTGTTTATTCGCGTATTGTGTTTATATTTTTGTTTGTGTCCGTTGGTTGCTAGTAGTATAGACTTATATTTCCTCATATCATCCTTGTTGTATTTTTTCGGTAGTTTCATAAACAAAAGTTCATACAGACCAGGTGTACCCTCGTAAATTTTTCCTTTGACATGAAAGTTGTTGTTATCATCGATTTTTACATTTGAATCACCTATCATAAATTTACCAACTTCGTATCGAACACCATACATGCGATCTATAATCCGTTTACAGTCCGCCGATTCACACAAACGCATATATTTGTTTGCTAATGAATCCTCGCTGAAATGTGAAGCGTTAGGGTTCCAGGCGTCCTCTTCACCGAAATGAGAAGCGTTATGACTCTGCATACCACTTTCGTTTTCTGTTATTACGTGTTGTGTAGGCTCTTCTTGTTTTATCTGCTCCTCCTCCTCCTCCTCCTCCTCCATCATGTCACCACTTAACTTTCGTGAAATAGCTTCTAACGGTTCCAGAATCGGTCTGTAATTTTTTCTAAACGCCTCGTCGCTTTCTCTGATACCGTGTTGTAATGCATGATATTTTTTCCTTATGTTGTCGCTTATCGTGTCTATATCATACGCGAGTCGTTCCTCCTTATTCATTGCCATCGTGTGTTAGCAAGAGGACTGATTACATTACTACAGTGCAACCACTTTTATACTTCGTCGGAAACAATTATGAATCGATCAAAGCCGATTCTATATCTACCTTCATTTATTGACGAGTCTTTGTCTATGACTAGAAATCCATAACGATCCTTCCACGCTTCCATGCAGACGTCTTTGAAAGCATCATATTTCATATCTATGTTAACGTGATCATTGTATGCATGTCGTAAATTTAGATCGTCTTGTTTGAACAATATCAACAAGTTAGCGTTGTCACGTACCAATTGTTTCGGTATCTGGCTATATGTCTGGCATAGATAGAATGTGTCCACACCGGTATGTCTCCCCATAGCAAAATACTTTCGAATATTGTTTTGTCTTTCACACGATACGTCATCGAATACGATAACAGAGTCGAGACCAGTGATTTCACTCGGTAGCGGGACTTCTTCGTTCTCGCTGTATGCATGATAACCTAAACCTTCATCAGCGAGTGATTTCATCACTGTTTCTAGCATTCTGTATTTTGGTTGAAATAATGATTTTGAAAACACGTATACGTTGCGGAAACGTAGTCCGTTGGCATCAAACAGTAGGTTGAATAGCACATTGGATTTCCCACAGGAACTTGGGCCTGTAACGATACAGCGAATACTGTTCGGTAATAGCGGGCCATGTTTACGCTTAGCACTACCTTCGTCACCAGCCAAAAAGTCCATATCCTTTATTGGTAATTTGTTTGCTTGCTGTACAATCTTCATCTTTGTGAATACCGAAAGCATACTGTTTTCATCACGTGCTGTCACCTTTTTTATATTAGATCTTTCTTATGTATCCACGCATCGTGTTTACCATCGAAACCGAGCCAACGAACACGCACTCTGTCACCTTTGCGTTGTAACACCTTTTCCACTAGGTATACGTCGCCGACTTTGGACTTACTAATCTCGTGCTCGTAAAAACCACCTTTCAACACTTTGTTTAGATGATCTTTTAGCAGATAAGTGACGGGGATAGTAGTGGATTGTACTTTATCCACAGTGAATATTTCGTTAGTCCAATTCGGCGTATAACCTTTGGCGAACGTCATTTTGTGCTTACTTATACGAACACGGTCACCGACTTTAAATTTGGGTGGTTTCGTTGGACAGATTTTAGGCGCTGTGTTCTTCCTTATTCGTTCCAACACTATATGTTCGTTGGCGTCATTCACTTCACTCGGTTTCATACCAATGGTTCTGTGTGTTGTATTGTTGTACGATTTCAGTAATGTAGGTAGTAGATCCAACCAGCGGTAGTGTCCTTGTTCACTGAAAGCTCGATACATGTGTGTCTTCAGTGTGCGATTAAAACGTTCCACTATGGAAGCTTTTTTCTCACTGTAGGTTGAGTAATGTTTCACATTATACTTTTTTAGTAACGCTTGTACTGTGCTGTTGTAATACTCCTTCCCGTTGTCTGTCTGTAAATATTTCATTCGATTAGCAGTTAGTATAGGCTCTAGTGCATGCTTTACTTCTTTTCCTGTCTTTGTTTTCAATGGTACAGCGTACGCGTACTTGCTAAACGCATTGATCACTGTCATCATGTACTTGTACCCTTTGTTCACTCGAGCGTATGGTATCATCTCCACAAGATCCGCCTGGTACAAGTCGTGTAGACCCTTCAATTCAACCGCGCGTCTAACGAAATTCCTTCTCGCTGCTCTGTGTAGCTCTAGAGCTATAGTCTTGCGTGCGTTGTTCATGGTTTAAGATACACTAACATAATACCGGCGTTAAAAATACTATATATATCTATAACAGTTTCTTTGTTTTTCAGTATTCATTCACACATCTGAATATCACCATGGCTGACCTTCAACAGAATCCAGAACAACATCAGCAGGAACAGGGACATCCTCAACAAGGTAAAAAATTTTTTTTAAAATACCAATTGTCTCTCTCTATAATTATGCAACAAACCAAATTTGTTTGATATGAATTAACATATGATTCAACTCAGTCTAACATGTACAAGATAGTCTCTTGACGTTGTTTAGAAATTGATATGACGGAGAAAATTTTTTATGTTCTGACATAGGTTTGTCACCTTCTCCCCAATGTATTGTCTCTTGACATCGTTTAGAAATTGACATGACGGAGAAAATTTTTCATGTTCCACCATAGGTATGTCACCTTCTCTCCAATGAACTAATTCAATTCCGCAACAAAAGCATTTAACTCTATCGTCTATGAATGACATACTATGTCCACAAACATCATAATTTAGCGGATAGTAGTAAAACCCAGCAAACGCTAACTCATCGGGGCTGACAAACGTCACTTCCCAATACTTGAACGATTTTCTTCTTTCACTTTCAATGCTAAAATCATGAGTAGCTGCCATCTTCACAGTTTGCAATAAACTAACGTATTACTAACGTGTACTATCTATTTATTTACCACAAACATGAATGTGTGTTATTCATCATTCCTATTAGCTAATACATGTGTTTCTATTGTTTCAGATATGACACGATTTTATATTGTGCGAAACAGTAGTATTAGAGGATGTCTCACAACTTTTAATTACCTGCCTGTGTACACAGAAGAAGAAGATCAAGATATAGTACCGATAATGACCGAGGTGCGACCTTTATTGTGCAAGGATATTCTGGCAGAACAAGCACGTTTACGCAGTATCAAATGGCATATTGCGTGCAGGATACGTTTCACTAAAACTGCGTTAGATGGTGACAGCGGCGAAGAAAAAGTGGTAACCAAAGACGCCGTCTTCCACGGACGTTGTCGTACGTTGCTCACGGACGACAACGACGAGTTGAACTGTCTACTCGATGAATCCTACGATAAAATCATGAATAGCATATCCAATTTTACCCGTGACGGGAGCGGATGGTCGGTGGATGCTGTACTGAAGCTGGAACTAGTTGTTGGACGGTACCGACCTCTAGCAGCATCCTCCTACCTTCCAACCCCGCGAAAACTTGCATTCACCAGGGCAGTAGTCAACATCAAGAACCCCCAAGATGAAATGTGTTTTCTATGGTCCGTACTAGCTCACATACACCCTCAAGTAAGAGATAAAGAACGTGCTTCAAAATACGCTCCCTTCAAAAACACCTTAAATATGTCCGGTATCGAGTACCCTGTTTCTATAAACTCACTTTCTAAATTTGAAGCACAGAATCCCAACATTTCTATAAACGTTTTCGGCTATGATATAGACGACAATATCAGAAACGAATCAAAAAATGAGGTTTATCCGTTAAGAATTACCCCCAATAAGGACAGATTACATCACGTTAATCTTTTACTTCTGTCCGATACAAATAGCCGAAAACATTACTGTCTTATCAGTAACATGAGTAGATTATTATCATCCCTTACAAAACACAAAGAAAAATCATTTTACTGCGACTACTGCCTGCATCGTTTCTCCACAGAACATGGTCTGTCCGATCATCTCCCCTACTGCACACCTCACGGCGAGCAGAAAACCAAAATGCCCACAGAGGAGGAGAAGTTTATGTCATTTAAAAATTACGCGCACTGTCTTAAAGTACCCTTTTACCGTCTACGCCGACTTCGAGTCCCTCATCACTCCGCTTCAATCGTGTTCACCTGGTAACAACGTCCCGACGACAGTGCACGAGTTAGGCGAATTCTACTCAGTTGATAGCAACGGTGCCCGTCAGAAAATAACTTCTCCTCCTGTATCGTCCACATCATACGAAGCGATGCATATTCCGTCAGGTTTCTCCTATGCTATCGTCGATCATACACACAGACTCTGGAGAGAGGCTAAAGTTTATCGAGGTGAAAACGTTGTAGACACTTTCTTCTCGTGGTTGATGAAAGACGCCGAGGATATGATGAAGGTAGTACGACATAACGTACAAATAATTATGTCCGATGATGACAATGTTGCGTTCACTAACGCCACCGTTTGTCATTTGTGTGAGCGCCCTTTGACAGACGATGACAAGGTACGCAATCATTGTCATCTTACGGGGAAATTCTTGGGAGCAGCCCACAATAGCTGTAATCTAAGCTACAAGATGCCTCGTCATATCCCCGTCTTCTTTCACAACCTTCGTGGCTACGACTGTCACCATTTAATGCAGGGTTTAGGAAAATATAAGGACCAACGCGTATCCTGCATTGCAACATCCAGTGAGCGTTACGTGTCGTTCTCCCTGGGTCCCTTGCGTTTCGTAGACTCTTTTCAATTTCTTAATCGCTCTCTGGACACACTCGTTACCAATCTGTCCACGTCCGGGAGCCAATTTCCTTTGCTCAGAGAGGAAATGCTTAGACGGGGTTTCGACGAACAGACCAATCTGCTCGTACGCAAGGGAGTATACCCTTACGAGTACGTTGACAGCATTGATCGATTCAACGAAACAAGTCTTCCCGCTCGTGAACACTTTGATAACCGGTTGTTGGAATCGGCTATTTCGGACGCAGATTACGAGCACGCACAAAACGTGTGGAGTGCATTCAATCTGCGTACGTTTGGCGATTACCACGATTTGTATTTGTTGACAGACGTAATGCTGCTGGCCGATGTCTTTGAAAGTTTCCGAGACATGGCCTTACGCGATTACTGCTTGGACCCGTGTCATTTTTACTCGCTTCCCGGACTCGCTTGGAACGCGATGCTAAAAATGACAGGGGTCGAATTAGAGCTGTTAACAGATATAAATCTGCATCTGTTCCTTGAGTCTGGGGTCCGCGGAGGCTGCGCGATGATATCCAACCGTCACGCAGTCGCTAACAATCCTCTGATTCCAGATCAGTACGATGTATCGAAACCGACCTCCTTCATTCTGTATACAGACTGTAATAATTTATACGGTGCAGCCATGTCGCAACCACTCCCTTACGCAGACTTCCGATGGCTCGATCGTAACGGAATCGAGTCATTGGACGTACGTAATGTGAGTGATGATTCCGACATCGGGTACATCCTCGAAGTCGACCTACACTATCCCGATACCTTACACGACCTACATTCCGACTACCCACTTGCACCTGTGCGCCAGCGCGTAACACCCGATATCCTTTCTCCCTTTTCCAAACGTTTACACGAGAGTATATACAGATCATCGTATAACGAATCAGGGTCATCCGTAGAGAAGTTGTTAACAACTTTGGAGGACAAACAAAATTACGTTCTCCATTATCGAAATTTGAAATTGTATTTAAGTCTTGGCTTAGAGCTGAAAGCGACTCATAGGGTGTTGTGTTTTAAGCAAAGCGCTTGGTTGAAACCGTTTATCGATTTCAACACCCGCAAGAGGCAAACAGCCGTCAACAGCTTTGAAAAAGACCTTTTCAAACTGATGAACAACGCCGTATACGGTAAGTCGCTGGAGAACGTACGGAAACATATAGACTTTGAACTAGTCTCGAATGAACGACGGCTTCAAAAACTAGTTTCCACACCTAGGCTAAAACGTATGATTCGTTATACGAACGATCTGGTGGGGCTCTCACTCCGTAAAAAATCCATTGTTCTTTCCCGTCCCGTGTATGTCGGCTTCACGGTGCTTGACGTTAGCAAAACGATAATGTACGACTTTCATTATCGTTATGCTGTCGCCAAGTACGGTTGCAACGTTAAATTATTAATGACAGATACAGACAGTCTGATGTATAGCATTCAAACATCAGACTTGTATGCAGACATGAAGAAGGACCTACACGTTTTTGACACATCGGATTACCCTACGTCTCATCCTTGTTATAGCCTTAAGAACAAAAAGGTTGTCGGCCTGTTCAAGGATGAAACGTGTGGTCGTCCTATTAGAGAATTCGTGGGTCTCCGTGCGAAATGTTATTCGTTCCTTGTGGCCCACGAAGATCCCACCCAAGAGTGTCAAAAACGTGTACGTAAAGGTGTGCCTCGAGTTGCAATTAAGAGGAGTCTGCGACATGATATGTATCGCAAGTGTCTCACTGATCATTGTCAGTTTTCTACCAGTGCGCCTTGTTTACGTAGCGATCATCATACGCTGTACACGATGCGTGTAAATAAGCAAGCGTTGTCACCGTATGATGATAAGCGTTATATATTAGACAATGGTCATGATACGCTTGCATACGGTCATTATCGGATACGACAACGCATCAACATGGAGAACGATGACGACGACACTTCCCCACCTACTAAAAAAATTCGTCTCCATGTATAGTAACCCTCCTCAACACTTGTTTCTTTCGTCAGTTGATGTCTCTCGGTGCTTCAGTCCAGACGTCTGTAAACGTAAGTTCACATATTAATATCTCAACGATATTTGTATGTTTAAACATAATATATACATATATAGAGTTTGTAATGTGTGTGGTTTCTTTGTCTTACAGTATTATGGATAACACTGCAGTTATAATTGACTTCCAGTGCTTTTTCGACGACAACGGAAAATATATTGTGAAGGAACTGTCAATCATGGACGTTCTGAGATTTGCTGGTAGACATTGGATTTTGACTCCACCTGCTACATCCGTTACGAATCCCAAATACGTTAGGACAAACCACTGGTTAACGACAAATTATCATAGACTTAGATGGAGCGAAGGAGAGACACCATACGACAATCTTGTTTCATTGTTAACATCACATACACGTATATATAAATATGTGTTTGTGAAGGGTTTTGAGAAAAAACGTTTTTTGCAATCAAAGATAATACACAATAATATCATCAATCTCGATGACTTTGGTCGTCCTAAAAACATACCGTATATAATTCATGGAACAGAATGTCTTAGACATTTCAATTCTTCTGACCGTTGTGCCAACTATAAGGTGCATGCTATTCGGGAATGGATGATTCATGATTTTTGCTTTAAACAAACATTTTTAATGTAACAAATTTAGAAAGTAGGTCACCGCGAATGATGACATTTATATCTCTCTCTCTCATTCTGTTGTGGACATGTACATACATGCATAGCTGTAAGCAGTGACTATTTTCTTATGAAAATGGACTTTCCTAATGACATTGTTATATATTTTTGGTGTCTCTAATTTCGTCTGTGGGACATGTTCATACATGCAAAGTGGGACACTGACGTTACCACCACCACTATCATATTGTACTGTCCTTTTTTGTTGAATATTCTGACATTGTTTGGTTCTCTCTGGTTTGATACAGACGTGTTCACTAGTGTCTTATAATAATGTCGTTTCTTGTAAAGTTTAATGCTGTAAGTGCTATCGAGTACAAACGATGTTCAGAATTGACAGTGAATAAAAAATATCCCATCATGGTCTTAACAAATGTGGACACAAAATATGGGAACTCTGTGCTTGCTACGTTGGAGGATGGCGACCGTCACTATCGTGTCTATCTTCCCAAGAGGTATGCAGGTGTCTTCACGAATGAGGAGCTCAGACATATCAAACCTAAAGAACTACATTTAGTGTATCGAGGGGCGAGAAATCAAACAACACAAGTAAAGATTGAGTCCTAACGTCGTAAGTAGCAATCGTGTTAACAAACAATTTATTGATGTGTGTGTGTGTGTGTGTGTGTGTGTGTGTGTGTGTGTGTGTGTAGTTTCAACTCACTGTACTTAACACTTTAATAATTGAATTTGTATGTACATGATAAATGTATCATTGATTCTATTTAGTTTCGTTGAATAATAGTTGGTTCGATTAGAAATTATTTGAAAGTACATTACCTTTATGCGATAAATGTATCATTGATTCTAAGTAGTATTTACAAATTTCCAGTGAATAATATTTGGTTTGGTTTGATTAGAAATTATTTGAAAGTACATTAACTTATGAAAAATGACATATACTTGAAAAAGTTTACTTACTTAACACATTTGATTCTTTCCACTAACTGTGTGTGTGTGTGTGTGTGTGTGTGCATGTGATAATTGAATATTATCGTATCAGTGATTCTAATATCGACTGTATTGTTATGTTACAGATAAACTTCCTTGTGAACTGTATCTACAGCCGTGAAATTATTATTTTAAAATCTTACAATGTCAAAACTTATTATTAATATTTATTTTGTATATAACAATGTTTGTTTGTGATATATGTATATTTAATCAATGTAAAATGTATTTTGAATAATTGTATTATAACGGTTTGTAAACTATATTTTAAGTTTGTGTACAGTGCTGTAAATATATATGCTATGAATGTAAATAAACAAACTAAGAGTTGAGAATTTGTACAATCTATCTAATCCTATACTATTAAGCGAGCAATAATTGTACAATTACGTACAACGTGAAACTCCGTAGCGAAGCACGGGTATTTTGCTAGTAGCTTATAACTGGTGAAATTTTGAACGTTAAACTTTACTGCTTTGGCTTTTACCATAACCTTTTGTACCTAAACGTGCCCCAAAGTTTCATTTAAATCCGTGATCCGCACTTCAGGTACTCTCCTTGTGAGTACGGTTTTTAATATTTCGCTTGCTCGGAAAATTTTATTTACTCGTTCGAAAACGGGAATTTTCAAATGGTTGGGCATGGGGTTCCCCGACAACCGGGACCCGGGACCATAGCCCCTCTTAATTCGGGACCGACCTGGAGCCCGAGACTCGGTGGTCGATCGTTGGGCCAGCAACTCAATGTCTGTAAAAAACAAAAAAAAAACGCCCAAAAATCTCAACAGTTTGCTTTTTTGCACTATAAAGCAAATTAAACGTTCAGTCAAACGGACTATAAAGTTGGCTGCCTGGAAGTAGACAAGACAGACAATCGCTGAGTTACGTCACGAACCGAATATCGTTAAAGCGCTAATATAGTATAAAGTTCACAACTCCTTCCAGTCGTTTGGTATAGCAACGAGTCTAGCCAAGGCACTAAATCATACAGTGTTAACGCAAAAGTATTAGGTAACACCCATTAAAAATCGGAACGCGTTCCTCGCATTGGGGCATTTACACAACAGCAGGTGACCCAACAATATCAAGGGCTCGCTGGAGGAATTCCACGTATATCACACCGGTCACGCAACGTTGGCTGTCCGACACAGAAACACTCGAGATTCCTATGACGTGATACCGTTTTTCTATCTTTCATATTTTCTCTTCCGATTCCAGATTTTGTGTGAACAATTGCAGTGTAAAAACAAAGCCACATGATTTCATTAATGCTGTAAATTACATAAAATTCACACACACGCACAGTATATTTTTCACGAGCGGTTACGTGTAAGGTCGGTGCTCTATTGTCCCTCCCTCCATCACACTTTCACTGTCCTCTGTCTTTCTGTTTGTCTGTCTATATAGTCCCCCTAAAGTAACATGAAATAGTATAATCTTCTTCTTCTTCTTCTTCTTCTTCTTCTTCTTCTTCTTCTTCTTCTTCTTCTTCTTCTTCTTCTTCTTCTTCTTCTTCTTCTTCTTCTTCTTCCCCTTTTCAAGGATTAGATTATATAAACCTGTTCCGGCATCTATCTCATTCTCGGACGACCCACGTCTCTTCTACCAATGGCTCTATAGTTCAGTGCTGCTTTCGGCAATCGATCCTCTGTCATCCTGTACAGATGATCCCATTGTCTTCTGTAAATTTTAATAACTTATTTTATGTCTTTACTTCGAGTTCTGCTCTGATATCCTCATTCTTTATTCTATCTTGCAATGTATAATTTAAAGTTATCGAAGAAACTGCATTTCAGCACTCTGAATCTTGCCGCTTTCCTTTTTTGTCATGACCCACGCCTCACTCGCATAAATCAATGTGGGTATTGCAATTGTCTTATAAAATTTAACCCTTGTGGTGTGTCTTGTTTTATTTCTAAGATTTCTATGAATCGTACCGCAAATATTGCTAAATTTATTTATCGTCTCTCTTATATCATATTCAGATTCATAGCTTACTGCACAGCCGAGATATTTGAAACGGCTCACTTGTTCTAAAATTCTGTTGTTTATAAATATCTTAATTCTCATTGGATATTTATCTTTAAAAGTCATGGCTTTGGTCTTTCTTACTGAAATTGTCAGTGATTATTCTTTCCATTTCTTGTAATTAACAACTCTCATTAGAGATTAAGAGTCATTACAGATGCATTAATTCTTGAAGAGCAAATGGGTTTTAGAAAGGGTAGGTCGACTGTGGATGCATTGTTTGTAATAAAACAGATAATAGATAAAAGGCGGGAGTATAACCAGGAAACGCGTATCGCTTTTGTTGATCTGGAAAAGCATTTGATAATGCAGACCGTCAAAAGTTTTGGAATAATATTATGGGTAGAAGAGAATATCCACAGCATTTAATAAATTGAGGTAGGATCTTTTTCAAAAGTACATCTGTAGTCCTGGATCTGAATGGTAGGCAATCAGGTGACATTCCATTAAACAAGGGAGTTAGGCAGCGATGTTGTTTCCCCAATCTTGTTTAATATATACAATGACGACATGTTGAGAGCATGGAAATCCAGAGTGACTTCGTGAATACAGCTTAACAAATCAATTTGTATGGGTTGCCTGCTATATGCGGATGGCATGGTTCTTATTCAAGAAAATGAATATGATTTACAAAGAGCTATGTTTCAATAATCTAAATATAATTTACATATTACTTACGTACAACCGCCTTCTACTATGGACATTAACTTGTTCGCACTTACCTGAAACAAAAAAATAAACATGTCAAGTAACCATTTTGTATTCAATGCAGCATTTCCAGCAGCAAGTCAACAATTCGAACTGACTGGGATCAAAGGTGTTTCGACCTGTCATTTTGTTCGAATTTTCAAACTTAAGTATTACGATATAATTTACAAAGAGCTATGTTTCAATTACAAGAAGTAGCAAGAGAGTACTCACTAACAATTTCAGTAAGAAAGACCAAAACCATAGCCTTTAAAGGTAAACATCTATTGAGGACTAAGATAGTTATAAACAACAGCAGTTTACAACAAGTGAGCCGTTTTGAATATCTCGGATGTGCTGTAAGCTACGAATCTTAATATGATATAAGAGAGAAGATACATAAATTTAGCAATTTTTGTGGTACGATTCATGGAAATATTAGAAATAAAACAAGACTCAGCACAAGGATTAAATTTTATAAGACAATTGCACTACCCACATTGATTTATGCGAGTGAGGGATGGGTCATGACAAGAAAGGAATCCGGCAAGATTCAGAGTGCTGAAATGCAGTTTCTTCGAAATACTTTAAATTATAGCCTACATTGCAATGTAGAAAAAGGAATGAGGATATCAGAGCAGAACTCGAAGTGATGGGCATAAATAAAAATATTTCAATTTACAGAAGAAAATGGTGGGATCATCTGCAAAGGTTGACAGAGGATCGAGTGCTGAAAGCGGCACTGAACTATAAAGCCATTGGTAGAAGAGACGTGGGTCGTGCGAGGATGAGATGGGTGCCGGAACAGGTATATATAACCTAATCCTTGAAGAGGAGAAGAAGAATATTACAGTATCAATGCACTATGTAAAACGTAAAGCACAATTTGTGCCTGTGGAAAAGTAGTAAACACAAAAGTTGGGGTTATAAATTTATTTACGTAAATGAAAACCGACCGCACGCACAGAACAGTATTGCAAATATAAAATACGCTGTCACGTTCAGCGCTGACCGCCGATCGCCTTCAGTATGCAACAACATAACGCATTCTTATCTGTCATCCTTTCATAATTTACTGAACACGCGTCACAAAAATATGAGAAGGAACCAAGCCTTACTTTTTGATACAACCAGTTATGCTACTTAGAGTGCCGACACAAATACCAACCTTATTAGTTTTCGTTATCAAATACTTTAACCAACAGTACAGTCAGTACTGCAGTCGAACTGTGCTGTTGTCTCCTGATTACGTACAGTCCAGATTGCGTTCAGTTGTAAATCATTTTAGAGTTTTTGACTGCCACCCAAATGTCCAGTGTGAAGATCGCGTACAACGAACAATTCAGCAAATATTTATGTGGGGTATCAAATTAAAGTCCTTTTGCGTTAGCTTAGGTCGTTTTGCCGTACTTCCCATTCGATTTCCGAGGCTCTTATGAGTTCCGTAAGTACACAGACTATATTTTTACTTAAGCATGTTACTGGCCTGCTGTAAAACTGACAACCTGGAGGACCAGGCAGTTTTATTTCGGGCTGCTCTTCCCCTAGAGAGTGCTTTCACCTCAGCTGACGAGCTCTCTCTGCCCGATCGCAATAGACTAACTAATTTAGCCCATGTGTGCAGCCGTTGGCCTACTGTAGGCTCCTCCTCCTCCACACTAGATACACACCCTGCTACCAATGTGGACCATCATGCTAGGCCAGGACCCAGGATACCCCCATCTCCGTTTGGTTACCGATCCACTCCGCCGAAGGGATTGGCTATCTCAAGCTTGGAGTGGATTGCTCGACGTAACAGGACCCACTCACGCCCACTTAATGTTTAAGCATTGTATCATTGGATCAGAAGATGGAAGACCACAGAAAGAAATGGTGTGAGGACTTGAATCGCATGCCTGATATCCTGATATACCTGTTGCTGCATTGGGTTATCACCGTACTGGCAAGAGAGATGTCGGTAGACCGAGGAGGAGATGGGTGCCGGAACAGGTCTAAGGCCTAATCCTTGGTGTGGCGATGACGATGATGATCAAATTAAAGTGAATTTAAACCACAATCTGAATGTAGTTTTAAGTTTTAAAAATTTCAAGACTCTGGAACGCCAGGTTCCGTTCGTCTTTTCTTAATTGTGGTCGAGATTCCTCAAACATTTCACACAACTCTTGGTTGATCTCAAGTAAACTTTTAATTCACTTGCTGAGATTTTCCTAATATTCACATAATTTTAATATATTTTAAACAAGACATGAAGCGGCACATTACATTACAAAGTTTTGCGTGTTAAAATGTCTGAATTTTCGTAAGCCCGAACTATCCCTGGTCCCAGTTAGTTCCGATAAATAACGATCTACTATATTCAGGGATTCGAACACTTTCAAGCACCAATCTGAAAACATAGGGAGGCAAGAAAAAAGCCATCTATTTGATACAGGTTTTACAAAAAGTTATCAAACACGGGTTATTAACCTTAAAAAGATAACATACTGTATTAACTTTGGCCCTCTTAAACCGGAGCCTCCGCACTGACGCCACAGAAGGCCCTTTTGTAACACCCCTGAGCTGTAATAATCTGATAATACGTTTTTGTACATAATATATGTCCCATATGGCCACTGAAATTTAGGGATCAGCAGGGTCAAAGAAGAGATTATTATTTCACTGGGAATACACTGATGATGATGATGATGATTGATCATGAACCATGGTCATGACTGACCATGAACCATGATCATGATTGATATTTCGTCTAATGACGATGGTCATGATGTGGAGTGTCATACAGCATGTACTAAAAAAAGCGTATTAAAAAAGTAATAAAAAAATATTCGACTTGCCATGGTGTTTGGGTTATCGCCATTCTACTGTGCTCACCTTATGGAGCTGCTGTGTAGGAGACACCGCCATTCCATTAGACAAGTCAGACCGTACTCGTATATACTCAGTCAGCTGTCACACGGCTTGTTAAGGCACTACAGTAAACGGACACAACACACGCAATGAACACTAATTACACGTACCGTGACTTGGTTAATTAATTAATTAATCACGGTATCACGCCGCGTCGTAACGGATACGTATTAAACAACAACAACAAACACACATTTGAATTGTGTGAAGTAGTTTTCTCCAATAGCTACACATGTTCCTGAGCCGGTTTCCAGTTAAACATACAAGACTTGTGTCTTACTTGGCACGCGTCCTCTCAGTCGCAATCACGTAGTAAGCCCGATGAGAGTTTTAGAGAAATCAGAAGAAGATAACACGGTATGCATTAACATTGAAAGGAAAGTGAGGCAAGGACGTTCTCAGTGGCGTGGCGTGGGTACGTAACACCTGTTGCCGTTTGTGATAGGCCTAAAACTGAACACAAAAATTAAGTCGAATTTTTTCTTGTACCAAGTCTTATTTTTAGAGCATTTTCTATCATTCGTTGGGAGAAGAAGAGGGTTCCGGTTCAACGGGATCTGACTCTCATTATACTTACACAGAATAAATCAAGACACAAATAATCGAATTAAAAATAATAAAGACGAACAGAGAAACACATGACTAAACGAACAAAACACAAATAGGTACGTAGTAACTGCTGCACATCGGTTCCGAAAACGAACATAGCTCCTAACTGAACGTTCTGCCGGTTTATACAGCGGCAACACATTGGGTGGACGAATATGTACCCCCCCCCCACAGTTTGTACAGTGACAACTACTACGAAGTCAATGACCGTACGCAGTAAAAATGCCGATGTCTGAGCCGGCAACACAAGACGGTGCAAGTGAACAGCAGTCCGAAAGCAATACTACGCTATTCTTCAAGTTTCCCTACTAATGTTGTTCAGATTTCAAATTATTCAATAACTAAAGAATTTATTCTGTGAAATTATTAATACTATTTTCTATTATTTGGAGTACTGTTTGTTATTTCCGGCAACAGCGGTTACATGGACGCCACGCTACTGGACATTCTTTATTATCGACGCTGGTTAATATTCAAGCAGAGGACATGGAAAGTATTCATTCAGATAGACAAGATGAAGTCAGCATTAAACAAAGGTCAAAATACTTCAGATTCTCTGTGTTTACTGGATGAGACAACAACTTTAAGAAAGAACGTGACAAAAATTCGAAGATGGGATAGAAGGCATGAAATGAAAATAGGAAGTGCAGACAGAAACGAAATCAATGAGAATAAATTCAGAGGCGATATGAGAGTAGAAATGTCATGGAGGAGAACAACAGGCACAGATAGTTAAGAGGGGTTGCTGGGTAAGGTGTGGGACCAGTCGACACGAGGTTAGTAAAAGAATTGCCATACAGCTCAGTAGGAAGAAAGGAATTCTGAGTAAGAAATTGAACTTGTCTTGGACAATCATTATTATATCTTCAGCAAGGAATAAACTAAAAATGGTTTGTCCCGGTCGCAAGCACATAGACTAGAGCTGGACGCCCCAATCGTCTCCGTACTTTCGGCTTAAAATTCTATAGTTGTTTGGGGGATGCGGTAACATACATTCGGTTAAGATGTTTAAAACCATGTTGCCCGATACTGGGTATTCTACCAGTATACTCACAATTTTCGTCTCCTGCAGTATATCGACAATTGTTTTGCGATCTTGAAGATTATATCCTGTCACGTACCTTAAAAATCTCATTTCCTGGCCGCTTGAATACGATTGGTCTGGGACTTCGTTAAATGCCAATTCTCAGACCCACAGAGAAGTGGGGAGGGCCATAAGACTGTAGAACTTTAGGCGTGATTTTTTTTTCGTAGATTACAGAAATTATTGAATAATAAGACTCAATTGTTTTATTTAATCACTGATTAGTCCGTTTTTCATAGTGTGATACACCATGATAATCCATGATAGGCGTCCTTGGGAAAAATACAGTGAGGCAGTTTTCCGTTGGCCTGTATGCCTATCTATGTACAACTGCCTCTAACCTAGGATCAGACGCTGTTTGTTGCCTGGCCGCAACCTGATGGATTGAAGTGGTATATCCTACAGTGAGGGTCCATAACCATTGTCGGCGAGGTCGTCCGCCAAAAGCTGTTGGTTCCCTTGGGATGCCGGGTTATTTCCCGGCTTTCCCCAATATTCGGCGCTGAGTCGCTGGTTGTACGGCCTACTCCATTACCGAACCTGAGCGGACATAACGAAGGCTTTTGTATGGAATGTTTTATTGTATTGGTCACACATTGTATTGACACAAATCTACGATTATTTATAATGAACCAAAATACGATTATTTTGGTTTTTACACGCCTCAGGATGAAAAAATGTGACCGACGTACAGCGGTACAAAAACGAGGAGCCTTTACGTCCCTACTGAAGATTTCATGAAACTTTTTGCAGGTATATTGCAAACAGTGCTTGTGTCGAAAAATTATTAATTTTATTGTACAAAAAAAAGGCATCATTATTTGGGTTAGTTTTTTAAATCTCTACGAAGGTTTAGTTATATGAAGGTCTGCAAACTATTCAAGGGCTTATAAAAACTTACGTTAATTTTATGGTTTATCCTGATACTTCAATCCCTAATCCTTCTTTCGATTAAACATCGAAAGATGAAAATTCGTTTGTGTGAAATATTTTTAAAGTGTGGGATTTGTTGCTAAAATCATGAATTTTACATACTACGTTTGATATTTTGTGAATAATTCGAAAATTTTTACTTGAACATCGTAATTACAAATGTTCTTAAAGGTTATTAAATTTCCTTCAATATGGTATTTTTTGTACCTTCTTATATATTACAAATTAACCAAATCCTTAGTACATTGAATATTAAATTAATTTTCTTTCCATCTCTCTTAAGGGATACAAAATTTGTATCAATTCTTCTTCCGTTATTAACAGTCGGTTATTAATAGCGGAAACGGTCTGAACAGTCGATTGTGTTAACAACTAACAGCCCATGAAACATCAACAGCTAATAACGCGTTACATAACGTTCCGCCTAGAGGGAGTATACACGCAGAGCGACAAGTTACGGCACAACAACGTTCGTGACCGGTGCCCGCGCAAACATTCACAACTGGTCACCGCTAACGAATTATTACAACTCTGCACGAGGACATCGTAACGTAGTGTACAGAAATTGTTAATAAATTGACAATAAAACGAGAAGACAAACGGCTGGAAAACACGAAACTTGCAGGTGGCAACGCTTCTGTGTTCACAGAAAGTACGAAGGAACAAATTAATGGTTTATAATATAGCCTACACATGAGTTTGTGGCGGAGTTTTTATTTCGACCAGTACATTATAAATTTTATGGCCTTTGAAAAGAGCATACACTTTGCTAATGATTGAAATATATTTGACGCTTCTCGTAATTACGTACAACGTATTTGATTTATGACACTGAAGCCGTCGTCATATTGTAGGCCTGCTTCGTCTTCAGATTTTGCTCTTCTGCGCTAAGTATATAATTCTTCTTTATCTCTTCTTCCTATCCTTCGTTAGGGAATTCCTCTTTCCGACAAGGTTTCCCTAATATCTTCATCTACAAATGGCAACATTTTCGGGCTATCGATTCACTATTGTCCATTCTTAAAAATTCCAGACTTATCAGCTACGGAAGTCAGCTTCACTGGCGTGTTCTTCCATCTTCATTAATCAACTCCTCCTTCGGCGTCCGATCGATTCTTCCTTCAACTCTACCACCCGCCAAAGGTGGCATCGATTCAGTGGCGTTTGTATTTTAGTTGACGTTGAGTGCAATCTTTCTGCCGCCCGTTTTTCGGTCGTAGGTTAAGCAGTTGTGTGGGATAAACCAAACAATATTATTGATTATTAATTTCACAGTCTGATAACATGAAAATATCTTCTTATTCCATCAGGTACTAGACTGTTCCGATCCCAAAGGAAATACATCCACTTCACCAAAGCTTCCTAGGTCTACCTACACTTCTTTGCCCGATAGACTTGTATTGCCAAACTTCCTTGCGCAACCTGCTACCAGGTATCCTATTCAGATGAGCAGTCAATCTCTACTTCTATTCGGCAACACGATCTTGGATATTAAAAATGTTCAACTCTTTCTAAATGTCTTCATTATACGGTGTAGCTCTTCGTTTGCAGTCTTTAGCAAACAACGCCAACAATCGTCTCTCCGTTGTCTGTATCCTACTCATACAACAACAACTCGGTCACAGCCGTTACCTTAAAAATGTTTAGTCGAGTCTCTTACCTTGTTTACCTCGATAACGCGAACGAATTGTGCCAAATATTGACTAAAACTTAACCAACTTATGACCAACATCATAAGTTATGTCACACCAAGATAGTAGAAATGAGACAACTACTCTATACTAAATGCAATCTTAGTTCGCAAGAGGTATTTGCCCAGAAATGTCACTTTTTGTCTTCTGTACAGGAACGTTCATGTTTAATTCGAACAGACTTCCTGCAACTGGAATATCGATTTCTGGATTTCGCATTCATTGTATTGCATGATTACTTGATCATCCGCAAACGGCATAGTATTCAACTATGTTCTATTATTTATTTTTATTCTTGGATCCACTCGTAATTTCCACTCTCTGTCAACAGTATACAATTAAACAATGTTGAAGGCGTGCTGCAGGCTTGGCGTTGAAAATCAGTAGCGTTTCTGCTTTAAATTTTCTATCTTGAAGTGAATAGTATTGAAAACTATTTGTGTGCATTTTAATGAAACAACAACATTTAACTAACCGTAACTTTGGTGCTTGTAATGCTTATTGAAACTGTTATAACCCAGTTTGGTTGCACTTTAATCTATCTGGTTTTGTATTGCATTCAGGGACTCCATGAATTCACCTATTCAGTTTCTCAAGGTCAAACATATTTCGTCGTATCCAACATTCGCCTTTTGTTGACGTGTATGCAGAAACATTCCTGGGCGGTGCGCTTTTACGCATAAGCTATTTGGTTCTATTATCGGCAATATAATCAATCACTGACTATAATTCATTCAATACCCAGATTTCGAAGGCGATCTTTTTTAGCAGTTAAAGTTAGTATGAGCATATGGAGGAGGGGGGATTGAGATTCCTTGTTTCCCTCCCTGTGGATTCGTCCCTAACGAAACCAATAATAATTTTTTTTCTATTTTTACAACCGTTCAGACAGCTGACAATAATCACACCTTATAGTACTTCTATCACATTTTATGGTGTACTCCTTATTCTATTATTCATATGATCGGATGTAGACACACATACGCGCGCGCGGTTTATAACATCAGTCTTTACTTGTTGACAAGTTAGAAGCTTTCTGATTTCCTTTTTATCAATCAACTTATCAGGTGTACTGCAATTAGTTCAGTATTCGTTGCACTTAGCATTTTCTACAACTTGTTTGGTGGTGAGGACACTCAAATCGCAGGGAAGCTTCCTAAGGGAAACGTTGCCGGTCCTCGAGTTTACGTTTTGCATATGACAAATATCAGATGACTTGAGAAAATAGTTTTGAGAGTTCAAAATGATGAAACCGGTTGGGTAGGAACGATTAGAGTCGATTACTGGAACACATAGGACTCGCAAAGAGTCGTGTAGCCATATATGACGATAATAATAATAATTATTATTATTATGACGACAACGACGATGATGATGACAGTGGTGACGATGATAATACTGTCTTATTGTCATTATTATTATTATTGCCACTAATTCACATACATGTGGCTGTATCATGAGAGGTTTCAAAATTCGACACGCCTCTGTCTAAAAATCAGTATTTTAGAAGTTCTGAGTTAGGTTTTCACATCAGACCTCATTACGTGATGACTTTCTTGTTCTGTAGCATTATGAAAACTTGTCATTAATAAAGTTGCATTAGTGGTTATAATCACAAACAGAATTAACACTGTTGCACACCACTAATTATAAATACGAACAATAAATATCTGTTATCTGTAATAACAATGTCATTATTTGTCTGTATCACTAATAATAAAATAGCATTATTGTTATTTCCAATCTGATGATGAGCGATGAAGCATGGAAGCGCTACACGGAATAATTTTTCTACATTGGTGTGCAACAGTCAGTATAATTCTGTTTGTTATTATGAAAACGTTTGCTGAATGCTATGTAGGGTCTTAAACTTTACACTTAATTTTCCAGTAATAGAGACGCTACTAAAGCGTTTTAATACACCACGTTCGCACACAAACCATAAATTAACACGCGCTTGGAGTTAAACATTAGCCTCTATTATTGAGCACACGCTAAGCATTTCAATAAATACGTTTTCGCTCAGCAACCAATGGCCACTGCCTCGTTAATAAGTCGTTTATGAACTACAGTTATTTTTGTACTCTGTGTGGTGTGGTTAGCCAAATTAGCGACCACGCAATATGTACAACATACACGTTACAGCAATAGGCCTATACATGTGGACGGCGGCTATAATAACTCGGTCACTGACAGACGGATGATAATCGTATTATGTCACAAGCGCGACAAATGAAAACAGGTTCACAGCTAAATCAACAGAAGAGACGATCTACCAAACGCTTTTGTATTACACATTTCACCTATACTTTTCGTTGTTCTTCTTCGCTAACATCTTTAACTACAAAAGCATTATGGGATATTTCTGCTGTCCGGAAAAATCATACGATTGAAATTATTTGCGTACCACGTAAAATTACTTTTAAATTAAAGAAAGAAATTACAGCTTAAACTACCAGAAATAGACTAGTAGGCTATACTTTTTAAAGAGTAAACCAACTTCTCTTTCTTGGGTTCACTACTGACCAACTTTAATAATAGGCCTATATGCGATGAAATAAAAGCCATAATAGCGAAGGTATGTAGCTGTTATTATGCAACTAAATCTGTACTGTGCTCTAAAATACTGAATCGTCAATCAACATTGAGAGTGTACGTAAAGAGTCTTATAACGTTATGGGCTCTTCAGAAAAAAGACAAGAAAACTTTGAGACGTTTTGAGCGAAGATTTCTTTGGAAAGACCAAAAGACGTTAAAAGATCTAAATAATTCCTGGAGCATCAAGCTAAACGGTGTTATAAGAGTTATATAGTCTTAAAGAATTACATAGCTGGGACACGTCCATCGAACGGGGCAGGACAAAGGTACTAAAAAACTAACTGGTTAGTTAGCCAGTCTAATAATATAATTGGTTTAACAGAAGCCAGCAGAGATTAGAGGGCAAGGAAGACCAAGAAACATGTGGTTGGAAAAAGTGGAAGAGAATTTAAGGAATATGGCAAAATTGTAGCATCTACTGACAAAAATTCATAGAACTTCAATATCAAAGTCTCTTCCATCGTCTTCAATTCATTCATGGAATTTCATGTACATCACACTTCTCAAAACCTCTATTATCTTAGTGACGTTTATTTCCATCTTCTTCTTCTCTCCTTCTTCTTCTTCTTTAGCACTACAGCCCAACATGAGATATGGCTTCCAGAGAAGTTGAAGCCATTCCGAACTCCGTTAGCTATAGACGCAACGGTTTATTTAGATATTTTAAACAGAAAACGTTAGAGAATAAATGCAGGAAAGAGAGTTTTTGAAAGGGATCCTTCGCCGTGAGAAAGTCATATGGATAATCACCGGCTAAACGGCGCAGCATTCAATCGTTTTCCCACAGTTTTCCAGGAGAAGGTCGCTACCACGCTTTACAAAAGCGTTAATTATACATGAAAGCCACGCACCGTCTCATTGTTCACAAGGTCAAGATGTGAATCAGTAAACATAATTGTGTGTTTATTTTTTATTATAACCGCGATTTTTGTTCACAGTTAAGCAAAACGGCATCTTCCTTGGCCAGACGAGTCGTTATTGTGGTGTCTATAAATCGGTTTTGAAATCATCTTCACCGCCAACCGTCACTGCTCTCTATCCATCCATAGAACTTCCTGCAGATCACCATACGTAAGTTCATATACGTCTACTGTCATCTGTCGCATCCTGTTCGCCAGACGTTTTTGTTTTCCTATTTTCCAGGTTGTAAAATGCTTTTTCAGATTTTCATAGATATTCCCAAGTTTTAACCAAGTCTACGCAACGGATATCAATTTCACCAGTCGGAAACATTATTTACTAGTCGTAATAGAGCAGCAAAGAATTCCACACGCAAGCTCAGTGAAGTATTTGGGCATGATTCTGGATGCCAAGCTTAGGTGGAAAGAGCACGTTAAGAAGAAACGGGAAGAACTTGGATTAAAATTGAAGAAAATGTGATGGCTACTTGAAGACACTCTGAGCTGTCGCTGCATAACGAAGCTGTTGTTATTCAAACAAATCTTGAAACCAGTTTTGGTGTACGGTGTATAGTTTTGGGGTTGTACTAAGTAATCTAAAATTAAAATAATTCATACTTTTAAAAATAAGATTCTTCACAGTGTTGTTGATGCACCATGGTACGTAAGAAATGATGACATCCATCGGGACCTGAAAATGCCTACGGTTACTGACGAGATTAAACGCGTTGTGGATATACGAAAGAAGTCTTCATGAACACGTAAACATTGAAGTGCTACAACTGTTTGATAATGCTGGACTCGTTCGGCGATTGCGGAGACCATTTGAACTAGTGAACTAAATATATATTGAAATTCTCAGCACATGAACAAAGTGTAACTCTACCGAGGAATGCTCCAGAGAGTTTATCCTACACACCGTTAACTTATGTATTAGAATAAAATTGCTACATAGTTTGTAACTAGTTGCAATGAAGTTAAATAAAAAAAAAGATATTCCCTTTCCAAGATCTCCTGGGTTTTCCTGTTTTTGCTCGACTATTTGGAAGTTATTTTAACAACTTTTGGAGCCCACGATCAGCACCCATTCGGTCCACGTTGCCACATCATATCAGGCCCTTCTCGTTTACGATGCGATGTGATGTGATTCTTCCTTCTACACGCACTTGTCTCCCAATGTCTTTATTCCTAATGGGTTGGAGCCTGGATATCCCACAAGACCTCTTCCAGCTCTCCGTCTTCAAAATCTAGAACCTTCGGGACTTTCTTTGATCTATCTTCTAAAGTTACAGAGCCATGCTTTCTAAGTAGATTAAATCATCTTCTCAGTTTTGTGGGTTATTTTATCACTCCAAAGCAATTGATTCAGCTATCCTAACATCATCTTCGCTTGTTTTATTTTGTTTCTGATATCTTCATCACTACTACCACATTTTACCATCGTCAAACTCGGATACTTATGACTGTTTTTATTTAGTTTGTCACATCGGCCCCTTGACAATAACTCGCTATAATTATAATAGACGTTGATATAATTTCGTCTAATACCACAACAACCTTGCCATCCCTAAACAGAAGCATGTGTAGATAGTGTTGTCTAGATCCCCATTTATTAACGACAGTATCTGGTGTTCCACCTGTTTAAGGGTGCGTTAATATAAATTTTGAACAAGGTAGATGCTATGTCTTAACAGCCTTACCTAAACTTTCTGTTAAGGGGACCATGTACCCGAAATTTTTTAAAAATTTCACTTTTTGTTTTTCAAATTTTCAGAAACTACAGTTAATTCTGAAAAAAATGATATAAAATTTGTTTACCTATGAGAAATAAAAGTTACAAAAATAAATAATTAAAAAGTACACAATTTTGTGTTGAGCGCTTGCATTTTCAGGCTTGGAAACTTTTAATATATTTGTTTTTTTTTTCACATACAAAAGGGAATTTTTGGTGTTATAGGTTAGGTTGGCTACTCTGTCATTATTACAGGTGAGGAATACAAACATGAGCATTCACTACCTTTACCTGAGCTTCATAAAATAAAACATATTCAGGGACCTAAGCAATGAAACTTTACTGAGCAAGTGCCTTTTTGGTAAAACACAAAACCCGAATGAATCGTTCAGTGCCCTAATTTGAAAAGGTTACCAAAGACAATTTATGTTGGGATAAATACAATTAAAGTGGGAGTGTATGATGCAGTGCTTGCTTTCAACAGCGGAGCTTACAGCAAATGTACTGTGATGGGGAAACTGGGACTGAAAGTAAGTGAGTCTTGTCGGGCACGGTTGAGACGAATCGATGAGAGGAGAGTAAAAGAAGCTGATAAGAAAATGACAGAGCAAAGTAAGGTAGAAGGTAAAATAAAAAGGCAAGAAAACAAGAAGAAATCAGAAGAAAATGAGGAAGACCCACAGTACGGCGCAGGACTATTTTAAATGTAGCTTTGTTGTGTAACTATGGTAACATTGACAATAAAGTAAGTTTTCTCAAAAAATGACTTTTTACCATATTTATGTACCTTTTTCTCAGCTTCTGTAAAAGATAGAAACACGATTCTTTTTTTAAGTTGTAGGGCTAATTACAGTGTATCTACTGAACCTCAAAAACAGAAGAAGAAAGTAACCGAAAAATTAAAAAAAATTATTAACTCTTTAAAAAAATTAAAATATTTAGACAATTTTTCAAAAAATTAATTAAATAAATGTGAGATAATAAAACGTAATTTTTTTGGTTCAGATGGTAAAAATACTTTCCCAGAATATGCTGACCAAACCTCAAGTTTGTACCTTGAACAGGTTTTGAGAAAAAGGTACATAAAGTTGATTAATTTAACATGGGGAAAATAAGCGGGTACATGGTCCTCTTAATGCAAAGTGTTGAGAAATCTACTCCCAACTGTAACAGGAGTGTGACAAGTCCGTCAGAAGTCAGAAGTTTAACCCTACTGCTTTAATATCGGCAACACCAACATCAGCTTGTTGCGTGACCGGCCGCTGGTTTCAAACAATGGCACGCTCTCATACGCTTTACAAAGCCTAATCAAGGGTATAGATACACAACCAGTCCACAGTTAAAAGATTTCTCGCATAGATGTTTCAAGCCGAATGTATTATCAATATGACAAGGGTGTCCATTATCACTTTCTCTTTTTAATTTATATATTAACGATGTAATTTATAAACAACAGCACTTTAGAACAAGTGAACCGTTTCAAATATATCGGCTGTGCAGTAATCTATGAATCTGATTATGGTGTAAAAGAGAAGATAAAAACAAAATTTAGGAATATTTGTGGTACGATTCATAGAAATCATAGAAATAAAAAAAGACAGCCAAGTATTAAATTTTATAGGACAACTGCAATACCCACATTGACGTATGCGAGTGAGGCGTGGGTCATGACAAAAAAGGAATGCGGCAACATTCAGAGTGCTGAAATGCAGTTTCTTCGAAATACTTTAAATTATACATAGCAAGATAATAAAGATACATATATAAGAAATGAAGGAATAAAATGAATAAAAATATACATATATAAGATATCATATACATATATAAAGAATGAAGATATCAGAGCAGAACTCGAAGTAAAGGACATAAAAGAAACTATTTCAATTTGCAGAAGACAATGGTGGGATCAACAGCAAAGGATGACAGAGGATCGATTGCCGAAAGCGGCACTGAACTATAAGGACATTGGTCGAAGAGACGTGGGTAGTTCGAGGATGAGATGGGTCCCAGAACAGGTTTATATAACCTAATCCTGGAAGAGAAGAAGAAGAAGATGTTGACGATGTCATACAAAACTGGCACATGTATCTTCCGGAGCATTTTATGATTGGCCACTCTGGAACTGATACTTTGTTGTTTGCGGACGATCAGACTATTCTCTCGGACTCGTAAAACAGCTTGCAGATGGGTGTACATTTGTTAAATCGAATCTGCAAAGACTCTGGATTAAAAATATCCACACTTAAGACCGAGGTGATGTCTTCTCGTGGAACTGATACCGGAAGGGCAAATATTGTTATAGATGGTACCGTCCTCGAACAAGTCAGCAATTTTGAATACCTGGGCTACAGTGTATCTTATAATACAACCAACAACGTTGTGAATAAGTTGCATAAGTTCAACCTTATGTGCGGGATCATCAGGCGTACTCTTAAGTCAGCAAGTAAAGAATCACGCCTAAAATTCTACAAATACGCCTTTCCCCTTTATGGGTCTAAGAATTGGACTTTAACGAAAGGGCAGGCCAGTCGTATCCAAGCGGCTGAAATGAGATTTCTCAGGCACGTGGCAGGATATGATTTCTCCACGGTCATAGATGAAACACAAGCATACGGCTGGAATTGAATATTACGAGTATACTCGACAGGATTGCCCAGTATCGAATGGATGACTGCCACATCCCCAAACAAACAACTACGGAACTATAAGGAGAGGGGACGGAGAAGTGTGGGACGTCGGAGGAAGTGCTGGAGAGACCAGCTCTAAACTTTGCCTGTTTGAGACCGGAACAAACCATCCTTGGTTTAATCCGTGCAGATGATGACGATGAATACCTTTCCGTAAAATACTGTCTGCATTGATAGCCTTTCTTCGGGAATCCTTTCCATGTGGCTATTTCATATCAGAGGTTTGGTTTCAATATCATACACAATAAACTGTATGTTCAGTATTCGACGTTGCTCGTATTTTATCCTTGGTAACGTGGTCACTTCTATGGATTTTCTCGAGTAGTCTGTCTAGACTTTCTTTATTCTTTAAGTTGTCGTTATACATAGCTGAGAGAGACTGTCATATGTATGTCGTTCACAACTGTACATAGCGTATGTACATATATATTGCAACGATACAGCCATATGCTGTATTGAGCATTAATTTAAATAAATATAAATTTTGTAAAATTATTATAAGTTTGAGGGTAAATGGACAGGTCTGAGATTGTAAAAATGTTTCATTGTTATACTAGGGGAGAAATTAACCTGTTTCAACAGGCAAGGAACACCTGCTCGATTGTATGTGTGTTACGCGTGTATCTTGTGTGTGTTAGTGATGCATGTACAGACAGGAATCTCAGCTACCCTCCCCAAGCAATTACTAAAATAATTATTTTAATTCACTGTGTGAAAACTAATTAGTGTATAAACAAACAAAACGCACCAAAGTGTGTGTAAATTTTATAGTTATCCTCAGTGAGAAAATGACGTAAATATAGGACACACTACGCGAAGACAGTGCGAAATAAACGTGCCAAAAATACGCAAATTGCCCTAAGACGCTCAAATTAATACAGTGAGTGCTTAATCAAATTAGCTATGATTTTTGCTGTCTCGATTCCGTGCAAAACATTGCCATTTGCAAAGAATTGCAAATATATGAAAAGGTTCGGGAGTGGGGGCTAGCATGTGATCTGCAGGTCTCGACAAGATGATTTCGGAACCAACAGGTGCGGAATCTCGAGAGCGTATAAATTAAGGGTTCGACTGAAAACCCTTCTCTTCATTTCAAGACACAGTTGCAGTCGGACACGCTGTAAGTCGGCAGAACAGTTTTATTTTATTATAAGTCTCATCTATGAACGAATAAAGACGTTCAGTAATTGTGTTTACGATATTTCGGGAAGCGTAAAGTACCGGGACCGTTTAAGTCTACAAAGAGTATCTACGGAGAAGCTACAAGAGCGACGAGGGATGCTGGACGTTAGGAGATGTTTTTTGACGCCTAACCGACGATTGAGATCCACCTTGCAGCAGATAGCAATTCTCTGAGACGGACCACACACTGCTGGAGAACGACGTTGGACTCTGGACATATCCAGGACCACGCCAAGCCAGGAGTAACGGAAACCCAACTCTGGACAACGCTGGACCCTGTCAATAAGTCGTAAGATCATCAAAACTCGAGGTGACATACATAATGGATTTATAAATGATTTTTTTAAAAGAGCTCATAAAGTCTATATAAAAAGACAATGAATTAAAAAGTTTATAATTAGAAATAATGTATTAGAATCATAGATAAATGGTTTAGTCGTAAGAATGAGCGATCGCATATAAAGAAAAAGTATAGAAAACAAAAGAGTTTAAATTTGAGATAGTATATTTTTGTTTATCAAAGTAAATAATTGAAATGATTTGATATTTGCATTTTGTAGAAAAGAATAATTTAAATTTTGAATATGAAACAAATGCCAGTCTAAAAGTAATTAATATCGTTTGAAATTTATTTTTTTTAACATTGGTATAGACTGAGCAAGCTGAGGTCAGATCTGAATTAAAAGAATTCAATTAAAATTACATTTAAAGTTTATTTTATGTTAGTAAATCAAATAGAATAAATGTCTAGATTAAGATTATTAACATGTCTAGATGTAAGAGTGTTTTAAATGTGTGTAACACCGTATAGCGTAAGAGATAAACATTTAATAATGAGTGATATCTTGATCGGAGATTATTAACAATGTGTTATTATTTATAATGTTTGATAAAATAATAAATATGAAGTTTTAATTACTCATAAATCTACTACTCTTATTATAGTTACACCTGGTATCGTTATACAACCTCCATAAATTACAGTATATTAAACAATCATATGTACCGTTGTATAGAATTGGCGCTCCAAGATCGTGGGACTCCTCAAACACAAACAAATTTATATTTGCAATTTGAATCGTTGCAATATATGTATTGTGGTTCGTTTTCGTACTGTGTTGTACTGTACACATTTCCTTTAATTGCGTTGGTTATATTTTGATTCCAAGTATTCCGTAGCATAGATATGGTTTGGCTTCTTTATATGCTATCCTTCGTTGCCTCCATAATACACGCGCTGTCTAATAGTCTAAATCTCTCTTAACTCATCTCGTCCATTAATTGCTTGGGCAGTTCCCTACCAGTAGGAGGTCTTACTCGATTAGTTCTTCTTGGAACGAACTGATGTTTTCTTTGGCTCATCCTTTTTGATATTAGTTAAATTCCTACTAATGTCGGTGGTCATCTTACAACAATTTGGTGGTCATTGACTGTGTTACTGACAATGTCTTCTCCATACTTAGCTTGTCTTATTTTATTTTTAAAAGTTGTCTACAGGCAACTTCTAATAGATATACGTAGGTAGTAACCAACGGTATGAATTTTATCAATCAAATATATTGCAACTTACCGTCTGTGACTTTCTGCACAATGTCTTCAATCTAAAGTTGACATGTTTCGGGACACTTGTCCCATCCTCAGAACTTAAAAGTATGGTCGTATATCATCAAACGATGATATAGTTGTCAAATAATAAAACATTAAGCTCTGTAAATTTCGAACTCTTCAAAATTCAAAATTTATAACAATGCTGATACCAAGCCGCGTGTCCTAAACGATCAACTGCTTTTTAAATCGAATATATTGTACGACACCGCTTTGCGTTATTGTCGTGATAAGAGTCAGCCTTGATTCAGTGCGCGGTCAGTTACCGTACGGTGTGCTCCGTTTAACCGTCGCGCTCGACTTTATACATTAAGTATTGTGGTTTTTGTTTAATTGGATTTTAATGTTTTATTATTTGACAACTATATCATCGTTTGATGATATAAGATCATACTTTTAAGTTCTGAGGATGGGACAAGTGTCCCGAAACATGTCAACTTTAGATTGAAGACATTGTGCAGAAAGTCACAGACGGTAAGTTGCAATATATTTGATTGAACAACACGTGGCTTGGTACTAATTTCGGATTTATTCCTTTTAAATATGATTTTTATCGCTTTTTCTCTTTGCAAACAGTGATACTTCTCTCCCAGTTGGCACTTCGTTATGTGTGACAGTGTGAAACGTCCTTTTCTTTTGTCTTTTGAAGAAAAGTTTGCTCCGGATCAATTCATTGCTGCTCTGGTATCAATATCCTTGTCACGTTTACACATTGCCCTGTAACTGAGCATAAATATTAAACTGTATTGCACTTATTTATCCTAACTAGTCTACAAATAGATATGTTTATGAACATTTTTAGTGTACATTAAATCGGTCGATTGGTTTGTTCCTGGATAGAGGTCAACTATATCAATCGGCAAACTTAACTATAAAGCAGGTCAATTAAACAACTATATTTTACGTATTGTTAACGATGGCGGCGCTAGGCTATTTGGGAATTATTTCTGTTGATACAGTCAATCATGGCTTTGAGCTGAACGGATTATATTAGATATAAATAAGTTTTTATTCTTTTAACCTGAATGGGGTCACTAATAGTTGCCCACATTCTGAAGTTGATCAACCCATGTTTTTAACCCTTGAATCACTCCTTGCCTTAGAGACAAATGGATTTTCCCAATATTTTTCTCACGTTTATCTTACACACTTTATCATTCACTTCGTCGTGTTGTCTTTCTATAAAATCTTCTGCCATTCTCCTCCATCACTGTTTTCACAAAGCCTCTAATCGTACCTGGACTCGCTGTCTAGTGGCTCACGATTTGAATTCATACAAGTTCCTCCCAAACGTCTTCACGAGATTTTCCTTCTTTGTGGGTACTCGTAACCAGCAAATCGACCAAAAAATCGATTATTGTTTTTTGTCTTAAAACAATCGTCAATATTTTATGAATAATGTGATACCAAATTTATGTGAATTCGCCTTATAAGAAATCTGTTATGATTTTGTAAAAATTTGAGATCGTAGGAAATGTTCGCTCAAAAGTGCTGATAATGTTACCATTTTTTTACAGATCTGTAACTCCCTTATAACAAATCGTAGAGATATGCAGTTTTTACCATTGGAAAGGGAATTTCAATAAACATTCACTACATAAAGCCAATATTTGCTGATCTGAGTTATCCTAGTTTGTTTAAAAAAAAATGTCTTCATGGGAGTAGACAGAATGCAAACGAGTCGCTGAACCATTTGGTTTGGAACAGTTTGCCGAAAAAATATATTTGTTGGACTGGATACTTTAGTTTTGGATGTACACGATGCTGTGTTGACCTTCAGTTAAGGTAATATAAGTGTCAAATCTTACAAAAATTAGGGATCAAACGAGGATCAAATATGGTTAATGTAATGAAACAAATTAACTTGCAAGGAATTCTTGAGGCAGGGACAGGAGTAGTTTGAATTGATGAAAAAGGTTAGACAGTCAGTTAGAAATGTGAAGAGAAAACTAGAGGAACAAATGGACATAAATAAAGACATCGAGTGTGGCGCTGGACTATTTTAAATGAGGTAAAAAAAAAACAAAAATCTGTTTTAAAAACTTTAAATGCGTTTTTCTGAAAATCTATGTTTTTTTTTAAAGGGCCTATTATTTCAGAAACCAAGTAAACTATCAAGTTGATTTTTTTGTGGATATTGGGTTAATGGAGTTATAACTACAATACTAGAACTATACACTTTCACTGAAAAATACACCCGTAAAAAATTATAAGTGTACTTTCTGTATGCAAATTTTTACAGCAAAAAATAAAAAAATTATAACAAATCAGAAAATTGAGTTAGCTTCGTAATTGTAATAGCGTTCGTACTACACAAAGTGCTTACCAGCATGGTAAAATTTCGGACTTTTATCTTTTACAGTTTCTGAGATAACGGGTCTCAAAATTGATAAATTTAACATTGTAAGCATAGCCATTGTAAACACTGTAAACTTTGTTTACAATATTGTAAACATTGTAACATTACGAGTGTCCTTAAGTCCATTTTTTTTTTAATTTAACAGTCTCCGCTTCTTCACAAACGAGATTAATGTAATTTCATGAAGTATGCAAAGTGACAACATAATTTGTGTAGCAGTGTAACGCCACATGTGTCTGGTACTAACAGTCGAGCTTATTACGACTGGTATAGGCCTACGTGATACAGAATGTAGAGTGTGTCACAGCACCGTATCGTTTGCCACAGATCCAGAATACTCATATAATTATTAGTTTACCCCAAGCTGCGACTGCAATTTCACGTTACATTTTAACAGCCTCTCGACTAAACAAAATTACAATCTAATATGGAAGTTTATTTTTTATTTTGTGTTTACAAAGATATTCAATATTTTAATAACATCAACGTTTCTGCGGTTAATCATATTAGAACAAAGCTTGTCATACAGAACTCGCCAACAGAACAGGTGCCAAATTTCAAGTATCTAGTGTGTAGCATCACATACCAAGATGATAAGGAGGTTGAAAGCAAAATTAGTCTCTTCCAGTCACTTTGTGGCTGTATCGTTAAAAATTTAAAGAAGAAAACAAGGAAAAAGACGCAATTGAAATATTATAATATAATGGCCATACCTCAAATACTGTATGGTAGTGAGATGTGGATTAGAAAGGCCGAAGATATATTATCTAGAATACATGGAGCGGAAATGAGATTCTTGAGTGCTGTAAAGGGTGTACCAGGAAAGATTTTATCAGAAATGATCATATTAGGATTGAGCTAGGCTTGGCTGAAGCGTAAATGAGAAAATCTCCCGGTACAAAACGGAGGGGCGGTTACACACGTAGAGAGAATGGATCCAACTAGATTTTCAAGAATAGCCCTTGACTATCGTCCAAGAGGGTAGAGAATTGTGGAAAGACCCCGTAAGCTATGGTTGGATGACTTCCACTGAACCTGGAACAGGCTACTAGCCTAAGCCGTAAAAGATGACGACGACGACGACGACGAAAAACATCAACGTCTCGGACAGACGTCGGGGTAAACGTGAAAGAATTCATCATCTTTAACAAGGATTAAACCGAATATGGTTTGTTCCGGACCCAACAGGACAGACTGGAGCTACTCACTCAAACATTTCTTCGGACGTCCCACACCTCTCCGTCCTTTCGGCTTACACTTCAGTAGTTTTTTGAGAATGAGGCAGTCATCCATTCGATTAGGATGTTCTAAATATTTTAGCCGATACTGCGTAATCTTATCGGGTATACTCATAATATTCAGTTCCTGCCGTACACCTGTATTTCTTCTCCGATCTTGAAGAGATTTATACCTGGCTGAGATATATATGTTGCTGAGAAGTCTAATTTCGACCGCTTCAATACGATTGGTCTGGTATTCGTTAAAGTCTAATTCTCAGACCCATAGAGAAGTGTAGGGAGGCCCATCACGTTACATAACTTCAGGCGTGTTTCTTTACTTGTTTATTTGAGAGTTATTTTCATGGCCCCATACTTATGTAGTTTATTCACCATGTCATTTTTTGCAATTTAAAATACGTTATAGCCCACACATTCAAAATTACTGACCTGCTCTAGAACAGTACCATTTACAACAATTTTTGCTCATATGGGATCAGTTCGATGAAGACCACCTTGCTCTTCAATGTGGAGATCTTAAATCCTTGCAGATTCGATGCAACACATGTACAACTATCTGCAAGCCACTTTCCGAGTTTGACAGGATAGCCTGGGTGGAAAAAAATTGTTCACGGAATTAATATCCCCGTAAGAATAGTTTATGTTTTGTTTTAATACACGGTAAATTGGACATGTCATTGTTTATTAGGGTTTTATTTTTTTCAACTCAAATTATCAAATATATTTAAAATATACCAAACTCAAGAGTTCTAATACTAATGATGAATTATCCCCGCCCAGGATATATAATTTGAGGTCCGTAGCGATTGTGACGTGCAAATGGATTGTCAAACTGAGTCTAGGGGCGGAAGACTAAAGTTTGGATACGCATTTCGTAGAGTTATGTTGTGCTCTTCATTCTTGTCGGTCCGGTTTACAAGTCGCCTAGTAAGAGGGAAGATAAAACCCACATACTCAATACATGTCCTTTCCTCGCCTATTGTCTCGGTCCAGTATTGAACAACTGTAGTATAGAGTACCTAGTCTTAGGCGATTCTAATGATCCGATCCGAGTATAGAACAAGTATAGTATGGAGTATCTTGTAAATTCTAAAATGCTACTGGTAGCCAAAACGTCGGGTGCCACCGGACTAGATGGGAGGTACGAATTGAGTGTAAAAAAATCTGAAACCTTGCGCACCACAAGAGTACAGAAAAATAAACAAATGTGAGTTACCTGGGTAGAAAGTAACCGACCGACCGATTGCAAGGACTTTCACCGCCGAAATCGATTCGCATGCTGCGCCGCGGTCACTTACAAATTAACGGCGATAAATCAGAGAGGAACGCCGCTTGTTAATTAACACGACGAGACCCAGACGGCGGATGGCCACGAGGTCAGACCTTGTGATTATATCAACGTTTACACTTGTACGCGCTTTGTGTAATTTTCATTAATTTATATAAACGAAATTGCATGTAGAATAAAGACGAGTGAAAACCTATGGGCGCGGAAATACACCGCCGTGAATTCGTTAACCTAACTACCCTTGGCAATAGTAAATATCACAGCAATTACCCTATAAAGACTAATGCCACGCGTTGTGCAGCCAAATATAAAGAATTCTTACTTGGGGTGGTTAAACAAGTAATAAATTAATAATAAAAAAAATCACTTACTGCCAAAATGTTTCAATTTCCCGGGCGCCACCTCATATCTACAAGGATGTGGATATAAAGGATTCATTTGCCAAACACACAACAACAATATTATGTCTAATGCTTATTTAATTAATTAAGTTGTAGCAAATTACAAATATAACACTCTGTATGGATATTTCCTTAAGTAGAACCACTTCTCTTATCTTAACAATGAGTATCTCTGAAATCGCGATTAATTAACCTTTAAAAATTTTCTAACACTTATATTGTAAATTATAATCTACAATTGTATTTGGCAAATTTAGATTACTGTTTAGATATGATTTTTAAGAATTTACTAAATGACGTTTTATTTCGCTTCAGTCGAATGCAGAGCACTGAGAGGCAGTTCTCAAGGTTAATTAATTATTAGTGTGAGTTCTTTGACTTGAATGAATTGAGTTTATTGACTTAACTCTAAAGTACCATTAGTTTGAGAGCGTTGATTATTCGTAGTTCATACTCTCGGTGACATCATGTGGTCCTCTGTGTTTAGTAGTTGCTGGTCTCCGTAGTCGTTGTAGATTACGTATCCCTTCGCGGTCACTGCACCTCACGATCACTGTTTAATTATTGAAGAATTCTCGAACTGTTCACTTTTCACGGCACACGTATTGTGTTGAATATGAGTGTCCTTAATTGATGTTGGTAAAGTTCATGTATAATGTTTTTTAAAGTAGTTGTTTAGATTGCTGATTTTATGTCTAATGTCTCTGTGGTAGAATATGCACTGAGTCTCTCTGTTGATGTGTTCTGTATTATATAAAAGCTGCTGTAATGTTTATAGTTTCTTGTGAATTATTTGTACTTGTAGAATGTCTGTTAATTGAATTTGTCTTCACTTAGTATTGTACTGTGTATCCGTATTCTCCGACACTTTGTTTAAATTACGGTGAAGTTAATTAATTGTAAAGTCTGTTTACATGTTGACTTCGCGTGATATTACTTTATACTAATAGTCTGTCGAACGCGATTAACTGTTCAAATCTCTTGCTATGAGTTTAGAATTTAGTGATAATTATAACAACGAGTTTCGTACGATTTGTCGTATTCACTTCATTGTTCACTTTGAGAAATTGAATGTTCGCACTGAAGTAACCGGTTAAGATGACTCGTGGTGATCACTTTGTAGATGAGTACTAGACTGCCGTTTTTCTGTTCTGAGATCTACGAAGTAAACTCTCATCCCGCCTACCTCTGCTGAATCTTCCATCTGCTTGGATACTCTTATTGGTTCTTTAGCCAGTGTGACAAATTGTATATTCGTCATTGGTTTTCGAGTATATCTGCTTTATACGTGATTCTCTTGTCGAACTCCCATTGGTCCTGATTGTTCCTACAGCCGTTTTCTCTATTTACTAGGAATCTCATTCAAGCACTCCAGAATTCGTGAGTTTCACTTTCCCCTTGTAAATCAGGCGACATTTCTTTGTCTCTCGTGGCCGTCTGCTAGTGTCCAATTTCTGTTACGCTTTGACATAGATACAATACTGGTATTGTTCGATCTGCTGCACCATTGTTTATCTTCAAGTTGCACTCTGGCTTTGTTTTGAGTCTGGAACGAATCTTCCTTTGTAATCACGACTTTCGTCAAATTTCTACGTTGCAATTGTTCTGGCATCTAATGTTGTACCGTATCGAATTGACAAACTCTTTGCTTTCAGTCTGTGTCAAAGTTTTAAAAAGGGTAGATTGGTTTATTGGGGGTTATGCCTTTCTTCCCTCAGACCAGCTGCCTGATGCGAAATACAACGTCTCACATACATCTAGTAAGTGTCACTCTTTTTGTCAAACAATTAACTTTACAGCCGTAACACATCAAGCTGTCTGTAGGTTACAATGCCAAGAGGACAGTCCTACAAACTTTACCTTCACACACCCTCACATACTTCTTTGTCAAATATAACTGCTAGTACACATTATTTTTTAGCTATTATTTACTACTTGTACAATTTTATAAATATTTTCAAAAATAAACGTTACAACCCTTTGGTATCCTGACAACAATCCACAGCAATAATCTGTAGTAGTATTATGAAAATGTAAAAACAAGCCACGAAATACAGTTTTGCAAAAGTCATCCCACTTTTTAAGAAGAGTAAGAGAAGATTCTGTGAGAATCACAGGGATATTAGCCTGTTAGATGGTGCATATAAGATACATTCTCTGATAATCAAAAACTGGCTCAATGTTATAGCAGTGAACATTATTGGTGAACAACATATGGGCTTTAGGAATGGTCGCCCTACAATCGATGCCATTTTTGTATTTAAACAGTTGATTGAGAAGAGACGGGAATTTAATTTAGAAACTCATACGGCCTTTATTGGCTTTCAAAAGGCATTTGATAGTCTGGATAGGGATGTATTGTAGAAGATTATGGTCAAGAGAGATTTTCCTTTGCATCTTGTCAAGGTGATTAGAAGTCTGCATCAGAACACGTCTGTTGTCATTGATACGGGAAACGATTCACAGTGCCAGTTGACATAAATAAAGGGGTTAGATATGGTTGTTGTATCTCCCCGATACTTTAAATATTTATTTGGACGATATCACTAAAATATGGGAGGTAAATTTTAAATTTGGAATTAAGCATTTCAGCAATGTACACTTAGTATTATTTTATATCCAGACGATGTTGTTATTACAACAGACAGAAAATTACTTTGCAGAGGGGAGTATTCATCTTGAGGAATTTAGCAGAGGAGTGCTTGGTGCTATACCGACATTAAACAAAAGTACTCTTTAGTAGTTTCATTCGGGCAAATATGTTGTGTATTCAATACGTAGATAATTTAGTAGACGGAACTAACATTGTCAGATGTTTTGGGCTGGAAGAAAACGTGGATACCGGATGAAAAAATACTGCGTCCATAAAAATTATTTTACTTCGTGTAATAGGCTTATTTGGTACACTGGTTATCTACAATAAAATTACCTTTTCCAGACCTTTTGTAGTATTAGGACTGCAGAAATTAAGTAGAAAATATTTTATGTAATTTTTTCGTCGAAACCGTAAATTCCATTTCGCTTGTTCACCTGACTACACGTATTCCCCAGCTAAATCTGCTTTACAAAGGTGATTTACTAACACAATTTTATCTACAGTTTTTGTAAATGATAACCATTTGTTCAAAAATTAGTTTTTATAACACACTGTTACACAGTCTGGCGCATTAACAACAGATGAAGCCGCTAGGATACAGTTGATCGACGGAACGAACCAGCTGTTTGTTTGGTTATCAAATCGTTGTAATTTTTATTAAGCTAAATTATGACTTATCAACGTTCTGGTAAGAGGCGAGCACAACATAGCAGACGACCAACTGATAACCTTTATATTTCAATTACGGTATGACACATCGTCGGACACAACATACGGCACGTGCCTCGTGACATGAACACTGGTGGGTGCATCTACCCCATGACATCACTGACACAACTGCAAGTTCTGTTGATATACCGATATTAGCAACACGGCGTTCCCTGTGAAAATGTAAATTTGCAAATGTTCGTTCACCCGGAAAACGAACATAATTTTTGTTCAAAATCTGAGTCTCGTCTGCAGACACGTATTTACATCAACATGCACGGCGCAATTAAAGTGGTTGAAAAACGTGTGATAACATCCGGAAATCAAACGGTAATGGTATGTTGACGGTTGTGTTAACGGTAATAACACAATAAAAATGTTATTTAAACATTATTTAAAGACACTTATTGAGTAAACTGATTCTCCTACATTTTATTTCAAACGTATACGCAAGCGTTATACACCTGTTTGTTTATTTAAAAAGAGTTATTATTATATTGACGTGAACAGCTAAAAAAAAAATATAAAATATCATGAAAATTAAGATTAACAAAATTCGTCAACTTTTTCGACCCTCTGAGGGAGTCCGGTCCCGTTCGCCCCTTGCTCACGAAACGACCTTAGTATTTATATATTTGAATCATTATTTGGTTTTTTGTAAACAGAAACGCGCTAGAAGGCAAGCCTCTCGTTGGCAACTTGTCAAAACAGTATGTGTTCAGTATTTATCTATACGGTCGGATCACGGACACCACAATTGACAGTGCTAAAGCATTTGAGACCTGGTGCTACAGAAGGATGCTCACGATAAGCTGAAGAGAGAAATTAACCAATGAGATTGTCCTCAGAAGAGCTCCGGAGAACATAAGCTTCCTAGGAGACTTAAAACGTAGAAGAGGTACATGACTAGAAAATTGATACAGGACTGTCAGAAATTGGGACTAAAGGTAAATATGAATAAAACAAAATACATACCAACAGGTGACCATCAAGACTTGATATTGGAGGAAGACATAGGGAAGATTTCATATACAGAGGAATACAAGTGTTTACAGGTGAAAATTACGGCCAGTGGGAAGCAAGACAGAGACATACAATCCAGAATTAATTTGGAAAAGATGGCTGTATCTACATTAAATGGAATCCTGTGGGATAAGCAAATTACAGCAGAAACTAAAACCAAAATATTTAAAACCATTGTCACAAATATCATGACTTACGGCTCAGAAGTTTGGACTACTAATTAACACACAAGATCAAAATGAATGACAGCAGAGATGGGCTTTTGGAGAAGTTCGGCAAGAGAATCCAGACGTGAAAGAATTAGAAATGAAGTCAATAAGGACAGAATGATTGTCAAAAATTCAATTGTTGATTTTATCCAAACAAAAAAATTACAATGGTATGAACACACGAAAGGAATGGCACAGGAAAGGTTTTGCCAAGGAGAGTTATGGAGTGGCCCCCACCAGGAAGAAGGAAAAGAGGAGACCACCTATCACCTGGATAGAAGAAATCCAGACTATACTGAGGGCACAAGAAATTTAAGATCTTTGGATGGACAAGCAGCAGTGAAAGATGATATTTCAATCATTTCTGTAATGTTTGGTTCCGGAAAATGTGTAAACATTGAACAGGCGGAATAATAGATAGAAAGTTTAATTCCAAGTTTTATCCTGACAAAACAACTGCCAATGTAAAAGTTAGCATTAGCCACATACGAGTGACTGACAGCTTCTCCAGTTACGTCACGTTGCTGTCGTTGTCGGGTAACAATACACGTCACGCGTTGCATTCACCGCACTTACCGACTCTGTTACGGTACATCCAAGGTCTGCCACATTACTGTCTCTTTGCCTCTCTCTCTCTCTCTCTCTCTCTCTCTCTCTCTCTCTCTCTCTCTCTCTCTCTCTCTCACACACACACACACACACACACACACACACACACACACACACACACACACACACACACACGCGTAACATATAACTATTACTCACTACGTCGTCGTAAAATATTAAAATTACTGCGAACATTGGCCATTACTGAACTGTACAAGTCAAACGTACACAAATCGAATGTCCGAGGGACCGAAAAATCAGTCTTACCGAAAGTCTGATTGAATAAACAGATTTATACACAACAAACAGAAACTTCAAATCAATAAAAATTTGTATGGAATAGGCCTACTTCAAATTGAAATTTAAAACAGCTTCTAAACAATGAATAAATAGATAAATAGATTTGGAAATTAACAAGAGTTGACATAAAATATAAATCTTGCAGCACACGAAAAATTTTAGTTTTACCGCTAAGCTACAGATGTCGGTCCGCGAACTTTTCAACTGACACTCGTAAAAAGAGAATAATAGTGTAACGAATTATTGCAATATTCAGAAACTAATGACACTTTGCAATATTTTGCGTACGACAATTTTAATTGTCATATAGCGACTTTACATGAGTATTACTGTATTCTGTAAAGTTCGAAAAAAGTACAGCTGTATAAGTATTATACGAGATTATTGGAAAGAGAGATGTTGGTAGACCGAGAAGAAGATGACATGATGGTGGTGATGAATTGTAGTCCTTGCAGCGAATTAGAAGAGGAGGAGGAGGAGGAGGAGGAAGCAGAAGAAGAAGAAGAAGAAGAAGAAGAAGAAGAAGAAGAAGAAGAAGAAGAAGAAGAAGAAGAAGAAGAAGAAGAATAAGAAGAAGAAGAAGAAGAAGACGAGGACGACGACGACGACGACGACGACGACGATGCTGTTGCTCATGATGAATCATATTTTGAAAGCGTATAATCACTTGCAGTGCCCAATAGGACGATTTCATCTTTAAATCACGGTATCGTTACTTTTTCCTTTTTTTCACTCTACAGCCAATCTCTCATATTTTGATCTCTGTCTTTTCCTTCTCGAAGTTTGTACTTGATCTTGTACCTTAAAAGTGTTACGTTGTATCTCTGCTCATCTCTAAATCCAGCATTTCATCTCTCCATTTCTCGGAACTCACTAACCCACCTCATACACTCCAATTGGCGGACTTCATCTGTAGTACTTGTGCAGAACGAACTACCGCGCTGAGTAGTGTCTGGCGCCTGTGTGCAGAACTTTAGTTAGCGTCCTTATAACCTCCCCCACAATAAAAACCATCACTTTATAAAAATGATCAGCGAGTACAAATGAAATGGGAAATGTATTTATTATAAGTTTATTGGAATTATAAAAAAATATATAAGAAAACAATAAACATACAAGAAGGATACAAAAACAAAAACATCAAAAATAATTTGGATGAATATAAAGTAGTAGGCCTATACATTATTTTCCAAGAAAATCATTTGCCAATTATGCGTACATCTTATTTAGTTTTACGAAAATAACAGATAAACTTACAGTTTTATAAAGACAAAAATATTTTTTGGTACATAACTGAAGTTAGTCTTCTACATTTTATTTGGCAAGAAGATCACTTTGTCATTTGTGCTTTGTATAGATATCATATAAATAAGAAACAAGTAAACTTATAAGTATATAATAATAAACCTCTGCTCAACAGTCCGTAAAGGACCAAGGTATACCGCACGGCTTTTGTATTCAGTGGGACGGTTGCATGGCTAGTAGGCTATAACGCGGCGCCAGCAGCTAGTTGCGGTATTCACAGCCATAACTATATAAAATACATAGTATAGTTACAGCCACAGGCATACGAAACCGTTCTGAGCATGGTTTAAAATGACGTGTGACTTACCACATCACGAATACCATAGAGTCATAAAAATTTGCCGAGAATACCCGTTCAGACCACCGAAAAGGTTAATACAATTAACTTAATGAATAATAATTTTTCTTTTTTCAAATACAGTATTTCCTCCTCGCCTAAAATTGTTGGCGCCTTTACTATTCTGGTGCCTGTGTGAGCCGCACGCTTTGCACACTGTGTCGGGGGCGCGCCACTGCGGTCATCGGCTCCGGCCTGGACAACGACGCTTACAAACCAAGCGGCAAGACACCCCGTGCAGCTTCTGTCTGCCTGCCTGTCGAATCTCCCAAATGTCTTTTACTTTATATCCGACGTATTAATTTTCAGATTGACAGTCACCATCAAACCACTGTGCTTATCAGCTTGACAGTCACTGTGGAGCCAATGGACCGACCGACGTCATGAAACTACTGTGCTGTTCATTAATCACTGGTTTTCTCTTTGAGCAAGTTTTCTACCCTAACGCCTTCCGTACTTCGACACGCCTCTTCGTGTCGTATTTTATTATTATTCCGGCTGCACAATGTTTATACATTTTCCGGAACTAAAGATTACAGAAGTGAATGGATACTCATCTTCCACTGCTGCATGTCCATCCAAAGATCTTCTTCAATTTCTCGTTCCCTCAATACAGTCTAAATCTCTTCTATCCAGGTGATAGGTGGTTTCCTCTTTTCCTTCTTCCTGGTGGGGTCTATTCCATAACTCTCATTGGCAATCTTTCCTGTGTCATTCTTTTCGTTTTTCCTTACCTTTGTAATTTTTTGTTTGGATAAAATCAACAATTGAATTTTTCACATTCATCTGTCCTTAATGACTTCATTTCTAATTTTCTCACGTCTGGATACTTTTGCCGAACGTCTCCCAAAGTCCATCTCTGTTGCATTAATTTTGTTCTTGTGTGTTTATTAGTAGGCCAAGCTTCGCTTCTGAGCCGTAAGTCACTATACTGCTAACAATGGTTTTAAATATTTTTGGTGTTAGTTTCTGCTGTAATTTTCTTATCCCAAAGGATTCCAGTTAATGTAGATATAGCCATCTTTTCCAAATTAATTCTGAATTGTATTTCTTTGACTTGCTTCCCACTAGCCTTTATTTTCACCCATAAACACTTGTATTCCTCTGTATATGAAATCTTCGGTATGTCTTCCTCCAATATCAAGTCTTGATTGTCACCTACTGCTATGTATTTTGTTTTATTCATATTTACCTTTAGTACCAATTTCTGACATTCCTGTATAAATTTTCTAGGCATGTACTCTATGCCTTCAAAATCTTGAGCCAAAAGTAATTGGTCATCAGCAAACTGTAATGAATAAACTGTATCATCATCAAGTGGAATTCAGATGTTCCTGCACATTTTTTCCAAGTCTCTATTGCTTTCTAATTATAAATTTTACTCTCGTGTCGTCTTTTACGTAATCAAAGTGGACTAATGATCCTAAGAATATCATTTCTGTCCTTTCGATTCTTCTTTTTAACCGCTGTTCAACTCAGAAGTATTGCAACAGTCAAAAGTGCAAGACTTGTTGATAGTGCTTACCCGGCCAGCACGTAAGTCGGGCGGCAATTAACACCGTGTGAAACCCCGCAGTGAGAGACACGGCTACCACTGGGAATGTCGGTTACTTGGTTACCACACATACAAGTCGTTTACCCCATTACAGCAGGCTATAATATTCACAGCACGCGTTCGATAAATCATTTACCGCAAGCGGTCGACAATGTGCGTCGCGGTGACAATGCCACGGCCGCACAATACAAAACCACTTATACATTGAAATACAACGGGATACCGGTTGTAACAGTTTCCTAAGTATTACAATTACTGGGTGTGCGGTAAAGGTCGCCCATACGGACGCCTCGCCTTTGTTTTGCACAAGAATATTATGATTTTTATTTATTAGTAGTCCAAACTTCTGAGCCGTGTGTCATGATACTTCTAACAATGCTTTAAATAGGCCTACTTTGGTTTTAGTTTCTGCTGTAACTTGCTTACCCCACATGATTCCATTTGATGTAGATATAGCCATATTTCCGAAATTAATTTTGGATTGTATTTCTTTGTTTTGCTTCTTTGTGTTATCCATGGCAAGAGTATCCAGACGTGAGAAAATTAGAAATGAAGTCATTATGGACAGAATGAATGAGAAAAATTCAATTGTTGATTTTCTCCGAACAAAAAATTACAATGGTATGGACACACGAAAAGAATGGCACAGGAAAGATTGCTAAGGAGAGTTATGGAATGGACCTCAGTAGGAAGAAGGTAAAGAGGAGGATCACCTATCACCTGGATAGAAGAAATTCAGACTATAGGCCTATTGAGGGAACGAGAAATTGAAGTAAGTGATTACCTGTATGCGGTCCGCCGTGTGACTTCTCAAACTTGGTTACGTTACGCGTTTCAAGGCGTATGCCTCATCATCAGACGTTTAAAAACCAAAAACACACATATCACACAAAACTGCGTTTGTCAAGAAATAAAATTGCAGAAACAAGCATATTATGTGCACGTGATGTAGGGTGCGCACCCGTTCAAGTATTGTCTGCTACTGATTGGAATTCGTTGAGCAGTCTCAAAGCAGTATCATACAGGCGGTTAGATACAAAGTTCAATTGTTCATTCAGAACACAATCACGACTGCTATCATTATTATATGCATTATAAATTTCCAGCTCCTCCAAGGCATTCATAAATCGGCCCTTGTTGCATATATGCAAAGGCATTAGATTGGACTTAAAATCTGTATAATTGTGATTGTGTTGGGTCAGATGACGAGTGTAATTAGATTTTATATAATTGTAATTATGTGTCTTGTAACGCAGTTTTGTGTGATATGTGTGTTTTTGGTTTTTAAACGTCTGATGATGAGGCATACGCCTTGAAACGCGTAACGTAACCAAGTTTGAGAAGTCACACGGCGGACCGCATACAGGTAATCACTTACTATTATATAAAAGTGACTTGGATACCATACGAAACATGAATGTTAAAAGAGAGAAATTGAAGATCTTTGGATGGACAAGCAGCTGTGGAAGGTGAGAATTCAATCAATTCTGTAATCTTTGGTTCCGGAAAATGTGTAAACTTTGTACAGCCGGAAATAATAATAATAATATTATGATTTTTGTAACGACCTACAGAAAAGTAACTGAGTAGAACCTGGATTAACGTAGATACGACCGAGACAAGAAGGAGGTGACGGACGTAAAACTTGAAGCCCTGTCAAGGGTAAAGAGACTGCTAACTTTACCTTTTAACACTTAACCCACTCCACACAATGACTGTTCTTACACTGTCACTCTCCATTTTCATTCACTGTACCACTAATTTATGACCGCATTATGTTCGTGGTCAGTATTAATGGTCAACTACTTTTACAAAGATAAATGAACTATTAACGCGTAAGCGTTATTTGTGAAAATCAAATATTATTTTATTAAACTCTCAAATTACAACAAAATATATTTAGCTAAATAGTGACTACAATGACCATAGCAGTACTTAAGCTTAGAAAATACTAATCGATTCATTTTTGTCTTGACTTTGCCTTAACGAAGTTTTTTACAATTTCTTCCAAACTGAACGATTGAAGTATCTCGCTTTCAATATTCAACCTTGCCAACGAAAATAATCTCCCATCTCACACAGTTGAACTCAACATATCTTTAATGCGTTTGAATACAGAAAATGATCTTTCAGATTCACAGTTAGCTATTGGAATCGTCTAAAGCAGACGATAAACAATGTGTATATGTGGAAACTTAGTACAAAATATATATACTGTAGTACAAAATATATATACTGTAGTAGAAAATATATGTACTGTAGTAGAAAAAATATATTCGGAAATGTATATATACAAACTGTATTATCATGGAATCTATCATTTTCATTCGAACGATTTGAAAAAAAAAAACTAACAGAAAGCTTTACTAGTCTTACATTGCCGCCACGTGGTCGTCAAACCAAATGTTTTGTTTACATTTTATATTACAGATGTTTAAAAAACACAACGAAGAACTCGTCAAAAAGTATGTACACATCTTCTTATGATTTTGTATTGAGGACATTTGGTTTTTTTTTATATTTATTATTTTCAAAAAGTTTTTTGTGATTTAGGGCTGGGTGGTGCGCCCACCTGAGGCCCTGGCGCTCGGTGCTGGAGCACACCCTAGCCGTTATGGATACCACTGCCTATAGAAATAGTAACTCAGCAGAACCTAGATAACGTACATATCACCGAGACAAGAAGGAGGTGACACAAGTGACGGATGTGAAACTTGAAGCCCTGTCAAGGGTAAAAAGATGGCTAACTTTAAATTTTAACTTAACCCATTCCACACAATGACTGTTCTTACACTGTAACTTTCGTTCACTGTACCACCTATTCATACCACATGTTCGTGGTCAGTATTGATGGTCAGCTACTCCGTTACAAAGATAAAAGAACTATAAACGGGTAGGCGTTATTTGTGAAAATAAAGTTTTTATCCCTTTATACTTGCCTACAAAAATTTCAGCCCTTGAACCAACTGCAAACTCGTCGCATTCTTAACCACGACAACTTCTGTCGATCATCTGATATGAATGGTGGCCTTTCCTGTTTAAGAAACCGTTTTAAAGAAATATTCTTTCCCTACTTGAATCTAATCTTATCGGTTGTGAAAAGCTGTTTTTTTGTTTTTGGACAGCCTATATTGTTACTCTTACATTATCCATGGTTGTACGCAGCCTACTGGAGTACATCCCACCTGAAATGAAATCTGCAGTTTTTGTGTATAATTAGGCCTATATGTGATCGTAAGTCATTTTAAACGAGATTTATATGGGTCAGCCTTCAGAAGTGGAGCACTTACACAGGACAAAACTATTCTTTTTTTCATTACATTAAACCAATAAAATATATTTTTTTAATCTTACATAAAATTACAAAAATTTCTGATGCCACTGTATAGAAGAAATCATTATCAAGATAGTTATAAACAACAGCACTTTAGAAAAAGTGAGCCGTTTCAAATATCTCGGCTCTGCAATAATCTATGAATCTGAATATGATATAAAAGAAAAGATAAATTTAGGAATGTTTTTGGTATGATTCATAGAAATGTTAGAAATAAAACAAGACACAGCACAAGGATTAAATTTTATAAGACAATTGCAGTACCCACAGTAACATATGCGAGTGAGGTCATGAAAAAAGGAATGCGGCAAGATTCATAGTGATGAATTGCAGTTTCTTCAAAATACTTAAAATTATACATTGCAAGATAGAAATGAGGAATGAGAATATCAGAACAGAACGCGAAGTAAAGGACATAAATGAAATTATTTCAATTTACAGAAGACAATGGTGGGAACATCTGCAAAGGATGACAGAGGATCGATTGCCGAAAGCGGCACTGAACTATAAAGCCATTGGTAGAAGAGATGTGGGTCGTCCGAGGATGAGATTGGTGCCGGAAAAGCTTTACATAACCTAATCCTTGAAGAGATGAAGAAGTAGAAGAAGAATAAGAATACAATGCCTAGATCACCTAGAGCGGACGGATGATCAGCGTATGCCAAAACAAATTTTGAGGGAACAGGTGTGTAAAAGCGGGGTCAACCTATGATAAGCCGGTTGGATGATGTGCTAGAAGATCTCAGGAGAATGGACGCGAGGGGTACTCTGAAACGGCATCGGACACCAGACATTGGAGAAGATTGGTGTTGTAAGCCGGGGCACAAGTTGAGCTGTAGTGCTAAAGAAGAAGAAGGTTATTTTATCGTTCACTTTACTACCAATGTTCATCAAATCTCAACTTCATCAACTTTACTTCCACCACAAAATCTTAGAAGCTTTTTCCAAATTTAGTTCTTATAGTAGGTCAGCGCCCATGTTTCCGAAATTTAGAGAGTTATGTTCCAACATCACCTTTTAATTCGTTTTCCTGGAAGCAGTATCGTCTTTTTATTGCTGGCGATTGTAGCTTTGTTACCACAAATAACAAAAATAATTTTATTATCGCTAAATTTTCCGAGTATTTTCCGAGCAGAACGTTTCACGCCAGTGCGCCTAATATTCAAAACGAACACAACAATCGTGGGGAGGAAGTGCGCACTTCTGTACGCACGTGCAGTAGAGAATCAGAACTGAGCGACTTTCAAAATCACTCGAGCACGGTTTGACGCTAGAGTGGCGAAATAAAGAGAAACAGTTAAACGACCACATAAACGCTGCTGGAGAAACTCACTCACTCTATATTATAGAGAAAGTATTTCGTTTTGTTTTTCCTATACAAACCTATTAACTGTATGTCAGAATAATATTACAATTAGTTGCGATCGGACGGAATGCATGAAGTAATTAGCGAGAATTACACAGCGTGCTTACCACAAACGTACATTTAACTATAACAGCAACAATAGTTATTACAACCCAACGTGAGCCCTGGCTTCCAACACAAATCTTCTCCAAAGTCTCCTGCCCATTGCCATCTCGGTGTAGCCCCTCACATCCGTTCTTCTGAGATCTTCCAGCACATCATCCATCATCCTAGGTCGGGCCCTCTTTCTGCTTTTATACACCTGCGCCATCAGAACTTCCTTTGACATACGCTGATCATGCATCCGTTCCACGGTGATCATTGAGCCTTTATAAATCTTACGACGTCCCATGCTTCAATAGCTCATCTATGTCCTGATTCTATCGGATTGTCCATTCGTCATCTTCTTTAAGCGGGCCATAAACACGTCTTTCTTTCAAATCTTCTTTCCGTTTCTTGTTCCTTTTTTACCAGCGTCCATGCCTCGCTTCCATAAGTAACAACCGGTCTAATAAGTGTCTTATACACTAGAATGCCTTTGCCAAAATTAATATTTAGTTCTAAAACGAAAAAGGAGAAACAAAAGAATTTGAAAAAAGGAAAGAAAGTAAAACGTTAAGTAAGATTCTCGGCTTTCAGGAAAGTGTGGTGAATAAAGACAAGAAACGAAAAATAACTAATTTGAACTAAAAACTTGTAAGCGCTGTCCGGAAACGAAAGAACGCACTTTACAGAGACTTTATCTAAACGAATCCGCAAATATTAGCGAAAAGAATATTTGCTCATTTTGATACAAAAAGTCACAACGAAAATTCGATGATTTGTGGGAGTTAGGAAGAATCTAGCAGAAGAGAACATGGCTGAAGAAGAAATTTTAGATAGGAATAGATTCCGGAGAAGAAGGTGAGGGACAAAAGATGATACGTGTGGGTACCCAAAGTGTTCCTTGCGCGAACAATAGGCCTGCAATAAACGTGACCTTCGAGAAATCGCGGGGAACAGTTTTACAACCTCGTCTCATACCTGCAATTATTGCCTACACTCATCATTTTGGAAACGGATGAACTAGTTCCTTATAACTGACCCGATACGTCTGAAATAGTCATTGTTCAGATCATGTACACGCGTACACACTTTTGCCGTAAGTACAGTATGTACCTTTCTTTCTCTCTCACTCCCTCTCTCTCTCGGTCTGTCTATCTGTCTGTCTGTCTGTCTGTCTGTATGTATGTATGTCTGTCTGTCTGTCTGCCGTCTCTCTCTCTCTCTCTCTCTCTCTCTCTCTCTCTCTCTCTCTCTCTCTCTCTCTCTCTCTCTCTCTCTCTCTCTGTAATGTACCCACTACTTCTCTCACGTCTACCTTCAACTACCCTCCCACCAACACCCTAATATACACGTCAAGAAAAACATTTATTTCAAGCAGTACTTCACGTTAATTGCATACGACAACAGAACAATATTTGTACTGCTGACATTTAGTTTTGATAGGACGCGAATGCATGTGTACGTGTTTGTATGTACGCGCGCGCCCGATGTGACTCGTGTAGATGGAAGGTAGCGTGCTCAGAGCGCCCGTGCTCGGAGTCAGATGGAAGATTCCGTTCGTCCATACTGTACATTTATATTTAAAATGAAACGCGCGCGTGTGTATATTGTCCATATGTACGTATATGGTGTAAGTCAAAAAAGCGATATTCGTGTTGCTATCTTTTATTCTTTTGTTAGATGTGTGTTTGTGCATGTGTGAACCCCGCACGTGCTATTGAGCGTGAATTGCGAACTGTTAATTTGTAACGGCTCAGTATTAGAACTGTTTCTTACAACAATGACAGTGGGCAGATGTGTCAGGTATAGAGGAGGTTGTAAAATATACTCCTTGGGTTTATTTTTATTGCACCGTAATTGCTAACTGGAGAATTTTACCCCCACGCGTGTCAATTTTTACCGGCCGAGTAATTTAAGGCTTTGAGGAATAACATATTAAACAAACAGAAATTGGACAGAAAAGGTAAAAAAGGTCACAGTAAAAGGACGGAGATAAACTGGAAGTACAAAAAGGTGGGAAATGAGGGAAGTACTTGGGAAAAGTTATTTCATGAGGTGTAAATTTAAAAATAAGCAAATATGTGGGGAAAACGTATAACGTCCGTTCTGTGAGACTTTGAGCAGCATAAGAGAGTAACATTTGATAAAGAAACTAAGAATGATACTAAACAACAATAACACTGAGGCAAACCAACGAGGAAAAGGTTGGTAATCCGTCTTTTTATGTAAACTAACCTTGTAATACTATTACAAAGAACAATATCTCAATTTTGTTGTGCTTGTTTATCAGTATTGAACATGTTTGATTCTAGAATGTACTTTCTCTTTTTTTAAATGTTATTGTGTTAACGTCATCATGGTATTATAATGTACAACAGTGGATTGCAAATTTTTCATCAATGAAGCTCCCGAAAAAAATTCGTAGATCCCTTTCGAGTTCTGAAAGAAAACGAACATTAAGTTGGTTCAAAGTATTACGTTTTAATCAAAAAGTATTAACATAAAAATCCCCTTAACTCGGAAAATTATTATACTGATGGTTTCAAAAATATTATTATTATTATTATTGGTAGTAGTAGTAATAGTAGTAGTAGTAGTAGTAGTAGTAGTAGTAGTAGTAGTAGTAGTAGCAGCAGCAGCAGGAGCAGTAGCAGTGGTAGTAGTAGTAGTAGTAGTAGTAGCAGTAGCAGCAGGAGCAGTAGCAGTGGTAGTAGTAGTAGTAGTAGTAGTAGTAGTAGTAGTAGTAGTAGTAGTAGTAGTAATATTAGTAATATTTCTCCTTCGATTATAACAAAGACCTAGATAAAAAATTGGAGTCTAATAGTCTTGTCGAAGTAGAAAAAAAAAATTAAATTACAATTAATGCAACAATAAACCAGATTTACGCAGATAAATGTTGAAAAGGAGAAATCGAATTGTTGAAACTGAAAAACTGAAAATAAAAAGCAAAACATTAAATAGATTCCCAGGCTAAAGAAAAATTTGCTTAATGTGAACAATGAAACTGATTTTGTACTACTACCTCTAAAAGCTAAGTTTCTTCTCCGATAATTTCAATATTAAGCTTCAACTGCACGTTTATATCGTAACGATATTACGGAACGCTCTCGAAAAATCGAGAGCATCTTTCCAGCCGTTTCTCCGCTAGCCGAGGAGGTGTAGCGTTTCAGTCAAAGCCGTCCTAAGTACGTTTCAGACTTTTCTGGAGAGCACTTGAAATACGTGTTATGGTGGCACGCCGCCGAAAGGATGGAAACTTATGCTGAAACACTTGCAGTACCTAGGCCTATATAACCCGCAACAGCTGGCTTTGTAAGACAGCTACAGTAAGTGATCTTTGGTACTGATCAAGTGGTAAGTGATTTAGTGCGGAGGAACTCTATTGCTTGACATTATTACTGCGTGTGGACAAATTTAACTTGAATTACTGTATGAGACACTACTTCGTTGATTACAAATCGTCATTTGTGATTAATTATACCTGGTTATGGTAATTAGTGGTTTCATTGGTGTTTGTATTTTGTTTCCACTGTACCATACGACGATCAGTGAGACCGTCGTAACGATATCCTAACTCTGATTTCAAGTACATGAGCTGGGAGAATGCGGTTTCGTAAAAATAACTATTGGAAAATATAACTTAGTTAAACACTTTAAACGGTTCTCGCGAGTTCATGATAGTCAGTATATCTGAAGGCGGCTGGTCGCAGCTTCCAAATCCGTAATTTTAAAGAACTGTCAGTTACACTTTTGTGTAAAACCAGCTACTTAATAATAATATTATATATTTTCTGACACAGTCAGCATAACTACTCACGTCGGCTGACAGACAGATCGGGTACATGATATGATTTAAATACATTATGTGGTCCTTATTTTGAAATTACTTTTATAATTAGACTACAATTAGCTTGAACACAGAACTACTGGAATCTCAATGACAAGCTTAGATTCTAAAATTCTGTCTTTGAGCATAAAAAAACGTTATATTGCCTAGACCCACTGTATTTAGACGTTTGAGACTAGGTTTGATCAAAAAGTCCATGCAGTTCTTGCTTATTTAAAAAAATTATGCCTTCATTCATCAAAACTTATACTGGGCCCTTCAATGTAGTCTTAGTCGAATGTAACAAGATTAAGCCTACCGTTTTGCAATCTTGAAAATACTACATGCGTAGACTTTTTCGTACACCCTTGAGCTCACTTAACGATTTGCGGTTTTACGTCTTCACTGGTCGCGAAACGCTATCCTTTCGTAGAAATTATCACTATTGGGAGGATGAAAGATCGCGTTGGAACCACACACATCTGGTGAATACGGCAGTCGCCGTGTCATCATTATGACGTTTTCTTTTGCCTAGCCTGGCAAAATTCTTAACAAGCAATGACGTGCATCCAGGCACATTATCGGGCTGCAATTTTCATAAATTATTCATCCGTAAATCAGGCCGTTTTCTACGAATAACTCCATACAAATGGCATAAAATGTCCGAATAGTACTTACTCTTTACTTACCACTGCGCATAACGATTAAATTTCGTGGAACACAAAAATATAATCTTCATCTGACAAACTACGATCTTCAACTTATTTACGGCAGTCTTTGAAGCTCGTAAACCGCTTGTTCACGCACAGCAGTCTCGCCAGAAGCCTTCTGAACCCGTTTACCAGGACAGAGCATTTTATCTCACAGTCTTACATAAAATTTAATCCATGTTCTTCAATCTTGCATTTTAAAATCACAAAAAATTGGCTAATGCATCTAAAGACGAGTTACTCAGCTGTGAAATTTAAATATGCATCAAATAGGGCTATATTTTAGACGATTGCCACTAACATGTATACCAACATCACATAAAACCAGTTTTTTAATCAGACACTCGCAGCGGTGAAAATTGCAAAATTGCACGAACTGTTTCCACGGAACCTCTGAAACATTTTCGCAGACCCCCAAGGGAAAGTGGGCCCCACTTCGAGGAATCAGTGATGTACAGTGATGGCGCGACTCTCTACTGTAAACACGTTCCTTTGCTTACAACGTTTGACAGATAAACACATTCAAGTTACATAAATTGAAACGCTCACTGTCGTGTGTTAAGTATTTGTAAAATATACACCATTATTCTGCACCCGTACGAGTAATGAATGGATTCGAAAGTTGCTCCAAATTTGTCATAACGCGTCCTCTACAGACGTCCGTGAATATGACATTGTGAAGGTCGTCTGATACAGAAAAAACAACAACATTTGAAAAATTGTCTCTGTATGAGCTAGTTATTTTTTTCATGTCACTTTGCTTCCATAGTGTGCGTGTGTTGGCGCGCGCGTACATGTAGGGCCTATTATGGTCGTTATTTATTTATAGCTGATGTAATGGATTGGAATGAGTATTTGTAAATGTCATTCTGCAGAGATTTGCAAGTCTACAAACATACATATTTATCAAATTTGTTTACTGCAGTCTCCCTTAATAAATAATTCACATTGTGGGGTGGGGGGGATAAATCGCTACCTTGGAGCCACAACTAGCCTATGTTGTTTTGCTTTTATGAGCATTACGTTCTGCCATTGTGTATCTATTGAGTGCAGAAAAGTCCAAATTATTTTACACAGAACCGAATTACCCTATGTCCATCATCATAAATTAACTTGGTGCAGAATTAGCCTATGTCCACTTAATTAAAAAAAATTCTCAATAAATTTATTTATATAATAATTAAAATGTGTATAACTTTCAGTTTGCTCTCCTGAAAAGTTGTATTTCTGAACATAAGCTAGGTCCACTACAAGAAAGCTAAATAAAATAAATAAAATAATAGAAAGCTAAAGCAATGTAGCTAAATAAAGAAACTGTATACGAGAAAGATGGATGGGGTGAAGCAAATATGAAGAGTGAAAGCTACACAGATGGATAGGTAGACAGACTGACAGACAGACAGGAGGAGAGTTTCAGACAATAAAAAAACAAGCAAGCACAGCGGGATACATATACAAATAGAAGGAGGGCGAGGGCTACATAGGTACACATGCAGACGGAGAATCTGGGAAGACAAACAGAAACACAGGCAGACGTAACAATCAGTCAGACAGGGATTACGATCAGATAGTAGGCGCGTATTTATGGGGGGGGGGGGACGAACTGTACCCGATCTGCCCTCCAGAGGGTCAAAACATTTGAAAAGTAATTTTGTTAATTTCATAATTTTCAGGTTTTTTAAATTATTTTTTTCAGCTGTTTATGCTACTATAGTACTAACTCTTTTCTAACTATACAAACAGAGTTATAACACAACATATGTGTAGGCCTACATTTGAAATAACAAATTTAGGGAAATCAATTCAGTGACTCCGGAAGTAGGTGTTAATGAAATGGGTAAAATATCAAGGCGAATTAAACATTTTCAAACAGTGTATCTTCTTTGTGTATAAAAACTTTCGTGGTTTACCACCTTTTTTTTAGTTAATAAAACTGTAGTTATGATTTTTAAATGTAAAGTGTCAACAATAAGTATCTTGTAAACAATGTTTCAATTGTACGTATTTTTACTGTGACTGTGTTATTACCGTCTTCTTTAATGGAAGTAATTTCAGGATATTATCACAGGTTGTCACCAGTTTCCAGCCACTTTTAAGATTAAAATAATGATTTGCTAAATATGATTTTTTCTTTTATATATAGCTGACACGACCGTACCCCCCTCACGGCCAATTTCTACATACGCCACTGTCAGAGAGAGAGAGAGAGAGAGAGAGAGAGAGAGAGAGAGAGAGAGAGAGAGAGCAAAGATGGACAGGCAGACAGAGACAGACAGACATAGAGGAAAAGAGCGACAGAAAGTTCAGTGACAAACAAGGAAGAGCTCCACGTGCTGGTTACAACGGAAGCACACGTGAACGGGCGTAAGCAGAGGCAGTGAAGTAACAGTACCGTCCGAGGCGGTGTTACGAATCGTAGCGCGGTCCGTTATACACAGCGCGATGATCGCCTTTACTGGGCACTACTGACCTCGACACCGTCGGCGTCGGCGTCGGCTTCCGCGAAACCTACGATCGCGTCCAACTGATAACAAACACTCCGTGTGGTACTGCATACTGTCCGGTACGGTTAATGACAGGCAAACCGAAGAGATCAATGATCTTCCACAAGTTATGAAAAAACTTATGTTTAAGTAACGACGTGAGCAACATAGGCCTACATGCAGCGGTTTCCAAACTGTGCCGAGTTACTCGATGTGAGCGACGCAGCAAAACCAACACGGGACGCAGCGAATATTAAAGTATGAAAATGAAAAAAATGTTGATGCCGATTGGTCCATACACTTTATATCCGCCGAATGCAAAGTGGATCCATCAGAATTTAAAAAATAATTCAACTTCAATTCGTATATTCTGCTTATTTCTAAAATACCTCCAAAGAGAATATAGTGATGGTTCACTACATTTGATGGTCCAGAGCCTAAGTAACAGAGATTTGAATCTGTTCTGGAGAAATAATCTTTAATTGTAAATTTTCGATCAGAGTTGTAAACAAATCAGCAAATGAATGATCAAACTGTAGAATAGGTGAGCCATTTTAACTATTTGGAAAATGATATTGGCTATGATAAGGATTATAATACTGATGTTACAGTAGGTAAGTTCCAGACGATCTGTGGGACAATCAATCGTATTTTAGAGACAAGGTACGTCGAGATACAAAACTAAAGTTTTACAAAGTTATGGCAGTCCGTGTAGGCTACTGGCTACTGTCCTATGGGTGTGAATTACGGATAACAACCAAGAAACAAGACGGTAAAATACACACCTCGGAAATGGCATTTTAAGAGGAGTTAAAAGGTGTTCTAAACTTGACCGTATTAGAAATGAATTCGTAAGAGAAGAGTTACAAGTTTTTAACTTGAATTAAAAATTAAAAGTTTACAAACAACGGTGAGAAGAACACTTAGAAAGAATGACAGATTCAAGACTGCCCAAACAAGTCTGGAAATATAGCCTAAACCTAATAGAACACGGGTGTGTGGGCGAACCCAGGAAGAGATGGCTGGAGGATCTTGAACACGGAACTGGCAGCTCCGTGGCCTATGCCGTGATGATACAACTGCAATAATAGGCTCCTTAGCATAATATTTGTCGTCTCTACTTACGTACAACAGCATTGTAAGATCATAAGATGTTGACACTTACCTGAAACAAAGAAATAAACTGTTATGAGACATCTCGTACTTACAAAATCATTGATATACGAGGGCGATTTGAAAAGTTCGCGGCCTACCATACAAACGAATGTATGGCGTTTCTGTTTTTTACCGCATCGTGGCGCCACGTTCGCCCACGAACAGCAGTGAAGCGTCAAGTCATTACCCCGTCACTTACCCCGTTGAGGAAGTCCGATTCTTCTTGGTCCTCAAAATAACCGTTTACTGCCGCTTTCAGCTCGTCATCTGAGGGAAATCGATTCCCCCCGAAAATTGTTTGAGGTTTGGGAATAGATGAAAGTCAGATGGCGCTAAATCAGGCGAATAAGGCCGAGGGTGCAACAGATCGTACTTCAACTCGGCGATTTTTGCCATAGACACAACGCATATGTGAGGGCGTGCATTATCCCGATGGAAAATGATCTTTTTCTTTGCTAAACCTGATCTTTTTTTCTCGAATTGTTACATTTAATTGGCCCAAAAGGTTAGCGTAATACTCTCAATTTATTGTTTGACCCTTTCCAAGGCAATCTAGTAACAATATCCTCTTAGTTTCCCAGAAAAATGGATCCGTATAGTTTCCAGCCTACAAAATTGATTTTACCGTTTTTGGAGGCGGCGAATCATTACGCATCCATTATTTCGACTGTTGTTTTGTTTTAAAGTGACGTAATGGACCCAAGTTTCATCAGTTGCTACAAATCTACGAATAAAATCTTTCGGATTTTTCTTAAAATGGTCTAAACATTCCTGAGAAGCTTGCATTTGCATGCGTTTTTGGTCACTTGTCAACAAACGCGGCACCCATCTTCCAGACAGCTTTTTCATACCTAATTCCTCAGTAAGAACGTGATGTACCCTTTCATCTGAGACACCCACAGTCTTAGCCATTTTAGACACCTTCAAACGGCTATCTTCCAAAACAATGGTGAGTGGCACTTTTCGGACGCCTAGCACGCGGGTCATCGTCCAAACTTACATGACCATGTGTAAATTCAGTAGCCCATTTTTTCACTGTAGTAAATGAAGATCCACCATCAACCAATACATTCTTCATCTCGTTAAAAATTTCTGTTGTCGTTAAACCTATTTTAACAAAAAATTTGATCACTTCACGATGTTAAATTTTCTCCATTTTCAGCGTTGCTATGAGATAGCCTTATTTGTACAGATGTTTCTCCGCAACAATGACTTGATCCGACTTGACGCTTCGACTTAACCCGACTTGGGGCGCGAACGTGGCGCAACGATGCGGTAAAAAACAGAAACACCACACGTTCGTTTATATGGTAGGCCGCGAGCTTTTCAAATGACCCTCGTACCTATATTAATTAATATATAATAGAGAATTATGCTTTCTTGTGACTGGAGAAGATTACAAACATAAACATTCTTTACCACCTGCTGTTTTAGAAGAAATAAAACCTATTTTTCGAGACTTATCCAATGAAAATTTATTAAAAAGATGCACTCTTGGCCTGACGCAAAACCCCAATGAGTCGTTCAACTCATTAGTGTGGAAAAGAATTCCGAAAACCATTCATGTTGGTTTTGTTACTCTGAAACTTGGGGTATATGATGCTATTTTAGCATTTAACAAAGGTGCCTTAGGCAAAGCTGATGTTTTAAAACATTTAGGATTGAAGATAAGTGACTGTTGCCTAAAGCGATTGCAAACAATTGATAGCCATCGAATTGCAGCTGCTGAGGGCAAATTAAAGGAAGGCACAAGAGAAAGAAGAAAAAGAATTAGACATGAAAAAAAGAAGCTAGAAGATGCTGAGGAAGACCCACAATATGGACCTGGGATGTTTTAAAAAGCTATTTATAATTTTTTGGTAATTGTAATAATTGTAATCACTAATTATGTACTTTTGACATTAAAACTCGTTTTTCCGAAAATTGATTTTTTCTTCACAAATGTTCCTTTTTCTCAGGAACCGCAAAAGGTATCAAGCTGAAATTTTTACAGTAGCTGAAACTCGTCAATGTACATGCATCGGACCACTTTCATACAAATATGCTTGTTGTAAAAAACAATATTGCCAGAAGTCTATTAAAAAAAATGCACTTTTTTTAAACCTTGGAAAACAATTTTTTTTTAGGGGGGTCAAAAATATTAGAACCATGAAAGTGGTCCAATAAAACTATAACATGCATACCTATACTGTGTAATAATTTCAGGTTATTTGGTCAAATAGTTTTTGAGAAAAAGGAACACAAAGTTGGCCAAATTAACATAGCCGGTATAGGGACTACAATCCCCCCTTAAAAGGTTTACAGTCGAATTAATTTCACGTAGTTACGTGAACTTAAAACGTGGCACGTCGTTTAGCTCCAATCAAATTGTCCTATTTGAAAATGACTCCTCACAATCCATCAAATTGCCCCATTTAAAAAAAGACTCCTCACATCGCACGGTTCACGTGGACGTAATGTTGCTACGGTCAGTACTCATTAACTTCAATTTATCGTCTTAAGTGAAGTCGGCCCATCGTGCAGTCGTAAATCTTCTCGGTATAACCGTTTTGTTTAAGCGACCTGCAGAAACAACTCAACAAAGCAACTGCATGGGTAGAGCTAAAAAAAAATCATTCACGACTGATAAAGCTTGTTTTTATTGAAACGTTGGCAGTCTAGTCGAACAAATTTTTAAGAACGGAAGACAAGGTGCGCATATACAAAATAATGATGCATCCAATATCGACCCACGATGCTGAACAAGAACTGACCGCGAAAACAATACAAATGTTGGAAGCGATCGACATGAAGACCTCAAAAAGGATACTGAACGTGACTCTACTCGGTAGGGAGAGAAGTAATGGCATTCAGGAAATATGCGGCGTCCAAAAAATCAGTGATTGGATTCAGAGAAGAAGAGAGGAATGGCACGCGAATGTGGAGAGAATGACCGAGGCGAGGACCGACTAGTAAAAATAATTATAAAGAATATACTCACAGGAAAGAAAAGTAAAGAGCGTCCTAAAGAAAAGATGGCCCGATTTTGATGGAGACAGACCCTAAAAGTATAGATGAAAGTAGAACTAGAAGAAGAAGAAGAAGAAGAAGAAGAAGAAGAAGAAGAAGAAGAAGAAGAAGAAGAAGAAGAAGGAACGTAAAATCTCAAAAGAAGTGTTCAATTGTCGCGTGCAGGTCGGGCCGATTAAGGAAAAGCCAAAGAGAAAGCACAGACAAGAACATGACGGAGAAGAGGTGTAACTTGAGGATGACTTATGAAACGACTGACAAAGATGCAGACTTATGAATCGGAAATCGGAACACGTTGTACACCGACCAAGATGATGACGATGCATCGAAGAAACTGGTGCGACCACGAACGTCGCACTATTACGTAGCCTAATAAGAGAATTATGCGAAACGAACGCAAGAGGTAGTAAACAAGAGACAAACGGGAGAGTTTGACGTACTGACGATTACGAACGCGATAAGAATGTGTTTGTTGCGCGTGGGAGCTTGGGCATTGTGTGCGCACATCCGCTGTTCGAGTGAATGCACATTTAATAAACAAAATTGCTCACTTGTAAGCGCATTCCGTTTGCTAACAGAAGAAAGTCACAGTGAGAGGGGCCCTATACGGAGTGAACAGATGATTTTTTTTATTATTTATCCACTCATACGCAGTTTCCACGCATTTCTTCTGAGATACAGTTGGGTCTCACGCAGTGGCGAAGCTAGTAGTTAAAGAATGGGTAGGCAAAAATCTTACCTTAAATTTTTTTTAAGGAATCACTAAAAGGACGGTTGTTCAAATCGGACGCTGAGGAAGAGAATGGTTCCGCAAACAGCCGTAAGAATTTTACTAGGAGGCAATCTACAGATTAGTGCAATAGTGGGACTCATGTCTTAATGTTAATGGAGACTTCTTTTAAAATCGTTGAATAAAAATGCTTTACAGCCCTAAACGTATTTTTATTGAACAATCCTTGTATAAGTCATACACAATAATACAACTGATTGAACTTCAAATTTTTAAACTTGATTAGTTTCTATATATATATTGTGACGGTACGTTTCATCACCATAGACATATAATCTGATATAATAGTAAAACACCAGTCATGAGTACTAGTATAAACCATGGATGATAAGAAAACTTAAAAAATAAGTGTATAATAAACATAGTATGCCAATCCCAAATTAAAACAAAAGCAGTCGATGAAGAATTAAATATTGAAAAAAGTGCAACACAGTAGTTATAATGAAAAATTAGAAGAGAAACACAAAGAAATCTATAATAACGTGATAAACCCAATAGATATGGTAAGTGAGGGGTAAAAATAAAACAAACCACGAATATCAGAATGAATAAAATGAAACATGCAACAGACTACAAGAAAGTGGAGTCAACATTGAATAAATAATGAAATGAAGAGGCAAAGAACTAGGGTAAAAAACATTGAGAAAAGAAGATTGAACCTAAATACCTTACAATTAGGTCCAGAATCAAATAAAACCACCCCAAATTAATTGATGATAACATAAAAAAAAAATAAAGATCACATAACAAGCAAACTAACTTAAAAATTCAATGCAGTAGGGTCAGTAAAATGAAATGCATGTATTAGTATAGAAAAGATTGTAATTAAACGATATTAAGACAAGTGCAGTGGGGGTGTAATACCAAAGAAATCAGTGATGATCAGAGATCATGGTATAAACCAGTGGGGGAGGAGTAAAAAGTGAGATAGTGGTCTTATGAAACAAATAACAGGTAGTAAGAACCAGAAAGTAGTAGTAATATATAGTTTACGGATTTTCTAAAAGAACTATGTTTATTGTGTAGTAATTAGTAAATAGAATAGGCTAATAGATTTAATAAGTTAATGTACTAGACACCCATGTTTGTTGTGATATAAGTAATTAATAGAAAGAGTTTATATACCCAATGATTTAAGGTGTTAAACGCCCATGTTTTGTTACATTGTAACTAGTTGATAGAAGGGGTCAGTATACACCATAATTTAAGTTGTTATAACCATTTGTTTAAAAGTTTGTTAATTGTTTAAGAAATGTTAGTTTAGAAAAATATTTAAATTGTCATAACCAGGTAATTGGAGCATATCATTGTGTATGAGAAAATATTGTAGGCTATAAAAACAACTAAATGCTAGGCATATAGATAAAAAGAACTGAGTCAAACTCAAATAACACTAAATTATCCAGCATAAACATCACTAAATTAAATAAAAATGAACACAAAGCCTAACAGTAATAAAACAGGAAAGGTAGTGATAAAATTATATGTATAAACCTACCATAACTGTAACAAGATAGATAGGAAGCATAATTATAGCATATATGACAGGCCAATGAGTTGATATGGTACCAGTATTATTGTTATCACAGGAAATGTATGAGTAGGTATTTAAAACTGTGATGTTATATGTAAAGTAAGGATACCTAGAATTGTTGTTAGTAGTAAGGATAATCATATTAGAATATATTAAATTAGCAAAACAAACAATAACAAACGTCAGGCAAGATTAGGTCAAGTCCTAAGAAACACAAAATTATAAACATATCAAGACAGTAAATAATGGGTCAGAATGGGGCACATCTGGTATCAAAATTATTGAATTCTACCAAGCAATGACATGGTGTAGATCAAATATAAATTAAAATCAAAATAAACAAAAATAATATGAGGTGACAGAAATGAATGCCCTAGATTTCAAATAATGTAAGGTCACGTGATCTGAGGTCATGGAATTTGAACAAATCACAGAACACAAAACAGGGTCATCAACAGAAATTAAACGTATTTTGTACTCACTCGATTGTTAAACGTTAAACTGAAAAGTTCAACAGCGTGTAGCTGAGAATCAAGTTTTAATATTAAAACAGTAAATTTCACACCAAGAAACAAAAATATGTAATAAACAGATAACTGAAGAGGCATTCATCACAATACACGAGTCCGAAAATGAGAAAAACTTAACACTGATGGGAATTTGATGAAATTAACCACTTCTCACATGAGCGTCATTTTTTATCGTAAGCAGAGTTGGTGAGGACTTTTGGTTAAATATACGAGTCAACTACATCACTTCACAACACCGTTTCAACTTAAAAACACAGTTAATCCAGACACTTATAAACCTCAATAAACTATTTTTCCAAGAGATTATGAACATTATATTACTTAAACCAATTTTAATCTGACATTGGAAGGAGCATCATCTCAAAATACGGGACAAAGGCAGTCGGCCATTTTGAAATTGTGGTGAGGTCGTTGTTTAACGAGTAGGTAACTTCTGAATATGAACAAATTTAAACCAACTCTAATACAGACATACTTTGTTAGTTATTGAGAATTTAGATTTATAACATTGTGATGCATTGTATTTTTACTTTAACGCATTTTTCCAATCTTTATTAACAACTCAAAGAACCCCAATACCTGAGAAGGAAACATTATATTGTAAATTTTTTTTAAGTACCGTTTGTCATAGTCGGAAGCAGTGAGAGAATCGAATCAAGTTGTAACCGTTCGATTCACGGGTCGGCAGACCGGCCCATGTTCAAAGAAAAAACAACAGATAATAAATTAATTTGTTAATCATATCAGTTTCTTTTTTATTTGTTAGAGTGGTTACAGGAGTCAGTAATTACAGGTGACAGAGGAGAGAAGTTGCGGCGAGAGCAGGGACATCGAGTACGTCGCCACTAAAGCGGAATAACCTCACAGACAGGCGCGAAAATAGATCGATTTGCGCATCAACCAAAGATCTGTAAACCTATCTAAGTATTTAGATCTTTGGCATCAACCGACTCGATCAGATTATCTGTTGAAGATTTAATTATTTTTCTCGGCGCCGATTCAAACGATACGGCTGCGTACGATATTCTCGCTATTGTGAAGCCGTTAATAATAATTAAAAAACTAACGAACCACTCGACAACAAATATAATAATATAAACGACAAAACAACAAAACATTATTCTTATAAAATTGGCGATCCCAAAAATAGGGCTTTCACGAGTGACACGAGAAAGTATTCTCATAAAATTGACGCCAACAACGTAGGGCTTTTAAGACGTATTAATAGTTATCTTATAAAATATATATGTTTAATGTTACAAATAATTCAAATAACAATCTTGATCATCTGTTAGTTCAGCGGTATAACAGGAACACTTTTAATAACAGCATAAAATAAATACACTTATAAACAACACAGCGCGCTTTAACTTAACTTTCTGCATCACAGAAGTGAGACATGTCTCAACGAGAGCGTATAGAGTATGTGTAGCCTACAGCGCGGGACAATCCCCCTCACTCGCACTTCCTTATCAGGCCAGCACATTGCTTACATACGATGTATACAAAAAACGCTGAGGCAAGTTCACGCTTTAAATGAGCTATGCCGAATCTCACCTGTCACCATCTAGCGGTCACTCAGTAAAGCACCTTTCGGCTTAATAAATTCGACAGTCACAGTAACAATGTATAATCTTTACGTTACGTAGTTCATACGTATTTATAATTTCTATTCTACAGAATTTTTTAGGGTAGGCATTGCCAATTGCCTCCATGTAACTTCGCTACTGGTCTCACGGTGTCTGAAGGTTTCTATGCAATATCGACTTCAAAATTATTTTTCATGGCGCGCACTTGATGGCTGCTCCACTCTTCTTCTTCTTCTTCTTCTTCTTCTTCTTCTTCTTCTTCTTCTTCTTCTCTTTTCCTTCTTCTCCTGCTCCTCCGCAACCTCCTCTTCTTCTTTCTTCATTTCCTTCACACCTCCTCCTCCTTCTTCTTCTTGTACAAAACCTGAAACCTCTAGCGTGACATCCTGTTGTGGACGAAAGCTTTAATTCGCTGTTCAATGCCCAGCAGTTTAGACACAATTATAGACACCTAACTACAATCCAACCTGCATCTCTCCCACAGAAGGGGAAAACGTTAACCACTTCTCCACGGATAAAGATTCTACTTGTACAGTAAGTCCTCTCTTAAGGTTGTGTTTAGGTTCTTTCTTCCATTAAGTGTTGGGCACGACAACTAAAGGTCAATCAGCATAATGCCAGACAAATTCCGTAAGACAACAACAAAGGAAGAGGTTAGGTTTCAAACGTACGGCATTCTATTTCTGCTACACTTGTGCCGACTTTTGTAACCGTGACACGAAGATAGTTGTTGCATGATATTCACAATGTATTTCCGACGACAATATATTCAGTCTTATTCGAATTTACCATTAATCTCTGATATTCTTCGTCTAACCTCGTAAGCATAAAACAGAATTCATCCTCATCTTCAGCTATAATTACTTGATCGTCCGCGAAATACAAAGTGAAGACCTATTCGTCATTGTTAGGAACAAGCGCGTCTCCAGCTTTCGTAAGCTGAGTTCAAGTGCTACAGCACCCATCTTGTCGCTATCCCTTGACGACTGAAAATTCGTCAGTCTTGATTGCTTACTTTACAAGAGAATTACTTTCCAAATAAACAATTAAAATTCTCACACATTATTATTTAAAATACATTAAATAATTTCGAGAGATTTATGTTATAGAGTATTTTATTTACATAATCTTTCAACATAAACTTCTCTTTAAATTTTATCATCTTTATAACAATGATTAGATTGAAGTCATTGGAAGATCCACAGTTGTACATTCTAAAAGCAGACTTAACTTTATATTTTATTACTTCCATGTTCCGTATGGAAATGGAAGTATGGTGATCGCTAAAAAAATTGTGTTCGAGGTTAGACCTAATTCTGATTATACTACCCTCAAAACATGAAGAAAAGTCATTTTCCGAAAAGTGACTGTGTGTAGAATTTTTTCTATGGCGAACGATAACTGCCGCAAATTCACACAGAATCAAATAAATTTTTGCATATGTGCCCGAGTTATAGAGGACACAAGGTCTATTGATTTTTGTTAAGATCGGTTAAGGGTAAGGGGTAGTTTGCCTGCAAGGTTTTATGTTTTAACAAGAGTAAAGTACTTAATTTTGATAAATAAAGTATTTTGAAAAGAAGGTCATAATAATCTACTGTAGAAAGGTAGATGAAATATCTATAAATGAAAAGGGTAGTTGAAGGGGGGGGTAATTTTCTATAAATGAAAATGATAGTTGAAGAGTGAGGGGATAATTTTTTGTGTATGTACTACGTTATCGACAACAAAGAAGTGGTTTGTTGTTAAAATTCTTTCCCGGGCTGTTTGGCCGTGGTACAATGTTTTCTGCAAACCCAGACGTTTCGGCAGTGTCATCGACTACCATCATCAGTGAAAATCGAATGCGCTAACGTGAGGGGGTACACGTTAGTGACCACAGTACTGTGGTTAAGACTGAAGAAAGAAGTAGTTTCCAAGGAAATATTTCATTTCGAAAATGATTTTAAATATAAATCTTAGAGCATGGAAGTCATGTATGGTTCTCCATACCGATAGTTAATTATTCGGAGATGTGTAGCGAGGGATGGTAAATTACATTTACGAAGTCTACCCTTACGAGTGAAGGACCCCAGTCACCAGTCCGCCGTTCGAACATCCGCCCAGAAATTCACGGAAGTTGCATTTCACTTTCCAAAGGAGTCGCTATGCTTTCACTACAGGACTCAACCGCCGGGAAATTATAATAATTTTAAATTACATCACGATAATAATGATCGTAATTTTTAATGAAATTATAATTGTTACTCTGCTCATCAAAATGTCTGTGTTCGTTTGCGCTACCTACTCTTTGAGGCTGTAATACTAAGTTGTTATTTTAATATTCGTGTTATTCTCGGTTATTTGTTTACAACAGAAAGCAAGCACAGGTCAAAAGAAGCGTCATCTCAACAGAGCAGTAGACGACAAGACAAACGAACGATTCGAAACACCGGCGTGAACACAAACAATACGAATTGATCACGGGAGTGGTACCGTACAAGACAATACGATTTGGTTACGCGTGTTACCAACATAAAGACACACTATTTTCGACAAGAATAGACGGTTACTTCTTTATTCACCGCTGGCGTTCGGATAATCTCTTAAAATGCCAAACGTGTCGCCCGGTCGAATATTGACGTTCCACTGCTAAACGGTGTTGTACGAGTCAATCTTTGTTTGGTGGTATAAGAGACGAAACGCACGCGTGTACACGTGTGTTCCCTCTCTCTCTCTCTCTCTCTCTCCCCCCCCCCACACACACACACAGTATGCGCGCGCGTTTGCATAGTTTTAAAATAAAAACCAGATGTTTTTGTAAGAAAGAAAAAATCGGTATGGAGAACCATAAGTGACTTCCATGTTCTAAGATTTATATTTAAAATCATTTACTTCAATTCGATTCGATAACTTCTAAAAAAACATCCCCCACCTTGTAAGTCGAGTTTTATGTTTCACAAATTAAAGTGAAATATTTCCATATAAACTACTTCTTTGTTGCCAATAACGTAGTACATGTATTAAAAAAATTATCCCTCCCCCTTCAACTATCATTTTCATTTATAAAAAATTACCCCCTCCCCCTTCATCTACCCTTTTAATTTATAGTATTTCATCTACATTTCAACAGTGGATTATTATGACCTTCTTTTCAGGGTAATTTATCAAAATTAAGTACTTGACTCTTGTTAAAACGTAAAACTACCCCTTCCCCTTAACCGGTCTTCATCAAAACCAATAGGCTTTGAGTCCTCGTAAAACTCTAAGCATTATCCAAGGAACAGTGTGCCATCAGTTCGTCTCCTATGACAGTGGTAAAGAAAAACAAGATGATTGTTGTATGATTCTGAAACTTGAGTTCCGGTGAAGAAACATCCGAGTATAATACAACTATCTGAGGTGAGATTCTTGCGATCTGTTAAAGGCTGCACACGAAAACATACGCAAAGCGTTGAGTTTATTTAAAATCCAAGATGGTAGTGCAGAAAACAAAGAGAGATGGGTTGCTCGTCTGATTAGGATGCCAGACGGCAGGTTGCCTAAGGAAGTTTGGCAATACAAGCCTGTTGGACAACGAAGTATAGGAAGCGTTGGTGAAGTGGACCGGAACAGGCGATTCGCTTATTCCATGATGGAAGAAGAAGTAGAAGACGAGGATAATGATGATGTTGAAGAAAACTATTACTACTATTATTACTATTACTGCCTATTATATTTTATTAAAAAAAGAAAACTAAACTTATGATCAATTAAATTCAGACACCGTGTTAAAATATTAATTTTTTAACTTGTAATTTTTCACGCCTTTCATTATTCATGACCGCTATTTGTTTTATGTTTCACACGTGTATGATTTTCAATAACCTCGCTCAGTCTAACCTCTCGGGATGTCTCATCGCGGAATGAGCGCGACACGTTTGGTGGAACTAGTAACAAACGTGTTGTTCTAGTACAGATTCATTCCGTTTGCTAAAAGTATTAATGACCCACGATATCTTATCGCGAATATACAGCATTGTAATCCTATTACGCCCGTAAATAATTCGGGTCAGGGACATGGTTTATCGCTGACACTGTAAGAATGTGGAGAAGACGGTGTGTGAGCGTGCGCATGACCATAGTAGACACAAACACACTGGATGAGAAGACATCTTAGGCAGAGGAATTAAGCCTAGTTTACACCTGACGAGCGAGGCACTCGCTATGCTACTCGACCGAGTAGGCGTCTAAGGCGGGCGAATAGGCTTAATCATCAATTTTGAGCGAGACAGTTCACTCAGGTGCGTAGTCAAGAACGTAAACAAAACGATTGTTGGGCGTAATAAATTGAAGAGAATGAAGAACAATTTCAAGGATAACACCAACCGTATTATTCCTAAGTTGATAGAACTACTGGAAAATGAGTTAGCGGATGTGGATTAAAGAAACGGATGTGGACTAGAACATGGATATTAAGAAGCGGTACACACGGAGTATCAGTTCGACTTCTTAGAAAACTGGAAAGTGAAGATACCAGAGAATACAGAATATTCATGACAATTAATATTAAACATTCTTAAGAATTAACTATGAGTCATAAATTTTCTTCATTTCTTGGGGTTGCGTAGAACGTAAATTTTTTATTTTGTTTTTGACATCTTGAACGTCAAAACCATCGATATTCATCGATTTTATAAGCAGCGTCACGCATTCTCTTGTTTTATGTAACTTTGACTTGAAGCCCCACAAACACTCATGTGCTTTGTGCTCCTCTACAAAAGCAGCTGTGGTTGTAGAGTCCCACTTTTACGCCATTTTAAGCGCACAGTTTACAAAATATTATGACACTCTGCACTAGAACACTTTAAATTGCATACGCACTCGGTAATCAGCAGGAACCAACTGTTCAGACAGGCCGAATACGCCGACGAATCCACTTCTGTAGTTGGTGGTGGTGGTTTCCACTCGCCCGAGAAAATAGAAACGGTTTCTAGTCACTTACTCGGTCATTTCACTCATCAGGTCACTCGGCCGAATTCACTGTCTCGGCCGAATACTCGTCAGGTGTACACTAGGGTTTAGAGTCGGTCGAGTCTCAGTCTTTACTCGACCGTTTGGCATTTGTTTGTATCTGTCTATCTGTTTGAGGTGTGTCACCATCAACCGTTTCCGTAAAACTTGACCTACGTGTCCATGATTTTACCCTATGGAACTCTATTGTTTTTGAAATTGATCGAATTCGTGCTCAAAAGATTAGGCCTACCTAGAGGAAGATTTTTATTTTTCCTGAGGTCCTGGAATCTGATGTGAAGTGAAGCCATCTCCCAAGGTCATACGATGTACAGAATGTACGCATTTTTGTGTCCCTTACGGAAGTATATAGGTTATATGCCTATATTAGTCCGTATGTGTAAAGATAGGAACTCTCGTACAGACTTTTTTGTTCTTGTTCCTTAAGGAAATGGAAGTATGGTGATGGCAAAAAAAATTGTGTTCGAGATTATTGCAGATTCTGATTGTATTTTCTATGGCAAACGATAACAACCGCAAATTCAAACAGAATCAAATGATTATTTGCATATAGCCCTGAATTGTAGAGTTCTAAAGACCTATTGTTTTTGGTGAAGATCGGTTAACGGAAAGGGGTAGTTTACCAGCAACGTTTTTTTTCAAGGGTATATTGTTTCTATGGCAAACGATAACAGCCACAAATGCAAACAAAATCAAATAATGTTTAGCATACAGCCCTGAATTGTTGAGTTCTCAAGATCTGTTGGTTTTAGTAAAGATTGGTTAAGGGAAAGGGGTAGTTTACCTGCAACGTTTTATATTTTAACATGGGTAATTTTTTCTATGACGAACGATAACTGCCGTAAATTCAAACAGAATCAACTACTCTTTTGCATAAATTTTTGAATTATACAGTACTCAAGGTCTGTTGATTTTGTTGAAGATCGGTTGAGGGAAATGGGTAGTTTACCTGCAACGTTTTATATTTTAACATGGGTATTTTCTATGGCAAACGATAATAGCCGCAAATTAAAATAGAATGAAATAATGTTTTGTATACAGGCCTGAATTGTAGAGTTCTCAAGATCTGTTGGTTTTGGTGAAGATCGGTTAAGGGAAAGGGGTAGTTTACCTGCAACGTTTTTTTATCAAGGGTAATGTTTTTCTATGGCAAACGATAACAGCCGCAAATTCAAACAGAATAAAATAATGTTTTGCATACAGCCCTGTATTGTAGAGTTCTCAAGACTTGTTGGTGTTGGTGAAGATCGGTTAAGAGAAAGCGGTAGTTTACCTGCAACATTTTATGTTTTAACAAGGGTAATTTTTTATATGACGAACGATAACTGCCGTAAATTCAAACAGAATCAACTACGTTTTTGCATATCTTTTTGAATTAATGAGAACTCAAGGCCTGTTGATTTTATTGAAGATCGGTTAAGGGAAAGGGGTAGTTTACCAGCAACATTTTATGTTTTAAGAAGGGTAATTTTTTTGTGGACGAAAGATAACTGCCGTAAATTCAAAGAGAATCAAATAATTTTTTGCATACGTTCCTGAATTGTAGAGAACTCAAGGTCTGTTGATTTTGGTGAAGATCGGTTAAGGGAAAGGGGTAGTTTACCTGCAACATTTTATGTTGTAACAAGAGAAATGTTTTCATGACGAACGATAACTGCCGCAGATTCAAACATAATCAAATATTTTTTTGCATGCATCCCTGCATTGTAGAGGACTGAAGGTCTATTGATTTTGGTGAAGATCGGTTTAGAGGAATGGGTAGTTTGCCTGCAACGTTTTATGTTTTAACAAGAGTAAAGTACTTAATTTTGATAAATAAAGTATCCTGATAAGAAGCTCATAATAATCCACTGTAGAAAAATAGATGAAATATCTATAAATGAAGGTTAGGTGAACGAGGTGGGGGTAATTGTCTATTATTGAAAATTATAGTTGAAGGGGGAGGGGAGAATCTTTTATATGTGTACTACGTTATCGGCAACAAAGAAGTAGTTCTTTGTTAAAATTCCTTCCCGGGCTGTTTATTTACTTCCATGTTCCATAAGGAAATGGTAGTATGATGACGGCGAAAAAAATCGTGTTCGAGATAAGGGCTGATTCTGATTGTACTACCCCCCTCAAAACATGAAGAAAAGTCATTTTTCGAAAAGTGTCTGTGTGTCTCTGCGTAGAATTTTTTTATGGCAAACGATAACTCCCGCAAATTCAAACAGAATCAAATAATGTTTTGCATATGTACCTGAGCTGTAGAGGACTCAAGACTTATTGATTTTGGTGAAGATCGGTTAAGGGAAAGGGGTAGTTTACCCGCAACGTTTTATGCTTTAACAAGAGTAATTTTTTTCTATGACGAACGATAACTCCCGCAAATTCAAACAGAATCAAATAATATTTTGCATATGTGCCGTAATTGTAGAGGACTCATAACTTATTGATTTGGTGAAGACCGATTCAGTTTACCTGCAACATTTTATGTTTTAACAAGAGTAATTTTTTTTATGACGAACGATAACTGCCGTAAATTCACATATAATGAAATAATTTTTTGTATATGTGCCTGAGTTGTAGAGTACTCAAGGCCTATTGATTTTGGTGAAGATCGGTTAAGGGGGAAGGGTAGTTTACTGGCAACGTTTTATGTTTTAATAAGAATAAAGTACTTAATTTTGATAAATAAAGTATCCTGAAGAGAAGGTCATAATAATCCACTGTAGAAAGGTATATGAAATATCTATAAATGAAAAGCCAGGTGAAGGGGCTAGGGGTAATTTTCTATAAATGGAAATGACAGTTGAAGGGGGAGGGGATAATTTTTATTTATATATCATGTGTACTACTTTATGGGCAACAAAGAAATAGTTTGTCGTTTAATTTCCTTCACGGGCTGTTTGGCCGTGGTCCAATGTTTTCTGCAAAAACAACGTTTCGGCAGTGTCATCGACTGCCATCATCAGTGAAAATCGCGTGTGCTAACTTGAGGTGGTATACGTTAGTGACCACAGTACTGTGGTTAAGGCTGAAGAAAGAAGTAGTTTATATGGAAATATTTCATTTCGAAAATGATTTTAAGTATACATCTTACAACATGGAAGTCATGTATTTTAAAACATGACCGATATTTTAAAATATAAAACACCGATGTAAGTGTGTTGTCTGTACCGTCTAACTTCAAGAATGGTGTTTCAGAGTTGCATCTAGTAGAACGGAAAACATTAATGTATGTCATTAATATTGTTCGTAAATTTTGGGTTTTCTGTGAACGCAAACTATTACAAAAAGTTCTTTGACAAAGTGATTAATACGTAAAATATAATACTACACACACATTAATACTAATTTTACGTGTAGTAATTATTTTTGTGTGCCCATATACTGTACAGGTCCTGGTTGAAACAAGACGTTGTGTCAGAACCTTGAAACATTTGGTGTAGTCAGTGATGCAGTCTAACTCTAACAAAACCTTTCATCACCAGAATTTTAAAAATTGCATTTCGTCAAGCGACTCAACAAGATCCACTCCGCACAATCGTGGAAAAGAGTGGCTGGAGTGTGAAAGCGCACAGGTGGTACAACCTTACAGTATGGAGCCGACATCCAGCCCTTGCGAGCTGAAAGTGACAGTGATATACTAAAGAAACGCAAACTAATATTTTGTACATAAAACACTTCGTACGAAATTTCCAGAGTCGTTATAGTCATATTTTACTTGTGGTGTTCGAGACTGCGTGTGAATCGCAGTCCGTAACCCTGGTTTTCGGTTTCCATGAGCTGAGATCGTGCTCCGCTGTTAATTTTTTTTCCAACCAACTGTTTGGGCAAGGCAGCAGATCGACATGTTTTGTTTTGGATACAACATAGTAGTTCTCGATGAAAGTACTGGATCGAGGCTCCAATTATAACATGATCCATGAACAGAGGAAACCCAAAAACACTAGCGGTGAGCATACACGGTACGGCAATGGAGTGCTGTGTGGAGAGTCCTTCACTTATCTTAGAAGCAAAATTACTTCTGATGGGAGATCCAAGACAGAAATCATTAGCGTGTCCATCAAGACTGTCTTTAAGAAAAAGCTCCAGACACTTTGTCTTTTACAAGAAGCGATTGCCTTTGTCTATTCGCTTCCAAGATCGTTGAAATGTATCTCAGGAACACCTGGTGATGGCCTATGTGTGGAGTGTGCTAATATATAGTAGTGTGATACGGGCAAGGAAAAGAGAAGAGTAGTGGCGTTATGATGTTACCGGCGAATGGTAAAGATTCCCTGGGAGGACAGAGTGACGAAGGAGAAACTTTGAAGAGACTGGAAGAGGCCAAAGCCGTACCTGTGGGAAACGTTACACAAAAGACAAGACGTCTGGCACTCCTGATGTATGACTGCTCACTCAAAACCATCACCGAGGACATGGTGGAGGGCAGGCCGAGGCTGGAGCACTCAAATCAGATATCGGAGGACACCGGTTGTCCCCAGCTACACGGACATGAAGAGGCTTGCAGAAGACCGCGAAGACTGGACATTTGTTCCAAACCTTTCCACGGAATGAAAACCGCAGAAGACGTCTGGGTTGTTATAACGCGGTAGTCCACATTCAGTAGTAGTTGTCGACACGTAGGTGAGGCGGTCGGTACCACACTATCAGGGTCCCGTCGATACTTACAGAAACACGTAATCAGCCCGTAAAACGTGAAAGATTTTATTATATTATTTTGTTTATCAAAATTGAAACATCCCGTGTTAAAACTACAATTAATGTGTAAAATTTTGCGTAATTTTGTGAAACGTGTCCTGCTTGTTTATTTTTCACATAATATTGTGAAATCTCGGGACACAATTTCAAACTCTGTTTTTCTTAATCAGTAGTACGGCTTTATGCTGATTGTCGTTCGCTTTCAAATGAATACTTTATCCTGGTCAGTTTCTTCGAGGTTTTCATAAATAAACCTTTTACAGTTTTCTGGTAGCTTCACTCGAAAATGTTCTTCTAATATAACTGTCTCGAAAAAAGAGGCTGTGCCGGCCCTGTGAGTTCCGTGCCACAGTTTGAAAACTGCTGCCTTAGAAGATTTAAAAATAAATATCACTATAATATTGACGACTCGGAACACAAAGTTTTTTATAAGTAAAAACGTAAAGTTTTACCTTACAGCCTAAACCGGCTTTCACCTATAGAAGGCTTCATCAGAGGCTGTCGCTAGTAGCGCTGCTCGTCTGGAAGTACAGAAATTATTTTCCATTTATCGGACATAATTACGGTACACAGACGATTTTTGCAGGTTGTGTCTACGTTTAACAATGCAATTATAGTGATATTTAGTTAAGTAACGGACACGTCATGGACAACGAAATCCAAGAATTTAAAAATAATCTCGTCCCTGTCTGCGTTACAGTCAGGAGTCGGACGTGAGACGTGTAGCGAAAATAAAAACAAGCAAATAAAAGGTAACAATGGGAGTATTGTTTGAATGCAGCGTGTGTGTCGTATAGCAACCTGATCACCGAGGCCGTGGCTTGCACGCAACGCCTACGTCGTTACCACCTGACTAACTGTGGGCGTCATAGTGTAACGCGATTATATCTGTACTTATGTCAATTATTGCAACCTGTTTATTGCCGGAGGTAACGTTTTGGAATGGGTGGAGAGTATGTCTAGTCTGATTTTTTATTCAACTTAAAATATTTGTAAATAATAACAATTTAAATTTACAATGTATAATAAGGCTTCTGAAACCGGAACTGGTGTCTACACCTAATGCAGTATGGAAGAAGAAGAACAAGAAGAAGTGGAACAAATGTTCGTCATCCTACTAAATTTTTAATTACACGTGGATTTCAATATCACGACGTAAGACGTTTATTCCAGAGTTCAATGTTGCCTCCCGTAATGGAGCGGGTTAAGCAAAAGAATTAATTGTGGTTGAGACACTGCCAAACTTGTACATCGAAATTAGTTTTCGAAATACGCTTCATCTGGTGTGTTGTAGTTGAGGAATTTAAATGCAAAGGTCGCCGTTTAAGTCCAATCGTAACCACGGACAATGTTATCAAACGGTTAATGTTATCACTTTCTCAGAGTAGTCTACTGAACAAATGGCTAAAACACTCCGTTTATTGGAATGACAACTTCGGCTACAATTAGCATTTTGCTGGTTGTTAAAGTACTTTTAATTTTCATAGAAAACTACTCTACTTTTCATAGAGTACAGCATGTGCTAGTCATTCAATAATTAGGAGACAAATAGCTACAGAGTAAATATCGGTACGGACAACTATACATGACTTCCACGTTCTAAGATTTATTTTTAAAATTATTTTCGAAATGAAATATTTCCATAGAAACTACATCTTTCTTAACTATTTTTTAAACTACTTCTGCCTTAACCACAGTACTGTGGTCATTAACGTATGCCACCTCACGTTAGCCCACTCGATTTTCACTGATGTGGCAGTCGATGGCACTGCCGAAACGTCTGGTTTTGCAGAAAAACATTTGACCACGGCCAAACAGCCCGGGAAGGAATTTTAACAACAAACTACTTCTTTGTTGTCGATAACGTAGTACACATATAAAAAATTATCCCCTCCCTCTTCAACTATCATTTTCATTTATAGGAAATTACCCCCTCCCCCTTCAACTGCCCTTTTCATTTATAGATATTTCATCTACCGTTCTACAGTGGATTATTATGACCTTCTTTTCAGGATACTTTATTTATCAAAATTAAGTACTTTACTCTTGTTAAAACATAAAAAGTTGCAGGCAAACTACCCCTTCGCCTTAACCGATCTTCACCAAAATCAATACGCCTTGAGTCCTCTACAACTCAAGGCACATATGCAAAAAATTATTTGATTATGTTTGACTTTGCGGCAGTTATCGTTCGTCATAGAAAAAATTTTACACAGACAGACATTTTTCGGAAATATGATTTTTCTTCATGTTTTGAGGGTAGTACTACCAGAATCAGACTTTATCTGGAACACGATTTATTCGCGATCACCATACTTCCATTTCCTTACGGAACATGGAATTAAAAACGGTTGGTAGGCGGAGTACGACAGTTCACGTGGTCCACCTGTTAACAATATTTTGAATTTCTTCGTGGATGAAACTTTTCGGTTTCGTGTGCAGCAACTTCGCACCGCTTTTGACTTCTTCATCTGAACAAAAATGTTTCCTTCGCAGGTCTTCTTTCGATAGACAAAAAGATCTACTGTGGTCTGTAACTTTCAGCCACATCAGGACTGTACGATGGTAGGTGGTTTAGCAGCTCAGAACCAAGACCTTGAAGACAAAAGGTTATATTGTTCGTGGGTTATGAGTCGACCATTCTCCGGAAAAGTCCGGAAAGTCCGTTGGAGACCTTCCTTGGCTTCAGTAATCGTAGTAGTTCCACTGTTATTGTTTCATTTTTGAAGTGGACATTGTTTTGGGTCAAGATTTTGAAGACATAAAATACATGACTAAAAAACAGATACAGGAATATCAGAACTGGAGACTAAAACAAAATATGAAATAAAACAAAATACATGGAAATAGGTGACCTTCATCAAGACTTGATATTGGAGGAAGACATGGGGAACACAAGTATTACGGCGGGGGGGGGGAAGCAAGACAAAGAAATACAATCCAGAATTAATTTGGGAACGATGGTTACATCTACATTAAATGGAATCCTGTGGGATAAGCAAATTACAGCGGAAACTAAAACCAAAATATTTAAAACCATTGTTAGAAGTATCATGACCTACGGCTCAGAAGTTTGGACTTCTAGTAAATACACAATAACAAAATGGACTTTGAAAGACGTTCGTCAAGAGTATCCAGACGTGAGAAAATTAGAAATGAAGTCATTAAGGACAGAATGAATGTGAAAAATTCAATTGTTGATTTTATCCAAACACAGAAATTACAATGATATGGACACACAAAAAGAATGGCACAGGAAAGATTCCCAAGCAGAGTTATGGAATGGACGTCACCAGGAAGAAGGAAAAGAGGAATACCACCTATCACCTGGATAGAAGAAATTCAGACTATATTGAGGGGACGAAAAAATGAAGATCTTTAGATGGGCAAGCAGCAGAGGAAGATGAGAATTCAATCATTTCTGTAATCTTTGGTTCCAGAAAATGTGTAAACATTGTACAGCCGGAATAATTAAAATTAAGTGAACACTGCTTAGCCGCTTTAGTGTTGCTTTAAGATGTTAAACACGTAAAAGAAATTCCGCCACTTTTAAAGCTATCAATCGGCTTTAAAAGTGAGCGATTTTGAGCAATTCTTTGAAAATAAGAAAATATTTTTCCACCATTCCAATAACTTTTTCAGTGTTGCTGCTGCGTTCTACAATTAATCTCTGCAGGTTTTACTTCCTATGTGTTTAGAAATCACTTAACTGCTCCATGACTTTCTTAGTGCAGTCGGTCAATGGAGCACTCGTTTCAATTCACTTTTATACACAGCAGAAAACTACTAATAACGAAACCATATTTTCGACGAATATACGAACTGTGAGGTCAACACATTTAACAAAGCATCAGTACTATTCTCTGCCTGAACGGGAGGAGAAAGGAAATTTCCCATTACTTTTTACCTTTTCGTTCGTGAACTGCTTATTCACTTCATCTGATTAAAATAAAACATATCATTTGTCTTATGTAATCTGCACATATACGTTACGGTATGTCGTAGTTTTAATGAAAATGAACGCACTTTTACACAGAACAAATTAAGTACACTGTAGACATAGTTCTTATGAGTTTGGTCGGTTTAATCTTGAGAACCACTGGTTTGATTTTGTGAATTATTCGTCGAGAAACATTCGCAAGATTACTTCCGTACGAATTTGGGACGAATCGGTGGTGGAAAATTATTATTTTTTAATTATTCCCAAAAAATAAACTGTGAAAGCTGTAACGAATTACAGTTTTGCTAAAAGGTAATATTGGCGGTTTCAACTGGAAACTGGTTTTTAATATCACATGAAGAAATTTCGGAAATTACTGAGCCAATATCATATGAAAAGTTTTACTTCAAATCACATAATTGTAACCAATATTAATTATATACTTATTTGTACATTACTCTCCTACGGGCGCGCATACTCACACAACATTGTAAGTCGTACAAATTATTTGTGTAGAGACCAGTAAAACAGATCAAATTCTGTTCTGCGTAAGAACTTAAGAGACACTTGATATTTTACAAAAACGTACGTAAAAAAATATTGGGTTGCGTCCAAATCAATATATTAACACTTTCAACAAACCGAATTGATTATTTAAATTTTAATCGGACAAAGCCCCAATGTAAACACTAAAAAAATGTTGTGAATGAATTCACCAATTAACGACGTGAACAAAAAACTAATGTTAAAAGGAATACTAATAAGCAACCTTTTGCGAAAGAGTTCGAACGGTTTTTAACTAGAAAGCCATAAAAATTTTCCACAATATTTAAATAAAAATTACATAATTAAAATCAAAAGGAGAATTAGCCATAAATAATCACTTCTTGTTTAGAAATTGGCGGTACGCAAACGTTTACGGAACTGTTTCCAACTCGTAGATTAGTTTTTTTGAAAAAAAAAAACCTAGATCACGTGACATTCAAACACATTTGCATTTGGTGCATGTGGTTTATCAAACAGTTTTTGTAATTATTCCAATGTTATCGTTCATACTATACCAATAATTTGTTTTGTTTGCGGTTTTTTTTGCCGTGGCTCTACAACCTTTGGTGGGTCTTGGCCTGCTCCAAGAGTCGATTCCACTCTTCTCTACTGCGTGCACTGGCTTTCCAGTTTCTTATGGTCAGCTTTCTGACGTCCTCCTCTATCTGGTATTTGAGTCTACTTCGGAGTCTTTCCCCCCTTTGTCTACTACATATTTTTTTCTGGTAGAAAATATGTTTCGCAGGCTGTCCTTCCTCCATTATCTCTATGTGACCAACCCGCCTTAGGCTGTACATTTTGATTATCCTGACAATGTTCGGCTCTTTGTAAAGATGGTAGAGTTCATAATTATAGCGCCTGCGCCACATTCCATTTTCTTCTACTCATCTAAATATTGTTCTTAGAATCCGTCTTTCACAGCTACCTGTGGTTTTAATTTTACTTCTGTGAATTATGTGTGTGCCTGTACTCACGCGCACGCACTCTTGAATATATTTTAAACTAGCTTAAAATAGTTACCCGCGGCTTCGCACACGAATATTTCACTTTTAATAAATATTTTAATATAATTTTTATTGTCTACGTCTATACGGCGTTCTGTCAGCTCGTAACTATTTTGTACTCATCAGTCGCATTCTCTCCAAAGCTGTTTTGAACACTTCTATAAATTATTATGTTGGTGCAACAGCTTTGGAAATTTAAAACAACATTTGTAAAGTACCTGTTAACTAAAAAATGTTAGGTTCTTTATTTTAAGTGTTAGTGTGTTATAAGCATTGTATAACACATTAAACGTTACGTTTTCCTCAACCATGGCATTTATTTATTTCAGCAGTAAACTAAAAACCAAAAACCGTTGTCACCTAACCTCACAAATGAAAACAATTTCCGCTTTGCATTAAAAAATAGGACAATTTACAATTAGTACACTTTTTCTTTTCCACAACGTTATCGATACAATCGCATATTATATAAAACATCGAAAATGTACTGCAGGAAACGGATAAAAGTACAGTTCTGCGTTCCGATGCCGCTAAATAGCATTTGTTTATTTAAACTTACTTGTTACTATGGTAATTAATTCTGGTTTCCATGGTGTTGTTAACATCTTTATACGTGTCAACAAAAGGGCATAATTAAAAGGATCTAAATCGTGTTAACGGGGCAGAATATCAAATTCCAAGTTGGAAGGTGTTTTTTGCCGTGTGTCAACGGTTACCTGTGCAAAATTTAAACCGTAAACTGAATTATATGGTACGAAGAAGAAGAAGAAGAATTTTCCTGTTTACTTTCCACACGTGTTTTAATCACTCTCGTAACTTCCTCATTCCGCAAAATGCCATTTTCTCGTCTAACAAGAGCACTACTTGTTTATGTCAGATGTCAGTCTCGAGGGCCTTTCGCCTCTGCTTCTTCTACCTTCGGTTACCTTCATGCCCGAGTACTTATACCATTTTCTTTAAAGGCATTATATTTTATTTCAATTTATTTCCTCAAAGATGTAGTCCCATTTATTCCACAGAAAGTTATTCTACTTTAGCAGTGTACTGTACATCTGTACAATAGTTGTACAGTAAACTTTACGTAATAACGTTGACTTCAGCCGTTGTTTCGTGCGAATTGATTGTTAGTTAGTACTGTAAGGTTATGTATCCACGCAGATGGAAATGTGCTGTTCTTCACCTTCAGGCGTTCAGAATCTGAAGTTTTTGAGTTTCAATTAACTGCTATTAGGCCTACACACAATTTCAGTTTGTAGTAAAAATCATCATCATCTTCTTAACGGTTTTAGGCTTTAGCGGCCTGTTCCTATTACACAGTCCACTTTTTCTTAGGTCTACCAACTTTTGTTCTGCCTTTACGCAGAAGGTTGTAATCTTTCGCTATCTTCCGTATTCTACTTTCTTCCATTCTATCTATGTGTTGAATCCATTTTCTTCTGTATACTTTAATCCTTTCATTAACTGTAAAAATATCTAAATCACTTCTTATCTCCTCATAGATATTTGTACCAGACCCTCTACCTACTCAAGACCGTCGTGCGTGGTGTAGAGCCACACTCTTTTCGAGGTGGTCCTGTAACAGAACACGACGAATCTAGACCAGAGAAGGTAGATAAAAAATCTAGCCGGCATAGGGTTGGTTGCCCTATACGGTGGTCTCAATCAACAATTCACAATTTCAACAGTAACCTCGGAAACCAGGACGGATATAACGATAGTAAACATTTTTCGTAAATCTATATATATATAATATATATATAATTAAGGTCGATTGTTTTATTTGCTCCTTTAGTACTCAGCAATGTACACACTTCATCAGGAGGATAGTGTATAGGTAGGTAGAGAGGCTAGCCAACTTCCATTACATCATGGGCGATCGGTTCGTGGAATTTCGGCGCATATACGCTTATATTTCTGGCACCGTTGGCAGCCGAGACTACGTGCCATGCTAACGCCACGCATCATCCCACGGTGTCGTTGCGTCCGATGAATTATTTATCGTTTCACACTACACCGTGCTAACGCAGTGACTCTCTGCTGTGTTGGAAATGCACAGACCCCGTACCTAAGAGATATTATGCACAGGGGAGTATTAACGGGGGAGGGAAGAACGGGTTCGGATTCCCGCCCCCCAGAGGGTCGAAAAAAGTTGACGTATTTTATAAGTCTATTAATTTTTAGGGTTTTTTATTATTTTTCCAGCTAGTAACTCTTTTTTATATATACACCTACAAGCATGTTTATTACACAGCGTTTGCGTAGACGTTTGAAATATGAAATACCCGAAAATCAATTCGGTCAGTGTCTTGTAAACAATGTTTCACTTTTTACAATAATGGCTCCCATGTATACCACCGAAGTAGTTTAGTAGTTTCACTAACGCGTATTTACAATAATGGCTCCCATGTATACCACCGAAGTAGTTTAGTAGTTTCACTAACGCGTATTTACAATAATGGCTCCCATGTATACCACCGAAGTAGTTTAGTAGTTTCACTAACGCGTATTTACAATAATGGCTCCCATGTATACCACCGAAGTAGTTTAATAGTTTCACTAACGCTTATTTACAATAATGGCTCCCATGTATACCACCGAAGTAGTTTAGTAGTTTCACTAACGCGTATTTAAAATAATGGCTCCCATGTATACCACCGAAGTAGTTTAGTAATTTCACTAACGCTTATTTACAATAATGGCTCCCATGTATACCACCGAAGTAGTTTAGTAGTTTCACTAACGCGTATTTTTATTGTGTTATTACCGTTCACCGTCACCAGTTCTCTAGTCTATCTGCTTGGGGGACCGGAACAAATCATTTTTCGTTAAATCCTTCTTGATGTTTATGATGATTATCTTTGGGACGATTTTAGCTAAGCCTTCTGTCATTTTCATCCTGTCTAAGTAGGCCCACACATTCGAGAGTTGTCGCCTTTCATTTATCTGTTACTTTGCACGTTTCTCGAATATTCACATTCATCATTCTGTCTTAACGTGTTTTGCCTATTTTATTAATCCTAACGTCTGCCTATCAGGAACTTATGTCTTCCTTCTGGTCGCTTCTCGTGTGGTTTCTGGCCTTATTTATGGTCGTTATGTCAGTATAAAGCTGCACTGTACTTTTATATATTATTGTTTTCATTTGTAAGCTTCCATCCTTATTCCGAGGCGATTTGTCAAAACTTTTAGCACTTTACGTTTTTTTTACGAATGACGAGTCGCTGGCACGTCGATTCAACCTTCAGACTTGCAGGGCCAGGTTTCAGAAGATGGAACAACAAAGAATGACATCAAAAATAGGATACAACAGGGAAAACATGCTATTCGTTTGCTAAACTCATTACTTTGGTCGGACAAAATGAACTTCAAACTAAACTGACAATCTACACAACTATTGTGAAGCCCATTTTACCTTATGGCTGCGAATGCTGGCAACTTTCAGATAAAGAGAAAAATATGATAGAAACTGTGAAAATGGAATTCTTAAGAAGAGCGTGTAATATTTCTAGAATGCAACATGTTAGACACGAAGATATAAGAAGGAAAACAAGGCGCATATTTACAACAGCAGAAAGAATAAAATCCAGACAGTTTCTATGGAGGATGGAAGAGAAGCGATGACCAAAGTACGCAGTGACTTACACACCACAAAACAGGAGAAGAAAAGGAAGACTGACAACACAATGGAGAACAGGAATTAGGAAAAGGATGAGAGATCGAGCTACTGAAGACGATGACTGGAAAGATAGAAAGAAATGGCGATCTAAATGCGGGATCCGGCATAGACTGTAAGACACCCGCTAATAATAATATTTCTAAACTTAAAAATTTTACTGTTTGAGATAGTATCACTCTTACATACAGATATCTTGTTTGCTTTTATGATCTGACAGGTTATCTATTTTTCTATTCAACCGTAGCTTGATATGTTTACCCACAGACAGTTGACTTCCATTATATGCACCACAATTTCATCATCCACTACTAATTTACATCTCACTGAAGTTGTATAATAGTCATAGCTTTAGTTTTAGCTGTAGATATCATCACATTGTGTTGTTAAATTTGTGTAGAACTGCTTCAACGGCAGAGAATGTACAGTAATGTTGAAATTAGTATTAACCATTTTATATCCTTTCACATATTTCATGGCAATTGTTATTTTTACCGAGTACAGGAATCACCTTGTCGTATTTATGTTGTATTATCTCTTTATTTCCCCTGAGCAAACTTTGTTGGGCTGTCACTTAAATGCCCCGTATGTTCCTTCTCCTCGATAAATTTCTGCCGAAAGCTAACCACGGCAAATGTCTTATTACATAAACGAACGTAAAAAGTATAGCATTCTGCTACACGCAAAGTATTACACGGGACACATGTCTAGAAACCAACACAAGACCAGTGACAAAACAAGTATTTCACAGATAGATAAGCTGGCAGCGACTGTCATTTCCAAATGATTGGCAGTAGTACACCTGTAGACTACACATCGACAAGAGTGATGGACACAATAACTAGATACGGACAGAATACTATTAACTGATAATGCAACACACACACACACACACACACACACACACACACACACACACACACCTGACGACCTGTCACAACATTTTGGTACCGGTCCAAGGCACATACAATCATAATCGGTTGCGTCACGGCACATGGAAACAGATGGAGAAAATACAAAACATTCCTACTTGACATAACACTGTCTGCTGGCCAAGCAAGACAGCAAATTGCGATTATAATCAGGCCCTTGGATTGGTGATGGCGAAGGGGGCAATTGGGGAAACCAGCTCCAGAAACCGAGTACTGGTAAACGATTTTATCGAAAGTGTTCTTCTGACATAATTTAATACGACACCCAAATAAGATATATATATATATATATATATATATTACAACGTAACAAATTATATAATGTAATTTAAATTTGTGGAGCCCCACGTTCTTTGGGACGCCAAAATTATACAACGGTACAAATTATTTAATATAATTTGTTTTGTGGAGCCCCACGATTTTGGAGCGCCAAAATTATACAACGGTACCTTTTGTGTATACATTTACATGTAATTTGAATTGTATAGCCCCGTACTTTTGGGGGGTAAAATTATACCAATACAAAAGTAAATTAATTTGTGCTGTGTTTACATTCATACGACATTACTGATACCGTGTATGTATAATTGGAGTTCAGGTGTAATCATAATAAGGGTAGTCCTTTTAGGAATCGTAATATGTTTTCATTTCTTTATTCAAACAAAAAAATAAAAAATAATAATAATATAATAGTAATCTTTACTTCGCCATAAAATATTCATTATCTATTGTTTCAACGTTTCTTTGTTGCCGTACACTCATCATAAAATAGATTTTATATCTTATATCTTATATTAGCAATGCTATGTCAAACATTTCTTCGTTACACTATAAATTCTCGACTACTCAGTCTGAAAGTGTGCTTTATAAATTTGTTCTTATTTACATTATTATTCTATACTTGACATACATCTTACGGCTTTATAATCATTTTAAAGAAACTAATTGAATCGTTAGTCTTCTTCTATATTTCTAATTACTTTACTTTATATGCTTTCAATAAAAAATTAAAATTATTAAATCAATTGTTAATTCTCCAAGCAAGGATTTAAATTATCTTTAAATTAACTGGTCATCATTAAAGAAAATTCTTATTACAGTTAAATTACATTCTCTTATCTCTATCTACATAATTCTTCTTTAATTAAAATTTTTTTTATTAATGTCTTTCAATGTCTTTATTCTTTTATAATTACATATTGGTTTTTCGTCACCTCAATTCTGCAGATTGTCCCATGTCCTCCAGTGATCTGTCGGTCCTCACCTACTGAATGTTCTCTTGCGTTTCCCGGTTCCACTGGTCGTCCTCCAGTCACTCGTCCTTCATGGTCACATCGGCTGGCTGTAGAATGGAATGACGTGTTGCTCTGAATCGTTCCTCTGCTTGATGTTCTCTCGCCATCTGTCTAGAGGTTGATGTTTGTAGTTGTAGACGTCCGATAATTGTAGTTACTGTTCTTTTTTTTATTACTTGAATTAACGTATTGTCCGTTATACTTTACAGTTTATAAACAAAAGATCTTGTCGATATTGGACATAGCGTCTAACTATGTCTGAAGTAATTAAAATTTCGCGTCGCTGACGGACATAGCGTACCGCTGCAATTGAAAACTGATTGAAGAGTAAATTTGGCTCTCCTGGGCTCGTATTTATATTCACCAAAAAAACCACACCTGTCGTCACAGAATTCTGCAGGTCAGAAGCTGTCCACGGCGTCTGTTCCCCCACTCTCGTCCAATTTCACATATTCGCACATTTTTGCCAATTGCAATGTCTAATGCGGATTTCAAGGTGATCTAACATTGTCTAATTTAATTACACATATAATACGTAATTATCATAGTGATCGCATCATTAGTGTAATTACTATGCTCTAAAAATCGCACAGAATTCGCACTGAACGTCATAATTACATAGAATTCGCACTGCACACGTGTCTGACTTTTATGCATTTTTAGAAGTCTACACTCTTTCTAATATTTATGGTTTGCTTATAAATAATTAAATAAAACTTTAATTTAGCATCTATTTGGGGTGAGATTGCAAACTTTCAGGCTTGAACAGACTTCACGCACACACACTATTTACTTGTGTACACGCTTTCAGCGGCAATCGCGTGATGTTCCTGTTGATTCCTGTTTATAATTCAGCTTCCAATTTCACACCTGCTAGTCTATTACATATTACTAAAATTAATTTAAATATTTATTTTATTTAATACATTCACATTACAGTATATGCTTGTATTGTCGCAATATATATAAGTAACATCGAGTTACTTATATAGAAAATGATGGAGATATATATATATATATAACTCAAAGTCTAAGAATATACATATGTATTGAATACAAATCCTCACCGTTATATCGATTGCCACCAAATTTTGCACAGGTAACCTTTGACACAAGTCGAAAAACACTGTTTAACTTGGAATATGATATTCTGCCTCGTTCGCACGATTTAGCCCTTTTAAGTATGCCCTTTTGTTGACGTGTATAAAGATGTTAACAACACTATGGATACCAGAATTAATTACCATAGTAAAAAATAAATAAACAAAAGCTATTTAGCGGCATCGGAACTGTACCTTTATCCGTTCCTGCACGTTTTTAATATGCGATTGAACCGATATAATACGATGTGGAAAAGAAGAAGTGTTTTAATTGTAAATTATCCTAGTTGTTAGGCCTAATTGGAAATTTGTAAATTTGTAAAGCGAAAATACGTGGTGTTTTCATTAGTGAGGTTGGGTGATAACGGTTTTTGGTTTTCAGTTTACTGCTGAAATAAATAAAACCCATGGTTGAGGAAAACATAACGTTTAATGTGTATATACAATTATTATAACATAGTAACACTTAAAATAAAGAAACTAACGTTTTTGAGTTAACAGGTACTTGTTTAATATATAAACCAACTCAGGCTATTTTTGTTCATTAACCTCTGGTGCACGTAGTCACATTATATGCACTGGTAGTTATCAAATAGTTATGAATAAGCATAAAAGACCATAAACGCTGTAAATGTATTAAACAAGATGAGGCGAAGGCAGGAAAGAAATGAATGAGATTTCCCCTCCTACTCGATACACGTGACAGCACATGTTCAATTTCAGTTTGAATATGTCTTAAGCTTCAGTTTCAGAAAAGATTATGGCCAATTTTGCCTAACAACATATGTTACGTTAGAATGGGTGAAAGTGACACATGTGGGGCCAAAAAGGGCTCACTATCTCGAGTGAGCAATTAGGGTGCAATAAAAATAAACCCAACAAGGAAGGTTATTTTACAACCTTCTCTATACCTGATACGTCTGCCCACAGTCATTGTAAGAAACAGTTCTAGTATTGAGCCGTTACAAACTAACAGTTCACAATTCACGCTCAATAGCACGTGCGGGTTTCACACACGCAAATACACATCTAACAAAAGAATAAACGATATCAGCACGAATGTTGTTCTATAGTCTACACAATACACGTACACATGAAAAGTATACACACACATGTGTATATTACATGTATATTAGGGAGTTGGTGAGAGGGTAGTTGAAGGTAGACGTGAGAGAAGTAATGGGTACATTACAGAAAGAAAGAGAGAGAGAGAGAGAGAGAGAGAGAGAGAGAGTGTGTGTGTGAGTGAGAGAGAGAGAGAGAGAGAGAGAGAGTGTGTGTGAGTGAGAGAGAGAGAGGTGTCGGTACGTAAGTTTGTGCATTGTAAACGGCAAAATGTGTGCGCGTGTACGTGATTTGAACAATGATCTATATTCAGACGTATAGGCTCAAAGGCCACAAAGGCAATATCAATGTAAGTAAAATGTTATTTTTTTATGTTTCAAGGATCCAGGGTTATTTAAGAAATTAATCACTGCTAATTAGTATAAATTATAAAGTGATAGTGGAAGATAATATGGGGCCTAGAGCAGTAATACATTTACAGAAATAAAAGTCAGAAATAAACTAATTAAAAAAACCACTAAATTATAACATACAAGTATCTAAGTTTATGTAATAATATGAAGAAAAACATTATGTAAATTAAATGTAATTAAAGTTAAAATTTATAAAGGAGTATTTTTCATAAAAAAATGGAAGAACTAATAATATCTTAATACTAGCCTATTTACTAAAACTGTACCTAGGTTAGCCAATAAAAACTCATCAATTTCTTGGTTACTAAGAGTAACAGCGTTAACAAGATGAGAATTGTTAAATTGGATTTTCAAGAGGGTAGATGACAGGAATAATGTCCAGCAATTTTCAAAAAATATTAACTACAGTTTGAACCAATCAGTATTCAGAATTAATGAAACGATTCAGCATAAGAAACTACGTCTGAGACATCCATTGAAACATAATAATTTATTCGGGAATATCCAAGAACATTGAAAAATTGTCCAACCATCAGATCGCTTGAAAAATTTGAACTGTCATTACGTTGGTGAGGAAGCCTACCTTAATTAACTAAAAAACTACACATCACCGCCAAGTAACGAACACTAGAAACCAGTACAACATAATTCAAATTATAAGAAAACTTAGTGTGAACATTTATAAACTTTATTTATTTAATCCAAAACAGTAAACACGTGGTTTCATTAGAACTCCACAGCAGCCAGCTTTCTTTTTTGCAATCGGTATGAATCCGAGTAGTCTGCTATCTGGCGTCTAAAAAACGAACTTATTGACTCAGACTTTAAGAATAAAAATATTATTTATTGTAAAGTATGATACTCTTATCTAAGCATTTCTGGCTTTCTTATAGCTGAAAGAATCCCCAAATAACCCTGAGATAAATAATTTATTAATTTTACTAGTAACTATAATTGAATATATCTGTTGTGTTATAGAAAAAGTTATATCGAAAAATGTTGTAATTTCGATAATAGTCGATCTAAAAATCGATGAACTGGATTTAATAGTTTCCAGAAAAATAAACCAATTTCAATCAATAAATACCTTTCTTTTAGGAAATTGACTTTGTATTATTCTTTGTAGATAGTAGATTTCTTACAGGAAACCGGTGAATAGCAGAGAAGAGTGCGAAAGTTAGCTCAGTCATCATAGCCTACGAAGTATAACTTAACGGCCAACATAACCTGTCACTGGTTATCACATCGAAAACAGCTGACGCAAAGCGCGTTTAAATAAAACGATAAAACAGTACACCAAGAGAGGAACTCTCTCTCTCTCTCTCTCTCTCTCTCTCTCTCTCTCTCTCTCTCTCTCTCTCTCTCTCTCTCTCTCTCTCTCTCTCCATAACAACTGAACTGTAATACTGCAAGGAGATAAAAAACGGCAAAGGATCCCGTGGTTTATTTTTACTAAAGAATTAAACAATAAATAAAATAAACACATCCAGATTTAAAGATATACGTGACAAATAACACAGTCAGAGTATCAAATAGACGTAACAACTAATAATAACACGTCGAAAAGGCGAGTAGATGTTACAAATGACGATCCCAAAGTGGGGCGACAACTAAAAGAAGGGTCGCGGTACGTTACAATATATATCAGTTGGATCGGTTCTTCGAACTGTAATAAGCCTACTGTAATGAACTCGGATATTTATTATTCTCTCCTAAATTTATATCATATGACCACTATTACTATAAAAATATATAACACAATTAAATTACAAGATAAATTTATAATTTTCGTACATTAGTGTTTGTGGAACAGTCTACAGCACTGTCTTTATATGAAAAAATTAATAATTTTAACACTTTGCGTTCATAAGTACACTTTGTAGCACGATTAATGGTTTCCTGAAAAATAAAACACGGAAGAATACCCGAATGAAATGTTATATAAAACTGTGGATGTCCTCACATTACTGTAGTGAGACATGGACTCTTGGTAAAAGGGACGTCCAGAGGTTTCAGGCGGCAGCCGAAGTGAAACTTTTAAGCGGGACGCAAGGTTGTTCTCTCTTGGATCGGAGAAGAAAGGAGGATATTAGACGCGATTTAAACATTGTAACATTGCACCAGAAGGTTCCGGAAAGAGGTCTAAGGCCTTGGAGTAGTAACGATAAATGAATGATGAACACTTTCCATTCTTTTTATTAATTTGTGATTTCTGATTATGATAGTTTAAACTATCGAAACAGTTTAAAATATTCAAAAAATACAAATACATATTCTTGTAAAAAATTTTTATTTTTTCCTATTTGTGAGGACCACATGGCAATTTCAATTCTTTATTCCTTGTTTATTCTTTTTCTCCAATATTCTTTCATCTTTTCACTGTATTTCTTCTTCCTGTCTTCAGTCCACTTTGAACCTACGCTTTTCTCTCTCTTACCCTGGACTTCTTCCATTTTTAACACTTTTGTCCAATTTTAATAATTTATATTATATTTCTAATAATTCCCATCCCATTTTTAATAATAATAAAAAAAATTATTAATTATACAACATTAACTCTCAAAACCATAGTAGCGGGAATACTAACAAATATGTGCATTTGTCTTAACGCTTATTCACTTTCTCACTCCTTCGTTAGTGTCCAAAGCTGTAGTTCGAAATTTGAGTAAAGACTATTACTTTTGTTTTTTTAGGCTTTGACGACCGGCGTCATAATTATGTAAATTATTATTCGGGGCTGTAAGGCCGTGGTCTACTATAATTCTCATGCCGATCGATGTTGTAATCAGACGTTTCGGCCTCGCCATCTTCAGTGAACGGTTTCTGAAACGACTGACATGATGTGCGCCAGCAGACCACAATACTGTGGCAAAGGCTCAGAAAGTACTACTGTAGTTTGCTGATGCACATCTTGTCAGTCGTTTCAGAAACCGTTCACTGAAGATGGCCTCCAGAGGTGATACCGAAACGTTTGATTATAACATCGATCGGCATGAGAATTACAGTAGACCACGGCCTTACAGCAAGGAAAATAATTTGAATAATTAGTGTCAATTTTTAATGTCCAAAAGAGCGAACCAGCGAATGTCGAATGTTAGAAAGTAGAGGGCCTCCTGTACTTACAAAGCATACGCGGAAATAACACCGTATTGGCACCAGCTGCAACAGCAGCATCAGCATCAGCATCAGCTTTACCATCTCTCGTTGTGCGTGTAATCTCGTATCTATGCACACGGTCTGTAACCAGTCAGGCCAACGCAAACGCATTATGCAAAACAAATTTACATATACCGTACATTCGTATAAGCTGTACTACGGTGAAGGTTGACATTCTCATTTACACAACCGCTGTCACTTATTTTAAACAGATCATAATTGTCCAGTACGTTTTACCTTTTCCAATCGCCAGTTATTTATGTTTTGTTTTTCACTTTATACAGCTGTACACACACTTTTCTAGACAGTAAAACCAATCCCACTGAACTGGTCGTTACAAATAAATGGTGTATAATAAAATTGGTGATATCTGTGAATATTGCTAACAACTGATTATAAAAACTGTTAATTGAATACAAAATTGTGCCAATGTTGTTCTATGGTTTTGAAATTTGAGTTCCAATGGAGAAACATCTGAGTAGATGAGATTCTTGCGATCTGTTTAAGGCTGCACACGAAGAGATAGACTTTACAATCAACACATTCGTATTAAAAAGTTGGAAAGTTTTAATATCCAAGTTCGTATCCAAGATAGATGGCTTGCTCACCTAAATAGGATGCCAGATGTCTGGCAGGTTGCCTAAGCAAGTTCGGCAGTACAATCCTATTAGACAAAGAAGTGTAGGAAGGCCTAGCAAGCGTAGGTGAAGTGGATGCATTCCCTTTGGATGAATTCCCTTCTCCCTTTGGGAGAAGAAGAAGACGAAATTAAGTCTAAGAGTTTCATGGAAGCCCCACTTCTCTCTCTTTGTCCTTCCAAAATGTATAAGCATTTTGGTTCTTTTTTGTCCATTTAATTGTGTTTTGCACCTTTTGGATTCACAGCAGACCAGCGGTTCTCTACAGATCACCAACGCCCCCAAAGGATGACCTTTTACCCATGTAGGGTTTCCGTTTTAAAGTACAAAAAGGCCACACAAATCTCTTCACACTAAAAGAAAGTTATACTTAGTTTAGTAATGACTGTAATTTAAAATACCGGTACGGAGAACCATACATGACTTCCATGTTCTAAGATTTATATTGTATGCTCTCACCTTTCTTTCTACTTACTCTTTGAATATATTTTTGTTGCTCTATTTTTAGATGTAGTTGTAGATGTAGATGTAGTTGCTCTATTATTAAAATCGTACTTTATGGTACGCCTCACGTTGTAAGCCAATTTGTAATAAATGTATAAACGTTATAAATTTTTTCTTCTATATTGTTACGACGGTCTACTCGATCGTCGTAGGTACAGTGGAAACAAAATAATTACAAGACACCAATCAAGTCACTAATCACACCTTTAATTGTTATAGTAAAACAGTTCGTAATTAACAACACAGTGTCTACAACAAATCAAATGAAAATTGTTCATACGCAATAAAATGTCCACTAATATTAAAACTCAACTGTATTACAATTATACCGTCCGAATATAAAACGCAACACTTCACTAATAACTACTTGAACGTACACCGTAATAACTCGAACCGCTCTGTAAATATATCGCACTAATACTCTCGAACCGCACAGTCAAAAATCTCGCATTGAACTGAAAGCTAAGGCCGCTACGCGATGTATTTATAGTCACGCTCATACACCAGAAGCTTCCGAACTGCGTCTTATCTCTCGTGAATTACGTAATTACTACGGCCTTGACACAGTCCGAGCGACCGAGCGAAGCCCGGCACAGTCGAGACGATTCTCGCAAAATGCGTCTAGTAGCACGTACACCACACGCTTACGTCGAGATTTTTCTGGCACATTCGATAAACGCGTAGATTGTTCTGTGCTGTCGTAGCACTTCCCCCTCCTTAAGCCTGTTCGTCCCGAACTGGCAAAGCGTCTCTAAATTTGTACTTAGCCAGGCGATCTAGGTGGACGACCTTGAACTTTCGCTGTCCTTCCTGTTGAATCCGATAAACAACATCGTTAATTCTTTTTTTCACAGTGTAGGGTCCTTCCCAGTTAGACTGAAGCTTAGGTGAGCGACAACGACGGCGCTTTGGATTGAAAAACCAAACCTGATCTCCTTCTTGGAAACCCACACTATTGCTGCGAATGTCATACCGAGTTTTCATTTTATCACTGGCAATCTTCAGCCGTCCTCTTACCAAACGATTCATTTCTCGCAGTTGGTTTTCTAATTGCGAGGAATAGTTCTTTGGCTCTTGGGACTGAGTCTCAGGTGATCCAAACATCAAGTCCCCAGGAAGACGAATCTACCGCCCAAACACCAATTTTGCTGGAGTCATGCCGGTTGTGTCATGTACTGATGACCTATACGCCATAAGGAATAGTGGTATACGTTGGTCCCAGTCTGTTTGGTTCTCGTCAACAACTTTCGAAAGATGCTGCTCAAGTGTCCTGTTGAATCTCTTAACCATCCCGTCCGACTGAGGATGCAGAGGCGTTGTCCTGGTCTTTCGAATTCCAAGTAGACGGCATAATTCTTTAAACACTCCTGATTCGAAATTTCTCCCTTGATCCGTATGGATTTCCATAGGGGCTCCATAACGGCAACAGAAGTTGTGAACTAACTGCTTTGCCACAGTGGTAACCTCCTGATTTGGAATTGCGTAGGCTTCCACCCACTTAGTAAAGTAGTCACCTACAACCATGATGTACCGGTTTCCATCGTCAGTAACTGGGAAGGGTCCAGCAATGTCTATGGCAATTCTCTCGAAAGGTTGTCCAACGTTATACTGTCTCATTTTTCCCCTGCTTCTGGTTTGTGGGCCCTTGCTTGCAGCACATATTTCACACGTCCGAACCCATTCCTCTACGTCGTGGCGAAGATGAAGCCAATAGAATCGCTTCCGTATTTTGTCAAAGGTTTTGTTAACGCCAAGATGGCCTCCAGATGTTCCATCATGCATCTCCTTCAAAACAGACTGCACTTTACTTCGGGGAACTATCAACTGCATGACCACGTCTCGTCCATCTGCACTTTCCCAAGCCCTTTTCTGCAATCCGTTTTCTAAGGTGAGAGATTCCCATTGTGCCCAGTAGCCCTTCAGCACTTCGGAACCATGGCAGATATCTTGCCAATCCGGGCGGTGACCTTCCTCTTTTGCTGTCAAGATCGGTCCAATGTCTTCATCAGTCATCTGTTCTTGTCGACAGTCTTGTGTTGTCCAGCCATCAGCCAGGAAATCTACAGTGATGGCTTGAACATGTTCGCTTGAGTTTTGTTCTTCCTTTCTGTGGCAATGTCGGCAGTCTTCCAGGCATGGTCTTCGTGATAAGCCATCTGCATTACCGTGCAGGCGCCCCCGCCGATGTTGTACCTTGAAGTTGTACTCTTGCAGACGTTCGAGCCACCTTGCCAACTGTCCTTCCGGATTTTTAAATCTCAAGAGCCATGCAAGTGCAGCATGGTCGGTACGTAGTGAAAACTCTCTCCCACAGAGGTATTTATGGAAGTGCTCCAAAGCCCTGACAATTGCCAACAACTCTCTTCTTGTAACACAATAATTTCTCTCTGGTTTAGAAAGCGTCTTGCTGTAATACGCTATTACTCGTTCTTCACCGTTCTGCACTTGAGACAAAACTGCTCCTAGACCAGTATTCCTTGCGTCTGTGTCTACGATGTACTTCCCTTCGGAAGCTGGAAAAGCGAGAATTGGCTGCGAACATAATGCAATCTTCAACGTTCTAAATGCTTGTTCACACTCTCTCGACCATTGGAAGTTTCGTTTATTTTCCGTTAGCTCATGTAGTGGTTTAGCAATAGTAGCGAAGCCTTTCACAAAACGTCGGTAATATGAGCATAACCCCAGGAAACTCCGAACTTCGTGTTTATTCTTCGGAACTGGCCAGTCTCTTACGGTGTCTACTTTATTAGGATCCATGCTAACGCCCGCTGCCGAAACCAGATGGCCCAAATACTGTACTTCCTTCTGGAATAGAGAACACTTCTTCGGGCTCAGCTTCAGTTGTGCACCGTGAATTCTAGTTAGAACTTCCTTAAGGTTTTCCAAATGATCTTCGAAAGTCTTCCCGATCACTATGACATCGTCTAAGTAAACAAGGCAAGTTTTCCACGTCAGGCCTCGGAGTATCAGGTCCATCAATCTCTCAAATGTTGCCGGTGCATTACAGAGTCCAAATGGCATGACGTTAAATTGGAATAAGCCACTTGGGGTCGAGAAAGCGGTCTTTTCCTTGTCTTCTTGATGAAGACCCACTTGCCAATATCCACTCTTCAGGTCCAATGTGGAAAACCACTGTGCTCCGGACAACGTGTCGAGTGTATCGTCAACGCGAGGTAATGGATAGCAGTCTTTCTTTGTAACGTCATTTAACCTCCGGTAGTCTACGCAGAAACGCAATCCACCATCCTTCTTCGCTACCAGCACTACAGGGGGAGACCAAGCACTTGACGAAGGTTCAATTACTCCCTCTGTCAACATGTCCTGTCTAACCGAGACATCTCCTCTTGTTTAGATAATGGAGGCCTTCGAGGAGGTTGGCGTATCGGTGTTGTGTCCCCGGTATTGATGCGATGTTGCACAAGAGAGGTTCTTCCCAGTGACTGTCCCCGAACTGCAAAACAATCTTTGAATTCGTGTAAAAACTGTCCGAGTTCTTTTACCTCACCACTTGAGAGGTCGTTAGAAGATCTGTTCAATAATTCTTGCAGTTCCTCTGGTAATTTAGAAGTATCCGAAGAAGTGGGTCTTCGTTGCGTTATTCCGGCTACCCAGGCCACAGGAGTCAATTTGCCTAGGAGCGTATTGCTTTGTAAAGTGATAGCTTGATCCAAAATATTCGCCACTCTAATAGGTACATTTCCGGTTTCGTCAGGTTTTACTAAACTTCTGGCAATTAGTATGCCCGGTGTGCTGACTACCTGGGGTTCGAATATAGAGCACTGATTGCCCCTAGTATCTACCGCAGTTCTAACCATGATGATCTTTTCGGAGTTTGGCGGAACAGTTACGCCACTTGGTTTATGACGTCCATCGATTTTTCTGCTGTCGTCATTGTTGATGGCATTACCTCTTCGCCTCCGATTCTCAAGACATTGTTTTTGAAGTCGACTATAAATCCGTATGCGTTCATAACGTCCACACCAAGAATTGCTTCATCCACAATGTCTGCAACAAGTACTTGATGATTAAACTCAAGTCTACCGAGGCGTAGGTGTATCTCCACTTTTCCATACACTTTTACAGGCCGTCCAGTAGCTGTTCGCAAGCTGCAAGAGCACCAGATTGGCTTGAGATCTTTCACCACGTCGGGGCGCACAATAGAAACTGTTGCGCCTGTGTCAACTGTAATCGAGGTTGGCCTTTCTTGAACAAATCCGGTAACTACCAAGCTCCCGGTGTTTTTCTGAAGCGTAGAAATTGCGTATTCTCTAGGGGCTTCGTTCCTCCAGTTACTCAGCACACGCCCCATTGCACCGACTATTGCTCGTTTCCCTGCTGCTGAATTCTAACCCGACAATCTCGTTGTAGATGTCCAGGTTTCCCACATCGATAACACTTCGGTCTTCCATCCTTTCTTATTTTATTCTGTGGCGCCGACCGTCGAGTCTCTGTTCCTTGTTCTTCTTCCTCATCGTCTGTGCCGTCGCGATCTTTTAGCTCGCGCACTTTATGACTTGTCCAACCAGACGCTGATTTGGCGGCCTCAAATTGCAAAGCATGTACCAGGGGCGTCCGCACTGTTCTGGTGTCTTGCCATTCGTAACACTTGCTGTAGTTCGTTATCTCGGACACCGGCAGTAAATGTCTGCATCGCAAAACGCGTTCGAAAATCTTCTGGCGCTTCAGGATAGGCCAGTCTAATTAGTCTGTCGATACTTGCTTCAAACTCTTGAAGACTTTCCCCGGAATGCTGTCGCCTTGCTCTCAACTGGGTGCAGTACACATCTCGCAAATGTTTATCACCATACCGTAATTCCAGAGCTTTTATCAACTCGGCATAGGTGTTCTGGCTGTCAGGTGGCACTTTCTGTAGTAGTTCTGCCGCGGGTCCTTTTAATGCAAGAACAAGTGAAACAGCCTTGTCTTTTTCTGTCCAATTATTTGCGCATGCAGCAGCTTCAAATTGGCGGAGGTACGTTGCCCAGTGAGTGCTTCCGTCAAAGGTTGGAGCTTTGACATGAACTGTCCCTACTGCAGGCAAAGTGACTTTCTCTGTTAACTTATTTTCTGTGTATTTTTCTGTCTTGATCACTGGTACAGTCTGTTCAGAAATTTGTTTTGGTTGAATCTTCATGCACTGTTCAACTTCAATTTTAATTTGTTCTCTTATGTTTGCCATTGAGTTTTCTACTGCAGATATTTTTGTTGACGTAACTTCTTCCACAGTCAAGACAGATTTTTCTACTTTACCTATTTTATTTGACATGGATTCTTCTACGTCAGATATTCTGGTAATCTGATTGTTGAGCTCACCTCGTAATTCACCTACGTCACCACGTAGGAGACCCAATTCTGCGGTAGTATGCTCTTGCATCTGCTTTTGTTCATGAATTAATGCTTTGATGTCACCTGCTTCACGTTTACGTTCCTCTGCCTCCTGCCTGCGTTTTTCATCCTGTCGTTTTTCTGCTTCTTCCGCTTTCTCATCCTGTCGTTTCTCTGCTTCTTCCTGTGTCTGCCGCAGCAGTGTCAGTAAAGTTTCCATCATCTGACTGGGATCCATGGTTACCGATTAATTACGAATCACACTCGTCTTTTACAAAGTGTCCACTGTTTCCACTGTAACTGTTTTATCCCACTTCTGACACCACTGTTACGACGGTCTACTCGATCGTCGTAGGTACAGTGGAAACAAAATAATTACAAGACACCAATCAAGTCACTAATCACACCTTTAATTGTTATAGTAAAACAGTTAGTAATTAACAACACAGTGTCTACAACAAATCAAATGAAAATTGTTCATACGCAATAAAATGTCCACTAATATTAAAACTCAACTGTATTACAATTATACCGTCCGAATATAAAACGCAACACTTCACTAATAACTACTTGAACGTACACCGTAATAACTCGAACCGCTCTGTAAATATATCGCACTAATACTCTCGAACCGCACAGTCAAAAATCTCGCATTGAACTGAAAGCTAAGGCCGCTACGCGATGTATTTATAGTCACGCTCATACACCAGAAGCTTCCGAACTGCGTCTTATCTCTCGTGAATTACGTAATTACTACGGCCTTGACACAGTCCGAGCGACCGAGCGAAGCCCGGCACAGTCGAGACGATTCTCGCAAAATGCGTCTAGTAGCACGTACACCACACGCTTGCGTCGAGATCTTTCTGGCACATTCGATAAACGCGTAGATTGTTCTGTGCTGTCGTAGCAATATTATTAATAATCAACGGTTTATTTATATGGTTATCTGTATCTGTCTGTTGCTTGTAATCTAACTTGACTACCGTGGGTGATTAAGTTGATGTTTTTTAATTTAAATTGTTCGATAAATGCCTTACGTAGGTTTGCGCCAATTTGTATAATCACAAATTTTATGTTATACAAATGTAATAATGTTAAAGTAATAGTTGTATATGATTTCTTATTTACTTTGTAATAATTAATGAATAATCATTAATGTTGCCCACACGTTGTTGGACGCCAATTTGTAATATCACTAGATTCTATAACTTGCAGTTGCAAGTATTATTTATTTGAAAATGATCACTGTAGTAGTCGGAGCCAATTTGTAATAAAATTTTATATGTTAGCCTTAGTTGCTGGTGTCAATATGAAAATATCACTAAACTCTTCTTGAATCCATTATGTGTTATCCGGCTTACCCCGTTTATGAGGGTATGGTTATTAATTTAATGGTTTATTAATTATGTTTCAATTGGGTGATGGTTTATTTTGTTTATAAAATAATTTGAATTATGCCCAGCTGTTCGCTGGTGTGTACCTAGATGGTTCGAATTCCCTTTTATTTTTGTATGATTAATTGAGATTTTAAAAGATAGTATTAATTATTATTCGTAAAGTTACCTAATTTATTTCCCTTTTCCTCTTAGAGTTCACTGACCTAATAAAATTATTTAAAAAGTACGTGTTGTTCCTATTAGGTACTGCCAACTTATTCTTCTGGAGTTGAGGTAAACACTAATGTTCATATATTGCTAATAAAAAGTTAATTATTAAAAATAATAATTCATACGCCATTAATTATTTTCACTTTTCTTTTATTTTCTTTTAAAATTCTATCCTTTTCTTCTGCTATTAAAATGAAGAACATTTCTCATAATATTAATTGATCAGGTTTGTCATGTTTATAGTTCAACAGTTGGTAACATGAGTTCTTAAATCTCAGAGACATTGGTTACTGTTTACTTTAGGAAATTATAATCTTTTGGGATTCTTTTGACTACAATAATTAACACAAATACCCTTTTTGAAGAACAAAACATTACAATACAAAATTAAATATAATATGGTACAACAATAACTTAAATTTAAAGTGACGAACAGCTCGTATATTGGACCGTGTCCGTTTGGAGGTTAACCCTGTTTGGGCTAAGTTATTTAGTTAAACATTAAGTACAAAAAAATAATAGTTCACACAAAATAATTATAATAGTGTGAGTGTTTCTATGCTGTGATGGTATTAATATTAGTTCACTAGTGTATTTAAAAGTTCGTAGTGTGTTGATACTTAATTATTAAGTTGGGTTATAAATTTTCAAAGTGAACACTGTACTTCCTTTTCTCTTTACTCTCTTTATAATGCACTGATATTATTCATTCACTATATTGTCCTTTAAATAAAAAAACTTCACAACACTCGATGTTCACTGTTAGGTTACGTCTCTTCTTGGAGGGTAGATCGTCGTTGTTTACACTGTACTTAACCTCACTGTTATTCGAAATTTAAAATTGTACTTTAGGTTGGAGATTATTTACTTTTTTCGTGTCACAGAGAAGGTGTTCTCTACTGTATGATGACCGGCGAACGACTGATGAGTTGGCGTTGCATTATGGGTTAATTCACCTGACAGGTGAACGATTCTGATTGGTTGAACTGCTAAACATTTCGTTTGATATTTGCAATAATTACGTTTTCAGCGTTGATGCTCACCAACAGACGCCAACCTAAGCTTCACTTTTTTGACCAAATTTATTAAAAAATCTTCAAACTAACATATCTTCCTTATGCTACTGATTATAACAAAGATATTACTACCATTAAATTGCATTTTTTATGTTGATCGTTTTGAGATCTCATAAGACATATTTCTGTCCAGTAATAATAAAATTAACATTTTGAACTGATGTCCCATTCTAACATTTTTGTTTAAAATTATTACTATTTGATACATAGCTTCATTTTGGTTCTAGTACATTTTCTTTTATGCTAATACTAGTATTGTTTGTTATCATAATACTAGTACAGATAATTATAAACATTAATTTTTAAATAAAACCTTGAATTGCACTCTAGGCCCCATAATGTCCATTGTCCTATGTATGGTAATTATTTTCTTTAAACAATATTACTTAACTTTAATACAAAGTAACAACTTTTAATTATCACTTATGATCTACTTGAACTTTTACAATATATTTTATACTTCCCTACAAGCTTTTTTCCTTGTACTGTCCATTATAAACGTCCACATTAAATGTTTGAAGTTTTTGTCAAAGTTGACAACTTATTATTTACATTATGCCTGGTCTATTAATTACATTCTTATTATTACCTTCTTACTCTATTAACATACATTATTTTATAATCTAGACTATATGATATAACAGGTTTTATTTACATAAATTGTTATCATTTTTCCTACCCAGTATACATGTAGGCTTTTGTCTTATCAGTTTCTTACTATTTACATTATTATTTAGTTCCTATATATCAATAGTTAATCATGATCGTCTTATTTATTATACTGTTTGTTGTTCATACCTTTTATCATGAAATTATTTATCTTAACATCTTCTTTATTTCTTTGTCTTGCTTTAACATATAAATATGGTGCATAACCTAACTTATATCATAATATTTTTATATGCAATTAAAGCTGTTATTATTCACTTATTTTATACTAATCATTCTTTGAATTGTTTTGGTGACTTGATTCACACTCAGATATGATTATTCTCTGGCTTTATAGTTCTTTTAGATCAAATTTTATCTAGTTCAGAAATCTTACTGATTGGTAAACCATTTAAGTTCTGCTGAATAGGCTTTCACTTATTTTTTTACAACATTACTTATCCAGTGTACTTGAGTTATCTATGAATAAGTTCCAGATAGTCATATTTGGTATTTTGGTCTTATATTTTATTTTACATTTATCTTGAATTTACTATTTAACACTTATTTTACATTATACAGGTTTCTTACTTAATTATTTTGTTCTTAATTATTATGATAAGATAATTATTTATGTTAGGGTACTTTCTTTATGTAGAGGGAAACATCACGTTACAATATTTAAAATCATTTACTTAAATTAGGTTATATAATTTCTAACAAATTAGTTGTGTTCCTTGTAAATCGAGTTTTATGTTTGACAAATTGAAATGAAATATTTCCATAGAAACTACTTATTTGTTGCCGATAACGTAGTACACATATAAACAATTATCCTCTCCCCTTCAACTATCATTTTCATTTATAGAAAATTACTCTCTTCCCCCTTCAACTACCCTTTTCATTTATAGATATTTCGTCTACCGTTTTACAGTGGATTATTATGACTTCCTTTTCAGGATACTTTATTTATCAAAATTAAGTAGGTACTTTACTCTTGTTAAAACATAACCCCTTCCCCTTAACCGATCTTCACCAAAAACAATTGTCCTCTACAGCTCGGGCACATATGCAAAAAATGATTTGATTCCGTTTGAATTTGCGCCAGTTATCAAATAACCATAGAAAAAATTCTACACACAGACAGACACTTTTCGGAAAATTACTTTTCTTCAAGTTTAGAGATCAGCCCTTATCTCGAATACGATTTGTTTCGCCATCACCATAATTCCATTTCCTTACGGAACATGGAAGTAAAAATGACGAGAAATTTATGGGTACGTTCATTAAATAGACACAGTTTTAGACCATTCATGTAGACGTTTCGATCAAATATATTGTCACCACCAGTCCTTGTATTTGGCGATTAAGAAATAACTAATAATCTATATGTTATTATAGAAGTAACTAATACGTTCTACACGTACAATCAACGTTTCTGTGTGAAAGTGTCTGCGTATATGTTACGTAAAATGAAATAATAACTACTTATTCTACTTTTATAACTATTCCTGTATTAACAGGATATAATACTTCATACACATTAATGCTCATTATACGCATATTATAATTTTTGTATTGTACTATATTTTGTATTGTGTTATTAAAAGCCGTAATTAATTACAAAACACATCTCGAATGTAATAGTAATGAATTGCCAAAGTAAAGTCAAAACGCAGTCGTCTAATATTCGAAAATGACTATGAAAACAGTATTTCACGAAAATTTGTCTTAGAAAAAATGAAATTTTAAGTCAAATCTGTGTGTGTGTGTGTTGTCAGCGCGTGCGCGTGCTGAGACTTAAGTACTCTAAGTTATACGTTTGTATGCAGGACGTCTGTAATCTGAACATTTGTTCACAAGGTTATCCGAGTTAAAATAATTCACCTTGCAAATTATTGTTAGCCGTTAATTATACGTTTTGCTTAACCTATTTAACAGGGTAAGGTGAAAGGAAGAAAATAACGTATCTCTCAGTCGTATAACGGTAGGTGCTATTTACACAGTAAACTGTAAACACGAGTTACCAATTACTATTTCAATATTTCTTTTTTGGATTCAAACATATAACTATTTAGAAATCTACTGTTCAAATAATTCACGGAATTTATTACTCTTTGCAAGTTCTTATTACTGTTTCTTTGATGGGCGTATTATGCAGAGTGGCTCAAAGGCCACTTGACACTTGAAATACAAAAAAGGGTGTATACAAACCCGTGTTGAGTTGCTAGTCTCCCATCGGATACCTCCCCAGGTGGCGGATAGGGGAATACTCACCAGATATGGTGGGTACCGAGGAAATAAAATACCCGGGAGTGACCAAAACTAGCAGCTGCTGCCTTGTATTTGGATACTGCTTTATCAAAGGCTAAAGGAAGTAAACCTTGATTTAAAAAATTGCCTGCTCCTCCAGGTTGGGAGTTAATGCAATGGGCCAACTCCCTATTCATTGGAAAAAAGAAAATGTTAAAAAACCAAATAGATTGCAGCTGAAATTAAAAAAAAACAAAAATAAAAATAAATTAAATACAAATAAATTTTAAATGAAAATATAAATGTTTAAAACGACTATGTTGACCTCATCATCATCACTCAGAAAGAGACCATGCAAACAACCTCTGTTCGATACAAGCATCCTCCAATCATGCCCTTTCTGCATCCTGCTGCATTCCATCTCGCCAACTCAGCTTTGCTCTTCCTACTTTCCTTTTGCCATCTGGGTCATATAATATGAAGAAATGCTTTAAAGGGTCCTTGGAGTCCGTCCTGACAACACGACCTGCCCATCTAAGCCGTCTTTAGAAAAGTCGAATTCGATTATGCTGACCTAATCTTTATTTATATTTATACGTTATTATTATTCTTCCTGGAACAAGTTAGCAATTTTGAATGCCTGGGCTACAGTGTGTCTTATAATGCAAGCAACGACGTTGTGAATAAGTTGCATAAGTTCAACCTTATGTACGGGACCATTAGGTGAACCCTTCAGACAGGAAGTAAAGGAACATGCCTAAAATTCTACAAGGTGATGGCCCTTTCCACACTTCTTTATGGGTCTGAGAATTGGACATTAACGAAAGGCCAGGCCAGTCGCATCCAAGCGGCTGAAATGAGATTTCTCAGGCACGTGGCAGGGTATACTCTCCATGATCATAGAAGAAACACAGATATACGGCAGGAACTGATTATAATGAGTATACTCGACAGGATTGCCCAGTGTCGGCTGAATTGGTGGGAACATCTTTGCCAAATGGATGACTGGCGCATCTCCAAACAACTATAGAACTATAAGCCAAGAAGACGGAGAGGTGTGGGACGTCCGAGGAAGCGCTGGAATGACCAGCTCTAATCTCTGTCAGTTTGAGACCGGAACAAACCATCCCTGGATTAAACCTTGAAGATGATGATGATAATAATCATTATTCTTCTACAATAATCTTTTTGCTGTAATCTGCCCCGGATGTCATGCCTCAAACAGAGTTCACCTGAAAAATCTCCAACGCTACCATTAGGCTGTCGACAAGAAGACTGAAACTACCCATGTAACCAATTACCGGCAAATAGCATGCTGTAAGCTGTATTTTTCCGGTTAACAAAAGTCTCGACACCGATTGTGTTTATTTTTAAAATCGATTGTCGTTGTCACCGTCAATTTGACGGACAGTGTCGTCGCCCAGTCGAGTCCGATGCACACCCATGTCCGGGCCCGCGGCCAATTTGTGTGCGGTGTATGCACCAAGCGCGGCAGGGTGTGGTCCCGCTGCAGTCTCTGTTGTAGCTAACGAACAAGTGAAAGCAACTAGGTTTAGCGGCAGTGTAGTAGTAGTAGGCCGGCACTTAACGAACGATACATATGTGTGTGTGCGCGCGCGCGCGCGCGTATGAATGACAGCAGTGCACTCACCGTATATCCATGTGCATATCACAAGTATACCCGTCTCGTTGTGCACAATGCATTATATGTAACGTGCGTGCGTGTGTGTGTGTGTGTGTGTGTGTGTGTGTGTGTATAAGTAATATGTATGAGAGTAAATCAGGAGCCCAGACATAGGCAAGGACGTTCTCTCTGCTTTCCCTTGCTCGTGATGTTTATTACTGGAATATATGGTAACCAGCCACTGACGTGCGTTAAGAAAACAACACACATACTCAAGACATAATTTCATGCACGCGCGCCCACTCAAAACCATTTGCTACGTATGCAAACCAAGAATATGAGACCTGGCGAACAGTTCTCGAACAACTGGCGGAAACCAGTGACAGTACCAGTGCAAGCAACATCTAAATGGTGACGAAGAAAAAACACGAATTTGGGAGAAACGTTCGGTGAAAGAATTTTGGGAGGCGTTACTCTTTCAGTGCCTAACTCGACTATAGTTGAATTATACCATATTGTACACCATACTACGACGAATTGAGCACCGAAAGGGTTAAAATGTTACAACAAGATTATAGGGGGAAGTGTTTACGAGCGGTTGATCTTTCGAAACTCTGGCCATAACAATAGTTGACGCTGATAAGAACGTCATTCCGCTTTTTGTCAAGGCTAGGCTGCTCCCGCAGACTTTCCTTGTTCTGAAATGTTGAGGAGGCACCGTTTCACACAATATAAAATACTATGTAGACCTGAACACTATTACAGTACGTAATTGAATTTCGTGAAACGTTACACACTGCTACGAGCGATGCATTAACAAAGTATGGGATATATATAAATTAATAAATTACCTTAGATCCGTCATGACTTCGGTTTTTATTTAAAACAACGCGTTGAGGTCGTTGAATGTTAAAATCACATTACTTTGTACTTGCACATGTCCGTAGGGGTGCGCACCCTTTGAAGACCGACCGGACACACAGGTATAGGAAGTATGACTAATTGGAAAATGATAAGTCAAAACAACATGCGAGGTGCCAAATCAATTGTTATAAAACAAAATTAAGATTTGTTCGTGGACGCACTTTATACGTGTATAACGATTGCAGAGCACACAATCGTGCAATACATACTAAAAATTCGAAACATTCGGAATTGGGTTACGGTTCCTTTCAGCATGACAATCTGCTAGATTTTTACAGTTGTTTCTAATTTTAGTTTTTTTTTTTGAGGTCCTGAGGTCCCAAAATTTTCAAATTTCAAAACCCGCCACTAGGTTAAGATGTTAGTTAAAAATATCTTTAATTTTATACCCCACGTGAAGTTTTGCGGCTTTATTAAAATTTCCCGCTATTTTTAGAAGCATCAATTTCAAAACAATAGGGTTCTGTAAGGTAAAAGTATAGACATGCATGCCAAATTTTTAGGAAAATCTTTCAGAAGTTATCATGAGACATACCCCAAACAAATAGACAGACAGACAGAAAACACATAGACAGCAAAATGCCAGACGGTCCAGTAAAAACTGAGAACTCATTTCGTTCATTGAATTAATAATATACTGTATAATTATAATATACCTACCATACCTATTAATGCATTTTATCTATGTTTATTATTTCCGTATCTTGCCCGTAAAAAGTCCTGATGATGACAATACATTTTGGATTAAACGTTTTAAAACGTTTTTGTAATGAATACGAGCTGACAAAACGTTCCACCGTTTACATACCAAGGTCACCACTACACTAAGCGTAACTTCAACTGTAATGCGCTTCACGCATCTCCCGTATTTTAGTGAAAATAAGAAATTTAACATTTACTTTCCTCTTTTTTGTTACCTATGGATTCTTTTTTTGAACATTTTCCTAATTCAATGTGGCTATTTAATGATGGAAAATTCGTTTTTTCGGAAAAGCGCTGACACTAATTACCGTAGTTTCTCGTGTATAATACGCACTTTTTCCCAGATTTTCTTCCCAAAAATGGGGGTGCGCATTATACACGAATAATATAACTTACATGCTAAATTGTAGATATGCACGCGTATGGTCAAATTGTGCATGGCAGAGGTGGCAATATCGTTTAAAACTTGCAGGCTTAGTCTAGTAAGAGTAAAATTAAATTTATCGATAATTTGGTTCGCAGTTTTCACACCTTCTCCATCAGTTATTTGTTCATGTTGTAGACAGTACTCTGTTGTAGCATTCTGTTACTGTACCGGTGCTTGTTTGTCGTCGTTAGTCTGTTGTTTTTACAGTTGTTCAATACCTGTACTTCGTATGTTGTCAAGAAACATACTGTGTAGTCATAATGAGTGAAGGAACATATCTACCGTCCTATGCGACTCAGTTTAAATTATCCGTAATAAAATTCAGGAAAAAAATGGTAGTAGATGTACATCGCGTATATTTGATGCAGTGAAATCTAATGTACGGGAATGGGAAAACTAAAAGGAAAATTAAGTTTTACTTCTTTAGCTTCTTTAGTAAAAAAAGCTAAGTTTCCAGAAGTAGGAAATCACCTAGACGAGTCTTTATAAAAGCGGGGCTTTCGCCATTACTACTAAAATGGTACAGGCCCAAAGTTTGCTTTGAAGTACGAAAATAAAATTATCGACTTTCAGCGATTTATTGTACAAACGAAGCACAAGAACAATTTCGATTCGTCTCAAATTGGGAATGCAGACCGGTGTTTTATCTTTTGCGATATGCCAGTGTTAAAACTAAGAATATAACAAACTAAACAAAAAGTATGACTTGTGTAAGTTTTACGTTTTTTCTTTCAATTTTATATTATTTCTGTTTTGTGTTTACAAATAAATAGCCATGGTAAGTACATTTTTTCTATTATTTAGTACGAAACACTTTTTCTGCACAGTATAATATTTAAACAATGTATGCTATATATTTCTGGATCCCAATGAATTTGTTCAACTATTTCTCATCACAAATGTGGATGCGCCTTATACACGAATTACATTTTTCCCGCAAAATGTTGCGATAAAATGGGAGTGTGCATTATACAGTATTTAGGACAAACCATATTTAACGATTTGTTCAGAGGTGAGGTAGGTAGTACATTCTGCAACAATACATAACTAGATAGGCATGGAGAGTTGCTGCCGCTTGTCGGTTACCTAAAACAAAATAACATGATAAAAGTCAAGGACGACTAGTCAGTCCGTGTGGAACGAGTAACGCGAAGAAAACGAGAGAGAGAGAGAGAGAGAGAGAGAGAGAGAGAGAGAGAGAGAGAGATGCATCTGCAAACCAGCTCTCCGTATGTAGCAAAACAAATTGCCGTTCACTGCTTTAAGGTTGTCACTTGAGTTCCGTACAAATATTCCACAGTTACACTCACACGCGCGCACCGTGCTTGCCAGTAATGACACTTTACCGGTTTATATGTTAATGAAGAAAAGTTGTATCCCATACGTGGTGGGAACAATTTCGTTTTTTTTTTCATCGAACAAAGTCGAACCTCACCGTCCCGTGTTTTTCGCATCATTCTGGCCCCTCCACACCTGCTTGTCTCTGTGTTCTTTTTCCATTTTGTGGCGTTTCATTGTTTTCTTTACTCTATCTCATCGCCATCAATGGTGCTTCGTTACGAAGACAAAGTTCAGTTATCTCTACGCGATCCGATCCTGCGTTGCGTCCGTCTTTAAGGTCTGTACACCCCATTATCGAATCTATGAGCCTATTGTATCTTTATCATCGTTCGGTCTTCCCCACTATCTTACCTTCAGATGCTAATTTCTGCAAACAGTACTTTCTCGAATATGACCGTCCAATTTGTTTTCCTGTTTCTAATGACCCCAACCAATTCCCATCACCATCATCATCATTTGTAAGGATTAAACCAAGGATAGTTTGTTTCGGTCTCAAACAGGCAAAGTATAGAGATGGTCACTAAAGTGCTTCCTCGGGCGTCCCACACCTCTCCGTCCTCTCGGCTTATAGTTCCATCATTGTTTGGGGATGCGGCAGTCATCCATTCGGCAAAGATGTTCCCACTAATTCAGCCGACACTGGGCAATCCTGTCGAGGATACTCATAATATTCAGTTCCTGCCGTATATCTATGTTTCTTCTACGATCATGGAGAGTATACCCTGCCAGATGCCTGAGAAATCTCATTTCAGCCGCTTGGATGCGACTGGCCTGGCATTTTGTTAAAGTTCAATTCTCAGACCCATGAAGAAGTGTAGGAAGGGCCATCACCTTGTAGAATTTTATGCGTGTTCCTTTACTTACTGACTTAAGAGTTAGCCTGATGATCCCGCACATAAGGTTGAACTTATGCAACTTATTCACCACGTCGTTGCTTGTATTATAAAACACACTGTAGCCCAATGTATCAAAATTGCTGACTTGTTTCAGGACAGTACCACCTATAGGCTAACAATTTTTGCCCGTACGGAATCAGTTCCAGAAAAGCCATCACCTTGGTCTTTTATGATGGAATATAGGCTACAGTGTGTTTTCATTTCGTAAGTAACTCTTCAATATTTCTTGTTGCAGATTTTTTATTAATAAATATGTTTTTATTTTCAAATAATAAATATTTCTGCAAGTATATTTATTAAATTACGAACACAACTGCTCGTATATTGTAGTATTTTCACTTTGTGAACAAACTATCGAATTTGGTGCCACTAAACTGGAGGTATCATTAGTACAATTTAGTATTGGTACCAATCGTTACCATGTCAAAGCGGTTTGGTAACATTAAGAAAGAGTTCATAAAGTCTCTCGGAGAAGTTATTCATTAAAGAAGTGCATAAAGTATCATTCAAGTATCTCGGAGAAGTTATTGAACAAAATGTCTAGGAGAAATAAGCCAATAAAACACGCGCTAATAAGATGACTGTTGCTTATCATTTAACCAAGGATACATATAACAAGAAATCGATATCCATTAATGCCAAACTTAGCCATTATTCAACAGTAATTCGACCAGAAGCACTTTATGCAGCTGAGTGTCTGACTCTGAACAAGAAAATGATGATGGAAGAACTGGAAGTCACGGGAAAAAATATTAAGAAAAATCTTGGGACCAATAAATGATGGGGAACAGTACAGAAGACGCCACAATAATGAACTGTACACACCTGTTGGAAACATCACAGATGTAATTAGAAAAAGAAGAATTACTTTCTACGGACATATTCAAAGAATGAATCCTGACAGACTAACTTTTTAACTATTACAGAAAGCTCAAAATGTCCAATACGTTGTTCAAAGAAACAGAAGAAGACATAGAAGAAATTCAGGTACTCAAGGAGACATTGAGTAACTCAATTCATTGAACCACTCAAAAAGAAATTAAAAAATGACCAAGGTTTTCAGGAAAACGCAAGAAGAAGACAGGTCCCATCTCGACTGACGAAAGGAGGGAGAAGACATCGATCAAGAATGAAGGAGATATGGGAGAGGAAGGAGTGAGAGGAGAAGGGAGGAACCAGTTGAACCAAAAGTAGTCCACAGTGGCTCATACGAAAACAAAAGAGTGCATAAAAGAAATTACCACCCGACTGCGTGAAAGTGGGAATAATGGTCAAGTGGTATATGTTCATTCGCTTGTTTCCAGCTACCTGTAACTTATCCAACGAAAACAACGTTTGCATTGTCTATCCTTTTCTGTTATGTAAGATGCGAACGAAGAAAAAGGGATGTGTATTACTTTTGCGTGGGTCATATATAAGTAATTCACGTTGCTGTAATGTTAGAGGCATGACACTTTTCTCTGTGTAGTAGGAGTAATATTGGAATTTTAATTTTTAATCACCTAACATGATCTCTTCTGTAGACAGATTTCAGATTTTTGTTTATTTAAAATGTAATTTAAAGATATGGTCAACATGGCAGAACATGGTAGCTTCGATATGGAGGCGCTTCAAAAGATGATGCAGGCAGTGTATTTTTTTTTTCTATTAAATAATTATGACTTATTCTGTTTAATACTGACAATTTTCAATCTACTCTAGGTGAGTATTAAGTACACAACACCGAAGGAGGCTACTAACAACTGGGCTTTCATTAATGTCAAGCTTTAAGCCAACTTCAAAATTTACGCAAACCTATCGAGTTTGGTATAATTTGAATTAGTAATGAGCGCATAAAATATGGTTAGGACAAACAAATTTGAAATAAACTTACAATGTGACTACACACGAAAACCACTTATAAACGATTATAAAATCGGTATTGTCAATTATTATGGTTATAAAAATATACCATTATAGTATTATGGTATGAGTATGGTAGCAGTGATACGTCCGTTCGTTTGGTAAACACTGACTGAACGGTTTTAATTATTATTTTTTTCTTTTTGTCTTTTTTGTTCTTAATCTATTTTAACTCTTCTCTCATGCCCCCCCCCCTAGTTTATTTGGTGAATAATGTTACACGCTACGTATTACAACTGGGATACATGCTCGTAATTTTTGCTGGTTTCACAATTAATTATAAATATTTAACAACTAACAGGATCACTAATTTTTTTATTGGTAAAAATTTAAGACTTCTACATTTTTACATTTTTACCAATAAAACAATTAGTGACCCGAGTCAGTAGTTATATATTTATAAGTAGTTAGTCAGCAGACACGTCATGGACAACAAAATCCAGAATTTTATAATATTTAATCATATGGGATCTGCGGCTTTGTAAATCATTAACTGACACAGAAATTCAGCACACACACATCGATCAGGCGATCGTTCAGTTTTGTAAATGACTCTTTGTTGTTTGTATTCTGTTTTTTGCAAAATTATTATGTACCAAACACTGGTTTTCTTCGCTAAACCATCCGACTACCATTAACGAAACGCAAAAAAGTAGGCTAATCGTTTCGGCCGTGCAATCTTCGGCCAATCGTTACATCAGCTGTTCATTGTTTCGCGCACGGTACATTAGTGATAACATCATTCGACACACAACGGTGTCTGCGTACTGCCTTCAGGCCGCAACCGGCCTTGTTAATAATTTAGGTAACGTCAAAATTGAATAGGTTGCAAATCTCTGCCCGGGCGGACAATAGGTTGCATTCTGGAACATCGGTTCTGCATTACGATCTAAATGAATCATTCGTACTGTCGTAACAACTGGTCTCTGCGTGTTGGAAACTCTACCCAAGTTTTTCTTGTCAGGCTCGGAGGGCCAGATCAATTAGTTTTTCAAACGTTTTGATGTATTAAAGAGTCAAAATGGCATGGTTTTAAACTGGAAGAAGTCACTTGGGGTCGAGAAAACTGTCTTTCCCTTATCTTCTTGATGAAGACCTAATTGCCAATATTCGCCCTTCAGGTACATCGTGAAAATCCATTGAACTCTATACATGGTTCTGAGGGAATCGCCAAGACGTGACAACACACACGCGCACACACCATATTCAAATCAGTGTGGACTTACGGGATAGGTCTATACAGTTAGGGAACGGCGTCCATTTTCTACACCTCTGTTCTTAAGAAGTTTCATATAAAGGCGCTTGTCCCTGTTTGCCGCAAATAAAGACACCTATCTACTACTACTAATACTACTCCACGGCGCTACAGCACATGAAGTGCCCTGACCTCCAGAATGACGTACCTCCACGCCTCTCAGTCCTGTCCGACTCTTTGCCACCTTCTGACCTCCTGTCTTCTCATATCTTCATCTATTTCGTCCAACCGTCTTCTTCTTGCCCTCCCTCTTGCTCTTCTTCCTCCTGGTCCTCCGATCAATACTTTTTCACTGCTCTTTCTCCTGTCATTCTTTGTACGTGACCTGCCCACCAAAATGAAGTCATCACACGACTTAATTACCTGCTCCAAAACACTATTATGAATTACAATTTTTGTTCTTACAGGGTTCTTCCCTAGGAAGGGCATCAGTTTTGTCTTAGTATTATTTGAGATCTTAAAGTTGTATTTCTGGCAGATTTTACGTAAGGTATAAATAGACCTTTCTAACGCATTTTCACTCTTGCTTACAATTATTTGGTCATCTGCGTAGCAGTAATGTGCTAGGTGATCGCTTATCCAAGATTCGTATACCTGTAGGACAGACGTTCATCCACTCTCGCAAAATTTCGTCAATATACACATTAAATAAACTTGGAGAGAGGCTATAGCCTTGTCTAACACCTTGATTTATGACCACTTCTTGAGATAATCTTCCCTTACCTGAATCTATATGGATAGCGCGGACGAGGTGAAGTGGAAAGCCCCTACGTATTAAAAATCTCCACAACCTGCGTTTACACAGCTTGTCAAAGGCTTTCTCATAATCTATAAAGGCCACATGTGTCTCTAAGTTCATGGACAAATTCTCTAAATTTATATATATTTTGTATAATAAATTTTTGAAACGTGTCGAGTACTTTATGTTGACCCTATACTTTTACTTACAGACAATGATAAGAAAAAAAGGTTGCAAATACGACGTGGAACAAATGACGGCTGAACGTGTCCCTACACGAAACGGCTGTTAATGAGGGATCGTGGCTGGTCATGGAAACGATGATATGATACCAAGTGAAGTCAAAATCCAATCCATGAAGTAAAGAAGATGAAGAAGAAGAAGCATACACGTTCCCGACGCTGTAGGGTCGTCGTTTAGAGCAGGTGCCACAATGCTGAGCTCTATCAACCCCACGGGCACCTGATATCCTAAGATTTGTTAAAAGAAATAGACTCAGATGGATTGGGCGTACAGAACGAATGGAGGTAGCAAAACCGACATAGAAAATATTTTGTTAGAGGCTACTAGATTCAGAGGAAGACCAAGATTAGGTTGAAAAGTCAGATGAAGAAGGGATGGTTGGAATGGTTTAATATTAGAGCGATAAATAGGTTAGAATAGGATCGACTTTTGGAAGAAGCCACGGCACATGGAAGATTATGGAACCACAGATGAATGTGATGATGACATATTCGTCTTTTATTAGTGGTAAACCTTTGTCTCTGTACCGATTTTCTCCATCAAACATGCAAGTACATGTAAAGAGATGGCGCGATGGAGCACTTTATTGGGCTTGTAATGAAGAAACACGACAAACAAGTCGAAGCCGGTGCTACGTTTTCAAGATGCACACCAAGTTAGAAGCACGACATTCCCCTCTCCTGATTCGGTCACTACATCGTTCTCCCATTCAGACCAAACCAGACGTATTTTATTCCAATACAATTGCGCCACATGTATGGAGTCTCAGTCAATCAACATTCGTTTCCTTGTCGTCCGGTTTCCAGTTCCACCAGTTTTGGTTGTGGCGAGACTTTCACGCCGTTCACTCTTGCTCTTGCAAACGCTTTTACGTCAGCACAGATTAATTATCATAATTATCCGGAACTGCGTCGGCAGTCTTCCGCTGTTGATTTGGACAACGGCATGAGCAAACCGAGTCCAACAAGCGCATTGCACCTGTTGGCTGCTTCTCTTATTTTACTTTCTTCATGTCCTTGTATGTTCCAAAATCTATAAAAACGCCAGCGTTGAGAGCAACCATAATAGCCGTTGATGTTATAACAGGATTTGTAAAAGTAAAAAAAAAATCTTTCCAGCTGCCTTACTACACCACGTTCATCTCCACAGATTGATTTACAACTTTCTGCGACGTTTTCCGATTTTCATTGTCCATATTCCCTGGGAGTTCCATGACCCAGTCTTAAGTTCCTCTCTCGTATCCCTGTTTATGTCTTCTTTTCATATTTTTCTTGGTCTGCCTGCCCTTTCGTTTTCAAAATAAACTTTGTTTTCGGATCTGTGACCAACTATTCGTTGGTCGTGTCTATATCAAAACAATAACAATAAAAATGGAATAAGAACAACAACAATATAAAGAGAAGGGGAAGGAGAACATGTTTAGCGAGACAACTGGATGGATTAATTATGCCCATCCAGGACAGACGCATCCCAACAAAAAATTACTGCAAATATATACTCAAAGAAGACGTCACAGACGATGCATGTAGAAAAAGTCACCAACACTCTGAAACCATAGAACACAACACAGGATCATACCCTATGCTTACCGCAAATGAATATCTGAGAGCACATAACTATATTGCCAAAATTCTACACCTACATTTTGCACGTGCAAACACTCTTCTTTATAACATAGTTCCTTACTGCGAACTCCAACCTAAAGCAGTTATAGATAATGAAAACATCAACATTATAAGTATTTAGGGGTCAAATTACGGCCAGTGGGAAGCAAGACAAAGAAATACAATCCAGAATTAATTTGGGAAAGATGGCTATATCCACATTAAATGGAATCCTGTGGGATACGCAAATTACAGCAGAAACTAAAACCAAAATATTTAAAACCATTGTTAGAAATATTATGACTTACGGCTCAGAAGTTTGGACTACTAATAAACACACAATAACAAAATTAATGACAGCAGAGGTGGACTTTTGGAGACGTTCGGCAAGAGTATCCAGACGTGAGAAAATTTGAAATGAAGTCATTAAGTACAGAATGAATGTAAAAAATTCAACTGTTGATTTTATCCAAACAAAAAAATTACAATGGTATGGAAACACAAAAAGAATGACACAGGAAAGTTATGGAATGGACCCCAGTAGGAAGAGGAAGACCACCTATCACCTGGATAGAAGAAATACAGACTATATTGAGGAAACGAAAATTGAAGTTCTTTGGATGGACAGGCAGCAGCGGAAGGTGAGAATTCAGTCATTTCTGTAATCTTTGGTTCCGGAAAATGTGTAAACATTGTACAACCGGAATAATAATAATAAACATCAACATTTATTGTAATAGAGAAATATTCACCTACATGACAATTCCAGAAAACAAACCAGGTATCACCATTTTGGATAAAAAGAAAAAAGAAGTGTAACTCGTTGATATCTGAGTTATTTTTTTCCACTATATTAGAAAATATGTTCCAATAAAAATATCAATGATTTATCTATAGACATTAAAAGATGTGAAAAATCAACAAATTAAAAGTGAACCGATCGTTACGTCTGTCACAGGTATACTACCAAACACAACAACTAAAGTGATGGAAACCTTGAACATCTTGGACATGTCATATATGCCTAGTTCGCAAAACATTGGGAGAGGGGCTCTGGTAAACTTGGTTTCCCAATAACCCTTTCACAGTGAGAGAAATCAATTTATGGTTGTGAAAAATTGTAATAATAATAATAATAATAATAATAATAATAATAATAATAATAATAATATAATAATAATAGTAGTAGTAGTAGTAGTAGTAGTAGTAGTAGTAGTAGTAGTAGTAGTAGTAGTAGTAGTAGTAGTAGTGACTCTTTTTGTACCATCAAAGTAGTTGAGAAGTAGGCAGGGAGTTAGGCTGTTTGGCGCACTAGTAAGATAGTATGTCAATCTAAAGCCGCCGCTCTAATTGTATCTGTATTTTCCATAATTCTCGTATCCCTTGTTTCCAAAAGTTCATTTCGGTTGCTCGATATCCGATCAATTCAAAGCGGCCATATCTCGAAACTCTAGGTTATTATAAGGTTGCCTATTGTATGACAAATTTAATTTTTATTTGTATTCGTGGTGTTTTATTTTTAAACTCAAAGAACACTGTTTAAAGCTTTTCTTCCTAGATAAAAAAAATGTTTATACTGTGTATTTTTGGGGGTTATGTATTATTTTAAAAATTTCGCAGTTATTTTTGAAAATAAAAAGAAATAAAAGGTTTATTATCCGTAGCTTCCATGACTGATACTGTTTTCAGAAACACTGATTCAACTGAATATATTTTTTTTTTTAACAAAATCTGACATTTAATATTTTTCCTTTATTTATATTGCAACTAATTACAAAGTATGAAGAAATGTTATTCCAAAAACTATGTTAACAGTTTCTAGTATGTGTTGACATTGGCGCACTTCTCACAATACTTTTACACTTCGTTCGTGTATAGAAACATTTCACTTTCCTGCATCAGGTCGAACGATTCTGACTCTGCGATCGCCGAACAAGTCCAGCATTATCAAGAAATTGTAGCACTTCATTGTTTTGATGTTTATGAAGTCTTTCTTCGTGTTTAGCTGCAAATCGTGTGATCTCATTATTAACCATAGGCATTTTCACGTCTCGATGGATGTCATCATTCCTGACATACCACGGCGACGAATCAACAATATTGCGAAGAACTTTGTTTTGAAAAGTTTCTATTACTTTGATGTTCGATTTTTTTGTGCAACCCCCCCCCCACACCGGTTTCAAAACTTGTTTGTATAATAACAGTTTATTAAGCTCCAACATCGTCGTGCTTATTTCCTAAACTGCCAAATGTCATGTTCTGGACAAGACCTTTCAGTGTTTCCATCTCAGAGTCCTTTACCTTCCAAGCAGCCACCACATTTTCTTGAATCTTCTTCCGAATGTTCTTCACGTTTTTTCGTGACAAATTCTTTCCTAATTATAAATATAATACTACTGACTCGCAAAACTAATTTTTATTGGTAAAAATGTAAAATTTTTACCTTTTACCCTGAACCAGTTTTTGCGTATTATAAGCTTCGTCAGAGGCTGCCACTAGGAGCGCTGTCCGTCTTGTTTTTGGTGACGGCGCCGTCGTTCGATATATCGATGTTGTGTGTGTGCGGTGTGATTTGTTGGAATATTATGTGTGATTTGAATCGAGTCTGTTCTTTTAGGATGTCGTTTTTATGTGTTTTTGTGTGTTTGTATGTTTCTATTTGTTGAAGAGTGTATAGTTATCGGCATTTTGTGTGTACGTGTAGAATATCCATGTTGCATTTTATGTTTGTGTATGTGTGGTTTGCAAAGGTGAATTCGGTGGTGGAGTGTAGTGTCTATGTGTGTTCAATGCATCTCTGTTTAAAGCTACGTCCTATCTGGCCTGTGTAGAATTTGTTACATCCTGAGCAGTTTAGTTTGTAAAAACACCAGGTAAATCAAATTTGTATTGTTCTTTGTGTGTGTGTTCTGTTTTGTTTGTGGTTCTGTATGCGAGTCTGTACCCTGATTTTTTAAATTCGTAGGCTATTTTTTCAGTGTGGTATTGATGTACGTACGTGTAGTGTTATGAACTTGTCGTTTTCTGTCTTTGTGTGTTGCTTATTATAACCGAAGCTTATAATAAGCGAAAACTGATTCAGGCTACAAGGTAAAAATTTTACATTTTTACCAATAAAACTTAATGTTCCGAGTCACTAGTACTATATTTATAATTATAGTAAAAAATAAAACCATAAAATAGTTTTTGTGATTTCCACTCGTCAATTTATTAAAAATTATAAAACCATGACAGCTGTTTCGGCAACACAGTGCCTTCATCAGATGGTATAAGCTGACTAATTTTCGTACAAACGATACAGAATATAAAATATAATACAAGTGCTGTTGTATAGAGAGCTATAGAAAACTATTTTATGGTTTTATTTTTTACTATAATTTACAATGGATTTTCACCAAGTAAAGGCATCAAGCATTAATTATTTGAAAGATGCTACAACTAGCATGTTGGCCTTGTGGTATTTTAAAGTGTTACTCCGTACAAAAATTACATCGCAGAATATTTGGTTCTTCAAAAAGTGCTTAATGGACAACTTAACACCACATTACATGAGTTTGAAGACGAACAACAAAAGTTTATCAGCGATAAAAGGGGTTGAAGCTGGCATTAGAAAATGGATGTTATACGACATGAAGATTCAATACAATAAAAGAGACGTTTGTAATATTTACCTTAAGTTTATACATACAGAATTATTACGTAGATTGCATAATATAGAATTTGACTTGCTAGACCGTAAAGTGCGAAATGATGTTCAAAGAATTATTCATAATAAATACTTAAATCAGTTACGTAAGTTAAACAAGTTGAAAATGTTTAAGGTTAGTAATAGCGGTAATTATTATAATAGACAATGCGGGCATAATAACAAATTTTCTAACCATATATTTTATCAACGTTTTATGAATTTGACCAACGTAACTTTTAATAGTTTTGAAACTAAACTGATCGAAAAGGGTTTCAAATATAATACACAACCGTCAAATTATAAAAAGGAGTTTGAAATTTTAGGTGTGGATTGTGAGTTAGCTTGTAATAAGTACAATAAATTTCATGAAAATTCCGAATCTATACCATTGAACAAATACATTGTAGCGGATAAATTAACTTCTCTTTATGCTAAACAAATTAAGACTCTACCATTTAACAATAAAAATAGACTAACTATTAATTCAATTAAGAGAAAATCTGTAGTTAATAATATAATATTTACCCGCGCTGACAAGGGCAATACTGTTATTGCTATCGACAAAGGCGAATATGTAAATAAGACACTTGAATGTTTGAACTCTTTTGAACCCATTGATATTAACCCGACTTTTAAATTTCAAATAGATGTTAAACAGGCTATAAAGAATTGTTCTTTCTTTGATAATCGAGATTTGGATTTTTTGTCGGTAATGAATCCTCAGCCACCAAAGCTTTACTCTTTAATTAAATTGCATAAGGATAACCATCCAATTAGACCAGTGGTATCATATGTAACTGCTCCTTCTGTTAAATTATCTAAAAGACTAATTAAGATTATACAAACACAATGCAAATTTCAATCAACACATAGTATTAAAAATTCACTAGACTTAATTAACAGAATTAAAGATTCACATATCCCAGACAAAGCTGTTTTATTATCATTTGATGTGAAGAATTTGTTTCCGAGTATTCCACCGACTGATGTAATAGATATTGTAGAAAAATTATTAATTGAAAATTGTAATAACCCCTTTATGAGAGAGGATATCTTGAATTTACTGAAGGTTTGCCTTAATCAAAACTACTTTGAATTTAATGGAAAGATCTATATTGGCAAAGAAGGACTTGCAATGGGAAATCCACTTAGCCCTTTGGCAGCTGAAATCTTTATGGACTACATAGAAACTAAAATTAGAGCACACCCTTATTTCAGATTGTTTGTTTTTTGGTATAGATATGTGGACGATATTTTAGCAATTTTTCTAGGTACACGTAGACAATTACAGATCTTTCTTAATTTTATTAACAATTTACACAAAAATATTAGCTTTACCTTAGAATTAGAAGATAACAATAGTATCAATTTTTTAGACCTTACAATAACAAAATGCAATAATAAATTAGACTTTGGTATTTTTCATAAGCCTACACATACAGATATGACAATACACATTACTTCCACACATCCATACTCACATAAATTGGCTGCTTTTCACAGTTTTATCCACAGACTAGTTAGTATTCCGTTATCAGACTCAAATTTCCAATCAGAACTTAACATTATTAAACAAATAGCTGTCAACAATGGTTACCAACCTAGCCTCATAGATCACTTGTTAAACAAAAAATTTTATTCACAAGCTTTAAAACTAGTTTACCCTCCCTCAACACAGATTAAAAGATATCACACTCTCACCTACATAGGTTCTGCTTCTGATAATATTGGTAAATATTTCACACAAAGGAATGTAAATATAGCTTTTAAGACGCAGTCTTCTTTGGGAAAATATATTAAAAATAATAAGAGTAAAACAGATAAACTGCAAAAGTCTGGTGTTTACAAATTATCCTGTGGGTCTTGTAATAAAGTGTATATCGGACAGACAGGTAGATCTTTCGAAAAAAGAATGTATGGTCACAATTATAGTTTTAGATATAATGATGGCAAATCAAATTATGCAAATCACTTGTTAGAAAAAGACCATAGTTATAACGACAATTTTGAAATTTTACATTTATCTGATAAAGGTCCAAAGCTTGATTTATTAGAAACCCTTGAAATTAATAAACACAAATATTTAAATGTATTATTAAATGATCAGTTAGATCTAAATAGCTCGCCTCTGCTTAATTTGTATAAATAGACTTGGTATATGTTATGTTATATGTTTGTGTAATGTGTATAAATCTTATTGACACGAGATTACTATCGCTCTCTATACAACAGCACTTGTATTATATTTTATATTCTGTATCGTTTGTACGAAAATTAGTCAGCTTATACCATCTGATGAAGGCACTGTGTTGCCGAAACAGCTGTCATGGTTTTATAATTTTTAATAAATTGACGAGTGGAAATCACAAAAACTATTTTATGGTTTTATTTTTTACTATAATTTACAATGGATTTTCACCAAGTAAAGGCATCAAGCATTAATTATATTTATAATTAGTTAATCAACGAACACTTCATGGACAACAAAATCCAGAAATTCTTTCCGTCTAAGCTTACCATCTAGACTCATGCCTGAATACTTTGCATGTGGAATTATCTGATGATTCAACTGAACATGCATAGAGACGTTAACACTGTATCGCCACATTCCATAGTAAATCAATCTATAGCATAGGACTACACAGTGTCTTGTTTCGGTCTTGTGTCGGGTTACACACAACGCAGCGACAGCGGAAGTAATGAGACCGCAGTGATTCACAGCGGTACATGAAGAATGTCTAAACTACGTTTCACTAAGCATTACCACACACATGTATATTCAAACCTAGAAATTCATAGGCACCATAAACAGAAACACGAAGAGTTATGTGTATAGAAATGAAGAATGCGCTGCCCTAGCCCACAGATGGGGTTATATTACTACAACGAAATGAACACTTTTAAGGTACCGTATTATCACATTATTTTCTCTCTCTCTCTCTGTAGGATATATTACGTACAACGCTGCTTTTGGAATTCGTCTTAGGAGCATTCTCCCTACGAGGGTCAGTTGAAAAATTTGCGGAGCGACGTCTATAGTTTAGTTGTAGAACTAGAATCTTTCGTGTCTTGTAAGATTCATATTTCCATTTAGCTTCATCTCAAGAAGCACGAAATGCAAAATTTACAAAACACTTGTGAGGCCAGTGCTGACATATGCTTCAGAAACCTGGACAGTGACAAAAGGTTGCTGTGAAAGACGGATTCTAAGAACAATATTTAGAGGAGTACAAGAAAATGGAATTTGGCGCAGGCGCCATAATTATGAACTATACCATCTTTACAAAGAGCCGGACATTGTCAGGATAATCAGAATATACAGGCTAAGGTGGGTTGGACACATAGAGAGAATGGAGGAAGAACAGTCTACGAAACATATTTTCCACAGAAACGAATGTGTAGTAGAACAAGAGGAAGATCCCGAAGTAGATTTAAAGACCAGACAGAGGAGGACCTCTCAGAAAGCTGAACATAAGAAACTGGGAAGCCAGGGCACGCAATAGTGAGGAATGGAATCGACTTTTGGAACAGGCTAAGACCCACCAAGTGTTGTAGTGCCACGGCTGATGATGGTGAAGAATCATATTTCATAAAAACACCCGTTGATTTCCAAGTCTATGTGTCAATTTATGCATTCTTTTCCAGCTGTTCATAATTTAAGTGTCATGCGTGTTTTAACGTTGTGCTGTGTTCGCTCTCCTTATTACACAAACGTCTACCACCAATGGAACTTCATAACAAAATGGTAAATATATTGGAAGACCTTGCGCCCTTGAAAACAATTATTTGTAAGTGGGCACTCGAATTTAAACGTAGTCGTACGAGCACTGATTATGAGCCCCCCCCCCCCAGTGGGCGCCCGAAAAGTGCGACCGGTTCAAGTGCAGCATCTAGCTCACATAAAGTTTTTTCCACAGCACGTTCTTGATTTAAAATATGATACACACGCTGATGTGAGACGCCTATGATCTCAGCAATATTATCGACTCTCAATATTATCGGCGTTCTTCCAACACAGTGTATGACATTTTTTTAATAATATCTAGACTTTTAAACTGCAAATTTTGGGGGTCCACCGCGGGGATCATCTTCAGTTGTCATAAGACCATGTTTAAACTCCAGCGCCCACTTACAAATCATTCTTTTTCAAAATGCTGCATCGCCTAACACGTTTACCATTGCGCTGTGAATTTTCAATGATGCTAGTCATTTTTAACAAACAGTTCGCCCACAGCACGACGTTTGGTTCTGTCCATTTTTCAAAACACGCGTGACATGTAAATTTCGAGCAGCTTATAAACAATGATTAAATTAACAGGTAGACTGGAAAGTAACACATACGAGTATAAGTTAAACTACAAGTTGGCTGTCGCTCCCGCGACATACAATTATTTTTTTTCTTCCATGTTCCTCAAGGAAATGGAAGTATGGTGATGGCGAAAAAATCGGGTTCGAGATAAGGGCTGATTCTGATTGTACTACCTTCAAAACATGAAGAAAAGCCATTTTCCGAAAAGTGCGTGCGCGCGCGTGTGTAGAATTTTCAAATTAAAACAGAATCGAATAGTTTTTTGCATATGTACCCAAGTTGTAGAGGATTCAAGGCCTATTGATTTTGGTGAAGATCGGTTAAGGGGAAGGTGTAGTTTACCTGCAACATTTTAAGTTTTAAGAAGAGTAAAGTACTTGCTTTTGATAAATAAAGTATCATGAAAAGAAGGTCATAATAATCCACTGTAGAAAGGTAGATGAACTACATATATAAATGTAAAGGGTAGCTGAAGGGGGAGGGGGTAATTTTCTATAAAAGAAAATGATAGTTTGAAAGAGGAGGGGATAATTGTTTATATGTATACTATGTTATCAGCAACAAAAAAGTAGTGTCTATGGAAATATTTCACTTCAATTTATCAAACATAAAATTCGATTTACAAGGAGTACACCTTAGAAATTATCGAACCGAATTCAAGTAAATGATTTTAATTTTAAATCTTAGAACATGGAAGGCATGTATTGGTCTCCATACCGATATTTTTCAATAAGTGGCTGTGCCATCAGTAACACTTACTGCCAGATCATCTCGTATAACGACATTAGTCACGCTATTCAATAGACTAGACTACAAAGCTTAACTTTTCTCCACTGTTTTATGACAATTATTGTTTTTCTTCCGGCGCCCAGTGACCTTTCCCATTCTTGCTCGACCTTCGATTCCTTAGGAGACTCATCCTTCCATTGCGATGACATTGTTTTTCTTCCGGCGCCCAGTGACCTTTCCCATTCTTGCTCGACCTTCGATTCCTTAGGAGACTCATCCTTCCATTGCGATGACATTGTTTTTCTTCCGGCGCCCAGTGACCTTTCCCATTCTTGCTCGACCTTCGATTCCTTAGGAGACTCATCCTTCCATTGCGATGACATTGTTTTTCTTCCGGCGCCCAGTGACCTTTCCCATTCTTGCTCGACCTTCGATTCCTTAGGAGACTCATCCTTCCATTGCGATGACATTGTTTTTCTTCCGGCGCCCAGTGACCTTTCCCATTCTTGCTCGACCTTCGATTCCTTAGGAGACTCATCCTTCCATTGCGATGACATTGTTTTTCTTCCGGCGCCCAGTGACCTTTCCCATTCTTGCTCGACCTTCGATTCCTTAGGAGACTCATCCTTCCATTGCGATGACATTGTTTTCTTCCGGCGCCCAGTAACCTTTCCCATTCTTGCTCGACCTTCGATTCCTTAGGAGACTCATCCTTCCATTGCGATGACATTGTTTACTTCCGGCGCCCAGTGACCTTTCCCATTCTTGCTCGACCTTCGATTCCTTAGGAGACTCATCCTTCCATTGCGATGACATTGTTTTCTTTCAATTATACCGTTCCGTTCGGGTCTCAGCGTTTCACTTTTCCTTCTTGTTTTATTTGAATACATTTTTTCAAGTAAACAAACACTGCACGAACATATTGATCAAATCTCGTACAAAGTACATGTCTACAGAGAAAGGTCCAATTACTGTTCAATTATGCAGCCGTCCCAACGAATGTCATGGGGAACATTTTTTTCAAATAAAGACTCCCGAGTCCGCCTAACGCCTCGTTCAGTTGATACAAACTTTGGGGGGTAACTAAAAATGGACTAGTACAATGGCGGATACGCAAGACAGAAGAGAGTAGAATCGATAAGTGATAAAAAGCGCTTAGTAAACGATATGAAGGATACAGCCAACGATAAATGAAAAACTCTGGTTGACTTTGCCAGCACTCCTTGAGAACAGTTTTGTATTGCTGAAAGAAAACAACAGCAGCTAGCTGTTACAAAAATTCCTCTTTTGAATTAATTTCCTTACAATGTTGTTTTAACAACTCTTCTGTTTCCACATTCTCGCCAAGGATAGAGCGCATTATTGTTCTCATTTATGCTGTTGACTTTTGACTTCCGCAATCAGCGACGTATCTAGAATTTGGCCCTTGGAGGGGGGGGGGTGAGGTCCGGGATCGGGTCGTCTTCATACAAAAAAAAGCAAGTTAAGACTAATCGATATTACTATCTTTGAAGTGATTGAAATCAGTCCCATTAAAGCAAAGGGTAATAACACAATAAAAATACGCGTTTTTGAAACATTGTTTGCAATATACTTAATACTTGTTTGATTTTTCTATATTTCATAGTTCAAACGTATACGCTCTAATGCTGTGTAATAAACCTGTTTGTATATAAAAAAATTACTACTAGATTAGCTTACACAGCTAAAAATATAATAAAACAGCCTGATATTTAAGAGATTAACAAAATTAGTCAACTTTTCGACCATTTGGGGGGGCGGTTACGTTCGCACCCCCCCCGTAAATATGCCCCTGACCACAATAAACAGTACTTCGTACCTTATGGTACACAGTAACGTTCTTTAAGTGAGTCTAAACTGATTTTTGCAAATACCCGGAATTATGGTAACACTTATTTTCTAATTCCATCAATAGAAGCACATTATACGATTCAGTTATGTTAGCGCATAATACAGCTGTAATTCATTGCTTCCTGCTTAGAAAAGATGGCAGAGCTTTCCTCATGTTACGACACTGAAGATTCTCTGGGTGATGGTTTTAGGTATAATACTGTTCAATCGGCGTAGTACCTACATATTGTTGAAAGTCAATAATTAATAGTTAACTGATTGTTGTGTATGAATTATTATTAATAACTGTTGTTAAATAATAATTATAATTTTTCTTTTAACTGTGATTACAGTTCAAACAGTTAAAACAAATACAGAAACAATAAAACGTCTCTTGTCTTAACGTTTTTCTTTAAATATAAATAAGGTTTTCTTTAGAAATACACTTTATTTGCTATCCTTTAACAGTATTTTTATTCTTCTTTTAACAGCACTGATCACAATCCACAGTAATTTGTTTTGTAATCTTTGTATGCTGTTATCATTAAGCGGACTGACACATCCCCAGAGCTGAATTCCGGTTGTACATAAGTGTTCTAGGACCCGTTTGTACGTATATCAGTAATTTATAATTTTCTCTAAGCTTGGATTCAGAATCTACAATCCAATAAATTTATTTTGCGCCCACAAGTGTGAATGAGAAAGGCTTTACAAAGTTAGGTTTTAAAAAGAATTCACACACACAACAAAAACACAAGGAATGTACTAGAAAAATATGTAACTGTACAGACGGGGGTGACAGGGCTCGGAGGTTGGGAAGGGACATTTGAATTATAGCTTGTTTGCGGGGGTGTGTGTGGACAGTGGAGCGGGTGGGGGTGTGAACAGTTTGGTTTTATCCTCTCGTTGTTTGTTTCCGATCTGACGATGAGCTGAGAAGCTTGAAAGCGCTAATCGGAATAATTTTTCTATAGTGGTGTGCAACAGTGATAATTCTGTTTGTAATAAATTTATGATTTATCTGTACTTACTCTTTGAATTCTCCACATTTTTTTTAACATTTCACTCCTATCAGAGTTTAGCGTCACGGATCATGCCCATGCATTTTTTGCCGTATTGAATACGGAAGAGTTAATCCATTTATGACTGTGAGAATTGATGTGCGACTTTTTACATATGTATACTTTCGATGCATTTTTTCAATAGTATCCAAGTTATATGCACGAATAGACAGACTAATCTTTTCAATCCACATCGTGACTTCTTATTTAAAATTCATGACTCGTTTCAAAACATATGCTTAAAAAATCCTTACACCTTTAAATCAGATACGAGGACGTCACTTATTAAAATTCAATTGCATACGCACTATCCACGTTAGTGGGTGCGCACTGTTCACGTTTGGTCAACTACTGAAACGTGGTCGTATGGGGAATTTTTTAAAGTTCTGATGATGAAGCATTATGCTTTAAAACGCGCCACGAATAGTAAATAAGAAGTCACTAGGCGGACTGAAAAGGTTATTTTTTCTATATTGTCCCCATCACATAGACTTTATAATGCCAGCTCGGCTCAGAATTAAGGAAATTTCTTACCAAGATGTGTCCACGGTTTAAAAAAAATATACAAGAAGACAGCGCTAAAAACGAACCCAACTATAATATAGATGTGTGCAGTCGAGGCATTTAAATGTAGGCAAAAGAAGTCTATAAGACTAAAAATATATTTTTATTTAATGACACTTGGCAAACGAAGGGGTAATAAAAAAACGACAAACAAGCGAACCAAGTCATACAAAAAAACATATAGATACATACTTAATTTCTTTACAGAAAGAGACTAGGTAATCAACGGGATAGACAAAGAGAGCGGAGGCTGCCAAGTAGACTTTCTTCTGAAGAGCTGTAGAGCGTGAATTGTCACAAATGAAGAAACTCGAAGGATAATGCAAGAAGAGAGATAAGTCAGGAAAGAAAAAAAGTCAGAAAACAAAGGATATGGAAAGGAAATTGGCATGTTATAAGAATGAGAGACTACCGGTGGTGGACAGAAAAACTATCAGAATGGTAACCACAATGTATGAAAAAAAAAAAACAGGGCCTCCAATTGACTGGTTGAAGCAAGTCACATCAGGTACTGAAATAAGTGCATAATAAAAAAATACTGTCTGTTGACAACAAAAATATACAGTACTGTACTTACGAATAAGTGGTCTATGGATGAATGTTTTGTCACACTTACCTGAAACAACGAAAACAAACACATCATTTCAACAACATATGTCTTATGTATAAAGTATTTTTATTTATATATATATATTTCAATCACTTTCTGCTACAGTCCGTTTCTTGATATATATAATACTATAATACTTATAACTATTTTACCTCAAGATATATTTTTTCCTAAGGAACATGTTTCGGGAGATCCTGTTCTCCCATCTTCAGCCTTCGCCATCTTGCTTCTGTGGCAAGATAGAAGGCTTTAGAAGCAAGATGGCGAAGGCTGAAGATGGGAGAACAGGATCTCCCGAAACATGTTCCTTAGGAAAAAATATATCTTGAGGTAAAATAGTTATAAGTATTATAGTAATATATATATATATATATATATATATATATATATATATATATAGGTACCAACTCAACTTAACTAGGGCTAAACCAATGTTTGGTATTTTTACTTACGTTAAGTTCAAAATTTTAAATAATAAATATTTTTTTTATGCGAAAGGAGAGTAACGCTTTTCACTGGTAAGTTAGTGTCTTTGCGTACCCGCAACCATCGAAAAACTGAACCGATGAAGCTAGTGTCGAAGGGTTCATTTTTCCTTCCCAAATGTCACTGGCTGCTCCATATTTTAGAAAATTTTTACTGAACTGCGTGGAATCGAGAAGGATAATATTTTCCAGTCTGGTGATATTTCCACCGTTAAAACGTTTCGGGCTATGAAGCCGTAGTCGATTACTCTGCATGCAAGTGGTTTCGGAAGCTCCCGTGGCTGCCATCTTCAGTAGCTCGGACCAGTGTTAGTGTTCGAATAACCAGACGACTAACAAACATTGTCCGAACGACTGGATTGAGAATACTTCAGACACTGACATTTGGTCTAGGTTACTGAAGATGGTTGACGCAGGAGCTCCCGAAACGTCTGGTTTATATACAGATTATTAGCTCACAACTTTTTAACAATGATTACACAGGCCCTAAAAGCCTTCGAATCTATTTAGTGGGGAGGTTTGTTTCAATCATATTTTCGGTACAATTTGATTAATTTTAGTGAAACAAACTTCAATATCATCATCACAATCTTCAAGGATTAAACCAAGAATGGTTTGTTCCGGTCTCAAACAGGCAGAGATTAGTCACTCCAGCGCTTCCTCGGACGCGGCAGTCATCCAGTCGGTAAAGATGTTCCCACCAATTCAGCCGATACTGGTCAATCCTGTCAATATACTCATAATATTCAGTTCCTGCCGTATATCTTTGTTTCTTCTATGATCATGGAAGTATACCCTGCCACATGCCTGAGAAATCTCATTTCAGCCGCTTGGATGCGACTGGCCTGGCATTTCGTTAAAGTCCAATTCTCAGACCCTAAAGAAGTGTGGGAAGAGCCATCTCCTTGTAGAATTTTAGGCGTGTTCCTTTACATGCTGACTTAAAGGTTCGCCTAATGGTCCAGCTCATAAGGTTGAACTTATGTAACTTATTTGCAACAGTACAAACTCCAATATGTATACTTTTATTTAGAAAATGGTCATGAATAATTAAAAAAAAAAAAAAAACCATGTTTACAGGTTATATTTTGTATGTAACTACACATTTTTAAATCTAGGCCGACTAATTTTAAATTTTTCGAAGTTATCGTAGAGTAGTAAAAAGAAAGACGCACCGTTTGGTGTTCTTTCCTCTAAATCGGTTCAATCAACATGTTTGTACAAGGACCACAAAATTAAATTTTGAATGAAAATATGTCTAAATCTCCATGTCTGTGGAAACTCTTAGGCCTAAATAATTTTAATGACACAAATACTAAATGGTTATTATTTAATGCACTAGCTAACACATAACATACTGAATTTAATGAAACGTAACCTATTATTATATTAACTTCTATCCCTTCTTTTACAGTATGCACTTACATTTATTACACAACACACATGCTATAGTTTTATATTTTTTCTATCCTTACATTATTTTTCCTAGCTTTCAATCGGTATCGGTCAGTTGCGACAAAACGAAGTTTTTAACTGTTCTAATTAATCCGGTCAATTGCGCCCCGCTTGGTCACAACTCACCAAATCTGTGGCAACTAGTAGAAACGTTCCTATTCTAAACTTCCGTGAGGTTTTAGTCCTGTAATTTTCAATTTGTGCGGGTAATCTCTTTCTTCTAATATTTTTGATACGTTAGGTTAGGTTGGGTTAGGTTAGGTTGTTTTAGGTTAGGTTAGATTAGGTTAGTCTAGGAATGAATAGAATTATAATGGTAATTTCTGTATTAGCGTAATAATAACATGAAAATGTTAGTAACGATTGGCACCGCCTTACGACAGTGTAAAGTTCACTCTATGATATAGAAAAACTGATTGTTCGTTAACAGTATATAGATATTGGAAACTGTTTTGGCGCGTTACCATTCTTGGCGTGAGCCTTCATCTCTTCACACGCCTTTGCTAGTCTATGTCTGTAGCTTATAGGACGATCCCAATTGCCCGGGTCGTATCGACCGGGTTTTATACGATTGAGTCGCAACTGACCGCGGTCCCCTTCAATTCCTTCATTCCACTTATTATCTTTGCCATATTTGCATAAATTAAAACTCGGAATAAAAGACTCAATTAATATTTGGCTCACATAGTCGAAGCGGATCTAGCAACAGGTCTGACGATGTTCATGAACACCTTAGGGCCTATGTGGCAAAACACACGCACTTCCTATTGTTTTCGTTTTATTTCTAAAGTCCAAACGGTCTAGTCTTTCACGGCCGGCGTTCACAACACAGTCGGGACTGTTAAACCGTGGTCTAGAGTTTATGCTGATAGACGTTTCGGCCCACCATCGGTGACCATCATCAGTACCGGTAACAACTGGCACGGTGTCCGCCACAATTCACCTCATCACTGGGGTGAATTGGCGAAACGTCAATCAGCATAAACTTTAGACCACGGCCTAACAGCCCGTACAATAATGTTACCAAACTACCGTATTTTCGCGGGTATAATGCGCCCTCGTGTATAATGGGCACCACCATTTTATCGTAACATTTCGCAGAAAAAAAAATGTAATTCGTGTATAAGGTGCATCCATATTTGTGATAACAAATTTATTTATTAGGACGCAGAAAATTATATATTTTTTGAATATTAGACTGTGCACAGAAAGTGTTTCGTACAAAGTAATAGAAAAAATACCATGCCTACCATGCCATGGTACTTACCATGCCTATTTATTTCTAAACACATAACAGGAATATTAAACTCGTATAAAATTTAAAACAACTTAATAAATCTTACGGACGTCATAGTTTTTGTTTAGTTATAATTTTAGTTTTTCAATAGTACATAGCATTTGCATTGTTTTCCCATTCCCTAACATTAGATTCCGCTACATCAACAATACGCGATGCGGCGCGATTACCATTCTTTTTTCTGAATTTTATTACGGATAGTTTAAACTGAAAACATAGGATAGGACGATAGAGAAGTAGGTGATAGAATGTTATTTCTTGACAACATACGCAATACAGGTATTGAACGACTGTAAAAACAACAGACTAACGACGACAAACAAGTACAGCACACTAACAGAATGCTACAACAGAGTACCGTTATAAGTCTACGACGAGAACAAATAACTGATGGAGAAGGGGTGAAAACGAAGAACCAAATTACCAACCAAATTATCGGTGAATTTCATTTTACTATTACTGGACTCAAGTCTGCCAGTTTTAAGCGATGTTGCCAACTCTGCCATACTTGTGGAGGTCTACAATTTAGCATGTAAGTTATATTATTTGTGTATAATGCGCACCCCCCTATTTTTGGGAAGAAAATCTGTAAAAAAGTGCGTATTATACACAAGAAAATACGGTATGTCCAAACGGCCTGTTTTGAACCTCCAGTAGCTACATAATGACCCGCACAAATTGTTCTCATGTTCAGAAGCTATCTCGAAAATAAAATCCACAAGGCCGCCGACACACACAATCAAAGTTCACAACACATCTGTCTGGGAATCAACAAAAGAGTACGACCAAACAACTGACTAATAAGGAACGCGTGCGACAGGCGTCTCTGTCTCTGCCAACACGTTTCAGTTACTCTCACACAACACTACACTACTTTCTACTCGTCTCTAAAGCTTTTCCTTTACCGCCTTCACAGTACACAGTACAGCCCACGCTCTACCGATTTCCACAAAGCTGTGCTGTACGAGGAGGCGGTTTTCCTCTTTAGGAACCGACCGACTGTCTCTTAGTCTACTTTGTATTTACTTTGCAAATTTGCGTTTTGCATGTGAAATGAGATCATAACGCCGACTCAGGTTAACAAAACGGTAAATTGTCTCTCTGACGAGCACACGGATACACTAGGTACCGACACTGTTTATTCGTTATGCAAGAAAATAGGCGCCAACAAAAGATCCAAATTCAATGGATTCTTGAAGAACAACAAACGTATTTTATTCACAAAATGTATTATATCATATAATTAATAAATATCAAATTTATAATTATGGTGTTTCAAAAATACAAGAGTTGTCTTAAAATATACGACAAAGTCGTTTTAATTAAATTCAGAAAAACGAAATACATTTAGAAAGTAAAACACAAGCCTCGGAAATGCCGTTCTCAAGAGCGGTTGAAAGGTGTTTTAAACTTGGCCGTATAAAGGATGAGCCTATAAGAGAAGAATTACAAATTTTTAACTTGAATGAAAGATTGAATGATTGTAAACAACGGTGGCAAACCGCTTACAAAGAATGTCAGATTCCAGACTGACCAAACAAACCTGTAAATGCGAACGTATAGGACACAGGTGTGTGGGTAGACCCAGAAAGAAGAGATGCCTGGAGGATCTTTGAAGGCGGAACAGGTGGCACCTTGCCCTGTGATAAATATCGGTATGGAGAACTATACGTGACTTCCATGTTCTAAGATTTATATTTAAAATCACTTTCGAAATGAAATATTTACATAGAAACTACTTCTTTCTACTTCTTGCTTCAGCCTTAACCACAGTTACCACAATACTTCTCTTATTTTACTTTCTTCATGTCCTTGTATGTTCCAAAATCTATAAAAACGCCAGCGTTGAGAGCAACCATAATAGCCGTTGATGTTATAACAGGATTTGTAAAAGTAAAAAAAAAATCTTTCCAGCTGCCTTACTACACCACGTTCATCTCCACAGATTGATTTACAACTTTCTGCGACGTTTTCCGATTTTCATTGTCCATATTCCCTGGGAGTTCCATGACCCAGTCTTAAGTTCCTCTCTCGTATCCCTGTTTATGTCTTCTTTTCATATTTTTCTTGGTCTGCCTGCCCTTTCGTTTTCAAAATAAACTTTGTTTTCGGATCTGTGACCAACTATTCGTTGGTCGTGTCTATATCAAAACAATAACAATAAAAATGGAATAAGAACAACAACAATATAAAGAGAAGGGGAAGGAGAACATGTTTAGCGAGACAACTGGATGGATTAATTATGCCCATCCAGGACAGACGCATCCCAACAAAAAATTACTGCAAATATATACTCAAAGAAGACGTCACAGACGATGCATGTAGAAAAAGTCACCAACACTCTGAAACCATAGAACACAACACAGGATCATACCCTATGCTTACCGCAAATGAATATCTGAGAGCACATAACTATATTGCCAAAATTCTACACCTACATTTTGCACGTGCAAACACTCTTCTTTATAACATAGTTCCTTACTGCGAACTCCAACCTAAAGCAGTTATAGATAATGAAAACATCAACATTATAAGTATTTAGGGGTCAAATTACGGCCAGTGGGAAGCAAGACAAAGAAATACAATCCAGAATTAATTTGGGAAAGATGGCTATATCCACATTAAATGGAATCCTGTGGGATACGCAAATTACAGCAGAAACTAAAACCAAAATATTTAAAACCATTGTTAGAAATATTATGACTTACGGCTCAGAAGTTTGGACTACTAATAAACACACAATAACAAAATTAATGACAGCAGAGGTGGACTTTTGGAGACGTTCGGCAAGAGTATCCAGACGTGAGAAAATTTGAAATGAAGTCATTAAGTACAGAATGAATGTAAAAAATTCAACTGTTGATTTTATCCAAACAAAAAAATTACAATGGTATGGAAACACAAAAAGAATGACACAGGAAAGTTATGGAATGGACCCCAGTAGGAAGAGGAAGACCACCTATCACCTGGATAGAAGAAATACAGACTATATTGAGGAAACGAAAATTGAAGTTCTTTGGATGGACAGGCAGCAGCGGAAGGTGAGAATTCAGTCATTTCTGTAATCTTTGGTTCCGGAAAATGTGTAAACATTGTACAACCGGAATAATAATAATAAACATCAACATTTATTGTAATAGAGAAATATTCACCTACATGACAATTCCAGAAAACAAACCAGGTATCACCATTTTGGATAAAAAGAAAAAAGAAGTGTAACTCGTTGATATCTGAGTTATTTTTTTCCACTATATTAGAAAATATGTTCCAATAAAAATATCAATGATTTATCTATAGACATTAAAAGATGTGAAAAATCAACAAATTAAAAGTGAACCGATCGTTACGTCTGTCACAGGTATACTACCAAACACAACAACTAAAGTGATGGAAACCTTGAACATCTTGGACATGTCATATATGCCTAGTTCGCAAAACATTGGGAGAGGGGCTCTGGTAAACTTGGTTTCCCAATAACCCTTTCACAGTGAGAGAAATCAATTTATGGTTGTGAAAAATTGTAATAATAATAATAATAATAATAATAATAATAATAATAATAATATAATAATAATAGTAGTAGTAGTAGTAGTAGTAGTAGTAGTAGTAGTAGTAGTAGTAGTAGTAGTAGTAGTAGTAGTAGTGACTCTTTTTGTACCATCAAAGTAGTTGAGAAGTAGGCAGGGAGTTAGGCTGTTTGGCGCACTAGTAAGATAGTATGTCAATCTAAAGCCGCCGCTCTAATTGTATCTGTATTTTCCATAATTCTCGTATCCCTTGTTTCCAAAAGTTCATTTCGGTTGCTCGATATCCGATCAATTCAAAGCGGCCATATCTCGAAACTCTAGGTTATTATAAGGTTGCCTATTGTATGACAAATTTAATTTTTATTTGTATTCGTGGTGTTTTATTTTTAAACTCAAAGAACACTGTTTAAAGCTTTTCTTCCTAGATAAAAAAAATGTTTATACTGTGTATTTTTGGGGGTTATGTATTATTTTAAAAATTTCGCAGTTATTTTTGAAAATAAAAAGAAATAAAAGGTTTATTATCCGTAGCTTCCATGACTGATACTGTTTTCAGAAACACTGATTCAACTGAATATATTTTTTTTTTTAACAAAATCTGACATTTAATATTTTTCCTTTATTTATATTGCAACTAATTACAAAGTATGAAGAAATGTTATTCCAAAAACTATGTTAACAGTTTCTAGTATGTGTTGACATTGGCGCACTTCTCACAATACTTTTACACTTCGTTCGTGTATAGAAACATTTCACTTTCCTGCATCAGGTCGAACGATTCTGACTCTGCGATCGCCGAACAAGTCCAGCATTATCAAGAAATTGTAGCACTTCATTGTTTTGATGTTTATGAAGTCTTTCTTCGTGTTTAGCTGCAAATCGTGTGATCTCATTATTAACCATAGGCATTTTCACGTCTCGATGGATGTCATCATTCCTGACATACCACGGCGACGAATCAACAATATTGCGAAGAACTTTGTTTTGAAAAGTTTCTATTACTTTGATGTTCGATTTTTTTGTGCAACCCCCCCCCCACACCGGTTTCAAAACTTGTTTGTATAATAACAGTTTATTAAGCTCCAACATCGTCGTGCTTATTTCCTAAACTGCCAAATGTCATGTTCTGGACAAGACCTTTCAGTGTTTCCATCTCAGAGTCCTTTACCTTCCAAGCAGCCACCACATTTTCTTGAATCTTCTTCCGAATGTTCTTCACGTTTTTTCGTGACAAATTCTTTCCTAATTATAAATATAATACTACTGACTCGCAAAACTAATTTTTATTGGTAAAAATGTAAAATTTTTACCTTTTACCCTGAACCAGTTTTTGCGTATTATAAGCTTCGTCAGAGGCTGCCACTAGGAGCGCTGTCCGTCTTGTTTTTGGTGACGGCGCCGTCGTTCGATATATCGATGTTGTGTGTGTGCGGTGTGATTTGTTGGAATATTATGTGTGATTTGAATCGAGTCTGTTCTTTTAGGATGTCGTTTTTATGTGTTTTTGTGTGTTTGTATGTTTCTATTTGTTGAAGAGTGTATAGTTATCGGCATTTTGTGTGTACGTGTAGAATATCCATGTTGCATTTTATGTTTGTGTATGTGTGGTTTGCAAAGGTGAATTCGGTGGTGGAGTGTAGTGTCTATGTGTGTTCAATGCATCTCTGTTTAAAGCTACGTCCTATCTGGCCTGTGTAGAATTTGTTACATCCTGAGCAGTTTAGTTTGTAAAAACACCAGGTAAATCAAATTTGTATTGTTCTTTGTGTGTGTGTTCTGTTTTGTTTGTGGTTCTGTATGCGAGTCTGTACCCTGATTTTTTAAATTCGTAGGCTATTTTTTCAGTGTGGTATTGATGTACGTACGTGTAGTGTTATGAACTTGTCGTTTTCTGTCTTTGTGTGTTGCTTATTATAACCGAAGCTTATAATAAGCGAAAACTGATTCAGGCTACAAGGTAAAAATTTTACATTTTTACCAATAAAACTTAATGTTCCGAGTCACTAGTACTATATTTATAATTATAGTAAAAAATAAAACCATAAAATAGTTTTTGTGATTTCCACTCGTCAATTTATTAAAAATTATAAAACCATGACAGCTGTTTCGGCAACACAGTGCCTTCATCAGATGGTATAAGCTGACTAATTTTCGTACAAACGATACAGAATATAAAATATAATACAAGTGCTGTTGTATAGAGAGCTATAGAAAACTATTTTATGGTTTTATTTTTTACTATAATTTACAATGGATTTTCACCAAGTAAAGGCATCAAGCATTAATTATTTGAAAGATGCTACAACTAGCATGTTGGCCTTGTGGTATTTTAAAGTGTTACTCCGTACAAAAATTACATCGCAGAATATTTGGTTCTTCAAAAAGTGCTTAATGGACAACTTAACACCACATTACATGAGTTTGAAGACGAACAACAAAAGTTTATCAGCGATAAAAGGGGTTGAAGCTGGCATTAGAAAATGGATGTTATACGACATGAAGATTCAATACAATAAAAGAGACGTTTGTAATATTTACCTTAAGTTTATACATACAGAATTATTACGTAGATTGCATAATATAGAATTTGACTTGCTAGACCGTAAAGTGCGAAATGATGTTCAAAGAATTATTCATAATAAATACTTAAATCAGTTACGTAAGTTAAACAAGTTGAAAATGTTTAAGGTTAGTAATAGCGGTAATTATTATAATAGACAATGCGGGCATAATAACAAATTTTCTAACCATATATTTTATCAACGTTTTATGAATTTGACCAACGTAACTTTTAATAGTTTTGAAACTAAACTGATCGAAAAGGGTTTCAAATATAATACACAACCGTCAAATTATAAAAAGGAGTTTGAAATTTTAGGTGTGGATTGTGAGTTAGCTTGTAATAAGTACAATAAATTTCATGAAAATTCCGAATCTATACCATTGAACAAATACATTGTAGCGGATAAATTAACTTCTCTTTATGCTAAACAAATTAAGACTCTACCATTTAACAATAAAAATAGACTAACTATTAATTCAATTAAGAGAAAATCTGTAGTTAATAATATAATATTTACCCGCGCTGACAAGGGCAATACTGTTATTGCTATCGACAAAGGCGAATATGTAAATAAGACACTTGAATGTTTGAACTCTTTTGAACCCATTGATATTAACCCGACTTTTAAATTTCAAATAGATGTTAAACAGGCTATAAAGAATTGTTCTTTCTTTGATAATCGAGATTTGGATTTTTTGTCGGTAATGAATCCTCAGCCACCAAAGCTTTACTCTTTAATTAAATTGCATAAGGATAACCATCCAATTAGACCAGTGGTATCATATGTAACTGCTCCTTCTGTTAAATTATCTAAAAGACTAATTAAGATTATACAAACACAATGCAAATTTCAATCAACACATAGTATTAAAAATTCACTAGACTTAATTAACAGAATTAAAGATTCACATATCCCAGACAAAGCTGTTTTATTATCATTTGATGTGAAGAATTTGTTTCCGAGTATTCCACCGACTGATGTAATAGATATTGTAGAAAAATTATTAATTGAAAATTGTAATAACCCCTTTATGAGAGAGGATATCTTGAATTTACTGAAGGTTTGCCTTAATCAAAACTACTTTGAATTTAATGGAAAGATCTATATTGGCAAAGAAGGACTTGCAATGGGAAATCCACTTAGCCCTTTGGCAGCTGAAATCTTTATGGACTACATAGAAACTAAAATTAGAGCACACCCTTATTTCAGATTGTTTGTTTTTTGGTATAGATATGTGGACGATATTTTAGCAATTTTTCTAGGTACACGTAGACAATTACAGATCTTTCTTAATTTTATTAACAATTTACACAAAAATATTAGCTTTACCTTAGAATTAGAAGATAACAATAGTATCAATTTTTTAGACCTTACAATAACAAAATGCAATAATAAATTAGACTTTGGTATTTTTCATAAGCCTACACATACAGATATGACAATACACATTACTTCCACACATCCATACTCACATAAATTGGCTGCTTTTCACAGTTTTATCCACAGACTAGTTAGTATTCCGTTATCAGACTCAAATTTCCAATCAGAACTTAACATTATTAAACAAATAGCTGTCAACAATGGTTACCAACCTAGCCTCATAGATCACTTGTTAAACAAAAAATTTTATTCACAAGCTTTAAAACTAGTTTACCCTCCCTCAACACAGATTAAAAGATATCACACTCTCACCTACATAGGTTCTGCTTCTGATAATATTGGTAAATATTTCACACAAAGGAATGTAAATATAGCTTTTAAGACGCAGTCTTCTTTGGGAAAATATATTAAAAATAATAAGAGTAAAACAGATAAACTGCAAAAGTCTGGTGTTTACAAATTATCCTGTGGGTCTTGTAATAAAGTGTATATCGGACAGACAGGTAGATCTTTCGAAAAAAGAATGTATGGTCACAATTATAGTTTTAGATATAATGATGGCAAATCAAATTATGCAAATCACTTGTTAGAAAAAGACCATAGTTATAACGACAATTTTGAAATTTTACATTTATCTGATAAAGGTCCAAAGCTTGATTTATTAGAAACCCTTGAAATTAATAAACACAAATATTTAAATGTATTATTAAATGATCAGTTAGATCTAAATAGCTCGCCTCTGCTTAATTTGTATAAATAGACTTGGTATATGTTATGTTATATGTTTGTGTAATGTGTATAAATCTTATTGACACGAGATTACTATCGCTCTCTATACAACAGCACTTGTATTATATTTTATATTCTGTATCGTTTGTACGAAAATTAGTCAGCTTATACCATCTGATGAAGGCACTGTGTTGCCGAAACAGCTGTCATGGTTTTATAATTTTTAATAAATTGACGAGTGGAAATCACAAAAACTATTTTATGGTTTTATTTTTTACTATAATTTACAATGGATTTTCACCAAGTAAAGGCATCAAGCATTAATTATATTTATAATTAGTTAATCAACGAACACTTCATGGACAACAAAATCCAGAAATTCTTTCCGTCTAAGCTTACCATCTAGACTCATGCCTGAATACTTTGCATGTGGAATTATCTGATGATTCAACTGAACATGCATAGAGACGTTAACACTGTATCGCCACATTCCATAGTAAATCAATCTATAGCATAGGACTACACAGTGTCTTGTTTCGGTCTTGTGTCGGGTTACACACAACGCAGCGACAGCGGAAGTAATGAGACCGCAGTGATTCACAGCGGTACATGAAGAATGTCTAAACTACGTTTCACTAAGCATTACCACACACATGTATATTCAAACCTAGAAATTCATAGGCACCATAAACAGAAACACGAAGAGTTATGTGTATAGAAATGAAGAATGCGCTGCCCTAGCCCACAGATGGGGTTATATTACTACAACGAAATGAACACTTTTAAGGTACCGTATTATCACATTATTTTCTCTCTCTCTCTCTGTAGGATATATTACGTACAACGCTGCTTTTGGAATTCGTCTTAGGAGCATTCTCCCTACGAGGGTCAGTTGAAAAATTTGCGGAGCGACGTCTATAGTTTAGTTGTAGAACTAGAATCTTTCGTGTCTTGTAAGATTCATATTTCCATTTAGCTTCATCTCAAGAAGCACGAAATGCAAAATTTACAAAACACTTGTGAGGCCAGTGCTGACATATGCTTCAGAAACCTGGACAGTGACAAAAGGTTGCTGTGAAAGACGGATTCTAAGAACAATATTTAGAGGAGTACAAGAAAATGGAATTTGGCGCAGGCGCCATAATTATGAACTATACCATCTTTACAAAGAGCCGGACATTGTCAGGATAATCAGAATATACAGGCTAAGGTGGGTTGGACACATAGAGAGAATGGAGGAAGAACAGTCTACGAAACATATTTTCCACAGAAACGAATGTGTAGTAGAACAAGAGGAAGATCCCGAAGTAGATTTAAAGACCAGACAGAGGAGGACCTCTCAGAAAGCTGAACATAAGAAACTGGGAAGCCAGGGCACGCAATAGTGAGGAATGGAATCGACTTTTGGAACAGGCTAAGACCCACCAAGTGTTGTAGTGCCACGGCTGATGATGGTGAAGAATCATATTTCATAAAAACACCCGTTGATTTCCAAGTCTATGTGTCAATTTATGCATTCTTTTCCAGCTGTTCATAATTTAAGTGTCATGCGTGTTTTAACGTTGTGCTGTGTTCGCTCTCCTTATTACACAAACGTCTACCACCAATGGAACTTCATAACAAAATGGTAAATATATTGGAAGACCTTGCGCCCTTGAAAACAATTATTTGTAAGTGGGCACTCGAATTTAAACGTAGTCGTACGAGCACTGATTATGAGCCCCCCCCCCCCAGTGGGCGCCCGAAAAGTGCGACCGGTTCAAGTGCAGCATCTAGCTCACATAAAGTTTTTTCCACAGCACGTTCTTGATTTAAAATATGATACACACGCTGATGTGAGACGCCTATGATCTCAGCAATATTATCGACTCTCAATATTATCGGCGTTCTTCCAACACAGTGTATGACATTTTTTTAATAATATCTAGACTTTTAAACTGCAAATTTTGGGGGTCCACCGCGGGGATCATCTTCAGTTGTCATAAGACCATGTTTAAACTCCAGCGCCCACTTACAAATCATTCTTTTTCAAAATGCTGCATCGCCTAACACGTTTACCATTGCGCTGTGAATTTTCAATGATGCTAGTCATTTTTAACAAACAGTTCGCCCACAGCACGACGTTTGGTTCTGTCCATTTTTCAAAACACGCGTGACATGTAAATTTCGAGCAGCTTATAAACAATGATTAAATTAACAGGTAGACTGGAAAGTAACACATACGAGTATAAGTTAAACTACAAGTTGGCTGTCGCTCCCGCGACATACAATTATTTTTTTTCTTCCATGTTCCTCAAGGAAATGGAAGTATGGTGATGGCGAAAAAATCGGGTTCGAGATAAGGGCTGATTCTGATTGTACTACCTTCAAAACATGAAGAAAAGCCATTTTCCGAAAAGTGCGTGCGCGCGCGTGTGTAGAATTTTCAAATTAAAACAGAATCGAATAGTTTTTTGCATATGTACCCAAGTTGTAGAGGATTCAAGGCCTATTGATTTTGGTGAAGATCGGTTAAGGGGAAGGTGTAGTTTACCTGCAACATTTTAAGTTTTAAGAAGAGTAAAGTACTTGCTTTTGATAAATAAAGTATCATGAAAAGAAGGTCATAATAATCCACTGTAGAAAGGTAGATGAACTACATATATAAATGTAAAGGGTAGCTGAAGGGGGAGGGGGTAATTTTCTATAAAAGAAAATGATAGTTTGAAAGAGGAGGGGATAATTGTTTATATGTATACTATGTTATCAGCAACAAAAAAGTAGTGTCTATGGAAATATTTCACTTCAATTTATCAAACATAAAATTCGATTTACAAGGAGTACACCTTAGAAATTATCGAACCGAATTCAAGTAAATGATTTTAATTTTAAATCTTAGAACATGGAAGGCATGTATTGGTCTCCATACCGATATTTTTCAATAAGTGGCTGTGCCATCAGTAACACTTACTGCCAGATCATCTCGTATAACGACATTAGTCACGCTATTCAATAGACTAGACTACAAAGCTTAACTTTTCTCCACTGTTTTATGACAATTATTGTTTTTCTTCCGGCGCCCAGTGACCTTTCCCATTCTTGCTCGACCTTCGATTCCTTAGGAGACTCATCCTTCCATTGCGATGACATTGTTTTTCTTCCGGCGCCCAGTGACCTTTCCCATTCTTGCTCGACCTTCGATTCCTTAGGAGACTCATCCTTCCATTGCGATGACATTGTTTTTCTTCCGGCGCCCAGTGACCTTTCCCATTCTTGCTCGACCTTCGATTCCTTAGGAGACTCATCCTTCCATTGCGATGACATTGTTTTTCTTCCGGCGCCCAGTGACCTTTCCCATTCTTGCTCGACCTTCGATTCCTTAGGAGACTCATCCTTCCATTGCGATGACATTGTTTTTCTTCCGGCGCCCAGTGACCTTTCCCATTCTTGCTCGACCTTCGATTCCTTAGGAGACTCATCCTTCCATTGCGATGACATTGTTTTTCTTCCGGCGCCCAGTGACCTTTCCCATTCTTGCTCGACCTTCGATTCCTTAGGAGACTCATCCTTCCATTGCGATGACATTGTTTTCTTCCGGCGCCCAGTAACCTTTCCCATTCTTGCTCGACCTTCGATTCCTTAGGAGACTCATCCTTCCATTGCGATGACATTGTTTACTTCCGGCGCCCAGTGACCTTTCCCATTCTTGCTCGACCTTCGATTCCTTAGGAGACTCATCCTTCCATTGCGATGACATTGTTTTCTTTCAATTATACCGTTCCGTTCGGGTCTCAGCGTTTCACTTTTCCTTCTTGTTTTATTTGAATACATTTTTTCAAGTAAACAAACACTGCACGAACATATTGATCAAATCTCGTACAAAGTACATGTCTACAGAGAAAGGTCCAATTACTGTTCAATTATGCAGCCGTCCCAACGAATGTCATGGGGAACATTTTTTTCAAATAAAGACTCCCGAGTCCGCCTAACGCCTCGTTCAGTTGATACAAACTTTGGGGGGTAACTAAAAATGGACTAGTACAATGGCGGATACGCAAGACAGAAGAGAGTAGAATCGATAAGTGATAAAAAGCGCTTAGTAAACGATATGAAGGATACAGCCAACGATAAATGAAAAACTCTGGTTGACTTTGCCAGCACTCCTTGAGAACAGTTTTGTATTGCTGAAAGAAAACAACAGCAGCTAGCTGTTACAAAAATTCCTCTTTTGAATTAATTTCCTTACAATGTTGTTTTAACAACTCTTCTGTTTCCACATTCTCGCCAAGGATAGAGCGCATTATTGTTCTCATTTATGCTGTTGACTTTTGACTTCCGCAATCAGCGACGTATCTAGAATTTGGCCCTTGGAGGGGGGGGGGTGAGGTCCGGGATCGGGTCGTCTTCATACAAAAAAAAGCAAGTTAAGACTAATCGATATTACTATCTTTGAAGTGATTGAAATCAGTCCCATTAAAGCAAAGGGTAATAACACAATAAAAATACGCGTTTTTGAAACATTGTTTGCAATATACTTAATACTTGTTTGATTTTTCTATATTTCATAGTTCAAACGTATACGCTCTAATGCTGTGTAATAAACCTGTTTGTATATAAAAAAATTACTACTAGATTAGCTTACACAGCTAAAAATATAATAAAACAGCCTGATATTTAAGAGATTAACAAAATTAGTCAACTTTTCGACCATTTGGGGGGGCGGTTACGTTCGCACCCCCCCCGTAAATATGCCCCTGACCACAATAAACAGTACTTCGTACCTTATGGTACACAGTAACGTTCTTTAAGTGAGTCTAAACTGATTTTTGCAAATACCCGGAATTATGGTAACACTTATTTTCTAATTCCATCAATAGAAGCACATTATACGATTCAGTTATGTTAGCGCATAATACAGCTGTAATTCATTGCTTCCTGCTTAGAAAAGATGGCAGAGCTTTCCTCATGTTACGACACTGAAGATTCTCTGGGTGATGGTTTTAGGTATAATACTGTTCAATCGGCGTAGTACCTACATATTGTTGAAAGTCAATAATTAATAGTTAACTGATTGTTGTGTATGAATTATTATTAATAACTGTTGTTAAATAATAATTATAATTTTTCTTTTAACTGTGATTACAGTTCAAACAGTTAAAACAAATACAGAAACAATAAAACGTCTCTTGTCTTAACGTTTTTCTTTAAATATAAATAAGGTTTTCTTTAGAAATACACTTTATTTGCTATCCTTTAACAGTATTTTTATTCTTCTTTTAACAGCACTGATCACAATCCACAGTAATTTGTTTTGTAATCTTTGTATGCTGTTATCATTAAGCGGACTGACACATCCCCAGAGCTGAATTCCGGTTGTACATAAGTGTTCTAGGACCCGTTTGTACGTATATCAGTAATTTATAATTTTCTCTAAGCTTGGATTCAGAATCTACAATCCAATAAATTTATTTTGCGCCCACAAGTGTGAATGAGAAAGGCTTTACAAAGTTAGGTTTTAAAAAGAATTCACACACACAACAAAAACACAAGGAATGTACTAGAAAAATATGTAACTGTACAGACGGGGGTGACAGGGCTCGGAGGTTGGGAAGGGACATTTGAATTATAGCTTGTTTGCGGGGGTGTGTGTGGACAGTGGAGCGGGTGGGGGTGTGAACAGTTTGGTTTTATCCTCTCGTTGTTTGTTTCCGATCTGACGATGAGCTGAGAAGCTTGAAAGCGCTAATCGGAATAATTTTTCTATAGTGGTGTGCAACAGTGATAATTCTGTTTGTAATAAATTTATGATTTATCTGTACTTACTCTTTGAATTCTCCACATTTTTTTTAACATTTCACTCCTATCAGAGTTTAGCGTCACGGATCATGCCCATGCATTTTTTGCCGTATTGAATACGGAAGAGTTAATCCATTTATGACTGTGAGAATTGATGTGCGACTTTTTACATATGTATACTTTCGATGCATTTTTTCAATAGTATCCAAGTTATATGCACGAATAGACAGACTAATCTTTTCAATCCACATCGTGACTTCTTATTTAAAATTCATGACTCGTTTCAAAACATATGCTTAAAAAATCCTTACACCTTTAAATCAGATACGAGGACGTCACTTATTAAAATTCAATTGCATACGCACTATCCACGTTAGTGGGTGCGCACTGTTCACGTTTGGTCAACTACTGAAACGTGGTCGTATGGGGAATTTTTTAAAGTTCTGATGATGAAGCATTATGCTTTAAAACGCGCCACGAATAGTAAATAAGAAGTCACTAGGCGGACTGAAAAGGTTATTTTTTCTATATTGTCCCCATCACATAGACTTTATAATGCCAGCTCGGCTCAGAATTAAGGAAATTTCTTACCAAGATGTGTCCACGGTTTAAAAAAAATATACAAGAAGACAGCGCTAAAAACGAACCCAACTATAATATAGATGTGTGCAGTCGAGGCATTTAAATGTAGGCAAAAGAAGTCTATAAGACTAAAAATATATTTTTATTTAATGACACTTGGCAAACGAAGGGGTAATAAAAAAACGACAAACAAGCGAACCAAGTCATACAAAAAAACATATAGATACATACTTAATTTCTTTACAGAAAGAGACTAGGTAATCAACGGGATAGACAAAGAGAGCGGAGGCTGCCAAGTAGACTTTCTTCTGAAGAGCTGTAGAGCGTGAATTGTCACAAATGAAGAAACTCGAAGGATAATGCAAGAAGAGAGATAAGTCAGGAAAGAAAAAAAGTCAGAAAACAAAGGATATGGAAAGGAAATTGGCATGTTATAAGAATGAGAGACTACCGGTGGTGGACAGAAAAACTATCAGAATGGTAACCACAATGTATGAAAAAAAAAAAACAGGGCCTCCAATTGACTGGTTGAAGCAAGTCACATCAGGTACTGAAATAAGTGCATAATAAAAAAATACTGTCTGTTGACAACAAAAATATACAGTACTGTACTTACGAATAAGTGGTCTATGGATGAATGTTTTGTCACACTTACCTGAAACAACGAAAACAAACACATCATTTCAACAACATATGTCTTATGTATAAAGTATTTTTATTTATATATATATATTTCAATCACTTTCTGCTACAGTCCGTTTCTTGATATATATAATACTATAATACTTATAACTATTTTACCTCAAGATATATTTTTTCCTAAGGAACATGTTTCGGGAGATCCTGTTCTCCCATCTTCAGCCTTCGCCATCTTGCTTCTGTGGCAAGATAGAAGGCTTTAGAAGCAAGATGGCGAAGGCTGAAGATGGGAGAACAGGATCTCCCGAAACATGTTCCTTAGGAAAAAATATATCTTGAGGTAAAATAGTTATAAGTATTATAGTAATATATATATATATATATATATATATATATATATATATAAGGTACCAACTCAACTTAACTAGGGCTAAACCAATGTTTGGTATTTTTACTTACGTTAAGTTCAAAATTTTAAATAATAAATATTTTTTTTATGCGAAAGGAGAGTAACGCTTTTCACTGGTAAGTTAGTGTCTTTGCGTACCCGCAACCATCGAAAAACTGAACCGATGAAGCTAGTGTCGAAGGGTTCATTTTTCCTTCCCAAATGTCACTGGCTGCTCCATATTTTAGAAAATTTTTACTGAACTGCGTGGAATCGAGAAGGATAATATTTTCCAGTCTGGTGATATTTCCACCGTTAAAACGTTTCGGGCTATGAAGCCGTAGTCGATTACTCTGCATGCAAGTGGTTTCGGAAGCTCCCGTGGCTGCCATCTTCAGTAGCTCGGACCAGTGTTAGTGTTCGAATAACCAGACGACTAACAAACATTGTCCGAACGACTGGATTGAGAATACTTCAGACACTGACATTTGGTCTAGGTTACTGAAGATGGTTGACGCAGGAGCTCCCGAAACGTCTGGTTTATATACAGATTATTAGCTCACAACTTTTTAACAATGATTACACAGGCCCTAAAAGCCTTCGAATCTATTTAGTGGGGAGGTTTGTTTCAATCATATTTTCGGTACAATTTGATTAATTTTAGTGAAACAAACTTCAATATCATCATCACAATCTTCAAGGATTAAACCAAGAATGGTTTGTTCCGGTCTCAAACAGGCAGAGATTAGTCACTCCAGCGCTTCCTCGGACGCGGCAGTCATCCAGTCGGTAAAGATGTTCCCACCAATTCAGCCGATACTGGTCAATCCTGTCAATATACTCATAATATTCAGTTCCTGCCGTATATCTTTGTTTCTTCTATGATCATGGAAGTATACCCTGCCACATGCCTGAGAAATCTCATTTCAGCCGCTTGGATGCGACTGGCCTGGCATTTCGTTAAAGTCCAATTCTCAGACCCTAAAGAAGTGTGGGAAGAGCCATCTCCTTGTAGAATTTTAGGCGTGTTCCTTTACATGCTGACTTAAAGGTTCGCCTAATGGTCCAGCTCATAAGGTTGAACTTATGTAACTTATTTGCAACAGTACAAACTCCAATATGTATACTTTTATTTAGAAAATGGTCATGAATAATTAAAAAAAAAAAAAAAACCATGTTTACAGGTTATATTTTGTATGTAACTACACATTTTTAAATCTAGGCCGACTAATTTTAAATTTTTCGAAGTTATCGTAGAGTAGTAAAAAGAAAGACGCACCGTTTGGTGTTCTTTCCTCTAAATCGGTTCAATCAACATGTTTGTACAAGGACCACAAAATTAAATTTTGAATGAAAATATGTCTAAATCTCCATGTCTGTGGAAACTCTTAGGCCTAAATAATTTTAATGACACAAATACTAAATGGTTATTATTTAATGCACTAGCTAACACATAACATACTGAATTTAATGAAACGTAACCTATTATTATATTAACTTCTATCCCTTCTTTTACAGTATGCACTTACATTTATTACACAACACACATGCTATAGTTTTATATTTTTTCTATCCTTACATTATTTTTCCTAGCTTTCAATCGGTATCGGTCAGTTGCGACAAAACGAAGTTTTTAACTGTTCTAATTAATCCGGTCAATTGCGCCCCGCTTGGTCACAACTCACCAAATCTGTGGCAACTAGTAGAAACGTTCCTATTCTAAACTTCCGTGAGGTTTTAGTCCTGTAATTTTCAATTTGTGCGGGTAATCTCTTTCTTCTAATATTTTTGATACGTTAGGTTAGGTTGGGTTAGGTTAGGTTGTTTTAGGTTAGGTTAGATTAGGTTAGTCTAGGAATGAATAGAATTATAATGGTAATTTCTGTATTAGCGTAATAATAACATGAAAATGTTAGTAACGATTGGCACCGCCTTACGACAGTGTAAAGTTCACTCTATGATATAGAAAAACTGATTGTTCGTTAACAGTATATAGATATTGGAAACTGTTTTGGCGCGTTACCATTCTTGGCGTGAGCCTTCATCTCTTCACACGCCTTTGCTAGTCTATGTCTGTAGCTTATAGGACGATCCCAATTGCCCGGGTCGTATCGACCGGGTTTTATACGATTGAGTCGCAACTGACCGCGGTCCCCTTCAATTCCTTCATTCCACTTATTATCTTTGCCATATTTGCATAAATTAAAACTCGGAATAAAAGACTCAATTAATATTTGGCTCACATAGTCGAAGCGGATCTAGCAACAGGTCTGACGATGTTCATGAACACCTTAGGGCCTATGTGGCAAAACACACGCACTTCCTATTGTTTTCGTTTTATTTCTAAAGTCCAAACGGTCTAGTCTTTCACGGCCGGCGTTCACAACACAGTCGGGACTGTTAAACCGTGGTCTAGAGTTTATGCTGATAGACGTTTCGGCCCACCATCGGTGACCATCATCAGTACCGGTAACAACTGGCACGGTGTCCGCCACAATTCACCTCATCACTGGGGTGAATTGGCGAAACGTCAATCAGCATAAACTTTAGACCACGGCCTAACAGCCCGTACAATAATGTTACCAAACTACCGTATTTTCGCGGGTATAATGCGCCCTCGTGTATAATGGGCACCACCATTTTATCGTAACATTTCGCAGAAAAAAAAATGTAATTCGTGTATAAGGTGCATCCATATTTGTGATAACAAATTTATTTATTAGGACGCAGAAAATTATATATTTTTTGAATATTAGACTGTGCACAGAAAGTGTTTCGTACAAAGTAATAGAAAAAATACCATGCCTACCATGCCATGGTACTTACCATGCCTATTTATTTCTAAACACATAACAGGAATATTAAACTCGTATAAAATTTAAAACAACTTAATAAATCTTACGGACGTCATAGTTTTTGTTTAGTTATAATTTTAGTTTTTCAATAGTACATAGCATTTGCATTGTTTTCCCATTCCCTAACATTAGATTCCGCTACATCAACAATACGCGATGCGGCGCGATTACCATTCTTTTTTCTGAATTTTATTACGGATAGTTTAAACTGAAAACATAGGATAGGACGATAGAGAAGTAGGTGATAGAATGTTATTTCTTGACAACATACGCAATACAGGTATTGAACGACTGTAAAAACAACAGACTAACGACGACAAACAAGTACAGCACACTAACAGAATGCTACAACAGAGTACCGTTATAAGTCTACGACGAGAACAAATAACTGATGGAGAAGGGGTGAAAACGAAGAACCAAATTACCAACCAAATTATCGGTGAATTTCATTTTACTATTACTGGACTCAAGTCTGCCAGTTTTAAGCGATGTTGCCAACTCTGCCATACTTGTGGAGGTCTACAATTTAGCATGTAAGTTATATTATTTGTGTATAATGCGCACCCCCCTATTTTTGGGAAGAAAATCTGTAAAAAAGTGCGTATTATACACAAGAAAATACGGTATGTCCAAACGGCCTGTTTTGAACCTCCAGTAGCTACATAATGACCCGCACAAATTGTTCTCATGTTCAGAAGCTATCTCGAAAATAAAATCCACAAGGCCGCCGACACACACAATCAAAGTTCACAACACATCTGTCTGGGAATCAACAAAAGAGTACGACCAAACAACTGACTAATAAGGAACGCGTGCGACAGGCGTCTCTGTCTCTGCCAACACGTTTCAGTTACTCTCACACAACACTACACTACTTTCTACTCGTCTCTAAAGCTTTTCCTTTACCGCCTTCACAGTACACAGTACAGCCCACGCTCTACCGATTTCCACAAAGCTGTGCTGTACGAGGAGGCGGTTTTCCTCTTTAGGAACCGACCGACTGTCTCTTAGTCTACTTTGTATTTACTTTGCAAATTTGCGTTTTGCATGTGAAATGAGATCATAACGCCGACTCAGGTTAACAAAACGGTAAATTGTCTCTCTGACGAGCACACGGATACACTAGGTACCGACACTGTTTATTCGTTATGCAAGAAAATAGGCGCCAACAAAAGATCCAAATTCAATGGATTCTTGAAGAACAACAAACGTATTTTATTCACAAAATGTATTATATCATATAATTAATAAATATCAAATTTATAATTATGGTGTTTCAAAAATACAAGAGTTGTCTTAAAATATACGACAAAGTCGTTTTAATTAAATTCAGAAAAACGAAATACATTTAGAAAGTAAAACACAAGCCTCGGAAATGCCGTTCTCAAGAGCGGTTGAAAGGTGTTTTAAACTTGGCCGTATAAAGGATGAGCCTATAAGAGAAGAATTACAAATTTTTAACTTGAATGAAAGATTGAATGATTGTAAACAACGGTGGCAAACCGCTTACAAAGAATGTCAGATTCCAGACTGACCAAACAAACCTGTAAATGCGAACGTATAGGACACAGGTGTGTGGGTAGACCCAGAAAGAAGAGATGCCTGGAGGATCTTTGAAGGCGGAACAGGTGGCACCTTGCCCTGTGATAAATATCGGTATGGAGAACTATACGTGACTTCCATGTTCTAAGATTTATATTTAAAATCACTTTCGAAATGAAATATTTACATAGAAACTACTTCTTTCTACTTCTTGCTTCAGCCTTAACCACAGTACTGTGGCCACTAACGTATACCACCTCACGTTAGCGTACTCAATTTTCACTGATGATGGCAGTCGATGGCACTGCCGAAACGTCTGGTTTTGCAGAAAATATTAGACCACGGCCAAACAGCCCGGGAAGGAATTTTAACAACCAACTACATCTTTGTTGCCGATAAAGTAGTACACATATAAAATGTTATCCCCTCACCCGTCAACTATTATTTTCATTTATAGAAAATTACCTCCTCCTTTTCATTTATAGATATTTAATCTACCTTTATACAGTGTATTATTATGACCTTCTATTCAGAATACTTTATTTGTCAAAATTAAGTACCTTAATGTTGTTTAATCATAAAACGTTGCAGGTAAACTACCCCTTACTCTTAACCGATCTTCACCAAATTCAATAAGCCTTGCGTCCTATACAAATCAGGCACACACGCAAAAAATTATTTGATTCTGTTTGAATTTACGGCAGTTACCGTTCGTCATAGAAAAAATTTCTCTTGTTAAAACATAAAACGTACCAGGTAAACTACCCCTTCCCCTAACCGATCTTAACCAAAATCAATAAGCCTTGAGTCCTCTACAATCCAGGTATGTATGCAAACAATTATTTGATTCTGTATGAATTTGCGGCTGTTATCGTTTGCCACAGAAAAAATTCTACACACAGACACTTTTCGAAAAATGATTTTTCTTCATGTTTTGATGGTAGTACAATCAGAATCAGCCCTTATCTCGAACACGATTTTTTTTTGCCATCACCATACTTCCATTTTCATATAGAACATGAAAGTAATACTATAATACTCGATTATCTGTGAATTCATTTTTCTTTTCTTTTGTAATGACAATGCTCACATAACCTTTCCTAAAACATTGTTCACAGCTCTTCTCTATTCTTGAATCACTCGAACAGATGTTTTAATAACAATTAGTTAAGGGAAATTTTTTGTAATTTTTTAGGGAAACTATTTCACCCTTTTTAATACGTTTAATTATGCACCCTCAGGTGTCGCTGTACACCACTAACTCTTTCCAAACGAAATACTTTTAAATTTAAAATAATGTGTGCTGAATATTCTGTCACATGAGAATGGAATATTTCTGTCCAAATGAACAGCGTTTCCTATGATAACGTACCGTAGCCAGTCTGTTGACAGCTTTAAGATCAACTAGTATCAACCCCATTATCATAAAATCTATAAAAAATTTCTATAACAATTCAATATCGAGAATAAAAATAGGAAAGAATTTGTTACTAGAGTTTCAAGTGACCAAAGGTTTACGCCAGCAATGTTGTCTATCACCCACGATATTCAAAATTTATACAGAGAAAGCATTAGAGACTTAGAAAAAAATGTGCAGGAACATGGGAATTCCACTTGATGGTGATACAGTTTATTCATTACAGTTTGCTGATGACCAATAAATTTTGGCTCAAGATTTTGAAGACAGGGTAGGCCTACATGACAAGAAAATTGATACAGGAATATCAGAAATCGGGACTAAAGGTAAATATAAAAACAGTAAAACAAAATACATGCCAATAGGTGACCTTCATCAAGACTTGATATTGGAGGAAGACATGGGGAAGATACACGGGAACAAAAGTATTTAGGGGTGAAAATTATGGCCAGTGGGAAGCAAGACAAAGAAATACAATGCAGAATTAATTTGGGAAAGATGGCTATATCTACATTAAATGGAATTCTGTGGGATAAACAAATTGCAGCAGAGACTAAAAAAAAAAATATTTAAAACCATTGGTAGAAGTAGCATGACTTACGGCTCAGAAGTCTGGATTACTAATAAACAGACAAGAACAAAATTAATGGACATTTGGAGACGTTCGGCAAGAGTATTGAGACGTGAGAAAATTATGAATGAAGTCATAATGAATGTGACAGAATGAATGTGAAAAATTTAATTGTTGATTTTATAAAAAAAAAAAATATATATATAATAAAAGAATGTTACAGGAAAGATTGCCAAGGAGAGTTATGAAATGGACTCCACCAGGAAGAAGGAAAAGAGGGAGACTAACTATCACATGGATAGAAGAAATTCAGACTATATTGAGGGAATGAGAAACTGGAGAAGATCTTTGGATGAACAAGCAGCAGTGGAAGATGAGAATTCAATCACTACCTGTAATCTTTGGTTCCGGAAATGTGTAAACATTGTACAGCCGGAATAATAGTAATGAACAGTGTTTTTCACATTGTGGTTTGTCTAAGCATTGTACAAGTCACCACCCCACATACCAGTAAACGCAGAGCTATTTAAACAATTCAAGTCGAGCACAAACAAATAAATAACGCTATCATCTTCGCCACTAATCACAGACAATAGAAGACGACCGAGACGCACACATGATAGCGTAAAGTGATAATTAGTGTGTACTGCTGACGTAATCAGTATAATTAGCATCGAGCACATGTAATACCCTAATCAGTGACTGCAACTGAGTTCAATCTGTTCGCGAGTCTTAATTAACCTCATACCAACTTTTACATTACTCACTGTTATACGCGAAGTTCATTACACCTAATTGAAAATAATACATCAAAACTGATTTGATTTACTCTTTTCGTTGATCTTTTCTAGTTTTCCACGTACACAATTCTTTCATTAATTATTTTTCGATATAGATAGAAACTACATCCTTTGTCATCTTCTGATTCCTAATCTCCAGTAATTAGTATCCAGCCTTTATTTTTTACTTCCATGTTCCGTAAGGAAATGGAAGAATGGTGATGGCGAAAAAAATCGTGTTTGAGATAAGGGCTGATTCTAATTCTACTACCCTAAAAACATGGAGAAAAATCATTTCCTGAAAAGGGTCGTGTGTGTGTCTGTGTGTAGAATTTTTTATATGGCGAACGATAACTGCCGCAAATTCAAACAGAGCCAAATAATTGTTTGCATATGTGCCTGAGTTGTAGAGGACTCAAGGGCTGCTGATTTTGGTAAAGATCGGTTACGGGAAAGGGGTAGTTTACCTGCAACGTTTTATGTTTTACCAAGAGTAAAGTACTTCATTTTTATAATAAAGTAGACCTGAAAAGAAGGTCATAATAATCCACTGTAGAAAGATAGAGAAATATCTATAAATGAAAAGGGCAGTTAAAAGGGGAGGGGGTAATTTTCTATAAATGAAAATGATAGTTGTTGGGGGAGGGGATAATTTTTTATATATGTACTACGTTATAGGCAACAAAGAAGTAGTTTGTTGTTAAAACTTCCTTCCCGGACTGCTTATCTGTGGTCCAGTGTCTTCTACAAAACCAGACGTTTCGGCAGTGCCATCGGCTGCCACCATCAGTGAAAATCGAGTGCGATAACGTGAGGTTAGTCACCACAGTACTGTGGTTAAGGCTGAAGAAAAAGTAGTTTATGTGGAAATGATTCATTTCGAAAAGATTTTAAATAAATTTTAAATATAAATAAAATTAAATTTTAACTATACATCTTAGAACATGGAAGCCATGTATGGTTCTTCATACCGATATTACAATCTCTTTTTTAATTTCCATCCCCTCCGACTCCTGGTTATTCACTTTGCTAAGTACAAGAAGGCTTTGCTAATGTGAACAATGAAAACACGCTTTAATGGTTTTGTACGCAGACAGAGTCTTCAACAAACTGGCTACAAGTGTGTAAACAGACTGAGAAACAATAAATTAGGGGCATTTTTATAACAACTTTAAAAGTTTTTAATGCTTTTGACTCTAAAATTTGCGGCACCCCGACGTGTCACGGTAAACCACTGCCTTAAAATGTAACTCATCCGAAACAAAATATTTTTAAATTGACCAAATTATTTGTGTTGAAGTTGTTAAGCTTTCACGGCCGTGGTCCAACACAGTTGTTGCTATTGACAAACGTTTCGGCCCCTTGGGTGAACACTGGCTGACACCGTGCCAATCTACACACTGATGATGGTCTCCGATGGTGGAGCCGAAACCTTTGTCAATAGCAATAACTGTGAACCACGGCTTCACATCCCGTCTCATAATAATAATTTTAACAATTTTTGCCGCATATTCTAACGTTTACATTGCTTACTATTAAGGGAAGTTCATTACACCTAGTTGAAAACGTATCCCAACTGATTTGATTTTCTCTTCTGGTTGATATTTTCTCACGTACACGATTCTTTCATTAATTATTTTTCGATATACGGAAACGACATCCTTTTCCGTTTATACTTCTATGTTCCGTAAGGAAATGGAAGTATGGTGATCGCGAAAAAAATCGTGTTCCAGATAAGGGCTGATTTTGATTGTACTACCCTCAAAACATAAGCAACGTAATTTTCCGAAAAGTGTCTGTCTATAGAATTTTTCCTATGGCGAACGATAACTGCCGCAAATTCAAACAGAATCAAATATTTTTTTGCATATGTGCCCGAGTTGTAGAGGACTCAATGCCTATTGATTCTGGTGAATATCGGTTAAGGCGGAGGGGTTGTTTACCTGCAACGTTTTATGTTTTAATAAGAGTAAAGTACTTAAAAATGCATTTAAACTTTTTCAAACAATGGTAATTGTTAAAAATAAAATAATTTTGTTGCCAGGCAACCAGATTGTTTGTTTAGGAGGTAGGGGTAATTTACCTGCATTGTTTTGTGTTGTAACAAGAGTAAAATATTTATTTTAATAAATAATAGCCCAAAAAATAAAGTCATATTAATCCATTGTAAAATAGCAAATGAAATAATTATAAATGGAGTGGGTAGTTGAAGAGGGAGGGGGTGATTTTTTGAAAATTGCTTTGCTGAAATCAAGTAAAGTACGGATATTTAATTTTGAAGTATAAAATACTTTAGAAATTACATATGATAAAACTATTACTCTATGAAAGTGAAAAGATCATTAATGGTGGGGATCGGTTGAGGAGGAGAGATGATTATGTCAGTAGTTCAGTTTCTTTACAAGAATAAAGTACCTAATTTTTATCGATAAAGCGACTCGAAAACAACATTATATTAAACGACCACTCCAAAATATCTATAAATAGTGAAAATAGTTTGAAGGTGGTCGATATTGGTTTAGAGATTATCGAACCGAATTCAAGTAAATGATTTTAAATATAAATCTTAGAACATGGAAGTCTTGTATGGTTCTGCATACCGATATTTCTGATTCGTAACATCCAGAATTGACCAGCATGAGGGAACGATCAGCCTTCCGCAACATTTTTTAGCCAACACTGATTCCGGTCACCCTGACCGAGTTACCCACAACGGGACGCATTTGCGACTCTTATATAGAGCGTAGTATTCTTGATTCAAGAATACACACCGGAACACATCAAAGTGGACGCCGTGCTTACGTAATACGACGAGCAGAGTCATTGTACAGCTCGCTGGTTACCTGCTCGTCAGTGCTCATTGTGGTGTGTAAACCACAGACGGATTCACTGTTTCCTAACACTGACCACGTTTAGAGTTCAGTTCTGTTGTATTGTTATTGATAGCCCAAAGATTTACATAATCGTGTGGTCATGTTCCCTCTTCCAGTCGATAACGACACGCATTATACTGAAGGCAGTGGGCAGTAAAGGGAACCTGTGAGGATTGTGGTGGTATATATTGCTTTAGACTGAACTCTGTGTACCTGAAAAGAATGCGACATAGAAAAAGAGAGAGAGAGAGAGAGAGAGAGAGAGAGAGAGAGAGAGAGAGAGAGAGAGAGAGAGAGAGAGAGAGAGAGAGAGAGCGTAGACACGCGCACGCATAGCGACGCACAGTGGTGTATACAAGCCAACTACTACTGAGAAATACCGATTCACATTACATTATCAAACTCACTTTCCACTCGTCTAAAAAAATATGTTTCTCCCAGATTCCCCAAAACGTTTAATTTGCACAAGGTACTTGCAACGCATCATTACAATTTCTGGTTTTCCAGTTAATACATTTCTTTTACTGCTACATTTTTTCCACTTGATTCCCACACTTCTAAACACTTGCGTTAATTATTTAGCGCTCCATGGGAAATGGACTCTTTCTTTCACGATAGGTAGGCGTGTTTTAACAGCGGGTACAACATTTTGATTTTTACAAAAATTCTGAACAATGGCCTACTTCTTACTACACACTTATCAAAATAATAAAGAAATAGTTTCCTTTTCTCACATGTTTTACGTTTTTTCCTGTGTGGAGAGTTTTCCTTCCGGACTGCATTTCCTTTGCTTTCTCAAGTATTTATAACGAAGCATTTCGATTTATTACAGTAATACGCATCTCGTTTTGTTGTTTGATTCAGTGGGTATGTCAGTGGCTTTCGTTCTTTTTATTCATCACATTTTTCAATAATTATATTACTAATTTATTATTTCGCGACCTTCACTGTGAACAACGAAACCTTTTTTTCTTCCTTTCGGTGACTCTTGAAGAGACATTGTGACTAGACAAATCGTAAACAAACTAATCAAAGCATATGAAAAAATTAATTGCAATATCTCATTAATATTTCATTTCCTTCCTCAAACCTGTATTTGTTCCCTTCACATTTTGGTGCAGGAAGTGACGAACTTGGGGAAAGGTTACAACCAAGACGTTGCAAACATGAAGAAGAGATACGCAGGGAAGTTAGAAAGTCTCAACGTGTGCGGAATAATGTTGGAACGTGGTAAGTAACACTCCTACAAAATGAAACGATCAAAAAAGTTATTTTAATGTAGTGGTTCTGATTTAATAATAATTATTTCCTTTATACTAATATAACAAAATTATGCGATTTTGTAAATAAACGCGAAAAAAGTGAAATGTTTTCAACATTAAAAAAAAAACTATACGTGATAGAGCTATTCTGATTACAGATTCCAAGTCAGTACCCAAAAATTAATAGAAATCACCTGATTTCATCAAGAGGATAGAAAGTCAGTTTAAATTTATTGTCCAGTGTCATTACCCCACGATGCTGAGTCGGACCCATTTCCACGAACTGAGCTGGACCAAGTACTACGTAAATGATCCTGGACTGGCTTATATTTGGACTATTACAGGGGGGAATATAGTTGGATTTAGTCAGTTGTAATACTGCGTCCTTCTGTTATAGAATTATATTTTACTGCTGCCTTGTAGTGGGTGTTGGGGCATCAAAGGCTAGGGGAAGTCAACCCTGAATAAAAATTACCGGGAGTCATGGCCCGTGAGGGGGCAGCCCCTATATATGACTTACCATAAGCTGGCACCCTATAATGAGGAAATTAATTTAATTTACTCGCAACTTTAAAAGAACACAGCCGGACGGAGATTAATGATCGAATCCTAGAACAGGTGAGCCACTTTAATTATTTGGAAAATGATATTGGCTACGACAGAAATTATGATGTTGATGTTAAGTTAGGTAAGTTCCAAACGATCTGTAGGACAATCAACCGTATTTTTTTAGAAACAAGGTACGTCGGGATAAAAAATTAAAGTTCTACAAAGTTATGAGGAGTCCTATGGGCATGAATTATGGATAACAAACAAGAAACAAGACAGTAAAATATGGGCCTCGGAAATGGCGTTCTTACGAGGAGTTAAAAAGTGTTCTAAACTTGACTGTATAAAGAATGAGGCCATCAGAGAAGAATTACAAGTTTTAACTTGAATGAAAAATTAAAAGCTTACAAACGTCGGTGGAAAGGGCACTTATAAAGAATGTCAGATTCCAGACTGGCGAAACAAGTCTGGAAATATAATGCTATAGGATACAGGTGTGTGGGTAGAGATGGCTGGAGGCGGAACAGACAGCACCTTGGCTATGCCGTGTTTTGTTGTGAAGTTGGTGATGATGGGCACTGTTTGTCAGCTTTCTGGCTATTATTTTCCCAGTGAGAAAATGTAAAAAGCAAAATCGACTTGCTACATGATCTTTTGGCGTTTTATTAATGAATGGAACCTGACCACAACGGTGAGCGGGGAGGCAACAATTATGCAGGCAACAATCACTGTCGTGTCACAGATGACTCCATTGCTGCCTTGAGACGTTACGTCGGTCACGAACACAAACAGTAATGACAGTCGTGATCGTGAACCAGTGACGCCAAGTCCAGCTGCGCAACTGTTGAGTCTTTATTATATACTGTAATGTCTTATATCACATTGCTTTTTGGATGTCATAAATTACGAAGAGGCTTATATACAATCTGCACTTTCGGGGCTTAGAGTACTTACGGCTTTACCATCCCGTCCTTCGACTACAGATACTCCTTTTGCCTGCAAAAGGGTTCATACCCTTTCATCCCTTCATAATTCTGACCGTCTGACCCAATTTACCTCGTAGTTTTTTTGTAATTCTACGTTCTATATTCTGAATATTTCTGCGAGTGTATTGTAATTTTAATTAGTATATATAAAAAAAAACTGATGCACGTTTCATGGAATAAGTCTTTGTTATCAAAGGTTTCTATACGAATTTATGAATCATCAATTATTTTGTCGATTACATTTTAAACTGACGAATAATCGATTTTATTTCGATTTAGATTTTTGATTGCTGTAATGTCTGTTTTCGTAGTCAGCTGATTTTACGGTTACATTAAAAATATAATTTAATGTTTATATTTTCTTTATTTAAATAAAACACGGAAGGATATCCGAATGAAATTTTATAAAACTGTGGCTGTCCCACATTCCTGTATGCTAGTGAGACATGGACTCTTGGTAAAAGGGACGTGCAAAGGATTCAGGCAACCGAAACGAAATTGAGGGACGCAAGGTTGTTCTCTCTTGGATCGGAGAAGGAACGGGGATATTAGACGTGATTTAAGCATTGTATCATTGCACCAGAAGATTGAAGAGCACAGAAGGAGATGGTGTGAACACTTGAACCGCATGCCTGATATCCCTCTACCTGTGGCTGCCTTGGGTTATCACCCTACTGGGAAGAGAGATGTCGGTAAACCGATGAGGAGATGGGTCCCGGAACACGTCTAAGGCGCGGAGTGGTGATTTTATTTATGTAAAACAATTTTAATTTTAAATAAATTATCTTGTTTTCTTTTTATTTGTATTTGTTCTTTAATTACCGTATTATATATATTCATGTTTTCACAGTTATTCATTCTGTGACCTTCCAACGTTTTTGTATGTTTTTTTATTAATTTAAAATTTTTAGTGTCTGGAAATTGATGTTTATTATTTAGACAGTGTGTGTGTGTGTGTGTGTGTGTGTGTGTGTGTGTGTGTGTGTGTGTGTGTGTGTGTGTGTGTGTGTGTGTGTGTGTCTTTAAAAACGCTTTGCGATGTTGACGGAATCAATCTACTAGTTTTTTTTTTCATCTGCCCTACGTAAAATGTATTGCAATCTGGACATTTTATTTTATATATATATATTTTTTATTGTAAACGTCCAATTTAGTTTAAGTATTATTTTGTTAAAAACTATATTATCTGTATTATGTATACTAATTCTATTTTGTAATTTTGTGATTCTATCTTAAGTATTACATTCCTTAAGACCTCAAAAATTTTACCTGTGTTACTCTAGCAGCTTTCTCTTACAGTGTCCTTCTTATGATACTACTTATTTGTTAATATATATATATATTCGTTATATTGTACTTATCTTCCTCGTAAGGTGTTTCATAATCCAAGTATTCAATCAAAATTTATTCAATTACCTTCGTACTCTACACAGTCTTCGTTCTCACCCGACAACTTCGTAACAATCCCATTGCTTTGGTTTATATTCTGAGCCTAGCATATACAGGCTGTGCACTGCTTTTTCTTAACGTTATTACCTGACACCAACATATAACAATGTGTTCGGGTATACTGAAAGTCCCACTCTCAGACAAAGAGTTAAATTCCTATTTCATTCACACCAAGCCTTTCCGTTTCCTTACAATGCCGTCTACAGAAATGTTCAATAAAGCCTAGAACATACTACAAAAATAAGTAATAGATATAAGTGGAAATTCTTTCTTAAAAGCAAAGGTCATGGCTTTCTCCAGAGTGGAAACTGTAAATATGAGGTCAATTTAGAAGACAGAACATTGGATCAAGGAACGCCTTTTACATATTTGGCTTGTGATATTTTCTTCCATTATAGCAAACCGCACATCACAAAATTGGAAGCTTTAATACTATAACCTTACGTAGAATAATCGGCCGATGGTTAAAATAGTAAAACAAGAAATGTGACAATGTCAAAATTCTTAACAGTGAATGTTAATATATGACAGTGAAAGGCTCTAACCGGTTAAGATATTCAAAATCCCCTCTCTGGGAACATGGAAAGAAATTTTGTTGTCTTAATTCTTATCACGAAAAACACCTTTTCCTAAATGTTTAGCCCTGTATGGCATCCCTAGCCCTCACAACCCTTAAAACGTGATTTATCGAAAAATATTTTTCTCCGTACCTTTATCTCGGATTGGGCTGAAATTTTAATTGTAGCTAGATGCTTTGAAGACAAATAACCTTGATTTTTGCAATTTCTTACGACTAAAAAGTGACTTTTTGGCCCAAATATTTTTTTAAACCTTAATTACTCGAGCCCCAATAGAGTTGTTAGTAGGTTACCACGCTTCCTCCAGAGCTTATATTATGCAAAATTTACTACCTTAAAATTTTTCAAGGTTATTTGTCTTCAAAGTATCTAGCCGCAATTAAAATTTCAGCCCAATCCTAGATAAAGGTACTGAGAAGAATTTTTTTCGAAAAATCACGTTTTTAAGGGTTGCGAAGGGTAGGGACGCCTTAGTGGGCTAAACATTGAGGAAAAGATGTTTTTCGTGATAAGAATTAAGACACCAGCATTTCAGCCCATGTTCCCAGAGAGGGGATTTTAAGTATAATATCCGGCTAGAGCCTTTAGACTACTACAAAAGTAAAAGGAAGAAAGGCCTGAGCACGAGATATGACGATTTTGAGAAAGTCTAAAGGACGAGGAGACAAATAAAAATGAACAAATAAAAGAAGAGATACTCAACTTGAATCTAAGAAACGCCACACGGCGGTTCATTTAAATTTAAGCCGATAGTAGTGGCAGTGGCGACGTTTTGTAATCACTAAAGTGATTTGTTTTCTGTACACATTTCTTGAGAACAAGTATATAAATTCACTTGGAATTTTTTGTGAATTCGTACTATAGTCTTTACAAAACCTAGCAGGTATTACTTCCTAGATTTAAATAAAGAAGTAGTAGGTGCTGTAGTAGGTAGATTGAAATGAAAGTAGTATAAAGTGTCCCCCAAAGTACTGGAGAGGATGAGTAATGCCTTATGGTCTCATTCCTTGATGAAGGGAAATATCCACCCGAACCTCCAAGTGGTGGGGGATGGCCAACACCTACGGATGGCTAACGTGGCTCTGGATACCGAGTAACAGCCGGTATAAGCTGTCCCTCCTCTACTTATCATTATCAAGTAGAGGTTAGGGCACCCTCTTGCCCTTGGGGTGAGAAATTGCCCCTAAAGACGACTTGACCTTCCATTGGTCAAGGACGTAGGATGTGGGAGGCAAAGAGAAATTACCTTATTACAGGCCTTATGGATATCTCAATAGGGAAAACTGATCTCATTAGTCTGGTAAGACAGCCAGTTTATGGGAGAACACCCAGACAGAAAATCGGGCTGGACGTTAAGCCTAAAGGTGGCAGCCCCACCATACGTCTTACCCTGCGATATGCTAGTAACATATCCAGGGGACATATTCACTACTAAATTGACTCAAATAAGGACTAGCCGGACGGAATAACAGTTGCTGACCACAGCTGTGAATAAAACGTGAGCTGAATATTATGAATATACTCGACAGGATTGCCTAGTCTCGGGAGAATTTGTGGGAACATTTTTGCCAAATGGATGACTGCCGCATCCCCAAACAACTATGGAAATATAAGCCGAGGGGACGGAGAAGTGTAGGACGTCCGAGGAAGCGCTGTAGTGACCAGTTCTAATTTTTGCCTATTTGGGACCAGAAAAAACCATCCTTGGTTTAATCCTTGAAGATGATGATGATGATGATGAAGTAGTAGGTGCTGGTTTGGAAGTCAATGAGCAGAAAATAAAGGAATCGTTTTTGGAGAGAAGAAGGAAGGTTTACACCACCAGCTTTGAATTTGAAAAATGCCAACCCGAGAAAGTCTTATCTTTTAAACATCTGGGCTTTACTGAATAACATTGTAGATCAGTCACAGGAAGTTCTGAAGAGAAGTTCAGCTGGCAGCCCTTCATAATTATCGCTAAGTAAGATTTTGAGAAGTCATTTGATGAGAAGGAAAACAAAGCTAAAACTGTACAAAACACTCATCCGACCTATCGCATCGTGACCTAGTTCACGTGCTAGTGGCACGTGGAGTTTCCAGTCGAAAACTTGGGAACAACTTGACAGTTTTGAAGAGAAGCCGTGTGAAGGACAGTCGGTTCGACCGAGGAACACAACAAAAGGTGGCGTAAAATAAATAACCAATAATTATGTGGAATACGCAAACTCCACCCCATTGTCAGTATAGATAAAAATGCAGGGAATAAAATGTTATGATCGTATATAGTGTATATTACAACGGTACATTTTTGTGTATATTGGTTGCAAATACAAATTTATTTGTGTTTGAGGAGCCCCACGTTCTTGGGACGTCAAAATTTTATAACACTACAAATTGATATTTATTTAATGGAATTTAAATGTGTGTGTTATTTAACATAACAAATTCAATTTAATTTATTGAATTGATTTCAAGGGTGTAATCGTAATAAGAAGATGATACGTTATTTAAGTTTAACATTGTTCCATAATTTATTTATTAAACAAAATCTTTCATATCGCATATTAAACATTGACTCATTATTATATCGTTTGTATGACGTTTTCGTACATAACGTATTGCTAACAAATAACATACACAAGTTATACACAAATCTTATTATCTAATTTTAATTACTTTAAAATATTTATTTTGCTCTCGGCTTACTCATTGTGTGCTCATCTTTTTGCAATTGCTGATTCATTAGCTTCAAAAATGAATATACTTCTATTTAAATTTCTTTTATATTACTTTGTTTTAACTTTCTACTGCATATGCATTCTCCTTTATCATCAAAGACTTTACTAATTACGTTAATTCAAAATTTAAATATTTCTCTTATCATTTACGTTACTAATTACTAAATTTGATACAAGAAATATTATTCTAATTTTTATTCTGCTTTTACGTTTATGTATAAGTTATTTATTTTAATACTGGTTGAATGTCTTTCATTCCAACTTTAATTAGTTTCTTTCAAATGTCTATAATTACAATGGTTTTTTTATCACCTCGTTAGACGTGGTTATTCATCTGTACGTTTTCCTTCTGGTCCTCTGGTCGTGTCCTCTGTGTCCTTCTGGTCCTCTGGTCGTGTCCTCTGTGTCCTTCTGGTCCTCTGGTCGTATTCTCCTTGTCCTTCTGGTCCTCTGGTCGTGTCCTCCGTGTCCTTCTGGTCCTCTGGTCGTGTTCCACTGCATGTGCTGATTAATAGTCGTCTCGTCTCACGTCATATGCTGCCGGTGCGTCCACAGACCTCATCGTATGTATACTGCGTCTCTGGTTGGACATCTAGTTTGTCCTGTGACTCTCACTATAGATGTGAATTGGCGTCGTTGTCTGACATAGCCTTCTGCGGCAATGGTTGAATCGAGAAGAAAAAACTTTATTAGCGCGACCTGGTATTTATAGTCAGGTCGTGCAAAAATTTCTGTCTGAACAATATTTGACCTGTCAGATTCTGTCGAAAAGCGTCACTTTCCCCACTCTGGTTCAAGTCACAATTTTCGCCTATTTTCGCGAATTACGAAGTTTGTTTCACATCACTCGATGCTCAATCGATCACTAATTTTTATGTGATTACTATACGTAAATTGCACTTCTTTATGGTACTCACAAAAAGAGTTATTCATTTTTTACGTATAGTAATTGCACTTTTCGTCACATCTGTACGGTTTTTTAACACTTTATTAACCTAGAATTTCTATACACTTTGGTGTCTTTTGTTTTATCCTATCGTACATAGTTTTCTTATAATTAAAATAAACATATAACTATTCTACTTGAAAAGGGTTGGTTACATTTCAGGAACGGACAGGTTTCACACACACCAACAAAATACGCGCGTACACAACGCTAGCGACAGGTGTGTCGAAAATGGATGTCCATGCATGAATTTGCGAACCCTATTTTTTACTACGATCCAGCTTATGCAATCTGAATCATGTTTATTAATTTATATTTATTTATTTTTATTATTTATTTCATTTATTTTGGCAATGCACAGTACCGTTAATGTTTGTACTGTTGCAATATATTAGCACGGCAGCTAAAGAAAGTATTTCAGGGGGCACTGATAACAGAGGAAAGGTCTTCCTAGAAGCAAAATGAGGAATGCCGTTGAGAAAGACATTAGAAAATTGGACACCACTACGTGGCAGATAAGATCCACCTGGGCTCCTGTGCAGCCCAATCCAGATGTTTGTGCTGGGCCACCTAGCACCTGACACCTAGGCAGTGTCAGATGAAGAAGAAGAGGATGTATTTAAAGCATATTTACAAAACGTACTGTAATTATCAGCTTTTATTTTGAGCTGGTACTTTAAAAATGTAATTTTGTTTTTCATGTAAAAACTAAAACTTAAATTAAAACAAATTTTCTTTAAATTTTTATTTCTTCTAGGGCAATTCTAGTGCATTTTACTAATTAGCAACCCTAATAAGATTTTACTAACATGTCGAAAACTTGGCTCAATAGTTTAAAAGTAGTGGAATATAACTAGATTACAAAGTACAAAGTACTTAGTTAGTGGGACTTCCATTAAAATTACATAAGAAGAAGAAGAAGAAGAAGAAGAAGAAGAAGAAGAAGAAGAAGAAGAAGAAGAAGAAGAAGAAGAAGAAGAAGAAGAAGAAGAAGAAGAAGAAGAAGAAGAAGAAGAAGAAGAAGAAGAAGAAACCATTATTTTTAATAATGTACTGTATTAAAAATATAGTGATGGGCTCATTAATTATTATATTCCCATTTTATCGTAGTTCAGTTATATGGCTGAAGTAACTAACACATCGTTTACCTTCAACAGAATACTTTATCAATCACACCGATACAACAAATGGAACAAAACAATCTGTAACTAATCACGTTTAGCAGTTGGCCGGACACGCTTAATTTGAAAAGACGAATCGATCGATAGATCGATGATGTAAAGAAAACATTCTAAACCGATTCTAGCGGTGCCGCGCCTGTTGTGTCGTTGCGAATACAGCGCGCGACCAGATGTGGTCGTGTGTTGTATCGTGTGCCTTACACCGTGAATCATCGTGTATGCAGTAAAAGGTCGACAAAGAGCGAGGCGAGTGAGCCAGAGAAAGGTGGAGGGTCGGGTGGGTGGTGTTCTTATGAGTATACACTTGTATACGTGTCCTTGAGCTGTGTACTGTGTTTCTACCGCTCTCTTTCAGTCGCATTAACCGCCACCAAGTTGCAACATGATCTTGCTTATTTTTATAATTACCCTATTGTATTTAGGTTAATACTTTTATAATGACAATAACATTATTGGGTCCAACACGTATATCAGAGATGCAATCAGAACAGACAATAAAGGCAGTACAGACACATAAGATTGAGAAAAATCTTCAAACATCGAAGGAAAGGCAGAGTATTAAAACAATACAGTGAACATTTTTAACATACTATTTATAGGCTACGGGTAAACCTTCTGTTGGAACTGATTCCATCGTAATATTTATGTCGCCTGATGTCTGGATTCCTAGAATCTGGGATCGTCCCCAGAAGCTGTCAGTGGGGATGGAAGCGGTCCTAGTGACGAACACCTGTTACCAGGTTAAGCGAGTTACCTTGTTCTGAAGTTACACCTGTTTTTCTTACACTTCAGAACAGACCATCTCCACAATATTTGCAATTTTCCTATTCTTCTTTCTTCCTTTTTTCTTGTTTCGTTTTGTTTCCTGTTCATTTTTTTCATTTACATTAAATTTTTTATCAGCTTTTCGCACCCGCATTCTGTCGATTTGCCGTAATAGCACTTTACAATTTCCACTATATGTTTTAATCCCAAAGAACTAAGCACATCCAGTTTTCCCACTGCACCTTTATTAAATGATGTAACTGCATCATACACCCCTATTTTTAGTGTTTTGATGCCAACAAAAATAGTTTTTGGGAGTCTTTTCCAAATCACCACGTTGAATGATTCATTTGGGTTCTGGGTCTTTCCCAAACAGCATTTACTCAAAATGGTTTCATTAGAGACGTCTTTAAAAATTGGTTATAATTGATTTAAAATTGTTTCAGAAAAGGAGTGTGTGTATAAGAAGTGTATATAAAAACGAAGGAGCCTTGATGAATGTTCAAACTCCTGACGCAACGCTCAGTAGGCCCAATTGACGCAAATTTTCTGTGCACGAATGTGTTATTTTTTTTAGTAAGGTTAAAATTTTTTAACATGGACATGTTATACATCATTTTGATCAGAACGTTCCAGGCTATAATAATGAACAGAAAACTGAAAATCGCCCAAAAATTATTTTTTTGGTTGTAAGGTCCCCCCCTTAAATTTAAATTTATGAAATTTAAATTAATTACTTTAAACAGAACTTCGTGCATTTCTGTATCAGTTTTAAGCGATATTACGAGACACGACAGAGAGCAACAATTACGTAATAATTATCAGTTAAATAGCATTTACTATACGGCACAGTACTTCGCGGTAGCTACGTACAAGTTGAGTTGGATTTTATCTCCACTACATTCGACGTGATACCCATATTGTTATCAGTACAAACGTTATCAGGCAGAGAGTATTTGTGTAAATACTGTTTATGATGTAATGTTATGTACATACAGTGTTCGTTACAGTTTTGTTACTTCTTATTATTAATCGATCCTAATCACTCACAGCGTTATCTAATTTACTATCGATTATCTCTCCGATTAGGCGTTTATCCCAAAATAGACCGTGTTTATCTGATATTTACTGACCGGTTTAACAATCCAATTATTAACGCTATACAGACGTAGTATATCCAGACTGAGACGCTGGACTTGACAAAGACCGTTTAGCGCGTAGTATTCGCTCGTGTAAGCATCGAGACGTGAACTGTGGTGTCACTAATACGCAACCTACAGTCAGTCCAGTTTAGACGTGTGCTAACTAGTATTTGAAAGTAACAGGTACGAACGAAACCGTTCAAAAAAAAACACGTACAAATACCTGTTATTATATATGTATTATATATATACCTGTATTATATAATTTGTTATAAGAAATAAATTGAAACTAAAAATGTTAACAGTGTTACTTTACACTGCGACTTTATTAAGCTGTTACTATTTAAAATAAAATAAGGAACAAGACAATTTATAGGCCTAGCTCCCTTTGGGCACACTAATTTAAGTTTTCACTAGGAGTAAACAAACTGACGTAGATTTAATATTAAATTATTGATTCCATTTTGGTTAGACAAACCAGTTGCGAAACTCACGCAATGAAATTTAGAGTACACGTAATAGCAAAATAAAGAATGTCAAAAAATGTACGTGATTTGTGCAGTGAAGTTAAAATCATCTCCGAAATCACATTAACACGAAATACTATATGCGCTATCAGCCACTCTGTAGGTTATAATACAATATAATTCGCTTTTTCAAAATTTACAAGTTGGTGACTACTATAATATATAATTTGTTATTATAATCTGTATTATATATCTGCATAACACACGAGAATAAATTTAACATCAGTATGAATTTTTTCATTTATTAAAAACAGCTTCGTCTCTTTGGCATAGAGATATTCTGAACCTCGCTGTTTTGCTTCGTTTCGTACTTGTATGGCAATCGGCAGATGCGCAGAATGAAGTATTCAGCACCAAAAAGTGACTGTGTATTCGTGTACTTGTAATACTCGTAGTACTCGGTCACTTGTTTATTCGTAAATTGCGTGGGGTGCCCCATGACTCGGAACTGCGAGGCCGCGAGTAATCGGAACTGATATTTCGACTTTTCAGTTATCGTTGAATCGGAACAGGTATTTCACTCTTATATACGTTCCACAAAAACATCGTTCCAAAATATCTGTTATAGATATATCGGCCCACCTCTAGTCCAGTAGTCATACGAAAATGGGGTAGACACCTGACACCTGACCGGTTCAGTTTAAAGACGTGAGGTTTACAAACATCTCGTTGTGAGGCCAGAATACTTTTACATTCTTTCGCTCGTGCGCAAAATAGACTTGTCCACTGTTTCACAGGACGTACGGTGGTTGTAGGTAACGTAGTATAGGCCCTACATTCATTTCCTAAACTTTCTGTAACGAGAAAAATATTTGTGATGCTCACAGATATCAGCTGTATCTATATCTTATTATACAGAAAGTACTTCTATGTTTGACATAAATAGTAATAAAGTAGTTTATTAGCGTGTGAGTGAATGTTTTAAACAATAATGTGAAAATACAAAGGTTTTTTTAAAATATATAAACACTTGGTATGTTTCACAGTTCTTATTTAAATCTAATGAATTATTTATTTAGAGTTAAATAAAAACTGTGACACATAAGTGTTTATATATTTAAAAAAAAATACCTTTGTATTAATATGTTTCACCAAGTGTCCAATGAGTCATCAATTAATATCGGGAATTATGTGAAACGTATATTAACATGTCGCGGCATTTATACAACTCTACCCTATTTGGAAATCAAGAGAAATATCAACTGAAACTAAGCTACGCATCTTCAAGACCAATGAAAAGCTGTTTTGTTCCGTAGGAGCAAGACTTGGAATGTCACAATGGAAATTACCAAGTGTCGGCAGGTCTTCGTCAATAGGTACCTGAGGAAAATACTTCAAATTTTCTGGCCAAAAATTGTTTCAAATAAAGATATCTGGAAGAGGACAAACGAGGGCCCCATTACCACCCAGATCAAAAGGAGAAAATGGAGATGGATTGGGCATACCTTGTGAAAGAACCAAAATGCAATTGATCGACAAGCTCTCTTTGGAACCCTGAGGGAAGAATAAGACGAGGAAGACCAAGAATCTCGTGGAGGAGAACTGGCGTGGTAGTAGTAGTAGTAGTAGTAGTAGTAGTAGTAGTAGTAGTAGTAGTAGTAGTAGTAGTAGTAGTAGAAGTAGTAGTAGTAATAGTAGTAGTAGTAGTAGTAGTAGTAGTAGTAGTAGTAGTAGTAGTAGAAGTAGTAGTAGTAATAGTAGTAGTAGTAGTAGTAGTAGCAGTAGTAGTACCAGCGGCAGCAGTAGCAGTAGCAGTAGTAGTAGTAGTAGTAGTAGTAGTAGTAGTAGTACTGCGACAGGACTTGAAGATTTTAACGGAAGTATATTTACAAAAATAGTTTGCAAATTTATATATTGAAAAACAAAGTCTTCAAACGATAAGAAAAATCGATTAGAAAAATTACAAGAATCGGTTATTTTAAAGGTACTTTCCTCCTGCGTTTGAAGACTATTCTCGTGACGGCTAGGACCGGTACTCGAAGGTCCCGAATCGTTTGAGTGTTTTCTTATTTGACTCCACCTGGTTAAAGAACGCAAAGCAGCTCCTCGGAAAATCCGGACAGATGGCAACTCTACTTTTGCTGAAGGGGCCGGAGGAACGCAAGACGCAGGGTTAGTCACTGACATAGCATAAAATTAAATCGGTAATGTCGCATTAATGCGGCAGATACTTTCTCCTCTTTCGGTAATGAAAGAGAGAGAGAGAGAGAGAGAGAGAGAGAGAGAGAGAGAGAGAGAGAGAGAGAGAGAGAGAGAGAGAGAGAGAGAAAGCAAACAGCGTTAATCTAATTGCCGACGCGGTACGTGGGCGTAGTAAGCTGAGAGGCAAATGCATCCTACCGGCGACAGGTTGTGTACGGTTACGTAACACGTACTGTCCAGCGCGGACGTGTAAGTAATTGATTAACGGCGTAACACGACGACTTACGTAATTAGACGGTATCCGCAGCCCAGCCAGTATTACACGTGTGAACAGCTATGTCTAGGAAAAATATTGCCTCATCTGTGGCAACAACGTAATAGCAAAGAATATGGTACAACTTACAGCTCATGGAAATAGTATGCCATGGACATAGGGAAAAAAGCATTAATACCAACCAAATGGACCTTCGGCAAATGAAGCATCAGCAGATGAGTCTGGAAGAGAAACAATAACAAATGGCCGAATAAGAGAAATTATAATAGATACATGCACGGCCGCCATCAATTATGTTAAAATTTAATTCACTTCTCTGCGGGCCCACTACAGACGTTACGGTCTCACCGTTGTTGATGGGAGGCGGGTCAGGGCTTGCCCTGGTGGTCGGGGAACTACGCAAGCAGGGTACGCCCTGTCTGTGCCACGGCCGGCATCGGGAGTGGATCCGGGGTAACCGGGGCACATTACCGATGTATTGGGTTGGACTCGAGGTTGGTCTGTGATTCCGGCTGTGAGGCGTCGACTCTGTGTCCGCCTTGTGCGGTGGAGTTGGATGCTACTTTCTGCTGTTAAATCCTAGATAGTAGATATTCCGTAACCCGTGGAGAGTTAGAGCTGCACGTCTCAATCCCAAGGGTGCTGACCACAACATCGTCAGGCGCCTGGTCAGCGTTCAGAACAATAAACCTCCAGCTCGACGGAGAGACGGAGATGGTATAAGCAGAGGCTTGAAACATCTCCAATATCCTTAGAGTTCCACCGTTGGAGCCATCTCCTGCTCTTGACACCCTTACTTTCCAGGATTTTCTCGGTCTCTTCCGTTTTTACAATGAAGAGGAATCCACTGCATCACTTTTTATGGAAGTCTCTCTTCCACCTTCCTTTGAATATGGGCATTTCATATCAACCCATGTCTCTTAATATCATCATCATCATCTCGGCAACACAACATAGGCAAGGTCCCGTTCCCACTGGCCTACATTCAAACGCTTGTTTAGGAACACGCGCGTCTACCATGCGTTCCACATGGGCTTCTAGTTCTGCCTGTATTCCTTTATTCCATTCATATCCGACTGGATAACTTCAGGTCCTTCTTTATATCATCGTTTCATAGACGATCTCTCAAACTGCATCCCTTAACTGCCCTTTTAAAAAGTTCATTTCCGAGGCCTGTATTTTTTAAATATCTTTTTACAGGAAAAACCATGTTTCACATCCATACATTAAAGCTGGCACAGCAATGATCATATAGAACTTTAGCTGTGTCACCCTCTGCGTTTTGTTCTTCAATAGTCGTCTTATTGTTCTACAGCTATAACTAAATTTATTTAACTTTGTCTCGATATTGTTGTCTTTCCTATATGAGATATCACCATCCAAATAATTAAAATGTGATAGTTGCTTCAAAATACTACTTTTCCTCTTACAGGGGTCTTCCCTAGGGAGGCCATTTTTTTTCTCTTAAAAACAATAATTGTTAACGGTGAATTGTTTTTGCCATAGAGATCTTAAAGTTGTATTTCTGGCAGATTGTATGCAAATAGACCTTTTTAACTCATTTCCACTCTTCCCTATAATTATTTGGTCATCTGCGCACAGTAATGAAATACTGAACACTTGCAATAACTGCTGTAGCGCGTGCTACCTAAGTTACATCAAAGATATTAGCTGAAAAAGTAGTATGGTTTATTAAACGTTTCGTGTTTCAGAGCTTAATCTCTATCTGCTACATTTTCTTACGGGAAATATCGTCACGCTTGACGTCATTTTGATTGACGTTGTGAATATCATCACAGGGCAAGGTGCTGCCTGTTCCGCCTCCAAAGAGGTACCCAGGAATCTCTTGCTGGGTCTCTACCCACACACCTGTGTCCTATACATTCGCACTTACAGCCTTGTTTGGCCGCGGGTCTGGAATCTGACAGTCCTTCTAAGTGTTCTTTCCACCGTTGTTTGTAATCTTGTAATTTTTCATTACAGTTAAAATCTAGTAACTCTTCTCTTATTCTTAAACCGTCAAGTTTAGAACACTTTTAACTCCTCTTAAGAATGCTATTTCTGAGGCCTGTATTTTAGTGTCTTGTTTTTTGTTGTTGTTCATAATTCACACCCATAGGACAGTACAGGGACTGCAGTAACTTTATAAAACTATAATTTTGTATCTCTACGTACCTTGATTGACAGATATTTGTTGAGATATTGTACAATTATGTTTGACAGCTATTCTTGTTCCGTTATATAGGCCTTGTGTAGTTCTTATAAGTTGTTTAAGGTACGGTATATCCGTTCTTTTAATATCTGCAGCAACAAATTTCTATCTATTGTAAAAATTTCATCGTGAATATTCTGAACGTAATCCCAACGGTATCTGATTGACAGATATTTCAAACAGAATTATCACTGTTGCACACCACTATAGAAAAATTATTCCGCATAGCGCTTTCAAGCTTAACAGCTCATCGTGAGATCGGAAATCTGACGTCAGAAATTTCCGATCTGCCGATGAGCTGTGAAGCTTGAAAGCGCTAATCGGAGAATTTTTCTATAGCGGTGTGGAACAGTGATTCTGTTTGTGATTATAACCACTAACACAACTTTCTTAATTAAATGACAGATATTTTTTGACATATTCTACAATTATTTTTTACAGCTATTTTTGTTCCATTATATAGGGCTTGTGGTTACGGACAGACAGTGGTTGACGTATAAGGAAGCAGCAAGCAGCCAACAGTAACGGTGCGCTGCGCCGATGCGTCACTACGCAGTCGCCACAATGACCTGGCTGTCGTCTCAGACTGGCCGGCGACTTGTCTTTGCCTCTGCCACCTGACCACTGTCCACATTACTTACTACTCGCGCTACGTTTTAATTGCTACGTTTCCGCTTCTTTATTAAAATAATAAACCTTTCCCGTTAAATGGTGCTATGTTTCATCATCGTTTATTCCTCATACACACAGCGGTCTACTTCGTTCCCCGACGTTTTCCGATTTCCACCTGTCTCGGTTATTATCAACCGATCGGTCTCAACCTCATTTTCTTTCAATTCAGCGTCTACTGCCTGTCTTCAGCTTTTTCTTGGCCTGCATAGTCTTTTTCTTCCATACAGTTGCCATTGTAGGATCTGTTTTGGGATTCCCTATTCGTCATTGTATACTCCTGACGCCACATTTACTCGTATTCGTAACGCCCGGTGGCAGATTATCCATAACCCTAGGGTATACTGCACCACCGGGCACCAGCTGTCAGTGGGGCACCATCCAGCTGAATTAACTAAGCGGATAAAAGCTTATATGATCACATTACGCAGTTGTTTGATTTTCTTACGCAGTTAGGCTATTAACCATGGAGTATGTCGAGTTGGAAAATCAAGCAATAGCTCTTATAGACGTTTAGTCGAACGATTTGAATAACGATCTTCTAATATAATTGAAGCACTTTGTGCCACGAGTACAATTTCAAGAAAGAGGTTTTTTCAAATCGTTCGAATGAAGATGATAGATTCCATGATACTTCAGTTTGTCCGCTCAAAGTATTAAACTGGATTATTGATTGTAAAATGAGTGATTTAGGCCCATTTCCGAATATATACATTATAGACACATAAGTCTAAACGACACATAATTTAATCTCAGCTTTTAAGTTTGTGTTTGTGACTTCCGTAGAAATCTACAGGTCTATAATGCTCTTCCCAAACTGATAACAATGAATACATTTTTTTTATTTGTAAACAAAGCTTAGAAACGTTTTGAAGATGATCTAAAATTTACAACGAATATTGAGAAATATTCATTTTGCCAAATTATTAGAGATACCCAGTTATTTAAAAATGTGAAAATACGATATTACAGTACAGTAGTGAGTTCAGAATGCCTATATCCAAGTGAATGTCTAGCATTGAGTTATAATTTAGGCAAACAAGAAATATTAGGAAAATATTAGGCCCACGAAAAACTTCATAAGGTTGGAAATTACGAAGTACTGATGAAATGTATCAAAGTATAGAAAACATAACAGAAACAATGAGAAAAAAAACAATGTCCGACTATTATTTTTTGAACATTTATATAGAATGGAGGACAATAGGTTAACAAAGCAGATCTTCAAATATCTGTGGGGGGAGAAGTCAACATCAAGTTGGATTAAAGAAGTCCAAAAGGATTTAGAAAAAAATAATATACAAGCAGAAGAAGCAATTGAAAGAGAAGTTTTTGAGGCAAAAGTGATAAAAATGGAAGGAGTCCAAGCTACGTGAGAGTAAAACGCAGGTTCAGAGTGGACTGAAGACAGGAAGAAGAGACACAGTGAAAAGATGAAAGAGTATTGGAGAAACAGAAAAGAACAAAGAATAAAGAATTGAAATTGGCATGTGGTCCTTAGATGGCCTATACAGAAAAAATACCCAGTACATACCACGCGAGCGCGCTAGAGAGAGAGAGAGAGAGAGAGAGTGTGAGGGGGGGTAATTGATCGATACGTAAATACAGCACTTGCTGAATAGGATAATTTAGTTTCTGCGTGTCTCAAGTAAACTAAATCAGCGGTACATCGCCATGTGAATTAAGTAGTTTTCAAACTCTTAATAATAATACTTTCGGAAACTAACTGCAGTTCCAAGTTAATTTTTGAACCACCCAACTACGGTATTAAACCTAAAAGTGCACACAATCATTTCTGTATTAGCGCTGACGAACAGATTTATAGGGTACACAGTCACACAGACTGTGTGGCGCACTCGACTGGTTGCGAAACAGTACCAGGTGGAATGTAAGGACACGGTAATCAGTCGGCCGAGTTTTATTAGTTTTTCCTTGTTAGCATCTGTTGCCACTGGATCCTGTTCATAACGCGCAGCACTCACCGTTGTCTCTTTGTTACGCGAGCAGCGACCGATTTGTAATTACCAAGCTGGGCTACTACCACTCCGGCGGTACAGACCGTTCCGTGAAGTGACACGAATACTTTCTTCAGCACACGTTCTTCAGATAAAATATAGAAATAATCAGTGTTAACATATGTATGAAAACACTTTTTTCCAAAGTTTTTCTTCAATGTTCCGTAAGGCGAAAAAAATCATGTTTGAGATAAGGGCTGATTCTGACTGTACTACCCGCAAAACATGAAGAAAAGTAATTTTCCAAAAATTGTCTGTGTAGAATTGTTTCTATAGCGAACGATGACTGCCGCAAATTCAAACAGATCAAATAATATTTTAATATGTGCCTGAGTTGTAGAGGACTCACGGCCTATTGATTTCGGTGAAGATCGGTTAAGGAGGAGGGGTAGTTTACCTGCAAAGTTTTACGTTTTAACAAGAATAATGTACTTCATTTTGATAAATTAAGTATCCTGAAAAGAAGGTCACATTAATCCACTGTAGAAGGGTAGATGAAATATCTATAAATGAAAAGTGTAGTTGTAGGGGGAAGGGGAATTTCTATAAATGAAAATGATAGTTGAAGGGAGAGTGGATAATTTTTTATATGTGTACTACGTTATCGGGAACAAAGAAGTAGTTTTTGTGGAAATATTTCATTTCAATTTGTCAAAAATCAAAACTCGATTTACAAGGAACACACCTAACTTGCTAGAAATTATCGAACCGAATGCACAAGTAAATGATTTTAAATATAAATCTTAGAACATGGAAATCATGTATGGTTCTCCATACCGATTTTTTACTGTTATAATTGACAGCCTCTGTCATAGGTGTAAATGTTATACAGTCAAAACATTAAGGTACAGACAACAATATAAACTAAAAAATAAACGTAAGCTCTCACGGCTGGTATTGTCTTTAACATTAAAATTAACCGGGCTCGTAAGCCGTTGATTCAACGTGTCTGTACCCACGACGGACCGTCTTCATTGGTGCGTGAATAGAGGTACAGATTAACCCGCGTACGACTAATTTGAAGCCTAGTCGACTATAATATATATTAATTTTAATATTAATATAAACTAAACTGAAGTGAATATAATAAGTGGAATTTACGATAAAAACGATAAACAATACTAAACAACGATATAACCGATATAAACAATATAATGATTATTAACTGATACACTTATAATACACAACGTTTATCCATTTTGTCTTGTCTTTTACCATCGCGATTTCTTTCTTTTAAGAAACACCATGCACCCGTGACAGGGACGTATCTACGAGGGGGGGGCGGACGAATGGGACCGGACTCCTCCCCCCAGAGGTTAGAGAAAGTTGACAAGAAAGTTTTGTTAATCTCTTAATTTCTAGATTCTTTTATTGTTTTTTCAGCTGTGTTCGCAAATGTAGTAGTAACTCTTTTTTAAGTATACGAACAGACTTATAACACAGCTCATCTGCTTATACGTTTTAACTACGAATTATAGGAAAATCAATTCAGTGAACCCGGAAGAAATTGTTAATGAAATGGTCAAAAAGTTAAGGCGAATTAAACTCTAAAATATTTTGAAAGAATATATTTTTTACGTTCTTGGTTTACCTTTGGTTTTAACAAAACTGTAGTTATCACATTTAAATATAAAATGTCATTAAGTATCTTGTAAACAATGTTTCAATAGCACGATATTTTATTGTGTTCTTATCATTTACTTTAGTGGGACTGATTTTATGATGTTATCACCCGTTATTCAGCTATTTTGAAAATTATAATATTAACAAAGGTTTTTGTTCTTTTATATGAAGCCGACAGGACCGGACCCCCTCCCCAAGGCCAAATTCTTGATACGCCACTGACCCGTGTTACCACATGATTCCATGTTTTTCTCGGACTTCCTCTTCTTCTTTCCCGAAGCCCCTTAGTTTGCCATACCCTTTCCGCTTCTCTCTCCTCCGCCATGCTCATCATATATGGAACAATTACAACTCTTCTGTTTGTATTTCGAAGAATCCGGACATGAATAACAGGATTCTTCCCTCTACCCCCCCCCCCCCCCCCGCCTTAGACTTCATATGATGGGGCAGGGAAAATAAGTTGAAAGACAGGAACTTGACAGTCTAGAACTGCCTGAAGATTTACAAAAATTGTAAGTCGCCCGACTCTCGTTTGGGGGGGGAGGGGTTGAACAGAATTTGTGATTTCCAGCTCCGTTCCCCACCAATTCAATTACGCGGGTCAGTTGAAAAGTTTGCGGGGCGACATCGTTAGATTAGCGGGAGATCTAAAATGTTTAGTGTGTCGTAAGATTCGTATTTCATGTAAATGCTTGTTAATTTCCAAATATATTTGTCAATTATTCATTGTTTGCTGGCTGTTTGAAATTCAGGTGTCGCGCGTGTTTTGAAAAACGGACACAATCACGAATTCTTATTAAAAATGGTCTAGCGGCAAAAATAAATTCACAACAAAATGACAATTGTGTTAGGAAACGCTGCACCCTCAAAAACAATATACTAATAGTTCGTATGTGGGCATTCGAGTTTAAACATGGTCATACAAGATCTTAACATGATCCCCGCGTGGTCGCCCCAAAAGTGCAACAATTCCAAGTGCGGCACCCAGGTTGCACAAAGATATTTCACACTGAGTTCTTGACTTAAAATATGATACACAAGCTAATGTGAAGTAGTACCTATGTCATCCTCTCTCAATCACCGGTCTCCCAACACTGTGTACGATATTTTTTTAAATGGTATCTGGGGTTGTTTCACTTTCTGGTTGTCCACTGCGAGGATCATCTTCAGTGCTCGTACGATCATGTTTAACCCGAGAACCCACTTACAAACTATTTTTTTTTGAAGTTGCAGCATCTCCTTACCTTCTCGATTGCGAATTTCAATTGATGCTAGACCGTTTTTAACAAAGAATTCAATCACGGCACGATGTTTGATTTTGTCTATTTTTGGAACATGCGTGACATGTAAATTTCGAACATTTGATGGACTATTTCGAAATTGGTAGAAAGATTTGGAAATTAATACGTGTATATAAGAAATGTGAATATTGCAACACACGAAAAATTTTAGTTCTACCGCTAAACTATAGATATCGCTCTGCGAGCTATTCAACTGACCCTCGTACTTTCAGTACTAGTCTGCCTAATGTGTGACGTGCAGAACACACGTCATACACTGTCGTGTTTCTTTCCGCCTAATGCTCCTTCCTGCAGAATCCGAGTAAAAGTAACTATACTTTCCGATGGACGAGCATAGTTGCGTTGCACTCTGTCAATGGATTGCAGCCGCTTCCTGAATATTTATTTATAATTCAATATCCTGGTACTTTCTAATTAAGCGAGTTATTTTACGTGTCAGTGTACAAGAATTCTGTTCATCAAATGGGAGCAGACTGTTTAACAAACGTAGACATTCCTAATACAATATTCAATTACACAAGGGTAAGCAATTTCTCTATTTGTTCGTTAGGAATAAAGAGATATTTCTTGAATAGCTGGAGTGAAAACTTCATAACTTTCATGTAGTAGTTTGAGGTTACAATCGCCTTAAATTGGTATCCAAGCCTTACGTTATGACACAGCCCCCGTCTCACTGGCATACAGTTGGACTGTATTCAACGTCTTACTACTGGAACAGCCATTATTTGTAGAGTTTTAAATGGTCCTTCCTTTTTTTTGTATATTATATTTTATAATCCGGCTGCAATCTATTTGGTTTTTTAACATTTTTTTTTCCATTAATGGGGAGTTGGCCCATTGCATTAACCCCCAACCTGGAGGACGAGGCAATTTTTAATCAAGGTTTACATCCTTTACCCTTTGATAAATCAATATCCAACTACAAAGACAAGGGGGAAGATTTCATATACAGTGGAATACAAGTAGATCTATGTAGGGGTTAAGATTACGGCTAGGAGGAAGTAAGACAAAGAAATACAATCCAGAATTAATTTGGGAAAGATGGCTATATGTACATTAAATGAAATCCTGTGGGATAAGAAAATTACAGCATAAACTATAACCAAATTATTAAAAACCATTGTAAGCAGTATCATGACTTACAGCTCAGAAGTTTGGACTACTAATACACACATAAGAACAAAATTAATGACACCAGAGATGGACTTTTGGAGACGTTCGGCAAGAGTATCCAGACGTGAGAAGATTAGAAATGAAGTCATTAAGGACAGATTGAATGTAAAAAATTCAATTGTTGATTTTATCCAAACAAAAAAAATTACAATTGTATGGACACAAGAGAAGAATGGGACAGGAAATATTGCCAAGGAGTGTTATGGAATGGACCCCACCAGGAAGAAGGAAAAGAGAAAGACCAACCATCACCTGGATAGAAGAAATTCAGACTATATTGAAAGGACGAGAAATTGAAGAAGTTCTTTGGATGGACAAGCCGCAGTGGAAGATGAGAATTCAATAATTTCTGTAATCTTTGATTCCGAAAAATGTGTAAACATTGTACAGCCAGAAATAATAATATATTTTATATAATAGGCCATCCCTGCGATATTATATTTTATATATCGTTTCACAGATGCTTTTAAATTTCCATAACTTGTAAATTCCATTATGTCGAGTATAAGAGATATCACACTTCAAATAATCTCGGGGAATGTTTTAGTAGCATATTATTCATTTACAGCTTTTCTCAGTTTTTAGCAAATTCGATACTAGTAAGCTGCCTCAGCGACTAATAAAGCTCACTACTTTGAACGAAATGTATTTATTATCACATAAATTTTGATATTAGATAATTTTTTAATTGTGGGATAAATTTCAAACATCCCGATTCATCTACTGTTTCTTCAGTAATAAAATGACAATTGTAGAGCGCACAATCGCACACAAAAATTTCGAAACATTTGCATTTGGATTACTAACATAAACTTTCTGGCACTCTTCTGGGTTTTCACAATTTTTCGAATTTTCTATGTCTTTTTGTAAGCCTTGGGATCCCAAAATCTCCAAACGTTAACACGACATTCAGATATTGGTCAACATTCACTTTAATTTGACGCCCCACATGTGTTTTTACGATTTTACCAAACATTTCACCCAACTATTGGCGACCCTGACGCCCAAACATTTTGAAATTTTCAAAAATGAACACTATATTCATACCGTGGTTAATATTACTTTTAATTTGTTAGCCCGAATTGGTTTTTACGCTTTTTAATAATGTTGACCTCTCACATTTTTGCCGTCACCTTATTTTTTTTAGGAGATCAATCTAAAAACAATAGGATTCATTGTAGGATAAAACTTTAGACACGCATCCCGAGTTTTACGGTTTATTCATATTACGGCTGGTGTACCTCAGGGAAGCGTCTTGGGCCCCCTGCTTTTCACTGTGTACGCCAACGACGTGCCCAAGTTCCCTGGCACCAGGTTGGCCGTGTTCGCTGACGACACGGCGGTGTATGCCGTCGATCGCCTAGCTGAAACGGCAGTTATCTGGCTCCAGGAACAATTGGACGAATACGTTGAGTGGGCAGAGAGATGGAGGGTTGCCATCAACGCGGCCAATAGGACAGCAGTAGTCTTCTTCAGACGCTTAAGTCTCCCAGAAAGACTTTACGTAGGCGATACTCTTTTGCCCTGGTCTCGAGAGGTCAAGTACCTCGGGGTCCACCTTGATCTTCGTCTTACCTGGCGGACACACTCTGCACAAGTAGCCCGCAAGACGCTCCACACAGACACTTGTCCACATCGTCCCGCACAGCCCTCGAACCTGTACGGTTTATTCAGAAGTTTTCGTGAGACATACCCCAAGTAGACAGACAGACTATTCAGACAGAAATGCCAAACGGTCGAGTTGAAACTGAGAACTCGCTTCGCTCGTTCAAAGAAGAAACATTAAGTACTTGTCACGATGTATTTACATGGAAACGTCAATATATAGTTACAAACAGCAGTCGGCAACTCTGCGCCCGCGATCCGATTTGTAATTTTATTTTGTTTTGAACGAATTACACCGCATTGCACCTGCTTCGAAGTACTTTATTATAAAATAGTACACGCTGTTTTAAATTTTACTTTTTTCTAATAAAATAATTACCTACTGTTAGTTTTTTCAATAAAAGGAAATGAAACCTTCATTTATGATTTTAATGTGATTATTTCAAGTTTTACATTTCTGTGCACCTTATAAAAATAAATAATGTTATTGTGGTAAGTTCTTTAATTTAGTTTTATTCAAATGCATTCCCGTTTAACCAATTATTTTGTTTAAAGTTTTGTTAGTTTTAACGTGCATGTGCGTGATGACAGATTGTTGATGACCTACTCCTAATGTGAAAAATGTTCACAAATTTATATGAAAAATACTGCAAAGATTTTTTTTAAATTTGGTGTTCCAAGTCGTTAATTTCTATAATTCTCCGCGACAGTTAATGTTTGTAACGTCCAGCTATTGACCATTGACGAGGTGGTGAGGGGTGCGCCCATCGAACTGGTCCTCAGTTATATATGCGCCCCATAAATTCAAAGGTTGTCTATGACTGGTTACAAAGGTAGGATTATTTTGAGGTACAGAAAGAATTATTACTGTAACCAAGAGAATGCGTAATGCATTACAGAGATACGCCTTATCTTGTCCTCTATAACATTCGTTTTATTGTTACTGACAAACATTGTGCACGCTAATCGCGTTGGCTGTATCAGAATGTATGACTAACGCTACGTGTATGAGTAATGGTCCTGCTGTTAAATTAAGCCCGAATGTTTTCGGTATCGGCTGCTGCAATCAGTCGTCAGACCTCTAACAACAAACAATCACACTGCTTTAAATAGTAACGCTGACAAAGTTAATCTTTGGTACGCAATACAGCACACACAATATGATTAATTTCGTTTTCGTTCTTTCGCGCTTGGAAAAGAAAGAATACTTATCCACACACGCGCGCCCTCGCACACGCACTAAGTAAGCGAATGACAGAGAAGATATTATGTTACGACGGTTTCACCGATCGTCGTATGGTACAGTGGAAACAAAATACTAGACACCAAGCAAGTTGCTAATCACCGGCTTTAATTAATCGCAAATACAGTTTATAATCAATGCGTACAATAATCCGACCTAAATTTGTCCACACGCAATAATAATGTCAACTAATAGAGTCCCGCACAATTATAACACAATGACACCTTCGTCACAATACTTTAAACCTCACTTGAATAAATCGTTACTTAAACTGACCTCTAAGCGGCAGCTGTCGTTGTTTACATAGATAGAACAAGTGTTCCAGAATAATCCATAATGCGCGTCAACACTACTCGAAAACACTAGAGCGTATTTGATTGCGGCCTTGAACACAGTGCGCCGACCGGTATGGTCCGGAATAGCCTCGTTTGTTGGCGCATGTCAAGTGTCACGTACGCACACAAACATTACAGCTGGGATACGTGTAGAACGTGCTATAATGGGGTAACAATATGCAGTACTAGGCTCGAAAACGTCTGGACTGGAGGTATCCACAGAAGAAACAAAATTTTACAGTACGCTTAGATTTTACTTCGGTGTTACTTCAAAAGTCCTTTTTATACCCTACATGAATTTTTGATAGGCCTACTTTATCAAACGTTTCACCGACTTTAATTCCCTAACGTCCACTAATTTTAAATATCTTCAAATATGAACATTATATTCCGATTTGGTTAAAATTCTCTATAATCTGATACCCCCACGGATTTTTGCGATTTTTCCACAATTTTGACCCCTTCACATTTTTGTCTCCCGCCTCTCTATTTGGGGGGGGGGGTCAACTCAAAAGCAATAGGGTACACTTTTAGACAAATACACCAAGATTAACCAGAATGGGTTGATGAGTTTTAAAGTTATCGTCACACATATCCCAATAGACAAATGCCAAAAGGTCGAGTTAAAACTATGAACTCCCTTCACTCGTTGAATTTTGATGATGATAATGATGACGATCATGATGTTGATAAAGATGGTGATGATGATACGAGAGCTCACATCGGAATTTACGAACTATACAGATTTGGCTTGGAATTGTACCTACTAGAGGTGGGCCGATATACATTCGGCGCGCGCGTACTCAAGTACATTCTTCGTTCCTCGTTAATTCTTTCCGTCTCGACCAACCCCGCATTCGTTTTTTCACAGCTAAGTCTACAAGTCGGTGTCTTGGTCTTATAATGGCTACGTTAGCTTTGTTACTAGAGGTACTAGAGGTGGGCCGATATACCTATAACAGGTATTTTGGAACTACATTTTGTGGAACGGGTATAACAGTGACTGAAAAGTTGAAATAGCTGTTCCGATTCAACGATAACTGAAAACTGAAAACTAAAAAGTCGAAATACCCGTTCCGATTTCTCGTGGCCTCGCGGTTCCGAGTCGCGGGACTCCCCTACGCAAATAACGAGTAAACAAGTAAATGAGTACTACGAGTATTAGGAGTATTACGAGTACACGAGTACAAAGCCACATTTTGGTGCTGACTACTTCATTCTGCGCATGTGCCGATTGCCATACAATTACGAAACGAAGCAAAACAGTGAGGTTCAGAATATCTCTATTCCAAAGAGACGAAGTTGCTTTTAATAAATGAAAAAATGCATACTGATGTTACTTTTTACTTCTTTTTGTGTGTTATGCACATATATAATACAGATTATAATAACAAATTATATATTATACTAGTCACCAACTTAGTAAATTTTTAAAAAGCGAATTATATTGGGTTATAACCTACAGAGTGGCTGATAGGCCATATAGTACTTTTTGTTCATGTGATTTTGGAGATGATTTTTAACTTCACTGCACATCTCACGTAAATTTTTGACATTATTTGTGTTACTAATAGCACAATTACGTGCACTCTAAATTTCATTGCCTGAGTTTCGCAACTTAAATCTATGTCAGTTTGTTTACTCCTAGTGAAAAATTAGTATTCCCAAAGGGAGATAGGCCTATAAATTCTTATTTTATTTTAAACAATCAGAATGATCACAGTTGCACACCACTATATAAAAATTATCCCAATTAGCGCTTTCAAGCTTCAGCCCTATTCCAATCTGACGATGGGCTGTGAAGCTTGAAAGCGCTAATTGGGATAATTTTTATATAGTGGTGTGCAACTGTGATCATTCTGATTGTGATTTCAACCACTAACACAAATTTCTTCATTATTTTAAATAGTAACACCTTAATAAACACAGTGTAAAGTAACGCTGTTAATACTTTTAGTTTTAATTTATTTCTTATAAATACGTATCTAATAACAGGTATTTGTACATGTTAATTTTTTGGAACGGTTTTGTTCGTACCTGTTATTTTCAAATACTAGTTTACCACACCTCTAGTACCTACTCATAACGTACATACATAAACTATATAGTATATAAAGATTTAAGTACCGTTCAAAATTAGCAGCCACTACAGTCATCACAAACCACGTGTTACTAATTAATCTTTTCGAAAGGGGTAAATAAAACACATTCACATCACATCCATCAGTGAGATATGATACGACGCCGTTGTGCCCGAACTGTAACATCTGGAGGCGGAACGACAAAAGCGTTGGTTATTTTAAAGTGTTTAACGGCGTGTAGGAACTTCCTGCAGTTCACCCCTGGAGCGACAACACGAGCACAGGCCCGACACGGTGCGAACTGAATGCATTCTTTTTCTCTTTTGGTTAAACGGAATAAAAACGTGTTAGTGATCCGATTATATTCAAAACCTATTTTCATGAAAAATTCTTGGTTTTTAAGACGGTAAGTTGGTAAGATGTTGGTTGCTACTTACGTTTTCATGTCCCGAACGCCTTTAATGAATAGAATGGACTAAATTTATAAAAACCGACTACCGAGCAATTCGCCTTCTTTACTGAACGACCGAATCGTACTCTCAGTTTTGACACGACAATTCGGCATTTGCCTGTCCGCCTATTTGGGGTATGTCTCACGATAACTTTTGAAACCATTAACCGATTTTCGTTAAAAAAAACTTGGCATGCGTTTCCATACTTCTATTGTAACGGACCCTATTGTTTTTGTATTGATTCCCCCAAAAATAGGAGGGTGGGAGGCAAAATATAGGGGTGGTAAAAATTGTGACAAAATCGCAGAATCCCGTGTGGGGTATCAAATTAAAGGGAATTTTAAACCACATGTGCACGTATTTTCCGTCATTAAAAATTTCAAAATTATTGGTCGTCGAGGCCTTCTTCTTCTTCTTTTTCTATGGCGTCACAGTTCGGAGTCGAACCTTAGCCTCCATAATCATCCGCCTCCATTTTCCCTGTCCTTGGCGATCGATGTCCATCGTTTTATTTTAAGTGAAGTATCAGAATCCCTCGCCACTGCGTCAATCCAGCGATGCTTGGGTCTTCCGACAGGCCTTCTACCCTCGATTTGACTAAACAGTACCTCCCTAGGTATTCGGTTGACTTCCATCCTAATGATGTGTCCTGCCCATTGCAATCTGTGCAGTAGGTTGGTGGTGGCCAGATCATTGTCCTTATATAGCTTGTATAGTTCCTCATTGTGATGCATTCACCATATCCCATTGACTTGGATTGGTCCATACATTCTCCTCAAAATTCTCCTTTCAAAGGTATTGACTATGAGGCCGAGGCCTTAAAGTAGGTGAAAATTTTGATGAAATCGCAAAAATTTATGTAGTGTATCAAATTAAAAGAGAATTTAACTAACATCTACGTTTTTAAAACTTCAAAACTTTTGGACGCCAAGGCCCAAAAAAAGATATAAAAAATTTGAAAAAATTGAGAAAATCCGCAAGGTGATTAAAATAAACTGTAACCCAACTCCCAATGTTTCGGAAGTTTTAGTGTTTATCGTATGATTGTGTTCTCTAACACTTTTGTATTACTAAAGAAATAGTAGAGCAATAGAGATTTTCATAATTTTTCCCATAATTGAACAATTATCTACTGTCGAAATTTATCTAATAATAAATGTATTCCGTTCAAAACAGTCAGTGAGTTATGCAGCTTAGGGAGCAGAGTAGTTTGCCTCTTAGTTATTTCAATCACCTTTCAAGAAGCGCAAATAAACAATGTGTAACTCCTTGGACTCGCAACGTGTCAATATGTTTGGAAGTGAAATTTGAAACGACAGATTTTTGTTGAAGACGAGGAAGATAAGCTACAGTCAGCTTTACGCAAACCGCATACGTGTTATCAGCCGAATACATCCTAACACAATGTAGGTAGATAACACGAACGTTACACTTAACATCGTGCCACTCAGAGAATAACGAACTGTTACGAGATACCAGGAGTATAAGAAATTTATATTCAAGCTGTCCAGACTTTACACCTGGTTTTGACAGCCGAATACATCCTAACACAATGTAGACAGATAACACGACCATTACACTTAACATCGTGCCACTGAGAGAATAACGAACTGTTATGAGACACCAGGAGTATAAGAAATTTATATTCAAGCTGTCCAGACTTTACACCTGGCTTTGACAGCCGAATAAATACTGGCATACAAAGTAATAATACCTACCTAATTTATAGAGATTACTAACTGAATTGTTATTTTAAAATGACGTTACCGTCCATTTTTATATTTATGTAAATCAGTGATACTTAATGTAACGTGCTTAAACGTTTACGAACAAGATTTACAGAAGATAATATCCACAAAAAGAACTGAAATTGTGGTTTTCAAACGTAACAACCCTGTTAGATCGAAAGTAACAATTGATTGAAATTAACTCCCGGTTTGTTTGGCTGTGGTCAAAAGTTTCTGACAAAACTAGACGTTTCTGGAGTGCCATCTTCAGTGAAAACGGGTTAACGCTATCCTAACGTACTACATCCCACGTTAGTGTTGACTCGTTTTCACTGACGATGCCACTGCCGAAACATCTGGTTTTGTCGTAAACTTTGGACCACGGCCAAACAGCCCGGGAGTTAATTTTAATAAAGATGACACCGGCCGTGTAAGCCGTCCATGTACGAAAGTAACAATTATTTGCAACCAAACACTGCACCGTGTAAATCACTTTAACTACTTGGTAATAAATTCTGACTGGATAAGGGACACAGCAAAATACACCGCTTAAGAAGAAAGTGCGAAAAGGAAGTGGAATTAAATTTTACAAAATGATAGCTGCCCCTGTTTTATAGTATGACAATGAGAAATTGGTAATGACTACGGCAACTGAAAACACAGCGGTCTTCTAACATGAAGTTCATGCGATGTACAAGAGCTGATAGAATTAAAAACCAAGACGTACATATAAGTAAATACATGTAATTCGTTGGAAAAACAAAACATCACAGGCAAAAGACGGATAGAGAACCGAGAAAGGATGATACACGTAAACTGCCTAAACAAGCTCTCAAATACAGATGTAGATTGGAGTCGCTGAATAGGAAAACGGAAAATAGAACGACTAAAGAAAAAATATGGTCAGATATGTGAAGAAGGAACTGACAAATGCCAAAAACTATGTAACGAAGAACAAAAATAAGATTACGTACAGATAATTGTAACTGCAGTTTCTGTTGGCGAGATCCAACAATATAAATTACAACGGGCATACACATCGGTCGGACGTCAACGTTTCATTCTCCGTTATATTAGTTGACTGCATAACATTTGAATTAATACTACAACCAACCGGCTTGGCCGCATATCAATCTGCATGTCGCTGTCGTTGTCTCCTTTCATCGTCTGAATCATCTCTGCTCATTATTATTGTTATCGTCGTTCTGTGATTAATACGCGTATAATTTATGATTTTACAGACACTGACAGTGATAAGACAACCGACGGTAATTACCGCGTACTCTCTCAACCTTGCCACCCCTCCGCGCACACACGCACGCACACACACACACACACACACACACACACACACACACACACACACACACACACACAGAGTCGACTGAAAAATTCTGCTCAAAACAAAATTACACGATTTTGTAAAATATATAAAAACACTTGGTAAGTTTCACAAATTTTTTAATTAACTCTGACAGCTGTTTCGACTAGCTAACCCATTGTCAAAGAGGCGAATGAATGAAAATTATTAAACACAGGATGTGATGGAGTGTAGGTGGTGAACATCTGTTTAGGGCGTATCTGGAACATCTGTGTTGTGACGGCGAGGGGAGTGCAAGAGACAAAGGAAGGTCAGGTGTCTTTAAAAACTGAATACAATTATGAATGCAAAATATAAAATTAACTAAACTAAATATACAAAATATAAACTGAATGCAAAATTTAAAATAATGATGAACATTCAAAATAATATAAAATAAACTAAACTAAATAACAGATTTTAATTGGTTAAATTTTTGTTACTTTGTATTGCTTTTTTAATTTCTAAAATTTCTAACAAATCCATTTTTTTACCTTTTTGTATGTTGTGGAGTAGTGTTATGTTTTTGTGTCTATGAAGTGATTGTGTTGTAAGCAATGATCTGCAAAACCTGTATTAGATGTATTGGTTAAAATCAACTTCTTATGTTCAGAAATGCGATGTTTCAGAGCACGGCCACATTGTCCGATATAAATAGCATCGCATTCTGCACAGCGTATTTCATAAACTCCATAATACAAAATACAACACAATTAAATAAATCTGTTATTTAGTTTAGTTTATTTTATATTATTTTGAATGTTCATCATTATTTTAAATTTTGCATTCAGTTTATAGCCTATTTAGTAACATTCAGGAACAACAACAACAACAAGAAAACGAAATTCAAAGTAACGGGAATGGAAATCCTGATGAAAATGAAACAAACCAAAATTTATCAAGTGGTGAAAAGCTCGTAGATGATAGTGATTATCTCCTCACTGACCTGGACAAGTCTGAGGCCATCAAGAAGCAGAGAAATGAAGCTTTCCACTGTCTAGAAGAGCAAGCTAAACGCATGAAAAAAACCTCAGATCAGATTCATCCGCCAGTAGAAAAAGGAACAGCAGTACGAATTCCTGTCCCAGATGTTGACCGCGGAAGAGGAGATGCCCGATCTATCCTTGGCGTGGTACTGGAGGTTGTCGATGATGGATTCTATCGAATTGGAACAAGAAATGGAATTCTGAAGCAGCTTTTCTCAAGGTAATTTTTCCAAGCTGAAATAAAAGATCTCTCTCTCTCTCTCTCCCCTCCCCTTCTCTCTTTCTCTCCTCTCTCTCCCTGCCCCTAGTATTAAATTGTTCAGAGTTCAATGATAATATTTTTTCAGGTCTCAATTCAGTAAATGTCCCACGAACATTTTCCAAGAAAATGAAGTCCCTATGGATAAAACAATAGCTGTGAGGACTGTTGCAACTTCACAATCACTTGGAAGTGGACAAGGATTTTTCAAATGCTCTTGCAACACTAAATGCAAATCCAAGAAGTGCATGTGTAAGAAGAAAGATGTGCTCTGCAACTCAAAGTGTTACAAATCTTTACCTTGCTGTAATAAATGATAAACATTTCTATCTCTCTATGTATTATAAAGGTTTTGCTTTTTTATTTGTTTTTTATTAGGTAGTAGACCGTTTCCTTGCAAAAAGTCAACTTTTACTAACTCAAGGCAGTAAGAGTATACTTTCCCTAGGTATAGTCAACTCTGACTAGTAAATGTTGATCAAAATTCATCACTTTTCGCTTTTAATCAACTTTTACTGAAAAGACCAGTAAGAGTCGACTTTACCTAGGCAGAGTCAACTCTTACTGGAGAATCTACTTTTCCTGCAACATCTACATAAACAAAGCGAAAAAATATTTCTCGTAAGTCATCATCATCATCATCTTCTTCTTCTTAACAGTTTTAGGCTTTAGCGGTCTGTTCCTATTCCGCCTTTTCTTAGGTATACCAACTTTTCTTCTGCCTCTAGGGTTGTAATCTTTCGCTATCTTCGGTATTCTACTTTCTTCCATTCTATCTATGTGTTGAATCCATTTTCTTCTGTATTCTTTAATTCTTTCATTAACTGCAAAAATATCTAAATCACTTCTTATCTCCTCATTTCTTTTATGATCACGTCTATTACACCTTTTAACTGATCTCAGAAATTTCATTTCTGGTGTTTATATCTTCTGTTCATCTTTTTTCTTATGACCCAAGTTTCAGAATATACAGTAGTGTAGGTATTGCCGTTATTTTATGAAATTTTATTTGGGTTTTTTCTACATTTATTTCCCAACGTTTTCCATATCGTTCCACACATTCTTGTGAAATTCGTCACTTTATTTTCTATATCTTTATTTTGATCATATGTAGTATCACGTGCAAGATAGCTGAAATGTCTTATTTGTTCTATGCATGTGTTTATGCATATTTTCGTCCGTACCGTTTCACGTCCCATAAAGGCCATTACTTTTGTCTTTGATTCAGATACGTTACAGTTATATGCTTATCCTATTTTATGTAAGATGTATATTGCTCGCTGGAAATCGTCTTCTGAAGTGGGGAATTCCTGGTAAAATAATGCAAAATTTTATGCATTGGTCTTCCTTGTCTTACGCCTTGGTTAGTTTCAATTGGGATAGATTCTTCTCCGTCGCCTACGATTGTCGCGGTGGGTCTATATAAACTCTTTATGGCCTGAACTAGTTGTTGTGGTATACCCTTTTTTCACAATTCCAACAGTCGCCTCGGAAACCAGGATACAACCCTTCAATTTATCGTTACAGTTAAAAACACGTAAGTTGTTCCTTATGTCTTCATTCTGTACGTGGTTGAGAATTCATTCTTTCTGTCACGGTGCTTATACATAATTGCAGTAATTCAGTGGTTTTTAACCTTTTTTGAGCCAATAGCTACCCCGACTAACACATCCATCAGGCGGCTCCCCTGTGGGATACCTGGTAGAAACTCCACTGACGTATGGCCATTTGGACTAATATTTTTCAGAATTGAGAGTCCTTTAGAGGTTTCTTGAAACAAAGTGCCATCATTTACTGTTTACAGGTAATTTTTTAAGGTGTTTAGGGCCTAAATAAAAACGCCATACTCTCCGTGGCACTCCACGGCGACCTGGTTGAAAATCACTTCAACAGGATAAAAAAAATTACGAAAAAATCACATATCGACAACTCGTTGTTGCAGACCACTTTCGAAGGCTTGTCGTGTCCTTTTCGACGTTATTAGTAATTAGAAAAAGAAATATTGTTTAACGAAAAACGTTATTTACAATCCGTTTAAGTAAAAGGAAACAATGAACAAACCACTTAACAAATAATACTCAACTCTTACCCAACAATAAACCCAATAATAGCATCCACATTCCTATATGCTAGTGAGACGGGACGTGCAGAGGATTCAGGAAGCCGAAATGAAATTTCTAAGAGGGGCGCAAGATTGTTCTCTCTTGGATCGGAGAAGGAACGAGGATATTAGACGCGATTTAAACATTGTATCATTGCACCAGGAGATTGAAGACCACAGAAGGAGATGGTGTGAACACTTGAACCGCATGCCTGATATACGTCTACCTGTGGCTGCCTTGGGTTATCACCCTACTGGGAAGAGAGTTGTCGATAGACTGAGGAGGAGACGGGTTCCGGAACAAGTCTAAGGCATCATCATTGGAGTGATGATGATGATGATGATGAAGACAAAAAATCGAACACGAAATAAAAATTAAATCACCAAAAGACACGAATGACTAAAAACAAAAAATAAATTAAATTAAAATATTTCTACGTTTCGTTCCATCTCTATCTTTTTAATTCGTCAATTGCTAGGGAAGTCATTTTCTCAACACCGATTCGCAACTCGACTTTCCTGTATTCTTTTATTAATTTTATAATAAAACTAATTTTTTACAGATAGTACATTCGCACTCACGGAATACCAAAACGTGTTTTTCCACTTTAAAAAAATTCGACGTTTAATCTTTACGACAGAGTGTCTAACGCTTACCTATATTTCTTACAAGGTGAAAGAAAGCAAAAGTGTAGGAAGGGTTATATTCCATGAAACTATAAAATTTATCTTATTATTTCAGCTGTGGGTGAACAACTTTTTCCTCCAATCACCTTGAATACTATTGCATTTCTGCCAATCTGAAACAAGATTATAAATACTTTATTTTTTACTATCCCTCGTACACGTGGATATCGAAACCATGGCTCAGTATTCTGTCTGCTGATACATCATTAGTCACGTAACTTACAAACCCTTAAAGTGAGCCACACACAAGATATCAAATTTTGAATATTACTAAGCTGCATCGACTTCTTTCATAATTTTTTCCTTATCCTGAATACTTAAACAATTACGTTTTTTAAATGGGTTGATAAAATGCGCGTACGTAAGTTTTGATTTATCACGGTATTTTGTTCCATAGGACTATATGAAAACATTACAAACATATTTTGTTATGCAGTTTAACAGTAGGTAAATTTAAAACACAAAATATTTATCGACAAATCGTTGATTTGAATTTACTTTTCCTTTACATGTTATGACGGCCAATACAGTCCACTGATAAGAGAGCGTCAATTAGTAAACTGATTAAAAATTATTTGCACGCGCGCGGGTGTGTGTAGAGTCAAATTTTCAGACATAAGACTAGTGGCGACTCCTGAGAGTAATAAATAACTACCACTATTTATTTTTCAGTTCGGTACATATGTTTGACCCACCAAATATATCTGTTGTATTTTGTGTACACTAAAAACTCAGCTATTGCAACCCCCCCTCTCTTTCTCTCAACATAGAAACACATGGGATTTCTGAGAATTAAGGGAAAAAACAGGAGACTTAAAATTATTTTTTTAACACAATCAAAGGAAAGGGTAATACAGTTGTGACCAACCGTGGCGCGCGGTATAATAACAAAAATAGAATTTCTTGTAGTTTAATTTTACTGAATTTCTAACAAATTTCGAACCCCATTCACAAAATTTTATGAATATGCGTATACCAAAAACAAGTAAAAATTGTATTTTACGTAATAATTGAAGTAGGACGTGTTAATATACAATGTTCCGTGAGGTTTGAGACGAATCTGTTATGATTTATTTATAAATTTATAGAAATAACAATAGTTTTTTCTTTTTTTACTAATTTCATATATTTGAAAATAAAACAAAATGGTTCAATGTTTACTTGTGTTTGGGAACGTATATATAGAATTTTCTTTCGTATGGTAGCTTAAGTTTTTTCGTGATGCATATGTAATGGAATTGTATCATGAGGCAAATTCGTTAATACATAAACGATCTTGTAATATTTGTAATAAAGTATGTATTAAGAAGTTTTTATCGTGTTGAACAATGTCAAATGGTTCTCATCCTAAGAACGATAAAACTGAATCAGGATGAAAATACTTTCTGTTGTAAACTTACAATATACATGTACAATTAATCATTACTAAACTGACTTTGAAAGTATGTCTTTCAGAATTTTTAATTATGTGATACTCTGTATGTATTTTTATCAGAGTATTTTATGAGTTAAAAATTTCGAAGGGCCGGAGACAGTTCAGCCCCTTTAAAATGGCCTTGTGCTATTGTTATCCGTTTCTGATGTACTTTAATAAATTTTATATTATTATTAATAATAAAACTTTTTACAAGAATATAGCCTATTTTTATTATTTTGTGAATTACAATGTATCGATAGTGTTCAACTATCATCATCACATATAAAATTAATAAATATAAAAAGTTTTTTATAAATCAATTGATCAAAACAGCTGTTTTTTATGTAGATTAAGTTTAATGTTTTTATATGTGTACATAAAATATGTTATATAATTAATTGTAAAATTTAATATAAATATTTATTATTTTATTAAATTAGTAATTTCGAAATATTATCATTTTTTGTATTAATATGAATTTGTTCTGGTATTAATTTGTCATTTGTTTTGTTTAAATATTTCTAAATTTTCCCATAAGGTCTTTTTCGACCTTTGGAAATGTGTGTTAAATCAGCTTTTTTTATTAAAAAAAATATTGAATTTATTAATTTATATCTGTTTATGATAAATGGATTACTAACGGAACATAGGTAATTTACAAAATAAAATATATTCTTGTAAAATGTTTTATTATTAATACTAACATAAAATATATAACAAGAAAAAATTTATGCGTTTATGAATATATTTAATAAATTTATACAAATACATTATTTTCATGTATTTTACGCGTACATTGCACAGTGCACTAAACTCAATTCAGAATATAAAAACTGTCCATAATAGGAATTATAATACCGTTGTGGTTTCTAAAACGCGACGACAGGAATGAAATGCAAAATAAGCATTGCAAGTGAAACTATTCCAAAAAGGTTAACATTGGTAATTAACGTTTAGACTTGGTATTAATGGTATCTAGACAATACATTCCGAAACATAGTTTTATGTTTACCTACACTCTTATACTTTACGTTTATTTTAAGAAACACACATATTCGCTTACATAGCGTGGTTACGTTTCACAGTAACAAAAATAACATGTGGGCACAAAGCAAATTCGCTCGTTAAATCCGTTAAAACGTTCCTACCTAAATTTAGTCAAAATACAAATTACCTTTCATTTCGCAGTGATGCATTGTAAATCGGATTTGTATTCTGTAATATTGTTCCGCCTTGAAGAAACTGCACACACTAAAATAATTATGAATACTAATAAAGCGAACCCACAAATAAAAACGCATTTACTAACAAGAACACACATGACTATGGCTTTCTTACACCAACCGCTGACAAATTGATGTAGTCGCCACGGAGCTTTCTGTAGCGACTGCTGAAATGTTTGAACCGTACTTTGACCACGGAATCGATTCCTTAACACAGTTCTTGGAAAAGATAGCACTGAAATACATGTGTGACAGATTTTAATCGATAATAGTCGGAATAATATCTATAAAGCTATTCAACATTAGATACAATAACCAGTCAAACGTACCAACTTACTAAAATCGGAAAATTTATCTGGAAATTTTATTGACTACGAACACGCGTTTTTTGTAAATACAAAATAAGTAGCCTACGTACATAACATAACATTGTTATACAACATAATTTACATAATTACAGAATGAACATACTACAGATATTCGAACTACAATTATTATTACATCAATTTCGATATTATATAATATTAGGCCTATAATTGTAAAAACTTGAAAAATCGCGATTACACTAATATTTATTTAGTAATATAACAACTTTAGAGCACACAATCATACAATAAATTTTACTAAAATTTATACACTAATATTCTAAACATACGAATTTGGGGTATTCCATTTAGTCTGACACCCTGCTGGATTTCACAATTTTTCAAATTTTTAATTTTTTTTGCCCTGGGGTCCCGAAATGTTGAAATTTCTAGAACGTAACACTATATTTACATTTTAGTTAACAATCTCTTATATTTGATACCTCACACTGGTTTTTGCGATATTTTCACAATTTTGCCCCTTCATATTTTTGCATACAACCCCTCTATATTTTTGGGGATCACTATCAAAAATAGTAGTTGAGGGTAAACGCAAGGATACGAATGCCAAGTTTAATGAAAATCGATTAACGTGTTCAAAAGTTATCGAGAGACATACGCCAACAGACAGATAGACAAATGCCAAACGGTCGAGTCAAAACTGAAAACTCCCTTCACTCGTTTAATTAAAAGAATTTCTCATGTAACATAACAGAAGTGGAGAATACAATTAAATGAAACTAAATCAGCACACATCACCTTCATAAAATGCCAAGGGACAACATCAATTTTAAAATTAAATAACAAGGCTGTAGCCGACTCTGTAAAATACTTGGGCATCCACCTAGAGAAAAACTGACTTGGCGCAACTACATTTGGATGAAGAGAAAACAACTGGACACCAAGTTTTGCAAGCATTATTAGCTCCTGGGCAGAAAATCATTACTGTAAACGCGAATCATGCTGTTGGTGTGCAACATTGTCTTCAAGCCCGTGTGGACATATGGCATATAGCTGAGGGGAGCTGCGTCTAAATCCAATATCGCCATAATGGAAAGGTTTCAGGCCAAGATGTTGCGTGCCATAACCAACGCACCGTGGTTTATCAGCAACAAAAACATATAGAGACCTAGACCTGCCCTCAGTCAGTGAAATCATAGCGATGTTCAGCGAAAGATATGTGAAACGGCTTGAAGAGCACACGAATCCTTTAGCCATAAATCTACTAGACAACAGTCTACAGACACGAGTTTAAAGTTAACATTTCCTCTGGACTTACCTAGACTAACACTATAAATATATTGTAGATAATATGTTATTTTTAAATACTCATACAGAGAACTCTTTATGCCATGTTTTCTGTGAACAATTATGTTTATTGTTATGTATTAACAAATTTCATAAATAAATATAAAAAATATTTTAAAAAATGTAACATAACATTATAGTTCTTGTAATGAATATGGAAATTGCTACAATATGAAACAAATAATTAATAACGCATCGAAGATTGCGGCTTGGGTTGTAGTAGAAACCTGGCGTACACACGCAGTAGAGTCTCTAGAGTCTCAATTGTGTGTGTTGGAAGGAGGGGGGAGAGAGAGAGAGTATTAATATAAATATAATAAATAAATGCTGCTTCCCGAAAAACACAGGAGCTTTAAAGGCAACACAGCAGAAATAAGAAGCAGTATCATTGAGGCCAGATAACGGCATAATTCCATCATTTAAACATTTCAGTAGTGGCGCCAGAACAATACATAGTTTTATCAGCACTTCCTACCACAACGTGGAGCAGAAGGTCTGTGCTTTATCACACAAACAGTTGAGTTTGTTTCGAATCTTTGTCTGGATGTAAATACCGTGTTCTAAGCCCCCTAAATAACACAGCTGAGACAGGCCATCCATCATGTTCCAGTCAACAACCGGCCGCGCCGAGAGAAAATATTCTTTATAATTTTTTCCCAAAACACACACACACACACACACACACACACACACACACACACACACACACACACACACACACACACACACACACACACAAATGTCACATAGAAAGTCGACTTTTTGAATGCACTTTTTTAATAGCTAATCTTGCAATCGGGCCCGGGCCCGCACCATAAAATCATGGTGCGTTTTTCAGCCCCCCCCCCGGGTCGACTCAGACTGTTGGAAACGAGTACCTGGGATAACATCCTGGGGATAATAATGGGCGGCTGAAGCGTAGTGCTGGCCACAATGCCTTCCTTGTACGCCGTACGGCTCACATTAGGCAGCCTACCCTGCCTACTCCTAAGCTACTTCGGTGGTACACATGGGAGCCGTTATTATTATTGTCATCTTGTAAATCAGTTACCTGCTGTTTTCCTTGTTTGAAAATGTCTTCTTCACTTCACAGAGTAGGCACACTGCCTGTTCAGTCTTCACAGTATATCTCGCCAGCTTGCTCTTGGTCCTCCTACATCCCTTGTTCCGAAGGGTCTATCCTATATGCTACTTTAGGTAGCCGTCTAACCCTTTGTTCGTCTCAAGAAACTCGTTTCTGAACACTGAATTCGGTTTATAATCTTGTTTGTAGGCATCAATATAGGCACTGCCGTTGTTTTATAAAATTTAACCCTTGTTTCTTTCCTTGTTTTATTCTTCATTGTTCTATGTATGATGCCACACGTTATCTGAAACTTCGATAATTTCGGAGCGATATCTAGTCCTGTTTCACTGATAACGCATTCCTGGTACTAGATAATTAGACTCGGAGACTTTTTCGAAAACTGTTCTCCCAAGAACAGTTCGTCTGTGAAAGAATATTCAGCCACTGGACATAGAGTTATTGGTGTGTGGTGTGTGGACACTTTGGTCTACGCAGGGCTTTATGACCATTCTATGTAAGCATTAGAGGACGAGATAACATAAAAAGCGTTTCAGACGCTTCATTCAGACGAACAACGATAAAGTTCAAACCCGGAAATATATTTCTTATCATTTAATTATGATTGTATACGTAACCTACATATATTCTAATCTTCAGTGTAAATATTGATTTCCTTTATAGTAAACAAATAGCTCTACGTTACATCAATCACCGTTTAGAAATTCTTGAATGTTTGATTTGTGTGACAAACGCATGAGAACGAGTATGAGGGGGAGAGAGATAAAGAGAGAGAGAGAGAGAGAGAGAGAGAGAGAGAGAGAGAGAGAGAGAGAGAGAGAGAGTGGTGTGCGTGTGTGTGTACGTGTTAGACATACAAGCAGAAGTCAGAGATATGAACAGACAGACAGTTGAAAAATTTTCCCTTTACATAATATAACTCTAACAAAACATAAATAGAGTTAGGTAGGTTAGTGGGTAAGTGGATTGGCTTCTAATTTAGAGGCCTTGGATTCGAGCCCCCCCTCCCCCCGAGAGACTCACTGTGTGGAGACGAGTACCTGAATAAATCTGCGGGGTAATAATGGACGGTAGAAGAGTAGTCCTGACCGAACCTTCCTTCTAGACGAAACGTCTCAAGCTGGTGGCTTTCTCAGTTACATAATGTAGGCTAATGGAAAACGTAAATGTCAACTTGAAGACTATGCGAGTCCACCAGGACGGCGTGCTTAAACTATAGTGGTTTTTAAAGCGCAATTAAAAGCTCTTACACATATAGTGAAAGCTCACTAGTTCGTCACCCACTAATTCGTGTCCTCTCTAATTCATCATCCACTCAAGCCTTTTTTTTCTTTTCCTTTATTAACAAGGGAGTAATCTTATGGTTATTAATTTTACTGAACATGTCTTTACTATCTTCCTACTTATTCCCAGCATTCTAGATTCTTAAATTGGTCTATCCGTTCTAAGCGGGCAGCAAAAGCAGTGTATTCATTCGGGCATTGTTATTTAATTTTAATTTCAGAAAAAAAGTGTAGCAGATTCTCTAGTAGATTGTCTAGTAGATATTACAACAAACACACGTTGCTGAGACGAAGTGATTAAGAAAAACGGCAGGCAGAATAACAAAATGTCAGTATTCGAGAGACACGCCACGTGACAGACATAGTGGACTGGATAAAGGAAAGGTGACAATTCTGGGTTGACCATGTCGACAGGATGGACGATGACAGATCTGTCAAGAGGCCTCGGGATAATAGCCCAAAAAGCGAATTGGATGACCACGAATGCGATGGGGCGATTGTATTGAGTAATGTAGCTGGTTATAGACAGGATAATTACCTAAATAAAGAAAAGGGAGGAAAGTAGTAACATACACACGAGAAGCAGTAAAATATCGTATCAGTCGGAATACGTTTAGACTCGGTTACTAAATCTTTATATAATTGAGTTTAGAAACCAAAGATGTGCATAATCATGACGTTCTCTCTGCCAGTGTGTATTTTAACGTGCAGCCAGACACAAAATGTGCAGTGATAAAATTGGAAAACGTGCAGTAATAAAATTCTGAGAAAAAAGTCGGGAAAATAAATTAACTGACATTTGAGTAAAAATAATGTAATGAAACAATATTTAGCCTTATTAAAAACTAAAGCAGTTTTAACTCAAGATTAATTATAGACTGGGTAAACCGGAAACCTGCTGATTGTGGCCTGGGTTTTGCAAAATTTATCACAATTTTGGAAGACATTCGCTCTAAAGGACGCAACATAATATAATTCAGCTGATGCCTGGCAAAGTATTCCGGAAAACACTCTGAATCAGCCTGGAATAAGTTACGGCCATCTGAATTACAACCAGAGTGTCTTGACCGCACATCGGAATTGTTAGATATTATCCAATCCCTACCAGCATTCAACAGTTTGAATGAAGACAACGTCAAAAATTGGTGTGAAACAGACTTACCGGATGTAGGCTACGAAATTTTTGGTGATGATGAAATTGTTACACACGTATCCACAGAACCTACAGAAGCTAATGATGAATAAGATGACCAGCCAATAAAACCTGCAGTCTCTCGTACGGAGGCCATTCAATCACTGACTACAGCAATCAAGTGGTACGAAAGCCAAAATAAAGCAGAACTGTCTGAAATAATTTCACTGCGCCAAATACATTATCTGGCTCTTGAAAAGTACGGCCGACTGAAGGAAAGAGAAGAAAATTACAGATTTTTTCAAACCATTAAACAAATTTTGTTTTGCAATTACAGTGTTTAACTTGTTTAAGTTTGAAAATTTCCAGCAATAAATATGTTGGAGCATAACATTAGTACTGTACATTGCTAGTATTGTAATAAAACATTTTATATTTTCTTTAATAGGTTTGTTTCTTACTCCCTCACTAATTCGTCACCCCTTCGGTCCACTAGGTGACGAATTAGTGAGGTTCTACTGTACACTGTACTTTAGATAAAAAGAAGAAGCTATGAAATCCACGTTAAAACGTTTAACTGTGTTTTTCCACCTTAAAGAAACAGAGAGACGGTACTGGCCACTAAGAACTACCCCGCCGTCGAATACCGTTGGTTTATCGGCGGCGGCAGTGAGTGTAACGGAACAGATGAGGAACAGCAGCGGCAGGGCCGGGTTGGGCCGCAGGCGGAGACAAGTGTGCCAAATTTGTGTGCCGCGTCGCGTCTCTACCTAGGCCACTGTGTTAAACGTTTGCCGCCGCAGAGCCGATGCTGATTTACAAGTCTAATTTTACTGTTACCAGAGAGATTATTTTTTAATGGGAAGCGCGGTCAAAGTTGTTGTTCATAGCGTCCGTCTTCACCAACGTGTTGTGTGGGTGGCTTCTCGAAACGAGGTTGAAGATAATCGTGGCACGAATCTTGTTCATCACACACACACACACACACACACACACACACACACACACACACACACACACACACACACACACACACACACACACACACACACACACACACACACACACACACACACACACACACACACACACACACACACACACACACACACACACACACACACGCACGCACGCACGGACGCACACGCACACACACACACACACACACACACACACACACACACACACACACCATATATATTGAGATAGAACACAGGACAGGCAATGAACTATTTATTATGCATGGATGACGGACATTCTCCTGTTTAAATTTGTCTTTTGTTCAAATTGGTTTTTTAGTTATAAATTCTGTATTGTAGTACCGATAAGAAATTAGAATAGGTCAAACTCTTAACAATTTTATTTATTATTTTATATGTAATGTGTTTGTGAATGTGTGCGCGGGTGCGCGAGTTATTAACGTTTTTCTATAGTGTCCGTTACAATTATCCGTTTGACATGAGACTTGAACAAGACATAAAGTTAAATATTAGATGCAATTTCCCTATTTTCTATGATCTTCATATAACTGTGAAATGTGAATTTTGTTATATGAAAACGTTATATGAAACTCACTCAAGCGTGGTATAATAAAATCCCTGATAATTATCTAGTCACGCTTATGCCTATTCCATGCAAAATGTTGCATGAACAAATATGCGGGCCGTGTGGATTTATCATGTGACTGGTAATTGGCCTATTAGAACGCAGCAAATTCATTGAAAATTGTCTGTTGCCATGTGCAGATCAGGTCAGATCATCTTGAGCCTTCGTTTAATAAACGTGCGGTTCTCGTTCAAGAAGTTTCTCTTGCGGGAACTTGTAAATAGTGCGAAAGGTGTACTCAAAACTTGGAACTCTGTGTGAGTTTGTCTACAGATCCAAGTAATTCAGTTGTCATAATATAATTGTGAATTTTTGTTGTTGTATCCGTGTTAGTTCAAGATTTTCTCATAGGGAGTTCTATCGACCGCGATAGAACTGGTTGACGCGAGGACACTTGAAGACAAGCCGGAAGGTGTGTGCTTATACACCGCTTTTCAGTTATACCCACGTTACACCTTGAGAGTCATAACTGTTTAAAACAATATAAAAACATTCTTTAAACTTTTAACAATCAATATTCAGTGTTGTCGCAGCGAGGCAGTGTCGCAGTTCGACGAGCAGGTTCAGCGTGTTGCAGCAGGACACCAGCCCAGCGGAGTCTACGAGGGAAGGACACGCGGGATATACGCACCGCCTTCAGCCATCTCGCCGCATCATATTGGATCATCATCATTCAAGTAAAAATTACAGATCTGAATGTAACGTCTCCCTTGTTAAGACATTACAAAAGTCGGGAACCAGTTCAATTAGTTACCTGTTAATTAAACTAGCTGCTGTTGTTAGTACAACTTACTTACTAACAAATTATAACACATTATTTTTAGGAATTAGTCAAGGATTGCATAAATTTATTCACTCGCTGGGTGTTAGCAAAAACATCTCTTTATTATTATATTTATATCTCATAGTTTACTTTACTCTTAAAGAAGTACTCTAATAAATTCTGCATCTAATATTTTGAAACTTTTTTACTTCTTATTCTTTTTATCTCAAAAGCATTCAGCTAGATATTGCTTTAAGTACCACGGATCCGGGTCTCAACTTTGTTATGTTTTAATTTATCACAACTTTAACAAAATTATTTGAAGAATAATTTTGGGTGTAAATTTTAGAATTACCTTACATCTAAACATCGTAATGTTATTACTACTTCATTACAGAGATTACAAATATATATATATATATATATATATAAATCTTTAAATTGTCAAAAGCTCTTTACTGTTCTTTTGTTACTTCTCTTGTTGAAACAAATTTTACAAATGTTATGATTTGATATCACCTGAATATAACATGAGTTTGCTGTGGGGTCCGTGATGGTCATCTCCAGTCGTCTTCTAGGGTGTGATACACGGTTCCTCTTGATGCTCCATTAGGTTGTTTGTTTCCGAAAGGTAGTCTCGTTCTAGACGATTGGATTTGGGTACTAGAAGTTCATAAGGTTGTTGTTGTTTTCTTCTTCTGGAGTCGGTTGTTCACATTTTACATTTTAATTACAGTTCTTGTTTTATCAGCACTAAAATCTGGTAAGGAACATATCTTACCACTTACAGTTTGTTAAGAGATGTGTCGGCTAAGTTTCCCTTTTTTTATAACATATTTCTTCACGCACTACATTATATTTTTTTTTATTTTTATTATTATTTCCACGCTACACTGGGTCACATCGAAATCACTACAAACTTGATTGAATAATTTTTAACGGTATACACCTACGTGTATATTGACGTGTATATTGACAACACAGTAGCGACATCCTTACATGTCGAAGTCTCTCCGGGGAATGTGGGCATTGTTTAGCGGCAAGGGGTCTGTAAGCTGGCGCGGTTTTTACGCGCTGAGAAAATAGTTCGTTCTTTTAAGTAGTATTAATTATCATTAATTAAATCGTAATACTTTATGTTACCTTTTGGTTGTGAATTAGGAATTTCTTTATTTATTTAGTACGTCTTTTATTTAATTAACGGAATTATTATTTTTTAGCTAAATAACACCGTGCTTTGCGTGTTGGTACGGGACAATTTGCACGTTGATGCAGGAATCTAGGTACAGGTAAGGGGTGGATAATACTCTTACTCGTTATAAAAGCAAAAATTTCATTTGTGCTATTTAAACATTTTTTTAAATCGCCACATCCTCCTGCACCTAACGATGAAGACGGGGTGGTGGGGGTAAATAAATGAAAATCTAATGTGATATCTTTGTCTTTCGTGAAATTCCCTTTCTCTCGTTTCTTAACTACTACCTTAATATTATTTACATATAAATAAATATTCTGTATTTATCTATTTATTACTCTTAGTTTCCGTAACTTCACAACATCATGGCCCGACTGATTACGTTTGCATACTCTAACTATATTGGTTAGCTTTCTGCACTTCCTTTAACCCTTGTAAAGAACATTCTTTAACCCTTGTAAAGAATTCTTTCAGTGCGGCGCCATTGTGACTTTGTTACGTATTTATCCCTATATCTCTTAATTCTACTACAGTAATCTAAAGTTGATCCCATACTCAACCTTAGATTCTTTCTTAATACTAATTGCTTATTCTACTGAGACAAGCGGAATCTCACGATGGGGAATCTTTATTTACTTTTAAACAATCAGCTTTTACAATGCCAGAGGGGTCAAACACTTTACACTGGACGCATTGTATTATACACTGGGGTGGTGTTTATTGTTTAGCGATGCTGCCATTTATAACAATAGGGGATGGCTTACTACAATATTTCCTGTACGAACGAATTTGTCTATTACTAGCAAGCTGGGGAAATTATATTTGAACAGGCCACGACCGGGCGTTTACACGATTCAAATGTACTTTTATTATTATTTTCTCTTTACTTATTTTACTACTACACTTTACACTTTTATTACACATTATTTTTATTTAAGATACTATTCAGCTTTTTATTTAAAGGACTTATTATTTATTTTATATCAAACACTTACGAAATTTGAAGCTCGTGTCAGCTAATCTGTATACCTAGAGGTTCACTTTGTTTCCATTCTCGCACGAGGTCATCTATATATATCTATAATATTTATAGGCTATGTCTATACAGCTATGCAGCTGTTTTATATATAGACTAAATTTTATTTACCTATATTTTATATTGATATGAATTGATAATACTTTCATCATTAAATTACTAATTTAATAAAATAATAAATATTTATATTATATTTTAAAATTAATTATATAACATATATTAATTAATTAAATAATGTAATTAATATATTAATCATACACATATACAACACATATGTAAATTACTCAAAGCTAGGTGCAAAATGTACTAACGGTTGCAAGGAAACGGCATCTATTGATCCGACGACTGAGTAATTAATTGACTTGTCCGTGTATTCTTGTACGTACATGTTTCAAGCTGTAAAACCACAAGATCGTTAAAACAAACTGCGACTTTCCCTGCAGACTTCAGAAGGTCGCGGAAAAACCGACACGATTTTTAGGAATGAAACAAGCCTTATTAATATTTTTTCTTGTCGTTTGAAAACGACGACGACGAGAACAGTTACCGATAACGAACCAAGACACGAGTAAATAAAAGGGAATATAGAAAAATGTAAGCACTACGGGCGGAAGCGTAGGTCTATACGTTTGGGGGGGGGTGCGGGCGAGGGTGTTCATTATAGTAAACTGTTACCCGTACACAACTGTTACTTTACAACGCGTGGAACGTAAAACGTTTGATGATAATATCGGAGAGTGTCGGTTGATAAGAGCCAAGTAATCGGGCTGAACGTCATACGAGATAAGACGTTCTGTGACGTCACTGAACTGTAGTCATCAATCATAAGCTTTCGTTACGTTTATGTGAGCAAGACAAACGTAAAGCACTGAAACAGTACAAAGGATTCAAAGCAACACCTGAGTCGTGGCACACTGATTATTATACTTCAGAATGAAGAATCAACAAAATGCAAGAAAATCAAGACTTGATAGAATAGAACATCATCATTGTCCTTCACGGTTGAGGCACTTCTACCTACGGTATCTACGTATCTTTGGTCTACAATTGATCTGCCCATAGTTTATTCGGACGTCCGACATTTCTTTTTTCCATAATGATATGTACTGCTTAATCATATAAGATAGTATTACTGCTTTCACTCTCTGCACGCGAGCTATCCATTCGTTACTATTTTCCTTTATTTTAAAAATTAAGACCATATTTTAAACTCTTCTTTAGTATCTGTGTTTCTTTTCTTGTCTATCTTCCTATAACCTACTACCAGTCTTAAGAATTTTATTTCCAACTTTGTCATGTTTACTTGCTGAACTGCTACTTGTCATGTTCCGGACGAGGCCTTTCAGTGTTTCCATCATTTTCAAGTCCTAAACCACGACCTAAAAGGCCTTGGTAGGTTGTGGTTTATGATTTGAAAATGGTGAAAACACTGAACGGCCTAGTCCGGAACTTAGAAGTAGCAGTTCAGCAAGTAAACACGACAAAGTTGGAATTACAGAGACTGCTAATTCATTCAAATCACAAGAATTTTATTTCGTTCGTTTGCAGTTCTGCTTCGTCCCTTTTATTCCACGTTTCGCTTCCTTTACTAGCTTTAGAACAGATACTACTTCACGATATTAATTGATGACTCGTTGGGCACTTGGTGAAACATATTAATACAAAGGTTTTGTAAAATATATAAAAACACTTGGTAAGTTTCACAAATTTTTTAATTAACTCTGACAGCTGTTTCGACTAACTTAAGCCATTGTCGCTCTTTGACAATGGCTTAAGTTAGTCGAAACAGCTGTCAGAGTTAATTAAAAAATTTGTGAAACTTACCAAGTGTTTTTAGACATTACTTTATAAAATTTTAACATCGTCTTCTTCTTAAATTTATTTCGTAGATATCTCGTTATGGTGCCATTTCTGTAAGTGAATCTCTATTTGTTTGCGAAACTTTGGGAGTTAACAAAAATAAATCTTGCTTTAAAAAAGTGTGTTTAAGTAGGTTCAAGAACAACTAAACAGACAACAACCCCGCCTTGTATCAGGGGTATTGTACTTTGTTCAAATATTGGGTGTAATAGAAAGCATTACGACAGACCGGGAATGAAAGGTAAGGCTAAAATTTATGAAGTGTGATTAGTCTCTAAGGCGAAAAGTCACAGAAGAAGGGGGAGATGAAGGAAGAGGACGAGGGAGAGGAATAGTAGGATAAAACAACGAAGAATAAAGGATATTGCTTGTGTAATGCATACGAATTGAAACAAAAAACAATTGAAATTCGTCACTACGCTTTTCGACGATACAACCTATCAAGTCTTTCATTGTTACTAGTAAAATAAAAAGAATGGCAAGCGTAACAAGTAATATACGATAGCAGCAGTTGAGACTAATAGTATGGAACTCGAAGTTCTTACACATAGCGTAGAGAGATAAGTTACCCATCTCACGGGCTCACATCTTGTGAGTGCATGGTTCTAAACATATCATTATCCTTACCATGCTGAGATCTTCAAATCCTCTGAAGAACTACATACAAAAGCAGCATTCCGTTCCTAATATACACCACCCTTGGACATCTCACATCCCTAGTTTGCACAGGCAAACATTTCTTTAACTTTGTCTTCTCTTTTGCTTTTCTTTATTATGTAGTTCTCCTCTGGGTGACTTTTCTTTGCTGACTTTTCTTTCTGTTTCGAGCTCGACCCTACTGTAGTACACGAGAGGCAGGAGGCAGGCATCCCCCCATTTCCACGCTCTACCTTCGGCCTTACCACACATTCTCAGTTATCTGTCTGTCTTCTTATTCACCTCACGGAGTACGCACTTTGCCTGTTCCGTCTTCACAGAGTACCTCCCCATCTCACCCTCGGTCTTCCTACATCTCTTGTACCAAAGGGTCTATATTGAAACGCATCCTTAGGTAGTCGTCTATCCTTCATTCTGTCCAGATGCTGTAACCATTCCCTGCGATATGTCTGAATCTTATAATTTATGGAGAATATCTGTAACTCTTTTCTAATATCCTCATTGCGCAAACGATCATGTCTTGTCCAACCCTTTGTTCTTTTCAGAAAATTCATTTCCGAAGTTTGAATCGGAATGAATTTTTTTAATGGTTTTTATTTTGTTTGTAGGAACCCATGTTTCAGATTCATATAGTAAAACAGGCACTGCCATTGTTTTATAAAATTTAAGCCTTGTTTCTTTCCTTGTCTTTGTCCTCAACCTGTCTGTTCACCTTCCTATATAGGGCTACCTTATCTTACCAGTTTGCCACAGAATGCTAAACGATGACGGCTTCTGATATGGGAAATGCTTTGGAAGGAATAACTATCTCTCATTATGGATCTCAGGAACCGGAGAGAGGTGTCCAGTGACAGAAGTGGATGAAGATGAACTGTGGTAGAAGACGAGACTTATCTTGGGTAGAAACAACCTCTTCAAGGACGTTTCGGTAACAGAATTGAGAAAGTGGTCGTCAGACGCTAAGAGTGAATGAGAGACGGTACTCTCGCTCTCTGGAAGACGACCGCAAACTCCTGAGGGCCAAACGTCAAAATTAGTACAGCATTACTTGCAGAACAGCAGTAATAGTACAGCAGTGGGCGTTTTCGGATGTAGTTCACCCGTCGTGTGAGAGTTTTGAAGATCATGATCGATTATAGTGCCGGAGGTTAGGTAGTAACCTCGAAACCTTGCGACTCGAGTAGTGCGCATGTTTACTTAAGCTCGAATATGGAGCTAAGTGGTGCTGACACTCCACTGGTGTGCCCACGGATAATAATCGGAAAACAAAATAACTTTGACATCAAAACATCATGCAACATCACCACGGCAACAATACACTTCATTACACGATATTTAGCTAACCTAACCTAACGTGGAACTGTATTGTCATCAGTTTTCGCGCTTACGTACCTGACACGGAGTATGAGGTGACACATCTAACTAAATTTCGTGACTGGCCTGACCTTAAATTGCAGAAAACCGCGCGCGCGCACGTGTGTGTATGAAACCACGTTATATAATGATCCACCGCTGCCAGCGTGTGCGCCGTGCATTCTATATCACGACTTCTGAATTTAAACTGCATACATAGCATAAAAATGTTTAAAAATATTCCAAAAAGTTGGGTAGAGACACTATTCGTTACGTTTAAAAAATGTACTACTATAGATGACGTATTACTTAAAATGTATTTTCGATGGAGAAATAAATAAAATAATTGACAAATAAATGAATAAACAGAGAACGACTTATTGTCCTTTCGTGTTAAAAATTAAAAGGTATTAAAAAGTCAGTCCCGTTAAATAACTACACAGCTACATTCTTTCCAGTGATAAGTACTGACATTACTATACAGTCACTATCCGAGGATGATTTATTAATTATAAAGTATTCAATTCTTTTATATTATTTGAATTTTCACTTTTTTTAATCGCTACTCAGCAGTGACGTCTTCCTAGAGAGGGGAATTCAGCCCCTTGCTCAGTGTATCGGACAAAGTATTGTGTAGTGTCATTATGTACGCGCGTGCCGGTAGCTAACGAGTTGTCTTCATTAAACTAGAGTGCGGGGGCAATTACTCTGCTCGTACGGTGTCAACGTTTACCGTTACTGCAGTACAGTAGCATACTGCCAACACTGTGACAACAATCAACGCCGACAATCTACAACAAAATTGTATGTTGCAAATTGGAGAATAAACGTATGTGTCCCCACGTTACAATCCAACTACGTCGAGTGACGTAACTTGACAATATAGGTACGGTGACCATAAATTCTCAGTTGAAATCCGGAACACATAACATGAGTTGTGGTTGGGGGAGAGGTAGGTTAGGTTAGGTTAGGTTAGGTTAGGGGGAGGTATGAGGCATTTCTCGAAACAATCTTGAAAATATATGTTCATTTAGTGGAGGTTATATTTGGCGTTAATTATTAACAAAGTGATTTGAAATTTGGTATGGATTTTCAGGTACATTAGTGTTGTAAATGTATAATATTTCATTCAGTTACAGTATATCCATTATTTTTAAAATACTATTAATTTGTTTAAAATAACCTGTTGCTAACTTTACAAGCGATTTGCATAAAAACGTACTGGATACTGTAGAAGGATTTTCTAGTAATCCAAAGTAAGCTTAAGCTTACGTAAATTTTTTCTTTAAAAGGATATAATATTTTAAAATTTAAATCCGAGACTTTTTAACGATTTTTCGGGACATCGGGACCTAGGTCCGAAATCCAGGCTGTCATGGAAAAACCGTAAGGTCACCGTAAATATAGGCCTACTAGTAAACTTCCACAGCTCCAGAACTCGCACACTGTTTAGAATGAAGTAGCCTACATTTAGTCTTACGTAAATTTCAATATTAGATAAATTTTCAATTACGAGAAAAATTAGAAAAATCCCAATTTATCCACTATTTGTTTACTAATATGACAACTGCAGAGCACACAGTAGCACAATAAACACTAAACATTGGGATTTGGGTTACATTACAGTTCCTTGTAGTCTGACATCTTGGTGGATTGTCACAATTTTTTCAAATTTTTTAATCTCTTTTTTGAGGTCTGGGTAAAAACAATTTGAAATTTTCAAAAATTGAACACTATTCAGATTGAAGTTAAAATTCCCTTCAATTTGATACAGACACACGGGCTTTTGCGTTTTTCACAAATTTGACCTCTCACATTTTTACCTCCCGCCACCCCCTCACATTTTTGGGATGGACACTGGTTCTGAATAACCAAGCCCAGCAAGTACCGACGAAAATGCATCAAAAGTGAGAGGTCTCAATAACTCTTCTAATCGTTTTGTGCTAACAATTATTGGCTATGAAGCGAGTTTAAATCCATAGGTTGTTCAAGAAATTTTGATGCATGATTTGACTCCGTCGTGGGCTTGTTTAAACATGAATACTTGAATACGATGACGCTCAATGACGCAGTATACTGCACTTTGTACAATAAAATTGGTGACTTTTAAGAAAAACACCATTCACTACCATGGCAAGAGCATGAAGAAAATTTACAGCAGGTGCAAAAATTGCAAAAACTGCGTGTGTCTCTTCGCATACACCAGTGACAATAATGTTGGTCCCCAAAGGGTTACAGTGACGTATCTAGAATTTAGCTTTGGGGGGGGGTCCCGTTCGAACGGCTTCATACAAAAGAAAAAAACAATTTAAGACTAATCAATATCTTTAATGTGGCTGAAAATCCTGCGATAACATCATTAAATCAATCCCATTAAAGTAAACGGTAATAACACAATAAAAATACGCAATACCCGTGTGGAGTTGCTAGTCTCCCATCGGGCGCCTCCCCAGGTGGCAAATAGGGGAATGCTCACCAGATATGGTGGGTACCGAGGAAAAAAATACCTTGGGCGGACCAAAACTAGCACCTGCTGCCTTGTAGTTGGATATTGGTTTATCAAGGGATAAAGGAAATAAACCTTGATTAAAAATTGCCTGGTGCTCCAGGTAAGGGGGTTAATGCAATGGGCCAACTCCCCATTCATCGGAAAAAAAAGAAAATGCTAAAAAACCAAATAGATTGCAGCCGGATGGACTCAGTAAGATGAGAGTTCAATCAGTTCTGTAATCTTTGGTTCCGGAAAAAGCCGGAATAATAATAATAAAATACGCAATAAAGTGATACTCTTTAATGTGTGTCGACTTGCACCACAGAGATAACGGACACGTACAGTAAGATAAAATACGCAAAATTCAGCTACTTCTGTTAAATCACTGTTATAATTTTTTGGAATAAAGGGGAATCTATACCAGTGGCGTACAAAGGGGAATTTGACCTTGGAGGGGGTCTGGTCGAGTCGGCTTCATACAAAAAAAAAAGCAAGTTAAAACTAATCAACTTACGATCTTTAGAATGGTTGCAAAACCTGCGATAACATCCTGAAATCAATCCCGTTAAAGTAAACGGTAATAACACAATAAAATACGAGTTATTCAAACATTGTTTACTAGAAGCTTATTGAATGAACTAGTTTTCCTATATGTGTTTCATATTCCAAACGTATACGCTAATGCTGTGTAAGAAACCTGTTTGTATATACAGTATAACAAAGAGTCACTACTATATTAGCGAACAGAGCTGAAAAAATAATAAAACAGCAGAAACATTAAGAGAGTAACAAAATTCGTCAACTTTTTTAGACCCTCTGGAGGGGGTCCGGTCCCTTTCGCCCCCCTTTCGCCTTAAATACGGCCTGAAGTGTTACCGTGTCAATAATTAATTTTATACTGTCTCATTACTGTTTAGACACACTATATACATAATATAATTCTATACATACTTTTTTAAACAAACACACACACACACACATCACTAAAGAGTACATGATCGATTCTGGCGATTAAGTCGGAGAAGTCCGTATGACAAGAATCATTTTGTTACATTGTTGTATAGTTTACTTCCAACGATTCGTAACCGATCTGTGATGAGAAGACGATCAGTGTGTAATCATTGTCACCGCGACCGTTGTACAGCCACAGCCACCGAGTAGTTTGAATATTGTCCGCGCAACAATAAACCACAACTAACCATCTGGCTGTGCAAGACCGTTACTGTATGTCCCGCGGTATTGACAGACAACCTTTGTCATGTAATAGGCAAATTGCTACCTACAGTTTATTTTGTTGCGTGCAGATAATTTTAAATTAGACGTTCAATTTAATTTCTAAAAGACTAAATGCACAGCAAATGTCTTTAATTTTTTTTTCATAAGAGCAATCATACAATTGAATTCTATTAGTTATTTCGGCTTATTCTGTCATGAAGGGAGGCTTCCCAAAGGAAAAAATCTCTCATCATCATAAACTGTATGGATTTGACCTGTTACATTGCCACAGTTTAGATGGTGACTCCATCTCTTCCTTGGCCGCCCTTAAGCTCCGGCTAATTCTAGCAATTTTATCACGAGTCGTTCCAACCACATGCTTCCTCCATGACACTCTCTGAATCATTCATGACACCTTGTAGGCTACATTCTAATTTTATTGAATGATATTACTATTTATACGATTTATTAATGTATTCCTAACATTCTTCGTTAAAGATGCGTCTCTGTTGTCGAAACCGTTATTTGGAAGGATGTCTTTAAAAGTCCTGAACCACACCTTTAAACCTGAACACCGGTCTTAGAAACGTCCTGAACCACACCTTTAAACCTGAACACCGGTCTTAGAAAGGTCGCTGTTTAAAAGACGTTCTTCTTCTCCTTCGTCGTCGTCGGGGACATAAGCGTGGATTATTACAAACAAAGTTCGTATGAAAAAAAAAGTAATGGCAACAGACTGCTGCATTGGAAAGATGACTTGAAACCCACTGAGTGGATTATTAGGGCGGAGAAGAAAATTGTCTACTTGTGGAGTCACACCAGCGTTACCGTCGAAGCCAACGTGTCGATATGTGTCCTTCAGTCCGGCGCGAATGTTTGGATTTTCCCATCTGTTATGGTGTTCGATTCACAGTTTTTAAATCGTTACTCTCGTGAACGATTGTATGGCATCAATGTGAAAAACAGAAACAATTGATAGTAGGATTAAAGGTTTCCACTTTTGCAGAAAACAATATATTTCAGTCCTCAGATGACAAAGTGGTGGCTGGGGATTGGACTACTTGACACCAAAAGAGGACGCATTCCTTAGGCTATCAATCAAGTCATCTTCACACAATAGAGACCTCACAAGATCGGAAAATACAAGAAATTATATTACAACGTAAATTGGAGATTGCTGTGCGTACATAAAAGAAGTGGTAATGGGAAAGCCACTGAACTGAAAAGAATATCGAAAAGACTGTAGAATTTATGGAATTATGGAGAGACTATTGAAAAATATGGAATTGGTAACCAACAGAGAAAAGAAAAATAGGACGAATTAATGTTTTTTGGGGGGGAAGTGTAGCGAAGAAAGCGAAAACAGTAAATAAAATGGAAGACACTTGAAGAAACGGGTGATAGGATACGAGAAATGTTGTGCGTTGTAATTCGAGTCATACAGTACCATGCGACTGCAATACGTGACCAGCGCTGTGTGTGTGTGTTGCGACCGTTTCGTCCGTGGTATTGACAGATAAGCTGTCCTTGTAACAAGGAAAATTGTTGCCTACAGGTTTGTGTGAATTTTTTTTTGTAGTGAAGCTGATATTTTCATTTGACATATACGTAATTAGTATGCTGATAATTTTTTTCCATTTCGTCACCTTTCGGCGTTTCCAGAATCGGAGCTTTTAATCGTTTTTCTTTCATCACTATAAATCGGGTTACAACGTTTACAGATTTCGAGTCTCAATCTTTCTAGGTTGTCCATACGCTTCCTTTCCCCCTTCTCACCCACTCTGGGATTTTTTTTCGAGGGTAGGTGAAAATCTCTATAGAGAATGGAAGGAACCCCGTAGTTCCTAGTAGTGTGGGACTCTAACCCACTAAAAACACCTCCCTTAATCCTACAATAATTGAGCAAGCTTATCCATCAGCTTCTCCTTCATGTTTCCTTCACGGATGATGGGGTGAAGCCCAGTGGTTAATCCCAAGATTATTCTGTCTTTCTCTCACGTAGAGTTTTATGTATCTATACATATTAATTTCTTTCTATTGCGATACCAGATCATGTGGCTTATATCTTTTGAGTCGCCTCAGGAAGTGTGGAGCTTCTTTCACCGCTTGTCGCATTATTGGGTTATCGTGAATCTGAATCCTCTGATCATGTTTGTCTGCATATTTTGTTATTATTTCGCTGACATGTTCTACACTGAGGTCTCTATGTAGGTACTGGAGCCTGTGTGCTACATCCTTCTCATACCATCTATGACTGAATGTGTAATTCCCAAGTCTCTTAATAACTTCCTCTGCTTTCCTCTTCCGCACCTACCACATCCTTGCCTCCAAAAATGCATTTCATTTGGGGTTAAGCACGGTTAATCGTGTACATTATTCAATCGGAGTGAACAGCAAAAACACGTGCACGCACACCCGCGTCATAGTACGACTTTGCCTCAACAACGACACCATCAGTAATGAAAACACGTAAGGAATTAATAACGACGCCAAAGAAGCGGGACAGTCTGTTAAAGTAAACAAAACAAAAATGTTGAACTAAAAGGGCGCGAATAAACTGAGGCAGAGTTTATGTTGTTGAGGACGGCAAATGTAGAAAAGTTTCAAAGATTAACGTGTCTGGATACTGCTTAACAAAAACATGAGAGATGAGGGAGAAACACGATGCAGCATCATTCGGGAAAATAAGATATATTTAAGTCTCGCCGTTTACTTGCAAGGCAAAATGTACACCTGCTACCAGAATGAAGACCTGCCAGTTGTAGGCCTAATCTACGAAAGTGAAACGTGAGTCATGATTCAGAGAGCAGTGGAACGACGATTAGATGAGAGAAAAATTCTAATGAGAATCTTCAGATCATTAAAGAAGGGAATCGGAGCTGGAGGATAAGGAGGAACAACGAGACATTGAACAGGGGAGACAACAAGCTAGTCGAGATGTACATAAAATGGAAGAAACATTACAGTTCACTGAATGTGAGGTTATTTGCCGACGACTTGTTTGTACTTCAAAATACAGAATCTGATTTGCAAAAATTTGTTTTTTTAAGGTTCATACGATTTGCATATAATACAATATAAAAATCGCTACTATAAAAAACAAAGGTAATAGCATTCTGAGGCAACGAGCCAATAAAAACAAAAAAATAATTAGTGATCGAATTCTAGAAACGATGAGTCGCTTTAATTATTTGAGAAATGATATTGTCTATGACTGGAATTATGATATTGATGTTAAGTTAGGTAATTTTCAGGCGCTCTGTGGAGCAATCAACCGTATTTTCAGAAACAAAGTACGTCGAGATAAATACTGTGGGTGTAAATTATCGACAACAACCAAGAAACAAAACAGTAAAATACAGGCCTCGGAATGACGTTCTTAAGAGGAGTTAAAAGGTGTTCTAAACTCGACCGTATAAAGAATGAGGCCAGAAGAGAAGAGTGACAAGTCCTCACACATTTCACAGAGTAATAAGTAAAAGTGATGTACAAGTCGTCACTTGAGGTGGGAACCATCCAGCGATGATTACCACGTTCACCGGGTCAGGTCATCTGGCCACTGTCTCTTCAGCCTTCTTACATCCAGTGATGGATTGAGGAGCTCGTTGATCAGGTTATTGCTGTGTCCTATGTTGAGGTTCCTGTACCTAGCGGGGTGCATCTTGATGACATCAGAAATGTATGTAATGTTAAGGTCATTGTGAAGAGTATGATTAGAAATGAACCAGGGAGCATTCGTTATGCAGCGCAAGATTTTTGACTGAACTGTCTACAGAATCTTTGTGTTAGAAGGTTTAGAGCAGCCCCACAATTATATACCGTAGGTCCAGATTGGTCTGAGCACAGCTTTATATATGATGACTTTGTTTGGGAGAGACACTTGAGATTTTCTACCTATGAGCCAGTATATTTGCCTGGCTTTTAAGTTGAGTTGTTGTTTCTTAGCCTGAATGTGGGCTTTCCATGTTAATTTGTCGTCCAAATGCAGACCCAGGTATTTAACTTCTGATTATATAGGTATGAGGGCATCGTTTATGGTAACTTGTGGACAAGAGCTACGTTTCATGGTGAAGGTTATTTGAGTGGATTTTTCAGAATTACTCGGATCCTCCACCGCTGGAACCAATCTTGCAGGAGGTAAAGATGGCTTTGCAGTTTCTCAGAGGCTCGTTCCGGGTTGGAATCTACTGCGAGGATAGCGGTATCATCAGCGAAGGTGGCGGTGGTAGTGTAGTCTGTCACAGGTAAGTCAGCAGTAAATATAAGATATAAGTACGGCCCCAGAACGCTGCCCTGAGGCACTCCCGACTTGATAGGAGAGATTACTGACACAGTGTCTTCGATTTTGATTTGGAAGTGTCTATCTTGCACATATGATTTCAACAGTAAATATAGTTGATCAGGAAGTTGTTTCTTCAGCTTGTACAGAAGGCCCTCATGCCAGACTTTATCAAAAGTCTGATGAATATCCAGGAAAACAGCTGCGCACATCGTCTTCTTTTCCAGACTATCCCTAATTTTGTTCACTATTCTGTGGCATTGCTGCACCGTAGAATGTTTTTCTCTGAACCCAAATTGGTGTTCAGGGATCAAGTACCTAAAGGGCACTATTTGTTTTTGTCTGGTCAGGAGAAGTCGTTCAAATATTTTTGACAATAGTGGAAGAAGTCTTATTGGCCTGTAAAATGTAGGGTCAGTTGGGGGTTTGCCAGATTTTGAGACCATGATGATTTTGGACAAATTTCCATTGGATTGGAAAGTAGTACAGTCTGAGCATACTGTTGTAAATAGTTGTAAGTAGTACTAACGCTTTCTTGGGAAGATGTTTCAGTACTTCTCCAACTATTAAATCGTAACCGGGGGCTTTATGTGTCTTGGAAAGTTTTATCTCCCTGAGAACTTCAGAGAATCCAAACGCTTTGATTGGAGGAGATAACTGGCAGGGAGCATCAAGGTAAGTTAGAATTTCTGAGTCATCAATTACTGATGAGTTTGGGGTGAAAACCTGGGAAAGGTGATCTGCGAACACATTCATCTTATCTTCATTTGCTCGAGCCCAACTGCCGTCAGATTTACGAATGGGGGATACTGAGATTACCGGTCGTTTGTTTTTTTTGTCGCCTTCCATATTAAATGATCATGGGGTGTTAAACATGTTACGTAGTGTTCAAATGATGCGTTTCGGGCCTCTTGCATAGCTGCGCGAATTCTATGGGTGAGCCTATTGAGAATTGTTTTATATGTTTTATACTGGGGGTTTCTCGTTCGTTGCCACTTACCGCGAGCTTGTCGTTTTTCTTGAATAAGTTGTTTGATGTGCAGAGGTATATTATGATAATCAGGTAAAAATTTTCTTCTTTCTGGTGTAGCTTGCCATGCCGCATCCTGTAGTAGTTTAGTAAAGTATTGAATGGCTACTTCAATGTCTCTGGAATCCGTAATGCGAAAGTCAGAGTTGATATTCTCATCGATAATGTGTTCAAATAAATCCCAGTTAGTCTGCTTGGTGCATAAAACAGGTGGAGCTTCCCTCCAGATTACATTAGTACTTAATGTAATTATAATGGTGCTATGATCAGAGCTTAAGTCGAGATTTGGTTCGATTCTGGTATATACGTGCGAGATTCCTTTTGTTATCGCAAAATCAAGAAGATCTGGAATTGTATTTACGTCTGTGGGCCAATATGTAGGTTCTCCTGTTGATAAGTAGCTGAGATTATAGATTACAAACAACGGTGGAAAGAAACTTAGAATAAATATTAGATTCCAGACTGGCCAAACAAGTCTGGAAATACAAACATACAGGACACAGTTGTGTGGGTAGACCCAAGAAGAGACGGCTGGAGGATCTTTGAAGGCGGAACAGGCAGCATCTTTGCCTATGCCGTGTCGTGAAGATGATGATGAAGAAAAGTAAAAATTTCCTTCTGTAAGTCTTTCTACAAGTTTTTTTCTCAATTATTTCATAAACATTAACCACAGTTGTGGACAATCAAATTTTTAAACAAATTTGTCGTTTTAATGATTATTTGAGATGAGACATTGTATACAAAAGTGACTCTGACTGGAGTAAAATGTTATCAAAGTAGAGAAGTAGAGAAGCGTCTGTAGAATGATCCGTAGAAGTCTTAAAGATAAAACAAGAAGTAGTTACCGCATGAAATTTCAGAAGATTCCTCCACATTCCTGTAAACATGTGAAACGCGATCCTTCCAACTGGAAAAGGAAAAAAAGATGTTCAAACGGATATTCCCTCCTAGAGCTGAAAGGTTTAAAGGCATCTGAAGAGAATTGGAAAGTGAAAATTTGGATTATAATATTAAGGACAGTACGAGATGATGGTGTCGAATAACAGTTACTAGCCGCAGCTTTGACGTACAAGCCAAATGGAAGAGAGATGTTGGTAATCCGAAGAGCAGATGTGCTTCGGAACAGGTTAACTAGAACACAATCCTTGGAACGAAGATGATGACAACCTACACACGAAACCCACGAAGAGGCGACTACCCACGAAATCCTCGTTCTTCACATTCTTTTACAGCATCATGACTCAACAAAGCCTCTAATCATCCCTTGTGTCTCTTCCAATGGCCCACCTTGCGCTACGTTCTATATAAACGACTAAATGAACATTTTAAAACAGCAATCGATATACAACTGATTCAACGAACTGAATCGAAATTGTTTATTTGTTGTTTGCGTTTGATTAATGATGTTCACACAATCGCATCTCTTCCCATTCTTCCACCGCCTCTCGACACCCACACGTCTCGTTTCATTCGTCATTGGAGAGAGAGAGAGAGAGAGAGAGAGAGAGAGAGAGAGAGAGAGAGAGAGAGAGAGAGAGAGAGAGAGAGAGAGAGAGAGAGAGAGAGAGAGAGAGAGAGAGAGAGACAGAGACAGAGACTCGGATAAACGCGATTCGTTATTATGATGAATCTTGTCCTCGTTTGATTGATGTCTTCTTTGTTTGAAAATCGTCGTATTTCACACGACGGCGGGTGCCATTTTAAATTGTAATACTGTTGTTGTTTTCTGTTCGCATACTCGTCTCACTGTGTTGTTTTTGCTTGATCCCTGATTGTGACGTGCCAGTACAGACGTGTTATACAGTACGCGGTTTGTACGCTGTTCCGTTAACCTTGTTTCCAACCGGGATGTGACACTGTTTTACCAACGTTGTCTGCACTTCAGTTGGTATCTACATAAACAAAGTATGACCCAAGTTTCAGAATATACAGTAGTGTAGGTATTGCCGTTATTTTATAAAATTTTATTTGGGTTTTTTTTCTACATTTATTTCCCAACGTTCTCCATATCGTTCCACACATTATTGTGAAATTTGTCACTTAATTTTCTATATCTCTATCTTGATCATAAGTAATTATACATCTTACATACAATAGGAAAAAAATATAACTGTGACATATCTGAATCAAAGACAAAAATAATGGCCTTTATAGGAGATGAACCGGTTCGGAGCAAAATATGCATAGACAACACATGCATAGAACAAGTAAGACACTTCTCGGAAGTAAACACTTTTATTTAAGAAGGAATTTATTATCAATTGAAAATAAGGTGTTGCTTTAAGGCCAACTGTGAAATCCACGTGGATCTACGATGAACAGTTCTGGGGATCCACCAGCGTCACCAATATACGTAGATATGGATAAAAAAATTTCAAAACAAAGTCTTTCAAACCAGTGTCCGATGGTCGTGGTACGCATAAAATTCATTAACAAAACGTAGACCTACTCACCGACAAGAAATTGGTTAAGTGAAAATGTTAAATATAGTAATATAGTAAATATAGTAAACAACAGATTACGACCAATGACCAAAGAGGGATAAACACTCTAAGTTGCCAACAAGATTTGCTGTGACATTAGCAAGCCAAAGACGATGCAATTGTCATTGTGTTACAGAATAAGAAGGAGCCCCGTGTCATACAGCCTATAGTATGATTGAGAAATATGGAATAAACACACACACACGCACGCGCACACACACGCACACGCGTATGATCATTGGCTGCATAAATATACATCAGTGCCAACTATTATAGATTCTTAATTGAACGAAAAATCGAGTTCTCAGTTTTAACTCGACCGTTTAACATTTGTCTGTCTATCTATCTATCTGTCTACTGTAGGTATGTCTCACGATAACTTCTGAACGCATTAACCGATTTTCTTAAAGCTTGGCAGGTGTATCGGTACATATTACCTACAGAACGCTGCTGTTTTTGAAATTTACCTCCCCCCCCCCAAAAAAAAAGGGTTGCGGAGGAAAATGTGAGGGACAATAATATTTTAACAAAAATTTCAACATGCCCATGTGGGGGCATCAGATAAACAGAATTTTAACCGCAATCTGAATATAGAGTAAACTTTTGGAAATTCAAAAATTTTGGGAGCACAGAGTTAAAAAAAGTTCACCAAAATGTTGAAAAATCGCAAAAATGCAAGTGGGATATCAAATTAAAGATAATTCTAACCACAGTCTGAATATAGTGTATAGCTTTGAACACTTATAAATTTTATAACACCAAAAAATGTATTAAAATTACGAATAAATTACGAAACTTCATGCCAAAAATCAGAATTAAGGAAATTATGTTAACCCAAATCCCAATGTTGTGTTTACTTTGGAAATTTTTATCTTCAGGGGCACAACCTGAAAATTGAAGTCAAATTCTGCAACAATTGTTAAAATTTGAGCGAGTTCTGCAGCTTAGGGAGCTTACTAGTAATTATTGCTATTAAATTGTTGGAAAATATAAATATCATATTGAAACACAACTCATTACAGAAGATCGTGTTATGGAACAGATATAAAATATTTTTCCTGAAGGTCTAATCGATCGTCGTATGGTACAGAGGAAAACAAAATACAATACACCAATAAAGTCACTAAAAACCAGCTTTAATTATAACAATTAAAAGTTTGTAATCATTAAGTTATTCAACAAGATTATTCTCTATAACAATTCAAGTTAATCTGTCCACACAAGTAATAAAGTCACTATTATCCCTTTAATTCTAATATCACTTCCGCACTATAATAACTTTTTACTAATACACCTCTTGAAACGCACTGTGTAAATCGCCCGACAATAACTCGAACCTCACTTGAATAAATCGCCACTTAAACTGAACTAAGCTGTGACGATTTCATTAATTAAAAAATAAAATAAATAATAAATAGGAAATGAAAAAGCTGAGAAATTTAAATTTTAATAAATCGCACATTTAAACTAATTTTTAGCACTATCATAAATCATAATAATATTTAATTAAGAGTTTAAAAAAAAAAAGGAATGCGAGTGTACAGATAGGGAAACCCTTATTAATTAACCCTGCATAGACATGCGCTACCCGGAATTAACTTGAATACCGACCCATAAACGAACTAATAAGTTTAATCCTTGTAAATTGATATTAAATAAATAAATAAACAAGACCACAATAGTATACTATAATAAATTCTGTAATAAAGAATATCTTTGGATAATTAAAAGGTCAAACTTTAACCCCTTAAATAGAGAATAAATGTGGAACTATTTTGTTGCGACGCATAAACTCCGCACGATTAACTAACCCGTCCTAACATAGTAATTCAATCGAGATGAAGCGCTCGCGTAGAAAACACACGCTTGAACCATGTCCCGGAGAACGACAAAATGTTTTTATTTAGAGGACAGATATAACAATGTGTACTATAAATTAGTGTGCTAATAAGTTTAAATGTAAAAACCAAAAGGAATAAATAACTGTTTAAGGGATGACATCTCATTTGTATAATTTGTAAGATGTCTATGTTGTTTTAAAATAATATGGTACGAGCTAACTAAAGTGAGAACTTTTATAAACAATAATGTGACGTGCGATTCTGCGACAAACAAGAACATTTACGGCACTTATACTACTAATGATGTTTAACTACTAGACTTCAGAGGACCTCAACGCTACTTCATTATGAACTACTCACTTCAGGAACTTCAACAGGAAAGTTAACTCCACTAAAGATCAACCGCTGACGAACACCACAAGGACCAAGGACCCGGACATCGAGTAAACTTCTGGATATCTCAGGTGACACGGAGACTTGTCCTCCGTGATTAATTAAAATTCCAACAAACGAATTGCTAAAGACAGTTTAAATAAATATATAAAGACTCTAATGATAATCACTTTATAAGATGTATGATACAAAATTTTTAGATTAAGTCCATTCTTCAAATGCCCCCCCCCCCCCCAAAATAGTATGATAGAATATGAATAAGTGAGCTTAACTCACAAACAAGTTTAAGGTCCCGGATCCGTGGATAATGCTAGCACTTATAAATCCATACGTTTTGAGCCCCTTATTTACGAAATCTTTTATAAATTGTAATCTTTTATTAAGAAAACCTTATGTGGGAACATTTATGTAGAACTGTTGTAGTAATGGTTTAATAAAGAGATGTCGTTACTTTACACTAAAACATTGAGTGAATAAATCATCAGGCCCCCATGTAAAAGTTCCTTTAGTTATAACTACAGCTGGTTTAATTAATAATTAAAAGTTAATTACGAGTATGGCAGCCCGTGCAATTGATCTGAGGTAAGTATGCACAGGTTCCCGATGTTATAACGTAGGTGAGACGTTATAAAGCGTCGCTGAATTCTTATAATTATACCCAGCTGGAGATTCCAGAATAATCCATAATATGCCTCAACACTGTACTAGAGCGTAATTGCTTGCGGCCTTGAACACAGGGCGCGCGGACAAGTGAATCTGGAACAATCTCGACCACGGACGTGTGACAGGTGTCACGTAATTGTCCTTCACCTCAACGTAGCAGCACTATGTACGTTATACGCACACACACATTATAGCCGACAAGCACGTAGAATATTGCGTAACGGCGTAACAATATTATCTGGGTTGCAGTACTGCGGCACGTAAAAAATATCGACATACTGTAGACAGAGTGTTGAATAATTTTAAATCGTAAAGTGGGGCAATTATAAGGAAAAGACATAGAGGGGCATACGTCTCAAGTTTTATAAAACCATGGTCGGTCCAATTTTGGTCATATAGGCTATAAAAAGAAGAGTAGGATCGACCACGACTTTATAAAACTTGTGCTGTATTCCCCTTTGGGTGTTTTCATTAAGTATGTTTTGTACTGAAACGAAACACAGAACATGCTCGCGTACGTATACGAAACTCCCCATGCGAAGTACAAATGGACAAAAGTCCAATTCGTGGAATGGAGAAGAAGAAACAAGAGGCATTTGAGAAGAATTAGATTTTGCTTGTACAGTTTTGTCGTACAATATTTTTCGTAGAACTTCTTTTTACGAAGTTACAAAAACTTTACAAAGAGTACAGTTTTGTTTTACAATATTTTTTGTACAACTTCTTTCTACGAGGGCTATTTGAAAAGTTCGCGGCCTACCATAGAAACGAATGTGTGGCGTTTCTGTTTTTTACCGCATCGTGGCGCCACGTTCGCCCCACGAACAGCAGTGAAGCGTCAAGTCATTACCCCGTCACTTACTCCGTTGAGGAAGTCCGATTCTTCTAGGTCCTCAAAATAACAGTTTACTGCCGCTTTCAGCTCGTCATCTGAGGAAAATCGCTTCCCCCCTGAAATTTTTTTGAGGTTTGGGAATATATGAAAATCAGATGGCGTTAAATAAGGCGAATAAGGCGGATGGTGTAACAGATCGTACTTCAACTCGGCGATTTTTGACATAGACACAACGCATATATGTGAGGGCGTGCATTATCCCGATGGAAAGTGATCTTCTTTGCTAAACCTGGTCTTTTTCCCCGAATTTTTACATTTAATTGGCCCAAAAGGTTAGCGTAATACTTTCCATTTATCGTTTGACCCTTTACAAGGCAATCTAGTAACAATATCCCCTTAGCATTCCAGAAAAATGGATCCATACACTTTCCAGCCTACAAAATTGATTTGACAGTTTTTGGAGGCGGCGAATCATTATGCATCCATTGTTTCGACTGTTGTTTTGTTTTAAAGTGACGTAATGGGCCCAAGTTTCTTCAGGTGTTACAAATCTACGAATGAAATATTTCGGATTTTCTTAAAACGGTCCAAAAATTCCTGAGAAGCTTGCATTCGCATGCGTTTTTGGTCACTTGTCAACAAAACGCGGCACCCATCTTGCAGACAGCTTTTTCATACCTAATTCCTCAGTAAGAATGTGCTGTACCCTTTTATCTGAGATGCACACAGGCTTAACAATTTCAGACACTTACAAACGGCGATCTTCCAAAACAATATCGTGCACTTTATCGATAATTTCTCGTGTAGTGGCATTTTTCGGACGCCTTGTACGCGGGTCATCTTCCAAACTTGCACGACCACGTTTAAATTCAGTAGCCTATTTTTTCACTGTAGTTAATGTAGGTCCAGCATCACCCAACACATTCTACATCTCATTAAAAATTTCTGTTAGCGTTAAACCTTTCTTAACAAAACAATCTGATTACTGCACGGTGTTCATTTTTCTACATTTTCAGCGTTGTTGTGAGATAACCTTAGGCCTATTTATACAGCTGTTTCTCCGCAACAATGACTTGACCAGACTTGCCGTTTCACAGCTGTTCATGGGGCGAACGTAGCGCTACGATGCGGTAAAAAACAGAAACGCCACACATTCGTTTATATGGCAGGCCGCGAACTTTTCAAATAGCCCTCGTAGTACAATACGGTTTGAGTATCTGCCTTTTGTTTTAGAACATAGCTATTTTAAACTTGAAAATACTATTACTTCTCTGTATAATGAACTTGAGTTTAAGGAGATAACATTTTCATGACATCACGTCCGGAGCCAACGCTATTAAAACTGATAAGTAACCGGCTGCTGGGCCGTGGTCGACTGCCCAACAGCCCGGTATACGTCGATTTTAGTAGGGGTAAGACCATCTTTTACAACGTTTTAAATTTGATTACTATGTCCCATGCACACATCAGGGGTGCACATCTTGCAGATACGGGTTTGACAATCCCGATGTGCCCTAGCTCGATTCTCACTTTGCTTCAGCTTGTCTTGGGTGAGATCCCTTCCTTTAGTTTTTTCTGTTTAGTCTCTCTTGATTGCCTCTTGTTCTTTTCTGAGCCCGACGCTATTAGAGTTATCGAGGGCTAGGATTTATTCCTTTTTCAATTCTAATTTCTTAATTTTTGGTGGCTTAGTATCTTATAGTGCTCACTGATGCCGATAGGTGAGCACTGGAAATACTAAGAAACGTTCAGTATCAGAATAGCTAAGCCACCAAATCCTATCTCAGAAAGAGAAGGGTGAGAGCGAATTTCCTGCGACCCAAAACAGGGCCCTTTCGGCTAAGGTATGGTAACCCTGACAGAAGAGTCTCTTGTCCTCCTAGTAGGGGGTTGTACAATAGGCCAGCAACCTGTTCATCTACAACTTTATAATACTTGTAGTACCTAAAGCGACAAAGGTGGGATCATCTGCAAAGGATGACAGAGGATCGATTGCCGAAAGCGGCAGTGAACTATAAAGGCATTGGTAGAAGAGAATGGTAGTGGGTCGTCCGAGGATGAGATGGGTGCAGGAAGAGGTTTATATAACCTAATCCTTGAAGAGAAGAAGAAGAAGAAGAAGAAGAAGAAGAAATTATATTCTTATTTGTGTGTGTGTGTGTGTGTGTGTGTGTGTGTGTGTGTGTGTGTGTGTGTGTGTGTGTGTGTGTGTGTGTGTGTGTGTGTGTGTGTGGGTGTATGTTAGTTTACAGCATCCGACATCGCCTTCCGATACCCGATTTCCATTCTATTATATTTTTCCTGTAGTTTCCAGACAAGTTTCTTGCGCGCATAACCTTTGTTATTTCTTGACTCCAGTGTGTCTCACGTTCCGCTTGCCTTGTAGTTGAGTTCACGCTAAAGTATGTTTTAGTACTCTTCTGCGACTGGTTCTACGCATATGTACCTACAGTAAAATTGAAAGTTAAGAGCATTGTGCAGAAACCAATTTATGGATGTACGAGTCCACTTTGAAATTGTGAATGGTGGGAGGGTAATGGAGAATCAGCTGGTATGCAAGTGAAGGTGTTGCCAACTTTGCGTGTGAAGTTTTAGTTACCCGTACATTGTTGGTTACTGTGTGTATCTCAGTCTTGCATTTGTTACTATTAATTGTATCGTTGTTTTAACAGTCACTCAATTTTATTAGTTATTTAATTTTTTACTTAATTTCTATTGGTAGTTTTTATTCTGTAATTATGTATTATCATAATTATTTGTTATCATCCAGTAACGAAATTTGTTAAAATGGACACTTCTCCTTCAACTAGCAAAGAGAGGAATGTTATTCATACCATGTTAACTACTTTTTTTTCTAAATCAGTGATAATTGTGGTATCTGCTATGCTCTTGAAGTGTTCACTTGCCTGTTACTGTATCCCAGACATACTTGCTCATCTTCGTAGAGCATCCGTTTCAGAGGCCATTAATTACCTCTCAACACTCTTTGTCCGCTGTCCGTATGCCAGATCCATAAGCAAAAACGCTATTTACCAAAGAGTTATAAATTTCATCCTTGACATAGTGACGACTTGTAATGTCTATACATGTGTTTAAATAACATAACAGTAATTCACTCATTGAATAGTAAATAAAAAACTATGGCGTTCAGTTTCCACAGTGTTGCCATACGTCACAGAGTGTTGCCGATATAACCTTCAACGGCAAACAGCGTTCATTGTTATCCGTTACCCGGCACGCTGAACATCGGAAGCTGGTAATTTCATTTCGCCAAGACCATATTTAATGTGTATTTATTTTGGAACATCGTATTATGTGCTAAGAATGTAATTCTATTAATGTTTTTAAAATTGCATGTCAACGTTGTTTCGCCGTAAACAATTAATAGAACAGAACAAACACACACACATATTATCTGCTGTAGTCGCCCGTGGTTATAATTGCGTCCACTCACTGAAAGCGTAAAGCGGAAACAGGCCTGAGGCCGATCTGAATGATTACGCAAAGCAGAGGACGGAGAAACACCGACCGATTACTCACAGCACTATCGGATGGTTTCCGTCCGTCACCGAATCTGGACTGAAACGATTAAATGGAATCACACACACACACACACTCGCGCGTGCGCTTGTATTATTTCAGGGCCTCGTGAAAACCGCGTATTAAGCAGGATATTACCAAGTAGTAACATATAGGGTATTTCAAAATTGGACGGGCATCTCTCGGGAGCTGATTCTATAGCTAACAATAAGAAAAAAGTTCATATAAACATAGATCCGAAAACAGTTCGTTAGCGAGTTACGGCTCGCGAACCAGTTCGCCCTGATTTCTGCTCCCACGGTAAAATAACGCCATACTGAAATTCTTGGGGTATAAAGTGAAGGGTAAATTTGGTGGTTTCTTTAAGTTTTTTGTCTAAAAAATTGAATAAAAGAGATCCCAGAGCTCTATCTCAATTAGTTTTTAAGAAAAACTGTGTTAAACACAAAACATTGGAGACGAAAAACACATTTTTTGTAGATTTGGGACAAAATAACTTCGTTAATTTGCCAATAAACAAATAAAAGTTTTTAACTAACTTTGTAGAGAATTTAATTATGAGAAAATTTATGTGTTAAAATCTATTAAAAGAAATACAAATTTGGAAAATTCGACTTTAGTTCAAAACAAAACAGACCAAAATGCGTCAGAAAAGTGTTACTGAAATGTAAATGTATACATACTGAAGCTATGTAAATACGAGTTATAATAACATTTTCTATGTAGCTTAAATATTAATTAACAAGTGCTGACATTCTGTCAGAAGAAGACGTACTGATAAATTGTCTTATATGTGAATCATCCGTGTATCATAAACGTACAAAAGTTATATAGGCCTATTACAAATCCAAGTTAACGTCTCGACGTTTTCATGCGCAGCAGAAATCGGTCTCGGTCAGTTGCAACGAAACAACGTTTTTACCTCTTCTTACGAGGTCAATCATTGTGCCCCGCACTTTCACTAACTGACCGAATCTGTCGTTCAGAAACATTCCTATTCTGAACTTCGATGAGATTTCAATTCATTTGTGCGAGTAGCTTCTTTTTTCCAATATTCTTGTTACGTTTGGTTATGTTAGATTAGGTTAGGTTAGGTCAGGTTAGGTGAGGTTACGTTACGTTAGGATAGGTTCAGTTAGGTTAGGAATGGATAAAATTATAATGGTAATTCCCGTATTATTATAATAACATGAAAATTCAATTGGTCGCAACTGACCGTGTCCAAATTTCTACCTCGGTCGCAACTGACCACGGTCCGCAGGAATTAGATTCAGGAATGAATTACCGCAAACGTATTGCTTAAAAAATATCAGAAAAATAACATATCAGTGAAGTCGCTGCTGACCTGTCGATAAACATCAAAAGTGCCGTTCAACGTCAATATCCTATTTTTCACATCCGCCAACTTTGCTAGTACAGTAGAACGACGTACACATAAAGACAAAGATACTCAGAAAATTAAATATTTCCGCAGTCGCAGTAAAGTACGTACTCCGAATGACTCATGGTAGCCATCTGATAAGCGACAAACAATACACCTCAACTTTGTCGTGCTTGTTTGCTAAACTGCTAAATGTCATGTTCTGGACTAGGCCTTGCAGTCCTAAATCAAGTCCTTTCACCATTTTGAAGTCCTAAATCACGACAATTGGGTCGTCCAGAACATGACATTCAGCAGTTTAGCAAACAAGCACAACGAAGTTGGAGTTACAGAGACTGCTAATTGAAATAACAAGATTAACAAACAATACACTCCGTCCCTCGGACATACCTTTACCTATATAACTTACGTCATTTTGATACAATATTGGTAAAAGAAATTAATAAAATAGTCTATTAAGATTAGTGAAACAGAAGGTTTGTTATTCACCTGAAATTTATTTCTACTTACTAACAAAAATTTAATTAATAAAGTTGTGTTTGTGGTTATAATCACAAACAGAATTAACATCACTATAGAAAAATTATTCCGATTAGCGCTTTCAAGCTACACAGCGCGTCATCAGATCGGAAGTGGTGTGCAACAGTGTTAATTCTGTTTGAAAAAAAAATCCGCGCCTTTAGATAACTGGGACTTTACCGTGCGCGCGTGTGCGTGCATATTTGCGCGTATATCATAGAAAATAATGGCGAAACACCTTTGCTGGCTTCTCCATTTGCCATATTATATAGTTATCTATATATTAATACGTGAAGAGAAAACTTTGTACCCCTTTTTAAGCTTATTGCGTGCACGGAGGAGTGTGAGATTTGGCATAGTTAAAGTTTATATGGAGAAGGAGTGCAGAAAGCTAAAATTTATATATAATATGTGTTACAAATACAATAAATTAAATTAAATAAAACATTCATTTGCACTTGAAAATTCATTTAAACTTTTTCAAACAATGGTAATTCTTAAAAATAAAATAATTTTGTTGCCAGGCAATAAAATTACAATTTTTTCATTTTAGCGTACGTTCATACTGCCAATGTCAAACACATAATAGTCTGTGGTCAAACAGTCGCACAGAGTAGAGATAGTCACCAAAGAATTTTAAAATGTTGCCAACAAATAATTACTGACAGATTGACTGAATGAACTGTGAATTTTGTGTGATTTCAAATGTTCCTTTTTCAATAGTCTGTGGAGTGTATGTCAAGGCAAAAAGGCATTTATTTTATATTTTGTATATTAGATATCTGTGTTTTATATATTAATGTGCAGTTGAAAGTGAAATACAGCTTGCTTAATATACACCTGTTGCAAAAGGAAAATTTTGTAGCAGCAATTTGAATTGACTTACTCTCGCCTAATCATTATTGGTGGTTTCAAAAAAGTGAGTACATTTTATTATTTTTAAATTAAACTCTGTCTAATCTTAGTTTCAGTAATTTTATTACATGTTTTTTTTTACATTCAGATATTCGCACCTACTTCCATTATGCCTCGACATAGAACATTGACGGGTCGGAGTGAGAGACAAGAAGAAGGAATATATGTTCGCGTGAAAGTCAAAATGATAATAGACCAAATGCAAATTTAAATAGTGTAAATAGTATAACATTGACGGGTCGGAGTGAGAGACAAAGAAGAAGGAATATATGTTCGCGTGAAAGTCAAAATGATAATAGACCAAATGCAAATTTAAATAGTGTAAATAGTATACAAAATGATGAAATTATTTTGAGGGATACATTTAAATGCGCACTGAATGTCATTCCAAGAAATTTTAATACTTTTGATTGTGGATTAATGCATTTACAATGCAGGTTTTGCAATGCAAAACATTTCGAATCTGAGGTCACTTTAGGTGAAAGGACTGCATTCACTTCATGTTGTCATAAGGGTAAAGCAATATTACCGGCCTTAAGTCAAAATGAATACTTTAAATCATTGTATGATGGACTTACTTCAAATGAACCTTCAATAAAAAGAAAGTCAAAAAATTATTTTGAAAACATTCGAAAATACAATTCATCATTTGCTATGGTTAGCTCAGAAGCTAAAATTTCGGATAGAGTTACGCGTGGAGTGTATCATTTTAAAATACATGATGTTTTTTATCACAGATCAGGTCCAATGACTGCTGGATATGGTCGCTCACCATGTTATGCGCAATTATATTTTTATGATGTTGACACTGCTGTCAATTATAGATTACGTGAACACTATAATCAAACATGCAATAACAATAATATAATGCGCGAAATCTCTCTTGAATTGGAACGCATTAATCCTTTCGTTCGGTCATTCATTGCAATGAAAGATCATTGTCAGAGAGTTGAAAATCAAAATAAAGAAATTTGTATGCTCATTAAAGTAAATCGTGATTTAGATCTACGCCGTTATAATGATGCAGTTCAAACAGATGTAGCAGTAATATTTAGTACAGTTTATGGTGAGCCACCCTTTGAACGAAATATGGTTTCGTTTTCAAAAGTTAATGGTACCATTAAAAATATCTCTGTTTTGGATTCATCATTGGACCCTTTAGCGTATACATTACTTTTTCTAAATGGTGATACTGGGTGCATATCAATATTTCTCATAATGTGCCAACTACATCTAATTCAAGAGCGCCCAGAAATAAATTAACCATGCTTCAGTATGCAGCCTATCGACTTGCAATTAGAGAAGATTTTAGCATGTTGCACCATTCACAAAACTTATTTCTGCAGTGGATAGTTGATATGTATGTGAGAATAGAGGGCACAAGGTTACATTTCATTCGACAAAATCAAACAAGTCTTAGGTCTGAAGTTTACAACAATTTAACAGATTATTTAGAATTGAACCCCAATGCCAATAATGTTGGCCGTAGAGTAATTTTACCATCTTCATTCAATGGATCTCCAAGAAATATGTATCAGAATTATTTAGATGCAATGTCAATTGTACAACATTTCGGAAAGCCTTCTTTGTTTATTACAATGACTCGCAATCCAAGTTGGCCTGAAATAGTTAGCAATATTGGTGTAGGTGAGTCAGCTAATTTTCGACCTGATATTGTTGTGCGTGTATTCAAGTCCAAACTGAAAGCATTAATTGAGGGCCTTACACTAAAAAAAATCTTCGGTAAAGTTGAAGCACTCATTTATACAATTGAGTTTCAAAAGAGAGGATTGCCTCATGCTCACGTTTTACTCTCTTTAAATGAGCAAGATAAAATTATTAACGCTACCGATATTGATAAAGTTGTATCTGCGGAGATTCCTAACATTCAAACACATCCTACATTACATGAATATGTTGTAAAACACACGATGCATGGTCCATGCGGTGTACTTAATCCAAATTCTGTATGTATGAGAGATGGAAAATGCACAAAAGATTATCCAAAACGATTTAATGAATTTACATGTGAATCATTAAATGGATATCCATTATACAGAAGGCGTGATAATGGTATTAATGCTGAAGTTCGCGGTAGTTGCCTCGACAATCGTTATGTTGTACCATACAATCCGTATTTACTTGCCAAATTTAATTGCCATATAAATGTTGAAGTATGCACTACAGTTAAAAGTATTAAATACATTTATAAATACGTGTATAAAGGGTATGACAGTGCATCTGTTGAATTAGGTTCAGAGAGAAATGAACCAGGTCAAGAAATACAAATTGATGAAGTTAAAAATTTTTTAAATGGCCGTTATGTCGGATCAACTGAAGCTGTATGGCGCATCTATGAATTACCAATGCATTTTCAATCACATGTCATCGTTAGACTTGACATTCATTTACCGCGTAGACAGAACGTTTACTTTCGAGAAGGGCAAGAACGTCAAGCAATTGAAAATGCAAGACAAATAAAATTGTTAGCATTTTTTGAATTGAATCGATCAGATCCATCAGCGCATGAATATAAGTATAATTGAAATTCCTTTGCATTATGTGTGGGAAGATTCCCGAAAAAAATGGAAGAAGAGAAGGCGTGGAGGTGATAAAATCATTACACGCATATATGTAGTATCACCAAAAGACATCGAACTTTTCCATTTACGATTGCTTTTATTACATGTCTGTGGTCCAAAATCATTTGAGGATGTTAGAACATACAATGGAATTATACACACTTCTTTTGTTGAAGCGTGCCATGCTCGCGGCATTGCTTCAAATAATAATGAATGGCGCGAATGTTTAAATGAAGGAAAAGAATTACATTCACCAAAACAAATGCGAAATTTATTTGGTTACATTTGTGCATTAAATGTGCCAGCCAATGCATTGGCGTTATGGAATGAATTTAAAGTATATCTTAGTGAAGATTTTTTGAGAGATTACAACGAAGAAGTATCCTTTAACACAGCTCTATTAGAAATTGAAGATATTTTGAATGTTCATAATTCGTCATGTCAAGAACTAGGTTTACCAGTTCCCACGTATTCGCAGAGAACAGACGAAGCAAATGCTATTGATCCAATAGAACAAGAGTTTCTGTTTTGTGAGCATTATGAAACTGCAAATATTGAACAGCGTAATCTAATTGATCGTGTGATTCGTGAAGTTTTGCACCATGATACTGGATCTAATGTTTTTTGTTTAACCGCTCATGCAGGTTGTGGAAGAACATTCACACAAACAACAATCATTCACAAATTAAATTCGCTTAATCTTAGTTGCATTGCAACAGCGTTCAGTGGGATAGCTTCAACTCTATTACTTGGAGGTAGAACTTTACACAATGTGTTTAAATTGCCTATACCCATTTTGGAAAATTCTGTAGCGAATATTACCGCAAATAGTAGCTATGGACGTTACATACATTCATCATCATTGATAATTATTGATGAAATTTCTATGTGCCCACTGCAAGTGTAGAAAATCATAGATAGATTATTGCAGGATCTATGCGATGAAAATGATAAACATAAACCATTTGGAGTGAAAACGATACTTCTGTGCGGTGATTTTCGGCAAATCTTACCAGTTGTCCCACATGGATCACGTGCAACTTTAATTGAAAATTGTGTTACGAGTTGGCATAAATTTGTTTATTTTCATAAAGTAACGTTTACTCAAAATATGAGAGCCTTATCAAGTGAAATAGAATTTGTCGAATTCTTGAAAAAAAACTGGTAATGATGAAGCCCCACAATTCCCTCAGTTTGGTGAAAATATTATTGAAATACCTCAGCAATTAATAGGAGATGAAAATAATATTATTAATGAGGTGTATGGAAATATTTCCGAAAACATACTCTCAGATAACATATTGAAGTCAGTTATTTTAGCACCTAAAAATGATGATTGTACTTTTATTAATACTGATATACTTAATCGAATACCAGGTGAACAGAAAACATATCATAGCTACGATAAAATAATTTGTGATGATGACAATGAAATCAATAACTATCCAGTAGAGTTTTTGAATTCTTTGACTATTAGTGGTTTGCCACCACATAAGTTAGTACTGAAAGTTAATTGCATCGTTTTACTGATCAGAAACTTAAATACAAAGGAAGCATTAGTCAATGAAACAAGAATGCGCAACAAGTGTATGCATCGTAATGCTATTGTTTGCGAAGTTTTAACTGGAACCGCACGCAATAAGAGAATTTTGATTCCACGTATAAATTTAACATATTCCGGTACTGTTTTACCATTTAACTTTCAAAGAACTCAATTTCCAATTATACCTGCATTTGCGATGACAATAAATAAGTCTCAAGGACAAACATTCGAAAAAATTGGAATTTTATTGAGGCAGCCAGTTTTTACACATGGTCAATTGTACGTCGCAGCAAGTAGAGTTCGATCATTCGATGGTTTGAGATTTTATATTTCCGAATATAATGGCCAAGGGCATTTAGCAACTGATGAAAGAGTTTTTACAAAAAACATCGTTTACACAGAAGTTCTGAATCATTAAATTCACTTTCAAACTATTTTAAGTTCAATGGACAACATTTATTTTTTTAACCGCCCGGTTTTTTTGATTTAATGAAAAATATATGAAAAAATACGAGGCACGTATTTTTTATTTCATTTTTTATTTTGTATTAATTTTTTATTTAAATTTTATATAATTCGAAAAAGATAGGCAAAATAACTGTGTAGCCTTGGCGAAACCTGGTCAGTATGGCAATTAAAAAAACCCAAGGAAATGTCAAAAAACGCGTTATTGCTTTTTAAATATGGCTTAGCCAAGCTAAACCTCATTTTTCCTATCTTTCATATTTTTCAAATAACTCGAAAATTAATGCATAGAAAAAAAATTAAAAAATTATATAAGCTTTGTAGCAGATAATCTTCAAACTGTTTTCGAATTTTGTACCTTACCAAAAATGAAATGTAATCCACTGGAATTGAAAACAATGTATCTTATACTTCTATGAATGTCAAGTCTCATTTTTATTAGCGTTTATTTGATTCAATAATAACATGAAAAAATTAAAACTGACAATGAATTATATCAAAAAATAAATACGAATACAAGCTGTAATTGTGTTTTTTTTTCAACTGTTACTAACATTAAATTTTAAATTTCATAGGTATTGCAGGGAATTAAGGCAAACAACACACGCTAATGACGTATTTGTACACGCTCGCAGCTGACGTAATAGAACAAAATTCAAAAAAATTATATGCAATGATTATAGAGGTATACTCTTTGACAAAAGAACCTCAATAACGTTCAAACGTAAAAATTTAATGAATTACGGTCGAATTTCGACCACTGGGCGACCACTAGTACATATAAAAATCGAATAATTTATGCTTCTTGTTTCTCGAGTCAGAATTATCGTAGGTTAATATTATGTATTAACATGAAGACAATAACACTGGTTACCATGACAACTGTGCACGCGCGCCCGTCATCAGTATGCTCAACCCGTTCGTTTCTTTGTAACTGGGATATTTTAATCATAATCTGAACGAAACTGGTCTAACCAATCTGATCGTAGTAGTCGTTACCACGTGAAAGTAGCACACACACACACACACACACACACACACACACACACACACACACACACACACACACACACACACACACACACACACACACACACACAAACCCATATGCTAATTTGGCTTGTTGTGCGGTTACAACTAAATATAGTTGTCTACACAATATTGTAACACTGGATCCGAATAAAAATGTACGGATTAGAAAGTCCTTAAGTCAGCGGAGCGGAATCCATTAGATAGGAACCTTCTACAGCGGACCCTATTTGTAGATATGGATTTTTCGAAAAATCTTGAAGAAATCGGCGAGTAAATAGAGTTTTAAACAAAGAAGTATTCCGAAGCCTAGGAATAGAACAAAGAAATATCACTCATCGTTTAAGCACGAAACCTGCGGTACTTGGGCAGTGAAAAATACTATTAAATTGTTACAAGTAAACCATTACGAATGAACATTACCAGGGTACTTTTTTTAAGTAAAAACTGTTATTCCACAACAATAGAATAGGTCCAAGTTCCGAGACCTCCACGACGTCAGCTGTTCGTTGTAGCTCTTCCGCCAGCTGTGTATCGAGTTTCATTGTTGTAGCCATACTAGGATTGCTTTTGTAAAAATTTGCGGTGGATAACTCGATTGAAAATCCCAGGCTTGTGAAATGCGCTGCGATACCGAAAGGGATGACTTGGATCGCACAATCGCAGACGATAAGACATGGGGATGTCCTGAGACTAAACGACAGTCTCTAGGATAGTTCGACTCACATTCTCCGACCAAACCCAAAGAGTTCAGTGTCAAAGCTCTGGTACTGCAAGTACTACCAAAGGAAGTACTGCATCATCCTGCATACGGTTCGGACCCAGCGCCATCTTACTTTAATCTTTTCATTAAATAAAGTAGTATAACAAAAAATTTAGGGAAGATGGAGGGGGCCGCCGAAGTGTAGGTCATCATCTGAGGGACGTTCAACATTTGAGTAGGGAACGATCACTGGCTAGAGGTGCGCATGAAGTGTTAAAGCAGACTATGCAGGAAGGTTTTTGCACATATACCTAAAGGAAAGAAGCATGTTGGAAGACAGAACAAAACATGGTTACACCTTGTAAATCCGTGCAGTTGGGAATCTCCTAATTGTTTGGATGGAGAAGAAGAAGAGGAGGAGCAGGAAGAGGAAAATAATAGAAATACGAGGGTCATTCAATAAGTAAACAGACAAACAGTTGTAGAAAAGAAATTAATTGTAGCAGCTGATTGAAACTTTCAGGAGTGTTACCTGGCAACGTCGTTGTGAGTTTTGATCAGCTGTTCAATAATATATTGCATAAACGTAACCAATACAGTTTTATTTACGATGGCGTGTCCTCTTGAGGACAGTACTTTCGAAGAACAGCGTTCTGTTATGAGATTTTTTGATTTGGAACCACTATAACCACTAACTTGGATTCACTATTTTGAACCTGAGTCAAAGCGACAAAGCATGGAGTGGAAGCATCTCAGTTCACCCGCCAAAAAGAAATTCAAAACCCAGCCATCGGCTGGTAAGGTGATGTTAACCATCTTTTGGAGCTCCCAAGGCCCAGTTTTCTGTGATTACCTACAAGACCAGCGTACCATGAATAGTCAGTACTATTCTGACATGATTGTGAACAAAGTTAAGCCTAAATTGAAGAAGAAATGTCCGGGATGGCAAAGGAAAGGTGCGATTCTTCTTAACGATAATGCCTGCCCACACACGGCAAAACTGACGCTCGAAACAATAAAAAAAGTAGGTTGGGAGATTCTGCCTCATCCCCCTTATAGCCCTGACCTTGCTCCATCTGACTTTTTCTTGTTTGACCCACTCAAGAAGACTTTGCGTGGTGTCAAGATCAACAGCACTGAAGAAGTGAAGGAAAAAGTCCAAAACTGGCTTCGACATCAAGGTAAAGAATTCTTTGCTGAGGGAATACAAAAGGTTGTAAAGAGATGTGACAAGTGCATAGACGTTGCTGGAGATTAATTATGTTGAAAAGTAAAAAAAAATTGTATTGATTGAATAAAACGTTTTTGCTCCACAGCTGTTTGTTTGTTTACTTATTGAATGACCCTCGTATAATCGCTTCACAGAGTCTAAAAACACCCCCTCTCTTCTTCTTCACAACCCACAGGTTCGTTGCTCTACAACAGCTATCGTTCTACAGCTAACATATATAGGCTCTTTATATTTGTAACTTTCGAAAAAAAAATAGTTTTTTTGCATCCTATCTTACAATCTTTACGGTCTTTCCAACCATCATCCTTCGGTTTATCCGTGCCAGCACATGCCTTATGCCTTTCATCTAAGTCTGTCGCGACCTCCCTCTATTTCTTCTTTCAGGCGGGGTCGTTCTAATAATGTCTTTGGCCATCTATCGTTACCCAAACGGCACACAAGCCCAAACTACCTTAATCTCTTAGCAACAATTGTATCATTTGTATTGGTAGGATTTCTACCAACGTCAGTTTACAGCACCTTCTCCAGTATCCCGTTTCCATGATTCATAATCTTTTTCTCATATGTTCTGTAGTCTCCCACATCTCTACATTTACTATTGTTACATTCTACTATTGTCTTATATATTTTCATTTCTGTTTCAGGCCTTAGTTTACTGCTCCGTAAAGTGGGTGTAACTGTCTCGTCGTTTATTCCCCTTGTCCTATCCTATACTACTTTATATTTCTGTTACACTTGTGCAGTCATAATACCAAGGTGTTTGTATGAAACTAGTCCCTCCAAAATGCCCCGTTCCAACAATATATCTGTGCAAGTATTTCCGACGACAATATATACATTCAGAATAAATATATAAATTGTATTTATTCAGAGCTAACCTCTATTTCCATATGTTGTTTTCCTTCCTTGATCTCGTCAATACAGTTTCATCTTTGTCTTTCCCCGTCATTCTACAATCCTCCGTTGTAACCACAAGCAAGGCAGTGAGGCAAGTAGAATATAGCAAGTACGTGGCAAATCATATTACTTCTCCTTTTAATACAAAAACATCATCAGCAAAACGAATGGCGTTATGGCACTCTAAATTTACATTTATCCCACCCTAGCTGGTTCCCGAGAACTCCTCTGCCGCATGATCTGTGTACATCTTGAAGAAAAGCGGAGATAAGTTGCATCCCTGTCTGACACCTCCTGATGTACTTGCTTGTAATGCATCGTGTCGTACGAGAGCTTACTGATTCTAGTAGAGCTGCACCGTTATTCTTTTATCTCTGTAATCCACCCTTAAATCACTTATCCTATTCAAATTTGTGTGACAACAGCTTAACAAATCCATGTGTTATTCTCTACTACCTCTCCGTTACGGCATCCTGTCTTCTCATATTCTGAGGGGACAAGTATGGAAACCGTTACTTATACACCCTATGTAGAGGAAGAGAAGAAGGAAAGACGTTGCTCAAAGTGATACCGAGGAATTACAAATCAGCGAACATTTGGAGCGTGTTATTGTTCGTTCGGCTTCACTTTCGTGTACAAAAATATGATCTGACATATTCGGTTCGTTACGTACGCCGTATGCGAGAAAGTCAACGCACGGCACCATGACAATTCAATGAATACACGATATATTGTTAAGGTTTAGCGTATTCATGTGTATTGTCGCTGACTCGCTTTCGTTTTATATCACGCTTATCAGAGCGTAGCTTATGTACAACACGCGCGCACACAAACTATGTCACACATATACATACATTATTGGCCGTAGCTTTGGCGGGTTCTGAATTTGACTAACGGAGGTGCCGTGTCATATACAAGAATCATAAAGCCTCTCATGGGAAAGCCACCACTGGGTTCTAAGGTAGGACAATTTAAGCGTCTCGCACACAGCACAAATCTGAAGTCCATCAGGTCGGAGCACAGTGTCTATGACGATGACATTTTTCCCAAACGTTTGGCTTACTGCCCTCTTTCCAATGATAATTTTTTCACTGCTCCCTCGAGAAAATTGTATTTATGTGAATATATTCGGGATAGCGCACATTGATTTGTGCAATTTTTTCCTAACTTTTGGCACACTTTTCAAGTCCTGGTGCCCGAAAGTTTTGAAAAATTTCAAAGTTGAACATTATATTCGGATTGTGGTTAAAATTCTCTTTAATATGATCCCCCCAAAAGGTCATGTTGTGGTTCTTTCAAAATTTCGACCCCCACAATTTTGCACCTGCCCTATTTTCTGGGGGCATCAATCTAAAAAATAATAGGGCTGTGTAAGTTAGAGGTATGCATACCAAAGTTTGTGATAATCGGTTGATGTATTCAAAAGTTACCTTGAGACATACCCCTTACAGACAGACAGCAGTCAGACAAATGCCAAACGGTCGAGTTGAAAATGAGAACTCGTTTCGCTCCTTCATTGAGTATCTAGACGCCATACCCATTGGTCTACTAAGCCTCACAATTAACCACAATGAAACGTTTAAAGTTATCGTACTTGTATTCCTTTAAAGGTAAGTAAAGGTAAGGCACTGTAAGTATACTAGGGGATGCAGAGTCGTGTCTTTATTTCGTGTAAGCAATACGGGGTATAGGCATACAGGGTACGATCACACAGCAGGGTGTATGTTTATAAGGAACACGATAAAAAATCATACACAAGTTGGAAAAGCAAACTGTGGCCTCAGAAAACCATGTCACCAACAAAAGTGGTCCTCTGAGTCAGGGTCGGTCCCAGCGCTTCTGCCGCCCTGTGCAGTATTTTTGAGTGCCGCCCCCTCCCTATTTTAACTCTGAACATATTCACGAACACTAGACCTACTCTAAAGATACGGCGATTGCCTTCAAATGACGACTAGAAATGTTTGCATTGTTGTGTTTATCAAATAACTAGAACTTTTTCGCGTTTACAACGCGGCGAACGGCTACAATAAAAATTGTACAGACAGTACAAGGAATTGTGAGACAATAAAAATGTATGCCTATGTGATGACTTAAAATTAAAATACTAACTAAAATTCATTATGATTGAAATATAACTTATATATATATACATATATATATTACATTTAATATTTATAAATAAATTTACCTCAAGATATACTTTTTTTTTCCTTATTAGGAACATGTTTCGGGTACCATCTTGTACCCATCCTCAGCCTTCCGGTTTTTGTGTCTGGTGAAGTACATTATTATTACATTGTGTTGGTTGACTATTATTATTGTGGTTTCCTGTTGGCTTCTGGTACTTCAAATTAGTTTTATTGTTGTGTATGTGTTAGTTTTTTGTGTATTTTCGATGTTGAGTGCTTTGAATATTGTGTTATGTTTTGTATTTGTTCAGGTATTAGTTTGTTTTGTGTTTTATATTTGTATATTTGTAAATTTTCCCAAATGTTCATTATGGTGCCTTTGTGTGGTATATGTTTTATTAGTGTCATATTGGTTATGTTTGGGAATTCATGTCCTGTGTTTATTGCATGTGTGGTTAAATTGGATTTATATATATATATATATATATATACCTTACCTTACCTTAGTTAAAAAATTCCTAACGAAAATTTTAATTTTTTCGCTTCAGTTTCTTTTTCTGCCCTTCTTTTACGATACTGACTCCCAGAGAGACGTTTTCTATTATCCGACACGATTGAAAAGTAGTTCCATACGACTGTGTTTGTAATAAAAAGCAAGTATGTACAGTAAAGACTGATTCGAAACTGGAAACACGAATACTAATCACACATAACTCCTATAATATTACTAAACATAGGTCTTTTTGAAAATTTCTTTTCGTAAAGTTAACGTAGTGGGGCAGTATTATCTGCTGATGACTCATGCAGTCAGCACTCATTGTCAGGTTTACGTTCTCTCGTTGACGAATTTTCGACTCTTCGCTAAACTCCGCTGACTGTATACATAAAGTAATTCTTACTGATCTTACATATTGTGATGAAATTAAATGAATAATTTTATTTTTCCCCTCAATTTCAAAACTTAACATCCCAGAATCTGCCGCCCTGGGCGGTGGCACGGTTCGCCTCTACCTGGAACCGGGCCTGCTCTGAGCCTACGAAGTTCGATAGCCGTGTTATATAGGATGACAGCACTCAGAAATGTTTACGCCAACTGTACAGAGTCGCTATATGAAATTACAGCGAGATTTAGTTGTTAACCAATTGACAGGGGTGGATTAGAAGTGTATGGTGCCCTATGCTAATACACTAAAGTTAAATTATTTTATTAAACTCTCAAATCACAACAAATATTTAGCTAAATAGTGATTACAATGACCATAGTACTACTTAAGCTTAGAAAATACTAGTCGGTCCATTTTTGCCTAAACGAAGTCTTGTGTAATTTTTTCTAAATTGAGGGATTGAAGTATATTGCTTTCAATATTCAATCTTGCTTACGAAGATAATCTCTCATCTCCCATAGTTGAACTCAACATATCTTTAATGCGTTTTAATACAGATAATGATCTTTCAAATTCGCAGTTAGCTATTGGAATCGTCAAAAGCAGACGATAAGCAATGTATATATTAGGAAATATATCAATTATTTTACAATCAAAAATCCAGTTTAATACTTTGAGCGGTCAAGCTGTAGTATAATGAATCTATCATACTCAATCGAACATAAAAACATAACGGCGAACTGTCAAAAAGTGTGGACACATCTTTTTATGATTTTGGATTGAGGACATTTGGTTTTTCATATTTATTATCTTTAAAAGGTTATTGTGATTATGGCTGGATGGTGCCCCTCTGACAGATGAAGTCCTGGTGCCCGGTGCTGCAGTAAACCCTAGCGTTATGGATAATCCGCCCCTGCCTATTGCTATGACTTTCTTATATAAAATCGGAGCTTTTTATATAATTTTCACAAATGTCGATCACTTTTACTAGTTTGACTATTTTTTATTATAATAATATAATTGATTCTTTTTACTGCCTAAGGGTAGGCTGGCTTAGCGAGTCGTTCGACATACAAAGAAGGAAAATTGGCCAGCACTACGCTTCACCCATCCATTATTAACCCAGGATATTATCCCACGTACTCGGTAGACTACTCATTTCCACAAACTGAGTAGAGCTGAGGACTGAAAAACGCACCTTGACTGTGTGTATGGTGCGCTCAGAAATCGAACACAGGGACCTCAAAGTTAGCAGCCAGGCACCTTACCCACTGGTCTATTAAACCCCGACTACTTATTAATAACTCTTAAAATATTGATGCCGTGATGTCAAAAACAAAGAGACAAGTACAACACCAGCAGCTTACGTGTTTGATGATGACTGTTTTGGAAGCAGTCTCTGGTTTCCAATACCTTGGTTCTACTGCCAGTGAACCCTGGCGAAAAGGATAAAATAATGGGAGAATTTCAGCCGGGAACATAGCATAGTTTGCCTAGATAAAATCTTGAGGTGCTGGGTAGTTAGCCAATCAACGAAGTTTATATTGTGTAAGACCTTAATTAGACCAGTCGTGGCTTTCTGGACCCGGGCAATGAGTTCCACAAAAAATTTACAGGCATTGCACAAATACAATGCACAAACAAGGGCATTAAAAATGCTTCAATAAATCTAAAAAATAAATATATTTATTTTTCTTCATTTACCAATGTACAGATTATAAGTTAAATATAGTCGCATTCATAAGCGCGCACGGAGAGAAGCTCGCTGTTCTTCTTGAGATTCATCGATTTCACTTGGAAAGCAGTTGATGAGTTTTATATGTGTACTACGTTATTGATAACAAAGAAGTAGTTTCTATGGAAACTCACCGGTTCCCATTTTCGATAACCCACCAGCGATCGGTCGCAAATGTGCAACACGTCCTTATAAACATTTTCAATGTTAACAAAACTGTGTAGAGGATTGTAGGCCCAAACTGTGAAAACGGCATTTGGCGGTGGAGAAAAGGCAGAGAATTATATACAGCTCATGATGATCTCAGAATTACCTACTTCATTAAAATACAGAGACTCAAACTGGCTAGTCATATCGTGAGAATGGAAGACAGCAGGACAATAAAAAACCCGTTATTCCTTGTTACTTTACAAGAAGCTTCAACTGCCTATAACAATTTCGACGAAACCGAAACATCGAAGCATGATAATGTTTTTAGGTTTTTGAAACGTATAATGTGCATAAACTGCAGACTCTCCTGTTCAGCGATGTTCTTACGGATTTCTGACCGATTCACGACTACAGACCGCGTGAATCGCTCGGGTTGTTTCGCTGCTAAGCGTATAGAGACCGAAGATTTCTAGACTGTGGGGAATCGAAAGTGTGGAAAAAATATAGTGTTAACATCACCTGGAGCGTTACACTTTTCGATGACGTTACACGTTTTGCATCACGCATTTTGTGGTATGACCCTCAGCCTAAAAACAATATCATGTTGAAAAAAAACTGTACAAGGGTTCTCTTGGTGGCGTGCGACCTAGAGGATGACTTAGGAGTCGGTGGAGAGATAGCGTCCTGAGTGATCTCAAGCACCTGAGGATAAGCATCTTCCTTCCTCAGAACCGATATGGTTGGGCGACAGTGGTTGAGGAGGCCAAGAGCAGCTACGCGCGTCTGTTGTGCCAATGAAGAAGAATACATAAGTGACAGCCAACTTTTCTTAACCTCAGAAGTAGTAAATAATCAGAGTTAATTAAAAAGAAATCCAGCAGTACAATTATATCTACCATATCAGCGACTTTCTTTGATAAGCAAGAATGTATAACACGCCACGTTGGATAAATCATTTGTAGCTGAGGCTGATTTACACCACAGGACAGATTAGATTATCGCTTACATGATACGCGAATGACTAATGCATTACTTCTGGTAGCAAATAATGGACCAAAAGACTTTAACTTGGCAAAATCGCTTGATCAAAATACACTTTGCCAAGGAAATACAGTAGAACCTCCATTAACCGAAACACTTTTCACCGAAAAGACCGACCAAAAACAATTATATATTCCCGATTTTTACTACAATGAAAATTTGTTTTCCGGATAAAACACGAAAACTAATATAATAAATATGTTATAAATTGTGCGTCATGTCAACAAAGCGGAAACGGGTCATGATAACGATTGAAGAAAAATCGGAGGCAATTAAAAGAATTAAAAATGACGAGATTTTGCGAACTGAGGCAGCCGATTTTGATGTTGGTGTTCCTACTGTTTCTGATTGGGTCAAGATGAAAACCATGCTTCGAAGACGGCAAACAAGAAAACAATGAAGACGTGTCGCAAAACGAGATAGTAAATGAGGCTGTGCTTTTATGGTTCACGAAACAAAGGGACGACGAAGACGGAGACATAGCAGAGAGCAGCAGCCACGACACCGCTGACGAGATCTTCCAATGCTTTAGAGGTACGAGACGCTATTTTAGGTTAGGGCATTAAATTAGGCTATATGAAATACGCGTTTTCTCACGGAGTTTTATTCATATTTTCAGATAGCGTTACGGATCGTCGAACAATCTGAAGAATCAAAGCCTTCTGACGCTCTCCTAATGAAGCTATGGTGAAATATTGCTGCAAGAAAGGAATGTGAAAAGAAAAAGCAAATGAAAATATAAGATTTAAAAAATCATAAAACTAGTTTTAAAAAACGACTTTATGTAAATAGTTTGATTTTAATTGAAATCTTTTGATAATATTGTATAGATACTGCCTCCAGTTATTTTACCTCACACTTCAAAAAATGATGAAACCCTCCTTTATTTCGGTTAACAGAGGTTCTACTGTAGGTCAAGACTGTAACTGGATAACCAGAACACTGAACAAGTGAAGCGATTTTGCTACTTCAAATATATGACTAGTGGGCTCCCTGAGCTGCAGAATTCGTCACTCTTTTGTACGGAGTCCATTTATTATTACATAAACTTCGATATTATAAAATTTTTCAAGTGTAGCAAAATTACGAAATCCCGATTACTCTACTATTTCTATAGTAATATAACGACTGTAGAGCGCACAATCATATAATGAACACTGAAAATCGAAAAACTCTGATCTGGGTTACAGTTACACTTACTCTAACACTCTGCTGGATTTTCAAATTACGAAATCCCGATTACTCTACTATTTCTTTAGTAATATAACGACTGTAGAGCGCACAATCATATAATGAACACTGAAAATCGAAAAACTCTGATCTGGGTTACAGTTACACTTACTCTAACACTCTGCTGGATTTCCAAATTACGAAATCCCGATTACTCTACTATTTCTTTAGTAATATAACGACTGTAGAGCGCACAATCATATAATAAACACTGAAAATCGAAAAACTCTGATCTGGGTTACAGTTACACTTACTCTAACACTCTGCTGGATTTTCAAATTACGAAATCCCGATTACTCTACTATTTCTTTAGTAATATAACGGCTGTAGAGCGCACAATCATATAATAAACACTGAAAATCGAAAAACTCTGATCTGGGTTACAGTTACACTTACTCTAAAACTCTGCTGGATTTTCAAATTACGAAATCCCGATTACTCTACTATTTCTTTACTAATATAACGACTGTAGAGCGCACAATCATATAATAAACACTGAAAATCGAAAAACTCTGATCTGGGTTACAGTTACACTTACTCTAACACTCTGCTGGATTTTCAAATTACGAAATCCCGATTACTCTACTATTTCTTTAGTAATATAACGACTGTAGAGCGCACAATCATATAATAAACACTGAAAATCGAAAAACTCTGATCTGGGTTACAGTTACACTTACTCTAACACTCTGCTGGATTTTCAAATTACGAAATCCCGATTACTCTACTATTTCTTTACTAATATAACGACTGTAGAGCGCACAATCATATAATAAACACTGAAAATCGAAAAACTCTGATCTGGGTTACAGTTACACTTACTCTAACACTCTGCTGGATTTTCAAATTACGAAATCCCGATTACTCTACTATTTCTTTAGTAATATAACGACTGTAGAGCGCACAATCATATAATAAACACTGAAAATCGAAAAACTCTGATCTGGGTTACAGTTACACTTACTCTAACACTCTGCTGGATTTTCAAATTACGAGATCCCGATTACTCTACTATTTCTTTAGTAATATAACGACTGTAGAGCGCACAATCATATAATAAACACTGAAAATCGAAAAACTCTGATCTGGGTTACAGTTACACTTACTCTAACACTCTGCTGGATTTTCAAATTACGAAATCCCGATTACTCTACTATTTCTTTAGTAATATAACGACTGTAGAGCCACAATCATATAATAAACACTGAAAATCGAAAAACTCTGATCTGGGTTACAGTTACACTTACTCTAACACTCTGCTGGATTTTCAAATTACGAAATCCCGATTACTCTACTATTTCTTTAGTAATATAACGACTGTAGAGCGCACAATCATATAATAAACACTGAAAATCGAAAAACTCTGATCTGGGTTACAGTTACACTTACTCTAACACTCTGCTGGATTTTCAAATACCAGATCTCGTTTTCGGGCCCTGAGGCCAAAATTTTGAAGTTACTATAAAACTTTACACTACACTCAGATGTTGGTTAAGATTCTCTTTAGTTTGGTACTACGCATGTATTTTTGCGATTTTACAATATTTTCACTTATTTTTTAGACCCTGACGTCCAAAAATTTTGAAATTTTCTGAAGTGAACATCACGTTCACAGTGTTGTTAAAATTCCCTTTAATTTGATACCCTACATTGTTTTTTGCGAGTTTATCACAATTTTGCCCCTCACATTTTTGCCTCCCCCCCCTTATGTATATGAAGATCAATCTCAGAAAAAACAGTGTTTTTTAGGGCAAACTATGGACACACCTGCCAAGTTTTATGAAAATCAGTTGATGCGTTCAAATGTTATCGTGAAACATACCCCAAATAGTCAGACAGACAGACAAATGCCAAGTGGTGGAGTTAAAACTGAGTGGTGAAAATAAACCTACTTGCAGTGTGTTTATTTGAAGATATTATCTTAAGGATTGTATCAATAAGATTGCACGCCAGAGACCAAGTATCCCGTTCAGATATTCGCAAACCCGTCCTATAACAAAACCAAACCGAATAGACGAGCCGGATCCTCGGTACAAATTAATACGTACGCAAGAGCAAGACCGACTACAATATCCAGACCATAACACAGAAAACAAGATGGCGGCAGTCTTAGGCCAAATATTTCAGTAGTGGGGCTAGCGATATGACGATTATTTTATACGCTTCGCTAAAGGGGTTGTCATAAAATATGTAAGAAATGTCACGTTAAAGCTTAGTTTTACATTTTCAAGGCGAAGTATAAATAATATGTTAAATTTCTCATCATGCAAAGTAAGCCCTATAATTATAGCCTTGCATACTTCCAGCTTAAAATCAATGTTAATTGAATGCACTTATTCTTGCTTCATTTTAAAATGTTATGAAATAATAATAATAATAAATTTCTTCCTAAAAAATAGCGATCACCAAAGGAGCAAAAAATTCTATGAAGCAAAAATTGGAGATGCAACTCAAATTACAGTTTAAATTATGTACTACTAATAATAGCATGCAAATGCTAAACTTTGGTCAACAGAGGCAAACACAACATATTCATCTACAAGATAAATAGAAGCAAAAAGTCAAGATGCAACTGAGAATCAAATGTATAGTACCAATCAAAACATGCAGTTGGTAAATTCTGGTTACTATTATTTTGTAATGTGGAGGAAGAACATAAAGTAATTGATATGAAGTACCTTTCGGGCAGAAGAAATTTATTTGCAGATCAGCTTAAACTCGATGCATTTGTAACCTTCGCCTCAGTTTCTTCATGCTGTTTTCTTCTTTGTTTCTCAAGTGTTTAAGCAATTTCCTTTGAAACACACTTTTCATTTAAGAATGTAAATAGTTAATAATATAAACACTGGAAAGCACTTTAACACTCTTTTCAATCACTTTTTAGCAGAATGTCACATTTGCACACATCATCCAAGTTGCTAACAACATTTTCACATAATTCAGTCCTTGCATCACTTTGATGCAATACTTCATAAATTCAGATTCAGATGTACAGCAAATCAAAACTTGAAAAAGTTAATATATCACACGACAAGGAAATGGACATGAACATGGAAGTAATTTGATAAGAAGTACCTATTGGGTGGAAGAAATTTATTTGCTGCTCAGTTTAAACTCTTTGCGTTTTGTAACTTTCACCTCACTTTCTTTAGGTATTTTTCTTTTTTCCTTCTCAAGTGTTCGAGCAATTTCCTTTGAAACACACTTTTCATTTAAGAATTTAACATAGTTATTAATATAAATATTAGAAAGCACTTTAACACTCTTCTTGATTACTTTCTTTAGCAGAATGACACATTTGCACACATCATCCAAATTACTTATAACGTTTTCACATAGTTCAATTCCCAAAGAAAGTAGTGCATTTCATTGATTATCTAGCTTCAGAAATTCAAATTCAAATGTACTGCTAGTCAAAACTTGAAAAAAAGTTTATATATATCACATGACAAGGAAATCATAATGGAAGAGGGACACTTTAATCCACCACGATTTAATTTGTTGAAATATGAAGCAAGTTCCTCATTCTCACACTGCAACAAAATATCCTCCTCGGTCTGCAACATTTTTGCACATTCAGAACATTTTTACATAAAAACTGTCTTAAATAGACAGGATGAGGTAATGTTAATACATCTGTTTTCCTCAAGTAATGATATGCAGCAGGAAATGAAAAACAAATGGTTGCTTCCCATATTAAGAGCTCAGAAGAATATCTCACTTTCTTTGTTAGTGCAAGCTGTAATTGCTCCAAACCAAACTGTATTTTAGGGGCTACATTATCATCAAGATCACTCTCAGTAGTAAGTGCTTGTTTCAGAAAATTCACTAAAATTAGTACTGTGTCAATGGTACCAATAGAGTTATATGTAAAACCATTTAGATGACTCACCAGATTGTCAAATTTGGTCCACTTGTCACACTTCAAATCCTCTTGTTCTTCAGACTGTAATATCCATTTAAATGTTTCTGAAGGCAAACACACATTTTTATGAAACAATTGTACTTCTAATGAATTTGATATTTTGAAGCACACTGAAACTAATGGCACATCTCTAAAGGAATCATCCTTTAATTTAATAAAGGCAACATAATCATCCTTTACTGAGATTGTAAATGGGTGTACATTCCTTTTCTGCACTTCACTTTTAAAATATTGAAAGTCAGATATATTGTCATGTTCACACCAATCACTAAAACTAACTTCCATCTCTTTGCAAGAGCTTCTGAACACGTTCTTGAGGATTCTTTCTTTCTTTAGGAATTAGTTATTAGGAATGTGTGATAGGAAGGCTGATTAGGAAAGATAGTGGGATATGCATCTTCGTTAGCTTTGGAATTTTTCGTGGCACACGTATAGGATCACCATTTTCAACAGGAAAAACGTCTTCCCTAACCAAAAACTTTGGTTCAAAATGTTTAATGCACACCACAGCTTTGTCATTCGCTTCAAAATTATCTCTGTGAATCAGCTTCACCCATTTTTCCCTTAATGCCCTTTCGTTTGGAAACTTAAATGTTGATGTATCGTATATTTTACCATAATTGGATTTGCAACCGGGTACACAGCAGCTGCGACCCATTGTACAAATAGTTTACATAACCCTATAATTCACTTAAAATAATTAGTATTGGAGAAATTGTATAAAATATATTAACGGAGGACTACGGACTGATTTGGTATACTTTTTACACTATGTATCACAACACTAACAAACTCTTCCGGAAAACAACCTCAACATAACCAAACAGCACTACGGAACACGCCGGCACAGAACAACAAACTCACACCGCCGGTTTGTTTCCCCAACGATTGCCGCCATGTTGTCAACTATCGATACAAGCATTAAGGTCTGAGATATTGTAGTCGGTCTTGGCAAGAGCCGGCTAATGTTGTTGGCGGCTCACCGACTCGACCCGTTTCATATCATTATTAAGAGGCTATAATTTGCTGGGCTGTGTATCCCCGCTGCTCTGCTACTGCTGCAGCCTAACGCGTTAACAAGGTGACTTTGTATGACCGGTGGAACGCTCTGTGGCCTTGGATACGCTATAGCCTACTGTACACGAATATGCACCTTACGTTCTATTTCATCTAAAACCCTTATACTATAAATGGTGTCGAGCTTTAAAAATATTTGCTCACATTACATTACAAATCAAGATTCAATTAGAAAATGTAGCGCTATATTAGATTTTAATAGTATACCATAATTCACAGTCAGTTAAAAACAAACGATGGAGGGTTTTTTCGAGGATCGATCAAAAAAGTATAACACAAATTTTCAACTATTTGTGTCGACGTTTCGACAACATTTATTGTCATCATCAGGACCTGTGTACGGGTACAAGAGAAACTATCAAACACAACAGATAATTAGTTGCGTGAATGTGTTTGTCTACGTGAGTGTGTGCACGCGCGCGCGCGTACATATGTATGTGTAAGGAGTTGAAACAGTTTTGTTTACATCATCAAAATATTTGCATTACTACATATTCTTTTCCTTAAATACATCGAGAAAATTATACTACCGCAGAACAACTTATACACTATTACAATTTTACTAATAATGTAAAAGTTCCTTAATGGTATTTGTAATTAATTACAAAAAAACAGTAATCAAACAATTGTATATCAGAATTGGTACAGAAAACATTTCCACACACACACACACACACACACACACACACACACACACACACACACACACACACACACACACACACACACACACACACACACACACACACACACACACACACACACATGTCTACATATAACATAGTAAAACATATTATAGCTGAAATTATCATAATGGTCATTCTTTCTCTGTAAACAGATTGCAAAGAAATTTCAAAAAAGTAGACAATCGTCACATATTCTCAAATTCATTTCTAGAGGGAGTCATTATCGCCGTGAGGCTAACCGCAAACGGACAGTGGCCAACCGTCGCACTTGTGTGTGTGTGTGTGTGTGAAGCAACGTTAATTAAACATTACTAAACCTGTGTATTGTTGTTGTGTAACTCTTGAGTGTTTGTTTACAACACTTTCCTCAAACTCGTCGTCGACGACGCTCGATGACTGGATTCAACTTCTCAATTACTCCGTACCCTTGGAATATGAGAACTGTGTTAGCCTGCATTACTGCATTACACTGCATTATTACGTTTACAGCTTATAACTGTTGCCTAATGTAGCCTTTAAAACATAAACGTGCTGACTTTATAACCGTGCTTAGCTGCAGAATTTAATTGCTTTAATATTTAAATTGACTGCAATAAACTTTCCTTTGATTGCAATTAATTACGTATTTGAATTTAGCACAACTGGGGTGTGCCGTATCCAGTGGCGGATTATCCATAACGCTAGGGTACACTTCAGCACAGGGCACCAGGGCTTCAGCTGTCAGAGGGGGCACCATCCAGCCCTAAATCACAAAAACTTTTTGAAGATAATAAATGTGAAAAAACAAATGACCTCAATCCAAAATCATAAAAAGATTTGTGCACACTTTTCGACGATCTCCTAATAGAATTGAGCACTTTGTGCCACGAGTAAAATTGTAAGAAAGAGGTTTTTTTTTTCGAATCGTTTACTACAGTCTGTCCGCTCAAAGTATTAAACTGGATTATTGACTGTAAAATGATTGATGTATTTCCGAATTTATACATTGCTTATCGCCTGCTTTTCACGATTCCAATACCTAACTGGGAATCTGAAAGAGCATTATCTGCATTAAAACGATTAAAGATATGTTGAGTTCAAGTATGGGAGATGAGAAATTATCTTCGTTAGCAAGACTGAATATTGAAAACGAGATACTTGAATCGCTCGATTTAGAAGAAATTGTACAAGACTCCGTTAATGCAAAATCAACAAAAAATGGATCGATTAGTATTTTCTAAGCTTAAGTACTACTATGCTCATTGTAATCACTATTTAGCTAAATATTTGTTGTAATTTGAGACTTTACTAAAATAATTTTTAACTTTCGAAATTGTGTATGCCATTTATCAGTATAAATAATGGATAAAGGTTGAATTTAGAATCGGGGGAGGGGCACCAGTCTGAGGGCAGCATAGGCCACCATACGTTTCTAATCCGACCCTGATCAATCAGATATCTCTTTCTTGTATTTACTAAAAGTCACGGTTTAGTGGAATGACCGATATGAACTCAACCTTACAGTATGCGTTGTTTTCAACATATTAATTCAAGTAACTTCCTTTCGAGACACGTGGAAAACTCGTAATATAGGACTCTATAAGTCCTATATTGTTTACTGTAGTTTAAGAGACTAGGTAAAGCCGATAGCAGTATATAAACTGAACGTATCTCCTTTCTCTTCTATCAGTCCACCCCTACTCCAGGATGGAAGAAGAAGAACAGCTGCAACAGAAACAAACGTTCCCTGAAGAACGCCACTCTGAGTCCGCTTTGCACACTCCTTACGCTGAACCGGCATAAGGAAGAGTGCAGAAACGTTTCCAGTCAACAATTCAAATATATACTTCGAGCTAAGTATACTGCTGTTCATACAATGCAACATTACGAAATCCCATTTATTTGCCTAATTCGAAAAAATATTATGTCTACAAAGTAAATATATAAAGTAACAGAAAATAATAATTATGCATTATCACTTCACCCCCCCCCCCACCCGCCAATTTCTGTCATATCGAAAATCTGTCATATTTCGGTTCAGCCGACTAATGATTAGGTTTACTAGTAACAAGGCTTGGATGTACAGTTATAGCAGTTTCAGAAGTTACTTGCACAGGCCTATTTCACTCGTCGATTAGTGCAATTAGGTCTACTTAGTGCTCGTCGCCGATTCACTATCGGGTTGGTCTTATCATGCACTGCGTTTATCTTCTCAAAACTGTGAACTTCCACACGTCTATTTTCTTATAATATGGCAAAAAGAAAAGTTAACGAAGTTTCTAAGTGAGCAAAGCGTGATTCCGCCAAGACGTGACTGTCAAGAGCGTGGAAATATGATGACATTTAGTAAGGATTTGTTTCATTGCAATAATGAGAGCGTTTTTGTGTCCTTGGCAGCAGAAGAAAAAACGTTTCAGAGTAAGGATTTGTTTCATTGCAATAATGAGAGCGTTTTTGTGTTCTTGGCAGCAGAAGAAAAAACGTTTCAAAACAGTTTAGGTCTAATATAATTGTTTCGCAAATAAAGGGTCAACGGTTTAAAAACAGTTCCAGCGTGAAACAATCTGTCAGTTTGTGCATTTGGGATATAACAAGTCAATGTAGACCTAAATGGAATTTACGTACGCAAACAGTCGGTAGGAAGTCGCATTAAACTAACTTAGACGAGACCATCTCAGCTGATAACCGAACACTACACGTATAAAGAACCTACACAGTAGTAGACCTATACAAGTAACCTTCGACAAACACAGAAACAGGGGTGTATTTACGGGTAGACCGGACCCCTCTTCCCACAGGGTCTGAAAAGTTGACGAGTTTTGTTAATCCCTTAATTTTTAGGTTGTTTTATTATTATTTTCCCAGCTGTGCACGCTAATATAGTAGTCAACTCTTTTTTAAATCTACAAACAGGTTTATTACATGGATCGGCGTATACGTTTGAAATATGAAATACAAGAAAATCAGTTCAGTCAATACGTATCTTGTTAACAATGTTTCAATAACACGTAGGCCTATTTGTATTGTGTTATTACCGTTTACTTTAATGGAATTGATTTCAGTCACTTTAAAGACAGTAATATTGATTAGTTTTAACTTCTTTTTTCTTTCCTATGAAACCGACCCGACCCCAAATCCTCCCCCCCCAAGACAATTCTATATACGCCACTGAACACGAACGACCTATAACTTAAATTGTTTTACCTTTTCGACCCAAATTATTGTTACAAATGGTCATCTGAACCAAAATATATACTTATTTCAATATGAAAGAAATTTTGGCTGATAACAATAACTTAGAATTATCAACAGCAAATCATGATACTTTAGTTTGGGAAATATGTCCGAAAACCAGTGGCGTAGGTTATGTTTTTCTGTCACCCCGGCAAGGGGATTGTCGGTCGTTTCCCCCGAAAAGGTTACACGAGAACAACTAGCAAAAATACATTAAACAACGTATTTGGTAATTCCAATCGTGTTGGTCTGGATGTAAAGCTACGCCGTGCAAACAAATTAAATTAGTAATTAGGCTAAATCAACATTTAAAAACTTAAAAACGCTAAAAAATTACCGGAATTCAGTTTTTACAAATTTAAGAGCATACAAATTGTAGTAAAATAAGATGTAGTAAACAAAGAACCACAGGAGTTAACGAGATTTCGATGACTAGAAGAGAACAAGCGCCAAAAACTAGTCACCGCTGCAATCTTGATTGTTGCCATAACGAATCGTGATAGTAACGGTTGTGTATAAATAGTACCAGGCCTTGGACGGGGGACCGGGGGGGGGGGGGTCGGCTTCATACACAAGGAAAAATATCGGTATGGAGAAACATAGGCCTACATGACTTCCATGTTCTATGATTTATATTTAAAATCATTTACTTGAATTGTTTACAGGATACTTATTGATTACATCGATTTTCCTATATTTCATATTTCAAGCGTATACGCTAATGTCGTGTAATAAACGTGTTTGTACTATTATATTAGCGTACACAGCTGAAATAAAATAATAAAACAGTCTAAAAATTGAGAGATTAACAAAAATCGTCAACTTTTTCGACCCTCTGGAAGGAGCGTCGGTCCCCCCCCCCCCCCCCCCCAGTAAACACGCACCACAGTAATATCGGTTGTATATGACCAACTCACAGGATGGCTCGTCATTCAACTCTTCAGAAAGAAATTGTCATAACAGATTCATTTAGATAACTTTTTCATATCAAAATGAGAATCTCTCAATACGTAATCAGTATTTCAAAGAAATCACGAATGTAGTTTCATAAAATTAATAAGTTGTGCATTTTCTGCACTTCAAGCTAAGGCACTCCGAGCCGGCACTCCCTTCCTCTCCCCCAGCTATGCGTCTAGCAAAAAGTAACGGAAAAGTGAAGAATACTACGTCTAAACATCAAAATAATAAAGTTATCATACGTTCTGCAAGCGATAGTTGCGTGTTCTTCGATCTGTTTGTGGATCCGTTACTGACGACAGACTACGTCTATAAAGACTACAGCCATTGCCCGCCCCTCATGCAACACAACATGCAAGCAAAACGTGGCGAACTTACAATTCTCTGGCTCATGTCGGGCGCGATGACGGTGATCTCCAGGTGCCTTGAATATCCGCGCGGACGCAGCGAATCCCTCGAGCCGAACTCCGACTTCAACTTGACGCCGATCATGTTGGGCACTTTGGTGACCAACGACAGGCGACGCGACAGTTTCCTGCCCAGTTTGCCGCGTTTCGACGCCGTCCTCGTGACGGTGTCCGTCGTCGTCGTGCCGCTGCTAGAGGACGCCGCAGTCGGCGTCGCTTCCTCCGTCACCGGCGTCGCTGTTGCCGCTGATGTTGTTGTTGTTTGTTGCGGGGAACTCGTCGTCTGAGTAATTTCCGCCATTTTACGATTTTTAAAATAATTTTTAGGATTATTTTTAAAACAAAACAAATCTCACCAAAACATTATATTTATCGTCTTGCGTTGTTAAGAAAACGATTCAATTCTATGTGCGGAAATATCCAACAAAACATGGATGACGTTACAACATGTTTAATTTTATAAAAATAATCACGGATGTTAAAAAATTTTAATTTGCACGGATGTTAAACAAGGATATATTTTAAGTGAAGTGACAGAAACATTTTCCGCTAACAAAAAATGAAAAAAGTAACTTTTTCACAGTAACAAACAGCGGACATATAAGTTAATACACAGCCTAATTTAAGATATATAAACTAACAAAAAGAACATGTTTACAGTACCCTATTATCTTGTTTGCTGTCGGTGGCACAAACTAAATAAACACCACATTGACTACAAATTAAACAATTTCTTCACTTCGATAACAAGAGCTCAACTGAAGTCACTTTGAGTGAAATAAACTCTGGAACAGTCGAAACTAAGAAAACCAATTTTATTAAAAAAAAAAAAAAAAAAAAACTGATCATAAAAAGACGTGTTGTTATCACCGAATAAATAACAGATACGATACACGACAAAACCAAGAACACTATTTTTGGCTACTGTGTTATTTTACCACCAAGAACACAACAACTTCGTGTACAATCACACAAAATAAAATCACCACATAATCACTGTGTCGGAGAACGAAATCACCGACCAACGCACGCGGGTGATAACGGAGCAACGCAGAAACCAGAACCACCAGCGCAGCGCGATGGTCAAACGTACACTGTTGCAGAAGTAAACACGACGCTGTGATCTGTGTAGTTCGCGCCGTGACCGCCGGGCGGCGCTACCCGCTGACGCCTTGTACCAGCTTCCTTATCAGTACAGGAAAACGTAATTTCATTGAAACGGCATCCCGTTTTTTTTTTTAACATCATTCAAAATCTACGACAAAATGTCTGTGCGTCGCGGTAATTATACAAAGCGCCTTCTACATTTTAATGGCAATTGGGTTACCTCGCGGTTCTCCGCTCTGTTTTAACCGTGGACTTCCTTTCTGTCCAGCGGCTTGCTGTGCCCCACATTTTGATAACCGACTGCATAATCTAGGATCCCCTATGCTAATTGTTCACGGACGAAACGAAACACTTCTTATTAACGAAACAGTACGTTGTAAAGTTTTTGATACTAAACCTTATTAGGGTAAAAAGTTTTAAAACATCACACTCGTCTAACAATAATAAAATAATAATAATCATAAGTAGTAAGACACCTCCTAGAGTTGGCCTGATCAATTTTGGAGTACAACAAGGGTGTCCATTATGAAATTCTCTTTTTAATTTAAGTATTGATGATGTCACACAAAACTGGCAGATGTGTCTTCCAGAACATTTTATGATTAGTCACTCTACAATTGACACTTTGTTGTTTGCGGAGGATCAGGCTATTCCGTCGGACTGTGAAAACAGATTGCAGATGGGTATACAATTGTTAAATCGAATCTACAAAGACTCTGGATTGCAACACACTAAAGACCAAGGTGATGTCTTTAGGTGGAACTGATCCCGTACGGGCAAAAATTGTTATAGATGGTACTGTCCTAGAACTAGTTAGCAATTTTGAATACCTGAGCTACAGTGTGTCTTATAATGCAAGCAACGATGCTGTGAATAAGTTGCATAAATTCAACCTTATGTGCGGGGCCATTAGGTGAACCCTGAAGTCAGCAAGTAAAGGAACACGCCTAAAATTCTACAAGGTGATGGCTCTTCACACATTTCTTTATGGGTCTGAGAATTGGACTTTAACGAAAGGCCAGACTAGTCGCATCCAAGCGGCTGAAATGAGATTGATTTCTCAGGCACGCGGCAGGGTATACTCTCCATGAACATAGAAGAAATACAGATATACGGCAGGAACTGAATATTACGAGTATAACTCGACAGGATCGCCCAGTATCAGCTGAATTGGTGGGAACTCCTTTGCCGAATAGATGGCTGCCGCATCACCAAACAACTATGGAACTATAAGCCGAGGGGACGGAGAGGTGTGGGACGTCCGAGGAAGCGCTGCAGTGACCAGCTGTAATCTTTGCCTATTTGAGACCGGAACAAACCATCCTTTGTTTAATCCTTGAAGATGGAGATGCTGATGAATAACCAGTACGCTCCCTGAGCTGCAGAACTCGCTCACTGTTTTGAACAAACAACATTTATTAAAACACAAATTTGGATATTAAATACATTATTTTTCAATTATGGTAAAAATTAAAAAGAATCCGTTTAATCTATTATTTTTAGTAATATATAACAAATGAAGAGTAAACAGCCATACAATAAATATTAAAAATTCGAAACGTTCGAATTGGGTTACAGTTTCTTTTACTCTGCTGTATTTTTAAGTGGCATTTATATCTGGTATTAATAGAATCTAAATAATACATTCCAAAACGTAGTTCAATGTTTACCTACACTCATACTTTACGCATATTTTAAGAAATACACATATTCAAAGAAATAATTCGCTCACATAGCACGGTTAAATTTCACATTAACGACAGCGACTTGTGGGTACAAAACAACAAAACAAATAGCGAATTACAAATTACCTTTCATTTCGCAGTGATGAATTCCAAATCGGATTTATATTCCGTAGTATTGTTTCGTCTTGAAGAAACTGCACACACTCAAATAATTATGAATACTAATAAAGCGAACCCGCAAATAAAAATACATTTACTTACAAGAACAAAGATGACTATGGCTTCCTTGGACCAACCTCTGACAAATTGATATAGTCGCCACGGAGCTTTCTGTAGCGACTGCTGAAATGATTGAACCATATCTTTGACCACGGAATCGATTCCTTAATACAATTCTTGGAAAAGATAGCACTGAAATACATGTGTGACAGATTTTAATCGTTAATAGTTGGAATAATAGCTATAGAGTTATTTAACACTAGATACAATAACCAGTCAAACGTACCAACTTATGAAAATTGAAAAATTTATCTGGAAATTTTATTGACTACGAACAGGCGTCTTTTGTAAATACAAAATAAGTAGCCTGCGTACACAACATAACATTCTATAAAACATAATTTACATTATTACAGAATGAACATGCTACAGACTGATGAAGCGCTGAGGGAAGTCATCAATGAAAGGGTTGCAAATGTCAATGAAACACTTAACAAAAGGGTAGATAATAATGAAGAGGAAGTAAGACAGCAAGTAACTGAAATTAAGGTGAGTCTGGAAAAGACAGAGGAAACCATCGTACAACTCGCAATGGAAGTAGAGGCCAAAATTAATCATGGTGAAAATACCAACAAAACTATGATAAATCAAGTACAATTAGAAACACAAGAGAAATTGGACGGGGTGCAAATTAATATAGCTGGGAGAATTGAATTGGTAAATAACGAAATGACACAAATAAAAACCCAAGTAGTTCAAAATAAAGAGACTATAGAAAATATCAAAAATCAGGAAATAAGTAATATAAAGGAATCAATAGAGATTTTACAAAATCGACCAATGTATCTAGCGCATCACATAGCTCCTGAGCATAAAGATAATATCAATTTTAAAATTTATAGGGGAAATCCCATAGAATTCCTGGAGAGAATAGACGAATGGTTTAACCGAATTAAAGTAACCCGATGGAACGTAATAAAAAGTTATTTAGATGAATGTTTCAAAAGTATAAATGATAATTGGTGGTCAGCCGTCCGGAATGAACTTAGTGATTATGAGGAATTTAAAAGGACTTTTAAGTCAAAATACTGGTCAGATTCTGTACAGAACATGATTAGAGATAACATTACTAACGGGAGATTTAATTTTAATCAAGGGCAGTCACGAACTACTTACTTTTTGGGAAAGGTATGTTTAGCGCGTCATTTGGAACCGCGGATACCAGAGGAGTGTTTGGTAAATAAATTGTCATACCATTTTGAAGAAGAGATAGTTCGTGCCAGACGCAGTGGACAAGTAAAGACCGTAGAAACAATGGAAACCTTGTTAGCCAGTTACGAAATGGAAGACTATTATCAAAGGTCCCGACGGCAAGGTGAATATTACAACAATAGAAGGGAAGAGACAAATCAAGAGTCGCGTCCAGGAACAAATCGATTTAACAATAATAATTATCACCGAAGGGTGAATGACCAATTTATGAACAATCGTTATCGCAACAATTATTACCCAAGTAATCACTATACTAATCATGAGAATAACAGATACAGAACAGGCCGCAGGAATTGGGACAATGGTAGAGAGTATTGGAACAATAATCGTGCCAACAACGACCAACGAAATCAACCCAGTAATCGAAGTCGAGAGGAGGATCTGCCTAGACACCAAGAAACCCATAGAGATTTTAGACCCGATGATGGCAACCCAGGAACCACTGCGGGGGACGATCGCCCGCAGGATAGGATGGAAAACTAAGTACAGCAGTGGAAGTATCTAGTAACCCCTCGCTGCTGGGATTGGAAGGGTATGTACAAAAGCATAAGGAAAACAAACAAATTATAAAAATTACAAGGAACAATTATTGAAAGGACATACGAAATGATTTAACGGAAGAAGTGTTACCGTCAGAGAATAAAACTGACAGTCAAATTATATGCATTATGGCAGAATTGCAGGGAGTTATGACAGAGATAGTGATTGATACTGGCGCGAACGTGTCGCTACTGGACAAGGTAGAATATAACCGAATAAGGGAGAAGTATAAGAAAAATATACCAACATTACCAGTTAACAACATGGTTATTATAGGTGCTACTGGCAGACCAAATAAAACAATACGGCAGCAAGTAATGATGGAAGTATCTAGTGAAGGTAAAACTATTCCTATGGTGTTTATGGTAGCTCAAGGACTACCATTTAAAGCAATGCTAGGGTGTGATACGCTGCGGCGCCACTCAGCTATTATTAATATGGGCAGAGGAAAAATAACCCTGTACCATGAAAATGGAGAACGGTCAAGTGAAATAGTGGATCATAAAAATGCCACTCACCAAAGACATTCTTTTACTTTAATGCGTGATGATGAAATGGAATATAGAGCACCTTTTGAGGAATTAACCTGTACTAAAGAGAATGAATGGAAAGAAAAATTGCAAGGATTTATTTGTTTAAAACTGTCAATAATAATAATAGAGTAACACCTGAACAAAAGAATCAATTAATAAATATTTATAACAGATATAAAAAAGTATTTTCGGATTTGCCAGGGAAAGCCAGGAATTTTACTTGTGAATTGTCATTTAAACAACCCATTAATTTTAACCGGAAATCATATCCTATACCCCAATCCCTAAAACCAGCAGTGAGAAGGGAAATACAGAGTATGATGGAACAGGACATAATTGAATATAGTTCATCACCATACACCAGCCCTATAGTAGCTATAAAGAAGAAGGATGGTACCGTACGTTTATGTTTGGACGCCAGGGAAATAAATAAAAATATAATCAATGATAGAACCTCACCAGGGGAAATTGAAGAGTTAATGAATAAATTTAAGAATTGCAGATATACGAGCATTTGGGATGCTGTTTGTGGATACTGGCAGGTGGAGTTACATCCCAACAGTAGGAATTATGTTGCCTTTATTTTTGAAGGTAGAAATTATCATTTTAAACGTCTTCCTTTTGGGTTAGTAAACTCTGTGGCGGTTTTTATTAAGTGCATGGACCAGGTTCTGGGTGAAGAAGTGTTAGCCTTCACCACAGTATATGTAGACGATATATTAGTAACTTCAACCACATGGGAGGAACATTGCCGACGTGTGGAAATGGTGTTAAGCAAGTTAGAAAAGAGCAACATTACATTGAAATTGAATAAGTCAAAATTATTAACCAATCAATTACAATTCTTAGGGTTCATACTCTTGAAAAATGGAATATCAACATCCCCTGAAAAAGTGGAAGCTATTCAAAACCTCCCCAAACCTAAAAACATTAGACAGCTGCAATCATTCCTAGGAGTGTGCAACTATTACAGGAAATTCCAAAGGAATTATTCCCAATTAACAGCAAGATTTAAACACTTTCTGTCATCTAAACATAAATGGAAGTGGAAGGAAGAAGATGATGAGACATTCATTTTAATTAAAGAGAAATTTTTACAAAATATCATCCTGCACCATCCTGATTTTGATAAACCATTTTTTATAAATTGTGACGCCAGTGATGTGAGCCTGGGTGCTGAGTTATATCAGGAAGATCCAGAAGGAGACCACCAAGTAATAAGTTTTGCCAGTCGAGTCCTAAATCAATGTGAAAGAAATTACAGTGTCACGGAAAAGGAATTATTGAGTGTTGTATTTGCATGCAATAAATTCCGCACATATGTATTGGGTTATCCTTTAACAGTACGGTCCGACCACAAATCCATATCATTTATACAAAGATGCAAACTAAACCACGGTAGACTAACTCGTTGGATATTGGCTCTCCAGGAATACAACATAACATGGGAATATGTGCCAGGAAAACAGAACACTGTCGCCGACGCTCTATCTAGGGTAAACCTGGAAGATGGTACTTTTGAAATTGAAAGAGAGGATGTTGGAAAAATATACCTTGTAATATCAGCTAGAAAAGAATTAGTAGAAGTGCTAACCAAAATTCAGGAAGAACAGGCAAAGGATCAAAGATTGTCCACTATACAAGAACGTCTCCGCAGTAACGATACTATAATTATGCAATATTATCAAAATTATAAAGGATTAATCTTCATAAAGTCTCCTGCTGAAAAGAATAAATGGAAATTATACATTCCCAAATCTACAGAACCATTAATAATAAAAATTTACCATCAAATGTATGGACACATGGGTTCCATCAAGGTAGTGAAGGCACTAGAGGAGCATGTATATATTAAGGGTTTGAACAAGAAGGTAAGGGAATTAATAAAACGATGTGGAATATGTCAAAGGGTTAAAGTAAACAATGAACGAAAGGAGGGAGCTTTAATAACTATTACTTCAGAAAGAAAATTGGAAAAAACGTTTCTTGACATTTGCGGACCTTTCCCACGTAGTGGAGGCAGGCGCCGATATAAATGTCATCATCTTGGACCATTTCACACGTTATACGAAGTTGTATCCCATCAGCAAGGCATCCACCAACGTTATCATCAAAGTCGTCGCAGAAAAGTACATTATAGACGTAGGCACTCCATATTCCATAATAACGGACCATGGAACCTAGTTCAAGGGTCGAAGATGGAAGTTAGAGATGTCAAATCGAGGAATTAAAACATACAAAACTTCAATTTATCATCCTAGTAGTAATCCAGCAGAAATGGTACTCAGAGAGGTAGGACGAGTACTTCGTACTTATTGTTATGACAATCATAGGAAATGGAGTGAATTCTTACTTGAAACCGAAACCTTTTTAAATATTGCTCATCACGAAACCATTGGTATTACACCATACCAGATGATGTGTTCAATAATTTTTCTATAGTGGTGTGCAACAGTGATAATCCTTTTATTAATTTTTAATGCCACTATTTGTTTAAAGTGTGCAACGGGTTTGCACTGTCCAGTTAAGGAGGGAAATGTTTTGAAATCTCCCAACACTACAGTTTGACCTCGATGAACGAAAAGAGAAAACTCATCCAATAAAATCAATAACAAATATCGGTATGGAGATCCATACATGACTTCCATGTTCTAAGATTTATATTTGAAATCATATTCGAAATGAAATATTTCCATAGAAACTAATTCTTTCCACTTATTGCTTCAGCCTTAAACCACAGTACTGTGGTCACTAACGTATACCACCTCACGTTTTCGCACTCGATTTTCACTGAGATGGAAGTCGATGGCACTGCCGAAAAGTCTGGTTTTGCAGAAAACATTGGACTACGGCTAGACAGCCCGGGAAGGAATTTTAACAAAGAACTACTTCTTTGTTGCCGATAACGTAGTACACATAAAAAATTCTCCCCTCCCCCTCCCGCTATTTCACTACATTTGACCTAAATTCCGCCTACCACCAGATACCCTTACACAAGGATTCTCTGCCGTACACGGCTTTTTGCGTACCGTGTAACCTGTACCAATATAAGAGAGTCCCCATGGGACTGGCTGTTGGTGCTCAGAAGCTAACCCGTCTACTAGACACTGTGTTCCACGATGTAAAGTTCCAGTTTGTATTCAACTATTTAGATGACCTACTGATTTACAGTACCACCTTGGAGGAACACATGGATCACCTCCGTGAGGTGTTGTGTCGCCTGAGGCGCGCGGGGCTTACAGTAAACCCCGACAAGGTGAAATTTGCCCAGGAGGAAATTTCTTTCCTCGGTCACCTTTTGTCTCATAAAGGGGTCACGGTAGACCCAGAGAGGACTCAGGCTATTCGGGATTTCCCTCCTCCAAGGGACGCTAAAAGGGTGGCCCGCTTTGTAGGGATGGTGAATTTTTATCGGCGGTTCATTCCTGGGGTCGCCGAGATTGCTGCTCCCCTAAATTCCTTGAGAAAAAAGGGTGTCAAATTTGTGTGGGACGACGAACAGCAGCGGGCCTTTGAGACACTGAAGGAGGCCATTCTGTCGCCGCCCGTGCTTCGGATGCCTGACTTTACGAAGCCCTTTATTTTGCAGTCTGATGCCAGCTCTGTTGCGGGCGGCGCCGTGCTCTCGCAGGAGGTGGATGGTGCTCGGCAGCCAGTAGCTTTTGTATCTAGGACCCTCACGGACACCGAAAAGAAATCATCTGTTTATGAGTTGGAGTGTTTGGCAGTTGTCTCCGCCCTTGACAAGTTTAGAAGGTATTTGGAAAATGGTGAGTTCCAACTAGAGACCGACAATCAGGCTCTCTCTTGGCTTCTGGCGCGTCCCCGACAACTGGGTAAAATTGGCCGCTGGGTGGTCAAAATCTCATCATTTAAGTTCAGGACACAGCATATACGGGGGACCCAAAATGTTGTTGCCGACGCTTTATCACGAAGGACCATCTACATAGTGAGGAGCCAATAGATGAACCCTGCGCCTTACTCTTGGAGTTCCCCTCGCCTTTACTGATGTCATCCCACATCAGCTTGATGATGAGACGTTGGGTCCTATAATCGAAAATATTAAATCAGGCGAGATTAAGGCTCCTTATTTTCTGTCCAAGGGCGTCCTCTGTTGCAAGGAACGTAGAGGATGGGTTCCTAAGATAGTGCTGCGGAGCAAGCTTGTACCCATGGTCTTCCAGTACTATCACAATTCCCCGGTGGGATGCCATTTGGGTGTTTCTAAGACCATCGCCGCAATTAGGAAGAACTTCATCTGGAAAGGCATGGACCGGGACACCGCCACCCGGGTGAAGTGTTGTCATCTGTGTAGTCTGAGCAAGCCCGCTCACAACACCAAATTGGGGTTGCTGTCTTCTGAGGTGGCTAGCAGACCTATGGAGAAGGTTTTCATCGACTACGTGGGTCCGTTCCCGCGTAGCAAGGCCGGGAATTCGTTCCTCCTTGTTTGTGTGGATGCCTTCTCTAAGTTTGTCTGGCTACTTTCTTTGCTTCAGGCAAGTGCTGCTACTACCATCACAGCCCTTCAGACCAGCATCTTTCTACATTTCGGGCTTCCCTCCATAATTGCCTCGGACAATGGCCCGCAGTTCATCTCAAGGCAGTTCCGAAACATGTGTTTCAAGCACGGCATTCAACATGTAACCACTTCACCTTATCACCCGCAACCTTCCCACGCTGAACGATTTAATCGCAACCTCAGATCCGCCTTCATCGCATACCACGCGGAACAGCAGAACACGTGGGACCAGAATCTTAGGTGGTTACAAATGGCTTTCAACTCCTCCCTTCATGAAAGTCATAGAGCCGTGCCCTTTGAGGTCATGTTTGGTTTCTCCCCTGCAAACCCCCTTAGCAATTTGTGGAGATTGGAGGATCTTCTTCCGGATTCGCCGAACGGGGGGGGGGTCTCGCACAGGTGGAAAGAGGTGAGGAGAGCTCTGCTCCGATCGCACGAGAGCGTGCGGCATCGTTAAAACGCAGGGAGAGTCCCCAACCCTTTTAAGGTGGGACAGTTGGTGTACTGTAGGAGCCACCCGCTCAGCTCTAGAGTGGCGGGTCGCGCCGCCAAGCTCTGTTATCGGTGGCTGAGACCATTCCGAATTTCAAAATTTGTGTCTTCGGTAACTGCCAGCCTGGTGGGTCTAGAGGACGGAATGCAGGTGAGAGTGGCGCATGTTTCGCATTTGAAAGCGTGTCCCCTATTAGAGGTTCCTTGAGAGAAATGTATATATATATATTGCTACCCCAGTAAGGATTAATTAAGGTCTTTGGGTTTGGTTTTCGGGGGGCTTTCCTGGAGGATCTGGTTTTAATAATTTTTGGGTTTAATGGTTTTACCTTTTAGAGTTTTTAACCGTTTTAAGGGGGCAATAAGGGTTTTAAAGTTTTATTTTGATTTTAGCTCCCCTCCTTTCCTTTCCTTTTTCTATCTCTTTAGGTCGCGACCGCTCACACTTCCAGCATCTTCCACACACAGACACACATCCCGACACACACACCCACCTTGTCATTCTTTCCGGTGTCCTTTCGTTTTCAACTTCCGTTTTATTTTACCTTTTAAACAGTTTTATTTAGTCCCCAGCTTTCCTCCAGTTGTAGCCGACCCAATGTCGTCCAACCCGTTGGACTCCTTTTGTTGTGGGGGTGTGCCGTAACTAAGGAATTTTGTTACGGCAACAAACAAAAATTATTAAGTCAAATTACTGTATAGTCGCGATGTGTAGAGAGACTCTCGCGCGATCTAGTAGAGAGATCAGGCAGCTTGATTTTCCTGCATCGCGGAGTGGCGGCGTTGTTGTTGAGAATGCAGGAAGCGTGTCGGACGGTCTCGTCTTGTTCAGCCTTCAAGCCGGCTGCATGTGATCAAAGTATTTAATTGTTCTTTTTGTAATCCCGGGCGTAAATTATTTACCATGGCTGGCTAAGAACCAAGGTGTTCCCTAGGGTGTCTCCGGCTCGCTCAACCGTGACCAAATGATCAGAAAAAAATGAAATGTGAAGAAGATAAAGGAACGCGTAAGGATGTAACGTGCTGGCCAAAATGAAAGGTATGTCTCTGATGAATTTTTCTGGTGTATGCTGTCCAAGTAAACTTTTATTATAATGATCAAAGCAATAATTCTAGACAGTGGACAGTGTTACTTCGGTTAAATGGAGAATTAACTTAATTTCTTGGTGTGCATATCTGTACCATCTATACCACTTGATACTCTGGTCAAGTAACGACATGGCAAGCTGACTTAACATATAAAAAAAAAGACATTTGCTTAATCATCCTTACATTACTTAATATCCTGCAATCCCAGTTTATTTTAATGATAACGAATTTATATCTGAACAATAGTTTTTCTTTCAAAATACATTTGAACAAGTCTCGCATCTGAAATAATTTTTTATAGTGAGGACAGCTCCTTACAAGTATAATTAGTAGGTGATAGTGATACATTATATGCAAAATGCATATATATATGAAAAAAAAAAAAATAATATAAAAACGAAATGTGTTAAGCTACAGCTGGTGAATTGCCATTTACTTAAACTATACTTAAGTAAATGAAATATGGAAATGAAATACTACCATAGAAACTACTTCTTTCTACTTATTGCTTCAGCCTTAACCACGGTACTGTGGTCACTAACGTATACCACCTGACGGTTTCGCACTCGATTTTCACTGATGACGGCAGTCGATGGACTGCCGAAAAGTCTGGTTTTGCAGAAAACATTGGACTACTGCTAAACAGCCCGGGAAGGAATTTTAACAAAGAACTACTACTTTGTTGCCGATAACGTAGTACACATAAAAAATTCTCCCCTCCCCCTTCAACTATAATTTTCATTTATAGAAAATTACCCCCACCCCGTTCATCTAACCTTTTCATTTATCGATATTTCATCTACGTTTCTACAGTGGATTATTATGAGCTTCTTATCAAGATACTTTATTTATCAAAATTAATTACATTACCCTTGTTAAAACATAAAACGTTGCTGGTAAACTACCCCTCTTCCATAACCGATCTTCACCAAAAACAACAGACCTTGCGAACTCTACAATTCAGGGGTGTATGCTGAACATTATTTGATTCTGTTTGAATTTTCGGCAGTTATCTTTCGCAAAAAAACATTACCCTTCTTAAAACATAAAATGTTGCTGGTAAACTACCCCTTTCCCTTAACCGATCTTCAAAAAAATCAACAGACATTGAGTTCCCTTTAATTCAAAAAGGTATGCAAAAACGTAGTCGATTCTGTATGAATTTGCGGCAGTTATCGTTCGTCATATAAAAAATTATCCTTGTTAAAACATAGAATGTTGCTGGTAAACTACCCTTTTCCCTGAACCGATCTTCACCAACAACAATAGGAGTTGAGAACTCTACAATTCAGGGCTGTATGCAAAACATTATTTGATTCTGTTTGAATTTGCGGCTGTTATCGTTTGTCATAGAAAAAAATTACTCTTGTTTAAGAAAAAACCGTTGCTGGTAAACTACCCCTTTCCCTTTACCGATTTCACCAAAATAAAAAGGTCTGGAGTACTCGACAAATCAGGCTTACATGCAAATATTTATTTGATTATGTTTTAATTTGCGACTCTTATCGTTTGCCATAGAAAATACCCTTTTAAAACATAAAACGTTACAGGTAAACTACCCCTTTCCCTTAACCTATCTTCACCTACAACAATAGGTCTTGAGTACACTACAGATCAGGGCTGCATGCAAAACATTATTTGATTCTGTTTGAATTTGCGGCTCTTATCGTTTCCCATAGAAAATACCCTTTTAAAACATAAAACTTAACTGGTAAACTACCCCTTTCCCTTAACCGATCTTCACTAAAATCAACAGGTCTTGAGAACTATGCAATTTAGGGTTGTATGCAAATAATCATTTGATTCTGTTTGAATTTGCGGCTGTTATTGTTTGCCATATAAAATACCCTTGTTAAAACATAAAACGTTGCAGGTTAACTACCCCATACCTTAACCGATATTCACCAAAAACTATAGGTCCTGAAAACTCTTTCATGTCAGGGCTGTATGCAAAAGAGTAGTTGATTCTGTATGAATTTGCGGCTGTTATCGTTTGCCATAGAAAACAATTACCCTTGATTAAAAAAAACCGTTGCTGGTAAACTACCCCTTTCCCTCAACCGATCTTCACCAAAAACAAAAGGTCGTGAGTACTCTACAAGTCAGGGCTGTATACAAAAAAATGATTTGATTCAGTTTGAATTTGCGGCTGTTATCGTTTGCCAAATAAATCTACAGATAGACGCACAGACAGTCACACAGACAGACAGACAGACACACACACACAGACACTTTTCGAAAGATGACTTTTTTTCATGTTTTGTGTGTAGTACAATCAGAATCTGCAATAATCTCGAACACGATTATGTTTGCCGTCACCATACTTCCATTTCCTTAAGGAACATGGAAGTAAAATTACCCTTCTTAAAACATAAAATGTTGCTCGTAAATTACCTCTTTCCCTTAACCGATCTTCAAGAAAATCAGTAGACCTTCAGTTCTCTTTAATTAAAAAAGGTATACAAACACGTAGTCGATTCTGTTTGAATTGGCGGCAGTTAGGGTTCGTCATATAAAAAATTATCCTTGTTAAAACATAAAGTGTTGCAGGTAAACTACCCCTTTCCCAGAACAGATCTTCACCAACACCAATAGGAATTGAGAACTCTACAATTCAGGGCTGTATGCAAAACAGTAGGCTATTTGATTCTGTTTGAATTTGCAGCTGTTATCGTTTGCCATATAAAAAATTACCCCCGATAAAAAAACGTTGCTGGTAAACTACCCCTTCCCCTTAACCGATCTTCACCAATATCGGTAGGTCTTGAGAATTCCATAATTCAGGACTGTATGCAAAAGAATAGTTGATTCAGTTTGAATTTGCGGCTGTTATCGTTTGCCATAGAAAAAAATTACACTTGTTTAAAAAAAACCGTTGCTGGTAAACTACCCCTTTCCCTTAACCGATCTTCAACTAAAACAATAGGTCTTGAGTACTCTACAGATCAAGGCTTTATGCAAAACATTATTTGATTCTGTTTGAATTTGCGGCTCTTATCGGTTGCCATAGGAAATACCCTTTTAAAACATAAAACGTTGCTGGTAAACTACCCCTTTCTCTTAACCGATCTTCACCAAACTCAATAGATCGTGAGAACTCTAGAATTTAGGGCTCTATGCAAATAATCATTTGATTCTGTTTGAATTTGCGGCTGTTATTGTTTGCCATATAAAATACCCTTGTTAAAACATAAAACGTTGCACGTAAACTACCCAATACCTTAACCGATCTTCACCAAAAACAATAGGTCGTGAGTACTCTACAAATCAGGGCTGTATGCAAAAAATGATTTGATTCAGTTTGAATTTGCGGCTGTTATCGTTTGCCATAGAAAAAAATCTACAGATAGACACACAGACAGACACACAGCTAGACACACAGACACACAGACACACAGACAGACACACAGACACTTTTCGGAAAATGGCTTTTTTTCATGTTTTGAGTGCAGTACAATTAGAATCTGCAATAATCTCGAACACGATTTTTTTTGCCATCACCATACTTCCATTTCCTTAAGGAACATCGAAGTAAAAATTTAAACCATTGGGGTCACAAGGTTTATGTACGTTTGGCAGAATATTGTTACATGAGTTTACTAGTTTTGACACCAGTGATGGATCGTGACGTACATTATCGCTATTTCTCCACTACAAAAACACCTGCTTCCCATACGTCATTTCCACAACGGTAAAAAATACTTCATTGATAAGAAAACAACCTGTATTCCAAGTTTGTGCACGTCTGTAACGTACTCTAAAAAGTACTTTGTGTTACTCTAAAACGTACGTTGTGTTACTCTAAAACGTACTTTGTGTTACTCTAAAACGTACTTTGTGTTACTCTAAAACGTACTTTGTGTACTCTAAAAATTACTTTGTGTACTCTAAATAGCACTTCGTGTACTCTAAAAGTACCTTGTGTACTCTGAAAAGTACTGTGTACTCTAAAAGTACTTTGTGTACTCTAAAAGTGCTTTGTGTGCTTTAAAAAGTACTTTGTAAACTCTAAAAGTGCTTTGTGTACTCTAAAACGTACTTTGTGTACTCTAAAATGTACTTTGTGTACTCTAGAAGTACTTTGTGTTCTCTAAAACCTACTTTGCGTACTCTAAAAGTACTTTGTGTACTCTAAAAATACTTTGCGTACTCTAAAAAGTACTTTGTGTACTCTAAAACGTACTTTGTGTACTCTAAATCGTACTTTGTGTACTCTGAAAAGTACTTTGTGTACTCTAATATGTACTTTTGTACTCTATAACGTACTTTGTGTTTCGTCTTACTATAGTTTCTAATGTTCTGTGTACTGTGCCTCAAAATGCCTGTCTATCAATTTACACATCCTTAAAAACATACATTCAAATTTAATAATTCAAATACCTTTTAGTGGTGGGTTGAATGCTTCATGCATTTTCATGCCTTTACCTTTCTGGAAGGAGAAAATGCTTCATGCTCCATCAGGGAACTCCGTGCTTCCCCTGGTGTGTGGAACTCTCACCTACTAAAAAACCCACCTATAATTAAAGCTTTCAGATCCATCCTGGAACCACCACTTAGCGTATTACGTCAGGGTAGAGCCTATTGCACCCTTATCGGGCTCATTCCAGTTGTCCCTTTTGGTGCAAGTTAGGCCTGTCTTTTTTTTAGTAGTACCCGCTGAATAAGTGGAAAGTTGCGGTCTCATTCCGCCTTTCCCCGTAACATAAACTCAAATACGCTCTCCAACGTGAACTCCCCGAGCTCCATCTCCATTGCCATCCTATCTCTTGTGAATCTGAAGCACTTGAAAAAGATGTGTTAGGCATCTACACGGGGAGAGTCACCGTATTGGCATGGTGGGCTTTGTACGTTACCCAATCTGTGGAGCTAGGCATTAAAATAGCTGGCAGAATATTGTTAAATCAGTTTACGAATTTTGACACCAGTGATGCATCGGGACGTACATTATCGCTATTTCTCCACTACAAAAACACCTGCTTCCCATATGTCATTTCCATAACGGTAAAAAATGCTTCATTGATAACAAAACAACCTGTATTCCAACTTTGTGCACGTGTGTTTCGTACTCTAAAAAGTACTTTGTGACACTAAAACGTACTTTGTGTTACTCTAAAATGTACTTTGTGTTACTCTAAAAAGTACTTTGTGTACTCTAAAACTTACTTTGTGTACTCTAAAAGTGCCATAATCAATTAAGTAGTTAGGAAATTAAATTAGAATAAAGTAGGGTGTTAGACAAATGTCTGGCAGTTCTGAAAGAAAACTCGACATATTTGAACGCTAGTCGGTCATGACCGACTGTAAACCTAGTCAATCGTTTGAGAAGAATTTAATCTCCTGCCCAGTAATACACAGTCCATAGTGAACATAACGAAACCTTGAACAGAAAATAGAATTCACTTTCCTTAATCAGGGTTCTAGTATTACTATAAATTATAGACCTATACACGAATGTTCGTCTTATGTCAAAATGAAAAGATGCCTAACGAATCTCTGCTACATTGAAGAAGCATGGAGAATCGCGCACTTATTTGAAGAAGCGAAAGTGGTACGTAACGAAGAATTTTAATTGGATACCGCAGCCCGGGGCCAAGTACGGTGGTTGTGATACAGAAAGCCAAGACGATATGCTGATCTGCGTTCTTCTGACAATGACATAATCGCAGGGCAGCAGATGGTGGTGTCGGCCAGCATCTCGCGGTTGTCGTACCTAAAACAAGTCCAAAGATTTACAGAGAAAGTGAAATGCTGACTACGGAAAAGACCGTGTTGTTTAAAAAAAATGATTTATGTTGAATTTATTATAGAAGAAAATAAATCATGAAGAACATCAACAATCGTTTGACATGCCAGCAACACGAATAACGTTCAAATATCATAGGCCCACATAGCATTTTATTCCCTCGCCCTCTTAAAGGAAACAAAAGAAACTAACCAGACAATTCTGTTACTATGACAACCAGCGGTCAGTTGTAATCAAAGAACTTACCATCTAACCATAATGAGGTTCCCCTTGCGCAGTCGGGTAGTGATTTTAACCATATTCATATTTGTATACGCTCTCTTAATAATTACAATGTTACCAAACATGATCGAGTATCTACATTAACGGCCGCTGAATTATTATTATTATTTTTTTAAATTTCGTATCCTCCGTGACACTCCCAGACTCAAGACGAGTGTTTTGACACCTCTTTTTTTTTAATTTGTCCAGCCTGTTTTGGGGTTACAACGTAGACTAAACTACAGAGCTCGGAGGAGGAGTCGCACTGTTATTCATTTCACCCGTTGTTTTGTGTTTCAGATTAACTTGACGACATTGTATTAGTTTTTCATTCAAAATCAAAATCAAATTCAAATTCAAAATCAAAAATGATCAAACGGCTGTGTGTGTGTGTGGATAATAGGTTACTGGTATTAAGTGCTGTTTCAGGAAGCAATTGCAGTGGCCTACGTCGGTGTAATAATGCAGAATATACAAGAAAGATATGAAACATCGTATATTTACATGAAATCTTCAATGTGAATACTGAGGTCGACCTGCCGCTATTACTAAAGCAGGAATGTCCACATCGAGCTGAATTGTTCTAATTTCAGTAGGTGAAGCAAAGAAGAATCTGTGAGACGATATCTGCTGTAATTATTGATTAACTTTACTGTGGAAAAAGGCGCGGTTTCACAGATTCACGTTCTAACAAACAACGACGTCATTTCTGTCCAGAACTTCCAGAATTGGAAATCATTCACGATGTAGCAGCCTAATGAAATCTGGCCCCTTTTCTTGCCTGGTCTGCACGAAGGGATCAGGTTGAAGGGAAGGAATGTTGATTGTTCTTCAGCGACAGTATCAAGATTATTACTAAGTAGGGAGAAATAATTTTCCCTGATCTTATGCTAAACTCGTGTACGATTTCTTGAATATTTACATCAAATACCGAAAAAATCATGCTGGCCTATTTCACAACTTTAAACTCTCCTGCTATTTGCCGACAGTCTGCAAAACGAGCCCAATCGTTTTTTTTTTCAAAGAACATTTGAACATTTTTAAAGTAGGCCTACTTATTTTGAAGTAAAAGATGTCATTACTTCAGTATATCACATTACTTCATTGATCAGCACTTTATCGGTCAAAAAATCGAATTTCTTTTTATATTTCCCAAAATATTCTCCATTTCATCCTGATTAAGAAAATATATACTTTAATGAAGTTGTCTACATTAACATGACCACAAAAAAATAAAATAAAACGTATTACACATTGTTTTTCAATCCCATGGTTTAGCTTTACATGCGTTTTTCCGTAACCATGGATTTCAACAATTAGGTACACTTTTCTCAAAAACTATAAGTACTGTTCAGTTCAAATTTTTCGTGGTTGAACAGTATAGTGCAGCAATCAAAGTGCACTAGAATTAATCTCTTCCTTTAAAAAATAATTTTGTAAAACATTTTTAAATAAAAATAAAATGTTTTTCAAAAAATTTATAAAAAGTAATTATTTTTTTATGTTGGTATTTTTTTCTTAAATTGTTTCAAACTAGTACAAATTAAAGTACATCATGTTACAAATATATGAGTTAATGTATGGTAAAAATTTCAAGTACGTAGGTTTAATAGGTCATTAATTAATTGTACCTAACTAAACCCCTGTTCCCTCATTTAAAATGCATTGGACAAAAAAGTGCGGATCTTCCCCGAAAAGTAATTTTTGTTAGATATTAAATTGATTTCCCAAGAGGTCGTGGGCCGCATAAAACGATGTCGTTTTGAATAGACTGGTCTAAACGTAACCTCGGTGGCGTGATAACATGGGCAAGGACATTTAAGAATTATTGGTTGTGACAAAACTGAAAAGAGGTGACTGGGGATCGGCATCGGATCCTCTTGATGGTTTCCACATCGAATTATGCCTATCTCGTGCTTGTAAAGATTCTGGACCAATCTTCGTTCTTTGTAGGGCACTCCTGTTTTGTGTAGAATACCGAACAGCTTGTTCCACTTAACGTTATCGAAGGCCTTTTCTAAGTCAACAAAAGCTATAAATGTCGCTTTCTGTCGTGTTTGCATAACCCGGCGATCGAACTTATAAAAATATTTGTCCGATAATAAACTCGTGTATTAATGTCAGTTAGCGCGGTGATATTGGGAAGGCCCTGTCAGACAGCGCGCGCGATCTCGCGGCAAGGTTTGGTGTCCGTTGCGTTGCTGATGTAACCTTCAGTTGGTGCATGTGGCTGGTCGGTCCAAGAGGTGGACGAGAGATAGTACGGTCACTCACATACCAAGGTGGGTGATACCTTGTTTGGTGTTCGGACGGGTATGTGAGTGGGACCGGTGGAAGTTGGTGATGGTCACCGGAGAGGGTGACGTGTTGGGGCGATCCCGTGGGGTTGGCAGGGCGGAGAGGGTCGCATGGGGGTGGCCGCAGTTGTGAGAGCCTCTGTTCTCCTGAGAGCAAGGACCACTAGGATCACCTTGGAAGGGGGTACACTGCAGGGTACCCTCCCGAGTTCAAGTGTGGGGCAACCAGGTTGCCCTTTGGGGGTGGGGGTGTGCCGGTGTTTGCATAACCCTGAGATCGAAGGTATAAAAATATTTGTCCGATAATAAACTCGTGTATTAATGTCAGTTAGCGCGGTGATATTGGGAAGGCCCTGTCAGACAGCGCGCGCGATCTCGCGGCAAGGTTTGGTGTCCGTTGCGTTGCTGATGTAACCTTCAGTTCAACGCAGCCTTTCACTGAAACAACAAGCTCTCTCTCTTGGGCAGTCTACTTGGGCAGTTTTCTACTCGTCTTGAAGGCAGGCTAATTTTTCGAGACTTCCCGGGGAGTGACTTACAGTATGTTATAAAATGATTTAATAGTAAGGGAATAATTAAACTCAAATGTATTCAGCCAGATGCGAAAGTTAGAATGCACGTGTTGCGATCAGACGTGTGTGTGTGTGTGTGGTAAGAAAATTAATTGATGTTCTAGTGCATACCGCCAGTAATTCTTTTAATTATTGTTCAAGTAACAATCATTTGTTTAATTATTGTATAAAATTATAACTAATGTAAGTACGTTATAGACAGGGTTGAATCGTGTTGGTTATGCATGAACACGCACTGGACCGGAAGAGTGTATTTTCTTTAATTATATCAGTTGAAAGTAAATTGTGAGACCGCCCTTAGATGAAATACTGTAACTCTTTTAATTGTGTGTAACTGTAAGGGCCTTTATTGTGGTCATTTTCTGACAAATTACGATATTTGTTTCGCCACGTGGTGAGGCGGTTCCAACCTGTATGATTATGTCGGCACTTGTTAAATCTGGTGCGAGTGTCTCTTTACTATGCACATTTTATTATTTTTTCATGAGTTCATAATTACCTTGAAGACATAATTACTCCTCAGGCAATTTTCAAAAAACAAAAAAACTTTTATGCATTTATCTTGAGTTGGTCGGGAGCTCCAGTTCTGATGTTTGATATCTTTGACTAGGGTGCAAATTTTAGTGGACAGTATTTTAATCCTTTTTTGAATCCTTAGGGTTCTCGCACCTAGACGGAGACGTGGCCCCAGCTGGTGTACTGCCGCCTTCACCAGTCATGAACCACCCGACACTCGTCTGTTCCGAGGAGGGAGCTTGCTAACCAACTGTAAAGATGTTACTCTACTGCTGCAATTAAGGTGATATGAACTCTATTATTATTTTTTGTTGGCCTGGCCCCGCAGTACATCCGTGTTACAAATTATTACAAGTCGTTATTTCACTAATTGTGTTTCGGTTAGTTGGTTTTGCCTAATTTCAGCTCTACCGGTTGGGCGCCAATTTGTAACGTTCAGTTTTTGACGTTAGCCCCACTGTTGGGTTCGCCAATTTGTAACGTTCAGTTAATATAATCCTCCTTATGTATCCAGTGAATGTGGAAGGCCCCACTTCTGACCGTCAATATGTAATATCAAAACAAATTAGTATCTCTTACTAATAAAGTATAACCTGTTTTATTTTTAAATAGAGGATTATTCATCTGAACCTCAGGGTCAACATACAATTTACATATAGAACAGACAATACAACTTTGATGCATGAGACTGGGTAATACAGTGTTGTTAATGTCTGTTGAATGTTTGTGGGTCCTTTTAAACTACTATTAACTACAACAAAAAACTTATAATTAACAACCATTTTCATAATAGTGCACTAACGCAAGTCACAATTATTATTATTATTTATTTGTTTATTGTTTATTCAGTTATTGTTTTTGTGGTATGATCTCACCAACTTTGCAGGTTTCACAATGGATTCATTCGTTGATTCTGCTCCTGGACACCTGGTTTTTCGCTCTCTCTCTATCAAAACATCACTCCTCTAGGTCCCGGGTTGGTTCTCCTGGTCATCTCAGCTTCCACCGGTCCTCAATTTTTATCCACTCGGCAGTCACTTATCTTAAACGTTCTCTTGCAATTCACAATTTTTTTTAACAACAATCATCTTCACTCAAAACATTAATTACATTAGTTAAAGGCCATGGCTATATTTTTTATGGGTCACAGGTTCGGTGTACCATTTCTAATTAGTAATATTCTGTTGACCTTTACTTTATTTTTCCTTCGTAACTATATTATTATAAGTTTTTTAACGTAAGAGTTTCTATCTTTTAAATTATTTACACTTGGTTTGATCTCACTATATGGGCTACATAACTGTTTCATATAGTTTATATGTTTCATTCAATGCTCATATTATAATAATGTTTAATCACTTTCCTTACACATGATTTTTTCCTTTTTAAAGTCTATCACTGTTATTTTCACTTTCTAGCACTATCACACAACCTAACTTATATAATTACAGTTTAATTTATTATATTTGTAAAATTTATAACATTCACTGTTTGTAGTTCAATGATACAAAACAACTGTCTGAGGCACGCAGACCTCCTCATAGTTTTAATCTAATGCTTATGAACTAACAAATGTCTTTTTACTTATTTTCTAAGTTTAACATTTGTACCTTATAATTCTATTAGTTAATCATTATTTACATGTTAACGAGTATGTTATGTTTTATGTTTAGTGAAACGACACGTTACATAAAGCCCCCCGTTTAAGACAAGTTATTTCAGTTATGGTATTTTTAGGAGTTACTGAAATAAATGGCAAAAATCTACAAAAACTGTCTTCACTTTTCATAAAACCTCTTTATCTCGGTTTAGTTATATATTCCTTGAGGTATTGCTACAATGGGGTTGGTAATTGACAAACTACTCTTTCCTATAATATCTTCTTTTATCATGAGCTGGATTTACTTTCTTACAGCTTTCTTGAACAACTGTTTAACCAGATATTATTTAAATTCTTCGCTTTATTCGGTGAGTTGGAGAATACGATGCAGTAGTTATTGTAATTGTTCACTAACCTCTTCTTTTGTGCCACACTCTTGATCTCTGTATATCCTTTTCCTTGGAATGCCCTGATTTCCTGCAGTCTTTCCTGCCATGATTCTCGTTCTGTTACGGTTTATTTGTTTCCTATGGGTACCCTAACATTTTCCCTAACTTAGTATGAAGTCCTGTCCTGAGGGGCACTTGTGCTTCCTATTATCTCAGCGGATCATTCATAATCGCAGAGTGGCACCGTAGCATACAACACTCTGTTTATACCTTAAAGAGTAACCCTTGGGTTACTAATAACACCATAGGAATTCCTATTCCTTCTCTCGTAACATTCAGGTTTATTTGCTGCTTTTGGGTTTTATATTATTTACCTGTGGCTCCTATAATTGTATCTGGTTTATGGACAGCGTGCGTATTCTCTCCGTTTTATTCTCCTGCGTTTCGTTTCATTCCTGAAGTGTTCGCTCATGTTTTAATCAAGAGTGTTGTCAGCACCCCTTGTAGTGTTTACTTTGATGTACTCTATGTCTCAGTTTGTTTTCGCTTTACCCTGTTTTCTTTCTAATGAATCCCTTGTTATATTTTTCTAAATAATATTTTGTCTTAATTAATTATTAGTTTAATACATTTTTCCTACTTATTTTTCTGTTTATATTCCCCTTTTGTTCCTTATCAGCTTTTTCTTCAGTTTTGGTTATGTTTTCTTAATTATCATTATTTTTCTTAAGTCTAGAGTGATTATTCATTTTATTTTTGTTTTAATTATCATTATTTTCTTTAAATCTAGAGTGATTATTTATTTTATTTTTGTTTTAATTATCATTATTTTCTTTAAGTCTAGAGTGATTATTTATTTTATTTTTGTTTTAATTATCATTATTTTCTTCTTCCTTTCTTAACTGGTTTGCCTTCTCGGTAGTCAGAAAATCAGTCCCGTTTTACAATATTGTTCCTACTTGGTTTATCCGTTTTCGGTATCTGCCACGATCCGGGTTCTTCTGGTGTGCAGAACTATTTCCTTCCTTGTGGTATAGGTCTCTGCTACCTCATACACCAATTCTTCTAATACCACCTTTTCACTAGTATCCAGTCCTATATTAATCACTCTATCATCTGTTTTCCTAAACAAATATGTCGATGGTATATCAACTATCGGTGGTATCACTGATATCTTATCATGTATTTTTATTTCAAGTATATTTAACTTGAATATCAATTTTCTGAAGTCCTTACTCACTGTTTTATTGTGAGTCCTTTCTATAATTTCTGTTAAGCTTCTCCTACCATTTTTAAAATTTATTATCTCTCTATGGTCGGTAATAGGGAGATTAAGTACATTTACTAGTCCACTGTTCATCATCTCCAAATTTTCTCTTGTATTTATTGGTTTCTTTTGATGTATTCTTCTTATTTTCTTTATCTTCTTTTCTAGCGGCTTAGTATTCTCCTTGTTCCGGTTATGTTTATTTTCAGGTAACAATTCAATTGTCTCTTCTTTATTTTCTATTTCTTTACTACCTTCTATTTTCTGGCTTACACTACTGCCATTTTGCTCTCTTAAAACATCAATTTTATTTTCTAAATGTTCATTGGCACTTTTTAAAGTCCCATCTATGCATTCAATTGTCTCTGCAGTTGGCTATGTTACAGCTTCATTGCGCTGGTCACTTTTTTGGTTAAGTATTTTATCAATGTGTTCTATTTTTTCATTGAGAGTTTCCCTTAACTCCTTGTTAGAGTTCTCAATTTTCTTATTAATTTGCCTAAAATCTTCCTTAGTACCATCTTTAATGCTGTCCAGCTTATCATTCATCTGTCTTAAACTTTCTTCATTTCGTTCAAACTTTTCGTTTTGTTTTCTAAAATTCTCATTAGTTTCTTCTTTATTCCTATCCAATCTTTCGGTTATTTTTTCCTCCTGTTTCCTAAAATTCTCATTAGTTTCTTCTTTATTCCTATCCAATCTTTCGGTTATTTTTTCCTCCTGTTTCTTGGAATTTTCTGTAATTAATTCCCATAATTTTTGTAAATCCAGGCCTCCTCTGGCTTCTTCATTGTCACCCGCCTGTTCTTCCATTTCGCTGTCTTTGACTGTTTCTTCTTCTTGTTCCCGCCTATCTTCTTCTGTCTCTGGCTTTTGTCCTCTCTTCTGAGAAGCTTCTCGTCGTCGCATTTTTTAGTCTTCTAGCAGTTGCCAGCTAAAATTAGGTCAGTCGTTATTTCACTAATTGTGTTTCGGTTAGTTGGTTTTGCCTAATTTCAGCTCTACCGGTTGGGCGCCAATTTGTAACGTTCAGTTTTTGACGTTAGCCCCACTGTTGGGTTCGCCAATTTGTAACGTTCAGTTAATATAATCCTCCTTATGTATCCAGTGAATGTGGAAGGCCCCACTTCTGACCGTCAATATGTAATATCAAAACAAATTAGTATCTCTTACTAATAAAGTATAACCTGTTTTATTTTTAAATAGAGGATTATTCATCTGAACCTCAGGGTCAACATACAATTTACATATAGAACAGACAATACAACTTTGATGCATGAGACTGGGTAATACAGTGTTGTTAATGTCTGTTGAATGTTTGTGGGTCCTTTTAAACTACTATTAACTACAACAAAAAACTTATAATTAACAACCATTTTCATAATAGTGCACTAACGCAAGTCACAATTATTATTATTATTTATTTGTTTATTGTTTATTCAGTTATTGTTTTTGTGGTATGATCTCACCAACTTTGCGGGTTTCACAATGGATTCATTCGTTGATTCTGCTCCTGGACACCTGGTTTTTCGCTCTCTCTCTATCAAAACATCACTCCTCTAGGTCCCGGGTTGGTCCTCCTGGTCATCTCAGCTTCCACCGGTCCTCAATTTTTATCCACTCGGCAGTCACTTATCTTAAACGTTCTCTTGCAATTCACAATTTTTTTTAACAACAATCATCTTCACTCAAAACATTAATTACATTAGTTAAAGGCCATGGCTATATTTTTTATGGGTCACAGGTTCGGTGTACCATTTCTAATTAGTAATATTCTGTTGACCTTTACTTTATTTTTCCTTCGTAACTATATTATTATAAGTTTTTTAACGTAAGAGTTTCTATCTTTTAAATTATTTACACTTGGTTTGATCTTACTATATGGGCTACATAACTGTTTCATATAGATTATATGTTTCATTCAATGCTCATATTATAATAATGTTTAATCACTTTCCTTACACATGATTTTTTCCTTTTTAAAGTCTATCACTGTTATTTTCACTTTCTAGCACTATCACACAACCTAACTTATATAATTATAGTTTAATTTATTATATTTGTAAAATTTATAACATTCACTGTTTGTAGTTCAATGATACAAAACAACTGTCTGAGGCACGCAGACCTCCTCATAGTTTTAATCTAATGCTTATGAACTAACAAATGTCTTTTTACTTATTTTCTAAGTTTAACATTTGTACCTTATAATTCTATTAATTAATCATTATTTACATGTTAACGAGTATGTTATGTTTTATGTTTAGTGAAATGATACGTTAAAATATATATATATATATATATATTACATTTAATATTTATAATTAAATTTACCTCAAGATGTTATTTTTATCCTTTATTGGAACATGTTTCGGGTACTATCTTGTACCCATCCTCAGCCTTCCGGTTTTTTTTGTCTGGTGAAGTACATATGTTTTGTTGGTTGACTATTATTATTGTGGCTTCCTGTTGGCTTCTGGTATTTCAAATTGGTTTTATTGTGTGTGTTTGTGGTGTATGTGTTAGTTTTTTGTGTATTTTCTATGTTGAGTGCTTTGAATATTGTGTCATGTTTTGTATTGATTTGTATTTGTTCAGGTATTAGTTTGTTTTCTGTTTTATGTTTGTATATCTGTAAATTTTCCCAAATGTTCATTATGGTGCCTTTGTGTGGTATATGTTTTATTAGTGTTACATTGGTTATGTCTGGGAATTCATGTCCTGTGTTTATTGCATGTGTGGCTAAATTGGATTTATATATTTCTGGTTTTTTGTATGCATTTAGGTGTTCAAAATAACGTTTTTTCACACCTAAATGCAAATTGATAGACACGCATTTTGAGGCAAAGTACACAGAACATTAAAAACTATAGTAAGACTAACCACAAAGGACGTTATAGAGTACAAAAGTACATATTAGAGTACACAAAGTACTTATTAGAGTACACAAAGTACTTACTAGAGTACACAAAGTACTTATTAGAGTACACACAGAACTTTTAGAGTAGACAAACTGCTTTTAGAGTACAAAAAGTGCTTTTTAGACTACACAAAGTACGTTTTAGAGTACACAAAGTACTTATTAGAGTACACAAATTACTTTTAGAGTACACAATATACTTTTTAGAGCACACAAGCATTTTTAGAGTACACAAAGTACTTTTTAGAGTACACACAGTAATTTTAGAGTACACAATGTATTTTTAGAGCACTAAAGCACATTTAGAGTACACAAAGTACTTTTTAGAGTACACACAGTACGTTTTAGAGTAAACAAATTACTTTTTAGAGAACGCAAAGTACGTTTTAGAGTACACAAAGTACTTCTAGAGTACACAAAGCACATTTTAGAGTACATAAACTATGTTTTAGAGTACACAAACTACTTTTAGAGTACACAATGTACTTTTTAGAGCACACAAGCACTTTTAGAGTACAGAAAGTAATTTTTTGAGTACACATAGTACTTTTAGAGTACACAATGTACTTTTTAGAGCACACAAAGTACTTTTTAGAGTACACACAGTACGTTTTAGAGTACACAAAGTACTTTCTAAAGTGCACAATGTACTTTTAGAGTACACACAGTACTTTTCAGAGTACAAAGGGTACTTTTAGAGTACACGAAGTGCTATTTAGAGTACACAAATTTTTTTTAGAGTACACAAAGTACGTTTTAGAGTACACAAAGTACTTTTTAGAGTACACAAAGTTCTTTTTAGAGTAACACAAAGTACGTTTTAGAGTAACACAAAGTTCGTTTTAGAGTAACACAACGTACGTTTTAGAGTAACACAATGTACTTTTTAGAGTACGTTACAGACGTGCACAAAATTGGAATACAGGTTGTTTTGTTATCAATGAAGTATTTTTTGCCGTTGTGGAAATGACGTATGGGAAGCAGGTGTTTTTGTAGTGGAGAAATAGCGATAATGTACGTCACGATCCATCACTGGTGTCAAAACTAGTAAACTCATGTAACAATATTCTGCCAGACGTACATAAAACTTGTGACCCCAATGGTTTACATTTTTACTTCGATGTTCCTTAAGGAAATGGAAGTATGGTGATGGCAATAAAAATCGTGTTCGAGATTATTGCAGATTCTGATTCACTCAAAACATGAAAAAAAGTTATTTTCCGAAAAGTGTCTGTGTGTGTGTCTGTCTGTCTGTGTGTCTGTGTGTGTGTCTGTGTGTCTATCTGTAGATTTTTTTTCTATGGTAAACGATAACAGCCGCAAATTAAAACTGAATCAAATCATTTTTTGCATACAGCCCTGAATTGTAGAGTACTCACGACCTGTTGTTTTTGGTGAAGATCTGTTGAGGGAAAGGGGTAGTATACCAGCAACGGTTTTTTTTAAATTAAGGGGAATTGTTTCCTATGGCAAACGATAACAGCCTAAAATTCAAATAGAATCAACTACTCTTTTGCATACAGCCCTGAATTGTAGAGTTCTCAAGATCTATTGTTTTTGGTGAAGATCGGTTAACGGAAAGGGGTAGTTTACCAGCTACGTGTTATGTTTTTAAAGGGTATTTTTTATGGCAAACGATACGAGTCGCAAATTCAAACAGAATGAAATACCGTTTTGCATGTAGCCCTGAATTGTAGAGTTCTTAAGATCTATTGATTTTGGTGAAGATCGGTTAAGGGAAAGGGGTAGTTTACCAGCAACGTTTTATGTTTTAAAAGGCTATTTTCTATGGCAAACGATAAGAACCGCAAATGCAAACAGAATCAAATAATGTTTCGCATACAGCCTTGTTCTGTAGAGTACTCAAGACCTATTGTTTTAGTTGATGATCGGTTCAGGGAAAGGGGTGGTTTACCGGCAACGGTTTTTTTTAAACAAGTGTAATTTTTTTCTATGGCAAACGATAACAGCCGCAAATTCAAATAGAATCAACTACTCTTTTGCATACAGTCCTGAATTATAGTTCTCAAGACCTACTGATATCGGTGAAGATCGGTTAAGGGGAAAAGGTAGCTTACCAGCAACGTTTTTTTATCGGGGGTAATTTTACTTCCATGTTCCTTAAGGAAATGGAAGTATGGTGATGGCAAAAAAAATCGTGTTCGAGATTATTGCAGATTCTGATTGTACTGCACTCAAAACATGAAAAAAAGTCATTTTTCGAAAAGTGTGTGTGTGTGTGTGTGTCTGTAGATTTTTTTTGGCAAACGATAACAGCCGCAAATTCAAACTGAATCAAATCATTTTTTGCATACAACCCTGATCTGTAGAGTACTCACGACCTATTGTTTTTGGTGAATATCGGTTGAGGGAAAGGGGTAGTTTACCGGCAACGGTTTTTTTAAATCAAGGGTAATTGTTTTCTATGGCAAACGATAACAGCCGCAAATTCATACAAAATCATATAATATTTTGCATGCAGTCCTGAATTATTGAGTTCTCAAGACCTGTCGTTTTTGGTGAAGATCGGTTAAGGGAAAGGGGTAGTTTACCTGCAACAGTTTTTATCAAGGGGAATTTTTTACTTCCATGTTTCTTAAGGAAATGGAAGTATGGTGATGGCAAAAAAAATCGTGTTCGAGATTATTGCAGATTCTGATTGTACTACACTCAAAACATGAAAAAAAGTCATTTTTCGAAAAGTGTCTGTGTGTGTGTCTGTAGATTTTTTTTGAAATGGATTTCCTTAAGGAAATGGAATTATGGTGATGGCAAAAAAAATCGTGTTCGAGATTATTGCAGATTCTGATTGTACTACACTCGAAACATGAAAAAAAGTCGTTTTCCGAAAAGTGTCTGTGTGTGTGTCTGTGTGTCTGTCTGTCTGTCTGTCTGTCTGTGTGTAGATTTTTTTTCTATGGCAAACGATAACAGCCGCAAATTCAAACAGAATCAAATAATTTTTTCATACAGCCCTGATTTGTAGAGTACTCGCGACCTATTGTTTTTGGTGAAGATCGGTTGAGGGAAAGGGGTAGTTTACCTGCAACGGTTTTTTTTTATCAAGGGAAATTTTTTTTGGCCGACGATAACAGCCGCAAATTCAAACAGAATCAAATAATGTTTAGCATACAGCCCTGAATTGTAGAGTTCTCAAGACCTGTTGTTTTTGGTGAAGATCGGTTATGGGAAAGGGGTAGTTTACCTGTAACGTTTTATGTTTTAACAAGGGTATTTCTATGGCAAACGATAACAGCCGCAAATTCAAACAGAATCAAAAGATTATTTGCATACAGCCCTAAATTTCAGAGTTCTCAAGACCTATTGTTTTTGGTGAACATCGGTTAAGGGAAAGGGGTAGTTTACCAGCAGCATTTTTTTATCAAGGGTATTTTCTATGGCAAACGATAACAGCCGCAAATTCAAACAGAATCAAATAATTTTTTGCATACGTCACTGAATTGTAGAGGACTCAACGCCTTTTGATTTTGGTGATGATCGGTTAAGGGGAAGGGGTAGTTTACCTGCAACCTTTTACGTTTTAACAAGAGTAAAGTACTTGAAAATTCATTTAAACTTTTTCAAACAATGGTAATTGTTAAAAATAAAATAATTTTGTTGCCAGGCAATAAAATTATAATTTTTTCATTTTAATGTAAATCTGTACATAGTATAAAGTAAAGTCGGTCCGTTTTCTCTCTGTGTTTGAAATCGCTAATCTCAGGAAGTACTGAACGGATTTTATTCAAGTTTTCGCCAATAGATAGAGTGTCTATCGAGGAACATTTATGTGTATAATTAATACATATATGTTGTACATTAGCTTATCTATCACGGTTTATGTTAAGTAAGTGGTATAGTTTACATCTTATATATAAAAATGAATATTTCTTTGTTTGTCCCGTATGCGTTCCTATACCATTCATCCGATTGCGATGAAACTTCGGTGAGTTGTTGTGCGCACGTCCGCGAAGGTTTCTTCCACATTTCCTCCTAAACCACTGTACCGATTTCAACCAAACTTGGCACAAATATTTTACGCAACGGGAGAACCAACATAGGATAGGTGTTTTTTCGATGGGGTCCTTTTGGGGGTTCTTTGGGGTCTTCCACATCGCCTCCTAAACCACTGGACCGATTTCAACCAAACTTGGCACAAATATTTTACGCAAAGGGAGAACCAACATTGGACAAATGTTTTTTTCGATACGATCCTTTGGTGTCTTCCACGTCTCCACCTAAACCATTGGACCGATTTCAACCAAACTTGGCATAAATATTTTACGCAACGGGAGAACCAACATAGGACAGGTGTTTTTTTCGATACGATCCTCTGGGGGGTTCTTTGCGGTCTTAAAAAACTATTAGACCTGGTTACTATGGCAACACAATAGAATAGATTCTGTTCTAAATATATTATCGCATTAAATTGAAGACCACGCGAACGAAGTTGTGGGCAACAGCTATTTATTTTTAAGAAGCCTACTTTAATTAAACTTTATTAATTAAACTAACATTTTCATTACGTACAACGTGAAACTCCGTAGCGAAGCACGGGTATTCTGCTAGTCATGTATAAGAGAAAATATATCGTGCGTGGCAGGCAAGCATATCTCAGTTATGTACTGTTTACGTTTCCAATTTATTATTATCACTACCGCAGTAAAAAGGCAGGGAAGACACACACGCACACGCACACACGCACACACACACACACACACACACACACACACACACACACACACACACACACACACACACACACACACACACACACACACACACACACACACACACAATTCGCGTTATTTCTGGCCTCATTCATGTTTATTTTCTTACATTTGCACGGTTTTTAAATGTTTTAAATGGAAAGTGCCGAACCCATACCAACATAACGCATGCAAGCCGAAAAAGTGTCCAGCGTGGATAGCGATTTGCTTCCTGTGGATCGCTGGGCAGTGTAACTGCACGTGTTTACAGAGGAAAGATTTATAGACAGACTTTTCGTCTTTAGGGAATGAACCCTCTGCAAGATGCTGAGGGTCCATGAATGACTTCGGAGCGCTCCTTCTTTTCCGCGTGTTTGTTCTGTGAAACGTACACTGTAGATTCGCAGATTTATTCTAAGCAACGCTCAATAGGAAATGTTGAAAATTTTTCTTCACGGTGAACCCTCATACACACTAAACCTGGTCTGATGTTTTAATTACGGACATCATAATATTAAAACTTTGGAAACTTGAGCACTACTTAATGGAGATCAATCATTAACTTATACAAGCCATTAATTTTATGCATATTTTTTATATATATGTGTACAACGTTATCGGCAACAAAGAAGTAGTTTTTGTTAAAATTCCTTCCCGGGATATTTGGCCGTAGTCCAATGTTTTCTACAAAACCAGACGTTTCGGCAATGCCATTGACTTCCATCATCAGTGAAAATCGAGTGCGATAACGTGAGGTGGTATATGTTAGTGACCACAGTACTGTGGTTAAGGCTGAAGCAGTAAGTAGAAAGAAGTAGTTTCTATGGTAATATTTCATTTCGAAAATGATTTTAAAAATAAATCTTAGAATATGGAAGTCATGTATGGTTCTCCATACCGATATTTTACTTCCATGTTCCTTAAGGAAATGGAAGTATGGTGATGGCAAAAAAAATCTTGTTCGAGATTATTGCAGATTCTGATTATACTACACTCAAAACATGAAAAAAAGTCGTTTTTCGAAAAGTGTCTGTGTGTCTGTCTGTCTATAGATTTTTTTTCTATGTCAAACGATAACAGCCGCAAATTCAGCCCTGCTTTCTTGAGTACTAAAGACCTATTGTTTTTGGTGAAGATTATTTGGGAAAGGGGTAGTTTACCAGCCACGTTTTACTTCCATGTTCCTTAAGGAAATGGAAGTATGGTGATGGCAAAAAAAATCGTGTTCGAGATTATTGCAGAATATGATTGTACTACACTTAAAACATGAAAAAAAGTCATTTTTCGAAAAGTGTCTGTGTGTGTGTCTGTCTGTGTGTGTCTGTAGATTTTTTCTATGGCAAACGATAACAGCCGCAAATTCAAACAGAATCAAATAATTTTTTGCATACAGCACTGATTTGTAGAGTACTCACGACCTATTGTTTTTGGTGAAGATCGGTTGAGGGAAAGGGGTAGTTTACCAGCAACGGTTTTTTATCAAGGGTAATTTTGTTTGTTTGGCAAACGATAACAGCCGCAAATTCAAACAGAATCAAATAATGTTTCGCATACAGGCCTGAATTGTATAGTTCTCACGATCTGTTGATTTTGGTAAAGATCGGTTAAGGGAAAGGGCTAGTTTACCTGCAACGTTTTATGTTTTAACAAGGGTATTTTCTATGGCAAACGATAACAGCCGCAAATTCAATCATAATCAAATAATGTTTTGCATACTACCCTGAATTGTTGAGTTCTCAAGACCTTTTGTTTTTGGTGAAGATCGGTTAAGGGGAAGGGGTAGTTTACCAGCAACGTTTTATGTTTCACAGGGTATTTTCTATGGCAAACGATATAAGCCGCAAATTCAAACAGAATCAAATAAGTTTTTGCATACAGCCCTGATTTATTGAGTACTAAAGACCTATTGTTTTGGTGAAGATCGTTTAATGGAAAGGGGTAGTTTACCAGCCACGTTTTTTGTTTTATCAAGGGTATTTTGTATGGCGAACGATAACAGCCGCAAATTCATACAAAATCATATAATATTTTGCATGCAGTCCTGAATTATAGAGTTCTCAAGACCTGTCGTTTTTGGTGAAGATCGGTTAAGGGAAAGGGGTAGTTTACCTGCAACGGTTTTTATCAAGGGGAATTTTTTACTTCCATGTTCCTTAAGGAAATGGAAGTATGATGATGGCAAAAAAAATCGTGTTCGAGATTATTGCAGATTCTGATTGTACTACACTCAAAACATGAAAAAAAGTCATTTTTCGAAAAGTGTCTGTGTGTGTGTCTGTAGATTTTTTTTGGCAAACGATAACAGCCGCAAATTCAAACTGAATCAAATCATTTTTTGCATACAACCCTGATCCGTAGAGTACTCACGACCTATTGTTTTTGGTGAATATCGGTTGAGGGAAAGGGGTAGTTTACCGGCAACGGTTTTTTAAAATCAAGGGTAATTGTTTTCTATGGCAAACGATAACAGCCGCAAATTCAAACAGAATCAACTACTCTTTTGCATACAGCCCTGAATTGTAGAGTTCTCAAGATCTATTGTTTTTGGTGAAGATCGGTTAACGGAAAGGGGTAGTTTACCAGCTACGTGTTATGTTTTTAAAGGGTATTTTTTATGGCAAACGATACGAGTCGCAAATTCAAACAGAATGAAATACCGTTTTGCATGTAGCCCTGAATTGTAAAGTTCTTAAGATCTATTGATTTTGGTGAAGATCGGTTAAGGGAAAGGGGAGTTTACCAGCAACGTTTTTGTTTTAACAAGGGTATTTTCTATGGCAAACGATAACAGCCGCAAATTCAAACAGTATCAACTACTCTTTTGCATACAGCCCTGAATTGTAGAGTTCTTAAGACATTTTCGTTTTGGTGAAGATCGGTTAAGGGAAAGGGGTAGTTTAACAGCAACGTTTTATGTTTTAACAAGGGTATTTTCTATGGCAAACTATAACAACCGGAAAATCAAACAGAATCAAATGATTATTTGCATACAGCCCTAAATTGTGGAGTTCTCAAGACCTATTGATTTTGGTGAAGATCGGTTAAGGGAAAGGGGTAGTTTACCTGCTACGTTTTATGTTTTCAAAGGGTATTTTATATGGCAAACGATAAGAGCCGCAAATTCAAACAAAATCAAATAATGTTTTGCATACTTTCCTGAGCTATAGAAAACTCAATGTCGTTGATTTAGGTGAAGATCGGTTAAGGGAAAGGGGTAGTTTACCTGCAACATTTTATGTTTAACAACGGTAATTTTTTCTATGATGAACTATAACTGCCGCACATTCAAACAGAATCAAATATTGTTTTGCATACGTTCATCAATTGTGAAAGACTGAAGGCCTGTTGATTTTGGTGAAGATGGGTTAAGGGGAAGGGGTAGTTTATCTGCAAAGTTTTTTGTTTTACCAAGGATATTTTCTATGGCAAACGATAACAGCCGCAAATTCAAATAGAAACAAATAATTTTTTCATACAGCCCTGAATTGTAGAGTTCTCAAGACCTATTGTTTTTGGTGAAGATCGGTTAAGGGAAAGAGGTCGTTTACCGACGACATTTTATGTTTTAACAAGGGTAATTTTACTTTTATTTCATGACGAACGATAACTGCCGCACATTCAAGCAGAATCAAATAATGTTTTGCATGCATCCCTGAATTGTAGAGGACTTTAGGCCTATTGATTTTGGTGAAGATCGGGTAAGAGAAAGGTGTAGTTTACCTGCAACGTTTTATGATAAGTACTGGTAAAAATGTGATAGGCCAACTGAAGCCTACAACTAAACATTGTATTTTTGTCAATTTAAGATGTTTATTATGTTAAGCATTGTTATAAAAGAACTTTATACGTATCCTAGTTAATGTAAATAACAATCATTCAATCAGTAATTACGTATAAGACATAAGTTTATCAAAATGTTGTATCGACTAATCGACTTTGTGAAACGTATTCAGTTGTCCATATTTCAGCCAATCACGCATCTATATTTGAATAATGTTACCCCCACATTTCCAAACACGAGGTACGCCGAAAATCTGTTACCGTTAAAATAACTGACTTTTTTCAAAGTTCTGAACGGATAAGGTTGTTAGAATCTGCCGATCAAATTATTCGTTAATTAAAAGTTTATTCCAGGGTTAATAGTGTCATAAAATTGCAAGGTGTATAATAATTTGCAATTCAGTGAATTTAAGGCAAGTATAGTTCAATATTAATTACTTATGTTATATCCAGCAAAGCACTTTGAAATAATTACACATTTGTCAATAATTACACCATCACCAAGACATTACCCATTATTCAAATAATCACTATTATTGTTAAAGTGTAAATTAAAAAATATAAGCATAGGTTAAAGATGTTACTTTTTCGGGTAAATATTTACCTGTGCCACACCATACAATCTTGAAGTGAAATATTATTTTTTCTATTCGTCTATGTTATATAAACACGCGAAAATTAATTTTAAACGGGGGTCAAAGCTATTTACGAAGAAAAAAAATAAAATAAATACTCCCATAAGCGCGCATGGAAAGTGAATGAGCGCCATATTAACTGAGTCGGATCACCGTAGTCGGGCGACGGCACACTAATGGACAGCGAATGACGAGTCATGACGTCATGCGCGGATTACCTATACTGAAGTTCATCAAATTTACGCGCCAAATAACACGCGTTTTTCTACTACTAAATAAAATTAAAAAATCTTTAAATGTAATTTGTCACAGTTAATTTGTTCTTTGGCGTCTTATGGGAGTAATTATTTTATTTATTTTTTCGTAAATAGGTTCGACCACCGTTTAAAATTATTTTTCCCGTGTTTATATAACATAGAATAGAAAAAGAAATATTTCACTCACACACACACACACACACACACACGCGCGCGCTCACATGAAATGCATGCATTACCATAATTATGAAAAGATGAAACTCTTACCTTAATCAACTCCTCAATTATTTTGAGGAGAGTAGCGGAATCCCGGCGCTCAACCGGTATCAAAAAACACTTGCCAGAACCGCGTTCCACTCCCCCGAACACCCACTGTCCTTCAGTGAACCTGCCCCGATTATATTTCCGACGGCAAAATTTGGCTTCGACGACTTCTACAGTCTTTCCAGGGCCCCCCAGCTTAGCTGAAGTGCGCTGGGCGTCGAAAATAAAAACTTCCCGACAAAAACTGTAGGTCGACGACGAGGACCCACACGAAGGACAATTTATTGACCCTTCAATAACGTCGTGGGAAATTAAAAAGTCAATAATCTCAGACTCAGTCATTCGAATCCATTCGTCTGACGTCCCACCGCACTGAATATCATGGCAGGCCATTTCAGTGTAAAATGTTAAATAAATAATATATGGTATATTATAATAATAACCCTAAACAACAGAAATAATAATTAATAATAACACCACACAATAACACAACACAATAACACAAATGAAAACACTGAATTCACAAAATAATTAAATACACGTGTGACGATTTTAAAAGAGGAAAAAATGAAATAAAAGAAATTTAAAATAATTTAAAATCTCACATTAAAACAGAACATAAACCCCTAATGAAAATGATAATGTAACCCCGCCATAATACCCAAAATAAATAGTTTTAAAACCAAAAAGAATTCGAGCATAAAATTGCGATAACACCCCTTAATAATTAACCCGGCTTTAACCTGCCGAAACCGGCATCAACACGCATAATTACCCGTGAATATGACTAATAATTGTATTAAATCGGAACTTGATAAAAAACATAATGATGTACAATAATAAAATAATAAGTAAGAGATACCGTAGTATAATTAAATATGTCAAAGATTAAACGAGTAAATATTAATCGAATATGGAACTACTTTTATGCTGAATAGTAAGTGAAGCGAGATTACTACTCTCACGCCTTAACTAATAAACCACTTGCAATGGAGCGGTCGAAGCGTAAACAGCATACTGCCGAGATGCGGTATAGTAATTATATTTTCAAAAGTTAATAAACTCACAGTTGAGATGTAGCGGCACTAAATATAAATTTAAACAACATGTGAACCGCGAATATAATCTACAAGTATAATTAAAGTAAATATGTAGTGAACAAGTGAGTGTGAATGAGAATTGAGCGTCTATGACATCTCTGGGAATCTAAACAATAAAGTGTATGTAATTAGAAATATGGTGAAATTATAATGTGAAACTCAATAACTAAATCAACATGTGACGTGATAACAAGTGAATAAAACTTTTGTGTAAATGTCCAAAACAACAAGCGATTACTACAACTTATTAAAAAAGGAGAGAACCAGGACTCACCATGACTAAAATGACTTCCAAACTTCACCAACAACAGAAACCTGATCTTCAGAAGAAAACTACAAGACACCAGGACAACCGAGAGAGTCGCCGATTCGCCGAGGATGATACCCACAGGTGACACTGAACTTTGAATTCAGTGGTTCAAAACTTGAAGTATAATATTGTATGATAAACACTAAATAGAAAAAAACTGAACGTTAAGTAAAACAAGAAAGACTGATTTAATTAAATTAAATGTAATTTCATGTTTAGCAATAACATGCGTTAAATTAAATAATTTTTGGTTAAATAAAGCAGTATTTAAGATAACACAAGAATAAATATTATAAATGTAATATCATATGCTGAAACGAAGTACTCGGATCCGAGGGTATTAATAAAAGAAAAACTATGCTAACTCAGTACTAAATTACTCTAATTCTCTTTGTACAAGAGGTACAAATGTTTTATCTTTAATATACTCATTGCTAAATTTATGTAATAAAGAGATGTCATGGTTATCCAAAAGGTGAGTGAATATATCTACCAAATCCCTTGTCAATATCCCTCAATTCACGGGACCCTATTTAACATTTGTGTACTTAATAGTTATTTATGATTTTGTAAAGATTACGGCAGCCTGTTTAATTGACCCGAGCCAATTAACCAGGTTCCCGAATTGTAACGTGTGCAATACGTTACACACGATAACCGTATCTTACGAGGTTCGTTACAACAACGGAACTGAGAATACAGTACTGCTGCCGCCGATTCCTGACACCCACACACATTAGCAACCAATGACAATTAAGAATATGCAAAATTTTAAAATTAACGGTGTATAAACGCGCTTTTTTTGTATCTACCAATCAACATCAGCTTTATAAAGCGGTTTTAATAAATTCGCGGGTTATTTGCATCAGACCTATGCCATTGGTTAATCGTTGTGACGTCGCCGCGGGGTTTTTCGAAATGTTTACTATCGATAGTTCAGTTGCGATTTTCTTACTATCGATAACTACCACAAAGTTTTAGATAAATTAGTTTTAGAAAAGTATTAACAATGTTACTTTACACTGTGATTTTCAGCTTTTACTGTTTAAAAGAAAATAAGAGAGTTTATAGGTCTATCTCTCTTTGGGAATACTAATTTAGTGTTGAACAAAGTACGCGAGTCAAAGTCGAAAGACAAAGTACAAGCGAAGTTTGGCACTGAGGAGTTTTGTATCAAAATTACAATTTGGTAATTCTTACTAAATGCTTTGAAGGACTACCGTTTGACAAAGATTGCTTGACAAACACAAACTTATACTTTGAGCATTACGCTCTGGTTATTTTTGCTTGTCTCTGTTTCGGCTTCAGTTCGCCTCTTCAGCTAAGGAAGTTGTGATAGCAGTTTTCACTGCCGACCACTACCTTAGGACAGAATGGAGAAGGTAAAATTTCTCTTTTGAGAATTACCAAACTAACTTAAACTTTCAATAGGAGTAAACAAACCTAACATAGATTTAAAGAGGTTTCTGTTTTTGTTAAAGTAGATGGTTTTATGTATTGATACGACAGCCCAGAACAATCTACGCGTTTATCGAATGTGCCAGAAGGATCTCAATGTAACGCGTGTGGCGTACGTGCTACTATACGCATTTTGCGAGAATCTTCTCGACTGTGCCGGGCTTCGCTCGGGCGCTCGGCCTGTGTCAAGGCTGCAGTTAATTACGTAGTTCACACGAGAGATAAGACGCAGTTTTGAAGCTTCTGGTGTGTGAGCGGGACTATAAATACATGGCGGTAGCTGCCTTAGTTTTCAGTTTTAGTGCGAGATATTTACAGAGCGGTTCGAGAGTTATAAGCGAGACTACTGTGTATGTTCAAGCAGTTATTAGTGAAGTGTTGCGTTTTATAATCGGACGGTATAATTACAATTTATTGTAGCCTAATACAATTGTGTTAATATTAGTGACATTTTATTGCGTGTGAACCATTTTGATTTGATTTGTTGTAGTAGACTGTGTTGGTAATTGCGAACTGTTTTACTGTAAAAATTAAAGGTGTGATTAGTGACTTAATTGGTGTGTTGTACTTATTTTGTTTCCACTGTAGGCCTACCTACGATGATAGAGTAGACCGTCGTAACAATATGAAGAATCATCATTTTCTATATAGTTAACTCGAAGTTTCTTGCAGAAAATACAATTATATAATGTGATGTTATACAATTTGTTTCTTCTGAAGTAGTGTATACACTACTTGCTACAAGAATGTTACAAGAAACAAGTTGTAGGCCTATAACATCACAACATTATATATGAAGAAGAATAAATAGCTGTTGCAATAAATGTAAATAAACAAAATAAGAGTTGAGACGAGCAATAATTGTATACTCTATTTAATAATATTAAGCGAGCAATAACGTATTATGTATTTAATTTATAACGTGTTCCCTGTACGCGCTTGCGTTTTCCGTGTTCTCTGAGGTAAGTATTAATATACGGACACGTCATGGACAAAAAATTCAAGGGTTTGTATTGAAACGTTCGAAAAAGGTTTTTAGTAAGCTAAAGTTAATAATAATTTATGAGTTTTTTGAAACTGTTGCTGTTGCTTCTTTGTGACTTACAACAGAAAGGTACGTTTTATTACAGAGTAAAACGCTCAACCTCGTGCTAACCGCAGTGAGTTGGTAGACCTTTCGATTAAGAAAAGCACTCTTTGGCGCCATTTTAACTTCTTTTCACTGACAGAAAATATGCGTGTGGATCTAAAGGAAAGAGACTTTGCCGAATATTTATTAAAAGTTGGCAATGGAGATTTGCCAGTAAGTGCTATGGATGAGATTGATCTACCAGAGGATATTCTTTCAAACGGCAATCTTATTGAAGAAGTATTCGGAGACTGTCTGGCTAATAACAGATATGAAGATATGACGGAGAGGGCTATACTAGCACCATTAAATAAAGATGTTAATAAAATTAATGCAGAAATTATTGAAAAGCTTCCTAGAGAGTACAAGGTTTACAAAAGTTATGATTCTGTCAAAGATCTACCAGAAGGAGGTATCGAATTTACTTCTGAATTCCTGAATTCCGTCGAAATGGCTGATCTACCACCACATGAATTGAAACTTAAAAAAAATACAATAATAATGCTCTTGTGAAACTTGGATGTACTATGCAACGGCATCAGTTCCCCGTAAGACCTGCTTTTGCTATCACCATCCACAAAGCTCAAGGACAAACATTTGAATTCGTTGGTATCTTCTTACTTATATCAGTTTTTATGCGTGGAATGTTGTACGTAGCATTTTCTAGAGTAAAAAGACGAAGCAGCTTAAAAGTTCTTTTGCCACCACAAAATCCTCACCATACACGAAATGTTGTATGGAAAGAAATACTAAATACTAGAAGACTAGAAATACTAGAAGACTTTAGTATAACTTTCCAATAATTTTGTATTATACTGCATTTTGTATTATTCTATTTACTTGAATTTTTTATATATGTATAATGCAATTGCTATTATTTAAAATTTGTATACAATATACGTATAGTTTCTGTTTATGTTTACAAATCCTAGACAATTTAATGTAAAAATTACACATATATAAATTATAAATTAATTATTTAACGGTATAACAAAATTATTCCTTATAATTTGATACCCTGTATTTTCATGTCAGGGTACTTTATTACGATTTTCTGTATATTTCAACCCTCAGAAGAATATTTTATGAAAAATTGTGTACAAAACGATCAATGGTAAAACAGTGTACCTTCATATTAAATTTTATTACAATCATCCAGATGTTAGCCCGAAAATGCGTTACAAATAAACGGAGGCACAGCTGGACGATAGAATTAAACCAAAACTTCATTTCGACAGGTCAAGTAATCTAAAAGTTTGGTAGTTTCATACATACAGTGACTAACAACAGAGAATTTACTTCAGTGTGATTAATCTTAAATGAATACAAGCACAAAAAATTATTATTGTAATTTAATCACTTAAGTTTGAAGTAAAAATTAAGTATTAACTTGTGGGGGGTATGGGGGCGTGTCTGCCTGTTTTGAATGTATTATTTATTTACTATTAGCAAATGATTTATATATACAATTATTTCATTAACGACTCGGAACACAAAGTTTTTTATGAGTAAAAACATAAAGTTTTACGAATTATGAAAGATATCCGGGCTGTTTGGCCGTGGTCCCTGGTTAAAAACAAAACCAAACGTTTCGGCAGCTCCACTGGATGCCATCATCAGTGGTAAAATTTTTCTGCACTTTGTGTGTCTACGTGCAGGCCCACAGTACTGTGGTATAAACCTGTAAGTTATGAGTTTACTCCTGTTGGGTTGAGTCTGAGACTCTGTATAACTTAATATTTAGTATCAGTCTCTGGGCTCCCTTAGGCCTATTACCACCCAAGTTAGTTCTAACAATGCTCTGTTCCTTACTATTGGATTACCTTTGAATATTGTTACTTGTTTCTCTAAATTAACTATTACAACTTCTAGTTGTTACCTTTAGTTTTGACACAATTATTCCCTGAATTATACCCTTTGTGTTCACCAAAATAGCGATAGAAATTATATTAAGGTGTTACCATCATTTGATTGGTAATAGTATATCACCTTTCTCTGTTAATACAATAAAACTTCTTGCATCTGGTCTCAAGATACAAGTATGTCTATTTTCTATTATTTTGTTATATTTTTAATCTAATTACAATTGTTTTACATTATATAAGTGACTGTGAACCTTGCTGGTTCTATTGACACTAATGTCTCACCTCTTTTATACCTTATTGTTAAATCCTTAAATTTTTAGTGACCGTCAATCAGTGAATGTTTTAGTGGATAGTTAGTGAGGATCGGTCAATAATACAACTTTTAGTAATTTTGCGTCGACGTTTCGACAATATTTATTGTCATCTTCAGGACCTGTGTATGAAATACAGTAGAAATATCAAACATAACGAAACAATTAAATATTTGGGTGAACGTGTTGGTGATGTGAGTGTGTGCGTGTGTATGTATGTATCATTTTTTATGTGAAGACTTATGATAGTTTGTTTACATCTTCAAATTAGCTTTCTTAAAGATGTGTGCACGTGCGCGTACCGGCAACCGGGGACTGTTTCCATATTTTATTCATTACTAATGACAATCTCTAAAACAAAACAGGAAATCACCGATGAACAAGCTAAGCTGATTTATAACCAAGTTGAGCTTACCTGGGACCGCTGTTAGACAGCAGTGGTCTATGTTTTGGCTACCTGGTTTCAATGTTTTACAGGTTATTGTGTGACACTTTTACACTTGTTAATTATTATTTTTATACAAATTATACATTATTCTCTCTATTTACAATATATGTTCATAATCATAAAATAATTCTTTATTACGTTTTCATAATTTTGTTGTTTTTATTATATTTATGTTTATAAATTTATGAATTGAATATTTTTTACATTTTATCACTTACGGCTAGTGTCGCCGCCGTTTTATTAGTTTAGTGATCACAGTACTGTGGTTAAGGCTGAAGCAATAAGTGGAAAGAAGTAGTTTTTATGGAAACATTTCATTTCGTAAATGATTTTAAATATAAATATAAGAACGTGGAAGTCATGTATGGTTATCCATACCGATATTTTGTTTTATCAAGGGTATTTTGTATGGCAAACGATAACAGCCGCAAATTCAAACAGAATCATATAAAATTTTGCATACAGCCCTGAAATGTAGAGTTCCCAAGACCTGTTGGTTTTGGTGAAGATCGGTTAAGGGAATAGGGTTGTTTGCCAGCAACATTTTATGTTTTATCAAGGGTAATTTTTTGTTTGACGAACGATAACTGCCGTACATTAAAACAGAATCAACTACTCTTCTGCATACCTTTTTGAATTATACAGAACTCAAGGTCTGTTGATTTTGTTGAAGATCGGTTAAGGGAAAGGGGTAGTTTACCAGCAACGTTTTATGTTTGCAAGGGTATTTTTTCTATGACGAACGATAACGGCCGTAAATTCAAAGACAATCAACTAATGTTTTGCATACAGCCCTGAATTGTAGAGTTCTCAAGACCTATTGTTTTTGGTGAAGATCGGTTAATGGAATAGGGTAGTTTACCAGCAACGTTTTATGTTTTATCAAGGGTGTTTTCTATGGCAAACGGTAACAGCCGCAAATTCAAACAGAATCAAATAATTGTTTGCATACAGGCCTGAATTGTAGAGTACCCAAGACCTGTCGTTTTTGGTGAAGATCGGTTAAGGGAAAGGGGTAGTTTACCTGCAACGGTTTTTTATCAAGGGTAATTTTTTTCTATAGTAAACGATAACAGCAGCAAATTCAAACAGAATCAAATGATGTTTTGCATACGGCCCTGTATTGTAGAGTTCTCAATACCTATTGGTTTTGGTGAAGATCGGTTAAGGGAAAGGGGTAGTTTACCAGCAACGGTTTTTTTTTAATCAAGTGTAATTTTTTTCTATGACAAACGATAACAGCCGAAAATTCAAACAGAATCAAATAATGTTTTGCATACAGCCCTGAATTGTAGAGTTCTCAAGTTCTATTGGTGTTGGTGAAGATCGATTCAGGGAAAAGGGTAGTTTACCAGCAACATTTTATTTTTTAACAATGATCATTTTTTTATGACGAACGATAACTGCCGCAAATTCAAACAGATTCGACTATGTTTTTGCATTCCTTTTTGAATTAAAGGGAGCTTAAGGTCTGTTGATTTTGTTGAAGATCGGTTAAGGGAAAGGGGGAGTTTACCAGCAACATTTTAGGTTTAAAAAGGGTAATTTTTTTTGCGAAAGACAACTGCCGAAAATTCAAACAGAATCAAATAATGTTCTGCATACACCCCTGAATTGTAGAGTTCTTAAGACCTATTGGTTTTGGTGAAGATCGGTTAAGGGAAAGGGGTAGTTTACCTGCAACGTTTTAGTTGTAACAAGGGTATTTTCTATGGCAAACTATAACAACCGCAAATTCAAACAGATTCAAATGATTATTTGCATACAGCCCTAGATTGTGGAGTTCTCAAGACCTATTGATTTTTCTGAAGATCGGTTAAGGGAAAGGGGTAGTTTACCTGCTACGTTTTATGTTTTAAAAGGGTATTTTATATGGCAAACGATAAGAGCCGCAAATTCAAACAGAATCAAATAATGTTTTGCATACTTTCCTGAGCTATAGAAAACTCAATGTCGTTGATTTAGGTGAAGGTCGGTTAAGGGAAAGGGGTAGTTTACCTGCAACATTTTATGTTTAACAATGGTAATTTTTTCTATGACGAACTATAACTGCCGCACATTCAAACAGAATCAACTAGGTTTTTGCATACCTTTTTGAACTAAAGAGTACTCAAGGTCTGTTGATTTTGTTGAAGATCGGTTAAGGGAAGGGGTAGTTTATCAGCAACGTTTTATGTTTTAAAAAGGGTTATTTTTTTATGACGAACGATAACTGCCGAAAATTCAATGAGAAGAAATGAAATTTTTGCACCCTTTCCTGAGTTGCAGAGCTCAAGGTTTATTGATTTTGGTGAAGATCGGTTAAGGAAAAGGGGTAGTTTACCGGCAACATTTTATGTTGTAACAAGAGAAATGTTTCCATGGAGAACGATAACTGCCGCACATTCAAACAGAATCAAATATTTTTTTGCATGCTTCCCTGAAGTGTAGAGGACGGAAGGTCTGTTGATTTTGGAGAAGATCGGTTAAGAGAAAGGTGTAGTTTACCGGAAACATTTTATGATTTAACAAGAGTAAAGTACTTAATTTTTATAAATAAAGTATCCTGATAAGAAGCTCATAGTAATCCACTGTAGAAACGTAGATGAAATATCTATAAATGAAGAAGTTAGGTGAACGGGGTGGAGGTAATTTTCTATTATTAAAAATTATAGTTGAAGGTGGAGGGGAGAATTTTTTATATGTGTACTACGTTATCGGCAACAAAGAAGTAGTTTTTTGTTAAAATTGCTTCCCGGGCTCTTTAGCCGTAGTCCAATGTTTTCTGCAAAACCAGACTTTTCGGCAGTGCCGACTGCCATCATCGGTGAAAATCGAGTGCGAAAACGTGAGGTGGTATACGTTAGTGACCACAGTACTGTGGTTAATGCTGAAGCATTAAGAACAAAGACGTAGTTTCTATGGAAATATATCATTTCGAATATGATTTTAAATATAAATATTGGACATGGAAGTCATGTATGGTTCCCCATACCGATATTTTTATATGGCAAACGATAACAGCCGCAAATTCAAACAAAATAAAATAATTGTTTTGCATACAGCCCTGAATTGTAGAGTTCTCAAGTCCTATTGGTGTTGGTGAAGATCGGTTCTGGGAAAGGGGTAGTTTACCCGCAACATTTTATGTTTTAACAAGGATAATTTTTTATATGACGAACCATGGCTGCCGCAAATTCTAACAGAATCGACTACGTTTTTGTATACCTTTTTTAATTAAAGAGAACTCAAGGTCTACTGATTTTGTTGAAGATCGGTTATGGGAAAGGGGTAGTTTACGAGCAACATTTTATGTTTTAAGAATGGTAATTTTTACTTCCATGTTCCTTAAGGAAATGGAAGTATGGTGATGGCAAAAAAAAATCGTGTTCGAGATTATTGCATATTCTGATTGTACTACACTCAAAACATGAAAAAAAGTAATTTTTCGAAAAGTGTCTGTGTCTGTGTGTCTGTTTGTCTATCTGTCGAATTTTTTGGCAAACGGTAGCCGCAAATTCAAACTGAATCAAATCATTTTTTGCATACAGCCCTGACTTGTAGAGTACTCACGACTTTTTGTTTTTGGTGAAGATCGGTTGAGGAAAAGGGGTAGTTTACCAGCAAAGGTTTTTTTTAAATCAAGGGTAATTGTTTTCTATGGCAAACGATAACAGCCGCAAATTCAAACAGAATCAACTACTCTTTTGCATACAGCCCTGACATGAAGAGTTTTCAGGACTTATAGTTTTTGGTGAAGATCGGTTAGGGTAAAGGGGAAGTTTACCGGCAACGTTTTATGTTTTAACAAGGGTATTTTATATGGCAAACAATAACAGCCGCAAATTCAAACAAAATCAATTGATTATTTGCATACAACCCTAAATTGCATAGTTCTCAAGACCTGTTGATTTTAGTGAAGATCGGTTAAGGGAAAGCGGTAGTTTACCTGCTACGTTTTATGTTTTAAAAGGGTATTTTCTATGGCAAACGATAAGAGTCGCAAATTAAAACAGAATCAAATAATTATTTGCATGTAGGCCTGATTTGTCGAGTACTCCAGATCTTTTTATTTTGGTGAAGATCGGTTAAGGTAAAGGGGTAGTTTACCAGCAACGGTTTTTTTTTAATCAAGTGTAATTTTTTTCTATGACAAACGATAACAGCCGAAAATTCAAACAGAATCAAATAATGTTTTGCATACAGCCCTGAATTGTAGAGTTCTCAAGTTCTATTGGTGTTGGTGAAGATCGATTCAGGGAAAAGGGTAGTTTACCAGCAACATTTTATTTTTTAACAATGATCATTTTTTTATGACGAACGATAACTGCCGCAAATTCAAACAGATTCGACTATGTTTTTGCATTCCTTTTTGAATTAAAGGGAGCTTAAGGTCTGTTGATTTTGTTGAAGATCGGTTAAGGGAAAGGGGGAGTTTACCAGCAACATTTTAGGTTTAAAAAGGGTAATTTTTTTGCGAAAGACAACTGCCGAAAATTCAAACAGAATCAAATAATGTTCTGCATACACCCCTGAATTGTAGAGTTCTTAAGACCTATTGGTTTTGGTGAAGATCGGTTAAGGGAAAGGGGTAGTTTACCTGCAACGTTTTAGTTGTAACAAGGGTATTTTCTATGGCAAACTATAACAACCGCAAATTCAAACAGATTCAAATGATTATTTGCATACAGCCCTAGATTGTGGAGTTCTCAAGACCTATTGATTTTTCTGAAGATCGGTTAAGGGAAAGGGGTAGTTTACCTGCTACGTTTTATGTTTTAAAAGGGTATTTTATATGGCAAACGATAAGAGCCGCAAATTCAAACAGAATCAAATAATGTTTTGCATACTTTCCTGAGCTATAGAAAACTCAATGTCGTTGATTTAGGTGAAGGTCGGTTAAGGGAAAGGGGTAGTTTACCTGCAACATTTTATGTTTAACAATGGTAATTTTTTCTATGACGAACTATAACTGCCGCACATTCAAACAGAATCAAATATTGTTTTGCATACAGCCCTCAATTGTGAAAGACTGAAGCCCTGTTGATTTTGGTGAAGATGGGTTAAGGGGAAGAGGTCGTTTACCGGCGACATTTTATGTTTTAACAAGGGTAATTTTACTTTTATTTTTATGACGAATGATAACTGCCGCACATTCAAGCAGAATCAAATAATGTTTTGCATGCATCCCTGAATTGTAGAGGACTTTAGGCCTATTGACTTTGGTGAAGATCGGGTAAGAGAAAGGTGTAGTTTACCTGCAACGTTTTATGATAAGTACTGGTAAAAATGTAATAGGCCAACTGAAGCCTAGAACTAAACATTGTATTTTTGTCAATTTAAGATGTTTATTATGTTAAGCATTGTTATAAAAGAACTTTATACGTATCATAGTTAATGTAAATAACACTCATTCAATCAGTAATTAGTTATAAGCCATAAGTTGATCAAAATATTGTATCGACTAATCGATTTTTATGACGAACCATAACTGCCGCACATTCAAGCAGAATCAAATAATGTTTTGCATGCATCCCTGAATTGTAGAGGACTTTTGGCCTTTTGATTTTGGTGAAGATCGGGTAAGAGAAAGGTGTAGTTTACCTGCAACGTTTTATGATAAGTACTGGTAAAAATGTAATAGGCCAACTGAAGCCTACAACTAAACATTGTATTTTTGTCAATTTAAGATGTTTATTATGTTAAACATTGTTATAAAAGAACTTTATACGTATCCTAGTTAATGTAAATAACAATCATTCAATCAGTAATTACTTATAAGACATAAGTTTATCAAAATATTGTATCGACTAATCGACTTTGTGAAACGTATTCAGTTGTCCATATTTCAGCCAATCACGCATCTATATTTGAATAATGTTACCCCCACATTTCCAAACACGAGGTACGCCGAAAATCTGTTACCGTTAAAATAACTGACTTTTTTCAAAGTTCTGAACGGATAAGGTTGTTAGAATCTGCCGATCAAATTATTCGTTAATTAAAAGTTTATTCCAGGGTTAATAGTGTCATAAAATTGCAAGGTGTATAATAATTTGCAATTCAGTGAATTTAAGGCAAGTATAGTTCAATATTAATTACTTATGTTAGTATAATATCCAGCAAAGCACTTTGAAATAATTACACATTTGTCAATAATTACATCATCACCAAGACATTACCCATTATTCAAATAATCACTATTATTGTTAAAGTGTAAATTAAAAAATATAAGCATAGGTTAAAGATGTTACTTTTTCGTAACATGGTAACCTAAAAATGTCGAACATTTTCAGCCGAAATTTATTGTTTTAGATTAAGAACATATGGTTAATAGATGTAACTACTCTATTTAGTCTCTTTCTGACCTTTAGTTAGATTATAAATCGGTTATGTGTTACAACAACTCTAAAATTGTGTATAAACCCTGCTGTACAGATAGCATTATGGTTAAGATTTAGATCATATTATTCATTGAAAGTATTTTAAGAGTTAGTTACATTTCACACTTATTCTTAAAGTCTCCCTTCAATTTCTGGTTATCATTGTTTGACTTAATTAATACCCTTTTTTGTGTATTTGTTTGAATGACATATTTAGTTATTGGCACACCTAGGCCATAATCTTTATTCTGCTTTAATCTTATAATACTGTTACGACGGTCTACTCGGTCGTCGTAGGTACAGTGGAAACAAAATAAGTACAAGACTCCAATTAAGTCACTAATCACACCTTTAATTGTTATAGTAAAACAGTTCGTAATTAACAACACAGTGTCTACAACAAATCAAATGAAATTGTTCATACGCAATAAAATGTCCACTAATATTAAAACTCAATTGTATTACAATTATACCGTCCGAATATAAAACGCAACACTTCACTAATAACGACTGAACGTACACCGTAATAACTCGAACCGCTCTGTAAATATATCGCACTAATACTCTCGAACCGCACAGTCAAATATCTCGCATTGAACTGAAAACTAAGGCCGCGACGCGATGTATTTATAGTTACGCTCACACACCAGAAGCTTCCAAACTGCGTCTTATCTCTCGCGAACTACGTAACTGCTGCGGCCTTGACACAGTCCGAGCGCCCGAGCGAAGGCTGGCACAGTCGAGAAAATTCTCGCAAAATGCGTTTAGTAGCTCGTACACCACACGCTTACGTCGAGATCTTTCTGGCGCATTCGATAAACGCGTAGATTGTTCTGTGCTGTCGTAGCAATACATTGTTTATATTGGTTACATTTTAACCACTACTTGGTGTCTTGTCTATCTTATGAGTTTACTACTGTTGGGTTGAGTCTGTCATAAAATTGCAAGGTGTATAATAATTTGCAATTCAGTGAATTTAAGGCAAGTATAGTTCAATATTAATTACTTATGTTAGTATAATATCCAGCAATGCACTTTGAAATAATTACACATTTGTCAATAATTACACCATCACCAAGACATTACCCATTATTCAAATAATCACTATTATTGTTAAATTGTAAATTAAAAAATATAAGCATATGTTAAAGATGTTACTTTTTTGTAACATGGTAACCTCAAAATGTCGAACATTTCAGCCGAGATTTATTGTTTTAGATTAAGAACATATGGTTAATAGATGTAACTACTCTATTTAGTCTCTTTCTGACCTTTAGTTAGATTATAAATCGGTTATGTGTTACAACAACTCTAAAATTGTGTATAAACCCTGCTGTACAGATAGCATTATGGTTAAGATTTAGATCATATTATTCATTGAAAGTATTTTAAGAGTTAGTTACATTTCACACTTATTCTTAAAGTCTCACTTCAACTTCTGGTTATCATTGTTTGACTTAATTAATACCCTTTTTTGTGTATTTGTTTGAATGACATATTTAGTTATTGGCACACCTAGGCCATCATTTTTATTCTGCTTTAATCTTATAGTACAGGGTGATTCAGATAAGTCAGAACTCCAACACTTATTTACCAACATCATTTAATATCAATATCATTTAATACATTTGTATGTATTTAATACAATTAAATACCTTTATAAAAGATGCTGAAATTGTCCTCCATTTTGTAGTAAACACATATCGACTCGACGGCACATGTTTTCAGATACTCGTCTCAGTACATCAACTGTGACTTCCCTTACAGCAGCGGTAATGTTATTCTTTAAATCCTCCACCGTTCTCGGATTATTGCAGTACACCTTCTCCTTAAGATGGCCCCACAAAAAGAAATCTGGGGAAGACAGGTCTGGTGAGCGTGGGGGCCACAGATTGTTAGAGATTAATCGATCATCGAAGAACTCACGAAGCATCATCATCGTGTTATTGGAGGTGTGACACGTTGCACCGTCTTGTTGAAACCAGCAATAACGTTCATTCACTTCAAGCATGGCTATAAATTGCTGTATGATGTCTGCATAAACAACTGAAGTAACAGTTGTGTTAAAAAATATTGGTCCAACAATTCGCTGCCTAGACATGGCACACCACACTCCAATTTTTTGTGGGTGAAGTTGGGTCTCATGCAATGTGTGAGGATTATTGGCAGCCCAAATGCGAGTGTTCTGGCTGTTAACATATCCATTTAAGTGGAACCATGCTTCATCACTGAAAAAAGTATTGTTCAGCTTATTATTCACATCGTTAAGAGTGAATCTGTTAAACCACTGACAATAGGCGACACGCTTTTCTGAATCCAAAGGACGCAGTTCTTGAACTACTCGAACTCTGTATGGCCGCAACCTCAGACGTTTAGTGGCTCTGTGGCAGGTTGAATAAGATGCTCCAAGCTGTTGAGACAACCGACGAAGTGATTTACCGGGAGATCGCAGCAGAGACTGCTGAACACGCTCCGTAAATTCCGGTGTTAACACATCAGGCTGACGGCTTCGAGACCTTTCATTAACACTTCCTGTTTCACGAAAACGTTTCACATTGTCATAAACTGTTGTTTTCCCTGGAATAGGGACATCAGGGAACTTCTCGTGGAACAACTCAACGCACCGCTTGTAAGATGTTGCCGCGAAGTAAGCTTCCAATAATGCGACCCTCTGCTCTTGCGTGACCATCGTGGCGGACTGACTAGCCGCCACCTAACACCAGCGCGCGAGTGGGGGAATGATGCATTACTACACAACGTTTCCCAAGGGCAAGGTCAACGCTATGAATAACAATCAACAATCAACAACACAGAGAAATCATTATTACTTTTAAAACAAACTGCATAAACATTTACGGTTCGGTATTAAATGATGTTGGTAAATAAGTGTTGGAGTTCTGACTTATCTGAATCACCCTGTACATTGTTTATATTGGTTACATTTTTAACCACTACTTGGTGTCTTGTCTATCTTATGAGTTTACTCCTGTTGGGTTGAGTCTGAGACTATGTATAACTTAATATTTAGTATCAGTCTCTGGGCTCCCTTAGGCCTATTACCACCCAAGTTAGTTTTAACAATGCTCTGTTCCTTACTATTGGATTACCTTTGAATATTGTTACTTGTTTCTCTAAATTAACTATTACAACTTCTAGTTGTTACCTTTAGTTTTGACACAATTATTCCCTGAATTATACCCTTTGTGTTCACCAAAATAGTGATAGAAATTATATTAAGGTGTTACCATCATTTGATTGGTAATAGTATATCACCTTTCTCTGTTAATACAATAAAACTTCTTGCATCTGGTCTCAAGATACAAGTATGTCTATTTTCTATTATTTTGTTATATTTTTAATCTAATTACAATTGTTTTACATTATATAAGTGACTGTGAACCTTGCTGGTTCTATTGACACTAATGTCTCACCTCTTTTATACCTTATTGTTAAAGTTTATGCAAGATTTGTTATGTAACTTCAGAATGTCTGATTTATTGTTCGAATTTATTCTAATTACAATACAATGCTACTACTTCTATACATTAATTCTGTTTTGGTACTACCCTTTTAACATTTAGGTTCATTACCCTCCAACAGAAATTGGATTACTTATCATGTAGTCATTTAATTCTCATATTTGAGGTGCCTTATTCACATGGAGTGAGGTTAAGTGTCCTATCTTGGTTTGACAACAATGTGTTTATTTTATGGTGATTTCAGTGTCTTTTATTTCACATTATTGTAGTATTACTAATGTTATTTATTAGAATAGGTTTATTAGACACTTTTCTGTCTCTATTACCCATTCTTAAACAGTATTCATCAACATCATTCTATAAGTTATATCCCTACATTTGCTCTAGTTACAAGTCTGGTCTATTTGATTCATTTTTGTTATTCTTCCAGATACACAGTTAATTTATACTTTGACTACCTTTACTTCACTCTCCTGATTTTTATTCATTATCTCATTTAATCACTTTATAAGCTTTCTTTGTCAGCATAGGTAATTATATTAGTACTTCAGGCTTCATTATTACTCTGTTCTTTACTCTGGGGTTTCTTGTTATGATCTATTCATCTTGTCTTAATTCTTCTTTTGTTTAGTGTAAGGCATATCTTGTATTCTTCTTCACTCCACTTATAGTTTCTTCTCTCTGGCTTTGGTTTTCACATTTTTAGCAAATCTATTGGGTTAGTTGTCAGTTAATTGAGTTTCGTCTAAGTCATTGTCACCAGTTTGTTAAAGAGTAGACTTCGCATTACTGGCTGGTATGGACTGAATAAAGTATAGTCTGTAATTTAACTAGCGAAGCGAGTTGTCAGTTTTAACTCGCTTTTGTGTGTGTGTGTGTGTGTGTGTGTGTGTGTGTGTGCATGCACGCGTACCGGCAACTGGGGACTGTTTCCATATTTTATTCATTACTAATGACAATCTCTAAACCAAAACAGGAAATCACCGATGAACAAGCTAAGCTGATTTATAACCAAGTTGAGCTTACCTGGGACCCGCTGTTAGACAGCAGTGGTCTATGTTTTGGCTACCTGGTTTCAATGTTTTACAGGTTATTGTGTGACACTTTTACACTTGTTAATTATTATTTTTATACTAATTATACATTATTCTGTCTATTTACAATATATGGTCATAATCATAAAATAATTCTTTATTATGTTTTAATAATTTATACTTGATAATTTATTCTAATTTTAATTATAATTTATTTTTGAGTAAATTTTATATAAAGGATTACTAAACTTTGCGACTTTTATTCTAGAATGCTTTTTATTAATTTTCTGACATATTTCCCTTAATATACTGTTAAGTACACTGTTAAGTGATTAAGGGAAATTAACTCCACCTTGGTACATATAATTAAATGTACCTGCGATATATACACATACAAGGCCATATCGATATGAACTCCATGTCAGATAAATTTTAAATTATAATTAATATCATCACATAATTAAAGACATAAGAAAGCTAATAAAACACATCTACACGAACACTTCAGTGAGTGTAAAAGCCAAGGACGAATTATCAGATAATGTACCTGTAACAAAAGGGATCAGGCAAGGGGAATTTCCTAAGTTCTATACTCTTAAATGTAGTTATGGCTGAAATTATTAAGCAGGTAAAGCATAATTGGTAGATGAGTTATAGTTAACAATAATTTGTTTTTTCTTATAGGCCCAAATATGTGACACTTTTACACTTGTTAATTATTATTTACTATCTCTTTATGCTTTCTTCCTGTCTACAGGTGATTACTAGGTTCTTTTTTGTTATTTTATTTAAAATTTGCCAGTATTAAAAGCATGCCTGGTACACTGTTCTTACTAAGATAATTACTCTATTCTTATCATTCGTCATTTTCTTTCATGGTTTTGATTTATTTAATTAATGCTATTCTTTTAATAGAATAAAAAGTTTTACTTTTTGTCATGGTTTGTCTTTGGTAATGACTGTCTATGTCTGTGTCTCTTTGCTGTTTCTTAATTCTGTAGATTCCTGGTTTTATTAGTTTCATTTTCTGCTAATACATATACTAGGCACATTATTTGGCATATTTGGTAATTCTTCTGTGTTTGTTACCTTGCTTGTGTTTGTTTATATTCTTCAGTCTCTTGTTAATGTTGACTGTCATTGTACTTTAGTTTTGTCCTGTCACTTACCATATCTATTGGGTCAATTGTTTAATCACATTATTACGTTGCCTTCTATACTTTCTTCTTTATCACTGTTTATTATCTTTCGTTTACTGAGTTAATTACATTAATTGTTTTATGGAGTTCTTGAACCTTATATAATACTTTGTACACAGTTACTTAGTTATCATTCTTGTCTTAGGTGTTTTGGTGTGATTTTATGACTGTATCATTCTTTATCTTTTGTTGTTAACTTTACTGTGAAGATATGTACTATTTAACCATCGATGGTTTCGTTTCAATGGTTTCCTTTGAACACTTCGAAATAAAAAGTATTTCGTTTTGTTTATTAAGCAGGTAAAGCATAATTGGTAGATGAGTTATAGTTAATAATAATTTGTTTTTTATAGGCCCAAATTGAATTTCTGTGGAAACCACGCAGGGGAGGTTCACCTGTTGACGCGTGACGACACCGTGTGGACTACACAGTAAGCGTTTGATTTTAATTGCAAAGGGAGAATAGATATTTAATTATGGTCCAAATTAACATAATTTTGTGTAGAATGAGTAGACTTCGCATTACTGGCTGGTATGGACTGAATAAAGTATGGTCTGTGATTTAACTAGCGAAGCGAGTTGTCAGTTTTAACTCGCTTTTGTGTGTGTGTGTGTGTGTGTGCACGTGCGCGTACCGGCAACCGGGGACTGTTTCCATATTTTATTCATTACTAATGACAATCTCTAAAACGAAACAGGAAATCACCGATGAACAAGCTAAGCTGATTTATAACCAAGTTGAGCTTACCTGGGACCCGCTGTTAGACAGCAGTGGTCTATGTTTTGGCTACCTGGTTTCAATGTTTTACAGGTTATTGTGTGACACTTTTACACTTGTTAATTATTATTTTTATACAAATTATACATTATTCTCTCTATTTACAATATATGTTCATAATCATAAAATAATTCTTAATTACGTTTTCATAATTTTGTTGTTTTTATTATATTTATATTTATAAATTTATGAATTGAATATTTTTTACATTTTATCACTTACGGCTAGTGTCGCCGCCGTTTTATTAGTTTAGTGATCACAGTACTGTGGTTAAGGCTGAAGCAATAAGTGGAAAGAAGTAGTTTTTATGGAAACATTTCATTTCGTAAATGATTTTAAATATAAATATTAGAACATGGAAGTCATGTATGGTTATCCATACAGATATTTGGTTTATCAAGGGTATTTTGTATGGCAAACGATAACAGCCGCAAATTCAAACAGAATCATATAATATTTTGCATACAGCCCTGAAATGTAGAGTTCTCAAGACCTGTTGGTTTTGGTAAAGATCGGTTAAGGGAATAGGGTTGTTTGCCAGCAACATTTTATGTTTTATCAAGGGTAATTTTTTTTTGACGAACGATAACTGCCGTACATTAAAACAGAATCAACTACTCTTCTGCATACCTTTTTGAATTATACAGAACTCAAGGTCTGTTGATTTTGTTGAAGATCGGTTAAGGGAAAGGAGTAGTTTACCGGCAACGTTTTATGTTTGCAAGGGTATTTTTTCTATGACGAACGATAACGGCCGTAAATTCAAAGACAATCAACTAATGTTTTGCATACAGCCCTGAATTGTAGAGTTCTCAAGACCTATTGTTTTTGGTGAAGATCGGTTAATGGAATAGGGTAGTTTACCATCAACGTTTTATGTTTTATCAAGGGTGTTTTCTATGGCTAACGATAACAGCTGCAAATTCAAACAGAATCAAATAATTGTTTGCATACAGGCCTGAATTGTAGAGTACCCAAGACCTGTCGTTTTTGGTGAAAATCGGTTAAGGGAAAGGGGTAGTTTACCTGCAACGATTTTTTATCAAGGGTAATTTTTTTCTATAGTAAACGATAACAGCCGCAAATTCAAACAGAATCAAATGATGTTTTGCATACGGCCCTGTATTGTAGAGTTCTCAATACCTGTTGGTTTTGGTGAAGATCGGTTAAGGGAAAGGGGTAGTTACCAGCAACATTTTATGTTTTAACAAGGGTAATTTTTTATATGACGAACGATAACTGCCGTAAATTCAAACAGAATCAACTAGGTTTTTGCATACCTTTTTGAACTAAAGAGAACTCAAGGTCTGTTGATTTTGTTGAAGATCGGTTAAGGGAAGGGGTAGTTTATCAGCAACGTTTTATGTTTTAAAAAGGGTAATTTTTTTATGACAAACGATAACTGCCGAAATTTCAATGAGAAGAAAATAAATTTTTGCACCCTTACCTGAGTTGCAGAGAGCTCAAGGTTTATTGATTTTGGTGAAGATCGGTTAAGGAAAAGGGGTAGTTTACCGGCAACATTTTATGTTGTAACAAGAGAAATGTTTCCATGACGAACGATAACTGCCGCACATTCAAACAGAATCAAATATTTTTTTGCATGCTTCCCTGAAGTGTAGAGGACGGAAGGTCTGTTGATTTTGGAGAAGATCGGTTAAGAGAAAGGGGTAGTTTACCGGAAACATTTTATGATTTAACAAGAGTAAAGTACTTAATTTTTATAAATAAAGTATCCTGATAAGAAGCTCATAGTAATCCACTGTAGAAACGTAGATGAAATATCTATAAATGAAGAAGTTAGGTGAACGGGGTGGAGGTAATTTTCTATTATTAAAAATTATAGTTGAAGGTGGAGGGGAGAATTTTTTATATGTGTACTACGTTATCGGCAACAAAGAAGTAGTTTTTTGTTAAAATTGCTTCCCGGGCTCTTTAGCCGTAGTCCAATGCTTTCTGCAAAACCAGACTTTTCGGGAGTGCCATCGACTGCCATCATCGGTGAAAATCGAGTGCGAAAACGTGAGGTGGTATACGTTAGTGACCACAGTACTGTGGTTAATGCTGAAGCAATAAGAAGAAAGGCGTAGTTTCTATGGAAATTTTTCATTTCGAATATGATTTTAAATATAAATCTTGGAACATGGAAGTCAAGTATGGTTCTCCATACCGATATTTTTATATGGCAAACGATAACAGCCGCAAATTCAAACAGAATCAAATAATGTTTTGCATACAGCCCTGAATTGTAGAGTTCTCAAGTCCTATTGGTGTTGGTGAAGATCGGTTCTGAGAAAGGGGTAGTTTACCAGCAACATTTTATGTTTTAACAAGGATAATTTTTTATATGACGAACCATAACTGCCACAAATTCTAACAGAATCGACTACGTTTTTGTATACCTTTTTTAATTAAAGAGAACTCAAGGTCTACTGATTTTGTTGAAGATCGGTTAAGGGAAACGGGTAGTTTACGAGCAACAGTTTATGTTTTAAGAAGGGTAATTTTACTTCCATGTTCCTTAAGGAAATGTAAGTATGGTGATGGCAAAAAAAATCGTGTTCGAGATTATTGCAGATTCTGATTGTACTACACTCAAAACATGAAAAAAATTAGTTTTTCGAAAAGTCTGTGTGTGTGTGTCTGTCTGTCTGTGTGTCTGTCTGTTGATTTTTTTGGAAAACGATAACAGCCGCAAATTCAAACTGAATCAAATCATGTTTTGCATAAAGCCCTGACTTGTAGAGTATTCACGACATTTTGTTTTTGGTGAAGATCGGTTGAGGAAAAGGGGTAGTTTACCAGCAACGGTTTTTTTTAATCAAGGGTAATTGTTTTCTATGGCAAACGATAACAGCCACAAATTCAAACAGAATCCAACTACTCTTTTGCATACAGCCCTGACATGAAGAGTTTTCAGGACTTATAGTTTTTGGTGAAGATCGGTTAAGGTAAAGGGGAAGTTTACCAGCAACGTTTTATGTTTTAAAAAGGGTATTTTATATGGCAAACAATAACAGCCGCAAATTCAAACAGAATCAATTGATTAGTTGCATACAACCCTAAATTGCATAGTACTCAAGACCTGTTGATTATAGTGAAGATCGGTTAAGGGAAAGCGGTAGTTTACCAGCTAGGTTTTATGTTTTAAAAGGGTATTTTCTATGGCAAACGATAAAAGTCGCAAATTAAAACACAATCAAATAATTATTTGCATGTAGGCCTGATTTGTCGAGTACTCCAGACCTTTTTATTTTGGTGAAGATCGGGAAAGGTAAAGGGGTAGTTTACCAGCAACAGTTTTTTTTTAATCAAGTGTAATTTTTTTCTATGAAAAACGATAACAGCCGCAAATTCAAACAGAATCAAATAATGTTTTGCATACAGCCCTGAATTGTAGAGTTCTCAAGTCCTGTTGGTGTTGGTGAAGATCGATTCAGGGAAAAGGGTAGTTTACCAGCAACATTTTATGTTTTAACAAGGATCATTTTTTATATGACGAACGATAACTGCCGCAAATTCAAACAGAATCGACTACGTTTTTGCATACCTTTTTGAATTAAAGGGTGCTCAAGGTCTGTTGATTTTGTTGAAGATTGGTTAAGGGAAAGGGGTAGTTTACCAGCAACATTTTATGTTTTAAGAAGGGTAATTTTTTTTGCGAAAGACAACTGCCGAAAATTCAAACAGAATCAAATAATGTTCTGCATACACCCCTGAATTGTAGAGTTTGCAAGGTCTGTTGTTTTTGGTGAAGATCGGTTAAGGGAGAGGGGTAGTTTACCTGCAACGTTTTATGTTTTAACAAGGGTAATTGTTTATATGACTAACGATAACTGTCGCACATTCACACAGAAACAAATATTTTTTTGCATGCATCCCTGAATTGTAGAGGACTGAAGGTCTATTGATTTTGGTGAAGATCGGTTTAGAGAAAGGGGTAGTTTTCCTGCAACCTTTTATGTTTTAACAAGAGTAAAGTACTTAATTTTGATAAATAAAATATCTTGATAAGCTCATAATAATCCACTGTAGAAACGTAGATGAAATATCAATAAATGAAGAGGTTAGGTGAACGGGGTGGGGGTAATTTTCTATAAATGAAAATTATAGTTGAAGAGGGAGGGGAGAATTTTTTATGTGTACTACGTTATCGGCAACAAAGAAGTAGTTCTTTGTTAAAATTTCTTCCCGGGCTGTTTAGCCGTAGTCCAATGTTTTCTGCAAAAGCAGACTTTCGGCAGTCCAGCGACTGCCGTCATCAGTGAAAATCGAGTGCGACACCGTCAGGTGGTATACGTTAGTGACCACAGTACCGTGGTTAAGGCTGAAGCAATAAGTAGAAAGAAGTAGTTTCTATGGTAATATTTCATTTCCATATTTCATTTACTTAAGTATAGTTTAAGTAAATGGCAATTCACCAGCTGTAGCTTAACATATTTCGTTTTTATATTATTATTTTTTTTCATATATAATTGCATTTTCCATATAATGTATCACTATCACCTACTAATTATACTTGTAAGGAGCTGTCTTCACTATAAAAAATTATTTCAGATGCTAGACTTGTTCAACTGTATTTTGAAAGAAAAACTATTGTTCAGATATAAATTCGTTATCATTAAAATAAACTGGGATTGCAGGATATTAAGTAATGTAAGGATGATTAAGCAAATGTCTTTTTTTTTATATGTTAAGTCAGCTTGCCATGTCGTTACTTGACCAGAGTATCAAGTGGTATAGATGGTACAGATATGCACACCAAGAAATTAAGTTAATTCTCCATTTAACCGAAGTAACACTGTCCTCTGTCTAGAATTATTGCTTTGATCATTATAATAAAAGTTTACTTGGACAGCATACACCAGAAAAGTTCATCAGATACATACCTTTCATTTTGGCCAGCACGTTACATCCTTACGCGTTTCTTTATCTTCTTCACATTTCATTTTTTTTTTCTGATCATTTGGTCACGGTTGAGCGAGCCGGAGACACCCTAGGAAACACCTTGGTTCTTAGCCAGCCGTGGTAAATAATTTACGCCCGGGATTACAAAAAGAACAATTAAATACTTTGATCACATGCAGCCGGCTTGAAGGCTGAACAAGACGAGACCGTCCGACACGCTTCCTGCATTCTCAACAACAACGCCGCCACTCCGCGGGGCAGGAAAATCAAGCTGCCTGATCTCTCTACTAGATCGCGCGAGAGTCTCTCTACACATCGCGACTACACTGTAATTTGACTTAATAATTTTTGTTTGTTGCCGTAACCAAATTCCTTAGTTACAGCACACCCCCACAACAAAAGGAGTCCAACGGGTTGGACGACATTGGGTCGGCTACAACTGGAGGAAAGCTGGGGACTAAATAAAACTGTTTAAAAGGTAAAATAAAACGGAAGTTGAAAACGAAAGGACACCGGAAAGAAGGACAAGGTGGGTGTGTGTGTCGTGATGTGTGTCTGTGTGTGAAAGATGCTGGAAGTGTGAGCGGTCTCGACCTAAAGAGATAGAAAGAGGAAAGGAAAGGAGGGGAGCTAAAATCCAAATAAAACTTTAAAACCCCTATTGACCCCTCTTAAAACGGTAAAAACTCTAAAAGGTAAAACCATTAAACACAAAAATTATTAAAACCAGATCCTCCAGGAAAGCCCCCCGAAAACCAAACCCAAAGACCTTAATTAATCCTTACTGGGGTAGCAATATAATTATAGATTTCTCTCAAGGAACCTCTAATAGAGGACACGCTTTCAAATGCGAAACATGCGCCACTCTCACCTGCATTCCGTCCTCTAGACCCACCAGTCTGGCAGTTACCGGAGAGACAAATTTTGAAATTCGGGATGGTCCCATCCACCGATAACAGAGCTTGGCGGCGCGACCCTCCACTCTAGAGCTGAGCGGGTGGCTCCTACTTTACACCAACTGTCCCACCTTAAAAGGGTTGGGGACTCTCCCTGAGTTGTAACGATGCCGCACGCTCTCGTGCGATCGGAGCAGAGCTCTCCTCACCTCTTTCCACCTGTGCGAGACCCCCCCGTTCGGCGAGTCCGGAAGAAGATCCTCCAATCTCCACAAATTGCTAAGGGGGTGTACAGGGGAGAAACCAAACATGACCTCAAAGGGCACGGCTCTATGACTTTCATGAAGGGAGGAGTTGAAAGCCATTTGTAACCACCTAAGATTCTGGTCCCACGTGTTCTGCTGTTCCGCGAGGTATGCGATGAGGGCGGATCTGAGGTTGCGATTAAATCTTTCAGCGTGGGAAGGACCTGAGTACTCTGCAGGTCAGGGCTGCATGCAAAACATTATTTGATTCTGTTTGAATTTGCGGCTGTTATCGTTTGCCATAGAAAAAATCTACAGACAGACACAGAGGCAGACACACAGACACACAGACACACAGACAGACAGACAGACAGACAGACACACAGACGCTTTTCGAAAAATGACTTTTTTTCATGTTTTGAGTGACAATCAGAATCTGCAATAACCTCGAACACGATTTTTTTTGCTATCACCGTACTTTCATTTCCTTAAGGAACATGGAAGTAAAAGTATAAACCATTACGATCACAAGGTTTATGTACATTTGGCAGAATATTGTTACATCAGTTTACTATTTTTGACACCAGTGATGGGTCGTGACGTACATTATCGCCATTTCTCCACTACAAAAAGAGCTGCTTCCCATACGTCATTTCCATAACGGTATAAAATGCTTCATTGATAACAAAACAACCTGTATTCCAACTTTGTGCACGTCTGTAACGTACTCTAAAAAGTACATTGTGTTACTCTAAAACGTACGTTGAGTTACTCTAAAACGTAATTTGTGTTACACTAAAAGTACTTTGTGTTACTCTAAAAAGTACTTTGTGTACTCTTTAAATGTACTTTGTGTACTCTAATAATTACTTAATGTACTCTAAATAGCACTTCGTGTACTCTAAATGTAATTTGTGTACTCCAAAAAGTACTTGGTGTACTCTAAAAGTGCTTTGTGTACTGTAAAAAATACTTTGTGTACTCTAAAAGTACTTTGTGTACTCTAAAAAGTACATTGTGTACTCTTTAAATGTACTTTGTGTACTCTAATAATTACTCTGTGTACACTGAAACGTATTTTGTGTATCCTATAACGTCCTTTGTGTACTCTAAAAAGTACTTTTTGTGCTCTAAAACGTACTGTGTTGTCTAAAAAGTACTTATTGTACTCTAAAACGTACTGTGTGTACTCTAAAAAGTACATTGTGTACTCTAATACGGCCTCAATCCCCAGGAGAGGTCACGTTTGGTGTTACTGGAGAGACCGCGAAGTTTCAAGGATCTCACCAGAGCTTGTGTCTTCGCCCGCACCATCCAGATGAATGATGAGACTCGCTCCGGCACTTCGGAATTCCCTGTCTCCTGTTCCACATCCGGTCAACAGCGGCCACCTCCCCGGGAACAACGAGGTAACAAAACGGAAAGGAAAACTATGGTTGTTATAATTGTGGTAAGATGGGGCACTTGGCCCGGAATTGCCAATTCAAACTGTCTGAGGTCTCGGGTGAACACAAGGATTCTCGGCCGTACCCGGTTTTTGCGTACCGTGGAACCTGTATAAATATAAGAGAGTCCCCACGGCACTGGCTGTTGGTGCTCAGACGCTAACCCGTCTACTAGACACTGTGTTCCACGATGTAAAATTCCAGTTTGTATTCAACTATTTAGATGACCTACTGATTTACAGTACCACCATGGAGGAACACATGGATCACCTCCGTGAGGTGTTGTGTCCCCTGAGGTGGGCGGGTCTTACAGTAAACCCAGACAAGATGAAATTTGCCCAGGAGGAAATTTATTTCCTGTGTCACCTTGTGTCTCATAAAGGGGTCACGGTAGACCCAGAGAGGACTCAGGCTATTCGGGATTTCCCTCCTCCAAGGGACGCTAAAGGGATGAGGCGGCGTCAAAAATCAGAATGACCCACGGACTATGATCCTGCGGTCAATAAACCTAAAACTTTGTCGATTATCTGGTAATAAATGCGATATTTTTGAGCCTAAAACGGCTACGGGTAGACTTAGAACGTCAAATAAGGTACCGTTCGCTCCGCCTCATCGTCCTCTACAAGATTCGATGGTCAAAAATTAGAATGACCCACGGACTATAAGCCTGCGGTCAATAAACCTAAAAATTTGTCGATTATCTGGTAATGAATGCGATATTTTTGATCCTAGAACGGCTACGTGTAGACTTAAAACATCAAATAAGGTACCGTTCGCTCCGCCTCATCGTCCTCTACAAGATTCGATGGTCAAAAATCAGAATGACCCACGGACTATGAGCCTGCGGTCAATATACCTAAAAATTTGTCGATTATCTGGTAATAAATGCGCTATATTTTAGCCTAGAACGGCTACGGGTAGACTTACAACGTCAAATAAGGTACCGTTCGCTACGCCTCATCGTCCTCTACAAGATTCGATGGTCAAAAATCAGAACGACCCACGCACTATGAGCCTGCGGTCAATAAACCTAAACATTTGTCTTTTATCTGGTAACAAATGTGATATTTTTGATCCTAGAACGGCTACGGGTAGACTTAGAACGTCAAATAAGGTACCGTTCGCTACGTCACATCATCCTCTACAAGATTCGATGGTAAAAAATTAGAACGACCCACGGACTATGAGCCTGCGGTCAATAAACCTAAAAATTTGTCGATTATCTGGTAATAAATGCGATATTTTTGAGCCTAGAACGGCAATGGGTAGATTTAGAACGTCAAATAAGGTAACGTTCGCTCCGCCTCATCGTCCTCTACAAGATTCGATGGTCAAAAATCAGAATGACCCACGGACTATGAGAGCGGTCAATAAACCTAAAAATTTGTCGATTATCTGGTAATTAATGCGCTATTTATGATCATAAAACGGCTACGGGTAGATTTAGAACGTCAAATAAGGTACCGTTCGCTCCGTCTCATCGTCCTCTACAAGATTCGATAGTCAAAAATCAGAATGACCCACGGACTATGAGCCTGCGGTCAATAAAACTAAAAATTTGTCGATTATCTGGTAATAAATGCCTTTTTTGAGCCTAGAACGGCTACGGGTAGACTTAGAACGCCAAATAAGGTACCGTTCGCTCCGCCTCATCGTCTTCTACAAGATTCGATAGTCAAAAATCAGAATGACCCACGAATTACGAGCCTGCGGTCAATAAACCTAAAAATTTGTTGATTATCTGGTAATAAATGCGCTATTTTTGAGCCTAGAACGGCTACGGGTACACTTAGAACGTCAAATAAGGTACCGTTCGCTCCGCCTCATCTTCCTATACAAGATTCGATGGTCAAAAATCAGAATGACCCACAGACTATCAGCCGGATAATCGACAAAGTTTTAGGTTTATTGACCGCAGGCTCATAGTCCGTGGGTCATTCTGATTTTTGACCATCGAATCTTGTAGACGACGATGAGACGGAGCGTACGGTACCTTATTTGACGTTCTAAGTCTACCCGTAGCCGTTCTAGGCTCAAAAATAGTGCATTTATTACCAGATAATCGACAAATTTTTAGGTTTTTTGAACGCAGGCTCATAGTCCGTGGGTCATTCTGATTTTTGACCATCGAATCTTATAGAGGACGATGAGACGTAGCGGACGGTAACTTATTTGACGTTCTAAGTCTACCGGTAGCCATTCTAGGCTCAAAAATAGCGCATTTATTACCAGATAATCGACAAATTTTTAGGTTTCTTGACCGCGGGCTCATAGTCCGTGAGTCATTCGGATTTTTGACCATCGAATCTTGTAGAGGACGATGAGACGGAGCGAACGGTACCTTATTTGACGTTTTAAGTCTACACGTAGCACTTCTAGGCTCAAAAATATCGCATTTATTACCAGATAATCGACCAATTTTTAGGTTTTTTGACCGCAGGCTCATAGTCCGTTGGTCATTCTGATTTTTGACCATCGAATCTTGAAGAGGACGATGAGGCGGAGCGAACGGTACATTATTTGACATACTAAGTCCACCCGTAGCCGTTATAGGCTCAAAAATAACGCATTAATTACCAGATAATCGACAAATTTTAAGGTTTATTGACCGCAGGCTCATAGTCCGTCGGTCATTCTGATTTTTGACCATCGAATCTTGTAGAGGACGATGAGACGGAGCGAATGGTACCTTATTTGAAGTTCTAAGTCTACCCGTAGCCGTTCTAGGCTCAAAAATAGCGCATTTGTTACAAGATAATCGACCAATTTTTAGGTTGTTTGACCGCAGGCTCATATTCCGTGGGTCATTCTGATTCTTGACCATCGAATCTTGTAGACGATGATGAGACGGAGCGAACGGTACTTTATTTGACGTTCTAAATCTACCCGTAGCCGTTCTAGGCTCAAAAGTAGCGCATTTTTTACCAGATAATCGACCAATTTTCGGGGTTATTGATCGCAGGCTCATAGTCTGTAGGTCTATTCTGATTTTTGACCACCGAATCTTATAGGGGACGATGCGATGGAGCGAACGGTACCTTATTTAATGTTTTAAGTCTACACGTAGCCGTTCTAGGCTCAAACATAGCGCATTTGTTACAAGATAATCGACCAATTTTTAGGTTTTTTGACCGCAGGCTCATATTCCGTAAGTCATTCTGATTCTTGACCATCGAATCTTGTAGAGGACGATGAGACGGAGCGAAAGGTACCTTATTTGACGTTCTAAATCTACCCGTAGCCGTTCTAGGCTCAAAAATAACGCATTAATTACCAGATAATCGACAAATTTTTAGCTTTTTGATCGCAGGCTCATAGTCCCTGGGTCTATTTTGATTTTTGACCATCGCATCTTGTAGACGACGATGAGACGGAGCGAATGGTACTTTATTTGACGTTCTAAGTCTACCCGTAGCCGTTCTAGGCTCAAAAATAGCGGATTTATTACCAGCTAATCGACCAATTTTTAGGTTTATTGACCGCAGGCTCATAGTCCGTTGGTCATTCTGATCTTTGACCATCGAATCTTGTAGAGGACGATGAGGGGGAGCGAACGGTACATTATTTGACATACTAAGTCCACCCGTAGCCGTTCTAGGCTCAAAAATATCGCATTAATTACCAGATAATCGACAAATTTTAAGGTTTATTGACCGCAGGCTCATAGTCCGTGGGTCATTCTGATTTTGGACCATCGAATCTTATAGAGGACGATGAGACGGAGCGAATGGTACCTTATTTGACGTTCTAAATCTACCCGTAGCCGTTCTAGGCTCAAAAACAACGCATTAATTACCAGATAATCGACAAATTTTTAGGTTTTTTGATCGCAGGCTCATAGTCCGTGGGTCTATTCTGATTTTCGACCATCGAATCTTGTAGACGACGATGAGACGGAGCGAATGGTACCTTATTTGACGTTCCAAGTCTACCCGTAGCCGTTCTAGGCTCAAAATAGCGCATTTATTACCAGATAATCGACCAATTTTTAGGTTTGTTGACCGCAGGCTCATAGTTCGTGGGTCTATTCTGATGTTTGACCATCCAATATTATAGAGGACGATGAGACGGAGCGAACGGTAGCTTATTTGTTGTTCTAAGTCTACATGTAGCCGCTCTAGGCTAAAAAATAACGCATTAATTACGAGATAATCGACAAATTTTTAGGTTTTTTGATCGCAGGCTCATAGTCCGTGGGTCTATTCTGATTTTTGACCATCGAATCTGGTAGAGGACGATAAGGCGGAGCGATCGGTACCTTTTTTGACGTTCTAAATCTACCCGTAGCCGTTCTAGTCTCAAAAATAACGCATTTTTTACCAGATAATCGACCAATTTTTGGGGTTATTGATCGCAGACTCATAGTCCGTGGGTCTATTCCGATTTTTGACCATCGAATCTTATAGAGGACGATGAGAGGGAGCGAACGGTACCTTATTTGATGTTCTAAGTCTACCGGTAGCCGTTCTACGCTCAAAAATAGCGCATTCATTACCAGATAATCGACCAATTTTTAGGTTTATTGACCACAGGCTCATAGTCCGTGAGTCTATTCTGACTTTTGACCATCGAATCTTCTAGACGATGATGAGACGGACAGAATGGTAATTTATTTGACGTTCTAAATTTACCCGTAGCCGTTCTAGGCTCAAAAAAACCTTTTTTTACCAATAATCGACCAATTTTTGGGGTTATTGATCGCAGGCTCATAGTCCGTAGGTCTATTTTGATTTTTGACCACCGAATCTTATAGAGGACGATGAGACGGAGCGAACGGTACTTTATTTGATGTTTTAAGTCTACACGTAGCCGTTCTAGGCTCAAAAATAGCGCATTTATTACCAGATAATCGACCAATTTTTAGGTTTATTGACCACAGGCTCATAGTCCGTGGGTCTATTCTGACTTTTGACCATCGAATCTTGTAGACGATGATGAGACGGAGCGAACGGTACCTTTTTCGACGTTCTAAATCTACCCGTAGCCGTCCTAGGCTCAAAAATAGCGTATTTTTTACCAGATAATCGACCATTTTTTAGGTTTATTGACCACAGGCTCATAGTCCGTGGGTCTATTCTGACTTTTGACCATCGAATCTTGTAGACGATGATGAGACGGAGCGAATGGTACTTTATTTGACGTTCTAAATCTACCCGTAGCCGTTCTAGGCTCAAAAGTAGCGCATTGTTTACCAGATAATCGACCAATTTTGGTGGTTATTGATCGCAGGCTCATAGTCTGAAGGTCTATTCTGATTTTTGACCACCGAATCTTATAGGGGACGATAAGACGGAGCGAACGGTACCTTATCTAATGATCTAAGTCTACACGTAGCCGTTCTAGGCTCAAAAATAGCGCATTTATTACAAGATAATCGACCAATTTTTAGGTTTTTTGACCGCAGGCTCATATTCCGTGGGTCATTCTGATTCTTGACCATCGAATCTTGTAGAGGACGATGAGACGGAGCGAGAGGTACCTTATTTGACGTTCTAAATCTACCCGTAGCCGTTCTAGGCTCAAAAATAACGCATTAATTACCAGATCATCGACAAATATTTAGCTTTTTGATCGCAGGCTCATAGTCCGTGGGTCTATTTTGATTTTTGACCATCGAATCTTGTAGACGACGATGAGACGGAGCGAACTCTACCTTATTTGATGTTCTAAATGTACCCGTAGCCGTTCTAGGCACAAAAATAGCACATTCATTACCAGATAATCGACCAATTTTTAGGTTTTTTTAACGCAGGCTCATAGTCCGTGGGTCATTCTGATTTTTGACCATCGAATCTTGTAGAGCACGATGAGACGGAGCGTGCGGTACCTTATTTGACGTTTTAAGTCTACACGTAGCACTTCTAGGCTCAAAAATATCGCATTTATTACCAGATAATCGACCAATTTTTAGGTTTTTTGCCCGCAGGCTCATAGCCCGTGGGTCTATTCTGACTTTTGACCATCGACTCTTGTAGACGATGATGAGACGGAGCGAATGGCACTTTATTTGACGTTCTAAATCTATTCGTAGCCGTTCTAGGCTCAAAAGTAGCGCATTATTTACCAGATAATCGACCAATTTTGGGGGTTATTGATCGCAGGCTCATAGTCCGTGGGTCTGTTTTGATTTTTGACCATCGAGTCATGTAGACGACGATAAGGCGGAGCGAATGGTACCTTATTTGACGTTCTAAGTCTACCCGTAGCCGTTCTACGCTCAAAAATAGCGCATTCATTAGCAGATAATCGACCAATTTTTAAATTTTTAGGTTTATTGACCACAGGCTCATAGTCCGTGGGTCTATTCTGACTTTTGACCATCGAATCTTGTAGACGATGATGAGACGGACAGAATGGTAATTTATTTGACGTTCTAAATTTACCCGTAGCCGTTCTAGGCTCAAAAAAATCTTTTTTTACCAGATAATCGACCAATTTTTGGGGTTACTGATTGCAGGCTCATAGTCTGTAGGTCTATTCTGATTTTTGACCATCGAATCTTGTAGACGACGATGAGGTGGAGCGAATGGTACCTTATTTGACGTTCTAAGTCTACCCGTAGCCGTTCTAGGCTCAAAAATAGCGCATTTATTACCAGATAATCGACCAATTTTTAGGTTTGTTGACCGCAGGCTCATAATCCGTGGGTCATTCTGATTCTCGACCATCGAATCCTGTAGGGGACGATGCGACGGAGCGAACGGTATCTTTTTTGACGTTCTAAATCTACCCGTAGCCGTCCTAATCTAAAAAATAACGCATTTTTTACCAGATAATCGACCAATGTTTGGTGCTATTGATCGCAGACTCATAGTCCGTCGGTCTATTCTGATTTTTGACCATCGAATCTTATAGAGGACGATGAGGCGGAGCGAACGGAATCTTATTTGATGTTCTAAGTCTACCCGTAGACGTTCTACGCTCAAAAATAACGCTTTCATTACCAGTTAATCGACCAATTTTTAGGTTTATTGACCACAGGCTCATAGTCCGTGGGTCTATTCTAACTTTTGACCATCGAATCTTGCAGACGATGATGCGACGGACCGAATGGTAATTTATTTGACTTTCTAAATTTACCCGTAGCCGTTCTAGGCTCAAAAATAGCGCATTTTTTACCAGATAATCGACCAATTTTTGGGGTTATTGATCGCAGGCTCATAGTCCGTTGGTCTATTCTGATTTTTGACTATTTAATCGTATAGAGGACGATGTGACGGAGCGAACGGTACCTTATTTGATGTTCTAAGTATATACGTAGCCGTTCTAGGCTCAAAAATAGCGCATTTATTACCACATAATCGACGAATTTTGAGGTTTATTGACCGCAGGCTCATAGTCCGTGGGTGTATTCTGACTTTTGACCATCGAATCTTGTAGAGGACGATGAGACGGAGCGAATGGTATTTTTTTTGACGTTCTAAATCTACCCGTAGCCGTTCTAGGCTCAAAATAGCGCATTTTTTACCAGATAATCGACCAATATTTAGGTTTATTGACCACAGGCTGATAGTCAGTGGGTTTATTCTGACTTTTGACCATCTCATCTTGTAGACGTTGATGACACGGAGCGAATGGTACTATATTTGACGTTCTAACTCTACCCGCAGCCGTTCTAGGCTCAAAAGTAGCGCATTTTTTACCAGATAATCGACCAATTTTGGGGGTTATTGATCGCAGGCTCATAGTCCGTAGGTCTATTCTAATTTTTGACCACCGAATCTTATAGAGGACGATGAGACGGAGCGAACGGTACCTTATTTGATGTTCTAAGTCTACACGTAGCCGTTCTAGGCTCAAAAATAGCGCATTTATTACAAGATAATCGACCAATTTTTAGGTTTTTTGACCGCAGGCTCATATTCCGTGGGTCATTCTGATTCTCGACCATCGAATCTTGTAGAGGACGATGAGTCGGAGCGAGAGGTACCTTATTTGACGTTCTAAATCTACTTGTAGCCGTTCTAGGCTCAAAAATATCGCATTAATTACCAGATAATCGACAAATGTTTAGGTTTTTTGATCGCCGGCTCATAGTCCGTGGGTCTATTTTAATTTTTGACCATCGAATCTTGTAGACGACGATGAGACGGAGCAAATGGTACCTTATTTGAAGTTCTAAGTCTACCCGTAGCCTTTCCTTAGCTCAAAAATAGCACATTTATTACCAGATAATCGACCAATTTTTAGGTTTATTGACCGCAGGCTCATAGTCCGTTGGTCATTCTGATTTTTGACCATCGACTCTTGTAGAGGACGATGGGACGGAGCGAAAGGTACTTTATTTGACGTTCTAAATCTACCCGTAGCCGTTCTAGGCTCAAAAATAACGCATTAATTACCAGATAATCGACAAATCTTTAGGTTTTTTGATCGCAGGCTCATAGTCCGTGGGTCTATTCTGATTTTTGACCATCGAATCTTGTAGACGACGATAAGGCGGAGCGATCGGTACCTTTTTTGACGTTCTAAATCTACCCGTAGCCGTTCTACTCTCAAAAATAGCGCATTTTTTACCAGATAATCGACCAATTTTTGGGGTTATTGATCGCAGACTCATAGTCCGTGGGTCTATTCTGATTTTTGACCATCGAATCTTCTAGAGGACAATGAGACTGAGCGAACGGTACCTTATTTGATGTTCTAAGTCTACCCGTAGCCGTTCTACGCTCAAAAATAGCGCATTCATTAGCAGATAATCGACCAATTTTTAGGTTTATTGACCACAGGCTCATAGTCCGTGGGTCTATTCTGACTTTTGACCATCGAATCTTGTAGACGATGATGAGACGGACAGAATGGTACTTTATTTGACGTTCTAAATTTACCCGTAGCCGTTCTAGGCTCAAAAAAATCTTTTTTTACCAGATAATCGACCAATTTTTGGGGTTATTGATTGCAGGCTCATATTCCGTAGGTCTATTCTGATTTTTGACCATCGAATCTTGTAGACGACGATGGGGTGGAGCGAATGGTACCTTATTTGACGTTCTAAGTCTACCCGTAGCCGTTCTAGGCTCAAAAATAGCGCATTTATTACCAGATAATCCACCAATTTTTAGGTTTGTTGACCGCAGGCTCATATTCCGTGGGTCATTCTGATTCTCGACCATTGAATCTTGTAGAGGACGATGAGTCGGAGCGAGAGGTACCTTATTTGACGTTCTAAATCTACTTGTAGCCGTTCTGGGCTCAAAAATATCGCAATAATTACCAGATAATCGACAAATTTTTAGGTTTTTTGATCGCCGGGTCATAGTCCGTGGGTCTATTTTGATTTTTGACCATCGAATCTTGTAGACGACGATGAGACGGAGCGAATGGTATTTTATTTGAAGTCCTAAGTCTATCCGTAGCCGTTCTAGGCTCAAAAATAGCGCATTTATTACCAGATAATCGACCAATTTTTAGGTTTATTGACCGCCGGCTCATAGACTGGTGGTCTATTCTGATTTTTGACCATCGAATCTTGTAGGCGATGATGAGACGGAGCGAATGGTATTTTATTTGACGTTCTAAATCTACCCGTAGCCGTTCTATGCTCAAAAATAGCGCATTTTTTACCAGATAATCGACCAATTTTTAGGTTTATTGACCACAGGCTCATAGTCCGTGGGTCTATTCTGACTTTTGACCATCGAATCTTGTAGACGATGATGAGACGGAGCGAACGGTACCTTTTTTGACGTTCTAAATCTACCCGTAGCCGTCCTAATCTAAAAAATAACGCATTTTTTACCAGATAATCGACCAATGTTTGGTGTTATTGATCGCAGACTCATAGTCCGTGGGTCTATTCTGATTTTTGACCATCGAATCTTATAGAGGACGATGAGGCGGAGCGAACGGAACCTTATTTGATGTTCTAGGTCTACCCGTAGACGTTCTACACTAAAAAATAACGCATTCATTACCAGTTAATCGACCAATTTTTAGGTTTATTGACCACAGGCTCATAGTCCGTGGGTCTATTCTAACTTTTAACCATCGAATCTTGCAGACGATGATGCGACGGACCGAATGGTAATTTATTTGACGTTCTAAATTTACGCGTAGCCGTTCTAGGCTCAAAAATAGCGCATTTATTACCAGATAATCGACCAATTTTTAGGTTTTTTGACCGCAGGCTCATAGTCCGTGGGTCATTCTAATTTTTGACCATCGAATCTTGTAGAGGACGATGAGGCGGAGCGAACGGTACCTTATTTGACATTCTAAGTCTATCCGTAGCCGTTTAAGGCTCAAAAATAACGCATTTATTACCAGATAATCGATCAATTTTTAGGTTTATTGACCGCAGGCTCATAGTCCGTAAGTCATTCTGATTTTTGACCATCGAATCTTGTAGAGGACGATGAGACGGAGCTAAAGGTACTTTATTTGACGTTCTAAATCTACCCGTAGCCGTTCTAGGCTCAAAAATAACGCATTAATTACCAGATAATCCACAAATTTTTAGCTTTTTGATCGCAGGTTCATAGTCCGTGGGTCTATTTTGATTTTTGACCATCGAATCTTGTAGACGACGACGAGACGGAGCGAATGGTACCTTACTTGACGTTCTAAGTCTACCCGTAGCCGTTCTAGGCTCAAAAATATCGCATTTATTACCAGATAATCGACCAATTTTTAGGTTTTTTGACCGCAGGCTCATATTCCGTGGGTCATTCTGATTCTCGACCATCGAATCTTGTAGAGGACGATGAGTCGGAGCGAGAGGTACCTTATTTGACGTTCTAAATCTACTTGTAGCCGTTCTAGGCTCAAAAATTTCGCATTAATTACCAGATAATCGACAAATTTTTAGGTTTTTTGATCGCCGGCTCATAGTCCGTGGGTCTATTTTGATTTTTGACCATCGAATCTTGTAGACGACGATGATACGGAGCAAATGGTACCTTATTTGAAGTTCTAAGTCTACCCGTAGCCGTTCTAGGCTCAAAAATAGCACATTTATTACCAGATAATCGACCAATTTTTAGGTTTATTGACCGCAGGCTCATAGTCCGTTAGTCATTCTAATTTTTGACCATCGAATCTTGTAGAGGACGATGAGGGGGAGCGAACGGTACCTTATTTGGCATACTAAGTCCACCCGTAGCCGTTCTAGGCTCAAAAATAACGCATTAATTACCAGATAATCGACAAATTTTAAGGTTTATTGACCGCAGGCTCATAGTCCGTGGGTCATTCTGATTTTTGACCATCGAATCTTGTAGAGGACGATGAGACGGAGCGAATGGTACCTTATTTGAAGTTCTAAGTCTACCCGTAACCGTTCTAGGCCCAAAAATAGCGCATTTGTTACAAGATAATCGACCAATTTTTAGGTTTTTTGACCGCAGGCTCATATTCCGTGGGTCATTCTGATTCTTGACCATCGAATCTTGTAGAGGACGATGGGACGGAGCGAAAGGTACCTTATTTGACGTTCTAAATCTACCCGTAGCCGTTATAGGCTCAAAAATAACGCATTAATTACCAGATAATCAACAAATTTTTAGGTTTTTTGATCGCAGGCTCATAGTCCGTGGGTCTATTCTGATTTTCGACCATCGAATCTTGTAGACGACGATGAGACGTAGCGAATGGTACCTTATTTGACGTTCTAAGTCTACCCGTAGCCGTTCTAGGTTCAAAAATAACGCATTAATTACCAGATAATCGACAAATTTTTAGGTTTTTTGATCGCAGGCTCATAGTCCGTGGGTCTATTCTGATTTTTGACCATCGAATCTTCTAGAGGACAATGAGACGGAGCGAAAGGTACCTTATTTGACGTTCTAAATCTACCCGTAGCCGTTCTAGGCTCAAAAATAACGCATTAATTACCAGATCATCGACAAATATTTAGCTTTTTGATCGCAGGCTCATAGTCCGTGGGTCTATTTTGATTTTTGACCATCGAATCTTGTAGACGACGATGAGACGGAGCGAACGCTACCTTATTTGATGTTCTAAATGTACCCGTAGCCGTTCTAGGCACAAAAATAACACATTCATTACCAGATAATCGACCAATTTTTAGGTTTTTTTAACGCAGGCTCATAATCCGTGGGTCATTCTGATTTTTGACCATCGAATCTTGTAGAGCACGATGAGGCGGAGCGAGCGGTACCTTATTTGACGTTTTAAGTCTACACGTAGCACTTCTAGGCTCAAAAATATCGCATTTATTACCAGATAATCGACCAATTTTTAGGTTTTTTGCCCGCAAGCTCATAGTCCGTGGGTCATTCTGCTTTTTGACCATCGAATCTTGTAGAGGACGATGAGACGGAGCGAATGGTACCTTATTTGAAGTTCTAAGTCTACCCGTAGCCGTTCTAGGCTCAAAAATAGCGCATTCATTACCAGATAATCGACCAATTTTTAGGTTTATTGACCACACGCTCATAGCCCGTGGGTCTATTCTGACTTTTGACCATCGACTCTTGTAGACGATGATGAGACGGAGCGAATGGCACATTATTTGACGTTCTAAATCTATTCGTAGCCGTTCTAGGCTCAAAAGTAGCGCATTATTTACCAGATAATCGACCAATTTTGGGGGTTATTGATCGCAGGCTCATAGTCCGTGGGTCTGTTTTGATTTTTGACCATCGAGTCATGTAGACGACGATAAGGCGGAGCGAATGGTACCTTATTTGACGTTCTAAGTCTACCCGTAGCCGTTCTACGCTCAAAAATAGCGCATTCATTAGCAGATAATCGACCAATTTTTAAATTTTTAGGTTTATTGACCACAGGCTCATAGTCCGTGGGTCTATTCTGACTTTTGACCATCGAATCTTGTAGACGATGATGAGACGGACAGAATGGTAATTTATTTGACGTTCTACATTTACCCGTAGCCGTTCTAGGCTCAAAAAAATCTTTTTTTACCAGATAATCGACCAATTTTTGGGGTTACTGATTGCAGGCTCATAGTCTGTAGGTCTATTCTGATTTTTGACCATCGAATCTTGTAGACGACGATGAGGTGGAGCGAATGGTACCTTATTTGACGTTCTAAGTCTACCCGTAGCCGTTCTAGGCTCAAAAATAGCGCATTTATTACCAGATAATCGACCAATTTTTAGGTTTGTTGACCGCAGGCTCATAATCCGTGGGTCATTCTGATTCTCGACCATCGAATCCTGTAGGGGACGATGCGACGGAGCGAACGGTATCTTTTTTGACGTTCTAAATCTACCCGTAGCCGTCCTAATCTAAAAAATAACGCATTTTTTACCAGATAATCGACCAATGTTTGGTGCTATTGATCGCAGACTCATAGTCCGTCGGTCTATTCTGATTTTTGACCATCGAATCTTATAGAGGACGATGAGGCGGAGCGAACGGAATCTTATTTGATGTTCTAAGTCTACCCGTAGACGTTCTACGCTCAAAAATAACGCTTTCATTACCAGTTAATCGACCAATTTTTAGGTTTATTGACCACAGGCTCATAGTCCGTGGGTCTATTCTAACTTTTGACCATCGAATCTTGCAGACGATGATGCGACGGACCGAATGGTAATTTATTTGACTTTCTAAATTTACCCGTAGCCGTTCTAGGCTCAAAAATAGCGCATTTTTTACCAGATAATCGACCAATTTTTGGGGTTATTGATCGCAGGCTCATAGTCCGTTGGTCTATTCTGATTTTTGACTATTTAATCGTATAGAGGACGATGTGACGGAGCGAACGGTACCTTATTTGATGTTCTAAGTATATACGTAGCCGTTCTAGGCTCAAAAATAGCGCATTTATTACCACATAATCGACGAATTTTGAGGTTTATTGACCGCAGGCTCATAGTCCGTGGGTGTATTCTGACTTTTGACCATCGAATCTTGTAGAGGACGATGAGACGGAGCGAATGGTATTTTTTTTGACGTTCTAAATCTACCCGTAGCCGTTCTAGGCTCAAAATAGCGCATTTTTTACCAGATAATCGACCAATATTTAGGTTTATTGACCACAGGCTGATAGTCAGTGGGTTTATTCTGACTTTTGACCATCTCATCTTGTAGACGTTGATGACACGGAGCGAATGGTACTATATTTGACGTTCTAACTCTACCCGCAGCCGTTCTAGGCTCAAAAGTAGCGCATTTTTTACCAGATAATCGACCAATTTTGGGGGTTATTGATCGCAGGCTCATAGTCCGTAGGTCTATTCTAATTTTTGACCACCGAATCTTATAGAGGACGATGAGACGGAGCGAACGGTACCTTATTTGATGTTCTAAGTCTACACGTAGCCGTTCTAGGCTCAAAAATAGCGCATTTATTACAAGATAATCGACCAATTTTTAGGTTTTTTGACCGCAGGCTCATATTCCGTGGGTCATTCTGATTCTCGACCATCGAATCTTGTAGAGGACGATGAGTCGGAGCGAGAGGTACCTTATTTGACGTTCTAAATCTACTTGTAGCCGTTCTAGGCTCAAAAATATCGCATTAATTACCAGATAATCGACAAATGTTTAGGTTTTTTGATCGCCGGCTCATAGTCCGTGGGTCTATTTTGATTTTTGACCATCGAATCTTGTAGACGACGATGAGACGGAGCAAATGGTACCTTATTTGAAGTTCTAAGTCTACCCGTAGCCTTTCCTTAGCTCAAAAATAGCACATTTATTACCAGATAATCGACCAATTTTTAGGTTTATTGACCGCAGGCTCATAGTCCGTTGGTCATTCTGATTTTTGACCATCGACTCTTGTAGAGGACGATGGGACGGAGCGAAAGGTACTTTATTTGACGTTCTAAATCTACCCGTAGCCGTTCTAGGCTCAAAAATAACGCATTAATTACCAGATAATCGACAAATCTTTAGGTTTTTTGATCGCAGGCTCATAGTCCGTGGGTCTATTCTGATTTTTGACCATCGAATCTTGTAGAGGACGATAAGGCGGAGCGATCGGTACCTTTTTTGACGTTCTAAATCTACCCGTAGCCGTTCTACTCTCAAAAATAGCGCATTTTTTACCAGATAATCGACCAATTTTTGGGGTTATTGATCGCAGACTCATAGTCCGTGGGTCTATTCTGATTTTTGACCATCGAATCTTCTAGAGGACAATGAGACTGAGCGAACGGTACCTTATTTGATGTTCTAAGTCTACCCGTAGCCGTTCTACGCTCAAAAATAGCGCATTCATTAGCAGATAATCGACCAATTTTTAGGTTTATTGACCACAGGCTCATAGTCCGTGGGTCTATTCTGACTTTTGACCATCGAATCTTGTAGACGATGATGAGACGGACAGAATGGTACTTTATTTGACGTTCTAAATTTACCCGTAGCCGTTCTAGGCTCAAAAAAATCTTTTTTTACCAGATAATCGACCAATTTTTGGGGTTATTGATTGCAGGCTCATATTCCGTAGGTCTATTCTGATTTTTGACCATCGAATCTTGTAGACGACGATGGGGTGGAGCGAATGGTACCTTATTTGACGTTCTAAGTCTACCCGTAGCCGTTCTAGGCTCAAAAATAGCGCATTTATTACCAGATAATCCACCAATTTTTAGGTTTGTTGACCGCAGGCTCATATTCCGTGGGTCATTCTGATTCTCGACCATTGAATCTTGTAGAGGACGATGAGTCGGAGCGAGAGGTACCTTATTTGACGTTCTAAATCTACTTGTAGCCGTTCTGGGCTCAAAAATATCGCAATAATTACCAGATAATCGACAAATTTTTAGGTTTTTTGATCGCCGGGTCATAGTCCGTGGGTCTATTTTGATTTTTGACCATCGAATCTTGTAGACGACGATGAGACGGAGCGAATGGTATTTTATTTGAAGTCCTAAGTCTATCCGTAGCCGTTCTAGGCTCAAAAATAGCGCATTTATTACCAGATAATCGACCAATTTTTAGGTTTATTGACCGCCGGCTCATAGACTGGTGGTCTATTCTGATTTTTGACCATCGAATCTTGTAGGCGATGATGAGACGGAGCGAATGGTATTTTATTTGACGTTCTAAATCTACCCGTAGCCGTTCTATGCTCAAAAACAGCGCATTTTTTACCAGATAATCGACCAATTTTTAGGTTTATTGACCACAGGCTCATAGTCCGTGGGTCTATTCTGACTTTTGACCATCGAATCTTGTAGACGATGATGAGACGGAGCGAACGGTACCTTTTTTGACGTTCTAAATCTACCCGTAGCCGTCCTAATCTAAAAAATAACGCATTTTTTACCAGATAATCGACCAATGTTTGGTGTTATTGATCGCAGACTCATAGTCCGTGGGTCTATTCTGATTTTTGACCATCGAATCTTATAGAGGACGATGAGGCGGAGCGAACGGAACCTTATTTGATGTTCTAGGTCTACCCGTAGACGTTCTACACTAAAAAATAACGCATTCATTACCAGTTAATCGACCAATTTTTAGGTTTATTGACCACAGGCTCATAGTCCGTGGGTCTATTCTAACTTTTAACCATCGAATCTTGCAGACGATGATGCGACGGACCGAATGGTAATTTATTTGACGTTCTAAATTTACGCGTAGCCGTTCTAGGCTCAAAAATAGCGCATTTATTACCAGATAATCGACCAATTTTTAGGTTTTTTGACCGCAGGCTCATAGTCCGTGGGTCATTCTAATTTTCGACCATCGAATCTTGTAGAGGACGATGAGGCGGAGCGAACGGTACCTTATTTGACATTCTAAGTCTATCCGTAGCCGTTTAAGGCTCAAAAATAACGCATTTATTACCAGATAATCGATCAATTTTTAGGTTTATTGACCGCAGGCTCATAGTCCGTAAGTCATTCTGATTTTTGACCATCGAATCTTGTAGAGGACGATGAGACGGAGCTAAAGGTACTTTATTTGACGTTCTAAATCTACCCGTAGCCGTTCTAGGCTCAAAAATAACGCATTAATTACCAGATAATCCACAAATTTTTAGCTTTTTGATCGCAGGTTCATAGTCCGTGGGTCTATTTTGATTTTTGACCATCGAATCTTGTAGACGACGACGAGACGGAGCGAATGGTACCTTACTTGACGTTCTAAGTCTACCCGTAGCCGTTCTAGGCTCAAAAATATCGCATTTATTACCAGATAATCGACCAATTTTTAGGTTTTTTGACCGCAGGCTCATATTCCGTGGGTCATTCTGATTCTCGACCATCGAATCTTGTAGAGGACGATGAGTCGGAGCGAGAGGTACCTTATTTGACGTTCTAAATCTACTTGTAGCCGTTCTAGGCTCAAAAATTTCGCATTAATTACCAGATAATCGACAAATTTTTAGGTTTTTTGATCGCCGGCTCATAGTCCGTGGGTCTATTTTGATTTTTGACCATCGAATCTTGTAGACGACGATGATACGGAGCAAATGGTACCTTATTTGAAGTTCTAAGTCTACCCGTAGCCGTTCTAGGCTCAAAAATAGCACATTTATTACCAGATAATCGACCAATTTTTAGGTTTATTGACCGCAGGCTCATAGTCCGTTAGTCATTCTAATTTTTGACCATCGAATCTTGTAGAGGACGATGAGGGGGAGCGAACGGTACCTTATTTGGCATACTAAGTCCACCCGTAGCCGTTCTAGGCTCAAAAATAACGCATTAATTACCAGATAATCGACAAATTTTAAGGTTTATTGACCGCAGGCTCATAGTCCGTGGGTCATTCTGATTTTTGACCATCGAATCTTGTAGAGGACGATGAGACGGAGCGAATGGTACCTTATTTGAAGTTCTAAGTCTACCCGTAACCGTTCTAGGCCCAAAAATAGCGCATTTGTTACAAGATAATCGACCAATTTTTAGGTTTTTTGACCGCAGGCTCATATTCCGTGGGTCATTCTGATTCTTGACCATCGAATCTTGTAGAGGACGATGGGACGGAGCGAAAGGTACCTTATTTGACGTTCTAAATCTACCCGTAGCCGTTATAGGCTCAAAAATAACGCATTAATTACCAGATAATCAACAAATTTTTAGGTTTTTTGATCGCAGGCTCATAGTCCGTGGGTCTATTCTGATTTTCGACCATCGAATCTTGTAGACGACGATGAGACGTAGCGAATGGTACCTTATTTGACGTTCTAAGTCTACCCGTAGCCGTTCTAGGTTCAAAAATAACGCATTAATTACCAGATAATCGACAAATTTTTAGGTTTTTTGATCGCAGGCTCATAGTCCGTGGGTCTATTCTGATTTTTGACCATCGAATCTTCTAGAGGACAATGAGACGGAGCGAAAGGTACCTTATTTGACGTTCTAAATCTACCCGTAGCCGTTCTAGGCTCAAAAATAACGCATTAATTACCAGATCATCGACAAATATTTAGCTTTTTGATCGCAGGCTCATAGTCCGTGGGTCTATTTTGATTTTTGACCATCGAATCTTGTAGACGACGATGAGACGGAGCGAACGCTACCTTATTTGATGTTCTAAATGTACCCGTAGCCGTTCTAGGCACAAAAATAACACATTCATTACCAGATAATCGACCAATTTTTAGGTTTTTTTAACGCAGGCTCATAATCCGTGGGTCATTCTGATTTTTGACCATCGAATCTTGTAGAGCACGATGAGGCGGAGCGAGCGGTACCTTATTTGACGTTTTAAGTCTACACGTAGCACTTCTAGGCTCAAAAATATCGCATTTATTACCAGATAATCGACCAATTTTTAGGTTTTTTGCCCGCAAGCTCATAGTCCGTGGGTCATTCTGCTTTTTGACCATCGAATCTTGTAGAGGACGATGAGACGGAGCGAATGGTACCTTATTTGAAGTTCTAAGTCTACCCGTAGCCGTTCTAGGCTCAAAAATAGCGCATTCATTACCAGATAATCGACCAATTTTTAGGTTTATTGACCACACGCTCATAGCCCGTGGGTCTATTCTGACTTTTGACCATCGACTCTTGTAGACGATGATGAGACGGAGCGAATGGCACATTATTTGACGTTCTAAATCTATTTGTAGCCGTTCTAGGCTCAAAAGTAGCGCTTTATTTACCAGATAATCGACCAATTTTGGGGGTTATTGATCGCAGGCTCATAGTCCGTGGGTCTGTTTTGATTTTTGACCATCGAGTCATGTAGACGACGATAAGGCGGAGCGAATGGTACCTTATTTGACGTTCTAAGTCTACCCGTAGCCGTTCTAGGATCGAAAATAGCGCATTTATTACCAGATAATCGACCAATTTTTAGGGTTATTGACCGCAGGCTCATAGTCCGTGGGTCTATTCTGATGTTTGACCATCCAATCTTATAGAGGACGATGAGACGGAGCGAACGGTACCTTATTTGATGTTCTAAGTCTACATGTAGCCGCTCTAGGCTAAAAAATAACGCATTAATTACCAGATAATCGACAAATCTTTAGGTTTTTTGATCGCAGGCTCATAGTCCGTGGGTCTATTCTGATTTTTGACCATCGAATCTTGTAGAGGACGATAAGGCGGAGCGATCGGTACCTTTTTTGACGTTCTAAATCTACCCGTAGCCGTTCTAGTCTCAAAAATACCGCATTTGTTACCAGATAATCGACCAATTTTTGGGGTTATTGATCGCAGACTCATAGTCCGTGGGTCTATTCTGATTTTTGACCATCGAATCTTATAGAGGACGATGAGACGGAGCAAACGGTACCTTATTTGATGTTCTAAGTCTACCCGTAGCCGTTCTACGCTCAAAAATAGCGCATTCATTAGCAGATAATCGACCAATTTTTAAATTTTTAGGTTTATTGACCACAGGCTCATAGTCCGTGGGTCTATTCTGACTTTTGACCATCGAATCTTGTAGACGATGATGAGACGGACAGAATGGTAATTTATTTGACGTTCTAAATTTACCCGTAGCCGTTCTAGGCTCAAAAAAATCTTTTTTTACCAGATAATCGACCAATTTTTGGGGTTACTGATTGCAGGCTCATAGTCTGTAGGTCTATTCTGATTTTTGACCATCGAATCTTGTAGACGACGATGAGACGGACAGAATGGTAATTTATTTGACGTTCTAAGTCTACCCGTAGCCGTTCTATGCTCAAAAATAGCGCATTTTTTACCAGATAATCGACCAATTTTTAGGTTTATTGACCACAGGCTCATAGTCCGTGGGTCTATTCTGACTTTTGACCGTCGAATCTTGTAGACGATGATGAGACGGAGCGAACGGTACCTTTTTTGACGTTCTAAATCTACCCGTAGCCGTCCTAGGCGCAAAAATAGCGCATTTTTTACCAGATAATCGATCATTTTTTAGGTTTATTGACCACAGGCTCATAGTCCGTGTGTCTATTCTGACTCTTGACCATCGAATCTTGTAGACGATGATGAGACGGAGCGAATGGTACTTTATTTGACGTTCTAAATCTACCCGTAGCCGTTCTAGGCTCAAAAGTAGCGCATTTTTTACCAGATAATCGACCAATTTTGGGGGTTATTGATCGCAGGCTCATAGTCTGTAGGTCTATTCTTATTTTTGACCACCGAATCTTATAGAGGACGATGAGACGGAGCGAACGGTACCTTATTTGATGTTGTAAGCCTACCCGTAGCCGCTCTAGGCTCAAAAATAACGCATTAATTACCAGATAATCGACAAATTTTTAGGTTTTTTTATCGCAGGCTCATAGTCCGTGAGTCTATTCTGATTTTTGACCATCGAATCCTGTAGGGGACGATGCGACGGAGCGAACGGTACCTTTTTTGACGTTCTAAATCTACCCGTAGCCGTCCTAATTTAAAAAATAACGCATTTTTTACCAGATTATCGACCAATGTTTGGTGATATTGATCGCAGACTCATAGTCCGTCGGTCTATTCTGATTTTTGACCATCGAATCTTATAGAGGACGATGAGGCGGAGCGAACGGAACCTTATTTGATGTTGTAAGTCTACCCGTAGACGTTCTACGCTCAAAAATAACGCTTTCATTACCAGTTAATCGACCAATTTTTAGGTTTATTGACCACAGGCTCATAGTCCGTGGGTCTATTCTAACTTTTGACCATCGAATCTTGCAGACGATGATGCGACGGACCGAATGGTAATTTATTTGACGTTCTAAATTTACCCGTAGCCGTTCTAGGCTCAAAAATAGCGCATTTTTTACCAGATAATCGACCAATTTTTGGGGTTATTGATCGCAGGCTCATAGTCCGTTGGTCTATTCTGATTTTTGACTACCGAATCGTATAGAGGACGATGTGACGGAGCGAACGGTACCTTATTTGATGTTCTAAGTATATACGTAGCCGTTCTAGGCTCAAAAATAGCGCATTTATTACCACATAATCGACGAATTTTTAGGTTTATTGACTGCAGGCTCATAGTCCGTGGGTATATTCTGACTTTTGACCATCGAATCTTGTAGAGGACGATGAGACGGAGCGAATGGTACCTTTTGTGACGTTCTAAATCTACCCGTAGCCGTTCTAGGCTCAAAATAGCGCATTTTTTACCAGATAATCGACCAATATTTAGGTTTATTGACCACAGGCTGATAGTCCGTGGGTTTATTCTGACTTTTGACCATCTCATCTTGTAGACGATGATGACACGGAGCGAATGGTACTATATTTGACGTTCTAACTCTACCCGCAGCCGTTCTAGGCTCAAAAGTAGCGCATTTTTTACCAGATAATCGACCAATTTTGGGGGTTATTGATCGCAGGCTCATAGTCCGTAGGTCTATTCTAATTTTTGACCATCGAATCTTGTAGAGGACGATGAGACGGACCGAATGGTAATTTATTTGACGTTCTAAATTTACGCGTAGCCGTTCTAGGCTCAAAAATAGCGCATTTATTACCAGATAATCGACCAATTTTTAGGTTTTTTGACCGCAGGCTCATAGTCCGTGGGTCATTCTAATTTTTGACCATCGAATCTTGTAGAGGACGATGAGGCGGAGCGAACGGTACCTTATTTGACATTCTAAGTCTATCCGTAGCCGTTTAAGGCTCAAAAATAACGCATTTATTACCAGATAATCGATCAATTTTTAGGTTTATTGACCGCAGGCTCATAGTCCGTAAGTCATTCTGATTTTTGACCATCGAATCTTGTAGAGGACGATGAGACGGAGCTAAAGGTACTTTATTTGACGTTCTAAATCTACCCGTAGCCGTTCTAGGCTCAAAAATAACGCATTAATTACCAGATAATCCACAAATTTTTAGCTTTTTGATCGCAGGTTCATAGTCCGTGGGTCTATTTTGATTTTTGACCATCGAATCTTGTAGACGACGACGAGACGGAGCGAATGGTACCTTACTTGACGTTCTAAGTCAACCCGTAGCCGTTCTAGGCTCAAAAATATCGCATTTATTACCAGATAATCGACCAATTTTTAGGTTTTTTGACCGCAGGCTCATATTCCGTGGGTCATTCTGATTCTCGACCATCGAATCTTGTAGAGGACGATGAGTCGGAGCGAGAGGTACCTTATTTGACGTTCTAAATCTACTTGTAGCCGTTCTAGGCTCAAAAATTACGCATTAATTACCAGATAATCGACAAATTTTTAGGTTTTTTGATCGCCGGCTCATAGTCCGTGGGTCTATTTTGATTTTTGACCATCGAATCTTGTAGACGACGATGATACGGAGCAAATGGTACCTTATTTGAAGTTCTAAGTCTACCCGTAGCCGTTCTAGGCTCAAAAATAGCACATTTATTACCAGATAATCGACCAATTTTTAGGTTTATTGACCGCAGGCTCATAGTCCGTTAGTCATTCTAATTTTTGACCATCGAATCTTGTAGAGGACGATGAGGGGGAGCGAACGGTACCTTATTTGGCATACTAAGTCCACCCGTAGCCGTTCTAGGCTCAAAAATAACGCATTAATTACCAGATAATCGACAAATTTTAAGGTTTATTGACCGCAGGCTCATAGTCCGTGGGTCATTCTGATTTTTGACCATCGAATCTTGTAGAGGACGATGAGACGGAGCGAATGGTACCTTATTTGAAGTTCTAAGTCTACCCGTAACCGTTCTAGGCCCAAAAATAGCGCATTTGTTACAAGATAATCGACCAATTTTTAGGTTTTTTGACCGCAGGCTCATATTCCGTGGGTCATTCTGATTCTTGACCATCGAATCTTGTAGAGGACGATGGGACGGAGCGAAAGGTACCTTATTTGACGTTCTAAATCTACCCGTAGCCGTTATAGGCTCAAAAATAACGCATTAATTACCAGATAATCAACAAATTTTTAGGTTTTTTGATCGCAGGCTCATAGTCCGTGGGTCTATTCTGATTTTCGACCATCGAATCTTGTAGACGACGATGAGACGTAGCGAATGGTACCTTATTTGACGTTCTAAGTCTACCCGTAGCCGTTCTAGGTTCAAAAATAACGCATTAATTACCAGATAATCGACAAATTTTTAGGTTTTTTGATCGCAGGCTCATAGTCCGTGGGTCTATTCTGATTTTTGACCATCGAATCTTCTAGAGGACAATGAGACGGAGCGAAAGGTACCTTATTTGACGTTCTAAATCTACCCGTAGCCGTTCTAGGCTCAAAAATAACGCATTAATTACCAGATCATCGACAAATATTTAGCTTTTTGATCGCAGGCTCATAGTCCGTGGGTCTATTTTGATTTTTGACCATCGAATCTTGTAGACGACGATGAGACGGAGCGAACGCTACCTTATTTGATGTTCTAAATGTACCCGTAGCCGTTCTAGGCACAAAAATAACACATTCATTACCAGATAATCGACCAATTTTTAGGTTTTTTTAACGCAGGCTCATAATCCGTGGGTCATTCTGATTTTTGACCATCGAATCTTGTAGAGCACGATGAGGCGGAGCGAGCGGTACCTTATTTGACGTTTTAAGTCTACACGTAGCACTTCTAGGCTCAAAAATATCGCATTTATTACCAGATAATCGACCAATTTTTAGGTTTTTTGCCCGCAAGCTCATAGTCCGTGGGTCATTCTGCTTTTTGACCATCGAATCTTGTAGAGGACGATGAGACGGAGCGAATGGTACCTTATTTGAAGTTCTAAGTCTACCCGTAGCCGTTCTAGGCTCAAAAATAGCGCATTCATTACCAGATAATCGACCAATTTTTAGGTTTATTGACCACACGCTCATAGCCCGTGGGTCTATTCTGACTTTTGACCATCGACTCTTGTAGACGATGATGAGACGGAGCGAATGGCACATTATTTGACGTTCTAAATCTATTTGTAGCCGTTCTAGGCTCAAAAGTAGCGCTTTATTTACCAGATAATCGACCAATTTTGGGGGTTATTGATCGCAGGCTCATAGTCCGTGGGTCTGTTTTGATTTTTGACCATCGAGTCATGTAGACGACGATAAGGCGGAGCGAATGGTACCTTATTTGACGTTCTAAGTCTACCCGTAGCCGTTCTAGGATCGAAAATAGCGCATTTATTACCAGATAATCGACCAATTTTTAGGGTTATTGACCGCAGGCTCATAGTCCGTGGGTCTATTCTGATGTTTGACCATCCAATCTTATAGAGGACGATGAGACGGAGCGAACGGTACCTTATTTGATGTTCTAAGTCTACATGTAGCCGCTCTAGGCTAAAAAATAACGCATTAATTACCAGATAATCGACAAATCTTTAGGTTTTTTGATCGCAGGCTCATAGTCCGTGGGTCTATTCTGATTTTTGACCATCGAATCTTGTAGAGGACGATAAGGCGGAGCGATCGGTACCTTTTTTGACGTTCTAAATCTACCCGTAGCCGTTCTAGTCTCAAAAATAGCGCATTTGTTACCAGATAATCGACCAATTTTTGGGGTTATTGATCGCAGACTCATAGTCCGTGGGTCTATTCTGATTTTTGACCATCGAATCTTATAGAGGACGATGAGACGGAGCAAACGGTACCTTATTTGATGTTCTAAGTCTACCCGTAGCCGTTCTACGCTCAAAAATAGCGCATTCATTAGCAGATAATCGACCAATTTTTAAATTTTTAGGTTTATTGACCACAGGCTCATAGTCCGTGGGTCTATTCTGACTTTTGACCATCGAATCTTGTAGACGATGATGAGACGGACAGAATGGTAATTTATTTGACGTTCTAAATTTACCCGTAGCCGTTCTAGGCTCAAAAAAATCTTTTTTTACCAGATAATCGACCAATTTTTGGGGTTACTGATTGCAGGCTCATAGTCTGTAGGTCTATTCTGATTTTTGACCATCGAATCTTGTAGACGACGATGAGACGGACAGAATGGTAATTTATTTGACGTTCTAAGTCTACCCGTAGCCGTTCTATGCTCAAAAATAGCGCATTTTTTACCAGATAATCGACCAATTTTTAGGTTTATTGACCACAGGCTCATAGTCCGTGGGTCTATTCTGACTTTTGACCGTCGAATCTTGTAGACGATGATGAGACGGAGCGAACGGTACCTTTTTTGACGTTCTAAATCTACCCGTAGCCGTCCTAGGCGCAAAAATAGCGCATTTTTTACCAGATAATCGACCATTTTTTAGGTTTATTGACCACAGGCTCATAGTCCGTGTGTCTATTCTGACTCTTGACCATCGAATCTTGTAGACGATGATGAGACGGAGCGAATGGTACTTTATTTGACGTTCTAAATCTACCCGTAGCCGTTCTAGGCTCAAAAGTAGCGCATTTTTTACCAGATAATCGACCAATTTTGGGGGTTATTGATCGCAGGCTCATAGTCTGTAGGTCTATTCTTATTTTTGACCACCGAATCTTATAGAGGACGATGAGACGGAGCGAACGGTACCTTATTTGATGTTGTAAGCCTACCCGTAGCCGCTCTAGGCTCAAAAATAACGCATTAATTACCAGATAATCGACAAATTTTTAGGTTTTTTTATCGCAGGCTCATAGTCCGTGAGTCTATTCTGATTTTTGACCATCGAATCCTGTAGGGGACGATGCGACGGAGCGAACGGTACCTTTTTTGACGTTCTAAATCTACCCGTAGCCGTCCTAATTTAAAAAATAACGCATTTTTTACCAGATTATCGACCAATGTTTGGTGATATTGATCGCAGACTCATAGTCCGTCGGTCTATTCTGAATTTTGACCATCGAATCTTATAGAGGACGATGAGGCGGAGCGAACGGAACCTTATTTGATGTTGTAAGTCTACCCGTAGACGTTCTACGCTCAAAAATAACGCTTTCATTACCAGTTAATCGACCAATTTTTAGGTTTATTGACCACAGGCTCATAGTCCGTGGGTCTATTCTAACTTTTGACCATCGAATCTTGCAGACGATGATGCGACGGACCGAATGGTAATTTATTTGACGTTCTAAATTTACCCGTAGCCGTTCTAGGCTCAAAAATAGCGCATTTTTTACCAGATAATCGACCAATTTTTGGGGTTATTGATCGCAGGCTCATAGTCCGTTGGTCTATTCTGATTTTTGACTACCGAATCGTATAGAGGACGATGTGACGGAGCGAACGGTACCTTATTTGATGTTCTAAGTATATACGTAGTTGTTCTAGGCTCAAAAATAGCGCATTTATTACCACATAATCGACGAATTTTTAGGTTTATTGACTGCAGGCTCATAGTCCGTGGGTATATTCTGACTTTTGACCATCGAATCTTGTAGAGGACGATGAGACGGAGCGAATGGTACCTTTTGTGACGTTCTAAATCTACCCGTAGCCGTTCTAGGCTCAAAATAGCGCATTTTTTACCAGATAATCGACCAATATTTAGGTTTATTGACCACAGGCTGATAGTCCGTGGGTTTATTCTGACTTTTGACCATCTCATCTTGTAGACGATGATGACACGGAGCGAATGGTACTATATTTGACGTTCTAACTCTACCCGCAGCCGTTCTAGGCTCAAAAGTAGCGCATTTTTTACCAGATAATCGACCAATTTTGGGGGTTATTGATCGCAGGCTCATAGTCCGTAGGTCTATTCTAATTTTTGACCACCGAATCTTATAGAGGACGATGAGACGGAGCGAATGGTACCTTATTTGAAGTTCTAAGTCTACCCGTAGCCGTTCTAGGCCCAAAAATAGCGCATTTGTTACAAGATAATCGACCAATTTTTAGGTTTGTTGACCGCAGGCTCATATTCCATGGGTCATTCTGTTTCTTGACCATCGACTCTTGTAGAGGACGATGGGACGGAGCGAAAGGTACCTTATTTGACGTTCTAAATCTACCCGTAGCCGTTCTAGGCGGCTCAAAAATATCGCAATAATTACCAGATAATCGACAAATTTTTAGGTTTTTTGATCGCCGGGTCATAGTCCGTGGGTCTATTTTGATTTTTGACCATCGAATCTTGTAGACGACGATGAGACGGAGCGAATGGTTTTTTATTTGAAGTTCTAAGTCTATCCGTAGCCGTTCTAGGCTCAAAAATAGCGCATTTATTACCAGATAATCGACCAATTTTTAGGTTTATTGACCGCCGGCTCATAGACTGGTGGTCTATTCTGATTTTCGACCATCGAATCTTGTAGACGATGATGAGACGGAGCGAATGGTATTTTATTTGACGTTCTAAATCTACCCGTAGCCGTTCTATGCTCAAAAATAGCGAATTTTTTACCAGATAATCGACCAATTTTTAGGTTTATTGACCACAGGCTCATAGTCCGTGGGTCTATTCTGACTTTTGACCATCGAATCTTGTAGACGATGATGAGACGGAGCGAACGGTACCTTTTTTGACGTTCTAAGTCTACATGTAGCCGCTCTAGGCTAAAAAATAACGCATTAATTACGAGATAATCGACAAATTTTTAGGTTTTTTGATCGCAGGCTCATAGTCCGTGGGTCTATTCTGATTTTTGACCATCGAATCTGGTAGAGGACGATAAGGCGGAGCGATCGGTACCTTTTTTGACGTTCTAAATCTACCCGTAGCCGTTCTAGTCTCAAAAATAACGCATTTTTTACCAGATAATCGACCAATTTTTGGGGTTATTGATCGCAGACTCATAGTCCGTGGGTCTATTCCGATTTTTGACCATCGAATCTTATAGAGGACGATGAGAGGGAGCGAACGGTACCTTATTTGATGTTCTAAGTCTACCGGTAGCCGTTCTACGCTCAAAAATAGCGCATTCATTACCAGATAATCGACCAATTTTTAGGTTTATTGACCACAGGCTCATAGTCCGTGAGTCTATTCTGACTTTTGACCATCGAATCTTCTAGACGATGATGAGACGGACAGAATGGAAATTTATTTGACGTTCTAAATTTACCCGTAGCCGTTCTAGGCTCAAAAAAACCTTTTTTTACCAGATAATCGACCAATTTTTGGGGTTATTGATCGCAGGCTCATAGTCCGTAGGTCTATTTTGATTTTTGACCACCGAATCTTATAGAGGACGATGAGACGGAGCGAACGGTACCTTATTTGATGTTTTAAGTCTACGCGTAGCCGTTCTAGGCTCAAAAATAGCGCATTTATTACCAGATAATCGACCAATTTTTACGTTTATTGACCACAGGCTCATAGTCCGTGGGTCTATTCTGACTTTTGACCATCGAATCTTGTAGACGATGATGAGACGGAGCGAACGGTACCTTTTTTGACGTTCTAAATCTACCCGTAGCCGTCCTAGGCTCAAAAATAGCGTATTTTTTACCAGACAATCGACCATTTTTTAGGTTTATTGACCACAGGCTCATAGTCCGTGGGTCTATTCTGACTTTTGACCATCGAATCTTGTAGACGATGATGAGACGGAGCGAATGGTACTTTATTTGACGTTCTAAATCTACCCGTAGCCGTTCTAGGCTCAAAAGTAGCGCATTTTTTACCAGATAATCGACCAATTTTGGTGGTTATTGATCGCAGGCTCATAGTCTGAAGGTCTATTCTGATTTTTGACCACCGAATCTTATAGGGGACGATAAGACGGAGCGAACGGTACCTTATCTAATGATCTAAGTCTACACGTAGCCGTTCTAGGCTCAAAAATAGCGCATTTATTACAAGATAATCGACCAATTTTTAGGTTTTTTGACCGCAGGCTCATATTCCGTGGGTCATTCTGATTCTTGACCATCGAATCTTGTAGAGGACGATGAGACGGAGCGAAAGGTACCTTATTTGACGTTCTAAATCTACCCGTAGCCGTTCTAGGCTCAAAAATAACGCATTAATTACCAGATCATCGACAAATATTTAGCTTTTTGATCGCAGGCTCATAGTCCGTGGGTCTATTTTGATTTTTGACCATCGAATCTTGTAGACGACGATGAGACGGAGCGAACTCTACCTTATTTGATGTTCTAAATGTACCCGTAGCCGTTCTAGGCACAAAAATAGCACATTCATTACCAGATAATCAACCAATTTTTAGGTTTTTTTCACGCAGGCTCATAGTCCGTGGGTCATTCTGATTTTTGACCATCGAATCTTGTAGAGCACGATGAGACGGAGCGTGCGGTACCTTATTTGACGTTTTAAGTCTACACGTAGCACTTCTAGGCTCAAAAATATCGCATTTATTACCAGATAATCGACCAATTTTTAGGTTTTTTGCCCGCAGGCTCATAGCCCGTGGGTCTATTCTGACTTTTGACCATCGACTCTTGTAGACGATGATGAGACGGAGCGAATGGCACTTTATTTGACGTTCTAAATCTATTCGTAGCCGTTCTAGGCTCAAAAGTAGCGCATTATTTACCAGATAATCGACCAATTTTGGGGGTTATTGATCGCAGGCTCATAGCCCGTGGGTCTGTTTTGATTTTTGACCATCGAATCATGTAGACGACGATAAGGCGGAGCGAATGGTACCTTATTTGACGTTCTAAGTCTACCCGTAGCCGTTCTACGCTCAAAAATAGCGCATTCATTAGCAGATAATCGACCAATTTTTAAATTTTTAGGTTTATTGACCACAGGCTCATAGTCCGTGGGTCTATTCTGACTTTTGACCATCGAATCTTGTAGACGATGATGAGACGGACAGAATGGTAATTTATTTGACGTTCTAAATTTACCCGTAGCCGTTCTAGGCTCAAAAAAATCTTTTTTTACCAGATAATCGACCAATTTTTGGGGTTACTGATTGCAGGCTCATAGTCTGTAGGTCTATTCTGATTTTTGACCATCGAATCTTGTAGACGACGATGAGGTGGAGCGAATGGTACCTTATTTGACGTTCTAAGTCTACCCGTAGCCGTTCTAGGCTCAAAAATAGCGCATTTATTACCAGATAATCGACCAATTTTTAGGTTTGTTGACCGCAGGCTCATAATCCGTGGGTCATTCTGATTCTCGACCATCGAATGTTGTAGAGGACGATGAGACGGAGCGAATGGTATTTTATTTGGCGTTCTAAATCTACCCGTAGCCGTTCTATGCTCAAAAATAGCGCATTTTTTACCAGATAATCGACCAATTTTTAGGTTTATTGACCACAGGCTCATAGTCCGTGGGTCTATTCTGACTTTTGACCGTCGAATCTTGTAGACGATGATGAGACGGAGCGAACGGTACCTCTTTTGACGTTCTAAATCTACCCGTAGCCGTTCTAGGCTCAAAAAAATCTTTTTTTACCAGATAATCGACCAATTTTTGGGGTTACTGATTGCAGGCTCATAGTCTGTAGGTCTATTCTGATTTTTGACCATCGAATCTTGTAGACGACGATGAGACGGACAGAATGGTAATTTATTTGACGTTCTAAGTCTACCCGTAGCCGTTCTATGCTCAAAAATAGCGCATTTTTTACCAGATAATCGACCAATTTTTAGGTTTATTGACCACAGGCTCATAGTCCGTGGGTCTATTCTGACTTTTGACCGTCGAATCTTGTAGACGATGATGAGACGGAGCGAACGGTACCTTTTTTGACGTTCTAAATCTACCCGTAGCCGTCCTAGGCGCAAAAATAGCGCATTTTTTACCAGATAATCGACCATTTTTTAGGTTTATTGACCACAGGCTCATAGTCCGTGTGTCTATTCTGACTCTTGACCATCGAATCTTGTAGACGATGATGAGACGGAGCGAATGGTACTTTATTTGACGTTCTAAATCTACCCGTAGCCGTTCTAGGCTCAAAAGTAGCGCATTTTTTACCAGATAATCGACCAATTTTGGGGGTTATTGATCGCAGGCTCATAGTCTGTAGGTCTATTCTTATTTTTGACCACCGAATCTTATAGAGGATGATGAGACGGAGCGAACGGTACCTTATTTGATGTTGTAAGCCTACCCGTAGCCGCTCTAGGCTCAAAAATAACGCATTAATTACCAGATAATCGACAAATTTTTAGGTTTTTTTATCGCAGGCTCATAGTCCGTGAGTCTATTCTGATTTTTGACCATCGAATCCTGTAGGGGACGATGCGACGGAGCGAACGGTACCTTTTTTGACGTTCTAAATCTACCCGTAGCCGTCCTAATTTAAAAAATAACGCATTTTTTACCAGATTATCGACCAATGTTTGGTGATATTGATCGCAGACTCATAGTCCGTCGGTCTATTCTAATTTTTGACCATCGAATCTTATAGAGGACGATGAGGCGGAGCGAACGGAACCTTATTTGATGTTGTAAGTCTACCCGTAGACGTTCTACGCTCAAAAATAACGCTTTCATTACCAGTTAATCGACCAATTTTTAGGTTTATTGACCACAGGCTCATAGTCCGTGGGTCTATTCTAACTTTTGACCATCGAATCTTGCAGACGATGATGCGACGGACCGAATGGTAATTTATTTGACGTTTTAAATTTACCCGTAGCCGTTCTAGGCTCAAAAATAGCGCATTTTTTACCAGATAATCGACCAATTTTTGGGGTTATTGATCGCAGGCTCATAGTCCGTTGGTCTATTCTGATTTTTGACTACCGAATCGTATAGAGGACGATGTGACGGAGCGAACGGTACCTTATTTGATGTTCTAAGTATATACGTAGCCGTTCTAGGCTCAAAAATAGCGCATTTATTACCACATAATCGACGAATTTTTAGGTTTATTGACTGCAGGCTCATAGTCCGTGGGTATATTCTGACTTTTGACCATCGAATCTTGTAGAGGACGATGAGACGGAGCGAATGGTACCTTTTGTGACGTTCTAAATCTACCCGTAGCCGTTCTAGGCTCAAAATAGCGCATTTTTTACCAGATAATCGACCAATATTTAGGTTTATTGACCACAGGCTGATAGTCCGTGGGTTTATTCTGACTTTTGACCATCTCATCTTGTAGACGATGATGACACGGAGCGAATGGTACTATATTTGACGTTCTAACTCTACCCGCAGCCGTTCTAGGCTCAAAAGTAGCGCATTTTTTACCAGATAATCGACCAATTTTGGGGGTTATTGATCGCAGGCTCATAGTCCGTAGGTCTATTCTAATTTTTGACCACCGAATCTTATAGAGGACGATGAGACGGAGCGAATGGTACCTTATTTGAAGTTCTAAGTCTACCCGTAGCCGTTCTAGGCCCAAAAATAGCGCATTTGTTACAAGATAATCGACCAATTTTTAGGTTTGTTGACCGCAGGCTCATATTCCATGGGTCATTCTGTTTCTTGACCATCGACTCTTGTAGAGGACGATGGGACGGAGCGAAAGGTACCTTATTTGACGTTCTAAATCTACCCGTAGCCGTTCTAGGCGGCTCAAAAATATCGCAATAATTACCAGATAATCGACAAATTTTTAGGTTTTTTGATCGCCGGGTCATAGTCCGTGGGTCTATTTTGATTTTTGACCATCGAATCTTGTAGACGACGATGAGACGGAGCGAATGGTTTTTTATTTGAAGTTCTAAGTCTATCCGTAGCCGTTCTAGGCTCAAAAATAGCGCATTTATTACCAGATAATCGACCAATTTTTAGGTTTATTGACCGCCGGCTCATAGACTGGTGGTCTATTCTGATTTTCGACCATCGAATCTTGTAGACGATGATGAGACGGAGCGAATGGTATTTTATTTGACGTTCTAAATCTACCCGTAGCCGTTCTATGCTCAAAAATAGCGAATTTTTTACCAGATAATCGACCAATTTTTAGGTTTATTGACCACAGGCTCATAGTCCGTGGGTCTATTCTGACTTTTGACCATCGAATCTTGTAGACGATGATGAGACGGAGCGAACGGTACCTTTTTTGACGTTCTAAGTCTACATGTAGCCGCTCTAGGCTAAAAAATAACGCATTAATTACGAGATAATCGACAAATTTTTAGGTTTTTTGATCGCAGGCTCATAGTCCGTGGGTCTATTCTGATTTTTGACCATCGAATCTGGTAGAGGACGATAAGGCGGAGCGATCGGTACCTTTTTTGACGTTCTAAATCTACCCGTAGCCGTTCTAGTCTCAAAAATAACGCATTTTTTACCAGATAATCGACCAATTTTTGGGGTTATTGATCGCAGACTCATAGTCCGTGGGTCTATTCCGATTTTTGACCATCGAATCTTATAGAGGACGATGAGAGGGAGCGAACGGTACCTTATTTGATGTTCTAAGTCTACCGGTAGCCGTTCTACGCTCAAAAATAGCGCATTCATTACCAGATAATCGACCAATTTTTAGGTTTATTGACCACAGGCTCATAGTCCGTGAGTCTATTCTGACTTTTGACCATCGAATCTTCTAGACGATGATGAGACGGACAGAATGGAAATTTATTTGACGTTCTAAATTTACCCGTAGCCGTTCTAGGCTCAAAAAAACCTTTTTTTACCAGATAATCGACCAATTTTTGGGGTTATTGATCGCAGGCTCATAGTCCGTAGGTCTATTTTGATTTTTGACCACCGAATCTTATAGAGGACGATGAGACGGAGCGAACGGTACCTTATTTGATGTTTTAAGTCTACGCGTAGCCGTTCTAGGCTCAAAAATAGCGCATTTATTACCAGATAATCGACCAATTTTTAGGTTTATTGACCACAGGCTCATAGTCCGTGGGTCTATTCTGACTTTTGACCATCGAATCTTGTAGACGATGATGAGACGGAGCGAACGGTACCTTTTTTGACGTTCTAAATCTACCCGTAGCCGTCCTAGGCTCAAAAATAGCGAATTTTTTACCAGACAATCGACCATTTTTTAGGTTTATTGACCACAGGCTCATAGTCCGTGGGTCTATTCTGACTTTTGACCATCGAATCTTGTAGACGATGATGAGACGGAGCGAATGGTACTTTATTTGACGTTCTAAATCTACCCGTAGCCGTTCTAGGCTCAAAAGTAGCGCATTTTTTACCAGATAATCGACCAATTTTGGTGGTTATTGATCGCAGGCTCATAGTCTGAAGGTCTATTCTGATTTTTGACCACCGAATCTTATAGGGGACGATAAGACGGAGCGAACGGTACCTTATCTAATGATCTAAGTCTACACGTAGCCGTTCTAGGCTCAAAAATAGCGCATTTATTACAAGATAATCGACCAATTTTTAGGTTTTTTGACCGCAGGCTCATATTCCGTGGGTCATTCTGATTCTTGACCATCGAATCTTGTAGAGGACGATGAGACGGAGCGAAAGGTACCTTATTTGACGTTTTAAATCTACCCGTAGCCGTTCTAGGCTCAAAAATAACGCATTAATTACCAGATCATCGACAAATATTTACCTTTTTGATCGCAGGCTCATAGTCCGTGGGTCTATTTTGATTTTTGACCATCGAATCTTGTAGACGACGATGAGACGGAGCGAACTCTACCTTATTTGATGTTCTAAATGTACCCGTAGCCGTTCTAGGCACAAAAATAGCACATTCATTACCAGATAATCAACCAATTTTTAGGTTTTTTTCACGCAGGCTCATAGTCCGTGGGTCATTCTGATTTTTGACCATCGAATCTTGTAGAGCACGATGAGACGGAGCGTGCGGTACCTTATTTGACGTTTTAAGTCTACACGTAGCACTTCTAGGCTCAAAAGTAGCGCATTATTTACCAGATAATCGACCAATTTTGGGGGTTATTGATCGCAGGCTCATAGTCCGTGGGTCTGTTTTGATTTTTGACCATCGAATCATGTAGACGACGATAAGGCGGAGCGAATGGTACCTTATTTGACGTTCTAAGTCTACCCGTAGCCGTTCTACGCTCAAAAATAGCGCATTCATTAGCAGATAATCGGCCAATTTTTAAATTTTTAGGTTTATTGACCACAGGCTCATAGTCCGTGGGTCTATTCTGACTTTTGACCATCGAATCTTGTAGACGATGATGAGACGGACAGAATGGTAATTTATTTGACGTTCTAAATTTACCCGTAGCCGTTCTAGGCTCAAAAAAATCTTTTATTACCAGATAATCGACCAATTTTTGGGGTTACTGATTGCAGGCTCATAGTCTGTAGGTCTATTCTGATTTTTGACCATCGAATCTTGTAGACGACGATGAGGTGGAGCGAATGGTACCTTATTTGACGTTCTAAGTCTACCCGTAGCCGTTCTAGGCTCAAAAATAGCGCATTTATTACCAGATAATCGACCAATTTTTAGGTTTGTTGACCGCAGGCTCATAATACGTGGGTCATTCTGATTCTCGACCATCGAATGTTGTAGAGGACGATGAGACGGAGCGAATGGTATTTTATTTGGCGTTCTAAATCTACCCGTAGCCGTTCTATGCTCAAAAATAGCGCATTTTTACCAGATAATCGACCAATTTTTAGGTTTATTGACCACAGGCTCATAGTCCGTGGGTCTATTCTGACTTTTGACCGTCGAATCTTGTAGACGATGATGAGACGGAGCGAACGGTACCTCTTTTGACGTTCTAAATCTACCCGTAGCCGTCCTAGGCGCAAAAATAACGCATTTTTTACCAGATAATCGACCATTTTTTAGGTATATTGACCACAGGCTCATAGTCCGTGTGTCTATTCTGACTCTTGACCATCGAATCTTGTAGACGATGATGAGACGGAGCGAATGGTACTTTATTTGACGTTCTAAATCTACCCGTAGCCGTTCTAGGCTCAAAAGTAGCGCATTTTTTACCAGATAATCGACCAATTTTGGGAGTTATTGATCGCAGGCTCATAGTCTGTAGGTCTATTCTTATTTTTGACCACCGAATCTTATAGAGGACGATGGAACGGAGCGAACGGTACCTTATTTGATGTTGTAAGCCTACCCGTAGCCGCTCTAGGCTCAAAAATAACGCATTAATTACCAGATAATCGACAAATTTTTAGGTTTTTTTATCGCAGGCTCATAGTCCGTGAGCCTATTCTGATTTTTGACCATCGAATCCTGTAGGGGACGATGCGACGGAGCGAACGGTACCTTTTTTGACGTTCTAAATCTACCCGTAGCCGTCCTAATCTAAAAAATAACGCATTTTTTACCAGATAATCGACCAATGTTTGGTGTTATTGATCGCAGACTCATAGTCCGTCGGTCTATTCTGATTTTTGACCATCGAATCTTATAGAGGACGATGAGGCGGAGCGAACGGAATCTTATTTGATGTTCTAAGTCTACCCGTAGACGTTCTACGCTCAAAAATAACGCTTTCATTACCAGTTAATCGACCAATTTTTAGGTTTATTGACCACAGGCTCATAGTCCGTGGGTCTATTCTAACTTTTGACCATCGAATCTTGCAGACGATGATGCGACGGACCGAATGGTAATTTATTTGACTTTCTAAATTTACCCGTAGCCGTTCTACGCTCAAAAATAGCGCATTGTTTACCAGATAATCGACCAATTTTTGGGGTTATTGATCGCAGGCTCATAGTCCGTTGGTCTATTCTGATTTTTGACTATTGAATCGTATAGAGGACGATGTGACGGAGCGAACGGTACCTTATTTGATGTTCTAAGTATATACGTAGCCGTTCTAGGCTCAAAAATAGCGCATTTATTACCACATAATCGACGAATTTTGAGGTTTATTGACCGCAGGCTCATAGTCCGTGGGTGTATTCTGACTTTTGACCATCGAATCTTGTAGAGGACGATGAGACGGAGCGAATGGTATTTTTTTTGACGTTCTAAATCTACCCGTAGCCGTTCTAGGCTCAAAATAGCGCATTTTTTACCAGATAATCGACCAATATTTAGGCTTATTGACCACAGGCTGATAGTCAGTGGGTTTATTCTGACTTTTGACCATCTCATCTTGTAGACGTTGATGACACGGAGCGAATGGTACTATATTTCACGTTCTAACTCTACCCGCAGCCGTTCTAGGCTCAAAAGTAGCGCATTATTTACCAGATAATCGACCAATTTTGGGGGTTATTGATCGCAGGCTCATAGTCCGTAGGTCTATTCTAATTTTTGAAAACCGAATCTTATAGAGGACGATGAGACGGAGCGAACGGTACCTTATTTGATGTTCTAAGTCTACACGTAGCCGTTCTAGGCTCAAAAATAGCGCATTTATTACAAGATAATCGACCAATTTTTAGGTTTTTTGACTGCAGGCTCATATTCCGTGGGTCATTCTGATTCTCGACCATCGAATCTTGTAGAGGACGATGAGTCGGAGCGAGAGGTACCTTATTTGACGTTCTAAATCTACTTGTAGCCGTTCTAGGCTCAAAAATATCGCATTAATTACCAGATAATCGACAAATGTTTAGGTTTTTTGATCGCCGGCTCATAGTCCGTGGGTCTATTTTGATTTTTGACCATCGAATCTTGTAGACGACGATGAGACGGAGCAAATGGTACCTTATTTGAAGTTCTAAGTCTACCCGTAGCCTTTCCTTAGCTCAAAAATAGCACATTTATTACCAGATAATCGACCAATTTTTAGGTTTATTGACCGCAGGCTCATAGTCCGTTGGTCATTCTGATTTTTGACCATCGACTCTTGTAGAGGACGATGGGACGGAGCGAAAGGTACCTTATTTGACGTTCTAAATCTACCCGTAGCCGTTCTAGGCTCAAAAATAACGCATTAATTACCAGATAATCGACAAATCTTTAGGTTTTTTGATCGCAGGCTCATAGTCCGTGGGTCTATTATGATTTTTGACCATCGAATCTTGTAGAGGACGATAAGGCGGAGCGATCGGTACCTTTTTTGACGTTCTAAATCTACCCGTAGCCGTTCTACTCTCAAAAATAGCGCATTTTTTACCAGATAATCGACCAATTTTTGGGGTTATTGATCGCAGACTCATAGTCCGTGGGTCTATTCTGATTTTTGACCATCGAATCTTCTAGAGGACAATGAGACTGAGCGAACGGTACCTTATTTGATGTTCTAAGTCTACCCGTAGCCGTTCTACGCTCAAAAATAGCGCATTCATTAGCAGATAATCGACCAATTTTTAGGTTTATTGACCACAGGCTCATAGTCCGTGGGTCTATTCTGACTTTTGACCATCGAATCTTGTAGACGATGATGAGACGGACAGAATGGTACTTTATTTGACGTTCTAAATTTACCCGTAGCCGTTCTAGGCTCAAAAAAATCTTTTTTTACCAGATAATCGACCAATTTTTGGGGTTATTGATTGCAGGCTCATATTCCGTAGGTCTATTCTGATTTTTGACCATCGAATCTTGTAGACGACGATGAGGTGGAGCGAATGGTACCTTATTTGACGTTCTAAGTCTACCCGTAGCCGTTCTAGGCTAAAAATAGCGCATTTATTACCAGATAATCGACCAATTTTTAGGTTTGTTGACCGCAGGCTCATATTCCGTGGGTCATTCTGATTCTCGACCATTGAATCTTGTAGAGGACGATGAGTCGGAGCGAGAGGTACCTTATTTGACGTTCTAAATCTACTTGTAGCCGTTCTGGGCTCAAAAATATCGCAATAATTACCAGATAATCGACAAATTTTTAGGTTTTTTGATCGCCGGGTCATAGTCCGTGGGTCTATTTTGATTTTTGACCATCGAATCTTGTAGACGACGATGAGACGGAGCGAATGGTATTTTATTTGAAGTTCTAAGTCTATCCGTAGCCGTTCTAGGCTCAAAAATAGCGCATTTATTACCAGATAATCGACCAATTTTTAGGTTTATTGACCGCCGGCTCATAGACTGGTGGTCTATTCTGATTTTTGACCATCGAATCTTGTAGGCGATGATGAGACGGAGCGAATGGTATTTTATTTGACGTTCTAAATCTACCCGTAGCCGTTCTATGCTCAAAAATAGCGCATTTTTTACCAGATAATCGACCAATTTTTAGGTTTATTGACCACAGGCTCATAGTCCGTGGGTCTATTCTGACTTTTGACCATCGAATCTTGTAGACGATGATGAGACGGAGCGAACGGTACCTTTTTTGACGTTCTAAATCTACCCGTAGCCGTCCTAATCTAAAAAATAACGCATTTTTTACCAGATAATCGACCAATGTTTGGTGTTATTGATCGCAGACTCATAGTCCGTGGGTCTATTCTGATTTTTGACCATCGAATCTTATAGAGGACGATGAGTCGGAGCGAACGGAACCTTATTTGATGTTCTAAGTCTACCCGTAGACGTTCTACGCTAAAAAATAACGCATTCATTACCAGTTAATCGACCAATTTTTAGGTTTATTGACCACAGGCTCATAGTCCGTGGGTCTATTCTAACTTTTGACCATCGAATCTTGCAGACGATGATGCGACGGACCGAATGGTAATTTATTTGACGTTCTAAATTTACGCGTAGCCGTTCTAGGCTCAAAAATAGCGCATTTATTACCAGATAATCGACCAATTTTTAGGTTTTTTGACCGCAGGCTCATAGTCCGTGGGTCATTCTAATTTTTGACCATCGAATCTTGTAGAGGACGATGAGGCGGAGCGAACGGTACCTTATTTGACATTCTAAGTCTATCCGTAGCCGTTTTAGGCTCAAAAATAACGCATTTATTACCAGATAATCGATCAATTTTTAGGTTTATTGACCGCAGGCTCATAGTCCGTAAGTCATTCTGATTTTTGACCATCGAATCTTGTAGAGGACGATGAGACGGAGCTAAAGGTACTTTATTTGACGTTCTAAATCTACCCGTAGCCGTTCTAGGCTCAAAAACAACGCATTAATTACCAGATAATCCACAAATTTTTAGCTTTTTGATCGCAGGTTCATAGTCCGTGGGTCTATTTTGATTTTTGACCATCGAATCTTGTAGACGACGACGAGACGGAGCGAATGGTACCTTACTTGACGTTCTAAGTCTACCCGTAGCCGTTCTAGGCTCAAAAATAGCGCATTTATTACCAGATAATCGACCAATTTTTAGGTTTTTTGACCGCAGGCTCATATTCCGTGGGTCATTCTGATTCTCGACCATCGAATCTTGTAGAGGACGATGAGTCGGAGCGAGAGGTACCTTATTTGACGTTCTAAATCTACTTGTAGCCGTTCTAGGCTCAAAAATTACGCATTAATTACCAGATAATCGACAAATTTTTAGGTTTTTTGATCGCCGGCTCATAGTCCGTGGGTCTATTTTGATTTTTGACCATCGAATCTTGTAGAGGACGATGAGACGGAGCAAATGGTACCTTATTTGAAGTTCTAAGTCTACCCGTAGCCGTTCTAGGCTCAAAAATAACGCATTAATTACCAGATCATCGACAAATATTTAGCTTTTTGATCGCAGGCTCATAGTCCGTGGGTCTATTTTGATTTTTGACCATCGAATCTTGTAGACGACGATGAGACGGAGCGAACGCTACCTTATTTGATGTTCTAAATGTACCCGTAGCCGTTCTAGGCACAAAAATAGCACATTCATTACCAGATAATCGACCAATTTTTAGGTTTTTTTAACGCAGGCTCATAATCCGTGGGTCATTCTGATTTTTGACCATCGAATCTTGTAGAGCACGATGAGGCGGAGCGAGCGGTACCTTATTTGACGTTTTAAGTCTACACGTAGCACTTCTAGGCTCAAAAATATCGCATTTATTACCAGATAATCGACCAATTTTTAGGTTTGTTGCCCGCAAGCTCATAGTCCGTGGGTCATTCTGCTTTTTGACCATCGAATCTTGTAGAGGACGATGAGACGGAGCGAATGGTACCTTATTTGAAGTTCTAAGTCTACCCGTAGCCGTTCTAGGCTCAAAAATAGCGCATTCATTACCAGATAATCGACCAATTTTTAGGTTTATTGACCACACGCTCATAGCCCGTGGGTCTATTCTGACTTTTGACCATCGACTCTTGTAGACGATGATGAGACGGAGCGAATGGCACATTATTTGACGTTCTAAATCTATTTGTAGCCGTTCTAGGCTCAAAAGTAGCGCATTATTTACCAGATAATCGACCAATTTTGGGGGTTATTGATCGCAGGCTCATAGTCCGTGGGTCTGTTTTGATTTTTGACCATCGAGTCATGTAGACGACGATAAGGCGGAGCGAATGGTACCTTATTTGACGTTCTAAGTCTACCCGTAGCCGTTCTAGGATCGAAAATAGCGCATTTATTACCAGATAATCGACCAATTTTTAGGGTTATTGACCGCAGGCTCATAGTCCGTGGGTCTATTCTGATGTTTGACCATCCAATCTTATAGAGGACGATGAGACGGAGCGAACGGTACCTTATTTGATGTTCTAAGTCTACATGTAGCCGCTCTAGGCTAAAAAATAACGCATTAATTACCAGATAATCGACAAATCTTTAGGTTTTTTGATCGCAGGCTCATAGTCCGTGGGTCTATTCTGATTTTTGACCATCGAATCTTGTAGAGGACGATAAGGCGGAGCGATCGGTACCTTTTTTGACGTTCTAAATCTACCCGTAGCCGTTCTAGTCTCAAAAATAGCGCATTTTTTACCAGATAATCGACCAATTTTTGGGGTTATTGATCGCAGACTCATAGTCCGTGGGTCTATTCTGATTTTTGAACATCGAATCTTATAGAGGACGATGAGACGGAGCAAACGGTACCTTATTTGATGTTCTAAGTCTACCCGTAGCCGTTCTACGCTCAAAAATAGCGCATTCATTAGCAGATAATCGACCAATTTTTAAATTTTTAGGTTTATTGACCACAGGCTCATAGTCCGTGGGTCTATTCTGACTTTTGACCATCGAATCTTGTAGACGATGATGAGACGGACAGAATGGTAATTTATTTGACGTTCTAAATTTACCCGTAGCCGTTCTAGGCTCAAAAAAATCTTTTTTTACCAGATAATCGACCAATTTTTGGGGTTACTGATTGCAGGCTCATAGTCTGTAGGTCTATTCTGATTTTTGACCATCGAATCTTGTAGACGACGATGAGACGGACAGAATGGTAATTTATTTGACGTTCTAAGTCTACCCGTAGCCGTTCTATGCTCAAAAATAGCGCATTTTTTACCAGATAATCGACCAATTTTTAGGTTTATTGACCACAGGCTCATAGTCCGTGGGTCTATTCTGACTTTTGACCGTCGAATCTTGTAGACGATGATGAGACGGAGCGAACGGTACCTTTTTTGACGTTCTAAATTTACCCGTAGCCGTCCTAGGCGCAAAAATAGCGCATTCTTTTACCAGATAATCGACCATTTTTTAGGTTTATTGACCACAGGCTCATAGTCCGTGTGTCTATTCTGACTCTTGACCATCGAATCTTGTAGACGATGATGAGACGGAGCGAATGGTACTTTATTTGACGTTCTAAATCTACCCGTAGCCGTTCTAGGCTCAAAAGTAGCGCATTTTTTACCAGATAATCGACCAATTTTGGGGGTTATTGATCGCAGGCTCATAGTCTGTAGGTCTATTCTTATTTTTGACCACCGAATCTTATAGAGGACGATGAGACGGAGCGAACGGTACCTTATTTGATGTTGTAAGCCTACCCGTAGCCGCTCTAGGCTCAAAAATAACGCATTAATTACCAGATAATCGACAAATTTTTAGGTTTTTTTATCGCAGGCTCATAGTCCGTGAGTCTATTCTGATTTTTGACCATCGAATCCTGTAGGGGACGATGCGACGGAGCGAACGGTACCTTTTTTGACGTTCTAAATCTACCCGTAGCCGTCCTAATTTAAAAAATAACGCATTTTTTACCAGATAATCGACCAATGTTTGGTGTTATTGATCGCAGACTCATAGTCCGTCGGTCTATTCTGATTTTTGACCATCGAATCTTATAGAGGACGATGAGGCGGAGCGAACGGAACCTTATTTGATGTTGTAAGTTTACCCGTAGACGTTCTACGCTCAAAAATAACGCTTTCATTACCAGTTACGCGACCAATTTTTAGGTTTATTGACCACAGGCTCATAGTCCGTGGGTCTATTCTAACTTTTGACCATCGAATCTTGCAGACGATGATGCGACGGACCGAATGGTAATTTATTTGACGTTCTAAATTTACCCGTAGCCGTTCTAGGCTCAAAAATAGCGCATTTTTTAACAGATAATCGACCAATTTTTGGGGTTATTGATCGCAGGCTCATAGTCCGTTGGTCTATTCTGATTTTTGACTACCGAATCGTATAGAGGACGATGTGACGGAGCGAACGGTACCTTATTTGATGTTCTAAGTATATACGTAGCCGTTCTAGGCTCAAAAATAGCGCATTTATTACCACATAATCGACGAATTTTTAGGTTTATTGACTGCAGGCTCATAGTCCGTGGGTATATTCTGACTTTTGACCATCGAATCTTGTAGAGGACGATGAGACGGAGCGAATGGTACCTTTTGTGACGTTCTAAATCTACCCGTAGCCGTTCTAGGCTCAAAATAGCGCATTTTTTACCAGATAATCGACCAATATTTAGGTTTATTGACCACAGGCTGATAGTCCGTGGGTTTATTCTGACTTTTGACCATCTCATCTTGTAGACGATGATGACACGGAGCGAATGGTACTATATTTGACGTTCTAACTCTACCCGCAGCCGTTCTAGGCTCAAAAGTAGCGCATTTTTTACCAGATAATCGACCAATTTTGGGGGTTATTGATCGCAGGCTCATAGTCCGTAGGTCTATTCTAATTTTTGACCACCGAATCTTATAGAGGACGATGAGACGGAGCGAATGGTACCTTATTTGAAGTTCTAAGTCTACCCGTAGCCGTTCTAGGCCCAAAAATAGCGCATTTGTTACAAGATAATCGACCAATTTTTAGGTTTGTTGACCGCAGGCTCATATTCCATGGGTCATTCTGTTTCTTGACCATCGACTCTTGTAGAGGACGATGGGACGGAGCGAAAGGTACCTTATTTGACGTTCTAAATCTACCCGTAGCCGTTCTAGGCGGCTCAAATATATCGCAATAATTACCAGATAATCGACAAATTTTTAGGTTTTTTGATCGCCGGGTCATAGTCCGTGGGTCTATTTTGATTTTTGACCATCGAATCTTGTAGACGACGATGAGACGGAGCGAATGGTTTTTTATTTGAAGTTCTAAGTCTATCCGTAGCCGTTCTAGGCTCAAAAATAGCGCATTTATTACCAGATAATCGACCAATTTTTAGGTTTATTGACCGCCGGCTCATAGACTGGTGGTCTATTCTGATTTTTGACCATCGAATCTTATAGAGGACGATGAGAGGGAGCGAACGGTACCTTATTTGATGTTCTAAGTCTACCGGTAGCCGTTCTACGCTCAAAAATAGCGCATTCATTACCAGATAATCGACCAATTTTTAGGTTTATTGACCACAGGCTCATAGTCCGTGAGTCTATTCTGACTTTTGACCATCGAATCTTCTAGACGATGATGAGACGGACAGAATGGTAATTTATTTGACGTTCTAAATTTACCCGTAGCCGTTCTAGGCTCAAAAAAACCTTTTTTTACCAGATAATCGACCAATTTTTGGGGTTATTGATCGCAGGCTCATAGTCCGTAGGTCTATTTTGATTTTTGACCACCGAATCTTATAGAGGACGATGAGACGGAGCGAACGGTACCTTATTTGATGTTTTAAGTCTACACGTAGCCGTTCTAGGCTCAAAAATAGCGCATTTATTACCAGATAATCGACCAATTTTTAGGTTTATTGACCACAGGCTCATAGTCCGTGGGTCTATTCTGACTTTTGACCATCGAATCTTGTAGACGATGATGAGGCGGAGCGAACGGTACCTTTTTTGACGTTCTAAATCTACCCGTAGCCGTCCTAGGCTCAAAAATAATGTATTTTTTACCAGATAATCGACCATTTTTTAGGTTTATTGACCACAGGCTCATAGTCCGTGGGTCTATTCTGACTTTTGACCATCGAATCTTGTAGACGATGATGAGACGGAGCGAATGGTACTTTATTTGACGTTCTAAATCTACCCGTAGCCGTTCTAGGCTCAATAGTAGCGCATTTTTTACCAGATAATCGACCAATTTTGGGGGTTATTGATCGCAGGCTCATAGTCTGAAGGTCTATTCTGATTTTTGACCACCGAATCTTATAGGGGACGATAAGACGGAGCGAACGGTACCTTATTTAATGTTCTAAGTCTACACGTAGCCGTTCTAGGCTCAAAAATAGCGCATTTATTACAAGATAATCGACCAATTTTTAGGTTTATTGACCACAGGCTCATAGTCCGTGAGTCTATTCTGACTTTTGACCATCGAATCTTGTAGACGATGATGAGACGGACAGAATGGTAATTTATTTGACGTTCTAAATTTACCCGTAGCCGTTCTAGGCTCAAAAAAATCTTTTTTTACCAGATAATCGACCAATTTTTGTGGTTATTGATTGCAGGCTCATATTCCGTAGGTCTATTCTGATTTTTGACCATCGAATCTTGTAGACGACGATGAGGTGGAGCGAATGGTACCTTATTTGACGTTCTAAGTCTACCCGTAGCCGTTCTAGGCTCAAAAATAGCGCATTTATTACCAGATAATCGACCAATTTTTAGGTTTGTTGACCGCAGGCTCATATTCCGTGGGTCATTCTGATTCTCGACCATTGAATCTTGTAGAGGACGATGAGTCGGAGCGAGAGGTACCTTATTTGACGTTTTAAATCTACTTGTAGCCGTTCTGGGCTCAAAAATATCGCAATAATTACTAGATAATCGACAAATTTTTAGGTTTTTTGATCGCCGGGTCATAGTCCGTGGGTCTATTTTGATTTTTGACCATCGAATCTTGTAGACGACGATGAGACGGAGCGAATGGTATTTTATTTGAAGTTCTAAGTCTATCCGTAGCCGTTCTAGGCTCAAAAATAACGCATTTATTACCAGATAATCGACCAATTTTTAGGTTTATTGACCGCCGGCTCATAGACTGGTGGTCTATTCTAATTTTTGACCATCGAATCTTGTAGGCGACGATGAGACGGAGCGAATGGTATTTTATTTGACGTTCTAAATCTACCCTTAGCCGTTCTATGCTCAAAAATAGCGCATTTTTTACCAGATAATCGACCAATGTTTGGTGTTATTGATCGCAGACTCATAGTCCGTGGGTCTATTCTGATTTTTGACCATCGAATCTTATAGAGGACGATGAGGCGGAGCGAACGGAACCTTATTTGATGTTCTAAGTCTACCCGTAGACGTTCTACGCTAAAAAATAACGCATTCATTACCAGTTAATCGACCAATTTTTAGGTTTATTGACCACAGGCTCATAGTCCGTGGGTCTATTCTAACTTTTGACCATCGAATCTTGCAGACGATGATGCGGCGGACCGAATGGTAATTTATTTGACGTTCTAAATTTACGCGTAGCCGTTCTAGGCTCAAAAATATCGCATTTATTACCAGATAATCGACCAATTTTTAGGTTTTTTGACCGCAGGCTCATAGTCCGTGGGTCATTCTAATTTTTGACCATCGAATCTTGTAGAGGACGATGAGGCGGAGCGAACGGTACCTTATTTGACATTCTAAGTCTACCCGTAGCCGTTTTAGGCTCAAAAATAACGCATTTATTACCAGATAATCGATCAATTTTTAGGTTTATTGACCGCAGGCTCATAGTCCGTGGGTCATTCTGATTTTTGACCATCGAATCTTGTAGAGGACGATGAGACGGAGCTAAAGGTACTTTATTTGACGTTCTAAATCTACCCGTAGCCGTTCTAGGCTCAAAAATAACGCATTAATTACCAGATAATCCACAAATTTTTAGCTTTTTGATCGCAGGTTCATAGTCCGTGGGTCTATTTTGATTTTTGACCATCGAATCTTGTAGACGACGACGAGACGGAGCGAATGGTACCTTACTTGACGTTCTAAGTCTACCCGTAGCCGTTCGAGGCTCAAAAATAGCGCATTTATTACCAGATAATCGACCAATTTTTAGGTTTTTTGACCGCAGGCTCATATTCCGTGGGTCATTCTGATTCTCGACCATCGAATCTTGTAGAGGACGATGAGTCGGAGCGAGAGGTACCTTATTTGACGTTCTAAATCTACTTGTAGCCGTTCTAGGCTCAAAAATTACGCATTAATTACCAGATAATCGACAAATTTTTAGGTTTTTTGATCGCCGGCTCATAGTCCGTGGGTCTATTCTGATGTTTGACCATCCAATCTTATAGAGGACGATGAGATGGAGCGAACGGTACCTTATTTGATGTTCTAAGTCTACATGTAGCCGCTCTAGGCTAAAAAATAACGCATTAATTACCAGATAATCGACAAATCTTTAGGTTTTTTGATCGCAGGCTCATAGTCCGTGGGTCTATTCTGATTTTTGACCATCGAATCTTGTAGAGGACGATAAGGCGGAGCGGTCGGTACCTTTTTTGACGTTCTAAATCTACCCGTAGCCGTTCTAGTCTCAAAAATAGCGCATTTTTTACCAGATAATCGACCAATTTTTGGGGTTATTGATCGCAGACTCATAGTCCGTGGGTCTATTCTGATTTTTGACCATCGAATCTTATAGAGGACGATGAGACGGAGCAAACGGTACCTTATTTGATGTTCTAAGTCTACCCGTAGCCGTTCTACGCTCAAAAATAGCGCATTCATTAGCAGATAATCGACCAATTTTTAAATTTTTAGGTTTATTGACCACAGGCTCATAGTCCGTGGGTCTATTCTGACTTTTGACCATCGAATCTTGTAGACGATGATGAGACGGACAGAATGGTAATTTATTTGACGTTCTAAATTTTATCCGTAGCCGTTCTAGGCTCAAAAAAATCTTTTTTTACCAGATAATCGACCAATTTTTGGGGTTACTGATTGCAGGCTCATAGTCTGTAGGTCTATTCTGATTTTTGACCATCGAATCTTGTAGACGACGATGAGACGGACAGAATGGTAATTTATTTGACGTTCTAAGTCTACCCGTAGCCGTCCTAGGCGCAAAAATAGCGCATTTTTTACCAGATAATCGACCATTTTTTAGGTTTATTGACCACAGGCTCATAGTCCGTGTGTCTATTCTGACTCTTGACCATCGAATCTTGTAGACGATGATGAGACGGAGCGAATGGTACTTTATTTGACGTTCTAAATCTACCCGTAGCCGTTCTAGGCTCAAAAGTAGCGCATTTTTTACCAGATGATCGACCAATTTTGGGGGTTATTGATCGCAGGCTCATAGTCTGTAGGTCTATTCTTATTTTTGACCACCGAATCTTATAGAGGACGATGAGACGGAGCGAACGGTACCTTATTTGATGTTGTAAGCCTACCCGTAGCCGCTCTAGGCTCAAAAATAACGTATTAATTACCAGATAATCGACAAATTTTTAGGTTTTTTTATCGCAGGCTCATAGTCCGTGAGTCTATTCTGATTTTTGACCATCGAATCCTGTAGGGGACGATGCGACGGAGCGAACGGTACTTTTTTTGACGTTCTAAATCTACCCGTAGCCGTCCTAATTTAAAAAATAACGCATTTTTTACCAGATAATCGACCAATGTTTGGTGTTATTGATCGCAGACTCATAGTCCGTCGGTCTATTCTGATTTTTGACCATCGAATCTTATAGAGGACGATGAGGCGGAGCGAACGGAACCTTATTTGATGTTGTAAGTTTACCCGTAGACGTTCTACGCTCAAAAATAACGCTTTCATTACCAGTTAATCGACCAATTTTTAGGTTTATTGACCACAGGCTCATAGTCCGTGGGTCTATTCTAACTTTTGACCATCGAATCTTGCAGACGATGATGCGACGGACCGAATGGTAATTTATTTGACGTTCTAAATTTACCCGTAGCCGTTCTAGGCTCAAAAATAGCGCATTTTTTACCAGATAATCGACCAATTTTTGGGGTTATTGATCGCAGGCTCATAGTCCGTTGGTCTATTCTGATTTTTGACTACCGAATCGTATAGAGGACGATGTGACGGAGCGAACGGTACCTTATTTGATGTTCTAAGTATATACGTAGCCGTTCTAGGCTCAAAAATAGCGCATTTATTACCACATAATCGACGAATTTTTAGGTTTATTGACTGCAGGCTCATAGTCCGTGGGTATATTCTGACTTTTGACCATCGAATCTTGTAGAGGACGATGAGACGGAGCGAATGGTACCTTTTGTGACGTTCTAAATCTACCCGTAGCCGTTCTAGGCTCAAAATAGCGCATTTTTTACCAGATAATCGACCAATATTTAGGTTTATTGACCACAGGCTGATAGTCCGTGGGTTTATTCTGACTTTTGACCATCTCATCTTGTAGACGATGATGACACGGAGCGAATGGTACTATATTTGACGTTCTAACTCTACCCGCAGCCGTTCTAGGCTCAAAAGTAGCGCATTTTTTACCAGATAATCGACCAATTTTGGGGGTTATTGATCGCAGGCTCATAGTCCGTAGGTCTATTCTAATTTTTGACCACCGAATCTTATAGAGGACGATGAGACGGAGTGAATGGTACCTTATTTGAAGTTCTAAGTCTACCCGTAGCCGTTCTAGGCCCAAAAATAGCGCATTTGTTACAAGATAATCGACCAATTTTTAGGTTTGTTGACCGCAGGCTCATATTCCATGGGTCATTCTGTTTCTTGACCATCGACTCTTGTAGAGGACGATGGGACGGAGCGAAAGGTACCTTATTTGACGTTCTAAATCTACCCGTAGCCGTTCTAGGCGGCTCAAAAATATCGCAATAATTACCAGATAATCGACAAATTTTTAGGTTTTTTGATCGCCGGGTCATAGTCCGTGGGTCTATTTTGATTTTTGACCATCGAATCTTGTAGACGATGATGAGACGGAGCGAATGGTATTTTATTTGACGTTCTAAATCTACCCGTAGCCGTTCTATGCTCAAAAATAACGCATTTTTTACCAGATAATCGACCAATTTTTAGGTTTATTGACCACAGGCTCATAGTCCGTGGGTCTATTCTGACTTTTGACCATCGAATTTTGTAGACGATGATGAGACGGAGCGAACGGTACCTTTTTTGACGTTCTAAGTCTACATGTAGCCGCTCTAGGCTAAAAAATAACGCATTAATTACGAGATAATCGACAAATTGGTTTTTTGATCGCAGGCTCATAGTCCGTGGGTCTATTCTAATTTTTTACCATCGAATCTGGTAGAGGACGATAAGGCGGAGCGATCGGTACCTTTTTTGACGTTCTAAATCTACCCGTAGCCGTTCTAGTCTCAAAAATAACGCATTTTTTACCAGATAATCGACCAATTTTTGGGGTTATTGATCGCCGACTCATAGTCCGTGGGTCTATTCCGATTTTCGACCATCGAATCTTATAGAGGACGATGAGAGGGAGCGAACGGTACCTTATTTGATGTTCTAAGTCTACCGGTAGCCGTTCTACGCTCAAAAATAGCGCATTCATTACCAGATAATCGACCAATTTTTAGGTTTATTGACCACAGGCTCATAGTCCGTGAGTCTATTCTGACTTTTGACCATCGAATCTTCTAGACGATGATGAGACGGACAGAATGGTAATTTATTTGACGTTCTAAATTTACCCGTAGCCGTTCTAGGCTCAAAAAAACCTTTTTTTACCAGATAATCGACCAATTTTTGGGGTTATTGATCGCAGGCTCATAGTCCGTAGGTCTATTTTGATTTTTGACCACCGAATCTTATAGAGGACGATGAGACGGAGCGAACGGTACCTTATTTGATGTTTTAAGTCTACACGTAGCCGTTCTAGGCTCAAAAATAGCGCATTTATTACCAGATAATCGACCAATTTTTAGGTTTATTGACCACAGGCTCATAGTCCGTGGGTCTATTCTGACTTTTGACCATCGAATCTTGTAGACGATGATGAGACGGAGCGAACGGTACCTTTTTTGACGTTCTAAATCTACCCGTAGCCGTCCTAGGCTCAAAAATAGTGTATTTTTTACTAGATAATCGACCATTTTTTAGGTTTATTGACCACAGGCTCATAGTCCGTGGGTCTATTCTGACTTTTGACCATCGAATCTTGTAGACGATGATGAGACGGAGCGAATGGTACTTTATTTGACGTTCTAAATCTACCCGTAGCCGTTCTATGCTCAAAAATAGCGCATTTTTTACCAGATAATCGACCAATTTTGGGGGTTATTGATCGCAGGCTCATAGTCTGAAGGTCTATTCTGATTTTTGACCACCGAATCTTATAGGGGACGATAAGACGGAGCGAACGGTACCTTATTTAATGTTCTAAGTCTACACGTAGCCGTTCTAGGCTCAAAAATAGCGCATTTATTACAAGATAATCGACCAATTTTTAGGTTTATTGACCACAGGCTCATAGTCCGTGAGTCTATTCTGACTTTTGACCATCGAATCTTGTAGACGATGATGAGACGGACAGAATGGTAATTTATTTGACGTTCTAAATTTACCCGTAGCCGTTCTAGGCTCAAAAAAATCTTTTTTTACCAGATAATCGACCAATTTTTGGGGTTATTGATTGCAGGCTCATATTCCGTAGGTCTATTCTGATTTTTGACCATCGAATCTTATAGACGACGATGAGGTGGAGCGAATGGTACCTTATTTGACGTTCTAAGTCTACCCGTAGCCGTTCTAGGGTCAAAAATAGCGCATTTATTACCAGATAATCGACCAATTTTTAGGTTTGTTGACCGCAGGCTCATATTCCGTGGGTCATTCTGATTCTCGACCATTGAATCTTGTAGAGGACGATGAGTCGGAGCGAGAGGTAACTTATTTGACGTTCTAAATCTACTTGTAGCCGTTCTGGGCTCAAAAATATCGCAATAATTACCAGATAATCGACAAATTTTTAGGTTTTTTGATCGCCGGGTCATAGTCCGTGGGTCTATTTTGATTTTTGACCATCGAATCTTGTAGACGACGATGAGACGGAGCGAATGGTATTTTATTTGAAGTTCTAAGTCTATCCGTAGCCGTTCTAGGCTCAAAAATAGCGCATTTATTACCAGATAATCGACCAATTTTTAGGTTTATTGACCGCCGGCTCATAGACTGGTGGTCTATTCTGATTTTTGACCATCGAATCTTGTAGGCGATGATGAGACGGAGCGAATGGTATTTTATTTGACGTTCTAAATCTACCCTTAGCCGTTCTATGCTCAAAAATAGCGCATTTTTTACCAGATAATCGACCAATTTTTAGGTTTATTGACCACAGGCTCATAGTCCGTGGGTCTATTCTGACTTTTGACCATCGAATCTTGTAGAGGACGATAAGGCGGAGCGATCGGTACCTTTTTTGACGTTCTAAATCTACCCGTAGCCGTTCTAGTCTCAAAAATAGCGCATTTTTTACCAGATAATCGACCAATTTTTGGGGTTATTGATCGCAGACTCATAGTCCGTGGGTCTATTCTGATTTTTGACCATCGAATCTTATAGAGGACGATGAGACGGAGCGAACGGTACCTTATTTGATGTTCTAAGTCTACCCGTAGCCGTTCTACGCTCAAAAATAGCGCATTCATTAGCAGATAATCGACCAATTTTTAAATTTTTAGGTTTATTGACCACAGGCTCATAGTCCGTGGGTCTATTCTGACTTTTGACCATCGAATCTTGTAGACGATGATGAGACGGACTGAATGGTAATTTATTTGACGTTCTAAATTTACCCGTAGCCGTTCTAGGCTCAAAAAAATCTTTTTTTACCAGATAATCGACCAATTTTTGGGGTTACTGATTGCAGGCTCATAGTCTGTAGGTCTATTCTGATTCTTGACCATCGAATCTTGTAGACGACGATGAGGTGGAGCGAATGGTACCTTATTTGACGTTCTAAGTCTACCCGTAGCCGTTCTAGGCTCAAAAATAGCGCATTTATTACCAGATAATCGACCAATTTTTAGGTTTGTTGACCGCAGGCTCATAATCCGTGGGTCATTCTGATTCTCGACCATCGAATGTTGTAGAGGACGATGAGTCGGAGCGAGAGGTACCTTATTTGACGTTCTAAATCTACTTGTAGCCCTTCTAGGCTCAAAAATAGCGCATTTATTACCAGATAATCGTCCAATTTTTAGGTTTATTGACCGCCGGCTCATAGACCGGTGGTCTATTCTGATTTTTGACCATCGAATCTTGTAGACGATGATGAGACGGAGCGAATGGTATTTTATTTGGCGTTCTAAATCTACCCGTAGCCGTTCTATGCTCAAAAATAGCGCATTTTTTACCAGATAATCGACCAATTTTTAGGTTTATTGACCACAGGCTCATAGTCCGTGGGTCTATTCTGACTTTTGACCGTCGAATCTTGTAGACGATGATGAGACGGAGCGAACGGTACCTTTTTTGACGTTCTAAATCTACCCGTAGCCGTCCTAGGCGCAAAAATAGCGCATTTTTTACCAGATAATCGACCATTTTTTAGGTTTATTGACCACAGGCTCATAGTCCGTGTGTCTATTCTGACTCTTGACCATCGAATCTTGTAGACGATGATGAGACGGAGCGAATGGTACTTTATTTGGCGTTCTAAATCTACCCGTAGCCGTTCTAGGCTCAAAAGTAGCGCATTTTTTACCAGATAATCGACCAATTTTGGGGGTTATTGATCGCAGGCTCATAGTCTGTAGGTCTATTCTTATTTTTGAACACCGAATCTTATAGAGGACGATGAGACGGAGCGAACGGTACCTTATTTGATGTTGTAAGCCTACCCGTAGCCGCTCTAGGCTAAAAAATAACGCATTAATTACCAGATAATCGACAAATCTTTAGGTTTTTTTATCGCAGGCTCATAGTCCGTGAGTCTATTCTGATTTTTGACCATCGAATCCTGTAGGGGACGATGCGACGGAGCGAACGGTACCTTTTTTGACGTTCTAAATCTACCCGTAGCCGTCCTAATCTAAAAAATAACGCATTTTTTACCAGATAATCGACCAATGTTTGGTGTTATTGATCGCAGACTCATAGTCCGTCGGTCTATTCTGATTTTTGACCATCGAATCTTATAGAGGACGATGAGGCGGAGCGAACGGAACCTTATTTGATGTTCTAAGTCTACCCGTAGACGTTCTACGCTCAAAAATAACGCTTTCATTACCAGTTAATCGACCAATTTTTAGGTTTATTGACCACAGGCTCATAGTCCGTGGGTCTATTCTAACTTTTGACCATCGAATCTTGCAGACGATGATGCGACCGACCGAATGGTAATTTATTTGACGTTCTAAATTTACCCGTAGCCGTTCTAGGCTCAAAAATAGCGCATTTTTTACCAGATAATCGACCAATTTTTGGGGTTATTGATCGCAGGCTCATAGTCCGTTGGTCTATTCTGATTTTTGACTACCGAATCGTATAGAGGACGATGTGACGGAGCGAACGGTACCTTATTTGATGTTCTAAGTATATACGTAGCCGTTCTAGGCTCAAAAATAGCGCATTTATTACCACATAATCGACGAATTTTTAGGTTTATTGACCGCAGGCTCATAGTCCGTGGGTATATTCTAACTTTTGACCATCGAATCTTGTAGAGGACGATGAGACGGAGCGAATGGTACCTTTTTTGACGTTCTAAATCTACCCGTAGCCGTTCTAGGCTCAAAATAGCGCATTTTTTACCAGATAATCGACCAATATTTAGGTTTATTGACCACAGGCTGATAGTCCGTGGATTTATTCTGACTTTTGACCATCTCATCTTGTAGACGATGATGACACGGAGCGAATGGTACTATATTTGACGTTCTAACTCTACCCGCAGCCGTTCTAGGCTCAAAAGTAGCGCATTTTTTACCAGATAATCGACCAATTTTGGGGGTTATTGATCGCAGGCTCATAGTCCGTAGGTCTATTCTAATTTTTGACCACCGAATCTTATAGGGGACGATGAGACGGAGCGAATGGTACCTTATTTGAAGTTCTAAGTCTACCCGTAGCCGTTCTAGGCCCAAAAATAGCGCATTTGTTACAAGATAATCGACCAATTTTTAGGTTTTTTGACCGCAGGCTCATATTCCGTGGGTCATTCTGTTTCTTGACCATCGACTCTTGTAGAGGACGATGGGACGGAGCGCAAGGTAACTTATTTGACGTTCTAAATCTACCCGTAGCCGTTCTAGGCTCAAAAATAACGCATTAATTACCAGATAATCGACAAATCTTTAGGTTTTTTGATCGCAGGCTCATAGTCCGTGGGTCTATTCTGATTTTTGACCATCGAATCTTCTAGAGGACAATGAGACTGAGCGAACGGTACCTTATTTGATGTTCTAAGTCTACCCGTAGCCGTTCTACGCTCAAAAATAGCGCATTCATTAGCAGATAATCGACCAATTTTTAGGTTTATTGACCACAGGCTCATAGTCCGTGGGTCTATTCTAACTTTTGACCATCGAATCTTGCAGACGATGATGCGACGGACCGAATGGTAATTTATTTGACGTTCTAAATTTACCCGTAGCCGTTCTAGGCTCAAAAATAGCGCATTTTTTACCAGATAATCGACCAATTTTTGGGGTTATTGATCGCAGGCTCATAGTCCGTTGGTCTATTCTGATTTTTGACTACCGAATCGTATAGAGGACGATGTGACGGAGCGAACGGTACCTTATTTGATGTTCTAAGTGTATACGTAGCCGTTTTAGGCTCAAAAATAGCGCATTTATTACCACATAATCGACGAATTTTTAGGTTTATTGACCGCAGGCTCATAGTCCGTGGGTATATTCTGACTTTTGACCATCGAATCTTGTAGAGAACGGTGAGACGGAGCGAATGGTACCTTTTTTGACGTTCTAAATCTACCCGTAGCCGTTCTATGCTCAAAAATAGCGCATTTATTACCAGATAATCGACCAATTTTTAGGTTTGTTGACCGCAGGCTCATATTCCGTGGGTCATTCTGATTCTCGACCATTGAATCTTGTAGAGGACGATGAGTCGGAGCGAGAGGTACCTTATTTGACGTTCTAAATCTACTTGTAGCCGTTCTAGGCGGCTCAAAAATATCGCAATAATTACCAGATAATCGACAAATTTTTAGGTTTTTTGATCGCCGGGTCATAGTCCGTGGGTCTATTTTGATTTTTGACCATCGAATCTTGTAGACGACGATGAGACGGAGCGAATGGTATTTTATTTGAAGTTCTAAGTCTATCCGTAGCCGTTCTAGGCTCAAAAATAGCGCATTTATTACCAGATAATCGACCAATTTTTAGGTTTATTGACCGCCGGCTCATAGACTGGTGGTCTATTCTGATTTTTGACCATCGAATCTTGTAGACGATGATGAGACGGAGCGAATGGTATTTTATTTGACGTTCTAAATCTACCCGTAGCCGTTCTATGCTCAAAAATAGCGCATTTTTTACCAGATAATCGACCAATTTTTAGGTTTATTGACCACAGGCTCATAGTCCGTGGGTCTATTCTGACTTTTGACCATCGAATCTTGTAGACGATGATGAGACGGAGCGAACGGTACCTTTTTTGACGTTCTAAGTCTACATGTAGCCGCTCTAGGCTAAAAAATAACGCATTAATTACGAGATAATCGACAAATTTTTAGGTTTTTTGATCGCAGGCTCATAGTCCGTGGGTCTATTCTGATTTTTGACCATCGAATCTGGTAGAGGACGATAAGGCGGAGCGATCGGTACCTTTTTTGACGTTCTAAATCTACCCGTAGCCGTTCTAGTCTCAAAAATAACGCATTTTTTACCAGATAATCGACCAATTTTTGGGGTTATTGATCGCAGACTCATAGTCCGTGGGTCTATTCCGATTTTTGACCATCGAATCTTATAGAGGACGATGAGAGGGAGCGAACGGTACCTTATTTGATGTTCTAAGTCTACCAGTAGCCGTTCTACGCTCAAAAATAGCGCATTCATTACCAGATAATCGACCAATTTTTAGGTTTATTGACCACAGGCTCATAGTCCGTGAGTCTATTCTGACTTTTGACCATCGAATCTTCTAGACGATGACGAGACGGACAGAATGGTAATTTATTTGACGTTCTAAATTTACCCGTAGCCGTTCTAGGCTCAAAAAAACATTTTTTTACCAGATAATCGACCAATTTTTGGGGTTATTGATCGCAGGCTCATAGTCCGTAGGTCTATTTTGATTTTTGACCACCGAATCTTATAGAGGACGATGAGACGGAGCGAACGGTACCTTATTTGATGTTTTAAGTCTACACGTAGCCGTTCTAGGCTCAAAAATAGCGCATTTATTACCAGATAATCGACCAATTTTTGGTTTATTGACCACAGGCTCATAGTCCGTGGGTCTATTCTGACTTTTGACCATCGAATCTTGTAGACGATGATGAGACGGAGCGAACGGTACCTTTTTTGACGTTGTAAATCTACCCGTAGCCGTCCTAGGCTCAAAAATAGCGTATTTTTTACCAGATAATCGACCATTTTTTAGGTTTATTGACCACAGGCTCATAGTCCGTGGGTCTATTCTGACTTTTGACCATCGAATCTTGTAGACGATGATGAGACGGAGCGAATGGTACTTTATTTGACGTTCTAAATCTACCCGTAGCCGTTCTAGGCTCAAAAGTAGCGCATTTTTTACCAGATAATCGACCAATTTTGGGGGTTATTGATCGCAGGCTCATAGTCTGAAGGTCTATTCTGATTTTTGACCACCGAATCTTATAGGGGACGATACGACGGAGCGAACGGTACCTTATTTAATGTTCTAAGTCTACACGTAGCCGTTCTAGGCTCAAAAATAGCGCATTTATTACAAGATAATCGACCAATTTTTAGGTTTTTTGACCGCAGGCTCATATTCCGTGGGTCATTCTAATTCTTGACCATCGAATCTTGTAGAGGACGATGAGACGGAGCGAAAGGTACCTTATTTGACGTTCTAAATCTACCCGTAGCCGTTCTAGGCTCAAAAATAACGCATTAATTACCAGATCATCGACAAATATTTAGCTTTTTGATCGCAGGCTCATAGTCCGTGGGTCTATTTTGATTTTTGACCATCGAATCTTGTAGACGACGATGAGACGGAGCGAACGCTACCTTATTTGATGTTCTAAATGTACCCGTAGCCGTTCTAGGCACAAAAATAGCACATTCATTACCAGATAATCGACCAATTTTTAGGTTTTTTTAACGCAGGCTCATAGTCCGTGGGTCATTCTGCTTTTTGACCATCGAATCTTGTAGAGGACGATAAGGCGGAGCGAATGGTACCTTATTTGACGTTCTAAGTCTACCCGTAGCCGTTCTAGGCTCAAAAAAATCTTTTTTTACCAGATAATCGACCAATTTTGGGGGTTATTGATCGCAGGCTCATAGTCCGTGGGTCTGTTTTGATTTTTGACCATCGAGTCATGTAGACGACGATAAGGCGGAGCGAATGGTACCTTATTTGACGTTCTAAGTCTACCCGTAGCCGTTCTAGGCTCAAAAAAATCTTTTTTTACCAGATAATCGACCAATTTTTGGGGTTACTGATTGCAGGCTCATAGTCTGTAGGTCTATTCTGATTTTTGACCATCGAATCTTGTAGACGACGATGAGGTGGAGCGAATGGTACCTTATTTGACGTTCTAAGTCTACCCGTAGCCGTTCTAGGCTCAAAAATAGCGCATTTATTACCAGATAATCGACCAATTTTTAGGTTTGTTGACCGCAGGCTCATAATCCGTGGGTCATTCTGATTCTCGACCATCGAATGTTGTGGAGGACGATGAGACGGAGCGAATGGTATTTTATTTGGCGTTCTAAATCTACCCGTAGCCGTTCTATGCTCAAAAATAGCGCATTTTTTACCAGATAATCGACCAATTTTTAGGTTTATTGATCACAGGCTCATAGTCCGTGGGTCTATTCTGACTTTTGACCGTCGAATCTTGTAGACGATGATGAGACGGAGCGAACGGTACCTTTTTTGACGTTCTAAATCTACCCGTAGCCGTCCTAGGCGCAAAAATAACGCATTTTTTACCAGATAATCGACCATTTTTTAGGTTTATTGACCACAGGCTCATAGTCCGTGTGTCTATTCTGACTCTTGACCATCGAATCTTGTAGACGATGATGAGACGGAGCGAATGGTACTTTATTTGACGTTCTAAATCTACCCGTAGCCGTTCTAGGCTCAAAAGTAGCGCATTTTTTACCAGATAATCGACCAATTTTGGGGGTTATTGATCGCAGGCTCATAGTCTGAAGGTCTATTCTGATTTTTGACCACCGAATCTTATAGGGGACGATAAGACGGAGCGAACGGTACCTTATTTAATGTTCTAAGTCTACACGTAGCCGTTCTAGGCTCAAAAATAGCGCATTTATTACAAGATAATCGACCAATTTTTAGGTTTATTGACCACAGGCTCATAGTCCGTGAGTCTATTCTGACTTTTGACCATCGAATCTTGTAGACGATGATGAGACGGACAGAATGGTAATTTATTTGACGTTCTAAATTTACCCGTAGCCGTTCTAGGCTCAAAAAAATCTTTTTTTACCAGATAATCGACCAATTTTTGTGGTTATTGATTGCAGGCTCATATTCCGTAGGTCTATTCTGATTTTTGACCATCGAATCTTGTAGACGACGATGAGGTGGAGCGAATGGTACCTTATTTGACGTTCTAAGTCTACCCGTAGCCGTTCTAGGCTCAAAAATAGCGCATTTATTACCAGATAATCGACCAATTTTTAGGTTTGTTGACCGCAGGCTCATATTCCGTGGGTCATTCTGATTCTCGACCATTGAATCTTGTAGAGGACGATGAGTCGGAGCGAGAGGTACCTTATTTGACGTTTTAAATCTACTTGTAGCCGTTCTGGGCTCAAAAATATCGCAATAATTACTAGATAATCGACAAATTTTTAGGTTTTTTGATCGCCGGGTCATAGTCCGTGGGTCTATTTTGATTTTTGACCATCGAATCTTGTAGACGACGATGAGACGGAGCGAATGGTATTTTATTTGAAGTTCTAAGTCTATCCGTAGCCGTTCTAGGCTCAAAAATAGCGCATTTATTACCAGATAATCGACCAATTTTTAGGTTTATTGACCGCCGGCTCATAGACTGGTGGTCTATTCTAATTTTTGACCATCGAATCTTGTAGGCGACGATGAGACGGAGCGAATGGTATTTTATTTGACGTTCTAAATCTACCCTTAGCCGTTCTATGCTCAAAAATAGCGCATTTTTTACCAGATAATCGACCAATTTTTAGGTTTATTGACCACAGGCTCATAGTCCGTGGGTCTATTCTGACTTTTGACCATCGAATCTTGTAGACGATGATGAGACGGAGCGAACGGTACCTTTTTTGACGTTCTAAATCTACCCGTAGCCGTCCTAATCTAAAAAATAACGCATTTTTTACCAGATAATCGACCAATGTTTGGTGTTATTGATCGCAGACTCATAGTCCGTGGGTCTATTCTGATTTTTGACCATCGAATCTTATAGAGGACGATGAGGCGGAGCGAACGGAACCTTATTTGATGTTCTAAGTCTACCCGTAGACGTTCTACGCTAAAAAATAACGCATTCATTACCAGTTAATCGACCAATTTTTAGGTTTATTGACCACAGGCTCATAGTCCGTGGGTCTATTCTAACTTTTGACCATCGAATCTTGCAGACGATGATGCGGCGGACCGAATGGTAATTTATTTGACGTTCTAAATTTACGCGTAGCCGTTCTAGGCTCAAAAATATCGCATTTATTACCAGATAATCGACCAATTTTTAGGTTTTTTGACCGCAGGCTCATAGTCCGTGGGTCATTCTAATTTTTGACCATCGAATCTTGTAGAGGACGATGAGGCGGAGCGAACGGTACCTTATTTGACATTCTAAGTCTACCCGTAGCCGTTTTAGGCTCAAAAATAACGCATTTATTACCAGATAATCGATCAATTTTTAGGTTTATTGACCGCAGGCTCATAGTCCGTGGGTCATTCTGATTTTTGACCATCGAATCTTGTAGAGGACGATGAGACGGAGCTAAAGGTACTTTATTTGACGTTCTAAATCTACCCGTAGCCGTTCTAGGCTCAAAAATAACGCATTAATTACCAGATAATCCACAAATTTTTAGCTTTTTGATCGCAGGTTCATAGTCCGTGGGTCTATTTTGATTTTTGACCATCGAATCTTGTAGACGACGACGAGACGGAGCGAATGGTACCTTACTTGACGTTCTAAGTCTACCCGTAGCCGTTCGAGGCTCAAAAATAGCGCATTTATTACCAGATAATCGACCAATTTTTAGGTTTTTTGACCGCAGGCTCATATTCCGTGGGTCATTCTGATTCTCGACCATCGAATCTTGTAGAGGACGATGAGTCGGAGCGAGAGGTACCTTATTTGACGTTCTAAATCTACTTGTAGCCGTTCTAGGCTCAACAATTACGCATTAATTACCAGATAATCGACAAATTTTTAGGTTTTTTGATCGCCGGCTCATAGTCCGTGGGTCTATTCTGATGTTTGACCATCCAATCTTATAGAGGACGATGAGATGGAGCGAACGGTACCTTATTTGATGTTCTAAGTCTACATGTAGCCGCTCTAGGCTAAAAAATAACGCATTAATTACCAGATAATCGACAAATCTTTAGGTTTTTTGATCGCAGGCTCATAGTCCGTGGGTCTATTCTGATTTTTGACCATCGAATCTTGTAGAGGACGATAAGGCGGAGCGATCGGTACCTTTTTTGACGTTCTAAATCTACCCGTAGCCGTTCTAGTCTCAAAAATAGCGCATTTTTTACCAGATAATCGACCAATTTTTGGGGTTATTGATCGCAGACTCATAGTCCGTGGGTCTATTCTGATTTTTGACCATCGAATCTTATAGAGGACGATGAGACGGAGCAAACGGTACCTTATTTGATGTTCTAAGTCTACCCGTAGCCGTTCTACGCTCAAAAATAGCGCATTCATTAGCAGATAATCGACCAATTTTTAAATTTTTAGGTTTATTGACCACAGGCTCATAGTCCGTGGGTCTATTCTGACTTTTGACCATCGAATCTTGTAGACGATGATGAGACGGACAGAATGGTAATTTATTTGACGTTCTAAATTTACCCGTAGCCGTTCTAGGCTCAAAAAAATCTTTTTTTACCAGATAATCGACCAATTTTTGGGGTTACTGATTGCAGGCTCATAGTCTGTAGGTCTATTCTGATTTTTGACCATCGAATCTTGTAGACGACGATGAGACGGACAGAATGGTAATTTATTTGACGTTCTAAGTCTACCCGTAGCCGTTCTATGCTCAAAAATAGCGCATTTTTTACCAGATAATCGACCAATTTTTAGGTTTATTGACCACAGGCTCATAGTCCGTGGGTCTATTCTGACTTTTGACCGTCGAATCTTGTAGACGATGATGAGACAGAGCGAACGGTACCTTTTTTGACGTTCTAAATCTACCCGTAGCCGTCCTAGGCGCAAAAATAGCGCATTTTTTACCAGATAATCGACCATTTTTTAGGTTTATTGACCACAGGCTCATAGTCCGTGTGTCTATTCTGACTCTTGACCATCGAATCTTGTAGACGATGATGAGACGGAGCGAATGGTACTTTATTTGACGTTCTAAATCTACCCGTAGCCGTTCTAGGCTCAAAAGTAGCGCATTTTTTACCAGATGATCGACCAATTTTGGGGGTTATTGATCGCAGGCTCATAGTCTGTAGGTCTATTCTTATTTTTGACCACCGAATCTTATAGAGGACGATGAGACGGAGCGAACGGTACCTTATTTGATGTTGTAAGCCTACCCGTAGCCGCTCTAGGCTCAAAAATAACGCATTAATTACCAGATAATCGACAAATTTTTAGGTTTTTTTATCGCAGGCTCATAGTCCGTGAGTCTATTCTGATTTTTGACCATCGAATCCTGTAGGGGACGATGCGACGGAGCGAACGGTACCTTTTTTGACGTTCTAAATCTACCCGTAGCCGTCCTAATTTAAAAAATAACGCATTTTTTACCAGATAATCGACCAATGTTTGGTGTTATTGATCGCAGACTCATAGTCCGTCGGTCTATTCTGATTTTTGACCATCGAATCTTATAGAGGACGATGAGGCGGAGCGAACGGAACCTTATTTGATGTTGTAAGTTTACCCGTAGACGTTCTACGCTCAAAAATAACGCTTTCATTACCAGTTAATCGACCAATTTTTAGGTTTATTGACCACAGGCTCATAGTCCGTGGGTCTATTCTAACTTTTGACCATCGAATCTTGCAGACGATGATGCGACGGACCGAATGGTAATTTATTTGACGTTCTAAATTTACCCGTAGCCGTTCTAGGCTCAAAAATAGCGCATTTTTTACCAGATAATCGACCAATTTTTGGGGTTATTGATCGCAGGCTCATAGTCCGTTGGTCTATTCTGATTTTTGACTACCGAATCGTATAGAGGACGATGTGACGGAGCGAACGGTACCTTATTTGATGTTCTAAGTATATACGTAGCCGTTCTAGGCTCAAAAATAGCGCATTTATTACCACATAATCGACGAATTTTTAGGTTTATTGACTGCAGGCTCATAGTCCGTGGGTATATTCTGACTTTTGACCATCGAATCTTGTAGAGGACGATGAGACGGAGCGAATGGTACCTTTTGTGACGTTCTAAATCTACCCGTAGCCGTTCTAGGCTCAAAATAGCGCATTTTTTACCAGATAATCGACCAATATTTAGGTTTATTGACCACAGGCTGATAGTCCGTGGGTTTATTCTGACTTTTGACCATCTCATCTTGTAGACGATGATGACACGGAGCGAATGGTACTATATTTGACGTTCTAACTCTACCCGCAGCCGTTCTAGGCTCAAAAGTAGCGCATTTTTTACCAGATAATCGACCAATTTTGGGGGTTATTGATCGCAGGCTCATAGTCCGTAGGTCTATTCTAATTTTTGACCACCGAATCTTATAGAGGACGATGAGACGGAGCGAATGGTACCTTATTTGAAGTTCTAAGTCTACCCGTAGCCGTTCTAGGCCCAAAAATAGCGCATTTGTTGCAAGATAATCGACCAATTTTTAGGTTTGTTGACCGCAGGCTCATATTCCATGGGTCATTCTGTTTCTTGACCATCGACTCTTGTAGAGGACGATGGGACGGAGCGAAAGGTACCTTATTTGACGTTCTAAATCTACCCGTAGCCGTTCTAGGCGGCTCAAAAATATCGCAATAATTACCAGATAATCGACAAATTTTTAGGTTTTTTGATCGCCGGGTCATAGTCCGTGGGTCTATTTTGATTTTTGACCATCGAATCTTGTAGACGATGATGAGACGGAGCGAATGGTATTTTATTTGACGTTCTAAATCTACCCGTAGCCGTTCTATGCTCAAAAATAACGCATTTTTTACCAGATAATCGACCAATTTTTAGGTTTATTGACCACAGGCTCATAGTCCGTGGGTCTATTCTGACTTTTGACCATCGAATTTTGTAGACGATGATGAGACGGAGCGAACGGTACCTTTTTTGACGTTCTAAGTCTACATGTAGCCGCTCTAGGCTAAAAAATAACGCATTAATTACGAGATAATCGACAAATTGGTTTTTTGATCGCAGGCTCATAGTCCGTGGGTCTATTCTGATTTTTTACCATCGAATCTGGTAGAGGACGATAAGGCGGAGCGATCGGTACCTTTTTTGACGTTCTAAATCTACCCGTAGCCGTTCTAGTCTCAAAAATAACGCATTTTTTACCAGATAATCGACCAATTTTTGGGGTTATTGATCGCCGACTCATAGTCCGTGGGTCTATTCCGATTTTCGACCATCGAATCTTATAGAGGACGATGAGAGGGAGCGAACGGTACCTTATTTGATGTTCTAAGTCTACCGGTAGCCGTTCTACGCTCAAAAATAGCGCATTCATTACCAGATAATCGACCAATTTTTAGGTTTATTGACCACAGGCTCATAGTCCGTGAGTCTATTCTGACTTTTGACCATCGAATCTTCTAGACGATGATGAGACGGACAGAATGGTAATTTATTTGACGTTCTAAATTTACCCGTAGCCGTTCTAGGCTCAAAAAAACCTTTTTTTACCAGATAATCGACCAATTTTTGGGGTTATTGATCGCAGGCTCATAGTCCGTAGGTCTATTTTGATTTTTGACCACCGAATCTTATAGAGGACGATGAGACGGAGCGAACGGTACCTTATTTGATGTTTTAAGTCTACACGTAGCCGTTCTAGGCTCAAAAATAGCGCATTTATTACCAGATAATCGACCAATTTTTAGGTTTATTGACCACAGGCTCATAGTCCGTGGGTCTATTCTGACTTTTGACCATCGAATCTTGTAGACGATGATGAGACGGAGCGAACGGTACCTTTTTTGACGTTCTAAATCTACCCGTAGCCGTCCTAGGCTCAAAAATAGTGTATTTTTTACTAGATAATCGACCATTTTTTAGGTTTATTGACCACAGGCTCATAGTCCGTGGGTCTATTCTGACTTTTGACCATCGAATCTTGTAGACGATGATGAGACGGAGCGAATGGTACTTTATTTGACGTTCTAAATCTACCCGTAGCCGTTCTATGCTCAAAAATAGCGCATTTTTTACCAGATAATCGACCAATTTTGGGGGTTATTGATCGCAGGCTCATAGTCTGAAGGTCTATTCTGATTTTTGACCACCGAATCTTATAGGGGACGATAAGACGGAGCGAACGGTACCTTATTTAATGTTCTAAGTCTACACGTAGCCGTTCTAGGCTCAAAAATAGCGCATTTATTACAAGATAATCGACCAATTTTTAGGTTTATTGACCACAGGCTCATAGTCCGTGAGTCTATTCTGACTTTTGACCATCGAATCTTGTAGACGATGATGAGACGGACAGAATGGTAATTTATTTGACGTTCTAAATTTACCCGTAGCCGTTCTAGGCTCAAAAAAATCTTTTTTTACCAGATAATCGACCAATTTTTGGGGTTATTGATTGCAGGCTCATATTCCGTAGGTCTATTCTGATTTTTGACCATCGAATCTTATAGACGACGATGAGGTGGAGCGAATGGTACCTTATTTGACGTTCTAAGTCTACCCGTAGCCGTTCTAGGGTCAAAAATAGCGCATTTATTACCAGATAATCGACCAATTTTTAGGTTTGTTGACCGCAGGCTCATATTCCGTGGGTCATTCTGATTCTCGACCATTGAATCTTGTAGAGGACGATGAGTCGGAGCGAGAGGTAACTTATTTGACGTTCTAAATCTACTTGTAGCCGTTCTGGGCTCAAAAATATCGCAATAATTACCAGATAATCGACAAATTTTTAGGTTTTTTGATCGCCGGGTCATAGTCCGTGGGTCTATTTTGATTTTTGACCATCGAATCTTGTAGACGACGATGAGACGGAGCGAATGGTATTTTATTTGAAGTTCTAAGTCTATCCGTAGCCGTTCTAGGCTCAAAAATAGCGCATTTATTACCAGATAATCGACCAATTTTTAGGTTTATTGACCGCCGGCTCATAGACTGGTGGTCTATTCTGATTTTTGACCATCGAATCTTGTAGGCGATGATGAGACGGAGCGAATGGTATTTTATTTGACGTTCTAAATCTACCCTTAGCCATTCTATGCTCAAAAATAGCGCATTTTTTACCAGATAATCGACCAATTTTTAGGTTTATTGACCACAGGCTCATAGTCCGTGGGTCTATTCTGACTTTTGACCATCGAATCTTGTAGAGGACGATAAGGCGGAGCGATCGGTACCTTTTTTGACGTTCTAAATCTACCCGTAGCCGTTCTAGTCTCAAAAATAGCGCATTTTTTACCAGATAATCGACCAATTTTTGGGGTTATTGATCGCAGACTCATAGTCCGTGGGTCTATTCTGATTTTTGACCATCGAATCTTATAGAGGACGATGAGACGGAGCGAACGGTACCTTATTTGATGTTCTAAGTCTACCCGTAGCCGTTCTACGCTCAAAAATAGCGCATTCATTAGCAGATAATCGACCAATTTTTAAATTTTTAGGTTTATTGACCACAGGCTCATAGTCCGTGGGTCTATTCTGACTTTTGACCATCGAATCTTGTAGACGATGATGAGACGGACTGAATGGTAATTTATTTGACGTTCTAAATTTACCCGTAGCCGTTCTAGGCTCAAAAAAATCTTTTTTTACCAGATAATCGACCAATTTTTGGGGTTACTGATTGCAGGCTCATAGTCTGTAGGTCTATTCTGATTCTTGACCATCGAATCTTGTAGACGACGGTGAGGTGGAGCGAATGGTACCTTATTTGACGTTCTAAGTCTACCCGTAGCCGTTCTAGGCTCAAAAATAGCGCATTTATTACCAGATAATCGACCAATTTTTAGGTTTGTTGACCGCAGGCTCATAATCCGTGGGTCATTCTGATTCTCGACCATCGAATGTTGTAGAGGACGATGAGTCGGAGCGAGAGGTACCTTATTTGACGTTCTAAATCTACTTGTAGCCCTTCTAGGCTCAAAAATAGCGCATTTATTACCAGATAATCGACCAATTTTTAGGTTTATTGACCGCCGGCTCATAGACCGGTGGTCTATTCTGATTTTTGACCATCGAATCTTGTAGACGATGATGAGACGGAGCGAATGGTATTTTATTTGGCGTTCTAAATCTACCCGTAGCCGTTCTATGCTCAAAAATAGCGCATTTTTTACCAGATAATCGACCAATTTTTAGGTTTATTGACCACAGGCTCATAGTCCGTGGGTCTATTCTGACTTTTGACCGTCGAATCTTGTAGACGATGATGAGACGGAGCGAACGGTACCTTTTTTGACGTTCTAAATCTACCCGTAGCCGTCCTAGGCGCAAAAATAGCGCATTTTTTACCAGATAATCGACCATTTTTTAGGTTTATTGACCACAGGCTCATAGTCCGTGTGTCTATTCTGACTCTTGACCATCGAATCTTGTAGACGATGATGAGACGGAGCGAATGGTACTTTATTTGGCGTTCTAAATCTACCCGTAGCCGTTCTAGGCTCAAAAGTAGCGCATTTTTTACCAGATAATCGACCAATTTTGGGGGTTATTGATCGCAGGCTCATAGTCTGTAGGTCTATTCTTATTTTTGAACACCGAATCTTATAGAGGACGATGAGACGGAGCGAACGGTACCTTATTTGATGTTGTAAGCCTACCCGTAGCCGCTCTAGGCTAAAAAATAACGCATTAATTACCAGATAATCGACAAATCTTTAGGTTTTTTTATCGCAGGCTCATAGTCCGTGAGTCTATTCTGATTTTTGACCATCGAATCCTGTAGGGGACGATGCGACGGAGCGAACGGTACCTTTTTTGGCGTTCTAAATCTACCCGTAGCCGTCCTAATCTAAAAAATAACGCATTTTTTACCAGATAATCGACCAATGTTTGGTGTTATTGATCGCAGACTCATAGTCCGTCGGTCTATTCTGATTTTTGACCATCGAATCTTATAGAGGACGATGAGGCGGAGCGAACGGAACCTTATTTGATGTTCTAAGTCTACCCGTAGACGTTCTACGCTCAAAAATAACGCTTTCATTACCAGTTAATCGACCAATTTTTAGGTTTATTGACCACAGGCTCATAGTCCGTGGGTCTATTCTAACTTTTGACCATCGAATCTTGCAGACGATGATGCGACGGACCGAATGGTAATTTATTTGACGTTCTAAATTTACCCGTAGCCGTTCTAGGCTCAAAAATAGCGCATTTTTTACCAGATAATCGACCAATTTTTGGGGTTATTGATCGCAGGCTCATAGTCCGTTGGTCTATTCTGATTTTTGACTACCGAATCGTATAGAGGACGATGTGACGGAGCGAACGGTACCTTATTTGATGTTCTAAGTATATACGTAGCCGTTCTAGGCTCAAAAATAGCGCATTTATTACCACATAATCGACGAATTTTTAGGTTTATTGACCGCAGGCTCATAGTCCGTGGGTATATTCTGACTTTTGACCATCGAATCTTGTAGAGGACGATGAGACGGAGCGAATGGTACCTTTTTTGACGTTCTAAATCTACCCGTAGCCGTTCTAGGCTCAAAATAGCGCATTTTTTACCAGATAATCGACCAATATTTAGGTTTATTGACCACAGGCTGATAGTCCGTGGATTTATTCTGACTTTTGACCATCTCATCTTGTAGACGATGATGACACGGAGCGAATGGTACTATATTTGACGTTCTAACTCTACCCGCAGCCGTTCTAGGCTCAAAAGTAGCGCATTTTTTACCAGATAATCGACCAATTTTGGGGGTTATTGATCGCAGGCTCATAGTCCGTAGGTCTATTCTAATTTTTGACCACCGAATCTTATAGAGGACGATGAGACGGAGCGAATGGTACCTTATTTGAAGTTCTAAGTCTACCCGTAGCCGTTCTAGGCCCAAAAATAGCGCATTTGTTACAAGATAATCGACCAATTTTTAGGTTTTTTGACCGCAGGCTCATATTCCGTGGGTCATTCTGTTTCTTGACCATCGACTCTTGTAGAGGACGATGGGACGGAGCGCAAGGTAACTTATTTGACGTTCTAAATCTACCCGTAGCCGTTCTAGGCTCAAAAATAACGCATTAATTACCAGATAATCGACAAATCTTTAGGTTTTTTGATCGCAGGCTCATAGTCCGTGGGTCTATTCTGATTTTTGACCATCGAATCTTCTAGAGGACAATGAGACTGAGCGAACGGTACCTTATTTGATGTTCTAAGTCTACCCGTAGCCGTTCTACGCTCAAAAATAGCGCATTCATTAGCAGATAATCGACCAATTTTTAGGTTTATTGACCACAGGCTCATAGTCCGTGGGTCTATTCTGACTTTTGACCATCGAATCTTGTAGACGATGATGAGACGGACAGAATGGTAATTTATTTGACGTTCTAAATTTACCCGTAGCCGTTCTAGGCTCAAAAAAATTTTTTTTTACCAGATAATCGACCAATTTTTGGGGTTATTGATTGCAGGCTCATATTCCGTAGGTCTATTCTGATTTTTGACCATCGAATCTTGTAGACGACGATGAGGTGGAGCGAACGGAATCTTATTTGATGTTCTAAGTCTACCCGTAGACGTTCTACGCTCAAAAATAACGCTTTCATTACCAGTTAATCGACCAATTTTTAGGTTTATTGACCACAGGCTCATAGTCCGTGGGTCTATTCTAACTTTTGACCATCGAATCTTGCAGACGATGATGCGACGGACCGAATGGTAATTTATTTGACGTTCTAAATTTACCCGTAGCCGTTCTAGGCTCAAAAATAGCGCATTTTTTACCAGATAATTGACCAATTTTTGGGGTTATTGATCGCAGGCTCATAGTCCGTTGGTCTATTCTGATTTTTGACTACCGAATCGTATAGAGGACGATGTGACGGAGCGAACGGTACCTTATTTGATGTTCTAAGTGTATACGTAGCCGTTTTAGGCTCAAAAATAGCGCATTTATTACCACATAATCGACGAATTTTTAGGTTTATTGACCGCAGGCTCATAGTCCGTGGGTATATTCTGACTTTTGACCATCGAATCTTGTAGAGAACGGTGAGACGGAGCGAATGGTACCTTTTTTGACGTTCTAAATCTACCCGTAGCCGTTCTATGCTCAAAAATAGCGCATTTATTACCAGATAATCGACCAATTTTTAGGTTTGTTGACCGCAGGCTCATATTCCGTGGGTCATTCTGATTCTCGACCATTGAATCTTGTAGAGGACGATGAGTCGGAGCGAGAGGTACCTTATTTGACGTTCTAAATCTACTTGTAGCCGTTCTAGGCGGCTCAAAAATATCGCAATAATTACCAGATAATCGACAAATTTTTAGGTTTTTTGATCGCCGGGTCATAGTCCGTGGGTCTATTTTGATTTTTGACCATCGAATCTTGTAGACGACGATGAGACGGAGCGAATGGTATTTTATTTGAAGTTCTAAGTCTATCCGTAGCCGTTCTAGGCTCAAAAATAGCGCATTTATTACCAGATAATCGACCAATTTTTAGGTTTATTGACCGCCGGCTCATAGACTGGTGGTCTATTCTGATTTTTGACCATCGAATCTTGTAGACGATGATGAGACGGAGCGAATGGTATTTTATTTGACGTTCTAAATCTACCCGTAGCCGTTCTATGCTCAAAAATAGCGCATTTTTTACCAGATAATCGACCAATTTTTAGGTTTATTGACCACAGGCTCATAGTCCGTGGGTCTATTCTGACTTTTGACCATCGAATCTTGTAGACGATGATGAGACGGAGCGAACGGTACCTTTTTTGACGTTCTAAGTCTACATGTAGCCGCTCTAGGCTAAAAAATAACGCATTAATTACGAGATAATCGACAAATTTTTAGGTTTTTTGATCGCAGGCTCATAGTCCGTGGGTCTATTCTGATTTTTGACCATCGAATCTGGTAGAGGACGATAAGGCGGAGCGATCGGTACCTTTTTTGACGTTCTAAATCTACCCGTAGCCGTTCTAGTCTCAAAAATAACGCATTTTTTACCAGATAATCGACCAATTTTTGGGGTTATTGATCGCAGACTCATAGTCCGTGGGTCTATTCCGATTTTTGACCATCGAATCTTATAGAGGACGATGAGAGGGAGCGAACGGTACCTTATTTGATGTTCTAAGTCTACCAGTAGCCGTTCTACGCTCAAAAATAGCGCATTCATTACCAGATAATCGACCAATTTTTAGGTTTATTGACCACAGGCTCATAGTCCGTGAGTCTATTCTGACTTTTGACCATCGAATCTTCTAGACGATGACGAGACGGACAGAATGGTAATTTATTTGACGTTCTAAATTTACCCGTAGCCGTTCTAGGCTCAAAAAAACCTTTTTTTACCAGATAATCGACCAATTTTTGGGGTTATTGATCGCAGGCTCATAGTCCGTAGGTCTATTTTGATTTTTGACCACCGAATCTTATAGAGGACGATGAGACGGAGCGAACGGTACCTTATTTGATGTTTTAAGTCTACACGTAGCCGTTCTAGGCTCAAAAATAGCGCATTTATTACCAGATAATCGACCAATTTTTGGTTTATTGACCACAGGCTCATAGTCCGTGGGTCCATTCTGACTTTTGACCATCGAATCTTGTAGACGATGATGAGACGGAGCGAACGGTACCTTTTTTGACGTTGTAAATCTACCCGTAGCCGTCCTAGGCTCAAAAATAGCGTATTTTTTACCAGATAATCGACCATTTTTTAGGTTTATTGACCACAGGCTCATAGTCCGTGGGTCTATTCTGACTTTTGACCATCGAATCTTGTAGACGATGATGAGACGGAGCGAATGGTACTTTATTTGACGTTCTAAATCTACCCGTAGCCGTTCTAGGCTCAAAAGTAGCGCATTTTTTACCAGATAATCGACCAATTTTGGGGGTTATTGATCGCAGGCTCATAGTCTGAAGGTCTATTCTGATTTTTGACCACCGAATCTTATAGGGGACGATACGACGGAGCGAACGGTACCTTATTTAATGTTCTAAGTCTACACGTAGCCGTTCTAGGCTCAAAAATAGCGCATTTATTACAAGATAATCGACCAATTTTTAGGTTTTTTGACCGCAGGCTCATATTCCGTGGGTCATTCTAATTCTTGACCATCGAATCTTGTAGAGGACGATGAGACGGAGCGAAAGGTACCTTATTTGACGTTCTAAATCTACCCGTAGCCGTTGTAGGCTCAAAAATAACGCATTAATTACCAGATCATCGACAAATATTTAGCTTTTTGATCGCAGGCTCATAGTCCGTGGGTCTATTTTGATTTTTGACCATCGAATCTTGTAGACGACGATGAGACGGAGCGAACGCTACCTTATTTGATGTTCTAAATGTACCCGTAGCCGTTCTAGGCACAAAAATAGCACATTCATTACCAGATAATCGACCAATTTTTAGGTTTTTTTAACGCAGGCTCATAGTCCGTGGGTCATTCTGCTTTTTGACCATCGAATCTTGTAGAGGACGATAAGGCGGAGCGAATGGTACCTTATTTGACGTTCTAAGTCTACCCGTAGCCGTTCTAGGCTCAAAAAAATCTTTTTTTACCAGATAATCGACCAATTTTGGGGGTTATTGATCGCAGGCTCATAGTCCGTGGGTCTGTTTTGATTTTTGACCATCGAGTCATGTAGACGACGATAAGGCGGAGCGAATGGTACCTTATTTGACGTTCTAAGTCTACCCGTAGCCGTTCTAGGCTCAAAAAAATCTTTTTTTACCAGATAATCGACCAATTTTTGGGGTTACTGATTGCAGGCTCATAGTCTGTAGGTCTATTCTGATTTTTGACCATCGAATCTTGTAGACGACGATGAGGTGGAGCGAATGGTACCTTATTTGACGTTCTAAGTCTACCCGTAGCCGTTCTAGGCTCAAAAATAGCGCATTTATTACCAGATAATCGACCAATTTTTAGGTTTGTTGACCGCAGGCTCATAATCCGTGGGTCATTCTGATTCTCGACCATCGAATGTTGTAGAGGACGATGAGACGGAGCGAATGGTATTTTATTTGGCGTTCTAAATCTACCCGTAGCCGTTCTATGCTCAAAAATAGCGCATTTTTTACCAGATAATCGACCAATTTTTAGGTTTATTGATCACAGGCTCATAGTCCGTGGGTCTATTCTGACTTTTGACCGTCGAATCTTGTAGACGATGATGAGACGGAGCGAACGGTACCTTTTTTGACGTTCTAAATCTACCCGTAGCCGTCCTAGGCGCAAAAATAACGCATTTTTTACCAGATAATCGACCATTTTTTAGGTTTATTGACCACAGGCTCATAGTCCGTGTGTCTATTCTGACTCTTGACCATCGAATCTTGTAGACGATGATGAGACGGAGCGAATGGTACTTTATTTGACGTTCTAAATCTACCCGTAGCCGTTCTAGGCTCAAAAGTAGCGCATTTTTTACCAGATAATCGACCAATTTTGGGGTTATTGATCGCAGGCTCATAGTCTGTAAATCTATTCTAATTTTTGACCATCGAATCTTATAGAGGACGATGAGGCGGAGCGAACGGAATCTTATTTGATGTTCTAAGTCTACCCGTAGACGTTCTACGCTCAAAAATAACGCTTTCATTACCAGTTGATCGACCAATTTTTAGGTTTATTGACCACAGGCTCATAGTCCGTGGGTCTATTCTAACTTTTGACCATCGAATCTTGCAGACGATGATGCGACGGACCGAATGGTAATTTATTTGACGTTCTAAATTTACCCGTAGCCGTTCTATGCTCAAAAATAGCGCATTTTTTACCAGATAATCGACCAATTTTTGGGGTTATTGATCGCAGGCTCATAGTCCGTTGGTCTATTCTGATTTTTGACTACCGAATCGTATAGAGGACGATGTGACGGAGCGAACGGTACCTTATTTGATGTTCTAAGTATATACGTAGCCGTTCTAGGCTCAAAAATAGCGCATTTATTACCACATAATCGACGAATTTTGAGGTTTATTGACCGCAGGCTCATAGTCCGTGGGTCTATTCTGACTTTTGCCATCGAATCTTATAGAGGACGATGAGACGGAGCGAATGGTACCTTTTTTGACGTTCTAAATCTACCCGTAGCCGTTCTAGGCTCAAAATAGCGCATTTTGTACCAGATAATCGATCAATATTTAGGTTTATTGACCACAGGCTGATAGTCCGTGGGTTTATTCTGACTTTTGACCATCTCATCTTGTAGACGATGATGACACGGAGCGAATGGTACTATATTTGACGTTCTAACTCTACCCGCAGCCGTTCTAGGCTCAAAAGTAGCGCATTTTTTACCAGATAATCGACCAATTTTGGGGGTTATTGATCGCAGGCTCATAGTCCGTAGGTCTATTCTAATTTTTGACCACCGAATCTTATAGAGGACGATGAGACGGAGCGAACGGTACCTTATTTGATGTTCTAAGTCTACACGTAGCCGTTCTAGGCTCAAAAATAGCGCATTTATTACAAGATAATCGACCAATTTTTAGGTTTTTTGACCGAAGGCTCATATTCCGTGGGTCATTCTGATTCTCGACCATCGAATCTTGTAGAGGACGATGAGTCGGAGCGAGAGGTACCTTATTTGACGTTTTAAATTTACTTGTAGCCGTTCTAGGCTCAAAAATATCGCATTAATTACCAGATAATCGACAAATGTTTAGGTTTTTTGATCGCCGGCTCATAGTCCGTGGGTCTATTTTGATTTTTGACCATCGAATCTTGTAGACGACGATGAGACGGAGCAAATGGTACCTTATTTGAAGTTCTAAGTCTACCCGTAGCCTTTTCTTAGCTCAAAAATAGCACATTTATTACCAGATAATCGACCAATTTTTAGGTTTATTGACCGCAGGCTCATAGTCCGTTGGTCATTCTGATTTTTGACCATCGACTCTTGTAGAGGACGATGGGACGGAGCGAAAGGTACCTTATTTGACGTTCTAAATCTACCCGTAGCCGTTCTAGGCTAAAAAATAACGCATTAATTACCAGATAATCGACAAATCTTTAGGTTTTTTGATCGCAGGCTCATAGTCCGTGGGTCTATTCTGATTTTTGACCATCGAATCTTGTAGAGGACGATAAGGCGGAGCGATCGGTACCTTTTTTGACGTTCTAAATCTACCCGTAGCCGTTCTATTCTCAAAAATAGCGCATTTTTTACCAGATAATCGACCAATTTTTGGGGTTATTGATCGCAGACTCATAGTCCGTGGGTCTATTCTGATTTTTGACCATCGAATCTTCTAGAGGACAATGAGACTGAGCGAACGGTGCCTTATTTGATGTTCTAAGTCTTCCCGTAGCCGTTCTACGCTCAAAAATAGCGCATTCATTAGCAGATAATCGACCAATTTTTAGGTTTATTGACCACAGGCTCATAGTCTGTGGGTCTATTCTGACTTTTGACCATCGAATCTTGTAGACGATGATGAGACGGACAGAATGGTAATTTATTTGACGTTCTAAATTTACCCGTAGCCGTTCTAGGCTCAAAAATTGCGCATTTATTACCAGATAATCGACCAATTTTTAGGTTTGTTGACCGCAGGCTCTTATTCCGTGGGTCATTCTGATTCTCGACCATTGAATCTTGTAGAGGACGATGAGTCGGAGCGAGAGGTACCTTATTTGACGTTCTAAATCTACTTGTAGCCGTTCTAGGCTCAAAAATATCGCAATAATTACCAGATAATCGACAAATTTTTAGGTTTTTTGATCGCCGGGTCATAGTCCGTGGGTCTATTTTGATTTTTGACCATCGAATCTTGTAGACGACGATGAGACGGAGCGAATGGTATTTTATTTGAAGTTCTAAGTCTATCCGTAGCCGGTCTAGGCTCAAAAATAGCGCATTTATTACCAGATAATCGACCAATTTTTAGGTTTATTGACCGCCGGCTCATAGACTGGTGGTCTATTCTGATTTTTGACCATCGAATCTTGTAGGCGATGATGAGACGGAGCGAATGGTATTTTATTTGACGTTCTAAATCTACCCGTAGCCGTTCTATGCTCAAAAATAGCGCATTTTTTACCAGATAATCGACCAATTTTTAGGTTTATTGACCACAGGCTCATAGTCCGTGGGTCTATTCTGACTTTTGACCATCGAATCTTGTAGACGATGATGAGACGGAGCGAACGGTACCTTTTTTGACGTTCTAAATCTACCCGTAGCCGTCCTAATCTAAAAAATAACGCATTTTTTACCAGATAATCGACCAATGTTTGGTGTTATTGATCGCAGACTCATAGTCCGTGGGTCTATTCTGATTTTTGACCATCGAATCTTATAGAGGACGATGAGGCGGAGCGAACGGAACCTTATTTGATGTTCTAAGTCTACCCGTAGACGTTCTACGCTAAAAAATAACGCATTCATTACCAGTTAATCGACCAATTTTTAGGTTTATTGACCACAGGCTCATAGTCCGTGGGTCTATTCTAACTTTTGACCATCGAATCTTGCAGACGATGATGCGACGGACCGAATGGTAATTTATTTGACGTTCTAAATTTACGCGTAGCCGTTCTAGGCTCAAAAATAGCGCATTTATTACCAGATAATCGAACAATTTTTAGGTTTTTTGACCGCAGGCTCATAGTCCGTGGGTCATTCTAATTTTTGACCATCGAATCTTGTAGAGGACGATGAGGCGGAGCGAACGGTACCTTATTTGAAGTTCTAAGTCTACCGGTAGCCGTTCTACGCTCAAAAATAGCGCATTCATTACCAGATAATCGACCAATTTTTAGGTTTATTGACCACAGGCTCATAGTCCGTGAGTCTATTCTGACTTTTGACCATCGAATCTTCTAGACGATGATGAGACGGACAGAATGGTAATTTATTTGACGTTCTAAATTTACCCGTAGCCGTTCTAGGCTCAAAAAAACCTTTTTTTACCAGATAATCGACCAATTTTTGGGGTTATTGATCGCAGGCTCATAGTCCGTAGGTCTATTTTGATTTTTGACCACCGAATCTTATAGAGGACGATGAGACGGAGCGAACGGTACCTTATTTGATGTTTTAAGTCTACACGTAGCCGTTCTAGGCTCAAAAATAGCGCATTTATTACCAGATAATCGACCAATTTTTGGTTTATTGACCACAGGCTCATAGTCCGTGGGTCTATTCTGACTTTTGACCATCGAATCTTGTAGACGATGATGAGACGGAGCGAACGGTACCTTTTTTGACGTTGTAAATCTACCCGTAGCCGTCCTAGGCTCAAAAATAGCGTATTTTTTACCAGATAATCGACCATTTTTTAGGTTTATTGACCACAGGCTCATAGTCCGTGGGTCTATTCTGACTTTTGACCATCGAATCTTGTAGACGATGATGAGACGGAGCGAATGGTACTTTATTTGACGTTCTAAATCTACCCGTAGCCGTTCTAGGCTCAAAAGTAGCGCATTTTTTACCAGATAATCGACCAATTTTGGGGGTTATTGATCGCAGGCTCATAGTCTGAAGGTCTATTCTGATTTTTGACCACCGAATCTTATAGGGGACGATACGACGGAGCGAACGGTACCTTATTTAATGTTCTAAGTCTACACGTAGCCGTTCTAGGCTCAAAAATAGCGCATTTATTACAAGATAATCGACCAATTTTTAGGTTTTTTGACCGCAGGCTCATATTCCGTGGGTCATTCTAATTCTTGACCATCGAATCTTGTAGAGGACGATGAGACGGAGCGAAAGGTACCTTATTTGACGTTCTAAATCTACCCGTAGCCGTTCTAGGCTCAAAAATAACGCATTAATTACCAGATCATCGACAAATATTTAGCTTTTTGATCGCAGGCTCATAGTCCGTGGGTCTATTTTGATTTTTGACCATCGAATCTTGTAGACGACGATGAGACGGAGCGAACGCTACCTTATTTGATGTTCTAAATGTACCCGTAGCCGTTCTAGGCACAAAAATAGCACATTCATTACCAGATAATCGACCAATTTTTAGGTTTTTTTAACGCAGGCTCATAGTCCGTGGGTCATTCTGCTTTTTGACCATCGAATCTTGTAGAGGACGATAAGGCGGAGCGAATGGTACCTTATTTGACGTTCTAAGTCTACCCGTAGCCGTTCTAGGCTCAAAAAAATCTTTTTTTACCAGATAATCGACCAATTTTGGGGGTTATTGATCGCAGGCTCATAGTCCGTGGGTCTGTTTTGATTTTTGACCATCGAGTCATGTAGACGACGATAAGGCGGAGCGAATGGTACCTTATTTGACGTTCTAAGTCTACCCGTAGCCGTTCTAGGCTCAAAAAAATCTTTTTTTACCAGATAATCGACCAATTTTTGGGGTTACTGATTGCAGGCTCATAGTCTGTAGGTCTATTCTGATTTTTGACCATCGAATCTTGTAGACGACGATGAGGTGGAGCGAATGGTACCTTATTTGACGTTCTAAGTCTACCCGTAGCCGTTCTAGGCTCAAAAATAGCGCATTTATTACCAGATAATCGACCAATTTTTAGGTTTGTTGACCGCAGGCTCATAATCCGTGGGTCATTCTGATTCTCGACCATCGAATGTTGTAGAGGACGATGAGACGGAGCGAATGGTATTTTATTTGGCGTTCTAAATCTACCCGTAGCCGTTCTATGCTCAAAAATAGCGCATTTTTTACCAGATAATCGACCAATTTTTAGGTTTATTGATCACAGGCTCATAGTCCGTGGGTCTATTCTGACTTTTGACCGTCGAATCTTGTAGACGATGATGAGACGGAGCGAACGGTACCTTTTTTGACGTTCTAAATCTACCCGTAGCCGTCCTAGGCGCAAAAATAACGCATTTTTTACCAGATAATCGACCATTTTTTAGGTTTATTGACCACAGGCTCATAGTCCGTGTGTCTATTCTGACTCTTGACCATCGAATCTTGTAGACGATGATGAGACGGAGCGAATGGTACTTTATTTGACGTTCTAAATCTACCCGTAGCCGTTCTAGGCTCAAAAGTAGCGCATTTTTTACCAGATAATCGACCAATTTTGGGGTTATTGATCGCAGGCTCATAGTCTGTAAATCTATTCTTATTTTTGACCATCGAATCTTATAGAGGACGATGAGGCGGAGCGAACGGAATCTTATTTGATGTTCTAAGTCTACCCGTAGACGTTCTACGCTCAAAAATAACGCTTTCATTACCAGTTGATCGACCAATTTTTAGGTTTATTGACCACAGGCTCATAGTCCGTGGGTCTATTCTAACTTTTGACCATCGAATCTTGCAGACGATGATGCGACGGACCGAATGGTAATTTATTTGACGTTCTAAATTTACCCGTAGCCGTTCTATGCTCAAAAATAGCGCATTTTTTACCAGATAATCGACCAATTTTTGGGGTTATTGATCGCAGGCTCATAGTCCGTTGGTCTATTCTGATTTTTGACTACCGAATCGTATAGAGGACGATGTGACGGAGCGAACGGTACCTTATTTGATGTTCTAAGTATATACGTAGCCGTTCTAGGCTCAAAAATAGCGCATTTATTACCACATAATCGACGAATTTTGAGGTTTATTGACCGCAGGCTCATAGTCCGTGGGTCTATTCTGACTTTTGCCATCGAATCTTGTAGAGGACGATGAGACGGAGCGAATGGTACCTTTTTTGACGTTCTAAATCTACCCGTAGCCGTTCTAGGCTCAAAATAGCGCATTTTGTACCAGATAATCGATCAATATTTAGGTTTATTGACCACAGGCTGATAGTCCGTGGGTTTATTCTGACTTTTGACCATCTCATCTTGTAGACGATGATGACACGGAGCGAATGGTACTATATTTGACGTTCTAACTCTACCCGCAGCCGTTCTAGGCTCAAAAGTAGCGCATTTTTTACCAGATAATCGACCAATTTTGGGGGTTATTGATCGCAGGCTCATAGTCCGTAGGTCTATTCTAATTTTTGACCACCGAATCTTATAGAGGACGATGAGACGGAGCGAACGGTACCTTATTTGATGTTCTAAGTCTACACGTAGCCGTTCTAGGCTCAAAAATAGCGCATTTATTACAAGATAATCGACCAATTTTTAGGTTTTTTGACCGAAGGCTCATATTCCGTGGGTCATTCTGATTCTCGACCATCGAATCTTGTAGAGGACGATGAGTCGGAGCGAGAGGTACCTTATTTGACGTTTTAAATTTACTTGTAGCCGTTCTAGGCTCAAAAATATCGCATTAATTACCAGATAATCGACAAATGTTTAGGTTTTCTGATCGCCGGCTCATAGTCCGTGGGTCTATTTTGATTTTTGACCATCGAATCTTGTAGACGACGATGAGACGGAGCAAATGGTACCTTATTTGAAGTTCTAAGTCTACCCGTAGCCTTTCCTTAGCTCAAAAATAGCACATTTATTACCAGATAATCGACCAATTTTTAGGTTTATTGACCGCAGGCTCATAGTCCGTTGGTCATTCTGATTTTTGACCATCGACTCTTGTAGAGGACGATGGGACGGAGCGAAAGGTACCTTATTTGACGTTCTAAATCTACCCGTAGCCGTTCTAGGCTAAAAAATAACGCATTAATTACCAGATAATCGACAAATCTTTAGGTTTTTTGATCGCAGGCTCATAGTCCGTGGGTCTATTCTGATTTTTGACCATCGAATCTTGTAGAGGACGATAAGGCGGAGCGATCGGTACCTTTTTTGACGTTCTAAATCTACCCGTAGCCGTTCTATTCTCAAAAATAGCGCATTTTTTACCAGATAATCGACCAATTTTTGGGGTTATTGATCGCAGACTCATAGTCCGTGGGTCTATTCTGATTTTTGACCATCGAATCTTCTAGAGGACAATGAGACTGAGCGAACGGTGCCTTATTTGATGTTCTAAGTCTTCCCGTAGCCGTTCTACGCTCAAAAATAGCGCATTCATTAGCAGATAATCGACCAATTTTTAGGTTTATTGACCACAGGCTCATAGTCTGTGGGTCTATTCTGACTTTTGACCATCGAATCTTGTAGACGATGATGAGACGGACAGAATGGTAATTTATTTGACGTTCTAAATTTACCCGTAGCCGTTCTAGGCTCAAAAATTGCGCATTTATTACCAGATAATCGACCAATTTTTAGGTTTGTTGACCGCAGGCTCTTATTCCGTGGGTCATTCTGATTCTCGACCATTGAATCTTGTAGAGGACGATGAGTCGGAGCGAGAGGTACCTTATTTGACGTTCTAAATCTACTTGTAGCCGTTCTAGGCTCAAAAATATCGCAATAATTACCAGATAATCGACAAATTTTTAGGTTTTTTGATCGCCGGGTCATAGTCCGTGGGTCTATTTTGATTTTTGACCATCGAATCTTGTAGACGACGATGAGACGGAGCGAATGGTATTTTATTTGAAGTTCTAAGTCTATCCGTAGCCGGTCTAGGCTCAAAAATAGCGCATTTATTACCAGATAATCGACCAATTTTTAGGTTTATTGACCGCCGGCTCATAGACTGGTGGTCTATTCTGATTTTTGACCATCGAATCTTGTAGGCGATGATGAGACGGAGCGAATGGTATTTTATTTGACGTTCTAAATCTACCCGTAGCCGTTCTATGCTCAAAAATAGCGCATTTTTTACCAGATAATCGACCAATTTTTAGGTTTATTGACCACAGGCTCATAGTCCGTGGGTCTATTCTGACTTTTGACCATCGAATCTTGTAGACGATGATGAGACGGAGCGAACGGTACCTTTTTTGACGTTCTAAATCTACCCGTAGCCGTCCTAATCTAAAAAATATCGCATTTTTTACCAGATAATCGACCAATGTTTGGTGTTATTGATCGCAGACTCATAGTCCGTGGGTCTATTCTGATTTTTGACCATCGAATCTTATAGAGGACGATGAGGCGGAGCGAACGGAACCTTATTTGATGTTCTAAGTCTACCCGTAGACGTTCTACGCTAAAAAATAACGCATTCATTACCAGTTAATCGACCAATTTTTAGGTTTATTGACCACAGGCTCATAGTCCGTGGGTCTATTCTAACTTTTGACCATCGAATCTTGCAGACGATGATGCGACGGACCGAATGGTAATTTATTTGACGTTCTAAATTTACGCGTAGCCGTTCTAGGCTCAAAAATAGCGCATTTATTACCAGATAATCGAACAATTTTTAGGTTTTTTGACCGCAGGCTCATAGTCCGTGGGTCATTCTAATTTTTGACCATCGAATCTTGTAGAGGACGATGAGGCGGAGCGAACGGTACCTTATTTGAAGTTCTAAGTCTACCGGTAGCCGTTCTACGCTCAAAAATAGCGCATTCATTACCAGATAATCGACCAATTTTTAGGTTTATTGACCACAGGCTCATAGTCCGTGAGTCTATTCTGACTTTTGACCATCGAATCTTCTAGACGATGATGAGACGGACAGAATGGTAATTTATTTGACGTTCTAAATTTACCCGTAGCCGTTCTAGGCTCAAAAAAACCTTTTTTTACCAGATAATCGACCAATTTTTGGGGTTATTGATCGCAGGCTCATAGTCCGTAGGTCTATTTTGATTTTTGACCACCGAATCTTATAGAGGACGATGAGACGGAGCGAACGGTACCTTATTTGATGTTTTAAGTCTACACGTAGCCGTTCTAGGCTCAAAAATAGCGCATTTATTACCAGATAATCGACCAATTTTTGGTTTATTGACCACAGGCTCATAGTCCGTGGGTCTATTCTGACTTTTGACCATCGAATCTTGTAGACGATGATGAGACGGAGCGAACGGTACCTTTTTTGACGTTGTAAATCTACCCGTAGCCGTCCTAGGCTCAAAAATAGCGTATTTTTTACCAGATAATCGACCATTTTTTAGGTTTATTGACCACAGGCTCATAGTCCGTGGGTCTATTCTGACTTTTGACCATCGAATCTTGTAGACGATGATGAGACGGAGCGAATGGTACTTTATTTGACGTTCTAAATCTACCCGTAGCCGTTCTAGGCTCAAAAGTAGCGCATTTTTTACCAGATAATCGACCAATTTTGGGGGTTATTGATCGCAGGCTCATAGTCTGAAGGTCTATTCTGATTTTTGACCACCGAATCTTATAGGGGACGATACGACGGAGCGAACGGTACCTTATTTAATGTTCTAAGTCTACACGTAGCCGTTCTAGGCTCAAAAATAGCGCATTTATTACAAGATAATCGACCAATTTTTAGGTTTTTTGACCGCAGGCTCATATTCCGTGGGTCATTCTAATTCTTGACCATCGAATCTTGTAGAGGACGATGAGACGGAGCGAAAGGTACCTTATTTGACGTTCTAAATCTACCCGTAGCCGTTCTAGGCTCAAAAATAACGCATTAATTACCAGATCATCGACAAATATTTAGCTTTTTGATCGCAGGCTCATAGTCCGTGGGTCTATTTTGATTTTTGACCATCGAATCTTGTAGACGACGATGAGACGGAGCGAACGCTACCTTATTTGATGTTCTAAATGTACCCGTAGCCGTTCTAGGCACAAAAATAGCACATTCATTACCAGATAATCGACCAATTTTTAGGTTTTTTTAACGCAGGCTCATAGTCCGTGGGTCATTCTGCTTTTTGACCATCGAATCTTGTAGAGGACGATAAGGCGGAGCGAATGGTACCTTATTTGACGTTCTAAGTCTACCCGTAGCCGTTCTAGGCTCAAAAAAATCTTTTTTTACCAGATAATCGACCAATTTTGGGGGTTATTGATCGCAGGCTCATAGTCCGTGGGTCTGTTTTGATTTTTGACCATCGAGTCATGTAGACGACGATAAGGCGGAGCGAATGGTACCTTATTTGACGTTCTAAGTCTACCCGTAGCCGTTCTAGGCTCAAAAAAATCTTTTTTTACCAGATAATCGACCAATTTTTGGGGTTACTGATTGCAGGCTCATAGTCTGTAGGTCTATTCTGATTTTTGACCATCGAATCTTGTAGACGACGATGAGGTGGAGCGAATGGTACCTTATTTGACGTTCTAAGTCTACCCGTAGCCGTTCTAGGCTCAAAAATAGCGCATTTATTACCAGATAATCGACCAATTTTTAGGTTTGTTGACCGCAGGCTCATAATCCGTGGGTCATTCTGATTCTCGACCATCGAATGTTGTAGAGGACGATGAGACGGAGCGAATGGTATTTTATTTGGCGTTCTAAATCTACCCGTAGCCGTTCTATGCTCAAAAATAGCGCATTTTTTACCAGATAATCGACCAATTTTTAGGTTTATTGATCACAGGCTCATAGTCCGTGGGTCTATTCTGACTTTTGACCGTCGAATCTTGTAGACGATGATGAGACGGAGCGAACGGTACCTTTTTTGACGTTCTAAATCTACCCGTAGCCGTCCTAGGCGCAAAAATAACGCATTTTTTACCAGATAATCGACCATTTTTTAGGTTTATTGACCACAGGCTCATAGTCCGTGTGTCTATTCTGACTCTTGACCATCGAATCTTGTAGACGATGATGAGACGGAGCGAATGGTACTTTATTTGACGTTCTAAATCTACCCGTAGCCGTTCTAGGCTCAAAAGTAGCGCATTTTTTACCAGATAATCGACCAATTTTGGGGTTATTGATCGCAGGCTCATAGTCTGTAAATCTATTCTTATTTTTGACCATCGAATCTTATAGAGGACGATGAGGCGGAGCGAACGGAATCTTATTTGATGTTCTAAGTCTACCCGTAGACGTTCTACGCTCAAAAATAACGCTTTCATTACCAGTTGATCGACCAATTTTTAGGTTTATTGACCACAGGCTCATAGTCCGTGGGTCTATTCTAACTTTTGACCATCGAATCTTGCAGACGATGATGCGACGGACCGAATGGTAATTTATTTGACGTTCTAAATTTACCCGTAGCCGTTCTATGCTCAAAAATAGCGCATTTTTTACCAGATAATCGACCAATTTTTGGGGTTATTGATCGCAGGCTCATAGTCCGTTGGTCTATTCTGATTTTTGACTACCGAATCGTATAGAGGACGATGTGACGGAGCGAACGGTACCTTATTTGATGTTCTAAGTATATACGTAGCCGTTCTAGGCTCAAAAATAGCGCATTTATTACCACATAATCGACGAATTTTGAGGTTTATTGACCGCAGGCTCATAGTCCGTGGGTCTATTCTGACTTTTGCCATCGAATCTTGTAGAGGACGATGAGACGGAGCGAATGGTACCTTTTTTGACGTTCTAAATCTACCCGTAGCCGTTCTAGGCTCAAAATAGCGCATTTTGTACCAGATAATCGATCAATATTTAGGTTTATTGACCACAGGCTGATAGTCCGTGGGTTTATTCTGACTTTTGACCATCTCATCTTGTAGACGATGATGACACGGAGCGAATGGTACTATATTTGACGTTCTAACTCTACCCGCAGCCGTTCTAGGCTCAAAAGTAGCGCATTTTTTACCAGATAATCGACCAATTTTGGGGGTTATTGATCGCAGGCTCATAGTCCGTAGGTCTATTCTAATTTTTGACCACCGAATCTTATAGAGGACGATGAGACGGAGCGAACGGTACCTTATTTGATGTTCTAAGTCTACACGTAGCCGTTCTAGGCTCAAAAATAGCGCATTTATTACAAGATAATCGACCAATTTTTAGGTTTTTTGACCGAAGGCTCATATTCCGTGGGTCATTCTGATTCTCGACCATCGAATCTTGTAGAGGACGATGAGTCGGAGCGAGAGGTACCTTATTTGACGTTTTAAATTTACTTGTAGCCGTTCTAGGCTCAAAAATATCGCATTAATTACCAGATAATCGACAAATGTTTAGGTTTTCTGATCGCCGGCTCATAGTCCGTGGGTCTATTTTGATTTTTGACCATCGAATCTTGTAGACGACGATGAGACGGAGCAAATGGTACCTTATTTGAAGTTCTAAGTCTACCCGTAGCCTTTCCTTAGCTCAAAAATAGCACATTTATTACCAGATAATCGACCAATTTTTAGGTTTATTGACCGCAGGCTCATAGTCCGTTGGTCATTCTGATTTTTGACCATCGACTCTTGTAGAGGACGATGGGACGGAGCGAAAGGTACCTTATTTGACGTTCTAAATCTACCCGTAGCCGTTCTAGGCTAAAAAATAACGCATTAATTACCAGATAATCGACAAATCTTTAGGTTTTTTGATCGCAGGCTCATAGTCCGTGGGTCTATTCTGATTTTTGACCATCGAATCTTGTAGAGGACGATAAGGCGGAGCGATCGGTACCTTTTTTGACGTTCTAAATCTACCCGTAGCCGTTCTATTCTCAAAAATAGCGCATTTTTTACCAGATAATCGACCAATTTTTGGGGTTATTGATCGCAGACTCATAGTCCGTGGGTCTATTCTGATTTTTGACCATCGAATCTTCTAGAGGACAATGAGACTGAGCGAACGGTGCCTTATTTGATGTTCTAAGTCTTCCCGTAGCCGTTCTACGCTCAAAAATAGCGCATTCATTAGCAGATAATCGACCAATTTTTAGGTTTATTGACCACAGGCTCATAGTCTGTGGGTCTATTCTGACTTTTGACCATCGAATCTTGTAGACGATGATGAGACGGACAGAATGGTAATTTATTTGACGTTCTAAATTTACCCGTAGCCGTTCTAGGCTCAAAAATTGCGCATTTATTACCAGATAATCGACCAATTTTTAGGTTTGTTGACCGCAGGCTCTTATTCCGTGGGTCATTCTGATTCTCGACCATTGAATCTTGTAGAGGACGATGAGTCGGAGCGAGAGGTACCTTATTTGACGTTCTAAATCTACTTGTAGCCGTTCTAGGCTCAAAAATATCGCAATAATTACCAGATAATCGACAAATTTTTAGGTTTTTTGATCGCCGGGTCATAGTCCGTGGGTCTATTTTGATTTTTGACCATCGAATCTTGTAGACGACGATGAGACGGAGCGAATGGTATTTTATTTGAAGTTCTAAGTCTATCCGTAGCCGGTCTAGGCTCAAAAATAGCGCATTTATTACCAGATAATCGACCAATTTTTAGGTTTATTGACCGCCGGCTCATAGACTGGTGGTCTATTCTGATTTTTGACCATCGAATCTTGTAGGCGATGATGAGACGGAGCGAATGGTATTTTATTTGACGTTCTAAATCTACCCGTAGCCGTTCTATGCTCAAAAATAGCGCATTTTTTACCAGATAATCGACCAATTTTTAGGTTTATTGACCACAGGCTCATAGTCCGTGGGTCTATTCTGACTTTTGACCATCGAATCTTGTAGACGATGATGAGACGGAGCGAACGGTACCTTTTTTGACGTTCTAAATCTACCCGTAGCCGTCCTAATCTAAAAAATATCGCATTTTTTACCAGATAATCGACCAATGTTTGGTGTTATTGATCGCAGACTCATAGTCCGTGGGTCTATTCTGATTTTTGACCATCGAATCTTATAGAGGACGATGAGGCGGAGCGAACGGAACCTTATTTGATGTTCTAAGTCTACCCGTAGACGTTCTACGCTAAAAAATAACGCATTCATTACCAGTTAATCGACCAATTTTTAGGTTTATTGACCACAGGCTCATAGTCCGTGGGTCTATTCTAACTTTTGACCATCGAATCTTGCAGACGATGATGCGACGGACCGAATGGTAATTTATTTGACGTTCTAAATTTACGCGTAGCCGTTCTAGGCTCAAAAATAGCGCATTTATTACCAGATAATCGAACAATTTTTAGGTTTTTTGACCGCAGGCTCATAGTCCGTGGGTCATTCTAATTTTTGACCATCGAATCTTGTAGAGGACGATGAGGCGGAGCGAACGGTACCTTATTTGAAGTTCTAAGTCTACCGGTAGCCGTTCTACGCTCAAAAATAGCGCATTCATTACCAGATAATCGACCAATTTTTAGGTTTATTGACCACAGGCTCATAGTCCGTGAGTCTATTCTGACTTTTGACCATCGAATCTTCTAGACGATGATGAGACGGACAGAATGGTAATTTATTTGACGTTCTAAATTTACCCGTAGCCGTTCTAGGCTCAAAAAAAACTTTTTTTACCAGATAATCAACCAATTTTTGGGGTTATTGATCGCAGGCTCATAGTCTGAAGGTCTATTCTGATTTTTGACCACCGAATCTTATAGGGGACGATAAGACGGAGCGAACGGTACCTTATTTAATGTTCTAAGTCTACACGTAGCCGTTCTAGGCTCAAAAATAGCGCATTTATTACAAGATAATCGACCAATTTTTAGGTTTTTTGACCGCAGGCTCATATTCCGTGGGTCATTCTGATTCTTGACCATCGAATCTTGTAGAGAACGATGAGACGGAGCGAAAGGTACCTTATTTGACGTTCTAAATCTACCCGTAGCCGTTCTAGGCTCAAAAATAACGCATTAATTACCAGATCATCGACAAATATTTAGCTTTTTGATCGCAGGCTCATAGTCCGTGGGTCTATTTTGATTTTTGACCATCGAATCTTGTAGACGACGATGAGACGGAGCGAACGCTACCTTATTTGATGTTCTAAATGTACCCGTAGCCGTTCTAGGCACAAAAATAGCACATTCATTACCAGATAATCGACCAATTTTTAGGTTTTTTTAACGCAGGCTCATAGTCCGTGGGTCATTCTGATTTTTGACCATCGAATCTTGTAGAGCACGATGAGACGGAGCGTGCGGTACCTTCTTTGACGTTTTAAGTCTACACGTAGCACTTCTAGGCTCAAAAATATCGCATTTATTACCAGATAATCGACCAATTTTTAGGTTTTTTGCCCGCAGGCTCATAGTCCGTGGGTCATTCTGCTTTTTGACCATCGAATCTTGTAGAGGACGATGAGACGGAGCGAATGGTACCTTATTTGAAGTTCTAAGTCTACCCGTAGCCGTTCTAGGTTCAAAAATAGCGCATTCATTACCAGATAATCGACCAATTTTTAGGTTTATTGACCACACGCTCATAGCCCGTGGGTCTATTCTGACTTTTGACCATCGACTCTTGTAGACGATGATGAGACGGAGCGAATGGCACTTTATTTGACGTTCTAAATCTATTCGTAGCCGTTCTAGGCTCAAAAGTAGCGCATTATTTACCAGATAATCGACCAATTTTGGGGGTTATTGATCGCAGGCTCATAGTCCGTGGGTCTGTTTTGATTTTTGACCATCGAGTCATGTAGACGACGATAAGGCGGAGCGAATGGTACCTTATTTGACGTTCTAAGTCTACCCGTAGCCGTTCTACGCTCAAAAATAGCGCATTCATTAGCAGATAATCGACCAATTTTTAAATTTTTAGGTTTATTGACCACAGGCTCATAGTCCGTGGGTCTATTCTGACTTTTGACCATCGAATCTTGTAGACGATGATGAGACGGACAGAATGGTAATTTATTTGACGTTCTAAATTTACCCGTAGCCGTTCTAGGCTCAAAAAAATCTTTTTTTACCAGATAATCGACCAATTTTTGGGGTTACTGATTGCAGGCTCATAGTCTGTAGGTCTATTCTGATTTTTGACCATCGAATCTTGTAGACGACGATGAGGTGGAGCGAATGGTACCTTATTTGACGTTCTAAGTCTACCCGTAGCCGTTCTAGGCTCAAAAATAGCGCATTTATTACCAGATAATCGACCAATTTTTAGGTTTGTTGACCGCAGGCTCATAATCCGTGGGTCATTCTGATTCTCGACCATCGAATGTTGTAGAGGACGATGAGACGGAGCGAATGGTATTTTATTTGGCGTTCTAAATCTACCCGTAGCCGTTCTATGCTCAAAAATAGCGCATTTTTTACCAGATAATCGACCAATTTTTAGGTTTATTGACCACAGGCTCATAGTCCGTGGGTCTATTCTGACTTTTGACCGTCGAATCTTGTAGACGATGATGAGACGGAGCGAACGGTACCTTTTTTGACGTTCTAAATCTACCCGTAGCCGTCCTAGGCGCAAAAATAACGCATTTTTTACCAGATAATCGACCATTTTTTAGGTTTATTGACCACAGGCTCATAGTCCGTGTGTCTATTCTGACTCTTGACCATCGAATCTTGTAGACGATGATGAGACGGAGCGAATGGTACTTTATTTGACGTTCTAAATCTACCCGTAGCCGTTCTAGGCTCAAAAGTAGCGCATTTTTTACCAGATAATCGACCAATTTTGGCGGTTATTGATCGCAGGCTCATAGTCTGTAGGTCTATTCTTATTTTTGACCACCGAATCTAATAGAGGACGATGAAACGGAGCGAACGGTACCTTATTTGATGTTGTAAGCCTACCCGTAGCCGCTCTAGGCTCAAAAATAACGCATTAATTACCAGATAATCGACAAATTTTTAGGTTTTTTTATCGCAGGCTCATAGTCCGTGAGTCTATTCTAATTTTTGACCATCGAATCCTGTAGGGGACGATGCGACGGAGCGAACGGTACCTTTTTTGACGTTCTAAATCTACCCGTAGCCGTCCTAATCTAAAAAATAACGCATTTTTTACCAGATAATCGACCAATGTTTGGTGTTATTGATCGCAGACTCATAGTCCGTCGGTCTATTCTGATTTTTGACCATCGAATCTTATAGAGGACGATGAGGCGGAGCGGACGGAATCTTATTTGATGTTCTAAGTCTACCCGTAGACGTTCTACGCTCAAAAATAACGCTTTCATTACCAGATAATCGACCAATTTTTAGGTTTATTGACCACAGGCTCATAGTCCGTGAGTCTATTCTGACTTTTGACCATCGAATCTTCTAGACGATGATGAGACGGACAGAATGGTAATTTATTTGACGTTCTAAATTTACCCGTAGCCGTTCTAGGCTCAAAAAAACCTTTTTTTACCAGATAATCAACCAATTTTTGGGGTTATTGATCGCAGGCTCATAGTCTGAAGGTCTATTCTGATTTTTGACCACCGAATCTTATAGGGGACGATAAGACGGAGCGAACGGTATCTTATTTAATGTTCTAAGTCTACACGTAGCCGTTCTAGGCTCAAAAATAGCGCATTTATTACAAGATAATCGACCAATTTTTAGGTTTTTTGACCGCAGGCTCATATTCCGTGGGTCATTCTGATTCTTGACCATCGAATCTTGTAGAGAACGATGAGACGGAGCGAAAGGTACCTTATTTGACGTTCTAAATCTACCCGTAGCCGTTCTAGGCTCAAAAATAACGCATTAATTACCAGATCATCGACAAATATTTAGCTTTTTGATCGCAGGCTCATAGTCCGTGGGTCTATTTTGATTTTTGACCATCGAATCTTGTAGACGACGATGAGACGGAGCGAACGCTACCTTATTTGATGTTCTAAATGTACCCGTAGCCGTTCTAGGCACAAAAATAGCACATTCATTACCAGATAATCGACCAATTTTTAGGTTTTTTTAACGCAGGCTCATAGTCCGTGGGTCATTCTGATTTTTGACCATCGAATCTTGTAGAGCACGATGAGACGGAGCGTGCGGTACCTTCTTTGACGTTTTAAGTCTACACGTAGCACTTCTAGGCTCAAAAATATCGCATTTATTACCAGATAATCGACCAATTTTTAGGTTTTTTGCCCGCAGGCTCATAGTCCGTGGGTCATTCTGCTTTTTGACCATCGAATCTTGTAGAGGACGATGAGACGGAGCGAATGGTACCTTATTTGAAGTTCTAAGTCTACCCGTAGCCGTTCTAGGTTCAAAAATAGCGCATTCATTACCAGATAATCGACCAATTTTTAGGTTTATTGACCACACGCTCATAGCCCGTGGGTCTATTCTGACTTTTGACCATCGACTCTTGTAGACGATGATGAGACGGAGCGAATGGCACTTTATTTGACGTTCTAAATCTATTCGTAGCCGTTCTAGGCTCAAAAGTAGCGCATTATTTACCAGATAATCGACCAATTTTGGGGGTTATTGATCGCAGGCTCATAGTCCGTGGGTCTGTTTTGATTTTTGACCATCGAGTCATGTAGACGACGATAAGGCGGAGCGAATGGTACCTTATTTGACGTTCTAAGTCTACCCGTAGCCGTTCTACGCTCAAAAATAGCGCATTCATTAGCAGATAATCGACCAATTTTTAAATTTTTAGGTTTATTGACCACAGGCTCATAGTCCGTGGGTCTATTCTGACTTTTGACCATCGAATCTTGTAGACGATGATGAGACGGACAGAATGGTAATTTATTTGACGTTCTAAATTTACCCGTAGCCGTTCTAGGCTCAAAAAAATCTTTTTTTACCAGATAATCGACCAATTTTTGGGGTTACTGATTGCAGGCTCATAGTCTGTAGGTCTATTCTGATTTTTGACCATCGAATCTTGTAGACGACGATGAGGTGGAGCGAATGGTACCTTATTTGACGTTCTAAGTCTACCCGTAGCCGTTCTAGGCTCAAAAATAGCGCATTTATTACCAGATAATCGACCAATTTTTAGGTTTGTTGACCGCAGGCTCATAATCCGTGGGTCATTCTGATTCTCGACCATCGAATGTTGTAGAGGACGATGAGACGGAGCGAATGGTATTTTATTTGGCGTTCTAAATCTACCCGTAGCCGTTCTATGCTCAAAAATAGCGCATTTTTTACCAGATAATCGACCAATTTTTAGGTTTATTGACCACAGGCTCATAGTCCGTGGGTCTATTCTGACTTTTGACCGTCGAATCTTGTAGACGATGATGAGACGGAGCGAACGGTACCTTTTTTGACGTTCTAAATCTACCCGTAGCCGTCCTAGGCGCAAAAATAACGCATTTTTTACCAGATAATCGACCATTTTTTAGGTTTATTGACCACAGGCTCATAGTCCGTGTGTCTATTCTGACTCTTGACCGTCGAATCTTGTAGACGATGATGAGACGGAGCGAATGGTACTTTATTTGACGTTCTAAATCTACCCGTAGCCGTTCTAGGCTCAAAAGTAGCGCATTTTTTACCAGATAATCGACCAATTTTGGCGGTTATTGATCGCAGGCTCATAGTCTGTAGGTCTATTCTTATTTTTGACCACCGAATCTAATAGAGGACGATGAAACGGAGCGAACGGTACCTTATTTGATGTTGTAAGCCTACCCGTAGCCGCTCTAGGCTCAAAAATAACGCATTAATTACCAGATAATCGACAAATTTTTAGGTTTTTTTATCGCAGGCTCATAGTCCGTGAGTCTATTCTAATTTTTGACCATCGAATCCTGTAGGGGACGATGCGACGGAGCGAACGGTACCTTTTTTGACGTTCTAAATCTACCCGTAGCCGTCCTAATCTAAAAAATAACGCATTTTTTACCAGATAATCGACCAATGTTTGGTGTTATTGATCGCAGACTCATAGTCCGTCGGTCTATTCTGATTTTTGACCATCGAATCTTATAGAGGACGATGAGGCGGAGCGGACGGAATCTTATTTGATGTTCTAAGTCTACCCGTAGACGTTCTACGCTCAAAAATAACGCTTTCATTACCAGTTAATCGACCAATTTTTAGGTTTATTGACCACAGGCTCATAGTCCGTGGGTCTATTCTAACTTTTGACCATCGAATCTTGCAGACGATGATGCGACGGACCGAATGGTAATTTATTTGACGTTCTAAATTTACCCGTAGCCGTTCTAGGCTCAAAAATAGCGCATTTTTTACCAGATAATCGACCAATTTTTGGGGTTATTGATCGCAGGCTCATAGTCCGTTGGTCTATTCTGATTTTTGACTACCGAATCGTATAGAGGACGATGTGACGGAGCGAACGGTACCTTATTTGATGTTCTAAGTGTATACGTAGCCGTTTTAGGCTCAAAAATAGCGCATTTATTACCACATAATCGACGAATTTTTAGGTTTATTGACCGCAGGCTCATAGTCCGTGGGTATATTCTGACTTTTGACCATCGAATCTTGTAGAGGACGGTGAGACGGAGCGAATGGTACCTTTTTTGACGTTCTAAATCTACCCGTAGCCGTTCTATGCTCAAAAATAGGGCATTTATTACCAGATAATCGACCAATTTTTAGGTTTGTTGACCGCAGGCTCATATTCCGTGGGTCATTCTGATTCTCGACCATTGAATCTTGTAGAGGACGATGAGTCGGAGCGAGAGGTACCTTATTTGACGTTCTAAATCTACTTGTAGCCGTTCTAGGCGGCTCAAAAATATCGCAATAATTACCAGATAATCGACAAATTTTTAGGTTTTTTGATCGCCGGGTCATAGTCCGTGGGTCTATTTTGATTTTTGACCATCGAATCTTGTAGACGACGATGAGACGGAGCGAATGGTATTTTATTTGAAGTTCTAAGTCTATCCGTAGCCGTTCTAGGCTCAAAAATAGCGCATTTATTACCAGACAATCGACCAATTTTTAGGTTTATTGACCGCCGGCTCATAGACTGGTGGTCTATTCTGATTTTTGACCATCGAATCTTGTAGACGATGATGAGACGGAGCGAATGGTATTTTATTTGACGTTCTAAATCTACCCGTAGCCGTTCTATGCTCAAAAATAGCGCATTTTTTACCAGATAATCGACCAATTTTTAGGTTTATTGACCACAGGCTCATAGTCCGTGGGTCTATTCTGACTTTTAACCATCGAATCTTGTAGACGATGATGAGACGGAGCGAACGGTACCTTTTTTGACGTTCTAAGTCTACATGTAGCCGCTCTAGGCTAAAAAATAACGCATTAATTACGAGATAATCGACAAATTTTTAGGTTTTTTGATCGCAGGCTCATAGTCCGTGGGTCTATTCTGATTTTTGACCATCGAATCTGGTAGAGGACGATAAGGCGGAGCGATCGGTACCTTTTTTGACGTTCTAAATCTACCCGTAGCCGTTCTAGTCTCAAAAATAACGCATTTTTTACCAGATAATCGACCAATTTTTGGGGTTATTGATCGCAGACTCATAGTCCGTGGGTCTATTCCGATTTTTGACCATCGAATCTTATAGAGGACGATGAGAGGGAGCGAACGGTACCTTATTTGATGTTCTAAGTCTACCAGTAGCCGTTCTACGCTCAAAAATGGCGCATTCATTACCAGATAATCGACCAATTTTTAGGTTTATTGACCACAGGCTCATAGTCCGTGAGTCTATTCTGACTTTTGACCATCGAATCTTCTAGACGATGACGAGACGGACAGAATGGTAATTTATTTGACGTTCTAAATTTACCCGTAGCCGTTCTAGGCTCAAAAAAACCTTTTTTTACCAGATAATCGACCAATTTTTGGGGTTATTGATCGCAGGCTCATAGTCCGTAGGTCTATTTTGATTTTTGACCACCGAATCTTATAGAGGACGATGAGACGGAGCGAACGGTACCTTATTTGATGTTTTAAGTCTACACGTAGCCGTTCTAGGCTCAAAAATAGCGCATTTATTACCAGATAATCAACCAATTTTTAGGTTTATTGACCACAGGCTCATAGTCCGTGGGTCTATTCTGACTTTTGACCATCGAATCTTGTAGACGATGATGAGACGGAGCGAACGGTACCTTTTTTGACGTTGTAAATCTACCCGTAGCCGTCCTAGGCTCATCTAAAATAGCGTATTTTTTACCAGATAATCGACCATTTTTTAGGTTTATTGACCACAGGCTCATAGTCCGTGGGTCTATTCTGACTTTTGACCATCGAATCTTGTAGACGATGATGAGACGGAGCGAATGGTACTTTATTTGACGTTCTAAATCTACCCGTAGCCGTTCTAGGCTCAAAAGTAGCGCATTTTTTACCAGATAATCGACCAATTTTGGGGGTTATTGATCGCAGGCTCATAGTCTGAAGGTCTATTCTGATTTTTGACCACCGAATCTTATAGGGGACGATAAGACGGAGCGAACGGTACCTTATTTAATGTTCTAAGTCTACACGTAGCCGTTCTAGGCTCAAAAATAGCGCATTTATTACAAGATAATCGACCAATTTTTAGGTTTTTTGACCGCAGGCTCATATTCCGTGGGTCATTCTAATTCTTGACCATCGAATCTTGTAGAGGACGATGAGACGGAGCGAAAGGTACCTTATTTGACGTTCTAAATCTACCCGTAGCCGTTCTAGGCTCAAAAGTAACGCATTAATTACCAGATCATCGACAAATATTTAGCTTTTTGATCGCAGGCTCATAGTCCGTGGGTCTATTTTGATTTTTGACCATCGAATCTTGTAGACGACGATGAGACGGAGCGAACGCTACCTTATTTGATGTTCTAAATGTACCCGTAGCCGTTCTAGGCACAAAAATAGCACATTCATTACCAGATAATCGACCAATTTTTAGGTTTTTTTAACGCAGGCTCATAGTCCGTGGGTCATTCTGCTTTTTGACCATCGAATCTTGTAGAGGACGATAAGGCGGAGCGAATGGTACCTTATTTGACGTTCTAAGTCTACCCGTAGCCGTTCTAGGCTCAAAAAAATCTTTTTTTACCAGATAATCGACCAATTTTGGGGGTTATTGATCGCAGGCTCATAGTCCGTGGGTCTGTTTTGATTTTTGACCATCGAGTCATGTAGACGACGATAAGGCGGAGCGAATGGTACCTTATTTGACGTTCTAAGTCTACCCGTAGCCGTTCTAGGCTCAAAAAAATCTTTTTTTACCAGATAATCGACCAATTTTTGGGGTTACTGATTGCAGGCTCATAGTCTGTAGGTCTATTCTGATTTTTGACCATCGAATCTTGTAGACGACGATGAGGTGGAGCGAATGGTACCTTATTTGACGTTCTAAGTCTACCCGTAGCCGTTCTAGGCTCAAAAATAGCGCATTTATTACCAGATAATCGACCAATTTTTAGGTTTGTTGACCGCAGGCTCATAATCCGTGGGTCATTCTGATTCTCGACCATCGAATGTTGTAGAGGACGATGAGACGGAGCGAATGGTATTTTATTTGGCGTTCTAAATCTACCCGTAGCCGTTCTATGCTCAAAAATAGCGCATTTTTTACCAGATAATCGACCAATTTTTAGGTTTATTGACCACAGGCTCATAGTCCGTGGGTCTATTCTGACTTTTGACCGTCGAATCTTGTAGACGATGATGAGACGGAGCGAACGGTACCTTTTTTGACGTTCTAAATCTACCCGTAGCCGTCCTAGGCGCAAAAATAACGCATTTTTTACCAGATAATCGACCATTTTTTAGGTTTTTTGACCACAGGCTCATAGTCCGTGTGTCTATTCTGACTCTTGACCGTCGAATCTTGTAGACGATGATGAGACGGAGCGAATGGTACTTTATTTGACGTTCTAAATCTACCCGTAGCCGTTCTAGGCTCAAAAGTAGCGCATTTTTTACCAGATAATCGACCAATTTTGGCGGTTATTGATCGCAGGCTCATAGTCTGTAGGTCTATTCTTATTTTTGACCACCGAATCTAATAGAGGACGATGAAACGGAGCGAACGGTACCTTATTTGATGTTGTAAGCCTACCCGTAGCCGCTCTAGGCTCAAAAATAACGCATTAATTACCAGATAATCGACAAATTTTTAGGTTTTTTTATCGCAGGCTCATAGTCCGTGAGTCTATTCTAATTTTTGACCATCGAATCCTGTAGGGGACGATGCGACGGAGCGAACGGTACCTTTTTTGACGTTCTAAATCTACCCGTAGCCGTCCTAATCTAAAAAATAACGCATTTTTTACCAGATAATCGACCAATGTTTGGTGTTATTGATCGCAGACTCATAGTCCGTCGGTCTATTCTGATTTTTGACCATCGAATCTTATAGAGGACGATGAGGCGGAGCGGACGGAATCTTATTTGATGTTCTAAGTCTACCCGTAGACGTTCTACGCTCAAAAATAACGCTTTCATTACCAGTTAATCGACCAATTTTTAGGTTTATTGACCACAGGCTCATAGTCCGTGGGTCTATTCTAACTTTTGACCATCGAATCTTGCAGACGATGATGCGACGGACCGAATGGTAATTTATTTGACGTTCTAAATTTACCCGTAGCCGTTCTAGGCTCAAAAATAGCGCATTTTTTACCAGATAATCGACCAATTTTTGGGGTTATTGATCGCAGGCTCATAGTCCGTTGGTCTATTCTGATTTTTGACTACCGAATCGTATAGAGGACGATGTGACGGAGCGAACGGTACCTTATTTGATGTTCTAAGTGTATACGTAGCCGTTTTAGGCTCAAAAATAGCGCATTTATTACCACATAATCGACGAATTTTTAGGTTTATTGACCGCAGGCTCATAGTCCGTGGGTATATTCTGACTTTTGACCATCGAATCTTGTAGAGGACGGTGAGACGGAGCGAATGGTACCTTTTTTGACGTTCTAAATCTACCCGTAGCCGTTCTATGCTCAAAAATAGGGCATTTATTACCAGATAATCGACCAATTTTTAGGTTTGTTGACCGCAGGCTCATATTCCGTGGGTCATTCTGATTCTCGACCATTGAATCTTGTAGAGGACGATGAGTCGGAGCGAGAGGTACCTTATTTGACGTTCTAAATCTACTTGTAGCCGTTCTAGGCGGCTCAAAAATATCGCAATAATTACCAGATAATCGACAAATTTTTAGGTTTTTTGATCGCCGGGTCATAGTCCGTGGGTCTATTTTGATTTTTGACCATCGAATCTTGTAGACGACGATGAGACGGAGCGAATGGTATTTTATTTGAAGTTCTAAGTCTATCCGTAGCCGTTCTAGGCTCAAAAATAGCGCATTTATTACCAGATAATCGACCAATTTTTAGGTTTATTGACCGCCGGCTCATAGACTGGTGGTCTATTCTGATTTTTGACCATCGAATCTTGTAGACGATGATGAGACGGAGCGAATGGTATTTTATTTGACGTTCTAAATCTACCCGTAGCCGTTCTATGCTCAAAAATAGCGCATTTTTTACCAGATAATCGACCAATTTTTAGGTTTATTGACCACAGGCTCATAGTCCGTGGGTCTATTCTGACTTTTGACCATCGAATCTTGTAGACGATGATGAGACGGAGCGAACGGTACCTTTTTTGACGTTCTAAGTCTACATGTAGCCGCTCTAGGCTAAAAAATAACGCATTAATTACGAGATAATCGACAAATTTTTAGGTTTTTTGATCGCAGGCTCATAGTCCGTGGGTCTATTCTGATTTTTGACCATCGAATCTGGTAGAGGACGATAAGGCGGAGCGATCGGTACCTTTTTTGACGTTCTAAATCTACCCGTAGCCGTTCTAGTCTCAAAAATAACGCATTTTTTACCAGATAATCGACCAATTTTTGGGGTTATTGATCGCAGACTCATAGTCCGTGGGTCTATTCCGATTTTTGACCATCGAATCTTATAGAGGACGATGAGAGGGAGCGAACGGTACCTTATTTGATGTTCTAAGTCTACCAGTAGCCGTTCTACGCTCAAAAATGGCGCATTCATTACCAGATAATCGACCAATTTTTAGGTTTATTGACCACAGGCTCATAGTCCGTGAGTCTATTCTGACTTTTGACCATCGAATCTTCTAGACGATGACGAGACGGACAGAATGGTAATTTATTTGACGTTCTAAATTTACCCGTAGCCGTTCTAGGCTCAAAAAAACCTTTTTTTACCAGATAATCGACCAATTTTTGGGGTTATTGATCGCAGGCTCATAGTCCGTAGGTCTATTTTGATTTTTGACCACCGAATCTTATAGAGGACGATGAGACGGAGCGAACGGTACCTTATTTGATGTTTTAAGTCTACACGTAGCCGTTCTAGGCTCAAAAATAGCGCATTTATTACCAGATAATCAACCAATTTTTAGGTTTATTGACCACAGGCTCATAGTCCGTGGGTCTATTCTGACTTTTGACCATCGAATCTTGTAGACGATGATGAGACGGAGCGAACGGTACCTTTTTTGACGTTGTAAATCTACCCGTAGCCGTCCTAGGCTCATCTAAAATAGCGTATTTTTTACCAGATAATCGACCATTTTTTAGGTTTATTGACCACAGGCTCATAGTCCGTGGGTCTATTCTGACTTTTGACCATCGAATCTTGTAGACGATGATGAGACGGAGCGAATGGTACTTTATTTGACGTTCTAAATCTACCCGTAGCCGTTCTAGGCTCAAAAGTAGCGCATTTTTTACCAGATAATCGACCAATTTTGGGGGTTATTGATCGCAGGCTCATAGTCTGAAGGTCTATTCTAATTTTTGACCACCGAATCTTATAGGGGACGATAAGACGGAGCGAACGGTACCTTATTTAATGTTCTAAGTCTACACGTAGCCGTTCTAGGCTCAAAAATAGCGCATTTATTACAAGATAATCGACCAATTTTTAGGTTTTTTGACCGCAGGCTCATATTCCGTGGGTCATTCTAATTCTTGACCATCGAATCTTGTAGAGGACGATGAGACGGAGCGAAAGGTACCTTATTTGACGTTCTAAATCTACCCGTAGCCGTTCTAGGCTCAAAAATAACGCATTAATTACCAGATCATCGACAAATATTTAGCTTTTTGATCGCAGGCTCATAGTCCGTGGGTCTATTTTGATTTTTGACCATCGAATCTTGTAGACGACGATGAGACGGAGCGAACGCTACCTTATTTGATGTTCTAAATGTACCCGTAGCCGTTCTAGGCACAAAAATAGCACATTCATTACCAGATAATCGACCAATTTTTAGGTTTTTTTAACGCAGGCTCATAGTCCGTGGGTCATTCTGCTTTTTGACCATCGAATCTTGTAGAGGACGATAAGGCGGAGCGAATGGTACCTTATTTGACGTTCTAAGTCTACCCGTAGCCGTTCTAGGCTCAAAAAAATCTTTTTTTACCAGATAATCGACCAATTTTGGGGGTTATTGATCGCAGGCTCATAGTCCGTGGGTCTGTTTTGATTTTTGACCATCGAGTCATGTAGACGACGATAAGGCGGAGCGAATGGTACCTTATTTGACGTTCTAAGTCTACCCGTAGCCGTTCTAGGCTCAAAAAAATCTTTTTTTACCAGATAATCGACCAATTTTTGGGGTTACTGATTGCAGGCTCATAGTCTGTAGGTCTATTCTGATTTTTGACCATCGAATCTTGTAGACGACGATGAGGTGGAGCGAATGGTACCTTATTTGACGTTCTAAGTCTACCCGTAGCCGTTCTAGGCTCAAAAATAGCGCATTTATTACCAGATAATCGACCAATTTTTAGGTTTGTTGACCGCAGGCTCATAATCCGTGGGTCATTCTGATTCTCGACCATCGAATGTTGTAGAGGACGATGAGACGGAGCGAATGGTATTTTATTTGGCGTTCTAAATCTACCCGTAGCCGTTCTATGCTCAAAAATAGCGCATTTTTTACCAGATAATCGACCAATTTTTAGGTTTATTGACCACAGGCTCATAGTCCGTGGGTCTATTCTGACTTTTGACCGTCGAATCTTGTAGACGATGATGAGACGGAGCGAACGGTACCTTTTTTGACGTTCTAAATCTACCCGTAGCCGTCCTAGGCGCAAAAATAACGCATTTTTTACCAGATAATCGACCATTTTTTAGGTTTATTGACCACAGGCTCATAGTCCGTGTGTCTATTCTGACTCTTGACCATCGAATCTTGTAGACGATGATGAGACGGAGCGAATGGTACTTTATTTGACGTTCTAAATCTACCCGTAGCCGTTCTAGGCTCAAAAGTAGCGCATTTTTTACCAGATAATCGACCAATTTTGGGGTTATTGATCGCAGGCTCATAGTCTGTAGGTCTATTCTTATTTTTGACCATCGAATCTTATAGAGGACGATGAGGCGGAGCGAACGGAATCTTATTTGATGTTCTAAGTCTACCCGTAGACGTTCTACGCTCAAAAATAACGCTTTCATTACCAGTTAATCGACCAATTTTTAGGTTTATTGACCACAGGCTCATAGTCCGTGGGTCTATTCTAACTTTTGACCATCGAATCTTGCAGACGATGATGCGACGGACCGAATGGTAATTTATTTGACGTTCTAAATTTACCCGTAGCCGTTCTAGGCTCAAAAATAGCGCATTTTTTACCAGATAATCGACCAATTTTTGGGGTTATTGATCGCAGGCTCATAGTCCGTTGGTCTATTCTGATTTTTGACTACCGAATCGTATAGAGGACGATGTGACGGAGCGAACGGTACCTTATTTGATGTTCTAAGTATATACGTAGCCGTTCTAGGCTCAAAAATAGCGCATTTATTACCACATAATCGACGAATTTTGAGGTTTATTGACCGCAGGCTCATAGTCCGTGGGTCTATTCTGACTTTTGCCATCGAATCTTGTAGAGGACGATGAGACGGAGCGAATGGTACCTTTTTTGACGTTCTAAATCTACCCGTAGCCGTTCTAGGCTCAAAATAGCGCATTTTTTACCAGATAATCGATCAATATTTAGGTTTATTGACCACAGGCTGATAGTCCGTGGGTTTATTCTGACTTTTGACCATCTCATCTTGTAGACGATGATGACACGGAGCGAATGGTACTATATTTGACGTTCTAACTCTACCCGCAGCCGTTCTAGGCTCAAAAGTAGCGCATTTTTTACCAGATAATCGACCAATTTTGGGGTTTATTGATCGCAGGCTCATAGTCCGTAGGTCTATTCTAATTTTTGACCACCGAATCTTATAGAGGACGATGAGACGGAGCGAACGGTACCTTATTTGATGTTCTAAGTCTACACGTAGCCGTTCTAAGCTCAAAAATAGCGCATTTATTACAAGATAATCGACCAATTTTTAGGTTTTTTGACCGAAGGCTCATATTCCGTGGGTCATTCTGATTCTCGACCATCGAATCTTGTAGAGGACGATGAGTCGGAGCGAGAGGTACCTTATTTGACGTTTTAAATTTACTTGTAGCCGTTCTAGGCTCAAAAATATCGCATTAATTACCAGATAATCGACAAATGTTTAGGTTTTTTGATCGCCGGCTCATAGTCCGTGGGTCTATTTTGATTTTTGACCATCGAATCTTGTAGACGACGATGAGACGGAGCAAATGGTACCTTATTTGAAGTTCTAAGTCTACCCGTAGCCTTTCCTTAGCTCAAAAATAGCACATTTATTACCAGATAATCGACCAATTTTTAGGTTTATTGACCGCAGGCTCATAGTCCGTTGGTCATTCTGATTTTTGACCATCGACTCTTGTAGAGGACGATGGGACGGAGCGAAAGGTACCTTATTTGACGTTCTAAATCTACCCGTAGCCGTTCTAGGCTCAAAAATAACGCATTAATTACCAGATAATCGACAAATCTTTAGGTTTTTTGATCGCAGGCTCATAGTCCGTGGGTCTATTCTGATTTTTGACCATCGAATCTTGTAGAGGACGATAAGGCGGAGCGATCGGTACCTTTTTTGACGTTCTAAATCTACCCGTAGCCGTTCTATTTTCAAAAATAGCGCATTTTTTACCAGATAATCGACCAATTTTTGGGGTTATTGATCGCAGACTCATAGTCCGTGGGTCTATTCTGATTTTTGACCATCGAATCTTCTAGAGGACAATGAGACTGAGCGAACGGTACCTTATTTGATGTTCTAAGTCTTCCCGTAGCCGTTCTACGCTCAAAAATAGCGCATTCATTAGCAGATAATCGACCAATTTTTAGGTTTATTGACCACAGGCTCATAGTCCGTGGGTCTATTCTGACTTTTGACCATCGAATCTTGTAGACGATGATGAGACGGACAGAATGGTAATTTATTTGACGTTCTAAATTTACCCGTAGCCGTTCTAGGCTCAAAAAAATCTTTTTTTACCAGATAATCGACCAATTTTTGGGGTTATTGATTGCAGGCTCATATTCCGTAGGTCTATTCTGATTTTTGACCATCGAATCTTGTAGACGACGATGAGGTGGAGCGAATGGTACCTTATTTGACGTTCTAAGTCTACCCGTAGCCGTTCTAGGCTCAAAAATTGCGCATTTATTACCAGATAATCGACCAATTTTTAGGTTTGTTGACCGCAGGCTCATATTCCGTGGGTCATTCTGATTCTCGACCATTGAATCTTGTAGAGGACGATGAGTCGGAGCGAGAGGTACCTTATTTGACGTTCTAAATCTACTTGTAGCCGTTCTAGGCTCAAAAATATCGCAATAATTACCAGATAATCGACAAATTTTTAGGTTTTTTGATCGCCGGGTCATAGTCCGTGGGTCTATTTTGATTTTTGACCATCGAATCTTGTAGACGACGATGAGACGGAGCGAATGGTATTTTATTTGAAGTTCTAAGTCTATCCGTAGCCGGTCTAGGCTCAAAAATAGCGCATTTATTACCAGATAATCGACCAATTTTTAGGTTTATTGACCGCCGGCTCATAGACTGGTGGTCTATTCTGATTTTTGACCATCGAATCTTGTAGGCGATGATGAGACGGAGCGAATGGTATTTTATTTGACGTTCTAAATCTACCCGTAGCCGTTCTATGCTCAAAAATAGCGCATTTTTTACCAGATAATCGACCAATTTTTAGGTTTATTGACCACAGGCTCATAGTCCGTGGGTCTATTCTGACTTTTGACCATCGAATCTTGTAGACGATGATGAGACGGAGCGAACGGTACCTTTTTTGACGTTCTAAATCTACCCGTAGCCGTCCTAATCTAAAAAATAACGCATTTTTTACCAGATAATCGACCAATGTTTGGTGTTATTGATCGCAGACTCATAGTCCGTGGGTCTATTCTGATTTTTGACCATCGAATCTTATAGAGGACGATGAGGCGGAGCGAACGGAACCTTATTTGATGTTCTAAATCTACCCGTAGACGTTCTACGCTAAAAAATAACGCATTCATTACCAGTTAATCGACCAATTTTTAGGTTTATTGACCACAGGCTCATAGTCCGTGGGTCTATTCTAACTTTTGACCATCGAATCTTGCAGACGATGATGCGACGGACCGAATGGTAATTTATTTGACGTTCTAAATTTACGCGTAGCCGTTCTAGGCTCAAAAATAGCGCATTTATTACCAGATAATCGAACAATTTTTAGGTTTTTTGACCGCAGGCTCATAGTCCGTGGGTCATTCTAATTTTTGACCATCGAATCTTGTAGAGGACGATGAGACGGAGCGAACGGTACCTTATTTGAAGTTCTAAGTCTACCGGTAGCCGTTCTACGCTCAAAAATAGCGCATTCATTACCAGATAATCGACCAATTTTTAGGTTTATTGACCACAGGCTCATAGTCCGTGAGTCTATTCTGACTTTTGACCATCGAATCTTCTAGACGATGATGAGACGGACAGAATGGTAATTTATTTGACGTTCTAAATTTACCCGTAGCCGTTCTAGGCTCAAAAAAACCTTTTTTTACCAGATAATCGACCAATTTTTGGGGTTATTGATCGCAGGCTCATAGTCTGAAGGTCTATTCTGATTTTTGACCACCGAATCTTATAGGGGACGATAAGACGGAGCGAACGGTACCTTATTTAATGTTCTAAGTCTACACGTAGCCGTTCTAGGCTCAAAAATAGCGCATTTATTACAAGATAATCGACCAATTTTTAGGTTTTTTGACCGCAGGCTCATATTCCGTGGGTCATTCTGATTCTTGACCATCGAATCTTGTAGAGAACGATGAGACGGAGCGAAAGGTACCTTATTTGACGTTCTAAATCTACCCGTAGCCGTTCTAGGCTCAAAAATAACGCATTAATTACCAGATCATCGACAAATATTTAGCTTTTTGATCGCAGGCTCATAGTCCGTGGGTCTATTTTGATTTTTGACCATCGAATCTTGTAGACGACGATGAGACGGAGCGAACGCTACCTTATTTGATGTTCTAAAAGTACCCGTAGCCGTTCTAGGCACAAAAATAGCACATTCATTACCAGATAATCGACCAATTTTTAGGTTTTTTTAACGCAGGCTCATAGTCCGTGGGTCATTCTGATTTTTGACCATCGAATCTTGTAGAGCACGATGAGACGGAGCGTGCGGTACCTTCTTTGACGTTTTAAGTCTACACGTAGCACTTCTAGGCTCAAAAATATCGCATTTATTACCAGATAATCGACCAATTTTTAGGTTTTTTGCCCGCAGGCTCATAGTCCGTGGGTCATTCTGCTTTTTGACCATCGAATCTTGTAGAGGACGATGAGACGGAGCGAATGGTACCTTATTTGAAGTTCTAAGTCTACCCGTAGCCGTTCTAGGTTCAAAAATAGCGCATTCATTACCAGATAATCGACCAATTTTTAGGTTTATTGACCACACGCTCATAGCCCGTGGGTCTATTCTGACTTTTGACCATCGACTCTTGTAGACGATGATGAGACGGAGCGAATGGCACTTTATTTGACGTTCTAAATCTATTCGTAGCCGTTCTAGGCTCAAAAGTAGCGCATTATTTACCAGATAATCGACCAATTTTGGGGGTTATTGATCGCAGGCTCATAGTCCGTGGGTCTGTTTTGATTTTTGACCATCGAGTCATGTAGACGACGATAAGGCGGAGCGAATGGTACCTTATTTGACGTTCTAAGTCTACCCGTAGCCGTTCTACGCTCAAAAATAGCGCATTCATTAGCAGATAATCGACCAATTTTTAAATTTTTAGGTTTATTGACCACAGGCTCATAGTCCGTGGGTCTATTCTGACTTTTGACCATCGAATCTTGTAGACGATGATGAGACGGACAGAATGGTAATTTATTTGACGTTCTAAATTTACCCGTAGCCGTTCTAGGCTCAAAAAAATCTTTTTTTACCAGATAATCGACCAATTTTTGGGGTTACTGATTGCAGGCTCATAGTCTGTAGGTCTATTCTGATTTTTGACCATCGAATCTTGTAGACGACGATGAGGTGGAGCGAATGGTACCTTATTTGACGTTCTAAGTCTACCCGTAGCCGTTCTAGGCTCAAAAATAGCGCATTTATTACCAGATAATCGACCAATTTTTAGGTTTGTTGACCGCAGGCTCATAATCCGTGGGTCATTCTGATTCTCGACCATCGAATGTTGTAGAGGACGATGAGACGGAGCGAATGGTATTTTATTTGGCGTTCTAAATCTACCCGTAGCCGTTCTATGCTCAAAAATAGCGCATTTTTTACCAGATAATCGACCAATTTTTAGGTTTATTGACCACAGGCTCATAGTCCGTGGGTCTATTCTGACTTTTGACCGTCGAATCTTGTAGACGATGATGAGACGGAGCGAACGGTACCTTTTTTGACGTTCTAAATCTACCCGTAGCCGTCCTAGGCGCAAAAATAACGCATTTTTTACCAGATAATCGACCATTTTTTAGGTTTATTGACCACAGGCTCATAGTCCGTGTGTCTATTCTGACTCTTGACCATCGAATCTTGTAGACGATGATGAGACGGAGCGAATGGTACTTTATTTGACGTTCTAAATCTACCCGTAGCCGTTCTAGGCTCAAAAGTAGCGCATTTTTTACCAGATAATCGACCAATTTTGGCGGTTATTGATCGCAGGCTCATAGTCTGTAGGTCTATTCTTATTTTTGACCACCGAATCTTATAGAGGACGATGAAACGGAGCGAACGGTACCTTATTTGATGTTGTAAGCCTACCCGTAGCCGCTCTAGGCTCAAAAATAACGCATTAATTACCAGATAATCGACAAATTTTTAGGTTTTTTTATCGCAGGCTCATAGTCCGTGAGTCTATTCTGATTTTTGACCATCGAATCCTGTAGGGGACGATGCGACGGAGCGAACGGTACCTTTTTTGACGTTCTAAATCTACCCGTAGCCGTCCTAATCTAAAAAATAACGCATTTTTTACCAGATAATCGACCAATGTTTGGTGTTATTGATCGCAGACTCATAGTCCGTCGGTCTATTCTGATTTTTGACCATCGAATCTTATAGAGGACGATGAGGCGGAGCGAACGGAATCTTATTTGATGTTCTAAGTCTACCCGTAGACGTTCTACGCTCAAAAATAACGCTTTCATTACCAGTTAATCGACCAATTTTTAGGTTTATTGACCACAGGCTCATAGTCCGTGGGTCTATTCTAACTTTTGACCATCGAATCTTGCAGACGATGATGCGACGGACCGAATGGTAATTTATTTGACGTTCTAAATTTACCCGTAGCCGTTCTAGGCTCAAAAATAGCGCATTTTTTACCAGATAATCGACCAATTTTTGGGGTTATTGATCGCAGGCTCATAGTCCGTTGGTCTATTCTGATTTTTGACTACCGAATCGTATAGAGGACGATGTGACGGAGCGAACGGTACCTTATTTGATGTTCTAAGTGTATACGTAGCCGTTTTAGGCTCAAAAATAGCGCATTTATTACCACATAATCGACGAATTTTTAGGTTTATTGACCGCAGGCTCATAGTCCGTGGGTATATTCTGACTTTTGACCATCGAATCTTGTAGAGGACGGTGAGACGGAGCGAATGGTACCTTTTTTGACGTTCTAAATCTACCCGTAGCCGTTCTATGCTCAAAAACAGCGCATTTATTACCAGATAATCGACCAATTTTTAGGTTTGTTGACCGCAGGCTCATATTCCGTGGGTCATTCTGATTCTCGACCATTGAATCTTGTAGAGGACGATGAGTCGGAGCGAGAGGTACCTTATTTGACGTTCTAAATCTACTTGTAGCCGTTCTAGGCGGCTCAAAAATATCGCAATAATTACCAGATAATCGACAAATTTTTAGGTTTTTTGATCGCCGGGTCATAGTCCGTGGGTCTATTTTGATTTTTGACCATCGAATCTTGTAGACGACGATGAGACGGAGCGAATGGTATTTTATTTGAAGTTCTAAGTCTATCCGTAGCCGTTCTAGGCTCAAAAATAGCGCATTTATTACCAGATAATCGACCAATTTTTAGGTTTATTGACCGCCGGCTCATAGACTGGTGGTCTATTCTGATTTTTGACCATCGAATCTTGTAGACGATGATGAGACGGAGCGAATGGTATTTTATTTGACGTTCTAAATCTACCCGTAGCCGTTCTATGCTCAAAAATAGCGCATTTTTTACCAGATAATCGACCAATTTTTAGGTTTATTGACCACAGGCTCATAGTCCGTGGGTCTATTCTGACTTTTGACCATCGAATCTTGTAGACGATGATGAGACGGAGCGAACGGTATCTTTTTTGACGTTCTAAGTCTACATGTAGCCGCTCTAGGCTAAAAAATAACGCATTAATTACGAGATAATCGACAAATTTTTAGGTTTTTTGATCGCAGGCTCATAGTCCGTGGGTCTATTCTGATTTTTGACCATCGAATCTGGTAGAGGACGATAAGGCGGAGCGATCGGTACCTTTTTTGACGTTCTAAATCTACCCGTAGCCGTTCTAGTCTCAAAAATAACGCATTTTTTACCAGATAATCGACCAATTTTTGGGGTTATTGATCGCAGACTCATAGTCCGTGGGTCTATTCCGATTTTTGACCATCGAATCTTATAGAGGACGATGAGAGGGAGCGAACGGTACCTTATTTGATGTTCTAAGTCTACCAGTAGCCGTTCTACGCTCAAAAATAGCGCATTCATTACCAGATAATCGACCAATTTTTAGGTTTATTGACCACAGGCTCATAGTCCGTGAGTCTATTCTGACTTTTGACCATCGAATCTTCTAGACGATGACGAGACGGACAGAATGGTAATTTATTTGACGTTCTAAATTTACCCGTAGCCGTTCTAGGCTCAAGAAAACCTTTTTTTACCAGATAATCGACCAATTTTTGGGGTTATTGATCGCAGGCTCATAGTCCGTAGGTCTATTTTGATTTTTGACCACCGAATCTTATAGAGGACGATGAGACGGAGCGAACGGTACCTTATTTGATGTTTTAAGTCTACACGTAGCCGTTCTAGGCTCAAAAATAGCGCATTTATTACCAGATAATCAACCAATTTTTAGGTTTATTGACCACAGGCTCATAGTCCGTGGGTCTATTCTGACTTTTGACCATCGAATCTTGTAGACGATGATGAGACGGAGCGAACGGTACCTTTTTTGACGTTGTAAATCTACCCGTAGCCGTCCTAGGCTCAAAAATAGCGTATTTTTTACCAGATAATCGACCATTTTTTAGGTTTATTGACCACACGCTCATAGTCCGTGGGTCTATTCTGACTTTTGACCATCGAATCTTGTAGACGATGATGAGACGGAGCGAATGGTACTTTATTTGACGTTCTAAATCTACCCGTAGCCGTTCTAGGGTCAAAAGTAGCGCATTTTTTACCAGATAATCGACCAATTTTGGGGGTTATTGATCGCAGGCTCATAGTCTGAAGGTCTATTCTGATTTTTGACCACCGAATCTTATAGGGGACGATAAGACGGAGCGAACGGTACCTTATTTAATGTTCTAAGTCTACACGTAGCCGTTCTAGGCTCAAAAATAGCGCATTTATTACAAGATAATCGACCAATTTTTAGGTTTTTTGACCGCAGGCTCATATTCCGTGGGTCATTCTAATTCTTGACCATCGAATCTTGTAGAGGACGATGAGACGGAGCGAAAGGTACCTTATTTGACGTTCTAAATCTACCCGTAGCCGTTCTAGGCTCAAAAATAACGCATTAATTACCAGATCATCGACAAATATTTAGCTTTTTGATCGCAGGCTCATAGTCCGTGGGTCTATTTTGATTTTTGACCATCGAATCTTGTAGACGACGATGAGACGGAGCGAACGCTACCTTATTTGATGTTCTAAATGTACCCGTAGCCGTTCTAGGCACAAAAATAGCACATTCATTACCAGATAATCGACCAATTTTTAGGTTTTTTTAACACAGGCTCATAGTCCGTGGGTCATTCTGCTTTTTGACCATCGAATCTTGTAGAGGACGATAAGGCGGAGCGAATGGTACCTTATTTGACGTTCTAAGTCTACCCGTAGCCGTTCTAGGCTCAAAAAAATCTTTTTTTACCAGATAATCGACCAATTTTGGGGGTTATTGATCGCAGGCTCATAGTCCGTGGGTCTGTTTTGATTTTTGACCATCGAGTCATGTAGACGACGATAAGGCGGAGCGAATGGTACCTTATTTGACGTTCTAAGTCTACCCGTAGCCGTTCTAGGCTCAAAAAAATCTTTTTTTACCAGATAATCGACCAATTTTTGGGGTTACTGATTGCAGGCTCATAGTCTGTAGGTCTATTCTGATTTTTGACCATCGAATCTTGTAGACGACGATGAGGTGGAGCGAATGGTACCTTATTTGACGTTCTAAGTCTACCCGTAGCCGTTCTAGGCTCAAAAATAGCGCATTTATTACCAGATAATCGACCAATTTTTAGGTTTGTTGACCGCAGGCTCATAATCCGTGGGTCATTCTGATTCTCGACCATCGAATGTTGTAGAGGACGATGAGACGGAGCGAATGGTATTTTATTTGGCGTTCTAAATCTACCCGTAGCCGTTCTATGCTCAAAAATAGCGCATTTTTTACCAGATAATCGACCAATTTTTAGGTTTATTGACCACAGGCTCATAGTCCGTGGGTCTATTCTGACTTTTGACCGTCGAATCTTGTAGACGATGATGAGACGGAGCGAACGGTACCTTTTTTGACGTTCTAAATCTACCCGTAGCCGTCCTAGGCGCAAAAATAACGCATTTTTTACCAGATAATCGACCATTTTTTAGGTTTATTGACCACAGGCTCATAGTCCGTGTGTCTATTCTGACTCTTGACCATCGAATCTTGTAGACGATGATGAGATGGAGCGAATGGTACTTTATTTGACGTTCTAAATCTACCCGTAGCCGTTCTAGGCTCAAAAGTAGCGCATTTTTTACCAGATAATCGACCAATTTTGGGGTTATTGATCGCAGGCTCATAGTCTGTAGGTCTATTCTTATTTTTGACCATCGAATCTTATAGAGGACGATGAGGCGGAGCGAACGGAATCTTATTTGATGTTCTAAGTCTACCCGTAGACGTTCTACGCTCAAAAATAACGCTTTCATTACCAGTTAATCGACCAATTTTTAGGTTTATTGACCACAGGCTCATAGTCCGTGGGTCTATTCTAACTTTTGACCATCGAATCTTGCAGACGATGATGCGACGGACCGAATGGTAATTTATTTGACGTTCTAAATTTACCCGTAGCCGTTCTAGGCTCAAAAATAGCGCATTTTTTACCAGATAATCGACCAATTTTTGGGGTTATTGATCGCAGGCTCATAGTCCGTTGGTCTATTCTGATTTTTGACTACCGAATCGTTTAGAGGACGATGTGACGGAGCGAACGGTACCTTATTTGATGTTCTAAGTATATACGTAGCCGTTCTAGGCTCAAAAATAGCGCATTTATTACCACATAATCGACGAATTTTGAGGTTTATTGACCGCAGGCTCATAGTCCGTGGGTCTATTCTGACTTTTGCCATCGAATCTTGTAGAGGACGATGAGACGGAGCGAATGGTACCTTTTTTGACGTTCTAAATCTACCCGTAGCCGTTCTAGGCTCAAAATAGCGCATTTTTTACCAGATAATCGATCAATATTTAGGTTTATTGACCACAGGCTGATAGTCCGTGGGTTTATTCTGACTTTTGACCATCTCATCTTGTAGACGATGATGACACGGAGCGAATGGTACTATATTTGACGTTCTAACTCTACCCGCAGCCGTTCTAGGCTCAAAAGTAGCGCATTTTTTACCAGATAATCGACCAATTTTGGGGTTTATTGATCGCAGGCTCATAGTCCGTAGGTCTATTCTAATTTTTGACCACCGAATCTTATAGAGGACGATGAGACGGAGCGAACGGTACCTTATTTGATGTTCTAAGTCTACACGTAGCCGTTCTAGGCTCAAAAATAGCGCATTTATTACAAGATAATCGACCAATTTTTAGGTTTTTTGACCGAAGGCTCATATTCCGTGGGTCATTCTGATTCTCGACCATCGAATCTTGTAGAGGACGATGAGTCGGAGCGAGAGGTACCTTATTTGACGTTTTAAATTTACTTGTAGCCGTTCTAGGCTCAAAAATATCGCATTAATTACCAGATAATCGACAAATGTATAGGTTTTTTGATCGCCGGCTCATAGTCCGTGGGTCTATTTTGATTTTTGACCATCGAATCTTGTAGACGACGATGAGACGGAGCAAATGGTACCTTATTTGAAGTTCTAAGTCTACCCGTAGCCTTTCCTTAGCTCAAAAATAGCACATTTATTACCAGATAATCGACCAATTTTTAGGTTTATTGACCGCAGGCTCATAGTCCGTTGGTCATTCTGATTTTTGACCATCGACTCTTGTAGAGGACGATGGGACGGAGCGAAAGGTACCTTATTTGACGTTCTAAATCTACCCGTAGCCGTTCTAGGCTCAAAAATAACGCATTAATTACCAGATAATCGACAAATCTTTAGGTTTTTTGATCGCAGGCTCATAGTCCGTGGGTCTATTCTGATTTTTGACCATCGAATCTTGTAGAGGACGATAAGGCGGAGCGATCGGTACCTTTTTTGACGTTCTAAATCTACCCGTAGCCGTTCTATTCTCAAAAATAGCGCATTTTTTACCAGATAATCGACCAATTTTTGGGGTTATTGATCGCAGACTCATAGTCCGTGGGTCTATTCTGATTTTTGACCATCGAATCTTCTAGAGGACAATGAGACTGAGCGAACGGTACCTTATTTGATGTTCTAAGTCTTCCCGTAGCCGTTCTACGCTCAAAAATAGCGCATTCATTAGCAGATAATCGACCAATTTTTAGGTTTATTGACCACAGGCTCATAGTCCGTGGGTCTATTCTGACTTTTGACCATCGAATCTTGTAGACGATGATGAGACGGACAGAATGGTAATTTATTTGACGTTCTAAATTTACCCGTAGCCGTTCTAGGCTCAAAAAAATCTTTTTTTACCAGATAATCGACCAATTTTTGGGGTTATTGATTGCAGGCTCATATTCCGTAGGTCTATTCTGATTTTTGACCATCGAATCTTGTAGACGACGATGAGGTGGAGCGAATGGTACCTTATTTGACGTTCTAAGTCTACCCGTAGCCGTTCTAGGCTCAAAAATAGCGCATTTATTACCAGATAATCGACCAATTTTTAGGTTTGTTGACCGCAGGCTCATATTCCGTGGGTCATTCTGATTCTCGACCATTGAATCTTGTAGAGGACGATGAGTCGGAGCGAGAGGTACCTTATTTGACGTTCTAAATCTACTTGTAGCCGTTCTAGGCTCAAAAATATCGCAATAATTACCAGATAATCGACAAATTTTTAGGTTTTTTGATCGCCGGGTCATAGTCCGTGGGTCTATTTTGATTTTTGACCATCGAATCTTGTAGACGACGATGAGACGGAGCGAATGGTATTTTATTTGAAGTTCTAAGTCTATCCGTAGCCGGTCTAGGCTCAAAAATAGCGCATTTATTACCAGATAATCGACCAATTTTTAGGTTTACTGACCGCCGGCTCATAGACTGGTGGTCTATTCTGATTTTTGACCATCGAATCTTGTAGCGATGATGAGACGGAGCGAATGGTATTTTATTTGACGTTCTAAATCTACCCGTAGCCGTTCTATGCTCAAAAATAGCGCATTTTTTACCAGATAATCGACCAATTTTTAGGTTTATTGACCACAGGCTCATAGTCCGTGGGTCTATTCTGACTTTTGACCATCGAATCTTGTAGACGATGATGAGACGGAGCGAACGGTACCTTTTTTGACGTTCTAAATCTACCCGTAGCCGTCCTAATCTAAAAAATAACGCATTTTTTACCAGATAATCGACCAATGTTTGGTGTTATTGATCGCAGACTCATAGTCCGTGGGTCTATTCTGATTTTTGACCATCGAATCTTATAGAGGACGATGAGGTGGAGCGAACGGAACCTTATTTGATGTTCTAAGTCTACCCGTAGACGTTCTACGCTAAAAAATAACGCATTCATTACCAGTTAATCGACCAATTTTTAGGTTTATTGACCACAGGCTCATAGTCCGTGGGTCTATTCTAACTTTTGACCATCGAATCTTGCAGACGATGATGCGACGGACCGAATGGTAATTTATTTGACGTTCTAAATTTACGCGTAGCCGTTCTAGGCTCAAAAATAGCGCATTTATTACCAGATAATCGACCAATTTTTAGGTTTTTTGACCGCAGGCTCATAGTCCGTGGGTCATTCTAATTTTTGACCATCGAATCTTGTAGAGGACGATGAGGCGGAGCGAACGGTACCTTATTTGACATTCTAAGTCTACCCGTAGCCGTTTTAGGCTCAAAAATAACGCATTTATTACCAGATAATCGATCAATTTTTAGGTTTATTGACCGCAGGCTCATAGTCCGTGGGTCATTCTGATTTTTGACCATCGAATCTTGTAGAGGACGATGAGACGGAGCTAAAGGTACTTTATTTGACGTTCTAAATCTACCCGTAGCCGTTCTAGGCTCAAAAATAACGCATTAATTACCAGATAATCCACAAATTTTTAGCTTTTTGATCGCAGGTTCATAGTCCGTGGGTCTATTTTGATTTTTGACCATCGAATCTTGTAGACGACGACGAGACGGAGCGAATGGTACCTTACTTGACGTTCTAAGTCTACCCGTAGCCGTTCTAGGCTCAAAAATAGCGCATTTATTACCAGATAATCGACCAATTTTTAGGTTTTTTGACCGCAGGCTCATATTCCGTGGGTCATTCTGATTCTCGACCATCGAATCTTGTAGAGGACGATGAGTCGGAGCGAGAGGTACCTTATTTGACGTTCTAAATCTACTTGTAGCCGTTCTAGGCTCAAAAATTACGCATTAATTACCAGATAATCGACAAATTTTTAGGTTTTTTGATCGCCGACTCATAGTCCGTGGGTCTATTTTGATTTTTGACCATCGAATCTTGTAGACGACGATGAGACGGAGCAAGTGGTACCTTATTTGAAGTTCTAAGTCTACCCGTAGCCGTTCTAGGCTCAGAAATAGCACATTTATTACCAGATAATCGACCAATTTTTAGGTTTATTGACCGCAGGCTCATAGTCCGTTAGTCATTCTGATTTTTGACCATCGAATCTTGTAGAGGACGATGAGGGGGAGCGAACGGTACCTTATTTGGCATACTAAGTCCACCCGTAGCCGTTCTAGGCTCAAAAATAACGCATTAATTACCAGATAATCGACAAATTTTAAGGTTTATTGACCGCAGGCTCATAGTCCGTGGGTCATTCTGATTTTTGACCATCGAATCTTGTAGAGGACGATGAGACGGAGCGAATGGTACCTTATTTGAAGTTCTAAGTCTACCCGTAGCCGTTCTAGGCCCAAAAATAGCGCATTTGTTACAAGATAATCGACCAGTTTTTAGGTTTTTTGACCGCAGGCTCATATTCCGTGGGTCATTCTGATTCTTGACCATCGAATCTTGTAGAGGACGATGGGACGGAGCGAAAGGTACCTTATTTGACGTTCTAAATCTACCCGTAGCCGTTATAGGCTCAAAAATAACGCATTAATTACCAGATAATCAACAAATTTTTAGGTTTTTTGATCGCAGGCTCATAGTCCGTGGGTCTATTCTGATTTTCGACCATCGAATCTTGTAGACGACGATGAGACGTAGCGAATGGTACCTTATTTGACGTTCTAAGTCTACCCGTAGCCGTTCTAGGTTAAAAAATAACGCATTAATTACCAGATAATCGACAAATTTTTAGGTTTTTTGATCGCAGGCTCATAGTCCGTGGGTCTATTCTGATTTTTGACCATCGAATCTTCTAGAGGACAATGAGACGGAGCAAAAGGTACCTTATTTGACGTTCTAAATCTACCCGTAGCCGTTCTAGGCTCAAAAATAACGCATTAATTACCAGATCATCGACAAATATTTAGCTTTTTGATCGCAGGCTCATAGTCCGTGGGTCTATTTTGATTTTTGACCATCGAATCTTGTAGACGACGATGAGACGGAGCGAACGCTACCTTATTTGATGTTCTAAATGTACCCGTAGCCGTTCTAGGCACAAAAATAGCACATTCATTACCAGATAATCGACCAATTTTTAGGTTTTTTAACGCAGGCTCATAGTCCGTGGGTCATTCTGATTTTTGACCATCGAATCTTGTAGAGCACGATGAGACGGAGCGAGCGGTACCTTATTTGACGTTTTAAGTCTACACGTAGCACTTCTAGGCTCAAAAATATCGCATTTATTACCAGATAATCGACCAATTTTTAGGTTTTTTGCCCGCAAGCTCATAGTCCGTGGGTCATTCTGCTTTTTGACCATCGAATCTTGTAGAGGACGATGAGACGGAGCGAATGGTACCTTATTTGAAGTTCTAAGTCTACCCGTAGCCGTTCTAGGCTCAAAAATAGCGCATTCATTACCAGATAATCGACCAATTTTTAGGTTTATTGACCACACGCTCATAGCCCGTGGGTCTATTCTGACTTTTGACCATCGACACTTGTAGACGATGATGAGACGGAGCGAATGGCACATTATTTGACGTTCTAAATCTATTCGTAGCCGTTCTAGCCTCAAAAGTAGCGCATTATTTACCAGATAATCGACCTATTTTGGGGGTTATTGATCGCAGGCTCATAGTCCGTGGGTCTGTTTTGATTTTTGACCATCGAGTCATGTAGACGACGATAAGGCGGAGCGAATGGTACCTTATTTGACGTTCTAAGTCTACCCGTAGCCGTTCTAGGATCAAAAATAGCGCATTTATTACCAGATAATCGACCAATTTTTAGGGTTATTGACCGCAGGCTCATAGTCCGTGGGTCTATTCTGATGTTTGACCATCCAATCTTATAGAGGACGATGAGACGGAGCGTACGGTACCTTATTTGATGTTCTAAGTCTACATGTAGCCGCTCTAGGCTAAAAAATAACGCATTAATTACCAGATAATCGACAAATCTTTAGGTTTTTTGATCGCAGGCTCATAGTCCGTGGGTCTATTCTGATTTTTGACCATCGAATCTTGTAGAGGACGATAAGGCGGAGCGATCGGTACCTTTTTTGACGTTCTAAATCTACCCGTAGCCGTTCTAGTCTCAAAAATAGCGCATTTTTTACCAGATAATCGACCAATTTTTGGGGTTATTGATCGCAGACTCATAGTCCGTGGGTCTATTCTGATTTTTGACCATCGAATCTTATAGAGGACGATGAGACGGAGCGAACGGTACCTTATTTGATGTTCTAAGTCTACCCGTAGCCGTTCTACGCTCAAAAATAGCGCATTCATTAGCAGATAATCGACCAATTTAAAATTTTTAGGTTTATTGACCACAGGCTCATAGTCCGTGGGTCTATTCTGACTTTTGACCATCGAATCTTGTAGACTATGATGAGACGGACAGAATGGTAATTTATTTGACGTTCTAAATTTACCCGTAGCCGTTCTAGGCTCAAAAAAATCTTTTTTTACCAGATAATCGACCAATTTTTGGGGTTACTGATTGCAGGCTCATAGTCTGTAGGTCTATTCTGATTTTTGACCATCGAATCTTGTAGACGACGATGAGGTGGAGCGAATGGTACCTTATTTGACGTTCTAAGTCTACCCGTAGCCGTTCTAGGCTCAAAAATAGCGCATTTATTACCAGATAATCGACCAATTTTTAGGTTTGTTGACCGCAGGCTCATAATCCGTAGGTCATTCTGATTCTCGACCATCGAATGTTGTAGAGGACGATGAGTCGGAGCAAGAGGTACCTTATTTGACGTTCTAAATCTACTTGTAGCCGTTCTAGGCTCAAAAATAGCGCATTTATTACCAGATAATCGACCAATTTTTAGGTTTATTGACCGCCGGCTCATAGACCGGTGGTCTATTCTGATTTTTGACCATCGAATCTTGTAGACGATGATGAGACGGAGCGAATGGTATTTTATTTGGCGTTCTAAATCTACCCGTAGCCGTTCTATGCTCAAAAATAGCGCATTTTTTACCAGATAATCGACCAATTTTTAGGTTTATTGACCACAGGCTCATAGTCCGTGGGTCTATTCTGACTTTTGACCGTCGAATCTTGTAGACGATGATGAGACGGAGCGAACGGTACCTTTTTTGACGTTCTAAATCTACCCGTAGCCGTCCTAGGCGCAAAAATAGCGCATTTTTTACCAGATAATCGACCATTTTTTAGGTTTATTGACCACAGGCTCATAGTCCGTGTGTCTATTCTGACTCTTGACCATCGAATCTTGTAGACGATGATGAGACGGAGCGAATGGTACTTTATTTGACGTTCTAAATCTACCCGTAGCCGTTCTAGGCTCAAAAGTAGCGCATTTTTTACCAGATAATCGACCAATTTTGGGGGTTATTGATCGCAGGCTCATAGTCTGTAGGTCTATTCTTATTTTTGACCACCGAATCTTATAGAGGACGATGAGACGGAGCGAACGGTACCTTATTTGATGTTGTAAGCCTACCCGTAGCCGCTCTAGGCTCAAACATAACGCATTAATTACCAGATAATCGACAAATTTTTAGGTTTTTTTATCGCAGGCTCATAGTCCGTGAGTCTATTCTAATTTTTGACCATCGAATCCTGTAGGGGACGATGCGACGGAGCGAACGGTACCTTTTTTGACGTTCTAAATCTACCCGTAGCCGTCCTAATCTAAAAAATAACGCATTTTTTACCAGATAATCGACCAATGTTTGGTGTTATTGATCGCAGACTCATAGTCCGTCGGTCTATTCTGATTTTTGACCATCGAATCTTATAGAGGACGATGAGGCGGAGCGAGCGGAACCTTATTTGATGTTCTAAGTCTACCCGTAGACGTTCTACGCTCAAAAATAACGCTTTCATTACCAGTTAATCGACCAATTTTTAGGTTTATTGACCACAGGCTCATAGTCCGTGGGTCTATTCTAACTTTTGACCATCGAATTTGCAGACGATGATGCGACGGACCGAATGGTAATTTATTTGACGTTCTAAATTTACCCGTAGCTGTTCTAGGCTCAAAAATAGCGCATTTTTTACCAGATAATCGACCAATTTTTGGGGTTATTGATCGCAGGCTCATAGTCCGTTGGTCTATTCTGATTTTTGACTACCGAATCGTATAGAGGATGATGTGATGGAGCGAACGGTACCTTATTTGATGTTCTAAGTATATACGTAGCCGTTCTAGGCTCAAAAATAGCGCATTTATTACCACATAATCGACGAATTTTTAGGTTTATTGACCGCAGGCTCATAGTCCGTGGGTATATTCTGACTTTTGACCATCGAATCTTGTAGAGGACGATGAGACGGAGCGAATGGTACCTTTTTTGACGTTCTAAATCTACCCGTAGCCGTTCTACGCTCAAAATAGCGCATTTTTTACCAGATAATCGACCAATATTTAGGTTTATTGACCACAGGCTGATAGTCCGTGGGTTTATTCTGACTTTTGACCATCTCATCTTGTAGACGATGATGACACGGAGCGATTGGTACTATATTTGACGTTCTAACTCTACCCGCAGCCGTTCTAGGCTCAAAAGTAGCGCATTTTTTACCAGATAAACGACCAATTTTGAGGTTATTGATCGCAGGCTCATAGTCCGTAGGTCTATTCTAATTTTTGACCACCGAATCTTATAGAGGACGATGAGACGGAGCGAATGGTACCTTATTTGAATTTCTAAGTCTACCCGTAGCCGTTCTAGGCCCAAAAATGGCGCATTTGTTACAAGATAATCGACCAATTTTTAGGTTTTTTGACCGCAGGCTCATATTCCGTGGGTCATTCTGTTTCTTGACCATCGACTCTTGTAGAGGACGATGGGACGGAGCGAAAGGTACCTTATTTGACGTTCTAAATCTACCCGTAGCCGTTCTAGGCTCAAAAATAACGCATTAATTACCAGATAATCGACAAATCTTTAGGTTTTTTGATCGCAGGCTCATAGTCCGTGGGTCTATTCTGATTTTTGACCATCGAATCTTGTAGAGGACGATAAGGCGGAGCGATCGGTACCTTTTTTGACGTTCTAAATCTACCCGTAGCCGTTCTACTCTCAAAAATAGCGCATTTTTTACCAGATAATCGACCAATTTTTGGGGTTATTGATCGCAGACTCATAGTCCGTGGGTCTATTCTGATTTTTGACCATCGAATCTTCTAGAGGACAATGAGACTGAGCGAACGGTACCTTATTTGATGTTCTAAGTCTACCCGTAGCCGTTCTACGCTCAAAAATAGCGCATTCATTAGCAGATAATCGACCAATTTTTAGGTTTATTGACCACAGGCTCATAGTCCGTGGGTCTACTCTGATTTTTGACCATCGAATCTTGTAGACGATGATGAGACGGACAGAATGGTAATTTATTTGACGTTCTAAATTTACCCGTAGCCGTTCTAGGCTCAAAAAAATCTTTTTTTACCAGATAATCGACCAATTTTTGGGGTTATTGATTGCAGGCTCATAACCATCGAATCTTGTAGAGGACGATAAGGCGGAGCGATCGGTACCTTTTTTGACGTTCTAAATCTACCCGTAGCCGTTCTATTCTCAAAAATAGCGCATTTTTTACCAGATAATCGACCAATTTTTGGGGTTATTGATCGCAGACTCATAGTCCGTGGGTCTATTCTGATTTTTGACCATCGAATCTTCTAGAGGACAATGAGACTGAGCGAACGGTACCTTATTTGATGTTCTAAGTCTTCCCGTAGCCGTTCTACGCTCAAAAATAGCGCATTCATTAGCAGATAATCGACCAATTTTTAGGTTTATTGACCACAGGCTCATAGTCCGTGGGTCTATTCTGACTTTTGACCATCGAATCTTGTAGACGATGATGAGACGGACAGAATGGTAATTTATTTGACGTTCTAAATTTACCCGTAGCCGTTCTAGGCTCAAAAAAATCTTTTTTTACCAGATAATCGACCAATTTTTGGGGTTATTGATTGCAGGCTCATATTCCGTAGGTCTATTCTGATTTTTGACCATCGAATCTTGTAGACGACGATGAGGTGGAGCGAATGGTACCTTATTTGACGTTCTAAGTCTACCCGTAGCCGTTCTAGGCTCAAAAATAGCGCATTTATTACCAGATAATCGACCAATTTTTAGGTTTGTTGACCGCAGGCTCATATTCCGTGGGTCATTCTGATTCTCGACCATTGAATCTTGTAGAGGACGATGAGTCGGAGCGAGAGGTACCTTATTTGACGTTCTAAATCTACTTGTAGCCGTTCTAGGCTCAAAAATATCGCAATAATTACCAGATAATCGACAAATTTTTAGGTTTTTTGATCGCCGGGTCATAGTCCGTGGGTCTATTTTGATTTTTGACCATCGAATCTTGTAGACGACGATGAGACGGAGCGAATGGTATTTTATTTGAAGTTCTAAGTCTATCCGTAGCCGGTCTAGGCTCAAAAATAGCGCATTTATTACCAGATAATCGACCAATTTTTAGGTTTATTGACCGCCGGCTCATAGACTGGTGGTCTATTCTGATTTTTGACCATCGAATCTTGTAGGCGATGATGAGACGGAGCGAATGGTATTTTATTTGACGTTCTAAATCTACCCGTAGCCGTTCTATGCTCAAAAATAGCGCATTTTTTACCAGATAATCGACCAATTTTTAGGTTTATTGACCACAGGCTCATAGTCCGTGGGTCTATTCTGACTTTTGACCATCGAATCTTGTAGACGATGATGAGACGGAGCGAACGGTACCTTTTTTGACGTTCTAAATCTACCCGTAGCCGTCCTAATCTAAAAAATAACGCATTTTTTACCAGATAATCGACCAATGTTTGGTGTTATTGATCGCAGACTCATAGTCCGTGGGTCTATTCTGATTTTTGACCATCGAATCTTATAGAGGACGATGAGGTGGAGCGAACGGAACCTTATTTGATGTTCTAAGTCTACCCGTAGACGTTCTACGCTAAAAAATAACGCATTCATTACCAGTTAATCGACCAATTTTTAGGTTTATTGACCACAGGCTCATAGTCCGTGGGTCTATTCTAACTTTTGACCATCGAATCTTGCAGACGATGATGCGACGGACCGAATGGTAATTTATTTGACGTTCTAAATTTACGCGTAGCCGTTCTAGGCTCAAAAATAGCGCATTTATTACCAGATAATCGACCAATTTTTAGGTTTTTTGACCGCAGGCTCATAGTCCGTGGGTCATTCTAATTTTTGACCATCGAATCTTGTAGAGGACGATGAGGCGGAGCGAACGGTACCTTATTTGACATTCTAAGTCTACCCGTAGCCGTTTTAGGCTCAAAAATAACGCATTTATTACCAGATAATCGATCAATTTTTAGGTTTATTGACCGCAGGCTCATAGTCCGTGGGTCATTCTGATTTTTGACCATCGAATCTTGTAGAGGACGATGAGACGGAGCTAAAGGTACTTTATTTGACGTTCTAAATCTACCCGTAGCCGTTCTAGGCTCAAAAATAACGCATTAATTACCAGATAATCCACAAATTTTTAGCTTTTTGATCGCAGGTTCATAGTCCGTGGGTCTATTTTGATTTTTGACCATCGAATCTTGTAGACGACGACGAGACGGAGCGAATGGTACCTTACTTGACGTTCTAAGTCTACCCGTAGCCGTTCTAGGCTCAAAAATAGCGCATTTATTACCAGATAATCGACCAATTTTAAGGTTTTTTGACCGCAGGCTCATATTCCGTGGGTCATTCTGATTCTCGACCATCGAATCTTGTAGAGGACGATGAGTCGGAGCGAGAGGTACCTTATTTGACGTTCTAAATCTACTTGTAGCCGTTCTAGGCTCAAAAATTACGCATTAATTACCAGATAATCGACAAATTTTTAGGTTTTTTGATCGCCGGCTCATAGTC